>CM070617.1:34032573-36706739 GCA_036346255.1 Ampelocalamus luodianensis | reverse complement strand
CTGCTTTAAAGTCAAGAGTAGATAGAATTTACCCCTCCTTTTTTTCTCTACGTGATGGTTTTATAATCAGTGCATCAAAAGCAATTTCATATTATAATTTTGTTAATTGTTTAATATAAAAGCGTAAAATGGTAACGGTCAAACTCAAAGGGATACTATGAGTACAAAATTTACATACAAATTTTGGTAAAGAGGGTAGAAACTTAGGACAGGTGAGTGTAGATATATCATCAGTGTGATGGTGTGTAGAACATTACCAGAGCACCATGTAACATGAGATAGTGCAGTGATTGTAACATGAGATAGTGCAGTGATTTAAGTCTATTATTGTTATATGCGATTCAAGTCCTTGCTCATTAGATTGAAGTGTTGCTGTTAAATTGTCTGTAGGCCTAAGGTAATACTCCAACTAAGAAGGAACACAGCTAGCCCAAAATCCAAATAACTACTGCAGTGGGCTTCAGCCTAACGAGTAGGCCTATCCTCTCCGATAAAGAATCTACAGATCAAAAGTATGGTAAGAAGAAGGACTCCCCTAAGGCTAAATTAACAATAAAGAAGTTTCAGCCCAACAAGGTCTTCCCCTTCGGCCGATCTTTTGCTTTCTGGTCTTCGCATGCCCTTACCAGGTATTACAATCACTGGCCTCACTAACTACAATCATAGTATCTCGGTGTTTCTTAGTCACAACCGTTCTAGAATTTACATTATACACACATATCATTCTTATTCCAAACAATTCTAACATGCTTAATTAAACAATCAATCACATCCCAAAAATTAACGGCGAACACCAGTGTTCGCGTCCCACAACTCAAGAACTGAATCGATCGATCAATCCATTCACCTCACCCATGATATGGGTCTCGGCTTCACAGTGGAGTGGCGCATTGGCCACTCACTCGCCATCAATCTTGCTACTCGAACGAGCGAAGAACTTTGCACGATTGCTCCGAAGAATCAAGAATCTCATGGATGGATGAGGGGAGGTAAGGAAATAAGGAATGGAGGACGAGTTCAATCAGAAGATGTCGAGGATCTCCTGGAGGAAGCCGTTGCAGAGGGGGCAGTTGCCGCGGCTGACCCAGAGCTCGCGGGAGCAGAGGCGGCAGAGGTGTGGCCGCACGGGATGAAGGCCCCGCCCTTGTGCCGCACCATGCACACGCAGCACACACGTGAACCATTTCCTCCTCACGGCCCTCGCCGTCGTCCCTGTTGTCCTCGCCCCCCGCGCGTGCTGCCGCCGTCCTCTTCCTTGTCGCCGTCCCACTGGCTGTCCGTCTGCTCCAGCAGCGCCATCAGGGACATCTGCATTGCCGGAGCGTCCTCCTTGCCTTCTACCTCGTCCTCGTTGACCTCCTCGTCGTCGTCGACCACGGCGCGCCTGGTTCTGGCGAACGCGGTGGTGGGTCTGACCCGGGTGGAGGTGACGCCCGAGAAGGTGGGTGTCGGTAGGAGCGGGGCGCACGGGAGAAGGTCCGGGAGAAGGCCGCCGCGGCCTCGCCGGGTGAGCAGTTGTACTTTTTGTTGTGACTGCTGTTGCTCAGGCTACCGGCGCTGTTCGTCGTGGCGGGGCGACCGGCTTAGGTGTTACAATCCTCCTTGATATATTGCACAATCGATAGCACAAAACTGAGTTTGAGGATAATAACAAGTCTCGAAGAATGGGGAAAGGGGGTATGAGAGAGAACTGGGAGGAAGAGGTTCAGAAGAAAGTGTGTTCAGTCGGCACAAATTTCATGCCCTCCTTCACCCCAAAACAAGGTATATATAGTAATACTTCCAGGACCACCCGATGGGCCCACCAGCGTCTTGGGTTAGATAACTCGCTCGCTACGACACCCACGCATCCGTAGGATAGCGATCGCTCGGACGCCGCTGACGCTGACGCTGACTGCTCCTTCTGCTTTTCGGCAATCGCCATTTCTCTGTTCCTCGCCATCTTCTTTGCCGTGCCGCCTAAGTATGCAACATTCTCCCCCTTCAGTGCCGGCTTGACCCCAAGCTGGAGCAAGAGGAAAGTGGTTCCGCAGCTCACTGCTATCTTCCCAAGTAGCTTGTGCCGATGAGGACCCTGACCATTGCACTAATTCCTGTGTCCTCGAAACAGATCCCGCGCGATGCAACCGCGTCTTGATGCTGTCGAGCACCGATCGATGCAATTGAGCAACTCTTTTGCACTACGCCGCTGGGGCCAAAACTTTCTTCAGTTGAGATACATGAATCAATGGGTGTATTCCACATGTTGGCGGCTTAAGTTTGTACGCCACAGCTCCAATCTTCTGCTCAACCTGAAAAGGTCCAAAATACCGAAAAGATAGTTTATGATTAGCTCTTACGGCCACTGACGATTGAACATAGGGTTGCACTTTCAAGTACACCCAATCCAGAGGACTGAATTGTCGTTCTGAGCGTCGGTTATCGGCATAAGCCTTCATTCTCTGATTGGCTCGGTTAAGATGTTGCCGCAACAATTCAGACATCAACTCTCTTTTCTGCAACCAAGCTGAGAGATCTTCCGATGCACAGGCAGACCGATCATTCACACCAAAGTGCCGAGGACCATGTCCATACAAGACCTCAAAAGGCGACTTTTTCAGGGTAGTGTGGTAGGACGTGTTGTACCAAAACTTTGCCAAGGACATCCATTCTGACCATTTGTTGGGGGCAGGCATGTACAAAACAGCGAAGATACGTTTCCAAGCACTTATTGACCCGCTCAGTTTGCCCGTCCGTCTGCGGGTGATAAGCCGAGCTCATTCGCAGTTGAGTGTCCACCAGGCGAAACAATTCCCACCAAAGTGTACTGGTGAATACCCGATCTCGATCCGATATAATAGATTGTGGCAAACCATGTAACTTAAAAATATTGTTAAGGAAAGCTTGAGCTACTTGGAAAGCCGTGAAAGGATGCGCCAAAGGTACAAAATGTGCATACTTAGAAAACTTATCCACTACAACCATGATGCAGTTATACCTTGCCGATTTCGGGAGTCCTTCTATAAAATCCAGCGATATTAACTGCCATGCTTAGTCCGGAACTGGAAGGGGTTGCAACAATCCCGGGTACTTGACATGTTCTACCTTCGCTTGTTTGAAAACTGTGCAATCCCCAACATATGACTGAATCTGCTTCTTCATTCCAGGCCATGTAAATAGCTTCCGAGTTTTACACTAAGTGACTTGGACTCCAGAATGTCCCCAACCGCACTAGAGTTCATTGACTGAATATTCTACTATTGAACTGTCGGATTAGTGCCCACCCAAATACGTCCATCATAGCGTAGCAGACCGTCCTTCAATGTGAATTTCTGGTGTTTCGCGCTGCCCAAACTTAATTCTGCAAGTATCCGACTGGACTGATCATCAACTTTGTAACCGGTCACAATGTCTGCTAGCCAAGGTTGTACACAAGTCGACACAGCCAGCAATTCCCCATCATCCAGCGAACACTTTCTGGAGAGAGCATCCGCCGCCCGATTCTCCACCCCTTTCTTGTACCTCAAGCGGTACTACAACCCCAACAGTTTTGTCATGGCCTTTTGTTGCCAAGGAGTGGTGAGACGCTGATCGTCTAAATGCACTAGACTGCGCTGATCCGTCCTGATAACAAATTCCGCCTGTTGCAGGTAAGGTCTCCATGTTCTACCCCAAGCATAATTGCTAAACTCTCTTTCTCATAAGTCAATAATCCTCGATTACGAGGTCCTAGTACCTTACTCAAGTATGCAATTGGATGCCCTTCTTGTATCAGCACCGCCCCAATCCCATTGTTGGAAGCATCTGTTTCGATTTCAAACGTTTTGTTGAAATCCGGTAGCGCAAGCACCGGCGTAGTGATAAGAGCCTTCTTCAATGCTTGAAACGAAGCCTCTTCTTCCATGGTCCACACGAAAACCGAATGATTCTTCAACAAGTCCGTGAGTGGTCTGCTAATCAACCCAAAATTGCGCACAAATTTCCGGTAATACCCCGTGAGACCCAAGAAACCACGTACTTCCTTGGCATTCTTAGGCACTGGCCAGTTCCTCACCGCCTCAATATTCTTACTGTCAGTGGCCACTCCTTTTTTTACTGATGATATGACCCAGATAGGTAAGCTGCTGTTTAGCGAAAGAACATTTCGACTTTTTAATTTTCAACTGATGTTGATCTAAAATGGTCAATACTTGCTGAAGTTTGATCACATGACTGGGCAGATCCGAGCTGTAGACCAATATATCATCAATAAACACGAGCACACCTTTCCACAATAGAGGTGCTAGAATCGTATTCATCAATCCCTGGAAGGTAGCCGGCGCGCTAATCAAGCCATATGACATCACCCTGAACTCGAAGTGTCCATTGTGCGTTTTGAACGATGTCTTATGCTCGTCCTCCGGTCGCATTCTTATTTGATGGTAGCCGGCCCTGAGGTCCAAGCTGGTAAACCATTCTGCACCAGATAACTCATCCAACAGTTCATCAATGATTAGTAACGGGTAGCGGTTCTTGACGGTTGCTGCATCTAGATGTTGGTAGTCGACACAAAAAACGCCAAGTCTTGTCTTTCTTTTGTACAAGTAACATCGGGGATGAAAATGGGCTACTGTTGGGTTGTATAATTCCCTGAGCAAGCATCTCTTTTACCTGTTTTTAAATCTCATTTTTCTGCATAGGATTATACTGATAGGGCCTAAGATTGATCGGTTTGACCCCCGGCAGTAATGGTATGGAATGATCACACGTTCGACGGGGCGGCAATCCCCTAGGTTCTTCAAATAAATGGTCAAACTCCTTCAGTAATTGCATAATAGGTTGGGGTATATCAGCTTCCTTTTCTTCCACTACTTCTAGTGCCCACAGCTGTTCAGTGCCTTCGCTTCCAACTATCTCTTCCGGTTGTTTCACCCAAATCAGACAACGCCATGGGTTTAATACCATGCAAACAGACATTCCTACCTTGGTAGCAAAATGATAGCACCTTTTTCTTCCAATGTATATACATGGGACTGTGTCCTTCCAACCAATCAATACCCAATATCACATCATAACATCGCAAAGGCAACACTCTGAAAGTGGTATAGAATTTGTGTCCTTGGACCTCCCACTGACAATCAGGCAACTCAGTCACACATTCTAGTATCTCGCCATTTGCCACCCTAACTTGGACCGGTTGTTTGGCTCGTTGGATTCCAGTCAGTTTCAGTGAAAATTCCTCACTGATAAAACAGTGCGAGCTCCCCGAATCCACCGGCATAACCACTTGCTGATTGTGAACAGTACCTAGCAGCCTCAGTGTCCTCGCATTTTCAGTACTGTATTCAGCCTCCTTGGATATAGACATCAAATCCGCCTCCGCGCACGATCCACCATCATCAGTTCTCTGTGGTTCTAGTTCCACCTCTTCTAGCATTCCCCATAACTCTTCTACTACATGCAACTGCACAGTCGAGGCACATTTGTGCTCCCTAGACCATCTCTCCCCATAGGTATGACATAACCCTTTCGCTCTTAGGTATGACAAAGAGCTCCCAACTTGTCATCGGTCGGAATAGCTCTAGCTCCCTCCAATCCTCTACGATCATCAGACTGATTCCCTACTCCAGGTATTCCCCTTCCAGGTGGTGGTGGTAGTGGCATTGCGGTACGCAAGTTTGAATGAGCATTGGGTACAAAATCTGCCCGACGGGGATCTCTTCTTGCCATCTCCAACACTTCTCCTTGTAAACTTGCAAGAGAAACATCAGCATCTAAATCTTGAGGTCTGTGCAATACTAATGCCGATCTTATGTCACCCCTCAATCCATCCATAAATTGAGTCACAAAGAATATAGGGTTCCAAGAAGCATGATGCGCCAAAAGGTTATGCATTAGTTCATTGAACTTCTCCGTGTAATCTGCTACCGTGCTTGTCTGCTTAACCCGATTAAACTGTCTTACTAATTGCTGAAACTCCTCTCGACCAAACCTACTACAAACAGCCTCCACAAAAGATTCCCACTCTTCCAATCTGATATGGGCCCGGGTGGCTTGTAACCACAACAAAGCACTACCCACAAAATACATCGAAGTAATGCTGGTTCTGAGTTCAGGCAGAACTGAGCAGACTCTGAAATAGTTCTCGCATTTGAGCTGCCATGCCTTCGGGTTCTCTCCATCAAAAGGGGAAAATACAACCTCGGTGGATGGTGATGCGGATGACATGCTCCACAGTGCCTACCCGTCATTTCTCCAGAATCAATGGCTTGGTGCCCGAAATCGAGACAATCGAACTTACCAGAGCCTGACGGTGATATGTTGGGAGTTTGTTCCCCACCAGTCCTTCCCCGCTGACTGAGTTCTTCCTGTTGAATGATCGATCGGTGTGATAATTCCCTTGAAAACGATCGTTGCCCTCCTTGCCTACCAGCGTTCGATCCTTCTCTGTAGCGGGTTCGTACTTGGCTTCTGGTAAGGGAAGAAGAGGTGGCAGATCTACCGCCCGTAGTGCCAGCACTGGATTATGAGAAATCTGCCCCACCCGAGTTCGCAGTTCCCCCACTTCTGAACACAACCCCTCCACTGATGTCTCCATTTCTGGTTTCCACTTCTGCAATTCCAAAACTCCCGGTTTGATTTCTTCTACCGTGGCATGGATTGCGTCGCTCTTGTCTTGCAACGCCCTGATCGACTCACCTTGCACCTTGATAGACTCAGTTTGCGCCAAAATGGTCGTCGTCAGTTCGGCCATCTGCTGCTCCATCTCCTTCAAGTGGGCTTGAGATCACGTCTGATATCGCGGATGCTCCAGGGCGTCGGAAAGAGGCTCTGATACCAATTGTTACAATCCTCCTTGATATATTGCACAATCGATAGCACAAAACTGAGTTTGAGGATAATAACAAGTCTGGAAGAATGGGGAAAGGGGGTATGAGAGAGAACTGGGAGGAAGAGGTTCAGAAGAAAGTGTGTTCGATCGGTACAAATTTCATGCCCTCCTTCACTTTGAAACAAAGCTATATAGTAATACTTCGGGACCACCCGATGGGCCCGGCGTCTTAGGTTAGATAACTCGCTTCGCTCGACACCCACGCATCAGTAGGATAGCGATCGCTCGACGCAGCATTTGCCGACGCGATTGCTCATACGCTTTTACGCAATCGCCATTTCTCTATTCCTCGTCATCTTCCTTTGTCGTGCCGCCTGAGTATGTAACATTAGGCTACGGGGTGAGCCAAGCGCTCACGGCCCGACAGAGACGGAGCTAGTCCCGCAGCGGCTTCCAGTTGATCATGTCGCCGCCGCCTCCGTCTGTGGTGGTGGGGCTACCCTCACTAGGGGTCATGGCGTCCATGCGCGTAGACTGCCTCCGGCCAGCGTTAGCATCACCGTCACTGTCGTCGTGGGGATCTTGAGGAAACCACGGATGGCTGGGTCGACCGTGGACAGTTGCTCCGAGAGCGTCATCGTTCGCCGCATCTTGGCCATTGGTCCATCTAGCTTTGTCGCCGCCGCCGCGTCGGAGCGATGCGACGAATGTCTCCTTGCGCTTGAGGGTGAGGCGAAAAGGTGGTGTTGGTAGTGGAGAAGAAGCGGCAGTAGGGCCTTATGGCCGTGTTAGGTTGGGCGCGACTGCGCGAGGCCGCGAGTGGGAAGGAAGGAAGGCCGAAGGAGAGGTGGTGGAGCGGGTCTCCTGCGCTTTTCGAAATCCGATTTACAATTACCGAAACGTGCGGCGATGGATGCTAAATTACGATGGTGCCATCCGTGATTGCCGGTTATCCTTGGGCACATCATGTGCCGCACATGAGACATGATGGTGACATACACTGGACGCGGTTAGCCGCATGGTGCGATCGACACCGCGCAGTGGAGGAGCGAGAGGTGAAGCAGCGGTGCCGTGGTGATCGCCAGGTCCGGTCTGGGGTTGCGGCCGCCGTCGCGTGGCTCGTTGAGTCCGGCGAGGTGGTCGACGCCGAGGCCGACGCCGGCGCGATGGAGGACCGGTAGCACTCTGGCGAAGGTGCTGAGAGCAACCATCTCCTCGGGCGGCACACATCCTGCTGCAGTACTCGCCACAGACTAGAGAGGTCTTTCGACGTTTAGCAGCAAAGACATGTAAAACTTCATATTGATAAACAAATGGAGATCAAGCTCACAATATGCTTTGGCCAACAAACTAGCCACTACGACAAAGGGTGAACACCGGAGAGCAACAAGTATCACCGCGCCACCGATAACTAATCGCATCGTAATCTGAGTACAAAATATTCGAGAATAAACACTCACATGGGAGAGCAACACAAGGTTGAGATGAGTGCACATGCTAGGGGTAGGGGTGCAAACCGAGCTGATAGTTCCTGACCATCCATCTATCCAAAGGCTTTCGGAGTGAATTCGGTATGAGGAAATGAATATCCAGGAATTTTGTCGGAATTCATAGTCGAAGCTGGATAGTTTGTCTCAAATATGGGGCCAAATTCGGAAGAGAGGTATCTGTCGGAGTCGGAGCTATCTGGAACAACAAACCACAAATATCCAAGATATATTGGCTGGCCTAGCCACGTAGGCCCGACCCAGCAATGAAATAGCTGCGTTGGCCCCTTCGTGCTGGTTCGACCAACGTTGAGCGTCTGTGGTGCCCCTTAGGAGCCCGAATTAACCGCACACATTGCAAGCACGAATACGCGAGGCCACGGAGGTGGATCTCACCACTAGCTTAAAAAATAATCCAGCAGCCCGGTCGGTAGAATTACCGCATGAATCACCTCCGCGAAGACCGAAATCGCGTGCGCGGTCCCCCGCACCTACACCGGCATGAACCGATGCCCCCGTAAAGACAGAAACACCCGGCGACTCACGGCCCAAAAGCGTCGTCGAGCCCGGCCGGGCGACGCCGTCTTGTTGGCCCTTCGTGTCGGTTCAACCACCACCGATCATCCGTAGTGCCCCCTAGGCACATGAACTAGCCTCGCTCGCTGCCAAATGCGCGTATATGAGGCCACATAGGTGGATTTACCCTTGGCTTAAAAAATAGGCCCGCAGCTCGGATTAGTAGAATCACCGCACAAATCACCTCCATCAAGGCCGAAATTGTGTGTGCATCCCCTCGCACCGACACCAGCGAGGTCTGATGCCTCCGTGGACACAACAACGCCTCGATGGCCGCTAGCACAGAAAACACCATCGACAGGACCCGGCCCAGGGTGACATAGTCACATAGGTGCACTGGCACCTTCATGTTAGTTCGACAGCCACTGAGCATCCGCGGTGCCCCCTAGGCACCTGAACTAGCCGCTATCAGTGCCAAATGCGCGTATGTGAGCTAATAGAGGTAGATTTACCCCTAGCTAAAAAAATACACTAGCGGCTAGGATCAATAGAATCACTGCACGAATCACCTCTGTCAAGGCCGTAATCTCCTGCGCGGCCCCTCATACAAACACTAACTTAGTGCGATGCCCCGTGGAGACATAAATGCCTCGACAGCCGTTGGCCCAAAAAACACCGTTGGCGGGACCTGACCTGGGACGACATAGCTGTGCTAGCCCCTTTGTGTTGGTGCAACCATCACCGAGCGCCTGCGGTGTCCCTAGGCTCGAACTACCTGCACACAATGCCAAACGCGTGTACACAGGGCCATGGAGATAGATTTGACCCCTAGCTTACAAAATAAGCCAGTGGCCTGGCTGTCCCGAAGGAGGGCCGTTTATCGGGTCGTGCAACTCGGGGTACGGGTGGACTGCTGACGAAGGAGGGCCGTCCAACATGGAAGTGCTCACAACTCTACAACTGTAGGAGCGCGTAGCCGACGGCAAGAACCCATTTCACACCAATGTTGTGTCACGGCGTTACACAACCCCTTGTATGTGGCGCAAAGCACGTCTGATCCCCAACTATACTGGGGCATCACCCCAGCCTCTGTGTTAGCCAAAGAATCGGCGATGCGAACGAAGCTGGGGTACACCCAAGAGATGCAGAAGGTAAGCGCGACGAGGTGCATCTTAACAACCTCATCATATGCATCCGCCGGGCATTGACTGAAATTCCTCAGCCATGTCCGAGGAACACCACAGGCGCTTTTCGGGACACGTATGCCAAACCGATGCCCCAGCTGGACCTTCTAGTTCGCTGACAGACGGCCTGGAACAAGTGGCTTACCCCCTGATCGAGAGACCGGTCAAGAATGAGACATCCTGGAGAATGATCGTCATCTCTCTCCATCGAGAGTGGAAGTTGTGCTTCTCAGGTCTCCACCTGTCAACAAGTGTCAACATTAGACTACCATCTGGGGTGAAATAGCATCCGACCGAGAGAAGCCTCGCAAAGGGTAACAAGCCGTGTCCCGAAGGATTGAGATGTAGCGAGCGTCGAGCTGCCAGTAATGCTTCTCAGACCGAAGCACGAGGGGTGGAGGGCCACCGCATCCCCAGTGATCCACAACTTGCACCGGTGATGCTCGTCGTAAAAGGGTTCCAGTAGCTTTGATAGAGGCATGGCTTGCAAGATATAAAAGGCACGGATTATTAGTGAATAAATTAATAATGACAATGAATTACTCAAAATTATAAATTACGACTAAATACAAACAACAAATTAATATAGAGTAATTAACTATGACTAAATTAATTACAAGTAATTAAGTACGACCAATTAATTAAGAATTCATTAATTACAACAAAATAATTATGACTAAATTAGTTGCGACTAAATTAATATGAATAATTAAATACCACTAAATTAATTAGGACTACTAAATTACCACAAATTCGACCTCGAAAGTGCAGTACTCGAGCTCTGAACTTTCATCACCGAATTTACAACACATTCATCATTTTCTGTAGGCCACACCTTACATCAGATTGAGGTGAAACTTTGTGTGGTTCCTATTTCTATGCTCCGCTTTGTGAAAAAAAATAACAGAAAAAAAGAAACCAAAAGGAAAAAAAAAAATTGGCACCTGGTTTTGCCTGAGAACAAAGGCACCTGAGAGCACTCCGTGCCTAAAAAAAGAGAGAGCACAATTTTAGGTGACAGATATTGATTTGTGCTGTCTTTACCTGGCCATCCTTGTTGCTGTCTTTGCTTTACTATTTTGGTCTTGACTCCTTGTTCATCATATTATACCTGCTATAGGACACATTTAGACCAGCAACTAGGACCAGTGTTTTGGACATTTACTCAGCATTACTATCTGTTATTGATTTGTGTTCCACTAACATATTTGGCCTTCCAAGCTCCATATACCTACTTCCGGATAGCACAACTTTTGACCCTTGCAATCGCCGGGTCACACTCTCCAGGTATCACGAACCAGCCACCGGTTGTACCACCTACGGTTTGCGATGGTAAGAACACTTGTAAGAGCTTGGTAAGCCACTTCCTTTGCGGGTTCCCACTGTCATCCTGTGTAGTTGATAGGGATAATCATTTTGTTTTCCCTGTGTTTCCACTAACCATGGCAGGGGCCGAAGGGGACACGACACCGGTTGACTTCAACGAGTGTGTTAGTCGCGGCCAGCTACAAGCTGCGCTCGACAAACAAAATGCTTCATTCACGATCTCGCGCGAATGGACACCATTGTCGCCGCCATTGCCCGATTGAACACCACGAAGGCATTGGCGGGTGGGCGGCGGATGGTGACCTCAGCGGTCGATGGACACATTGAGGCACGCCGCCATCATGTCAATGGCGGCCATCATCATGATGATGACACGATGCATGATGCGGTTGGCAACATTGATCATCGGAGACACAAGATGCGCGACTATGTCGGCGTCTTGACAAAGCAGACATGGTATGGGAGGTAATAACGAACCGTCATGGTAACGATGACCCTTTGCTAAAGTTAAGTTTACCATCCCATCTTTTTTCGCCTTTATGATCTTGCAATATATCTTGATTGGGAGATGACGGTAGAGCGAAGTTTAATTCTCACTTGGTTCTGAACGACATAGAGTTACACAAGCTACTAGTGAGTTTAAGGACTTTGCTATTATCCGTGGAATGAGCTGGGTACCATGCGCTACAACTTTGATACATGGGAGCGGTTAAAAGAAGCTATGCGTGTCGTTTTGTTCCTCCTCATATAAGCGTGATTTGAGAAAAAAATTACAGCGCTTAGAACAAGGTGATAGTTACATTCATGACTATTATCTTTGAGCTTCAAAAGGGTATGGTGCGTTGTGGGGTTGTTGAGAAGCAGAGGATAAGATTTATCGTTTCTATGGGGGTTCTGGCGTGAAATTCGAGGACATTGTTGATTATAAAGATTTTACATCATCACCGCTTGTTCCGACTTGCTATGCTTGTAGAAAAAAATTGCGGGGGCGCAAGGAATCGGCGACGGCAAGCAGGGACGACCCTCCTACACGCGCGACGACTACATCGCGGGATCGCCCAAGTCTTCTTGAGTTTCGTTCTCCTCCACCACCGATGAACAAGATTGCTGCGCCACCGAAGCCACCTTCCACGACACGCCTGCAGATTCTACAAAAACTTCTTTGCGAGCTCCGGCCAAGAGTTCTTCTTAAGTGGCTTTCACGGGCGCTCCTCCGACATTGATTGCCACCGCTGCCATGGACTTGGTCATGTGCGGAGGAATTGCCTAGCCAGCGGGCATACATCGCCACGGAAGATGGAGGCTACATTGCGCCGGATGTCGAGGAGGGTGATGGCGTTCTGCTTTGCCTTGGGCGACAATGGCGGTGGTCATGGCGACTGTTCCTTGGTGGGGCGCCCACAGCGATGCTCTGAGCATCATTGTGCGTGAGTCCTCGGCACACGTGTACAACAACTCGATAAGCTTCAACGCCATAATTTGTTTGGACTTTCTTTGCAATCAAGAACCGCGCGCGCGTGTCATCATTGATGGAGGAAGCGCAACAACTTGATGAGTTTTGATTTGGTCAAGAAGCTTAGCTTGACCACGCGACGCATCCACATCCATACCATATTCGGTGGTTAAATGACTCTGGAAAAGCTAAGGTAACACAAACATGCCGAGTCCATTTTTCCATTGGTGGTTATCTTGATCATGTTGCTTGTGATGTGGTTCCATGCAAACACGCTCTCTTTTATTGGGTCGACCTTGGAAATTTGATAATGATGCTTTACACCATGGTAGTAGTAACAAATACACTTTTATGCATAAGGAAAGAAATTTACTTTCTTGCCTTTGACCCAGTGAGATTATAGAGGCCGATAGGGAGCGAGTGCTGCTTGCTAATGATCCAAAGGAACATGATAAATCGAACAACATTACATTATGCTTGCCACAAAATCAGACCTTCTGAAATTGATGATATTAATGATACATGCTATGCTTTTGTGTGCAAAGATGCTTTATTTTCTCTTGATAATATGCCTTGCACTTTGCACTGCTCCTGTCACTAACCTTTGCGGGATTTTAGAGATGTTTTCCTGATGAGATACCTCGGGACTTCCACCCATTCGAGGATTGAGCACGATTGACTTGATCCCTAGGCGAGTTTGCCAAGCCGTGCGGCGTCTGGGACCAATCGAAGAGACTAAGGAGATTCAGCGACAAGTCCAAGACCTTTTGGACCGTGGAGTGCGTGCGTGAGCCTTAGTCCTTGTGTTGTTCTGTTCTTTTGGTACCCAAAAAGATGGTTCTTGGCGTATGTGTGTAGATTGTAGAGCCATTAACAACATTACTATAAGGTATCGTCATCCTATTCGCAGGCTAGACGACATGCTTGATGAGTTGTGTGGTGCTATAATTTTCACAAAGATTGACTTGTGTAGTGGATACCACCAAATAAGAATGAAACTTGGCGATGAATGAAAAACTGCTTTTAAAACTAAGTTCGGCTTGTATGAGTGGTTAGTCATGCCTTTTGGTTTAACTAATGCACCTAACACTTTCATGAGATTAATGAACAAGGTTTTACGTCCTTTCATTGGCAAATTTGTGGTCGTTTACTTTGATGATATCTTGATTTATAGCAAGTCCATGGATGAACATTTGAATCACTTACGTGCTGTTTTAATGCTTTGAGAGATGCACGTTTGTTTGGTAACCTTGAGAAGTGCACCTTTTGCACGGATCGAGTCTCTTTCTTGGCTATGTTGTGACTCCACGGGAATTGAGGTTGATAGAGCCAAGGTGGAGGCAATATGGAGTTGGCCCACGCCACGGCGGTCTCCCAAGTGCGGAGTTTTCTTGACCTTGCGGGGTTTTATCGCCGCTTTGTCAAGGAATTCAACACCATTGCGACACGTTGATTGAGTTGACAAAGAGAGAGTCGTGTTTCATTGGGGCCATCACAAGAGGAGTCCTTTAATCTTTTGAAGGACAAGCTTACACACTCACCATTGCTCCAACTTTCGGATTTTGGTAAGACTTTTGAGCTGGAATGTGATGCTAGCGGAATTGGTATTGGTGGTGTTTTGATGCAAGAAGGCAAACATGTTGCCTACTTTAGTGAAAAATTGAATGATCCTGCTCTTAATTATTCCACGTATGATAAAGAATTGTATGCTCTTGTTCGTTCTTTAGAGATGTGGCAATACTATTTATGGCCTAAAGAATTTGTCATTTATTCTGATCATGAATCACTTAAGCATATTCGTAGTCAAACCAATTTGAATCGTAGACATGCTAAGTGGGTTGAATTTATTGAATATTTTCCTTATGTCATTAAACACAAGAAAGGGAAGGATAATGTGATTGCTGATGCTTTGTCTCGACGCTATACCATGTTGTCTCAACTTGATTGTCACATTTTTGGTCTTCAAACCATTAAAGGACAATATGCTTTAGATGCTGATTTTAAGGATGTGTTGTTGCATTGTAAAGAGGGACAAGCATGTAATAAATTCGTGATCAATGATGGGTTCTTGTTTAGAGCTAACCGCTTATGCATTCAGTTGGATCCGTTCGTCTTTTGTTGTTGCGGGAGGCGCATGGAGGCGGTTTGATGGGACATTTTGGTGCTAAGAAGGCGGATGACGTTACGGCCACACACTTCTTTTGGCCAAAAATGAGGCGAGATGTTGAGCGGTTTGTGGCTCATTGCACTACATATCAAAAAGCTAAGTCTCGCTTGAATCCACATGGTTTGTATATGCCTCTTCTGTTCCTTCTATTAGTGGCGAGATATTTCTATGGACTTTGTTTTAGGATTGCCCGGGACTAAGAGGAGGGATAGCATTTTGTTGTTGTGGATCGTTTTTCTAAGATGGCTCATTTTATACCATGTCATAAAACCGATGATGTCATTCATATTCTTGACCTCTTTTTCAAAGAGATAGTTCGTTTGCATGGTATGTCTTCTACTATTGTTTCATATCGTGATGTCAAGTTCTTGAGTCACTTTTGGCGTACTCTATGGAACAAGTTGGGTACAAAGTTGTTGTTCTCTACAACATGTCACCCACAAACTGATGGCCAAACCGAGGTGGTGAACCGCACATTGTCTACCATCTTTGAGAGCTGTTTTGTGAATAATTTGAAGCTGTGGGAAGAGTGTTTGTCGTATGTTGAGTTCGCATATAATCGAGCGGAACACTCCACTACCAAGGTAAGTCCTTTTCAGGTAGTATATGGATTCAATCCCCGTGCCCCTCTTGATATTTTACCTTTGCCTACTAGTGAGAGAGTTCTTAATGATGCTAAGGAGCATGCTGATTTTATTGTCAAAATGCATGAGACTAGTAAGGCAAACATTGAAAAGATGAATGAAAAATATAGGATTACTGGTAGTAAAGGTAGAAAGGAAATTAAACTTGAACCGAGTGATTTTGTTTGGTTGCACTTGAGAAAGGATAGATTTCTGAGTTACGAAAGTCAAAATTGATGCCTAAATTCTTTGGTCCTTTTAAAATAGTTGAGAAGATAAATGATAATGCATATAAACTTGGGTTGCCTTAGAGTTTGGGGTTAGTCCCACCTTTAACATTTGATTTGAAGCCATACTTGGGAGAAGAAGATGAGCCTGAGTTGAGGACAACTCCGCTTCAAGAGGGGAGGATGATGAGGACATCACTTCTTGGATACACACAACAATCCTCCACTTGACATTCAAGGACCAATCACTAGAGCTCGCGCGACAATTGAATTCTGGTGAGCTCGTTCCTAAGTATTTCTTTTTGTTCATTTGAGAATCGATTGCTACCTAATGATTTAATTATGATTAGGAACAATGGGTAGGACACGGAAGTACTTGGAGAAGGGCTACGAGGCGCACAAGTCCAGCAAGGCGGTCGAATCATGTTGGAGGCCCAACTCAAGCCGACCGAATCCAATTCGAGTCGAGGACGAGCCGCACTAAAGCGGACGCCGGATCGCATCCGGGCTCCGTTTTGGGCGTTCCACATATGTATGGAAAGCGAGAAGACGACCTTTCTAATGGCTTTGGTCCCATGTCAAAATTCCTTACGAGCCAATGGGAATCGTCGAAACAAGTGGGCATTCAGAATCGTCAAGGTCTTTGCGTCACCGTCTTTTGGGCGTTCGGCTTTGTATCGTGTTGGAGCCCATTAGGCGCGTCTAGAGGTTTTGCCGCGCCTCGGTCCTTTATATCCACCGCCACCCCACCATTAGGGTTGGGTTTTGCTTAGATTAATTCTGTCTTGAACAATTTAAATGTTCATCGGTTTATGAGACCCCAACTTTCGAAGTGCTAAAACAATACATCCGCAATTCCGTTGTGTTCTTCCTTGTTCTTGCTTGTGTTCTTGATTCGCGGCGAGATTAGCCTTCTTGGCGAGTCAGCGAGTGCGCACGGTTGATAACTGAGAGCGTGGTGCTGCGATTGCGGGGTTGGGCGTGTTGTTCGGAAGCCGAGTCGATTTGTGTCGCGCCTCCACCAAATCGAACATATCCAGAACCTGTTGGAAGATCGGGAACCCGTTCCCATCAAGTACAAATAGAGAATTATGACTTAATAATGATAATTAGATTATTTTAGACTAAATTAATTATGACTAATTAATTACCACAAATTAATTTCAAATAAATAATTATGACTTAATAAGGCCACTAAATTAATTACGACTAATTAACTACGACTAAATTAATTATGACTATGACTAATTAATTAATTGTGACTAATTAATTACAACTAATTAATTATCTAACAGTAACTAAGTATGACTAATTAATTCGTAACTAATTAACTATGCCACGAATAATTACGTAAGATTAATTTAACTATGACTAATTAATTACAACCTAATTAATTGCAACTAATTAACTAACACAAAATTAATTACAAGTAAATTAATTACACCTAATTAACTACAGCTAATTCACTACGACTAATTGACTAACTACATAGTTAATAAAGAAAATACTTACAAGAAAAAAATTACCTGCTAATATGACCGCTAATGACGGCTCTAAACTATCATTAATCGTCTGCGAAAACAAAACTGACCGAGGCTGTGAATGACAGAGCGAGTGAGAATGAGAGAGCGAGCGAGGATGAGAGTGTGTCGAATTGTCTCGTAGTCGACTCGGAATTTATAGCCACCGACGTACAAATTACGGCCGACCGTGAAGTGACGAGAGGAATCAGATTCCCTCCCGCGCGCGGCTTGCATGCATGTTAGTGACAAGACGGTGATGGAAGAATGACAGGGAATAAAGCACATCCAGGCTAGGGAGGTGCGGGCTTGGTGACGTGGAGGCGTGTCCGGGCGCGGGACGAGCGGAGTTGCCGACGTGGAGGCGTGTCCGAGCCTCTGTGGTGCGGTGTCACCCGCATGGCGCGTCTGGGCGGGGCCATCGATCGGTGTCACTTGCGCCGTGTGCGGCCCAGTCACGCTGGACTAGGGGGAGGATAAGGCGTGTCCAGCTAGGGAGGAGGGGACAAGGCGTGTTCGAGCTAGGGAGGAGGGGACAAGGCGTGTTCGAGCTAAGGAGGAGGGGACAAGGTATGTCCGAGCACCAGTAGAGCGGTGGAGGCCACGTGGCGGTACGAGGTTTGTTTGAGCTCCAGATGTGCGGTGGAGATTGAATCTAGGCGCCAAATGCATGGTTTTGGACACGTGTTGGCCGCCGACAAGTCCGTGGTACCATTTTTAGCAATACAACTCGTAAACAGCTACTTTTGTACAAAACGTTGCCAATAGTGCCATTTAGGGCAAAAAGTCTATTGGCTTCTTCCCATTTAGTTGTGCCGTGGGCTATTCATGTGTCAAACTTGGGTGAGACATGTGTGCTGTCCTTTTTTGTTTACTTGACATGGCATAGATGTTCTAGACTGTTGTAGTGCTATATGCTACTCCTGTAGTCCATGTGTTGGGTCACCCATTAAATTTGCTTGTTGAGCTGCTATAAAAGCCTATAATGTAGCTGTATTTTGGACATGTAATATGCAGTGGCGGATCAAGAACTAAAATTTAGGTATGGCGGAGTCACTGGCGTGGACCAAATAGTATTCCCAAAAAATAAAGGAATCTATACACAAACTATATTCCAATCACTAATAAGAATATATGACACTAAATGAAATTAACAACTACAATCTGTATGTGAACATGTGAAGACAAAAGAAAGACATCGAAAAATACCTCACCAATGAAGCTTTCACAATAATTTGCCACAAAGTTATCAACTATAATAGTTTAAACAAAAGATGAGACATAGAAGAAGCAACCTGTCAAAGATAGACGGATTCCTTTGCCTTTCTCAATTAACTTTCGGGGAACATTACAAGTGCATTTCGCTGTACTTAGTGACACACATGAGGTGAATTTAACTGTGACTTTGTGCAGCAACAAAGCAGGTTAACCCAAACAAGCAGCAGATTAGTACCCCATTTGGCCATTTGGCATGTGCTCTAGCAACAAGATCTGAGCTGGTTGCAAAGAAATCCCTCTCATCTAATTACGACAAGATTAAAAAAGATCCACTTCTTGTATTGCTCTATGATGATAATGGAAGCTAGAAGCATATGAGATGCAGCGGGAACGGGAGTCACCTTGGTGTGGCTCCAGATGGCCTCGAGGACGACGAGGTGGGCATCTTGCGGAGCCCGGGGATGTATTGCGTGCGCGCGGGCATCCCAAGCCTCCAGCCCCTAAGGAAAGGCCCCAACCGCGGCAATTCCGCGCCGCCCACGGCCCCACGCCAGGCGTCGCCCCCAACCGCCGTCTCTGGCCCTCCTCGCCGTGCCACACGCTCGCCGGCTCCCCCCACTCTGTTGTCGTGAGGGGCCGCACCGCCGCACGCGAGAAGGGCAATAGGTTGCGAATGCGGGCGGTAGACGACACTGGGGTTGGCCGATTGGGGCAACTGAGGGATTGTTGGGGCGGTCTGGCTTTGCCTTACCAACTTCAAACAGCCCAGGATGGAAAGGACATGAATTCAGCAGTGCGGCAGCTTAGTCCAGCGTCTTCACGGGCAAGGAGCTCGGCGGCAGGGGGCTCCCGTCGAGCGGTAGCTCTAGCAGACGTCAGAGCTCGTCAGAACGGAGGGTTCGCCAGAATAGAGGGTCCGAGGGTCCACCCCTGGCAGTACAATTGATTGATTGCGATCTATATGGTTTTTTTGTTTTCGCACAATATTCACCAAATATTCATGACTGTATTTTTTTTATGTGTATTTGTTCTGTATTCATGATTGGGGTTATCCACATTCATATTCGTATCCGCACTATCTGCATCAGATTCTAATTCGAGAAAAAAATGTTGAATAAAATACAGAACGAGCGAGATATCCGTCTGTATCCGCTCCGATTGCACACAAAGTACGGCCCTGTAGATTTCTCTATGTTCTACGTTGAGGAACAAGAAGCAGACACAAAGATGTAAGTGCCAAGTTTTGAGGAAGACAGGCACTGCAAACTGGCAGTTAAGAGATGCAACAAGGAACGTAGGCCCCTTCTGAAGAAAGTAGGATTTGGGATAAATGGTTCCGATGGAAACTACTATTACCTTTACTGGATATTAGTTACCAAACTAACGTTGAAGACAGAGCACAATCAATAAAGAGTGTATGCAATCTTTATTTGAGACGTTGCAGACCTGCAGGAATAAAAACCAAAGCTGTCCAATTTCATAGAGTAGACTACTCCATTCAGTATCATCGCTTCAGTGTTACATAAAACCTCCAAGGCTAGACATCAAAGTTATGTCATTGTGTTAGGCTGTGTTTAAATTTGCTTACATTACCACAATCACTCAAAACTCAATCTCATTTTTGACCTGTTCCAATTAAAATGTCAGAAACGTACAGATAGATTGGTTGGCTCCTAATGCACAATCTAGCTTACATGCTAATGAATGGAGAACCTATAGCAAGCAACTGCAAGTAATCACTGTAGAACAGATCGTGCTTAGGACAATCTGTTGTGAAATAGTCACAGGTCGAGCACACTAGGATTTTAGTATTTAATTGGCCCAATTCAATTTCGGATATCTATCTATCCTGTTATTATGGCCTATCACTATGGAACACTGTTATGTAGTTCTAACAATCTAAACTACTATTTCCTTATATACGTATGTTGGTGCCCCATATGGCAATAATGCCTTATTACCTTGGGTACAATTAAGAACTATGGTCAGGCCAAGAATTCTCTTTCGACTAATGAAAGTAGCACAATTTGCAACAATTCAACATGTTCAAAGCATCTTATTAGTTAAAATATTGCAACCAAGTGAACACCGAGCAATAAAAAGGCGCAGTCGTGCACAAGCTATTCCAAACAATTATTCGATCAAACACTAAGACCATAATTTATTGTTCATATTACTGTTAGTGATGCTCTAGAGTCAATCATAGAGATGACTGTATCGCTTCTATATTTATGAACTTTGGAATAATATGTTATTTTTCTCCATTGAATGAAATACCATTTATATTAATTGGCAAGTAGACTCTCTATTTATGTTTATGATGTTATTATAAACATCCATGACTTTATATCATTATGTGGGACACTTATAATTAATGGATCAACATATGTATTGATCGATGATCACATTTCATGGACCATGGATATGAGATATCAAATCAATAATGTAGACATATGTTGAAGAATATAGTGTTGGATTGACCTGCCTTGAGACACCGTGAGAATTGTTATATTCTTAAGTGTCATCAGTTGGTCTCATATATAGTGTATGTGTGATCCTTAAACCTGAGGTCGTCATAGTTTCCTACATGTATAATAGTTTACTTAGAAGTTGTCAAACGCTCCGTAAATAGGTAGTCATAAATGTAGCTTTCGGGTTTACTATGAAATATATGGAGGAATGTCAGTGATCAAGATGGAATTTGCCCCTCCTCTTTGACAGGAGAGATATCTTTGAATCCCTCGATGTGGTTGGATTAAGAAAGTGTATAGTCATGCCGAATATGGTTGAGAAGTCAACTACAACTATGTAATTCACTACAAGATCGAGTGAAGGATCGAGCTATCATAGGATGGCATGCATCTCGCCTTGAGTTTGATCAGATATCGTGAGGCAAAGGGATCAGCACATGAGCTTTATAAATGTTCGTTCGATATGATCTTTACGTGTATTATGGAGTCTCTATGTCTTGCTAGGAATTGCTACCGACTTGAAGATCGAAAAAGAGTTTTTGAGTCACAATCGATTATGCATGAACTTACATGGGCACACACTTAATGAGTTGGAACAAATTAATTTGGATTGGATCCATTAAGGACTTAAATCGGGTTACAATACATACATGGTTAAGAGTCCTAATGGGTTTCTGACGTAGAGATCCGTTCGAGGAACTTTACAAGGGAAGGCGTAGGGGCTTTTGCGATGATGTTGTACCATCCACCGAAACCCTAGCCACCTCCTCCTCGAAGGTCCTACTGTGCGTGCTAGTGCTAACACATCAGCGTACGATGTTCCACCCTTGGACGTGTGGATACAGTAGAGGCTCTGCTGCGCTAATCGAGGACGATCCAAGACGTACGTAAAGAACACAAGGGGCTACTGGAGGAGACGATCGGTGGCCAAAGACGTTGGATGATCGACTACTTCCACTACATTAACACGCGTGACGTTAGACCGGGCTGCTCCAACTCTTCTCCGCTGCACCGTGGGTCTAGCGGTAATGATCTATAATCTCTTACTTGCATGACTTCCTAATTTACGCAATAGAAATTTTTATTACGCGCTAGCGTAGCCTACCCATATCCCAACAATTACATGATACAGATAAAGTATAAGGAATAGCTTTATCCACTTCGGCCTATAATTAGAAGAGCCTCAAGACCCAGTACTACAAAATAAAGATGATTGCGCCATACCATGTTCACCAACTGCAGTTCAGTAAGATAGAGTTTGCGGTGATGATAAACAAGAAAGCAGTTTTGGGGGTTAATTAAACATAAGCTCAGCTCTTACCATTGAGCTTCTTCTGGAGAACATCCATGACAGAGCCAAAGTCAGCCTTCACATTGATCGGTGGATTAGCATACTGGCACAACATATCCTTGATGTTCCTATCATGGTAATCGATCTTTGACTGTGTGAACTTCAGCCCATGCGCTGTACTAACGACCACCGTGCGGTCATTAGGCCCAATTATACGCTGGTCCCGGAGCTTGGACAGAGCAGCAAGTGCAACTCCAGTATGTGGGCAAGCAAACATCCCAGTGCGGTCAGCAAGCGCCATTGCATCCATGAGTTCCTCCTCTGTAGCTTCCTCGACAATGCCATTAGTTGCCTTCAGCGCGACCACCGCACGGTCAACAGATACTGGATCACCAATCTGTATCGCAGATGCAAATGTAGTTGCAGCAACAAGTGGCTGAAAATCAGTCCACCCAGACTTGTAATACCGGTACAATGGATTTGCATTGGCAGCCTGTGCACAGACAAGCCGCGGCACACGGTCAACTAGCCCAAGAACACGGCACATCTCGAACCCCTTGTAGAAGGCATAGATGTTCCCAAGATTGCCTCCTGGAACAATGACCCAATCCGGCACCTGCCAATCGAACTGTTGCAATATCTCGATGGCCGCCGTCTTCTGCCCCTCGAGCCGAAGGGAGTTGAGGGAGTTGGCAAGGTAAATCGGTAGCTCAGCTGTCACCTCCCTGATGAGCCGCATGCATCCGTCAAAGTCCGTGTCAAACGAGAGCACAGTGGCGCCGTTGGCAATAGGCTGGATGAGCTGCTGCAGCGAGATGCGGTCGGCGGGGAGGAACACGATGGCAGGGATGCCCGCGGCGGCGCAGTACGCGGAGAGCGCGGCGGAGGTGTCGCCCGTGGACGCGCACCCGACGCCGGCGATGGGGTGCGAGAGCGGCGCGCGGCGGAGGCGGTTGACCTGGCTGACGAGCACCGTCATGCCGAGGTCCTTGAAGGAGCCGGTGTGCGAGATGCCGCAGTGCTTGACCCAGAGGTCGGTCATCCCGCCGAGATGGTCGCGGCCGAGGCGCTCCGCCCAGAAGAGGTTGGAGTTGCCCTCGAAGAGGGAGACGATGTGGTCGGAGTCGATCTCCGGGAGCACGAACTCCTTCTTGGACCAGACCCCGGAGCCGTAGGGCCAGGTGGTGCGGCCGACGCGGGAGTCGAAGAGTTCGCGCCAGTAAGAGCCCGGGAAGCGCGCGAGCGCCTCCATGTCATGGCGGACGTCGAGGAGGCCACCGGAGCTGGAGCAGTAGACGACCTCGTCGAGCGAGTAGCGCTCGTCGGGGTCGCCGTCGGGCGTCGAGGGGAACGGCACGTACCACGCCGAGAAGTTGTGCGCCGGGCCGCGGAGGCGAGCCGCCTCCTCCCTGATGTTCTCCTCCGCGGGGCGGCGGTGCTTCGTGGCCGTCGTGGAGCCCGACGCCGAGGCGTCGGATGCGCAGCGCGCGCGGTGGGGCGCGGCGCGGAGCGGGAGGGGGAGGTGGGGCCTGGAGAAGCGGCTGGGGGTGGAGGAGGAGCGGCGGGATTGGGGGTGGGTGAAGCGGAGGGAGAGAGACGAGGAGGCGGCGGTCGCCATGGTGGCGCGAGGTGTTTGGTGGCGCGGCGGGGCGGCGGTGGAGGATGGGTAGGGAGGGAGTGATTAGGGAGGAGATGGGCGACGTGGAGGGAGGGTTTAGGCTTTAGAGAGTCGTCGTCGATCGATCTGGAAGTTAATTGGGCGGGCAGCAGTTTGGAGGTTGACAGGTGTGGGTGTGCGGGTAGCGAGCGATGTACCTGGCCTGGTTTTGGTTTCGGTTTCGGTTTCAGTTTCAGTTTTAATGCTGATTTGTGGCAGGAATAGGATCATGCTGAAATGCTGGAATTCTGCCGTGTCACATTGAATTTTTGTTCTAGCTGAAGATCAATTGAGCCCAACAGTTCAAGGATCCTAGCATCCTAACCACATATAGGTGAGAAATCCAACAAATTTTTAGCGAACATCACAAACTTTTTGCATAGTTTTTAATGAGCGCTGCATATTTTAGAACGTGGAGAATCGAGATTGATTTTGGATGGATAGTACGGGCTCGAGAGAAGGTCGAGGGCCCCAGATTCATGGCCAGACACATCTGAGGATGCGCCGAAGCACACCTACAGTCCGAATGGGAGGATTCGTTGCCGGTGAACACCGCATATTCCAGTGGGCTTCTCTCGAGATGGAAATAATATCTCGTTATGCAAGCAGCAGGCTGTTTTGAGTTAGACATGGCGTTGTTTTTGCGTTAATCCTGCCAGAACAAGAGGGACAGACACCCAGTATTGCTCTCATCTTTCTTTCTTTTTTGTTTTGGACACGGTATTGCTCAATAGCCAATTCAATGAGTAGAGGAAGCAGCACATTTACAAGCGAGATCGCTGAATGCTGAATCAACATAAGTATATGCAAATGGAGACGAAAACTATGTAAAGGCCTTTTTAACAATTTTCTTGCTAATTTCCAAATAATATCTTGTGCTGTACAGAGGCTACTATGAGTAATTGACATGCCGTGTTTGCAGGCGTGATTATTAATCAACATGAGTATATACAAATTGAGACAAGGCAATGTACGAACCTCTTTAACAGTATGTTGTCGATTTCCAGGCTACAAGCTACAGATGCAAGTAAACAAGACTGTAACAGTATACATAAAATGTAAGATTACGAATTCACTGAATTTAACCTGCTGGTATAAATCGCCATCAAATATTTTTGTAAGCTCAAATGAACGCTTCAGTCCTCAGGATTTTCTTAATAAGAGGAAAAAATGGCCACCATGCAAGTATTTGGACGAATTGAAACTGACTGCAGGATGACCTTCTGTAGTTCCTAACTTCCTACCTCAACTCAATCTCTTTGGGATAGGAATAAAATGAATAGTTTATCATCTATTCAACATTTCAGATGACTGCACGGTGTTCACATAAGTTGCACTCTTGTTGGATCCTTCAAGTGTCATTATTCTTACAGACTCCAAGCCCTTATGAAACGTGGAATCAAGCTGCAAAAAGAGATGTCTCTCATTATTGTTTATTTTCTCATATGGATCAATGTAGAGTTGAAAGTTTTTAAAGGTTATGTACTGCTTAATTGAACAATGCTCTGAAAGGAAAAGAAAATAGGTAAAATATGAAAGTGTAAAATTTCTCTGAAGTATTCTAGTAAAAACCTCTTCCTGTTCTTTCTTGTTGAATGTCTGGAGAACAAAACTGGCAGGTTCAATCTTCCCAGGTGGGTCGTTCAATGCCTGCAAACTATCATCACAAGAATATTTCAGACTGGTAATTGAAGAGAAAAAAAAGAAGAGAAGGGGCATACCAATTCTTAGACGTGAAAAAGCACGATTCTGTTTCAAATGGTTGATAATGCTTCTCATCCTGCAAACGGTGGACAGATGGTTAGTAAAACAAAGAGCTCTTCTCAGACCACCCCCTGGCGCCCACACACATTCCAATTTGAAGCAAAGAAAAGGTTTCCAAATTATTGTAATGATTTTCAAATAATTAATAGTAAGGTCTATATGAATCAATTAAGTGTGGTTTCTTTCTTCTCAAGAAAAAAACAAGGGAGAAATAAATGTACAAATGAACATGTTACTAAAGTATGCCTGTTGCATTATGTACAAAGAGGAAGGCAAGGCAGCAAGACAGCGAGGGCAAGGAGGAGGAGCAAGCACAGGAGGCCACAACCATACGAGGAGGTGACGACAGAGCCCACCTCAAGCCGAACACCAGCTTCACCGAATCAAGAAAGCGACCGACAACATCAGACTCTGGACCTCTCCCGAACCAAACCGACCATCAACCGACAAGGTAGCCCACATTTCTCCCCACTGTCTGTTGCCCAAAAATGAACCTCGGTATGAACTTCACATATCACCAAGCACATGAACCACTCACAAACTAGTACCCACCCACTGTTATTTTGCCCATCCAAACCACCCATATGAGCAACAGTACACATAAGAACACAAGCCCCAGACCCCAGTAGCATTACCCACATCATAGAAGCTCAACATTTCAACCATAGCTTTCAGTGTTCATCACAGAGCAATAGGGGGGGAAGTAGGGAGAGTGAAGGAGTAGTAGAAGGGAGGTATTACCTCAGTAGACCTCTGTAGCAACCCACCCCAGTGCATTTGCCGTGCATAATAATCAGATCAGCCCACATTAGGAAAAAGGGTTAAGCAAACCAGAACGAAGGAACAGAAGTCACAAGGGGGGGAAATAAAACTGGCGGCATACTAGGCTCGAGCTGCGGTCGAGCACGTGAGCGTGGCCGCGCAGGGGACCAAGCGCGGGTAGAAGCACGGGCTGGAGCCGAGCTGCACGGAGGAGTCAGGGGCGGCGTGTGGCCACCAGAGGGAGGCGCAGGCCGGGCCGAGGACCAGGTGAGGCAGCGCCAGCGGCCAGAGGCCACGCCGGCCGAGGGCAGCGGCGCGCCGTCATGGGTGCGAGGGAGCAAGGGCCGGGAGTGGCAGCGGCGCAGGGAGAGGCGCCGGCGCCGGCGCTGCGCCGGGAACCGGAGGCCGGCGGCCGGAGGGGAGGAAACCGAGCCAGGGAGCGGTGCCATGGAGCTCCATTCGGCCATGGAGCCAAAAACACCAGAAGGAAAATGGAGACAGAAATGAAGTGAAAGGATGGGGAATGGAGTGAGGAAAGAAGAAGAGCTGCCTGGGTGAGTTCGGATGAAAAGATAAGGTGGTGATAGAAATGGGTGATTTGGTGGGAGTTAAGTAAAAAAGAGAAAGAAATTAAGAAAGTGGAGAAAAAAATTAGGAAGAAGGTAAAATAATAAATTTGCAAGGAAGATTAGTAGTAATAATTTTAGATGAGCATCAGTACAATTAATTATTGACACTGTGTAATTTTTAGGACAAAATGCATTTAATTAAGCTGTGTACGAATAAATAGCAGTAGACTCGACCGGTAGAAAAATAAAAGCGGAAAAATACGTAAAATTAATATAAGTTTATTTAATGAAATTAATCGCCAGTAGCACTCGCTAAGTTAGAAGAATAATCTATTGCATTAGAATATAATTTGAGTAAAATAATTAAATTAAGTAGAACCGACGTAAAATCAATTAGGAATTTATTTGCGCACGTAAAATTTAATAGACTTAGTTGCATGTAGGATTAGTAGTATTTTATTTTCACACGATTAAATGCAAGAATAGGCAACCTCGATCCTAGAGTTTTTAGACTAGAACAATCGCAGTTGAGGAATGCTAACTTAACGGGGGACCCGAAAAATATTATTAAATTAAAATCCGCTAACAAAAAGAACCAACTAATTAATGTATGCCTAGTAGGACCCAAAAGCCACTAAGTATTTATTTATTATTCACACTGCTCGTGTAATTACAGAGGACGATCCAATAACGAGGACCCGAAAAATATTATTAAATTAAAATCGCTAACAAAAAGAACCAACTAATTAATGTATGCCTAGTAGGACCCAAAAGCCACTAAGTATTTATTTATTATTCACACTGTTGTGTAATTACAGAGGACGATCCAACACAAACCGAAGTAGCTGATCCGGATTTCTTCGATGCCGATCTTTTCTACGACTATGAAGGCAAGCTTATCCCTTGAACATCAATATAGTTATATTAAATGTAAAAATTATATTCTATATATATATATATATATATATCGCTTAAAAACTATGTCTCAAAATCAAATCGAATAAATAAAAGAAAAAGAAGAAGATGAAAAGAGATGAGGGAAGAGGTGGGACCCCTTTACATATGGTTAAAATATAAGGACAAAAAAAACTCTCACCTGGATCAGAGGCCATAATTTAAGTGCCAACCATTTTCCTGTTTCGACGGGCAGAAAATGCTATCTTGTTACGTAATCATGCCCTCCACTTTGGGTAAGTAATTATGTAGGATGAAGATGGCGCTATAGTGCTAGGTGGAGTGTTGGGGATTGGAGAGCCGGCCCAACCAACATTATTGGAACTCGGTGGAGGACTAGGTGCGCCCAGGACACCGACGGAAAGTAATGGGTGAAGAATTAATCACATAACTTAGAAAATGTTCTGTATTCTGAACTCGAACCTGCATCAAAGGAAATGCTGGGGACCTAGCTCAAAGAGGGTTTAGAGTAGCTATGGGTAAAGTGGTACAAACCTGCGCAATGCTATACAAAATTATGAATTCATGTCTATCTCCTGCATTGAAGTCTACGGGAACCGTTAGGGGTCTATCTTCTCTCCGAGTGACAAGTAGTCTTTTCTAAATTAAAACTTGCCACCTAAAGTTTTGATGAGTATTTATTTTCAGAAAAAGAGATGATTTAGAAAATGTAATAACAAACAGAGATGAGTCGTCTAGTACATTTTTGCTATTAATGCTTGCTTAGTACACTAGTACTCAATCCTGCTATTATTCTCCTTTGTTAAATCCTAGTCTGGTCGGGAACTATTCTGAGTGAGACAAAGGACACGCAGATACCGATGAGACCGCAGGAGACGAGGGCGCTTGCAACAGGGAGCAGGGCGAGGTGGACACCATATTCGACGTGTGGGACGAGGAGAAGACCGATGGAGCACAGAAGACAAGCGAGGGGACTTAGTCCCATTTATCAGTTGTAAATTACTACTTGTAATGCAGATCATAGCCTTGCGTGGCTAAATACTAGAATAAAGTGTAGTTTTCATCTTATTGTTCTGCTGCGTCGACTTTAGTAAGGCTTATTATTCGTCAGAGCGGTGTCCTACCAAGCAAACAAATAGTAATCCATATGTCTAAGTGTGATTATCCTCTGGGGTAATGACACAGGGCGCCACAGGTGTTTTGGTCATTTCACCCACACCCAAGTAAACAAAAAGGCCATCAAGGCAACTACCACCTACCAGTTACCACGGGAGGTTCGTAACACTCCCCTTGGGCGAAATATCGTGTTATGCATATGCCTCGTTAAAAGCTCCTCCCAAAACCCAATGGGGAAAAAAGGATGAAAAAAAGACTATAGTGCATCTGCAAGCAGTATTGCACTTGTTGCCTCGTTAAAAACTTTTTATGAGAAAACCTTCGGGTCAAAACTCACCAAGGAAAAAAGAAAACAAAAGTTAATCTTTGGGATCAAGGTATGATCTACAAGATCATACTAAGATCTGCATGATCTCATGCATGGTCCATGATTGAGGGGTTTACACCCCCAGCACACTACAATTTTTTAAGTCGTTTCATTCCAAGGCCATGAACTCATCTATGAAAGCTGGATGCAAGAATGGACTTTGTGAATAAATCAACAAGATTTTCACAGGACTTAGTGTGTAGATTTTTACTTCCCCGCTCTTCTGGAGTTCATAGGGGTAGAAGAATTTTGGAGCAATATGCTTCGTGAGATTGCTCTTTACATAGCCCACATGCATTTGTGCAACACAAGCAACACTATCTTCATAGATAATTATGGGGATATTGACAGTATTAAGGCCACATGACTTTTGGATGTGACTAATCATCTGGTTCAGCCAAACGTATTCATGTGAGGCTTCATATAATATAATTATCTCGAGTGGTTGGTAGAAGTGTCTACCAAGGTCTGTTTAAAAGATCGCCAAGAAATGGTTGTGCCACCACAGAGAAACACAAACCCAGTATGGGATCTGGCATTACAGGGATCAGACCTGTAGCAAGCATCCGTGTATCCCACCATGGTCAAGTCTTGATCCTTCCTGTAAAGCAAGCCAAGATCTTGAGTACCTTGTAGGTATCTGAGAATAGAATTGGCGCCAACCCAATGCCTTCTGGTTGGGGCTACACTATACCTAGCAAGTAGGTTTACCATGAACGCAATATCAAGTATGGTGTAGTTCACAAGGTATATCAGTGCTCAATAGCACTTAAGTATGGAACTTTAGGTCTCAACACTTCCTTATTTCGTCCCTAGGTCTGCATGGGTCTTTATCCACATCAAGGAATCTTACTACCATGGAGATTTTAGAAGGATGAGATTTATCCATATCAAGATGCAGGCGTAAGCAATACTTGGTTATACATAGGCCTAACTTTTATTTTCATTCAAAATTTAAGTTATTTTTTTGGAATTCTTATACAAATCAAATTGCTAATTTTATTTAATTTATCCCAAATTTTAGTTATTTAGGGATTTTACTTTCAAATTCGTCTACAAATCAAATTACATATTGTCTTTTTTATTTAAAATTTCAGTTATACCATTTAATTGCTAATTTTTATTTCGTATTACAAATCTAATTGTTATTTTTGTTTATTTTTTTGCTTATATTTATCTAGGGACTTTCCTTTGGAATTCATATCGAAATGAAATTGCTAATTTTGCTTTTGTTTTTATTCTTAATTTTAGTTTTTTTGTTGGAATTCATATACAAATCCAATTGCTAATTTTTATTTAATTTTTATTCGAATTATATTTATTTAGCTATTTTACTTACAAATTCGTATGGAAATCAAATTGCTAATTGTATTTTATTTTTTTATTCTGAATTTCAATTATTTCTGGATAGTACTTGACATGCACGCTTTCTTTTAATCTGGACCGTTATAATCTGTACCCACCATGATTAACGGTGTAGATCTTTCTCTTTTTTCACCGATTAACGTGAGAATGTATAGCCTTGGGAGCAAACATTGTGGGTTCTTTTGCCTTTGACTTAATAAAATAGTAGATAGATAGATATATCGTTATAATCTTGACCCATCACGATTAATGATATAGATCTTTATCTTTTTTTCTCTCTAATTAAAGTGGAAATTTCTAGCACTTGAGAGTGAACGTGGTGACTTTTTTTCTATCGCTTTAATAATATAATAGAACGTGGGAATTTTTAGCACTTGAGTGCGAATGTAGTAACTTCTTTTTCTATCGCTTTAATAATATAATAGATAGATTAATCGGTGAGCCAATGTTAATGACAAGTATAATCTGTGTTCTCAAATGGATTTTGTTTTCTTCTTTAACTTTTGACACTGCTGTAACCATGTTTGAACACTGACACACACAAACATGCATGCATGAGAGCACGCGTGAACAAGCCCACTCGTAGAATCGCCATGACTTGTTTCCATCAGATACTTCCAAGTCAGTCTTCTTCCCACGGACTTCTCAACTAGTACGAGGTTATAAGAGCATGCCATGCACCCCCCTATTGCCACCACCATTTGTCTGACCGAGACCTCGGGTATCTGCCATGGAGCTCTTGCACCACACCTTGCTAATGGTTTCACTGCTCCTCGCAGCTGCAGCTGCACTCGCCTCAGCATCCAACGCCACCGCCGACCTCTCAGCCCTCCTCGCCTTCAAAGCCATTCAAAGCCAAGCTATCCGACCCTCTCGGCATCCTCCGCAACAACTGGATGACCGGCACGTCGTATCGCAGCTGACTTGGTGTTGTTAGCACTAAGCACGAAGAACACACACATGAACACACTCAACGCGAACACACATGTGAACACACGCACACGCACACGTTTGGAAACACTCACGGGTACTAATAGCAAGAACCAATGCACACGCACTCGTAGGCTTTGGAAAGAATCAACCGAAAGCAATACACATGCCCAAATACAGAAGGAAGTCACGTACTGGAAGCAAAAGAAGATACACGGTGGATTTTTGGTGCTGCGCTATAGTGCAACTTTTCCTTTTTTTTCCTTTCCTGTTGCTTTAGTAAAACTGATCGATTACATGTCCTTTTAAAGACTCTGATCAACTTGCTAGTCAAGCCGAAACTAAACATGGAAAGCTAAACATGAAAAGTCTAGCAAAGGAAATAAACTAATTTTGATCTGATGCTGATTGCATCAGGATCCTAATACCCTATTACTTGGCAAGTATAGATTAATTTCCAACAATTTTCCCCTAATCTAGACTTGCCGACTCTAACTTGTTGCGGCAGTCGGCTCAAATACGACTTGCCCAACTGATACTCGACACAGGACGGCGAACACATCTTCTCAACATCTCGGAATCAACTCCACAAACTCGACTTAGGACGGCGAACACATCTCTTCAACGTCCCGGACTCAACTCAACATCAAAGCAACACACTCGACTCAGGACGGCGAACACATCTCTTCAACGTCCCGGACTCAACTCAAAATCAAAGCAACGTCGGTTCGTCTTCAGCATCAGCCACAATTAAATGCGCCTCCGCTCTCTCCTTCCTGGGATTACGGCATTCAGAAGCGAAGTGCCCGTAGTCCTGACAATTGTAGCAGCAAACCTTCGCCTTGTCGAACTTGCGATTCTTGATGCCAGAGTTGCCCTCTTTAGTGGACCTGGATTCCCACTCGGCACGGGTGAGTAGTAGATGCTCACCTTCCTCGTCACACCACCGTCCCTTCATACGTTCCTCATACGCCTTCAGTCGTCCAACCACCTCCACAATCGTCATCGTCTTCATATCAGCAAATTGCTCAATCGTGGAGGCGATCGGCAAGAATTTGTTGGGGACGGCACGAATAAACTTCTTCACGATGGTGCGCTCCTCCATCTTGTCTCCGAGGACACGAATCTCGTTGACGATGGTGGTCAGCCTCATGGCGAAGTCCTTGATGGACTCCGTCTCCTTCATGCGCATCACATCGAACTCACTCATGAGGGTCTGTGCTTGTGCTTCCTTGACACGATCAGCGCCGACGTGCATCTCCTTCAGGGTGTCCCAAGCCTCCTTGGTCGTCTCATTTTCGGCCAAGACCATCATCATGGCCTCGGGCACGGCTTGGAATATGGCGGCGAGAGCCATCTGGTCCTTACGCTCATCGACCAGCTCATTGCCTTCCACCGCCGCTCACACCCCTTGTGCGCGCATGAACACCTTCATCTTCACCGCCCAAGAGCCATAGTTGGTCTCAGTGAGCATTGGGTATTGGAGGGTTACCGATCCCTCCTTCGCCGGTGCCTTGGATGCCACCGTGTCCGAGGTGTCGCCACTGACCATGGACTTTTGCGAGGACAACATCTGCTTCGGCATGACGTGCTACACCTTGCTCTGATACCAATTGTTAGCACTAAGCACGAAGAACACACACATGAACACACTCAGCTCGAACACACATGTGAACACACGCACACGCACACGTTTGGAAACACTCACGAATACTAATAGCAAGAACCATGCACACGCACTCGTAGGCTTTGGAAAGAATCAACCGGAAGCAATACACATGCCCAAGTACAGAAGGAAGTCACGTACTGGAAGCAAAAGAAGATCCACGGTGGATTTTTGGGGCTGCGCTACAGTGCAACTTTTCCTTTTTTCCTTTCCTGTTGCTTTAGTAAAACTGATCTGATTACATGTCCTTTTAAAGACTCTGATCAACTTGCTAGTCAAGCCGAAACTAAACATGAAAAACTAAACATATGAAAAGTCTAGCAAAGGAAATAAACTAATTTTGATCTGATGCTGATTGCATCAGGATCCTAATACCCTATTACTTTGCAAGTCTAGATTAATTTCCAACAGGTGTCACCTGCAGCCACCGCCACAGGCTGCGTGTCATGGCCTTGCCACTGCCCGACGTGCTGCTGGTGGCGCCCTGGCTCCTGAGCTCGGCAGCCTGTCCTTCCTCTCCCGCCTCAACCTCAGCAATGCCAAGCTCTCAGGACCCATTTCTCATGATCTTGGACAGCTTTGTGCCTTGTTATTCTTGATCTTTCGAGCAACTACCTTTCAGGTACTGTCCCCTTTGCTTTCGGCAACCTCACCGGTGAAATACCCCCTGAGCTGCACAATCTGCAAAACATCGCAAATCTTACTATAGCTGGGAACGACTTGAGCGAGCCAGTGCCACAGGACCTGTTCAATGGCACATCTCAATTCTTAGCTAATCTTCTTCAGCCTTGCACATAACAGCCCAACAGGGAACATTCCTAGCATAATTGGTTTCTTGACAAACTTTCAGGTCCTTGAATTGTCGGGAAACCAGCTTTCAGGGCCAATACTCCCTTCACTGTTTAACATGTCCAATCTACAAGGAATGTACTTGTCCAAGAACAATATCTCCGGGTCTCTCCCGAACAATGAAAGCTTCAGCCTACCCATGTTGCAAAGAGTGAATCTCTTTAGGATCGGTTACAGCAATTAAAGGGGTGAGTGACTCTTAACAATTTTTTCCTTAGGTATTCAGCAATTTTTTCACTCACTTCGGTAACTATGAGCAACTATGAAGATTAAGATTGAATTTGTTAGCACCGAAAAGCAATCCTATAAGAAAGACCGAGACAGTAAGCTGTCAGGACGGTTTGATTGCTAACTCTCAGATGGTAATTTGATCGGTCAACCGGTCTGTTTGGAAACTACCAACCGGTCTGACCGATGCTGGGTGCTCTGATCGGCAGGCCAGGCGGGCTGATTGCTCCCCTGCTGATGGTATGAAAACAACACAATTTCCAAATGGGGATTTCACCTAGCTTTTGATCTACTCGTTCAAATCACACCAAATTTGAAACACAACTACTCTAGAATGTTTAGAACCTCCAACCAACAATTTGAAGAATAGGACTAAAGAGGGAAAACTTGGTCTACTCATGCTCGTGAGATCTAGGCAACCAAGATGACTCTAAATGAGTTCCTACAAACCTTTGCAAGCTATATCTCATCACAAATCACACTAGAACAATATGGAATCAAGAACACCTCAAGAAGACAAGAGAATTAAGCAAGAACACAAATAAGACATGGTGAATCAAGTGTGATCTTCTATTTCCACTTGGATACGAAGGATTACAACCACTCCACCTAGTGGACAAAATCCTAAGGGCAACACTTAGCTTTCTCAATCAAAACCTTATTTCTCTCTTAAAGGCCCAAGTACAAAACCAAATTTCTCTCTCTCTCATGCCCCCCTTATATAATGGAGGCTCACATGAAACTCTAACCTAGTTACAAAGTGGATCACATCCACTACATACACCCATGGGAACCCATTAACTCATTACAAAATTGGGTTTTTCACTCACGCACACTTTTCAAAGAGACGTTCTTTTCCCTTGGCTCCAACAGCCTGAAATCATCATGTCTTGTCCTCCATGAAGTCTCCTTGACCTAATCCACTTAGGCCATCGCAGCAGTTTTGCAAACCGCTTGATTTTTCGGTTTTGGGCACATGATCACATTTTCCCTCAACTGACATTTCCCGATTCCTTCTCCTCGAAGTATCACCAATGTTTTGTCATCATCTATGTGGCCCTAATGACTTCTTGTCAAGCCTCACACACATTCAGATCCCACCGAACCATTCTCGCTTACAAACTGGCACAAGTCACTTCGCGCACCACATGGCCCGCTTGACCTTGACCACTTGTGCCTTCCATAGCCCTTGTCCATCTTGTGCCTTGTCCGAGTCCAACTATCTCACCTTGCCTCAATGACCGCTTGGACCTTGGTTCTTCTAACCAAGTCCAGGTCTTCCTCATCGTTGATCATAGTTGACTCCAGAGCCACCTGTACAACAATAGACCAAGCTGAACCATTTCGGAGCACAAGTTCATTCCACTCTGACCCACATTAGTCATAAAACATTATGCAACACATATGCACCATTACAAAATCCTTTGGCCAAATCCACATAGTAGTTCGCCCTAGCCGGTCAGACCGCCGGCCCTCGACTGGTCTAACTGCCAACCAGTGGCCAGTCAGACCGTTTCCTAAGTCCTGAAAACGTCGTCTCCGGAGTTTTCGGTAAAACTCTATCTAGGTTTATGTATAGTCTCCATTTTCAATGGCTCTTAGTGCAATCACATCCCCAAACACTCTTACATAGTTGTTTGGTGCCCATTTGGCAAAAGCTCACTTGAGCTCACACCGTCGGTCTAATCGCCACCTGGCAGTGGTCGGATCGCCTGACCTCTACAGTTAGACCGACCACGACAACAACTCTAATAGAGTAGCAATGTAACATCCCAAAGTGTTGTTACCAAAACAAAATAAAATAAAGTTTTTGTTTTATTGGAATTTCTGAGATTTGAAAGAGTTTAATTGCCTTAGTTGAATTTCTGAAGTTTTAAAAGTCCAAAATTTAAAATTTCTTTGAAGTCCTTGAAATTTCAGTTGGTTTGATCTGAAAAATAAAATTTAATTAATTTCTGGAATTTTCTGAGTTTCTTAAAAGCTTTTTCCTAAATATTTTAAAGCCAAAACAATTTATTTGCAAAAACTATAGCCAACTTTAAGTTGGAACTGTTTTAATTAAGTCCAAAATAACTCTAGGAATTTCTGTGAATTTTTCTAGAATTTTTGGATTTAATTTCTGTGAACTCTTTTGAAGCTTGACAATCATCAACGCATGATGATTTCCTTTGCTTCATGATTTCGACTTGATGTCCATCAACACATGATGACACCTTCTTTTGTCTTGATGATCAACCAATGATCATCTCATCTTCTTGAACTTGATACGCATCAACTCATGATGCATCCTTTACTTCAAGCTCTTCACTTCAATATCATCAACGTATGATGATCATCCTTTTCTTGAACATCATCAACACATGATGATTTCTTCTTCTTCAAGAATCACGACTTGATGACAATCAACATATGATGTCATCCAAAGTCTTCAAACACCTAGAACATAACCTATTCATCCAACTCAAGGAGAAACGTTAGTTCCATAATGTGATTATCATTAATTACCACAACATACCATCAACTCATAATGGTTGGGACAAGATACCAAAATCTTTCCTCTTTGGTAATTGATGATAACCAACACAATTACAGATAATTGAATGTAATTGGTATGAGTATATATAAACTACATAAGTTATATATATACTCAAGAGTTATGTTTCAAAGTAGATCACAAAGATCAATACTAATGAAACAACAAGGACATGAGTATATATAAACTACACAAGTTATATATACCAAAATGAGTGTATACAAACTACACAAGTTGTATATACCCATATGAATATATTAACTACACAAGTTAAATATATTCAAGGATATATTTCAAGGTAAAGATCCTTGATATATGTGGACAAAGAATTATGGATCAATACTAATGAAACCACAAGATATAGATTGAACTCCCTAAATGCGTGCATACAGTGTGTAAATAAAACCTATGCACATTTACAAGTTTTCCTTTTGGTGAAGTTCAACCTATATATTGGATCCGAGAATGCGACAAGATATAATTAGATGTTGTCGAATGCATACCTCTTTGATCTTTAAATCAATTGAGACTAAACAATAGGTATATCAACAAGAGTGTTAGTCTCACAAAGCATTTGTCATTAATAACCAAAATACCATTAACACATAATGGCGGATCTAGATTCTTCAGGATGCTGTTGTGGCTACCGACCAAATAGTAGAAAGAGGAGGGTCTCAGAGCCGCTACCCACAGTGAAGGGGGGAGGGGTCCCAAGATCCTCGAAATGTGGGAAACAGGACAGAGGAATGAATGATATTTTATTCGTGTCTTAAAGAATGCTCTCCCTGACTTGATACACAAAAGTGTTTATTTATAGCATTACAAGTTAGAAGGTAGAATATTAAAACAATGCCCTTATAAAGGCCCTACGACTATAGGGGCCTCACGGTCTTTTTCCCCTTTGATGGTAGCTTCGGTGCACGGTGAACTTTCGTGGGCGGTGTCCACCACATCACCTTCCTTTATCCATACGGGGCATCGACCTCCCCCTTCATACTGCCCGAAGACCCCCTTCGGGCCGAGGACCCCTTTGGGTGAAGGTTGAGGTGGTGGACCGATTGGCGAGGCATCCAGGTGACATCTCTCTTGTGCCCCCTTCGCACGATGGAAAGGGTCTGATAACCTCCGCTTCCTTCCCCCTTTGTGTATGTCCAATGGGCTAATTTCCTTGATTCTTCATCTGGCTGTTGGGGATGGTGGGCCTTCCCTACGACAGAGCCCCTCGCTGTTGACGGCTTGCTTCGCCTTGGATGAAACAACACCTTTTTATCCTGAAGGGTTTAGGCACTCTGTTCCCTTCGGCCTAGCGAAGTTCCTACACGGGGATCTTAAATGGGGTTAGAATCTTTTTTGGGTGAAAAGTGGTTAGGTTTTATGACCATAAATGCGGTAGGTGAAGAGTGTTCTTGCACGATTTTTGGCGCAATGGTTCGAAAATGTAAGGGGCGCGATTTTTTATTTTTTTTTGCACTTGACCTTTTGAATTTTGAAAGGACGTTATTGTACTCCTCGTCCCACGTGGTTTAGGCAGCTTTGCTCCGGGCTTTGGGCACACTAGGCATGGCAGGTTTGCCAGGTATTGTTTGAGCTCGTCGAAGGCTTTTTGACACTCTTCCGTCCACTTGAAGGGCTCTGCTCGCGGAGGGTTTTGAAGAAAGGTAGGACACATTTTGCCAAGCGCAATATGAAATGGTTGAGTGCTGCGAGCCACCCTGTCAGTTTTTGTACCTCACGAGCATTGAGCGGGGGATCCATTTCCTATATGGCTTTTATCTTGTCAAGGTTCGCTTATATGCCTCACTCTAAGACAAGGAATCCCAGCAGCTTGCCTGCCTTTACGCTGAAGGAGCATTTGTCGGGGTTGAGCTTGACGCCCTCTACTCGTAGGTTGTTGAAGGTTTCCTGGAGGTCGTATTGGTGGGTTCCTTTCTTAAGGCTTTTGACTACTATATCGTCGACATAGGCTTCGATGTTGCGGCCGAGCTGCGAGGCCAAGACTTTCGCAATTAGCCTAGTGAAGGTTGCTTCCGTGTTCTTGAGGTCGAAAGGCATGCGCACGAAGTAGTATGTTCTGAGGGGGTGATGAATATTGTTTTTCCTTGTCCTCTTTTGCGATGAACATTTGATGGTAGCCAAGGTATGCATCAAGGAAGCTCATTAGCTCGCACCGCACCCGGATGTGGCGTGCACTAGTTGGTCTATGTGAGGCAATGGGAAGTCGTCCTTCGGGTATGCCTTGTTTAGATCACTAAATTCCACACATATGTGTCATTTGCCATGTTTATTTCGCACGAGCATGGGATTGGCGAACCATTCAAGGTGCTTGATTTCCCATATGACATCGACTTTGAGTAGCTTTGCCACCTCGGCTTTTGCGAGTTCTTATCTGTGTGATCATGCATCGTGGTTTCTGCGTCCTTAGCTTCGCATTACTCTTGACTACGAGCTTGTGCTCGATAGTTGCGCGGGCTACCCTAGGTATGTCCTCTGGACCCCAAGCGAAGATATCTTCGTTTTTGCGGAGCACGCCTATTATCGCGGCCTCTGCTTCTAGCGTGAGGTCGGCACTTATGCGACTATCTTTGTCAGGGACCCTTCGGACAATGAGACCCTCTTCATATCTCCTTTTGATGTCATGGGTCTTGCTTGCTTCGTCGAGTTTTGCTCCACCATGTGGACATGTAGCACTTGTGCCATGGCCTCCAACATGCCACGGACCATGATGATGCCTCCTAGGCTAGGTGACTTCATGCAGAGATAGTTGTGATGCACCACGGCGCCAAAGGCATTGAGGGTGGCGCGGACTGGGATGAAGTTGTATTGGTAAGGTATGTCGAAGACGTCAAACATGATGTTTTCTGTTCTAGCCGAAGAGCCTTCACCGAACTTGATCGATAGGTCTATTTGGCTGAGGACGACCATTGGCTTGCCTTTGAAACCTTCGATGGGAATGCTCGAGGTGACAGTCTGCTTCGCGGGATCATCATTTTGTTGAAGGCCTCGGAGAAGAGTACATCAGCGAAGCTTCGTCCGTCTACCAGTGTGTGCTTCACTTCGAAGTCAGCGATGGTTGCCAACACAACGAGGGGGTCTTGGTGTTGGAAGAATAGCCCCTTCACGTCTTCGGGGTTGAAGGTGATGGGCACTTCAGAGTACTTTGGGGGTATGTTTGTGGCGTAAGACGTGATGTGATGAATTTGAAGAATGTAGACGCACCACTGCCTCTTGGATCCCAGATCTAGGGAGGATGTCCTCCCCCGGTTATGGTGTTGATGACCCTTCGGGCATGATCCCCTTCGAGGGCTTCGATGCGCAGCTAGCTGCTGTGTCGGGGGCGGTGGATTGCCGAGGCGGATGTCTTCTCCTGGACTAGCGAAGACCATCCTATGTTCATGTAGTCCCTCATGGCCGCGATAGTGTGCCATTCTTTAGTGGGATGGGACCCTTCGCCATGCAAGTCACGCCACTGTGTTGGTGCATCGGTGCCATGTTATGCATCCTATCCACAACCCTAACCACAGCGGTCGACTCATCATCCTCCTTCGATGGGGGCGTCGCCCCCTTCGACGTGAAAAATGTGCCACCCCTTCCCCTTCGACGTGAAAAATGTGGCATCCCCTCCCCCTCGAGCGGTTCGAGCGATTGGTGTGGGATGCCACAACACCCTCTGCTTCGTTTGGCGACTATCATCTGTCTTTGTTGAGGTATCGCCTTTGCCGCCGTGGCTATTGTCATCTCGTTTGCTCTACGCACACTATCTTCCTCCGCACGCACGTACTCCTCTATTTTGTCGAACAATCTCCATCGTGTAGATGGGCTTTGGGCCATCCTCTCCGCCATAGGGCCTATTCTGAGCCCACACCTGGTGGCGTTAATGATGGTGCTATCGGTGACGCCTTCACCTGACACTTGAGCTCTACAAACCTCTTAAAAGAAGCTTCCTAGAGACTAGTTTGGCCCCTGTCTTACGGCGAATAGATGTCCCTCGTCCTTCGGCTCCGTGTAGTTGCCCTGAAAGTTGTTGTGAAGCTAGTCCCAAAGCTGCTCACATGCGTATATGGATCACAGGGGAAGGCGAAGAACCATGTCAATACCACCCCCATGAGAGTGAGGGCGATGCTTTTTGCTTTGGTGGTGTCATCCCCTCCAACCGCCTCAATGGTTGTCCCATACACCGAAGAAACTCCATGACTCATTGTCCCCATAGCTTTTGATGGTTGGCATTTTGAAGTCTCAAGACCATCGTGCTACTTCGAGGCCCGCACTTAACGGAAAGCTCATGTCTCCTCTGAAGATTTGCCCTGCGGCACAGTGGAGCCTGGTCACAGGGAACCTATGAGGACGACGAATGGAGAAGCCAGAAATGAGAGGAAAGAGGCAAGACGGGCACGCTTAGGCTGGATCAACTCTCAAGCTGGGCTGGCTCTTTAAATAAAACAGAACCACACCAGCTTTTTGTCCATGGCGCAGAGTCGCTGATAGAGACACCGAGAGGAAGGGAGAGAGATGGGGCCATTAACAGTGTAAGAAGTGATGAGGACATCACTTCTACTGAGATGAACACTCCTCTTCTTCTGCCATGAATGATGTACAAGGTCCAATTACTTGGGCACATGCTTGTCAACTAAATTATTAGGTAAATTCGTTTTTAGGGCTGAGTGTATTATTTAAGTACTCTATGATGTTGCGTGATGGAGATGATTTGTTTGTGCTTAGAAATCTAGGAATGAACAGTAAGGAGTTGATGTGCATCAAGGAAGGAGACGGTAATAACAATGACCACAATTCCGACGAGCCCTTCAGGACTTTAAAGCCACCCTAAAGGAGATGAAGAATTTGTGGCCTCCAACTCAAAGAGTTTTGGCCACCCTGTACTTGGTACTGCGCCACCTTTTCTTTAGCCTACAAGACTTGTATCCGAAACTTGGCCCATATAGCCCATATGCTGGTCGGCCACCCCAAGGGACCCGTACTGTTCCCCACCCTAGGGTTTCCACCTCTTAGCCGCCCTCCTCATATAGGAGCTGTCGTCCTTTAGTAGAACTTGAGTTTTGATAGAGATTGATTTCAGCTTAGGCTAGAAACATCATCGTTTGCTTGTACGGCTAGTGCAACTAGACACTGTCGTTGGAACCCTAAACTATTCAATACATCTATCTTTGTTCTTCAATTCCTATTCAGCAAGTTCGTTGCTTTATCTATTTTTCTTACTTGATTCTTGATTGCCTGCAGGAAAAGACCTTCGTGGTCAGGTCGATTTCACTACCGGCAAGGTCGATAACGAACGTGAAGTTAGTTCAGCGATCGCGGATGCAAGTCGCACGGTTGTAGCTGGATCGTGAGAGTTAGCTTCTACCAATCAAGTTATATCATCCTCACCGAAAGATCAGAACAACCGTCCATTAAGAAGCCCATTAAGAAGCACGATCGAAGTCATGACCAATTGCTAGTTTAACTAGTATAACTTGTATAGTACACATGCTAACAACTGCCTCCATTTCGCACTATTTGTCGACGTTTCATTGCGTATAGACCAAAGGAATCATTAAATCTAAGAGTATTTAACGTTCATTGCGTATAGACCAAAGGAATCATTAAATCTAAGAGTATTTAACGAGAGATGATCATACATATCTCTATTAAATGACATACTATGACCATTTAACTTATTTTAAAGTATTTAAGTAGATGTAGACAGTGAGAATATTATAATAACTACACTATTAATTTCCTCAACGGACAAAAATATTTAAACGGAGACTCAACGGACAAACATATTGAAACAAAGACTCCCACATTGAAACAGAGATTCCCAATGTCATGGACAAACATTGTAATTTGTAAAACTGACAGAGTACATGTTAGTGAGTTCATTTGTGAATTTTTCAGGGTTTGATCTCCTAAGCCATCATGTTAGAGGCATCAGCCCAGCAGATGAAGTGATCGATATACCGTTCTTCTTCGGACCGAATTTTGGGAACGGAGTGCTTGAATATCAAAAGGCGCCAACAGAGCCAGCATTGCAAAGGAAGACAGATAACTGGGTTTCGATTTCAGTAACAGGCGCAACTAGAACGCTGTAGCAAGCTAACATCACATTAGTGGACGCCTTTTAGCAATCGATCTAGTGTAAGCCTGACCTTACAGGACGACTACAACATTATTATTGGTTTCTGAGGTCCCCCCAGAGCCTGACAAATTACAAGGAAATACCCACTCAACTCCTAGACATCCCAGTCCAGTCTCTGAAGTGCAGTAGGATCAACGCCCTTGTCGAGCACCAGATGTGTAGTTTCATAACCAACCCACTTGACGATGATCCACATTCCACGACAGCTGAGCCTGAGCATAGGGCTGCAGCCTTACCTTGCAGCAATAGCAACCAGAACTGCCAGCATCCTCGCGCACAAATGTGAATACAGAACAACTGGTTTGTTACAATCCGTGTGCACAATCTGGCCTCACCTGTTCAGAAGTTTCCATGAGCTGTGCTGAAAGATGGCTTGTAGTTTTGCTATGTGGTTTTCAGATGGTTGAGAAGATAGAGAACGACCTTGCAGATTTCCACACTTGCTGGTTGCTGTAAAAGTCATGAGTTTTTCGTCTGCTTACTGAAATTAAAGACTAGTGATGTTCATGACTTCAAAGACAGATGAGTAAGTGCATCTTGAAAATCAACAACACTGCATTTTGGAAGAAAAGGGCCGAGCATTAGAGAACAACAAATAAGAGTGATATCAGAAGTGGTGAAATAAAAGGCAGTTGTTAGTCACAAAACTCACCCTGTCTTTAGCCAAAAACCCATCCAAAACTGCAAATTCATGATCTAAACAACAGTCATGTCTCCACCTGTTATTAAATAAAATTTGTGAGTGTAGACTAAACCAATGAATGTAACAATGAACTGAAATAACAAAAAGTTATTCAGATAGATTTACCACACATATGATAATCAACCAAATTCAAGCAGTTCCATACAGAAACATGTTGCCTGCAAGACAATATCTATGTTGTTAACAAAATTACAAAAGAAAAAGAAGAAGAGAAGCAAAACTACTATATCCAGAAGATGTATTGCAATCTAGAATGTCAATCTTCAAGATAAATCCCTAATTCATACCTTGACCAAGGATAAGGACTGAATCCTTGGAGATAGGTACAATGTCCTGAACCTTTTCACTCGTAAAGATTGCTTCAATAGCTGCAGGAAAACAGAAGTTAATATCCTGAGGAAAAGATGGTTATAATGTAGATGTTAGACAGCATCGTAGACTACTTAAACCAAATGAGCTTAGTGCCTTAGTCAACGAAAATATTTGCAAAAACGACCAATAAAAAAACTTCATAATAGGTTGTGCTACTCTTTCGAACAAGTACTTTGTGTATCGAAGTACTGGGCATGACCTTACAAGGTTAAACATGTATAAAATGCACAGCCAGGCAAACTGGAAAATGTTTGAAGCAACCAGTACATGACTTAATAGGCAACACTGCTGTCTTTTGGAAAGTAACTTAGTATTCAAAGGTCTGGAATGACCTATGATGATGAGCAACTCATAATATAATTTCCATATTTCAATAGGAAATAAATCCGGTATAAGAAATTGTTGATAACTACACATTTTCTGAAGATCTGATTAAGTTAAGAATTAAAATAATTAATAATTGGAGCATATAGGACCAATGAAATAGGTAAATGGCTCAATGCTACAAACCTGAGAGCTTAAGGGTTGCTAACTCTCTTTCTCCATCACCACCTCCATTGTCGCTGTTAGGGGATTCAACATCAAATGCTGACATTATATGTACAGAATGTCCACCATCTGAAACCCAAAAGATTTGTGTCTCTGCACAAACACTCTGAACACATTTATTAATGAAGTAAACCACCATGATGCAAAAACGACAAATCCAGGACAAAAACTCACTTGTAGAGCTACTTGGAAAGACAGCAAACAATTGCACTTTCATGGCATAATCCAAACAGTAGGTACGGATATTTTCACAATATTGCTTGCTGGCAGCTTCTGAGACCATTTCTGTATTTGGCAGACAGAAGACACGCAACACTCCAGCTGAATCAAGTACCAAAAACTTGCCCTTGGAAAGAGGATGGATTGAAACAGCTTTCACTGATTTTATCAACTCTACGCCACCTTGTGAGTTAGGATCCTCGTAATTAAATGCCAAAAAGAAAGAGCAATAGCTCCCTGAACTCTGTTTTACCCTCAAAGTTGTAAGCTTGCCTGAAAGAATAATTTGAGACCACGTATTAGTTGATTTTACTAAAATGCAGCTGCAAGCAGTGCAAGTGAACAGTCAAATACATTGTCAGTAGTAAAAGTACAACTACTAACTCCAGTAGTACAAATGTAAAATTCTGAAGTTAATGCTTTTGTTATTAGTATCGCCTGCAAGTTGGCACGTCTGAAAGGAACCAAATATGAATTGCTGTAGAATTTTCTAAGAATGCTATGCAGTTGACATGGTTGGGTTGTAATGATCATTCCCCCACAGGACATCCTCTGAAGAAGACGGTCCTTCAAGAGGCTAGTGGTGACAGAAAACTGTAATAAAGTACAAATGCTGAATTTTGCTTCTTCCCCCAAGTTTGTGCACCCAGTGACCCACATTCTTCCTACTTGTTGGATATACAAGATCAAAAGGCCTAAAAACATAGATGGGTTTGCCTTCTTTCCCTTTTTTTTGTGAAGCCAGCAATTTATACACATAGACCAAACACGTATGATGTGTCACCGTCTCTGCATGGACCTGCCTCCAGATCCAATTAAAGCTACTCATCATGTGCCCTCTATTAAATTGCCATTTACATTAACAGTCCCTAATAATTAAACATGGCATGCAACGTATGTGTGCACCTACCAGTAACTATAAACACAACAAAGTTAGAAGCATAATTATCATACATAGTTCCTCATTATAACTCCTGTGAAAGTTATCAGACAAATGGTAGTACTACCTCTGTTCATTTTTCTAAGGTATGTTTGTTTGTTCAATACTATAAGGCGTTCACGGTTTACAAGACAATTTTTTTACCATATTTCCTCTAATGACCCTATTAAGTGCAAAGCGCGCATGCTGCATGCATTAAATGGAGGGAATGCTCTGAGAGAAGAAAGGAACATTATTATGGGTAGTTTGGTCTATTTCCTACTCCCCTTAATCCTAGTGCTTGGGTGAAATGCGCCTAACAAATTTGAACGGAGGGAGTCTTATGCGGATCATTTTTATAAGAGATCAAGCTGGTAGTTTTCACTACAAGGTTGCAAAGAAAATCCAAGTGGATTTTAACAATCAGACAATATGTTATCCGGAGTCCATCCAAGTAAAAATTAGCATGTGGTACATAAAGTTGTTTAGTTTTATTAATTTCGAGTCTTACAATGATTAGGCTTAGATGCTACAAATTAGTACGTTCAAATACGTTTTGCTCATAATACCACCAGTCAGAGAAAAATGAGGCTGAGACAAGACAAGAATATACACTATCTAAAATTCTAAATCCTTTACCCAACCGTAAGTCGTACTAATACAGAAAAATAGTTTTCCATACTTTGCTCCTTCGCTGTTGGATATGCATAAAGAGATCATGAACTGAGTGAACTGACTCAACGAACACAATAATTAGAGTGTTGGGGCAAGAGTACTGCACCGTTAAAGGCGTTAATTTAATGGAAATCACCAAATCTTCCTTGTTAGCAATTAAAAAACATTGTGAATTGATTAAAGGCATTCCCTATTTCATCATTTCCTCTGCCACAGTTACTTCATCTTGAACATCCTAACTGAACACTCCAATATAAAGCCCCACATAACAAGGCAACGATACTCCTTTGCGGATTAGACCTAGCTTATATCCCCATTGACTTTATCATTGTAAGTGTAAATCAAACGCTGTCTAGTTGTAGTTCGCAAAGCTAGTGCTTCTTTTTTTTTCAGGTTATAACACACGATCACCGAATAGAATCAAAGTTTTAAGGAAAGCGGGAAGTACTCACAAGTGGAGACAGCATCTCCTTCACCACCTCCCCCGCCAGTACCACGCCCAACCGGCACAACCAACCCATTAAGAATGCCGTTCTTCTTGTGCAAGCTCTTCCTTCCTGCTGCCCCGGCACCCTCCTTCCTCCCCTCCCTCTCCCTGCCACCCTTCATCAAACCCCGCAGCGGGAACACGCGCACGCCGCCAAACTCGCCGAGCAGCAGCCTCCCCATGGCGACCTCCATCGCGTACACCGGCCGCGCCGGGTTGAGCTCGACGACCGCGCACTTGTGCAGCTCCACCGTCCGCCCGTCCGCGGCCATCCTCGGGGCGAGCACCCAGATCTGCCCGGCGGCCATGGAGAGCAGCGCCACGGCGTTGACACCGCCCGCGAGGCGGACGCCGAGGCCGAACGGGAGGCCGTGGAGGGGCAGGCCGGAGGCCGAGACGTGGCGCTTGAAGGAGAGCGGGGCGGGGGCGAAGCGACCGGAGGCGAGGGAATAGGCGCGGAGATGGAGCGCGGGCGAGGAGGGGGACGGGTGCGCGGAGAGGAAGAGGAGGTGGGAGGAGGGGAGCAGGAGCGCGAAGCAGGCGGCGGCCGCGAGCGGGGCGGGGACGACGGTGGGAGCGGGCGAGGCGGAGGCGGAGGCGGAGCTGGGAGCGGGGAGGGAGGGGAACAGGCGGGCGGAGGAGTCGGGGAAGAGGAGCGCGAGCGCGCGGGATGGGGAGGGGGCTGGCGCGAGGAGGAGTGAGGTGGGAGGCGAGGGAGCGGGCGGGAGAGGGAGGCGGCGGGCGTTGAGAGGAGGAGGAAGCGGAGGCGGCGGCGGGGAAGGAGGGGGTGAGGGTTGCGGCGGAGGCGGCATGACCACCGCCGGTGTTTGAGGGGTTGGTGCGGCGACCGGGCGGAACGAAGTGGTTTGGTGGGGCTTGACCTGTACTGTATGTATGTAGATCGGGTCCGGACCGGGTGGTTAAATTTCGTCCTAGCTGGTGTGTCCTACCAAGTTACTTTGGCAAGAGTCAGTAGCCGAGTAGGAGAATACTAGTACAAAACAAACTTGTTTACGTTGTAATCTTTTATTTTTGTCATTGTTTAGGTTGTCATCATGTTTGGTGTTTTATTACGGGTTATATTAGGATCGACTGGGAATATAGATGTGTTATATTGTCATGCACTTTACTTTGGCACGATCAGTTTTCTTTTCCTTAGAAGTCATCATGGGTAGAGGATCCCCACCTAAATTATATGGATAGTAGAGTATTTTCTAACGATAGTACATGATCAGCAGAGGAGGTAGAGGAGTAAGAAAAAACATTAGCCCACAAACAAGCTTTGTGTCGTATCATATCATAGTTACCAGATTCGCTATAAAGCTCCGCGAATCGTAAATCAGATTCGTTAAATCTAAACCGATTTAAGATATAAAATTCGTGTTCGCAGTGAAAATTAGAAAGAAAAAAGTGACGAACTACGAACCTGAATCTCGTATCGCAACTCGAACTAACCATGTTTCTGGTAACTATGGTCTGTCTTTTACCTGAGTGGAACACCGCAGAGAATAGCACCTTCTTTGCAAGCTTGTTGGAGTCGAGCGTAGGATGGGGATTGGGACCCGAACACCACATCACGTCGATGCTTCCACAAGTACCGGCAGCAGAGTAGAAGGAAGGTAGCCGAGAGTAACTCTCATGCGCTTTGCGGTGGCCAAGGGATGGACGGAAGATCGCGGATGGATGGAGGGCTACCGAAAACGATCCCGGTTTTCCTCCAAAATCGGCCCGCGAAGGTGCAATGGAAGAAGAGATGGTGAGCTGTTTCTGGAGAAGCATGGCAGATCTCACACTCATCCTCGGACAGTACGTTTCTGTGTTTCAGATTGCTCTTGGTTTGAACTACTATGTCTTGAACCAGAAGCCAGGCAAAGAATTTAGCTCGACTTGGCGCGGCATTCTTCCACACGAGGTCACAATGCGGCCAGTCGACGCCACCGAGTGTGTACGACCTGTACAGGTGTGGAGAGCTGAAGGGTTCCTTGTCCGGGGAACAGATTAGTGTCCTGCGGTCTGGTTCGTCTCTGAGGGCGAGGGCGAGGGCGAGGGCGAGGGCGAGGCCGGCGTGCAGGTAATCCTGAACCATCTGTGCAAGATCAGGGGTTCACAAGTCACAACGTGTCTATGTTGGAATTCTGGGATATGATGACCGTGTGATATGCTACGCTGCAAAATCTAATTAATTGAAAAAATTACCAATTATAATAAGAATATACTGTTCTAGCTAAAAAAAATGTGTTGTTCTGACTAAGCTGGTGCTACCCCACCCACACACACAGAAAGAAACAGATGCTTTTAAGTAGTTAATGCATTAGCAAAAAGATTTTTTTTTGCGAATCACCCGGTACAACACATAGACGCTCACACGCGCACACCACCACACGACGTTTACGGAAGACTGGACGAGCGGAGCTTAATGAAGAAATGACGAAGTCACCACTGGCGCCTCGCTTGTAAACCTAGGGTTTGAGTCTTGGTGGGCTGAAGGTACAACTACTTCTACTAGCTAACTAAGCAAGAATTGGTTCTCAAAAGAAAGTTTTTTTGGAAGCATGAGGATTACCAAAAGGCCAAATGAAATCTTTAGCGACCTATGATTCCATTCGGATGGATTATAGGGTTTATGTTTGTCTGAGATTGTATTTTGTTCAAGTATTTTAAGAGGGGTCACCGGGATCCGGTGACCCAATGATCTGTGGGCTGCACCAAACCCGAGGTAAAGACTCTTGTTACATGGAAAAAAAAGATTAGGGAAATTATGTTAGTGCATTCTTGGGTGCAAGAATTTTGTAGAAATAGGTGCATTTTTTTACAAAATTCTTTAGAATTTCTATATTCCAAACAGAGACTTAGTGTAGTAATAGCAATTATTCATTTTTGCCGGATTCATTCCTGCATATACGAAAATGTAAATACATCCATGGCACTACCCAAAAAAAAAAGAGTAAAGAACTATATATCAGCAAGTACATGTTTTACAAGTTTGTAATTAATCCTAAAAAAGTCCTAGACAAAGCGTAGAGCATTCCAACATATTCCTCGAGGGAGAGGGAATGCGAAAGCAAAGGAGAGAATCGAGAGAGAGGTTTAACCTTTAATTCGCTATTGCCGTGCCATCTTTAGTTTTTCAACTTAGTTTCTAAACACGTATTATTCTACAGTTTAGAGATATATGTATAACATTTTCCCTACGTGCTATCTTTCAATAATTGAAATTTATTTTTCTAATAAAATCATTAAATCAAGACATGGACAAAAAATTAAACAATATTTAAGGCACAAATAATATATATGGAATGTTTTACCACCATGCCTATCTTAATGAAGCAAATTGACCACGAAATGTCAAAACATACGCAGATACACAGTCATCGTGCTTTTAATCATCGACACTTGCGGAAAGAAAGAAACGATACACCAAGCATAACTAGGCTGAAAGCACGCTACGCCCGCCGGGGATTGCAGCGTGGTTCAATAATCTTTTTTCTACTATACATAAAACCATATTGAAATAACAAAACGTAACAATGCTTAGAACAGTATGAGCTGGTTAATATATTGGCGAGGTAAATCAATTTTTATGCATACTTTCATCTAGGTGGGACTGTCATAGACAATGCTTACGAATGGATGGCTAGATAGGAGAGATTTAGCGATCGCTAGTACGAACATGTGTCTTTATATTTATACAATCTTTTGAACCTACAAAGCATAAGAACTAACTATAAGTTAGGATCAGTGTTTTCATCACCCTAGATGTGTGTAATGCACGGCAACGAATGAGAAAACAGATGATTAACAGGTTAAGCAAATACTGCAGAGCAAAGTAGCAAGGGTAAACCTTATCACAAAATATTTTTTGTCATTCCATTACTGTGAAGTTATGTCACAACTATCGTTAATCATAATTATGTATCGAAGGCCTCAATCAGATTCCATCTAGCTAAACAGAGCTGGATCAATTTTTGAAACCATACCTAGGACTCGGTAAAACACTACATTTGTCTGTTGGTAAACCAGAGGACAGACAATCAGTTGTATTTATCATGTACAACATAATCATTCATGATACAATATGTCATAAACGAAATCAAGAAAATGGGGAGGGGGGACCTAAAAACCAATGATAGTGATATTCTTTTTAAAAAATCTCTCTTGATTTGTGCCGTGAATTATAAATGCTAAAAATTCTCCACGAATGTGAGAAATATCTCTACCTTTGCGATGCGGCGCGGGTGAAGAGGATGAGTGCTGGTTCATTTTAACTAACCTATAAGTACGTAAATAAATCATTACTAACCTAATTAAAAAGGGCCTCGCTAATCAAAATGGCACTGACAAATCATCCAACTAAATGGATTGTAATTAATCATCTAATTGCGTAGTCTGTGTCAACAAATACTCACTAATCAACTTACATGCGGGTCGTACTGTCAGTGGTTCATTCACATTACACTGCTGTTACTAGTTGCTTGCAGGTGGGCCCACACTCCAGTCACAGAGAGAAAACAACACAGAGGGAAGGAAGTAGAGCAAGGAACACAGAGGCGGCTCGGGCAAGGCTAGGACGGGAAAAATGGATTGTAGGGAGGGAGAGGGGGCTAGGGGGCAACGCTGGTCCAAGCTGGCGGCAGGGTAGGGCATTGGAGGGGGTGGGGGAATAGTAGGGGAAGCATGGCCATGAGGAAGGTGCAAGGAAATTACTGGTGTAGTTTCTGGCAACAGGGAGTGACCAGGCGGGCCTGCGACGGGAGTCACGACCGACGTGGCCTACTTCCCGCCACAATGGGGCCCTGGAGAGGTAGAGCCCCAATCAGGGGCTGGGCACGAGAGAGGAAGGCGCGAGGATGCTAACCACAGAAGGAATTGGAACGGGTCTCGCTGCAGGGGAGGGCAGCGTCCAAGGCGGTGGGAAGGCGGTGGGTTTGGTCAATTTTGGGGAAGATGATGGCGCTAGTTGCTCTGGTGGTGAAGAACTCAAATCAATTGAGGGGAAACGTGCGTGATGTGGTGGAACACGATGTGACGCGGAAGGAATCGATCGGATCTCACTGGTTCGACGGAATAGGTGGGGTGAGCGCGGTGGCTAGTGCAGGCAGCCAGGCACAGTGCAACGTCATGCTGGGCTCGGCACGGGTGTCGGTGTGCGAGTAGGGAAGGAAGAAATGGTGAAGGGAACACACGTCGCCGTGTTGCGGGCGTGGCCGAAGGAGAGGAGAGGGGCACGGCGGATTTGCGCGGCGAGGATGGCGCGCCTGAAGGTGAGGAGGTGGGGGCGGAGCAGAGGAGAGAAGGGCAAGAGAGGGGGAGGAACCGAGCATGTGGACGACGCAAGTGGCGTCGGTGAGGATTCGGGGGAGTAGGAGCCGTTGAGGAACCAGGCACTTCTATTCAGTCGATGGTTCGCCACGAAGGAAAAGGGAGGAGACGCTACGCTCAGCGGTCCATCCACGGGCCGGCCGATCGAACAGCCCACGCGCGCGCAAGGCAACGTAGGCAACAAATTTGCGGGACACGCGGAGACACGCGAGTGTGAGATAATGCCCAGGAATCGCGGGGAGGGCTCGGATTTGTAGCGCTATAAGGAGCTGGGGATTCAATCTTCCATAGTTAGAAAGGCCAAGCTTACTGAACAGCTATATACTTAACGAGGCGACAGCAAATTAATTCCAAGAGAAATCAATCACAATCGATTAAGAACTGAGATTGCACGAACAGCAACCTTGTCGCTTTTCTTTGATTGACCACTTCTCGCCAATCAATCAAAGCACCAATAAATACCTTGATTAAACAAAAGAAGGGAAATGTCTGCTAACAGCGAACTCAGTTAGTTAATGTACAATACATTGTTAGAACAGCAACAATGGTTAGAGTAAATCAGTCAAATGCCGGCTACTTACTCCCTAGAAAATGAATGCAGCAGGGCGCAACCAAGTCCCTTCTTTGATGGAACACATGATGATAAGTTATATCGCTTAGCTCCTTGTAAATAACATTAGCTGTGTCTTTTGCCTTCCACAGAAGCCTCAGCCTGCAATTGCATGACATAACAACGACGACGGAACTACTTTTTTAGCAAGAGTACAACTACTATACAACTTGGACTGACTTCCATTCATAGAAGCAACCCCTGCAGCACAAACACAATGGACCTTCCTTTAAACAATCATCTCAGCAGCTCTTGGCCTCTTGTTGACAGCTCTTTGTAAAGTTGCTTATAACGAGTCCATTAAATGCAGACGCATCGAATGACGCTGCCATCTTCATCTGTGCTCCATTTCATGCCCATATCATCACTGTTTATAAGGGACTGTATGTGCATCTGTGATTGACATAGCTTTCTTGCACCTGATCGGCGTTACAACATCGTATTTCACATTAGGGTTGCACCAGGAAGAGAGGAGGTTGGGTCTGCTGTTTGTAATGCAGCAGGCACAAAAGGCATTGATGCCTGCTGTGGTTCGTTGATGAAGCCCAGAACTTTCAAATTTTGTCTGCACTTGCAGAAATCATTACATAAGACATGTTCGAAATAAGAAAACAAAGAATGCGGCAACTAATACTTTATTTTTTATTTTTTGCAAAATATCACGTATTGACCAACAAATTGATCAGATACTCATATGAACCCAATGAAACTGAGGGGATTAAAAATCTAAAACAACTTATAGACCAGAATGAACAGGACACACTTTAAACAAAGCTAATTACTTTTTCTTGGTTTAAAACTCAACACAATATCAAGATGGAAGTACAACTATACAACTAGAACTAGAAGTAATGAAAATAAAGCATCGTAATTTTCATTGTAACTGTATTCTTGTGTGCTTAAGCCACAGAAAAATGCCATATGCATAAAAAGACATCACAAACCCAAAAAGAATAGCTAGGAGATGACTTACAGGAAGTCTAGACTCTAGAATAGAACTGAATTAAAAAGGCACCAAATTCCAATTGAAGCACAATTAAAGGTACCTGAGGTCCTGAGCTCTCTCCACAGCTATACAACATGACACGCACACCCAACTCATTAACTAACCTCTTTAGGAGTCCTAATTTTTATTAGCAACACCCCAACAGTTTGCTAGCGCAGCTATTTTACACAACAAAGTGATAAACAGTAAATAAATGGGTGCTAATTTTGGTGAATCAGTCTTTAGTGCACCTAACTGTAAGCTTAAGTATTTTCTGCTCAGCCATCAAAAGAGTAATACGAAAATTGAGTTGTTAAGACTTAACAGAAATACCGGGGAAGTACCTGGGCAAGGTGCTGTGCATGCTCCGCTGATTAACAAAAGAAGAAAGAGGAGTACGTAGATTGGGATACTTATTCAAGGCAATTTCAAGCTGTGGTGGAGGTAACTACATGCAGCATTGTGATGTCGTGTCAGTAAAATAATAGAATCTAGAATGTATATCCAGGAATATATTCAGTAGAATAACAGAGTTAGTACATGTAACAAAACATCAAAAGAGCGTGGCTGAGTCTGGTACGCCAATTTTAAGAACCCAACCCACAGCTTTGGCATTTTCCATATCTGCATCAAGAGAGACAAACTGAAGCTTAAGAACTGCAAATAAAAAACTGCTAAATGAACTTTCATCCCTAAATTTCTTCTCAAAATAAACTAGATAATGGTTCAAATTGTGTCAATCGACAACATCAACACACTCCGGTGAGTTATCTAATATCTGTTGAATATAACACAATGGAGCTTTTAGGTTTCTATGTTTCCTCATGATTATTGTATAAGAAGGCATGATTAATGTTGTGAATAATGTGTTAATCTATTCAAGGGGCCCAATGGGTAATATATATAGGGAGTACAACAGGGGGTAGCCATATACAGATAAGGAAACTACAAGAGTCCTATTCTAACACCCCCCTTCAAACTCATGGTGGATCACACACACTGAGTTTGGAGAGAAAATACAAATGTTGTGCCCTAGTCTGTGGCTTCGTGAAGAAGTCAGCAACCTGTAACTCGGATGGCACAAACTGTAAAGCAAGTACTCCCTCCTGCACCTGTGAGCGAGTGAATGAAGCATCGACACCAATGTGTTTGGTGAGCTCATGCTTCACTGGGTCCCGGGCAATACTGATAGCACCTGTACTGTCAGATAAAAGAGTCGTAGGTCCCATCACAGGCACTCCAAAATCTGCAAGTAACCACCTCACCAAGTAATCTCTGCACATCGCCGCCATAGCTCTCAACTCACCTCTGCGACTCGAACGGAATGCATGCGCTTCTTAGTCTTCCGTGCAATCAGGAGGAGCCAAGAAAAACAGAAGCGTAAAGAGAACGACGATCGAAGGATCACTAGCCCAGTCGCATCGGAGTACGCTCAAGTCAGAGTGAGGTGGAGCTAGGGAAAAACAAACGACGAGAGATGGTCCCACGCAAGTAGCGAAGAACACGAAGAAGGTGATCGAGTGAAGATGGGTAGGACGAGCCATGAACCGACTCAAGATATGAACAAAGATAAGCAATATCGGGACGAGTGCTTACAAGGTACACCAAACTCCCAACAAGATGACGATATCGAGTAGGATCCTCAAGAGGATCGCCATCGCGACACGGTGGAGGGACAGCTCCATGGGAGTCTCTGGTCGCGGGTATCGGACTGCACTGCCAAGAAGATCCCGGACATACTGGCGGGAGAGGTAATAGCCCTCGTGCATGGAAGAGACCTCAATCCCAAGAAAGTATGTAAGAGAACCAAGATCACCATCAAAATTGCTCATCGAGGTGCTGCTTCACATATGTGAGAAAAGAGGAATCATCACCAGTGATGAGCATGTCATCAACATATAGAAGAAGCAGTGTCCTACCCCGAGATGAGGTATGGACAAAAGAGCAGGATCGTGGGAACCGCGGTGAAACCAACAAAGAGAATCACCGAGGTAAAGCGCGCAAACCGTGCACGAGGAGCCTGTTTGAGGCCATAAAGAGCACGACGAAGACGCGGACATGCCCATCGAGAACAGAATACCCGGTGGTGGTTGCATGTAGACCTCTCATGCAAAACACCATTAAGAAAAGCATTCTTAACATCGTCGAGAGATAGACCACCGCGATCGAAGCAACCGCAACAAGAGCGCGAACAAAGTGGTCATATGGGCAACAGGGCAAAAGTCTCGTCGTAGTCACGACCGCACTCTCGCCAAAGTCGCGAGCCACAAGACGAGCCTTGTAGCGCTCGATAGTACCATCGGATCGAAGTCTTAATCTTGTACACCCACTTGCACGTGATCGGACGAGCATCCACGGTGTCGGTACAATATCCCAAGTCTCCGTCGTCGAAGAGCATCAAGCTCCTCGCCATAGCGAGCCGCCACTCGAATGAGGAGCACCTCACGATAAGAATTAGGCTCGATGAGAGAGAGCATGAGCTATCGAGCAAATCCAAGACGATTAGGAGGTCGAAGGATGTCCGGTCACGAAGGACGAACGAGGAGCATCATCGGGAGGATCGGATGTGGGTGTCGGCAAGATACCGTGAGAGAGACGGTAAAGGACAAGGACGCCCGAGTAGTGGATACCGAGAAACGAGGCGTGGTGGTGCAGAACAACAAGATGCGGTCTTTGCAGGAGACAAAGACCGAGGCGGAGGTACTGAAGGAACCACCGGGACGTACGGGGAAGAGCGTGATAGTGGAGAAATGGGTGAAGAGTCAGAAAGAGACAACCACGAAATCGACTCAACGGTGGAAACAGGAGGAGCCGAATCTCGATAGAAGAAAGGTCGAGATTCGTCAAAGACAACGTCTCGTGAAACCCTAATCCGTCGAGCAGAAGGATCCCAGCAACGATAACCCTTATGCTCATAACTATAACCAAGAAACACACACTCAACTGACTGGGCCGACAGTTTAGTGCGCTCACGAGGGCTGCAACAGAACAAAACAAGTACAACCAAAAACACGAAGGTGAGTGTGATCGTGTGGCTCGAGTAGAGACGCCTATAGGACTGATACCCTTAAGAGCGGTGGAAGGTCGCATATTGATGAGATATGCAACAGAAAGCAAATTTCGACCAGTAATCGTGGTGGAACGTGAGAGGCAAGGAGAAGAGCGCGCGTCTCAATCGGATGACGATGTTTGCGCCGGCAATCCCATTCGAGCATGGGCACCGTGACAAGAAGATCGTAAAGAGTGCCCGCCGTAAAGAAACCGTCTAAAAGCGCGAACGATTACTCGTGGCGTAATCACGTAAAAGTACGGATGGGAGAATCAAATCGAGTACGAACCATCGTTGCAAAGCTACGATAGATCGCAAGAAATCGACTCGATTAGACATAGGGAAAATCCATGTAAAACGGGAATAATCATCAATGAAGATCACATAAAGTTTATGCCCGCTTTAGAGATAATAGGCACAGTCCCCATACATCCGAATGAACTAAGTCAAAAGAACGAGAAGACAATGACTCACTAGAATGATAAGGAAGTCAGAGTCGCTGCCCGACTTACAACCCCGACAAAACATGGTCGTGTCAACGAGAACACGCCCAAGAACACCCTACGAACTAATGAAGAAAGACGGACCCACATAAGTGACCTAAGCGGTGATGCCACCGCGTAAAAACTCGAGAGGTGGTGGCGGCGATGGCGGTGGAAGTAGTCGTAGAGGTGATAGGAGCAATCGAAGTGGACGGAAGGTGGAGGCGATCAAGAATGTAGAGACCTCGACGATCTCTACGGCGGCCGGCCGATCCCAAGTACTGCCTCCCGTCATGCGGTCCCGAACAAAACAGAGTGAGTCAAACCAACCCTTCACCGAGATCGGTGAGTGACCCACCGAGAGAAGCGCATGGTAAGTGGGAACATGAGAAACAAATGGAACAGAAAAATCGATGGACAAAAGAGTGCCCCGACGGTGACAGACAAAGGAGTACCATCACCGTCCGCATGCAGATAGGAAAACAGGAGGTCCAATCGACATGAGAGATGTGGAGTCCGGTGTCATGTGGAAAGAGGCACCGAATCCGTAACCCAAGAAGTACCGGAGGAGACGCTCGAGCTAGATCGCGTAACTCGCCGAGCCGCGTGAGAGAGGCTGGCGCAGAGAGCGACAAAATTGCCGAACGAGTCACCTCGCCGAGAAGGTCTCGACATGCCGACCGCCCTCCCGCCGGGAAGGCCTCCTCGCTTCTTTGATCGCCCACGCGTCTTGTTACGCTTTTACGCCGCACAACGCCGTAGTCGTGCGAAGTTCTTGCAATAATTGCATCGAACCCCGATTGGTGCAAAAGCGAGCGCAAATGCATAACCGAGAAGATCTCGTAGTCGGGCGTAAACCGTGTAGTAGTCGGCGAAGGGTAGCAAGCACATCGGAACAAATCTGGCCGCTAACCCGCGCGAAGCTCTCAAGACGAAGAGTCGAAGAGCCTCGAATCGCTTGGTCGTGGTGAAGCGGCTCGAAGAGCCGAGCCCCGACGAGCTCAAACTCGGGGCGCAGACGGCAGACAAAATCATAAAGGCGAAGGCGATCACGATCCGCCTTCTGCACTTTATGACACTCGACAGAGCGAGAAGCGAGCTCGCCCACCGCGCCGAGACGGCCAGGCTCGGAAGAAGTCGTCGACGGAGGAGTCGCCTGGCGGTGTCTCCAACTCACGCTGGAGCGAAAAGAACTGAGCATCGCTGCTCTGCTGGTATCGCTCGCGCAAGTACTCCCAGATCTGACGAGTGGCACGCAGACCAACAATATCCGGTGGATGGAGTCGCCGACGCCGACCACCGTGATGGCTCGAACACGGGCCTCGTCAAGACACCGGGCCAAAAGCGCCTATGGCATACGAAAGGCCTCATCAAGAAGATCGGCACGGCCGCGGCAACCTCTCGCCTCGTCTTGGCGCCTCATCTTCGTAGAAGGAGCGTAAGTAGGTCATGCTCGAGAGAGGTCGAACCGCGACGGCGGACAAGCTCGAGCACCAGTGACATGTCCCCGAGGCGGAGACCATCGAGGTGATCTCCATGGCGAAGACCACAACTGTAGTTCGTCCCATTAAGCTTGGTTCCGAGAATGGGATCGCGGTGATGGAACGGAAGCCATTGGTAGCGCTGCGCTTGGGCCGCGGCGACCAAGGCAACGGTCTAACAGCGCGCCGGCGGCGCGCGTCGTAACAACGCACTTTTTTTTTTGAAGGCTCAAGAAGGAAAACGGCTGTTAAGGCTCACGCCCGCTAAAAGAAACCGGCGCTAGGTTATCCGGCGCCCGACGACACCGGCGCTAGGTCGTGAGAGCGGCGCGGCGGTTCACCAACAAGCGCGACGGCGTCGGCGGCCGACCAACGAGCAGCGCGCGACCGACGAGCGGAGGAGGCGAAGCGGCGGCGCGGATCCTTGCCGTAGCCTTGCTTGGCGGCGGACGACGACGGCTCAGGTGACCATGCGCGCAGATCCAAAGCCGCCAACGGATCCGGCGGCGGAAGGCCTCTGATCGGCGGCGGAAGGCCTCGGATCGGCGGCCTCGCGTCGAGTTCCCGCAGCGGCGTCGGCGGCGGCGGCGGCAACGAACGAGCGGCGCGGGTTCCTTTGCCGGTAGCCTTGCAGCAGCGGGACGACGACGATCGGTGGCGGCCGACGGATCGGCAATGATGCTTGGCGTCGTCGGCGCCGGATCAGCGGCGCCAACGGCGGCGTCGGGGCCTCGAGATCCAGCGGAGTGCGTCGCAATGATGCTTGGCGTCGTCGGGCGCCGGATCAGCGGCGCCAACGGGCGTCGGGGCCTCAAGATCCAGCGGGAGCGTCGGATGACCGGAACACGGCGGCGGCACTGAATGAAGCGGAAGGCGAGCTAGGTTAGAACCCGCTCGATACCATGTTGTGAATAATGTGTTAATCTATTCAAGGGGCCCAATGGGTAATATATATAGGGAGTACAACAGGGGGTAGCCATATACAGATAAGGAAACTACAAGAGTCCTATTCTAACAATTAATTTATAAATAAGAAAAGGAAACTACACCTGTCAGGTTAGAATACTTAAAGGGCATCCCTATTTTAAAATAGCTTGTTTATACTAGATAAGAATATAGTGATACAGATAACTATCTGAGGTTTTATTGAAGCAAAAATTACAATGATCGAATAGGGACTCCCATTTGGTCAATCAATATCAGGCAAGAAAAATAATACAAACCATGTAACTAATAGAAGAAATTCACAAACCTGTTTATTGACAAGCCTGGAGAGTATCCCCATGACAAAATCAACCTGAAGAAATAAACAAAGAACAAATGACTGAAAAATAATGTTCTTCAAACTTTCATGCTGTTTATCCCTAAAGAGATCTATTTGGAAAATTAAAAAATGCAAATTGCAAATTGCCAAGAAAGAGCTGTTTCTACTCTGTGTAGAAAAACTACAGTCAAGTCTTTGTAAACAATATAGAAGGAAAAGTCAGGTACAAATCTATACACCAATTGATAAGCAAGTGACCATTCAATATTTATAAGATTTATACATCGAATCCAAAGAATATATTAACTGCTTAGCAAGTAACCTACTAATTTCTAATAATTATATAACCAGATTGTATTCATTGTGCATAAATTAACATGAGCATCACCATACCAAAGCTGGGAAAGCATCAAGTGCTTGGATAACTGTTCTCATAAAAAGAAGAGGAATTGGTACATTGTCAACCTGCATGACAGTCCAATCAATTAAGCAAAACAAACAAACAAACACACACACACACACACATATATATATACACTGCATACAATAACGGTGGTCATGTAAGTACCAATTTATTCAGTGACTTTTCCAAAACTTGCTGAGTAAATACCGTGCGCTGCTCAAAGCAAGCTGTGCAAGCATCTGTGACCTGAAAATATTTTCATTTCCATCAGCAATTGACAAAACTTCATGAAAACAAATAAAATCTATACTGCACATTGTCACAGATGCATGCACATGTGTTGGGGTATAAAATCTAGACATCCACATGACGTTCACAAAAAATGTATTTTACACAAGGACTGAACGACTTTGGAGTGCAAGTGCCATAACAAGGTACTTGGAACTTGGAAGCCTTGTCTTATTTGTGCACACTTACAATATGGTTAAGTGATGTTGAAATATCATGATATAGCATTAAAAACCAGTAGTGAATGGTATTACCTTCTTTAGGGGAACTTTATCCTTCTCAGGATTAATATCATGAATCGCAATCAGAACTTCAGCAGGGGTTAATGCTGGCCCAGTATGAGCAGATCCCTGTCAGAAGCAAAGTTAATTTAAATCCAAGATTAACAAAACAATATATGTCTTGCTAGAAATTAGCTTAAAGAGTGCATCCTTAGTAACACATCACTGACATGGTTGTCTCAAGTCAATATAAATACAAATTCATACCAAACAACACAAATATGAGGTTCGCTTAACAAAAATTATTTAGCAAAAGCCATCACAGAAACATGAAGTTGTGAAATGAAAGCAATAACATATTCCCAGAGTGAATAGGACAAAAAAATGCTCATGCAGATCAGCGTTGAGTTTCATGCACCAATAAATTCAACCAAAAGCTTAAGCTTTTAGGAAAAGGTGGGCAACCTACTCATACTTCAACACTCCCCCATCATCTCTAAACTCAACCAGGCCTATGTTGTGGACTCAATATGGGCTGGGACTTGGTCCACCCCTGTGACCCTCCTGGTCTTAGTGTCTTACCAGAAGACCCTTCAACCACCATGATTATTCTGGGCTTTGATATCATGTTGAGTATCATGAACCCAGCCAGTTCATCCAAATGCTTAAGCTGTTAGTGAAATATCCGCAATTTACTCATAGTTCAACAATCAGAATTCAATTCACTTGTAGTTCAACCACTAATTTTCAAGGCAGGCCAGTAGGCCAATGGGTCATCCTGTCCCACTTGCACCCCTAGCCAACCAGAACCTAGGAACGGGCATTTGTGCCTACCAGTGGGTATACCAGCTTTAACTTACCAGTCATCACTGGTACTGTGGTACAATTATAACAAGCTAGCTAGCAATGATAGCGCACATACTGGCACGTAGTCCTACTAGGAAAATAACGTGGAGCCTGTAAGGCAGAAACAATTTCAGTAAAGGATATTTTCAAACAAATTCCTTCCTTCCTGAAATCCAAAGATTACAAAAGTACCAATGCTTACTTATTCAGTGCAAAAATATAAAGAGGCAAGACAACTGGATAAGTTGCTCTCATTATGTAAGGGCATTTGATACGACAAAAAATCTTTCCTGTACATTAACATGTGATTCAGAGACCAATTGTGACCAGCTATATTGGTCTCAATATATTCCACAAATGGTACTCTACCCAATCCATACTTTTATGAAACACCATCAGATAATCCTGTGGAATTCTGCACAGAGAATGCAAACCCATTAACGGACGGTTGAATAAGCATGCTAAAATTACCTGCAATATCCGAGCAAGTGCATCTTGGAATCTGTCAGGTGGGAGATCGACTAGTCTCGGAAATATGGGCAGCACCTGAGACATACATACAAAATTGCATTTGTGATTAATAGATTATACACAAAAAATGGATCAACACAATAATATGTAACATATTCCCAAAAAAAAAATGCCCAAATAGATTATTCATTATTGACAAATTTTCGAAATGATTTTTTAACGTACATTTATTGCCAGCTGCAAAATAATGTTGCATTCTAGATTGATGTGTAACTCCAAAATAAATTCACATTTATTTCAAGATACTTCAATGGTAAGATCAAGTAGATGAAGTGGTCGAAGTTGGTGCTCTGTAAATTACTCTATCAGTCTATGGTGTGATAATATTTAAAGTGAGTATGCATGAAGTGCAAACTGCATACCTATTGACCCATCATGACCACAGCAACTAATCATTATCTCAGCAAGACAGCAACTTACTTGGACATACTATAATAATTAAGAAAGCAGAATTTGAGTATCTAGATGCTAATAACGAGAGGATTCCGTAACCTAAAATCAGGACACACAAGAACACTCCTGGCATTACTGAAAGTCTGTAACTAATATGAAAAGGTAATCAGGTATGCGTTGATAATACGTTTTCAAGTCCCTTAATAATATTTTTCCTCGCAAGAAAATATCTTCAAAAATAGATTTAGTAAGGGAGCTAGCATTCGATAAGGAGACACTGCACACCACACGATCTGGATTAGTTGTCCAGGCCACCAGCCAATTTCCAAGAGTGCCACACAATCTTGATTGAGCAACCACAAGTCCACAATCACCTGCCCAATTGCAATTGCAAGTGCAACTGCCTCACGAATTAGCAGATTGCCCGGACAACCCGATCCAGATTGTGCGGGGTATTCATGCCCTTACAAACATTATCATGGCAAGGAAAGCATTTCTATTCCTTGGCTAACAAAGAACAAGACAATCAGAGTATACATAAAAAATAATCGAAACCAATACCTCTTCCTTTGGAAATGAAGATAACAATGGAATGAGAATAGATGCATCCTGGCAGAGAAAATTACAAGATTCAGCAAACACGGTAGGTAAGTAAACAATACTACCAAAAGGGCATGAACAAGAGAATTGCAGTAGTACACAATGTTAGCAGAAAGTATCCAAACCTTCAGCTTCGTCTCATATAGATATTTAACAGCTGCAACTAGGTCAGCTGAAGGATTTGATTCTTCAGTCAGTGTTTGCAGTATCTTTAAAAAGAGAAAAGAAGCAATAAGCGTAAGGAACTCTTATGTTTAACGATAATGTGCAAAGAGTAAGTAAGAGATAAATTGTAATACCAAGGTAACAAGTTCCTCACTGCCTTCAGGTGGGTTATGAATAATGTCCAGCATCGCAGAACATGAGGATCCCAGATTTCTTACAAGGATGGGTACATGCCAATGGATACACTGCACAATTTTGCACCATAATGTACAGCCAGTAATTGTATCAGCAGTCAATATTTAAAAATATTAGGATTTGCACAATGCAAGTTAAAAGTAGTACCTGCTTGACAACTTTTGGAGACCTTCCATAAACATTGAACAGATGTTGAAGAAGAGTGGGCCTCTGGATGAAGGGAAAATGGTTTTACTACCACTCATAAAAAAAAACACAAAAAGAGCACGGCACTATGTTCATCTGGATACCTTTGTGCAAAGTGCAAAGAGCAATGAAGTATGGCGTTTGGCCTCGGATACAGATATTGCTGATTGCTTAGGTGAAACCAAAGAGGTCATGGTAGATCCACTTTCAGAAGGTCCAGCATCTGAAATCTGGGAGCCACTAGCTGAAGTTTCCTGACTGCTTACCTCAAACTGCTTTCATAAAAAAACATCTATCAGTCCGATATTCAACCAAAATGAATCAAACCACACCCAGCTGTGACAAAGTGTTGCAAACCACACATTTAGTATGTATCTCATAAAAAATATCTGTCAGTATGTATCTCAAATAATCTAATACCACACCTAGTTGTGACAAAGTGTTGCAAACCACACACTTTGTGGTGGCCAAATCGGTCACCACAAATTACGCAAAGTTGGGCAAGAATATGTGTCTATGACAAGGAGCGCGAGGAGCTAAGGAAGTATGGAAAGCCGTAACTGTGGTCGTGAACTAAACGGTGGCCTAAAAATTCTAAGTTACCTAACTTGAGTGTGGCAAAGAACCAAACACCGCCTAGGACATTTGATCTTTTTCCCTATATCATTGAGGAAAAGTTGAATCTGCAGTACAGAAATTGTAAAAAGAGCTGCAAATATTTAGGTTAGGAGAAACTCCACCCAATTGCCTATTGCTACAAAAAAAGTCAATTATGCCACTAACTATCCTGACTAGCAATCCACTTACAATAAACATATAATGCAAAATCAATCGATTCAGGGCCCCACATCAAGCAACAAGGTTAAAGCCCCATCAAAGAGTACAAGTATCCTTTCATTCAAGAAGGATTATGCCACCTGAACCTTAAACTAAGAGCTACCAGATCTACATTGTTTATCTTTGATAATAACTGGTCAGAAAGATCAAAAATACAAAACATGCAAGTGCCTGTAACATATGAGAGCCAAAAGTTTGATTTTACCCCCTTTTGTGAGGATGACAAAAACAGAAATACAATTAGAAAACAGGCTCTCAAAGCACATCCTGATAGGGACAAAATGGTTGAGCCCTAGGGATGAAAAAGGATAAAATATGAATCGAATATCAGTCAAATCATGCATCCATATTTTTATGTCGAATTTGTATATTCTCGTACTCGAATACGAATTTGAATTGAACTTCAGCATAATTCAGATTGGAATCAGGACATCCGCGTAATTTGTACATTAGCTAGATAATAATAATAATACAATATTCTCACATGCGACTAAATGAATAGTTGTAATAAGTTAAGCTCAAGGAACACGACTTGACACTAAATGAGAAAAAGTGTTTAACTAATTAGACATGCTGATGCTGCAATAAAATATTTATGTTGCTTTATTGAATTAGAGTTCAAATGCAGATAATACAACATTTTTTATGGAAAAGTCTATCACATGTTCACATCCATTTTTTTTCATATTTGATTCAAATTCTATTTGAATCAAACAAAAACTATTATTCAGACAGGAGAATCTAAAATTATAAACCATATGTCATGCTATTGATTTCGGCAAGCAAATAGTTCTGATAGTCCACATCCGTTTTTCACTCCTCGTTGAGCTTGAGTGCATTATAAAGTGCCTAACCATAACAAGGATCGAAATTATCAAGAATTACCTCAGCTATGGATCCTTTTGAGGTTGTGAAATTAACATCTGTCTCCACACCATGCTTATTAGCAACTGCCAAAAGACTGTCTGTGGCAAACTGCTCGACTTTGTCTGATGCATATGTTAGATCATAGAGTTTTTTTGCAACCTAACAAATATACATGTATCAGCAATTCAGCATTACCTACCCAGTATTATATCAAATCAACAAAGTAAGAAAAGATAAGGCAATGCTGCTCCATACCAATCTAACCGCCTTTCCCCTGACTTCATCTTGAGAGTGAATTGCACACTGCAAATTCATAACAAAGGATAAGTGAGGCATAGCGCACAAATGATAAATAGTGTAGTGCCAGGCTGCCAGCCGCATAAAAAATTCCTATCATTGTTGTGAACTCAGATTAATATTGCCATGAATTGAAAATTATACTAGTACAATATTTAAGCCACAAATACTGCATGTTTGATATTGGGGTAAATGGGGTACTTGTACTGAAATAAAGACAAAATAATTAACTCAACACACAAATGTTTGAAGTCAACGAATAGCAAAAGCAACGCTTTTTAACTCAAATAATCTTTCATTATATTATAATTTAGACAAGTTATAAAAAAAATTAACATCAGTCAAAATGATTTATAGTAATCTACCAGTTGAAAAAGAAACATTGCAAACCTTCAGAACAATATCCAAGCAAGCTTGCCGAAGTGGAGGCCGCCCTAAAATAAGACTCCATACAGTTCCCAGGCCTTGGGTGACACGATCACCATCACTGTCCTTTGTTTGTTGGCTGTTGCCTTGTGACATGCAAAGACCCTCCAGTAATCTAAACAGAGACTCAGGCAAATATGGTGCATCACACAGAAGTTTGCTGAAAGACTTGTCTGAAGCAGGTAGCGAATCAATCAAGGACCTTGCCTGAGTGCAAAAGAAATGATAAAATATTTTAAAAAATCCTAAGTTCAACCTTCAGCGAGAAGACAAAACGATATCTGAAATTCTCAATATGATGTGCTTGCTTACAAGTGATATAAAGAACTTCTCGTAATGTTTAGAAGTAGATGAGGAGCTTCCTGGCGAATCAGCAGCGCTGGCACTCTGCAGCTGATATAACACATGCATTGCCAGTTCATGCCCCTAGGAAAACAAATGTTCAGAAGTGAAAATCTTGCAAAAATTGCTGGACACCTAATATGCAGTGCCATGGATCATGATGAGACTCGGGCAGTCGAGCTCTGTTTGGGAAATGGCAATTACGGCTGGAAATAAGACAAGCCGAGCAAGCTTAGATAACCTCAGCTTGTCTTGTGTACAAGCTTGATTTACCAGCACAAGCTCAACCTGAAGGAAGCTTGAATTAGCTCAAACTCAGCACAAATGGGCTTAACAACCGTATGCAAGTCCCGGAAACTAAAGATCACTTATACAATTGAACCATACAATTGAACCCTAGACACAACAACTGTCTACATACATGGAAGCTCGAATGGGATAGAATGAGCAAGAATGAGATTGGCTCGAATAGTTTTGACTAATGCACTTGCGAACCTATTCAAGCAAATCCAAGATCAACTTGAAATGGATTTTAAGCTTAATGTTGTCCTCAGGATCGGCTTGTTATGAAATTTGGATTTAAGCCAAGTTCAGTCCAAGCAAAAATCCAAGCTGATCCCAGTTCTGAACTTCTGATGCCTGAACTTACATCTGACAAAATAATATGATATAAATTCATCACAATCCAAAAAAATTCATAACCAATATCACAATTCAGATCTAAACCTAGCCAAATGCTATTTTTTATCCTATATGTTCATCCTAATAAACTCTGTTGATCGAACAGTTGGATGTTATCTGCTCCACTCCACTTATATCGCTGAAGGAACACAAAACAAAGATAAACATAGTGCACTATCAGTGAAGTACCTTCTGATCATGATAATGAAAGATGATGTGCCTCTGAATCAAATCCATAATGTTATCATCAGCAGCACTCTGTAAAGTTACAGATGATGGAAAGAAACTGGTATGAGAACAAGCATATAGTGTAGCAACATTCACAGCAGTATTTCTCGAAGAACACTAGCAAACTCAGAGATTAAAAGTACTGAACATTTAGCTTATACAAAAGGAATATAGGAAAAATGTGTAAGACTATAAATATTACAATACCAAAAGACTACCTGAACAATCAAATGGGCAAGCAAGGAAAATCTTGCATTAAGGCCATTTTTATTGTAATCATCAATTATCCGCCTAACGGCTAATTTGTGCAATGAGGTTTTCTCACTGTTACTTAATTCCAAATGAGATGGAAGAACTGGCAAGTCATGATTAGTATCCTCCGGTGTCGATATCTTGGAAACTGGTGAAAAAGGATCAACCTCCAAATCAACACTATCAGATTCAGTGTTTGAAATAACTTCTGGAGACAAAGGATTGACCATCTTTTCGCCAACATCAGAAGAATGAAATCCGACATCTACGGGTGCCTGCACTTCAAAATTGGGCTCTGGTTCTGTGGCATCATCCAAAAACTCAGACTTTTCTTTGGCAATTGTTTGATTGGGCTGTGAAGATGTATGCTGTTCATCTTCATTTTTAGGTATGTCTCCTGAATAGTCTGAATAGTTTTCGACCTTCCCGGAAACAGGACAAGATATATTTGACAAATTATTCGTCTGATGCACACTGGTGGTGTCCACCTTCACCTGCAAGGAACTAGTAGCAGTGGATGCAACTGTCCGCCGTGGATCAAGGCGACGAGGGTCCTGCAACACATTGACATTTTCACAATAGGCACTTCTGTTGACTTCATAAAATGAGAGGTAAAAATAGTTCATACTCTTCTTGGGTCACGCTTAGAATCATGAAAACTAGGCATAGAAAGTGCATCAGATGGTGAAATGCTGACTTCATCCGCAGGCGGTGCTAATTGTGGAGTGAAGGGCAAAGAGTGGGAGTTGGCTGGCAACTTTTCTGTTGGAAGACTGGAGGAAGATTGAAAACTATGTTGCTGGCCACTATTATCTGTAGCTAGTGGAAACAGAGCTTCAGGCAGATGTTTCATTGTTTCTATTACAATGTCAGCCATGACGTCTGCCTCTACTGTTGAGATGAGAATACTAAGGGATTCAGCTCCTCTTTCCCCTTCAGCAAGCAAAGCGCCTATCATTTCAATCATCTTCTCAACAGGAGACACATCATTACTTAAGAGATCTGGATCAGAGGAGTGACCCACATTGGCGTCATTGTCAACCTGCATATCAGAATAATCAGATGTTCCCTGAACTAGCAGGTTTGAAGCTGCAGAGGTATCAAATCTAGGTCTCTTAGCTATGCCATCAGCCATAGCATCACTTGATCTGGCAGCAGGTTTCTTCCGAATAATATCTCCATAAGGCATCTCCCATGTTGGAGGCTCATCCTGTTAATAAGAAAACACCTTAAAATTCCACAAAAGAAACATATATAAACACTTTTTCAATGAAGCAAATTTTAGAAAATAAATGCCAAATCCACTGATGCTACATTGTATAAGCATGCAGTAATATACCTTGCTAGCACGAGAAGCACGCTCTATATTTCTAGACATCTTCTCTACCTGCCTAATAATCTGTTCTGTTGCTTCACCAGGGCTCAGAGCTCGAAGCCGCCTTACCAATATGTCCTTGGACTGTCCAAAGAAGAATGGCTACTATTAACTTAAGTAGCATAGAACATTCAAAACCCAATTCAGGTACACGAATGCAACTAAGTCCAGCAAATAACATTTAAAAAGCAGTACAAGGCTAGAGCCTAGAGGCTACAGAGATATGTACAAATCCTAAACAAATATGAGACGTAATTATGGAAAACAATGGCATAAAAAACTGATGTAGGAATCCTCAAAAGAAACCAAGACAGGTCTAAGAAGAGAGCTAATAAAATCCAGCTCATATAGTTATCGACAGATACAACAAAGAGGAGCAACACAAGCTACCTATGTGCATATCATAAGATCCAGGAAGTGCTAACCAAACTTTCTTTTAAAGCTCGCACAGGTCACTAGTGGGAGCACCTCCCTTACGAGGATTTTTAGAGACAAAAGCAGATACAGCTCAAAGATTTTAAAAACAAAGATACTATCATGAGTCGGGGTTACTGTTCATGTGCACAGTACTGCAGGTATTGTAGCACTAGGATTAGGGAAGGATTACCTTCTCCAATAAGAATACCTATTTCCCTAGATATTTACTTAGTTTCCTTGTATAGGGATTAGTTAATCGGAAATGATATCTATTAGTTAGGAAAGTTATTATTGAATTGGATTGTTAGAGATTATTTTTATGGGTTAAGTCGGGTCATCCTTATAAAAGGGGTAACATGTATCCATTATCAATCAAGTGAGAAGAACAAAGAAACAATAGTTCATCCCCGTCTATATCTATCTTCTTCCTCTAAAGTCTCTCCCCTTTCAAGCCGTCGCCGCCCGGCCGTCCTCGGCGGTGTTTACCCCGTAATGATCTAAGATCATGACATTTGGTATCAGAGCAGTCGATTCCTTCCCACGACTTCTGCTACCATGGTTATGTCGACAGATCAAACCATCAAACATGCCGCCGAATCGTTGGCTATGATAAAGGCTAACGCCAACAAGATGGTCATAAGTACCAACGACAACAACAAGAAGATGACGACCATCTTCCTTGACATGCATGCCACTTTGGAGAAGATGACCATGGCGACGACAGTGAAGCCTCCCACGGCGGGCGCGATGCCTTCTGCAGAGGTGGTGACGCCTTCCACGGCGGCGGCGAAGCTACCTCCAGCAACTGTGGCAGCTGACACACTTCCACGTCTTACCATGACGCTGCCGGAGCCCACCACTGCCCTACCGAAGTACGTCGTGGCCACTGCGGCGCTACCAGGGTTGCTGCCATGCCTGCCGCAACAATCGGTGAGTTTGCCACAACCGCACGTGGAGGCAATAATCTCCAAGGACTCATGTAGCCCTCGTAGCCTCTCGTCAACATGGTGTCTCCTAGGGCTTCAGCCATGGCCGCTACCACAGCTCGAGGACGAGTTGTCGCGAAAAGAGGGGAGTAGTTGTCATGCGTCGGGTTACTGTTCACACATGTTCACATGCATAAACAGTACCATAGGTACTGTAGCACCAGGATTAGGAAAGAATTACCTTCCCCAATAAAAATATCTATTTCTCTAGATAGTTGCTTAGTTTCCTTGTATAGAGATTAGTTAATCGGAAAGGTTATCTATTAGTTAGAAAAGTTATTATTGGATTGAATTGTTAGAAATATATTTCCTTAGAGATTATTTCTTAGGGGTCAAGTCGGGTCATCCCTATAAAAGGGGTAACATGTATCCATTATCAATCAAGCGAGAAGAATAAAGAAACAATAGTTCATCCCCGTCTATGTCTATCTTCTTCCTCTAAAGTCTCTCCCCCTTCAAGCCGCCCATCGCCGCCCGAGCTGAACTGTGTCCTCACTTGGTCATTACTCGATGATGTGTGGCTTTATGCATGAGATGGGCTGCAATGAAGACAACCGCACGTCCATTTTCAGGAGCAATAATTCCAATTTATACCACTTACTGGTTTCATCACAATCATTAATCAAGTGGCCATTATTTCATGTCACAACCTTGCAAGTTAGCTAGGTTAGGTATTGTCACAATCAACCATAAGAACGATTTTAGAATCTCTAAGCTGTATCAAATGGCTTTAGGTATGAACTGAGCTCATTTTTAATTGAATAGTTTACCAAAGGTACAGGCACTAGAATCTCCAAGTACAGCATGTTGGCTCAAAGAACAAATGAAATGGGAGACCATGAAAAAATGAAATATATAACCGCCGTAAAGTATTTGTGCAGTTTGGACTGCAACAAATGTTAGAAAGAAGGCATAGTGCTAAATATAAGGTGAGCTCACCTCAATCATTGCCTGGTAAGGACTCCGTAGAAACCCTAAAAACGCTGTTTTCAGGGAATACCGCAGGCTTGCAGAATGAGTTCCTTTTGCAGTCTCCAAACTAGGGTCGATACCAAGCAACACTTGCAGCACACGGTCGTAGTAAACCGGCCTATTCTTTGCAATTGCTGCAAGACTGACAAGTGACGAACAGCTTATATTTCCGAAAATAACAAATACAGCTTAAACAGCTATACATTTATGAGATAAACAACAAAAGTTCAAATAGGAAAAGATGTCCCATCCAACATCACAAAAGAAAATTTGAATAGGCAGACAGAGCACATGGATATCGGTGCAGTCCCAAAGCTTTACTTACAGATGAAACTCTCTAAGCTTCACAGTTACACTTTCATCCCCACAGATGGTTGCCAAAACAAATGAAATTAACAAACACAAAGGCCTATATAAGTGGTCAAAGTAGTCACTTCACAAAGTACCTATACTATGGGAGTATGGGGTGAAAAGAGTAGGACACCGGTAAAGCGGCTAAACCATCTGAACTATGGCAATATACTTATATATTCAGCATTCAGGATAAACATGTGGATAGGTAGGGGAAAACATGAGAAATGGATGACATGCATTAAAGAAACCAAATAAGTAAACAATAATTTAGAGATCGCACAAATATTCATCCTCGTATATGGAGAGAGCTAGTGAAAAGAGGGCAGGCCGGGGATGGGGGTGAGATGATATGCTTCTACTTCATTTATGCAATACAGCTGGTAGAAACTCTTACGAATTAATGGTGCCAACTAGGAAGGATCCTCGATGAGCATAAACTGATTGCAGAATATCCACCAGGAGGATGATAGCCCTGTTCGCATCAGCTTCCAGAACAACGGGATCAAGGCTTGGATGAAATTTAGCTGATCGTGAAGTATCAAATCTCCGGTTCTTTCCTGTTTGTAGAGTGAACATTTACTTGTTACATTTGAGAGCACATTCACAATGCGGGCCATTTGATTGTTAGCATAAATCTTGTGAATGATACCTTCAATTGTCTGTGTGTGGTCACTGTTGGCTTGAGGTGTGAAACACAAGATCCATGTTTCAATGAACTTTACAGCGAATAGTTTAGTTGCGACAGGACCAGGCTGTTACATGTCACGTGAGAATAATATCAGCCAGTAAGTTGGACTACAACAACAGAAATTACAGCACTAACCAACATTTCAAATCTCACAATGTCATTATTTATAGAACTGTGATATTCTCAGTAGGCACTGTTGTAAAGTGTTCCACAAAATGTCTACTGAGGACTTACGTTTACCCAAAACACTAGAGCACAGATTACATAAAAAATGAAGGGCAATGGTACAATGAAGACCTCTCACATATATAGGTTTATCTTTCTTAGGTAATTCCATGATGTGCTAAATACTTTTGCAAATACATTAACTGAACAACAGCAGTTTCACCATATTATTGAAATTGTACAAGGCATACAGCAGCATAAACTACTATTAAACTAACCTCATGTATCATACCACGGACTGCATCTTTGAACTGGTTCATCCAAGCCCACATATCTTCGAGCCAAGCGTCAACTTTTCCATGCTTATTAATCTAGATTTAGCATTAACGTAAAAAAAGTGAGTACCAAGAACAAAGCTATCAGTAGCAAGTTACTAATATTTAAGTGGCCGCATTATAAGTAACATCAATTTAGATCAAGAGAAAATTTTGAAAGGAAGACAATATTTCAGAATAATGCAATCCAGAAAATGCTTTGTATTTTCAAAACAAACTAGAAATAATGAAAACATGTCATAAGTTTTCCATGAACTCCACTCTGCCTTTAGGTAAAATTACCAACTTAACTTGTACATGCACAGTTAATCATAAAACCATTGCTTGTAAATTAGTTCAAACAAATACCTACCCAACCAACCTATGAGCATTGTATGCTTCAATAGTTTAATTAGTATGTAAATGATGAAAGAAGCTTCATTTTGTTTTTTATTAGATGGAACTCTAGTTGTTGCAGAAAACTAAAAGAAGTTCCATTAGGATTGTAGTATAGTTTTTAATACTTAGGAACAAAATGTAAATTTAATAGTTTAATATGTACTGCATAATCTAATGGACAACATTTTTCTAGAAGCTTATTTCAGCTTATAAAAACATATTTCATGAAAGATGTATTTTTCTTACTATTATCAATTTCTGAAAGTTCCAATCAGTGAATGGATATGATCATGGATACTATTGGAAAGCACTAGTTGTTAAAGATAAATTGAACAATAACCTATCCATATAGATTTTTTTATATTGCTTCAAATCCATAACTGGGTAAAGTTTAGGCTGTGTTTCTTTTTCATGTCAATAAGAATGGACAAAGGAAAATCCAGTGCATTTATTACCACTTTATTACCAGTGTAATGGTGTAAGATTGTTGAGTTAGTGCAAGAAACTCATTTGTAACTGATTGTTTTTCCATTAAGAAAAGATAAGCACCAAACTGCCATGCAACTGCTCCTTGTTCCAACTATTTTAGCATTTCTGGGATTAAGTCTGCTGATTTTCCACTTGTCTAAATGGGAGACCATTGGGAAAATATCAGAAAAAAACTGATAATCGATTGCCAGGATGAATGATGGAAGCAGACTTGACATGGTATTACTAGAATCACAAGGATGTGGAGGTTTGATCACTGGATGCATCAAGGCTAGTAAATAACTGAAATGGTTGGCCTTTTGGTGGTAACACAGTAAGTTTTGTGATCCTCAATGCTTTTAGGACCAAATAGAGACACTCACTCAGGCATGCCAACAGTTGAAAACAGACAACACTGCTCTCATCATAAGCACTTATGATAGTCAGAAGCTGTTACTGCTCTGCATGAAACTGACCTATTGGAAAGAGGTGAAAACAACAAAGTGCTGGGTCTAAGCAGTGCCTTTAATAACACTGAAGAGCAGATCAATGGAATATGCATTGCAATCAAAAATGCGCTCCACTTGGAGGTTGTAAACCCCTCTTTTTCGAAATGATTTTCTAGGTGTTTCTTTTGGCGTAGTTTTTCACTCTGATGATTTTTGAGATATACTCCCAAAACAATTAGGAGAAGCAAGTAAAATAAACCCATCAAACGACAACAGCAACATCACAACGGATAGAAGTTACAACAACAGTGGATTTATTCATTGATAAATATCTGTTTTACAAAAAGGACCTGAAGTGCCATCTCTTCCAATACAGCAGCAAATAAATTTGTCCCACTAGCTATAGATTGCTTAACAACCACAGGATCGTCATGTGTCAAAAATGACAGCAAATTTGGCATCAGCACAACCAAATCTTCTGTTACATTTGTGCCAAGCTCTCTCAGCAATCTGTAAGCAAGAAAGATATCCATGAGTACCACTGAAATATTTTCTCAAGGAAGGAAGCTACGGAACGCAGAAGTAAGCAGTAGATATTGTTTTAGTGAACTGTACGTTAAATGTCCATTTTTATTACCTCTGGAGAACTTCATCAAGTAATTTGCATTTCAACAAGTTCAAACAGATCAAAGGAACTTCATAAAATAAAAACCCTAAATCAAGATTCGTAAACTGTCAGCAAATGATCCATGTTCAAGCAATGTGCACAGTTACACACCCTGGCATCAGAAATAATATATCAATTTAAACAAGAGTATTCCTGAATCCTACTCTGTTTTGACCACAAACTTCTCAACAAGGTCCTAATAATGATTTAAATGACCGTGTGGTTATGGCTGGATATCAAACTAGCCCCAATCGCTCCTCTTTATTTATCACTCTGGATCTCATCCTTCAACAGAATTACTGACAAAGAGGTATGACAAACAGCCTTTTCCATCATTGCTACGTTCTCGTATAATATTATTTCCTTGTTCCCCATAATACTATATGGCATCTACCAAATCATGCAAAAACCAATTTATTTTTTCTCATTTTATTGCCGTTTCATGCGAAACTAACTCATTTTCATGTTATTGCCAGTTGCAGGGTTCAACATCAGACTACCAGTTCCCCAGAGACTCAAGAGGCCATCAGCACCACTAATAAAAATCACAACTTGGCCAAGCCCATGCTCACAAAATTCTCAGAAAACGATGACTGTAAACGTACGAAAGCAGAACTAAGCATGCAAATCTACAATAGTAAATCCTACGACAACTTCATTTACATGGACTCAACTAAAACCCAACCAGAAGTTTCTGAACACAACCGACCCGATCCTAGAAAATAGCTTTACCGGTGCACCTGCGCGTGGGTTCATCACTCATGGGGATTCGAAATTACAGGGACGGAGGGAGGCCTTGCCGCTCACCTTAGGGCACGAGACGAATCGAAGCGGGGGGAGGGGACCTCGCCGCGCTCCTGCGGCGGCGGCGCCTCGTCTGCGTCGCCTCGCGGCTCCGGCCATCGAGCGCCGTTCGCCTCGAATTCCATCGCCCCGGGGCCAAAACCCTAGCTCTGGGGGCGCAGCGCCTCACGGGGCTCGCCGCCGCCGCAGAGAGCTAGGGCTCGGGTTTGTGGTTGGGAGGAGGAAACAGCGGTGGTGGCGATGGGAGTGGCCTAGGGTTTGGGCTTGGGCGGCCGTGGCGGAGGAGGCGCGACGGCGGGGGGAGCAGAGCGAGACGAGGCGCGGGCCACGGGGGAGGAGCTGTGAAGCGGAAATAAGGGGAGTGCCTCTCTGGTCTGCACGATATTATAGGGCGGGGCTGCGTCGCATAGGCGGGGGAGGCCGACGCGTGGGCCCTCCTGTGGTTTCCATGGGACCGACGTGTAAGTGTACTGAAACCCTCGCGCGACTTGGCGCGAGGAAGCGAAGATGCGACTGTTTAGGACTGATAGGACGCAAGACTGTGTTTAGGACGAAGGAAGTGATAGGGCGCACGAAGATGCATGCGATAGCTGTAATTATAGAAGTGAAATTGCTACGGTGATATTTATTACATCTAATAGAGTATTCAGAGCATTGATATATATAATTTCTTATCAGTAATTGTTATTTTTGTGAGTTCCTGAAAAGTGGTTTAGATTAGATAGCACAATTGTCAGGGGCGGCGGCAGGGGGGTGCCCGTGGTGCACGGGCACCCCCAAAAAAAATTACAATTTTTTTTGATTATGTATATGTATCAATAGTTGACACTAATTTCAATCTAATCCCAATTGACCACCAACAACACGCCCATCTCTAGGTCGTGGTCTCATGGAGTCGAGTCCTTGAGCTTGCTTCTCCTCCTACCGACGCCGCCGCCTCCCTCCTTGCTTCTCCTCCGGATCCTCCTCCGTCCTCCGCCATCGTCGCGCCTCCTTGCTTCTCCTCCCGCCGCCACACCGCCTCTCTCGATCCTCCTCCGCTCACCGCCGTCGAGGACGCCACCTCCTGCTTCCCCTCGCCGCCGCACACCGCCTCCTCTGGACCCTCCTCGTGGCTCGCCATCCACCACCGAGGATGCCGCGAGTCAAGAGGCCATTGCTCGCCTCGGCTTTGCATCGCAGCATCGCCGAGTTCCCACTAGGCCACCAACACTGCAACACCGTCACCAAGTAGGCGCCGTGCCTCCTCTTCTCTTCTTGACCTCCTCCTGCTCCGGAGTAGGACCTCGCCAATCCGCCGCGTGGGCGCTCTTCGGGATCCGGATTGATATTTGGATTTTGGAGAGGAGCGCGAAGTGAGCTAGGCGCTAGGGCGCAGAGAGAGGAGCGCGAGCGACACCGGGCAGCGAGAGCGGTGAGCTGGCCGCCGAAGCGCGTGGCGGTGGCGCAGAGGACCGAGGAGCCAGCGCCCAAGCTGGTGGCTCCATTCGATTACCCCATGGCCCGAAAGGCAAGAGCAGAGATGAAGAGAATTAGGAAACTAAGAGCAGAACCCTTGTGGCCTTGTTTTATCTCGATACACTAACACTACGAAAATAGCGATGGATGAAGTAAAGCTTGGATTGCATTTTATCGAAGTTCGAACAACTTTGTAGTTTATACATAGCCAATCTAATTATCTAAATGTCATTAAATGTCATTATGCCATCAATCATCGATCTTGAATGTCTCCTATCTTGACTTTTGTTCTTGAAAATAGCAAGAGATGATATAATAAAGTGTTTTCAAGGAATGAGATCGCGTGGTATGGTATTGTGATTTCCATTAGCTATTTAGGATTTTTTTTATTCATGTAAGATTTTATTTGAACTATTTGTATTGCACTATTAACTAATTTTGAACTTTTTATGTAATTGTGTTGAACTTGTAAAATTACTTATATGTCGTACAAGATTTTTTTTAATCCTTGAAGTGTGCACCCCCATCACAAAATTCCTGGCTCCGCCACTGACAATTGTTAGCACCCCTGATAGAAGACTACTTCTTTGATCTCTTACGAAAAACCGCAAAGCAATGAGCACATTCATATGGGGGGTGTGGTATGATCTACCTAAGTAAGTGGTTGTTTTTCGGCATAGAAATAAAAAAAGGCAAAAAATAGGAATACAAAAGAAAATACGAACAAAACGGCACAACAAGACTCTCAACCAAGCAAAGAGAAAATGCAATAATACACATATACACAGTAATAGGCAAAAATACCTTCAATGTATTCTTGAGGAAGACAAACCCAAGAAGGTGATAGCTATGATCAGCCAAGGGACCTAGCCCGACAATATTGACAAAGAAACAAAGGAATGTGGTAAAAAAAGTCAGGAAATTAGCTATTCCAAACCGGCTAAATGACCTGCAACAAAGAGCAAATATAATACTAAATAGGCATGCAACCAGTAATGTAACATAAAAAAAGGAACCTAAGGAAGCACTTGACTGAACCATCTGACGGTGAGCAAGGACCCTTCGGTGTTTCTACTTATTATGACAGACATCGTCAGAAGGAACAACAAAGGAGAACGTAGACCCTAAAGAAATAAAGTAAAAAAGGAAAATCTTATCGCCGTAAATATTGTAATAGCAAAGAGGAACAGAAATATGAATAGCCGTATATGTGGGCTTCTCCAGGAAACAACTTCCTGGGATAGAGTAGCCCCGTCATGATCACCTCGAGAAAGCAAGAAGAGGTAAAAGGCAAAAAAAAGGGGGGGAGCGAAGAAACTATTGGGGAAAAACAGCCAACAGGCACACGAGAAGTGGAAAGCGAGAAAACATTAAAGTAAAAGAAAAAATAAATAGATTGAAGTGCTACCTGAAGCGGACTGTGAAGAATCCAGGACAGAAAACACTGAATCGTCTATTAGAGTATTCAGAGCATTGATGTATATAATTTCTTATTAGCAATTGTTATTTTCATGAGTTCCTGAAAAGTGGTTTAGATTAGATAGCACAATTGTTAGCGCCCCTGATAGAAGACTGCTTCTTTGATCTCTCACCAAACCAGAAAACCGCAAAGCAATGAGCACATTCGTATGGGGAGGCGTAGTATGATCTACCTAAGTAAGTGGTTGTTTTTCGGCATAGGAACAAAAGACGGGAAAAAACAAGAAATAGGAATACGAAAGAAAATGCGAACAGAAACGGCACAACAAGGCTCTCAACCAAGCAAAGAGAAATAGAGATGATAGCACAAGTGTGGGGCCTTTTGCGCCAGTGGGAATTGAGGGGTGCCCTGGGTTTGCTCTCAGTAACAGGCGGTGCCATGGTATGTGGGCCCGATGAACGAGCTGGTAAGTGGTCCACGTTCTCAGTTCAAGCCCAAGAAATAGAGATGTGGGCTCCGGGCTCTTAGTTAGTGTTTGGTTGTCAAGATGAGGAGTCGTACCTGCCTTTGGTTGGGACGATGGAACGGGATGGTCCGTGATGAGATGGTTTCACCTGTAGAAATATTTTGCTCGCATCTGGATTGTGTGGTCCAGCGTTTTTTGTCGGACGAACTTGTCCCGGATGGAACCATCGACACATGTGCGCGTATGTGATACACACGGGGATGTGGTCACCACCCACCAACCAACGCATACCTGCCTTTGGTTGGGACGATGGAACGGGATGGTTCGTGACGAGATGGTTTCACCTGTAGGAATATTTTGCCCGAATTTGGATTGTGTGGTCCAGCGTTTTTTGTCGGACAAACTTGTCCCGGATGGAACCACCGACATGTGCGCGTATGTGATACACACGGGGATGCGGTCACCACCCACCGGCCGACGATGGTCACGAGGGTGACGGCATGATGGCGGTCGGCGGAGCTCGGAGATGGGTTGTGGCCGACACGGTGAGAGAGCGGCGGTGCTGGGTTGGGAGTTGTGAGAGAAGGGTTATATGCATTTTAGGAAGATTGGTTAGATCCATTAAATCTTAATCCAATGGTCCAAAAGAGGGCCTCCGCCACTAGCTCCTTCCATCGCAGTTGCAGGCACCAAGGGCGGTGTAGGCGCCGCCCACCTCCCACCTTGGTACCTACTCAGCATTTGCGCCTCAACGCCCCCGGTGGCCTCCACCGCCCACCACCGGTCACCAAGCCCGTGGCCGGCGGCGGCCCCGCTACCTCACCGCACCACCACCTCCGCCACCCATCGCCGAGCCGCCGCCGCCTCTCCCTCCCTCTATAGTTGGCCCCGTGAACCTAAACCCTAATCCAGCGAACCCCGCCGTAAGTCGCCACGCGGTGGGAGCACGAATCTCCAAGCATATCTCAAGATCAGAAAAACAACTGATTTCATGAATTTTTTCATGCGGCATATTTTAAGCATTTCCCCCCCAAAAAAAGTTTATCATTTACATGTCGGTGCTGCCACTCTTCTCGATGAGATTGTGTTACTACTTACTGCTGCATATCAATGCGACTGGTGGTTGCGTTAAACATCTCAATGATATTGTGTTGCTACCTACTACCTACTACTAAAGTTGGAAAATAATATCCATGTGAGGATGATATGAGATGTTATTTTTCAATTTGTGTATGAATACAATGTCACTGAGCAAATTAATCCAATGTAAAATGCTATACTTCGAGGCCAGACGTTGGGGCACAGAAAAGAACGCTATCTCTTGGAATTTAGCCAAATTGCACTGAACATAGAAACTGTTTTAATTTGAATCATCCATCTGGAAACAATTCAGTAGCAGTTCAGACTTCAGATACCACACGAGGCAGTACCGTTGGAATTGTAAGAAGTATCGGCACCCACAAAGTTTACACACTGAGTGTTTGGGTTTATTAGCCCACAGATATCTTCAAAGCTTGCAACTAAGTGGGGAAATCCTTGAATGTTCGGTGTCTAGATCATTTCTAGGATGTCCATATTCTTCAAGATGGCATGCAGATTGATTAGGACAATTGCGCCTAGCCATCCTACCATGTAGGAGTAGTTGGCAAGAGAAATGCATTAAGTAGCAACTAACACGAAATATTGAATTAGATCTGCCAGTGACAGGGTTCTGAAAATTCAAGGCCAGGGCCCAGGAGGTAGGGCCATGTACAAATAGCATGATGCCGCATGCTAACACCTTGAAGCTTCAGGTGCAGCTGTTGTCTTGCCCAGTGATGCACGTTGTATCTCTGATTTTCAATTGAACAAAGAATATCCTTGATAAACTTGTTGCCTGGTTGAGGCCCAGAAGAATCATTGGCAACTCGGTAGCAATATTCCGGGTTGCTGGCGGCTCATGCTCGAATTATTCAGGCATAATTTTTGCGCTGTGGCCTGTGGCTGCAAGTTCTCTGGAGCAGAAAGTCACCCAATGTACTGCACAATACAATATCACTGATATGTGCAAGTGAAAGGGGAGAAGCTTAGTTCAACCCTTTTAATCAGACTGGAGCAGGTAGCACCGCAACATGTCAGTATGACTGTAAACATATTGTCAGTGTTCATCTAATAGGTAGGCCCGTCACTGTTCCACATTACCTGTGACTAATCAATACCGTCCATACATCAACTGTGCAAGTAAAAGTAAGTTCCAGACGAGTAATATCCAGATATTGCATTTCTGATCTATCAAATACGCGACAAGAATGCCATAATTCCTCGCAAAAAAAAAGGCAAAATATAGCATGGATTCCCTCAGTATACACATCAAAGAATTGTCAAGGCCTATACTCTGAAAAATGGAAACCAGGACAAAACTGGAGTCTTGGACTATAGCAAAAAAAAAAATTCAATGATCGCTGCATCAGTCGTGGTAGTAAACAAGCATGACGACGACGCGTCGTGAGATGTAGAGTCCTGCCTTCTGCTCACAGTGTGAAAAACCGGACCGATAAGCGAACCACCCACACATGATCGGTTCACGGTTCACTTATCCAATCATTGGTTTTTTCTGATCAGACAGCGGTTCAATAGTGATACTATTTTAATATTTGATAGCAGAATCAATTAAAAAAACAATGGGACATTGTCATCCACCAGACAATGTAACATAATAAAGATACCTATACCTACTTAGACGAACAACGAATGTAGTCCAGGTAGCTCACTCCATCGTGGGGAAGCAAGAGGTCTCCAGTTCGAATCATAGTGGTGCGATAATTTTAAAAATAATAATTTTCAGCCTTTTTTGGCAAACCGGCTCGGACAAGTCTCCGATCCAGGGTGGGTTCGCCAATGTGTCGTACCTCGGTGAACCCACTCGAAAAGAATAGACCAGATCAGGTGCTGCAGTACGCTACAAACGTTCATGAATAGTACTAATGATGCAGTGTTTCTGCTATAGCATTTTCATGAACAATGCCGAATCTCAACCTCATCCGTTGGTTTCTGATCCAACTGATGCTATGCAATGTCACGGTATTATTCACCTGTAACATTGTCATAGAATGGCAGAGGATTTGCGTCCCTCTGTGTGAGGTCCGAGGACCAACCTCGGACAGGGTCCAGAGGGTAATCTCGCCGAGGTACGACACATCGGCGAACCCACTCCGGACGAGGTTCGGGGACCGACCCGGACGGGTCCGGTGGCCAACCTCGTCGAGGTGTGACACATCGGCGAACCCACTCTGGACGAGGTCCGGGGGCCAACCTCGCCGAGGTGTGACACATCGAGAGACCCACTTGGCGAAACGGACGAAAGTACCCCGGATGAACTAGGTACCAAGGGTAACGATGTAACTTCGCATGCCTTCCCCTCCAACTTTATAAATAAGCTCTATGTAAATGGGAGGAGGAGATCATTTTTGTAACAACTACTACACATATGCAATACATGAGAATAAATTGTGGTGTTTGATTCTCGTTGAGGTCCCCTTCGCACCCTGATGATTGATGTGTCCGATCGGAGGTGCCACAAGTTACTGTCCGATCTCGTATTGATGACAATCCTGATGATTTAGGCCGTAAGATTTCCCTAAATAATGATATCAAGGCTAACTTCTAGTCGCCAGTGATCTCACTGTGTTATTCATTTGTACTGAATCGTACAGACGTGTATATCAGTAGATCTCAGGTAGTTTAATATTATCAGCAGAAGCTGCGTGCATTTCACATTTTATTTAGAAATAGGAGTTCATTGTAGTAATGAGAAACAATTATGTGACCACGTATTGCGGATGATGAATGCGACTATGGAGCAGGGATAGAAAAACCGGCAGGTTAGCAGATTTACCGGTGGGTACCGGGAAGTGAAATACCGGTCGGTTTTTCCGGGTTTGCAATTTTAATTTTTTAATTTTTGGATGGTTTTTAAGCGAATTCATGTGAAATTCAACCGGTTTTTTCTGGAAAAACCGGTGACCAGCCATTAACCACCCGGTTTTTTTTTACCGACCGCCCGGCGAGATTTGGTCCAACACCAGCTTGTGAATCCTTGGTATGGAGTATGTGACCACCTATTGATTTTTGAATGGCATCGTGTTCTTACCAGCAGTACATTTGAAAAGCGAAAGCTTCGAGTCGCAACTGAGCAAATTACCCGTACATGTCGTCTTTATACGCACGCCCATCTCCTCGAGTTTTTGGCCAAATTTGCCAGCATATTAGCGAAAATAGCACTCGGAATTTATAAAAATAACACTCCACCGCACGGTTTCCGTGCGGGAGCTCGTCCCGAGCCGACACGTGTCCGCTGCCGCACGGCCACCGTGCGGCGAGCACTGTAGCACCAAAAAGTACACGGGCACCGTGCGGAGCACTATAGCGAATTTTCTCGAAAATCCATTTAAGTATACTTTTGTAGAAATTTTTAAATATATAAAGGGGAAATTGGCTACAAGGCACTGCAGATTGGTCACATTTACCAATGGACATTCAAAAATCGTAGCTATGCCAGAACACATTGTAAAAACATGTAATTTTGCCACAGGACACTAAGCCGATTATTATATTATTTTCGGCTGGAAGAGGAGAGAGAGAGGTAGTGAAAAGTCAGTTTTACCCTCCATCTTCCTCAATCCTTCATTGCTCCTTCTCCTACTTCGCTCGGGTACCGTGAGTGGCGCCGACGGAGGGAGCGATGGCGGCGGCCGAGATTAGTCAAAATGGAACGGCTTAGAGATGGCGTGCCCAGGGACGGTGGCGGCCGTGCGGCGGAGCTAGGCGGCCGGCCATGGGGGAGATAAGAGGCGGTGGCTGCCGGGTGTGGGAGGAGAGGAGTTAGCGCGCGCGTGGGCTCCGGCGAGGTGTAGGGAACCCACTGGCGTGGTCGCCGGCGACGAAGGAGGGCCAGGATGGCCTGGCGACGCCAGCCCGGCGGCGACACGGTGAGGGCGCCGTGGTGGCGAGGTTGAGGAGAGGGAGAGCTCGAATGGATGACGGGGGAAGGTTAGGGGAGGCGTGGAGGTGCTCCCGTCGGGTTTAATTGGGTAGGGGCTCACTATAATATCCCAAAGTACTGTTACCAAAATAAAAATAAATAAAGTTATTATTCCGTTGGATTTTCTGAAATTCGATAGAGTTACATTGCTTCATTTGAATTTTTTTGAAATTTTAAAAGTCAAAAGTGAAATTCATTTGAATTTTTTGAATTATTATTTGGTTTGTCCTGAAAAATGAAAACTTATTTAATTTTGAGAATTTTTTGATATTTTAAAATCTTTTTTCTAAATATTTTAATAATAAAATAATTTATTTACAAAATTATAAGCCGGAAATAATTTTATTAAATCCAAAAATACCTTAGGGAATTTTTATGAAATTTCTCATAATTTTTAGAATTTATTTGCTATTTTCTAAAGCTATTTTGAATTATTGTAATCAAATCAATTATAAAATCAATTAGAAATCCCTAATATGTTTTGGGCCGAATCCTCCTCGGTCAGGCCCATCTCTACTACGCAGCTGCCCTCACCCCTCCCCGGCCGTTAGATCCAAATCCAACGCGCCAGCCACTCCCCTCTCCCTCTCTCTCCCCCTTGGCTCGGTAGAACTCGTCCATCGTGAGCCGTGTCTATGACACGTGGGATCCACGTGTCGGAAATTCTTTTAATTCTTTTAAATACCGAAAATCAGCTGCTGATGTCATCATTGCGCAATAAAGCTATTTTCCTTTAGAAAAATAATTCCCAAAATTCAGAAAAACCCTAATTCTATCATTTTATGTATTTTCAATCTTCCGAAGCTCATATCTTTTGCATCCGAACTCCGATTGAGCTCATTCAAATTTCTAAATTTGTCTAAATTCAAGATCTAGCTAACTAAATCAAAATTATTTAATTTGAAGTTTATTTGAATTGTTATTTGAATTTTATTTGAATTTAGCTTATTTCACGATTAGGTTTTGACGACTTCGGTGAGTCAGATTTCGACGCCGTTTGAAGAGCTCATAAGAGGATTGATTTTGACTGTATGATCATCGTGATTGTACACTTAGACTACCTGGATAAAGTACTTGTGAGTACTAGGTGACCTGTTAAGGAAAACAACATCACTCCAGTACTGGGTGATCTGTTAAGGAAAACAACATCACCTCAAGCAAGGCAAGTTATACTCTTGATCATATTGATCCCATTATTTCAAATTAGTTATATTATGTTTTAAATTATTACTGCATGCATATGTTTATACAATTGTTTTAATTCCCTGTTTTATTTGCCTAGTTAGTCCATTCTTCCTTGTATAGCCAATTTGAATGTCGAACGTGAATACCTTATCACCATTAGACAAAAAAATACTAAAACTAATCCTATGCTTAACCAATGCTTAGATCAAATCTTGTATTTGGAAAATTTTAGCCAAATCTTCCAAAATTGATTTAAATTGGCTATGTGGTAGTGTTTTACCATAGAAGGTTTATAAAATATTTTCACTTGAAAAATAAAATAAAAATGGGTTTGGACTTGGGCAAAATGGACGATTGGTGGGTGCAGGTTTATGCACGGACTTAATCTGACTAGGGTTAAGGCCCAGAGTTTTATTTGGAAGACGCCCAAGTCAGTTAAGGATCGGTCTTCGAGCGCATGATGCTACGCCTTACCGTACTACCACAAGTCTGGAATGAGACAGATTTAGCTGAATAATTTGTGATGTCTTAGTGTCATTTGTGCTATATTGTTGGTGTGAGTGTTGGACAGACAGTGGTCCCACCTGGCGCAAGAGGGGGCTCCCGGAGGATGGTTAGTCCAACGACAGCGAAACCTTAGCGAGCATAAATACATTAAGATAGGACATTATAAAGGCCTAATGATAATCACTTAGTCGCACACTTACGGAAGTGTGTGATGCGGACAGTGCAAGTTGATTATCTCTTGTGGGTAAAGCTGTACAACCTCTGCCGAGTGTAAAACTATTCGAATAGCCGTGTCCACGGTTACGGACATGCTAGCAGAAACTACTCAAAGTTAGACTCTGGTTTTGGTTTTAAAATGTTGTTGTAAAACAGTTTTAACATGGACGGGTGTCCATGAGAAAAGTTATGGTTGAAGCCCCGGGTTGGTGCCCGTATTTATGTTGGTGTTAGGTTGGTGCCTACACTATCTTTAATAATTCAAAATTTATTTCAGTTATGCGAAACTTGAGCTTTTGAACTTAGCAATGTAATTATTGTCAAATGTTGTTTTTACATAAATAACCCTATAAGCCACCCTTTGTTACATCCATGTATTCATGTCATTCTGTTATTTGACGGGCGTAACTTGTGAGCATGGAAGTTGTGCTCATTCTTGCTTTATGCAAACATAATTTCAGAGGAGAAGGACTTTACTACCGATGTGGACCTCGACGACTAGGCCGCTTCTCCAGTCGATTGTCTGTGGCAGATTAACTAGACCCTACTACATCTTCATCTTCCGCTGTGTTTATTTTATTGTTGGCATGTAAGCCTCTTTTGTAATCAACTCTGTTGGTATTTATTAATAAAGTTGTGATATGATTTTGTTACCATATTTGTTTACTGTGTGAACTAGCTACTGATCATGGGACTAGTTCAGTTATGCACAGAGGATTCGGGAGTATTAATTCCCGGGTCTGACACTCACCAGATAGGGCACGGAGGCGCCGACGGCGGAAACAGTCGGAAATGGTGAAGATGACCGTGCAGCGTGCTCCGGTGGAGGAAACTCCCAATTTTTGGGGCTTTGCTTGCGGAGTCGTGTGGCGCGGCGTGATCTGATCGATCGGCGGCGGAGCTCGCTGGGCGCGGGAGACAAGGTGGCGCGCGGCGGCTTGTGCGGCTGAATGGCGTTGCTCTCGGGCTCCTAGAACTCGATAGGGGGAAGGCAAAACTGGGGTAGGGGGTGCTCTCGGCTGGGCTTTTGTAGCAGAGAGAGGGCGGAGGGCGACATGGTGGAGGCGAGGCATGGGCGGCGAGATGGCCGTGACATGGCGTCGGCCGGTCGCATGGAGGAGAGCCGCCATGTGGGGCTGGCCGTCGGTGGAGGAGGTGAGCGGCATTGAGGGCATTGAGGGTATTTTACAAAGTTTCTCCCTCCTAATCACTTGAAAATGATAAAATATGGGGGCTTAGTGTCCTGTGGTAAAATTACATGTTTTCACTATGTGTTCTGGTATAGCCACGATTTTTGGATGTTCATTGGTAAATGTGGCCAATCTGCAATGCCCTGTAGCCAATTTCCCCATAAAAGATATATAAAATGAGCTCCAAAAATTATTTTGTGGAGCCTCCCGACGTAGTGTACTTGCTTGTGTCATTTTTCCATAATTTTATCCGTTCTAAATTTTTCTCAAAAATTCATTTAATTATACTATTTGTAGAAATTTCTTAATATAGAAAATAAGATCCAAACATTATAATTTTTTTTGAAGGCTCCTTACACAGTGGACTTGATTGTGATTTTTTTAGAATTTTATATGTTCTGAAAATGTCTAAAAAAAATTAAGGGTTTATGTCTAAAAAATTAGGATTTTAGGTTTCGAAAATTTATTTTTTCGAACAGTTATGAGGTGTTTTAGGGTTTTGTGAATCAGCGTCCAAGTGCAACAAGGGCTATGCGTTGTTGGCATACAAGTAAAAGTATATGTCTGATGCAGTAAATCAGATGATGGTTTTTGGTGGTCATTGGTAGTAGGCTTATTATCACCAAAAAAAAAGAAGACGTGAGACGTCACGTCTAACAGTAACAAAATACATCTACTTCAAATAGCACGTTTGCGATGAGAAATTATGGAAGTAGCACCCGTTTATTTAGTGTTCCAAGTAAGTAGGTTTGTACCAATGAACTAAACAAATGGTTCACTAAGAGCTTGTACCAGGTAACTAGGCTTGGGGTGCGAAGGGCCTAGTGAATCATTGTATTTAGTTCCTTGGTACAAGCCTAGTTCACCCGTTCACTAAGAGCTTGCGTGGTGAACTATTCACCAGTAAAATAAAAGCAACACACTATAGTAAAACACCAGGCAGTGGCCTAAACTATTAATGAGTGTTTCTTAAGAGTGTCTCTTACCTGGAGTAGTCATGTGATACTAAACTTTTCACATCCAATTGTACTAAACTTTTCACGTTCAAAGTCACATGAAATCATGAAACCTTTATTTCATGTTCTGAAAATGTCTCGAAACCTAAACCCTAATTTCATGTTCTGAAAATGTCTCGAAACCTAAACCCTAATTTCATGTTCTAAAAAATGTCTCAAAAAATAAGGATGTAGGTCTCAAAATTATAGCTTGTTTGATCGCTTAACAAAGACCTAGTGGGTGTTTACTTTTTCATTTTTTGAACCTCGAAAGTCATTTCTAGTTTACAACAAAAAACACCTTTAGAAGGGTGATGTCTCAAAATTAATGTATACTGCAGTTAAAATGGAAACATCAACAGATAAGGCAAGCTTATTATAGCACCAATATTGACTTCCACATATTAACACAATTACTAGTTACTAGTGATGAGGATGGCTTGTCGAGTGTTAATGCCAAACGTTTCTTACATGTAAAATAGCAACAAATTAAATGGTATAAACCAATATGTTGCCATACGAGTTCTTAACATAAATCTAGAATACATCGTCTTTCAAAATCAGGTGACATACGTTTGGGCATATAAGGGCGGTTTGTCGAGTATTAATGCTAAGCGTTTCTTTCATGTAAAATAGCAACAAAATAAATGATATAAATCAATATGTTGCCGTATAAGTTCTTAACAGAAATCCGGAATACATGGTTTCCCTTCTTAGAATCAGTTGGTATGCATGAGAAGAAAAGAAAGCGCGCAATGGGACCTACCATACCGGGCTAGCACCAAATTAGCTTGGAAAGAAGGCCGGGGAAGTAGAGAAACGAGTGAAAGTGAGCGTAACTTTATGCTAAGTAGGGCTGTACATTTTTATACCGTACTTAAAATACCGAGTCGTATCGGTCAACTCGGTTTGATCGGTATTTGATATTCGGTACAGTATTTATAAATTTGGTTTTCTGAAATTTTGGTTTTTTCATGAAAACCGGTTGAAAACTCCTAAGATTCGATACGCTCTGGCTCGGGAGTCGGGGCCTCGGGCGCTCATGCGTCTCGGCCCAATGGCCATCCACGTTCTACCACTTGCGTGCGATGCGAAGTGCGAGTCTTTGGTCGCCATCGCTGGTGGTGGTCTTTGCTTCCGACTTTGCCGCTTGCTTTGCTACTTTGCTACTTTGCTGGTTGATAGTACTAGTAAACATTGTTTCCGTGTTTGCTACTTTGCTGCTTCCAGCTTGGCTTAAATATTTGTTTGCTACTTTTGAGTTTTTCACCTTCACCAAGATTGATAGTACTAGCAACTTGCTGGCTTGCTGCTACGACAGTGCGAATGTGCGATGCATAGTGTTGCCGCTGCCACCATGTGCAACATCGTCGTTCACAGTTTACGTCAACTTTGGTAAATATGCTATTTACTAATACCGTACCAATAAAATTAGGATTTATCGAAATCGAACCGTATTTTTAAAAACACCGTTTTTACCGAACTAACAATACCATATTTACCGAACCGAAAAACTGAATAAACACCGCTAATGCCAAGAGCACGCTACTATGCCAAGCCGGGGGGGTCTTGACGCCGCATGTTCCCACCGGAATAGGCGCCCTAGCTGTCGTGTTCGGATCTCGGCCCCACGTGGCAATGCTCTCGCAGCTTTGGTAGCCATGCGTGCATGGACTTTTGCCTGTTGTAGGCTTATAGCATTGTTAACGGCCATAATAACAAAATTGCCCCTCCTTGTCATAATGCCAAAAATAACACTATAGAGTTACTGGCGGTCGACACCTAGCGAAATCCAATCCCAAAGGGCCAAACTCCACCTCCACCGTGCCTTAGGGGGGTGGGCTTCCCCTCGCGCCCCACATGTTAAATCCAGTCCCCTAGGGACCGGACCTAGTCATGTCGTGCCCCTAGGGGCCGAAGCACCCTAGTCCATGTCCTTAGGGTACGATTACGACTAAGTTAATTACGACTAATTAACTACAACTAAATTAATTATGATTTATTAATCACGGTGTATTAATTATGACTAATTAGCTATGACTAAATTAATTACCACTAATTAATTGCTACTAATTAATTAAGACTTAATTAATTGCTACTGATTAACTAAGACTAAATTAATTAGGACAAAATGGTAAAAACTAAATTAGTTAGCACCAAACAGGTACGACTGATTAATCACGACTTAATTAATTGTGACTAATTAATAATGACTAATTAACTAATACTTAATTAATTGTGACTAATGGTAATGACTAAATTAGTTAGCACTAAATAAGTATGACTAATTAATTAAGACTTAATTAATTGCAACTAATTAATTACGACTAATTAACTAAGACTAAATTAATTACGACCAAATGGTAACGACTAAGTTGGTTAGCACTAAATAAAGTGGACTAATTAATTAAGACTTAATTAATTCTAACTAATTAACTAAGATTAAATTAATTACGACCAAATGGTAATGGCTAAATTAATTACGACTAATTAACTACGATGAAGTAATTATGACTAATTAACTATGACTAAATTAATTACGACTACTTAATTGCAACTAAATAATTACAACTATTTAACTAAGACTAAATTAATTACAGCTAATTAACTACGACTAAATTAATTATGACTAATGCATAGGAGAGAAAATTATTTCCTATTGATGTCGACTTTTCTGTACTAATATAGTCCTAAGCACTGTTCTAAACATTCTCTAATTGACAGCAAAATCGGAACTCGCTCGCTTACTTAATTCTCTTTGTCTCTCTACACCGAGCGCGAGAATAAGAGCGAGAGCGACGCCAGTTTTTATAGCCGCGTGAACGCAATTCCCGTCGACCGTGAAGCGATAGGAGGGAATCAGATTCACTCCCGGCCTAAAAATTTTCGAGACCTAAACCCTTAATTTTCGAGACATTTTCAGAACATGAAATTAGGGTTTAGGTTTCGAGACATTTTCATAACATCAAATTAGGGTTTCATGATTTCATGTGACTGGAATATGAGAAATTTAGTACCACATGATTACTCTAGGTAAGAGACATTCTTAAGAGACACTTATTAATGGTTTAGGCTATCGCCCGCTGTTTTACTGCAGTATGTTCCTTTATTTTATTGATGAACAGTTCATCACGCAAGCCCTTAGTGAACGGGTGAACTAGGCTTGTACCAAGGAACTAAATAAAATAGTTCACTAGGCCCTTCGCATCCCAAGTCTAGTTACCTAGTACAAGCCCTTAGTGAACCATTTATTTAGTTCTTTTGTACAAACCTACTTACTTGGTACACTAGATAAAAGGGCGCTACTTCCATAATGTCTTATTGCAAACGTATTATTTGAAGTAGATGTATTTTGTTACTATCAGATGTGACGTCTCACGTCTTTTTTATTTATGATAATAAGCCTACTGCCAACGACCACCAAAACTATAATCTGATTTGCTGCATCAGACATCTACTTTTACTTGTATGCCAACAATGCGTAGCCCTTGTTTCACTTGGACTCTGATTCACAAAACCCTAAAACACCTGATAATCGTTCGCAAAAATTCAATTTTTGAAACCTAAAATCCTATTTTTCAAGATATTTTCAGAACATATAAAATTATTGAAAAAAAATTACACAATTAAGTCCACTATGTAAGGAGCCTTAAAAAATTTATAATGTTTGGACCTCATTTTCTACATTAAGAAATTCATACAAATAATATAATTAAATGAATTTTTAAGAAAAATTCAGAACGGATAAATTTATGAAAAAATGACATAAACAAGTACACTGTGTCAAGAGGCTCCACAAAGTAATTTTTAGAGCTTATTTTATATATTTAAAAATTCCTGCAAAAAATATACTTAAATGGATTTTCGAGACGTCAGGAACTACAGTGCTACATAAGCCCGTGCGGTTTTTTGGTGCTACAGTGCTCACCGCACGGTGACCGTGCAGTAGGAACTCTCCCACACGGCAGTTATGCGGCAGCAGACACGTGTTGGCTCGGGACGACCTCCCGCGCGATGATCGTGCGGCGGAGCGCTATTTTTGGATAATCCGCGGGACAAGTACTATTTTAGCTAATAGGCTAGCAAATTCGGCCAATTCGAAAAAAAAATATCCATCTCCTCGCGGCGGGCGTTTGTTTCTGTGTTGTTGAGTCGCAGTGTTGTGTTGGCCTGCTAATGCGTTGTTGTCTCTCTCGTTGTTTCCTCGCCGAGGGGCTTTCCCTGCTTGCGTCCTCCGTTTTTGGGCCTCTTGGAGCGGGCGAGCTAGGGAGGGCGTGCCGCATCAGGCAAGATGGGTTTTCTTGTGAATTTGTGATATGTGTTGCTAGTGGTTTTCAGTTGGGGATAAGAAATGGGCAATAAGTACTTGAAAACAAAGTACACTTGTGTTTCCGTAGTTGATCGTGTATTTGTCGAATTTTCGTATGACCTGTGTGTTGTATCCACGAGAGTGCATGCAGATCGCTAAAAGCAATGTACTCCTGCAATTTTTCTTCTGCTAGTATCAGCTTGTTTCGGGAGCTCTATCTGCGTGTTGTGGTAAAAGTGTGCACTAGAGTACAACTCAGCTTGCTGTAAATGTTTCTGTTCAAACCATAAGTTCTTCACGGCAGCCATAAGCTGCTTATGGAGAAGCCTACACCCAAACAGATAGAGCCTTGGGTGCCTCAGCCAGTCAAAGTTTTTGTATCAGAAAGATTTGCGTGTCAGTTCATCTGAAAAAACGCGCGATACCCGTTGCTTTGTCGGCAGCTTCTTGTTAAAAGCGTAGCCGTGGAATGTGCTGCGGATGACCAGAAGAAACCATTGCAAGAAGTTGTTGGGCCAGAAGAAATCACAGAAATCACAGCAAGAAGTTGTTGATTCACAAGACTTGCTTTTTGGTTTCTAACGAGCCGGTCCACCAAGCACGGCCCGGCCTGTCCCTAATCCCGTACACCATCGCCGCATTTCATGCCCTCCTCTGATCTTCTCGTCGTTGCCAGACTTGGCTAAGGCCAGTTTCATTTTCCCGGACTTGCATACGGTTTTGCCACCGTTTCGATCGCATTTCCCAAAGCCGAACCTGCCCTGAACGGGCGAACCCCGGTCAGTTTCGCTCTGGCCTAACCGCTGCGTGCGCGATTGAGCCGAGCGCGTGCGTCTCTTTCTCGATTCGGCCCTTCAGCGCTGCTCTGTCGGTGGCTCCGTAACTGACGAGGGTAACTGCGTAAGTTCCGCGGCCTCTGGGATTCGACACAGGACAGGAAGGTCGTGTGCTCAGGATCCGGATCTCCGATGCATCATAGAAAATCATTGTTTGAACAGTATTTTCATTATACACGAGACATTGCTCGGCAGTAGTACTGCAGAGACCACGGAAGGACCACAGAAGTACTGCAGCAAAATGTTGTTTCGGTTGTCCCGTAGCGATCAATATCATTTGTCCACATTTGATCTAGCGACTGACTGCGGGGAGGGGGGTTCAGGCAGAGAGCAAAGGACTGCATCAAAATGTCTGTTTCAGTTGTCTTGTAGCGATCAATATCATCTGTCCATGTTCGATCTAGCGACCGAGGGGTGTTCAAGCAGACAGCAAAATACTGTAGCAAAAATGTTGTTTCGGTTGTCCTGTAGCGACCAATATCATCTATCTACATTCGATCTAGCGACCTGGGGGAGTTCAGGCAGAGAGCACGCTGTGTGTCTTGTGTGCCCGTGCATGAGCAAACGATGCCCAACAGAAACATTCCGATGGACGATTCCGCCACCCACTCGACGCCAGCGCGTCTGTTTCGTTCTCACATCCAAGTCCGGTGGCGCGCTGGGAGCCCGCGAGACAAGCCAGCTACCCTGAGCGACTGAAAGAGAGAAGCTACCGTTCGTCCGTTCTTTTCTTCGGATCATTTCCTCCTCCTCTCTCTAATTCTCTTAAGAAGACCCAATCTGAATCTGTGCGTGCAATTGATTTACGAGAACAGGGAGAATTAACAAAAGGAGTTTCGGAGAACGTCATTGTCACAGGTGAGACGTGCTTGTTAACTGGCACCCCCCTCCCTACCTTTCAGTTATATCCTACGTACCAAACCTTTCCCCGGAAGAAACCAAATGAGCTGTAGGGACATTTTTGTTAGGACATTAGAGTTGTCAATCGTCTTTACAACCAAACCACCGCGTATTTTTCTTATCTGCGCTGCATAAAAAATATGAGATCCTTAAGATTCATCATGCATAGTGCATGCTCAGGCGACGACAAGAAAAAAGATAAAGAAAAAGGCTAGACATTGCTTCGCCTTTGCAACATTGTTAGACCTACGAGACTAAGAATTAGACGGATCACGGATCGCCTTGCCTAGTCCAACCAAGGCCGAGCTGTCAGATTCTTGAAGTCATGAGGAAGAGATGAGCTGGACTAAAAAGGCTTAGAGCCACACTAAGCTCAGCTAACTGAAAAATTGTGTGAAAATTCAAACTTGGCACAGACTCATGCATGTTCGGGTTGGCCTAGCTTGAGTCGGCGTATCGAGAGCACCGTTAAAACATGCGATAAGATCCCTGAAAAAAAACATGCAAAAATGGCTCCAACGCTTCCAGTATGTTACCACTACAAGTCAGTTTGCGGTTGATGTGTGGGAATCTTTGGATCACAACAAGATTTTGCTTTAAAAAACTTGTAAAATAGTTCTAATATCTAATAAAAAACCTAATTTTAAAAAATACAATCGTAACACCAAGTAGAGCATGGCTATCGCTGTAAACCGTCCCGGAGCAGGCACCTGCATCGCAATTTTTTGAGAGCAGAATTGGATGGGTAGGAAAAAAGAAAAGAAAAACGGAGGGAAGTCACGCTTGATTAATCGGACGAGATCATGAGGAGGTATGAAAAGTGAAAAACGCGCACTCCCTCGTCGGCAGCTTCGCAAAAAAAAAAAAAAAAAAAAGAAGAGAAGGCCCCTATTTATTGGCTGTTCCGTGCGTCGCGAAGATTTCACGCACCACCAGACCCAGACAAGAGAGGAGGAAAACCCAGACCAAACTCGAATCAGACCACAAGGGAAAAACCAAAAGAAAAGAGGGGGAAAAAAAATAAAAAACGAGGGAGGCGGCAGCCGACGACGAGCAAGGGGGAGTAGCGAAAAATGTCGGCGCTGCAGAGCTGGCGCAAGGCGTACGGCGCGCTCAAGGACACCACCACCGTCAGCCTCGCCAACCTCAACTCCGACTTCAAGGTCCGCGTCGAGTTTCCCCCCGATTTTTCGGTGCTAAGCTGGTTCGATTTCTTCCGATTTCCCGCGACTGACCGAGGCGAGGAGTTCAGGAGAGCGCGCGCGCGCGCGCTTTGGATCTGTGGTTTATACCCCATTGGGATTTATTTTGGCTTGTGGTTTTTTTAGGATCTGGATGTGGCGATCGTGAAGGCCACTAACCACGTGGAGTGCCCGCCCAAGGAGCGCCACCTGCGCAGTACGTTTGATTCCTTCTCACCCCGAGCTCCTATATTTTCGCTTACAATTTTTGCTTAATTTAGCGTGTGCTTGCTGAGTTGGGGAGTCAGATCGTGGAGTGGGAGGGAGGGTGCACGCGTGCTGTGGTCTTCCACCCAGTCTCGGTTGGATTTGGTGTTTGATGCGTTGGTAGTGTTGTTGCAGAGATTGTGGCGGCGACGTCCATCGCCAGGCCCCGGGCAGATGTCGCCTACTGCATCCATGCGCTTGCCCGCCGCCTCGCCAAGACCCGGAATTGGATCGTAAGCACTGTGCACTCTGTTCATCTGCGAGAATTTTCCCTTTTTTATTATTCATTTGGTATGTTTGATGCTTTATGAGTCGCTGTGAGTGCTTGTTTCCTGCGGATTTTGTACTGTTGCCGGATAATTGGCTTGTTCAAAGTTGAAATTTGTGTAGTATTCCCTATGAGTGTAACAATTAATCAGCCTGTGGAATTGAATGTAGTACAGGACTAACTCTTTTCTTCTTATGTCTGTATTTAGTGATGCGTAAACAGAGAATGGAGCTTTCTAATCAGTAATCACCATTCCTATAGAGCCCTGAGATAACATCATATTCAAGCTGCAACGTGTCCTTGCTGTTTATTTCCAGAGTAAATGTCTCTAATTACAATGTCAATTTCTTTTCTTTTCATTGGAGATTTGATGGAAATGTTTCCTTTTGGAATAAATTAGTTGGTTTGGTTCCTTGTTGTTGGAAAAGTAGTCCAATCAGTGGTCCACAGTATGATGTTAAGAAACGAGGATCCCTTGCATAGTCATTGCCATCACTAAAAGGTGAACAGGCATGAAAATGCCCAAAACTGTTTGTGCCATCAGAAGTCAAAACAAAGGGTATCCTATAATTATTTACAGTGGTGTCTCTGAAAATTCAATAGTCAGAATCTTTATTGCAGTGACACGTGCCAATTGAAATTTGCCAACTATTGTCTGTGTACATAGCTGAATTAGCTTGCACCTTGAAGCTGTGAGTTGAAACCTGACTGGAGCAGACGATTGATTAAGATTTCTTGTCTTTTCTATACAAGGATTTTCTGTATTTTCTATGGTTAGTTTTGTTGATTCCGACAGTCATTAATTGATCATCTATGAGACTAGGATTCTTCCGTTTTGTTGGCTGTCCATTGTCCTGAAGCTTGTTCCTCAATCGTGTGCTGTCTCGTATGAAATGCTTACTTCGAATTGGGTCTTATTGACTGATTCGATTGGTGAATTCAATATGTTGAATTGGAATGACATACAATCATGTTTTGCTCCACTGTTGTTTTCTTGCAACTACTCTAGCAGCAATAACCTCATAATCATTCTGAGTTCTTGTCCTTGAATTGTTCTTCCGGTGATATTTGCAGTGTTCTGCTTCTTTTTAGAAGTCTTCATCTGTCCATCATCTTAGGAGCAATTAATTTAGCATTAATTTTCACGCACTATGCAGGTTGCACTGAAGACACTTGTGGTGATCCATCGGCTCCTCCGGGAAGGTGATCCTACATTCCGCGAAGAGCTTCTTAATTTTACACAAAGGGTGCGGGTTTTGCAACTATCGAACTTCAAGGATGACTCCAGCCCTATTGGTCAGTATTTCTCCATTTGCATTGGACTTCCTGCCTTATTCAGCTTAATAATGTTCTTTTGTACTGCCTCCTAAATTTCCCATCTTTCTAATATGGACTTATATCCAGCTTGGGACTATTCTTCATGGGTTCGCACATATGGTTTATTTTTGGAGGAAAGACTGGAATGCTTCAGGGTCTTGAAGTATGATGTTGAAGCTGAGCGTTTGTCCAAACAAGGTCAAGGGCCCGAAAAGGTCTGAACATTAGCATTCTCATTTGGTATTGTTATCAAATTAGCTTTAAGGGTTATAACCGAAGTTGTATATGTTTTTGTCAATTATTGACTTTGACTATCTTGCTGGTGCTGCTTTAACTTACCATTAGACTGCTTTATTTTTAGGGGCACAGTAGAACCAGAGAGTTAGATTCTCAGGACTTGCTGGAGCAATTGCCGGCACTACAGCAGTTACTATATCGACTTATTGGATGTCGGGTGATTCTCTCTTATGGCTAGAACTAACTAGTCTGGATTAGTGGAGGAAATATATATTCTAGATATCCAATTTTCCCTTTAGTATTTTGACAGAAAACATGACATGCCTTTTCTTTTTTCTTATGCAGCCAGAAGGAGCTGCGAATAACAATTATTTGGTGCAATATGCTCTTGCTCTGGTAAGCTCTATTTTTTAGTCATCATTTTTTTCTGCTTACCTTTTTTTAATTAAAGCTGAAAGTGATATTTCATTTTACCATCCAACTGAGCTTTTGTGAACCTGTTTGGTTGCCTTGGCACTTTATAGTTTGTTCAAATGGAGAATGATGTTCTGCTGTTACTGTCATAATTGAGCAGTTTTTCCTTCTGCGTACCGCTTTATTTTTAGAATAAGGGCATCTTTTATGCAGTAATGTAGCACATGCTATTTCTTGATAAAAATTTATTGTTTTTTATTCCTGCGAAACATTACTGTCAGCTAGTTCCTTAATGGAGCATATTATAAAAATATCCACTTGTTGAAATGTTGATTACCTCCCATCTTACGTAGATATAAGTTTTGTTCCTTTGACAGAATGCATCTCTATTTGTTATTTGTATTTTGAGTTTATATGCCTAGCTAAATAAGAAAATAAAAATGGGTCTGGTATTTTCTGGATAAATATTCTGGTCAAATATGCAAATAATGCCTCCTGTCTTTTCTTGAATAATGTGCCAAATTAGTTAACGTGGCGATTTGAGTGGATGCCCTGTTTTTTCCACAGGTTCTTAAAGAAAGCTTCAAAATTTATTGCGCGATAAACGATGGAATTATCAACCTTGTTGATAAGGTATATTAATTTTGAAAGTGATAGTGATTTTTTTTCGTGTTGTCACGAGTTATATGCATCCATTTTTATTTTTGGTTGCTGAACAACTATGTAGTTTTTCGAGATGCCAAGACACGAAGCACTTAAAGCCCTTGAAATTTACAGGAGGGCTGGCCAGCAGGTAATTCTACAGGATGATAGCACGGAATTTATCTTAACTAGAAGATGATCAAGATGATAGCAATTGTGTTTGTTAATGTATATGGTATTCTTACTGCAACTTCTTTGATGCTTCAGGCTGGAAGCCTATCAGACTTCTATGAAAATTGCCGGGGATTAGAACTCGCAAGAAATTTTCAGTTTCCCACTTTGAGGGAGGTGAGGTTTTGTGTTCACCGTGTAATCTTTCACTGTGTACTATCAGATATATCATTGTAGTCAAATTTGATTTGATTTTTTTTCTCAGCCACCACAAACATTCCTTTCAACCATGGAGGAGTATGTGAAGGAGGCTCCGCGAATGGTTCCAGTTAAGGAGCCCTTGGTTAGTACTTGGCTTAAAATAACCTGCTTAGATTTCTTTTTTGATACCATAATGTGCATAGATTTCTGTATGATACCTTTACATTTTTATTCTAACAAGTAGCGGCCTTGATGATGGTGTTTTGTGCAATCTTTTCTTCGCCATCTTGGTCTTATGTTAGAATGGAAGAAGAAAAATATGTACAAGAAATATACACAGAAGTGACAGAACACACCTGGCACTCCTTCATGTCTACAAAATGTATTTTATTCAGAGAGTTTTTTGTCGTATTTTATGTCCACATTATAATCTTGAGAAAAACAATGCAACCTTGATTAAACCCATCTTTTTTAAAAACAGAGAATAAGTTAAACAAAGTAAAATTTCACTTTGAAATGAATCATCTGCTAATTAGAAAATTGACTGTGTCAATAAATGGTGTAATTTTTTTTACGAAACATGTATTATACATGTATGCTTATTAGCACCCAGATAGATTACCATTTTGTAGTGATCCTTGTGTCACCAGTGTGAAATAATCACGTGCTGATTTTGTACCACTTAAGAAATCTACTGATTGCTGGAATGGATTCTTAAATCTGAGAAATTGTTATTTTATCAGGAATTTCCTGAGAGGCTTCTTCTGACATACAAACCGGAAGAATCAGAAGAAATTCCTGAGCCTGTTCCTGTTGAGGAGGAAAAACCACAAGCCGAAGAACCTGCTGCAGTACCATCTTCTACTGAAGTAGTTTTACCTCCTCCCAAGGCTGAGGTCGCAGATACCGGTGATTTACTGGTAAGTAGAACAAATCATTTACTGAATGTTTCATTAATGCATTTTTTTCCATAATCTAATGTCATATCTGCTCCTAGGGATTAAGTGATCCAAACCCTAGTGTATCAGCAATAGAGGAAAGCAACGCGTTGGCCTTGGCTATAATTCCGACAGGTAATTAGTTATCCTTTAGTCCACAGTGATGTTTGCCACGAACCTTATGTTAGGTAATTCTGCATATATACAACAGGTGCTGATACTTCAGCAACTAGCACAGCTACAATGCAAGATAAAGGATTTGATCCAACGGGATGGGAACTTGCTCTTGTTACTACCCCGAGCAGCAACTCAAATTCACTGTCGGTGGATAGTAATTTGGTTGGTGTCTTCTCTCTTTCTTTGAGGATATTTATCTTCCTGTTGGTTAGCTTTATGTTTCTACTCTGGATCTGGAAACTGCTATGCTGCCGCTACAGATTTCCTGCAAGTTTGTCACAGTTTTGGGCTGGGTAAGGTTATAGCCATAATCCCCAGATCTCAGTTGGTGACTGGTTGAAAACCAGCAGTTCTGGTTGATTGTCGGTGAAAACCTGGAGCAATGTCTACCTAATACCTATTATATCAAAATGCATTTACATGAAAGAAAAATTGAAACATTCTTAATTGGTGTGGATCACCGATAAATCAGTATAACTCGCAGAAATTCCTAAATGCCTCATGGAATCTCGGGCAAATCTTCAGACAGGTGGTACAAAGCTGGTTTAACTCATCCTATACCTGCAACCATGCAATATCTCATCCTGATAATGTTGGACTGGTGTTTTTTGTTGTGGGGAAAAAACGTTCTGGTCCGACAGCTTTGGGCTCAGGAGTTTTTCAACCCCTGAACCTTTTGGAGGTATAGCTTGGCTACTCAATTTTTAGGGGCCAACTGACACCTCTCGCCAGTGATTTGGAGACTTCTGGAACTTTGCAGAGGGGTTAATTTGCATCCACCCCCAAAATTGAGTGGGTCCAAATGCACTCTGGAAACTGTAGGTGTTTTATGCTCCCAAGCTCAAAGTTCAGGGACAAAATTAATGATTTTCCCTTGCACAATCTTTGGATTTTGCTTCTCATGAGTCGATCTCATAACAGTGGTCTGGAAAGGTTTAAACGAATAAATGACTTGGGGCCAATTTTTTACTTCAGAGTGGGCCTTGCGTCGACAGCCACTTCTGCTAGTTGCCTAGTTCCCTTAGAAAGCCTTGTTAGATTTTGTAGATGAAGTTCTACCTATTTGTAGTTTACTTTTTTTTTGGTGACAAAAATCTGCGCTGGCAAGTGTTCTAATACTTTCTGTACCCCTACAATTACTGTTGACTGCTGCAAATGTTGCCCCCCATGATTTATACTTAATATTCCAACTACAAGCATCTATAAACAGAATATCTGGTAAAGGCTTGCAGCTGGATGAATGTATTGAAAACAATAAATAGATTTCTTGCTTTGAGTATATCTTTCTCTTGTCAAATTTATAAGGTGCGGCTTTTTAATTACCGTGGATCCAGCTGACCGTCAAAATCTGTCAATGTTATTTCTGCTTGCAGGGTGGTGGATTTGACAAGCTCACACTGGACAGCCTATACGATGAGGGAACCTACAGGCAGATGCAACAACAGCAGCTATACGGCTCAGCACCTCCCAATCCCTTCATGGCGAGCGATCCATTTGCGGTGTCAAATCAAGTAGCGCCCCCACCGTCAGTCCAGATGGCCGCCATGGCTCAGCAGCCCCAGCAGATGGCCATGATGATGCAACCGAATCCCTTCGGACCACCAACGCAGCCACAGCACGCGGGCATGGCTCCCGCACCAAACCCCTTCCTCGATGCTGGCTTCGGCCCTTTCCCGGCAGCAAATGGAATGCACCCGCAAGCCAACCCGTTTGGAACCGCGCAACTTCTGTAGGCTCACAGTTACGCATACAAGATGGGCAATCTATATAGAGTTACGTATTGCGTGTCGAGAAATGCGATTTTCCATGTGTCACAAACTCACAATGTCATGCCATCTTTGTGTTGGCCTCGATTAGGCTTGGGCCGCTTGGCCATTCTTGTGTAGCTCGCGCTTGTATTGAATTTGCTGTGTATTTGGTTTTTCACCATTTGGGGCGGCCATGGGACCCCCCCTCCTTGTAAAGAAATTTCTTGTCGCTGATGTAAACATTACATGCCAATAAAAGGGTAGTAGGATACTTGTTTTGTTAGGAAACACACAGGTCACATGTTAATGACCCCCAGCGACCTCAGTGCTGGTTGTGTTCCCTCGTTTAATGCTCCCTGAAGTGTCTGTTTTTCTTCACTCTCCTGTGAGGAGCTCATGAGGATTGGAGGAAATATTCTCTTGGCGGGTAGAAATGCATTCAGGACTTGCCGTTGGATGTTTTTTCCTCACAATTTTTGCGTATTGGACGAATGATCCTTCACAACAGCTCAATCAGCAGAGGCACTCTTTATGCTAGATTGGAAGTTGATAGTTCTAGTTGTTTCTGTTCAAATTCTGCTAAAAAAACTCTGATTTGCTTATAATCGTAATTCCTTGATTTTTTTTCTCCTCCAGGGGACAAATCATGTCTTTTGTGGTCAGTAGCACGCCGGCAAAAACGACACGAGTGATACTCCCTGTCGCTCTTCGGTGTAAGCACGTGGGCAGTGAGGTGGTGTCTTTTTTTAGCCACTGATTAGGTGAACTTATACTCGTAAATGTGAGCTGAAGTGATGGCGTGAAAGCTCCGATCGGTGTGGCAGTGTTACTACTGCCACGAGGAGACCGTGCATAGGATGCAAATCTCAACCTCGCTGGTTCGGCCACTTGGGTGGTGAGGAATGACAACCAGTACGTGGCAGAGCTCAAATCTTACGTCAATATCTGTCATTTGTCGGATGAGTAATACGTGGTGAGAAACCATATATCATCCTAGACCTCACCCACCCGACGAATTTCGCTTGGTCTCGACTGCTCGTCCAGTCGTAGTTGGTGTCTGTGATCGGGCCATGCGTGGCGTACATGAGACGGCGTGGGATAGTGCCACCTGGAGGATTGGGTTTGGTCACAACTCACAAGGCATTGCGATCACCCACGAATCCGCGATCTAACGATCTAACCTCCATTTTGCATGTATACACTACTAACTTGGTATCTAAGCTATGCATCATCCTAGGCACTATCTCGTGAAAGTAACCAAATAGCCCTCATCTAGTTTTGTTCATTTGATAAGAAAACTGATTTATAGCTAAATGGATTTGTCGCACATTCGGAGCGAGAGTAGACGTTTGTTCCCCAGCATTTTATAATGAGCACAATTTTGTAAGATATGTGGCGATTATAGGTAAGATTGGCTACATTTGCAAATGAAGAAGGTTCATTTTTCAACCTTCAACTGTTGTCCAAATCCGATTTTCAACCTCTAACTTCAAAATCGTCTAAAATACAACCTCCAACTCTAAAAAATGTTCACTTTGCACCCTTCCTCCCTTCCCACTCGGTTTCATGTGAGGTCTCTGCCATATCATCTAACAAACCAGAAAATAAAAAATAATGGGGGCCCACATGTCCGTCCATTCCCCTTCTTCTTGCTCCTCTATATTCTCTCTTTTCATCTGTTTTGATCGCGTCCTCTGGTTCGCTGTTGCACGGAACTCGGCACGCCGGGCAATGCAGCAGAGCGGCATGGCGTGCGCGTCACAGACATGGAAGTCCCGCTCGCGGAGGAATTTGAGGAGCACGATGTCGACACACTTGTCGACGACGGGGGGGGCGCGGTGGAGGCATGGAGAAGGAGGGAGGAGGAGGCAGTGGTGGTCGGCATTGACAGGGAGGGAGGAGGAGGGGGAGACGGCGGGGTGAGGCGCGATGGAGGCATGCAGAGGGAGGGAGGAGGAGGCGGTGGTGGTCGGCATTGAGAGGGAGGGAGGAGGAGACTGTGGTGGTCGGCACTGAGAGGGAGGGAGACAGGGAGGTTTAATAAGGCGGCGCGCGGTGTGGCGAGAGGCATGGAGAGGGAGGGAGGAGGAGGCGGTGGTGGTCAGCATTGAGAGGGAGGGAGGGGGAGAGGGAGGCGGCGGGGCGCGGTGCAGTGGAGGCATAGAGAGGAAGGGAGGAGAGAGGAGGAGGAGGCGATGATGGTCATCATGGAGAGGGAGGGAGATAGCGAGGAAGGGGGGAGGAGGCAGCGGGGGGTAGCACAGTGGAGGCATGGAAAGGGGAGAGAGACAGAAAAAAGAGGAAGGAGGGAGATGGAGGACTGACATGTGGGTCCCACCCTACTCAGTGAAAACCATTGACACGTCAGTAGAAGCCGTCTCCACGTCAGCGAAAACCGAGGGGTGGAAAGGGCCAAAGGGGACAAAGTGAATGGTTTTGAGAGTTGGAGGTTGTGTTTTAGATGATTTTGGAGTTGGGGGTTGAAAATCTTTCTCGGATGATGGTTGAAGGTTGAAAAATATACCTTTTCCTTTCCAAATTAACGAATTTGAATGACATTTTTGAATTTGATGTTAGACAAATAGCATGCAGCCAATTTTCCCTATTCTGATTTGTTTAGATAGAAGGGAAAACAAGGACGATGAGCGTGCATTTACCTTCTTTCCCCTTATCGTGTGTTGGTTTGTCTACGAGGGTACAAGCGTGCTTGTGTATGCGTGTGACAGTGTGACACACTGGGCCTTAGATCCTTATTAGCAGAATCTTGTCAGCACAAGGATCAAGTTTTTATATCATGGTTGACTTGGATTTATCCTCTGGGAGTCCACGTAGTCTACATGATTTCATCTGGTTGTTCCCAAAATCCTAACTGAGTGCTAGTTTTCATGAAACGATGAAATGTTTATGGGAATTGCAGCCTTCACTCTGTGTAGGGGAACGTTCGTCAAAATCTCCATCCAAAATACCGGGAGTTCACCAGTCACTAGGAATGGCGATTAACACTTCACCACGGTGATCAGTACGCGAATCCATCGCCTGACACATCATATAAGGAGTTTTTGGCTAATATAGCACTTTTGACGTGCTCAATAGCAATTCTAACCCCCTCTCAACATCAAAGTCAAAAATGGCACCACCGAGCCATCGGTGGGTGACACATCGCCGAGTCCGTACACTAAGGGCACGGTTTCGCCGCATCTGTGCACCTGTGGAGCAGTGTCGCCTCCCGCCTCATGTCTGTGTGCCCTGGGAACGGACATCGTGTCCGTGCGCCAGGGGAACAGTGTCGCCTGCGTTCGTGTGTCCATGGGAGGGAATTGATTCCCTCCTATCCCATCGCGTCACATCGATCACTTGCTATCCCGCATGAGCAAAAAGACCTGGCGTTGGGAGGGAATCGGATCCCCTCCCCTCCTGCCGCTTCGCGATCGGTGGAAATCCTTCATTTGTACAGCTATAAAATCCAATGTGTCGCTCTCATTCTACACCCCCAAAACCGAGTGCTCGACGTAGAGAGACAGAGAGGATCGAGTGAGCGAGAGGTAGTGCGATCGACCGAAATTAGTGTTTAGAGTAGTTATTAGTGGCCGTGTTAGTAGAGAAAGTTCGACATCAAACGAAGATCTTGTGGACGAAATTTTTCTCGTATGCATTATGTTTATTAACTATGTAATTAGTGTTAAATTATTTAGTCATAATTAATTTAGTCATAATTACTTGTTCCGAATTATCCAATCGTAATTAATTAGTCGTAGTTAGTTAATCATAGTTAATTAGTTATAATAAATTAGTCACAATTAATTAGCCCTAAGTAGTGGTAATTAATTAGTCAGAATTAATTTTGTTACACGTAATTAATTTAGTTGAAATTATTTTGTCGTAATTAATTTGGTTACTCATAATTAATTTAGTTAAAATTAATTTAGTCATAATTAATTTAGTCATACTTAATTAGTCATATTTAGCTAGTCGTAATTAGTTAGTCCAAATTCATTAGTCGTAATTGATTAGCCAGAGTTAGTTAGTCATAGTTAGTCGTAATTAGTTAGTCCAAATTCATTAGTCGTAATTGATTAGTCATAGTTAGTTAGTCGTAGTTAATTAGTTTAATTATTTAGTCGTAATAAATTAGCCCTAATTAGTTTATTGTCATTTTATGTCAACGAGTAGTGTTATAATATTTGCGTCTTCTGTACTTTATTTTATTTTAGTGCTTCGTTACATGTATTGGGGCATTCTATTTGTTCTGAACTGACTCGACATTTAATCTCTTGTAAGCTATGGTGGGAGAGGCCAGGGTTGAGCCTTATTTACCATAACTGCTCGAACCATTTTACGATGAACATCACTGTAGCAAGTTGTGGATCATCGGGGACAAGGATGGCCCTCCATCCCTTGTGCTTAGGTCAGAGAGGCATTACTTGGAGTTTGACCCTTGCTACGTCCCACTCCTTCAGGACATGGGCTTGTTGCCCTTTCTAAGGATGCTCTACGTCGGCAACTACTTCACACTAGATGGGAGTCTCATGTCGGTACTTGTTGACAGATGGAGGCCCGAGACACACACCTTCCACTTTCAGTAAGGAGAGATGATGACCACTCTCCAAGATGTGTCATTCTTAACCAGTCTGCCAATCATGGGAGGTGCACTTGTTCCACCCCTTCCGTCAGCGGATTGGAAGGGCCGCTTGGTGCATCGGTTCGGTCTAGTTGTCTCAAACAGGGCTCGTGGCGTCCTGCGGACATGGCTTAGGTATTTTAGTCAATGTCCGACGAATGCACTGGACGAGATTGTTAGGATGCACCTCGTCGTGTACCTATTGTTTATTTTCAGCCAGGCTTTGTTTACCCCCACACAAGGTGATTGGGTGTACCCTAGCTTCGTCAACATCGTCGATTGTTTGGTTGACACCGAGCTTGAGGAGATGCCTCATTATAGCTTCGGATCAGTTGCCCTTTGCACCACGTACAGAGGGTTGTGTGATGCTTCACATACTGGCACCGGTGAGACACCGGTCCTTGCTGTCTACTACATGCTGGTACATTTGTGGAGTTTGGAGCACTTCCCTGTTGTGCGGCCCACCTTCGAGATTGCGGGAATATCCTCGTAAGAGAATCCTACACACACATCGATTTTTCACATCTGACGTTGCATTCCACAAATCACTAACTTCATCCGCATATAATGGCAGCCGGAGATACGTTGCAACTTCTTCGAATGGATCCATGACCCGAACATGTACGATAAGACGTTCATCGAGCAAAAGTACGTGTTCAACTACGTGAAGCGACTCGAGATCTTTTAACGTTGTAAACTTCACGTACCCGATCTTATTGAAAAAGCACCGATGGAGCCCAGGAAAGCAGGATGGTGGTAGAGGAATGTCGGGACCAGATTTCTGAATTCGAACCCTCTGTGTATTTTTGTATCAGTCCTTGATCAGTAGCTAATGCATAGAGTGAATACAACATTGACAACAAGTTTGAATCACAATTAACATAAAAGTAATAAAAATGTACCAACCTTAAGGCCAGCTATTATAATAAAGGTCGCATGACCTCAAGTCTTACAACAACGAAACAATAAAAGAGTAAACTCTATGATGACCCATCGAATCGCCCATCGACATTCGACTGGGGAGCACAACCTAGTACTCCGGGTGTCCTTCGTCTAACCCGCAGATGTAGAAGTCGTAGTCGTCCTCGTCATCATTGAAGGCTTCTAAGATTTGTTTTGAGTGTATTACGTGAGTACATAAAGTACTCCACAAGTCTTGGAAAATGCACTCCGCAAGTCTTGGAAAATATGCATATACGTAGCTTTAACAAATGGGCTTATAAGGTTTTTTTTTGCACAAAGCAATATTTTATGTTTCAACAATTTTCATAAAGCGCATTTGATAAACGATGATTCAATAAATAAAATAATTTAATTATCTAGTGAAGGTTCTAGCTTCCAGTCACTAGTATTGATGCTCTATCTGCCAAGTTTTCATGTGTAGGGCTCTAGCTGCCAGCACAACAATCCAAGAGTTCCAACTACTCCCAGATTTTCCAAAATAATTCATTGAAAACAAAGCTAAAATCTACCATGTGAAAACACGCCTTGCTTGCCCTTGACCGTGGGCATGGCTATTCAAATAGTTTTACACTCCGCAGAGATTGTAAACTTGACCCACACGAGATAATTAATCAACTTATAATGTCGACCATGACACGCTTTCTTGGACGTGCAACTAAGCGATTATCACAAGGCTTTTACAGTATTTTATCCTAACATTAACCCGCCCGATGAGCTTAACCCCAAGTCATGAACGTTATTTACCATCGACTGAGAGTTCACTGTTGTGAGGGATAACCTGCCCGGATATGGACGTCAATTACCATTGCCCAATGCAAGCCCTGACAAACATGAACGTTAATTACCGTTGTTTGCACTACCCAGGTAACTCCTACCATCTACAGCATGCGGGCTAAATGTCTGGACTTAGTAAATTAATCAGCCTAGTCCTTCTCATTTAGGACATGCGGTTGTACGGTATTGCTCGGTTTGAATAGACACAAACGCCGATCCTTAATTGACCGAGGTGAGACAGTCAAAACTCTTGCGACTCACCTCAGTCTAAATAATTTCCACCATTTTATTTAATTTTCCAATTACTGACATTACCTAATGTCATACATTTATCAAACTATTTTAGCATAAAGGGTAGACCGAATAAGCATGTCTAAGCAATTCTACCGTTTTTATCTATTCCACAACACTGTAATATTATTGCGGAAAGACTACGCTAGGGTGATAAAGGTGTTTGGATATTACCAATTTTAGGTTTAACTAACAATCTACAATTTGAACTCATCATTTTATGTGAAATAGCAATGCTTAATACTTTAAAATTAAAAACATAATTTAAAAATCATAGGTACAGAATGTTCAAAGGAGACTTGCCTTCATTGTAGATTGAGATTGCTGCGTCCGGTTGATCCAAAGTGGCTTCGGCGGCGTCAGACTCCACACGCGCGAATTGAGACCAATAAATAACAGAAAACAAATAAAATCTAAAAATTATAAATTAGTATCAATAGAGAGATTATGAATTTAGATGAAATTAGGAATAAGAATCGATTGATTCGGAGTTCGTACGAAAAAGAACGAACACCCAAAAGTTTATCAGAATTGAAAATTCCTGGAAATTGAGGAGGGAATATTCCATTCTAAATTTATAATGCAGAAACATAGAGTATGACACATGTGACCCTATTGCTAGTGAGAGAGATAGAGAGATAGAAGGAATGACAAGTGGGTTAGTGACTCAAAGAGCATTACACAAAGAGAGCACAACACAGCAGAACAGAGGAGGCGCTGGGCGACACGGGTTTGCGGCGGCGCGAGAGCAGGCGGTGACTAGAAAAATGGAACCCCAAAGGGGGTTCCCGACCTACAAGCAGCGGCGGTAACGGCGCGTGACCGTGCAAGGAGAGTGCGCTAAGTAGGTTGGGGTGGTCCGAGGGTAGTCGTGGAGGCAGGGCGACGGTGGCTGCGGCGGAGAGATGATGGTGGCGGCGGTGCTCCACGGTGACGAATCGGCCGAACTGAGGTAGGGGATGGGTAGAAGAAGGTTGGGGACACGTTATGACGTGGTCCAATCAGCGAGAAGCTCACCGGAGAAAGAGATCAGACGACGGAGGAGTTTTCGGCCTAGAGGAAGAAAACAACGAAATTCGGCGATGAATTGCAACCAAAGTGAAATTTATTGAGGGGAATTGTTCACTGAGCACGGAACATAATGTGACACGATTAAGACATCAAGATTCTCACCGAAGTGACGAGAGCATGAAGTGAGTTGGCGGCTGACGCTCGGGAAGACGATGAATTCGATGGCGACAGAGCTTTGGTGGCTATGGGGTTTAGAGGAGGTGCGAATGGGGTGAAGGTAGTGCTGTGACCTCCATTGATAGGCTCGAACGACGTTTGAATCGACGCGACCGTGAGCACAGTTGACGAAGGTGTTATAGACATGCATTTGGAAACCGACAAAATGACAACGCATTGATGACGGATTGCGGTAACGGAGGGATTGATCGTGCAATGATGGTGGCGCAGTGATGATGCAGGTGGCACGGCCGGAATGACGCGTCGATGTGGCCAGAACGCGCATGGATGACACGGCTCGGCGTGGCTCGGGCGCGGCCAGCATACCAACCCTAAACATAAATATTTTATCATTTCACTTTGAAAGAGACTATTTTTACTATTACGCCGCTAAACTTGCATTCCAAATCGGGCGTATGAAATCACGTGCCTTTCCTGTATGCCTAACTTTCTATATATTATCACATCTACAGAAAAATGTATTGTCACATGAAATCACACGCTCTATTATAACATAAAACCATTCAAACATTTTTTTCCGCACAGAATCACAAAATTTCATTTCAAAAATATATTATCGCATATACCAAAATTTTCATTGCATAGTTTTTTTTCACAAGAAATCATGACGCTATACAGCATGGGGGGCTGTTCGTGCTCCTAGCTCACGGACTCGGCAGCGCTGTGCCCTTGGCATGTGGACGAGGCGCTCTGGTCCTCGGGCGTGCGGACTTGGCGACTTGTTACCCACTGACAGCTCAGCGGTGCTATTTTTGATTTGATGTGAAGAGAAGGCTAGAATTGCTGTCAAGGACGTTAAAAAGGCCTATATTGCCAAAAAAAAACTCTCATATACGTAAAGCGACAAAACAATCTTAAAAAAAGAGAGGTAAAACGACAAAAAAGAAAAAGAAAAGAAACGCCGATCCGGTATCCACGCGCGGGGAGGCCCAACCCCCCAGATCTCACGGTGGAGGGATCATGGCTCCCCTATTATCTCGCCCATATAAACCCCTTCTATCCTTGCTCCTCTCACCTCTGTCCTCACGGTTCACACATCCTCGATCTATTCTTCCTTCCAACCTCGCCGTGTTACGGTGGTGGATGCAGCCTCGTGGACGATCCTTCAACCGCCGCTCCCGGAGCTTCTCCCGCGCCCGCCTCGCCATCGAGGGATCTTAAAATCTCACAAACCCCTCTCGTAACAAATCCTGCCCTCTACAATCACACAGAACAACTCGTTAACGAGCACGCGAACGAAGATGGCCGCCGCCGCCGGGGTCTCTGTTAATGGTAAGCACGAGGGCACCCTCCCACGCGCCGTTCCGTGCGGATCGGATCGGATCTGTTAGCTATACGGCCTCTTCTCGTTTGGTTGATTTTGGTTGGGGAGAAGAGTCGAGCACATGGCGTGCGGATCTCTGTTTGTGCGAATGATGGGTGGTGGGTTGTGCTGGTGTTGCAGGGGTGCTGGAGAAGGTGGAGGAGAGGAAGGCGCAGAAGAGCTACTGGGAGGAGCACTCCAGGGACCTCACCGTCGAGGCCATGATGCTAGACTCCCGCGCCGCCTACCTCGACAAGGAAGAGCGCCCCGAGGTGATAACATGATCTACTTTTCTCTCGCTTGTCTAGTGATTAGTGGTGTTTAGTAGCACTTTACGTGAAACACGCTGAACATTTCGGTTCATGAACGGTCTATCTGCCTAGATGTTAGATCTGGGGAGCATGTGTGTGCTGTACTGCTGTTGGCTTTGTGACCCCCAAATGTAGCAGTGGTAATTAATCTCTAAAAGTGACGCGTGGTGAAATGACGGGGATGCTTTTAGAAGTACCGCAGTTTTTTTTGGGGCAAACTGGTCGGTAAATTGTGTGTGTGTTCTAGAATTGTTCAACACAACTGTGCTGATTGAGACTGGAGAGGCTGATGTTGACACTTTTTGGGTATCCTCAGAGTGATTTGGCTCAAGGAAATTGCGCGCCCACTTGAGATGACGTTGACGCCAAACATTAACCTCGTATATAAGATACTCCCGCCGTTCTTGACTGCTACTTTTTATATTTTTATATTAAGATATGCAAATAAAATTATAATATTATGAAGGTAAGTTTAATGACAAATCTAATGATTTTTTATATAGCCAATCTAGATAGTTTTAAATATATTAGCGGTCAAACTTTAGAATGTTTGACGGTACAGATTCTAGGACGGCAAGTAAAAAAGAACGGAGGGAAACAGAGTAGCAAGTTACCTGAGGTCGAGTGCCACTGTTGGCCTTAACTCTTAGTGCAAGAGCTATTTAGTTGTTTTCCCTTTTCCAGACTAGACAAAATATGCTAGACTTTTTACTCTGAGCAAGTGTGGTCAGCAAACTTGTTTACTTTGGATCAGTAAACTTGCTTGCTGAGGCTGGCTGTTAAAATACAGTCTTCTCAGAAATGCTGACCCACAGTATTTTTAGTTGTCGTGTGCGATTGTATGAAATAAATGTAGTTTGATTTGGCAACAAAAGTACCTACTTTAGCATTTTTTGTGGGATTGCTCACATGAGTCTGCTCTTATAACTGTTCCGAATATTACCCTGTTCAGGCGATTCGGATTGTGCCCTCTTGTGACGGATGTCCCCATAAAGTTATTTTTCAATTTTAAGTGCCTACTCCCTACGTTCTGTACCGTCAAATTTTGATGTTTTTCACAAAAAATTATTTACCTTGAACATCAGGGATCGGAACTTGGAAGTCCATGGGCTCATTTGTACTTGTATTTGTTTTGTTAGAGGAACCTTGACTTTTCTAGCGGGATATTAATTTTTTTTATCTCCGATAATACAGTTTTTTTGGCTTTCTGAACTTCACAGGGAGTCTGCTAATCAATTTCATTACGCAACTATGATATTTCTTGTTTAGTGTAACATCTGGAAATAATATTAATTTTCCAATATTAATAATATTGGAAGTCCATGGGCTCATTTGTATTTGTATTTGTTTTGTTAGAGGAACCTTAACTTTTCTAGTGGGATATTAATGTTTTATCTCCGATACTACAGTTTTTTTTTGGCTTTCTGAACTTCACAGGAAGTCTGCTGATCAATTTCATTATGCAACTATGATATTTCTTGTTTAGTGTAACATCTGGAAATAATATTATGACATTGAGAACTAAAGCTCAACATTCATGTCTTAATTTATTATCATATTCTTGTATTTGAACAGAGAGCATATACTAGATACACTGAGGACTTGAAAAATCTGTAGTTCCCGCATGAGTTGACATGATTTTTGCATATTAGAACACATTTTCCCAGACTTGTGGTGTCAACATTTTCATATGGTTCTGCCCTCCTGCAGATACTGTCTTTACTTCCTCCATATGAAGGCAAATCAGTACTGGAGCTTGGTGCTGGAATAGGTCGCTTTACTGGAGAACTGGCTAAAATAGCTGGGCATGTTCTTGCAATGGATTTCATTGAAAATGTGATTAAGAAGGTCTTAACATTTAAAACTTCTTCTGATTTTTAAAAAATCATGTTTGGTAGCTGAAATGTGACGGCCTTCTTTTAAGCTGAACACATATGCTATGTCTTGTTCATTGAGTTCTTTTTTTTATATACTTTTCCTGTAGAATGAAAGCATAAATGGTCACTACAAGAACACATCCTTTATGTGTGCTGATGTTACATCTCCGGACCTGATGGTTGAAGATAACTCCATCGATCTGATATTTTCAAACTGGTTACTGATGTATCTTTCAGACGAGGAGGTAATAAGCAGGCAGTATTTACAAACCTTGATATCTTGTTTTATTCTTTGAATAAATAAACACATTTTAGGTCTGTTGTAACTAGTAATCCTCCATTGCCCATCTGAGAAAGTCTATATAAAATGAACCCTGGTTCCTGAGTTGCAAACGTTGCCTAGATGGGTTGAATTTGTTGTTAGCATTTGTTAAACTGCGGTATGTTTTGGTTGTCTGATGAGTTTTTCTAACTTTTATCTCTTACTGTAGGTTGAAAAGCTAGTAAAAAGAATGGTAAAATGGTTGAAGGTTGGTGGCTATATCTTCTTTAGGGAATCTTGTTTCCATCAATCTGGAGATTCAAAAAGGAAATTGAATCCAACACATTATCGGGAACCAAGGTTTTATACTAAGGTGACAATGCAGACTCTTCTGCTATTCCCTCTTCTATCATTTTAATCTTGGGCTTGAGAGTCCAAGGTTTCTGCTTTATTTTAATTTTCTGTTTTCTGCTAGCCCTATCTCTTTAAATATTATCGACTTTACTGGATATAAATAATAACCCCTAGTATGCATATCATAGCACAAATCCATGTCATCTGTGCTATTTTGTGACAATGTTATGCAGGATCGAGTGCCCCCATTTTTTTGTTTTCTTAGTGATGCTTGCCAACAAAATGATGCTGTACTCTTTTCTTCAAAATAGCTAACTATTTGATTTACAAATAGGTGTTTAAAGAGTGCCAAACCTTTGATCAAGATGGGAATTCCTTTGAATTGTCTCTACTTACTTGTAAGTGTATTGGAGCTTATGTGAAAAACAAGAAAAATCAAAACCAGGTACTTCTATGTCCTTGCACGCTTACAAGTACTTTCCATGGTCAAGTGAAATTATTGATGGACATGACTCCATGCTTTTGTAGATATGTTGGCTATGGCAAAAAGCCGATTCAACAGAAGATCGGGGATTTCAAAGATTTCTGGATAATGTCCAGTATAAAACCAGTGGAATATTACGCTATGAGTTCGTTTTTGGAGAAGGTTTTGTGAGCACTGGTGGAATTGGTGAGTGTATACATATCCTTCTGTCATTATGAAATCTTTGATATTCTAATTTGTAATATGCTCTTAAAACTGCTTATTTATCACCATTTAACAGAGACTACAAAAGAATTTGTGAATAAGCTGGATCTTAAATCTGGACAGAAGGTGCTTGATGTTGGTTGTGGAATTGGGGGTGGTGATTTTTATATGGCCGAAAAGTATGATGTTCATGTTGTTGGTATTGATCTTTCCATAAACATGGTGTCATTTGCACTTGAGCGTGCTATTGGCCGCAAGTGCTCAGTTGAGTTCGAAGTTGCTGATTGTACCACGAAGACATACCCAGAAAATGCATTTGACGTCATCTACAGTCGTGACACTATCCTTCACATACAAGTATGTTTTACACATATCATTTACTGTCTATTTGGAGGTTTTTTTGCTTCCTAGTTGATTGAATTACAGTCTAATTGTGAGCAATCATGCAAAGCATCTCCAGTTGGAAACGGGTTTTGTTGGGCAAGCCCTCACTGTTGCTTGTACATAAATTTTTTTAAATGATTAGATGCAAACTTATTGTTCCACCATCTATGTGGCACCCTTTATTTGATGCCAGAATAACATTATTTTGACCAGCGTTGCCTTTTCTTTTGCAGGACAAACCCTCTTTGTTTCGTAGTTTCTTCAAATGGCTAAAACCTGGGGGTAAGGTCCTAATCAGTGATTACTGTAGGAGTCCTGGGAAACCATCCGAAGAGTTCGCAGCGTACATTAAGCAGAGGGGTTACGATCTTCATGATGTCGAGGCTTATGGACAGGTGCTTCTTAACTGCACTTTTATACGGTTAATACAATTGCTTTAATAAATATGTACAACCCTGTTAACTTTTGTTCGTCAAACTATCCAGATGCTCAAGAATGCTGGTTTCCATGATGTCATTGCTGAAGACCGCACTGATCAGGTTATCCCCTCTGACAAGCTTGTTGGTTTGCAATTTGCATGCTCATATTCTCTTCCACTAAGCTTTTTTCAACAGTTTATAGGATACTAATGAATGCTCAATGTTGTATTTCAGTTCCTGAGTGTTTTGCAGAGGGAGCTAGCTGAAGTCGAAAAGAACAAAGATGATTTCCTGTCTGACTTCACCCAGGTGACTTGACGGAGCCCTTGATAAGTCCAACCATGACCTGGCAGTTTAGAAGCCTGCATTTTTTTCTTTGTTGCTGACAGGCATATCTAATTCTTAGTTTCATTTGTTTTCAGGAGGACTACGACGATATTGTGAATGGATGGAAGGCAAAACTGCAGAGGAGCTCTGCTGGTCAGCAAAGGTGGGGGCTGTTCATCGCCACCAAGTGATGACCAGACGCGCAACAAATAAAACGGCTTCATTTCATGTGGCCTTTTTATTATATTTAGTGTTGCATTTGTTATTCTGAACTCAGTGAGCTTGTGTTGGTACCTATCCTATTTCTTGGTGGTTTGAGAAATCTGGCTTTTACGGTCCTGTACTGTTGCTACTTGTTAGATTATGTGTGATGTACCACCTATCTGTGAGTCTAATAAGCTCTATGCATGGCTTCCCTAATCCTTACCACCTATCTGTGATATATGTGCTAATTATTTCCTTTAATGGAATTTACGAGTTTCTTGAGAAATTATCTAGGGATGCTACATCCATTGCTGTTAAGTAGAATCTATGATCACTGCCAGGAAAAAAACGGTCGGTACCGGATTTCCCGGTGGGGACCGGGTAAACAGTAACTGGCCGGAAAATTTGAATTTTGAATTTGAATTTTTGAATGCATAATGCACTTTCTAGATTGGTTTAAGTCTATTTTGTACTAGATTACGCATTGTATGAGCTAAATATACTTGGATTATTGTTTCTGACCGGTTTGCACTTCATATGAGCTAAATAGGTTAGATTACATATTATATGAGCTAAATATGCTAGATTACGTATTGTATAAGTTAAATATGCACTTTATTAAACACTTTTTAATTCAAAATTTGTCAATTCAAATTTTCGGCCGGTTTTTCCGGTAACTGGTTTTCAAACTCCTCAATTCAAATTTCAGATTTTGAAATTTGTCCCTTTTTTTCCCCGAGATTTCCTGTAACCGGCCGGTTACTGGTACCGCCAGCCGAGCGGGATTTATTTCGGTAACGGTTTTTGGATCTTGGATCACTGCTGCAACTTGTTGAAAGCAAAGACCTTAGCATATGGAAATGATGAGCGGATCAATCATCAAATACATGCATGACAGCATGAGATGAAATGTAGTAATTGTATTATCGCTACCGTTTTATCTGAGATCAGATATTCCCTTTACACCAATTGTGAAGCTTTGCTATTCCCTTTTGAGTTGGAAAGGAGTCTTTCCTAAGGCATGAGATCGGAGTAAGCATGCGGATCTATTCCCTTTTGATGATTTTGTTGGGGATATAAAACATAACAGAAGGCCGAGAGCAGCAGCCGGTTTCCCAATGTTCTCGACTTCTCGTTGAGTTGGAAAGGAGTCTTTCCTAAGGCAAAACATTGCCCCTGGGCAAGCACAGCAAGGCTGGCCAAGCAACCTAAAGAAAGCGTTTCTTGTCTGAAACTTGTCTCTGACAAGTATACCACCGATGCTGACCGAAGCTTCTTGATGCATCTTGCATCTCAATTCTCACGTCACAGCTACCCCCTCTCGCTTCATTCCTTGAAATCGCCAGTTTCGTGAGAATCACACATGTTTTCCATAATTCCATTTCCAGGCGAGAAAGAGGCAGAGGCCTCACGTCCGTTCCGTGGCCTTGCGAGTCAAACCTGGATCGAGCTGCCGTTTGGCTGCTCGCGTGAGAGGTCATGCAAATCAACCAAACAAACATCCCCACGCGCAACGAGCGGGCGAAACGCGTCGGCGACCAACGACAGGTGGCCGAAGGGATGCAGATCAACGCGGGAGGCATGGGCGATGACTTCAGAGCCCAGCCCATAGCCCTGACTCCAGAATACTCATCATACTGCAGTGTGACTGCATGAGGTGGCATTAGCATGTGCCAGGCAATACCGTAGCATCTCCTTTTCTTTTCTTGACAGCCAGGGCTGCATTCCTGTCAAAGTGCCCATAAGTGCACGTTACACGGACTCCAGAGTTCCATGATTAATCAGCTGTTCGCTTTTTTTTGGGGAAGAATAACTAGTTGCTCTGCTCATCTCTCAGGTCCTTATGGTTGTGGGGTGTGAATGCGTGATGCTCGTCCCGTTCACAGTTTCACGACGGTAAACATCACACCGGCCTTTGTTTTGTTCTTTTTACCCTGCATCATTTGTCTTCTTGTTTGGCTTGTAAACATATGATTCGAGGGCGACTGTTGGTTTTTTCCCCCCTACGAGGCCAAATGATTCTGCTTGCACGTGCCGTTGATTTCTACCCGTAAAATCTAGACACCAAGTCACCCCTCGCAAAAGAGAAGAATGTATCCAACATGTCACGACAAGGTTCGTCCAAAGTACGAGCCAGAAATCCAGAACGCCAGATAGATGTCATGAAATTCCAAAGGGCGTCGGCAAGACCTAGGATCCATGCGTCACCAAATCCTAAAACTCTTTTAAACAGGAAAAAAATCTTAGAAGTCCAGAACTCATTAACTAATCTCAGCAGCAAACGTAAACCCCGTAACATATACAGATCCGGAGATCCCTCACCCACAGGTCCACCACGACGCGGATCCCCACCCCACCCGCGCCCGATAGAGACGCGAGGCGCGTCACGAGACCAAAAATCGCACCAAAAGCACAGAAAACAGGCAAGAGACACCACGCCACCGCCACCACCACCCATCACCCATCACCCGCCGTCCGTCTCCACTCTCCACTTCTGTCCACACCGCGGCCGCGGCCAGGCCAAATGCACGAAACACCACGCCACGCCACGCCTCTGCCTCTTTAACCCCGCCGCGCCGGGCGCAAAAACTCCTTTTATTCCCCTTCGCTTTTTAAATGCCACCGCGGCCCACGCCGAGACTGCACGCCGCTGCCAATCCCGCGCCCGCGCCTGCCTCCACCGATGCCGGCGAAGAGGTCGTCATCGGCGACGTCGGTGGTGGCCCTCCCGGCCGGTCGCCGAGCGCGCGCCCGCCTCTGCCTCCGCCTCGCCGCGCCGCTCTCCTTCCTGCTCCTCCTCGCGGCGCTCCTCCGCACCCAGCCCCTCGCCGCTCCGCCCGCCGCGCTGCCGCCCTCCGCGGGGCCCGGGAAGGTCGCCTTCCTCTTCCTTGTCCGCGCGAGCGTGCCGCTCGACTTCCTCTGGGACGCCTTCTTCCGCGTAAGCACCAAGCCGCCTCCTCTGATTCGTTCCTTCGTTGCGTTTGGTTCGGGTTTAACTATTTACTATTCCGATTGGTTCTGATCGCCGCGTGGTTCGGCAGAACGGTGACGAGGGGAAGTTCTCGGTGTACGTGCACTCGGCGCCCGGGTTCGAGCTAGATCGCACCGCGACCGGATCATCGTACTTCTACGGGCGGCAACTCGCGAAGAGCGTAAAGGTATCATGGTGTCTTACCTTCGATGTGGGTATCGATACGGTTGCTCTCGTTGAGTCCTGAGCTTGATTTGAGTTGGGGAAATATGGTTGTGTCTTGCAGGTGGCATGGGGCGAACCGACCATGGTCGAGGCGGAGAGGATGTTGTTCGCCGCCGCGCTTGAGGATCCCACCAATCAGCGCTTTGTTTTGCTCTCGGATAGGTGTGGTACTTTCCCCACGTGTGTGTACTGATATTGTTCGTACATAGTTCAAATTTTTGTGGGGTAGATCATGATATCTAGGGGGTGTTTGGTATGGCTATAACTTTTCTGGAAAACAACTTCTGGTTGGGTTGGGCTGAACGGCTGCAAGACTGAATGATTGAGCTGAAGATGTTTGATGTTTGACAGTCTGGTTTTTAGGTAGAGTGACAGGAGTTTCTGGGTTGGGGAATGTCTGAAATGCATTTGAGGCAAATGATGACTTGTTTGATGCCGTTCAACGAAAATTGACGGCAATTGACGACAACTAACGACAACTACTGACAATTGACAACACTTTACGACAACTACCGACAATTGACGACACTTTACGACACTCCTTCAAGGGTTTCCAGATTTCTCCTAAGTCCTAATGGAGCAGCCTGCATTTCCAGGCTTATAGAGTTTCTCGAGTGATATTCTGATTGTATTTCTCAGTATGCATGTCTCTGTGTTGTAGTTTGGGTTTTGCTTTCCTTTGTCGATATCATCATTTCTTGACTTATTTTGTAAAGTTGGCAGTTTCTACATTAACATTTATCCTTTTTCTGCTGCAGTTGTGTTCCTCTGTACAATTTCAGCTACATATATACTTACTTGATGGCTTCACCTAAAAGTTTTGTAGACAGGTAAAGGAAGAAGACTTTCTGTAACCTTGCAACCCTTAAACTTACCTAGAAGATGCAGTGTTTCAATTTTTAGCTCTCAAAATTAGTTAATTTGTCTTCTAGTTTCATTGACAAGGAGGGAAAGCGTTATAATCCAAACATGTCTCCTTCCATTCCAAAGGATAAATGGAGGAAAGGATCCCAGGTTCTTGTGGTTTCTCAGCTTTCTTGTTCTTACAGATTTTTGATACTTATTAAGAGTTTTACTCTAAGTCCATCTGCCCTCTCATTTCAGTGGGTAATGTTAATCAGAAAACATGCAGAAGTTGTTGTTGGCGATAAACATGTCTTTCAAGTATTCAGGAAGCATTGTAAGGTATGTTGCTGTGCTGTTCATGTTGACATTGGGATGTCTGCTTAGCTTGATTTTGCCCTTTCGAATCCTTGGCCTTCTTTAAATTTAAGATAAATAATCGTTAAATGGCTTTTCGATGTTTCTGTTTCTATTCATTTCTAGAGCCTTGACGCTTGAACTTTCAACTGGTTTAACAAAAATGTTAGCTATAGGTATCCCTTTATTGAAATACTTGGGATGCGAGACTGGCCTTTTTCATTCCTTAGTTTGGAGATATGGCTATGTGTGCTGTGATGACTATCACTGGGAGAATTTATCCCATGATATTGTCAAATCAATTAAGATTGCTAACACCCAATATGCTTGTGCCTTTCTTTGTGCCCTCGGATAAGTGCCAAGCAAGTTGCAGCATGCTTTTCAGGTCTAACTCCTTTACACTGATTCTGACAGTTGCTTTATCATATCTATCCGAACTAGAGGTCTTGTGTCCACATTTACATTTTGTCAGCAATAATCTTTATCTGTAGTCTATACCATGATTACTATCCAGTTAATCATGATCCTCATTTCAACAATTACATGATTTCCCATGATTAGAGTCTATTTTCCTTAACATCACTATTCTTGGTTCTTTGTTCACATGATCGATGCAAATTGATTATGAACCTGTTAGATATTGCCTCCCATGAGGTTGTGAAAATACTATACGAATGGAACTAAACTAGTCTTGTGCTGAATTAAGTCAATTCTTTTTGTTGTACCTAAATTTGCAGATGGTAGTGACCAAGACTTTGCTTGGACGAAAGGCGAATGCTGTAAGTTTTTAGTTGAGTTCAGATTCATATACAGTTTTATTAGATTACTTAAAAAGTTTTACCTCCAGATGTAGTTTTGGGCCAAAAGGTTTGTGTTCAATAGTTGTTTGCACTTCCTAGGCATCTTCTTTTCCTAAAGTAACATTATTAGGGGCTTTCAATATTTTAATTGTTTCCAAGTATACATTAATTACTAGTTTTTTCTTGCCAATATGACTTCCAAAAGCATTTAATTGAAGTGAAAAGACAGTAATCATTGCCTTAGTCTATGTAATCTTAGATAAAATGACATCCATTTTGCACTGCAAGTAGTAATAAACTACTTTTTTAAAAAGAAATAAACTTTTTTAAAAAGAAATAAACTACTTTGGATCTGTACCACCGTCCTATGTTCCATGATATATACTCAAAAGTTTTTCTGCAAATATTGCTGATGTGAATGTTTTTCTGAAAATGATCTAAGTTTTATGAGGCGAATGCTTTCTTTTTGTTTCTCTGGATCATCAACAATCAAATTGGCATTCCCATTTTTATCCCCTGCTCAGCAATGATTCATCATGCACCCAACAATAATATTGATCCCCAAAATTGAATTGTCTTTACCTGTACCTCTGATTATTATTCTCATAAAGAACTATACTTTGTTTTTTCGCTCAGAGACGATTAGGATTTGAACTTCGGCGAAAGCAGATATTGGTACAGATTCAGTTATCCTCATTCTCTTTATGTATTTTCAAGCATGTATTCAGATGAAAGTTCATATAGATTGTAATGCTTGTCCATATGATTGCATGAAAATGTTGCCCTCTAGCTTTCACTTGCTCTTCTTTTTTGTATATTACATCATGTTGAACCTCGCAGAAAGGAGCTGCTCGAAAGGAGCATGATTGTATTCCGGATGAACACTACGTGCAGACATTATTTTCTGTAAGGCTTGTTATTGCTAATATAGATTTGAAATTTGGAACCGACATGATAATTCCTTACATCAATTCATAATGCTTGGTTCATTCTTTTAATATTCTAGATCAAAGGACTTGAACATGAATTGGAAAGGAGGACTTTGACCTATACATCATGGAACCTGTCATCATCAGATCCTAGAGATAAAAACACTTGGCATCCAATGACATTTGAGTATGACACAGCAAGTCCTGAGCATGTCAATGCTATAAAGGTAATCTATGCTGATTTTGTTTTGCATGTCTTTATCTTTTTGTCACTGGTGTGTGAATGTTAAGAGACCTAAAATAATTCAGTGCTCTATGTTGTCCTTTTGCCTCCAAATTTGCATGGCTAATAGCAAGTTCCAGTTATATTCTAGCTATCCTGGTCATCAAACAAGATAATGGAATCTGCAGCAAGAATCCAATCTCTATTTTTCCAGAATAGAGAAACAATCTGCTCAGTATTTTTGTCTGTATGGTAGAATTCCTTGCCAATTAGTTACCTGAAGCATTTGTGGTGAGGAATAGGTTTCCCTGTCTGTGACACCTTATTGCAAAGTATATGGCTTTATGCTATGATTCAAGCCTTGTAGCGGGTTGCATTGTTACTGACTGCTATTCTTATGTTGTGAACTAGCACAACAAGGGTAAACATCAGTCGGAGGGAGGTCGGACGACGACAACTTAAAGTAGAACGGAGCTAGGCGAAGTAGGGCACTAATTAGGAGAGGAATAGATGTAGAATAGCCGGTCAAAGGAACGACCACAGTTGAACTTTAGGGACTAGGAACTTATTTATTCATCTTTGCTTGATTGATAGTGGATATATACAATCCCTTTTATAGGGTTGACCTGACTTGACCATAAGAAACAATCTCTATTTTTAAGGAAATCTATCTCTACGAGATGGAATATATCTATAAGAAAGTTAATCCAATTAACAAGGAAATTAATTATTATTATCTCTATTTCCTAACTACTAATGCACCCCTCGAGCTTGGCATGAACAGTGCGTAGTTGCTACAATGGATCAAAATCCGGCACGGTGCAAATCCGGTTGAGGCGAACGATAATCGCCGATTCGGAAAACACGGAAAAAACCCGGACGAAGTTCGAAAACTGAATTTTGAATTGAGGATTTTGAAAACCGGTTACCGTCCAAAAACCAGAAAAACCGCTTGGAAAAATCGGAAAACACAGAGAAAACCGGTTATGGGTAATTACCAATTGGAATAATGCAAATATTAATTAGAAAGTGTTTAATGCAGTGCATATTTAGCTCATACAATACGTAATCTAGCACATTTAGCTCATATGAAGTGCAAACCGGCCGGAACAATAATTCAAGCATATTTAGCTCATATAATAGGTAATCTAGCACAAAAAAGCCTAAACCAGCCTAAAAAGTGCATTATGAAGTCATAAACTTAAATTTGAATTTGAAAATTTTCGGCTGGTTACTGTTTATCTCGGTCCCCACTGGGATTTCCGGTAACCGTAGGGATTTTGATCCCTGGTTGCTACAGTATCATGGGTACTATTCACGCACGAGAGAGATGTTTCCTTATAATTAGAGATTGTTTCTTAGGGGTCAAGCCGAATCGTTCCTACAAAAGGGAAAGTCGACGCCGTCCAGCCTTCTTCCTGACGGTGTTTACCCCGTTATGAATTAAGATTCACGACATCTTAAGATACACATTGGAAACAACAATTTGAAAAAAACCTCCATTACATATGGTATATCATTCAGTTAACATCATAGCACTTATAGTTTGTTATGAATAATTTTGCAGAGTATCGATCACGTGAACTATCAGATGGAGTACAGGACTGAGTGGTGCCAATGCAATGGTACCTCTGTTCCATGTTTTCTGTTTGCAAGGAAGTTTTCCTACAGTGCGTCCATGCATCTATTGGAGGAGGGTGCACTTGGTCCGCTAAAATATGCTCAGCTACTGGTTCACTTTTAACAAAATTTTGTGTATACAAGTTCTCATTTTTCGCTTGTCGCGGCTGGGCACAGTTCATAGTCAGTACCAGCCTCATTGGGCGCAGTAGCATTTGCAGCTGAAGCTACTGAGCTATGGAGTATCATAGTGTATTGCTAGTGATCAGATTGTGCATAGACCGTTGCGACAGAAGAGGTTTAATGTACAGAGAGCATCAATTTTGAAGTTTGCCAGCTACATCACTATGCATCTTCAAGTGACAGTTTGAGGCATGGACGCAAGGCCAGCTATCTTGTAACAAACAATGAAGCATGCGCAACCCTTCCCGCAATGGTGTTACTAACATAATAGGAAAGCTGTAACAATAGATTGATAAATAATCTTATACATACAAATAAAAGAACAGGAGGAGTACATTTCTTATTTCACGATAGTCATTTGTTTGTTACATACAGGCTCTTGGCTATATTCGACGCAAATAGGAGATAGATATTTTTCACCAAACTATTCAGTATGTTCGGTATACCAGTCATATTGGCCAATGATAAGTATCTTGCTTGGAGCATAGTCTGTAGAACATAGCAAAAACTAGTGTGCTTTTGTTTATTTGTCGACACATGTTCCTCAAAGGTTCAGCAGAGTCCTACAAGTCAACTTACCACACCTAGGGGTGCAACAACACACCAAGAACACAAAATGATTCCACCGGATTTTTTTCTTTGCCCATTACCGGCTTCTTGATCCTTGCTCATGACACAGTGAAGAAGGTAGGAAACAGTCACCATTTGAATTGGATTGCTAGTTCTACTTTGACCAGATACATAGAGTAATGATGCAAGTATTCACAATAGCAGGAAAATACTTTCCATGTTTCCATCAAGAGTCTATTGATGAACAATAACCTGAGCTAGTGCTGTCAAAATATGTTAAATGGACATGCTTTTTTACCTGCAAATAGAATGAATAGTAAGCTGTCTTGTATTCTACAATGCGCCGGTAACTGCATAAAATTCAAAACATTTTCTATTAGCAGTAAAAAGAGTAAAATACAAAATGACAAATAATTGTTTTCTAAGGTATGAAGCATGCGCAGAACAACATCACAGAATTTCATAATCAGGTGACATACACATGTAAATTATACTTGTTCAGATCTTTCCGCCCTTCATTTGTGGTAATTTGGTCTAACAACTCGCCTGAAGTTGTCTGAAACTCAACCTAGATGAGTAGTAACAATTATGCTCCTGTAAAGAAAGTGGCCCTTGTTGGGAAACCATGGGTCTGACCCTGCAGTCGGTCCATTAGTGGGCGCCCCATCCCAAACCCTAGCAGGGTCGTAGCCTATAAATAGAGGGTGCTATACATTGTAAAAGATTGATCGATGGATGAATGAATAAAGAGAAGCAAGAAGTCCCCCTACATCTCTGTGTTCTATCTCTTATTCTGTTCTTGTGTTCATGCATTGTTCTTACGATTCTGAGTTTGCCTACGAGGTAATCGCTCGATTCGACTTCGCCAATGACGGTTCCTCAACACGTTATCGCGACGATCGACTCTTCTCGCATCGGAAGGTAACCGTCGATGAACGACACTCGTAGATTGAATCGTTTTCTAGATTGCTTTCAATTCGCAAATTTGGCTTTCTAGATTGGTTTTCACGGTGCAAACCGCTCTAATCTACCGTGAGCGACTTGAAGTCGCCGCCAAGCCGATCGGTGGATTGCATGAAAGAGTAGATGATGATTGTACCGTAAGTAGTAGATGCAATCGCAAGAAAAGCACCATGTGCACGCACCGCCGCAAGCGGCTATCACTACCTTCGCGATACGCACGGTCGGCATAGTCCGCCATCACGCATCGCCATGGAGGCAACGACGAGCCACATCGCTAGCACGCGACAAGTATGCACATGTAGGCATGAAGCGCGCCACCGATGCGATTCACGCACTACATCGCATCGCATAAGCAAATCGTGCCCGGTGAACAGTGCAAGCGGTGAACGAGAACGCATGGTGAAGCGATCGCGCGATGAACGATCGCTGCGCGGTGAAGCGGTAATCTCGCATGAACGGTATTTTCTCATAAACAAGATCTCCTACGAATGCGATTCGCACATGTACAGTGATTTGCGTGAACAGTGATCTGCATATGAACATTACTTATGTGAACAGTAATCATGTGTGAATAGTACTCAAAAAATTTACGCTGCCGCTCGCATGCACCGCGGCGACGCGCCTAAGCCGGCAACCGTCGCCTTGAAGTGCCGCCACCATGGTCGCCGCCGCTTGTAGCGGCGCCGCCACACGCTAGCCCGCGCGCCGCCGCCGGCCGGAAGCGCCGTGGTCAACGGATCGCCGCGCCCGCATGCTCGCAGCAGAGCCGCCGATCGCCGCGACGCGCCGCATGCGGGCCCCTCGCGCCGCGCCGCCGCGCCTCCGGCTCCGCTCGCATCGCCACCGTAACGCCCGCGCCCCTCGGCCGTCGCCGCAGCAGCCCGCCCGCCCGCCGCGCCGGTCGCCGCGTGCGCGCGCAAATCACGCCGCCACGCCGTCGGTCGCCGCGCGCGCCGATCGTGATGCGCGCGCCGCCGCCATGTGAATGGCGCCACCACCGTGAGTGCCGGGTGCTAGAAACCCTAGCACCAATATGAATGGCCACGGTTGGGCCCTAACGGGCCAATGGGAAAGGCCGTGGGAGAAACCAAGCTCGGGCGGAAAGGATGGCGATCGAAAAAAAAGTGAAATTTGCAAAAGGCCCTTTGTGATTCGAAAATCACATGATTTTTTCTTGTGGTGAGGAAACTTTGCGAAAGAGCCTCAAAAATATGAAAATTACACGTAAATTTTTCTCGAACTGAAATTTCGCTTTAACCCTCGAAACTTGCGTTTTAGCGAAAAGTCACTTTCCAGCAGAAAAGGGCCTCGGGAATTCATTTTTTTAATCTATTTTTGCATTTGAAGCATGTTTAACTTTGTTATTATTATTTCTATGCAATTTATGTATTATATTTACTGTTTTTGATTATCTGTGATCGTATATGTTGCTTTTAATCACTGAAAATAGCAGTAAATCATGAAAATGCATAGAAAAATTCGGGATCACGAACCAGGAGTTCGATGAGCATTATGAGAATTTTGCAACCATCTTATGCAAATTACCAGCAGTAATATTATGAACTTTTTGTATGAATATGAATATGACTGGCATCACAAACCAGCAGTTAGAAGAATTGACCCAGCATGGTTAGAATTTATACAAAATTTGTATCAGTCTTCAATTCTATGGTAATGTAATCACGGATGAGCAGAAGATTGAGAAGACTCTCTACCTTTCACCCGAACGCGGTGCAATCCGCACGCAACTATCGTCAAGATGGCTACAAGTAGTATGCCGAATTAACTGACATCATGCAAGTTGCGGAAGCTCAAGATGGTGTTCTAAGAAAGAACTACATCTCTCAGCCACCTAGTAGTAATGTTGGCCATGAAGCCACTGCTAGCAGCTACAAGGTGATGAAGCCTCTCACGAATGAGACGAGCAAGAAGGGTAAGGTCGTGCGTCGTACATTATTGATGCTTTTCAGTCTAAGAAAAAGGGCAAATGATAGCATGAGGCACACCTCGCCATTGCAGGCACAGATGATTCACATCCATTAGTTACACTTATGAATGTGGACAGCCCAGTAGCAGCCCCGATCACCCCTCTTTTGGACATTGCTACGCCCACAGTCGTAGTTGCCCAAGAGGAGAAGATCGCCATGGAGCAGATTGAGGCAGAAGTTCCTGAATACTTCGCCGATTCGATCTAGTGCACGCATTGCATTTGGATCTTTTATAAAAACTTGTAGTTTGTAATTGAAGCAGAATTTTTGAATTATCGAATAATGGTTGCAAGCTCTAGGAGAGCAAAGTATTAAATTCTTATTATGAGTCCTGCAAGGTTTATTTTCCCGTGTTTATAATAGCAAGTTATGTTCTGATATCTGAAGTATTTTATTTATGTGTTGCTTGCTTTCTGCTACATATTAATAAAGTACATTATATTAGAACGCATGTGGTGCCCTATGGAGGAAGTGTGCTTAGCATGTAGCGGCACAATGAAAACCATCCTAAGAGAAACGAAAATTTTTCCAGTCGATCAGCAAGAATGCTGGTAGTCTTACGACAATCGCAGGCAGCGATACTTGTATAATAGGCTCAGGAAGGGCCACAATTATACTCTCAATGGGCACAACTTTGGTCATTGAAGAAGACTTGTTGTACCCAGAATCGACTAGAACTCTCAAGGATATTTGCGCTAACAGTTTCCGTGTAGAGACTGAAGAAGAGTATGGCATGAATACATTCATTACAAAGCGTGAAGAAAGTGAAAAATAGCATTAGAATGTCTTCCTTCATATGAAACTGGGCTATACTACACTAATATTAAGGCACCTGCAGCCTATACTGCCTTAAAAACCGTATTTAGAAGTTCTAAACTTATCTATCTTTGGCATGATAGATTATGCCGCCTAGGTATTAGGATAATGAGAGATATAATTAACAATTCACATGGACATAATATGAATATAAAGAATTTCCCGAATCTAGAAGATTTTGTGTGCCCCGCATGTGCCACCGGAAAATTAATTATTAGACCTTTTGCTCTGCAAGCGAAGGATGAAGTCCCTGCATTCCTGGACCGTATCCAGGGAGACTTTTGCGGTCCTATACAGCCCCTGTAAGGGTCAATTAGGTATTTTATGGTGCTCATCGATGCTTCCTCGGAATGGTTGCACGTATGTTTATTGTCTATGAGAAACCATGCTTTTGCAAAGCTAAATCTCGCAGATAATTAACAATTGAAAAAATAATTTCCCTGATCATCACGTGAAGTCCATCTGAATGGACAACGCCGAAGAATGTACTCCGAAGGCATCTGATGATTATTGTATGAAAATGGGAATTAAAGTTGAGCATTCTATACCGCACATCCGCACCCAGAATGGACTAGCAGAACTTTGAAGAATTGTAATTTACGAACTATATGTTAGGGACACGCGATCCCGCCGTAGCGACTCTCATCAATTTTAGACCGTCGCCTATAACATCCATCCAACTATGCAACTAGCGCAAGGGTCGATCAAAACTTCTCATCTTCGCAGGTTTGGTTGCAAGGGTTATATACCTATACCACCACCGCAGCGAACTGCAATGGGTCTTCTCCGAAAGTCTGGGATATACGTTGGTTATGAGACATTATCCATAATCAAGTATTTGGACCATATGACTGGAGATTTGTATAATGCCCGATTCGCTGATAGTACATTAGATGAGGTTAGTTTCCCGTCATTAGGGGGAGGAAATCAACCCTTGACGATAATGTCGGAAAATAATTGAAGTCTAGAAGACAATTGAAGTCCAGAAGATAATTGAAATCTATGCATATGACCCGTGCACTAGTGAAGCAAATAGAGAAGTCTAGAAGATAATTGCAGTCCAGAAGATAATTGAATTGAAGTCTAGAAGACAATTGAAGTCCAGAAGATAATTGATTTGCAAGTATTAGCGAATCAACTGCCAGACTACTTTAGTGATTTGAAGAGCGTGAATAAGTAGCATTTGCCTGCAAGCAATGCACCGGAGAGGGTTGAAATACCATTGAAGGTATCCCTAATCCCGTCCAGAGGCCTCAGAATAAAAGGACGAGAACTCCGGTCCCTCGAATCCGAAGTAACCGGGGACGCCTGGTGAAAAAGGATAAGAAGGACTTGACACAGCCGATCACCGAAGTGCCCCGAACCAGAAGGGGAGCCAGTTGAGACCTGACATCGGTATGGAACCTTCAGAAAAGACATACCAGAATTGAACATCCCCATGAAGGAAGACATCAGCTCGGATGTGTGCGCACACATCGGAGCTGAAAAACTAAAGGGATTTGCCCCGCAATTGGAAGAAGTGGTGAGCAAGTAGAAGCATTAAAAGAATCGCCCCTTGAAGAAATAACTATAAACTTTATGACCTCGGGAAGACCTTTGAATATTACAACAGCCAATGTCGACACTTACTTTGCAAAGAAACTTGCCACAATTATCAATCTTGATCCAGAGCCTGCATCGCTCGATAAATGAGAGAAAAGATCAGATTGAGAAGATTGAGAGAAGGCAATCGAATCGAATTATTCTCTTGAATAAAAGAAAGACGTTTGGGCACGTAAGCGCACGTCTCCCTTGTGCACCCGTAGGGTATAAGTGGGTATTTGTTCGAAAGAGAAATGAAAAGAAGCAAGGCTCGTTGTACAAAGTTTTCACTGGACATCCAGAAGATGATTATGAAGAAACCTATTCCCCGGTCATGGGCGGAACTCCTTTTAAATATTTATCTCAATGGCAGTGAACTTGAAGTTAGAAGTGAAATTGATGGATGTGGTACCTGCATACATTTATGAAATATTGGATTCGGACATTTATATGAAGATACCTGAATGTATCACTGTCCCGAATCAAAACAGAGCAAATAGAAATATGTACAGTGTGAAACTCAGAAAGTCATTGTACGAACTTAAGCAATCAGGCAGAATGTGGTATAATCGCTTGAAGCGACTTTCTATACAAGAAAGGCTACACGAACAATGAGAATAATCTCTGTGTATTTATACGACGATCCCAGAATGGACTTTGTATAATATTAGAGTATGAAGATGATCTGAATACCATCGAAACCCTGAAGGATATTAGGAAAGCAAACTCTTACCTGGAGTCGGAGTTCGAAATGAAAGATTTGGGTAAAACCAAATATTGCCTAGGCTTGGAGCTTGAGCATGTCCCTGAAGGAATATTAGTACATCAGTCAACCTACACTCAGAAGGTGTCAGAAAAGTTCGACTTTGCAAAGATATACCCTTTGAAGGTGCCAATGGTCGGGAGATCTTTGCAGCAAGACAAAGACCCGTACAGACCTAAAGAAGAGGGGGAGGAAGTCTTGGGACCAGAATTCTCACACTTAAGTGTAATAGAAACACTCATGTATTGAACAAACTGTACTAGATCGGACATTGCATTTGCCGTAAACCTACTAGCAAGGTATAGTGCAGAACCTACCAAAGGCATTGGCAGGGAATAAAGGACATCTTCCGATACTTCTAAGGAAGCAAAGAACTTGGTCTGTTCTACAGAAAGAATAAAGACTTAACTATGAATAACAATGCAGATAACGGGTACTTGTAGGACCCGTATACAGCCAAATAGCAAACAGGCTATGTATTCCTATGTGGTGGAACTGTAATTCCATAAAAATCGTCTAAGCAGAGTCTTGTACCGATTTCGACGAACCACTCGGAAACAATAGCACTACACGAGGGCTCACGAGAATGTGTTTGGCTTCGGCGGATGATTCACCACATCCAGCAGTCATGTGGATTGAATGCCGCACTAACCCCTACTATTATCTATGAAGATAAATGCAGCTTGTGTTGCACAAGTACAGATGGGTTATGTGAAGAATCCTCTCACAAAACATATCAACCCCAAGTTCTTCTATGCTCATGAATTGCAAAAGATGAACGTATTTAAAGTACTGCATACTAAGTCATGTGAGAATCTTGCAGATTTATTCACTAAGTCATTTCCAGCGTCTAACTTTGAAAGATGCATATGTGAATTGGAATGATGAGACTTAGAGAAATGTAGAATTCAGGGGGAGAACCTTCACGAACTCATTATTAAAGCTTGATCATGAAGATCGAGTACCCAAAGAATAAATCCAGGAGATTAAATGAAATTGGGTGGATTGTACTCTTTTTCCCTTGACGAGTTTTCCTGAAGTTTCTCGGCCAAGGTTTTTAATGAGGCAATTCGTGCATCACAGCAAAACGTGTATCATGTACTCTTTCTCCAAATTTTTCCCACTGGGTTTTTATGGAGTTTTGACGAGATATGGACATGAAGGATGGATGCCCAAGGGGGAGTGTTGGGAAACCATGGGCCTGACCCTGCAGTCGGCCCATTAGTGGGCGCCCCATCTCAAACCCTAGCAGGGTCGTAGCCTATAAATAGGGGGTGCTATACATTGTAAAAGATTGATCGATGGATGAATGAATAAAGAGAAGCAAGAAGTCCCCCTACATCTCTGTGTTTTATCTCTTATTCTGTTCTTGTGTTCATGCATTGTTCTTACGATTCTGAGTTTGTCTACGGGGTAATCGCTCGGACTGGAATCGCCAGCGACGGTTCCTCAACAGCCCTAAAACGAGAGTAATTTTGGATATAACCAATTACCTCATTGAATAAATCCAGGAGATCGACATAGTAAGTTTTCCCGAAAAAATAACGCCTAAAGATCCGGGAAATTTGACTGCGAACGACAAATGCATCATTTATAGCAATGAGGCCAACCTGCTCAAAGTTAAGACAAAACACAGTAAACTATAACAAAATCATCAAAGTCAACCAAAGGACTAGAATTCAAAGAATATTTTAACCAAAGGACTAGAATTCAAAGAATATTTTAATCTGTGTAGTTACATAATGGTGCTAAATGCTAAATAATCAAGTCAATAGCATGATAGCATCTGATTTCTAGTGACATAATACACCTTTGATTGGCTTTAGGTCAAGAAAAGACTGCATAGTCGGGCAATAATATTTACTCATGCATTTCTTTAGTTGGTGCACAATTGTAACATTTCATTCTTTAAAAAAAATGTAACATTTCTAATGAACAATTAACCATATACAGGAACACAAGTCCATCTTTAGACATAGCAAGAAGTTACTTGACAAACCTTTTGAAGTCTATACCAACAAGGTTTTCCTTGCCTATTTTGAGAATTATCCATAATATCATCAAGAATTAGAAAATAAGCCTGAAGCTGCACGTTAGTCAAAGAACAATCCAAGAAAACAATTAAGCCTGCTAAATATGGTTTCATAATCCTCACTAAATCACAGAAATATCGTATACCCATTCGATGCCCCAACCAAGGATGCAAGCTAGCAACACTTCCTCGTCACTCGATTCAGATCCAGCTTTCAACAATTTACAGCTCTCACTAACAGCCAACCCACGGTTCAGCTTTCCTGTATATGAGAAAATCTAAATCATTCTGCAGCCACAAATCGTTGTGTACCATCCCACAAATCGTTGTGTACCATCCTGTGACTTCATTGTCTCAAAAAGCAAATATTTGCTCACCACCAAGCACGTCGTAGTCCAGCATCTGCTCAAAGAAAAGGTTCAAGAAAATTTTAGCAAAACGTGTACAACTAATTGTAATTAACAAAACAAATTACAAATAACCAGGGAAGAAGTTATATAGCTAGAAAGGCCAACAATTATGGATAAAGAAAGGTGAACATCACGCCTAACAGTGAAGTCGGTAGCAGCTTGAAGATTCAGCACTATTAGATGTTCTGCTCATTTCACATATTCAAACATTATGAACTAAGGTCTGCGATATGCCATTCGAAGTTTCAGAGTTATCTGACAATTGCAATGTCATTTGAACAAGTTGCAAAGTTGCATTTCATCAATTTGGTGGACAATTCTTCTCAGGGTTCAAATTTTTTGGAAAATTTCTCTTCTAAATCAAACTATAGATAACCTTTAAGCATCGGAACATTCTTCAGTAACTCTTATTGTGGATATCATGGAGATATGCTTATGATCTTAGGATGATGTGACAATTGACAATGACGTTGAAGGTTTGCGGAAACACAAGTTTTCGGCAAAGTTCGATCTGTCAGTCTCAGCGGTCGGCCGGCGCTTGGTGGCGGTCCGACCGCCATGCCTCGGTGTTTTGTCTTTGGCGATCCGCCGGCCGGTCGGCGGTCCGATCAAGCAGGTAGCGGTCCGACCGGCATCGATGAGCGATCGGACCGGCAAGTTGAGTGGCATTGAGTTTGAGGTGGGCCAAAAATAGAGGTGTAGGCAAGTGAGGAGATTCTCGCACTTGGTCCCATAATTTTGGAGCCTCCATCAAAAGTTCTATTCGTTTTAAATTTCCGAGAGGTTGCGGATTTGTGTTGAAATTTTGGCTAAGTCCTTTGGTGGCGGTCGACCGCCTTGATTGGCGATCGGGCAGCGATGCGATCGACCGCCAAGGTGGCGGTCGACCGGTTTTCACTTACGTCGTCAGCCCGTGTGGCGGCGATGGTTGCTGATTAGGTCAAGTTCATGGGTTTCATGTCATTTGTGTTGCATGATGCATGTTTTGACTAACGTGGGTCAAGTTGTGAAGAACTTGTTCCCGAATTCGATTTTCTTGTCTATTGTTGTGCAGGTTGCTTGGTGGTCAACGACGGTCAACGGCGAGGATGATCGGGACTAGGCTTGGAGAGCCGAGGTTCAAAATGATCGACGATGCCGGGTGAAGTCATTGGACTCAAGTATGGTGCAAGATGGACAAAGGTGACCGAGCAGGCGATTCGGCGCGATCGTTGAATCAAGCGGCGCGGGGGTTGGTGCAAGTGCCATGGTGGTTTCGGTGGGAGCTGGATGGGAGAGACTTGCCGACATGATGAGAGCCGTTGGATCAACCTACACGTGGCGGAGCAAGCGAGTGCTTCGCACAATATGAACACAACGCTTTAAAATGCGTGCGTGTGTCACCCGTTTGTTTTGGGGCTTAACGGGAGCCCATTAGGGAGACTCTATTAGAAACCCTAAGCCTCCACTATAAATAGAGGAGGGAGGTGGCTGCACCCCCTTCAACCCTTAGATATCTAAACCCTAATTTGTGTTGTTAGGGAAGGAGAAAAGAGTGGAGGCTCTAGGGTTCTAGAGAGTCGGATTTGATTTTGTGCTCATGTATTGAGTCTTTGTCCTCCATTGATGGAGTGGCTGTAAACCAATACCATATCAAATCAATCCAAAGAAAGTTTCTTCAAGATGAGTTCATTTGCTTTCTTTCTCTCTATTTGATGATTTGAGTCTTTCTTTGATCCGCGAGTTTTTGCGTGGTTTCTGGACGTGATCTAGCTTGCTGTGACATGTGGGAATACATCTAGGATCATCAAGATCATCAACCACCCACGAGCAAGTTTCAAGATCATATTTTTGTTTTGACTCGGTTTTTGACCTAACTTCGCTCAAACGGGAAAAGGTCAGAATCTTGGCAAGGATCATCACGATCGTTGCTTGGAATAGGTTCCTGACATCCTTAGGAAGGTGTGTGTCAAATTTCACGAAGTTTGGACGCACGAATCAAAAGTTAGATCAATTTGCGTTTCGGTTTTTTGGGCTGATTTTCCTGTTCATCGTGCTAGAGGTCGATCGCCACCGAGAGGTCAGACCGCTAGGCAAATCGGTCAGACCGCCCGTGTGAGAGGTCTGACCGCTAGGCAAAATATTCGACCCGATTTCTGAGAGGTCAGACCGCCCATGTATTGAGAGGTCAGACCGATTCCAAAGGTCAGACCGATTTCTGAGCGGTCAGACCGCCCGAGACTTGGTGATAAGAGTTTTTGTAGGTTTTGCCTCGGGGTTTTGATTGGATTTAATACAAGTCTTCCGCTGTGCTTGATTGATTGATCTTCATAGTTTTCATAGCTATTGGAGTGAGATTCGTATTAAATTCGATCGTTTGTGAAAAAGTTGAGCGTGCTCCTATTCACCCCTCTAGTTGCCTTTTCGGTCCAACAAGTGGTATCAGAGCCAAGTTTGCTCTTTTGTGATCTTAACCGATCTTTGAGCATGGCGATTAGTGTGCCGACGTGTGAGCGTTTCCTTGCATCTTGGCATGATTCTTTTATCATTGATGTGAGTCATGACAAGACGTTTGAAGATGCAATAATGGTATTGTCGGTTCAGGAGGGATTCTCCTGCGATATTTGTGGTGGTCTCTTTTGTTTTGGTTGTCCTAGTTTCAGGGATGAGATACGCCTAGAGCCCGAGGAGAAGGAGCCCATTGGCATATGTGCCGTAGCAATTGAGGATGAACGTGATGAAGAGTTTTTCGAGGATGATCATGATGATTCTTCCGAGGATGATCCCCTACTCGAGCTAAGCAAGGTGAGCAAAGAAAAACTCATTGATGGCTTGGTGTCATATGAATATAAATTGCATGCTCTTATGAAGAAAATAAAATTGCTAGAAAGAGAAAAGGGTGATCTGTCTCATGAGCTCTCTGATTTGAAAACCTCCATGAATGTTTATGATTCATTACTTGTAGACATGGAGAACTTGAATAACTCTCTTGCATGCCTAAAATCTGAAAATGAATTATTGAAATTAAATGCTTCTATGCCATGTGATTCTTGTGTTGCCTTACATAATGAGCTTGATAATGCTAAGTTAGAAATAGGTAATTTTAGATCTATGGCTAGAAATCATTGTGATTCTTGTGTAGGCATGCTTGCTGAATTTGAGAAGTTAAAATTGACTAATACTCTTCACCTTGAGCAATTAGAAAATGCTAGGGCTGAGATTATTGAAATTAAAGCTAGCCCTTGTAGCATGTGCTTAGAATATGAAAAATTGCTTAAGGATGGTTTAGTCTCTTGCAAGAATTGTGCTTGTTTAGAAACTAAAATTGATGCTTTGAATTGCATGCTAAATACAAAAGCATCATTAATTTTTTGCACATCTTGCATTTCTTTGAAGAGCGAGATTGAGTCTTTGCGTGATGATATGAGCGCCAAGTCATGTGACTCTTGTATTTGCCTTCACTCCGAGATTGATATTTTTAAGATTTCTCTTGCATCTTTGCATTCAGAGTTGGAGTCCTTTTGTGCTAAAAGTGAGTCACTTGATGTTGGTTTTTGTACCCTTCGCTTTAGATAGCTCTTCTTTGGGAGGTTCGACTTTTTCGAACTCTTTTTGTGTTGACCAACGGATTTCTAAAGACAAAGGTGTTTCTTCTTCAAATGGTACTACATCTTCAAAAAGGAAGTACCATTGCACTTTTTGTAAGAAAAATGGACACACTTTCGAGTTTTGCTTTCGCCGTTTGAAACATGAGCATCGAGTGCGTCATCGTGTCTCTAGGAACACACATAGTCTTTCTCATGACATATGTGAGTCTAGTGCAAATACGAGGACGAGTCATGATGTTAGTTCTTCCAGGACTTCTTCTTTGTGTGACAATGGTGCTTCGTCCTCTCGGACCATGTCTACTAGTAGACTTTTACACCATTGCTCATTTTGTGGAAAGAATGGACATTATGTGGATTTTTGTTTCCGACGTGCAAGACATTTGCGTCGAGCTCATACTTCTAAGTCTCCTAGTGGGCATAGTTTTTCTCATGACATGCACACTAAAGAGCCTAGCACGAAGACTCGATTTGTTGATGGCTTCTTTGACACCTTTTCTAGTGGTGTTGGACAACATCGTGGACTTGGCTTTTGTGGCTTTGGTTTTGGTCCACGAGCTGCCCCAAAGCAGGATTTCCGCCGTTTTCAAAAAGGTGGACCTCGTTTTGTTCATCGAGGTACACACCCACGGCGAGGTTGTGTGAGTTCTTTTGATGCTTCTGTTGGTTCTCATCTTGGTGGTTTCAAGCAAGGTCATCGCCGCTTTTCTAGAGATGGACCTCGTTTTCCTCATCGAGTGTCCACTCGCGCATGCCTTCAAGGATGATATTGGATCTTCTTGTATGGATCATCATTTGCATCATGCTAACTCACATAATGTTTCGACTGCTTCTGGTGGTGGTGTGTCCAAGGTTTGGGTTCCCAAGCATTTGCTCTCTAACCTTTCGGGATCCGAGACTTGGACACCTTGCCTTTCTCATGTGTAGGTACCGAGAATGCGAGTTGGAGAACATGGACTTAAAAGATTCTGATCTTCTGCTTCATTACTTGATTGGGACTCTTGATGGTTCTCCATCTCAATAATGGCCTCCAAGAGGCATGTGCTTTCATGATCAGTGTCTTCACATGTTTTGTGAGCAATCTTATACCTTCATGCATTTACCTTCATGATTATTCAATCTTGGCATGTTGTGCTTGTTTTGTGCTCACTTGTACCATATTGGCATGTGTTATTCTTTTGATATCTTTTATCATGCCTTTGCTAGTATCTTGCTTATGTATCCATGAACTAGATTGTTATTCATTATTTCCATGGGTATATAAGTTTGGTTTTATCAACATGAGCTTGTCTTTGTTTTGTACCTTTTTATATTGCTCTTGTTGATTCTTGCTTATATATCCATGTATCATATTGTTGTTCTTTATTTTCATGGGTGTATGAGTTTGAGTTTGTCAACATGAGCTTGTGTTGTCTTGTACCTTTATTATATTGCTCATGATTGATTCTTGCTTATGTATCCATGTATTAGATCGTTGTTCTTTATTTCCATGGATGTATAAGTTTGGATGTGTCTTCACGAGCTGTGTTGTTTTGTACATGATTAATCTTGCTCGTGTTGATTTTTGCTTTTGTATCCACATTCTTACTTGATTCCATGTTAGCATACCTTGATCATGATTTGTTCTCTAACATGCTTTATGCTTACATGGTTTTTGTGTCATACTGTTAATTGTGGATGCATGAGTCTTGCCATAGCTTTCACTAGCATGCTTTACTTTTGATTGTATATTTGATGTGTGATATGCTATGTGCTTCTTTGCTTGCTCCTATGCCTTATTGTGGATTAAGGATAGTTTGAGCTTTGTCATATCTTGGATAGCATGTGCTGCAATTGATTTGTCTATCTTTGTGCTTATGTCCTGAATTGTTGATTATATGCTTTTATGAGCTTTGGATCATTTGAGGCTATCCTTGTTAGTCGTGTGTCTTGGTACTGTTTTGCCTAGATAATGTTTCACTAACCCAGTACCAAGGCATAGACTTTTCCTATCTCTTTGGTATAGCCTTTTCAGTTGAGAAGAAGAATATGTGGTCCAACAAGTGGTCAAAGACTCCAGCTGTTGGTTCTTCGTCATTTGTGCATTCAATGCTGGCTATCACTTCTAGGAGACGAAGGAATGTTGAGATGAGGATGATGGGTGAGTGCAACTACTTTCTAGAGCTCCAAGGAATGGATCTTCACTCATCATGACTATATCTCACTGCCAAGCAGTGCGACTCAGGTTCGAGCTTCTATACCTTACATTTGTGTATGGTATCCCTAGTCTACCTTGCATAGCATTTTTGGGCTTGTTGAGTTCGGGGTAGATAGGAGGCCTGTTCTAGCACGTATCTTTCTAGGCACTCTTCTTGTCCCATGGTTTTCTAGGATGCACTTCTCTCACGACCTAGGTTGAGCTTGTTTCCAGTCACTAGTCCTTAGTGTGTTTTTGAGTTGCCCTGTAGGTCTTTTAGTGTTGGTGTTTCGCTCCCTAGCTTTTCGAGTTGCTTTCCCTAGAGATCTTGTGGAATTTGAAGTCTTTTGTGCTAGTTTTCGTGGAGTCCGAGGCTCAGTTGGCTGATATCCTCACCAAGCCTTTAGATCCAACTAGGTTTGCCACCTTGAGAAGTGAGTTAGGGGTAATTTATCCCTACGGTTTGGTTTGAGGGGGAGTTGGCTCTGTTCTGAACTTTTCTTGTTCATTTGAGCTTTTCTATTTTTCTGATACCTTCTTCTAGTGGTATTTTTTTTTGATCTTTTTGATCTTTTTAGGCTCTTTAAGTTTTTGTGCATCTCATTGTTTCATCTGCATTCATATGAAAAACAAAAAAGATGCATTGTTATATGTTTTTTCGCTTGTCTTTTAAAATTGATGAAGCTTTGCTTATTACCCTTTGAGCTTTAGTATTTCAATTCGCTCAATGCCATGTCTAGTTCTTTGACTTGCTAGAATTATCATGCTTTCACATGTGTAGCTAAGTCTTTCTTTGAATGAGCGTAACTCTAAGAAAACTTGAACTAAGAAACGCAATTTGTGGATGTTTTAGCTAGTTGCGCAATTAGTGCTCCTTTTGTGACATTGGCCTGTCAAAATTGTGTGTTAGCTCTTGAATCTAGTATTGATCATTACTTGAGCTTCTTGTTCTTTTAAGAATCTAAAATTGCTCTTGTGAAAAAAAAGGTCTCTTTTGTGCGAAAAAACTGATCTCACCAATTCTTTCTCATGAGACGACTTGCCATTGCACTAGGCATGAACTCAGGGGGAGATTTGGATGACCTAGATCATTCTTTTAAGCTTTTTGTGCTTAAGATGGTTGTGGCAAGGCTTGAGATCTAGCACATGGATAAGAAAATGAATTATCAAAATTGGTAGAAGCTTAGGAAGAGTTTGTGGATGGCTCCTAGTCCAGGATCTTCTTCACTAAGATATACCTTTAATCAACGTCAATATTCATTGCAAATGAAAAACTGTTGAAAAATGGGCGTTTGAGACAATTTGAGCAAAATGATTCAATTCAGGACCTGTTTGTCTCTTAATGTGGTCATTGTTAGCGTCTTGGTCTCACATTGACATTTTAACATGGCCAGTATCATCTTAGGATCTCTGTTGATGGACTTGCTAGATTTGAAGCTTTGCTTAAAATGCTAAAATTTATTGCTTTATATTGAGCCTTCTTGCTTTAGCTTTGTTATATATGTCTTATCATGATCTTGCTAGCGCATTCAGGCTGATATGGTGTTTATACAAAATTTGAGATGCTAGCTTGTTCTTTTGGGTAATCTCCAAAGCTTCTTGTAATCCAAAATTGGAAAATACAAAAATATGAAGCCACTCCATTGCATTTCATGCATGCTCCTTCTTATGCTTTTTCCTCATTCTGCATTTGTTATCTCTGGACGAGAGGAAGGCGTGATTCCTTGATGACTCCATTGTCAAAGGGGGAGAGGATATTTCAAGATGTGTAAAGGGGAGAAGATTTAAAAGTATTAAAAAGAGGGAGAAAATTGGAGAATTTGAAATTTTCTGAAATTTGAGGATCATAGTGAGTGGGAGTTCTTATTTGCATTCTTATGGTCTTATTGCTCTTTCTGAACTTGAATTGCAATTCTTGATCCTCACCATGATCAAAGGTCATTTCGAACAATTGTTCTTTCATATGGACCTTAAGTGAGATTTTTGACTCTTCTTTGGAAATTGAAGCTTTCTTGCTTTCTTTTGCCTTATCTCACTTGCCGATGCTATTCAAGCCACTTGGTCATTTCCATTGCTTTCTCTTGCATTTGGACCAAGTTGTGCCTTTGCTTAAAACGTTCGCTTTTACTTTTCAAACCTCAAAACTTGCATTTGTGGGAATTGCCAATGTGTTCATCAAGGGGAGATTGTGGATATCATGGGGATATGCTCATGATCTTAGGATGATGTGACAATTGGCAATGACGTTGAAGGTTTGCGAAACACGAGTTTTCGCAAAGTTGGTCTGTCAGTCTCAGCGATCCGACCGCCTTGGTGGTGGTCGACCGCCCATGCCTCGGTGTTTTGTCTTTGGCGGTTCGACCGGTCGTGGGCGTCCGATCATAGTAGCGGTCCGACCGCATCGATGATGATCGGACCGGCAAGTTGAGTGACATTGAGTTTGAGGTGGGCCAAAAATAGAGGTGTAGGCAAGTGAGAGATTCTACCGCACTTGGTCCCATAATTTTGGAGCCTCGGTCAAAAGTTCTATTCGTTTTAAATTTCCAGAGAGGTTGCGGATTTCAGTGTTGAAATTTTGGCTAAGTCCTTTGGTGGCGGTCTGACCGGCCGCTACGGGCGATCGGGCCGGCGATGCGATCGAACCGGCCAAAGTGGCGGTCGGCCGGTTTTCACTTACATCGTCAGCCCGTGTGGCGGCGATGGTTGCTGATTAGGTCAAGTTCATGGGTTTCATGTCATTTGTGTTGCATGATGCATGTTTTGACTAACGTGGGTCAAGTTGTGAAGAACTTGTTCCCGAATTCGATTTTCTTGTCTATTGTTGTGCAGGTTGCTTGGTGGTCAACGACGGTCAACGGCGAGGATGATCGGGACTAGGCTTGGAGAGCTGAGGTTCAAAATGATCGACGATGCCGGGTGAAGTCATTGGACTCAAGTATGGTGCAAGATGGACAAAGGTGACCGAAGGCGCGGTCGGCGATCGTTGAATCAAGCGGCGCGGGGTCGGTGCAAGTGCCATGGTGGTTTCGGTGGGAGCTGGATGGGAGACTTGCCGACATGATGAGAGCCGTTGGATCAACCTACACGTGGCGAACAGCGAGTGCTTCGCACAATATGAACACAACGCTTTAAAATGCGTGCGTGTGTCACCCGCTTGTTTTGGGCCTTAACGGAGCGCATTAGAGAGACTCTATTAGAAACCCTAAGCCTCCACTATAAATAGAGGAGGGAGGTGGCTGCACCCCCTTCAACCCTTAGATATCTAAACCCTAATTTGTGTTGTTAGGGGAGGAGAAAAGAGTGGAGGCTCTAGGGTTCTAGAGAGTCGATTTGATTTTGTGCTAATGTATTGAGTCTTTGTCCTCCATTGATGGAGTGGTCAGAAACCAATACCATATCAAATCAATCCAAAAAAGTTTCTTCAAGATGAGTTCATTTGCTTTCTTTCTCTCTATTTGATGATTTGAGTCTTTCTTTGATCCGCGAAGTTTTGCGTGGTTTCGGACGTGATCTAGCTTGCTTTGACATGTGGGAATACATCTAGGATCATCAAGATCATCAACCACCCACGAGCAAGTTTCAAGATCATATTTTTGTTTTGACTCGGTTTTGACCTAACTTCGCTCAAACGGAAAAGGTCGAATCTTGGCAAGGATCATCACGATCGTTGCTTGGAATAGGTTCTGACATCCTTAGGAAGGTGTGTGTCAAATTTCACGAAGTTTGGACGCACGAATCAAAAGATAGATCAATTTGCGTTTGGTTTTGGTGATTTTCCTGCTCATCGTGCTAGAGGTCGACCGCCCACCGAGAGGTCGACCGCTAGCAAATCGGTCGATCGCCGTGTGAGAGGTCCGACCGCTAGGCAAAATATTCGACCGATTTACGAGAGGTCGATCGCCATGTATTGAGAGGTCGACCGATTCCAAAGGTCGAACGATTTGACGATCGGTCGCCCGAGACTTGGTGATAAGAGTTTTTGTAGGTTTTGCCTCGGGGTTTTGATTGGATTTAATACAAGTCTTCCGCTGTGCTTGATTGATTGATCTTCATAGTTTTCATAGCTATTGGAGTGAGATTCGTATTAAATTCGATCGTTTGTGAAAAAGTTGAGCGTGCTCCTATTCACCCCCCCTCTAGTCGCCTTTTCGGTCCAACACTTATGCAAACTGCAATGGTTAGCATCACTTGAGCCTCATGCGAGTGATAAAAAACAGAGTGAACTGCTCAAAGAAAGCTAAAGGCTACACCTTTCTTTCTTGTATTAATTTCACAACCACCAAACTGTCCCAAGTTAAGCCTAAACGACAACACAGCATGTTGCTAGATGAACTATGCACAGTTCATTTTCTTTCTTCTTCTTCATGGAGAGCGCACTGTTCAGTGTTCAAAGTTCCTTCTGAGAAATACAGATAAACATACTTTTCTCAAGTATTTATTCTTACCATATGCATCTTATCACAATGTTGTCCAACTCCAACTTGTAGCTAACAATAAGAAAAAAAAAAAGCCCAAACGACTGTTTTTGGAGGAGGGGTACAAGAAGTAGAGTAGTTAGTACTGCCGCCGTCCAGCCATTGGACGGCGTCCTCGTTGAAGTCGAAGGAGGGGTCCTGGAGGAGCTCGGCCTTGAGGGTGTCGTGCACCCGTCAGAACGCCGCCGCCGCCGTCTCTGGTCGCGCTTCGCTCGTCCCCGCCGCGGCATAAATGCAGTATCTTGTGTGGGTGTGTGGGTGGGCACAGGGCAGGTGCGCGCGTGTACGAGCGGACGAGCGAAAGTCGCAGCCGACAAGACGTGTGGGCGAGGCGACCATATCGGTCTTATTTAGCTGGTGTCGTTTTTTTAGAACTTTCCTTCTAGTAGTATTTTTTTGCGCTCGTTTCAGAATCAGCACAAGGGGACGCGCGGCACGCTGTGGAGTTTTTTATTAGGAAACCGGGCCCGGCCAGGAGTTCGGGTCCGGGTGGGCACCTCATCCACCCTAGACTATATATAGGAGAAGGGACCCCCTAAGCATTGTACACAATTCATTATTGGAAGAGCAATAAAGAGAAGCCTGCAGTCCCCTCTCATACCTGTGTTTCATCTATTGTTGCGTTCTTGTGTTGTTGCATCATTCTTACGATTCTGATTTTGTATACGAGGTAATCGCTCGGACTGGACTTGCCAACGACGGTTCCGCAACACGTTATCAGCACGATCGACTCTCCTCGCATCGAAAAGGTAACCGTCGATGAACGACACTCGTATATTGAATCGTTTTTCTAGATTGCATTCAATTCTGCAAATTTGGCTTTCTAGACTCGTTTTCTGCGGTGCAAATTTACTCTAATATGTCGCGAGCCGACTTGAAGTTGTAGGATCGCGGCAAGGCTACGATAGCACAAACAAAATTTTTACCGCGCAACCAAGGAACCACCGCAAGTAATAGATCACGAGATTACCACTAGACGCGCCGACTCGTAGCGGAAGTAGAGTCGATGTAGCGAGTTGATGCGATCAGAGTCGCATTTGCTGCGCGCGCTTCTCCTCCTACTCCGACGAACGCCGCAGTTCTCCTCGGCTCCCGAGGTCGCCGTGAGTCGCGGATCGCCCTAGTGCCGATGCTTCGCAACAAAGACCTCCAAGGTATCCACACGCACGGGCGGGGACACCACGCGCAGAGTGCTAGCGCCGACGGCGTGGTTGAGGAGAGCGTGGCTATTAGGGTTTCGGATTTTCCGATCGATCACTTCACCCCATGCCACCACCTCTCTAAATATAGGCATCGATAATGGGTTCGAATGAAGGCCCATTAGGAACTCGTGGCCTATAAGAATTGGATCTCCATCCAAATCAAATCCTTGCCCTTTAAGTGTGTGACCCTATAGGTTCGTGTGTAATCGGTTGTGACTTGAAACTCTTTCCGATCACGAGTCGTCACGGTACCTAGCAAAGACATAACGATTCCCGAACACACACGTAATATATCGGACGAACCTTAATGCAATATGATCTACGACTGTGTCCTTATCACTTACGACCGATTCAGACTTAGTCACGACTAGATTCATAATCGATTAACCAAGACGTAACTCCTCACGACCGATTAGTATCTAACTACGACTGCTTGCAACTTCTACGACCGATTGGTGATAATGTTCGAGTAGTCTTCGACCAGGTCGTATCTCCATACGACTTCACCGAGCCTACGACCTTTGGCAACTGAACGACCTGCTTGTGTATTCTCCTTTTGCCTCACGACATCTGGTTGAACTCCAGGTGAGATAATATATCATCCATGGACTGTTCAATACTTTCTCGATCAAGTGTCGAATAACTTCATGTGGTCGACATTTCGACCACTAGTGGCATGGCCATGCACTTACTTTATTCGACCACAACGAGGGGCCCAGAGATATCTCTCCTGTTATGTTAGGAGGGGCAAATCCCATATCCGACCAGTCACATTCCTCCGCATGTTTCATAGCATACCCGAAAGCTACCTTTATAACTACCCAGTTACGGAGTAGCGTTTGGCAACCCCTAAGAGTGCTATTACACATGTAGGAAACCATGCTGATCTCAGGTCTAAGGATTATACATCATCATTGCTTGAGACCAACTAACGACACATAGAATCATAACAATCTCAATAGTGTCTCAAGGTGGGTCTTATCCAACACTATGTTCTCTAACTTGTGTCCACATTATTGATTCGATATCTCTATATCCATGACCGGTGAAACATGGTCATCAATCAATACATGTACTAGTCGTGAGAGTCTTTGGTGTTCACCAAAGTGACATTCGACTGAGGATACTTTTAAGAACGATATCATATAAGATAAAGAGTTTCACCAACAAGTCACATACTCATTGATCTATATAAGCGATGATTCATTCAAGGAACAAGATAACATATTATCAAATGTTATGAACATCTTGAAATACAATCATCTCTATGATTGCCTCTAGGCATATTTCAATGTAAGTCGCCAAGACAATGCCGATCGGCGATTGCATGAAAGAGCGGATGTCGATTGTACCGTAGATTGAAAATTGCAAACCGTTCTAACCTACCGCGAGTGACTTGAAGTCGCGGAAAATCCGATCGGAGGTTGCATGAAAGAACCGATGTCGATTGCGATGTTTTACATCGTATTGTATTGCATACATACATTGATGAGCATAATTACGAAAAAGGATTTTTGGCCTCCATGAAGAGCAAGCCGTATTGCGCACCGCACTCGATCCCGCAAGAGATCCCTTCCTCGCGCTTCGCAGCGCCGCCGCCGCCCGCGGCGCCTTGAAGGTCGCGCGCGGCGGCCGCCGCCGGCCACCTTGGAACCCTCCGTAGCGGCCCCACCGGCACCGACCGTGATCATCCAAGAAAAAGAGAAAAAGGGGGCGGGGATGGAGGCCATCATCGCCGCCGCCGGCCGCGCGCCCGCCCGTCATCCGCGCCCCGCCGACACCGTCGCGGCGCCCAAACCGATAACATCCGGCCGGCGCGCTTGCCAGCGCAGCGCTGCCGATGCCCGCCTCCCGCTTGCACGGACACGGCCCGCCGCGGAGCGCTAGAGGAAGCACGGAGGCCGCGGCGCCACCACGCCACGGCGCGCCGCCGGAGCCGCCGTGGGAGCCGCCGGAGCCGTCGACCCGCCGTCTTGGCGCGCGCCGAAGCTTCGCCACCGCGCATTGCCGACGCCGCAGCCGCCGGACGCCGCATTGCCGGACGCCGCCGTGCGTTCGACCGCCATCGCCGCTGCCGCTGCCGCCGCACGACGCCGTAGAGCCGCGCGCTTAGAACCGGGTAGAAACCCTAGGTTCCTCCTACCCCGTGAACCCCTTAAACCGACCACGTGGGTCGGACCATTGTGGGCCTAGATTTCGGCCCGGCAAAGAGAAAAAAAGGAAAAAAAAAGGGAGAGGGGGCCGACCGAAAATCGATTTTTGCAGAAAAAGCCTTGAAGTTTTTCGTAATTACGCGCAAGTTTTCGCGTATAATGAATTTTTGCATAAAACCCTCGGAAGATACGAAATTTACGCGCGAATCCTCTCGTAATCGAAGTTTTGCGTTTTAGCCCCGAAACTTGCGATTTTAAAAGTGACTTTTCCAGCAGAAAAGGGCCTCGGGAATCCAAATTTTTGCATATTTTTGAAATTTGAAGCATATTTATTCCTGTTATTATTATTTCTATGCAATTTATTACTGTATTTACTGTTTTGATTATTTGTAATTATTTATATTGCTTTTAATCACTGGAATAGCAGTAAATCTTGAAAAATGCGTAGAAAAATACGGGAACATTATAGGAATTCTTGCAACCTTTTATGTACATTACCAGCAGTAATCTTATGCATACCTTGCATGAATATGCAGATGACTGGAATTACGAACCGGGAGTTCGAGGAGCTGGCCCAGCATGACCAGAATTATTTGACTTGGGCATCGATGTCGAGATCGCATTGGAGCCAAGAAGCTCCGGTCGCTATTGGACTCGCGCCCGCAGATGTCGCTCCAAGCTGCCGAGGAGAATGATCAGCACTTCATTTTCTCGACATCATCTTTGCCTAACTCTCAAGAATGAGTATATGGCGCAGAAGAGCGCATCGCCTTATGGACCGCCTCAAGAAGCGGTTCGAGAAATCGGTACACCATCCTCGCCTGACAGAGCAGAATGGACTCGACTACGCTTTGTCGACTACAAGACCGTGGGGAGTACAACTCGCTTTGCATGCAATTTGTACAAATCTTCACTCGTGGTAAAGTAATCACAGATGAGGAGAAGATTGAGAAAACCCTATCTACCTTTCACCCAAATGCGGTGCAATCCGCACGCAACTACCGTCAGGATGGCTACAAGGAATACGCCGAACTGATTGATATCATGCAAGTTGCGGAAGCTCAGGATGAGGTTCTCAGAAAGAACTACATCTCACAGCCACCTAGTAGCAAAGTTGGCCATGAAGTCAACGCTAGCAGCTACAAGGTGAGAAAGCCTCACTCAAAGCAAAGAGGCAAGAAGGGTAAGGTCATGAGTCACAAGACCAAGCAGAACGCTCAGACCAAGAAAGGAGAACAAAAGAAGTGCGATGAGAAGCCCTATGGTCAGCAAGACCAAAGCTGCTACAAATGCGGTACTTGGGGACATTGGTCACGTGTCTGCCGTGAACCGCAACATGTGATTGATGCTTTCAAGGCAAAGAAGAAGGGCAAAGGACAGCATGAGGCGCACCTCGCCATTGCAGGCATAGAAGATCCACAGTCATTGGCTGCACCTATGGATGTGGACATCCCTGCAGCAACTCCTACCACTCCTTCATTGGACATTGCAGCAGCCGCAACCATTGTTGCCAATGAAGAAAATATAGGAGAAGATCAGATTCAGGCAGAAGTTGCTTCATACTTCGCTGATTCGATCTAGTACAAGAATAGTACTTATTTTTACAGTCATTTGCAGTTTATGTTAGGATTTTCTTTTGAATAAAGGTTGTAAGCTCTAGAAGAGCATTAGCAATAAATTCTTATGATGGGTTCAGCAAGACTTTTCCGTATTAATAAAGCAAGTTTTGTTCTGTTTTGAAGTATGTTTTATGTGTGGATTGTTTTGCTCCATATTAATAAGTACTTTATATATCAGAACGCGTGTGGCGCCCTATGGAGGAAGTGTGCCTAGTGGATAGCGGCACAACGAATAACATACTGAGAGAGACGAAATTTTTCCAATGATCAAGAAGAATCTTCGGTAGTCTTACGACAATCGCTGGCAATGATATTTGTATAATAGGCTCAGAAGAGCCACAATTATACTCCGATGGGCACAACATTGGTCATTGAAGAAGCCTTGTTGTACCGGAATCGACTAGAACTCTCTTAAGTTTTAAAGATATTCGCGCTAACGGTCTCCATGTAGAGACCAAGAAGAGTATGGTAAGGAATACCGCCATTACAAAGCGCGAGGAGAATGGGAAAAGGGTATTAGAACGACTTCCTTCATATGAATCGGGCTATACTACACTCATATTAGGGCACCGCAGCCTATACCGTCCCGAAACAAATTTTAGAAGCTCAACTTTTCGTCTCGGCATGATAGATTAGGTCACACAGTCTTAGAATGATGAGAAATATAATTAACAATTCTCGTGGACATAATATTAATGTAAAGAATTTCCGAATCCGTAAGATTTCGTGTGCCTCGCATGTGCCACCGGAAATTAATTACTAGACCCTCTCCTCACGAAAGTGAAGGATGAAATCCGCATTCTCGGACCGAATCCAGGAGATATTTATGTCCTATTCAGCCTCGTCGGGCCATTTAGGTATTTTATGGTGCTCATCGATGCTTCCTCAAATGGTCGCATGTATGCAGTATCTCACGAGAAACCATGCTTTTGCAAAGCTGATCTCGCAGATAATTAAAATAAAGAATAATTTCACGATCATCATGTGAAGTCCATCGAATGGACAACGCCGAGAATTTACTTCAAAGGCATTTGATGATTATTGTATGGCAATGGGAATTACCGCTGAGCACTCTGCACCACATGTCCACACCTGTAATGGAGTAGCAGAGGCATTGATTACAAGAATTAAATTCATTGCCCGACCGCTTTACGTAATTGTAATTTACCAACTACGTGTTGGAGACACGCGATTCGCATGCAAAGAACTCTCATCAATTTTAGACCGTCGGCATACAACATCCATTCACCTATGCAACTAGCGCAAGGGTCACCACCGAAAATCTCTCATCTTCGAAGGTTTGGTTGCAAGGTTTATGTACCTATACCACCACCGCAGCGAACTGCAATGGGCCCTCTCCGAAAGTCGGGATATACGTTGGTTATGAGATCGCATCCATAATCGTATCTCGACCCAATGATCGAGATTTGCATACACCCGTTTACGATAGCATATTTGATGAGGATAGTTTCCCGTCATTAGGGGGAGGAAATCAACCTCTTGATGAAAAATATCGGGAAATAACGTGGCAAGCCACGGGAATTAATGCACATGACCCACGCACTAGTGAAGCAGATAGAGAAGTCCAGAAGATAATTGATTTGCAAGCATTAGCGAATCAACCGCTCGACCACTTTAGTGATTTGAAGAGCGTGACTAAGTCGCATGTGCTCGCACGCAATGCACCGAGAGGGTTGAAATACCAAAGAAAATAGAAGGTATCCCTAATCCCGCCCAGAGGCCTCGTAATAAAAGGACGAGAACTCCGCCCTCGAATCCCAAGTAACCGGGACGCCGCGAAAAGGATAAGAAGGACTTGTCACACCCATCATCAAGTACCCCACAAATGTAGGGGAGCCGCTTGAGACTGGCGCTGTATGGAACCTTCAAACAAAGGGCATACCAGATTTGAATATTCCCACCGAGGAGACATCAAGCATGGATGTGTGCGCACACATCGGAGTCGAAAAACTAAAGGACTTGCCCCGCAATTGAAAGCAAATGAAGGTGTAGAAGCATTAGCGTAACCGCTCATGAAGAAATAGCTATAAATTATGTGACTACGGGAGAATCTATGAATAGAGCAACAACCAATGTCGACATCTATTTTGCAAAGAAAATTGCCACAATCATTGATCTTGATCCGAGCTCGCATCGCCATTGAATGCAAGAAAAGATCAGATTGGAAAGATTGGAAAAAGGCAATAGAGGCAGAATTAATATCTCTGAATAAAAGAGAGGTGTTTGGGCCTGTAAGTCGCACACCTCCCCATGTGCACCCTGTAGGGCATAAATGGGTATTTGTTCGAAAGAGAAATGAAAGAAATGAAGTTGTAAGATATAAAGCAAGGCTTGTTGCACAAGGTTTCACTCAAAGACCAGGAGTCGATTATGAAGAAACCTATTCCCCGGTCATGGGCGGAACTACCTTTAAATATTTAATCTCAATGACAGTAAATCTGAATTTAAAAATGAAATTGATGGATGTGGTAACTGCATACCTTTATGGGAACTTGATTCAAAATTTATATGAAGGTACCCAAGGTATATCCTGCATCAACCAAGACAGAGCAAATAGAAATCTATACGAAGTGCAACTCGTAAAGTCACCGATGGATCAAGCAATCAGCAGAATGTGGTATAATCGCCTAAGCGACTTTCTCCGCAAGAAAGGCTACACGAACAGTGAGGATTGTCCTTGTGTATTTATACGGCGATCCTGTGATGGATTCAGATAATCTCAAGATATGTAGATGATCCGAATATCATCGGGACTTTGGAAGATATTGGAAAAGCAAGCTCTTACCGAGTCGAGTTTGAAATGAAAGATTTGGGAAAAACCAAATATTGCCTAGGCTTGCGCTTGAGCATACCCCAAGGGATTTTAGTACATCACCAACCTACACTCGTAAGGTGTTGGAAAGGTTCGCTTGAAAAGGTATATCCTCAAAAGTGCCGATGATCGTGAGATCCTTGCAGCAAGACAAGGACCCGCTCGCACCTAGAGAAGAGGGGAGGAAGTCACGGGACCGAATTCCCATACTTGAGCGCAGCTTGAGCACTCATGTATTTGGCAAATCAGACTAGACCGGACATTGCATTTGCAAGTGAACCTACTAGCAAGGTATAGTGCAGAACCTACCAAAAGGCATTGGCAGTGAATTAAGGACGTCTTCCGATACCTCCAAGGAAGTAAAGATCTTGGTCTGTTCTACAGAAAGAACCAGGACCTTACAATGATCGGCTATGCAGATGCCGGTACTGTCGGACCGCATCTGACTAAGTCGCAAACAGGCTATGTATTCCTGTGTGGTGGAACTGCAATTTCATGGAAATCATCTAAGCAAAGTATGGTATCAACTTCGACGAACCACTCAGAAATCATAGCACTGTACGAGGCCGCACGTGAATGCACTTGGCTTCGGCGGATGATTCACCACATCCAGCAGTCATGTGGATTGAATACCGCACAAACCCCCACTATTATCTATGAAGATAATGCAGCTTGTGTTGCACAAGTGCAGATGGGTTATGTGAAGAGTCCTCTCACAAAGCATATCAACCCCAAGTTCTTCTATGCTCATGAAATGCAAAAGATGGACGAAATTAAGGTATTGCATACTAAGTCATGTGAAAATCTTGCAGATTTGTTCACTAAATCACTTCCAGCATCTAGTTTTGAAAGGTGCGTACGTGGAATTGAGATGATGAAACTTAGAGAAGTGCAGAATTCAGGGGGAGAACCTTCACAAACTCATTACTAAAGCTTGATCACGAAGATCGAGTACCCAAAGAGCAAATCCTGGAGATTAAATAAAATTGGGTGGATTGTACTATTTTTCCCTTGACGAGTTTTCCTGAAGTTTTCTCGGTTAAGGTTTTTAATGAGGCAATTCGTGCAACATAGCAGAACATGATTCATGTACTCTTTCTCCAAAATTTTTCCCACTGGGTTTTTATGGAGTTTTAGCGAGGCATGAACATGAAGGATGAGAGCCCAAGGGGGAGTATTAGGAAACCGGGCCCGGCCAGGAGTCCGGGTCCGGGTGGGCACCTCATCCACCCTAGACTATATATAGGAGAAGGGACCCCCCAAGCATTGTACACAATTCATTATTGGAAGAGCAATAAAGAGAAGCCTGCAGTCCCCTCTCATACCTGTGTTTCATCTATTGTTGTGTTCTTGTGTTCTTGCATCATTCTTACGATTCTGATTTTGTATACGAGGTAATCGCTCGGACTGGACTTGCCAGCGACGGTTCCTCAACATTTTTTTCTGGTCTTGCGAGGGATTGCCGGCCGTCATCGGTGGCCGAGTCATTTTCCTCTGGCTTCTCGGCAGCAGTAGCGGGGCTAGGAATTCAGCCATAGGATGCACACGCAAAGCAACGTCTGTTACGATTAGTTGAAACTAGACATCACAAAGCGGTTTTTGTATGTTCCTTCATAAAATTCATCATCTGAAAACATTTTCGTTGTGAAAAGCACAATGTATACTATATAGTAGTCGTAGTAACATCTTTTTACATGTCATCAGTATAGTAATCAATTTAAAAAATAACTTACATAATATTTGAATATAAGAAAAAAAGTGTAGGATCGAATACAACAATCAGAGAGGGGGTGAATGATCTTCTCTATCTCGCCGTGCGCTGATCTTCTCTATCTCCCGATGTGGTTGGTGATGATCGGGTGATCAACACAGCACGTGATCGTAGACAGCGAAGTTGACGAAGAAGAACTGTCTCGCCACACACTGCTCGAACGAGAACAAATATGAGACGATGCTTAGAGAAACACGTCGCTGACGCGAACAAGAATTTCTTGGAATAGATCTGATCTTTTATTTCTGAATCTTGTTCTGTGACTACAAAATGCTCTGATGGCACCCCTCAAATCCTAGTAAAAAGACTCCAAAAGCTTTCTCCCGAAAGTCCTCTGTAAAAGCCACGAAAAACCACATAGAACTCTTAACCTCTGCCTTCTTTTATAGGCTATAGTCCTAAATCGTGTCCTTAACAAACACAGCACAAAATCTTATCTTTTTCAAAAATCAAGGGACCCGAAACCCTTCCAAACACGGGTTTTCTATTATCTCTAAACCTTCTAAATATAAAACACATTTCATATTTCTTCACACGTCGTAAGCCTTTAGAACTACACCTCCCGAAGCTTCTCCGCGCATCATGCATGCACCTTTGATCTCCACGTGCCCCAGCATAAGCCCGACCACCTCGTGACATCATCGACCGTCTGAACCTCGGATTTCCTCATCCTAGTCCCGGTCCACCTTGTCTTTGGCCGACAGCAGCAGTAGGGAGGATGGCGTCGGGGAGAGGAGAAGCAGCAAGGGGTGGAGGTACTGGAGCATAGTGCTACTGTAGCATAGTGCTACTGTAGCACGATGGCTACTGTAGCAGAGGGTGGCTAGGGTTTGATGCCCCTCCTTTTGCCTTCTAGTGGGCTACCGGCCCACTCATGGGCCTTGGGCTACTATGGCCAGCTCCCCTCCTCTTGAATATGGATTGACGGGCCATTTCTCTTCTAAAATTCTGATTTTTTCTTTCTAATTCTATTTAATTTCAGTACTAATCACTTATTTGTTTTATGCTTAAACGAGATGTTACACACACAACAACACAGGAGAAGTCAATCGGCCAAAGCCAAATCCAAATCGGGAGATCAAGAACACAACAATTTTTTTGGGGAAAAGAAGCCTATTGCTTACAGATTTTTGGATCTAAGAAGCAGCAGTCGTAGGAGCACCTTCAACCGAAATAATAAGGGGGAGAAAGTCCAATCCGGCACTGCGAATGACCTAGCGAACCTGCCGCCAGGGGCGGAGCTGGGCCTCGGGCCTCTCGGGCAATGGCCCGAGACCCAGCGAAAAATGCCTGTTAAAAATAAAAATAAGAAGCATAAAATAACAGCTGAAACATCACATTGGGCCGAAATACACTGGGCCAGCCTGAGGCATGGGCCGGCTCTGGCTCCGCCCCTGCCTGCCGCCGTCCCATGTCTCCACTTCTGCTTGGGATGGGGAGACCCTCATCCGAAAGAAGCTCTGGCCGTTTGAGACTAAATCTCATGCTTATCATCCCCTTTACTCGTAAAATGTAGACACCAAGTCACCCCTCGCAAAAGAGAAAAATGTATCCAACATGTCACGACAAGGTTTGTCCAAAGTTTGAGCCAGAATGCCAGATAGATGTCATGAAATTCCAAAGGGCGTCGGTAAGACCTAGGATCCACGCATCACCAAATCCTAAAACTCTTTTAAACAGGAAAAAAAATCTTAGAAGTCCAGAACTCATTAACTAATCTTAGTAGGAAACGTAAACCCTGTAACATACACAGATCCAGAGAGCCCTCACCCACAGGTCCACCGGATTTTTGGCAGAAACAACACATTTTCAACCCATATTTGCAGATATGACAACTGACTCCGCGTATTTACAAAAATAGCACCGTTGACGCACGGTCACCGTGCGCCAACGGCTCCCACGCTGCCATGTGGCGTTGGCGTACGGTCACCGTGCGCCAACGCCTCCTCTCGACCGACCCTGCCGCCACCTTAGCGCATTGGCGCACGGTCAGCGTGCACCAACGGTTGGAGCACGGTCAACGTGCGCCAACGGCCCGTGCGCCACCACATGTCCCTCCCTCCCCTCCGCCGCTAAGGTTTCAAGAAATTAGGGTTTTGGAAATTCGGGTTTCGCGGCTGTTCGTAGAAATTATAAAATATAGCAAATGATTCAAAAAATATTGAATTTTTTTGTGGAGCCTCCCGACATAGTGTACTCTATGATGTAAATTTGCCATAATTTTATTCATTCAGAATTTTTCTCGCAATTTCATCCCGACACACTCCCTCCGGCCCTCCCTCCCGCCCGCCACACCCGTCACGCACCTGGACTGTTCTGCGGAGAATTAAAAAACTACGCGGTGGCCATCTTTCCCACCGTCCCTCCTCCCTCCTCCGCACATCTGTCTCCTCATCCAGAAATTTAGGCGCCAACGCTTACGGAATTCCCGATGCCAACGCCGCGACTCCTCCTCTGCTCGGCTATAAATACCGAACTCTAGCACTCGCTCTTCGCTCATCTCATTTGCGTTTTGATTCTAGTTCTTGCGCTCGTTGCTGAGAACTCAGAGAACGTAACATAATTACTTTCATTGGGAGGTTAACTGTTTTCTTGCTTCTCGTCGCTCGTCACTCGGCCTTTTTTTTTTTTACTTTCCCTCAAAGGGCAGGTAATTTGTCGGATGCTTTTGCCGTTACCATCGTAATCATAATTAGTCAGTCATAGTCAGCTAGTCGTAATTAGTTAGTTTAGGGGCGATTAATTAGTCATAATTAGTTAGTTTACTAGTAATAAATTAGTTTAGTAGTAATTAATTAGTCGTAATTAGTTTAGTAGTCATCATTACAGTATATTAAATAAGTGGAAATGAGGTACAAGTATTTTTTAGTGGTAATTAATCAATCATAATTAGTTAGTTTAGAGGTAATTAATTAGTCATAATTAGTTAGTTCACTAGTAATGAATTAGTTTAGTGGTAATTAATTAGTTGTAATTAGTTTAGTAGTCATCATTAAGACATATTAAATAAGTAGAAATGAAGCATTGGTAATTTTTTAGTGGTAATTAATCAGTCGTAATCAGTTGTGCATATTAAATTAGTGGAAATAAACTACTAGTAATTTATTTAACGGTAATTAATTAGTCGTTTTTAGTTAAGTAGGAATTAGTTAGGCATAACTCATTCGTAATTATTTAGTAGTTGTTGTGGCTTTAAGTATTTTTTGAACATGCAAGACTTATTTGTGTTTTACGGTGATGGTCTCGTACGAGCCGGACCCGATGGGTTGGACCTGTCAAAATGCCAGTACAAGGTGGTCCGTGCCCGGGGGGGGCTCTACACGATGAATATTCACGAGCTGCGAAGCTGGATCCGGTGGGAGTTCGTCACAGAGCCAAAGACGAAAAAAGTTGTGATCGAGGCGATCATCTACACGAATTATGTGTGGGAGCTCGTTAAGGTGAATGAAAGCATAGCATGGAGGTAGTACATGGAGATTGCCTCCCAGCCCGAGGCGGCCATTCACGGGAAGCATATGGTGTACGTGAATTTCGTATGGAAAGCACCGGGAAACCCTGATGATGCTAGGGCCTCTACAAGCGGGCAAGTGTAGCCCGAGTGTGAAGATGGCAGCACGGAATATGTTGCCTTGGAGGAAAGTCCCGCGCCTAATTTTATGCCAAATGAGGGGGTGGAAACGTGGTGGTCGGCCCGCATTAACGACGTGAGTTATGAAGAATTTACATCCTTTTACGTTTTTCACTGTACGATGCACTTATACCATGGAATCACAGAACATAGACGACTTAACATACCAGCCCGACGTGGAGGTTCCGCGACAAGGGGAAGAGGAAAGCTCCTTCGACCGAGACCGACCGACGTCGTAGCGTATTCAGCCGATCGGGCGCACTCCGTATCGAAGATCCTTATTATGTTTCTTACTATACGATCCACTTACATCATAGAATCGCAGGACATGGACGGCTTCGATACTCGCCACCACCGTGGGCAGCCCCGAGACAAGGGGCACTCACTATGGCGCCGCGGAGATTAGTTGCACACATCGTTAAATAGGATACTCTTTGTCAAATTATAAGTTTGCCCTGGATGATCTATATTGTACCACGGGCTACATAATATTGTGTATGAACTAACTGAGGGAAATGTGTGGCGTGCAGATCATATAACGATGTACCGTAGTCTTCGAAACACACACACAAGTCGGAGGTTACGGTACATCGTTATATGATCCGCATGCCACGCGTTTCCCTTAGTTGGTTAAAACACAAGCTTATTTAGACTGTGGTACAATACAGTATTAAATAATATCATCCACAACAGACTGATAAATTAACAAAGAGTGTCTTATTTGATTGGGTTACATGTGATAATATCTCGTCCTCCATCCCGGTTCATACACAAGCTTATCTAGACTTTGATATATCCCGTGTTATGCGATTATGTTTGGGTATATTTATATTCATATTTTGCTTTTCTATATTTGTATGCGTATTTTGGTTGTTATGTGTGTACTGTACTTCTGCGCCATATTGTATATCGATATCTCGAATGGAGTTGTAATGCAGTTTTTTCTATACATTCCAAATCACATGAAATCATGAACCCTAATTTTCGAAACTTAGAATTCAAATTTTCGCGACCTATATTCTAAATTTTTGAGACAATTCCAGAGCACATATCAAATTGTCCAAATAGTACACAATCAAGTCCACTACGTGATGAGCCTTCAAAATTAAATTCATAATTTTTGGAGCTCAATTTCTACATCTACAAATTCGTACAACAGTACATTTATATGAAATTGCAAGAAAAATTCTGAACGAACAAAATCATGACAAATTTACACCGTATAGTACACTATGTCGGGAGGTTTCACAAAAAATTTCATAATTTTTTGAATTCATTTGCTATATTTTATAATTTCTACGAACAACCGCGAAACCCGAATTTCCAAAACTCTAATTTCTCGAAACCCTAGCGACGGAGGAGAGAGAGGGACACATGGCGACGCGTGCCATTTCTCCAAATACATAAACTCGATAGTCATTTCTATAAATACGAATTAAAAATTGTCAAAAATTCCCGATCCACCGCGCCGCGGATCCTCACCCCACCCGCGCCCGATAGAGACGCCGGCGCGTCACGAGACCAAAAATCGCACCAAAAGCACAAGCAAAACAGGCAAGACACCACGCCACCGCCACAACAACACATCACCCGCCGTCTGTCTCCACTTCTGTCCACACCGCGGCCGCAGCCAGGCCAAATGCCCGTGAGCACGAAACGCCACGCCGCGCCTCTGCCTCTTTAACCCCACCGCGCCGGGCGCAAAAACTCCTTTTGTTCCCCTTCGCTTTTTAAATGCCACCGCGGCCCACGCCGAGACTGCACGCCGCTGCCGCTGCCAAGCCCGCGCCTGCCTCCACCAATGCCGGCGAAGAGGTCGTCGTCGGCGACGTCGGTGGTGGCCCTCCCGACCGGCCGCCGCGCGCGCGCCCGCTTCTGCCTCCGCCTCGCCGCGCCGCTCTCCTTCCTGCTCCTCCTCGCGGCGCTCCTCCGCACCCAGCCCCTCGCCGCTCCGCCCGCCGCGCTGCCGCCCTCCGCGGGCCCCGGGAAGGTCGCCTTCCTCTTCCTTGTCCGCGCGAGCGTGCCGCTCGACTTCCTCTGGGACGCCTTCTTCCGCGTAAGCACCAAGCCGCCGCCTCCGATTCGTTCTTTCGTTGCGTTTGGTTCGGGTTTAACTATTGACTATTCTGATTGGTTCTGATCGCCGCGTGGTTCGGCAGAACGGTGACGAGGGGAGGTTCTCGGTGTACGTGCACTCGGCGCCCGGGTTCGAGCTAGACCGCACCGCGACCGGATCATCGTACTTCTACGGGCGGCAACTCGCGAAGAGCGTAAAGGTATCATGGTGTCTTACCTTCGATGTGGGTATCGATACGGTTGCTCTCGTTGAGTCCTGGGCTTGATTTGAGTTGGGGAAATATGGTCGTGTCTTGCAGGTGGCGTGGGGCGAACCGACCATGGTCGAGGCGGAGAGGTTGTTGTTCGCTGCTGCGCTTGAGGATCCCACCAATCAGCGCTTTGTTTTGCTCTCGGATAGGTGTGGTACTTTCCCCACGTGTGTGTACTGATATTGTTCGTACATAGTTCAAATTTTGTGGGGTAGATCATGATATCTAGGGGGTGTTTGGTATGACTATAACTTTTCTGGAAAACAACTTCTGGCTGGGTTGGGCTGAAGATGTTTGATGTTTGATAATCTAGCTTTTAGATAGACTGGGTGGAGTTTCTGAGTTGGAGAGTGTCTGAAATGTCCTTGAGGCAAATGATGACTTGTTTGATGCCGTTTAATGACAATTGACGGCAATTACCGACAATTGACAACACTTTACGACAACTACCGACAATTGATGGCAATTAACGACAATTTGCACAAAGTAAATCTTAACGACAATTGACAACAATTAACAACAATTGGTCTAATTACATGATTACATAAGTAATCAATTCAATAATTACATAAATAATTCATTTATATCAAAAAAGGAAAAAAAGAAAAGAAAATCAAACAATTTTAAAAAAGAAAAAATTGAAACTGTTGGCGGCATCAGGTGGAGGGCTGCGGTGGCATTAGGTGGAGGACGGCGGCGGATCGGGAGGAGCAGCAGGAGGAGGAGAGCGGCAGCGGCTTATGCGGGACGAGGAACGCGGCGCCGAGTCGAGAGGAGGAGAAGGGCGACGGCGGCTTGGGAGGAGGAGGAGAGTGGCTGCGACTCGGGAGGAGGGTGGCGTCGGGTCGGGAGGAGGAGGGCGGCACCAGGGGAGGAGGAGAAGGGCGGTGACGGCTCGAGAGGAGGAGGAGAGCAGCTCTGGGTCAGGAGGAGTGGGCGGGACCGGGTTGGGAGGAGGAGAACGACGGCGTTGGGGTAGGAGGAGGAGAAGGGTGGCGACGGCTCGGGAGGAGGAGAGCGGCGACGGCTCAGGAGGACGAGGGCGGCACCAGGTCGGGAGGAGGAGGAGGGGAGCGGTGGCGGCTCAGGAGGCGCCGACAACGGAGAAGGGAAGGGAGGAGGGGTTTTGCTCGGTTGCAAGGGGTGGGTAAATAACCCTCAACTCTAGGGGCAATCTCGGAAGTCAATTCCACCGAAGGCGCGGGAAGCTACTCCGGGCGGCTTTTGGCTTCCGCACGTTGTAAATGGCTTCCGACTTTGGGAAAAGAGGTTGAAGAAAGTCGTCTGTTTGGGACAACTTCTAGCATTTTCGAGCGAAAAGCCGAAGCCGAAGTCGTCTCAAACAGACCCCTAATGTTCAACCTTGGTTGTCTGACTTGTGATCAGTTTAATTAGGATAAGTCTATTTGACCCTTAAACTCTTTCAAAAGTCTAGAAATCAATCCTAAACTACAAAACCAAACATTTCACACCCTCCAACTCTTAAAACCGTTAACTCTACCCCTAAGACCAAAACTACCCCGGTTTTACTGACGTGGTATCTACTTTAGCATCCATGTCACCATATTTTGCTACGTCATCAGCCAAATCACCTCCTCTCGCTTTCTCCATCTCCCCCTCTTCACACTCTATCTTCATTTCCTGCACAGTAGGCGGCCATGGAAGCGGCTTAGTTGAGCTCGGTGCTGGCGAGGACGACCTACTTCCACGCCATGCTTGTTGGATTTGCTCTGGACAACCTCTGTTGGGGCGAGGCTCTGCCGAGCTCCCCCTCGGTCCAGAGCTCCCCTTCCCACACGAGCGGCGGTCTCGACGGTTGGCTGAGGCTGACGCACGGGCGCACGAGGAGGCTGAAGCTTCGGAGGGCGTTAACGGTCGGTAGGCTCGACGATGGCGTGGAGCTCCGTCAACCCCTACCATAAGGTTATGGGACTAAGGCTACATAAGATGGTTCTTTTTCGCGTGACGAAGCTAGCTTTCTTGAATTGCAACATGGTATTGCTCGATTAAGTCGTAAGGGAGGTAAAATTTTGCTCGATTTGGTTGATTGCTTCCTGCACTAGCCAATTGCTCCTGCCTAGACTCGCACGTGTTCCAATTACTCCACACAACAACATTCCATTCCATCGTCGTGTTCTACATTTTGACACGCTCACTTCTTTCTCCTGTCCATTGTGTGACCACCTCCTTGGATCACCTGCCGCCGCACGTCGCCGCCGACGTGAATCCGATGCATCTCTCCAAGAACAACCACCTCCATTAGATTCGCCTCGTCGCCCTCATCCTGTTTTGTTTGCTTCCCAAGCTTAACCGTCACCCCGAAGTTGCTGGCGAGCAGAGAGCGACGCCACGGTTTGCCTCCCTCCCTGTCGTTTCTTTCTTGGCAAACCAGGGAAGAAGCCTTCGCTGTCTCTATCAATGGCATGTGGGTCCGAGGCTTGATTTTCATTTTAAACTACAAACAAAGTCACCTGAATATAACATGTGGAGCCATGAGGCGTTGGATGCCCATTGGAGCGGACATGTGTGCCGCGTCAACGAAAAACCGGGCTGAATTTGCTTCAGGGGGTATTTTGTCCGGTAAAGATATTTGAGGGGTTTCATAGTTGAGGATTGATTTTCAAACTTTCATAAGAGTTCAGGGGTCAAATGAACCTTTTCCGTTTACTAACTAGATGTTTAGTTAATTGAAAAAGTATATTTTACAACCCTCAGCTATGACCTTGGTTCAATTTTCAACTTTCAACTTCGAAACCGGTTACTTGTTCACTTTTCAACACTAAGTTGGTTTCACAAGCGGTTCTCGCCATGTTGGCGGTCACGTCACTGGTTTTAGCTTAAGTGACATCCTAATCAGCAGCATAATTATAAAAAGAAATAATTTTTTTATACATGTGCCCATGGGCCCACATGTCAGCCCTATCTCCTTCCTTCCTTGCAAGGAGAACAACAGAGAGGGAAAGCTATAGGAGGCGGCGGGCTGGGCAAGGTCCCCGCGACGGAGTGGTGGCAGGGCATAGGTGAGGGGAAAACGGAATGATTGTGAAGCAAGGAACCTCATGGTAGTGGTGGTTTGGCTACAGGCGCGCTGTGCTGGGCAGGCGATGGAGGTGGGCGGCGGTGTCATTCTGGTCATGGAGGCGACGACAATATGGTGGGAGAGGCAAAACTGAGCGCGTCAAAATATAGGGGAGGAAGGTAAGATGCTCGTGTACGAAGGAATCAGACGGATTCTCACCGGTCGCGATGAACCACGGCGGAAAAGCTCGACGGCGCCGGAGAAGAAGAACTTCGATTACGGGAAGCTGTGGTCATGAAAGTCAAATTAATTTCGGGATATGAGGGAGGAGGTGGTGGAACACGATGTGACACGAACAGTTTTGAGATTAGCTCACTAGGGCGGCAGGAGGTTATAGGTGGAGGGTGGCATGGTGTCTGCGGCCGTGGCTCAGGACACTAACAAATTATTCTGCTTAGATGAATCAAGAAAGTAAAGAGCAGCATGCTTTGGATTGATGATCTTACCGAAGCAAGCCTTCCTCTCATTCGTGATCACCTCATCATCTTTGTTCCTGTCGCTGCCCAACACGATGCCTTGATCTGGCCAACGTCGTAGCTCCCGCAACAATTTAGTCAGATCGGGGCAATGGTTTTCCAGAGATAGTTGCTGGAGATGAAGATGGGATATAGGCGGAGGAGAGGTCCTGCGACCGGCGATAAGGCCCTGCGGCCGGTGAACTGAGTTTAGCCTGGCTCGGCCATTAGCGCAAAAGAGAGAGGAGATTGGAGATGGGTGGCTTGAGATAGATGAGGAAGAAGGGGGTGAGGATGATCGGTGGGCCACACTGGTTTTTATTTATTTTTATTTAACTTATGCCATCAAGGATGCTATGTTAGCAAAACCGTTCCACGTGGACACCATGTCAGGGTCAAGTGACCTGATTTTCACAGTTTAAGGTCCCGTTTTAGACGGTTTTGAAGTTGGAGGTTGAAAAGCGGATCGAGGCTATAGTTGAGGGTTGAAAAATTGACTTTTTTCCTTAGTTAATTAACAAGTGAACTCGAGTGAAACCAGTAATTTCATGGCATCACACCATCATGTATAGTATGTTAGATATGTATATTGTGTAGGGTGTTATTTGCTATTGTCCATCCTTGTACTTGTTATATATTGGCCTTTGGCCCTTTGGAATAGATAAGATGCTTATTCCAAACATGGTATCAGAGCCATGAAAACCCTAAAACCCTACCAGCAGCCGCTGCCGCCGCCACCGTAGCTGTCGCCGCCGCCGCCGCTTCTACCGGAGGTTCCTTCGCCATCCCACTCCCCTAGTTCGGTTCGATGGGACGAACTTCCGGGAGTGGGTCGTTCACCTGAGGATCCACCTCAACAGCCAGCGTCTCTAGGGTCATCTCACCGGCGAGCAGCCCTATTCGCCTCGTCCTACACCGCCAGCACTGCCCGCTCTCTCTACTGGTGCGGATAAGGCGGCTCAGGAGGCCGCCAATGCTGCATTGGAGGAGGCCCTACAGCTCTACCAGTCTGAGCTGAACGCCTACGAGCGCTGGTAGGAGGCCGAGGCTCATGCTACTGCCATCCTGGTGGGTAGCATGCCCGTGACTATCTCCATGGATGTCGTGGAGCTGCCGACGACATAGCTTATGTGGGAGCGCCTCCGAGCTCACTATCAGCCGACGAGTGATGCTATGTATCTCTCAGTTGTGCATCAGGCGTATTCTCTTCAGCAGCTCGATGCCACCGTGGATGACTTCTACCAGAAGCTGTCTGAGGTGTGGCGTCAGCTTGACTCTCTGGGGCCAGATGTCTGTCGGACTTGTCCTTGCTGTGTGCGGCTTCGCGCTCAACAAGAGACTCACCGTCTCTACGACTTCTTGACGCGTCTCCGGCCTGAGTTCGAGAATGTGCGTGCTCAGCTCCTGACTCGCCACCCGCGCCCAAGCTTGGTAGAGGCCCTCACGGGTGTGCGTGCTGAGGAGACTCCTCACTGTGGCGTGGCTCAGATGCAGTCTGTCTTGTCTGCTTTAGCACCTGCTCCTTCGCCGGTTTCTTCAGCACCGACTATGATTCCTCCCCCAGCTCCTCCGGTGGTTACTGTTTGTACTGCGGGTCTCCACTGCACCTACTGTCAGCGTGATGGCCACAGGTATCAGGATTGCTACAAGCGAAGGAGGGACCAGGGTCGTCGGGGCGGACGTTCCCCGAAGGCTCTGGAGGTTCCTCTTCCTCAGGAATTGGCCCCTCTCGCCAGGGCTCCTCTGGTGACGCCACATAGCAGCTTCTCTCTCTGCTTCAGCGCCTCGGTGTCGGCTCGTCCTCAGACTCCTCAGGTTCTGCTCGTTTGGCTCTTGCTTCTCAGCAGTCTTCCTCGCCTCCGCCTCCTCCCTCGTCAGGCATCTTATCTCAGTGGATCTTGGACTCTGGTGCTTCTTTTCACATGACACCAGATTCTACCCATCTTACTTCCGTGCGTTCCACAGATTTTTCTTCCACTGTTCAGACTGCAGATGGTACCTCTCTTCCTGTTGTAGGCCGAGGCACCCTTTCCACTTCTTCTTTTCATGTTCCTACAATCTCTCATGTTCCTCAGCTTACTATGCAGCTTATGTCGGCTGGTCAGATCACTGATCACGACTGTCGTGTTGTTCTTGAGTTTGACTCTTGTTGTGTTCAGGACTGCCGCACAGGGACTCTGCTTGGTACTGGCCCTCGGCGCCGTGATCCGCAGCGTCTCTGGGAGCTCGTCTGTTTGGCTGTGTTTGCTATATTTTCCTCGCCCCTCGAGAACGTACCAAACCGATCGCCACCGTTGAGTGTGTCTTTTCGGGATCTGATGTCGAGCACAAAGGATATCGGTGCTGGGATCCTGTTGGTCGACGGATGCGGATTTCTCGGGATGTGACTTTCGACGAGCCTCGTTCCTTCTACCCACGTCCTACCTCTCCTTCGGTTTCGGCTTCCTCTGTGGAGTCTCTGTTCTTTTTTACCTTTCCAGATACACCTATATCTGTCTTGCCCTCATCCACCCGTCCCATTTAGTCTCCACATATTCCTCCTGTGGCCTCTCCGCCGTTGTCGCCGCCTGCTTCGTCTCCTGCGGCTCCTCAGCCTCCTCCCACTACACTCGTCTACACTCGTCGACCTTGTATTGAGGATCTTCCAGATGAGCCATCTTCTCCTGATGTTCTATCTTCTCCTGATGATCCATCTTCCCCTGATGGGTTATCTTCTCCTCACTATGCTCTCCGCGATCGCCAGTCGATTCGGCCTCCTACCCGTTTTGGTTTTTCTGGTGCAGCTACTCTTGAGCCTGTCTCCTATCGGGATGCTGTTACTCATCCTGAGTGGCAGCATGCTATGGCCGAGGAGATTGCTGCCCTCGAGCGTACTGGTACTTGGGATCTTGTTCCTTTTCCATCTCACTCTCGTCCCATCATGTGTAAGTGGGTCTATAAGATTAAGACTCGCTCTGATGGCTCTCTTGAGCGCTATAAGGCGCGTCTTGTTGCTCGTGGCTTCCAGCAGGAGCATGGTCGTGACTACGACGAGACTTTTGCTCATGTGGCTCACATGACCACTGTCCGCACTCTTCTTGCGGTGGCGTCTGTTCGCCACTGGTCTGTTTCTCAGCTTGATGTCAAGAATGCCTTTCTTAATGGCGAGTTGCGTGAGGAGGTCTACATGCTTCCGCCACAGGTATTTCATTCTCGAGGGCATGGTGCCGCCGTCTTCGTCGTTCTCTTTATGGCCTTAAGCAAGCCCTCGTGCTTGGTTTGGCGCTTCTCCTCGTGGTTATCTGCTGCTGGTTTTTCAGCTAGTGATCATGATCCTGCGCTCTTTGTCCACACTTCGTCTCGTGGTCGGACTCTTCTTCTTCTGTATGTTGATGATATGATCATTACCGGAGATGATTCTGAGTACATTGCCTTTGTCAAGGCTCGTCTTAGTGAGCAGTTTCTTATGTCGGATCTTTGCCCTCTTCGTTACTTCCTTGGGATTGAGGTTACTTCCACTCCAGATGGTTTCTTTATGTCCCAAGAGAAGTATATTCAGGATCTTCTTGATCGCGCCTCTCTCACTGATCAGCGTACTGTTGAGACTCCCATGGAGCTCAATGTTCACCTCCGACCCTCTGATGGCGAGCCTCTTTCTGATCCAACTCGCTATCGTCATCTTGTTGGAAGTCTTGTCTATCTTGTTGTTACTCGTCCAGATATCACTTATCCAGTCCACATTCCGAGTCAGTTCGTATCTGCTCCCACTCAGGTCCACTACAGCCACCTTCTTCGAGTTCCGCGATACCTTCGTGGAACTATCTCTCGCCGTCTTTTCTTTCCAAACTCCGGCTCGTTCTGACTTCAGCTTATTCGGATGCTACTTAGGCGGCGATCCTTCCGATCGCGGTCTATCTCTCGCATCTTGTGTTTTTCTTGGTGGTTCTCTCATTGCACGGAAGGCGAAGAAAGCAGTGCGCATGTCCCGTTCGAGTCGCAGAGGTTGAGTTGCGCGCTATGGCTCTCTTGGCAGAGATTACCAGCTCAAAGTGGTTGCTTGAGGATTTTGGTGTTTGTCACTACACCGACTCCTCTCTTGTCCGATAAATGCAGTGCTATCAGATGTTGCGAGACCCGTGAAGCATGAGCTTACCAAGCATATTGGTGTTGATGCTTCCTTCATGCGGTCTTGTGTGCATGACCAGGTGATTGCTCTTCAGTATGTGCCTTCAGAGCTTCAGATAGCGGATTTCTTTACGAAGGCCCAGACTCGCGCACAGCACGGTTTCTATCTCTCCAAACTCAGTGTTGTTGATCCACCATGAGTTTGAGGGGGGGTGTTAGAGATATATATGTATAGTTTGTTATTCCCCATTGTTATAAGGGGTTCTTTGCATATTCACCGTATGTACCTGTGTATATATACTGGCCCATTGACCTCATATTGAATACAAGCGCTATTCATATCAGTTTCTACTGCTGCTTTTCTCATCAACTTGCAGCCTTCCACTGCTCTTCAGGGTTCTACTCCTGTCGAGCGTCTCTTTGGTCGAGCTCCAGAGTATAGTTATCTTCGTAGTTTCGGCTGTGCCTGTTTTGTCCTTTTTTCACCTCGTGAGAGCACCAAGCTGACTGCTCAGTCAGTTGAGTTTGTTTTCCTTGGCTACAGTCTTGAGCATTAGGGTTATCGTTGCTATGACCTCGTTGCTCGCAGGATGAGGATCTCTCGGGATGTCACTTTTGACGAGTCCTAATTTTACTACCCTCGTTCCTCCACTGTCAGCCCAGATTCTCTTGCTGAGTCGATCTTCTTTCTGATTTTTCCTGACTCTCAGCTTTCCACCACTGTTTCGTCTCATCCTCCATCTACTCTGGCTCCCTCTCCTCTGGCTCCACCTGTTTCGCCTCCGCCGGATTTTCCTTCCCGCTCTTTTGTTGAGGCTCCACCTTTTCCCTTGCACTACTCTCGTCGTCCTCGGCCTACTACTTCCCCTCTTGAGCCTCTGTCTCTGTTGGGCCCTGTTCCCGGTCCTTCCTCTCCATCCCTGCTAGGTCCTGCTCCGCCTTCTCCTCCTAGATACGATCTTCGTGATCGTCACACTGTCAGGCCGCCTGAGCACTACGGCTTCGCAGCCGCTGCTCTTTCTGAGCCTACGACCTACCGTGAGGCCGTTGCTCACCCTGAGTGGCAGCTCGCGATGTCTGAGAAGATTGTTGCTTTGGAGCGTACTAGCACCTGGGATCTTATGCCCTTACCTGCGTGTATTACTCCTATAACGTGTAAGTTGGTGTACAAGATCAAGACTCGCTCGGATGGTTCCCTTGAGCGCTACAAGACTCATCTTGTGGCGCGTGGTTTTCAGCAAGAGCATGGTCGTGACTACGATGAGACTTTCGCCCCCGTCGCTCATATGACCACTGTTCGCACTCTCCTTGCTGTGGCCTCTGTTCGACAGTGGCCTATCTCTCAGTTGGATGTTAAGAATGCCTTTCTCGATGACGAGCTGCGTGAGGAGGTCTACATGCAGCCGTCCCCTGGGTATTCTGTCCCTGATGGTATGGTTTGTCGACTTCGTCGTTCTCTCTATGGGCTCAAACAACCCCCTCGTGCTTGGTTTCACTGCTTCTCCTCTGTTGTCACTGCTGCCGGCTTCTCCGCTAGTGATCATGACCCTGCTCTCTTTGCTCACACCTCTCCTTGGGGTCGGACGCTCCTCGTTCTATATGTGGATGACATGATCATTACTGGAGATGACTCTCAGTATATTGCCTTTGTGAAGGAGCGTCTCAGTAAGCAGTTCTTGATGTCTTATTTGGGTCCTCTTCGTTACTTTCTTGGGATTGAGATCTCTTCTGCGCCTGAGGGCTACTATCTCTCCCAGGAGAAGTACATTCAGGATATCCTTACTCGCGCTTGTCTCACTGATCATCGCGTGGTGGATACTCCTATGGAGCTTGGTGTTCACCTTCAGCCTATTGATGGTGAGCCTCTTGAGGATCCCACTTGCTACCGCCATATTGTTGGGAGCTCGTCTACCTTGGGATTACTCGACCTGACATTTCTCACCCAGTTCACATCCCGAGTCAGTTTGTCTCTGCTCTCACTCAGTTCCACTACAGTCACCTTCTTCGTGTTCTGCGATATCTTCGCGGGATCATCACTCGTCGCCTGTTCTTTTCTCGCTCCAGTTCTTTGCAGCTTCCTGCGTACTCTGATGCGACTTGGGCTAGCGATCATTCTGATCGCCGGTCTCTTTCTGCCTATTGTGTTTTTCTTGGTTCCTCCTTGATTGCCTGGAAGACCAAGAAGCAGACTGCAGTTTCCCATTCGAGCGCTGAGGCTGAGTTGAGAGCCATGGCGTCGTTGACAGCTGAGATCACCTAGCTTCGGTGGCTACTTGAGGATTTAGGTGTTTCTACTTCTGCACCGATTCTTCTCTTATCAGATAGTATTGGTGCGATCAGCATTGCTCGAGATCCTGTGAAGCATGAGCTCACCAAGCACATTGGAGTGGATGCCTCGTACATGCGATCGCAGGTGCAAGACCAAGTTATTGATCTTCAGTATGTGCCTTCAGAGTTTCAGTTAGCAGATTTCTTCACCAAAGCACAAACGAGAGTTCAGCATAGATTCTACCTTTCCAAACCCAGTGTTGTTGATCCACCATGAGTTTGAGGGGGGTGTTAGATATGTATATTGTGTAGGGTGTAATTTGCTATTGTCCATCTTTGTACTTGTTATATATGGCCTTTGGCCCTTTGGAATAGATAATATGCTTATTCCAAACATAGTACACAGTAAAAGGTGGGGAACTGTCATTTCTGTAGAATTCAGGCGGACAGCCTTTTCAGTGATGCGTTTGGATTCTTGTTTCCTGTTGCAGTGCTTCTACTGATTATCATTGTAGGAAGAAGCTCCTTTGTTTTTACTTGGGAAACTGCTAAGTGAAGGTAGGAAAATAATTGCAACAATGGAGCCGTTCTGTTATTCCTTGTTTCTTGGTTTTCCTTGTGGGCGCTTACACACTCCTTCAAGGGTTTCCAGATTTCTCGTAAGTCCTAATGGAGCAGCCTGCATTTCCAGTCTTATAGAGAATTTCTGGAGTGATATTCTGATTGTATTTCTCAGTATGCATGTCGCTGTGTTGTAGTTTGGGTTTTGCTTTCCTTTGTCGATATCATCATTTCTTGACTTATTTTGTAAAGTTTGCAGTTTCTACATTAACATTTATCCTTTTTCTGCTGCAGTTGTGTTCCTCTGTACAATTTCAGCTACATATATACTTACTTGATGGCTTCACCTAAAAGTTTTGTAGACAGGTAAAGGAAGAAGACTTTCTGTAACCTTGCAACCCTTAAACTTACCTAGAAGATGCAGTGTTTCAATTTTAAGCTCTCAAAATTAGTTAATTTGTCTTCTAGTTTCATTGACAAGGCGGGAAAGCGTTATAATCCAAACATGTCTCCTTCCATTCCAAAGGATAAATGGAGGAAAGGATCCCAGGTTCTTGTGGTTTCTCAGCTTTCTTGTTCTTACAGATTTTTCATACTTATTAAGAGTTTTACTCTAAGTCCATCTACCCTCTCATTTCAGTGGGTAATGTTAATCAGAAAACATGCCGAAGTTGTTGTTGGCGATGAACATGTCTTTCGAGTATTCAGGAAGCATTGTAAGGTATGTTGCTGTGCTGTTCATGTTGACATTGGGATGTCTGCTTAGCTTGATTTTGCCCTTTCGAATCCTTGCCCATCTTTAAATTTAAGATAAATAATTGTTAAATGGCTTTTCGATGTTTCTGTTTCTATTCATTTCTAGAGCCTTGGACGCTTGAACTTTCAACTGGTTTAACAAAAATGCTAGCTATAGGTATCACTTTATTGAAATACTTGGGATGCGAGACTGGCCTTTTTCATTCCCTAGTTTGGAGATATGGCTATGTGTGCTGTGATGACTATCACTGGGAGAATTTATCCCATGATATTGTCAAATCAATTAAGATTGGTAGCACCCAATATGCTTGTGCCTTTCTTTGTTCCCTCGGATAAGTGCCAAGCAAGTTGCAGCATGCTTTTCAGGTCTAACTCCTTTACTGATTCTGACAGTTGCTTTATCATATCTATCCGAACTAGAGGTCTTGTGTCCACATTTACATTTTGTCAGCAATAATCTTTATCTGTAGTCTATACCATGATTACTATCCAGTTAATCATGATCCTCATTTCAACAATTACATGATTTCCCATGATTAGTCTCTATTTTCCTTAACATCACTGTTCTTGGTTCTTTGTTCACATGATCGATGCAAATTATTATGAACCTGTTAGATATTGTCTCCCATGAGATTGTGAAAAAACTATACGAATGGAGCTAAACTAGTCTTGTGCTGAATTAAGTCTATTCTTTCTGTTATACTGATCCTTTATATTCTTCTACATATGACATCTAGTCATCAACAATTTTTTTGTAGTACCTAAATTTGCGGATGGTAGTGACCAAGACTTTGCTTGGACGAAAGGCGAATGCTGTAAGTTTTTAGTTGAGTTCAGATTCATATACAGTTTTATTAGATTACTTAAAAAGTACCACCTCCAGATGTAGTTTTGGGCCAAAAGGTTTGTGTTGAATAGTTGTTTGCACTTCCTAGGCATCTTCTTTTCCTGAAGTAACATTATTAAGGGCTTTCAATATTTTAATTGTTTCCAAGTATACATTAATTACTTTAGTTTTTTCTCACCAATATGACTTCTAAAAACATTTAATTGAAGTGAGAAGACAGTAATCATTGCCTTAGTCTATGTAATCTTAGCTAAAATGACATCCATTTTGCACTGGAAGTAGTAATAAACTACTTTTTTAAAAATAAAAGTAATAAACTACTTTGGATCTGTACCACCGTCCTTTGTTCCATGATATAAACTCGAAAGTTTTTCTGCAAATATTGCTGATGTGAATATTTTTCTGAAAATGATCTGACATGTAAGTTTTATGAGGCGAATGCTTTCTTTTTTGTTTCTCTGGATCATCAACAATCAAATTGGCATTCCCATTTTTATCCCCTGCTCAGCAATGATTCATCATGCACCCAACAATAATAGTGATCCCCGAAATTGAATTGTCTTTACCTGTACCTCTGATTATTATTCTCATAAAGTACTATACTTTTTTTTTTCGCAGAGACGATTAGGATTTGAACTTTGGCGAAAGCAGATATTGGTACAGATTCAGTTATCCTCATTCTCTTTCAAGCATGTATTCAGATGAAAGTTCATATAGATTGAATGCCTGTCCATATGATTGCATGAAAATGTTGCCCTCTAGCTTTCATTGGCTCTTCTTTTTTATATATGATGTTCATATTGAACCTTGCAGAAAGGAGCTGCTCGAAAGGAGCATTATTGTATTTCGGATGAACACTACGTGCAGTCATTATTTTCTGTAAGGCTTGTTATTGCTAATATAGATTTGAAATTTGGAACTGACATGATAATTCCTTACATCAATTCATAGTGCTTGGCTTATTCTTTTAATATTCTAGATCAAAGGACTTGAACGTGAACTGGAAAGGAGGACTTTGACCTATACATCATGGAACCACTCATCATCAGATCCTAAAGATAAAAACACTTGGCATCCAATAACATTTGAGTATGACACAGCAAGTTCTGAGCATGTCAATGCTATAAAGGTTATCTATGCTGATTTTGTTTTGCATGTCTTTATCTTTTTGTTCACGCACGAGAGATATATTTCCTTAGAATTAGAGATTGTTTCTTAGAGATCAAGTCGGCTTGTTCCTACAAAAGGGAAAACCGACGCCGCCCGGTCTTCTTCCTGGTGGTGTTTACCCCGTTATGAACTAAGGTTCATGATGTTTGAATATAGCTTGTTACTATTCCAATAGGCCAAGAGGCCAATATATAACATGTACAAGGTATACAATTATGCAAAGAACACCCTACACTATGCACATATTTAACACCCCCTCAAACTCATGGTGGATCAACAACATTGAGTTTGGAAAGGTAGAATCTATGCTGAACTCTAGTTTGTGCCTTGGTGAAGAAATTTGATAATTGAAGCTCCGAAGGCACATACTGAAGATCAATAACTTGGTCTTGCACCTGCGATCGCATGTACGAGGCATCCACTCCAATGTGCTTGGTGAGCTCATGATTCACAAGATCTCGAGCAATGTTGATCGCACCAGTACTATCTGATAAGAGAGGAGTCGGTGCAGAAGCAGAAACACCAAAATCCTCAAGTAGCCACCGAAGCTAGGTGATCTCAGCTGTCAATGACGCCATGGCTCTCAACTCACCCTCAGTGCTCGAACGAGAAACTGCAATCTGCTTCTTGGTCTTCCAGGCAATCAAGGAGGAACCAAGAAAAACACAATATGCAGAAATAGACCGGCAATCAGAATGATCGCTAGCCCAGGTCGCATCAAAGTATGCCTGAAGCTGCAAAGAACTGGAGCGAGGAAAGAACAGGCGACAGGTGATGGTTCCACGAAGATATCGCAGAACACGAAGAAGGTGACTGTAGTGGAGCTGAGTGGGAGCAGAGACAAACTAACTCAGGATGTGAACTGGGCGAGAAATGTCAGGTCGAGTAATCCCAAGGTAGACGAGGATCCCGACAATATGGCGGTACTGAGATCCTCAAGAGGCTCACCATCAGTAGGCCGAAGGTGAACACCAAGCTCCATTGGAGTATCCACTACACGCTGATCAGTGAGACAAGCGCGAGCAAGGATATCCTGAATGTACTTCTCTTGGGACGGATAGTAACCCACGGGCACAGAAGTGATCTCAATCCCAAGGAAGTAACGAAGAGGATCCAAATCAGACATCAAGAACTGCTTACTGAGACGCTCCTTCACAAAGGCAATGTACTGAGAGTCATCCCCGGTAATGATCATGCCATCCACATATAGAAGGAGGAGTGTCCGACCCCGAGGAGAGGTGTGAACAAAAAGAGCAGGGTCGTGATCACTAGCAGAGAAACCGGCAACAGTGACAACAGAGGAGAAGCATTCAAACCAAGCACGAGGGGCTTGTTTTAGCCCATAGAGAGAACGACGAAGGCGACAAACCATACCATCAGGGACAGAATACCCAGGGGGCAGTTGCATGTAGACCTCATCACGCAACTTCGCCATTGAGAAAGACATTCTTAACATCCAACTGAGAGATAGACCACTGTCGAACAGAGGCCACAACAAGGAGAGGGCGAACAGTGGTCATGTTAGTGACGGGGACGAAAGTCTCATCATAGTCACGACCATGCTCTTGCTGAAAACCACACGTCACAAGACGAGCCTTGTAGCGCTCAAGGGAACCATCCGAGCGGGTCTTGATCTTGTACACCTACTTACACGTGATAGGAGTAACATGCGCATGCAAGGGCACTAGATCCCAAGTGTTAGTACGCTCCAAAGCAGCAATCTCCTCAGACATCACGAGTTGCCACTCAGGGTGAGCAGCGGCCTCACGGTAGGTCGTAGGCTCAGAAAGAGCAGCGACTGCGAAGCCGTAGCACTCAAGCGACCTAATAGTGTGATGATCACGAAGATCGTATCTGGGAGGAGAAGGCGGAGTTGGACCCAACAAGGATGGAGAGGAAGCACTAGGAACAGGGTCCAGCAGAGACAGAGACTCGAGAGAGGAAGTAATAGGCCGAGGACGGCAAGAGTAGTGCAAGAGAAAAGGTGGAGCCTCAACAAAAAAACAGGAAGGAAAATCCGGCGGAGGCGAAATAGGTGGAGCTGGAGGAGCCGGAGGAGAGGGAGACATAGTAGATGGAGGATGAGGCGAAATAGTGGTGGAAAACTGAGAGTTAGGAAAAATCAGAAAGGAGATCGACTCAGCAAGAGAATCTGTGCTGACAGTGGAGGAACGAGGGTAGTAAGATCGGGACTCGTCAAAAGTGACATCTTGAGAAATCCTCATCCTGCGAGCAACGGGGTCATAGCAATGATAACCCTTATGCTCAAGATCAGAGCCATGAAAACACACTCAAGCGGTGAGCAATCGGCAGTGCGCTCACGAGGTGGAAGAAGGATGAAACAGACACAGTCGAAACTGCGAAGGTGACTGTACTCTGGAGCTCGACCAAAGAGACGCTCGACGGGAGTAGAACCCTGAAGAGGAGTGGAAGGTTGCAGATTGATGAGAAAAGCAGCAGTAGAAACAGCCTCAGCCCAGAAGTGAGGGGGAACAGAAGAGGCAAGCATGAGAGCACGAGCGGTCTCAAGTAAGTGACGATGCTTACGCTTAGAGACACCATTCTGAGCGTGAGCACCAGGACAAGAGTACTGAGGAAGAGTGCCTTGCTCAGTGAGAAAACAACGCAAAGCAGCAGATAGATACTCACCAGTAGAATCAGCACGAAACACACGAATGGGCGAATCAAACTAAGTGCGAACCATAGTGGCAAACATCTAGTAAATAGAAAGAACCTGACTGCGAGAGGACATAAAGTAGATCCAAGTATAACGAGAATAATTATCAATAAAGATCACATAATAGCGATGACCCCCTTTCGAAATGAAGGGGGCCGGACCCCAAACATCAGAGTGAATAAGATCAAAAGGACGAGTAGAAATAGAATTACTAGAGGGATAGGGGACCTGCAGCTGTTTGCCAAGCTTGCAACTCATACAATGTAAAGAGGTGTCCCCAGAAATAGACCCAAGAACACCACGACCGACTAAAGATGATAGACGCGAGCCACAGAGATGATCGAGACGATGGTGCCACTGAGCGAAGGAGGTAGAGGACGCGGCAAAACCAGAGGTAGTGGTAGTGACTGACTGGCTAGTGGAGACAGCGGAAGGAGGATGAAGCCAGTCGAGCTCCCAGAGAAGCTGCGAATCACGACGTCGAGGGCCAGTACCAAGCAGAGTCCCCGTGCGGCGGTCTTGAACACAACAAGAGTCAGACTCACGAACAACACGACAGTCGTGATCAGTGATCTGACCAGCTGACATAAGCTGTATAGTAAGCTGAGGAACATGAGAGACTGTAGGAACATGAAAAGAAGAAGTGGAAAGGGTGCCTCGGCCTGCAACAGGAAGAGAGGTACCATCTGCAGTCTGAACAGTAGAAGAAAAATCTATGGAACGCATGGAAGTAAGGTGGGTAGAATCTGGTGTCATGTGAAAAGAAGCACCAGAGTCCAAGATCCACGGAGACAAGATACCTAACGAGGGAGGAGGCGGAGGCGAGGAAGACTGCTGAGAAGCAAGAGCTGGACGAGCAGAACCCGAGGAGTCTGAGGACGAGCCGACATCGAGGTGCTGAAGGAGTGAGAGGAGCTGTTGTGTGGCATCACCAAAAGATCCCTGGCGAGAGGTGCCAGTTCCTGAGTGAGAGGAACCTCCAGAGCCCTTCGGGGGACGTCTACCTCGACGACTCTGGTCCCTCCTCCGCTTGTAGCAATCCTGATACCTGTGGTCGTCACGCTGACAGAAGGTGCAGTGGAGACCTGCAGTAGAAGCAGCAACCACTGGAGGAGCCGAGGAAGGTATCACGATCGGTGCTGGAGAAAACGGCGAAGGAGCAGGTGTTGAAGCAGATAAGACAAATTGAATCAGCGCCACGCTACGGTGACGAGTCTCCTCAGCACGCACACTCGTGAGGGCCTCCACCAAGGTCGGGCGCGGGTGACGAGTCAGGAGCTGAGCACGCACAGTCTCGAACTCAGGTCGGAGACGCGTCAGAAAGTCGTAAAGACGGTGAGTCTCCTGGTGAGCGCGGAGCTGCACTGCGCAGGACAAGTTCGCGCACATCCGGGCCAGAGTCAGCCGACGCCACACCTCGCATTTCGCCGTAAAAGTCATCCACAGTAGCATCGAGCTGCTGAAGAGAATACGCTTGGTGGACAACTGAGAGATACATAGCATCACTCGTCGACTGATAGTGAGCTCGGAGGCGCTCCCACATAAGTTGTGTCATCGGCAGCTCCGCCACGTCCATGGAGATGGTCACGGACATGCTATCCACCAGAATGGCGGTAGCACGAGCTTCGGCCTCCTGCCAGCGCTTGTAGGCGTGCAGCTCAGACCGGTAGAGCTCCAAAGCCTCCTCCAGTGCAGCATTGGTGGCCTCGTGAGCCGCCTGATCCGCACCAGCAGAGAGAGTAGGCAGCGCTGGCGGTGTAGGGCGAGGCGGACAGGGTTGCTCGCCGGTGAGATGACCCTAGAGACGCTAACTGTTGAGATGAATCCTCAGGTGAACAGCCCACTCCCGAAAGTTCGTCCCATCGAACCGAATTGGAGGGAGCGGGATGGCGAAGGAGCCTCCAGCAGAAGCCATCACTACTGGACCAGATCTCTCTTTTCTCTCTCCTTTTTTTACTAGTACCTAGAAAACCTATTTAAAAGACTCAGCCAGCTGAACAAAAGAAAATGAGCTTTCGCGACGCCTTGCCGGCGGCGGGAAGCTCCGAGGAGAGGCTCGCGCGGCGTGGGGAGGGGGAGCCAAGAGGCGCTCGGCTCGGCGAGAAATAGCGGCGGCTCCGGCGGCGGCACGGATCCGACGGAAACGACCACGGAGCTGTCGGGGTCCGACGGCGTGGGAGAGTCCGGCGGCGGGATCCGGCGAGATCCACCACGGGCCCGGCGGATCTGGTAGATTCGGCGGCTCTAGGCTTCCCCGTGCGGCAGAGCTTCTTCTTCGCCGGATCCAGCACAGGAATGGAGGATCCAGCGGCGAGCTGCCCGTTTCGGCGGAGAAGAATCGAAGCAGGGGCAATGCTGAGGCACAGATCTGGCGCAAGGACGCAAGATCCGGCGAGGAAGCGACCGGCGTGCGAGCACCGGGTGCAGGGGAAGCAGGGGAGAGTAGGGCTCAGGCGCAGAGGAAACAGCGGCGGCCGGCAGCGGTAAAAAAAAACTAACCCTAGTAGCCTTGCTCTGATACCATGTTTGCATATAGCTTGTTACTATTCCAATAGGCCAATATATAACATGTACAAGGTATACAATTATGCAAAGAACACCCTATACTATGCACATATCTAACACATGACATCTTAAGATACACATTGGAAACAACAATTTGAAAAGACCTCCATTACATACGGTATATCATTCAGTTAACATCATAGCACTTATAGTTTGTTATGAATAATTTTGCAGAGTATCGATCACGTGAACCATCAGATGGAGTACAGGACTGAGTGGTGCCAATGCAATGGTACCTCTGTTCCATGTTTTCTGTTTGCAAGGAAGTTCTCCTACAGTGCTTCCATGCATCTATTGGAGCAGGGTGCACTTGGTCCGCTAAAATGATTCCACCAGATTTTTTCTTTGCATGAGAGAACATTACTACTGCATGAGAGAACATTACTACTTCCTCCTCTTGTAGATCTTGTGCAGAAAGGATTTCAACACCGCTTGTATTGCTTCATTCGGTTGCGCTTCAATGGCTGATATCACCCTCTGCAAGGGAAGACAAAAGCATATCATGCATGGTAGAGAAGTACGCAGTAACTACAAACAGAAACGGATAGCTCTCTCTCTCTCTCTCTCTCAACTTTCTCTTTGTTTCTATAAACCATGGCAAGGTTTAGTTGAGGACGCATCCTTGTTGCCTATGTTCCATATGAAGGGTTGAACACAGGGAAGTGCTAGAACGCTAGTATTAGGCATCTTTTAATTGGGGGGAAAACTATTTTTTTCCTCCAAAATGAATCCAATGATAAAAACCAAAAATGAGAGGAAAACCTCGAGATCGAGCTCTTTATACAGAGCCTTCACTTTTGCGACACAAGCAGGATCTGATTTCCCATAATTTTCCTGTGCATGATATACAAAGAGTAAGAAATTGTGCTCCTCTAATAATAAAATTATAGAAAGAGACAGTCCATGGGCCTTACAAGTAAGACGTCTTTTTACCTCTCATCGGCACGCTCAAGTGCTTGAACAAATAGCCAAGAGCGCTTGAAGTCTTCAATGTCGGTACCAATCTGCGATAAGATGCTTTTTGGAATCAAATCCAAAGAATTTTTTACAGTGATAGAGGAGTAATGAACTTACCTTGCCAATAACTTCTGGATCACCAAAACAGTCCAGATAATCGTCCTGAAAGGAAAAGCTAGCTATTAACACTAAATGTGAAAACAGAAACACCAAAAAGAATTTTTTTTTTTACTCAAGTGAAAAGATAAACTGTAGTGTGAAGATGACTATACCTGAATTTGGAAGTAAGCACCCATTTCAACTAGGATGTGCTTCACTTGAACATAATCATCCAAACTTTGCCCGGACAATAGCAGTGCACATGCGACCTTGTAACAGGTTAAAAGAATTTTTCTGCTGGTGAATCCGAATTCCAGAGTAAGGAGGCATCAAACATAAAAAGTGAACATCACTAACTTGACCCTTTATATTATTAGTTCCATCGTATCCCTGTCCACGGACCCTAGATAAGCTCAACGAATGATCCATAAGCAAAGACTCAATCGCTGTTTTAAGTGCCAAAGCAGTAGTGTTTACAACATGGACAACACCGAGAAACCAATTTAAAAGTTCAAGAAAATTTTCTTTATTACGTGATTCTTCACTTTCATCATGTCCACGACAAGCCAACCATTGACGCAAAAGAAACCTTAAACACTTAAGTGAACAGGTTAACCGAGTTTTATATAGAACTTTCTCTTGTTTGGTATTGGAAGCAAAAAAACTCTTGAAATGATGCTTTAGGTGTAATGAAGAAATCATATTTCTCTTGAGCTTCATTCTGGGCACTATTAATACCACCAACATATTTCTCAAATTTAGTTTTATGATTCCAATTTATAAATCCTCCATTCACAAAACTGTCTCCACCAGTATAATTAGTTTTGTCCTTGAACAAATAACAAATAAAGCAGAAAGCAACATATCGTTCCACACTATACTCAAGCAAATTATAAGCATCATACCAACTAGTTATGAATCGACGCATACCTCCAACATTTCTTCTTGAAAAATCATGTTCCTGTGGTTGACATGCCCCCCAATGCAATGTATCCCCTTCTGACAGCATCTTGTTCATTGATATCATACTATGTGAATGGAATCCGCTTTCCAGGATCATGGGAAAGCAAATCAACATCATAAATTGCTTCATCATCTCCATCATCATCTTCTTCGTCATCATCTATAATTGGGGACAGGGGGAGGTACTATGCTTGGTTGCGTTGTTTCTGGGCTTAGAGCTTCGTCTCGGATATCACTATCATTCATTTTGTGCTTGCAACTGAATGGAAGGAGAAGTGCTCCGCACTTTGCTTTCAATAGATATCGATTTTTGTGTCGAGATAGAAGTTGTCTTCTGTCTCTTTCCAACTCTATCCTACAAGGGTTTCAAATCTAGATGCTTCATCTTCATTTTTGAATGCTCTGTGGTCTACATGTGAGGCATAGAGTAGTGGACCAATGTTAAGAATTACAAGGTATAAAAAACAAAGCTTCACATAAATAATTGGACATTTAAAAAAGAATAATCTTCTCTTTTATCTAACAACTAAAGCAAACAAGTCTCCAAGCATATCTACATGGAGAGCATTCTATGATATATCCAAATGAGTAGTAGCAATACATGGATGATGTGATAAAATTTAACAGATCACTAATAGTTTGACACAATGTAATCAAACATAAACAAATGCACAATGCACATGTAGTATAATGCCAATTTCTAAATCCTCTATTTAGTGCCAATTTTGCAATTTTGAAGTAAGGACTAAGCACAATGCACATCCAATTTTGCAGTAAGGACTAAGGAGCCAATCAGTGCCAATTTCCATACATTGCATACATACAACTACAAGCTAAGAAGCACAATGCAGTGTGCACATCCATTTTTGCAGTAAGGAGCCAATTAGCCAATCCCCAATCAGCAAGAAACTAGCAGCTCACCTTGATCTCGCCCTCGCGTGCCGCCGCCGCTCCTTGCGTCGGTGCCTGCGGTGCCAGTGCCTGCTCTGCTCGGTCTCGGCCTCGGTGCTGCCGTGCTCCGCAGGCGCAGGGCTTCCCTCCCCTTGCTGCTCGCCGCGCGTCGCACCCTCCATCTCCGGCTCCAGCTTGGGCCTCAGCGCTCACCCCTGCCCCACCACTCACCGCCTCGCCGTGCGTCCTTGGCACTTTGGCAGATTGGCTCCTTGCGTCGCTGTCGCGCGAGAAAAGGGAGGAAAGGGTAGGGTTAGCACTAGCAGCAGCAGTTGCTGCATCGGTGTATGCATGAGTAAAGTATTCTAATATCATGTAAACTAATAAGATAATTTGCTACACACATAATCAACATATTGTTTAATATTAATTAGAGGTACATGTGCATGCATACAATTTGAAAAAAAAAACTAATAGAGTAAGAGTAGAGCATGCATCTACATGATTTATGCATGATGAAGAGTGGTTACGTTTTTAAGAATCCCAACAACTTATTATGGTCAACATTTTTTCCCCATCGAAGCTCATATTTTAATTACATTCCTCAGGTTGTATTTTTCTTCAAGTTTTTATTGTCATTTTCAATGTTTAGGATATCTTAAAAATCTAAATATGCTACAAAATACGTAAATATATTCCCAATTATTTATACAAACATCGAAACAAATCTAGCCGCACAAACTTGCGAGCCACCCTGCTAGTTAATATTATGATTTGTTGGTTGTATATTATACGTACCTTTATTTGTTTGTGATTTTTTTTGGGGCCTGAATATATCTGAGATCATTTATTGGCTGTGCTGTGTCCTATTTCATGGGAAAATCTTTATAGGAAATAGCTGATCTTTTATCTAGTACTATCACAAATGGCTTGTAGTTTACTATAAGTAAACAGTTTTGCAATCTTTGGCATCCTTTGCACCACATCATACAGAAATAGTAGAAGCTTGCTTGACGCAGTAATGCACGGTTGGTCGTGACGGAGCCTTCGCCGATGGGCAAAAATTGGCCGCGTGCCTGTTGCTCTTCTTCATGGACTCATGGTGTAGTCGTCAAGGCCCCGCTACGTGAAAAAGCCATTCGGAGGAGATAAAACTGTTTACTCGTGGTGAGCATCCGTTGGCGAATGCCGAATTGTAATCTGCTAATGGAGTACCTCATCTGCATCGCCGCGCCCATGCCCCACGCGCCATCACCGAGCGCCACATCCACCGCCGAAGTGGGTCACCAGCCACCGCTCCGGCAGCCACACGCCGGGGCGTTTTGTTGGGCGCCGCGCGCGCCAAGGAACCCGCGTTGGCGTGGCTGGTAGGCACCGCATCTAGCAAGGACGCAGCGAGTCAGCCACGGTGCGGGCTGCGGACGCAACGACGGCACGAGCTGGCGCGATTTGTTACGTTGGCGGCAGCTGAGCGGATCATTAAAAAGTAAAAAAACCACAGCAGCGCCCTAGGCCCAGAGCTGTGTATTCTATAATTCAGAGCTTCTCAGAGCTGTGACAAGTGAAAACTGAAGCACAGGCACAGTTCATTTGCTACTACTGTTTCTTTGTCTGTTTGAGTAACTGAGTTGTGCCGCAACTCTGCCTGATGAGACGCTCGCTTCCAAGATCACAGTAACAATCGAGTTGTTAACAACATGCGATATAAATTCATTTGCACGGACCCAGGAAAAACGCGAAATGAATAACTATGAAAACGATGGGTTGCTATATCTTGTCCATTGGTGTCACATCATCTTAAGGCGATTCATATATTCAAACAGAAAAGGGGGAAACTAATCCAGCACTTGGGAGTCATGATGACAGGTTCATGGATCCCTATCATGGAGGATAATATGCCTCCAAAGGGCAATCAACTTTTTCGTTAAGAGTCATCGTACGACATCATCATGATAAAAGTGTCGTTGTGAACTATAAATATGTGGGGCCAATCAACTTATTTCGGAATCTGTATAATGCACTAAGGTTGGCCTTGTACACTCGCACTAAGGTTGGCCTTGTACACTCGCACTAAGGTTGGCCTGCTTAAGATTGCTCATTTGTGCTGAAGTGTGGGGAATACCTTTGCGCCAATCCAAACAGGCCAAGGGTTCCACCCGTATGAATCATCACCACTTTGGTTCTACTGTCTCCACAACATAGATTGACAGCTTCCTCCCAAGCAGCCAAGGTGTACATTGGATCGAGAAGGATACCAGTTTGCTTAGCAATCTGGCGGCACGATGCGATTTCACCATTCAACACCTTGCCGAATCTGAAGAAAAAAGTGAAAAAAAAATTCAATAGTTGAGTGCAAAGTCTAAAAGATTCTCGTAGCAAGGTCTAAAGAGATGGGGACTGAACTGTTCACCAAAACCAAATCAAACACGGAATGTCAATTCACTTGGAGAAAAAGGTAGATGGATATCCTCCATCACAATCAAAATACAACTAAGAGTTAGTAAATAAATACCCTCAAATTACAAAGTCATGAATAAGTTTTGAATGTTACTCATAAGCATCTACTGAATGGTACTAGAATTAAATTACAAAGATATCAAACATGCCATCAGCAAGCAACCCTCTATACTGCACAAAATAGATAAACATGCCAGGAAATCACCCAATCCAGTTTTGCACAGTGTTTAAAAGTTCCAATGACTTAGAAATGCAGTATATATCGAGCAAAATGAGTTCTCAGTAAAATTATTATTGAAGTATAGGATTGAAGCATACCTTCTTGGGGAAAAGCGCTCCACCCACTGAACTAAACTATAATCAGTATCATCTGCCCCAACCATTTCGTGACAGAATTTATGGCAAAGCCTCTTAAAATCAGATATCAGGGACTTCTCCCGTTCTTTATATCTTTCAGGTGTGTCAGCAAGCATGACAGCAGTTACCCTCCACTGAAGTCTGCAAGGAGGAGAATGATTAAATTGTGATCTCTAGCAAAGATGCATGAAGAGAGCAACACTGAATTCATGGAGAAATTAGGTGATGAAAAATCATAACTGACACGATTTTTTAATTCTTGCTGCCATAGTTAAAGAAGTACCCCCAACAAAACGCAAAACAATTGTCTCAAATGTATCTTTCTTATCCCTCATTTCTTTGCTGGATCAAATTAAAGAGCTCTTCTCATTGTTTTGCACCAGATGTCTGAAAAGTATTTCTAAGATGAGTATTATAAGATCTTTCAGACCGCCATTAACTTTTCAATTTTTCGAAGTCTATAAAAAATTGGACAGGATGATTCATATTTCATTCCTGCATGATGTAAGTCAGTACATGCAAGTATTAGTATCAAACGCACCCTAGACATACCGCTCCAAGAGCTAACCCAACAGCTGTTGTGCCTGTCCCAGCATCCACCACGATATGAACGTTCTCATCCTTTTGAAATGACGACAAATTAGAAAGGTGCTCCACTAGCCGCATAACACCTGAAAAGACAATGAAATCGTGTGAAAAATTTGCATGATCTCCTTTTTCTATAGGGCTGGGATAAAAGGTTTCTTTTCGAGACTAACAAGGGACAAAAGTAATAAACATTGTAGGACCAGAAACTGGATGATCTGATCCTAATGCTCAAAGTGGAATTTTTCAATCCCAATCAAACATAGCTAAAATAGAATGGAACTAGCCAAAGAAGCATGCATCAGAAGTTGAGTGTATTAAAATTTTCAGTTGTCGAGAAATCATTTGTAGTAATGAATGCAAACTTGGAATTAGAGCACAGACAATCCATTATTTACCTAGCAACGCTTGAACACTACCAGCCCCTTCCTTAACAATCACTACTCTTCTTGAACCATTTTCACAAACATTGTCATCATCAACAGCTAGATCCTCTCCGACAATATCATCAGCCCACAGCACTGTACCGCTGGTACCTGCAACCTTTCTGCCGTGCTCATAAAGCATCTCATCTCTGTGTGCATACACCGACCGAGAGGCATATGTCACATTGGCAAACATCAAAGAGATCAGATTGTAGCCTGTCGGGACATCCGGCTGCTCGCCTCTCAGCAGTATGTGTGGCCTGATTCCCCACTCTGCGCAATGGACCGCTGACACAGAAAGTGAAGAATTTGTGAACGAGGCAACCAAATTACCATTTATATTGGACATGGGCGATTCAAGAAACAAAATTTGCATTTAATCATGCGAATCAAGAGGCCAAATTGGAATGATACTGTAAAACCAAGAAAGAAAATTTGCAGGGTCATAGGGATCATTGGGAGAATGGGAGGCATCTAAAACAAGAACTAGAATTTACACACAGATTCAAGTGAAATGAAGAAACCAAATTTACATGGATGATCCATATCTCACCAACGGCTGCCGCATGGGCGCTCTGGCAACCCCCGCATGTTATCTGCAATCGAAACAGTGACGATACCATCATATTAGTAAACGATATGTTGAGAGGAGAATGTGGCGGTGGGTAACTAGGTAACGACCACGTCAGTGGCGCCACGGCGGCGGAGGAGCGGGAGGAGGGCGTCCAGCTTGCGGGCCTTGTTGCCGTTCGCGAGCGGATGGAGGAGGTCGTCGCGCACCACCTCGAACCGAGGGTTCCTCCGTTCGCCCCCCTTACCGCCGTTGCTCTTGAGCGCGGTGGTGAGGTTGGAGAAGGCGAGCTGGTGAGTAGGGGTCGGCGGGTGGGAGGGAAGGACGGAGATGGTGTGGACTTGGGTGGCCGGAGAGGGAATCATCCACTCCGTGGCAGAGAGAAGGTTTGCGACCGCCCTGCCGCCGCCGGCGAGCGCCGGCGCTGGCCGCATGAGGAGATGGCGGCGGGAGACGACTGCGGCGCGATGGATGGTGAGCTCAACTGGTGAGTGGTGACGACACACTGATACGCCAAAAAGCTATCCGGGTCACGTAACTTGTGAAAGACGCTTTCGTGCATCGTTAGCGGATACCCAAGTTTTTCACCACGGTCCCTGATGTTTAACTGAGTGTTACTTCGGTCCCTTTGCACAGTTAAAATAAAACCAATGCTTAATGCTCTTAGCCTCTCTGACCTAAATCCTCCAATTATTTCAAGTGTGACGTTGTCACGTTGTAGACTACCCGTCGCAGATATGCCACTGATGGTAATCACCCAACAGAGGAGTGAATAGCAAGAAACTACTGACAATATAAAGATAGATGAGATTGATTTGAGAAATGTTCCCGAACAAAAGTGTGTGACACCTGCTCGATCTATGACTGTTCCATCACCTGCTCACCTGATACGATGCATCATGTATTGTTGATTGCGCATTTGAGCTTGAATGCTCGATCGATCATCTCAAACCATCTTTCAGTTAGCTTGCCACGGAGCTAGCCAACGCCCTAAATCTTGAGCTAGGTCAGCTGCTCTTAGGTTGAGCTCGAATATTGAGTGATTTTCAAGAGATTTTCTTAGTTTTAACACCGGTAAAATTTTCAGACTTCACGCTATAGTTTATCCAACTCGAGGCCTGGATCCGCCCCTAACCACATGGAAGCCCTTCTCCAAAGCATTATACGGTGGCCATAAGGTGCTGCAGCAACTCTACATGGGGTTAATCAATTCTAGTACATTATTTCAATTACATGTCAACAAATCGCACTGTGTACAATACGCGTTTGTGCTTGCGAATTTTGATCCCAGGTGGCATGAAAGCAAATTAAGCCATCAGAATCATTTCACAAAGCAGGCCTCTGAACACGTGGGCCCTAATTAAGGATTCCTAACGTGAATGCAGCCGGTCCAGTCTCTTGCCGCATGCTTACGTTTCGGAAAAGCACATTTTGTTCCTTTAGCCCGGTGCTTTCTCTTCAACAGGTCCCAACTCCCAAGAGGGGTCGTCTGGTTGGTGTCCGATTTTCCTCTGTCAGATTTGCGTCCAAATGATTTTTTTTAAAACCTAATCATCTATAATTGCATAGTACTAAACCTAAAATTACATTATTAAGTGGTGTGTAATTTGTTTTTTGTATTCGTAGGATTCACCTAGATTTACTTTTATCTAGTTTAAAATTTTTTATTTTGTTTTTGTATTTTTAGGATTCACCTAGATTTACTTTTGTCTAGTTTAGAATTTGTTCTTGTATTTGTAAGATTCACCTAGATTTTAATTTTGCTTAGTTTAGAATTTTTCAACATTAAAAACAGAAACCATAGTATGGTGATCTAACGTATCGAAGAAAGTGATTGAATTTTAAGAAAATTTCAGACGACCGTAGCTTAGTTGGCCCCATTTAACCGTGCTAAAAATTAGTCATGAAGCAATTGGTGCTTGATTCGTGCATAAGATATTTAGGGCCCCAAGATTAGCCTTCTAATATATACATCCTAGGGCTCGATCTACTACTCAATGACGTAGATCAAATGTAATGAAACGTTAGCGGATGCCGACCTACCTGGCAATCGCAGGGTCCCAACGGCAACGGAGGTTGGTAGGAGGTATACTGATGGAACGACTGATGTTTTCACCTCACCAGACAAATCTATCTTAGTCTCGTACGTGTTGACGTTCTTTAGACAAACAAACTAGAAACCTAGAACTATTGAATCTTTGAACCATGGTCAGGACGTGATGCTGATGGAGTCGTGTGCTACTTTTTCTCCCCTAAATCTTTCATATATATATGCTTATCAGCTTATGCAGTGTCGGTAAAGCAAGCTTTACGTTGCAAGAACCACCAATAGACAGCAAGGCGCGAGAACAACACAAAAAAAAAAAGAAATGTGTATCAGCGTGCAACCAAAGTTAATCTGACAGAGATCCGTAATCTTAATTGCCATCTTGGAGGCAAAGACATCATATGATGCGAGTGCGAATATCAGGAACCACCCGAAAACAACAACTGAAAATTTCTTTGACGCTATATTTTTTTTCTGAGAGAGAGAGAGAGAGAGAGCGCAAATTCTCTGATGCCAACTAACCAGTAGCTAGCTATGCCTCACCCCTTTTTTTTTCTGTTTTTTCGATCAGAACCACTGATTTTCTATGACATTACCAACTTATGTAGTACATCATTCAGGCATCAACACCACGTCAGGATTCCTATTTTGTTTCATGAATTGGAACCAGAAAGAAAATAGTTCACTACTTGGAGGAGCAACGTACGGAGAAGAAACATACTAATATATATTCTGAAATCGCAAATGCTGGGACAGTGGGACCTAAGAGCTAGTCTGAGACATCCAATTCGTACACCGATCGTTTTCTTCTTGGACTAAGCTAGGCAAGTAATCCTAGCTTGTTGTCCATGTTTGAGAATATACAAATCCAACAAACCCTTACCTACCATCCCTGCATCCCAAGTCCTATTCCTATCTCGGTAAACATCAGACATCTACCAAACGCTGGAGTAATTAAAATAGCTCATTGATTTTAACACTAGGTCCGTTCGATCCTAAAAAAAGCGTAGTATTCCAGCTGCAAACAGTATTCATATGAGGCAGGAGCGGAGCTGGTCATAGTCAAGCCTCGAGCCGGCTCAGCTGCTTTTGTGTTTAGTCGTCGTATTTTGCTGATTTGTTAAAGAAGTTCATATGGGCTTTTGATCCCGGATCTCGGACCATTGTCCTATCGGTCCGAGGCCTAGCTCTGCCCCTGATATGCGTCACTCTTACAGTCTTACCATTTTCGCCCGATCTACCGTCTATCCCAGATTCCATCACGTCGCTGACACGTGCGTATGTAAGTTTGCCAAGTGATTATAACTAGCTAAGACAGCGAGAAGCAGCAAGTCTAGTAGTTAGCAAGAGTAAAGACGATCCAGAGAACCTTTATATGTATCATAATAATACATAACAATGGGCGAGGAAGGTGAGACCATGCATGAGAGGTAGAGAAACAAGGGTTAAGAGGGGAGGATTGCCAACGGTCTGGATGCATGCGGAGGCTTTTACGAGAATCCGACGGCATCGCGGGAAGACGACTTCGCCGACGACTTCACAAGAAGCGAACGCGAGCCAACCGTGGACTCAACCGCTCGATTGTCATCCGACGGCTCTGGTTCAAATTACCCTTTTTGATCGCACATTAGCTTACGCGCTGTAGTAATTGCCGACACTATTTACTGTCATCAATTGTCATTTCGTGTTTACTTAAGCCGACTATGTAAGGCTTGTAATCCAGTTGAACTGGTGTCGTTTTGATCAATACAAACCCTAACCGCAATAGTGTAACCCTAGTTCGTACTTTTAGCTTTCCTTCCTGAAAATCTATAAAAATAGCACGAGTTCTTCAGCGATTTCTAGTCCCGATCTTCGGATCTTGACAATGACTCCCGGGGAACAGCATTAACCTACTTGTGTCATTTAGTTAGCATGTGCGTGGTTCATAATATATGGCAAATAATCTGAGAAACTTATTCAAAAGGACCTACACATTTAGTTTTGTCGCAGGATTTTTTTGTGAACACTCGAAGCATAACTCGGCATTAATTAGGACCTCTCGTTTGTTGTTAAAGAACAAAGGTGCTAGGATATTGCCCTTTTCTTTCCTTTTTGACTCGTGATCAATGCTGGGATTAGTTCATTTTTTGAATAGTCAGCAAGCTCCATCATTGCTGGTACATCTTTTTTTCCTCAAGTGCCCTGTGATACACTCTCCACTATACAGATCAAGAGTAGACATTTACACTTTACCCGTTCGCACAAATCACGCGAAGTGACCTTAACTATTCATATTATTTACTCCAATTAATGTGCGTATATTGTTCCACTATTACGCTGAATCCAATACGCATACAATTTAGTGGATGATGATGAGATGACTGAGGCAGTGAGAGATAAAAGAGAAGAGGGTGGTCAAGAGAAGGAGAGCAAGCACATTCAAGAAAGAGAAGGAGAACAGGAACGGTAAGGAGAGAGAGCCATGAATGTACCCTACTTGGGCGTGTTCAGGTACACCCACCGCGCCGACGTGGTGCTGATGGCGGTCGGCACAGTGGCCGCGATGGCGAACGGCATGGCGGAGCCGCTCATGACGGTCGTCTTCTCGGCGGTCATCGACTGTTTTGGCGGCGGCGACAGCAGCACCGTCCTCCACCGGATCACCAAGGTGTGGTTTCTTTCGCGCGCGCTAAAAAAACAAAATCGGAGTTACCAGTTTGGATAAGTCACTGAACGTCGTGCCCCACCTGTAAGGCGAAAGGGGGGACCTTGATGTGTGCTGCTTTCAACATAAGATCAATTTCATATCGTCATTGTTCACTAGCTAGCCGAACTGCCCATGCAATTACTAGGCTAGATATTACAATATGTTTGTGTACATTTGAAAATGGGGCATTCAAGAATTTGCCACGGTACTTGTATGCGCATTTTAGCTTTTGCCACTCATGTAAGTACGACACCCAGGACCCACATGTCATACTCACATACAGTGACAAAAAATGAAGCTCACTCTATTGCAGTGGCAAAAGATTAATTATCCCTTTGAAAATACAGTGATATTTGTTATACAACTCCAATATCTACTATTGAAAATTTATGTGCATTTGTTATACAAATGTAACAACTATGATACCTACATATATCTATTATCTTATTATAGCATAGTTAAAAGAAACTGTCATATTCGCTCTTAAGGACAAGAAATTCACACGTTAATCCGTGCAAAAGAGAAAGATCTATATCGTCGATCGTGGTAGATCCAAATTATAACGGTCTAGATTAAAGTGGTGGGTCCAAATTATAACAGTCTAGATTAAAAGAAAGAGCCAATGTCAAGCGCAATAAAACTGAAATTCGGAATATAAAATAAAATAAAATCAGCAAATTGATTTCTATACAAATTTCTAAGTAAAAGAGTCCATGTCAAGTGCAATAAATCTGAAATTCAGAATAAAAATAAAAAATAGAAATTTGATTTTCATACAAATTCCTAAGTAAAATCATGAAATAATTATAATTCAAAATAAAAAATGAAAAAAATAGCAATTAGATTTGTATACGAAATTCAACAAAAAAACTAAAAAAATAGAATAAAAATAAAATAAAATTCGTAATTTGATTTCGATACAAATTCCAAAAATTATAATTTGGAATAAAAATTAAGCAATAATTGGCAATTGGATTTGTATACAAAATCCAACTAAAAAATAACTAAAATTTAGAATAAAAATAAAATAAAATTAGCAATTTGATTTCAATACAAATTCCAAAGTAAAATCCCTAAATAACTATAATTTGAAATAAAAATTAAAGAAAATAGCAATTGGATTCGGATAAGAATTCCAAGAAAAAAGAGCTGAAATCCGAAATAAAAAATAAAAAAATTTGTAATTTGATTTCCATACGAATTCCAAAGTAAAATCCTTAAATAACTAAAATTCAAAAATAAATTAATTAAATTTAGCAATTTAATTTGTATACGAACTCCAATAAAAATAACTGAAATATTGAATAAATATAAAAGTTATAACAAGGATAGCACGAATAGTGTCGGAGGAGACACAAAAGAAGCCACCACGTTCGCTCTCAAGGTCGCGTGTTTTTATTGTTACTTCCTATGGAATAAAAATAAAAAATAAAAATTTTGAATAATAATAAAAGTTATAATGATGATAACATGAATGGTATCAGACGAGACCATGAAAGAGTGCAATGACATTGATCTGTCCTGCACAAAGACATTGACCTACGGGGAAGCAAAAAACCGAGGCGGCAGTGAAACAGATGAGGACAATGTCGTGCTGCTTACCTTAGCTATTCACGAGGACAATGTCGTGCTGCTCGTTGGAGCCATTGAAGAGAAAGTCCAGCGTTGAAGGAGCCAAGGACCGCAATGATAAGTAGTGAGCGTCGACGTTATTAAAGAAGTTAGTGGCAAAAGAAGCTCGATGATGGAGAATCATTGACAGAGAGGAGATGAAGCTTTTGCATTGAAGATGAGTTATAGACGATATGGGGTCATCGGGTAGCTAGGAGCGTGTCATCACAGGTGAGAGGAACGTCGGCGGCGGCGATGACGAAAAGATTCTCTCTATCGTTAGACAACGACTAAAGCGGACATTCCGACATCAGTGAAGATGGGAGGTTGTTGCGGTTAGTGAGGAAGTTACAACGTTGAGTTGACTAACGTCGAAGAAGATGAGTGACCGAGACGTACGAGATAAGAGAACATCGAGCATGTATAACATCATGCACGCGTATGTACATGCATACATACATACGAATAGAAGCACGGGCGTACAGAGGCAGAAGAGCAAAATGCTTGGAGTAGAGATGATGTAGTCATAGGGAATAGACTCGGGGTCACTTGAGAGAGTGTGACACATGTCCCCACCTGTGATCAGCGACAGTTTGCATGTGTATGTGTGTTGATGTTGTAACGATTAGTATTAAGCAATAATTAGGGAGAAGTAGAAGATAACTATGTTGTAAGTATTACATTGAAAATGGTAGCAGCTGAGAGGGATCGATCAAGATTTGACCTTATTGTTGGAGGTTGAAGAAAAAAAGGCGTGATGACGAGAAGAGATAGAAGACACACGGTTCGGTATGACAGCTGGTGTGTGAGGGAAGATAAGTTCAAGATAGGCCGTCCATGGTGCATTGGTGTATGCGTGAGTAAGATACTTTATTACTTATAAACTAATAAGATAATTTATCACACACATAATTAACTTATTGCTTGAGATTAAATAAAGATATATGTGCATGCATACAATTTGGATAAAAAGTAACTAATAGAGTAATAATAAGGTCATGCAGCTACATGATCTATTCATGATGGAGAGTGATTAGTTTCTAAGAACCTCAATAATTTATTATGCTCAATGATTTTCTTCCATCAAAGATCATACTTCAATTACGTTCCTCATGTTGTATTTTCCTTCAGGCTTCTATTGTTATTTTCAATGTTTAAGATATCTTAAAAATCAAAATATCCTACAAGATGCAATGTATTATCAAGCATTTATACAAACATCGAAATAAATCTAGCCGCGCAAATACGTGGGGCGCCCTGCTAGTTTGATTAAACTACATTGTTATAATATAACCCACCAAAATAAGTGGCTTTAGGGATATTTAGATTTTTTTACGAATTAATGTGGAAATTCCTAGCTCTTAGAGTGAATGAGATACCTTGAATCCCACCATTTTTTATATTTACATATATTAGCCTGGCTATCAAACATCAACATCACTATTTCATTATATCACGTGGAAGAGAAACAATAGGCCCTATCTAGAATGTGCGGGAATTCTATTGGAATTTTGGAAGAAAGTAAACATCCATACTCTTAATTAATTACAAGATATTCGCCTACCATTATTTTGCCACTTCATCTTGAGCTTTCGCGACAGACGACTATCGGCAAAAGTGTGGCACGATGTAGATGTAGGGTAGAATTCCTATGGAAATCTTGTGTCCCAACGGGGCCTCAAATTCTGTTTGAGCAACTTATAGGTAAAAACGTATAGTACATGCCTCCACGGAGGCACCAGGAAAAACATAGTAAATTAATGAAAGTCTAAAGTAGCATCCTCTCCAAATATTTTTCCTGAATAAAATGAGTTATTTTAAATAGGCACGTGAAAGCTGAATGCAAGCTAACTCCTAAACACTAAGTTGTTCCTTTTCAGAATAGGCACGTGAAAGCTGAATGCAAGCTAACTCCTAAACACTAACTTGTTCTTTTACAGAACAGATAAACTATTAATCCTTGCTCTATTACACATACGCCAACCATTTGTTGGCCCTGTCTTACCAACCATTGACAGTGTCGGCCCTGCCTGATGGCAAGCACGAGATTAAGACACCAACCGCATGAGATTAAGACACCAATTAACCACGGTATATGTGCCCATGATACCACATGCAACCAAACATACGAGTACAAATGAGTCGACTTCGACGTTCCACCATAAAAAACGTAACATCCACCATCAATAAGCGACATCATGTCGATTCCCAGATCTTTCATATATATCATGCGTCCGGTTCCATCGCTCAACGCCACAAGCATGCGAAGAGAGAGATAAGCAACAAGTAGCAGCTAGCTACCAAGCGAAGAGAGAGAGAAGTAACATCGACGGGTGAGGCAATGAGAGAGAGAGGAGAGGACGAGGAGACGGAGGGGAGCAAGGAGAGCAAGGTGGGAGTGACGAAGGTGCCCTTCTTGGTCATGTTCAGGTACGCCGGCCGCACCGACATGGCGCTGATGGCGGTCGGTACGGTGGCGGCGATGGCGAACGGCATGTCGGAGCCGCTCATGACGGTCGTTTTCGCGGCGGTCATCGAGTCATTCGGCGGCGGCGACGGCAGCACCGTCCTCCACCGCGTCATCAAGGTATATAGCTTCTTGCCTGCTCGCACAAGGCACGATTGATGAACAGTGACCTGTTCGAATGTATATACGTTCCATCGAGTGGGGCCCTACCTGTCACGAAAACAATCAGAGAATATTTTTTCCCGAAAGGTTTCTTGTCTAATTAATCAAAGAAATTCCCTTAGAATAATTACGTCAGTAGTGCGAATTTTACTTTGATGGAAGACGTTGTTTGCGTCATCACGCCGACGCACTACTGTCGGCAGGCCGCAGCTAGGGGGTATTCTTCGGAGAAAGCAGCGCCGGCGGGTCCGCGCACGGGGGCTCGGGGAGGTTTTCTTAACAAGCTAGATGGCGACTCGGCACGGTGGCACGGAGCCCATCGACCGAATGGTGAACGCGCCCGACGGTGGTTTGGGCTGCCCGGCGCGCTGCCGGGTAAGTACGTACGTACGGATGGATCTAGGCATCATCAGGTTGATAGATTATATTCTGACACCTAAAAATCTTACCAATATTAAAATCTATAAAAATCTCTTGAAAAATAGCTGATCTAGACCGAGGCTTGAGCCGCCGTCCCTGTACGTACATAAGTAGCTAGTGCGCTCCCGCATGGCACGAACTAGCCGGTGGCAGGTAGGCGCGCACGGTATGCGTGGTGGTGGTGGTGGTGGTGCATGGCAGCTACGTACGTACGTCGCATCGATCATGGGCGACGTGGCGATTGAATATGCGTAGCGTAGAGACGTCACTGCAGCCTGGTAATACTCATCACCGTGGTGCTTCCCGCATGCGTGTAAGCAAGGTCGTGTGCTAGGTAGCCCGGAGAAATGTTCATCTGATCTCATTCCTTTCTTTTACCCCGCCCTTGCATAGCATATGGATGCCCCAAAAGTTCAATACTACTTCAGTTTGACATTTGCTTTCTCCAGGTTATTATGTACTACATCTATCTGGGAATTGGGACGGCAGTTGCTTCCTTTCTCCGTATGTATGCTTACTCTTGGACTGCATGTTTTTTCTAGAATGGATAACTGAAGCTCAGTCCTAGTCAGTTCTGAGCTGAAACACCTGACATTTTGCTCACCAGGACATGATAAACAGTGAAGCACTTGAGATCAGCCTAGAAAAACAGGGACATTAGTGATTGTATTTCACCCACGGAGAGTATAAAATGGCTGCCAACAATTGAATATTATTTGCTACTAATATTCCTGCACTCTACATTAGTCATGCCAGTGCTTCACAATTTTGGTGTTTCCATGCACCACCACACGTTAATATCCAGGTACCCCAGCAATTAGCAATGGATACCAGGCAAATCTAGCACTTCATGAAAATATACATGTTTACCACAGTCAAAATGTGAAATTACCAGGACTAATTTTCTAATTAGAAGTTGAACTAAGTAGCAAACACTTTGAAGCAGCTGGCGTCAGGATCTCTGTTTAGTTTAGTCGGATTGCATTCATATGCAGCAGAATTTCAAATGAGTGGCTGAACCTTAATACCTGTGCCAGAGGTGTCATGCTGGACAATGGCTGGAGAAAGGCAGTCGACACGCATTCGATCTTTATACCTCCAATCTGTTCTCCGGCAAGACATTGCATTCTTTGATGTGGAGATGACAACTGGGGAAGCAGCTTCTAGAATGTCTGCGGATACTGTACTGATCCAAGATGCCCTTGGAGAGAAGGTAACAAGTGTATTAGACTACGTAGAAAAAAAAACTCAAAACCAAAATTTTTCTGCTAATGCATCATTTGGAAGATGCACATACATTCCCAAGATGAACTTTTACCAAGCAATTTATTTCCAATAGCAAATAACAGGTGTTTAATTTCAAGTAAATAGTCTTTCATTCTCAGAACACAGGCGAACACTAAATATCTCACTTTTCATGTTCAGGTAGGGAAGTATGTACAGCTTTTGACAACGTTTGTTGGTGGTTTTATCATCGGATTCATAAGAGGCTGGATGTTGGCTCTTGTTGTGCTGGCATGCATACCACCAAGTATTCTCTCTTTTGCAACCGTCTCTCGATTACGGACTCAAATATCTGGCAGCAGGCAAGCATCATACGGCGATGCAGGGAATGTTGTCGAGCAGACCATTGGAGCTATCAGAACAGTTGGTTCTAATAATTTTGAATTATAAATTAAAACCATTTGATTGTTATTTGTGACTATTTAATATTGATGACATCTCAAAAACAGGTTGTGTCCTTCAATGGTGAGAAGAAAGCAATTGCATTGTACAATACTCTCATAAAAAGGGCATACAAGGCTACTGTCATGGAAGGGATTGTCACTGGTCTTGGAGTAGGCTGTATCTTTTTTGTTGTCTTTTGCAGTTACTCTCTAGCCTTTTGGTATGGCGCTAAGTTAATCATCAGCAAAGGATATACTGGAGGACAGGTTATCAATGTCGTATTTGCAATTTTAACTGGTTCAATGTGAGCTTCCCAATTGTTGACTACAGTATCATAAATGATAATATGAGATGTTAGTACACCAGTACATACACACAAAAAAAAAAAAATATTTTTTACTAAAAAAGAAGAATATTCCTTTCATTTATCAAAAGTAGAGAAACACCTAGAGTTGGCAATTTTACTAGTTACTATTTCTAAGTTACCATGTTACTGTTATCGAAACAGTTATTACTTTTGTTCACAAGATAATATACAACCAGTTCAGCTCAACACATGGGCCCTAAACCCCTAACACTTTTATGCATCAACAACATTAACAAGTACTGCTAGAATCATGATTCAAAATTGAATCAAAATAATGAGGATAACAAATACTGTTTGGCTACCATTTGAACTATGTAGTAAATTTTGACACTGAGGTATCAATTATTTGCAACAGGGCTATAGGTAACGCATCACCCTCTATTTCTGCTATTGCGGAAGGGCAATCTGCAGCGCACAGATTGTTTGAAATAATCAACAGAAAACCAAAGATTGACATCACCGACACTTCTGGAATAGTATTAGAGGATATCAAGGGCAATGTCGAACTCAAGGATGTGTGCTTTAGATACCCTGCAAGGCCTGAACAATTGATACTTGATGGGTTGTGTCTAAAAGTACCTAGTGGTACTACAATGGCTATAGTTGGAGAGAGTGGAAGTGGTAAATCAACAGTAATCAGTCTGGTGGAGAGATTCTACGACCCACAGGCTGGTGAAGTGCTGATAGATGGAATGAACATCAAGAGTTTGAAACTCCAGTGGATAAGAGGAAAGATCAGTCTTGTTAGCCAAGAACCATTGCTTTTTATGACCTCCATCAGAGATAACATAACCTATGGTAAAGAGGATGCTACACTTGAAGAGATCAAGAGAGCAGCTGAGCTTGCAAATGCAGCAAACTTCATCGAAAAGTTGCCTAATGTACTTATAAGAAACACTACTTATTTACACAAGTACCTTACTCAAGTTTCTTGTAATTAATTGCTTTTCATGACTTCCACATAATACAGGCATATGAGACAATGGTTGGTCAGCATGGCGCTCAGCTTTCTGGGGGCAGAAGCAAAGGATTGCCATTGCAAGAGCGATCCTTAAAAATCCAAAAGTCCTTCTGTTGGATGAAGCTACGAGTGCTTTGGATGTAGAGTCTGAGCGGGTAGTTCAAGAAGCATTAAATAGGATCATGGTAGGGATAACTACACTCATTGTTGCTCACCGTCTGAGCACCATCAGGAATGCAGACTGCATAGCAGTGGTTCATCAAGGGAAAGTAGTTGAACGAGGTAAGAGATACTCCCACACCCATTACTTTTTTCTCTTTGAACCAATTAACCAGTGTGAATGGGAGGTTATTCAATTCATGTCCTCCACAAATGCATGCCATACAGGTGCCCATGATGAGTTGATCAAGGATCCTGATGGAGCTTACTCTCAGCTTATTCGGTTACAACAGACCCATACCGAAGAAAGGCATGAGGTGCCATATAGTGATGTGTCAGGTTCAAGACTTAAAAGCAAAAGTTTGTCTTTGGAACAATCACCCAGAGATTCTCCCAGGAATAGAAGACAACACTCAGCAAAATCCATTGGCTTGTCTGGATCTGATGATTTGCACGGGCATGTAGTTACCAACAGACAGGAACACAAAGAATTTGGTGATATTGAGGCTCCTAAGAAATCACCAATCGCACGCCTTTTTAATCTTAACAAGCCAGAAGCACCAGTTCTCCTGTTAGCTGTCATAGCTGCCTTTGTGCACGGACTTCTTTTCCCATCTTTCAGTATAATGATGTCTGGTGGTATAAGAACTTTCTACTATCCACCGCACCAACTTCGAAAAGATTCTAGGTTTTGGGCATTGATGTGCCTTCTGATGGCAATCGTTTCTCTGGTTTCAATCCAATTAGAATTTTTCTTATTTGGAATGGCTGGTGGGAAACTTATAGAACGTGTCCGTTGTTTGTCTTTTCAAAGCATTTTGCATCAAGAAGTTGCTTGGTTTGATGATCCTTCAAATTCCAGGTTTGCTACTCAAATGTTTTTTGCAAGTTTATCTTTATCTCTAACACTGTTTGGACATCAAGATTTTCTTCTAAATTTTACAGTGGGGCACTTGGTGCAAGGCTGTATATTGATGCTTTGAACATCCGACGCCTTGTAGGAGACAACTTGGCCATACTAGTGCAGTGTACAATAACGCTCATTGCTGGCTTTGCCATAGCATTTGCTTCTGACTGGAAGCTCACGCTGATCATCATGTGTGTGATTCCTTTAGTGGGTTTACAGAATTATATTCAAGTGAAATTCTTGAAAGGGTTCAGTGAAGATGCTAAGGTGAAAATAGAGAAGTTCCTGTTTTGAACATAATCGTTTTTGTTTTTATAAAAAAAGCAAAGCATTCCTTATAATTTTCACATTAGATGAAGATGTGCATTTTTTAGACATCGTGCAATTTACCTTTTACTATTGATATATTTCAAGATTACCATCAACAAAATGTGGTTCTTCCGAAGAATTATAAAATAATTTCTCCTACAACTAATGATTGCTACAGGTGATGTATGAAGATGCAAGTCAAGTTGTAACTGAAGCAATTGGCAGTATTCGGACTGTAGCATCTTTCTGTGCAGAGAAGAGAGTAATTACATTGTACAGCCAAAAATGCCAAGCTTCAATGAAACAGGGAATTAGAAGTGGAATGGTTGGCGGCCTCGGTTTCAGTTTCTCGTACTTAATGTTGTATCTCACATATGCTCTTTGTTTCTATGTTGGTGCACAGTTTGTACATGAAGGAAAATCCACCTTTAAAGACGTCTTTAGAGTAAGAGATGTAAATTTGGCATCTTTTATGTGAGGTTGCTTTAGTTAATGACCTAATACATTAATCTGGTACTTTGCAGGTTTATTTTGCTTTGGTTTTCACAGCTTTTGGAATTTCCCAAACAAGTGCGATGGCATCAGATTCAACAAAAGCCCAGGAATCTACAGCTTCCATACTAGCTATCATAGACAGGAAGTCCAAAATTGACTCAACTAGTGATGAAGGCATAAAACTAGAAAAAGTTGATGGCAAAATAGATTTCAACCATGTAAGCTTCAAGTACCCATCCCGCCCCGACGTCCAAGTATTCAGTGACTTTACTTTGGGCATTCCCTCCGGAAAGGTACAGTTAACTTGATACTTGTTAAGATTTTTTCCTTGTAATAAATATTAATAGTTATTGATTGCAAAAAGGAAAAAAAAAATCTTACTCTACCTAGGTTACTGCCTGGTATTGAGATTAGACCACACCATTGCAAACATTGATGTACTACCATGCTACACGTTTCACAAGAGTGTTGCAGCAACGTTGAACTGCTTCATTTCAACATCAATGACAGGAGGAATATCCAGTGCTCCCTACAAATACAGTGTCCGTTTTTTTTAGATAAGGAAAGAGAAAACCTCTCCCAGCCTCTGTATCCGAGGATACACACAGCCCAAAGTTTATTACAATAACAATAATATTCGTAACCAGATGAAGCAATCGCTCTATAAACCATAACAAAACGGCAAAACAAACGCCGACATAAACCAACGGTAAAACATAAGCCGTAAAGGTAGTAAACAAACTTATGAAAATAAACAAAGACAAAGAAGTATTTCAAACATCTCGAAGCCTATTAAAAAGCTTCCACCCATGCTTGTTGAAGATCTCCCTTATAATAACCTCCAATAATTTGCTCCCAGCTACCAAGGCATCCCTCCTTCCTTGGCATTGCAAAGCTGACCAAGAGTGGATCCAATGGGTACACCTGAATATAATCTGCAAAGGATGGTCAATAACTTTCTTGTCGAAAACGACATCATTACGACATAACCAGATAGACCAACAAAGTGCAGCCACTCCCACCAAAATATTTGCTTTTAAATCCGAAGTAAGACCTACTAACCAGTTCCCAAAAATATTCCGAACAGTATTAGGTTTGTTAAGATTAAAAGCAATTTGAACTATACGTCATCCTAAACGGGCAAAGCGACAATCAAAAAACAAATGTTGTATAGTCTCCTTGTGATCACAAAAACAACAATTTGTGTCACCTCTCCAGTTCCGTTTTAATAAATTATCCTTAGTCAAAGTAACTCCTCTACAAAGGTACCACAAGAAAAATTTTATCTTAAGGGGTACTTTAATTTTCCATAACTTTTGACTTCGAAAATGACAATTGGTGTCACCCAAAACAACATACAGAGATTTGACTGAAAATTGCCCATTTCTATGTAAATTCCATCGAACAGTATCCTTATCCATGGTAAGATGAGCATTGGCTATTTTCACCACAAGATTATTAAAAGCAAGCAAATTTGGGCCCATAAGCGCTCTCCTAAAATTCAAATTTAAAGGCACAGTCCCTAAGACATATGCAACCAAAGCATGTTTATTCCGAACTATCTCAAACAAAGTTGGATAAAGTTCAGAAAGAGGCCGATGTCCAACCCAAATGTCCTTCCAAAATCTGATTTCTTTTCCATTCCCAAGATTGAAAGAACATTGTTGAATAAAATAATGCTTTACCTTCATCAATCCCTTCCAAAAATGGGAATCCCCAGGTTTACTCTCAACTTGAGAGACAGACTTATCATTCAAATACTTATTTTTAAGCAATTGTTGCCAAACCCCTTCCTCATTCAAAAGTTTAAACAACCATTTAGCCAAAAGGCACTTATTTTTTATCTCGAGGTTCTGAATTCCCAAACCACCTTGGTCCTTGGGCCTACAAAGAATATTCCATTTAGCCAACCTATATTTTTGTTTATGATTGTCACTCTGCCAATAAAATTTGGACCTAAAAAATCTAGTCTTTTAAGGACCCCTTTGGGTACCTCAAAGAAAGAGAGCATAAACATAGGAAGGCTACTCAAAACCGAATTTATAAGTACCATCTACCACCGTAGATAAATTTTTACCTTTCAATTGCTCAATCTTTTTCAAAGTGATCTTCCAAACTCATTCATTCATTATTCATGATCTTCTAAAATGAATCGGAATACCCAAATATTTAAAGGGAAAACAACCATTTTCACATCCAAATATCTCTAAGTATTGGGATTCAAAGAATTTTGCTTCACCAAAGCAAAAGAGCTCGCTTTTATGAAAATTTATCTTTAAACCAGAAAGTTGCTCAAACGCACAAAGAATAAGCTTCAAATTTTTTGCTTGATCAAAATTGTGATCCATGAAAAGAATAGTATCATCAGCATATTGAAGGATAGAAAGACCATCATCAACTAAATGCGGTATTATCCCACTAACTTGACCCTCATTCTTAGCTCTTCCAATAACAATAGCTAACATGTCCGCAACAATATTAAAAAGAATTGGAGACAAAGGGTCACCCTGTCTAAGCCCTTTCTTGGTTTGAAAATAAGGGCCAATACTATCATTAATATTAATCCCCACACTGCCCCCTACAATGAAATTTTCAATCCAAGCACACCAACTTGGAGAGAAACCCTTCATTCTAAGAGTTTGTTGTAGAAAAGGCCATTTGACCTTATCATAAGCTTTTTCAAAATCAATCTTAAAAATAATTCCATCTAATTTCTTCTTATGAAGCTCATGGATTGTTTCATGTAAAACAACTACCCCTTCCATGATATTTCTCCCTAGCATAAAAGCTGTTTGAGATGGACGAACAACCTTTTGAGCAATACCCATAAGACAATTAGTACCTACCTTCGTAAATATTTTAAAACTCACATTTAATAGACAAATCGGCCTATATTGCTGAATTTGTCGTGCTTCATCTTTTTTTGGGGAGTAAAGAAATGACACCAAAATTGAGTCTAAAAAGAGGTAAATTGCCTCTATAAAAATCTCGAAAAGAGCCATCAAGTCATTTTTAATAATGTTCCAAAAACTTGATAAAATTCAGAGAAAGCCATCCGGACCGGAGCTTTATTATGCTCCATTTGAAAAATTGCATCTTTTACTTCCTCTTCAGTAAACTCGGCAGTAAGATAATCATTTTCCAAGTCAGAAACTTGAGGTATATCCTCCGTGATACTCTCAACCATGGAAAAGTAGTTGGTATCAGGAGGTCCAAAAAGACCTTTATAATAAGTTGTGATGTACTGCTTTAAATTGACATCACCCGAAATTAAACCCTCCTCTTGTTCCAACTGAAAAATTTGTTGTTTCCTATGTTTACCATTGGCAATCAAATGAAAATACCGAGTATTACTATCTCCTTCAAGCAAATGCTTCGTCTTAGCCCGTTGATACCATTTGATTTCTTCCTCTCTTAGTAAATGGGCAAGACGCTCATTAGAACTATGTTTAAGATTAATTTCAAAATTAGATAACCCTGTTGACTCAGCTTTCTTATTGAGACTATCAATGATATTCAAAAGACGTTTTTTCTCTAGCTTATACATACCACTTGTATTTTTAGCCCACCCTCTAAGAAATTGTCTAAGCGCTCTAATTTTACATTGCCAACGATTAATTGCAGAATTACCAACATTATTTTGTCGCCACACCTGAGCCACCATATCAACAAACCCATCCCTCTTAAGCCAACCTAACTCAAATTTAAACAAATGTTGGTTCCTAGTATCAGAGGCAGCACCAGTGCTAAGAACAATAGGCATATGATCAGAAAGAACACGTTCCAAAGCATTTACAGTGGTCAAAGGGAACTTTTGTTCCCAATCCGTATTTACAAGAATTCTATCAAGTTTTTCATAAGTAGGAAGATCCAAATTATTAGCCCACGTAAATTGCCTACCCGAAAGCCTAAGTTCTCTTAACTCTAGGCTCTCAATAACCGCATTAAAAAGAAAAGGAAAATGCCGATCAAAATTATGATTATTTTTCTCTTCACTCGCCTTATGATATTAAAATCCCCACCAATAAGAATAGGTAAAGTTTCCTTACTACACGCATGAACTAATTCAGTTAAAAAGATATCTTTATAAGCTGGTTTCGTAGCACCATACACAGCCACAAGGATCCATTGGAACCCATCTTCCTTATTACGTAAATGAAACTTAATAAAAAAAGTCTCCCTCAAAAATAGAGCCCACCTCAAAAACCGCCTTGTTCACACCAAGTAAAATACCTCGAGAGTGTCCATGGGATGGTAAGTAGTGCCAAAAAAAATCCATACCACCGCTAAAATGATTTAATTGTGAATTGGAAAAATCCTTCTTAACAGTTTCTAAAATAGCAACAAAATCCATATGTTGTTCCCGAACCAACTCCGCAATGTACCTATGTTTCGCTGGGTCGCCAAGTCCCCTACTATTCCAAAAAACACCTTTCATTTTCTCTTTGCTTATTTTTAATCTGAAACTCAACCACTTTTGCAAGTGCTTTCTTAACCCCTATTCTTTTCTTTTTGTGTGATTTCAATTGCAAATCATGATCATCATCTACAGCTAGTTCCTCATACCACAAATCACTGCATAAGCTATTTAGAGATGATAAATCAAGGCTGGCCATTTCCTCGTCTAAATCCTCTTTGAGGACATGTTCTTTACCAATTTTTCCGGAATAAGCCAGTCTACCAAGTTCGATCTTTTTAATAGATTCTAAAGAAGAGGTCGTTTCCACTCTAGTAACTCCTAAAGAAATTCCTACTTGATTCAAATTAGAAATAGCAACCTCATCTGGAATAGCCAAAATAGAAAAAGTATTATTTAAATTATTACCTTTGTTCTCCTCCAAGTTTTTATATTTGGCCCTTCGCATGGCCTTCAGCAAGGAATCCTCATCGCCCCAACTTTGTTCGCAAGACGGCTCCACCTTGGCTCTCGCACAAAATTCACCCAGCTGTGCCCCTTTGTTTGCCACCGCTTTGCATGACCTTCCTTTTTCTCGAACCAACGCCCACTCAAGCACCGGATAATGTAGCCCCGCCGATCGGCCCATTGCATATTTACCGTCACACCAGCCGAACCTCCTTTTTCGGGCTTGTCCACCAACGGTAACACTGCATCCTCAGACCCTTCTAGAGACAGTTTCTCAGCCGAGTCGGTGGCGGCCGCCGCCAACGAGTCCACCACCACATGTAACACTCGCCGATTGCCACCCACTCCATCGCCCCTCAGGCGCATACAGTCCTTTACCTCCTCTCCCTTCGGTCCACCTGATCTCTCTTTTACAATCGCCTGCTGCGAAATAGGAGTGACACAAATGAGACTTTTGCCAAGAACCGAACCACTAGCTTGAGACGACGAGGTGATGCCACTTGAAGTTGTCCCCGTCATGGTCGAAATATTTTTTGCCCTCTTAGCATCTCGGTCCATTATCTCACGGTCCTTCATTTCCTCATCATCATCCCCTCCTTTATCCTTGCCGCCTCCGTTATTTTGCTCATCCTCCACATTTCCTTCTCCCATATTTTCATCTGAGTCTTGCTCAACTTTAAAAACTAATTCATAGACACTGTGTCCAACAACAATATCAACACTCGCAGGGATTAGAGAAACATCTATAACCCCCACCTGCAACCGGACTAGATCTTTCTTCCTTGTACTTATCATGTCCACTTTGAGGGTAGCGCCAACAATAGAGCCAATGGCACATAGACTAAGGTAGTCTCTAGCTTCATAAGGAACCCCAGAAACTTGCACCCAGACTGAGCGAAGCTGAAACTTTGGAGTAGGGCCCGGCTTCCATTCCTCAAAACGGAGCACCACCCCTTGAGCTTTGACTTGTATATCCCCAATCTGAACCATTCTTGTTAATTCAGTGGGCGTCGGAAATTGAACAAAAAAAGAATTATGACCAGTTTCTTTCACATCCCACTGCCAATCAATTGGAATGAGTCTTCTCAACTCCCCAATAACCCATTCAACCGACATTTGCCCACCGACAATCCATACCACCCCCACCGACAAATACAGTGTCCGTATGCTCCAAGTGTTGAGTGTCCACTCAATCATAACATAAGTTTCACAAAAATTCTAGACAGGTGATACAATAACAAAATTCATCTAGGATTCTACAAAATTTCAAGTTTAAACACCGTGTACACAAGGAGAACCAAAACAGACTATATGAGCTGAAGTTCGAAGACAAAAAGGAAAAAAGAAGAGGTGATAAAGTTACTATGCACTAAGATTTGTCTTTGTTAGTTCTTTTGTCCCTACTGGATGTTAGATTGCCTCAAGCCCCCGACCCTACCTATTATGGTTTACATCATTCAACATGAGTAGAATGGGGGCACTTGGATATTTCCTGTCAATGAAAATTACCACGAACAAGAATGGAATTTCTTTGTGTTCATATTTTCCTCTACAATTGTACTGACGGGTTTAAAACCAATTGTTATATGCAGACTGTTGCACTTGTTGGAGAGAGTGGCAGTGGAAAGTCCACAGTAATTGCTCTGCTGGAGCGATTCTACGATCCGGATTCTGGCACAATCTCACTTGACGGAATAGAACTGAAAAACTTAAAATTGAGTTGGTTAAGAGACCAAATGGGACTGGTAAGCCAGGAACCAGTACTTTTCAATGACACAATTCGTGCCAACGTAGCATATGGAAAGCAAGGAGAAGTAACTGAAGAAGAGATTATCGCTGTCGCCAAGGCAGCCAACGCTCATGAGTTCATATCAAGCTTGCCTCAGGGATACAACACTACCGTTGGCGAGAGAGGAACGCAATTATCTGGTGGGCAAAAACAACGGGTAGCTATTGCAAGAGCCATCTTGAAGGACCCTAGAATTCTTCTACTCGACGAGGCAACAAGTGCCCTGGATACTGAATCAGAGCGTATTGTTCAAGAAGCATTGGACCAAGTGACGGTCAGCAGGACCACCATTGTGGTAGCACACCGTCTGTCCACGATCAAAGGGGCACATATGATTGCAGTCATCAAAGATGGTTCAATTGCTGAGAAGGGAAAGCATGAATCCCTCATGGGCATCAAGGGTGGAGTTTATGCATCGCTGGTAGAACTACACTCCAAGGCGGCATAAGGAGATATGTACATATTTATTTGTCTCTTTCCTTTTTGTTTTTGCAACTACATGATGAAAAATGCATGTGGTATTTTGAAGTACTAGTCGTGTAATGAAAACAAATGTTAAGACTAATCGCGTGTACTTCTGGTCTGGTTAGGCCCAAGACATCAAAGGTAATATTGCCTCAGCATGTGTTTCAGTTGTTCTGGGGTACTAGAGATCCATGCATTAGCAGTGAAAAAAAAACATATCCCTCCAGTCTTCAACAAAATCTACAGCGATAACAAAGGAAATGATGAACAACAACATTAGTCTTGGGGATTCAAGGATTTACCATTATGAGATAGATGCATCTGAGGATTTATCTATCGATGTCTCATTGACATGTTAGTAAGACAGCGAAAAGTAAATCCTCACATACATCTATTCAGAGTAGTAAATCCTCAGTAATCAGAGTCTATACAATTCACTAGCCAAAAATTCACACAATACAGGGCCGAAAACCTCACAACAATGAGCCATCACATCCCAATTTTCAGGAAAGAATAAATTTGGATCAAGCGCAGCTACCAATTCGCGATTTTGCGAGGATTAAAGATGCGGCGTATGTAAAATTTAGGATATTTTTTAAAATAATATTATTTAAAAAGATAATCACAAATTTTAATAGTCAGATTTTTTTTTACAAAAGTAGTGTCTGTCGCCATTTGGAATGGCGACAAGCTCCTGCCGCTATTCCAATTGGTGACAGGGACTCTGTTTATTGACTATCGCCAGTCTAGCTTCTTGTCGCTATTTGAGCTAGCGATTGGCAGTGAACAGTGTTCCTCTCGCCAATTGAAATGGCGATAGAAAACCGCTTGTTCATGTCGTCATTTCAACTGGCGACAGAGATACTCTATTTAAACCCCCAAAATTGGTGGAAATATCATTTTAATTCCTGAAAAAAGAGAAGAGAAGGAAAAGAGAGCGAAGGAGAGAGAGAGAAGAGATGTAGTGAAGCCCTACCAGTTTGTAGCAGAGGAGAGAGAGATGAAGCATCATATCTGGTCAGTCATTTTGCAGGTAAATATTTTTACAACTTCGTACATTATTTCAAAACCTTGTCAGTTAGCAAATAAAATAGCGACATAGAATTCAATAGAGTAGATAATTTAAGTTATTTTATGTAGTACATCATTTGAGCTGTGTATAGTTTAGCTCATCGTGCATATATTATTTATGCGGCAATACTCGAATGATTTAGAACAAATCTTTAAAAATTGGAAGACACCTTGGAAAATAGCAAGTACATAGTAAAAATCTGTAAAATTGCAGAGTAGCTAAGTAGGGTAGATAGAGCTTAATAAAAATAATCCCAGCTTAATTTTGGTTTCCATTTGTGCGCGGTAATTATTCTATTAATGCCGAAAATTCTTTTTAAACTAGGAAAATAGCATGACATATCTTAAAATTGTAAAAAAAAATCCGGCGTTGCTACATAGGTTACGTAGAGCAAAATTAAAATATTATGAACTTTATTTTTTATTTTTATTTGCACACGGTAAAAATTTTTAAAAAAATACTAAAGACACTTTTTAAACAAAAAAGTAGCAAGATACATATTAAAAACCTGTAAAAATTGCAGAGTAGCCTATTAGGGTTTGTAAAGCCTAATCAAAATAATCCCAACATAATTATGATTACCGTTTGTGCGCATTAATTATCCTGTTAGTGTCTAAAATACTTTTAAAACTAGGAGAATAGCAACATTCCTATAAAATATCTGTAAAAATTGCAGAGTATGTTAGTAGGATTTGTATAGCTTAATCAAAATAATCCCAACTTAAATTTGGTTTCTATTTGTGCATGGTAATTATTTTGTTAATGCCTCTTCTTATTAGTTTATGTATATGTTTCGTAGTTTCTACAATGTATGAACTGAATTTTCAGGTATGGTGGACCTAGGACACGATGCGCAGTGGTCGTACAAGTTGTTTGACTTCGGTCATTGACGCGCATCATCACAGCCGCCTCAATATCACCCTCCCCTAGGAGGGCGTAGCGGCGATTGAGTTTGGTGCGCTGCGGCTGCGCACGCCCATGAGGGCGTGGAGGGTGGACCCATGTTGGGTTTCGGGGTACATGCAGCTGCGACCTTCGTGCACTTATTTGCAACTTGACTACTTTGGGTGGACTAACGTTTGTTCTTAATCTTTTCCGATGCAGTTTGAGGGAGGCAGGCCTCCTTCCACTACCGAGGATGGTTGAGGTGACATGGGAGGGTGACCAGGACCGCGCAGGCGGTGGTCATACGTTCAGGCGCTTTTCATACAACCGGTGCCTCCTAATGGTGTTGGTTGACCGGTGGAGGCCAGAGACGTACATGTTTCACCTTTCGTGCGAGGAGATGGCGTCGACGCTTCAGGACATGACCTTCCTGACTGAGTTGCCCTGCGATGGCTTTCCCCTGGCGGCGTACGACATCCCGACCACGTGGTGCACAGAGTTCCTGGCGAGGTTCAAGGGGGTGCTGAAGCATCTAGACCCACTATTATGAGTTAATAGAGTATTTTGGTAATTAATAACAATCGTCATGGGACTAACATTTTTCATAAGTTGGTGAAACAGGTCGAGTCCCATGATGATGAAGACTTTAGGCGGCATCGTGACAAGTCAATATCCGGGATGAAGGATGTTATCATGTGTTGATGATATTCAAGACAAGATCTCGAAGTGAAGAAGATCATCATGTGTTGATGATATTCAAGTAAAGAATTTGGAGTAGAGAAAATCATCATGTGTTGATGATTATCAAATCAAGAACCCAGACTTGGAGTAGAGGTGTTCGTCATCAAGTAAATCACTCCATGATGGATGCTCAAGGCAAAGATATGACTAGCATAGGCTAAGGATGTGTTTCTAGTCTTTTACAGGTCTTAGTGTTTGGTTGGAAGACCGAATTGCTAGTATAAGTTGTCATACTATTAAGAGTGGTCTTGTCTAGTAGCTTGAGTCTCATATTATATTGATAGCTCAATCCCGCTTTCTCTAGCTCTTCTGGCATGATGCTATTATTTGTGAAAGTGTTTTGCAAATAGTTGAAGCTCATACGTTAACTCTTTGTAGTATGGGACTATAGTTTGAAAATGTGTTTTGCAAATGGTTGAAGTCTATGCACCTACCCCTTGTGGAATGATACTAAAGTTTGTAAATTTGTTTTGCAAATTGTTGAAGTTCATGCATCTTTCCTTGGCATGGTCTAAGATTGCTTGTCGCTCTTTTGTTGGTTCTTTGGATTTGTGCTTCTTGATTTGATCAAATGTGTTATGGGACTAACATATGTACCAAGATATTTTAAAGGTTTAATCCTGGATTTTGGATGACAACATGGAAAAGGCATGCAAAGACGACAAAAGATCGACATGGCTCAAGACAAAAGTATTTTGTAGCCCAATGACCCTTTATAGTTTTTACTGGTCTCGGTGATTGGTGGAAAGACTGGATTAATAGACTAGATGTCGTACTATAAAGATGGATCATGGCTAGTAGCCCAAGGACTTATTTTGTGCCATCTTGATCAACTAAGACATGCATGCATCTTGAACTGCATCTGAAAAATAGTTGTTAGTAAAACCGGTATGACCGCAAGTATAACTACGGTACTACCACCTTGCGGTATAACCGCACATGAAGTGTGATACTACCGCAATGCGGTAGGTCCGATTTTTAGTTGTTGGTACATTTTTTCCAGAGAGTATGTTTTTGAGAGTGCTTCCTCATCTGGAAATCGGTAGTATCGGTTGAGCCGAGCGGTACTACCATCTAGAGGTAATACTGGACCATGTGAGTGCGGTAATATCGCACCAAATCGTAACAGCTAATTCAGAAGCATTTAATAAACTCCATTTGACCGTTGAACAGTAGGTGCAGTAGTACCAGCCGATCAATGGCGGTAGTACCGCACCTACTGAATTTTTTAGGGAGTTTCTTCAAACGGTCGATCAAACGTTTTGACTTTTCTACTCGTGGAACAAAAATCCTGCCTTCAATATGAATTTTGGCATATCTTTTGAATGGAGACTCCTTTTTTTGAATTCTTTTTGGAGAAGATTCCTAGGAGTCTAAAGTTTATTTATACAAAATGTCAAAGCATTTAGACTTGATTTAAAAAAGTTTCAACTTTTACTCTCTTTGATCAACATGCTGAAAATTTAGACTTTTGTGTGATTTTGAGTTGAATGGTGATTTTGTATCTCTTAATGGGTTCATAATTTAAGTCACGTAATATAACAAGATTGATCCTCCATAGTTGAAGTTTGTTGTCTAATTTTCTCAGATTTATTGAACCTCATTTGTCCAGTTTTTCATCCCTCTCTCAAAGCTCAATTGGTTTGGCAAAAACTGAAAACCTGAAACTTTTAGTTTTCAATCTTTATAATTTTCGTATCTTCAAAATGGTTGTGATTTGGGTGGGCCTATTAAAACCAAACTTGTGAGTATTTGTGTTTACCAGCTCCATGATTTATCTCAGATTTGTTGGAGTGTGTATATCTCAAGTTTTTATGTGCATAAAAGATTTTTTAAACTTTGTTTATTTTCAGAAAATTGGACACTGATCGTGCATATTTTCAAGTGATTGAAAATCTGAGCTCGAAATCTTAATAGTTCATAGGGTATTTTCAAACTTATTCATGCGAAAGCATGCTCAAAATACCCTCATATGCTCATTTTGGCAATTATAGAGACAATTTAAATGAAAATGAGTATATTTTGCCGAAATGAGTTTGACATGTTTTCAAATCTTGATTCAAAACTCTCCAATCATGCTTCTATTTCAATTTGATAAGATTTGGAGTTGTGTAGAATCCCCCTCGCTCAAATTTCTCAAAATCAAAATTTGTTGAATTCCTGTCAGGCGTAACTGGTCTGACCTCTGTTGGTTCTCCAGTCTAATCGCCCTTTGAACGCCAGCCTGACCGACTGCTATTGTCAGCAATAGTAGATGACCTATTTGTCGATTTCCACTTCTTTCAGCCATATTGTTTGCTTCTTTTGGTCAAGTTGTTTATTGCTATCTTTGCAAGTTACCCTCTAGTGTTTTCCTTAATTACAAATGTAATTTTATTATTCCAGTGGTACTCTTTCAAGTGGTAGTTTCGTTTGACCATCTTGACCTCGACAATTGCTCTGTCTATCTTATTCATTGTCGCGCATACTTCTCTTGACCAAGCTCAAGTACTCTCTGTATACGAGTGAATTCTCTCTTTCCCTCTTCTCTTTGGATCCTTTCTTTGAGGATCTTTGCGAGAGAAGTTCAAGCACTTTGTATTTTCAAGTCTTGTCAACACGTGGTATGTACAAGTGATGTTTAAGGACTATCTTTCAAGTGTGATCCACATATAGATATTTTTTGTGCTTAATATCAAAGAGAGAGAATTTTGTTGTAAATAATGGTCAAATGAGAGAGTTTGAAGTCATCATGAGTTTTAGATGGATATATTTCAAAGACATGACAAAGAGGGAGATATTGGTTGGATGGAGAAAGCTTTTGTGTATCAAAGGAGTACAACCTTTATGTAAGGGGGAGTTTTCCTAACAAGGGGTTTTTCTTAGCGATAGTGAAAAATGTTTTGGGTTTTTGTTTAAAATGGGTAACCTATTATATGGAAAACTAATTTGCAATTTGTCCTAAATGGCTTATGGATTTTTGTGAATGCATGTTTTTGTGAGCATGAGCTAAAAAGTCATATCCTTCAATTGTTGCATTCTTTAGATCCAAAATATAGATTGAACTTCACCAAGAGTCAAACATGAATATGTGCATTTAGTTTCATTTCATATATTTGTATGTACACATTTAGGGAGAGTTTACTCTATATTTTGTGATTTCACTAGTATTGATCCCATTCTCTCATCCAGTTATATTATGGATCTCTACTTTGAAATGTATCCTTGAGCATATAAAGCTTTTGTAGTTGAAATATACTCATGTTAATCCAATTTCAATTATTTGCAATTTAATTGTCATCAATTGCCAAAAAGGGAAAGATTAAAAAATCTAGACCCGTCATAATGAGTTAATAGAATATTTTGGTAATTAATGGCAATCGTCATGGGACTAACATTTTCCATAAGTTGGTGAAACAGGTTGAGTTCCATGATGATGAAGACTTTAGGTGGCATCATGACAAGTTAAGATCCGGGATGAAGGATGTCATCATGTGTTGATGAGCATCAAAACAAGATCCCGAAATAAAGAAAATCATCATGTGTTGATGATATTCAAGTTAAGAACTTAGAGTAAAGGAAATCATAATGTGTTGATTATTATCAAGTCAAGAACCCGGACTTAGAGTGGAGGTGTTCGTCATCAAGTAAATCACTCCATGATAGATGCTCAAGGCAGCGGTATTACTAGCATAGGCTAAGGATGTGTTCATAGTCTTTTACCGGTCTCGGTGTTTGGTTGGAAGACCGGATTGCTAGTATAGGTTGTCGTACTATTAAGAGGGGTCTTGTCTAGTGGCTTGAGTCTCATCTTATGTTGATAGCTCAATCCTGTTTGCTTTAGCTCTTCTAGGCATAATGCTATTGTTTGTGAATGTATTTTGTAAATAGTTGAAGCTCATACATTAACTCTTTGTAGCATAAGACTATAATTTAAAAATATAGTTTTGCAAATGGTTGAAGTCCATGAACCTACCCCTTGTGGCATGATAATAAAGTTTGCAAATTGTTGAAGTTCATACATCGTTCCTTGGCATGGTCTGAGATTGCTTGTTGCTCTTTTCTTGGACTTAGGCCATGTGTTGACTCTTTGGATTTGTGCTTCTTGATTTGATCAAATGTGTTATGAGACTAACATGTGTGCTAAGATATTTTAAAGGTTTAGTACCATATTTTGGATTACCACATGGAAAAGGCATGCAAAGATGACAATAAATCGACATGGCCCAAGATAAAGGTATTTTGTAGCCTAATAACCCTTTATAGTTTTTACCGGTCTCAGTGATTGGTGGAAAGACCAGATTAATAGGCTAGATGCCGTACTATAAAGGGGGGTCATGGCTGGTAGCCTAAGGACTTATTTTGTCTCATCTTGATTAACTTAGACAGGCATGCATCTTGAACTGCATCTGAAAAATAGTTGTCAGTAAAACTTGTATGACCGCAAGTATAACTGCGATACTTCCACCTTGCAGTATAACCGCACATGAAGTGCAGTACTACCATAGTGCGGTAGGTCCGATTTTTAGTTGGCAATACATTATTTCTAGAGAGCATGTTTTTGGGAGTGTTTCCTCCTCCGGAAATCGGTAGTGTCGGTTGAGCTAAGCAGTACTACCATCTAGAGGTAGTACTGGACCATGTGAGTGCGGTAATACCGCACCAAATCGTAATGGCTAGTTTAGAAGCTTTTAATGAACCCCATATGATCGTTGAACAGTAGGTGCGGTAGTACCGGCCGATCAATAGCGGTAGTACCACACCTGCTGAATTTTTTAGGGAGTTTATTCAAATGGTCGTTTTTTGTGGTTAGGGGCTATAAATACCCCCTCACCAACACCAAGCTGTATTCTCCTGACCTCATTGAATACATTAGAGCCATTGGCGCACTCTCTACTACTCATTTGCTCATATTTCATATTTTGAGGTAGTTGAGAGCATTGAAGTGCATTTGCATCATTTGTTGATCTCTTTGGCACTTGATGACCTTCAAGCAAGGAATGTGGTTTATTACTCTTGGTGTTTGCTAACACCTAGACGGTGTAAAAGCATCGTGGTCCGGGGATCTTCTCAAGAAGCTTGTGAGAAGGCCCGGCGTGTGGTGAGTGGTTTGGTGCTCGCCATCTCTAGAGTGGAGGAAGAGCAACCCCGAGTGGATCGAGGTATTGGTTGAAGTTGTGAGTCGGTCCAGTTTATTTGGGCTTACCTCGGAGGTGTTGGCTTAATTTGTGGAGCCAGTCCAATTCGTTTGGGTATACCTCAATGTGGATTAGAGGAGACCGACAAGTCTCCGAACACCACGGTAAAACATCTTTGTGCCATTGTTGTTTGCTCTTGTGTGATTTATTTTATACAATTTACATTCCTAGAATTAAATTAATTGCATGTCAAACTAGGATTACAAATCTAGACTTAGACTAAGGTTGTTGGTGCATTTAAGGGAAACTAGAATCTTTATGTTTTATTTGTGCAAAACCGAATTGACTTTCGCTTCCGCATTAGAAATCAGCTTTAACCTTAGAGATTTTTAGAAAAAGACTATTCACCCTCTCTAGTCGGCCTTCTCGATATTACAGGTGTTGCCGTCGGACAGCGGGTACAGGGAGTTCAGCAGCACCCATGGGCCGACACTCAAGTGGATCTGCCAATTCTACGTAAATCATCGTAACTCTTGTCCTCTACCATCAATTGATTTGCGCACCTTGCTGATGTGTATATGTCTTCTTGTAGCCCAAGCGTATGGCAGAGAACGCACCCGACCACACGGTCAAGAGGCACTTCGATGTCTACTTGTTGTGGTTGTTCGGGTGGGTGATGTTTGTAGGGCCCCATGACGACATCGTCGATAAGCATTGAATCCGGTACGCATGCCAGCTGGCGGACTGGGAGGTGGGGGACATCCAACCCTATGCCTGGGGCCCGACGATGCTGTGCGTGACACACCGTAGACTGTGCGACATATGCCACCAAGTTCAGGACAGCTTCGTCCTCTCTGGAAGCCCGCTACTCCTTCAGCTATGGTCCTTTGAGCGTTTTCAGATCGGATGACCATAGCTGGACCTGGGAGCATACACAGTCAACATGTACGCAGAGGACGATGACGTGAACCGCCCGACCATGGGTACGGTGTGGTGCCACCGACGGGTAAGTTTCCTGAACATTTATTCTCTTTTTGTTATGTAATTCTATTTCGTGTGCTAAGTTTCTGTTGTTCTATTCCACGGGTCATCTACATGCTGATCACTACGCACGCGTCCTACCCAGACTACGTTGTGATGTTCTATCGGCTGACGGATGACCGCATCATCTAGACACCGTACACTCCTGAAAGGGTCTACACGCACGCACCCTGAGGCCTATCAAGCCTATGAACGCAAGACCACGAGTACTGGTACACGCTGAGGTGCTTGGTGCACTTCGTCTTTGTGGAGGAGTATCAGGTGCAGTGGGTCATGCACTAGTTCGGTCTGTGATAGCAGGTCCTAGCCCCTGGGGGCAGCGGGAGGCGCCGAACATCCATGGGTAAGTTTACGTTTTACTTCTGTCATGTTATTTGTGTTACATACCTACGAAACAATCATAACATCCATTGGTATACTAGGAAGGGATCACCTGCTATGACTTCCTGGGCAGAGAGGATGTTCCCTTATGTTCAGAGTTGGATCAGCGCCTTTGCTGACGTCGTCTAGGAGGAAGCTCCCTACGACCACGGGACGCACGCGGAGTACATCGAATGGTACTCCAGTCGGACAAGGGTTCGCTGCGTCAGGGTCATGGATGACCCACCACAACACGAGGCTACGATGTCCGACACGTACCCCACCCAGCTGGACTCCGCATTCCATTGCATGGTTCATATTGAACGGTCCATACTTCTTATTTGCTATGTAATATTTCGGTTTCTAACTACTTAATTATGTGTACAGGTCGATCTACACCAGGAGGTGCGCGAGTTGGCCGCCTCCGTGCATCAGATGACGCTCGGGGAGCGCTTCAACATGACGGTGTAGGACAGCAAAGCGGTCATAGAGCAGTTCCTCGATAAGACGAGGCGAGGGATCCAGATCGCGTCTGGTCGTACGCCAAGGGACCCGGTGGACCCACCTGTGCATGGACAGGTGGTGAGCCACGGTGCATCACTGCCCAGGACTCCTCACCCGGACGTGGTGAACGGGTCCTCGTGGCACCGTGCTGGGTGTACCCCAACACAGTTTGTAGGTCAGCATGAAACACTCACGTCTGGTTCTTTATTTCGAACTCTACTAGTTACTAACGATAATTTTCTCTAACAGATTCTGAGTTCCACCCGTACACAGGGCAGGTGTACACGGACCCGTCCTGTGTCCTTGTGCGATGAGGAATTACTATCTTGCTTGCATAAATAACATACTATTTCCATGTTTTATCCATATTTACATGCACAATGTAATGTTTCACAGGTCGTACACCGCTTTGGAACGAGCTGGTGGTGTCGCACGAGGAGTCACGCTCTGGGAACTTTGACTTCGACCAGCGTGGCAGCCAGGTCTCTGTGGGGGCTTCACAGCTGCACAACGTGCCCGGACCGAGCCAACCGATGCATGACCCCCTCGCGACGCCCCCTCAGGCTACTCACGTCGGTCGGACACCTCAGGCGCCTGAGCCTTTGACATACTCGCACCAGCGCCCGCAGTCGCCCTGGACTAGGCTAGGGGTGACACGCGGGGTACGGCTGCCAGTAGATATTTATTCTTGTAAATATCAGTCATGCCATGTAAATATTAATTTCTGTACAACTTATATTATGCTAATCTCTTGTTTCGGTACTATTTTTTGCGTGCACAGGTAACCATGTGAGAAAGTTCGCATCGTGACACCACACACCACCCTGTTTCTAGCCATTACACCACACGATGCTACCGTTTCAAACTGAAAAAACCGCACTCTGACATGCCACCTTTTGAGATCGAAAAGTATGCACCACCACATGCCATGAACTACCACTTTTGCAAACCGAGGTGACAACACACTACAATGCTACCTTTGCAGACCGAGATGACAACACGTTGTGATGCTACCTTTTCGGACCGACAAGACCACACTTCGCCACGCCACATTTTTAGACCGAAAAGACCGCACCCTGTCGCGCCACGCGCTGCCACTTTTGCAGATGGAGATGATAACACACTGCGATGCTCCCTTTTTAGACCGACAAGACCACAGTCCGTCACGCCACCTTTCTAGACCGAAAAGAACCATTATAAAAGGAGGGAGAAGAGAACTGCACCACCACACCCTGCACTTCACCAAAACTTGGTTCACACAACTGAGAGGAAGGATATGGAGGACTCGGCGAACTTCTACGTGAGGATACAGTGGAAGTGCAAGTGGCTTGCTGAGAGGAATAAACCCTACCCGGATAATTCTATGAAGGATGCGTCGGTGCCACCGGAGTTCCCACTCCCGCAATATGTGTGCGAACTGTCGGCTAAGATCATTCAGTCCACACACCCAGCGATGGCCGCTCGAGCATACTACACGTGCGGCCACCACCTCGTAAGCATATCTTGTACACACAAAGATTTTTCACATCTTAAGTTCCATTATACAAATTCCTAACTACACCCGCGTATAACGGCAGCCGGAGATGCAATGCAACTTCTTCTAATGGATCGACGGCCCAGATATGTACGATAGGGCGTTCATCCAGCAGAAGTACATACTGAACTATACGATACGAGCCGAAACCTTCAAATACTAGAAACCTTACATACCCGACCCTACTGAAAAGGCACCGGAGGAGCCCGACCATGCAGCGCACAAGGGGAGGCTCCTACTAATGAGACCGGCAGCCATCCTAACGCTCCCCATCAACCGGGTGCAGTTCGGATCGAAGAGGTAAGTTATGCTCAGTTTGCATCATGATTATTAATTTAGCCATACGTTGTGTTATGATAACATCATTCAATTGTCCAGCCCGTATCGCAGAATATGGCTGACTTCGAGACTAGCCACTGCCATGGGCAAACCAGAGACAAGGGGAAGGGACTGATGGGCCACCACGACTAATTGATTTCGTTCTAATCAACCTTTTCCGAATTCCAAAAAGGCACACATGTATCGTAGATGTATTTCGGTTTGTTTATTCGTACATGTTGGCGTTTGTAATGTACGTAACCAAACCCTACGCCATGTATTTCGCAATTAAATTATGAACTCTTTCAAACTTACATATATTTTTTCTAAATATTTCAACCATTAAATATTATGTCATCATTTCCCGAAAGAATCAGTTCCACGAACAATACAATTGGGACAACATCGCACATGGCAACCCTAAACCCAATTTTTTTTATTTCGCTTTGAAGGGGGCTATTTGTGTCATTGCACCATTGATCTCGCATTATCTACTTCATGTTACATTGTCTTCTCCAATTTTACATTCGGAACTACGCGGACACTTCAATGCATTACCAAATTAAAAAAAATAAAAAAATTCTCTAGATAGACCTCCTGTCGCTAGTTCAAAACTGGTAATAGGAACCTCCCTCACTGTTCCAATTGGCGACAAGGTCCTTGTCGCCAATTGGAATGGCGATAGGAGCCTGTCGCCATTCCAAATAGTGACAGACACCTACTTTTGTATTTTTTTTCCAACTATTTAATCTTGTAATTATCTCTTTCAATAATATTATTTAACAAAATTATAAAATTTAGAGTGGCGTACCTTTGGTACAGCGAGGTTGCCTTCCTTTCGTCCTGGACCAACAGACGCCAAGCTAGCCACGACAAGTGAGTTGGTGCCCGTCGGCGAAACCACCATTCCTGGCCTCCCAGAGCCAGCTGCCTCGCTGCATCCGGCGGCGGGGACAGATTCGCCGCCACCGTTCCATTGAAACTAAGAGCGCATACCTTTTGCCCATCCACCGTTCGCTTGCTGCCAGCTGTCTAAAAAACTAAATCAAGGGCTTAGATTGGGCTCATCTTGTGATTACTTTGTGCGGTACGAGGGGAAGAAATTTTTAAAAAATTATAAAACTAAATAGTTGTCCTAAAAAATTACAAAACTAGGTCTCTGTCGCCAGTTCATCTGGCTACAGGATCTTGTCGCCAGTTCAACTGGTGATAGGAACACCCTCTCCCCTATAAAAGAGCGTTGAAACCCTAAAATTTGGGTAATACTCGCTTTTATTCTGAAAAAAAGAGAAGGAGGGAAGGGAGAGGAGTAGAGGGGAGGAGAGAAGCTAGCGAAGCGCTACCCGTCCGATCGCCCACCTGTCAGGTAATTTTTTTAACCGAATGGATTACGTAGTTTATAACATCCCAAAGTTCTGTTACTATTTCAAAATTAATAAAGTTATTATTTTATCACTTTTTCTAAGTTTTAAAAGGGGTTCCTTGATTTTCTGAAAATCTAAAAGAGTTTTATTGCTTTTCTTGAGTTCCCTAAGTTTTAAAAATCCAAAAAAGAAAATTTATTGAGTTTATTGGGTTTTATTGGGTTTAAAGTTGAAAAAAACTAAGGATTTTCTTGGATTTTCTGGTTTTTAAAAAAGGGTTTTTCCTTTTCCCGTAAATTTAAAAATAATTTCTTTGTAAAAGTAAAAGTCCTATCTCTTTCTCCTTGACCGGGCCCGCTTGCAGCCCTTCGCCTCCACATGGCAGCGCCCTCGCCAGCTCACCCGAGCGCACGTCGCCTGGCTTTCACCCATGCCCTGGCTCAACCTTAACTCCCCGTCGCCTCCCTCTTTTTCCACAGCGGCATGCGTAGTAATGTTGTGTCTGCCTCCTGTCTCCTCCCCACCTACTCCCATCTTATCCTCGCCAGGTGCCTAGGCCGTCACCTTCGCTACAAAAGTCGTCGCCTCTGATGCGATTCTCTTCCTCGCCTCCTCCCATCCAAGTCGCAGGCGCATTGAATGCCTCTGCCCTGTCCCGTCGCCCTCACCTACCTGTTCCCATCCCGTCGCTCTGCGCAGGCCAGAGCTCCGCTCGAGCGTCTCGCCCATTGATCTCTCTTCCTCCTCCTCGGCTGCTATAAATAGGATCCCTAGAGCCTCTCGCCTTCCCCTTCCTTTTCCCCATTTCTCCTCTCTCTCTCTCCCGCAGGTCGCCGCGCTTTGAGTTTCGCCACCACCGGCTAGGGCTCGTGCCACCGCCTCTAGCGCTATCGTCAAAGCTTCTCCGCCACCGTGGAAGCCTCTCCAACGGCGTGCTCGTCGCCATCGGCTTCGCAAGGTCGTGTTCTACACGGTGTTTGTTTGCTTCTCTCCAGAGACCCGCTGGAGCCCCGTGCGCTGCGGAAGCTCCTCCTCTCCCGAAGCGCCCGGGTCGTCTTCGACTGCTCCACCGAGCCCCGTCGCCATCGTCCTTTACCTTTGACTGTGAGTTGCCCCGCCGCCATTTGTCGTCCACCGACCTCCCCCAGCCTCTCTCTCTGCCCTGGTGAGTTTCCCGTGCTCGGTCCTCTCTTTCAATTTGGACCTCTCTTTCCATTTGGACCTCCTTCTCGGTTGGGACCACCCTCCCAGTTGAGACCATCCTCTCGGTTTCAGTCCTCCTTACGACCACCGTTGAGTAGTCGAACCCCTCTTTTTCTTCGACCACTGTTGAGTAGTCATATCCTTCTTTGGACCTGGTAGTCGAAGCTTTCTTTCGACATCCTTCCGACCAGTGGGTCGAAACCTTCTCTCGACTAGGTAGTCAAATCCTTTCTCTCTTACGACCACGTTGAGTAGTCGTATCCTTCTTGTAACCTTCTTACGACCAAGTTGAGTTTTCGTATCCTTCTTGTAACCTTCTTACAATCACGTTGATTAGTTCAATCCTTGCTTCTTTCGACCACATTGAGCAGTCGAAACCTTCTTTCTTCCTTTGACCGCGTCGAGCAGTCGAATCCTTCTCTATCTTTCCTACCAGTCGAACCCCTTTCGACTAGGTAGTCAACCTCGTTCCAACCAGTCGAACCCCCTTCCGACCAGGTAGTCCTTCCGACCACTTGTAGTCGAAACCTCCTTCGGACCTTGTGATTTCAAGACTCCCGAGAGCTCGTTCTCCTTCGTTCGAACTCCGACTCAAGTTATTCAAATTTCTATCTTCATCTAAGCCTAGTACCTTTCTTTTGGTTCTAGTTTGGTATTTTCTCTTTGATTTTAGTTCGATCTTATCTGAATTTGGCTCATTTTCACGTGTAGTTTTCGATGACTTCGGAGAACCGGATTTCGACGCGTCCCTGCTTTTCGACGTTGTTTAAGAACAGTAGCTAACTAAGCAAGGCAAGTTACACCTTTGATCATATTTGAATCCCAATATTTTAAATTATCTAAATTCTGTTTTAAATTATTATTGCATGTTTATTTCAACTCAAGTAATTTAATGTCTTGTTCTCATCTTTATAGTTATTCCCAATTCTATTGTATAGCCATGTATTGTCAAGATCGACGGTATGGAGAATCGTACCGATTGTGTTGTAGTCAGGGATTAGGAATTGAAAGCATTGGACTGTAAGAATACATTCCTGTTGGACGTTTGATTATAAGAATACCTTATTGTTGGATTCTAGCAGTGTACGATTGTTGAAAGATTTGATGGTAGGAATGCATGATTCTTGGATTTTAATTTTAGAATTATACAATTGTTTATTGATTGGATTATGGAATTGAAGGATCGTTGGAGGTCGAATCATAGGATTAAGCTATTATTGAATTTTGGATTGTTGGGGTTGGGTTCTGGAAAGAGGCTGATGTTGGATATAGCATTGTTGGATTATAGAATTATACCATTGTTGGATTATTAGAAAATCAATCGTGGAAAGATTGGATGATAGGTAATCGTGAGACCTGGTCGTAGATCCGGTCGTGGGATCTGGTTGTAGTCATGAGACCTGGTCGTAGATCCAGTCGTGGGATCTGGTCGTAGAATTTGGTTGTGAATCCAGTCGTGGGATCTAGTCGTGGATCTGGCCGTAGACCTGGTCGTGGCTTTTGGATTGTTGGATAGTTGAAATGCTGATCTCGTACTTGACAATTCTTAGACACTGAATCCCTCACACCTTGTCGCCATAAATAAAAATCTAGTCGATACACTAGTATGACTAGAACTTGTTGAAAAACAGTATGCTCAGACAAAGCTTAGACCCAAAAATCTTGATTTAGGGAAACTTACAACCAAATGATCAATTGTTGTCTAAAGATTTTAACCATGACATTGGGTTGTAATGGGAGTTTGCAAATTCTTTGAAAGCATGAAATAAAATAAAAACTGGTTTGGACTTGGGCAAAATGAATGTTTGGATGGGTGCATGTTCATGCACGAGATCGATTCATTTCTATGATCGAGGCCTAGGGTTCTTTCGGTAGTCGTTCAGGTCAATTAAGGACCGGTCTTCAAGCGTTCCTTTGCTACCCCCTATCGTACTACCATATGTCTTGAATGGGTAAGACCTGGCTAACTAATTTGCAGCGTTTCACCGTGGTCGTTCCATCCGGTTGCGTGGGTGTCTTTAGAACCTACTTTTATGTATTCCCACCTAACGCAAGAGGGGGGCCAGAACCTTATGGGTTTCTATCCAAAGGGGGTGAAACCTTCGTGAGGGGGGACCGCGGTAGAATGACGCTTTGTAAAGGCCTTGTCACAAGCTCTAGACTGCTCACCTAAGGTAGTTAGCGGTGGTATCGACGGATGCCAAACAAACTAGAGAGGTCGTGTCGTGTGGGTAAAGTTGTACAACCTCTGCAGAGTGTAAAACTATTCGAATAGCCATGTTCACAGTCATGGACACGCTGGCAAAGCCACTACAAGTTAGATTTTGATTTTTGTTTTAAAAAAAACTTGATTAAATAGTTTTAAATCTCTATCGAAATGGGAATTGGGCGGACAGTCTTGTGATAGGAGGATATCCTTCACCACTCGTTGATGAATATTATCTGACTATAAAACTTGAGTTTTAGAAAATAAATTTTAGTTATAGAATATCTATTTTGGAACTTAGTACAAGTATTTGGAAAGAAATATTGCTTTTATGCAAAATCAACTCTATAAGCCTTCCTTTGTTATATCCATGTATGCATTATAATTCTAATACTAGGTGTAACTTGCGGGGCACAGTTGTTTGTGCTCACTCCTGCTTAATAAAATGTTGTTCAGAGAAGAAGGACCTTGCAGCTGCTGAAGACCTTGACGACTAGTCCACTACCCCACTCGGTTGCCTGTGGCAGATTAGCCGGGCTCTACTACTTGCTCTTCGACTTTCGCTGTGTTCTATATTGTCAACTCGTGAGCCTTCCTTGTTTTCAACTTTGTTGTTTATTAATAAAGTTGTGCGATTATGGTTGTGGTATCATATTTGTTTACTGTGTGAGCTAGCCACTGATCATGGGACTAGTTCAAAAATGCACAGAGGATTTGAGGTGTTAACCCCAGGTGCTTACATAGTTTTAGATGTACGGTTACGTAGTGCAGTATGTTGTACATAATACATTTCGGTGGGTAGTCTAGTTTGAGATATGTGGTTAATCGTGATAATCTTCTTTACGGTGCAGTGCGTCAAATATGTCGGACGTCACTAATTTCAAAATTTACTACAGTCAGAGGACTATTCTTAAGGGCCCCGAAGGGATTGATTTGCGTATGATTTGAGATTGAGTTGTCTTGCCAACCGAGCACCACAGGGCACATATTGGGAGTTATTGCAGCTCAAGAGAACAAGGTCATGACAGTCATATGTACGTATAGCGAGGGAGGGAGGGTGGAGTTTGGTCCTTCTAGCCCAGGCATATGCCAAGCCCACTTCTGCGTCTGCGGTTGAACAAGAAGGGGGTGGTGATATCGAAGAAGAAGTCGGGGACTCTAGCCACAGAGCGGCGCACACAATGGTCGAAACTCCCAGAGTTGCTGATGATGTCAATGAAGACCCTGCGGAAGGAGCTCCTTCCGTCAGGCAAGCTAGTGGGCTTATTAATGAGGGTGAGGAGCTGGAAGCCATAGTATGAAGGATGGATCTCAGAGACCAGGACTACATGGCATTGTCCGAAGATGAAGGATCCGACGACGAGGATGATGTGGACCAACAGACGGTTCCATTTGAGTGGAACACATACCAGTTCGACAACCTTATCGTCAACGAAGGCTCCCGTGTGTCGTGGGAGTATGACCAGAGCGAGGTTAGGCAAGGAGCTATGTACAAATGCAAGGAGGCCGTGCAGGAGGCGATCAAATTCTAGGTCTTGTCAATGCGGCGTAGATTCACAGTTGTCAAGTCTAACCTAAGATGCTACGACCTGAAGTACGACATAGAGGGATACCCTTGGCGAGTGCACGTATTCCAGCCTAAGTGGGACACCTACTGGAAATGCTCTATAGTTGTCCCACACACGTGTCCTTGCCGAGTCAGTGTAGTCCCACAGGAACCTGTCACTAGGCTTCATTGCCAACCTAATGTATGGTGAGATCATGGATAATCTAGATTTTGAGCACCGATCCATCACTTGGGCGGTTGAGGTAAGGTTTCAGTACACAGTCAGCTATGCCAAGGCTTGGAGGGCAAAACAGAAGGCATTGGAATCAAGATTCGGCACGTTCGAGGATTCCTACCATAATCTCCTCGGGCTACTCTGAGTTATACAAGATAGGAATCCCGCACTCATGTCGATATTCAAAATTCTACACATCTGAAGTGGGCCAATAAGAGGGTACTTCAGCGAGCATTTTTTTTGCCTTTGGTCCATGCATCAATGCATTCTGACCCTGCTGTCCAATCTTGTGTGTGGATGACATATTCCTGACTAGAAAGTACAAGGGGCAGATACTGATTACAATAGCGACGGATGGGAACAATCAAGTTCTTTCTGTGGCATTTGCTTCGTGGAAAGCGAGAACACGGACAACTGGTTGTGGTTCCTAAGGAATGTAAGGATTTCTATTGTACAGGGTCATCCCAACGTATGTGTCATACATAATATGCATGCGAGCTTGCTGAGTGCAATAACTCAGCTACAACAAGGAGAGAACGAATGACTTTCGTGGGCGGATTTGTAGAGCAGGTGGTGCATGAGGCACTTGGTGAACCTGTTCAAGTGGTTGTGCAACCAAAACCAGCGACGAAAGTTTGAAACCCTCTAGAAGATTCTAGATGAGCGGACCCAGACACATAGAAGGGAGACAGCTAAAAGGGCCGCCCCAAGCGCCGACCAGGCCCCCGAAGCATTGCTAGAGCTACCCATAGATGGTCCTAGTGTGACGAGGAAGACGGGGGCACGGGTAAAATGCTTCTCAGACTAGATTGAGCATGAGCCTAAGGATAAGTGGTCGTTGCTACATGACAGGGGTGGTGCACGATATGGTGTTATGACAACCAATCTAGCCAAGGTATATAATTGGGTTATGCGAGGTGCAAGGTGCCTCCCTTTGGTTGGTATTGTGGAGGCAATTCACCGCGATACCACAAACTACTTTGTTGACAGAAACAACAATGTGTCGCTCGCCATGGCAAATGACAGAGTACTCTACTCCACCATGATCACCAAGTACATGGAGGAGAAGAGCAATAAGGGTTAGATGCACCGGGCATTCAAGATGGACACAAGGGAGCTTCGCTTCGAGATTATGTGCAGGGATAAAGGACACCGTGGAACGAACTGTGAGAGGATCACCCACGAGTGCATGCTACACCGCGCTAGTTGTGTATGCACTTGCAACAAGCCCCTTCTTCTGCATAGGCCCTGCTCCCATGTAATGACCACATGTTCGATGGTGGCGCAACATCCTGGGCAGTACATCTCTGACTATTTCAACAAAAAGAAGGTGATGCAAACTTAGAGTGCAGAGATGTATGGTTACACCGTGGTTGGCTATTTCACTGGCCATCCGACCTGCGAGCAACTAATCTGGGCAGTAGACATTGATAGGCTTAAGGGAAAGGTTGACCGGCGATAGGTATTTTGCATCAGGAACGTCACAGACGAAGCTGAAGCCGGGTGTCGTACGAAGAAGTGCTCTATTTGTAGGGAGTCTAGGCACACTTTCAAAAAATGCCCCACGAGAAATCATCAGGACGAAGGAGAAATCGGCACTCTGGACATCACTGCGGGGACCTCATCCAACCACCTGACTCGAGGCAGTCCACATGGGGGAAGTTGAGGTCGCAGCCACGGGAAAGCACAGACAGTTGTAATATGTGATTGCCAACGCTTTGAAATATCGGTTTGATTTGTAAAAAAACTAAGTGTATGTAATATCATTGTGATTTTTCATAGTTGTGATAGCATTCATATTGGCATGAAATTAACCAGGTTGTTTATTTTTGTTGAAGAGAGTTTATCCTATTCCTAACGTGCTCATATCAGCAGAGAAATGCATCATTTTTCTTACAAGACCCTATTCAAGAGCATAGTTATTAATCTCCTTCTTTATCCATGACGGCGGTACAATCTCTTCTTTACCAACTTGTCAGCGGAAGAAGGCAACAGGACCTTCACGTACTTGGCCACGGTGCGTGCGCCAAGGTTGCTAGTCAACCCCATGATGATCACAGGGGTGTAGACGAAGGTGCTTGTCCCTTTGTCTTCTCCCTCCCCTGTTTCTATCGCACGCTCTCTTTTGTTTACTACTCCATTTTGTTCACATTTACTCCATCTAGTTCACTGCTCCCTTTTGTTCACATTTACATGATCTTGACTTTTTGTTACTACGAAATTTACTCCATCGACCGAAGGTAAAGTGCGAGACAAGGAACCAGAAATACATTAGAGTCCACAGAAACAAGCACGTTACACGTGGTCATATGGCATAATGGTTCGACTAATTGTTTTAGTCATCCTCGCTACTACTACGGTACACTGCGACACAAGCATCCGGTCTATGTAAGTATACATGCCTTTAGGAGATAGGAATAACATGGTGGGTAGGACGAGGGACTACTACGGAATGGCCCGAGCTATTGCATGAACCGGGTCATTTGCCCTTCTTTACGAGCTCGGCGTTGTACTCCTCGCCTGCCGCCTTGGCCTTGGCCGCCATTTCCCCCCTTTCTCTCGTGCTTCCTCTCGCGAGCCTCGCGCTCCTTGCGCCTGCACGCCTCGAGATGAGTTTGCGTCTCCTGCCGGATACGCTCGCTGTGCTCTTCGTTGCGGCGCACCTCCTCTCTCTTCTCGCGGTCCCTCTTGGCATCCCACTCCTTGCAGTCGAGACACCACTGGTCGTGTGGGTAGATCCCTTGGTCGATCCACTTGCGGTAGCCACACAGCGGATCTGGAGACTACGGGTAGAAAGAAGAGGTTGTTAGTGCGTACTTTGAAAGAAAAATGGTAGGGTAACAAATTGTAACCGGTCCTTACCGGCATGCCCAGACTGAGCCGCTGTTTGGACTTGAAGAACTTGCATGTGTCCCTGCACCAACAGAGGGGTGGCGTCTCCCCCTCGGGCGGGTTTTGCAGCGAATGCTCAATTGGAATGTTCGTGTAGGGGTTGCTGCTAAGGGGAACTTCATTGCGGCGAGGTGCCCCCCTGGCACACTCCTTTTGTTTGTCCCGGCTGCAGCACCCCTTGCGAGTTCGCGGACCTTCTTGGCCTCCTCCTTCTCCCCGTCTTTTGTTCTGCCTGTTTCGTCCATTTCTGGCGCTAGCTCTATCTTCTTAGCTGATGTGCTCGAATGTTGAGCTGTATCTGCGGTTTCAGTTCCCGGCGCAGTGGAGGCACTATATATATATATACGCATTTTGGCGCAAGCGTATGTCTTTTGACTGTTTGCCTGCTGTTGTTGTGCCTGGAAGCGACCGGGAAGGATGGTGAAGGAAAATGCATGGACTTGAGAGTCGTGTTCCTCTCTTCTGCTGTTAGTTTCAGCTAACGTGGTCAGCCGGTGCCTGTGCACCTCAGTCAACGAAAGCAAGCAGGCCGGGGCCCGAGGCAGGGGAAGCTAGGGGATATCGTGTCCACGACAGCATGGAAAGTTGGAAACGCCGCCATGCACGGTTAGAAACACACAGAGGATTCCTGTTCCGTGGTTGGTTCTTTTACCGTGCCTTGGGCTCCAAGCAGATGTATGTAGTATGGGCTACTTGTCAGTCTTTGACTAGTATGGAGGGAAAAGGTGATTCGCCGATAGAGCTAATTTTGTTTGACAGGCCCAGCCGGACTGGACACCAGAGGCAGACGTTCCTTGAGTGCCAAGCATGCGGCTCCTCCCAGAATGCAGGATTTCATCCTTCACTTTCGAGGAGAAGGTCTAGTAATTAATTTCCGTTGGCACATGCACGGCACACGAAATCTTCGGATTCGGGAAATTCTTTACATTGATATTATGTCCCCGAGAATTGTTAATTATATTTCTCATCATTCTAAGACCGGTGGCCTAATCTATCATGCCGAGACGTAAAAGTTCTGAGCTTCTAAAAGATGTTTTCAGGACAAGATAGGTCGCAGTGCCCTAATATGAGTGTAGTATAGCCCGATTCATATGAAGGAAGTTGTTCTAATACCCTTTTCTCATTCTCTTCACGCTTTGTAATGAGCGGTATTCCTTACCATACTCTTCTTCGATCTCTACATGGAGACCGTTAGCGCGAATATCTTTAAAACTTAAGAGAGTTCTAGTCGATTCCGGTACAACAAGGCTTCTTCAATAACCAATGTCGTGCCCATTGAAGTATAATTGTGGCTCTTCCGAGCCTATTATACAAGTATCACAATGATTGTCGTTGTTCGGCAGCCGCACGAGGTGTTAATGTTCCACGAGATTGTTCGTTGTTGACTTTGGTCGGCTTATCATTGTTTTGCTCAACGGCTCAGCACAGGCTGCTTGTTCCACAAGAGACCTAGACATGTTGGCCCGGCCCAACGGACCACGGCTTAGCATGGAATTAATTACACCCGGTTAGAAGAGCTGGGCAAGGCCTAACTCCCATTACATTGGAGAAGGCCTGACGCAATGCACGTTTGGTTGTGGTAAGTACGTTCTAGTTTGGCAAAAGAGGGGCTAGCGACCCAGAAATATTCGCCGTCTCCTTGGTTTGCCCCGATCGATCGGATAGAGAGTGACATCATGTAGGGGTGAAAACGGATCGGAAACGGACGGATAATGGTTTTGCTTTGTTTTCATATTTTTTCGGATCCGGATACGAATACGAATACTCGGATACGAATACGGATAGTATCGAATACGAATACAGAGCGAATACGAATCGAAACGAATACGGTCACATATATTTTTCGGAACATGAAAACCCCTTAAATTGTATGCCAGAAATTAACGAAAACATAACTAATTTATTTGATGTAAACATTCATGAATTGTTTATATTTTTAGCAACCACACATAACATTAGCACTAGTAAGTTACATTAACTAGTTTATCACAAATACAACACTTAGTTTACCATATTTAGCTCATAAGTCATAACTTACAAAGTCATCATGCATTCACACTTAGTTCATCATATACATAAATTTTAGTTCACACTAACATCGATTAGACTGGATGGTTAATCTATACGCAAATGACTATAACATCCCAAAGTATGTTACAAAAAATAAAATTAATAAAGTTATTATTTTTTTTGGTTTTTCTCAGATTTAAAAGAGTTTTCCTGGTTAAAAAGGAAAAAAACAATAAAATAAAGCCAATTATTTAATTTCCTAGTTTTTAATGTAAAAATAAAATTTATTGAGTTTTCTCGGATTTTATTGGATTTAAAGTGAAAAAGAAAATTTTAATTAATTTATTGGATTTTCTGGATTTTAAAAAGGTTTTCCCTATTTTTAGAAATCTAAAATAATTTATATACAAAAATAAAAACAAACTTTAAGTTGGAATTAATTTTATTAAGTTAAAAATAATTCAACGAATTTCTATGATTTTTGAACTCTATTTGCTATTTTATAAAAGACTATTTGATTTGTTGCATTTTCTGAAATTCGAAAAATCAATTAAAATCTCATTTTCTCTTTTGGGCTGAAATCCTCTTTTGGGCCGAAATCCGGATATTCGGACTCCGGCTTATCCGGATAATCCGTATTCGTTTCCGTATCCGCCGGATAGCATGCCTACCGTATTCGTTTCCGTTTCCGACAAAAAAATCCGAATTCGTTTCCGGTCCGAAAATTATCCAAAGAAAATCCGATCCGAGACATTCCGAATCCGTTTTTGTTCGAATCGGTTGGAAACTATCCGATCCATTTTCACCCTTAGTGACATGAATGATGCAGGGCAATTCAATCAAATCACCACGAAATTCCTCCGTTTCCGAAAACGCAACAGACCGCGCGCAGAAGAAACAAACCACCCCACCGACCGCTACCTCTCTGGGAGGTAGCACTGCGACACACGGCGAGAAATCCAAGCAAAAGCGATCGAGCGCACTGATAGCACTGAAAGCTAGCAAAGCAAAAACTTTTCCCTGCATCCCCACGTACGTACGGAGACTAGAAGCCACGGCGCGCGCGCGGGGAGCGATCGGTCGATGACGCGGAAGCTGCCGGCGAAGCGGGGCGGCGGGGGCGCCGGCGCGGGGCCGGTGACGGCGCCGCTGAAGCGGGGGCCGTGGACGCCGGAGGAGGACGAGGTGCTGGCGCGGTTCGTGGCGCGGGAGGGGGAGGGCAGGTGGCGCACGCTGCCGCGGCGGGCGGGGCTGCTGCGCTGCGGCAAGAGCTGCCGCCTCCGGTGGATGAACTACCTCAGGCCGGACATCAAACGCGGGCACATCGCCCCATCGCCGACGACGAGGAGGACCTCATCCTTCGTCTCCACCGCGTCCTCGGCAACCGGTACGCGCACGTAGCTTCCTGGTATTCACATACGTACATTTGATTTGCGCAAGAACTGCATGCATGCATGTGTCCGGCCGTGTAGGTGGTCGCTGATCGCCGGGAGGCTGCCGGGGCGCACGGACAACGAGATCAAGAACTACTGGAACTCGCACCTCAGCAAGAAGCTCATCACGCAGGGCACGGACAACGAGATCAAGAACTACTGGGATTTAGAGCCGCTACCTTTGGTACAGCGAGGTTGCCTTCCTTTCGTCCTGGACCAACAGACGCCAAGCTAGTCGCGGCGACCGAGTTGGTGCCCATCGGCGAAACCACCATTCCTGGCCTCACGGAGCCAGCCGCCTCGCTGCCTCCGGCCGGCGGAGACAGATTCGCCGCCACCGTTCCATTGTAACGGCGAGCGCGTGCCTTTCGCCCTTCCACCGTTCGCTTGCTGCCAGCCGTCTGAAAAACTAAATCAAGGGCTTACATTGCTTGGGCTCATCTTGTGACTACTTTGTGTGGTACGGCCGTACGAGAGGAAGCTATGTAAGTCCATTTTTTCGGCCCAGCCTAGTAAGTACTAAGTAGTGAGCAGAGCCGATCTCGGTGTAGCCCATTAGTCCGAACCAGCAAGGAGATTGTCGAGGAGATCGCCGGCATTGGCGGCTCGGTCGACGGCGGCGGCGGGACCGTGAGGAAGAGCTCGCTAGCCCAAAGGTATGCCCTGTCCTAAAATTCGCGTGCATTTTGCCCTTCAGATCAAGCACATTCAGTAGGAGCGATTGGCCGCTCAGCCCATGTTGCCCCTTTCCCATAGAGCTGTAGCTGTTCGTAGTCATTTGATCTTCTTTTGGAGTGCTCATCGCCGCGCGCGAAATTGTTGGCGCGGAACTACAGTTTCGGTGTGCTAGCGGCTAAGACCTTGAGATTTGGTCTATGCGTTTATTATTATTATTGATGCAGATTAGTATTTGAAGTAAAAAAGAAAGTGCAATGCTGTTCACAGGCTCAATCTTGTGTTCATCTAAAAAGGGGCTCATTTTTGATGGTGTAATCAGTTAGTACCAAGACCAGAAATCAGAATCATAGGTCTTTCATGCAACAAACTGCAAAACGATTCACCTCTAACCTTGCATTCACTTCTGAAATCAGAAACAATTGGACACTATGGCCAAATAATAGTTGTAGAAACAAAGAAGTGTCAAAATATACATAATTCTACTCAGAATTTGAGCGGAGTTCTACTAGTGAAGCATAGACTCCATCCTTGATGCTCATTAGGGACTCGTGCCTGCCCTTCTCTGCAATTTTTCCTTCCTTGAGGACTGCAATCATATCAGCCCCTTTGATTGTGGAGAGGCGGTGCGCCACGACAATTGTGGTTCTGCTAACCATGACTCGATTCAATGCATCTTGAACGATGCGCTCCGATTCCGCATCCAGGGCACTGGTTGCCTCATCAAGTAGTAGTATCTTAGGGTCCTTTATAATGGCCCTTGCGATAGCTACTCTCTGTTTCTGCCCACCAGATAGTTGCACTCCTTTCTCGCCGACCACAGTGTTGTATCCTTGTGGCAAGCTTGATATGAACTCATGAGCATTTGCTGCCTTGGCCACAGCAATGACCTCTTCCTCTGTTACCTCTCCGTGTTTCCCGTATGTTATGTTGGCACAGATTGTGTCGTTGAAAAGCACTGGCTCCTGGCCTACCAGCCCCATCTGATCCCTTAACCACCTAACTTTTAAGCTCTTAATTTCAACTCCATCTAGTGAGATTCTACCAGAATCAGGATCGTAGAAACGCTCCAGTAAAGCAATTATTGTGGACTTGCCACTGCCGCTCTCTCCAACAAGTGCTATGGTCTGTGGAAAAGGAAGGAAAAGTTTGCATCACAACTGTTCAACTGCTTGGGAATGATCATATGTGAAATAAAGCAGCTAGAGGTTGCATATATGATATCACTGGAACTAGATAGGTCACATCCATTTTTAAGTATGCATTATTGGTTTATGTCAACAGGTTGCAATTCAAGTTAATTTCCCCCATGGAAAATATTTGGGTGCAACATTGTAGCAAGAAAATAGAAAAAAAGGCGATAAATAGTTGCAAGTTTAATGGTACCTTTCTGGAAGGAATATGCAAGGTAAAGTCACTGAATATTTGGACATCAGGGCGTAATGGGTACTTGAAACTGACATTACTGAAATCAATGTTGCCGGTGACGTTTTCCATTGTCATGCCCTCATCACTACTGGAGTCAATTTTGGACTTCCGATCTAGAATACTGAAAATGGAAATAGCAGAATCCCTTGCCTTTGTTGCATCAGAGGCCAACGCACTTGCCTGTGAAATCCCAACAGCTGCCAAAACCAATGCAAAGAAAGCCTGAAAAGCATCCAATCAATTTGTAAATGTTTGATAAAAATAATAATCATACACAAATGGTAACTTGAAGTGATTTAGGAGTTCTTACTTGAAAAACTTCTGCGAAAGTAGTCTTTCCCTGGCGTACAAACTGTGCACCAACATAGAAACAAAGAGCATATGTGAAATACAACATCAAGAATGAGAAACCAAAACCAAGTCCTCCAACAATTCCACTTCGGATTCCCTGTTTTCTTAAAGCTTCACATTTCTCGTTGTATGTTGTGACCACTCTTTTCTCTGCACAGAAAGATGCTACAGTTCTGATACTACTAACAGCATCAGTTGCAACTTGACTTGCATCTTCATACATCTCCTGCATAGTAAGGATCATTAGGATAGCCCATTCTCAACAAAACAGGGAATAATTTTTACGGTTATTATGTGTCACCTTAGCTTCTTCACTAAACCCCTTCAAGAACTTCACTTGAGCATAACCCTGTGCACCCACTAAAGGGATCACACATGTGATGATCAGTGCAAGCCTCCAGTCGGCTGCAAAAGCTATGACCAAGCCAGTGATTAGTGTAGCTACAGACTGCACTATAAGGGCCAGGTTATCTCCTACTAAGCGCCGGACATTTAACGCATCAACTGAGAGCCTTGTGCCAAGTGCCCCACTGTAAGTGATAAAGCAGACTCTTAGTATTGGTGTAAATCTAATTATGTTTAGGAAAGAGATGATAATTAAATCATTTGAGTATCATACCTGGAATTTGAAGGATTGTCAAACCAAGCAACTTCTTGACGCACAATGCTTTGAAATGACAGAGTACGGACACGCTCTATAAGCTTGCCGCCAGCAATTCCAAACAAAAAATATTCTGCTGGGATTGCAATCAAACAAACAATCCCCAGAACAACAGATATCAATGCCCAAAAGCTAGTGTCTTTTCGCAGCTTATCTGGTGGTTCGTAGAATGATTTTATAATACCAGACATTAATATACCGAACAATGGGAAAATGACTCCATGCACTGATGCTGCTATAGAGCCTAGCAGTAGAAATGGCACCTCCGGCTTGTTAAGATTAAAAAGTCGTCCAATTGGTACTTTCTTAAGGGCCTCGCCATCGGGGAGCTCATCCTTTTTCTGTCCATCTGTGATTCTATCCTCATGCAACTCAACAGATAATCCTAAGGCTAAGGGGTTCTTGAAGGAGACTCTGTTGCTATTGCCAAAAGAATCTTTAGTTATTGACCGTCTAAGTGAAAAACTACTGCTTTTTGATCTGGAGTCTGGCACTCCAGAATCTGGTATTTTATGCCTTTCGTCACGACGAGTTTCTTGTAGCCTAATAAGCTGGTAGTAAGCCCCATTGGGATCCTTCACCAATGCATCATGAGGACCTGTGTATACAGGATATGTTTGTGGGACATTTGAATCATCACATAGAAAATTTTCAGAATGAAAAAATAATGTATACTCAAGAGAATCTAACCTTGTTCTACTATTTTCCCTTGACGAACAACTGTTATGCAGTCAACATTCCTTACGGTGCTCAAACGATGAGCGACGACGAGCGTGGTTCTTTCTACCATTATCCTATTCAGTGCCTCCTGAACTATCCGCTCAGATTCCACATCCAGTGCACTTGTTGCTTCATCTAGCAGAAGAATTTTTGGATCTTTAAGGATGGCTCTTGCAATTGCAATTCTTTGTTTTTGTCCTCCAGATAGCTGAGCACCACGCTGGCCAACCAATGTATCATAGCCCTGGTATGACATGAAAACATTGTTAGCTGATTATTGCATTAACATACACTTAAACTTGAAGAAGTTTTTGGAAGCATTCAATTTTTCTTTACATACATTCGGTAACTTGTCGATGAAGTTTGCCGCATTTGCAAGCTCGGCTGCTCTCTTGATCTCTTCAAGCGCCGCGTCTTCTTTACCGTATATTATGTTATCTTTAATGGAGGTCATAAAGAGCAGCGGTTCTTGGCTAACAAGACCGATCTTCCCTCTTATCCAATCAAGCCTCAGATTCTTGATGTTAATTCCATCTATCAAAACTTCACCAGCCTGTGGATCATAGAATCTTTCTACTAGGCTGATAACAGTTGATTTGCCACTTCCACTCTCTCCAACTATGGCCATTGTTGTTCCACTGGCTACTTGTAATGACAATCCATCTAAAATCAACTGCTCAGGTCTTGCAGGGTAGCGAAAGTACACATCTTTTAGCTCAACATCACCCTTGATATCTTCTAAAACCGTGCCACTGGTATCATCTGAATCTATCTCCGGTTTCCTCTCGATCGTTTTGAACAATCTGTATGCTGAAGATTGACCTTCCGCAATTGCAGAAATGGAGGGTGTTGCAATACCTATAGAACTGCCACAAATAATTGAAAAGTGCCATGTTCAGGACATTATCATACTACAAGCAATTTTCAAATTATTATCTATGGATTTTTCGATTGTAGTATGGTTTTCAATAACTGCCGGTTGAAGTCATGCACATATGTGTGCTTTGTTGAGGAGACATAGTGATAGCATGAAGATAGAGCAATTTAAATAAAATAAATACCGTGCTATGGAGGGCTTACAGGCTATTTATCAGGTGAATTATACTCATGCATGGGATGTAAATCAACTAGTAATTTGATTCAGGCTAATGTATTATAGGTCAAACAGTATTTTAATTCAAACTCATATACATGGCATGAGGATACAGCAGCATAACCCAATCTTATGCATTTGACATGTAACGTACTTGTACACTTCTTCCCCGTCAATGTCCAAAAGTACATTTTTCTCTGCTTTTCCATTTAGCGCAGAACAGCACATGCTTTTATATATTACAAGAAATACTAATTTTAATCTCACGCGTTGACAGCTAACATTGTTTATCACTATTCAATAATTAAGAAAACAAACATTTACTCGTTAAAGATAATTTATGAAAAGCACCTTGAAAGGAACATCAAACTGTGATATAGACTTCCTTATAGAAGTTACATGCTTAAGGAAAATAGTTGTATAGATTTTAAAGTGATATGTAAATCTTTTATATTTCCCCCGTCCAAATAGTTCTTAAATAGTTGAAGGTTTCCTACAGTAAACACCACATGTTGTTAATTATCAGCAGTGGTGTTTCCGATGTTAGGATATCAGAAACTCACTTTGCACCGGTCAACACGGCAAACAAAACAGTCATGATCTTCCCTCCAGTATAACCTTTGTCAATGATTAGCTTTCCACCATACCAGAAGGCTAGGCCATAGCTGCTAAATAAGATGCAAAAGACAGAGCCCATGCCGAAACCATTGATAAGGCCTTCCTCAATAGCAGTCCTGTATGCCTTTTTTATGAAATTGATGTACATTGCCACAGCTTTCTTCTCACCGTTGAAGGACACAACCTGTTAATGTGAGATATTTTGCCAACTTATTGTCAGCAATTCACCAAACAATTGATATTGCTTGAAATAATTGATATAATTTGAACTCACTGTTCGTATAGATCCAATGGTCTGTTCCACAGTGTTCCCAGCATCACTATATGATGTTTGTCTCTTGCTAGAAACCTTGGTTAGCAGCTGCGCAGAAACTGCGCCAAAAATAGCAATTAGTGGTAGTGATGTTAACATGACAAGAGTCAGGAGCCAGCCTCTTGTGAATGCTATGATAAAACCACCAATGAAGGCTGATGAGAGTTGTAGAAGCTTCCCTGCCTGTAAATGGTAAGTTAAAGAATGCATGAATATCAGCACCAGCAGCACAAGGTGGGCCTTACTGCCTAGAATTTATGAAATGCACTTAGCTAAGATAAAAACTTATGTCCGTAATATATTTTCTAAAAATGAAAATACTGATGTTTGCCATTAACTTGTGTCTGCAATGTGATGAAAATATTGTTTCCTTTATTTAGTACCCAAGGAAGGTATTACCTTCTCACCAAGAGCATTCTGAATTAGGACGGTATCGCTGGACATTCTAGAAATTGCTTCACCGGTTGTCATCTCTGTGTCGAAGAATGCAATATCTTGCCTCAGAATTGATTTCAGGTATAAAGAACGGATGCGGGCTGACTGCCGTTCTCCTGCCATCGTCCAGCATGACACCTCTGGGACAAGTGAAGGTGAATCTTTTTACTAGTACTGAAAATTATGGTAAATTATGGTTGGGAGATGCAATTGGTACTTCCCATAGGATGAATGCATGATAATGTATACTATGCTAGTGTGTGTCATAGTTGAGATCTGTGCCACTCAGGAGTGTCCAAGTTGTAACATGTAGTAAGTAGTAGCAACTGACAAGCAGGATGTTAATAATGAGTGCTCTCTTCCTCAAAAAAATAATGAATGTTCTGTTCCGATAATTGTACATTCATGCGAGAACAAATTTGCTTGTCATAGTTCCATGCTGTTCTATTCTGAAAACTTCAAATTGAAGTATTACGTTATGCTTTGGGATCTAACGAATAAAAGGTTAAATGAACATTGAGAGAACTGTTTTGAGTGTCATAAAACACAATGATATATATGTTTTTTTTCCGATGATATATGACAGCTTCGTTATCTCGAGTAGTTTTGAGTAAAAGGTAAAATGAACATTGAGAAAACTGTTTCGAGTAGTTTAGTTCTTTGTGACATGTCATATATTGCACAGAACTAATTTTCCCTGTATATTTCTCTTTTATGTATATCATCGCTTGACATCGATAGTTTCAATCACCAGCTTGCGCAAATTCGGAAACAGAGTGAAACCACACTTACGAAGAAAGGAGGCCACCGATATTCCAATGCCCAAATATATGAAGTTCAGAACACCCTGGAGATCGAAAGAAAGAGGCACAGTTCTGACTTTGTGAGTTACGAGACTTACGAGTCACTATCAATTAAATCGACCGCGCGCCTGTTTATTACGATCAGTACACTGACCTTGGTCACGCTGCGGAGCACGCTTCGGCTGGTGTTCTGGCCGAAGGAGTCGATGATTTGGCCGAAGATGAGCGACATGAGGGGCTCCGACATGCCGTTGCCCACCGCCCCTACCGTGCCGACCACCATCAGCAGCACGTCGACGCGGTCGGCGTACCTGAACATGCCGAACAACGGCACCCTCTTGGCCTCCTCCTTCTCCCCGTCTTTTGTTCTGCCTGTTTCGTCCATTTCTGGCGCTAGCTCTATCTTCTTTGCTGATGTGCTCGAATGTTGAGCTGTATCTGCAGTTTCAGTTCCCGGCGTAGCGGAGGCACTATATATATACGCATTTTGGCGCAAGCGTATGTTCCTGGAAGCGACCGGGAAGGATGGTGACGGAAAATGCATGGACTAGGCGAGCGGCTCGTGTTATATCACATATGATGATTAGGCGAACCTTCAAAATTACTTACGACAGGTGTACAACAAGTACTTGAGAGTCATGTTCCTCTCTTCTGCTGTTAGTTTCAGCTAACGTGGACAGCCGGTGCCTGTGCACCTCACCTCAGTCAACGACGAAAGCAAGCGCGCCGGGGGCCGAGGCAGGGGCAGCTAGGGATCGATATCGTGTCCACGACAGCATGGAAAGTTGGAAACGCCGCCATGCACGGTTAGAAACACACAGAGGATTCCTGTTCTGTGGTTGGTTCTTTTACCGTGCCCTGGGTCCCAAGCAGATGTAAGTGGTATGGGCTACTTGTCAATCTTTGACTAGTATGGAGGGAGAAGGTGATTCGTCGATAGAGCTAATTTTGTTTGACAGGCCCGGCCGGACCGGACTGGACACCAGAGGCAGACGTTCCTTGAGTGCCAAGCATGCGGCCCCTCCCTTGTTTGGGAGCCGCACGAGGTGTTGATTTTCCACGAGATTGTTCGTTGTTGACCCTTTTTTTTTCTTGAGAAAGTTCGTTGTTGACTTTGGTCGGCTTATCTTTGTTTGTTCGGCAATCATATGCCACGGACGTCCGAGCGAAGCAAAAAATATCAGACGTTTCACCCACTGATATTCAGTTCTCGTGTGCGGGCAACCCCATCGAATATTCCAGGTAACTTTCCCAATCTCCCCTGCCTCCCCCAAGCTCACCCTCATTGTAGCCCTCCCACGTTGTCGACTATCTAGTCACCGATCTTACAAAAATAAAAAAAAAGGAAAATAGCTAAGAGTTCTCATATATGAATAGGATTGCTCTTTATTGCAATGAACTAGTTATTACAGGGGTGCCTTAAGTAAGGCGACAGACTAGCCCTAATTACACTGAGAGTATTGCTTGATATGCTATTGCTTCAATTGTCTCTAGATCGTTGGGTCTTGTCTCTTAGATGAATCCAATTGCCTTGTCTATCTTCGATGTTCGTCATCCATCTTTAAATAACTAACGAAGAGGTGCAGTTACTCTCGGAGAAGACGCCTCTTGGAAGTGACGCGGCTAGTCGGTGAGGTAGTTTCAGTTCATGAGACAGTAACTGGTTGCCAGTTGGTGTTGGCAGGAGATGAGATAACCGTGATATAGTTATTGTCAGTGACCTAGAGCTGTAAACGTCGTGTGGTTTAGGACTGTTAAGACACATGCTCCATTCATCACACGGAAAGGATTTACTTGGAATCGGGTCCAAGTACCAGTTCAATGTCTTTACGAGTAGTCATCTGGTCAAGTGACGGGTACAGGGTCCCCTCCGACCAGGTTACTCACAGAACAACCTCTAGGATTCTAACAACCACAGGGTCATTAGCCTCGAGGTTTACGATCACATAGGTGTGAAACCAATAAAGGAATTTAATCCTCGTCAACTAGCCCCTGAACATTTAAGTGAATTTGTAATGTGAAAAATCCCTTCCGACGAAATCTGCATTGGGAGATACCCTCGTTTAATGGCGTAAATAACGATGTGGTTTGTGTTCACTTTAAAGTTCAAGAATCGTATGGGAAACTGAAGAGGTTTGTGTCCGTTAGGCTTCGGGTAACCTCCTTTTGCAGTTAAAGAAATGCTGCTATAAAATCCCTGGAGTGCGCCAGCTTGGGATTTTACACTCTTAGATTTAGTTTTCAACTCCATTTCACCTTCTCGCAAAGAACTTCTTCAACTTTCTTTCATTTTCCCTCCAAAAACTGACAATGTCAGACTCAATCACCAACTGATTGGTTTTCGATTTGATAGAGAGGGAGCTGAAGTCTTTGGCGAAGAGCAAGATGCTTCCCGACCAGACTTTGATCTTTTAGAGATCAGTGGTCAAAGAGCATTCTCCAAGCTGTGAAGAGGGGGAAATCCCTGTTTACTTCGCCTATATCGGGTGCGGGTTTAGGCTACCAGCACATCCATTCCTCTTCAAAGTCCTGGAGTATTATCTAGTGGAATTGGTGAACCTGGCCCCCGACTCAATCGCCAATATCAGCATCTTCATCTACCTTTGTGAAGCGTACCTGGGGATCACGTCAGATCTAAAGGTCTCCAGGTACTTCTACAAGATGGCGAAGTCGGGGAAGTCAACAGCGTCACCTAGGGAGTGCGTTTTGATCCTCCACGATGGAAAGGCTGATGAGTACATCCGTATGTACTCAAAGTCTTCGTGGTCGTCATGGAAGAAGATTTGGTTTTACATAACGGTCACCAAGGGAGACAGCCTCTGCTACGCCGGCAAGATGGCGGTCGAGAACTCGAGCTAGCGTTTCTCCGCGAAGAAGGAGGGAAAAGTGGAGAGATGGATTGAAGCCATCCAACTCCTCAACATCAGGGGCCTTACTTATTGGCACGTGGTGAAGGATTTCTCCATACGCTAAGTAAGCCCTCTGAAGCTCCGAGAACGTACCATGCTTTGGTCATGACCAGCAATTCTTCGGAACGTAAGTCTTGAAAAATCCTGACCAGTTTAGTCTATTTCAGTTGTTTATTTTGTAACCTTAAAGTCTTTCCTTCTTTTTTACAGCCTTACCCCCCTGTAGAAATCAAGGAACGAATCAAAATGATTTGTGCTGAGGAGCCTAATGATAAGGCTGACATTCCCCGAATTTTGGCTTCGCCTCTCCAGCAGTGTCGGTGTTTTAGAACCGATCTTACGTAAAGATTGTTTGATTCGGGGGGTCTCCACAATTGATCACGCAGACGAGAGAGACACGGGGATTTTTATACAGGTTCGGGCCTTCTCCAGTGAGAATAATAACCTTACTCATGTGTATCTTGTATTGGGTATCTGGATTACAATCAGCTGAGGGTCTTGCTCATTGTCCTCCAAAAGGGCATCTCTCTCTATCTCTAAAAGACACCTATTTATACTACGCAATGGTGGCTGTTGTCGTTCCAGGCTCATTAGTCGCTCATTATTGCACAATAATGAGAGTAATTACCGGAGTAGTAACCTCCTATCTTTGTCAAAACGTTATCATCGAGAGATAGTGGGGTATTATCTGTAGTTATATCAGACATAACTACGTATTTTGACTGCTTAGATTCCCGCTATTAAATGGGCCTTCTGACGAGTGGACCCAGCTAATCGTGAGGAAGTCGTGGCAGAGTTGGTCATAAAATAACTTACGACCAAGGGTGTTGTCGTAGAAAGGCTTACGACTGGGTACTGGTCGCAGGAAGACTTACGACCGGACGTTATCGTAGCAGGACTTACGATTACACTATAGTCGAGGGATGCTTACGACTAGGGATAGTCGTAGGAGATCTTACGACTACCGACTTGCTTTCCCTTCGATATTTGGGGTGACGCCATATTACATGATTATGGAAATAATAAAATGAGGATTATTAGATCCTCGCCATCTAGCCCCAGCCTTCAAGTGAAAATAGCTTGCTTGACCGAATGGTCGAGATGATCTTTTGATCACTAGGAGATCGTGGGAAAATCGTTGAAGGAAAACTCTTCAACACTCGCTTTTCTCTCACCGTAAATACGCTTGATCGAGGGAGTTTGTTAAGACCATTGCGATTGCAAGATAGTCGAGAATATCTTACGACTTGGCGATGCGTGGCCTTACGATCGGAAGCAAAACCTTTCCAATCGGCTTTTCATTTGACCCGGGGGTCAAGATGGTAATTTCACTTGAGGTGTGAAAAGGTGCTTTGTGACTTTCGATCGGGCAGGTAAAAAGTCTATCCGTCGAAACAATTCCCGAAGCGGTGGAGACTGTTGGGATTCCACGGCGTTTCGTTTCAGGCGTGTGGTTATAAAACGGGTCGTGGAGGTAAAACTTAGGATTCTTACCTTTTCACCCAACAGTCTGTTGATTTCTCGTCTCTTCCGCCGTCGGTAACTCCGTACTCTTTCTCGGAGCTTTCCCAAATCCAGTTCTTATCGCTTTGAGAAAAATGTCCGTGATTGTCTCCGAGTGGCTGAGTCGGAGATGGACAACGCCAAGATGACTGCTCTAGTTGCCGCCAGAAGATTCCCGAGGGACTTCGTGAAGTGGATTGCGGCGAATGAGCAGATTGGCCGCCGAGAGAAAGGCCAAATCCGGTTTTCAGCGCATCGTGAGTGCGGTCTCCGATTGTTCGCTCACCCCTTCCTCACACTCGTGCTCGAGCACTTTAGGGTGGAATTAGTGAACCTTGGTCTTAATTCCATCACAATGCTGAGCGTGTTCGTGTACCTGTGTGAGGCCTACCGGGATTCCCGGACCTCAAGCTTTTCCAATACTACTACTAATGGTTCGCTGCCGAATCGCCGAGTCGTGGTCCAAGCTCCACGACGGCAAGTCGAAGGAGTACATTCAGATGTTTACCCGGCCGTCATGGTCGGGTGGAAGAAGAGGTGGTTCTACTGGGAGGTAACCAAGGAAGACAACCTCTCATTCGCTGGAAAGGCCGCTGAGCGGTCTTCTTCCCGACTCAACTCCCGCATCTCGACCGGATTGCCCCTACATTCAAGTCATTAAAGATTTGAAGTCGGAGGGCTTACCGGCTGGCACGCAGAAAGACTTCATCACACGCGGATTAGTCCTTTGAAGGCACGAGTCCCTCCCATGTGGAGGTACTCGGGAAAGGACGATCTAACCAGGGATTATAAAGACGGTGAGTAGCAAAACTTACGCTTGAATCCTACCGCTGCTACGACTACTTCCTCTCCAACGACTATTCAGGATGGTGGTGCTTTGGAGGTAAAAAAGAATACTGAAAAGAAATATACATTTTAGATGAAGAATTCCATTTCCAAACTAACCTTAATTTATAATTTAGACTCCGCCGACTGAAGCTGCCGTGGTCGCAAACTCTGGAATGGTCGTGGCCGACCAGACAGTTGCCCCTGAAGCAACTATTTCGGAGGTCGATAAAACCACCATCTCTGACCAGATGGCCAAGGAACTCATCCTCAACCAATTGGTTGAGGATATTACTTCTGACCACCGGTCAGAGTATGTAAGGGGTCTAATTAGCCCTATCGGATTAGAACCGATGAAATCGGTTGAAAAAAAAAAGGTAAGTGCTCTGGACTTTGCTCCAGGACGTTTCGAAATCAGGACCAAGAAGACCAGGTATTTAAAAAGAATTTACATAAACTCATACCTTTAGTTTCTCTTGTATTCTGAAATTCTGATTTTCCTTTCTTCTGTCTTTATAGATCCTCCGATGTTCCGATTGCTTCTGATCAGAACTCCCTTCAGGAGGACACTCCTGAGGAAAGGATGGTCGAGCCAGCCCCTGAGCAGGTGGAAACACCAATGCCTGCTTAGGAACCTGTGGTGGCTCCGACCGCGCCTTTGGAGGTGGCGGCTGTAGAAGACGAGTCCCAGCGGGCTCTACACGCTGCTGAGACCGAAGTGGTCGAGGTGATCGACCTCGATGAAGGGAGTCCTCCAGTCAGGAGGTCTCCTCTCCACCGCGATAACATTCCTAGCCAACCTCGAGTTTATAATGACAAAAGACTCGAGGAGGTTTGGAGGAAGGTCGCAGACTGTTAATCAAAGACAAACTGTAGGGCCTTTTACTCCTAATATACGGATAAGGTGATCCTGGTAAATACCTTATGACCACTCTTATAGCATGTTTAAGAAGTTTGCTATGTGTTTTTTATAGCATATGTTCGAGAACGTCGCTGTGGACGGAGAACTGACCCAGCAGCTAATTGTTTTGGAGAAGAAAAACTCTGAACTAAAAAGTAAGTACTTTTTCTTGACTTCTTCCCCTTTTTTGTTATTTTTTCCATCGTTGTTTTTCAACTTCTCCCCTTGTCATATTTGACAGAATTCAAAAAACTTGAGGAGGAGGTCGTGGCTAAGGAAGCCATGATAACTAGACTTGAAGAGAGGTGCCAGGCTAAAGACCGGTCGATCGAAGACTGGTCGACCAGGTTCAATGAAGCCTTTCTCAAGGACAAAGAAGCCATCGAGGCTTTTGAGAAGAAGGCTCAAGCTAACTGATCTCAAATCCGATCAGTTTTATTATTTTTTTAATTATATTTCCTTAACTCTGATTTACTCATACAAAGCAAGCTCAAAAGCTAAAATAAATAGAAAAAGCTCTTGAGTTCAAGCAAGATAAGGAGAATGAACTCGAGCGAAGCCTTGAAGAGAAGATTATCGCTCTCAACAAAATGCTTGCCGACATGGGATCGCAAGTATTTCTATCTTTTTCAAGAGATCCAATGGAGAAGGAAAATTGCCTTGGTCGACAACTCAAGTGTCTCCAAAATCTGCTCGTTACCACTCGGAAGAACCATGCGCAGACCATGGAAGACGCCATTGCGGATGGAGTTAGTTTTGCTCTAGCAAAGCTTAAGGCTTCCGATCCCTCCATCAACCTTCAAGCCCTTGAAGCGGACTTCAACTGCTCGGAGGATGAAGCAGCCAAGATCTTCGAGGGGGTGATGCCCTTCGGAAAGAAGGTTGCAGAGGAGATGAAGGTCGGGTCTCTATCCTATAGTGACCAGTCTGGTGGTGCCAAGTAGTAAATGAATGTAATAGTAGAATTTGTAAATGTAAAAACTTACCTTTTGTCATCAGTAAAGCTAATGCCCTCGACTGCTTGTGTAGTAGAAGAACTTACTATGGAAGCAGTAAACAAAGAATAAGAGCATATGCTTCGACCAAAGTACAAAGTATGTGCTAATTATATTGTAAGAATGATCCAACTAGAATTATGAAATCAATTTGGTTGGAACCAGTGTATGACTTCGACTAGCTTTAGATCTAATGCCATAATCGAAATACTATACAATACACTGTATTGTCAGAAGATGTAATAAGACTTGTACTGATGATAAGAAACTATGCAAAGATGTATGCAAAGAAAACGATAAGTGTTCTTATTTATACTCATTATCCTATCTGGTCGTAAAAGGTGCTAAGAACCAAAGGCATGAATGACATTTCGCGAAACGTACTTGTACTCAAGTTCCGACTGATAGCAAAGATCATAAGAAAAAGGTCATCGCTAGGAAACTCCTTCCAGTGGGTAGGACCACATGCAGAGAGGAGATATTTCGACTAGGAGATTTTTCGTGTCCCGACTAGTTGCAAAAACAAGAGAAGAGCAAAATACTGAAGGAAATAAAGAAAGTCTGTAAGCCCTTAAGCATGTAAGTAACTATATGTAGTTTTCTGTGTGATGCTCCTTTTACTTATTTTCTTTTTTGAGAAAAAAGTGTGTGGTCGCTCGTGAGAAACATCGCTGTGATGATCACAAAAAGGACCCTTATGTGTTTGATTAATGTGCCAAAGCCAAAAAGGTAAAAGATGTCCTTTAGAAGGATGTCGGAGAGTAATGAATCTTCTCCCATGATCTAGACAATAATAGTATATGACCAGACAATGGATAACCGAAATATAAATAACATCAGTCATCAGAAAGTAAAGAAATGATGCTTCTTTATTGATATTAAAAAAATTAAAACTATACATAGAACTTACGCAGATAATCAATGTTCCAAGAATTAGACAAAACACGTCCGTCTGACATGGCTAGCCGTACCGAACCTGGTCTGGTGACTTCAACTACAGTGTACGGACCTTCTAATTTAGTGGAAAGCTTGTTGCGATTCGCCTAGCTCTTAATTTTTATGAGAACCAGGTCACCTACAGCTAAGCTACGATGTTGCACTTTACGACTGTGGTACCTTCTCATGGCTTGTTGGTAAACTGTCGATCGTATCAAGGCTTGGTTTCATCTTTCTTCAAGGAAATTGATGTTGTCGAGTCGTCGTTCTTTTTTATCGTTCTCATTAAAACAATCTATTCGAGCAGAGATAATTTTCAGTTTCGAAGGAAACATGGCTCCATCACTGTAAACCAGAAAAATGGTATTTCATCGGTCGCACGACTGGTTGTGGTTCGAACGACCCATAATACAAAGGGAAGTTCGTGAACACAAGCTCCTGATCATTTTATTAACTAGTCAAACACTCGGTATTTTACTCCTTGTATTATTATACCATTAGCCCGCTTGACTACCCCGTTGCTCTGTGGGTGAGCCACGGAAGCGTAATGTATTTTGATACCTAAATTCTCGTAGAATTCCTGAAAATTCCTACTTGAGAATTGGGTTTCGTTATTTGTGATTATACGATTGGGTATATCAAATCGTGTAATCACGTTTCTTGTGAGAAACTTCTTGGCAGCTTCAGTTGTTACTTTAACAATTAGCTTAGCTTTTATCTATTTTGTAAATGTATCAATCATCACAAAAACGAATTCAAAGCCCCCGGCTGCTCTTGGGAAAGGTCCCAGAATGTCTAGTCCCCAGGTTACAAAAGGCTAAGAAAGATGTATTGTCTGCAAAGCTTGTGCCAGCCGATGTACTTGTCGACTATAAAATTAACATTGTACGCACTTCGTTACAAGGTCTTTGGCATCATGGAGGGCAGTTGGCCAGTAGTATCCTTGCTTGAAGGTTTTATCGATCAGGGTTCTGTAGGAATAATGTGCTCCACAGATGTCGACGATCAAGACGTCGATCTTACGAAAAGAAAAAGAGAAAGTGACATGGGAAATCTAGGGTAATAATGGGACTGCTCTTTTATTAATATGAACTGGGTTTTACAGGGTATGCCCTCTCACTAGATAATGAACTACTCCTGTATGCACTGAGAACACTACAATGTCAGACTTGCAACACGAATCTAAGACTTGTGCTTTAGTCTGATGGCTCTATCTTGTCTTGTATGCCTCGTCCCCTGTTGCTCCGTCCATGCTCCATCTTTAAATAGCCCTTGAAGAGATGGCAGTTACTTCCGGAGAAGATGTTTGACGTGAAGCGTTACGACTGGTCGGAGTCAGGTGACGGTTGATAAAGAATCAACCGTTCGGTGGTTATATATCTATGAGACATATAACCACATGGTGGTTGTTCGTTAGTGCTTCTGGATAAGAAACGTCGTATGGCATGGAATATGCACATGTTCCATTCATCACACGGTAGGGAATATACCTGGAATCAGTTCCAAGTATCAGTTCATACCTTTTACGAGCAGTTCTCCTGGTCGTAAGCTTGGCTTAGGCCTTCGTCCGACTAGGGTACCCATTATGTAACCTCTGGAATCTCTACGACCAGTGAGGTCGTGCACCTCAGGGGTTATGACCATGAAAACGTATGGTCTATTATGTATTAAAAATAATACATAGAGGTTTTAATCCTTGTCAATAGACTTCTCCATGTATGTCGGATAGTAGCTTTTTACCATCCGATTGAGATATACATCTCATCAACACTCTGTGAATTCCCCGTTTATAAAGGGTACATTCGATCAGAGTGTATGATTTGATTTTTTAAGCTATACGATTGACCTCTACATCATCTTCAGGAATTATGCTATACAGAAAATAATTGTAGATTGATATCATCCAATCACTACTGGGATCGATATGTACGACCTCCAATAGAGCATGTGTATCTTCGTAATGCTCAACCACCGAGGGTGTATAGATTTGCTCGAGAAAAACTATGGGCAGGATAGATGATCTTGTTGAAGCCATCCGTGCACACTGGTCTGCCAGAAAGTTTTCATTTCTAGGAGTATATTGGATTCAAAAAACGAAGAAGTGATTTTTGAGTTTTTGTACTTCCGCTAAATAAGATGACATCTTGGTACTTGAGCATTGATACTCTTTCCCAACTTGATTCGCTACTAGTTGAGAATCGTCTTTCACTAGTAATATGCAAATCCCAAGCGCTTTGGCTACTCGGAGTCCTGTCAGTAAACCCTCGTACTCTGCTACGTTATTTTAGCATGAAAGTTTAGCTGAATGGCATATTTTATGTGTTTTCCAATAGGAGATATCAGTATAACTCCAGCCCCTGAGCCTTTGAGCATCAAGGAACCATCAAAATACATTGTTCACTCTTTGTGGTGTTCGTACTTGGGCCCTTGGGTAGGTTCAGGGTTCGTCTATTCGGCAATAAAATCTGCTAAAGCCTGGGACTTGATTGTTGTTCGTGAGATGAAATGGAGGTCGAACGCCCCAAGCTCAACCGCCCATTTCGCTATTTTTCCTGATGTTTCCCTGTTTCCGAGAACTTGCTTGACCAAGAGGATATCTTGGTACGACTTTTCCGTGAGCCTGAAAATAATGCCTTAGTTTCCTTGAAGCCATAAGGAGACTGTATAGTAACTTTTGTACCTGTTGGTATCGTTCCTTTGGTCCATGTAAGACTTCGCTTACGTAATATACTAGTCGTTGGATGTTATCACGCCAACGATCAAGATAAAGACCGATCGCTGTGGCGCCACCGCGGTATATCAGCAATGTTTCTCCCGATCTTAGAGATACTAAGATCGGGGCATTCGTAAGGTACCTTTTAAGTTCTTCAAAGGCATTGTTTGTATCTTTAGTCCATTCAAAATTTTCATGTTTCCGAAGAAGTTTAAAGAAAGGTAATCCTTTTTTCTCCTAACCGTGCTATGAAACGACTTAGCGCTGCCATACAGCTGGTTAGTTTTTGAACTTCTTTCTTTGTGGTCAGAGTGCGCATCTGGTCGATGGCCGATATTTTTGCTAGATTTGCTTCAATTCCTCTAGTCGAAATTAGAAATCCAAGAAGCTTTCCAGAGGAAACTCCGAATACACACTTTTTTGGATTTAACGTAAGGTTATTCTTTCTTAAGTTATTGAAAGTTTTGTGTAGGTCGAAAATATGATCACCAGTATTGATACTTTTTACAACCAAGTCATCAACGTAGGCTTCTAAATTTTGACCTATCTGTGGATTTTTTTTTTTTGCATTAACATTTGAAAAGTAACACCAGTGTTTTTGAGACCAAACGACATCTTAACGTAACAATAAGTGCCATATGGTATGATGAAAAAAGTTTTCTCTTCATCATGTTTACTCATGTTAATATGATGGTACCCTGAGTACGCATCTAAAAAACTTAACAACTCACATCCGGAAGTAGAGTCAACAAGTTGATCGATACACGGAAGGGGAAAATCATCCTTTGGACTAGCTTTATTGGGGTATGTGAAATCAATACACATTCGTCATTTTCCATTATTTTTTAAAACATTACAGGATTGGTGAGTCACTCTAGGTGGTCGACTTCACAAATGAATCCAGCATTGAGAAGCTTGTCAATCTCTGATTGGATTGCCTCCTTCTGATCTGGTGCAAAGCGTCTTAGCTTCTCCTTGACCGGTTTCTTCTCAGGCCGGAGAGCTAGCCTATACTCGATCACCTCCCTGGGGACTCCGGGCATGTCGGATGCCTACCAAGCGAATACATCTGAATTGGCTCGGATGAAGGAGACGAGCAAATCTTCTATTTAGGATCAAGTCCTGCCCCGACCAGTACCTTTTGGGTGCTTGTACTAGCATTTTTGGGTCCATATGATGTTTTGACGCTTTCCGGAGAAGCGCCCTTGTCGAGCGGGATCTCCTTGGTCTGGTCGGAAGGTTTTGGGGGCCATCTTTGGTCTCGAATGCTTGACCTGCGTAGAATGTGGATTAGTATCCCTGGTCGGGAAGTTCATCGATCAATTCTAGGGATTTTTGATCGCATGCATATGCTATCTTTCTGTCCCCTCGAACCATAATGACCCCTTTTGGTCCTGCCATTTTTAAACTCTGATAGCCGTAATACGTAGCTATCAGGAACTTTGACAACGCCGAACGACCAAATATTCCATTGTATGCAGTTTCAAAATCTACTACACAAAATGGAATTTTCTCTGTTCGGAAGTTATCTGGCCTTCCGAACGTGACCGGTAGGGAAAGTTGCCCTATCGGTTTAGTAGTAGACCCTGGGACTATGCCATAGAAGACATATTTTACAGGCTTTACTTTTGACTTGGGAATCTGCATTTCTTCTAATGCTTTCGTAAATAGAATATTTAAAGAACTACCATCATCTATCAGAACTCAATTAATTTTGCAATTATTAATAGTAGATTCTACAACAATAGGGAACCTACCTAGTCGAGTTGAAGGGGTAGGACAGTCTTCTTTTCTAAAGAAGATGACTGTCTCCGACCACCTGGATGGCTTGATGGTGATCGAAGATTCGACTAGGTTCACTTTTCGCCACGGCCTTCAAATGGCGCCTTGATTCATACAAGGAGGATCCACTGAAAATCATGTCGACGGTGTGCTATGGCTCCTAGTAGTGCATTCCTTCGTCGCCATCCTTGTCCTTCTTGGAGCTTGGATCTACAAACTCTTGTATGGAAGGGAAATGTCCTTTACCTATATAATGGTCCTCTAGCTTTTTCTGCCAGGCTCAGCAAGTGCGCAGATCATGCCCTGCCGCCTGATGAAGTGAACACTACTTCTTATTCTTTTTGTACTCATCGGTCATAGCTTTTGCTTTGTTCCAATCGGAATAATCTTTCTTGCACTAGGTAAACTTTTTTTGGAATTGCAAGAACCTCTTTGTTATTTGGCTTGCGATTCTTTTTACTCTTGAGAGCCTTTTTATGCTTCTTCTCTGGTTTATCCAGGTCAGGTTGAGAGATTTTCTCTTTTCGATCGATGGCTTTGTTCCATTTGACCGCCTCACTAGCGGTTGCATAACTATCGACCATGTCAAAAAGCTCAACGGTCATTCATGGAGGATTCATAGCAATATCCTCCGTAAACCGTCAGTTCCTTAACCCTACTTTGAAATCCTGGATAACAGATGAGTCTGCAACCTCAGGAATAGAGTTACGGACCTGGCTGAACCTCTTAATGTATTGTCGAAGGGTTTAATTTGGTTCCTGCCGGATCCGATGAAGATCATCCTCCTTTCCGGGGTGGTCGTACGTTCTCTGAAAATTTGCGATCAGGAGGTCACAAAGCTGCTCGTAAGTGTAAATTGATTCGACCGGTAGGTTGAGCAACCACGACCGGGCAAATCCTTCGAGTACTATGGGCAGATAGTTTGCCATCACGTTGTCATAACCACCAACAGCCCTAATGACAGTGGTATAGATATGAAGAAATTCCAAAGGGTTTTGAGTCCCATTGAATTTGTCCATATTTGCTGATCAGAATATGTTTGACTAGCGTACAACTTGGAGTCCTGTCGAGAATGCTCAACATCCCGTAATCGAGTCATGGCACCTTCTTTGGAAAGGTGTTGGATTGTAATCGGTTGGGGACTGATTCCCTAGGTTGACATACCGAGTTTCTGGTGTCTCAATCTGGTCGTGGACGTTGGTATGACGCCTACGACCGACCGCCTGGTTCAGGTGATGTCGAAGATCTCCTGAACCAAGCGGTCACTCCTCGTGACGAGGGGGAGGAGTGGCTGCATGGAAGAGCCGTCTTCCCTTGTGACTCCCTTGTCAGAATCTTTGAGGAGGTTTGGGTATCGAACGATCTCCAATCCGACCAGGCTGACCCCTGCTAAGGGAGGAACACTGAGATGAAGTCAAAGTATGACTTAGTGAGTTCTTTGTTCCCTGTACATTTCTGTACGTTGCATGGTCTGCTGAAGAATTTTCTATACCTGTCCTGCAAGTTGAACATATCCCGGAGTCCCTGCCAGAGCTGGGTCTGGGTTATTTAAAATATCACGAACTCGTTGTAGGTTTTGAATGGTTACCGATGGTCATAGAGGATTCCTACTAGCAGAAGGTGTTCGATGACTCGAATTTTCCCCCAACCTTTGGTCTTGCCCTGTTCGATTCATCATGCACAGTGGGGGTAGAAATAGGTGAATTAACTTATTGATGTCCACCAGTTCTATCACCTCCACCATCTCGAGTTGGTGCTTGAGTACCCGCACCATTTCCACCAATGGGTGTTGGCGAGGCATGTTGTGGAGGAGAGTGCCCAACATCCTGATTAGTATCACCGATCGTGTTAACTTTGTGCCTCCAACAGTGATCTCCTGAAAAGCTCCCATCGTAGCTAAGGAAGATCCTTCCACTGCTTCTGCAAGGAGCATCCTTGACGGGGAGTGGTTTGTGATTACCATCTCTGGTGGGATTTGTGGTGGACTCAGACTGATCCGGTGAATTCCTGATCGTATGCTAAGTTTCACCATCTTCACCTGTCCTTCAACCGGTGGTAACTTCATTGACACCGCTACCAGGTGTCGATTGACCCCTGAAATACGTAAGAGCCGTCGGCGATTATCGGTCACCCATGACTGTATCAAGAGTACATTGAACCTCGGATTGCGGCATTGGGCTTTTGTCGCCATTTTTGCCGGTCGGAAGAACCAGGCTTGCAGAGGCATTCGGATATTCTGAACTGGTCGGAACGACCGATTCCTCTGGTTGCACCACTGAAGGTGAGGGCGAATCCTCTTCCATTCGGCCGATCTCGTCGGCTGAAGAAGATGATGACGATATTGCGTCATGCTCCATGGCGCGGATGCATATATCCATGTCGAGGTTGGAGTAGTCCGCCAAGTCAAACCAGTTCTCCTCATCCCACATCCCTGCCATGATCGCATAAGTGATAACAGAACGAAGGGAGAATGAGGATTGCTGAGCGAAGAAATCTTCAAGAATTCAACACCTTCTTCCCCACAGACGGTGCCAGCTATCAACGATCGAGTTGCGATCTTACGAAAATAAAATGAGAAAATGGCTAAGAGTTCTTGGAGGTGAATAGGGTTGCTCTTTATTGCAATGAACTTGCTATTAAAGGGTGTCTTAAGTAAGACGACAGACTAGCCCTAATTACACTGAGAGTATTACTTGATATGCTATTATTTCAAGTGTCTCCAGATCGCTAGGTCTTGTCTCTTAGATGAATCCAATTGCCTTGTCTCTCTTCGATGTTCGTCGTCTATCTTTAAATAACTAGCGACGAGGTGGCAGTTACTCCTGGAGAAGACATCTCTTGGAAGTGACGTGATTGGTCGGTGAGGCAGTTTCAGTCCATGAGACAGTAACTTATCGCCAGTTGGCGTTGGCAGGAGACGCGATAGCCGTGATATAATTATTGTCAGTGACTTAGGGCTGTAAACGTTGTGTGGTTTAGGGTTGTTAAGACACATGCTCCATTCATCACACGAAAAGGATTTACTTAGAATCGGGTCCAAGTACCAGTTCAATGTCTTTACGAGCAGTCATCTGGTCGAGTGACAGGTACAGGGTCCCCTTTGACCAAGTTACTCGCAGAGCAGCCTCTGGGATTCTAATAACCACATGGGTCGTTAGCCTCGAGGTTTACGACCATATATGTGTGAAACCAATAATTAGGAATTTAATCCTCGTCACACATCCCACCCAATCTTCCCCAATCTCACCTTCCCAACTCACCACCCCAATCTTCCCTTTCGTGTTCCCTTCTCTGTTCACTGTAGCACCCATTTACAGCACTAAATCTCCCCCAATCTCCCTTTCCCTGCTACATATCGCTGCTGGTGGTGAGCACCATTGATACGAGTGACCACCATAGCTGTCCTTCCTCATGGTAGCACGCACCATTAGCATGGGGTGACCACCAACGGCGCCGCAGAGGCGCTCAAGTCCCCCGCCATCGTCAAGCTGAACGCCGCCTTCCTCGCCTTCTACTAGTTCATGGGTGGGCGTTGCCTCATCCTACTCTGAGTTCCTCGCTGGACACCGCCACTTCCTCCTAGCTGGCCGGTTAGTATCATGTGTTTGTTGTAGCAATGGTGATTTTTGTTGCAATATGTGATTTGAAATGTTGGTACTATATCTTTTGGATGTTGCAGTAGCATATTCTTGTGGTGGATTTTTTTTTCTCATTGCAATTGTTGCTGCTTACCTATTGTCTCCTTCCTCTCCGACTTGTTGCATATGATTTGGAATTTGTTGTGGCACATTTTCTTCATTGTTACAAGAAGCATTTTGTTATGTTGCGACGTGCCTTCCCAAAAATATAGTAGGATTGTCAATTGTTGTACATTTTCCTTTTCAAATGTGGTATTTCAATTTTGTTGCAAACATTGTATCCGATTGTTGCATGAGTAACCATAAAATATTACAACAGTTCTTGTCAAATGTTGCAGTACTTGCGATATTGTAAATTTCTTTGTTTGTAATTTATGAACTATTTTTAAAATCTAGCTAAGTTCTATACTCATGGTTGAATCTATTTTTAGAGAGAAGAAGATGTTTTTCATCAGTCTTTGTTTGTTTGTGTGCATTTTGTTGCACATGGTGGTTACAAATGTTGCATACCGTGTTCACCGACGTTGCATGGGGGATTTTGTCGATGTTAGAGGCTTAGGCGACAAGCGAGATCGGACGGAGTTATGGGGGATTTTGCTACTACCTGGGGCGCACAAGATGGACAGCTAAGTAACATTGTGCGAAATTAGTCAGCAGCACGGTGTACGACGCCAGCGCTCAAACGTCGACGTTGGAGGGCTAGTCGCGTCTTGTTTGTTCAACGGCTCAGTACAGGCTGCTTGTTCCACAAGAGACCTGGACATGTTGGCCCGACCCAACGGACCACGGCTTAGCATGGGAATTAATTACTCCCGGTTAGAACAAGCTGGGCCAGGCCTAACTACCATTACATCGCAGAAGGCCTGACGCAGTGTACGGTTGTGGTACGTTCTAGTTTGGCAGAAGAGGGGCTAGCGACCCAGAAATATTCGCCGTCTCCTTGGTTTGCCCCGATCGATCGGATAGAGCGTGACATGAATGATGCAGGGCAATTCAATCAAATCACCACGAAATTCCTCCGTTTCCGAAAACGCAACAGACCGCGCGCAGAAGAAACAAACCACCCCACCGACCGCTACCTCTCTGGGAGGTAGCACTGCGACACACGGCGAGAAAAGCTCTACAGGCAAAAGCGATCGAGCGCACTGATAGCTAGCAAAGCAAAAACTTTTCCCCTGCATCCCCACGTACGTACGGAGACTAGAAGCCGCGGCGCGCGCGCGGGGATCGATCGGTCGATGACGCGGAAGCTGCCGGCGAAGCGGGGCGGCGGGGGCGCCGGCTCGGGGCCGGTGACGGCGCCGCTGAAGCGGGGGCCGTGGACGCCGGAGGAGGATGAGGTGCTGGCGCGGTTCGTGGCGCGGGAGGGGGAGGGCAGGTGGCGCACGCTGCCGCGGCGGGCGGGGCTGCTGCGCTGCGGCAAGAGCTGCCGCCTCCGGTGGATGAACTACCTCAGGCCGGACATCAAGCGCGGGCCCATCGCCGACGACGAGGAGGACCTCATCCTTCGCCTCCACCGCGTCCTCGGCAACCGGTACGCGCACGTAGCTTCCTGGTATTCACATACGTACATTTGATTTGCGCAAGAACTGCATGCATGCATGTGTCCGGCCGTGTAGGTGGTCGCTGATCGCCGGGAGGCTGCCGGGGCGCACGGACAACGAGATCAAGAACTACTGGAACTCGCACCTCAGCAAGAAGCTCATCGCGCAGGGCATCGACCCGCGGACACACAGGCCGCTGGCGCCGGCTGATCGCCGCCACGCCGCCGCTGCTGACAAGACGGCGGCGCCGATCGAGCAGCCGCCGCCGCCAGTGCAACCAACCTCGTCCGCCGCTGGCACTGGAGGCAACGGTCGTGTCCGGCCAGACGGTGGAGGTGCCGGTGACTTTGCAGCGATGGTGAGCCCCGACGCTGAGGGTTTGGAAGGATTTGGTGATCCGTTCCATGCCGCGGATGCTGCTCGTGGCGGCTTCGACGACATGGATTGCTCCTTGGTCGATGACGACGCGTTCTCCTCGTTTCTCGATTCTTTGATCAACGAAGACTATTTCGCCAATTACTTCGTCGAGGGTGATCGCGACAATGTTAATGATCAGAACGATCAGGGTGGCGCTAGCTGATGCAGGAGTGTCACTGTGTCAGAACTAAGAACTAAGAACTCAACAGTACGCTGTCGTCGGAAATACATGATTTATGTATTGTTAATTAATTGTGAATTGGCTTGTGAATAAGTTTATCATGAGCAGATACATACGAACTGCTTCTCTGGTGACTGGTGATGTGTATCGTCAATGTGTGTGATGGAAGAACTTATATATGAGAACATGTATGGATTATTACAAGCATCGGTAACTATTGTAAGATGTAACTTAATGCGCGCACCTACTACTCATATGTGCATTATGTCGACCCGTCGATCGAGTGAGCAATTTGAGTACTTGCAGCTCATAAACCTGCAGGTCTGTCCGTCTATATATGTACGCACAGCTCATTTGTGTGACTAATTGCAATGGACATTGCATGCTCGTATTCCTTTGCCACATACATACATACATACATACATACATATATATATATATATATATATATATATATATATATATATATATATATATATATATATATATATATAGAAAATACTTTCTACTCCCGGTGTAGTTACTCCCACTTCTGATATACCACCTAAAAGAACTTGACATACTCCTTTATCACTTTGGGTATACTCATATACTAATTATAAGATACCCAATGTGAACCACTACCAAAAATTGCAAGAGAGTCCATAGTTTTAGCATATTTTGTAAATACCTTCAGATTCGCACACAAAAAGGAGTATGTCTAAAAATTGTACATACCACCTCCGAAATGTGTAAATACCACCTATATGGTCTTATATACTCATATATTATGCCCTCTTGTTATACTACACATACATATTGCCTCTAATAGTTATAGTCATCTAGTGCAAGATACAATTCAATGCTCATCCTTTCAATTTGTTCTAAAACATGAGATATGTGAGATCCAAAACGGAATAGGAGTAACTATCCCATTCGAAGTAGGAAAAAGGCTTCCTATATATATATATATATATATATATATATATATATATATATATATATATATATATATATATATATATATATATGAAATACCTGACATGGAAATGTGTTACTGTTTGTCCCGTGCAATCCTGCGTATTGACAGCACGTACGTAAATAATACCAACATGTAAGCAAGAAAAATAATCTTCACACGTGTACAAAAGGGAACTCAGTTTTTGAATATTACACACATAGCATCTGAATCCATACTAACATAAAAAGCACCAGTTTGAAATTCTGCAATTAAAAGCCTAGCTGATCAAAATCATGTTGACCATCCATCGAGACGGATCCAATGGCTGTACTTCAAAGTTGTTCCCCACCCTAAAACCCCGCCATTCAATTAAACACGTAATTAAGTTATTCCTCCTCCCCACATATCTCTCCTCAGTGTCCTCGCCCTTTCGCAGCATACACCACCCGCCGCCGCCCCACGGAATCCTCCGCGTGCGCCGCGCCGCCTCTCCTCCTCCTCCAGCGCGTGACCTCTTCCTCCTCCTCCGCGTGGCGGGAGACGTCGATTCGGCGGCGGGGTGGCCGGATCGAGCGGGCCGACGCCGATTCGGCCGGATCCAAGCAGCATCCTCCCCGTGGCATGCACCTCCCTCTCCTCATCTCCCCGTGCCACCGTTGCCGCCGCCCCTATCTTCTCACGGAGCCGCCGACTTCTCCCCGCTCCACCTCCGCATACCCAGCACTGCGAGGCTGCGACCTGCGAGGCGCCCGCCAACTGAGAAGGGCGGGGCGATATCTGGGTATGGCTCGGAGTGAAAGCGAAAGGAGGAGGTGAGGCGGCGGCCTCCCCCGAGCAGCGAGGTCGAGCCCCATGGGAGACGAGGACGGCCCTGCCCGGCGGCGGTCATGGTAGCCTGCTTTGCGTTCCTCCTCCCCGCGCTCCCGCGAGCGCCGCCTATCTCCGCTCGCTGTCGCCGCGGCCGCTCTACCTAGCCTCGAGGGCCCTGAGTCCTGACAGCAGCACGAAGAGGCAAGACATCACAGAAGTGTGTGAGACCCGCGTTTTTAGCCTTAATCTCGTATCAGTAATCGGTATTTAGCAGCGGTTAATCTCATCTTAGTAGTGAGTTAACGATAGTATTAGATCGCTCCTAACTAGCTGAAGCTTGTCAATCATTCATACACTCGCAGCATTCATGCAATTGCATCATTCAGCACCATAGTAGAATCAAGTCGGTAAATCATCATGCATTAGATAATTAAATCAGCAACTGCATTGTTTGCAAGAGTACATTTTGCATCAATCAATCTAGAAGCATACAGTATCATTCTATTACACAACATCTATGTCTAGGCAACCCCATTCATTCCCCCATCCTTCCACCGTAGCCTCAAATAGCCCTCCCCTCTTTTTCTTTCTCTCTCACTACATTGCAGAGAGCACCTAGCAAAGAAGCAGCATTACCAGGCCAACTCAAGTTAATTAGCACCGTGTCACTTCCGTGGGTTTCCTCATTCGGAGTCTATCAAAATACAAAGACCCACATTCGCACAACCAAACAAGAATCAAGCACCCTTTGACCAAAAGGCCCCAACAAAAATCATGCATCGTGAAAGCCATCGTGATAAGGGCAAAGGGCATAGTGGTCATTATCAATCCAAGGCAAGCCACACCGAGTGCATTCCCTTGTTAAGCCATTCTCATCCACAAAGCCATCCCCTCCCACCACTTCTCACCAAGGCAAGCAAGGCCACATCCATCACTCACAAGCACAACCAAGAACAAGCCCAACGCTCTCCTCAGGCAAGCAAAGCAAGAACTGTCGAGCAAGCCACCGCCAAGATCACACCACCCCACTACCCACAAAGAAAACCACCTGAGAAGAGGAGCATAGGTGTAGGGGAAGACCGAAGGAGCCGTAAGGCCAAAGGCAAGGAGTACAAGGCATCAAGGCAAACTGAGGAGAAGCAAGCACCGGAGGTCACCACCCTAGAAGGCGACGACGACCCTCCACTACCAAAGATCACCACTGACCACCAGAAGGCCATACCGGCACAAAGAAAGAAGGGAGAAGAAGGGGCACTAGCTCGAGGCCAAGATCGCATTCCTCTCTCTTTCCCCATCCCAACCCAACCTCGAGGTAACCCTACCACATTTCCGTATACACATGCACATCCATCATTCCACAAGAGCAGCTTATAGCTCTCGTTCATTCTGCTCTCCATCACGAGCAAGGATCTGGGAGTAGAGAAGAAAGGGGGTGATACTCTCGCTAACCCGCCGAACCACCATCTCCATCCTTGTGCATCAACCCCGATCAAAGCAACATAAGTAAAATGAATCAATCAAAACTTGAATCAAGCATCTTGGTGCCTAAATCAGAGAGAGAGAGAGAGAGAGATAACACCGCGGCCTATAGCGGGGACCACTCGGTGAGCCACGAGGAGGAGCAGTCGGAGAGGTCGAGCCGGCCGACACACTGACATGCTGGCCGAGGCAACAGCTGCCTTCGGCCGCGCCAGAGGAGGAACCAGTGCACAAGAGGAACCACAGGAGCTAAGCGAGCCTGGGCGCTGGGAGTTGGGGCGGGCCGAGGTGCCGCGGTCGAGGCCGAGCTCGAGCACACAAGACCGGGTGAGCCCGAGTGGAGAGGCGGCTGCCATCCTGGCTGCGCCGGAGCTAAAGGAGAGGGGAGTTGAGAGGAAGGCGAGTCCGTGGAGGAGCCGGGCGGCGCGGGCGGCGATCCATGGGAACCAGATCCGGCCGGTAGGAAGCGCGGTGTCGGAGGCCGAGCCGTCGACGAGCGAGGAGGAAGCCGAGCGGTCGAGGTGTGAGCGACCGAGGCGCGGATCCGGCCGGAGCGAGGCGGAGCCGGCTAGGGAGAGTGGCGCGGCGCCGAGGAGAGAGGGGAGAGGGAGAGTGAGGGTTGTGTGCGTGTGTTGAGTTTGGGGGAGGTAAGAGAGAGAGAGAGAGAGAGAGAGAGGGATTAGGGGAAGATTAGGTAGTATTAGGATTTGGTAGATTTTATTTATTAGTTAAGGGTCATTTGGTCTCCGTGGTGGTTGCTAGTAAAGTAGCTTGCACCTGTAGTAATCTTGTTCGTGTTGGTTTTTAGTCATGCGTTGAGAACGGTTTAACCAAAGCTAATTTAGTTAGTTAAACTGAACCTCGGCTTTCGATCTTAGTGCGATTAGACGGTTGGACGACTATTTTGGGAGTGCTAACTTAGCTTAGGTTTCAAAAGTTTTAGTTAATTAAATTGTGCTAACTTGTAGAAGCCACTAACTTATGTATGCATATTATCACCAAATCAACTATGTAGTTTTTATATTATTATTTCGCGGTCAGTCAGATTGCTACAGAGGAGGAACCAAAGACTAAATAGAGCAATGAAGGTAATTTCATCGACACCAACCTTTCATACTTCTACGAAGGCAAGCGATCCTCTTGAACATTAACATAGTTACTTTAAAAATATACCCTATCTTGCACTATTATATGTATTGCATAAAAATAGTTTTCCAAAACCTAAAGAAAATGATTGAGATAAGATAAGATGATTAAGAAAGAATGAGACTTATTAGGAGGGTAAAAGGGGACCCTGGCTGGGGAAACGCGATGATGATGATGAGGTAAGAGGTGGGCCCCTTTTTACATATGGTTATAATATAAGGACCAACAAACTCTTGCTCGGTGGATGTCAGTAATTCGATGCACAACCATTTTCCCGCTTCACGCGTAATAGGTCGTTGGTACTTCAGTATGCATAAGAGAAGGGAAGTTCCTGGGTATTTGTATAAAACTTGTATTAAGATTTTAGCTCTGCGTGGTTAACTGCTGAAATAAATGATGCTTTCTACCTTATTGTTCTCACTGCGTAACTCTGGTGAAGTCTTACTATTCGTTGGAGCAAGGTTCTCACGAGCAAACGAATAGTAATCCGCATGCCTAAGTGTTATTACCCCGTAATGACACGGCGCCATGTATGGTATCGAGCAATAGGTTCGCCACGCTAATAACATAGAAACCGTAGCAAGAACTTAGGTGTGCTTTTTTCGCCGCTATATTGCAATAAATAGCTTATTAACCTCATCCCCATATCAATTTCTATTTCCGTCCTGCTTTCAAAATTATTATGTTAAAAACCTCATCTTCTTTAAAGTGTCACTGCTAACATAAAACCATCCTTCGTAGGATGTTTAGATTAACTCTTCCATCGATAGAGTACGGGGAAAAGCGGTGCTTCGCCATTGGACTCATGTTGTTGATCCCCGCTAGAAAATCACAAAGCCAGCAATTCGATCTAGGTAGAATGCTTGAGACTCTAGGTGGTGAGGCATCAATATAAGATCATAAGTTGCATGCAGGGGTTAGAGGCTTGCAGAGAACTCGTATGGACCTACTTTTCCACTGCGATAAGTCTAGACCATACCCATTAGCTTCTTATCTTTTCATTCTTATAACCAAAGTGACATGTCACCTCCTCGATAAATCAAGAACTATTTAAGGAAACGAAACTAATGGTCGACGGAGTAAAAGAGGTCTTATCCTTCTCGACTTCGCTTTTCCGACGAGTGGTCCGCACTCCCGAAAGGCAGTAGTCAGCGCATCAGAACGAAGTCCGGCGATCGTGAATGAGCCTCGAGCGGTCCCAAACACGTGGTTTGGGTGGTCTTGAGAACGGGTCTCAAGCGCACTCGGGCACGTGGATCCGGTAGTGTAGTCGACTCAGAGGCAAGCTCGAGCGTCCCAAACACGTGGTTTGGGCGGTCTTGAGAACGGGATCTCAAGCGCGGATGGGCACGAGAGACTCGTGTAGTATAGGATATGGATCTTTTGCATCTCTATGTTTCTTGGTGTTATTTGATTTTCGTGTGTGGCGAATACAACTCACCGCGGTTAACTCGCGATAAACATGATACCCTCTTATCTACTTCAAATCGTTGTCAAGAAGCAAGAAATTGTGCAACCCGCGTAAGATCTCGTCTAAGTAAAATATCGCAGTGCGTTAGCCAACGCCACAGCGTTTTAATACTTTTTCCTCAGACGCCGATCGCTTGTCAATAATTGACATTATAAGATCGGGCGCATAAAGTAACTCAAAGTGAAAACCTTCTAGCTCAGATGTGGTTGCAGCAGACAAGATATGCCGACAATACCCACCCTTGCCAAGCGCCAATCCTATTACAATCAAGGACCATAGTCACTCACCACGACAACAAACACGCATATATAACAAAAAAATTGGTCTATACAAGGATGAACCACCGTCAGAAACTAACCATCCTCCTCGAGGCTTTGGGTGACCCATCATTATATGAGGTACCACCACGATCATCTATATACGTTGTTGGTATGGCCAACTCACTTGAAAATTCTCAATTCTGACGAAACAATTTAACTATAATTAAGGTCGGTAGAATACTCTGAGAGACACCGAGCATCATGAAGGTAATTTCAATAATGAAGGTAGATTATTATGGAACCCGAGTACCTAGTTGGCTCAAAGAAAGATTCTCACACGAGGATAAAACTGATGAGTCTAAGGTGGATGTATCGTCACCAAAAGCAAACCTCCGTGATCTAAGTTTGCATAACGACGAGTTAATGGCCATCAAGTTAGCCGAGGATAACACAACAATTTTAATTCTCGACTATTTGCAAATTTCCAACACTCTGGAACAAATTGAGCTTTGGCGCTTTAAATCCGGTACATTTTCGCTTCCACTAAAGAGCATCGATAGCAAAGTGGAGTTGTGCATTGTTGAAGAATCGCAAGATCTTTTGATCCGATACCTACAAGGGGTCAAGATTCCTCCGACCGTAATGCAAGCGAATTGCCACCATCGAGAACCGTGAGACCACCATGTGAACTTATGTGGAGTGTCTTGATGTACCTCATGTATCACATCCCGACATTCGAGACAAGAGGTACTGACGATTCCTGGGTTATAAGAATAACTCGCCATCGGGCCTTGAGTCATTCTTATTCAAACCCATTTCAATTAAGTACAATGGAGGCCCCACCAGAAACACTCTAGCAACCCCTCCTTCCACTCCGCCAAGCTTATCGCAAGCCATTCAATTACACAACAACCTATTGGGGTCAAATCTTGCATCTCTTTGGGACTTGGACTGCAATTTATCACCTTTTCCAACAGCACGATCAAGGGCTTCAAAATATAACTCAGGCACACCAAGTAGTACTGGACCATCCATCTCTATGCGAGATGGATGGGAGGACAAGACACGGCGATCAAGATTCGTAAATAAGACTTGGACGATTGCCGGGACACATCAACGGAAAATCCATCGAGAAACCTTAACGAGACAAATGTCGCCAATCCGAACAATCACAACACCAAATCACCACCATCCTCATCCACCACCTACCTATGGACCTTGTCCACGCATGCCACAACAACCACCATCTTGATATAGACCACTTGGGTCAAGAATTTTCAATCCATCCTTCCAGAGATCCATAGTCCAACAGCAGCCTGTCGCAGTAGCTCCTAGTCGTGCAAAGTATAGAGGTCGCCACCTGGCAAAGGATAGCTCGATCGTTGAATATCGAATTAAAGGATTACACGATTGCGGATATTGGATTATTAGAAACACATCGTGGTGGGATATTGATAATAGAAATAAATTATTGTTGGATACTAGATAAATGAATGGTTGGATGTGGGATCGTAGAAATAGAAGGTTGTTGGATACTGAATGTCGGATCATAACCATCTATTGTCATTAGATTATTGGATATTGGACTAATGAAGGTTGAATTATGGAAATAGATTGCTGTAGATATTGGATTAATGAACATTGGATCAGTAGGGGTACATGATTATTGAGCAATTGGATTATTATCGGGTATAGAAATGAATGTTGACTGGTAGATCACAGGAATGCATTTGTGGGATTATTGGAGTTAGGGATATTGGATTATGGGATAGATTATTGTTGAAAATTGGATCGCGAGATTACATAATCATTGGAGTTGGATTATTAGATTTCATTAATTATCGGATTATAGGATTATATCATGATTGGATTATTAGAAATATAATATCGCTGGATTATAGAAATATCCTTGTTGAATACTAGAATATGTTAAGGTTGGATTATAGAAGTATATTTTGTTGGAATATGGAAATAAATCTTGATTTGATTATATAAACATATCTTGGCAGATTTAAATGGATTTTAGTAACTATTGGAGAGTTAGTACTGAGGAATTGATCAAGTAAGGGCAGTGATTGAAACGCGAAATGGTTGGATCTTCATACCAATACCTGAGGTTAATTTTTGGTAAATTAGTGTAATCTTAATATATGAGTAAACTTTGTGGAATTAATTGGATAATTTGGTTATGTCGGATTTGTTGGATTTAATTGGATAATGGAATGAGATTTAGATGTATTGCTAGTAATCGTGGGGGATCTAGTATTAATAATCTGATCGGGTTCAGAAAATGAATAAAGGAGGATTGGAAGAATATAGTAAGTTATGATTGGAATTTGAATGCATAGCTTGTATTATAAAGAATTGAAGAAATCAGTAGAGTTAATCGAATAATAGTGCTGGATTGAGTCATAGTTGTCGGTGGACTAATGTAAGCAATGATGTGGTAGATAAATTGGCAGAATAGATTGACTTGGAAAGTATGAATCTAATATAGAAGCTTGGCCATCGATCTTAGCAAAGGACACCAAGATTGAAATTGGGGAAGTTAGCCAAAGGTTCAAATTACAATTTAAATGAGGCTATGGTATTGTTTTGACTATGTAAATCTTAGCCATGATTTAACTCGGAAGACAAGTAAAAGTTGGTGTAGACTTGGGCTAAATGAATATGTGAATGATGATAGTTGATGCACACGATCAATTTGTTGCTATGATTGAGATCATGTTTTATGGGAAGCAGCACAAGTCAATTAGAAAGCGGGCTTCAAACGATATCCTGCTTTGAGCAGCCACAAAACACCCAAGGTGACATGGGCCATGCCATCGTCTGCCACTAAGCAACACTCCTAGTTTACAGATTAGCCTCCTAATAAGTTAGTGACTTACCTCCAAGTGATCCTTATACTGCTGCCCATACATTACCGCTATGATATTCCATCCCATTCTCCGTGGTCAAATCCAGAACACCAACTTCGGATCCCTTCACCGCCAAGAAATCCAACGAATCAAGTCAGCCAACCCTAAGAATTTCGCATGGTGACTCCGAATCTTATGGCGACAAACTAGAATCTGCGCTCCCGACCAACCGAAAGTTAAAGGAGATAGTCCACGTGAAGCTCGGGATGCCCAAGACACTATACATTCAGCAGACTGAAACGACGAGACTTGAAGGAAACCTTTGGTGGCCAAGCATGAAGCGAGCCATACTGAATATGTAGGCCAATGCGATATCGCCAAAAGATCGGGTTTAACACCAACATCCAGCAGGACTGCTAAAACCACTAGAAATACCTGAATGGAAATGGGAGGATATCTGTATGGACTTCATAACAAATTTTCCTCTCACTATCCAAAAAGAAGGATGCCATTTGGGGTTATCGTGGATCGTCTTACAAAACCAGCTCACTTCATTGTCACAAATCAGAAATACACCAATAAACCTGCTGAGATTTATATCGAAAGAAAAGTTACTTTACCCGGAGCACCGAAGACCCTCACATTAGATATAGGATCAGTGTTTGTATCGGTTGATGGAAAAAGCACCATCGCCTTGGCACCACCGTCAATTTCAAAGACGCCTATCATCCGCAAACTGATGGGCAGACTAAACGGGTGAATAAAATTCTAGAAGATATGTTAAGAGCAGGTGTGCTAAAACTTGGAGGAATCATGGAAAAAAAATGTCTAGCCCTAGCGGAGTTCGCATACAATAACAGCTATCAGTCTAGTATTCAAATGGCTCGCACAAAGCTCTCTACGCAGAAAGTGTAGATCACCAATCATGGTATAAAGTCGAGAAAGACTACTACTAGGGCATGAACTGCACGGAAAACGAGCGAGAAGATTCAACTAATTTTAGAACGCCTCAAGATTTCCCTGAGAGCAAAAGAACTATGCCGATAAGGCACCTAAAGACCTCCGATTCAAGTTGGAGATTATGTGTACTAAAGATATCACCTATGGGTGGAGTACTTCGATTCGCTAAAAGAAACTAAGTCGCGTTCGTGGGACCCTTTCGATCTCGAGCATAAAGGCGCCTAACATATAAACCGAACTACCAACCCAAATTGCCGCGAAGTTAATGATGTATATTATGTCTCTCAACTTCAAGATATCTAAAAGGACCTCGCAGTGTTACCAATCTCGACATAACCCCGCAAGATGATTTGACCTCACGAAGAGCGCCGGTGAAAACTCTAGCGACGAAGACCGACGCTATGAACAGGATGATCGCCTTCGCAGGTGCTATCGAAGAATCACTGCAATGCGAAGCTACGGGGAGAAGGAGGAAGAAGCTGGCGCATAAGTCCAACCCCAACCTGCTCCAAAGAAGATTCTAAACTTCGGGCGGTTTGTTTTCGAGTGTGGTAGGATGTGAGGACCCGCGTTTTTAGCCTTAATCTCGTACGAGAATCGGTGTTTAGCGGTTAATCTCATCTTAGTAGTGAGTTAACGATAGTATTAGATCGCTCCTAACTAGTGAAGCTTGTCAATCATTCATACACTCGCAAAGATTCATGCAATTGCATCATTCAACACCATAGTAGAATCAAGTCGGTAAATCATCATGCATTAGATAATTAAATCAGCAACTGCATTGTTTGCAAGAGTACATTTTGCATCAATCAATCTAGAAGCATACAGTATCATTCTATTACACAACATCTATGTCTAGGCAACCCCATTCATTCCCCCATCCTTCCACTGCAGTCTCAAATAGCCCCCTCCCCTCTTTTTCTTTCTCAGCCTACACAGCAGAGCACCCAGCAGCAGCAGCATTACCAGGCCAACTCAAGTTAATTAGCACCGTGTCACTTCCGTGGGTTTCCTCATTCGGAGTCTATCAAAATACAGCACCCACATTCGCTACAGCCAAACAGTAACCGAAGCACCCCCTTTGACCAAAAGGCCCCCAACAAAAATCATGCACTGTGAAAGCCATCAGGATAAGGGCAAAGGGCATAGTGGTCATTATCAATCCAAGGCAAGCCACAGCCGAGTGCATTCCCCCTTGTTAAGCCATTCTCATCCACAAAGCCATCCCCCCTCCCACCACTTCTCAGCCGAAGGCAAGCAAGGCCACATCCATCACTCACAAGCACAACCAAGAACAAGCCCACTGCCTCTCCTCTAGGCAAGCAAAGCAAGAACCAAGCTGAGCAAGCCATCACAAGATCACACCACCCCACTACCCACAAAGAAAACCACTGGGAGAAGAGGAGCATAGGTGTGGGAAGACCGAAGGAGCCGAGGCCAAAGCGCAAGGAGTACAAGGCATCAAGGCACCCGAGGAGAAGCAAGCACCGGAGGTCACCACCCTAGAAGGCAGACGACGACCCCCTCCACTACCAGCATCACCACCAGTGACCACTGAAGGCCATACCGGCACCAGCAGCAAGGGAGAAGAAGGGGGCACTAGCTCGAGGCCAAAGATCGCTACTCTCTCTCTTTCCCATCCCGAACCCAACCCGAGGTAACCCAGCCTACACTTCCGTATACACATGCACATCCATCATTCCACGAAGAGCGATTATAGCTCTCGGCCTCATTCTGCTCCTCCATCACGAGCAAGGGATGCTGGAGTAGAGAAGAAAGGGGTGATACTCGCTAACCCGCCGAACCACCATCTCCATCCTTGTGCATCAACCCCGCATCAAAGCAACATAAGTAAAAATGAATCAATCAAAACTTGAATCAAGCATCTTGGGTGCCTAAATCAGAGAGAGAGAGAGAGAGAGAGATAACACCGGCGGCCTATAGCGGGGACCACTCGGTGAGCCACGAGGAGGAGCGGCCGAGGCCGAGCCGCTGACACCACGAGGCATGCTGGCGAGGCACTGCCTGGCCTTCGGCCGCGAGGAGGAGGCAGTGCACAAGAGGAACCACGTGGAGCTAGGCGAGCCGGGCGCCGGGAGTTGGGCGGGCTAAGGTGCCGGCCGGGAGGCCGAGCTCGAGCACACAAGACCGGTGAGCAGAGCGGAGAGGCGGCGCTGCCATCCCGGCCGCGCCGGAGCTAAGGAGCGAGGTGTGATGCCCTTTTCCCCCTTCCCGGTCAACCTCGGGCCCCTCGTTCTCCCTCACAACCTCTTGCCCGGACCCCCTCGGTTTGTCGCTGCTCCTCGCGCACGCCGCCGAGCCGCCATGATGCCCTCCGCGCACGCTCGCGCTCGAACCGCGCCGCCGCCGGACCCCCTCTCTCCTCGCGTCGGCTTTAAAAGCCCTAGCCCCGGCGCCCTCCTTCCACTCCCTCCTCCCCAATCCTTCCCGAAGAAGAAGAAAGAAGAAAAGAGAAGGAGCCGAACCCTTACCGCCGTTGCGCTGCGCCGTCGTCGCCTCCGTCGCCGTCGCCGCCGTGAGCCCCGAGCCCTTCTTCCTCGCCACCGCGCCCGAGCGCCCTTCCTCGCGCACGCGCCTCCTCTCCCCTCCACCGCCGCGCGCCTCCTCTTCCCTCGGTCCGCCACCCCTCCTTCCTCTCCGCCGCGCCGCCCACTCCTCTCTCTCGCGCGCGCGCGCCTCCCGCTTGCCCCCTTCCGCTCGGCCGCTAGGGCAGCGCCTCGGCCGCCCTTTAGCGTCGCGCAGGCCAAGGTCAAGTCAAGGCCACAGCGTGGCGCCACTGGCGCACACGCGATTCTACTGAGGCCTTGGGCCGGCGGTTTTCAACCGGCCGAATTGTTTTTTCTTTTATGCTGATTTTCATTTCTTTTCCTATTTTTATTTAAAAGTGAGGCTTCTAAAATTAATAACTCCCATTTCACTCCAAAATTATGAATTAAATTTCTAAAATTTCTAAAATCAAGACCTTGCTAATGGCATAGGTCTTGTTCAATTTGGAGTTCATTTGTGTACTCTTGTGTATTTAATTGCTCTTGTTGCTTGTCGTTTATTTTTCGGTGCCATTTACGCGTCAGAGATTTTGAGACGCTGAGACCTCCACGTCGATCAAGGACAAGACTACTCGGACTCTCTCCCTACAACCAAGCGAGTCAATACTTTGATCATATTGAGCCTACATTTTATGCAAATTATATTCTTTAAAATAGCAAATTGCATGCTTTAATTCTTTAATCAAATGTATGTTAAAGCTAAGATAGTTAATACCCATTTGTTGAATAATTAATTACTATGCCATCCTTGACAACTTGAATCCCTTAATTCCATTGTCACCCTAGTAATTATATGGTAATACTAGTTATAGGTTGTACTTAAGCGACATGCCGACTTGTTATATGTAGGGACATTAAAATGTCCTAATCATCATCATTTCAAACATAAAATGATTTGGGCGGTCATTGCGGGTAAATGACCGAGATGGTTGAATTGTTGTATTTACATCTCAAAACCCTAAATCGCTCATACCCGTCCGGGCGGATGGTAAGATGGTGGGTGCGGATGTAGCACGAGAATGGCGGGAATGTGGTTGAGCCGCCTGACAACCCTAAGGACTTAATCTTGTCACGACCTCCTGTATAACAAGTACAACCACAAGTCCGCAATAAATCGCGACTTGGCTTAGTACATTTATCAAATCCACAAAATCATCTCACCGAGAGGTTAAAGGCACAAGCTCTGGGTATGTCGGGCTTGGATGGGACACCGAGTCAAGGGTGAAGTTCGCCGATCGGCGAGGTGTAGCCACGCTACGCCGATCGCCGAGGTGGACATCCGCGCAACGATGGGCATAACCCCATATGGGTGAGGCGAGGAAGGGGCGAGATATTTAGAAAGTTATTGTGACAACCTCTCGACTACACGACACGGAATCGTAGGGCAACGAGTTAATTGTCTCTGTGGGTAAAGTGTACAATCTCTCGCAGAGTTATAAAGCTGTTTAAACAGTGTGCCTACGGTCAAAAGCGGACATGGGAACTTAACTTGAGTTAGTTCTATTTCAAAAATCTTGTGGGTGGTATGAAAATTGTATGGCTCACCTAGCCCCGAGATTGGTTATTCCCGGGTCTTTGTACCCAGTGTCGTTTAGTGGTGGATGTAACCACAATCAAAATTAAGCATGAAGGTGGAGGTAACCTCTGTGATACAAATATTGCACAATTTCTCTCTTTAACTAAAATGAAATTGGTTAAAAATGCTAAGTGCTAGGAATTTGTACTTATGATATTTAAAAGTATTGCTTTCGCAAATAAAAGAACCGAGCCATCCTTGTAAGCCTTGCATGTATATCATTGCATTGTGTATTGGCTCATGAGCACTGTAGTTGTGCTCATCCTCGCTCTCCCCAAACCCTTGGATGACGATGGAGGAGACTATGCTTACTACGAGGAACCGTGGTTGACTGGACAGGAAAGCGATGAAGAGTAGTCTAGATCTGTAGTCTCAGGCCTCGACGCATCTAAGTTGACTTCGTTGGTACTTGCGTACAACCGATATTACCCGGTCCTTGGGTAATATCACGATACAGTGCCGATCGCTTGCTCGTGAAGAGATGAGCTCTACCTTTGCTTCCGCTTATCGCTTTCGTGTTCTCAGATTGTAATCAATTTACCGACATTTGTTGTAAAACTCGACCCGACGTGGTCTATGTCACTCGCTGATTGTAATAATGATACTTTAGTTCGCGCCATGTATGAATGATTCAAGAATGCTCGTGAGTGCTATCTCACGATCCGAGGAATAGCACGGCGTTTTCCTGAAGGATTCGGATTAGAAAATCCGGGTCCGGACTAAGGGAGTTGAGAGGAAGGCGAGTCCAGTGAGGAGCCGGCGGTGGCGGCGGCGGCGACGCCATGGGAACCAGATCGGGTGGTAGAAGCGGCCCGGTGCCGGAGGCCGAGCCGGTCGACGAGCAGGAGGAAGCCGGAGCGGGTCGAGGTGTGAGCGACCGAGGCGCGGATCGGGCCGGAGCGAGGCGGAGCCGGCTAGGAGCCGTGGGCGCGGTGTCGGGAGGAGAGAGGGGGAGAGGGGAGTGTGAGGGTTGTGTGTGTGCGTGTGTTGAGTTTGGGGGGAGGTAAGAGAGAGAGAGAGAGAGAGGGATTAGGGGAAGATTAGGGTAGTATTAGGATTTGGTAGATTTTATTTATTAGTTAAGGGTCATTTGGTCTCCGTGGTGGTTGCTAGTAAAGTAGCTTGCACCTGTAGTAATCTTGTTCGTCGCTGGTTTTTAGCCGGGCGTTGAGAACGGTTTAACCAGGCTAATTTAGTTAGTTAAACGGGAACCTCGGGTTTTCGATCTTAGTGCGATTAGACAGTTGGACGACTATTTTGGGGAGTGCTAACTTAGCTTAGGTTTCGAAAAGTTTTAGTTAATTAAATTGTGCTAACTTGTAGAAGCCACTAACTTATGTATGCATATTATCACTCAAATCAACTATGTAGTTTTTATATTATTATTTCGTGCTGTCATATTGCTACAGAGGAGGAACCAGCACCAGCAGGAGCAGCTGAGCAGAATTTCATCGACACCAACCTTTCATACTTCTACGAAGGCAAGCGATCCTCTTGAACATTAACATAGTTACTTTAAAAATATACCCTATCTTGCACTATTATATGTATTGCATAAAAATAGTTTTCCAAAACCTAAAGAAAATGATTGAGATAAGATAAGATGATTAAGAAAGAATGAGACTTATTAGGAGAGTAAAAGGGGGCCCTGGCTGGGGAAACGCGATGATGATGATGAGGTAAGAGGTGGGCCCTTTTACATATGGTTATAATATAAGGACCAACAAACTCTTGCTCGGTCGGATGTCAGTCGATTGCCAACCATTTTCCGTTTGGTGGGCGAGAAAATGCTACCTTGTTACGTGACTATGCTCTCCACAACGGGTAAGTATTAGGTGTGAGTGATTGTGATGGAGGAACCCAGGACCGGTGGGGGATAGTCCGGAAGTGGGGGATCCAAGGCGCTATAAGCGCTAAGGTGGAGTGTTGAGTGCAGGATAGAAGCTGCCTCAACCAACCTCACCAGAACTCGGTGGATGATGAGGTCGGCGTGACTTAATCTGCCGGCGGAAGGTGATGGGTGGAGAAATTAATCACGTAACTCGAAAACGTTATGTATTCTGATCTCGAACCCGCATCTAAGGCAATGCGGTGGACCCTGTTCACAGAGAGTTCAGAATAGCTATGGGTAAAGTGGTACAAAGCCTGCGCAGTGCTAAACAAATCATGAATTCATGCCAGTCTCCAGGATTGGAGTCTACGGGAACCACAGGGGGTCTTTCGTCTCTCCGAGTGACTAGTAGAGTTTTTCAGTATTAAAACTTGCCACTTTTTGTCGAGATTTATTTTCTAAAGTGAGATGATTTAGAAATTGTGATAAAGATTAGAGATAGTGCATCCTGTGCATCTTTTGCTATTAATGCTTGCTGAGTACATTAATTTGTACTCAACCTTGTTAGTATTCTCCTTTGTAGATCCTAGTCCGGCCGGGAACTATCCCGAGTGGGACGAAGGACTTGCAGGTACAGAAGCAATAACTGGAGGAGAAGGCTTGGACTAAGAGGAACCGGGGCGAGTTGGGAGCTATTTTGGCTTGTGGGACGAATAGGCTGTTGGTACTTCAGGGCAGACAAGAGAAGCGGGGAAGTTCCCTTGGGTATTTGTATAAAACTTGTATTAAGATTTTAGCCCTGCGTGGCTAACTGTTGAAATAAATGACAGTTTCTACCTTATTGTTCTGCTGCGTAACTCTGGTGAAGGCTTACTATTCGTTGGAGCAGTGTTCTACTGAGCAAACGAATAGTAATCCGCGTGCCTAAGTGTTATTACCCTGGGGTAATGACACGGGGCGTCACAAAGTGCTACTCTGAACATTTCGCTGTGATCGGATCTAATCCCCATTTCTTTCTAATTGCTATCCCTCGAACCCTCCGATTTCTTCTCAAGCCTCTCTAGATTCTATTCTCCACTCTCTGTTCTAACATGCATTTGAAGAGATCCTATTTTCCCTATTTTGTTGTAGGTATTCAACACAAATGAATCATTTTCCAGGATTGAGGGACGGTTTCTAGCAAGGATGACAGCAAATTTGTGGTCGGGGGACGACAGCAGGGTTGCTGAGCATACTTCCTTCGATCTAGGAATTCACGGACGAGCCTAATAATCAAGAATTTTGACGCATGACACAACAAGAATTTGTAATTAGTCTTGCATTAAAAATAAATTCCATTCTGGATTGTTGTTTCATTATTTTTCGTGATGCTATGATATTTGGTTCCTAATATCCCTCTTATTTTTCTGATCTTTGTGCAGGGTTGGTATCAGAACACTCAACACAGCAGATATCTAAGTTGGCCATTCTTTACTAGCGTCTGTACATTCCCATATAGGATAGCTGACCACAGGGCATTAAGCAGCTTGCTAAAGGGCTTAGTGAACTACACCCTGCTTTCTCGCTGAATGGTATGTCAATAATTCATTGGACTGTGTAAGTGCCAATCTTCTGAAATCTGGTGTTGATATTCTGGTTTAAAAAAACTTTCTCCTTTTGATTCTATAGTTTCATATTTCATTTACCAAACATGATTGTTTAGACAAATTGTATGATTGTATGTCTTTTGCGTCAGAATAGTATCTGGAAGCTCTAGTTAGTTAAACAACACACACACATATATGTTGAGGACTAAGGTCATAAGTATTTCCACATTTGTGGAATATACGAAAAGAAGGAAACATGTTTTTGTGTTTCTTGATTTTAACATTTGTTATAATTTTTTAGTATCATAGTTTTCTTTTCCTGCAAAATGATGTGTTTTAGGTGATCTCCTAGTGTATTTTGCTGTTAATTGCTTCAGCATCTATGCCATATTTACCAGATTCCTTCTTATTGAGTGCTGTCTACGGGGGAAATAATTAACCAATTACAAATTCAATGCAGTAAGAACATTTGCTTGATACGCGCTGTACATACCTGCTGAAGTACGACAAAGCTCAGTATCACATCTACTTGATTTCTCTCACAATTTTTACTGCTACTATGTTCAATTGGTTTTTGTGCATATTCAGTTTCACTGGACAAGTGGACAACACTAATTCACTTCTGCAGTTTTCAGAAGCATTTTTTTATGCAGATCATGTATGTCGAGCTGCTCGTTGGTGCTACAGAATTACGCTATATCTTTTATTTTCTTTTCATTCATGAAATTGTGTACACATTCATGCATCCATTGTCATGTTTCTAATTTTGTCTTATTTATCTTCATGTCCTTACTGGACATTCGTTATGCTAATTACTTTTGAGATGCATATGTTCTTTATTGTAGTAGTGACCTTCCACTATAGTCAGACATGTGAATGGACTCTTGTTTGTTGCAGGATGTTAGTAAAAGGAAACATATTTGCTTTAACAGATTACCTGGCTTATCTATTTGAGAAGATTGAGAGCAGTCACAAAAATGGGTTCCAAGTACAGAAGAACAGTGGCAACTGGCCTCATGTGTATATGGACTATGATCTGCCTGCCATACTCATGCAGAAAGCATGACAGTGAAATTTTATATTATCATGTCTTACAGCCAAAATTAATCTAGACTGCAAGGGACTAGTGAATATAAGAAGACATGGATCAATTTTATTTTCTACTGAGGTACTTCTAGTCTTCTATTATATCACAGACAGTGCCCTGTGATAAACCATTTTACTTTTCATAATAATGCTTCTAAGTGACAACTTTGCCTAAATTTTCTTTGATCTTAGAGTTTCTTTGTTGTTCTTCTTGATGACAGATTGACAGTTTAGTCTAGCAACTTTCCTTGATTGCGCAGAGGAAAATCTATTAAGGAATGCCTGTAGTTTGTGCAGCCTGTGGAGAAATTCTGAAGTGTTGCCGACTAATTTGTTGCCAATAGTCTTTGCTTGGACATGTAGGCCTGTAGGGTCGTAATTCACCTGAACTGAATATGAAAGATGGCACTGCTCAGTATGTTGTTAACAACTGGATTGGCACTGTCGGGTGTGAGTTTAAAGCTTTGGTTCAGCATTTCGTTCAAATAGGATAATGCAATTGTGCTATGTGGAATTGGACTATTTCTGCGCCATTTATTGAATGGGTATTTACGTCTGATATGATGGTATGTACTCAATTTGTCAAGGTGCTCATCTTATGGGCAAATGGCTCATCGCCTACCGGTAAAGGACTACTAGATTCTCTAATAATATTATCAACATTTTCCCCCTCTTTGTTTGTCAGAATTCTTTACTAAACGAAGAGAATGGCTCATCTTGATCAACAGATTGATGGCATCTAGATTCATATACTGACAAAGGGTACTTGTATTCTGTGTTTATTAGACTTCATTACTGCAAGAATAGTCAGCCTCATCCAGTTCCATGGAAAGATGGGACTCCCATGTCTTCTCTCTTGCATCGACCCTTTTTTCCTCTTGTAGGTGTACACCTTCAATTGTATGTTCACTGATATATATCAATGGAGATTGTTGCAGCATTACCCTTTTGTCAGTTTGGTTCGTGTACATTAAACACCAAAGGATTAGGGGGATTTACTACAGTTATTAGTAGCAGTTAGGTACCTCTTTTTTCTTTACATTCATGCATTATTGATGGTCATGTCCAGGGATAAAAAACTGGAACTGGGCAATTTCCCGGTCGCTAGCTGGAAACGGCAACCGGCCGGTTACCGGAATTTCCGAAAAAAATCAGAATGAAATTTGCTTAAAAATCAGCCAAAATTCAAAAATTAGAATTTGAATTAGCTAAACCGGGAAAACCAGCCGGTTTTTCAGTTTCCGGTCCTCACCAGTAAGACCGGTTACCGCTGGTAACCAGCCATTTTTTTTATCCATGGTCATGTCATACCCCGTGATCTCTAGATGCTATGCGGCTATGTCGATGTGAGATATGTTGCATTTTTGGGATTGCGCATGCCTGTTTACTTGCAATATAACATGTCATGCATCTGAGTCAAGACATGCCGGAGGTGTGTTAATTTTAGGATGACACTGTAATGGCATACTTGATTTATTTCCTGGAATTTTCATATTGATTCAGTTCTTTAGTTATGAATTTTATGGGTCGCATTTCTAGACCATGAAAATTACATGAATTGGTAGTTGATAAGTTTTGTTAGGACGTGTTATATCTTTTTTATTCCTACTGTAGAGCATGAGTTATTGATATTTTTTTGGTTTTCTATGGAGGGAATTCTAAATTTGGGTGAGATTAAATTTGGTATATATTATAAATTTGGACAGAATTATATACTTGGTGCAATATATATTGAAAAAACGTGCATTGTACGTGCACGATTACTAGAAAAACCATGCTGGGCAATACCCTGAATCGTAACGCATTGCATGCACGCGAAGCTAAGCTAATGCACCAATTAACAAAGAAAGAGATGACCTTTGAATTAAGCAGCACGCGCATTCATGCGTCCGTATATTGCTGCTCTGCTCCGGCTTGAACTTGCAAGAGTCCCAAATGACTGGCTTTTTCTGATAGAATTGAGCAAGGAACACCGCCACTGTACGCGGGACGGGTGCTATATAGTAAGACGCTATTTGTCCACCGTGTGATCTGCACGGCCGTTGTCCAAATGGACTGTCAGGTTGGACTTTTTTCTGTGTGTGATTTGTGCAAAAGTGTGTTCGATTCCAAGTATATATGAAGTTATCCACTGGATTGACCGTTAGCTGCGAACCTGATTTCTGGACATACGCTTTACTGAACCGCAGTGGCTCTTTACTGCTTTACAGTTTACACACCATCCACATTAAGGACCTGTTTGGATGTTACAACATTTATAAACGGCAGTATTTAAAAACCATAGTTTTTAACGTACTACTCATAAGATACTACAGTCTATAAATACTACAATATTTGACAGTTTTGAGAATAACTATGGCGTGTTTGGGAACTGCAGTCTGTCATACATTATTTTGTTTTAAAGAAGTACTTGCTATGCTAACTGGATGCAGGCTTATTCATGTATATTATTGTTGTTACTAGATTTGACTTATCAAATCTCAGAAGCGACTGGAAGAGTTTTCTCTTCTATTATCTAAAAAAATCAAATCTCAGAAGCATCGAGTTTTCTCTTCTATTATTTTATAAAATCAAATCTCAGAAGCATCGCATCGATGATGCTGTGTCTTGTTTTACCCTACCAGCTTTATGCATGAGAGATGAAACGAGTTGACGCCTACGGCCATGCGCAAATAATGTGGAGAGATATACGCACGTTTTTCAGGTATCGGTGGGGTGGTATAACAGATGAAAAGAGCGGAGCAGCAATAGGATGATGCGAGTGGAGAGAGCGTGCGTTCGTTCGAGAGAAAAAAAAAAGGTAATGAGTATATTTTTAAAAGGATTGTATGTTTGTAAGGTGATTGAAATTTTATTAAACATAAGTTACATGTTTTATCTATTGGATCAATATTCAATCATATGACACATTAATCTCTACACAAATCTAATGATCACAATAATTAACTTAAACTTAAGAAAATTTTAGACAACTTAGAAATAACGAATCTGTTTTTAAACTCTACAAATGCCATGGTATTAAGCATACTAGTTTTTATAAAACTACAAAATTTGCTGTACCTAAACACCTCAAAATTTTTGATACAACGTTTTTTTATAGAAACCACGATATTCCTTAAGAACTCAAAAAAAAAAAACACTTTGTATCCAGCCCTAGTAAGGAGGCCTAACAAACAAACCAGTCTTCAAAAGTAGGTTACGTAGTTCAGAGTTTCCGCTTCCAGTCCCCATCCCATCTCGTTCGGCCGATTCCACCGGTGGGAGCCGTGCCGCGACGGGCGGACGAGGGGACACTGGGACAGAGAGGATGGCCTTCGCCGTCGCGTCGCTACTATTGGTGCCGCCGCTTCCGCTGCCTTCTGCGGCGGCGGCACGGGGGAGGCGCCCAAGGGCAACTCCTCGGCGGTTCGTCCTGGCGGCATGTAGCAGAGGCGGCGATCCGGCTCCGCCGACGTTCGAGCGGTTGCGGGAGCAGCTCCTCCAACTCCACGCCGAAGCCGACCTCACCCAATCCAAAGGTATATAAGGGGCGGACCCTGGACTAAATTTTAGGTAGGGTGGTCTCGCAAGCGTGGACAAAGACCCTGGTTGCCTGCCTCGCCGGCTCGCTGCACGCTGCGCGCCCGACGGCCTGAGCCCTTGCCGGCCGTCGCCGCACGCCCGAGCGGCGTCGCCTCACCCCTGGCCGCAGCGTGCCCGCGCCTCGCCTCGCCCGCCGCCGCTGGCTGTTTGGTTAGGGTTAGGGGAGGAGAGGACTGAGAAGGCGGTGAGTGAGTGAGGAGCAGAAAAGGCCGTGAGCCTATGAGAAAAATATGGTGCGGCTGTGGGCTGTGGGCAATGCCTTCTAATGGGCCGGCCGGCCGACCAGACTAGGCCTAATTGAACAAAGCTCGTGAGGTCACAACCACGAAGCAGCCTCCTCTTCAACCTCCGCCCGGCATTCGGTGCTTTGGCAGCCTGAGGGGAGCTCGGGCGGCCACCTGACCATGCCCAAAGGGAGGGTCCGCTCCTGGGTGTATATATTCCTGCACTCAATGGCTATTACTCTGGTTTGCTTTACTATGTCGGAAACTGGAATAATGAATCCGTAGGAGGAACTTGTTTTAATCTCCAAACTTGTGTGGGTACATTCCAGACAATAAGTGTGATTCCAAAAATTACAGTATCATTCATCGATCTTGTGTTGATTTTGTTTGGAACTAAAGATCTTAGAGGAGTGACCTGATGAGACTAACAATTTGTGGATATGGGTAAAATTTGGGCATGCTGTTTTATTTGTTGCATTGCACATCATCCTTATTACAAAATTTGTGTTTTGTTCTTGTAGCAAATAGTGCGAGGGTAAGGCTTGTGCGGTTGACCGAGGCTGCTGAGAATCTTAAGAAAAGAGCCGCGTTCAGCGTCCAGATGGGCAAAGAGAATGAGGCAGTGGACTTACTTGTGCAAAAGAAGAAGTTGACCAAAGCTCTGGAGAACTTAAAAGAGCGCATTGAGGTGCTTGACAAGCTTTCCACAAAGATTAGCGAGGTGATGACGTGTTCTTTTATCATCATTTAACATGTGATTTTTTCTTCTAAAATGGATATATGTTCTCCAACTTGTGCCAAGAACTCATGATAACTGGCCGAGTCATTATTTGGTAGATATATGTCATACTGTTGTTGTGGTAATTCTGCTGATTGCATCAAGTAAGAAAATTTACAAAGCTTTTCCTTCAAATATTCCATATAACAAGCACACATATGATGCCTCAAATATACCATTCCTACTCAGGAACTAAAATTTCAAATTTCAGTTCATCTGTGTATTTGAAATGCTGTGATATGCATGATCATACTATTAGCAACTTTGTTGGATCCAGGCAATTTCATTGAAGCAGAATATGTTAATTGAACACGTGTTGCATCCAGGGATGCCTAATGACGAAGACTCCAATGACAAGATAAGAGTTTTCTCCAGTAAAGTTGATGATGGGGCTGACGAGACTAGTGGTTCTCTTTCCAAATCAGTTGAAAAGGGGTCTTTTGAGATGAAAAATGATGTATATTCAAGCATGGCTGTCCACTCTGAGCAAAGTGAACTTCAGATGGCCGATAGCTTCACATTTTCCAAGGATCATGACCCAACAAACAGCATAAATAATCTTTCTTCGTATGATGATTTTCTAGAGCATATTGATTCACAGCTGGATTCATTAGAATATGAAATTGAGCAGTTCATCAGTTGCGAACTAGCAGAAGAGGTGGATATTCAGAAGCCGATAAATGGCAAGTGGCACAAATTGTCAGACATATTGAAGCTTGTAACTGAAACTAGAGAAAGGTGAGTATGTGAGGGGAAACACAATAAATTCAAAGTGCATGAATTTCTCTTTTTCATTAGGCAGTCATTGCATCGTTACAACAAATATGCTTGAGCTCTCATTACAATAGCTAACTGTTTCAGGATTGCAAAGATTTTGGATAACACAGTAAGTGAGACTGGATCTGAAGACTTGAGATAATATCAAACTACAAAACAATGAATTGGTAACATCAAGCCCTGTCTTTCTCATTGGTAAGTAGTCTCTGCTTCAATTGCACTGCAGATATATCAGATTATCCAGTACTGCCTTGTATGAGAATATCTTATGATTCTTAACATTTAGTATCGATTTTTTTGTTGTGTATCCGCCTCGCTGCCTGTATACCTAATTACATATCCATACGATCCAAAAAAAAGGGTAAATAAATCATGAAGCTGCAGCTATGATTGACTTCATCCAACCAGCATATGGACCTTTCATGCAACCGTAATACAACTATCAACTGTATACAAAAATATATGACTCCAAGTTCAACTGTAATAGACTGTGTATTCGAGTACTTGTAAAATGCAAGGGTATAGAATAGGTTATCCGTACATGTGCTTGTCTTGGTCGCTATTCAACAAAGTATTAGATGATATCAATCATTGTGGTATGAGATATTCCTCTAAGTTACATAAATCATACTTGTGATATGCTAGGGCATTAAATAGGTTACCCGTACATGTGCATGTTGTGATGGCTAGTTAACAAAGTATCAGATGATATCTATCATTGTAGTATGAGATATTTCTCTAAGTTACGTTAAGCATACTCATAATTTTCCAATTATATCGGCAAGAGTGATCTTTCCACACTTTGCCAGGCCTAGCTGATCAAACCGGTCTGAGATCATTGTGATGTCTTTCTCATCGATCTTCCCCTTCTCTTTGTGCTTGTAGATAACAAAGCCTGATTTGCTGTTGCATAGGAAGAAGCGGATCACAAGTCAGTGACTAAGTAACTTACTTTAATATGAAAGACAGTCACTCTGTAATGCAACGTAGTAACATACTTTTGGAAGTTGTGGACAAAAGTAAATTTCATGTAGGGTTGTGAGGTGTTAATGCTCATCATATCACATCCATCACAGGCATGTCACCTTGTCCTGTCTACTATAGTATTATTTAACTCCCTTTCTCGATCTCTAACATTTTTTAGACAAAATGACACTCTGGACCTAGTTTCATTATAAGCGAAAAATTAATTCTTACAGTTGGTCATTGATCTATTGATATTTCATTGCAAAACATGAAAACATACTTTTGTATCAGAATGATCTCGTTATCAATGCATGAAAGTAGTACGGAACGTTCACATGCAGCATACGTAGAATATTTGTATTTTTTTAAAACAAACCTGATCTTATAAAATGATATAATCACCTTATTTGAGTTATTTTTTCCTTCCCCAATCGGTAAAAGGGATGACAAATTATTGGCTCTTTGTCATGTAAGAAGTTGAGAAATGACCTATCTTCTGATAAAATTAACTTCCTCATAAGGAAACAGCATGATGAAATCATTGAATCCAAGATAAACAATAGATTATAAGTTTAGTTGCTATGAAAAAGATGTTTCTTTTTCGGGGTTTGCTTCGGTACACCTTTTTTAGAAAAGTTTACGAATAGTAAAACAAAGTAGTTAATCTTATGTTGTGGCAAATATTAGATATAGACATAAACTTGAATATTAGGTGGGGAAAATCTTCAATTTGATTTATTTATTAGGTATAGACATAAACTTGAATATTAGGTGGGGAAAATCTTCAATTTGATTTGTTTATTAGGTTACGCATATTTGCCCCCACCTAATATTAACTACTTTGTTTTAAGATTTGTAAACCTTTTGAAAAAGATGTACTGATTTAATGGTCTTAATGGTCCAAGTGCAGTTTTAAGTATATAATTTTCTTGACATAATCTTTCATGGAAAATTATACAATACCTTACAGCCACGTCATTATCGAGATCTGCAGGAAAAGGCTCATTGTCCATTTTCTTCTGGAGGATCCATTTTGTAGCTCACCGGTTCCTTTTGTCCATTCTTAGATCTGTTAGGAACACCACTGCCAAAGTGCTCACCAACATACACGGTTGCAGAGAGCCTTCCTGCTGTTGTTGAGATTGGAGAAGCCATAGTCCCTATATCCAACTGTTGTCACAGAAATGACTGATAAATAGAAGCTATCGATCCAGTTTAGGCCCTCCACCTCATGTACTATGATTGTACAAATTGAGATAGATCCTGCGACAACCCCTAATGCAAGTAGTACTTTCATTTCATCCCCTCTCTTGACCTTTTCTTTTCAGCACCGATCATATAGGTGTCAAATGCCTTGTTGAGCTTATTATCATCCATTGTTCTAAGTAGGACTGTCCTCTGCTTGTCAAGCACATTTGTCAACAGCCCATTTAGCATAATGTCAACAAAGAGAACACCGATTAGAAGAAACAAGCATGTGAGCACCTTTGTGAAGGTAGTACAAGGGACTATGTCACCGTACCCTTTGGTGCAGGTGCGCAAGCTTATGATGGTGAAGTAAAGGGCATCCACTAACTTGAACGTGGATTTCCATTTGAAGCCTTCAACATTTGTCATGTACACGAAGACACCTATTGAGATGTATAAGATGACACTAACAATAGCCTGCCTTGAAGCTGATGGTGTGCAGCATGGCTTTGCTCATCAAGCTCATCCGTGTGGGGAGCTTCTTTGATTGATGTGAATATGGAAGGTGAAGAATGCACCTGCTGGAAAGTTGGTGTGGATACTATATTGGTGTTCTTGTTAGTGGTTGGTGGATGATTGTGAGTATTGAAGTTAGCTTTGATATTACTGTTTGGATGAAAGGAAGTTGCGCACCTGTTTGGAACATTGCAGGATTTTCTTCTTCTCTTGCTTGGAAGAGTACTTTTGGTCACGGTGGACTAAAGGCAGCAGAGGCCCTTCCATGGAAGACATATTAGAGTTTTGATTCATCAGCTTGCAGCTTGCAGTTCTCATGTTGGACTATGATCTCTTTATGTCCATGGTGGTTCTGCTGAGACCTTGACAAAGTGGTAACCATCAGACAGTCAACCAGGGATGTACACTTCCCTGGTGTTTCTGGGATGAAAGGATCTTGAAACATATCTTTCTTATTTATTGCAACATTTCTAACGTGCAGTTTCTAGTATCCTGCATAGTAGTTGATAAAAGAGGGAAAGAAAGGGTGGGCATATTATTTCTTTTGATATCTGAAACAGAATTGCTAGGTTCATCTCCAAAATTAAGTCAGATTTACTATGCTGTGAATTCCCACTTGTAACCTGTAATAACTCGTTGCACACTTTATGCTAACCATTGTAGTACGTGGTTAGTATGCTGGTTAAGGGGGATCTTCATAGTTCCCTGCGTTGTGGTAGGGATAATCATGCACCGAGTCACTACTTGCTGCACGTGCACTAAATAGGTGCTCCTGAATTAAATTTGGTGTTACATTTTGATGCAGGTACCAAAGTTGACACTGGTTTATCAACATTCTGACCTTGCTAATTGGTCTTCCCCTCTCTGGGATGATCCATTGGATTTAAGGCAATGCCGTATTCTGCAGGGCATCGTTCTACAACTGGGGGGAGTGCCTCCTTTTTCTGGATGGGAACATGTCAATTTTATTGCGGTGCTGAGGTCTTATTGGCGCTGAGGGTGATACAGATTGCGCCGACTGAAAGCTTCTCAAGCTGAAGATCTTGATTAAATGAACTTGGTTCTGGATCATCTATGTCAAATCGAGTGGTCTTTATCTGTATATGGACCTTGATTGAAGGAACTTTGTTCCAGATCATCTGTCTGTGTGCATACTTCTAGAGAGAAGGCTGTAGGGAAAATTGTGCGACTTTGTGTAGATTTTACATAAGACTGAAGAATTTAGAGGTCCAAAACAAGCACTCAAGCTTCCGCAAACCTGTAGATAATGAAACTGCCGTCATGATTATCTGTATCCAGTATCAAACATTTGCAGCTTCATCTCGTTGAGTACCAAATGATGAAAATCAAAGCATGGACTTTTAAGGGCCTCGTAAGACATGATGACACAAATAGTTTTACCCCTCGGCACTGTGTGTGTGGTCGGCTAAATTATGTAATCTGTTTATATTATGTACAAAGCTGTATGCTACCTTGCTAGGAGAGCTTGCTTAACGGCCCCCACTAGATCTCACTGGACTTAATTTCATGGCCGGGTGATTAGGCCTCCCCAAACCATTGTGACTTGTCAGAGCTTGCCAAAGGTTAGCTCCGTTTTCTGAATCTGGTAGACTGTTTTAATTTCGTCACAAAGCACCATCTCAAGAGAAAACTGTACTCGAGTATGCCCCCGGTCCCGGCTCGTCACGTCATCTCATGCGTGTCCGCATGGGCCGACGGGGCTGGGTACCATCAGATCAAGCCCACGCACCGCTGGGCTCCATTTCACGTCGGCCGGCCGCTATATACGGGGCTACCCAACCAATGAAGCGCGACTGGACTTCGAGCCCATAACATGAGCTTCACCTTGTTGGGTTGTCTCGGCCGGCTGCAGCCGCACCCCTACCGTGTGGCTGTGTGGGCTGGCTATGTCGCTATGACAGATATCATCGAGCCTTTTTTATTTTTTAATTATTTTAAAAAATTATTTTAAAGATAGTATCCTTTTAATTTTATTTCTAATTCTGACCCATTTGATCACGTCATGATCCGTGTCATAATCAAACTGTGCTGTCATGACATCGATCACGGCGTGACCAAACTGTGTTGTCACACCACCGACCCCTTTGGATACGTTCGTTTTTGGGTAAGTCCTGTCACACCAAGAGGAGTCGAGTGGCAACACAGTTTGATCATGCCGGTCGGTAGCGTGATAGCACAGTTTGATCATGTCACGAGTCATGGCGTGACCAAATGGATAGAATTGAAAATAAAGTTAGGAAGATGCTATCTTTAAAATAACTTAAAAAAAGAATTCAATATCATCTGATACTATGGGAATAGAAGGTTGCTGGCCCTCTCAAAAAAGAGGAAAAAGGCATAGGACTATAGGAGGTGGCCACTGGCCGGCCGGCGGCTAGCCTACATCAGCGGTGGTGCCATGCGGCCAACGAGTCTGGAGCATGCCATGGCCGATGAAGACGAAGGCAAGCATGCATCGTGGCGCGCCGGAGGTGCGTGGCGGCTTGGAGATCAAGAGAAGACGAAATGGGAGAAATGAAGGGAAATGGGTAAGATGCAAGGGGGAATTACAATGCGAGTTTTAATTGTCCATTGCTTTGCGAGATAAATGTTACATGCAGTTGCAATTGAAATTGTTAACTAGTAGTATATATTTCTTTGTATTGGCATACATGTATTTCTTAGATATGAAACTCCATTTTTCCATCTCTCTAGCACGAGTATATAGCATCTGGTGAAAAGAAATGTTCGAGTTATTTACTGTGAATTGTTCCATTTTTTTTTTAGTTTCGTGAGTTTATGCACTTATACCAGCATTACTGCTGTCCGCATCTTTGTGTAGAAAATACTGAAAAATATAAGATAAACGTGACATCCCATAAACCTTTTCTTTTCTAAGGGCTGAGAGCTCTAAAGCACGTGTAGCATGTGACGTGCGTTTCGTGTTCCCAACTAAGAAGTTTCTAACCACCCATGATATTGCCACTTGCGAAGCTGCATGAACATAGCACGGACAGTTACGCTTCCTTCTAGAAGATAATTAGTGATAAAATAAGATTAGGAAAGAGCTCTCAACACCCCAAAATGACGATCCTCTCGATGCCCTAAATCAGCGCAAATGATGGCGAAGTCAAATTATAGGATTCGGACCAGTGCAGAATCAGGCCAGACTATATTTAATCAGATGCTTGCCCATGAGATGGGATTAGAATGTGCAGTCGATGTGATTCGTTCGAGCACCGTGAGATCAACCAACAGCATGGTACCAGCTCGATGGAGTTGTCGACAGCAGAAACTGTTCAACTATCTGTGTCAATCTTTTTTTAATTTTAGGCCAGGAGCTCCGGCATCCAACTCTTAGAAGGAGATGAGCACCCGCGTCGAGCACTGTGTCAATTTTGAAGACTTCGCTGGTTCAATTCTAAGAAGAAACAATTGTGATGGTTTTGTTTCAGGAAATTGTGATGGTTGAGTAGTTCAGTGGCGAGATTAAGATGATCCCAAGGGTGTTCTCTGTCTACGTCGAGTTCACGTCGTAAGATAGTCGATACTAGGGAAGGAGAGTATATGAAGTATGAAATATGAGTAGGTTGTTGGATCGTAATTTATCCTCAAAAGTTAGCTTGTGAGGCGAGAGAGACTCACTTTTAAGTTAGATTCCTTGCATTCACAATCAACATGAGACTATTCCAACATAGGTTGTATCTCTTTCTTCAACAGTCCGAACAAGCTAGAAACTCACGTTTTTTTACGCGAATATGTAAAACTCAACGTATTGAAAGGGGGTAATCTTAGCTAGAGACTCGACAGAAAAAAAGAAGAAGAAAGTGACGGGGAATCATGCTAAACATGATCCTCTTGCTCGAAGTTAGTTTAATGAATCAAGTTGACCTCCCCACGAGAGCTGCCTTGGGAGCCAAGCATGCGCCTTGCAGACCAAACATCTGCTGATGCCATGATACAAAACAGAAGGGAGAAAGATTAAGAAGACCATATCATGCTCGTTGACGAGGATTCTTGACTAGAAACTCACGTTTTTTTTACGCGAACTGGTATATGAAACTCAACGTATTGAAAGGGGGTAATCTTAGCTAGAGACTCGAGAGAGAGAAAAAAGAAGAAGAAGAAAGTGACGGGGAATGATGCTAAAGATGATCCTCTTGCTCGAAGTTAGTTTAACGAATCAAGTTGACCTCCCCACGAGAGCTGCCTTGGGACCGAAGCATGCGCCTTAATTGAAGACCAAGCATCTGCTGATGCTATGAAAAAAAAAACAGAAGGGGAAAGATTAAGAAGTCCATATGCTGCTAGGATTTTTGACTAGGTCAATATTTTTAGATCAAAGTCATAGTCTCTATGAAAACAGATCCACATATTAAGGGTCTATTTTATAACGGCTATGTATCTACAACCAGGTTTAAAAAGAAGTCTAATCCTTTTTATTATGGCCAAACTGGTCGAGTCATGAGATGATCAGTCATGGACAATATTATGACCAATCATACGGTTCGGGCCACCCTGACCAACAAAATTGGTTGGGGGATATGACAGTTTCCACGTGACTAATCTGAAAGCAGTTATTGTTGCATCTGGTAATTAAGTTACGACAGTTGACAAAGAGACGTGACGGTTCAAGACTCAACGAGAACGTGCGTGAAGACAAAAGACGTCTTTAGCGGCATTAACTGCCACATCCTCGGTAGTTATAAAGATGGTAGCCAGTGTAACTTATAACATATATTCACAATCTATAATATCTTTTGTAATCTCAATCTCATTCACATAGTATTCTGGTAAACATTCTCATTGTGTTCACGGCAATAAAGGTTTCCATTTCGATTGTACTCTCATATTATTTTCCTAGTAAGCTTGATAAGGGACTCTGGGTCTCGGTCATCGACGGTTGGCGCTAGGAGGGCGCCATCAAGTTAGATATCATTGCCATGATGTTCTCGTGTCCTTGCCGATGGACGAGGAGAACACCATTAATCTTGCTGACTATGCCAACCTCATGGACGAGGACTACGTTCGTGAGGCATGCAAGTGTGATTTCTACCTCGAGTAAGTTCCTGAGGGAGAATCTTTGCCACTCTCAACCCAACCCGTTGGGACTGAGACGGCAGAAACGCTGCTGCCGCCCCTAAGCAATTCCGAGGGTGAGTACATTCCTACTTCTGTCTCAACTGGAGAGACAAACCACCATGATGCCAATACCGTGGCGACCTATGATGATCTCATTGACAGTGTCAATATTGAGGTTTTGGCGTAATCAACTCCAGAATATCTACTCTGAGATCTCGACTACTACCCTTCCTCTGATGAGGATGGGATGTTCTCACCCTTTATTTGCTACAAGTTTTGTGCATGTGCAGTTGTCAACGCCAACAAGACCGACGAGCAATAAGTGGCACGTGAAGAATGAGAGGCCCAGGAGCAGATCGAACGTTTGGCATAGGAGCAACAAAACAACCAACTCCTCACCGCCAAATAGAAGGCAATGGAGTAGGCCCATCGCCAATACCATGATAGCGTGCTGGGGATGTCCAGAAGGCCTATCACCAACGCAAGTGGAAACCAATGTCCACCAAATACACAAGACGACAGTAAGACATTTAAATATTGTACCATCACCTTCACAGGTAGAGACTCCCGTCGACCGTGTTTGAATACTTTCAAGTGCCATCGCTAGCTAACCATCAGACAGGAGAGAACAGTGAACATGATCTTTTGGTCATTCGTTCATTGGTTGCTGACATGCAAGAGACTATGCAGAAGTACACAACCTTTCACAATCTTCAAGGTCTCAGACCAGCTCCAGAGCAGACCACTCTGTCTCTAGACATTGTCGTCGCTGCAACAACCACCGTCAAGAAGATGATCCACCCCGGCGGAGTGTGTTCGACATGGTAGGCCCTGGTGAGCGCTCTAATCATGGTCGTAGAAGCTCGTTCTCCTAATAATCATGATGAAGGTCATAACGTCTGACCACGATTAGGGCCATACACACGGTGCAAGGTTTTCTCACCCGGGTTAAGAGAAGTTACCTTGCCTGAAAAGTTCAAGCCAGGACATTTAGAAAGCTTTGATGGGACACAGAATCCCTCAGAATTTCTCTAAATCTACGCTACCGCCATCCAGGCTGCGGGCGACAATAAAAGGTAATGGCTAATTACTTACCCACTGTATTAAAAGAATCTGCTCGGACGTGGTGATTCAACCAACCTGGAAGTTCTATTTATAGTTGAGAAAATTTATACCATGCTATTATAAACAACTTTAAAAGTTGTTATACTAAGCCAGGAAAAGAGGATGATTTACATCGTATTCATCAAACTTCTGGAGAAAATTTACGTTAATTTATTAAAAGGTTTGTAGAAGTACGCAATACCATTCCTAATGTTACTGACGACTCTATTATTCGAGCATTTAAACAGGTGGTGCAATACAAGAGGTTCACATAAGACCTAAACATCCACCCGCCAAGAACCGTGTTAGAATTACTTGACATGACCGATCGTTACTCTAATGCTCACGAAGCAATGGAGTGAAACCGTTTTGTTGACAAGGGCCATACACAACCACAACCAGGTATGGAAGGTTTTGACAAGAAAAAATTAAAGAAGCCAACCAAATCTGGTGATCCAAAGGCAAGGCCAAAAAGAACAAAATGAGGCATGCATAAGGGGAGGTCACTGCCGTAGAACAACGCCCGACGTACAACAAGGGCAAGGGTTCATGGAGGAAATAGGCTGGTTCTTCAAACAAACCAGCAGAATGGTCGTTGATGCCTGGTCATGATTTGCTTAAATGCGTATCTGCTGCACCAGGCAAAAACACATGGATGACTTCTACTAAGGAGAGGGACAGATAACTACACTACTCGAAAGTGGTGATCCCAACAACACCAAAGACACTGACAGAGATGAAGAAATAGTGTACCAAAAGCCTGACAACTATATTAACATCATCTTCGGAGGGTATGCTGCTTGTCCATTAAAAAGATAGTTCAGATCCACGTGGAGGGAGGTCAACAATGTCGACACTCAACCAGGGAAGCCAAGTTATCCAAAGTTGTTGGACGTGGTCTTGACCTTCAACAAGAACAATTGTACAAAATGTATGTCTACATATTGTAAACTTCCACTGGTCGTTTCTCCTATAATAAGTAATTGCAAAGTAGGAAGACTACTAGTCGACAGTGGCAGATTTTTGGACTTATGTACTTTCATAAGTGATTTAGATGAGATGCAAATACCTTATTCTAAAATAAAAAAACAGTTACAAATTCTTTCTTTAGGATAATATATGGTCCTTCGATAACATCTATTGGTCAAATAGTGTTACCAGTAACATTTGGAGATTCTCATAATTTTTGAACAAAGTTAATCACTTTCAAAATTGTAGATTTTGAGACAGCATATAATGTCATTTTAAGTAGATCATCACTAATTAAATTAATGGCAGCTACTCATCACTTCAACCATGGTATCAAAATTTTTGATCCAAAAGGTGTCATCTCCTTGCAAGGTAATCATTCTACTGTACTCAATTGTGATCGTAAATCTTTAGAGATTATTGACCAGTTACCATTAAGAGATTTTAATAATGCAGAAAAGCCAAGCAAGGCTGAAAGCCTGTAAAGGCAGAGCGGCTAAAGGCAATTCCTCAGCCAAACAAAAAAGTGAAGCAAGTCCCACTCACTCCCGATGTTAAGTCCAAAATAGTGCGGATTGGGTCAACAATGGAAGAAAAATAGAAAATCAAGCTCATTACCTTCCTCCGGGCAAACGTAGATGTGTTTATGTGAAAACCATCCGACATGTTTGGAGTCCCAAAGGAGGTAATTGAGCACAAGCTAGCCATACAGCCTGCAAGCAAACTAAAAGAAAAGGAACAACATTAAGTAAAAGCAAGATGCTTTGGAATATTCTTAATTTCTTACAATGCATAATTTTCTGAAGCTACATAGGGGATAATTGTATATGGATGCATTTCATCAAACACCTTGGCTGCTAACTTTTGATAGGGCATCAATGCACTAGCATGTATCAGATTGACCTCTTATCAATAGAAATGGTAAATCATACATAGATCGAAGAAAAATCTTACCTCTACACTCAATGCATTGTTGCTATCCTAGGGGTCAGATGCTGCTGTCTCCAATCATGCTTCGTTGCCTTCTTCTATTGTTGGCACAGGTGGATCAGGCTGGATAGGGACACACAGATGAGCATAGTAGCCACAGCAGACGACATCGAAGGCGGGTGAGGACAATATCGGCGGCGAGGTAGGCGCTGGTGAGGACAAGATCGTCGACAGGTGGGCATGGTGGAGAACAAGATTTGCGGCAGGGTCAGTGCTGCAGATGATGAGATCGATGTTGGAGTCGGCACCGTTGGAGGATGAGGTTGGTGGCCGGTCAGCGCATTGGAGGACTAAATCAGTGGCGACAAAGTCATGGTGGAGGACTAGGTGGCAAGGCATGGTCGGAGGTGGGGGTTGGTGAGGAAGCAATCTGTGGTGGAGTCGGCGCTGAGGACGGTGGTGTGAGGGGAGGAAGGGCGGTGATGAGAGGAGAGGTGATGTGGCGAGGGGACGAAGGGCGGTGACGACAAGGTAGCGAGGGTGTCGTGGCCATGGAGGGAAGAGAGGTTGCGTTGTGATGGGTTCAACCCATGGGTTCGATCTATTTCGAGCACTAGTTTCTAAACCTAACCCGCTCTGACCCACCCCGATTTATGAAGCAACCCATTCCAACCCATTCCAACCCAATCCATTACAATTTCAACCCATTACAATTTCACACCCGTTTCAACCCATCCAAAGGAACCCAAATCAGAACCCTACCCATTAAACCTGAACAAACCCAACCCATTACTAGGCCTAATCATGCATCCTGATGATTGACTAAATGACAAGATATTAGGTCACTAAATACATAGATCACTCCTGTAAAGCATGTGCACTCAATTAGGATTCTATTTGGAAGCTTCCCGAGTGCATGTCACGTCGATGCAAATTACGGGTGTCAATGGGATGTGAATTATTGTTTTATTTGACTATTGTATTTGATAGGATACTAATGAGGATCTAATAATACTCAATTAATTAGGTTATTTATCTGTAATATTTATTATTATAGATAATAATATCGCTTATACAACCTTTAAAGGTACTCCTCGATATTAACAATGAGGAAGATCATACACAGCTAGTGGTCATAAGCTATTCTACGACCACCCTATATGGTCGTAAGTTCTTTTACGACTACCTATTGATCGTAAGTCTTACTACGATCACCTTATGGTCATAAGTTCTTCTACGACCACCGATGATCATAAGTCCTACTATGGTCACCTCATGGGTGTAAGTCTTACTACGATTAGGTCAGCTACGACCACCCTATGATCGATAAAGCCTATAGACATGTGGGCTCAATCGACTAGAGACATTTGTGCGCTATATTTAATACACGTAGTAGTTAATATGTGGTGTTATTTGTGAGATAATTGCACGTATTAAACCATTGTCTCTGACATAACCGCAAAACGACGTGGGGGATATGTCTCTGACAGTAACTACCCTTAAACATGCGCATTACATCAAACAACAAGGCTCCTGTTGACATGGACAACTGCCACCCCTTTATGCTATATAAGGAGTAATGTCGGTGGATAGAGGGGAAGATCGAGGATCAAGCGATCAAGAGATTCGACAAGCACAACGAGAGACAGAAGTCATCAACCCATAGTTTTAGTGACTTCATCCCTGTTGTAAACACAATTAATACAACAACACGGGAGTAGGGTTATTATTCTCTCAGAAGAAAGCATGAACCTGTATAAAAATTTTATGTCTTTTTCTGTGTGGTTTCGCTCTAGGGGAGTCCCAAACATTCATTCATAAAATCGATACTAAACCATCAACATATACGAATATAGTTTTGTTTTTTTTTCATCCGATTAACAATTTCTCTCCTATCCGTATTTGTATTCACATTCGCATAAAAAATATGGATATGAATATGGTATGGACTTTTGTCATCAGAAATGTTATTTTATCCGCACTATTCGTATTTGTATTCGAATTTGATAAAACAATATACATATTTTATTACAGTATGGCTATTGGATGATCATTTTTAGTTTAATGTGAATTCATGTTTTTAGGTAAAATAGATAAACTAGAATGATTAAATATGCTATGTACGAGGATAAAGTATCATAAATATCTTAACATTACGTAAGTTACGAGGTTATCCGAAACCAACTGAATTGAATAGGTATTCGATTTGTATTCGTTACAACATTTGATTCGTATTCGATAATATTCGAATTTGCATCCATAATTGTTTAGAAAATACGAATACGAATACAAGAAGACCACTATTCGATTCATATTCGATCATTGACACCCCTAATGCAAACTATAGCTGATTTTGTTAGATTTTGACCTGACCTTTACCGTTTATACAGTTTACTGCACATGAAATGTTTGGCATATATGGTTTGTTCAATTGTGGGTCTTGGCCAGCGGAGAATCTAGAAGAAAAACAATCGGGTGTTTCTATACATATTATTACATGTATATAGCACAACTGAGCTTATGTTACGGGATGTACAACTATGTATATAGGAGCTTTGATAAGGTAAAATAACTAAGTCTTGGTCCTGGCCCATGAATGAAACCAAAAAATTTAATGCATGAAATGGGAAGAGGAATGGTCGAACGATGTTTACGGATAAGATGTTCATCTTTGAATGAGGTGGACCTAAGTACGAAAGAAAAAGGACAGCCATGCTTTCTGTATTAATTTGCTGGGTTTACATCGATCACCGAACGATTGCGGTTCAGAAATCAATGCGCTTACGTAGCATTTGCTCAAAAAAGATATTAAAAAAAAACGAAAGATCGTGGTTTTTTTTAGAGATATCAGGGCTCATGGAATTGTTGTTGGAGTTCGGCTATTTATATACTTGAAATACATGCATGCATGGTCAGCTATTTAGTGCCTATCTAGAACGCGAAAATTTCAGAAGGATACGTACGTACGTACAGGTCCTATTGGATCTCCGGAAATTTTGATTTTCGCCTTTTCTTGCGGGATTTCCTGAGGGACTGGACCATCCGTCCGTCCGGAAATAATATATTTTTAAATTTTTTTGCAAAACTAGGTAGTTGCCCCAAAAAATTACAACAATAGGTCCCTGTCACGATTCATCGGCGACAGATCCTATCATGATTGAATCGCGGAGAAAAAGCGAGTTCACATCGCTAGTTCAATCAAGCGCGTGAATCTAAGAATTTTTAAATATAGTACATAAACTCAAAAAATTATGAATTTTTTTGTAGAGCTTCCTAATACAATGTTCTTGCTTTTGTAATTTTTGTAATAATTTTATTCCTTCTGAATTTGTCTCCAACATTCATTTAAATATACCATTTGTAGGAATTTATAAATATAACAAATGAGGTTCCAAAATTATGAAAATATTTGCGAACACTCCTTACATCGTTTAATTGTTTGTGTAATTTTAAAGAATTTTTTATCTTCTGAAATTATCTCTAAAATTAACGGTTTACACAATCAAGTACATTGTATCAAAAACCTAAATTAAGAATTTTTTAGACAATTTCACATCATATAAAATTCTGTAAAAACTACACAAATAATTAAGATATGTAAGAAGCGTTCATAAAAAATTTCATAATTTTTGGACCTCATTTTGTATATTTACAAATTGCTACAAATGGTATACTTAAATAAATTTTGGAGACAAATTCAGAAAGTATAAAATTATTAAAAAATTACACAAGCAAAAAAATTGTATCAGGAAGGTCCACAAAAACATTAGTAATTTTTTGAGTTTATTTACTATATTAAAATTCCTAGATTCCTCGTCACTTGATTGAACTAGCAACAGAACTGCTCGATTGTTCAAGGTTCGTGTCCCTAGTTCAATCTGGCGATAGGAGCCATTGCTAGATGAACTGGTGAGAGACCTATTTTTGTAATTTTGTATGGAGTCTCCATTATGTGGATTCATGGAAGGACCACAATGAGTATTGTTAACTTCATGTTGTCCGCAATGGAAGAATGTTTTTCATAAGTCGTGAATGCAAGGTGAGATACAAAATCACTTTTGTATCGTGAGATACGTAAAGTTGTTGAAGAAGTTGGAGTTCGACATGTTATGCAAGACCACAATGGTGCAAACTACAAGGCGTGTGAACTCGTAATTGAAGAGTATCCAACTTTAGTCCGCGTGGGGCGGATCCCAACCTCATGTTGAAGGATATTGGCCGTTGAGGAGGTTGATGGAGTTGTGAAGGCGCAAGAGGATTTTCTGTTTTAGCCCCCGCTTCCATAATGAAATGCGACAACAAATTGGAGGAGAGATAACGGCCCAAACGCCACAAGGTTTGGGCGACATTTATTTTCTTGAAAAGTTTTGAGATAGAAAAGACAAGTTCATGAAGTGGATGGTATCTTGTGTGGAGCTCCAACCATTTGAGCATGACCAAGAAGGAGAATACATGTATTCTGCTCACAAGTAGACAATGGTGGTCGGATGGATTGGGTCATTAAATTGGTAGAACCGATTTATCGACTATTAAGATTTGTAGACCAAAAAACCAATAAAGGGGAATGATTGGAAAACATATGATCTCCAATATGAACTTCAAGAAGTATTTGTGGCGATGCGCTACCTATAATCGTGTTATAGAGGATTAATCAAGAATTCATACGATGAAGAACCGCATATATGATTCAGCAAGTAGATAGTTTTCTAAATTCAAACACATAAAATATATTTGTTGTATTTTTTCTAACATTCCAAGTGTGTTATTTTGGACATCATTGCTAAACCCACAGCCACAACCTATATGGTTTGGGAAAGAATCCATCGTCGCTTCCGACAAAAGCAATTCAAAGAATAGCCGATACACCCAATGAGGCTTGGCTCTGGGAGGTAGAATTATATCAATGAAGGCCTATTTGCTTCAAATGAGGCTTTCATTAGTGCTAGTCGTCATACTACGGTATGTTGTTATCAACTTATATAACATAGAAAATGAACCGTCACTATGAGTTTAATGTAATTTTCATGTTACTTGTAGCTACATGGTGGATGACATTTGGGCGGACAACCAACATTACAAAAATATGCCTTACGGATTGTCTCACAATGTGTTTCCTCCATGGATGTGAACGTAATTGGAGCACATTTGCATTGGTGCATACACAATTGAGGAACCCTTTGGGTACAAGCTGATAAGTCGTGTATGTCCACTACAATCTAAGGCTACGATTGGGAGCATGAGACTAGGAATGAAGATAGGGATGTAGATCCTTTTGGCGATCTAATTAATGCCACTATTCGAAGAGAACCCAATCCATGAGTGGCTTGATAGCTCCATGATACAACGGACCCGATGCAGGAAGGTGAGCCCCATGCCATCCACAATTGTACTTGATGCCATCCCGAAGGAACTACATAAAGCACTAGATGATCAACCGTTGAAGCAATGGACAAAGAAAAATATTGGCAAGAGTCATCTTGGGAAAAGGAAATATTGTAAGAAATCAATAAAATTGGCGGACTTTGCCTCCTTACACAAACAAAGAAACTAGTGCACGATAAGAAAAAAAGGCCATCGAGGAGGATATTGGGAAGCGATGAAGAAAGAAACTCCGCCATCCGATGAAGTCGACCAAGAGTCCGGGATAGTAGCTCTCCATCCGATGATGGTGATGATGGTGATGATGGTGGGACAGCTCATGATGCAAACAAGACCAACCATTGGAATTCACTCGAGCAAAATTTCAATGCTACCCGGGATGAAGACCATGGTTGTCATCTGCAAAACAATTCATAAGACCTACGGAGGGTGGGCGCAAGCAAGATCATTCCGCCACAGGACTCTTCTTCCTATGAATTCCATGCCCCAAGGTCTATTCGACTTATGGCGTCGAGATGCTAACCTATTACCTTGGTGATGATTCTCATTCCTGAATTTTTCTTATCCTACGCCCCTACGGTGTTGTACCTTCAACAACAATGCAAGAATGGTTTATCAATGGGTGGAACCCGAGTATTACCAAAAGTTTATAATTATTGGGTACAACACCCCATGAAACATACACTTGGGATCAATACAAAGCCTACCTAGCTCAATATGAAGGACTTGTCGATGATACCAATGAATACATTGCACAACCTTCGCCACAATGTATTGGTATGAATTTACACTATTATTGTTTTTAGTATGCTACTCAAGTTATTATTCATTTTATATTTTTATTATTTTAGATTCTTTGAATACTTGGAGTTGGAGGAGATTGCTCCGGATGAAGCTAGCAAGGTTTTCTTGTTTTTTCCAATTGCTACTTCATCAAACACTTGGAGGATTATTACTTCATTAAACAATTTTTAACTAATGTTTGCATTATCCCAAATTTTCAATGTCCCGGTTTTCCGGTTTTGCCCGGTTTTTTCCAGAAGAAACGGACTGCTCTGGCGGTTTGCATTCAAATTTTGGTTTGCAAATTCACCCGATGTTTCGAATTTCCGAACCGGGTTACGTTCGCCCCGCCGAATCGTCCGGTTTTGATCCTGCATGGAATTGTTGTTGGAGTTCGCTATTTATATACTTGAAATACATGCATGCATGGTCAGCTATTTAGTGCCTATCTAGAACGCGAAAATTTCGAGAAGGATACTGACGTGCGATCGCAGGTCCTATTGGATCTCCGGAAATTTTGATTTTCGCCTTTTCTTGCGGGATTTCCTGGGGGCTTAGACCATCCGTCCGTCGGAAATAATATATTTTTAATTTTTTTGCAAAACTAGGTAGTTGCCCCAAAAATTACAACAATAGGTCCCTGCTCACGTTCATCGGCGACAGATCTATCGCCGATTGAATGGCGGCGAGGAAAAAGCGAGTTCACATCGCTAGTTCAGCTGCGGAATCTAAGAATTTTTAAATATAGTACATAAACTCAAAAATTATGAATTTTTGTAGAGCTTCCTAATACAATGTTCTTGCTTTTGTAATTTTTGTAATAATTTTATTCCTTCGAATTTGTCTCAACATTCATTTAAATATACCATTTGTAGGAATTTATAAATATAACAAATGAGGTTCCAAAATTTGAAAATATTTGCGAACACTCCTTACATCGTTTAATTGTTTGTGTAATTTTAAAGAATTTTTATCTTCTGAAATTATCTCTAAAATTAACGGTTTACAAATCAAGTACATTGTATCAAAAACCTAAATTAAAATTTTTAGACAATTTCACATCATATAAAATTCTGTAAAAACTACAAAATAATTAAGATATGTAAAAGCGTTCATAAAAATTTCATAATTTTGGACCTCATTTTGTATATTTACAAATTGCTACAAATGGTATACTTAAATAAATTTTGGAGACAAATTGAAAGTATAAAATTATTAAAAATTACACAAGCAAAAAATTGTATCAGGAAGGTCCACAAAACATTAGTAATTTTTGAGTTTATTTACTATATTAAAAATTCCTAGATTCCTTGATTGAACTACGGAACACTTTTTTTCAAGGTTCGTGTCCCTAGTTCAATGGCGATAGGGCTTTGGCTAGATGAACTGGTGGAGACCTATTTTTGTAATTTTTGAAGGCGACTATCTAGTTTTTTAATATATATATATATATATATATATATATATATATATATATATTATTTCAACAAAAAATTCGATTCCCGGGCGTCTCCGCTTTTCCATGTGGACAAGCAAGATGCTCCCGTCTATCCACCATCGGCCGTGTGTACATTGGTGCATGCATGCGCGTCTCGCCTCGTGTTCAATCGATGCGCCCTCCCGTGATCCCGTCATTTTCCCCGGCCCATGCCCATAACGGCATATGACCCCGTTCGAGTCATTGGCCCTCGCGACCATCGCATGGCTCCAAGTCGCCGAAACACACACCTCCAACGTGACTTGATTGAAAAATTTTCATTGGAGCCCTTTATTTTTGCTATATACCCTTTTTCATATATAAAAAGAAGTATGTACACAAATATTGCAATAAAAGGTGGACTTTAATAAAAAAATTTCATGGAACTCACTTTGGGGTATCTTATAATCATTATTGGAGTATACTCAAATAGATAAAGAGGTATCACCATGCGATTTAAGTGGTATATCGAAGGGTCACTCCAAAGGCAATACCATTTTCCTATATATATATATATATATATATATATATATATATATATATATATATATACCAAAATGTATATGATACATCTTTATCAATCATATATATATACCATTAAATCGTACTATGATACATCTTTATCAATCAATTTGAGCATACTCTGTAATAATTATAAGATACCCCAAAGTTATTCCATGAAGTCATATATATATATATATATATATATATATATATATATATATATATATATATATATATATAAAAGGAAGTCTTTTCCTACTCTGGAGTAGTTACTCCCTATTAGTATCTTACATATCTCACAACAAGGAGTATCTTTGGAAGTATGTATGTGTAGTATCAAGTATATAAGATCATATAGGTGGTATTTACACATTTTCAAAGGTGGTATGTACAATTTTAGACATAATCCTTTTATGTGGAATATGAAGGTATTTACAAAATATGCTAAAAACTATGGATTCTCTTGCAAATTTTTGTGTGGTTCACATTGGAGTATCTTATAATTAGTATTGAGTATACCCAAAGTGATAATGGAGTATGTCAAGTTCTTTTAGGTGGTATATCAAAGGTAGGAGTAACTACTCTGGGGTAGAAAGTATTTTTCCTATATATATATATATATATATATATATATATATATATATATAGAGAGAGAGAGAGAGAGAGAGAGGGCTTTTTCTACTAGGAGTAGTTATTCCTATTAGTATCTCACAACATAGGTATATCTTACCCAAAGAGTATGTATGTGGTATACAGTATATAAGACCACTTATGTGGTAATTACACCTTTTGGGGTGGTATGTATATTTTTAGACATACTTCCTTTTATATGTGAATCAATATTTACAAAATATGCTAAAACTATAGACTCTCATGCGATTTTTATGTGATTGCATTGGAGTATCTTATAATTAGTATATGAGTATACCCAAAGTGATAAAGGAGTATGTCAAGTTCTTTTAGGTAATATATCGAGTTAGAATAACTATCTGGGAGTAGAAAATATTATATATATATATATATATATATATATATATATATATATATATATATATATATATATATATAAAAGTCCATTCTACCCCTCAAGTATTGACATCTGGCATAAACCTCTGAACTAAAAAACCCTTTGACACCAAAGTTGCAAAGCGGACAACCTACCCCCTTTGGTTTTTGTGCGGTGGTTTCGGGTGCGTCAGGGTGGGCCGTTTGCTAGGAAGGGGCGATGTGGTGTTTCTCTCAATTTCTTCTCTTCCTCATCTCCTTCCTCTCCATTCTCCATTTTTCCCATTGGAGCTTCACGGCATCTCCTCCGGTGCCTCGGCCGCCACACTAGCGCCGCCGCTTTGCGCGTCTATGTCCCCGGCTGCCCCCTGCGTGGCGTGCCTCAAAGTCCGTGTTCGCCGAGCAACCCATTCACGGCCGCGGTCCTCCCGCCGCCCGCCAAGGCATCGCCACCACCGGCCCGCCCGCCCGCGGCGATGGCTAATCCCCTACCGAAAAAGCGCCGTCGCCCCACCCCACTCCTCCAAGCCTCCACCCATACCCTTGCCTCCTCACCTTATCCCCCCCGAATCCCGTGCCCCTCGCTCGCCCATTTCTCCTTTGCTAAGCGAACAACCCTAGGCTCATCTCTTTCTTCCATTCTTCTTCTTTCTCCTTTCTTCATTTTCTTTCTCTTGTACCCTGGTTGGAGCTTCTCCGTCGCCCATGGCCGCTCGGTTTAGCCCCCAAAGCCCCGGTGCCTGGCCCCGCGGGCTCGCCCACTCCGCGTTGCACCCCCGGCCCGCGGCTTGGTCGATGATGGTGATGATGGTGATGATGGTGGGACAGACTCATGATGCGATTACAAGACCAACCATTGGAATTCACTGCGAGCAAAATTTCACGCATGCTACCGGGATGAAGACCATGGTTGTCATCTTTGCAAGAACAATTCATAAGACCTACCGAGAGGGTAAGGGTCGCAAGCAAGATCATTCTCGCCACAGGACTCTTCTTCCTATGAATTCCATGCCACTCAAGGTCTATTCGGACTTATGGGCGTCGAGATGCTAACCTATTACCTTACGGTGATGATTCTCATTCCTCGAGATATTTCTTCTTATCCTCTGCCCCTACGGTGTTGTACCTTCAACAACAATGCAAGAATGGTTTATCAATGGGTGGAACCGAGTATTACCAACAAGTTTATAATTATTGGGTACAACACGTCCATGAAACATACACTTGGGATCAATACAAAGCCTACCTAGCTCAATATGAAGGACTTGTACTGTATGATACCAATGAATACATTGCACAACCTTCGCGTTTCGACAATGTATTGGTATGAATTGCTACACTATTATTGTTTTTAGTATGCTACTCAAGTTATTATTCATTTTATATTTTTATTATTTTAGATCTTCTTGAATACTTGGAGTTGGAGGAGAGAGTTGCTCCAGTGAAAGCTAGCAAGGTTTTCTCTGTTTTTTCCAATTGCTACTTCATCAAACACTTGGAGGATTATTACTTCATTAAACAATTTTTAACTAATGTTTGCATTATCCCAAATTTTCAATGTCTCCGGTTTTCCGGTTTTGCGGTTTCGTGTAGACGCGTGTAACGGGACTGATTCTACGATGAGCACTGGTTTGCATTCAAATTTTGGTTTCTGAAATTCACACGGATGTTTCCGAATTTCCGATAACAATGGGTTCTGGTTCGGGCCACGACCAGGGAATCGGCGGTTCGGGTTTTGATCCTGCATGGAATTGTTGTTGGAGTTCGGCTATTTATATACTTGAAATACATGCATGCATGGTCAGCTATTTAGTGCCTATCTAGAACGCGAAAATTTCAGAAGGATACGTGCGTCGTCATGAGTCCTATTGGATCTCGGAAATTTTGATTTTCGCTTTTTTCTTGGGATTTCTGGGCTTAGACCATCCGTCCGTCGGAAATAATATATTTTTAATTTTTTTTTGCAAAACTAGGTAGTTGCCCCAAAAATTACAACAATAGGTCCTGTCACGATTCATCTGGCGGACGAGATCTATCGCCGATTGAAGCGGCGAGGAAAAAGCGAGTTCACATCGCTAGTTCAGCTAGCGTGAATCTAAAATTTTTAAATATAGTACATAAACTCAAAAAATTATGAATTTTTTGTAGAGCTTCCTAATACAATGTTCTTGCTTTTGTAATTTTTGTAATAATTTTATTCCTTCTGAATTTGTCTCAACATTCATTTAAATATACCATTTGTAGGAATTTATAAATATAACAAATGAGTTTCAAAATTATGAAAATATTTGCGAACACTCCTTACATCGTTTAATTGTTTGTGTAATTTTAAAGAATTTTTATCTTCTGAAATTATCTCTAAAATTAACGGTTTACACAATCAAGTACATTGTATCAAAAAACTAAATTAAGAATTTTTTAGACAATTTCACATCATATAAAATTCTGTAAAAACTACACAAATAATTAAGATATGTAAGAAGCGTTCATAAAAAATTTCATAATTTTTGGAGCTCATTTTGTATATTTACAAATTGCTACAAATGGTATACTTAAATAAATTTTGGAGACAAATTCAGAAAGTATAAAATTATTAAAAAATTACACAAGCAAAAAAATTGTATCAGGAAGGTCCACAAAAACATTAGTAATTTTTTGAGTTTATTTACTATATTAAAAAATTCCTAGATTCCTGTCGCTAGTTGAACTAGCAATAGGAACCTGCCCGCATTGTTCAGGGTTCCTGTCCCTAGTTCAACTGGCGATAGGAGCCTGTTGCTAGATGAACTGGTGACAGAGACCTATTTTTGTAATTTTTGAAGGCGACTATCTAGTTTTGTAAAAAAAATATATATATATTATTTCAACAAAAAAATTCCAGTTCCGCACAAGGCGTCTCCGCCGCTTTTCCATGTGGACAAGCAAGATGCTCCCCCGTCTATCCACCATCGCGTCTCGTGTCGTACATCGGTGCATGCATGCCGCCGTCTCTGCCCTCGTGTTCAATCGATGCCGCCCTCCGCACGTGATCCCGTCATTTTCACTGCCCTTATGCCCATAACGGCATATGACCCCCGTTCGAGTCATTGACGCCTCGCGACCATCGCACGGCTCCCCAAGTCGCTTCGAGAACACACACACACTCCAACGTGACTTGATTGAAAAATTTTCATTGGAGCCCTTTATTTTTGCTATATACCCTTTTTCATATATAAAAAGAAGTATGTACACAAATATTACAATAAAAGGTGGACTTTAATAAAAATTTTCATGGAACTCACTTTGGGGTATCTTATAATCATTATTGGAGTATACTCAAATAGATAAAGAGGTATCACCATGCGATTTAAGTGGTATATCAGAAGCGAGTACGTACTCCCAAGAGCACCATACTATTTTCCTATATATATATATATATATATATATATATATATATATATATATATATATATATATATATATATATATATATATATATATATATATATGACTTCATGGAATAACTTTGGGGTATCTTATAATTATTTGAGTATGCTCAAATTGATTGATAAAGATGTATCATAGTTATTCGATTTAAGTCATATATATATATATATATATATATATATATATATATATATATATATATATATATATATATATATATATATATATATATGAAGCCTTTTCCTACTCAGGTGTAGTTACTCCTATTTAGTATCTCTAACGTAGAGAGTATCTTATGGCAGAGTATGTATGTGTAGTATCACAGTATATAAGACCACCTAGGTGGTATTCACACATTTTAGGGGGTGGTATGTACAATTTTTAGATATACTCCTTTTTATGTGCGATTATAAAGGTATTTACAAAATATGCTAAAACTATAGACTCTCTTGCAATTTTTTCATGTGGTTCACATTGGAGTATCTTATAATTAGTATATGAGTATACCCAAAGTGATAAAGGAGTATGTCAAGTTCTTTTAGGTGGTATATCAAAGTGGGAGTAACTACACAAGGGAGTAGAAAGTATTTTTCTATATATATATATATATATATATATATATATATATATATATATATATATAGGAAGTCTTTTTCCTACTCTAGGAGTAGTTACTCCTATTCAGTATCTTACATATCTCACAACGTAAGGAGTATCTTCTTGCCGAGAGTATGTATGTGTAGTATCACAGTATATAAGATCATATAGGTGGTATTTACACATTTTCAAAGGTGGTATGTACAATTTTAGACATACTCCTTTTATGTACGAATATGAAGGTATTTACAAAATATGCTAAAAACTATGGATTCTCTTGCAAATTTTTAGTGTGGTTCACATTGGAGTATCTTATAATTAGTATATGAGTATACCCAAAGTGATAATGGAGTATGTCAAGTTCTTTTAGGTGGTATATCAAAAGTGGGAGTAACTACACACGGGAGTAGAAAGTATTTTTTTTCTATATATATATATATATATATATATATATATATATATATATATATATATATATATATATATATATATATATATATATATATATATATATATATATATATATATATATATAGGAAGTCTTTTCCTACTCTAGGAGTAGTTACTCCCTATTCATATCTTACATATCTCACAACGTAAGGAGTATCTTGCAACCGAGAGTATGTATGTGTAGTATCACAGTATATAAGATCATATAGGTGGTATTTACACATTTTCAAAGGTGGTATGTACAATTTTAGACATAATCCTTTTTATGTGCGAATATGAAGGTATTTACAAAATATGCTAAAAACTATGGATTCTCTTGCAAATTTTTCGTGTGGTTCACATTGGAGTATCTTATAATTAGTATATGAGTATACCCAAAGTGATAATGGAGTATGTCAAGTTCTTTTAGGTGGTATATCAAAGGTAGGAGTAACTACTCTGGGAGTAGAAAGTATTTTTCCTATATATATATATATATATATATATATATATATATATATATATAGAGAGAGAGAGAGAGAGAGAGAGAGAGAGAGAGAGAGCTTTTTTTCTACTCCCGGAAGTAGTTATTCCCTATTCCGTATCTCACAACATAGGTAGTATCTTGCACAACCGAGAGTATGTATGTGTAGTATACGAGTATATAAGACCACTTATGTGGTAATTACACCTTTTTTGGGGTGGTATGTATATTTTTTTAGACATACTTCCTTTTATATGTGAATCTGAAGGTATTTACAAAATATGCTAAAAACTATAGACTCTCATGCGATTTTTTTTATGTGATTCGCATTGGAGTATCTTATAATTAGTATATGAGTATACCCAAAGTGATAAAGGAGTATGTCAAGTTCTTTTAGGTAATATATCAGAGTTGGGAATAACTACTCTCGGGAGTAGAAAATATTTTATATATATATATAAGTCCATTCTACCCCCTCAAGTATTGACATACGAACACATAACCTCCTGAACTAAAAAACCAGCCCTTTGACACCCCGAAGTTGCAAAACCGGACAACCTACCCCCTTTGGCTGTTTTGTGCGGTGGCTTTTTGACGTAGCGTCCGGGTGGGCCCAGTTTCGCTAGGAAGGGAGCTGATGTGGTGTTTCTCTCAATTTCTTCTCTTCCTCATCTCCTTCCTCTCTCCATTCTCCATTTTTCTCCCATTGGAGCTTCCCTGGCCGCATCTCCTCCGGGTGCCGCCTCCGGCCAGCCACACTAGCGCCGCCGCCTGCGCGTCTATGTCCCCTGGCTCGCACCCGCCTGCGCATGGCTGTGCCTCAAAGTCCGTGTTCGCCCCGAGAGCAACCCATTCACCAGCTTCGCGCAGGTCCTCACCGCCGCCGCCAAGGCATCGCCACCACAGCACAGCCCGCCCGCCCGCCTGCCCGCGGCCGATGGCCCCAATCCCTACCAGAAAAACTGAACCGTCGCCCCCACCACCACTCCCTCCAAGCCTCCACCCATACCCTTGCCTCCTCACCTTATCCCCCCACCCGAATCCGCCGTCGCCACCCTCGCTCTGCACCATTTCTCTCTGGTTGCTAGGCGAACAACAGCCTAGGCTCATCTCTTTCTTCCCATTGCTTCTTCTTTCCTCACTTTCTTCATTTTCTTTCTCTTGCTTCTGCTATGGTTGGAGCTTCTCCCGGTCGCCCATGGCCGCTCCGGTTTAGCCCGCATCCGGCCACCAGCGCTGCTGGCCCACCGGCCGCCAGGCTCGCCCACTCCCGCGTGTCTGCATCCCCGCCCGCTGCGGCTTGGTCCTACCGCACCTCCATCTACCGGCTTGCTCCCTCCCCTAGAGCTTTGGTGTCTCTCCCCCTACCCGATTTACTTCTTCCCCTTGCTCCATTCATTCTCTTGGTTCGTTGCTCCTCGTGATTTCTCGAGTTATTGGTGCTGGCCCATGGCGCCTCCTCATCTGGTGCCGCCACCAGCGCCGGCTCCTCCTGCGCCGCCGTCGCCACTTGGCTCTCCCTCCAGCGCCTCCCCGAGCCTCTAGATCCGGCTCGTACGCGCACCGTGGAACATCGCCTGGCCAACTCCTGCACGCGTCGTCGCTTAGTCCCCTCGACCCGCTGTGCACTGGCCCGGCCTCCCTCAGAACTGCGCCCCTCGGTCTCCTCCTTCCTGTCATCCTCGTCCTCATTTGGAGATTGGGGAAGAAGAGCTTGAGGTTGCCTCAGTAAAAGCAGGAGAGAGAGGACACGGAAGGGAGAGTGACGGGATGGAGATCGGGGAAGAAGAAAGGTAGCACTCATAACCCCCCCCCCGCCACCTAACCTAGCTGAGTCAATGACCCTCCTGGCGAAACTGGGCCACCCCCGGACGCCACGTCAGCAAAACCACCGCACGAAAGCAATGGGGAGGTAGATTGTCGATTTGCAACCGGGTGTTAAAGGGCCGGTTTTTTAGTTCAGGGGGTTAGGTGTCCGCATGTCGATACTTGAGGGGGTAGAATGGACTTCTTCACACACACACACACACACCGTAGTTGTCAATTCCATTCTGGAGATCGTTCCGGTTTGCATCTTGACATGGAATGCGTCGGTATCGGTTCGATTTTTAATATAATAATATATATATTTATTCAGAAATATATATGTAATTATATGCACACATAATTTCACTTAGAACCTCACATCAAATACATAACTATAGAATAAAAATGACACATTGTTCAATGAGTTCATAACACACAAATGTCGTACATAGTTAAATGATACAACACGAATTTATAACTTCATATATTTTACCATAGTCTAGCATAATTTCACTTACCGAAGAGTAGTATTCAGCTGGACCTTTGGGCCTGATTCAAATGATGGGTCACTTCAATTATGCTTAGTACAGGAATTGCCGAGATGACCAGAATAAGTTGGAATGACTGGTATTGGCTGGTATTGTGGCGGTACGGGATTGAGCCTATTGTGTGTTCTTTTGGGTGCCAATATGGCATGTTCCGGTCAGTACCGGAATGGAATCGATAAGCTTGGTGCATGCATGAGTTTTTGGCTAATATAGCATTTTTTGCATGCAAAATAGCAAATCTAACCCCTTTGGAGATCAAAGCCAAAAATGGCATCGCGGACTCGTCGGCGGGTGACATGTGCCAAGTTCGTGCCTCCGGGGAGGGGACTTTCCTCGTCCATACGATTTAATTGTAACCCCTGGCCCGGATTCCCTTGTTGTAATTAATTTATTCGTAATCAATTAGTCATAATTAATTAGTCATGATTAAGTAGTAGTAATTTTTGTAATTATTTAGTCACAGTTAATTAGTCATAGTTAACTATTCTTAATTAATTAGTCTTAATTAATTTAGTCATAATTAATTTAGTTATAATTAATTAGTTGTAGTTAGTTAGTCCAAATAAATTAGTCATACATAATTTGTTGTAGTTAATTAGTCGTAAGGATTACTGGTTTTTTTTTCAGAAATTTACTAGTTTTTTTATGCACTGATTATGTTAAATTTGTACATAAGGATTTCCGAAGTGTAGTTATTTTATGGAGGTAGTGAAATGTAGACCAAATAATGTGATCTGTTTATTTGATTGTGTATAGTAAAAAACGGTGAATTGCTCATAACATATGCATTGGGTTGTTGTGGCTTTAGGTAATATCGAACATGCAAAACTTGCTTGTGTTTTTTGGCGACGATCTGGTACGGGGCGAATCGGGTACATGTCAAGATGTTTAATCAGTGTCTACTTAACAACATGTAGTAATCCTAACAGTTTGCACTAATAAATAAACATTTTAGAAAAGCCAAAAACTCACATTCCAAATAGGGCACATGAAATTAGGTGCATGAAATCATATGCTTTCCTTGTATGTCTGACTTTCTATGTATTATCACACGTACCAAAAATTTATTGTCACATGAAATCATGCGTTATATTATCACATTCACCATAAATTAGTTACGCCCTGAAATCAGGGCGCATGAAAATCAGGTTGCATTATTAATTGAATCATAATTAATTATTAATTTAGAATTAATAGTTATGACTAATTTATTTGGACTAACTATATAACTACAACTAATTATTTACAACTAAATTAATTATGACTAATTAATCAAGATTTTTTTTTAACTATGAGTAATTAATTACAAAAATTACGACTACTTAATTACAACTAATTAATTATGGATAAATTAATTATGACTAATTAATTATGGATAAATTAATTACCTTTCCCTGGGGGACAGACTTGACAAATGTCGTCTGCTGGCGAGTCCACGGTGTTATTTTGGCTTTGATCTCCGGAGGAGACTAGCTTTGTTATTTCGCGCGCAAACAATACTATATTAGCCAAAAAAAATCGTGCATACATTGGGGGTCAGGTGACTGACACGTGACGCATCACTGCGGCTCGAGTGTGGTCGCTGTTTGTGAGCATGCATTTTGTACCAACAAGTTTGTTTGCACAAATCATGTTTGATTGATGTGCCATCAAATAGTTTTGATCGACTAAAACACTAAAATTATATATATACACACACACGTAGAAAGTATAGATTCTTTTGTTCTAGGATGGTAGAAAGTATATACTACTTGGTAAGAATAAGAGCATTTTTTTAATTATCACAATCATATTTAAAGCTCAACAAACGAGATGTTACGGACGCAAATAAACCCACTTAATTTTATAATTAGTAGGACTCGAACCGTAATATTAACACGGCTACCACATCAGATGGTACAAAGTATAGTTGAGACTTCACAGTGGGTCTATTAGTGTATCATTCTTATCCCCTTGATCCAGAATCTAGATAAGTTTTATTAGGTAGTAGTAGTACAAAATTTTGATGTCATCAGTACCGAACATCTTATGAAATAAAGTATTCCACAGGATTGTAGCCTTATCCCTGGAGCCTAATGTACTTTCACTGACAGATTGCCAACGAACTAGTATATTTGAATGGTACACATTTTCACTTCACTCAAAGGACACAACGGATATAGTAGATAAATGCATCTGTAAATTTTTTTTTATAGTTTTTTCTTCCAAAGTTCAGACCCATCAATTGTTTGCATTACCAGTGTATATCATTTACGTCATTTAGTCATTAATATTTTAATCAACATTATCAGATTAACAAATATGAAGATATACATTAGGGCTAACTACCCGTGCATGCATGTGCAGTTCTCGGTGTTAGAATTGGGCTTATAAATGTAAGAGCTCGTTCATTCATGAATTCAAAAGGTATAAGTCTATTTTACCCTCCTAAACTATCGTCCGAGTCCAAAAAGCACCATAAACTACAAAACCGTTCACTTTACACCCCCTCAATTATCAAAACCAGAGCAAATCACCCCCTCGCCCTAAACCACCCCGGTTTTGGATGACGTGGCGTCCACGTGTACATATTTCATTGATCTGGTGTCCACGTGTACATCTTCTTTGACCATGTACATTCACAGAGGCATTCATAGAGAGAAAACGAGCAGAGGAGGGCAGAGCCAGGTCAGGGCATTGTTTGCCACCAACGAGGGGGGGGGGGTCATCGGTGGCGATCGACGATGGAAAAAATGGGACCAGCTATGGAGGGGGGTCCAAGGGGTGGTGACGGTGTGGCCCAGGGAAACCAGTGGCGGCTGTGCGGCAGAGATAAGTGGCCGTCCGTGGAGGGGAAGTCAAGTCGGCGGCGCCGGAGTAGGAGAGGAAAGAGGGTAGCGCGTGCACGAGCTTTAGTGGGTCTTGGGGAACTCACCTGGCCAGACCATGGGCGGCGCGGAGGGCTCACCGTGGGGGCGTAGGAGGGTGAGGGAGAGCTCTAATTGAAGGTTGGGGAAGAACGAGGGAGCCGAGGCGGTGCTTCAGTCACGAGCGATTGGCGCGAAGCTCGACGGAGGGACTCCGGGCGGCGATTCCCGATTGGAATCGGTGAAGAAGGCGGCGCGGTACACTCCTCATGAGAGAACCTCCAATTGACTGGGGGCAAAGACTCATCATGGGCTAGGACACGCCGTGACTCGGTCGACCGACGTCGGAGCTCACTGGGCTGCCAGGTACGGCGAGGGCAGCTTCGGTGGAGGAGGAGGGGAATGGATTAGGCTGCATGCGAGGCGACTCGGCTAGAGGATCTCCTGGGAGAAGGAGACAGAGCCCTCGGCGGAGGTGTCCTCAAGGATCTCCTTGGACACATCCGTGAGGCTGTGGTGCTTCATGCAGGTGACGTGGCCACCGCCGATGTAGACCTTGAAGATGACACCGCCATGGTTAACGAACTCCTGTAGGACGAGCGACGGGCGGAGCTTGCGGAGGCCTTCGCGGTGGTAAACGAGGGACATCTTGTGTGACTTGGCGGTGCCGTCGATGACGAGTGGCTTGGCGATGAGGGGGAAGCGGAGGGCAGCAAGGTGTGGTCGGCGGCGAGCGGGACGTCGAGCTCGGAGATGACCTGGAGCATGGAGATGTGGTTGTGGAGGCGGTCGATGGCGTGGGGTGGGTCAACGACGGGGATGAATGGGTGGCGCACGGAGAAGACCTAGAGCTCGACGAGGTCCATGCCGCAGGTGGCCACGCACAAGAGGAGTGCCATGAGGGGAGGCCAAAAGCAATGGGGGAGAGAAGAAGAATGAGGAAGAATTAGTGATGCCACGTAGACCCCTCGATTACTCTCTCTCTCTCATTTGTGTCTGACGAGTGGGACCCATGGGGCTGACATGGCTAAAACCACTAATGAAACCAGCCTAAGGTCTAACTTGATCTGGTTTTGATAATTCGAGGGTGTAAACTGAACGGTTTTGTAGTTCAGGGGGGTTTTTGGTCTCTCGTCAAAGTTCAGGGGTGTAAAGTGGACCTAATCCAATTCAAAAGCATGCATAGTTTAATCCCATATTGTCTAGCCAAGTGCTGGGAGAGCAATTTATAAGATAGAGTTCTTGCCACCTCTTGAAACATATGACACATGACATGGGGTGATATGAGGAGAACTACAGCTAAAGTCACACACATACATGTACGAACGCGCGCGTATATTCGCGTGGCAATAATGTGACTTGTGACTTGTGACACGCGACCATGAACATGTCGTGAACCTAGTCCATCTTTCTTTTGCTAATCGTTCATTTCTCTCTCTTCCTTTTTAAAGTGGTCGAAAAACACTGATTGGATCTATAGACTAGTGTGGTCAAAACACTATAGTCGAAATAACGTGGTTGAAACACAGTGGTCAAAAAACACTGGTTGGATCCATAGACCAATGTGGTTGAAATATAGTGGTCAAAAAACACTGATTGGATCCATAGACCGATGTGACATTGTACAGACGTCCTTTTCCTGAATTCTGCGACTTCTTGTTTGCTTGCATGATGTTGACTTCAGAGTCAGCTGGATTTGTTGCCTGCTGCTTCTTTGGACATTTACTAGCGAAATGCCCAACCTCATGGCATTTAAAGCACGTGATGCCTGCAACATAGGATGAGTCTTTCTGTGCCTGATCACCACCAGATGTGTTGGAGGACTCCAAGTTGACTGGGTTATCTGCTGTTGACTAGAATTTGACTTGATATGATGAAGTCCCTCTAGTTCTAGAAGAACTCCCCGAGTTGAACTTCTGCGCCATTCTTCTCTTGCGATTCTCCATCTCGCGGTGCTTGCCTTCTTGACGAATCGCCTTGTCGACTAGCTGCTGGAAGTCTGAATAGTCCTGGGAAATCAGCTGTACGGACAAATCATCATTGAGTCCTTCTAGGAATCTTTCCTGCTTGTCTTCATCCTTAGCAATATCGTTAGGTGCATATCGTGCTAGTTGATTGAACTTGTGCAGGTACTCATTCACAGAGAGGTTGCCTTGGCGCAGCGAATGAAACTCCTTCTTCTTGAGGGTCATCATGCCAAAAGGGATATGTGCATGGCGGAAAGCTCGCACAAATTCATTCCAGGTGATGACTTGAGCATTAGTATGTGATATACTGAAATTATCCCACCATTCGGCAGCTGGACCCATGAGCTGGTGCGAAGCAAACAACACCCTCTCACGATCAGTGCACTGGGCGATATCCAATTTCTTACTAATCACCGGAGCTAATCATACGCATCCTATGGGCTCGATCGCTTGAAAAAGTTGGTGGACGCATCCTCATAAATTCTGACATACTGGTTCTTTGGGGCGGTGGAGTTGGAGTTGGGGCTTGGGAAGTTGTAGCTTGTCGGGCTTGATTATTGTTGATGGACTGAGAGAGCAGTTCGATCAGACGGTTTTGATTGGTCATCAACTGCTGCCACTCTGGTTCATTGATTGGGGCACTTCCATTATTGTTGGCGTTGGCTCCACTTCCTGGGTGACGAGGGTTCACCATCTGCTGTTTACTCCAGAGAGTTAGGGAAGGAGACAAAGGATAGGGGAGAGACAAATAAGAAGGATTAAGGGGATATAGCGAAACAACCCTCCCAAACGAAAGAACCAATCTTAAAAAGATTTTCAGACAAACTTGACATAACGTTCTATCGATCGAGACTCTTTTAATTGGGTGGAATGTCTCAATACATGGAATGAGTCTTGGCAACTTAACTATATGGCTTGGCTGACAAGGCATCTTCTGTTCGTGGTCTTTGATGACGATGCTTCCTGGATAGCGTCATACCTTGTGATCTTGAACGTAAGGGTTAAGAACGTGTTGACCATCTATAGAAATTTTATCAGGGGAAGAGCATCAATTTAACATTATAAAATTGTGAGGGAATAATAAGGTAAGAAGGCTAAAGGTAGATAGATGACCCAGATGAGGAGAGAACAATTTTTTTCTTGTTATGCAAAATAGGTTTTGAAGTTTTTCAACTAACGGTCATTCTAACTATGTCACGACCTACAGTCGATATGGCTCTGATACCACTTTGTAAGACCCCGAGATTAACATCCCAGATCTTCTGTGCATAACTGAACTAGTCCCATGATCAGTGGCTAGCTCACACAGTAAACAAATATGATAACACAACCATAAACGCTAAAAGTTATTAAATAACAACATAGTTGATTACAAGATAGCCTTACAGGGCAACATTAAATAAACACAGCGGAACACGATGAAGAAGTAGTAGGGTCCAGCAATCTGCCACAGGCAATCGACTGGGGTAGCGGCCTAGTTGTCATGATCCACACCTGTAGCGAAGTCCTTCTCCTCTGAAATTTGTTTGCATTAAGCAAGTATGAGCACAACTTCCGTGCTCGCAAGTTACACCCGTTAAATAACAGAATGACATGCATAAATGGATGTAACAAAGGAAGGCTTATAGTGTTATTAGTGCGAAAACAACATTTGACATTAAATATCATACTAAGTTCAAAAGCTCAAGTTTTATAAAACCTAAAATTGTCTCTGTATTGATAAAGATAGTGCAGGCACCAACCTAACACCAACATAAACACGGGCACCAACCCAGGGCTTCAACCCATAATTTTTCTCATGGACACCTATCCATGTCAAAACTGTTTTACAAAAACATTTCAAAACCAAAGTCTAACTTTGAGTGGCTTTGCCAGCATGTCCATGACCGTGGACACGGCTATTCAAATAGTTTTACACTCTGCAGAGGTTGTACAACTTTACCCACAAGACATGAATTCTCTAGTTATTTGGCATCCGTCGATACCACCTCTTACTACCTTAAGTAAACAGTCTAGAGCACGTGTCAAGACCTTTACAATGCGCCATTCCACCATAGTCCTCCCTCGCTAAGGTTTCACCCCCTTTGAACTACCCGTCCGCAGGGTTCAGGCCCCCTCTTGCGCCAGGTGGGACTAACATAGGTCATAACATGACTACCCACCGCACCAATAGGAATGACCATAATGGAACTTTGCAAATTAATCAGCCAGGTTCTGCCCATACAAGACATGTGGTAGTACGATGTGGCTTAGCAAGATGCGGCTCGAAGACCGGTCCTTAATTGACCTGAGCGACAACCAACAGAACCCTAGGCTTCAACCTACCCAGTTGAGCCCGTGCATGAACCTACACCCACCAAACAATCAATTCGCCCAAGTCCAAACCATCATTTTGTTTTATTTTATAAAGTCATTTATAAAACTCCCATGACACAACAATGCCAAGGGTACAATTTAAACAACAGTTGATTTTTGGCTGAAATTCCCCAAATGAAACATATTTGGTCTATAAGCATGGCTAAGCACAATATTTTCCAAAATGATCCCAGTTCATACTATCGTATCAACCAGGTTTAGACTAGGGTGACAACATGTTTGATTCAATTATCAAAATTGGTCATACAAAGGATTTTAGGCATAACTATAAATTTAAAACAGGAATTTAAATTATTGAATATAAATAAGCAAGCAATAATAATTTAAAATAGAATTTAAATAATTTTAAATAATGGGTGCAAATATGATCAAGAATGTAACTTGCCTTGCTCAAATAGTTGCTCTCAAACGGCGTCAAAATCTGACTCTTCGAAGTCGTCGAAATCTATACGCGAAAATAATTCAAATTCAAACTAAATTCAAATAAGATTCAAATTAACTCCAAATTGAATAATTTTGGTTTATCTGGCTAGATCTTGAATTTATATAAATTTAGAAATTTGAATGGGCTCAATCGGAGTTCGGATGCAAAAGATATGAGCTCTGGAAGTTTGAAATCCAAGAAATAACCCCAAAAAGGAATTATTGGATTTTATGGACTTATTTTTCTATTGGAAAAGGATTTATAACGTCAGGCTGCTGTCAGTGAAGGATTTTCGGGAATAAAAAGAAATAAGAGAAAACTCTGACATGTGGGGTCCACATGCCAGTGACTTGGCTCACGGTGAACTGGTTCCACCGAGCCAAGGACCTGGGTTTGAATCGTGCGAGCACGAGGGCGTCTACATGGCAGCTGACCTGGCACCACGCAAGTGACACGCACGCACGCACGCTGATGTGGCCACTGAGGTGGACGTACACGTGGATGCCACATCACCTCGACGGCGATGGGGCTCGGTTGCGCACGACAACGGTGACCTAAGGCTTGCCGGCGAAAATGAATGATCGCAATAGATAGAGGAGGGTAATGCGCACACACTGGTACCAGTTTCGGCAAGAATGGTCGTTGGAGTTGGCCGGCGGCGAGTTTTTGGCGGCGGAGAGGTTCGGGCGTTGTCGGACGAGAATGTCGGTGATGATCCGAAGCAAAGAAAGGGTCTCCGAGGTAGCCCTTGAGACGACGATGTCGATGGTGAGCTCCACAGAAGCAGGGCGTAAATGAGGCGGCGAAATCGAAGAAAACCTCCCGGCGGCGACAAAACCTAAAACTCGAATTACGGTGGCGCTAAAGCTTTAGGAGGGCGGTGGCTTGAGGGGTTTTGATGTGGTGAGGAAGGGGCATCGGGGGCTGCCTTTTATAGGGGCCGAGGGGCATCCGGGGAGGAGATCGTGTGCGCGAAAATGGCGGTTGTGATCGTGGTCATACCGGAAGTGGAGAAGATGGGGTAAGAGTGAGGACGTGTGCGGCGGTTTAAGGAGATGCGATTGGTGGGGTTGACGCGATAAAATCGGGTTGTTATGCCCGTTTTCAAAAACGAGTTCCAAGCTCAACAATGGCAGTTGAAGGCTCGGCGCGTCGGAGACGAAGACCGGAGGTAGACGAAGGGCGTGGGCCATTGGATTCAGATCCAATGGTCACGGTTGTTAGTGGTGACGTGAGGTAACAGGGTGCACAACTCGTTGGATTTTAATCCAACGGTCGAGGCTTAATGAGGTAAGTAAAACGTGGGTTAACTCCTAGCCGTAGGATTTAGATTGAAGGGTCCAGATTAGAAGAGAGTTTAGATCTCCGAAGATGTATTGAGATCTGGCCGTTGGATTTAAATCGTAGGGCCCTCATCGATTGGGACGTTTGGAACTCGCGAAGCCTGAAGGAATCGTGGCCGTTGATGTAAGATCCAACGACTCACGTTGATTGGAACGTTCAGGCCTCCCGAAGGCTACGCGAACGGTGGTCGTTGGATTGAAATCCAACGGTCGATGAGCTCTGCGGTGTTTTAACGCGTGCGTGCGTATGTGGCTGACAGGTGGGGTCAGGATGTCAGAGAGGGAGAGAGAGAGAGGGTGCGGTGCGGGCCGAGTGGGCCAAAAGGGAAAACGACCGTGCGAAAAAGAGGCTGGGCTGAGGGAGATTTGGCCCAAAAGGCATTTCGTGATTTTAAATTGATTTGTTAGTTTAAATAATCTGGTTAAATAAAAAGGGGCTTTAGAAAATAGCAAATAAAATCCAAAAATTATGGAAAAGTTCACAGAAATTCCCTTATTTATTTTGGACTTAATAAAATTATTTCCAACTTAAAGTTGGCTTTTAATTTTGTAAATAAATTTGTTTTGGCTTTAAAATACTTAGGAAAAAGCTTTTTTAAATTTCTAGAAAATCCTAGAAATTAAGTAAATTTTTATTTTTCAGATTAAATCAAATAAAACTTCAAGAACTTCAAATAAATTTTAAATTTTGACTTTTAAAACTTTAGAAATTTAAATAAAACAATGAAACTCTTATCAAATTTCAAAAAATTCAATAAAATAATGATTCTATTTTACTTTAATTTTAGTAACATAACCTTGGGATGTTACACTTGCCTTGCTTAAAAGCCTGAGGATCTACTTCGTCGAGATACTCGGGTTCCGGAGTCGTCGAAAGCTACACTTGAGAACAAAATGAGTTCAAATAGAGTCCAAATGAACTCCAAATTAAATTACATTAGGATAGGAAGCTAGATTCTGATTTTAGATGAACTTAGAAATTTGAAACTCTCAAATTGGAGCTCGAACGAAGGAGAATGGGCTCTAGAAAGTTTTGAAGTCACAAGGTCGGAAGGAGGTTCGACTACCTGGTCAAAAGAGGTTCGACTACCTCGTCAAAAGGATACCTGGTCGGAAGGAGGTCGAATGAAGGCTTCGACTATCAGGTCCCAAGAAGGATACGACTACTCAACGTGGTCGTAAGAAGGATACAAGAAAGATACGACTACTCAACGTGGTCGTAAGACTGCTCGACGCGGTCGAAAGAAGAAAGAAGGATTCGACTGCTCAACGTTGTCAAAAGAAGACGAGATAGAACAGGGCAGGAAAACTCACCAAGACTGAGAGAGAGGCTAGAGGAGGAGGTCGGAGGAGGAACGGTGGTTGAAGACAGCGCAACGCTCCAGTGAACTCTCAATGAAGACAAGGGGAGCCTCGGTAGCACACGGTCTTGCGAAGCTGGAGGTGAAGACAACACCGACGGAGAGGCTCTGACGGCGACGCTAGAGGCGGTGGCGAAACAAGGGCAAGAGAGATAGAGGGAGAGTTGAGGGGAAAACGAAAGGAAGACAAAAAGGTTCCCTGGTGCGCTATTTATAGAGGAATGAGGAGGAACGAGTGACAAGATGGAGCGGTGGGAAAAAAAGGAGGAAAAACATGGCGGGGCGGAGACAACAGCATTTAATGCGCACGTGGCTGAGGAAAAAGAGGGAGGAAGAACGCGCCGAAGGTGACGACATTTAATTGCCGAGAACATTTACGATGGCCGTGACGCGGGCACTGGTGGCATGGGCCCCACGAAGGTGATGGTGACCAGGCGAGGAGGAGGAGGCTGACAGGCGGTGCTGGCCAAAACCAAAGGGCTGGTTGGCGGAAAAGGAACGGCCAACGGGAATTCGGAACAAACAGAGAAGGGGATTTTAACTACCAGAGAACTCGAATAAACTCATAATAAACCTAATTTTGAATTAGTTGAAGTTTGATTTAGTCAATTAAATTGCTTTTAATTTTCAAAATTCAAGTTAAGCTATAGAAATTCAACAAAACTAAATAGTTATTTTTATTTTGAAATTTTTCAAAAAGACCTGAAAATTGGGATGTTACATAAACATTGCTTAATTACCATTAATTGGTTTTGAATTAGAAGTTACCAGTGGTTTAATATGTGCTTTATTATGCCGTTACTAAAGAGTAATTGTCTCAACCTTTAAAAGATCTGAGACGTCCAGACCTGAAATTGATTTATTCACTTCTATTTTCTTCTTCTTCCTCTCTATTCTACTATACTAGAGAGTTGTGCTATCGAATCAAATTGTCCTTTCTCCTCAGCGTGCACTGGGAAGGTGGGTGAGCGGGTATCTCCAAACCATTGTCGCATAGTTCACTTGCACGGGGCGGCAATGAGGTTTCTGGGCAGCGCATTCGCGAGACCGCTCGCTATGCTGCTTCATCTACGTTCTGCACTGCTTCGAGTACTGCTTCCTGTTCTTCATCAAGCCCGACAGTAAGTTGGTTGTGCGACCAAACTACTTTGTTATAATCCTATTATTGTGTATGTTTAGAAATGCAATGAGTTGTCTGTTGTTAGTATTGCTTTATGCATCTCTGGTTTTATATGATCTTTGCATCATAATAAAATCTGGAATTAATATGTTGTCCATATTTCCAACACCCGACTACATACTATCATGCATACATTTCTTAAAAATTAAAGTTGTATTCATTGTACCATTCTAATAATTGAAAATAGAGTTGTATATATTCCTTATGCCATAATAACTATAGCACACACTTATATCTGATTAAACTGCATGATTATATATAATCTGGATTAAAAAAAAGACAATGTAGATCATTTTCTTACTCTTCTACTTATCGTGTGGGAATTTCCTCTCAAGTGAATGTGGTAGCTTGTTTTAAAACTGTTTTAATAATTATATGAACTAGCCTTGCATGGCTAGGTACTTCGACATATATTTATACACTAAAATAGAATTGTATTTATTGTACAACTCTAATACTTATAGTTGAATATAAAGTTGTATTTTCTAATAATTGTAAGCTTGTAATAACTCTAATTAATATCTATGTCTGATAAATCTGCGCCATTATAATTTGAACTCAGACCCACCAAATAAGAAGTGTAGTACTGCTTCTCCTTTTCTTCTGATTAATGAAGAAATTTCTAGCTTCTCACATCGAATATGACTCAATTTAAAAAAAAACATCGAGTATGCATGCTTTTTTAACATAGCTTTAATAGATACTCTGTTTGTTCCAGAATAGATGACATTCTAGGATTTTTCACAACAACCAAGGTATGTGTACAAAGATCACCTTGCCCTCTTTTATTTGGTCACTTATTGCTCTTGGATGTTATGTGTACTCTGGTCCATAGTGGTAAGTGATCTTAGAAATATGAATGAGAGGGGTATGCAAAGAAAGAAATGGTAAAAAGTTACCTTAAAACTGTAGAATGACATGTATTAAGGAAAAAAATTGAAAGCTAGAATGACATGTAGTCGGAACGGAGGGAGTAGCTTATCATTCACTCTCTTTAATATGTCTCCATTCTTTATAGGAAGATTCCATTCTACCCTCTCAAGTATGGACGTGCGGACACCTAACCACATGAACTAAAAAACCAGACCTTTGACACCCCAAAGTTGTAAAACCAGACAACATACCCCCTAAGGTTGTTTCGTGCGGTGGTATTGCTGATGTGACGTCTGGGCAGCCCGGTTTCGCCAGGTGGCCGCTGACTCGACTACGACGTGGCGATGACTCAGCTGCTACCCCTCTTTCTTCCTCAATCTCTCTCCCCGACGCTGTCTTCTAACCCCATCTTCTTCCTCAGTCAGTCGCGACCGACGCCTTCTGCTCAGAATGTGCCTCCTCCTCTTCCCCTCCTCACTCTCCTATGCGCCGGCCACACCGATGTCGCATACCGCCTCTTGGCCTCCACCCCTCCCTCCCCCAATCCCCCACCTATGCCTCCCGCCTCCTCGTCTAGCTCTCCTACAAGTCCACCTCTTCCTCCGCCTTCTCTCGCGCCGTCGGCCTCCTCCAACGCCTTCGCGCCCATAGGGCCCTCAACCTCCTCGACTCCAACTCCCTCTCACTCGCCGCCTCCGCCCGCTCCAACAATGTCCACCTCACATACTCCCTTCTCCTCTCCATGCTCCACCGCGGTCTCCTCCCCGACCGCCGTGCCTACACCGCCACACTCTCCCACCTCCGCCCCGCCCAGGCGCTCCACCTCTTCGATGCCGTCCTCCACCACCACCACTGTTCCCCCAACGACCAAACCTCCTCCTTCCCCTCCTCATCCCTCCCTAACACAGCCGCCTTCAACGCCATGCTCAGCGCTTGTGCCGATGCCAGGGACTGTCGTCGCTTCCGCCAGCTGTTAGATGAGATTCACAGGTGGAGCGCCACCCCCGACACCCTCACCTACAACGTCGTCATCAAGATGTGCGCGTGCGTCGGCCACAAGGACCTCGTCGTGCGCGTCCTTGAGAGGATCCTCTCCTCTAGCTCACCCCTGCACCACCACCTTCCATTCCCGCGCTGGCCTTGTTCAATGAGATGTGGTCGCGAGGCATCACGCTGTCCGTGGTGAGCTACATGACCTTGATGAAGGCGTTGGCGTCGTCAGGGCAACTAAAGCTGGCGCACAATGTGTTCAAGGAGATGGAGAGGGACCCGAGGGTGATGGTGGACACGGTGACCTTGAACATGTTGGTGGAAGGCTAATGTCGCCTCGGCCTGCTGGAGATGGCCAAGCAAGTGGTGGAGAAGATGAAGATGAAGGGGCAGCACGTCCGGGTGGATGTAGGTGTGGAGGGAGTAGAGGAGTGAGCGAGAGAGAGAGAGAGGGGGTCCGAGCGGAGGCCAGCAGGTCGACAGTAGCGACGATGCCATGGGGGAGGCGGTGCCTAGGGAGGGAGAGAGACCGAGGAGGTGCGGGCGTGAGCGCCGTCGCGCTTGGAGGCTCTGGAGTCGGAGTTAGGGGTGGAGGGGATGGTGTCTGGGTGGATGTAGGTGTGGAGGGAGTAGAGGAGCGAGAGAGAGAGGGGGGGGGTTGAGTGGAGGTCGGCGACCGGAGGCCAACAGGCCAGCAGCAGCGGCAGCACCATGGGGGAGGTGGCGCTTGGCGAGGGAGAGAAGCCGAGCCGGGCCGAGGAGGCGTGGGTGTGCGTGCCGCCGTGCTTGGAGGGAGTAGAGGAGGAGCGAGGGGAGGTGGAGAGCCATGGGATGGATATTGGGGAGAATGGAGATTGGGGAAGAAGAATGGTAGCCCTCATAACCCCGTCCCCAGCTAGGTGTGCTGAGTCAGCGACCTATGTGGTGAAACCAGCCCGAACGGACGCCATGTCCACAATACCACCGCATGAAACAACCTTAGGGGGTAGCTTGTCCAGTTTTGCAACTTCAGAGTGTCAAAGGTCCGGTTTTTTTAGTTCAGGAGGTTAGACGTCCGCATGTCCATACTTGAGGGGGTAAAATGGACTTCTTCCTTCTTTATATTACCAAAAGGATGTTATTAATTGACTATGTAACTGCATCTGCGTTTAACAGTACGCACTACATATTCTTTTTTCTTCTTATTTTCAAGATATTTTCTAGGCAGTAGTATAATTAGGGGTGAAAATGGGATGGATATTTCGTGCCTGATCTAGAGCTGGAGCCGAATGAGACCAGATTCGGGAAGGGAATTTAATATCTGGTCAGATTTGGGACGGTATCTGGATACAGGATAGGATATGGAGCAGGCAATATCCGGTAGATCTGGGACGTGATCCAAATATCGAGATGTTTTCCTTATCGGATATACGACAACTCTAATTCCTGGCCCAATCCCTTGACCCAACCCACTCCTAGTCCTAACTCCTAACCCTAGACTCACTCCTCTTCTCCGCCTAGCCGCATGACCGTACCACCTCACCTCCACCTTGCACTCCTAAGCTCCCAGCCGCATATGGCTCCCAGGCCCCAGCTGCTGCCTCGCCATCGTGACTCTGTCCCATCTCCACCAGCCTGTAGCCACATCCGCCAGAGAGGGATGACCGGAGGAGGAGTCTCCCCATTCGCCGTCGCCGGTCCATCTACAGTCATCGTCACCGCCCTTCTCGGGTCGCCTCTTCAACAACCGCCCCTCTTCGGTCACCTCTCCAGCCGTCGTTGGTCCCTCTTCGATCACTGTGTCATCTCCATACGTTGAGAGCCACAGTGGCCGCCACATCTATAGTTGACATCCCGCCCCATCTCTGGTCACATCTCCAGAAGCGCCCTCTCTCGGTCACCTCTCCAGCAGCCACCCCCTCTCCCTCCAGCAGTCACCCCCTCTCTAGTCGTCATCGGGAGTTGCATCTTCCATTGCTTTATTGACCCTAGGGAAAGGAAAAAAGTGTATATAATTTTACATGAAAATTTTTATTGTGAGGTGATGTATCAAGTTGAACTCGATGAATTCATTAAGATTATCAAGTAGTTGTATCATGCATATGCCTCTTCTTACTCAAAGAGTATTGTTGCACCTAGTGTTACATCATGATCATGGTGACACAAATGAGTTGGATAAATACATGGCTGAACCACCACTAAGGCTTACTAAATTCAATCAGAAATTTGTTTTTCTATCATGGTGAAAAAATCAACAACATGGTTATCCTATTCTATCAGCAAGTGTCAACTGTTGCTTCTGAATCCGCTTTTAGTGTTGGTGGTCGTGTCATTGATCCATTTTGCAGTTGCCTAGAACCCGAGATGGTAGAAGCATTGATCTGTACCAAAAATTGGATAGCCGCATCCATAAAAGGTGATAATTTATATTATTTCTCCGTCTATAGTATAATTGTATAAGGAATTCTCTATTATTCACTAGTGTAGCTTTCTTTAAATTTTCAGATTCCAGTAATAAGGTTTCATCTATCATAAATGATATGGAACCTTGGGGGTATGGCACTCTTCAGTCTCCACTTCTTTAGTCAGTATTTACTTCTAACTTACATGTTAATTGACAATTTGACATTACAAAATCGTAGGATGAAAAAGAAATAACTAATGAGGATTGAGGTGGAGTTGTACCATGAAGAGGATTGTTGTCCTTTTTCTTGTTGCTAAGTTCCATGGTGGTTGTGGCTTGTGGCTGTGAGCCTGTGTAGCGCCCCCTTTTTTTTCCTTCTCTCCCGGGGTCAACCCTCGTCGGACCCCCCGTTCCCTTCCCCCTATCGCCCCGCACCGCCCTCTGGTACTCTGCGCGCCGCCACCCACTCCCTTGCCCGGTCGCTTCTCGACTCGTCCTTGCTAGCGCTGCGTCAGCTGCGCCTGAGCCGAGCCGTGTGCGCGCTGCGAGCGCGCCGCTGCGATCATCTCCCGCCCTGTCATCTCCTAGCACGGAGCTACGCCGCCGTAGCTCCATCATCACCCCGGCGCCACACCCCCACCGGACCCCCCTCCCTTCGCGTGCCCGGTGCCGCGCCGCCACCTACTCCGCCTGCTCCCCTGCTGCGCCCTCCCGCACGCCACCGAGACGCCATCATCACCTCCGGGCGCACGCTCGCCCGGGGCCCCCTCCCCTCTTCGGCTTTAAAAGTCCCCGCCCCGACACCTCCGTTCCCGCCATCCCCCGTTTCTCCCCGTCTCCCCCTTGTTCGTCCCCAAGCAAGAACCCGAGAGGAAGAAGAGCAAGAAGAAGGAAGAAGAAGAAGAGCCGAAGCACTTACCTCCCCGTCGTCGTCGCCTCCGGTCGTCGCCGCCATTGGTGAGCTCCCGCGCGCCGCCGCCACCCCTTCCTTCTCCCGTGGCCGCCGCCCGAAGCCGTGCCCCACCTCCCCGTGCCGTCGTCGCCACCTCCCCTCCTTTCTCCTCCCCCTCCGTGCACCGCTGCCGCTCCCCGAGCTCCCTCGCCCCTCCCTCACCCGCGCCGCCCCCCGCTTCCCTCCCCTCGGCCCGAGCAGCCCTCCTTTAGGGGCGCGCGCTGGCGCGCGCGCCGTGGGCCGTGGCGCTGTGGCTGCTGTGGCCGGATTTGGCCCAAGGCCATGGGCCAGGCTGTTTTGTGGTTTGGGCCGCCGACCGTTTTTCTTTTTCTTTGTTTTTCTTTTCCTTTTTCTATTTTAATTCTAAAGAGAGGCTTTAAAAATATATAACTCCCCCATTTCAACTCCAAAAATTATAAAATAAATTTGTAAAAATTTGTAAAATCAAGATCTTGCTAATTGCATAGGTCTTGTTCAATTTGGAGTTCATTTGTGTATTCTCGTGTATTTATTTGCTCTTGTTGCTTATTGTTTATTTTTCCGGTACTTCGCCCGCGTAGAGTTCGAGGACGCCGGAGATCTCCAGGGTGATCACGAACAAGACTACCAGGATCCTCTCCCTTTCAATCAAAGCGAGTCAATACTTTGATCATATTGAGCCTACATGTTTATGCAAGTTATATTCTTTTAAAATAGCAAATTGCATGCTTTAATTCTTTAAACAACTATATGTTAAAGCTTAAAGTAGTTAAATGCCCATTTGATGATTAATTAATAATTATGCCATCCTTGACAATTTGAACCCAAAAATCCTTGTCACCCTAGTAACTATATGGTAATACTAGCTATAGGTTGTACTTAAGCGACATGCTAGCCTTGCTTAAGTACCGGGACATTAAAACTGTCCCAATCATCATCTTTTCAAACACAAAATGATTTGGGCAATCATCACGGGTAAATGACTGAGATGGTTGAAATGTTGTATTTTACTTCTCAAAAACCCTAAATTGCTATTACCATATCTGGGTGGATGGAGAGGTGGATGGTATAACATTGGGTGCTAATGTAGCCCAAGGAATGTTATTTTGTGGATGGTATGTGGAAGAACCGCCAGGATAACCCCTAAGGACTTAATCTTGTCACGACCTTCCGTGTAAAACAAGTACAACCACAAGTCTGCAATAAACCGCGACTTGGCTTAGTAAATTATCGAATCCTGAAAGTCATCTCACTGGTGGAGAAACGGCACGTGCAAGCTTGCGGTACATCCAGCTTGACAGGGACACCGATACAAGGTGAAGTTGCCAACGTCGTGCGGTACATCCAGGCGCTGCGGTACAACATCCCTCGCGAACGTATGGGCGTAACCCCATGTGGGTGAGACGATGAAAAGGGCGAGGTAGTTGAAAAGTTATTGTGACAACCTCTCGACTACGCGACCAAGGAATCGTGTAGGGCAACGAGTTAATTGTCTCTTGTGGGTAAAGTGTACAATCTCTGCAGAGTTATAAACTGTTTAAACAGCCGTGCCTACGGTCAAAGGCGGACATGAGAACTTAACTTGAGATAGTTCTATTTCAAAAATCCTTTGTGGGTGGTATGAAAAATATGGTGGGCTCTCCTAGCCCTGAGATTGGATTTTTCCCTGAGTTTCAGACTCAGCGCGGTTAATAATTGGAGGTAGCTCCAATTAAAATAAGCCTCAGGTAGAGTTTCCGATGGAGGGAACCTCTGCTGATACAATTATTGCACAATTACTCTCGTTAAACAAAATACAATTTGTAAAACTGCTAAATGATAGAAATTTGTAATTATGATAATTGAAAATATCGCTTTCGCAAATAAAAGAACCGAGCCACCCTTGTAAGCCTTGCATGTATAATATTGCATTGTGTATTGGCTCGCGAGCACGGAAGTTGTGCTCATTCTCGCTCTCCCCCAAACCCTTCAGATAACGCCAATGAAGGAGACTATGCATACTACGAGGATCCAGAAGTCCATGGGCAAGGATTTGATGAAGAGTAGACTAGTTGAGTAGTCTAGGTCTCGTCCCAGTCTAGCGGACTCGTTGGTACTTGCGTACAACCGATATTATCCAGGTCCTTGGGTAATATCAGTCGTACACATGTTGCCCCAGTCGCTTGCCTGTGAGGAGATGAGCTCTACCCTTTTGCTTCCGCTATCTTATTCGAGGTTCTGTAATGTAACCAATTTGGTCTGATCGGCCCCTTTTGTAAAACTCGACCCGACGCGGTCTATGTCACTCTGTTGGTTGTATTAAATTTGGTACTTTAGTTTACGCCATGTATGAATGATTCAGCAATGCCTGTGAGTGCTATCTACTGATCCAGGGAATAACACAGTATTTTCACAGAGGATTCGAACTAGAAAATCCGGGTCCGACAGCCTGTGACCACCTTTGCTTTCTTAATATCGTGTATGGTCAATAAAACTTCTGGTTGAAACTATTGTGGTTTGGTTGACATTATGTATGATCTCTGTCTGTTACTACTTAGTACTTATGTAGTTATGTATCAATGTATGGACTCATGTTCACTACATATTATCATGGTTTAGTTGATATTATGGTATGTACTCATGTGGTTTGGTCTAACATATATTACTCAATGTATGTGTAATACCCAGATCGTTGGTTCGGCGTAGGTTTTAATTTTTATAAGTGGTGACGCAGAGTCGCCGGTTAATCAATTTATCGCGGGAAAGAAAGAAAGAAAGATTATTAAATTTGTGAGTCAGCTTTAGGTTGAATTAAGTAATTAAATAACTATTAATTAAGTAAAAAAAAACAGTAAGGGAGAGTGGGCTTACCACCTTGGGCCAAGGGGGGCCCCAAGAGGTGGCCACACCCCTTTTTCTTGCCCTAGCCACCCCCTTACCCCTTGGCCGACCCCCCTCCTCCTGTTTCCCCCCCCAAGCCGCCACACCTCCTCCTTGCGCCTCCCCTCAACCCAGGTTGCTGCTCCTTGCGCCTCTCCCCTTTGCCAAGTTGCTGCCCCTTTGCGCAAGAAGGAAAAGAGAAGAAGGAGAAGAAGGAGAGGAAGGAGAAGAAGGAGGAAAGGAGAAGAAGAACTTCGCGTGGGGATTGGTTCAGCAAGCTAGCGGTTCTACAAGGGTAACGAGATGCCTTCCCGCTGTTTGATCCATAGTAGATGTGAAACCGATTAGAATTGTTGGTTAATTGTTGGGCTGCAGAAGATTCAATTCTGTCCAGTATCTTGCGTGGGTTTTCGTGTATTTAGAGGCTGAATTTTAAGATTCCATCTCCTAGAGTTATGTGGGTTATGTCGTTATCTTTCAGTAGCCGCGAAGATCACTCGATTCCGAGGTCTGAGTCAAAGTTATGGTCGATTTAGTATCTGCTGCCAGAAATCTGACGAGAATAAACTGTCTGGATATTTCCTAAAATATGATAGGAAATTGGAAGAATCTGAAAGTTCACCCAACTAGGTTATTGTAGGTAATTCGATAACCTTTTCAGATTGATAAAGAACGATCAATTCGGAGTTACCTATTAAAAGTTATGGTCATTTTAGTTTTGCTGTTCGATTGTGTAGACAGTTTCTGTACTGAAAGTTCAGACAATGGTTAGCCTAATATTTTGGCCGAATTGGTTTTCGTGTCAACTAGAGTATTGTAGATTAGTCAGTTAAAAATCTACAGAAATTGGGTTTACCTCTTTTGACTTCCTGTTCATGAGTTATGTCAATTACCGTGCCGCTGTCCAGGAGCGGTATATGGCAGGAAGCGTTGTTTTTCAGTTTCAGCTTTGTAAACTCGTTTTGAGTCGTCAAGTAAGCGATGTAGAATGCCGATTAGTAGCGCTGAGTATATTATGTCTTAATTGAAATTATTTTACCTGTTTAGGAGGTGAAGCCTCAGGTTTAGGAGTATCATCTTTGCCGGCTAAGCGCCGCATCGTGGAAGGCAAGTAAATGTAGCGGTTGTGCTACGGTTTAACCCGTTTTCTTACTACTTGCACTATGCATGATTGACGTAGTGTTAAATGATATGTCATGGTTACATGTTTTCTAAGTAAGAATGTGGTAGCAAGATATTAATCAATTGCTATGTTTGGATGAGTTTGGGTAGTATTGTGGTAATTCGCGTAATGAGCCAAATGCGGAATATGAGAATAAACTCAAGGTGGACATGTTGATAATTCATTGTGGTTATTTTCATGATGATCATGTGGTGGTCTATGTGATAGAGTTTCATCTAGATCGATTGATTTTGATCTTGGTGAATCGGGTGTGGGTTATGTGGTAATGGTCTTATGACACGTTGGTATTGTGCTTAATGAGACACATGTGGATTATGAGAAAATATTCATGATGAGTACGTTGTTGATCTCCGTGGTTAAATTCTTGTGGTTTATGATTATCATATCATATCATTCATGACATATCATGACATTTGCATTGTGGATGTCGCCGCTTATAGCCGCGATCGACTGATACAACATCGTGCATTGCCGTAAGACGATGCATACCTTTACCTTGTTGGGTAAAGGTGCAGTGGAGCATAGCATACATATGCATTACATTGTGGAAAGATCATTTGCATTCTTATGCAAGATATTGAGGTGAATTTATTTTGCAATCAAACGCAACTTCATAGTTGCAATGTGGAAATTGACTCATGAGAGTCTCTTGTGGAATGAGTAATATGGTTGTGGTTGTATATGGGTTTATCCCTTGTGGTATGGTAGAGGTTGTGATTGTGGCATGAGATTCTTCTCTCTTGTGGTAATCGCATTAAAACTATCCGCTTATTTTATGTTCATTTCGACCCAATTATGTCTTGTATCCGTCACGTGCCTGTTTCCGAGTAATCCAAATTTGTATCCGGCTCCCAATCCGATGGAAAAAATATGGGATGAGAAGTGTCAAGTTTTTTTTTCTCATTTAGTCTCCTTTTGAAACGAAATAGCAAAACTACCCCCCACGTGTTAACGAATTGACAAAATAGCAACCTTCCGCTCAAAATCGCCGCAAAAGGCGACGTGCCGCCAACCAGGACCACGGAAGACGACCTACCACGAACCGGGACCACGGCAGGCAACCTGCCCGTGCTGGGAGGACGTACTGGCAACGTGCGTGGCAGACCACCTACCATGGTCTGGGTTCACGGCAAGTCAGCTTCCGTGGTCCCAGTTCACAGTATGTCGTCTTTCGCGATAATTTTGCACGATAAAGGTATCATTTTGTTATTTCGTTCTCGCGCATTAGGGAGTGATTAGTTTTGCTATTTCATTTAAAAATCATTTTGGCTATTTCAGCCAAAGACTCAGCAATATCCACCATTTTCCGTCCCATTTGCACCCGTAAGTATAATATTCCTCCGTCTTCTTCGCTCTTTTACCCTGTGAGTCCGTGAACAACCCACGCAGCCAACCCCATAAATACCCTGCAAATTAGAGCCGTAATAAACAGCTTTAGACAAGCCGTGTATTCTATCCACGCTAAACTGCGAGCGAGCAATGGACGCAGCAGCAGCTGCGAAAGGGAGGGATGGCGAGGAGGAGGAGGAGAACGGCGAGGCGGGGAAGAAGGTGTCGTTCACGGGGCTGTTCCGATACGCCGACGGCACAGACCTGCTGCTGATGCTGGTAGGCACGGCGGGCGCGCTGGCCAACGGCGTGTCGCAGCCGCTCATGACGGTCATCTTCGGCGATGTCATCGACGCCTTCGGCGGCGCCACCACCGACACCGTCCTCCACCGCGTCAACAAGGTGAGCCAGCTAACCACGGCTGGCCAACTTCGGGCCTGCTCGATTTCTTCAATGGCACGCTTGCCGTTCGTTAAGATCAAACACACGAAAACAATAATTGATTACCGTGCTCGATCGAGCTAGGCCAATTCCAGTTCATCTGGGGTCTTTAGAGGTCCGATCTTGAGAAAGCTCCGGTAAATCCCGTTGCTGTTTATGTTCGGAGAATGATGCTGGGCCATATCTTGACTTTTGGCGCTATTGGCTCTTTGTTGCTTTGCCTCAGGTTTTCTTTTCTTCGTCTTTTCATTTCTCTTGCACTCCTTGCTTCTTGAGAAAGAATGGAGTAACAACTTATGGAATCAATTCTTCTTAGAAATCAGAATAATCCCTTCATCCATTTGTTGATTAACCAGTGGCCTTCCGTGTCAATGTGATGCCTTTCAATCCAACTATTGCATCGATCCTTTCCTCTTCTTTTTTTTTTGTCCTCATCAGCTCAGTTATGCTATGACTCACGATAGGATTTGTGTTAGCGATAATCCCACCCACCCACCCAAAAAAAACGGGAACATTATTTCCTTAATCTCCGAGCTGGTTTTTAGGGCTTTTTTTTAATAATCTATTTTTATTCCAAAATAAAAACAAAAAATATAGATTATTCCAACGGTTGAGCGACAGATGATTATTTCTGTAAAACAAAAAAATGTAGTATTATTTCTGTATTTCGGAATAAAAACTAGATAATTTTTTTTTAAAAAAAAATTCTGGTTTTTACATAGATAAAATTTGTAGCGCCTTTACTGTGTGCTTTTTATGAAACCTACGTTTCTGAAGAATCTGAAGACAGTAAGTTCTAGGTTATTCCAATTGATTGCAACATGGCAAGTTAATAAAAGAGATCCCTTTTAGACTAACATTAATATAAAGAGATAACCAACCACCCCCAGATAATGTGTGGAATCTTTTCCTGATCAAGGATCCGAAACTCTGCCCAAGAAAGGTGTCAGAGATCCACGCAGTTTTTTTTTAAAAAAATCTCTTTGGAAACGGGGCGGAGATCATCCACACTGTCACATTTGTCCGATTGCAGTTTGTTTGTCATCATCAGTTTGCCATCAGGATCATGAATGGAAAAAAAACACTGATCAATTTTTCATCAATTTTGTCCATGAATTTCTGCTTGAAGTAAGAACGAGACTAATTGCTCCACGCAACTGCGCTGCATGATATAGTATGCTAGATTTATAAAATTTCAAAACTCAAATTTGTCTTACAGTTTATCTTAATAAAAGTTGTTTTTCAAGATTCATTCTTATCTTTTGAGTTCACATATGTAGCAGATAACCACCTAATAGTTGTGGATTGGTCGTAATTAGGGTGCACCGTTTGCGAGAATTTCTATATATTCCTCTTTACCTGAGAGCTTTTAACCACAGTACAACACATCATCATTTTTTAATATAAAATAGATATATTAATTTCCTTACATATGTTACATTATTGTAAGAGAGTGAGGACAATAATAAAATTTTCACCCTGTTGTCATTTCTTTTCTTTCAGGCGGTTCTGAACTTTGTCTACTTGGCGATCGGAACAGCAGCCGTTTCGTTTCTTCGTACGTACGAGTAGATTCTGTTACCATCTTGATATGCGTTTGCACTTTGCACCACATGCTGAGATTGTTACTGCTAATTCTTGACCATCATTGGTACTTTTTCTATCTTAGGCCATGATGAGATTAAGATATGTTTGAGAAACAGGAAGCTTGTGCCCATACTAATGTTTCAAACCTGCGAAGTTTGGACAGTATTAGCCCCATGAGCCACTGTAATTCCTAAAATAGCTCTGTTAGCATCAAATTTTCATTTTTAGCCCTCTAGTCGCTACTCTTGCGCCGTGAAACGCAGCTACCGTCTGCTCTTGCGACGACCGCAGATGGCGGCTCTGCTGGCGGCAAAGTAAAGAACAAGCTGCTGCGCCACTCACCGCGACTTGCAACATCTGCGCCCCAAGCCGCAAAGATGCGGTGCCTACCCCACGACAAGCGAGAGAGAGAAATGAGGAGAGAGAGCGTCGCTGCTGGAGCGGAGACTGCTGCGGCCGGCGCGCGGCAGAGTGCCTCTGCGTCCGTGCGTCGCAAAGACGTACATGCCGCCATGACGCAGCAATGACAAACTTCTTTGCAAGACGCGTGTCGCAGACGCTGCGTGTGACGAGGCCATTTTTGGAATTTGGAGGATAAGGGTGCTAGTTTTGGAAATTTGGATACATAAGGAGCTAATAACGTCCAGACTTCCAAACTTGCAAGTTATCAAGATGCAAAGTCCAAGTTTTGACTTATGTATTCTTCCAATTAAGGGTGCGTTTGGTTGAATAGACCAAGTTGTACATGTATAGGATGGTTTTTGATATACTTTCACCTCTTTGTTTAGTTGAGTGTATCGAACCAACTGGTCTGAATAGAGTGGTACAAATTATAGGAATATTCCCATGAGATGATGAACTATTCCGTTCGATGAATTGGACGAACCACGCGATATAGGACATACTCGTTCGCTCATGCCACGTGCGCTCACTACTCGTGTTAGATATTAATGAGTTTGTCATTAGCAGCTAAACTTAAAGAACAAATTTAACTATAAGTTGTATATTTAGAAATAGTTAGTATTTAATTACTCAAATAGTTCAATATCAGTGGGTCACACTGTAACTAAAAATTGTATTAAATTAAAAAAGAGCTAGTAGTATATTATTAACCTTTAAATTAAAATAGAGAACTTAACCAGAGATTAAGTTAAAAAAATTATAAATTAATTAGAAAATGATCATTAGCTAATCATTAATAGTTAGGTCGGAAAAGGAAGAAAGAAAGGGGAAAATGAAAAAAAGAAAAAGAAAGAAATAAAAGAAAAATACCATGAAGGTAATCTCATCAATGTAGGGAGGAGGTTACCGAACCAACCTCATCCTCTCAACCAAACACAATCTCATATTATCCCATACAATCAACAAAGCACATTCGTATACCATTCCATACAATAAATCAAACAACCTGTCTGTACCATCCCAATCAAAACAATCACATCATACTTGTACCATCTTATCATATTCAACTTCATTCTACCAACCAAACACACCCTAAGTGAACAGACGTTTCTGACTTTGTGTTCCTAAAATTCCTGTCCAGCAAACAGTACGCAGTATTGAATATGCAAGAAATAGAGTTGCATGTTTTATTTTTTACTGAAAGGTGATATATGAATAAGCGTATGAAAAATTGCAACAGTAAAGGCGGTGGCGATGAAAAATGGAAGTAGAATTCCACATGTTTAAGCCATATCGTGCTCATACCAAGGTAGAATAACTGAAGTCTGAAGCCAACTTGTTACCTGTGCAGAGGTGTCATGCTGGACAATGACAGGTGAAAGGCAGGCGACACGCATTCGATCTCTGTACCTCAAATCTGTCTTGAGACAGGATATAGCATTCTTTGACGTAGAAATGACAACTGGGCAAGTAGTTTCAAGAATGTCTGGTGATACTGTGCTGGTTCAGGATGCTATTGGTGAGAAGGTAAGAACTTTTCCTTCAAGTAAAATGAAGAGCAAAGAAGCAAAATTCCGTTCATTATATTCCAACTCATATAAAAACTGACATAATTTGACTATTGTAAAATTCTTCAGGTCGGCAAGTTCCTACAGCTTGTGGCTACATTCGTCGGTGGCTTCGTTGTAGCATTTGTGAAAGGATGGCTACTATCTCTTGTCATGTTGGCATCCATACCTCCTGTAGTACTTGCTGGAGGAGCATTCTCGAAAATGCTGTCCAAAATATCAAGCAAGGGTCAAGCGTCATACAGTGATGCAGGGAATGTTGTTGAGCAGACAATTGGATCCATAAAAACAGTAAGTTCAGTTCGCTTAGTAATTTGAATAATGGCTAGTATCCATGTTCCTCTCAAAAAAAGAAAAAAGGTTATGAGTACTCACTAGTTATCTTGTGGCTACCCCTGTAAAATAGGTGGTCTCGTTCAATGGTGAGAAGCAGGCCATTGCATCGTACAATAAACTCATACACAAGGCATACAAGTCTGCTGTTGAGGAAGGACTTACCAATGGTTTTGGCATGGGTTCTGTTTTCTTCATATTTTTCTCAAGCTATGGTTTATCCATATGGTACGGTGGAAAGTTGATTCTTAGCAAAGGATACACAGGAGGAGATGTCATCACTGTCTTGTTTTCTGTCATGACTGGAGCAATGTGAGTTATTTACATCAAAATAGAATTCATAGCATAAATGCTTCATGCTGTTTGATTGGTAGAGACAATTTCAAATTGTTCGTTGCAGGTCTTTAGGCAATGCAACCCCATGTATGACAGCCTTTGCAGCAGGACAATCTGCAGCATACAGATTGTTCTCAACAATCAAGAGGAAACCAGAGATTGATCCTGACGACACAACTGGTAAGCAGTTAGAAGACATCAGGGGTGATGTTGAGCTGAAGGATGTGTACTTCAGCTACCCAGCGAGGCCTGAACAACTGATATTTGATGGATTCTCATTACATGTGTCTAGTGGCACTACAATGGCTATAGTCGGGGAGAGTGGAAGTGGTAAGTCAACTGTGATTAGTCTTGTGGAGAGATTCTATGATCCGCAGGCTGGTGATGTTTTGATTGATGGGATCAACATCAAGAGTTTACGGCTTGATTGGGTAAGAGGGAAGATTGGTCTTGTTAGCCAAGAGCCCTTGCTCTTTATGACCTCCATCAAAGATAATATAACATATGGCAAAGAGGATGCAACAATCGAAGAGATCAAGAGAGCAGCAGAGCTTGCTAATGCAGCAAATTTCATTGATAAGTTGCCCAATGTATGTGACCAATTCAATAAGTTAACTTGTGTAGATCCAAGTTCTTCTGCCTGAGCTGAGTGCTAATATTTACTTTTATCTCGTACCAGGGTTATGACACAATGGTTGGCCAACGTGGTGCTCAGCTTTCAGGGGGACAAAAGCAAAGGATTGCTATTGCAAGAGCAATCATTAAAAACCCACAAATACTTTTATTAGATGAGGCTACTAGCGCATTGGATGTGGAGTCAGAGAGGATAGTTCAGGAGGCACTGAACAGGATCATGGTGGACAGAACTACGCTTGTGGTTGCACATCGTTTGACTACTGTGAGGAATGCTGATTGCATATCAGTTGTTCAACAAGGAAAAATAGTTGAACAAGGTCAGGATCCCGTCCCCATTTTTCATTTTCTATTCATCACCTGTTTGAAATATTTTAACTGAATTGATCAATTTCTTACATTTTTTTTTTTTTTTGTATAGGTCCCCACGATGAATTGGTACTGAACCCTGATGGTGCTTACTCTCAACTTATTCGGCTTCAAGAAAGTCGTGAAGAAGAACAGAAAGTGGACCATCGAATATCTGATCCAAGGTCTAAAAGTAGAAGCTTGTCATTGAAGCGGTCGAATAGTAGAGATTCTGCAGGGAATAGTAGTCGGCATTCTTTCACCCTCCCCTTTGGCCTGCCAGGCTCAGTTGAATTGCCTGAAGGCAATGATACAAATGGGGAGGATCAGAAACAGCAGGGCGGTGATGGTGAAGTCCCAAAGAAAGCTCCTCTTGGACAGCTAGCAATTCTTAACAAGCCAGAGGTACCGGTTCTTCTGTTAGGTTCACTAGCTGCAGGAGTTCACGGAGTGCTTTTCCCAATGTTTGGCATAATGATTTCCAGTGCCATCAAAACTTTCTATGAGCCAGCAGATAAACTAAGAAAGGATTCTAGCTTTTGGGGTTTGATGTGTGTTGTGCTGGGTATCATTTCGATAATCTCAATACCAGCAGAGTACTTCTTGTTTGGAATAGCCGGAGGGAAGCTTATAGAGCGCATTCGTGCCATGTCATTTCAAAGCATCGTGCACCAAGAAGTTGCTTGGTTTGATGATCCTAAAAATTCCAGGTTGGTTACCGTTTCTTTCTTGATTTCTTCTTCCTCCAGATTCTATGAGCTTTACTTTTCGGGTACTAATGTTCAAATTGTATCTTACAGTGGAGCACTTGGTGCAAGACTGTCAGTTGATGCTTTGAATGTCCGACGATTAGTGGGAGATAACTTGGCCTTGGCAGTTCAGATTACCTCAACACTTATCACAGGATTTGTCATTGCTATGATAGCAGACTGGAAGCTCTCTTTGATCATCCTCTGTGTGGTTCCACTAGTGGGTCTTCAAGGTTATGCTCAAGTGAAATTTTTGAAGGGGTATAGTCAAGATGCTAAGGTAATCCATCAAAGAAAGCCTTTGAGCTGTTCTTCTTGTGATATGAAGATTTGCAAATAATTACTGAAATAAAATGTTAGTAAAGATATAGCATGTTCATATTCTCACTGTCTAGCTAGAACTATGATTTTATGAAGTTTATGAAATACGATAGAGTTTTTGAACTTCATAAAGAATAATAAGAACCAACGTGCATTCCAGATAATTGTTTTTCATAACTTGCTAAGTTAATGACAATGGATTGCTGGTTCTCCAGATGATGTATGAAGAAGCAAGTCAAGTGGCCACTGATGCAATTAGCAGTATCAGGACTGTAGCTTCTTTTTGTTCTGAGAAAAGAGTTACAAGAATATATGATCATAAATGCGAAGCATCAATGCATCAAGGAGTCAGAACAGGAATGATTGGAGGCCTTGGATTTGGTTTCTCGTTCTTGATGCTGTACCTTACATACGGTCTTTGTTTCTATGTTGGAGCGCAATTCATGCATCACGGCAAATCAAATTTTGGTGACGTTTTCAAGGTTTGTAAATGCAATTATTTCAGTACTATTTTTTCCCTTCAGAATTTTTCTTGTTCCTATTCAGTCTTTGCAGTCTTAATCTCTCCATCCTTAACCACAGTCACTACTTTTACGAGGTGATTTGACACAGTAATTCATACGTTACAGGTTTTCTTTGCACTGGTGTTGGCAACTATTGGAATATCTCAAACAAGTGCATTGGCTTCTGATTCTACAAAAGCCAAGGATTCAGCTATCTCCATATTTGCTTTGCTGGACCGAAAGTCGAAAATCAACTCAGACAGCGATGAGGGTTTGATATTGGACGAGGTCAAGGGCAACATCGACTTCCAACATGTCAGCTTCAAGTACCCAACCCGTCCAGATGTCCAAATCTTCAGTGATTTTACCCTGCACATTCCCTCCGCCAAGGTTAGCCTAGTTGTGTCCTTGTTGCATTGTGACCAATGTCATATCTTCTACAGTAATATAATTAGCAACTTACTTCCATTATGGTTTTATATAGACTGTTGCACTTGTTGGAGAGAGTGGTAGTGGCAAGTCAACAGTAATTGCTTTGTTGGAACGATTCTACAATCCCGATTCTGGTACTATTTCATTGGATGGGGTGGAAATCAAGAGCTTAAAAATCAATTGGTTGAGGGACCAAATGGGACTGGTAAGCCAAGAACCTGTGCTCTTTAACGACACAATCCGTGCTAACATAGCTTACGGGAAGCATGGGGACGTCACCGAGGAGGAGCTCATTGCGGCCGCAAAGGCATCCAATGCACATGAGTTCATATCAAGCCTGCCCCAAGGATATGACACCACTGTCGGGGAGAGGGGGGTACAGCTATCCGGTGGCCAGAAGCAGCGGGTGGCTATTGGGAGGGCCATATTGAAAGATCCTAAGATACTATTGCTTGACGAAGCGACAAGCGCTTTGGATGCTGAATCTGAGCGGATTGTGCAGGATGCCTTAGATCATGTGATGATTGGCAGAACAACGGTTATTGTGGCGCACCGCCTGTCAACGATCAAAGGTGCCGATATCATTGCAGTTCTCAAGGATGGTATAATAGTGGAGAAAGGAAGACATGAGGCGCTGGTGAACAATAAAGATGGGGTATACGCTTCACTTGTCGAACTTCGTTCGGCCCCATCATAATACCTAGGATAAATGTTTGCTCCTATCAATAGGCTTGTTATACATCTTCCTTGACCCTTTTTGTTTTGTTTCTACAATTGGGGCATATTAATTCTTTGGATTTTGAAGGGGAATTCAAGAAGTAAAGTGCTCTTTGTTGTATCTTTGTAGTGTAAGACTGTAAGCATTTAGAAAGAAAGCTTCTGCTTCTGATCTTGATTTTGATTTTGAAAGGTACATTGCCCACGTCGATGGGAAATGAGTGTGTGTGTGTATTTTGTGCTGTACCTAATACCTATATAATTATTTCAAGATCACCATGTAAAGTCAATAAATATTTTTAAGGATATGCAAAAGCTTTGCACAACATTCCATTAGAAGAAAGAAATCACACGACAGGGAGATACAAGCTAAACACAGCTGAACGAAAGGAGAAAAAACGACAAGCAGCGAAACAAACAAGGAAAAACGGAAACTAAAACTAAGCTAAAACAAAAATGAAACGAAAGAACCAAAAGGTGACCGACAGGACAAAAACAACTACTCCTTCGAATCTGCGACCCGACGGTGCCCGGCTGTTGTGCACCACTACTGATGCGCATGGAGAGCAAGCTGGAGAATCTGATCGCTAGAATTAACAATGTTGTTGAAGATCCTTTGATTGTGCTCCTTCCAAAGCATCCAAGAGACCAGAATGATACACTCATCTGTTTGCTTTCTTCGGCTCTCCGGTTGGGAATTCCGGGCAGCCAACCAATGATCTTGAAGGGTGTGCTGGCCGCTAGGAACTGGGCACAGAGAGCCCATCTGAATTATGAAGCGAGTCCAAACTTGCGCAGCGACAGCGCAACCTACCAGAAGATAGTCAATGGACTCTTCCTGGAGTCTACAAAAAAAAAACACAAACTCCCTAGTTTTGCAGTTCGCGATGCCTAAGGCGATCGGTTGTCCAACACCGCTGCCTAATAGCCAACCACATGAAGACTTTGCATTTTAGAGGCGCCCGAGCTTTCCAAATGGCCTCAGCACAAGGAAACCTTATCGACCCTGAGAAGAAAGCCCCGTAAGCCGACTTAGCAGAGTAGTGACTCGAGGGTGCCCAACACCAACTTACTGAATTAGCCTCATCCTGAGATAGACGAATTTGTTGCAACCTATGTCCCAGCCGTAGAACCTCCTCAACAGCTTGGTCACATGGCTGTCCCTGGATGTCTAAAATCCAATCATCATTGGTAAGAGCTTGAGCCACTATTCTTTTCCTCCGAATCGAATGACTAACCAAATGGACGATGAACGACGCGAAGCCTTGAATTGAGCAACCGTTCAGCCAACGGTCCTCCCAGAACAACGTGTTCTCTCCGTTGCCTATTCTGACCATAATGGAAGCCTAAAACATGTCGTGCTCCTCCCGGTTAGTCTGGAATAGTAACCGACCCCAAGGACGTGTATCCCAAGTTCTCTGTAGCCATTGCCAACGGATGCGCATGGCCTGCCCTAGCACACTCAAGTTGTGCACACCAAGGCCTCCAAACTGTATAGGGCGACAAACCACCGACCAAGCCACCAAGCAATTACCTTCTAAAATATTTTGTGACCCTTTCCACAGAAACGCTCGTCGCTTCTTATCAATTTCTTTGATTACCGACCGCGGAGGATCAAGGGTCATAAAATTATAGACCGCCATGGCGGACAGCACTGCCTTAACCAGAATCAAGCGCCCTCTTTGGGAAAGCAAACCGGCCTGCCATGCTTGCAGGCGGTTAGCGACCTTATCCACGAGAGGTTGAAAATCCACTCTAGATGGTTTTGTAACACCCCCCCTTTTTCTTCCCTTTTGTCAACCCCGTCGGACCCCCCCTACGCCGCCGACCAAAGACTGCCCTCGCCGATCCGTCGGTGCCTTGCCTGCCCGTGCCGCCCCTCGCAGACGCTCGTCCTTCTCCTTGCCGGACCCCACGCCGCTTTGTCCGTTGCGGTGTCCTCGCCGACCCGGTGCGTGTGCACGCCATCGTCGAGCCGTCCCGTCCCGCGTGCACACCACCTCGCGCCCCCGCGCGCGCGCGCGGCGCTCCGCCCGTCACCGTGCCGCTGCAGCCGATACCCCGTGCGCACGCCACCGAGACGCCATCATCACCGGCGTCGCACGCCCTGCCGGACCCCCCTTTCCCCGAGCCTCCCCACTCCTTCTTCTCGGCTATAAAGCCCCCTTCGGCACCTCCCTTGCTTCCCCCCATCTCCCCTTCTTCCCCAATCAAAGAAGATCAAGAAGAGGCCGAGGAAGAAGAGAGAAGAAAGAAGAGGAGTGGGGCGAAGCCTTATCTCCGTGAGCCGCGTCGCCGCCGTGGTGAGCTCCTCCGCCGACCGCTCCCTCGTTGTCGCCGTCGTCGTCGCCATCTCCTCCTCTTCCCCGCGCGTCGTCGCTCTTTCTTCCCCCTCCTGCGCGCGTCGCCGCCGCCCCTCCTTTCTCCCTCCCCTCCGGCCGCCGCCCGTGCCGCCTCTCTCCTTCCCCCTTCCGTGCGCCGCCGCCTTTCCCAGCCCCCCTTGCGCCACCTCCCCCTTCTGCCCCCCCGAGCCCCTTTTAGGGCAGGCCGCGCCCCTCGCCCGTGGGCTGCGCCTGCGGGCCGCACGCCTGTTCAGGCCGTAGGCCTCGGGCTGGGCCGCTTTCGCATTTTGGGCTGACCGGTTGTTTTGATTTTCTTTTGTTTTGATTTCCTCTTTTCTATTTCTAATTTAAAAGTGAGGCTTTAAAAATTAGTATCTCCCCCATTTTAGCTCCAAAAATTATAAAATAAATTTCTAAAAATTTGTAAATTCAAGATCTTGCTAATGGCATAGGTCTTGTTCAATTTGGAGTTCATTTGTGTATTCTTTTGTATTTAATTGCTCTTTTTGCTTGTCTGTGCCTTTTTCCGGTACGTTCGTCCGACTAGGATTTGAAGACGCCGGAGACCCCCAAGTTGATCAAGCCCAAGATTATCAAGATCCTCTAGCCTATATCCCAGGCGAGTCAATACTTTGATCATCTTGAGCCTACATTTTATGCAAGTTGTATTCTTTTAAAATAGCAAATTGCATGCTTTAATTCTTTAATCAAATGTATGTTAAAGCTTAAGGTAGTTAATACCCATTTGATGATTAACTAATTATTATGTCATCCTTGACAACTTGAATCCCTTAATTCCATTGTCACCCTAGTAACTATATGGTAATACTAGCTATAGGTTGTACTTAAGCGACATGCTAGCCTTGCTTAAGTACCGGGACATTAAACTGTCCCAATCATCATCCTTTCAAACATAAAATGATTTGGGCAGTCATTACGGGTAAATGGCTGAGATGGTTGAATTGTTGTGTTTTGCTTCTCAAAAACCCTAAAATTGCTATTACCATATCTGGGTGGATGGAGAGGTGGATGGTATGACAATGGGTGCTAATGTAGCCCACAGAATGTCATTTTGTGGATGGGATGTGGAATGAACCGCCCAGATAACTCCTAAGGACTTAATCTTGTCACGACCTCCCGTGTAAAACAAGTACAACCACAAGTCTGCGACAAACCGCGACTTGGCTTAGTAAATTTATCGAATCCTGAAAGTCATCTCACTGGTGGATAAATGGCACGCGCAAGCTTGCGGTACATCCAGCTTGACGGGGACACCAATAAAAGGTGAAGTTGCCAACGTCGTGCGGTACATCCAGGCGCTGCGGTACAACATCCCTCGCGAACGTATGGGTGTAACCCCATGTGGGTGAGATGATGGAAAGGACGAGGTAGTTGAAAAGTTATTGTGACAACCTCTCGACTACACGACTACGGAATCGTGTAGGGCAACGAGTTAATTGTCTCTTGTGGGTAAAGTGTACAGTCTCTGCAGAGTTATAAACTGTTTAAACAGCCGTGCCTACGGTCAAAGGCGGACATGGGAATCTTTACTCGAGTTAGTTCTATTTCAAAAATCTTGTGGTTGGGATGAAAAATGTGGTGGGCTCACCTAGCCCTGAGATTGGATTTTGCCTGAGTGCTTGAACTCAGTGATGTTGGTAATTGGGGACAGACCCAATCAAAAGTAAGCATAAGGTAGAGTTTCCGACGGAGGGAACCTCTGCTATTATAAATTATTGCACAATTACTCTATTTAGCAAAAATGCAATTTGTTAAAAATGCTAAGTAATAGGACTTTGTATTTATGATAATTGAAAATATTGCTTTAGCAAATAAAAGAACCTGAGCCATCCTTGTTAAGCCTTGCATGTATATTATTGCATTGTGTATTGGCTCGCGAGCACGGAAGTTGTGCTCATCCTCGCTCTCTCCCCAAAACCCTCGGAGCGGGAACTCCGGAGATTACGACTATTACGAGGATCCGAGTTGGAGGCCCGGAGATAATGAAGCGTAGTGTAGTCTTTAGATGTTCTAGTCTCGCTTGATCCGCTTGACTCGTCGGTACTTGCGTGCATCCAATATTACCCAAGCCATGGTTAATACTCCGCCGCGACACAGGTTTCCCCGATCGCTTGCTCGTGGAGAGATGTGTTCTCACCCCCTTTGCTTCCGTTGTCGCCCGCTTTTGTAATGTAATCAATTTGGCCTGTTCGCCGTATTGTAAAACTTCGACCGACGAGGTCTATGTAAACTCGTTGTGTTAATTAATGAATGGTATGGTTTCGTCATGTATGAATTGATTGATGATGTATCTGTGAGTGCTAGCTACTGATCCAGGGAATAGCACAGTGTTTCACAGAGGATTCTGGATTAGAAAATCCGGGTCCGACAGTTTCTGTAACGAAAGTGGTAAGCCAAGATATTTACACGGGAAAGGAGCGATGTTACACTGCAAACTGTCGATGATGAGCTGGTTCTGCTGATCATTGCATCTGATTGGAGAAAAATAGCTCTTGTTCATGTTGGTACGCAGACCAGAAGCCTCACCAAAGAGGTGGAGAACTTCCTTGATGGTTAAAAGATCTTCACACACCGGTGTTAAGAACACGACTGCATCATCCGCATACAACGAGAGACGATGAAGCAGACCTCAACAGCCTCCAATCAAATGAAGTAGAGCCTCTTTTCCTGCTGTGAGGATCAGGTTGTTGAGCACATCTATCGTAATGATGAACAATATTGGAGATAACGGATCTCCTTGACGCAATCCGCGACCATGCCAAACCGGCCTTCCAGGCTGTCCATTAACCAGAATTCTGGTGGAGGATGACAGAAACATAATATTGAGCCAAGAATACCACCTTGGATCAAAACCTTTGTGCCGAAGAATTTCCAACGAAGTCTCTAAATATCATGTAATATGTTAATTCTCTAGCTACGTTGTTCTTAGGGTTTAATCTTACTACAGTTAAATGCGTAAAGTCTGTAATTATTTCAAGATCACCGGATGACAAGAAGCAAAACTTACCACCGCACCGACAATGGCACGGTTGGCATCGGAGGATCAGAGGCGCCGTACGCACCGTACCCCTAACAGCCATCGGCGCAAGCAGAGAGGATATCCTAACGAAGCCCGTCAATTCAGGCGAACCACGCGGCGCACACGACGGCCGCCACCGCGAGGACTGAGCCGGGTCCGTGGGCACGAACAGCCCCAGTCCCCGGCGGCGTCGACGAGCCGCGATCACATGGGTACGCCGGTCGGGCGTAGCGCATCCAAGGGGGCGGCGGCGGACCGGGTGGTGGCAGCGGCGGCGGCCCCACTGCGCCGCCCGTCGTGGAAACCAGAGCGAGGCTTCTGCCACAACGAGTTCGGCGCGGCCGGCGTTGGCACCGTTGATCAGGAGACCGGAGGCTTACCCCACCCGGGCCTTCAACTCGGCCATGGGCTTCTCCTTAGACTGTTAGGCCAGATCATGGCCTATGGCCTTCAACTCCCAAAAATGGCCTATGGGCTTCTCCCAAAAATGTAAGACTTGGTCATTTTGTTTGCCCCCTCAGTTTTTCTCTCTTCCTCTTTCTCTCCCTCGATCTCTCTTAAACCCGCACATCATCGTCCCCACCACGCCGCCGGGGCCTTCGACCTCCCACGAATTGCGCTCACGCCTCGCTGCCTCCGCCTAGCTGGGTTCAAGAAATCATTACCGCCGAAATTTCGACAGTTACCGACGAAAATCAGTCATCTTGGTGGGCACCCGTATGGAACAGTATTAAGGCATAGTCCATTCATCAGTCGTGAGAGGATGAATCTTGTCATTCTAGGTGCAAATTCAACCCGTATGAGACTTACACTAAAAGCTTTGTATATTAACAATACTTCAGCACAATATTTTTAATATCTTTTTGCTTCTTGCTTTGGAATTGATGGGGGATTGTTGGAAATTGGTCCATACGAGTAAGGCTCATTCTCTATAATCTAAAGCATGTATGGTTTAGTACTATATTACTAAGGCAAGGTGGAGGTGACCAACATATAAGGTGGAGTTCTTGCCACTCTTTGAAACATGTGACACATGGATGAGGGTGACACGAGGAGGGTTTTGGCTAAACACACACACGTGCACGTATTCGTGTATTTTTACGTGAAAAATCGTGTGACTTGTGACCGTACTGTGACGTGGCGCGCCACTTGGCAGATCAAGTACACCTTATTTTTGTTGAACCATACATCTCTCTCTGTTTGAATAAGATTCAAATATTTGAATTTAAGGTTTTATTGGGTGATGATGACATACAGTTACCAGTGGATAAATGGCTAATTAAGTGTGTCAGTTACTAGTAAGTAAATGATTGTTTAATCAATCGATTCACGATCTGCATCTACATACATACATACACACACACACACACACACACACACACACACACACACACATATATATATATATATATATATATATATATGTGTGTGTGTGTGTGTGTGTGTGTGTGTGTGTGTGTGTGGAGACGTCTAGAGCATAGTGCGTAGAACCACTGTCTCTATTTCTTCCTTCTGCAAACCTATGCTGTTGTATTACACCGCCTGAATCTTGTCGGATCTTCTTCTCGACGTGTACCGTGAAGAAAGGGAGCGGTATCTCCGAGCTGTTGCTATCGTGAAGACCTGCACGGGGGCCGGTAATATGGTTTCTGGGCAGCGCACTTATGTGCGATCGCTTGTTTCGTTAATTCATCTACGTTTCTGCACTGCAACGAGTCTGCGTCTGCACTGCTTCCTGTTCTTCATCAGATCCATCAGTAAGTCTTTCGTGTGACTGATTGACTTGTTTATAGTCTATTTTTTCATATTTTGCGAAGTACAATAAGTTGCCTGCTATTAGTACTGATTTATGCATCATTAGTCATTTACACAATATTTGCCTTCTATTAAAATCTGAAATTAAAATATTGCCATCATTTTCAACACAATTGTCATCACTCACCGTTTGAGTACTGTAAGGAACGCCCACTGCATATCCGTTGTTCATCGAGGAAAATTACTTGAACAAGGTTAGTATTATCTATATTATATCCTCTCTTTTTTTACTGTCTTCACTCTGCTTATTGACATATCAAACCAAGTTGATATGCTTCCTACATTGCACAGGTACTCACGGTGAGCTGGTGATGAATCCTGATGGTGCTTACTCTCAACTTATTCGCCTACAAGAAACCTGTGAGGAAGAGCAAAAGTTAGACTGTAGAAGGTTGTCTTATTCAGGGTCTAAAAGTAGAAGGTTGTCACTGAATCGATCGATAAGTATAGGTTCTGCAGGGAATAGCAGTCGCCACTCTTTCACCCTCGCCTTTGGCTTGCCTAGCTCTGTTGAGTTTCTTGAGTGCAGCGCTAAAGATGGTGAGAACTGGGAAGAGAAAGGTGACGAAAACGAGGTCCCGGAGAGAGCTCCAATCGGCGGACTAGCTAATCTTAACAAGCCAGAGGCACCGGTTCTTTTGTTTGGGTCTCTAGCTGCAGGAGCTCATGGAGTACTATTCCCGGTATTTGGTTTAATGATTTCCAATGCCATCAAAGCTTTCTACGAGCCACCGCATAAACTACAGAAGGATTCTAGCCATTGGGCTTTGATGTGTGTTGTGTTGGCGATCGTTTCTATAATTTCGATACCAGCAGAGTACTAATTGTTTGGAGTAGCTGGAGGGAAGCTCAGAGAGCGTATCCGTGCCTTGTCATTCAAAAGCATCATGCAGCAAGAAGTTGCTTGGTTTGATGATACTTCGAATTCCAGGTTGGGCGCCATCTGGTCCTTGTTTCTTGATCCCTCTTTCTGCCTTTCGGGTTGTTTTAAGTTTCCGTGTATTAACAGTTAACTATTTCTTATAGTGGAGCACTGAGTGCAAGACTGTCAGTCTGTCGATGCCTTGAATGTTCGGCGTTTAGTTGGAGATAACTTGGCCTTGATAGTTCAGACTACCTCGACACTTGTAGCAGGATTTCTCATCGCTAAATAGCAGACTGGAAGCTGTCGCTGATCATCATGTGTGTGATTCCACTTGTGGGTCTTCAAGGCTATGCTCAAATCAAATTCTTGAACGGATTCAGTCAAGACGCCAAGGTAATCCATCAGAGAGTGACTTTGTAGTACTTTCTGTTGGGTTGATCTCGGCTAACGGCTAACGAACTCCGAGAATCAGGGGATCACGCCCCACTCGCGCCCTGATTGGGGGCGCAACCAACGCACGTTTGGTTTCGGTCCCATCCATCAAGCGCAAAATAAAGATAGGGGACTTGGCAGGCCTCTTTCCCGTGTGGTTCTAGGCTGACGAAGTCCCAACAACCCGATCTATCCTGTGCGCTACGGTGGGCAAAGACCGAAAGCTGCCGCCGTCACCACGACATCGCCGCCCTCGCCCACGCCTCCTCAGCGACCATCGACGCCTCTACACCGACGCATCTTCATCCTGATAGCATCTTCAGGTTCGGGTACGTATCTCACGCTTCCGCTCTAAGGATTATGCTACGTGTCCATGATTGAGCTAGGGTTAATGTCGTTAGATCATGTTTAGCCTCAGTTTTTAACTCACATTTGGTATCAGAGCCCCCTAGACTCGTCTTGAACCCATTTAGTCCAAACCGAACTTGGTATGCCCAGATCTCTCTCGGTTTAGCACTTAGAAGGAGGGGAATGAAGAATTTTTGCAAAATCCTAACGAAATCCCATTTATCAGAACCACCCGAGCCTTCTTCCCCAAATCGGAACCCTCAAACCCGAATCAGAACCCTAAAGTGCGGCGGAGACTTACGTTTTTGATGATTCACCGGAGTCTCTTCGGGTTCGGGCGCCATCGTAGCTCCATTCGATGGCGGCGCGCGCAACCTAGGTCACACGCCGCCGCGCCGCCGCCTCAAGTCGCCGCTCCGAGCGCTCCCTATGCGCGAGCGCCACCGCGACGTCGCGTCCTCGCGCGTGCGCCCGAGAGCCGCCCAATTTTTTTGGAGTGAAGGGGGAGAATGAAATTAGGGTTAGGGTTTTTTGAGATTTTATATCGCTCGGGATAGCTCTCGGCCGTCCGATCAGATCCAACGATCGTGGTTTTCGGGCCGGCCGAGAGGAGTTGGGCCGGCTGTTTTTTCGGCTGTCCGATTAGATCCAACGGTTGTTGTGGATTTTCGGGCGATGGAGTGGGATCCATCCTCATCTGTCCGAGAGATCCAACGGTCATCATCGATTTCGGGCTCCAGCTGCAAATTGGGCCGCCCGTGTGGAATTGGGTCGCACTCGATGTTGGGCTGTTTTCCTTTTTGGGCAGCCCTGCAACAATAGGCCCTTTTCTTTTTCAGAGCATTTTCCTTATGTTTAAGTCTTTCTTTTATGTACTGATTTAATTAATGTTTGTTGCCTAATAACAATGTATTATTACCTCAATTTTTATGTTTTATCTTTGATTAAAATTGAACCAACAAGATATTTTAATTAGAGATTTTATGTTTTATTTTGACATTATGTATGCACATGATTACATTCTGGCCAACGTTGATTGTAGTCGTGTGTCGTCATATTAATTGTTAAGTTCTTTTTCATTTTGAGCCCAACGGTGATATAATTAGAGCTATAGTTTTGCATGTTATTAATCAGATCAACGTAGGGTTAATTGCATACAATATATTTTTATGTTATTTCTAATTTTGCCCTGTATTTTCATATTCAGCAATAAATGCTTCAAATATTGCCGTCACAATTGATAATATTGAGCAGCTTACGGGGAGCAGCTTTCCCACTTGGAAAGAAATAATTCATGTTATCCTTGGAGTTTTAGACCTTGAATATGCGTTAAGGGTGACCGCTCCCGTTCCCCCCACCGAAGGTGAGGAAAATTATGATGAGAAAAAGGAAACTTATGAAACTAATGCTGAGAAATGGGAGCGGTCCAACCGTCTATCACTAATGATTATGAAGACCTCTATCTCAATTGGGATCAGGGGAGCAATCCCCGATTTCAAAAATGCTAAAGAGTATTTGGCTTCAGTTGAGGAGAAATTCAAATGCTCCACTAAAGTTATGCCAGTACTTTAATCCAGAGGCTCTTAACCACTAAGTATGATGGGTCCGGCAGCATAAGAGAATATATCATGATGATGACCGATATGGCTGGAAAGCTCAAGGACATGGACATAGAGATATCTGATAGTTTCCTAGTCCGCTTTATTATAAATTGTCTCCCTTCTGAGTACACGGCACTTAAGATCAATTACAATACTCAGAAAGAAAAATAGAGCATGAGCGATTTAATCGCCATGTGTGTCCAAGAGGAAAAAAGAATAAGGACGGAAAAGAAAGATCTTGCGCTTCAAGTTGGTGGCTCTAACAAAAGGAAGTTCCAATGGGACTTCAAATCCAAGAAAAAGCTGTAATTCTCCCTAAATTCAGATAAGTCAGGGCCTAAGGTGCACAATGCACCTAAGCCCCATGTTGCTCCTACTGGAGCACTTAAAGCAGGTGAAGGTCACTTCTGCAAGCAGGCAGGGCATTTCCAGAAGGATTGTGTCGGTTTTTTGAAGTGGTCGCAAAAAAGGGTAATAATACAATAACATTCATTGATAACACTCTTTATGTTGATTTCTCCCTTAATTCTTAGTGGATTGACTCAGGTGCAACTGTGCACGCTACCAACTCTTTACAGGAATTCCTTACCGCGAGAACACTAAGAAAGGGGGAGTGAAGTCTTAGAGTCGCGGATGGAAAAGAAGCCGAAGTAGAATCAGTTGAATCTATTTCATTAGTTTTAGATACCGGCTTTATGCTTCGCCTTAATAATGTAGTCTATATTCCTTCATCAAGAGGAATTTGATTTTGGTTTCTTTATTAGACGATGAAGGTTTTAAGTGTAATTTTGGTGACAATAAACGCATTATTACATTTAATTCAAATGATGTTCATCTTGCTTTTAGACAAGACAAGCTCTATATGCTTTCTCTTAATGAATCTCTTGTGTCTTTGAATGTATGTGATGCTAAGCATAAAAAGAATAATGAGACTTCTTCGAAACTATGACATTGTCGTTTAGGCCACATTTCGACGGGGAATGGAGCGTCTCATTAAGGAAGAAATTCTCCACCCATTAGATTTCTCTGACTCAGACCATTGCATTGATTGCATTAAAGAAAAATATGTAAAGCAAATAAAGAAGGGAACCACTCGCAGTACAGGACTCTAAGAATTAATTCATACTGATATTTGTGGTCCTTTTCCTATGACATCAGTGGATGGTTTTGATTCCTTCATTACATTCATTGATGATTTCCCCCGTTATGGTTATATCTTTCTCATTAAAAATCGATCTGAGTCACTTGACAAATTTAAGATATTTAAGGCTGAAGTTGAAAATCAGCACAACCTAAGAATTAAAGTGGTAAGATCGGACCGTGGGGGAGACATGCCTCTTATGGGCAAATTCTTGGCCCTCTCGCTAAGTTCCTTTAGGAAAATGACGTTATTGCCCAGTATTCTACACAAGGTGAACCTCAGCAGAATGGGGTAGCTGAGAGACACAACCGTACACTTATGGTTATGGTACAGAGCATGCTTAGCTATTCTAGTTTACTAATTGGTTTGTGGATGGAAGCACTAAAGACAGTCACACATATTCTTAATCGGGTTCCCAGTAAATCAGTGCCTAAGACACCTTATGAATTATGGACTGGGAGGAAACCAAGTATAAAATACTTACGAGTGTGGGGTTGTCGTACTGAAGCTAAGATATTTAATCCACATATTGGGAAATTAGACCATAAGACAGTAAGTTGCCATTTTATTGGGTACCCTGAGAGATCCAAAGGGTATCATTTTTATTGTCCTGATAAGATAACTAAGTTTGTAGAAATAAAGCACGTTGTGTTCTTAGAGAATAACGAGGACCTGGAGCCCAGGAAAATAGATCTTGAGGAGAAGCGGGTTTATGTTCCTTCACCACTTATCCTAGAGACCTTTATTCCTGTGCCTCAGGTGGTTGCACCTCCAATAGAGAATACTGTTGTTGCACCCACTGTTAAGGTCTCTGAAATTCCTAATGTTGCACCTAATGATGAGCCTCAGCAGTCTCCTGTAATAATTGATGAACTTATTAGAAGATCACAGCGGGAGAGAAGATCTATCATCCCAAATGATTATATTGTTTATATGAATGAGGATATTTGTCGGTGTTTTAGAACTGATCTTATATAAAGATTATTTGATTCGGGGGGGGTCTCCACAATTGATCACGCAGACAAAGGTGACACGGGAATTTTTATACAGGTTCGCCTTCTCTAGAGAGGATAATAACCCTAATCCTGTGTGTGTTGTATCGGGTATCCTGATTACAATTAGGGAAAAGACCTGTCTTCTTTTCCCCTCTAAAAAGTCTCTCCCTATTACCTCTAAAAGATGCATATTTATAGTATGTTGTGAAGGCGGTAGTCGTTCCAGGTCAGGAGGCGCTCATTACTCCATAATAATGGGAGTAATTACTGGAGTAGTAACATCCCCACGTTGCCTGGCGGTTATCAATCAAAGATAATGATGAGTTACACGTAGTTATTCCAGGTATAACTACATATCTTAACTGCTCAGATCTCACAATTAACAGGGCCTACTGGCGAGTAGGCCTGGTTATCTGTGGAGAAGTCGTAGCAGGACTTACGACCAGAAGGTAGTCGTAGAAAAGCTTACGACTGGATGCTCGTTGTAGAAAGACTTACGATCAGAGATAATCGTAGAAGAACTTACGATTATATGGTAGTCGTAGAAAGACTTACGACTATGGGGGTGCTCGTAGAAGAACTTACGACCACCTGATTGATTTCTCCCTTACTATTGCAAAGGGGTATACTCGGTAGTTGTGTGACGTCATATTTATCCATATTAAATTATAATAAAATAAGGATTATTAGATCCTCGTCAATATTAATGACATAGGGATCACCTCTTATAAGGAGGCCATGATGAGTGAACATTCTTCTAAGTGGCTTGATGCCATGAAGGATGAACTAAAGTCTATGAGCACTAATGATGTATGAGACTTAGTAGAAATTCCTGACAAAGTCAAAACAGTATGCTGTAAATGGGTCTACAAAACCAAGTATAACTCTAAGGGAAATGTCGAAAGGTTCAAAGCAATGCTTGTAGCAAAAGGCTTCTCACAAAGAGAGGGGATTGACTATAATGACACTTTTTTCTCTTATCTCAACTAAAGATTCATTCAGAATCATTATGGCACTTGTAGCTCATTATGATTTAGAACTACATCAGATGGATGTTAAGACGGTATTCCTTAATGGTGACTTGCAAGAAAACGTTTACATAGCTCAACCAGAAGGTTTTGTCGTGGAAGACAAGGAGTATATAGGATGTCGACTTAAGAAATCGATTTATGACTTAAAACAAGCGTCGAGACAGTGGTACCTCAAATTCGATAAGATCATAAGGAATTTTGGTTTTAAGGAAAATGAAGTTGATAACTGCATATATGTTAAGTTCAGGGGGAGTAAATTCACCATCTTAGTGCTTTATGTGGATGACATCTTATTGACCAGCAGTGATAAGGATATGCTGTTTGAGACCAAGAGATTTCTTTCATCTAATTTTGATATGAAGGATCTTGGTGATGCCTCTTACATTCTTGGCATTGACATTCACCGAGATAGGTTCAAAGAAATATTAGGTTTATCTCAGAAGGCATACATTGACAGAGTACTGAAGAGATATAATATGCATAAGTGCTCTGGCTCGCCTGCTCCTATTGTTAAGGGCGATAAGTTTGGGACATTTCAATGTCCAAGGAACCAATATGAAACTGATCAGATGAAGTTGGTTCCTTATGCTTCAGCTGTCGGAAGCATTATGTATACTCAAGTATGCACACACCCTGATTTAGCTTTTATAACCGGGATGCTTGGCAGATATCAGTCAAATACAAGACTAGACCACTGGAAGTCCGTTAAGAAAGTCTTGCTCTATATGCAAGCTACTAAACATTTCATGCTCACATATAATAATTCTGATAACCTTGAAGTTGTTGGTTATTTAGATTCAGATTTTGCAGGATGTGTTGATACTAAGAAATCCACATCAGGTTATATCTTCACACTTGCTTGGGGAGCTATCTCGTGGAAAAGCTCCAAACAAACCCTTACGACATTTTCAACGATGCAAGCTGAGTTTGTGGCATGTTATGAGGCCACCGGGCAGGCTGTATGGCTTAAGAACTTTATCTCGGAACTTAGAGTGGTAGACAGCATCTCTAAACCACTCACCTTATACTGCGATAACAAACCCGTAGTCTTTTATGCGTGTAACAACAAGTCAAGTGATGCTGCCAAACACATTGACATTAAGTACCATATTGTGAAAGATAGAATCCAGGATCAAACCATTAGTATCAAGCATATTAGTACTAAGTCAATACTTGCGGATCCGCTTACTAAAGGCTTACCACCCAATATTTCTCGTGATCATGTTGCCGGCATGGGTTTATTGGAAAACCTCTGATTCTGGATAAAATGACCTTAAAGAAAAACCAGCTCCCATTAAGTATAATGAATATTCATTTTAAGATAAAATAGTACACTATAGGTACTGGGGTTGTATGACATTTCATTGGCCATACGACGTATTACCTTGGTATGTTGTTTTTATTGAGAATGGACTTATGATGTTAGCTTTACGATCAAAGGGGAGAATGTTGGGTTGATCTCGGCTAACGGCTAACGATCTCCGAGAATCAGGGGGTCACACCCCACTCGCGCCCTGATCGGCGGTGCAACCAACAAACGTTTGGTTTCGGTCCCATCCATCAAGCGCAAAATAAAGATAGGGGACTCGGCAGGCCTCTTTCCCGTGTGGTTCTAGGCTGACGAAGTCCCAACAACCCGATCTATCCTGTGCACAACGGTGGGTGAAGACCGAAAGCTGCCGCCGTCACCACGACATCGCCGCCCTCGCCCACGCCTCCTCAGCGACCATTGATGCCTCTACACCGACGCATCTTCAACCTGATGGCATCTTTAGGTTCGGGTACGTGAATCACGCTTCCGCTCTAAGGTTTAGGTCGGGTGTTCATCTTTGATTCTAGGGTTAATGTCATCTACATCATGTTTAGCCTTAGATTTTTCCCACACTTTCCTGTTTCATATGAGGTTTACTTAATTGTTAAGGCTATTTGTTGATTGTGTTCATATGATAAATATGGTTAAGTCCCTAAATTTTACGGAAAATAATAGGGACCAACCTTCAGTACTTCACACTAGACTATACATTTCACATTTGTGTTTCATAACATGTTGATAACGATCTAATATGTTCACAAATGATGTATGAAGATGCAAGTCAGGTGGCCACTGATGCAGTCAGCAGCATCAGAACAGTAGCTTCTTTCTATGCCGAGAAGAGAGTGATGAGAACACACAATCGCAAATGTGAATCCTCAGTGAAGCGGCGGGGGGTCATAACAGGGATGATCGCAGGCCTTGGTGCTTTACTCCACATACGGTCTTTGCTTCTATGTCGGAGCGCAATTCGTAAGCCATGGGAAATCCAGTTTCAGCGGCGTCTTCAAGGTTAGTGAATGTAGCACTTCATAAAATAAACAAATTATTCCTGCAATCTTAATCCCTCCATGCTCAACCAGAGTCCCTCATTTAATTGGGAGATCGCACACAGCCAGACAGCCAGTGCACACCTTGCAGGTGTTCTTTGCGTTAGTTTTGGCGACTCTTGGAGTATCTCAGACCAGTGCACTGGCTTCAGCTTCTACCAAGGCCAAGAATTCAGCCAGCTTCATATTTGCTTTGCTAGACCGAAAGTCAAAGATCAACTCGAGCAGCGATGACGGCTTAACATTGGATGAAGTCGACGGCACCATCGATTTCCGACACGTCAGCTTCAAGTACCCAACCCGGCCAGACGGGCAAATCTTCAGTGATTTTTCCCTGCACATTTGGGAGAAAAAAAATTCCTATAGGACTTGGTTTATAACTCTATTGGTGTGGACCAACTTCATCATGTGACACATGTCTTTTTATGAATCTCAAAACGTACAGCCACATAAATCACTGATGCAAATTTTCACGAATTGAATACTGAAAGCTAGCATGTCACGCTTTGAGATTCGTGAAAAGACACGTATCATACGGTGAAATTGGTCTACATTGATGAAATTATGGAATAGATCTTATATAATTTTTTTTCCACATTCAGCACCGTCTTGTTGAATGGGGTCGACTTCAAGAGCTTAAATGTCAAATGGCTGAGGGATCAGATGGGGCTTGTGGGCCAAGAGCTCCCAGTCAGATCCATCACTATTTATTCTCAAGAAAGGTTTCGTCTACAGCACATCTTCTTTTATATGTCAATGGAATTATTCTGACGGTGTCCTCTTCGTCAACTCTACATCATATTATCCGGTTGTTGAGCGGCGAATTTGCCATGAAGGACCTTGGAGCTCTACACTATTTTTTGGGCATCTCGGTTACACGTACTAGTGATGGCATGCATCTTTCTCATAGAACTTATATTGAAGATATCCTTTCTCATGCTACCATGAGCGGGTGCAATCCGGTTATCACACCTGTAAACACACGGTCCAAACTTTCAACATCTACTGGACTTCCTGTTGTCGATCCTACACACTATCGGAGTTTGGTAGGTGCTTTACAGTATGTTACATTGACTCGACCAGATATTTCTTACGTCGTTCAGCAGATTTATCTATACATGCATGATCCTCGTGAGCCACATCTCAACTTGATCAAGTGTTTTCTTCGCTACCTCAAAGAGACCATTGATCTTGGTCTTCAACTTCACTCGACTGCCTCCGACAAACTAGTAGTGTATTCTGGTGCTGACTGGGCAGGTTGTCCCGACACATGGCAATCAACCTTCGGATATTGCGTCTTTCTTGGTGACAATCTTATCTGATGGTCCTCCAAGTGACAGACTACCGTTTCTCGATTTAGTGCCGAAACAGAGTACAGGGCTGTTGCAAATGCTGTGGCCAAATCCTATTGAGTCCGTCAATTACTGATCGAGCTTAATCGACCTCTTCATGTGTGCACCGTTGTATACTGTGACAATATTAGTGCCGAGTACCTTTCCGCTAATCCGGTTCAACATAAGCGCACTAAACATGTTGAGATCTTGGAGAGGCAATAAACTTTGTATTCATATATAACTTTTTTTACACTGTACTATATATTGTGAGTAATACAACGATCAAAGGCATTGCGGATTTGCAGCCTTTGTTTCAAGCCAAACACATCCGTGAGGCACACAGTGACCCGATACAGGGGAGCATGAGTAGCGTGGTGAGGCTGCTCATGAGGATGGAGGTCAAGTTGGCGCTCAGGATAGCAGCACGCTCATGCTGGCCTCTGTCCAAGATATACCGCCGGTAATAAGACATGTCGTTGATGCCAGAGAACTACATATTTAATTCCATGCATGCGCCCACAGTGGCGCTGCCACAACTTTTTGGCCATCCTGCCACCGTTGGCACGCGACGCGTCACCTTCCCCGCCAATTGCCTCCGCTCTACAAGCGGCCGAGAGGAAGCTATGATGTTTGCTTGTAAGATGCTAAATATAATTTGCCGCTCAAATGTGCATGCATGGAGTTAGTTTACATACTTCGCAAGAGAATAGGGGCACGTCCGCTCAAGACCCAAACCTAGTGGGAGAAGTGTTGTTAGTGTTTGTTAATGTGATCAGGTGATCGTTTGGATATGTTTGTTGAAAGAACTGGATACTTGGCGTGACCCACCTGTCAGCACACAGATTTTGGAGAGAAGAGAGAGAGAGAGGAGAGAACGCATCACTGTCGGACCCGGATTTCGTAATCCAGAATCCTCTGTGAAAATACTGCGCTATTCCCTGGATCAGTAGATAGCGCTCACAGTACACATTGCTGAATCATTTCATACATCGCGTAGACCAAACCATTCATTAATACAAGCATCCGAGTTCAAATAGACCACGTCGGGTCGAGTTTACAATAGGGCCGATCAGGCCAAATGAGTTCATTACAAATTCTCGAGTACGATAGCGGAAGCAAAGGGGTAGAGCAAGTCTCTCCACGAGCAGCGGATCGGGTACTAGGTGTACGACCGATATTAGCCAATGGCTTGGATAATATAGGAGGTACACAAGTACCAACGGAGCCAACCAGACTGAGGCGAGACCTAGACTACAAGAACTATACTACTCCTCTTCATTTCCTTGCTCTTCGGCGTCCAGGTCCTCGTAGTAGGCGTAGTCTCCACGATCTGCGGGTTACGGGGTTGGGGAAGAGCGAGGATGAGCACAACTACCGTGCTCGCGAGCCAACACACAGTATGCAATATTATACATGCAAGGCTTAACAAGGATGACTCGGGTTCATTTATTTGCACAAAGCAATATTTTGAGTACCAATATTAAAAAGTCCTATCACTTAGCATTTTAACCAAATTGCATTTTTGTTAAAGAGATTACTTGTGCAATATTTGTAACAGTAGAGGTTACCTCCACCTCATGCTTATTTTTGATAGAGGTTACATCCACCACTTAACATTACTGGGGTACACCCACCCAGGGAAAACCAAAACCAGGGTCACAGCGACCCATCACATTTTATCCCGCCCACAAGGTTTTATAAACAGAACTAACTCTTGTAAGTTCCCATGTCCGCCCATGACCGTGGGCACGGCTATTCGAACAGTTTATTACACTCTGCAGAGGTTGTACACTTTACCCACAAGAGACAATCATCCTGACATATACACATGTTTCCGTAGACATGTGAGTCAAGGGGAGATCGTCACAAGGCCTTTACAATGCATCCACCAGTATTTGTTACACCCGCTAAGGTTTCACCTGAGAAGGTTTACGCTCACGTAGACCCGTCAACCCCTTTCCCAGACCCCCTCTTGCGCCACACGGCTTACGTTCACATAGACCCGTAAGTCGTACACCCCAACCCATAACCACAAAGGCTTATGGCGTAGCGGGTCATCTGCCTGGTGCAACTCATACTAACGGATACAAATTATTCAGCCAGGTCGACACCATTATAGACATGTGGTCGTACTGTTTTACATTGGGAGGTCATCACAGGATTAAGTCCTTAGGGACCATCTGGGCGGTTCATACCACATACCATCCACAACCAACATTTCTTGGGCTGCATTAGCACCCACCAACATACCATCCATCATACCACCCGCCCAGATGTGATAAGCAATTTTTTTGGGTTTTTAAGAGGTAGGAAAAATACAACATCATAACCATCTCAGTCATTTACACCCAATGACTGCCCAAAATCATGTTCATTTCAAAAGATGATGAATGGGGTAGATGATACCCCGATACTTAAGCAAGACTAGCATGGCGCTTAAGTATAGCCTAAACTAGTATAGTTACCAAATAATTACTAGGGTGACAAAGGCTTAAGGTAATTCAATTATCAAGGGATGGTGTATTAATAATTAAACATCAAGTTGGTATTTAACTACCTTAGGATTTTTAACATACATTTGCATAACGAAATTAAGCATGCAATTTGATACTTTAAAAGGACATAATTTGCATAAAATGTAGGTTCAATATGATCAAAGTATTGACTCGCCTGGGTCTAGGGCTAGGTGATCTTGATACTCTTGAGCTTGATCGAAGTGGGGGTCTCCGGCTTCTCCAAACTCTACGCGATCGGTCGTACCGGAAAAGAAATAAACGAGCAAACAAATTAAATAAATAACAAAAACTCATCAAATGAACTCCAAAATAAACCAACTAGTACCAAAAGAAATAGCTTGATTTTAGAAATTTTTAGAAACAAACTTCACAATTTTTGGAGCTAAAATTGGGAAGAAAAGATATTTTAAAGCCTCTCTTTTGAAAATAAAAAGAAAAAGAAAGGAAAATCAACCAAAAAAAGAAAAACCGAAAGTGGCCCACGGCCAACTCTTCGCCAGCGCTACTTGAGGCGGGCGCGCGCGCGGCCGCAGCGACGCTCGGCGCGCTGGCGCGCCCAAAGCGCGTGTGGCGCGGGTCTGCGCCAAAGAAAAGGAGGGGCGGCGGCGCTAGGCGTAGCGAGAGGAGGAACAGGCGCGCGCGCGCGGGAGGGGAAAACGGTGACGGCGACGAGGCTCACAGAGCGCGGCGGCGACGGAGGGAGCGGCGGCGCACGAGGAAGATGAAGAGGCTCGGGGGCGCACGGTGACGACGACGAGCGGGGGACCACGGCGGCGGCAGCGGCTTCCGAAGGTGAGTCTCCCGGACTCCTTTGCTCGATCTTCTTCTTGCTCGGGTTTCGGCAGGGAAGAAGGGGGTGGAGGAGAGGAGCGGGCGCTAGGCGTAAAGGGAGAGGAGGAACGGGCAGGCGGCGGCGCCGCGGAGGGAGGGGAAAACGGTGACGGCGACGAGGCTCACAAAGCGGCGACGGCGACGGAGGGAGCGGCGGCGCACGAGGAAGATGAAGAGGCTCGGGGGCGCACGGTGACGACGACGAGCGGGGGACCACGGCGGCGGCAGCGGCTTCCGAAGGTGAGTCTCCCGGACTCCTTTGCTCGATCTTCTTCTTGCTCGGGTTTCTGGCTTGGGGAAGAAGGGGGGGTGGAGGAGAGGGAGCGGGGCGCCGGGTTTTAAAGGCCGAGGGGAGGAGCTTTGGATCCCGGGGGGGTAGCCGAGGGCGCGGCGGGGCTACGCGGCAGTCGAGGCGGGGCAGAGGGGATGGGACGGGTCGAGGGCGCGGCGGGCGTTGACGCGGCGACGCGCGGAGGCGGCACGGAGCGCACCCGTGAGGAGGGAGAAGGAGGCGACGGAGAGGGGGTGCGGCTGCCGAGGTGCCGTCGCTGCCGGCGGGGGCGGAGGACCGAGGCACGGGCAAGGCATGGCGTCGGCAGGGCTAGGGAAGGGGCTAGGGTTAGGGGGGGGGTTTGGGGGAAGAAGAGCTCGGGGCTTTCGGGGAAAAACCGAATCTTGAACATTTCGGGAAAACTTCGAAGTTTGAGTTTCCTTGATCCTTGAACACATGAAGATTTTGCAAATCCGGGAATTTGGATGTTACAATCACTCACCATCAGTACTATCTTTTTAAGTAGTAAAGAAATTTTAGAGGATCTAGTATCATTCTGTACTAGTATAATGCCCCTGGTAGGAGGGAAAACTTGCCGATTGTGTACACGTCTACGCAACTCTGGTTCTAAAAGCGATACATCTCTGAAAAGTTTTCAGAAGAAGATGAGAAGGCCAATCCATTGGGTGATTTACGAGTAGAACCCTTTTAAATTTTGAAGGAATTTCAATGCTCTCCCTGTAAATACAAAGCACGAATTTTGAAGCCCAGCGGGGGTGTTTGATTTGCAACCACACCCACTAAAACCACTACTGACAATACTACTTCAAAATTTGTGCAATTTAGTTTTCGAGAGATGCCCCTATTTTCTATAAATTTCTCTAGATTGGTCTCATGTTTCAAATGAACACTTTGCACAAATATGCACGTAACCGAAATAGGATTTTATTTTCATAGTAATACGCATTGCAATTTCCCTGTTACAAATTCTGCCCCCACCGGGATTTCTGAAAACCAGCAGGAACTGACTAGTACTCGACGGGATAGGATAGGATACACCTGGATAGACTTACACATACGTATATGACAATAATACATGGCCGGAAAATTAAATCATGATGTACACTTATTCGCTGCGACACAATAGCACTACCATATATCCTGCATAATGGTGCTTGTGCACCAGATATCTTCCCCACAAATAGATGGCCATAAACGGCACATGTCGCGCATACCAAAGGCTTGTGCAATCAGGCGGCGGGCGGCTGGAACATCATCCTCGAGTTCTTGGTCAGGTCATACAGCACGAGGAAGTCCCTCTGCATGACGTTGCCGATGATCGTCATATCTTGCGATCTCAGCACGGACCAGCACCTGCCACGCACACCATTCTGCCCTTCCATCAGCGGGAAGTAGTTGCCGATCGGCAACTCCATATCGGCGCCGCCGTCAAAGTGCAGCACCATGGACGGGAAGGTCGTCCTGCTCGTATCTCCCCAGAAACAGACGTCGTCTTTTTCTGATGGTGATGCCTGCACGCCCATCTGAGCTAGCAGCTCGTTCCACACCAGCGTGTAGGCAGGGTCCACGAGCGATGTCATCGTGCTGCCGGAGTCGAAGAGGACGCCGCCGCGCCCGCTGTTCGCGTCCATGGCAAAAGTGCCTGGTGGTATCTCCACGAGCTTCCCGCCGATCGAGATACCACTTAGACCCACGTAGTAGAATGTAAGATCCGGAGTCCCAAGTAATGGAGTGGACAGGAAGCTGCTGCTTCCCGCCGTCAAGCTGGCGAGAGAGCCAAACGAGATCAGGCTGGGCGCGGAGGAGAGGCGGTAGGAGAAGGCCTCGACGTTGAGCTGCGTGACCAAGGACAGCTTCCCTCGGCCGAGCCCGACGAGGCCGGAGCCCTGCCCGTAACCGCCCTCGGAACGAAGCGTGCACCCGAACTCGATGCCCGGGAGCGCGGCGTCGCCGAAGGCGAAGGTCTCGGTCATGAGGATGCCCTCGGTGTAGTGGTGGGAGTCGGCGGGATCGCCGTAGGCGTAGTGGTAGGAGCAGTGGTTGGCCTCGTCGCACTTGCGACTCCCTTTCGGCACGTCCCCGCACGCGGGGTCGCCGCACGCGACGAACGAGGAGGAGCTGCTGGTGGTGTGGTCGTACGACGGGGAGCCCTGAGGCGTGCACGTCCTGCAGGCGCCGCACTTGGCCCAGATGAGGTCGCTCCCGGTGTCCGCCTCGGCCCATAGCACCGTCGCCGGCGTGCCGATGCCGAACGCCATGATGTAGTCGCCGGGCTCTTGCCGCAGCGGGGTTTGCGCGCTAGCCGCACCGCCGGCTCCGGACGCCGCTCTGGAGGCGAGCATGGACAGGCGGGAGCGGGAGCGCTGCACGGCTCGCGTGAAGTTGAGGCCCGGTTCGGTGCGGACCAGGGCGGCTTGGAAGCTCGTGATGCCGGAGTAGGCTGCCGGAGCGGCAAGGAGAAGAGGGAGCGTGAGCATAAGTAATTTGGTAGCCATGCTAATGATTTTGCTTGAAGCGTGGCACATGCAATGCATGGGTGGATGCTGAACGAATCGAGAGTTGGGTCGTTATGTAGAAGGCGAGGGGTTCCATTCCACCATGACCAAGTAGCCGCACGATCGCAGGTCGTTGCAAACTTCCACGCAATTTAGTGCTGAACGGGGCAAAAGACTTGACCAGTTGACGCAATTTAGAGCTGAGCGGGACAAAAGACTCGACCACGCAAAACTGAGTGTTTTTTAAGAAGTACTTAAATATGGAGCCCTTGGATCTAAATCCAATAGATCTTATCCTCCCCCTCAACCATATAAAGTTTCTCCCTCACCTTTCCCCTCAAACCCTACCGCGTCGCCGCCCCACGCGCCACCACCCAGCTGCTGACACCGGTGAGGCCCACTGGCTTCCCCATCCGCGGCCCTTCCACTCTATGCCGCTGCCCCATCCACGTCTCTTCTTATCGGCGCCACCGCGGCCTCCCATGCGCCCCATCTCATTTCCACATGTCACGCCGCCATAAGAACAAGAAGAGACTCTGGATCTGGCTCTGCGCACAAAAGCGGCGCCACCACCGTCAGAGCTGCCGTCCATCAAGAAGGTCAGGAACATATTCCAATCGACGATTGAGAAGATCAAGGCCAGAGTTTCATGAATTGAATAGATGATGGAAGGAGGGTATAAGAATCTAGGAAAATCAAACTTTAATCCTAAAACTTGCTCATGGATAAAAGATGATCATAGATGCATTCTTACATGTCACAACAAGTAAGCACAACCTAGTCTTCCCAAGCTATGTTAGGATGTACTGCATATGCATGCTGCATGGATGCGTGCTGCATGGGTTCTACTTTTAGAGATTTCTAATATCGGAGGGTCCACGTCAGGTTCCGTCCGTCATGTCTCCAAATTATTACTCGTGACTTACAGTATCCTCTCGGTTAAATGGAGGCAGGATTGGGGAGCAAAGAGCTGGGCCACGTCGCCCTCTTTTCCTTGTCCGTGTGATGCTGCATCGTGCTTCTTTGCGCTGTTTGTCGCTCGGACGTTGTATTCCAACGCCCGACTACTTGCTTGGCCCATTCGATGTTGCTTGGCTTCTTTGCGTCGTTCGATTGGATCGGGCGATGCGCTCGCGTGCTTTCCTTTTGCCTCGGTGTGTTTGCCTTATTTTCTGCGTGTCTGGTCTCCTTTTTCTCCTCTCGTGTTTAGCTCGCCCGCTTACTCTCGTCCTTATCGTCTCCCTCGGATTCACTCCTTTGTGCATCGGTGGTTTGTTCTTTTCGACCAGCTCCGTTTGTTCCTCTCTCTGATTTGTTGTTGCTTGCTCCTTGCTGTTCGTTTGCTCCATGCGTCTTTCAACAATTTTCTTCCTTTTAAGTTTTCATGTGTTCTTTTTTTGTGCTCACTTCTTTCTTCTATCTAGCAGGTGAAGAGGCTGTGCAAGAAGGGGCGGCTGGAGCATACGCGGTGCAGCTGTTATACGAACGACTGGCTCAACTTCTATCCACTTAGTGAATGTATCAATGGCTACAAACAAGAATTTATACCCATTGGGTGCTTGCGGTAGTGGTCCAACTATATCAATACTCCAAGTCGAAAAAGGCCATGACAAGGGAATGGTCTGTCATTGATAGGATGGTTGGTGCGCTTGTCTAACATGGAATTGACACTGCTCACATGTCTTAACAAGGTGCATGGCATCCTGTAAAGCGGTGGGCCAGTAATTTTCTTGCCTAAAAGCTTTGTCAATCAGGGTTCTATAGGATGCATGTGTTTCGCACAAACCCCCATGGATCTCTTTTAGTAATTTTATCCCAGAGTCATGGGATATGCAACGCATGAGAACACCATGTGATCCCCTCCTATACAATGATTCTTCGACCACCTTGTACATGCGTGCTCTTCAAATTAACCTATCCTTCTCTTGAAGATCATCAGGCGGTGTCCCTGATGCGAGATAAGTGGTCAATGGTTTTATCCACTCCTCATCTTGCTTGATGACTCCGATATCTTTGAGGTGGTCGAGCCCGTTTCTACTGAAAGTTTTGTAAGATATTAGAGAAAAACACCTATTGGAACAGGTACTCGTGAGGAACCTAGTTTCGATAACTGGTCCGCTGTGGAGTTGTCCTTGCGTGGTATATGTTGGACTTCAAAGTTTCTGAATTGTTTTTTCAACTTTCTCACTTCACCCAGGTACCGAGCCATTGTCTCATCAGAACATTGATATTCCTTTGCTACCTAGTTTACGACTAATTACGAATCTCCCTTCGCTAAAAACCGATGGACTCCAAGGGATTTAGCTACTCGAAGCCCAGCTTGAAGTCCTTCATACTCTACCATATTATTGGTGGCAGGGAATAGAAACTGTATGACATACTGAAGTTGATCACCTTATGGTGTTATCAGCAAAATCCCGGCCCCCGAGCCTTTAAGTTCACGGGAACCATCAAAATACAGTGTCCAATGGTCATCTGGTACTGAACTAACTTAAGGTTGATCCTTAATGTTCGTCCATTCACCCACAAAATCAACCAAGACTTGGCTTATGATTGTTGTTTGGGTAGTGAAACAAAAATCAAATTCTCCAAGTTCTACTGCCCATTTATTTGTCTATGCGGCCCGTTACTTCTTGGTTATGAAGAATGTTTCCAAGAAAAGATGAAGGCATTGTAATCTTATGATACTAAAAATAATGTCTTAGCTTTCTAGAAGTCATCGGAAGAGCGTAAATTAGCTTTTGAATCTCATGGTATCTTTCCTTTGGTCCATGTAAGACCTCACTTACATAGTAAATAGGCCGTTGAGACCCTTCTCTTTCTGCAACAAGTACTGTACTGACCACATTTGGTGTTGTTGCCATGTAGACCAGTAAAGGTTCACCTTCTAAAGGCGAAACCAATATTGGAGGATTCGAAAGATAAGCTTTTAAGCCTTCAAAGGTTTTGTCAGCTTCTTCGGACCATTGAAACTTTTTGTTACTCTTGCGGATCAACTTGAAGAAAGGTAAACCACATTCTCCTGACCGAGAAATGAAACGACTAAGAGCTGTCATCTGACTAGTTAAGGCTTGGACCTCCTTCATAGTGGAAGGTGGTCATAATTGTTCAATGGCATGAATTTTCTTGATTAGCTTCAATCCCACGAGAACAAACAAGGAAACCAGATAATTTGCCTGAATTAACCCCGAATGTACACTTTTTGGGATTAAATTTTATTCTATGTTTGTTTACATTTTCAAAAGGTCTCTGTGAGATCCTTCAAATGGTCACATCTAATACTACTTTTTACAAGAAGGTTATCTACATAAGCTTCTACATTAAACGCTGGTACGTGGCTCCAGTGTTTTTTAACACGAACGACATCTAGACATAACAATAGACGCCAAAGGGTGTGATGAAGGCAGTCTTCTCTTCATCTTCTTTCGCCATACTGATCTGATGGTATCCAGAATAAGCATAAAAAACTTATTAGTTCACAACCCACAGTAGAATCAACTAGCTGATTGATGTGAGGTAAAGGGAAGTCATCCTTTAGGCAAGCAATATTTAAACTGGTAAAATCAATGCACATGCACCACTTACCGTTAGATTTTTTGACCAGGACCGGATTCGTGGGCCACTCGGGGTGATCTACCTCACGAATGAAGCCAGCTTTGAGAAGCTTATCGAGCTCTGCTCTGATGGCCTCTTGACGATCCAGGGCGAAACGTCTTAGTCTTTGCTTGACTAGTTTTTTCTCAGACTGAATGGCTAGCCTGTGCTCAATCACCCCCCTTAGGACTCCGGACATGTCAGATGGCTTCCACACGAAGACATCCGAGTTGGCCTGGAGGAAGGCGAGGAGCTCGTTTTTCTATTTCTCACTTAATCACGTGCCAATTCGGACCGTCTTGGATTGCTCATCGGGGTTGAGTGGTACTATCTTTACTTGCTCATTGGGCTGAGTAGCCTTGATTTTTGTGTCCTTCCCTATTTTGTCCTCTACAGTAAGATCTCTCAGAGCTAATTGATTGACAAGTTCAATGACTTACGATCACATGAAAGTGCGATGGCCTGGTCACCTTGCACCACAATTACGCCTTTTGGTCCAGGGATTTTGATCTTCTGGTAAGCATGGTGTGTAGCTACCATGAACTTTGTTAGAGATGGCTACCTAAAATTGCATTATAGGCAGACTCAAAATCAACCACTTCAAAAGGTAATTAATTCAGTTCGAAAGTTGGTAGTAGTATCGAATGTTACTGGTAATATCACTTGCCCTATAGGTGTAACAAGCATACCTGACACTATCCTATAGAAAGGACTTGTCATTGATTTATTCTTAGAACGAGGAATTTGCATCTCATCTAAAGTATTAATAAATAACAGATCTAAAGAACTACCGCTATCTATCAATATTCTCCCTATCCTGCAATTACTTATGGTAGGAGAAACTACTAAATGTAATTTACAGGAAGCAGACATACCTTTAGGGACATTCTCCTAGGTGAAGGTCAGGGAGGTCTCTAACCATTTGGGGTATTCTAGACGGCCAGGTGGGATCTCAACATTATTGACATCTCTCCATGCCGCCTTGTACTGCCGCTTGGAGGTGTAAGCGGAAGAACCCCTGTAGATGACATTGACATGGTGATCCGTCTTCTGAAATGGCATCTCCGTGTCTTTGTCATTGATTTGGACTATTGGTGGTCCGCTGTCTTCTGGCAAGACAGGCATTGGGCCCTTTCCGTCATTGTACTCATCCATCTGCTTCTACCAAGTTCTGCAGTTGTGGAGGTCGTGGCCACAAACTTTGTGCAATGGGCATCAGCGCTCATTACTCCTAGATATATTTGCAACATGTGGGGCAGTACGGTCGTTCAAACGACCACCTTGCTTCCTTTTGTTCCAAGGATCTTTGATTTTGTCATAGGATGGTTGTTGGTTGATGGCAGCAATCTCCCTGGTAGATTGATTGGACCTCCCCTTCTCCTTCTTGGCTTGGGTTTCTTCTTGCTGCTCATAGAGCCTTTAGACCTCTTGGATTTCTTTTCTTTGGTGTCCTCGACGCCTGGCTAAGGAGGGGTGGTCCCTTTGTCTACCATACTGTTCCACTCTACTGCCTCGTTAGCATTGGAGTACCAATCGGTCATGTGAAAGAGTTCTGACACAGTCCTAGGCAGGTTGATGTTGAGGTCCTCTGTGAACCTTCGATACCTTACCGCCTGTTTAAAAGCTCGAATCACAGAGTCATCAGGAACATTTGGTATAGTATTATGGACGTTTATGAAACGCTTTACAAACTGACGTAAATTTTCGTCAGGAGTTTGATGGAGCCGATGCAAATCATCCTCCTTCCACAGTTTTACATAATAACTTTTGAAATTATTTTACAATGCATTACAAAGCATCTCCCAGTTGTATATGAATCCCTCAGGCTAGTTGAACAACCAGGTCATGGCGGAACCCTTTAGAACTGTGGACATATAATTAGCCATCACCTTGTCATCGCCTCCAGCGGCCTGAATGGCAGTAGTGTAGACCTGGAGAAACTTTGACGGGTTATGTGTTCCGACGAAATTCTCCATACTCCCTGGTTTGAACTTCTCTGGCCAGGTAACATCTCTTAGTCATGGAGAAAAGGCTTTGCAACTTGTATAAGGACCAACACATGGACGTACACTGCGACAATTATTATGATCAGCAGGAGATCTGGGGTGTCTACCACATCCCGAAAAACAGGTGAGACAATGATCTAATAATCCTTATTTTACTATTTATCTGTGATTAATATTATAGATAAATATAACGTCATACGGCTATTAAGTATACCCCTTATAGTCTTAAGGGAGAAACCAACCTAGTGGTCGTAGGCTCTTCTACGACCACCCCCATAGTTGTAAGTCCCTCTGCGACTACCTTGTGATCGTAAGTTCTTCTACAATCACCCCTGATCGTAAATTTTTCTATGACCAGTATCTAGTCGTAAGTTCTTCTACGATCACCCCTGGTCGTAAGTCTTTCTACGACCAGTACCCAGTCGTAAGCTTTTCTATGATTACCCCCTGGTCGTAAGTCCTTCTACAACTAGCTCAACTACGACTACCCCGTAGTTAATTGGGTCCACTTGCGTGTAGGCTCAATTGATTACGGGATCTGAGCAGTCAATATACGCTGTTATTCTCTGGAGTAACTGCATGTAACGCACCATTATCTCCGACTAGTAACTGCCAGGCGACGTGGGGAGGTTACTACTCCGGTGATTACTACCGTTATTACGTCTATTATACAGAATAATGAGGCACCTCTTGACTTGGAATGACTACCTCTTCGCGCACTATAAAAGGGATTCAGTCAGAGGAAATGGGGGAGAAAGAAGAACAATCGGGCATACGCAATCAGCAGCAGTACAAGCCTAAGTCTTTTCACTGATTGTAACTAGCATACATAATACAATACATACAGGAGTAGGATTGTTATTCTCTCCGGAGAAGGCCGAAACCTGTATAAAAATCCCCGTGTCTTTTCTGTCTGTGTGATCAATTGTGGAGACCCCCTGAATCAAATAATCTTTATGTAAGATCGGTTCTAAAACACCGATAGTTGGCGCTGACCGTGGGGATCTTCTGGTAATTCCTTGTCAACAGTTTTTCTTTCTCTTTGATGCTTCCATGGCAGGAGAGTGGAACGGGGAGAACTGGATCGACTTGGTCGATTACATAGACGTCGACATAGATGCCAGTTTCGATTACGAGCCGAATATCAAATCATCCGATGGTATTGCAGCCTCAGGAGATCTTCTATCAGATCTCAGATATCATACCACCAGTGGAGTTGAGGAGGGATCATTATCCCCCACAACAATACGTCCAGCTGAGGGACCAGATTCCTCAGGGGGCAAGGGTCAATCTGACCACAAATAGGATTACCCTAAGGCAGACTCACAACACGACGAGAGTTTTCCCTCCGAGTGTTCAAGTCCCCTTAAGGCAATCCGACCTGGCGAGGCAAGTTCTGGAGGCCACTATTCCGGAGCTTCATTGACACCTAGTGGTCCTCTCTCTCCGGCTAACCCCGCAGAGGAGGGGATCAAATATGCTTTTCCTGCAAGTTTAACCATCCCATCGCAGGGCACACCTGCGGATGGAGACGGTTAACCATCCCATCACAGGGCACACCTGCGGATGGAGACGGTTATAACCCGGAGTTCCCCTTCCTGGAGGGGTTCACTCCAAGTCGCCAGATGGTGTCTCTCGACTACTCCTCAAGCGATGAGGCCTCGAGCGCAAGTGGAGGTCCTCAACGGGAGGTCTTTGTCCTTCCCTCTGATAATGATCATTCTCTTAGAGGCAGGACTGACGATGCTCCCCGATGAGCACACACTACGTCCCCTCGTGGCAATGGCAAGAGCACCGCTGGTGATGAACAGGGTGAACACCCTGATGAGCGTGCGGGAAATCCTCAATATTCTCGCACTCCACTGAAACCAACTCAAGGGACTGGTATACACGATCCTGAGTCAACTCAACGAAGGACAATAGTGGCCCAGAAAAATCTTCTTGGGCGCGCTCAGTACCGGTCGGAGGAAGCTCAGGAACTCCAACACATCAATGACTTGCTTGAGAATCCAACTCAAGAGCCCGCTCGAGTGCCAGACTACGACCTCTTTGCTGAAGAGATCGCACGAAGGCTTCAGAGCACGATGACAAAACTCGAGCATCCTCATCGACATTATTCCAGAAGTCATAGCAGTACGGCTCCATCATCTACCAGTCGTTCGACCAACTCATTGCATGGAGATTGACATGACTGTAAATCACATTGCTCTCCTAACTTGAGGAAGGTTCCTCGAACGTCTGAAGATCAACAAGCTCGCAGGAGAGGCGATTGCTCACCACTTCGGGGCCGAAATCTGCAGTAGCAGATGGAATACAAGGAGTATTTTCCTCGTAAGACTGAGGCCTACTATAGGTCAAGTCCACTTGTGACTGGGTATCGTCGAGTACGATCACCTAGTGACATCAACTCTTCTTTTCTGCAAAGAAGGCACCAAGAAGTTATTACAGGATACCGGGCGTTCTCACCCAACCTCCGAGCAGTTCGCTGGCCACTTCGTTTCTGACCAGCGAACATGAAGAAATTCAATGGAACTCAAAATCCCATTGAATTCCATCAACGGTGGCGTATGCATCGCTTGTTGTAGTGCCCTCGTTGAGGAACCAGTGCGTCTCAGAAGTAGTGGTTGCAAACCTATGAGATGTGCGCTTGTGTGGCGGCATGTATCTCGGCTTATCGGGTCTGCTCCTCTTGTTGGAGGCGTTCCTGCTCTTCTCATTCCTAGCGATGCCCTGATGTCTCACAGTCGTCATCGGCATTAGGTTGATTGTCACCAAGGGCGATGACCTGACGAACACAAAATAGGTAGAAGGGGTGAACATGATGTCGTCCTCTAAAGAAGAGGATCAGGTGTATTGTAAGGTGGAGAGAAGATTCTCTCTAGGTGTTGTAACATCCCAAGGTTATGTTACCAAAATTAAAAATAAAATAAAATAATTATTTTATTGAATTTCCAAAAATTTGATAGAGTTTCATTGCTTTATTTGAATTTCTGAAGTTTTAAAATTCAAATTTAAAATTTATTTGAAGTTCTTGAAGTTTTATTGAATTTAAATTGGAAAATAAAAATTTACTTAATTTCTAGAATTTTCTGAGTTTTTAAAAGTTTTTTCCTAAATATTTTAAAGCCAAAACAATTTATTTGCAAAATTAAAAGCCAACTTTAAGTTGGAAATAATTTTATTAAGTCCAAAATAAGTATGGAAATTTCTGTGAATTTTTCCATAATTTTTGGAGTTATTTTGTTATTTTCTAAAGCTTAATTGAATTATTGGAATTAAATCAAATGAAAAAGTCAAAAGAAAATCCGGAAATCCTAATGGGCCGAAAGCCCTCGGCCCACCTCTGTTTTCGGCGCCTTCGACCCAGCCCACCCGCCTTCTCTCTCACTCGCGGCCCACCCGCCGACCCTCTGCTCCTCGCCGAGTGGACCCGCCGCGTCTTCTTCTTCCCCCGCACCTTCTTCCTCGCGCCGCGCCTCGCCATTACGCGTGTGGGAGCTCACTTCGCGCGCCAACCGCTCCCGTGAGCCACGCGTGTGTGCGCACGACTCGGATCGCCAACCGCCCCCACCCCACGTTTTCCCTCTCTCGGCGGAATGCTGCGCGCCAAACCGCCATGGCTGTAACCCCACACGATCTCCTTCACCGGCCTCCTCTAGCCCTATAAAATGGAGCACGAGGAGCCTCATTCCTCTCAACCTTCTCCCACCATCCACCTCCTCTCCCCTCACGGCCACGCGAATTTGCATTTGAAGATCGGCGAGTGTCCTTTCTTCTCGCCTCGACGCCGCCCAGCGGTTTCGTGCGCCGACCCTCCTTCCGCATCGCGCGACGCCGACACGCGTCGCACGCTACCTTCGCCGAGCACGCCGAATCACCGCGCGCCAGAACCGGTCGCGCGCCGCTCTTCACGTCACCGCCGGCGACTCCTCCTCACCCTTGCGCCACCACGGTGAGCATCGTGACCCACACACCCTCTGCTCTCGTTTGGCACCACCCACCCCCGCCGCCGTGCCGCCAAACGCCGGCAACCCTCGGGCCGAGAGCGCCGCCTCCCGGTGCTGACGTGGTGTGCTTGCGTGGGTGCCACCTTGCGACCACGCGGACGCCACCTCAGCACTCTCGCCTGTGTGGCATGCCTGCGTGTCACCGCGTGGCAAGGTCCACCCACACCCTCAGTCCAAAAATCAATGAACTCAGTCCACCATACACCAAGTCACCGACATGTGGGTCCCACATGTCAGAGATTTTAATTTTAATTCTTTAATTCCGAAAATCAGTTGCTGATGTCATCATTGTGCAATAAAAGGGTTTTTCTTTAGAAAAATAATTCAAGAAATTCAATAAAATTTCAGATTTAGGTTTAAACTTCTAAAATTCGTAACTTTTGCATATGAACTCCAAATTGGGTGATTCAAATTGCAAAATTTGTATAAAATCATTATCTAGCTAACTAAACCAAAATTATTTAATTTTGAGCTCATCTGATCACAACTTTCTTTAAGACCTAAAACTATCATTTCATGTGAATTCAAACTTTAAAAGCTCATATCTTTTGCATCCAAACTCCGATTGAGCCCATTCAAATTTCTAAATTTATCTAAATTCAAGATCTAGCCAACTAAACCAAAATTATTCCATTTGGAGTTTATTTGAATCTTATTTGAATTTAGTTTGAATTTAGCTTATTTTACATATAGATTAAACGACTTTGAGAGTCGATTCGGCGCCGTTTGAAGAGCACATAAGAGGATTGATTTTGACTGTGTGATCATCGTGCTTGTACACATAGACTACCTGGAGAAAGTGCTTGTGAGTACCAGGTGACCTGTTAAGAAAAACAACATCACCTCAGTATCAGTTGATCTGTCCACCTCAAGCGAGGCAAGTTACATTCTTGATCATATTTGCACCTATTATTTAAAATTATTTAAATTCTGTTTCAAATTATTACTGCATGCTTATTTATATTCAGTAATTTAAATTCCTGTTTTTAAATTTATAGTTATGCCTAAAATCCTTTGTATGGCCAATTTGGGTAATTGAAGCAAGCATATTGTCACCCTAGATAAAAACCTAGTTGATACAATAGTATGGACTAGGATCATTTGAAAATATTGTGCTTAGCCATGCTTATAGATCACTTATGTTTCATTTGGGGAATTTCAGCCAAAAGTCAAATGTTGTTTAAATTGTACCCTTGGCATTGGTGTGTCATGGGAGTTTTATAAAGGACTTGGAAAATGAAATAAAATAATGGTTTGGACTTGGGCGAAATAGTTGTCTGGTGGGTGCAGGTTTATGCACGGGCTCAACTGGGTAGGTTGAGGCCCAGGGTTCTGTTGGTTGTCGCCCAAGTTAGTTAAGGACCGGTCTTCGAGCCGCATCTTGCTAAGCCACATCGTACTACCACATGTCTTGTATGGGCAGGACCTGGCTGAATAATTTGCAAAGTTCCATCATGGTCGTTCCCGTTGGTGCGGTGGGTAGTCATGTTATGACCTTTGTTAGTCCCACCTGGCGCAAGAGGGGGCCTGAACCCTGCGGACGGGTAGTCCAAATGGGGCGAAACCTTAGCGAGGGATGACTATTGTGGAATGATGCATTGTAAAGGCCTCGTGATGATCACTTAGTCGCACACCTTCGGAAGTGTGTCAGACGGACATTAAAAGTTGATTATCTCTTGTGGGTAAAGTTGTACAACTTCTGCAGAGTGTAAAACTATTCGAATAGCCGTGTCCACGGTCATGGACATGCTGGCAAAAGTCACTCAAAGTTAGACTTCGTTTTCAAAATGTTTTTGTAAAACAGTTTGACATGGATGGGTGTCCATGAGAAAAGTTATGGGTTGAAGCCCGGGTTGGTGCCGTGTTTATGTTGGTGTTAGGTTGGTACCTACACTATCTTTATCAATTCAAAATCTATTTTGGATTTATAAAATTTGAGCTTTCGAACTTAGTATGGTATTTAATGTCAAATGTTGTTTTTGCACAAATAACCCTATAAGCCTTTCTATTGTTACATCTATGTATGTATGTCATTCTGTTACATTATTGGGTGTAACTTGCGAGCACGGAAGTTGTGCTCATACTTGCTTAATGCAAACAAATTTGAGAGGAGAAGAACTTCGCAGTGTGGATCATGGCGACTAGGCGCTACGGTCGATTGCACGTGGCATTGCTGGACCCTACTACTTCTTCATCGTCTTCCGCTGTGTTTATTTAATGTTGCCCACTTTTGTCGAACCCGGGAGCGAAGGATCCCGAATTCTCTGTGTTCGAACACCTGTCCAGGATTTCCAGTGTATACAGTCTCACAAAAATGAATATCACATTCATATCACGTAAATGTAAATAGCATTAAATAAATAACTGTTTAATACAAATAAGTCTGAATGATAATATCAAATGTCAAAAGATAAACACAGCGGAAACAAAATAATAGTGGGAGCCACACGATGCGCCACAGGCAATCGTCTGGGTCAAAAGGCCTACTCGTCCGGGTCCTCACCGTCAAGATAGCAGTCTTCTCCTGAATAAGATTTATTCAGCAAGGATGAGCACAACTTCCGTGCTCGCAAGTCACACCCAATATTGAATTTAAATGCATGCATAAGGAAACAAGTGAGTACGACAGGGGTTGTTTTGCATAAACAGCATTTTCAGTTTGAATAAGCATAGTAGTTTCTAAGGCAATTTTATACTATGTATAAAATCATATTTTAGGATGACAATGATATAATGTGGATAACCTCCAATGATAAAGTGAAGGATCCCTCCTAACACTTGGCTTCCCGCCTAAATTTTCATAAGGATTAACCATCCTCAACATTTAATAAAGCATTTAAAACCAAAACAATTCTAACTTTAAGTGTCCTCGCTAGCATGTCCATGATCATGATGACTTGCTATTCAAATAGTTTCTACTCGCAGAGTTGGTACAACTTTACCCACACGAGGTGACATGCTCGTTATGTGGCCAATTCACGCTTCAGTAGGCGTGTGGTGAGCAATTACCATGAGGCCTTTACAATGTTTTATCCTAGTACATTCATGCCCGCTAAGGTTTCGCCCTTTGGTGTGACTGCCCTCAGGAAGCCCCCTCTTGCGCCAAGTGGGAATAAAACGTCTAACCGACACCCACAAAATCACATGACATAAATATACTAGAACATCACAAATTAGTTAGCCAAATCCTGCCCATACAGGACATGTGGTAGTACGTTATGGCATAGCATTAAGCGGCTCAAAGACCGGTCCTCAATTGACTTGGGCGTCATTCCTACAACCCATGGGCCTTGATCTTAACCAGATCAAACCCGTGCATAAACCTGCACCCACCATTCCGACCATTTCTCCCAAGTCCAAACCTATTTTTGATTTTATTTTTGAATAAAACTCCATTTATAAACTCATGTGGTAAAACAATACCACAATGTCAAGTTTGAAACAATTTGTAGAAATCTGGTGTAAACCCTCCCAAATTCTGTAAATGTGAACTAAGCTTGGCTAAGCATATATTTGAATTTTGGTAATATCTTGCCTATGGTATCAAGGTAGTCAGATACAACATTCAAATTTGGCGATACAATAACATATAGAATTAACTATATGTAAGCAGGATATTAAAATATTTATAACAACATATGCATGCAATAAGGAATTTAAAACTGAAAATAACTTAAAATAATAGGGCAATATGGTCAATGGTGTAACTTGCCTTGTTCGATGTCTTGGAATTCTAAATCTTGATTGATCGAACTCTCGAGTCGTCGAATTCTATACGCTGAAAATCGACAAATTCAATATGCAAATTCAAATAAATTCAAAACATAGTTCAAACTAACTCCAAATTGAAATATTTTGGTTTAGTTAGCTAGATTATAATTTTATATAAATTTTGCAATTTGAATCACCCAATTTGGAGTTCGTATGCCAAAGTTATGAATTTTTAAGTTTATATCTAAATCTGAAATTTTATTGAATTTCCCGAATTATTTTCCTCTTGAAAAACCTATTTATTGCGCAATAATGATATCAGCACGAATTCGAATTCAAACAATTAAATTAAATTTCGACAGATGGGCCCCAGTCGGTGGGCGGCTCATAGTGAACCAAACCCACCGAACTTTGGAAGATGCGCGCGGTGGACCGAGCCACGCGCCTGTGACGTGTGTGCGCGACCGTGCGCCACACGCGCACACGCAAGCGAGGTGAGGTGGGCCGAGGTGGCAAGGCCACGTCGGCCCGACGGTGAAAGTGCCTCGCGCGAGCTTGCGGCGTTGGCGGCGCTCCGGCGGGTGTGGGTGGTACTAAAAGAAAGAGGGCAGTGTGGGGATCCTGATGCACTACCTTGGGGCGGCGGAACGGGGCGTTTTGGTCGTCGGCGACGAGGTTTGACGGCGGCGTCTGCTCGCTCGCTCCGGTGAAGTAGCGACTCGATGACCCTCGGCGTAGTGGGTGCGCGCCCGAGCTTCGCGACGATGATGCGGTGCCGAAGATGTGGACGGAGAGGACGCGGCGGCGTCGGCTGCGGCGGAAACGAAGCTCTAAGCTTCACGGTCGCCGACGATGAAAACTCTAATTCCGGGCGCTAGAGATGAAAAGAGTGGCAATGGTTGGTGGCGTCGGGAGCGGTGGAGAATTGCGCACCCGAGGCTGCCTTTTATAGGCGCCGGGGTGTTCTGGAGCGACGTGGAGACGGTGGGGGTCGTGCGGCGGCGGTTGTGGTGTTGTGGGCGAACCGGGCGCGGAGAAGAAGGAAGGAGGTGGGGATCGTGTGCGGCGACTGGTTCGGCCTCGTGCGCACGACGCGGGGAAGTCGGGGCGGTTGGGATTAGGCCGTTGGCGAAGCTCCCTCGTGCGCGGCAATGGCGGGCCACCGTTGCGGCGCGAGGAAGGAGAAGGCGAGGAAGAAGAAGAAACGAAGGTCGTTGGATTTGATCCAACGGTTGGGGCTAAATGAGAGTAGAAGAGCGTGGAGGAATCCTGACCGTAGGATTTAGATCGAAGGGTTTAGTTAGAAGGAGCTTAGGTCCCGATTCGGTACGAAGATCTGAACGTCAGATTCATATCGCACGGCTTATATTGATGGTGTCATTCGGACGGTGCGGCAGCTACGGAAGATCTTGATCGTTGATGCCAGATCGGCGGTGGATCTGAGAGGAGGGTGGGTGTGCGGCGTTGCGTGTGTTGGATCTCGATCCAACGGTGGGTGAGAGGTGAGAGAGAGGTGCGGCGGGTGGTTGCAATGCGGCAGCATGGAGGAATTTGGGCGGAGCCTTTGGGTTTCGCCCAAACATGTTAGAGGATTTTCTTTTGATTTTCTATTTGTTTTAATTCATTAATTCATAATAGCTTTAGAAAATAGCAAAATACTTCCAAAATTATGGAAAAATTCACGTAAATTCCCATACTCATTCGGACTTAATAAAATTATTTCCAACTTTATGTTGGTTTTTAATTTTGCAAGTAAATTTGTTTTAGCTTTAAAATATTTATAAAAAGATTTTGAAAATTCAGGAAAAATCCACAAACATAAATAAACTTTTAAATTTTACTGAAATTGAAATTTGGGCTGTTACAAACCTACCCCCCTTAAGGGAATCTCGACCCGAGATTCAGGCTTGGTCAGCAAACAGGTCGGGGTAGTTGGTCTTGAGGTATTCCTCTTTTTCCCATGTGGCTTCACTTTCTGGATGATGATTCCACTGCACCTTGTATGATCGAATTATCCTGCTTCTGGTGACACGCTCTGCGACATCCAGAATCTTGATGGGTCGCTCCACATAAGTGAGATCTTCTCGAAGATCGAAGCTTTCCAGGAAGGTATGGTCTTCTGGTGCTTGCAGGCATTTCCTCAACTGGGATACAAGGAAGACATCGTGTACTGTTGACAAGGCTTCTGGCAGCTCAAGCTGATATGCTACTTCACCTCTTTTGGCTAGAATTTTGTATGGTCCCACAAATGCAGGTGCGAGTTTTCCTTTGTTGGAACCTTCTTACTCCTGCGAGTGGAGTGACTCGAGATAGACCAAGTCTCCTATCTCAAAGTTTAAATCCCTCAAGAGTTATCGGCATAACTCTTTTGTCGGGTTTGTGCCACTTTCAGATGTTCCCTTATAGTTTTGACCTTACTCTGCATCTTTGATTATCTCGAGTCCAAAGAGTGATGTTCTCCTACTTCATCCACGTAGTGGAGTTGCATTTCTGCCATACAATGCTTCAAAGGAGCCATTTGCAAACTAGCTTGATAGCTATTGTTATACGAGAAGTGCATACGGCAAATTCTTGTCCCAACTTTGTCCAAATTCGAGGCGCGGGCTCGGAGCATATCTTCGAGGACTTGATTGGTGCGTTCGTCGACCATGCATGCGAGGATGATAGGTCAGATCGAAGTTAGTGCGTACCTAAGGCTTCATGCGGACTCGCGGGAATCTTGATGTAAAGCGAGAACCTCTGCGGACACGATCTTCTTGGGCACTCGTGTAGACAAACAACTCGCCACATATAATTTCGCCAAGCGGCCGCTACGTATGTAGTTTTCACGGAATGAAATGTGCTACCTTAGTCAACCGATCAATTATCACCGGATGGAATCATATCCGATTGGGTCCTAGGAAGTCCGGTGATGAAATCCATACCAATTTCTTCCCACTTCCATTACGGAATTGGTAGTGGCTGCAACAATCCGGTGGTCTCGATGTTCGCCTTAACTCGACACACATCACGGCGGGCATTTAACTCGGCAATTTCTCGCTTCATGCTTGACCACCGCATGCTTCTCCTTGAGATCTGGTACATCTTGGTGCTTCGGGGTGAATGGAGTAATGTGATTCATGAGCTTCTTTCAGAATCGACTGTTTTAACTCTTGCTGGTTGGGCACACAGATGCGGTTCCCAAACCACACAGTTCCTTGTTCATCTTCAGCGAATCCTGGAGCCTTGCCTCTTCGTATATTCTTCTTGATCTCCTTGATGTCATCATCTTCTAGCTGTTTTTCTCTGATTTGACCTTGAAGAGTTGATTGGACTTCCAAAGCATTCACACAACCTTGACTGACAATCTCCGTGTTGACGCCCAATTCTTCATGTAGTTCGGCCGTTCATTCGCACCATCATGGTATTGCAATAGGCCTTTTCGCTCAGGCATCCGCAACTACATTTGCTTTGCCCGGGTGATAATGGATTCCAAGATCATAATCTTTTATCAACTCTAGCTATCTTCTCTGCCGAAGGTTTAATTCTACCTGTGTGAATATATACTTCAGACTCTTGTGATCCGTGAAGATCTCACAGCGGTTACCAATGAGATAATGCTGCCAGATCTTCAAGGCATGCACAATCGCTGCTAACTCCAGATCATGGGTTGGATAATTCCCTTCATGTGGCCTCAACTGCCTGGATGCATAAGCTACTACCTTGCCTTCCTGCATCAATACGCATCCGAGACCTTGACGGGATGCGTCGCGGAAGATCTCGAAATCTTTACGGATATCGTAAAACTAACACAGTGCCGAGACTAATCTCCTCTTGAGTCTTGAAAACTTTCTTCACGAGCATCTGTCAATCAAATTTCTTCTCCTTCTTGAAGTTGAGTCATGGGTCTTGCAATCTTAGAAATTTTCTATAAAACTGCGGTAATAACCCGCTAGTCCAAGGAAACTTCTCACTTGGTGATATCCGGGTTGCTTCAATCGACATCGCTTCAACATTGGCGTGATCTACCGCAATTCCTCCTGCGACACAATATGTCCAAGGAATGCCACTTGACTTAACCAAAATTCACTTTTGCTGAATTTAGCATAATGTCGATGCTCTCGGAGCTTGTCGAGATCATCACGATATGCTTTCGTGTTCTTCTTCATCCTTCGAGTAGATGAGAATGTCATCGATGAAAACAACCACAAACTTATCTAGGAATTCCATGAACACTTTGTTCATCATATTCATGAAATAGCGGCGTTCGTCAAACCGAAAGACATCACCAGAACTCGCATCCATATCCGGTGGTGAAAGTCGTCTTGAATATCTTATAGTCGATCTTGATTGGTGATAGCTCGATCTCAAATCAATCTCGAGAAAACACTTGCCCTTTCGGTGATCAAAAGATCATCTATCACGGTAAAGGATATTTGTTCTTGATCGTCACCTCATTGAGTGATCTCGTAATCAACACACATCCTCATGCTATTGTCCTTTTTCTTGACGAACAAAGACCGGTGCTCCCAAGGTGATGAACGGGTCGGATGTACCCTTTGCCGCAATTCTTCAATCTGTTTCTTCAATTACGCTAACTCATTAGTGGCATTCTATAGGGTCGCTTCGATATTGGAGCCGTCCAGGACTAAGTCAATTAAGAACATGACGCCCGATCCGGTGGCATGCCAGGTAGATCGTCAGGGAAAGACATCAGCATACTCTCGAACTACAGGGATGTCTTCAAGTTTCACTTCCTTCATCCTTGGTGAGATGGAACTTCCATTGGTGCAAGTCTTGGGCTTGAACTCGACTGAAATTCCTTCTTCATTAGTGAGTGTGATAGACCTATTGGCACAGTCTATTTGTCCATGATTCTTGGCCAACCAGTCCATTCCAAGAATAACGTCGAGACCTTGGGAATGCAAGACTATCAAGTCTGCTAGGAAGGATACTCCGGATATTTCAAGGGTGAGGTTCGGGCATAGAGAACTAGTTCTCATTTCTGAGCCCAGGGAATGGATTATCATAGGATTGTTTAAGGAGGATATAGGTAACCCATATTTGCCCACAAACTTATTCGATACAAAAGAATGTGAAGCTCCGGAATCAAATAGCACTAAAGCTGGTATTGAATTGACAAGAAACATACCAAGCACAACATCTGGCGCTGTCTGGGCTTCCTCGGTCGTGACGTGGTTTACACGTCCCTTGATGAACTGGCCTGTCGGCTTTGCAGTGCCGCCAGTGGCTATGGCTCCTGGTGTTGCCTTGGCAGATGCCGCTGCCTGCTGCTTCTTGGGGCATCTGTTGGCATAGTGGCATCTCAGATCTTCTGTGCATAACTGAACTAGTCCCATGATCAGTAGCTAGCTCACACAGTAAACAAATGTGATAGCACAACCATAAACGTTAATAGTTATTAAATAACAACAGAGTTGTTTACAAGATAGCCTTACAGGGCAACATTAAATAAACACAGCGGAAGACGATGAAGAAGTAGTAGGGTCCAGCAATCTGCCACAGGCAATCGACTGGGGTAGCGGCCTAGTCGTCATGATCCACACCTGAAGCGAAGTTCTCCTCTGAAATTTGTTTGCATTAAGCAAGTATGAGCACAACTTCCGTGCTCGCAAGTTACACCGTCAAAATGAGAATGACATACATACATGGATGTAACAATAGAAAGGCTTATAGGGTTATTTGTGCAAAAACAGCATTTGACATTAAATACCATACTAAGTTCGAAAGCTCAAATTTTATAAATCCAAAATAGATTTTGAATTGATAAAGATAGTGTAGGTACCAACCTAACACCAACATAAACACGGGCACCAACCCGGGGCTTCAACCCATAACTTTTCTCATGGACACCCATCCATGTCAAACTGTTTTACAAAAACATTTTGAAAACGAAGTCTAACTTTGAGTGACTTTTGCCAACATGTCCATGACCGTGGACACGGCTATTCGAATAGTTTTACACTCTGCAGAGGTTGTACAACTTTACCCACAAGAGATAATCAACTTTTAATGTCCGTCTGACACACTTCCGAAGGTGTGCGACTAAGTGATCATCACGAGGCCTTTACAATGCATCATTCCACAATAGTCATCCTTCGCTAAGGTTTCGCCCCCTTTGGACTACCCGTCCACAGGGTTCAGGCCCCCTCTTGCACCAGGTGGGACTAACAAATGTCATAACATGACTACCCACCGCACCAACGGGAACGACCATGATGGAACTTTGCAAATTATTCAGCCAGGTCCTGCCCATACAAGACATGTGGTAGTACGATGTGGCTTAGCAAGATGCGGCTCGAAGACCGGTCCTTAACTAACAGGCGACAACCAGCGGAACCACGGGCCTCAACCTACCAGTTGAGCCGTGCATAAACCTGCACCCACGGACAACTATTTCACCAAGTCCAAACCATCATTTTATTTTATTTTCCAAGTCCTTTATAAAACTCCCATGACACACCAATGCCAAGGGTACAATTTAAACAACATTTGACTTTTGGCTGAAATTCCCCAAATGAAACATAAGTGATCTATAAGCATGGCTAAGCACAATATTTTCAAATGATCCTAGTCCATACTATTGTATCAACTAGGTTTTTATCTAGGGTGACAATATGCTTGTTTCAATTACCCAAATTGGCCATACAAAGGATTTTAGGCATAACTATAAATTTAAAACAGAATTTAAATTATCTGAATATAAATAAGCATGCAGTAATAATTTGAAACAGAATTTAAATAATTTTAAATAATAGGTGCAAATATGATCAAAATGTAACTTGCCTCGCTTGAGGTGGACGGATCAAGCGTCTCGAGGTGATGTTGTTTTTCTTAACAGTCACTGGTACTCACAAGCACTTTCTCCAGGTAGTCTATGTGTACAAGCACGATGATCACACAGTCAAAATCAATCCTCTTATGTGCTCTTCAAACGGCGTCGAAATCTGACTCTCCGAAGTCGTCGGAATCTATACGCGAAAATAAGCCAAATTCAAACTAAATTCAAATAAGATTCAAATAAACTCCAAATGGAATAATTTTGGTTTAGTTAGCTAGATCTTGAATTTAGATAAATTTAGAAATTTGAATGGGCTCAATCGGAGTTTGGATGCAAAAGATATGAGCTTTTAAAGTTTGAATTCACATGAAATGATAGTTTTAGGGCTTAAAGAAAGTTGTGATCAAATGAGCTCAAAATTAAATAATTTTGGTTTAGTTAGCTAGATAATGATTTTATACAAATTTTGCAATTTGAATCACCCAATTTGGAGTTCATATGCAAAAGTTACGAATTTTAGAAGTTTAAACCTAAATCTGAAATTTAATTGAATTTCTTGAATTATTTTTCTAAAGAAAAACCCTTTTATTGCGCAATGATGACATCAGCAACTGATTTTCGGAATTAAAGAATTAAAATTAAAATCCCTGACATGTGGGACCCACATGTCGGTGACTTGGTGTATGGTGGACCGAGTTCATTGATTTTTGGACTGAGGGTGGGGGTGGACCTTGCCACGCGGTGACACGCAGGCATGCCACACGCGAGAGAGTCTTGAGTGGCGCCGCGTGGTCGCAAGGTGGCACCCACGCAAGCACACCACGTCACGGGTGATTCGGGCGTGCTCCGGCGAAGGTAGCGTGCGCACGGTGTCGGCGTTGTCACGGCGATGCGGAAGGAGGGTCGCGCGCGTAAAGCGCAGGCGGCGTCGGAGGCGGAGAAGAAAGGACACTCGGCCGACGATCTTCAAATGCAAATTCCGGCGAAACCGTGAGGGGAGAGGAGGGGTGGATGGTGGGAGAAGGTTGAGAGGAATGAGGGGCTCCTCGTGCTCCATTTTATAGGGCTAGAGGAGGCCGGAGAAGGGAGATCGTGTGTGGGGGTTACGGCGGCGGCGGTTTGGCGTGTGGCATTCCGCCGAGAGAGAGAAGCGTGGGGGGGGGGCGGTTGGGCGATCCGAGTCGTGCGCACACACGCGTGGCTCACGGGAGCGGTTGGCGCGGCAGTTAGCGGAGCTCCCCACACGCGGTAATGGCGGAGGCGCGGGCGCGAGGAAGAAGGTGCGGGGGAAGAAGAAGACGCGGCGGGTCCACCTAGCGGCGAGGGAGCAGAGGCTGGCGAGTGGGGCCGCGCGAGTGAGAGAGAGAAGGCGGGTGGGCTGGGCCGAAGGCGCCGAAAACAGAGGTGGGCCGAGGGCTTTCGGCCCATTAGGATTTTCGGATTTTCTTTTGACTTTTTCATTTGATTTAATTCCAGTAATTCAATTAAGCTTTAGAAAATAGCAAAATAACTCCAAAAATTATGGAAAAATTCACAGAAATTTCCATACTTATTTTGGACTTAATAAAATTATTTCCAACTTAAAGTTGGCTTTTAATTTTGCAAATAAATTGTTTTGGCTTTAAAATATTTAGGAAAAATCTTTTAAAAACTCAGAAAATTCTAGAAATTAAGTAAATTTTTATTTTCCAATTTAAATCCAATAAAACTTCAAGAACTTCAAATAAATTTTAAATTTGAATTTTAAAACTTCAGAAATTCAAATAAAGCAATGAAACTCTATCAATTTTTTGGAAATTCAATAAAATAATAATTTTATTTTATTTTTAATTTTGGTAACATAACCTTGGGATGTTACAGGTGTTCTCTCTAGATCCTCAGCATGGAGGCCGCCAGCGAGATCATCATAACGCGTTGCGCTCCAAGAACTTTTCGAATCTCCTGCTCCAAGGAAGACAGGCTCGGGATAGTACTCTTCCACGATGACACTTGTGGACGAAGGCACGACCGGTGTAGAGCCAGTGGGTGCAGACTTGACGGCCGACGGTTCTTCGGTAATGGCCTCGAGGGAGCTGTTGGTGTTGCCAGAGATGAGAATGAGGCTTTCCTCCATGTAGTCATCGTAGTAGGAGACGTCGAGGATGCTTTCCTCTCTCCACGTTGGTAAGCTTCGATTCATGCGCAAGGCATTGGATGCATCACCAGAACTGAGTTAGCAAAGATGGCGACGGTGATCCCCACAGTCGGCGCTAGCTGTCGACGTTCAGGGGACTCATCACAGAATGGACAGATGGAGATTACTGTCTATACGCCTAAGGACTCAAATGGTGATGTATATTGCAAAAGGGTATGCTATGATTACAGAGAGAATGATTATGAAAATAAACACGGATAAAGATTATTACTGAGTTTGAGTTATTACATAGGAGAATGTGGCTATTTATAGCATTCCGACAGGGTATACGAGATTATGGATCTATCCCCTAAAAGGTCCTACGCCTATAGGGCTGCAGGGGCTTTTTCTACCCCTACGTGTAGCCTTCAGCTCATGGTGGACCTTCCTGGCCTTGGTCCATCCGGTTGGCGTGCTTGGTCTATCGGTGCTATTTTGCCCTTTACAGCGTGCAGGGTGCCCCTGGGCCGAAGGGGCCACGAACTTTGGCTCCCCCTGAGGTGGCCCCCCAAGGGATTGTTCTGGGCTCGTGGCATCTCGGCGCCCCTTCGGTGCCTCCCCGAAGGTATGCTTGATACCCTCGGGAGGGGGTCCACCTGACCCTTCAGTGGCCTCCGGGCCCCTTCGGTGCCTCCTCAAAGGTATGCCTGATACCCTCGGGGAGGGGATCCACCTGACCCTTTGGTGCCTCCCCGCAGGCGTGCCTGATACCCTTGCGGGAGGGGGGCCGTTCGCGCCTCCAGTCGCAGTGGTCTTTTGTGGAGACTCTATGGTCTTCGCTGGGGCCGGTGGGTCCATCCCTACGACATTCCCAAACCAAATGCATTATTCATCCCTATGATGGCATTACTCATTGTCACTAGAACCAATTAACCTAACACAAGCTGGTTGATTGAACTCGGGAAGATTATTCGGCATCTTTGAACAAGGACAAACTAGTTGCATAAATGATCTTAGGTCAATTATGATAGTACATTTATTTTGGCAATGAAACATGTGGAACATTTCAATTATAAGATTATGCTTATCTTTTCCTCTTAGTGCTTACATTATCACCTGCAGGAGTGGAAGAGTTATCATGTTTATGGTGTTTTTATTTGCTATGTTTTTGTTATTTCTTGAAATGTGAGCAGTGTGTTAATTATGCTGGTTATTTCTATTTCTGTTTTCACAGCCATGCAACACTGTCCTTGTTTAAAACAAACTCCAACAGAGAGCACTAAAATAATTAAGAAGGTATTGTTAATACTTTTCCTTAGTATGTTTGAATCTACTTTCTGATGTTCATAGTGATGTGTAGTTAGATGTCTTAGCACTGCATAGAGATGACAAAAAGGAAACCAAATTTCCTTTATTTTATAGTTTTTTCCTTTTGTAGGTGGGAGAGGTGCGGACAAGTTAAGGTGGTTGTGAAGATAGAAAGTGAGGAAGTCATGAAGAAATATATGATCTTACCACTAGCGAGCATACTCCAACTAATCCTCTAGAGAGAAAAAAAAACACGTGCACTGTAAGTGACTGCTACTATCAAACTTCACAATAATGCATTCAGTGCAATGATATTTCCCTGACCTTTTTTTCCTAATATATGGCACAATTCAAGCCTTACTCCTCATTGCTTTAATATAGGTCATTCTTTGACGCTCAAACTGTGGATGTGTACCAGTTGCTCTTCGTGTTCTTTGATCTCATAAATTGACATGCCCTTCTATATCTACACAACACTTCGGACCTGTTTCACATAATAGCTTATAGCATTGCCTTAGCACTTTCTATATGTAATACCTCCACTGCATACATACAAAACTAAACTTCGTCTCCTATACCTGCAGAATAGTCTCTCTCGCTCTCGCTCTCTCGTCTCTATACTATACTATATATATATATATATATATATATATATATATATATATATATATATATATATATATATATATATATAATAGAAATTTGCATCGTCATGTCCATATTTATGCCTGATAGTTTGCATATACAAATGTGTGTTGTAATTATTGCTTACAGATCTTTTTTTCCTCGTAAACAATCCATAGATAGAGATTCTGAAACAAATGATGTTTATCTCTATTTTTCCTTGACATAATTTGAATACCTCACACAATTATCATCTATATACCAGACAATGTTGATCAGTCATATAGCATTGCCATATATCTTAGACAGAATACATATTCGCGAATCTGTATCTCACATATTTTCTATGTTGTGCAGCTCACAGCATGAACTTTCTACTGCTCCACTGGCCTCCTATACTATGAAGAAGAGGCAACCAGATGACGACACCTCACACTAAACACAAGGTACAATCTCTACAATTTTTGTGGATACATTGTTATTTTCGTCTATTCCAGTCACATCTAACACTATTGCGCTTGTTTTCCATCTTGTACAGAGCAGAGCGTAAACAGCTCGCTGCTACCGCACCTGACCAATTCAGTCCCTAAACACAACGCCTGAACCAGACCCTTAAACCTTGCAGCAAGATCTTCTGTCTTTTGTAGTTATTTATCAATAATATCTCAAAGCCATGGGTTGTCTCGTGTTAGCAAACAAGTTGTAACCTTTCGTAAACCAAATGTAATATTTTGTATGCAGAGCTATGCACTCTGCAACCCAATATAGAACCAACGGTACCCTATGTTAGTAATCCACTGAAAAAATGTCATCTGTGTTTCAACTAGGCCAACTATTCATACATCTTATGCCATGCTGCGTTACATCTAATACCCATTATATGTATCTACGGTACACCCAATCACCTCTACGATACAGTCGACAAAGAACCCATGCTAACCACACAACCAGTGACATCAAGCTCCATACATTTCTTCATTCTCTACCCTCAAATCTTCTCCTTTCTGCATTCCTTTCCATATATTGCTTACCCCCATAACACATACTCCTTTTCCTCGCGTGCCAAATGGCACGCACAGGATGCTAGTACAAGTAATTCGGGGGAAAGTCTGAGCTCGTCTCCCCTGCGACCAGCGCCCCAAAAATCCGCGCCGGTGCCACTCCGGCACCGGCGGCCAAGCTCCTCCGCCCAGCCCCGCTCCCCGCCGAGCCACCCTCCCCCTTCCCTTCACCAACCATGCCTCCCCCCCACCACCTTTCTTCCTCGCCCCTCCGTCGGCCTCCGCCTTTCCCCTTCCCGCCCTCGGGCGCTGCTCACCAACCCCCACCTTCCACCTTGCCTCTCCTCCCACCGGTGGCCTTCTCCACCACCTCCTCCCCCTTCAAATCCGTCCCCCGCCCCACCGCAAGCGTTGTTCGGCGAGATCCAGATCTAGTCGCCCGCCACGCCTACCCGCGCCTCCACCCCACCTTGCCCAGCAGCGGTCTCCCCAAGGCCTGTTCACGCCGCTCCGAGCCGTCCAATCGCCCTTTCCACACCGACCTGCTACCCCCCAGCTTTGAAGACACCAACGTTTCTACAAATCCTCCAACGTCAGGCCCCTACACCCTCCTGCGGCTCCGAAGTTACTGCGCTCGCCTGCCACAGCACCCCTCCACCCACCTCCATTAAAGTGACACAAAGCTCTCCCAGCGCTACTGCTATAGCGCGGCGCACCCCGTCCCATCGAACATCCCTCGAGCAGGCTGCGTATCCCCGAGTCAGCGGTCGCACGACCTCCCACAGCCCTAAAGCCGCTCGGCCCGGCGCTTCGGAGGGATGGCAGGAGGTTAAACGCCCACACTGGTGGCGTGCAGCGGGACACCGCACCCCCCAACTCTCTGCCACAACTGCACCAACTTCCTTACACCTCAAAGCAAAAGGAAAGTGTTACCGCTGCCTCTCGCGCGACCACAGAATCTCCAACTGCCGAGACCCCATTTGGTGCCTCCTCTGCTTCGCCTCAGGACACCGGGCAAGAGAGTGTAGGTGCACACAAAACCACGTCCTATCCACCACTCCGCGACTGCAAGCTCGGTCGAGGTCTTCTGTTCAGCGGCCTCACCCCAAGCACCTGGCCCCAGACATGGCCTTCTTGGGGCGCCTGACACTAGGCCGGACGAAGACTACTGTGTCGTCAACAGCTACCCCCAGCTCGTCCGTGCTCGTGAGGACTGGGAGGCCCTTGCTCGTGGCACAGGTGCTCAAGGCGAGGCAGCGCCGGCAGCAGGCGTGGCTGAGGCGGTCTAGCGTCGCTTCGGCCTGCGCCGGGAAGAAGTCATTGTCTCCCTCCACCACCCGGAGACCTACCTCCTCAAGTTCGGCAGCAAGAATACCAGGGACAGAGTGCGGGATGCGAAGAAATTCCAACACGAGGCACTTGAAATCCACGTGCGTCCCTGGAGGTCCATCAGTCACGCCTTTGGCGCCGCGATGTTCTTCCGAGTGCGGCTATGCCTGGAAGGACTCCCTGTGTTCGCTTGGACACTGGACGTTGCGGAGCGTCTCGTTGGCAGAAAGTGTTCGCTGCACACCATCGAAGGCGTCTCGGCGAGTCGGGAGGACACGAGGACCATGAACCTGTGGTCTTGGACGGCCAACCCGAGCTCCATCCCAAAGGTGGCCTGGATCACCTTCACAATGCAGGGCGACAGCTCCAGACTGCCAGAAGCGAGTTCCCACCTCCCGGACAAATGGAGGCGAGGACTCACCCACCGGGTGATCATTCACCTGGACTACGTTGAAGACCACACTGCCGCTCCACTGGATGACTTCCTCTCCGCGGCGGACACCGCACCTTATGAGCCGATCACAACCCGCCTCCCTTGGAACTTGGGGGCGGTCGATGGCACGCCTGAGTCCAAAGGGGAACCGAGCCACTTGCCTCCACAACTGCAGAAGCAGGAGGTGGAAGCGGACACGGAGGAAAACCTCACAACCGAAGCTCCCCGCGACCACCGCACCCATCGCCGCCATCTTCGCAGCGTGGTCTACGACCACCCTCACACCTTGACGCGAAGGTACAAGGACGACGACGACAGGGATGACGACAAGGGTCGCCACAACCGCACCAGCCACAGAAGCCACAAGAGCTCCGACACGGCAATCAGGTCGCGCCTCGGCTTTTCCCAGGATAGGGACCGCTCCCCATGCCGGGGGCACCCACGAGGCGACAGCCGGGGCGGCCAGCACTGGGCACTGGTGCCGGGGGACTCAGCACCCTCACCAGGCGCCACAAGACAAGGTGCGAGCTGCTTCGGCCTTCCCATTCAGTCACCGGAGCAGATCAAAACAAACACCGACCGAACTCTTCAGGAGCTTTTCGCTTCTTACGCCAACTCCCTGCGCGCTGCTCTGCATGAAGTCTTCGACAACACCCCTCAGACCTCCCTGCATCCTCCTCCCTACTCCGAGGAGGTACGAGGCGCGTGGCTGCGCAGAGCTGAGGACTACATCACGGCTGCGACCGCAGTCGCCGTTCAGCTCAGCCTCGCCCCGGGCCCTTCGTCATCGACGCCGCCCAAACCAACCTGGACCACCTTCCTCCAAGCAGCAGGTCGGCTCGCTGCTCCAACTCCTCCGAATCAAGTCCCAGGGCAAGAGTCCAACCAAGACCCAGAGCGTCACACCGAGTTAGCACCTGCAGGCCAACCACCTTCACTTTTGAAGCTCTCCCCAGACCCGACAACAGCTGAACCACTGCTCACACTACAGAAGGCCTCGCTGGAGCTGCTCTCCCTCCCAAGCAATCTCACCGCACCTGGACAGGCTAGCTCTGTTGAGGGTACATCCGAAGATCTTCATGGGACTGGTCCTGCCAGCGGGACTGCGACGGCCGACAACGGACCCGGTCGCTCCCAGAACCTGCCTACCGAGCTTCCAGCAGCACCTATGCAGGTCACCACCTGGGGACCCCAACTCCCTCCCCCTGCCCACCCTCCAAGCCTTGTGGAGGCGCCAGGACCACTTACCTATCCAACGGGCTCACAGCCGAACCAGGAGGATACGCCAGCAGCGCTGCTCCCCCCATGCGAAGGCGTCAACCAGGAGCCTGGCAGGTGGCACGAGCTCAAAGAGGTGTTGTTCTCAACTCCGCCACGCCCGATCCTTGCCGCCCCTACGCTGACTCCTTCCAGAACCAAACGCGGCCACACTCCTGGCCGGACCTGCCTCCGCCGCAGCACTCGCCTCGCTGCTAAACGAAGGCCAGTCTCAATGCTACACCGTGCCCAAGAAGCTCTCGCCCGGAAACTGGGCACTTTCCCCAAAGATCAACCTCTAACGGAGGATGCGCTCAAAGAGTATCTCTCAACTTTTGAAGCTCCTCTACCGAAAGACACAATCGTCGCTCTGTCGCAGCTCTTCAAGCTGGACTGCGAGCTTACCTCGTTGGCGGACGAAGCCCTCGCCGAGCTTGGAGGCCACGGCTTCTCCGACAGCCAAGCGACCAAGGATGCGGACGCCACGCCGGCCACGCCTTCACAGACACCCTCTGCCGCCCAGGGTGCCCTTGTGGCTGCGGCCTAGAGCCTGCTGCACCTGCAGCTGCAGTCGACGACACCGCCAGGATCATGCTCACCTTAAAGCTCGCTCCTTTTGCTTTTGTTTACTTGTCGTCTTTAAACTTCGCTGCTCCCTCCTGTATGATGGTTGTTGCATGTGTGGCCGGCCATGCCTTCACAGACACCCTCTGCCGCCCAGGGTGCCCTTGTGGCTGCGGCCTACAGCCTGCCGCCCCTTCTGCTGCAGTCGACGACACCGCCAGGATCATGCTCACCTTTAAGCTCGCTCCTGTCGCTTTTGTTTACTTGCCGTCGCTAAACTTCGCTGCTCCCTCCTGTATGATGGATGTTAAATGTATGGCAAATGAAGTTCGTCTCTGCTCTCAATCTCAACCCCAAAAGGGCAACTGGTCGCTTCAACCCAAGCCTGGGCATTCGGTCTCACCACACCCCAGCTCGGAGGACAGACCCACACCCACACCCATACGCTCCTACGCACAACCTTCTACCGTGCACCCTGCACTCCCAGAACCGACAGCTCCTTCCCAAGCGGCTACCACTCTTACAAATGAACGGTCCGAACATCAATATTTTATGCTGGATGTGCGGGGTCTTAATAACCAAGCAAGAAGAACGACTGTCCACGAGACTCTGACCTCGACTTCGTGCCATTTAGCCTGTCTTCGAGAAATGAAGCTAAACAGCGTAGACCAAGGCCTAGCCTGCTACCTCGGGGGTCCGAACCTAAGAAACTTCGCCCAAAAGCCGGCTGAGGGCACGAGGGGGGTATTCTACTCCTCTGGAACTGTGATCGCATCGACATTGCGGATTTGCAACAGTCGAACTACAACCTGTTGGCGATCGTCATCGTAAGAGAGTGTAACTCGACTTTCCGTTTAACCATCGTGTACAGACCCGCTCGAAACAGTGCCAAACGGGCTTTTCTTCAAGAAATTGCTTCATCCAAACCTAGCCCTGGCACCAACTGGCTGGTCCTGGGCGACTTTAACCTTCATCTATCGGGCTAATGACAAAAACAACTCCAACATCAACCCGCGACGTATGGCACAATTCTGCAACACCCTCAACACCTGCGAACTAAAAGAAATTCACCTCCAGAATAGAAAGTTCACTTGGAGTAATGAACGCCAGCGGACGACCTTGGTAAGATTGGACAGAGCCTTCTGCAATGAAGGCTGGGACAACCTTTTTGAAAACCACGTCCTCCAGGCACTGTCTTCTTCGATCTCCGACCACTGCCCCCTGTTGCTTTCCAACACCTCTAGTCCAGCTCGCCCCAAAACTTTCCGCTTTGAAAATTTTTGGATCAAGATACCAGGATTTCGCGAGACGGTACAAAAAGCTTGGCATGCACATTGCCCGCACACGGAACCTCTGCACCGTTTGTCTCATAAGCTAGCGTCCACGGCTTCTGCTCTCAAGTCGTGGAGCAGAGACCTTTTCCCCCGCCCAAAGCTTTTACTCCACATGGCCTTTGAGCTCATTCTCCGGCTCGACGTGGCCCAGTACCTAAGGGAGCTTACTTCCCCGGAATTGACACTGAGGACAAAACTAAAGAAGCGAGTCTTGGGATTGGCAGTGATTGAGCGAACCAGAAAACGTCAATGCTCCCGGATCACCAACCTCAGAGAAAGCGATGCAAGCACAAAGTTTTCCCACATTAAAGTAAACGGACGTAGACGCAAAAACTTCATCCAAAGACTACAGAGCGGCCTTGGCTGGGCGACCACTCACACCGAGAAAGAAGACATAACGCATCGGTATTTCCAAGGAACGCTCGCCCCGCCTGCACCACGCAATACCGACCTAAACTGGGAGGTGCTAACCCCACCGGCGCTTGATTTGTACAACCTCCAAGACGAGTTCACAGAATTAGAAGTCCTCAATGCCCTAGAACAGCTACCAGGAGACAAAGCCCCGGGACCAGAAGGGTTCTCCACTCTTTTCTACAAAACTAGCTGGTCTATTATCAAAGCAGACATCATGGCTGTTTTCCATAGCTTTCACTCCCTCCGCACGGATTACATCCCCTTCCTTAACACAGCTAACATCGTTTTGATTCCAAAAAAGGAGGGTGCCACACAAGTGCAAGACTACCGGCCTATTAGTCTCATACACGACATTGGGAAGTGGATTGCAAAAACGCTAGCACGGAGACTGGCGCTGTTCATGCAAAGCCTGATCTCACAGGCCCAAAGCGCCTTCATCAAGACAAGAAGTATCCATGACAACTTCCTCTATGTTCGCAATAGGATAAGAAGACTTCACCGTTCAAAAATCCCTTCACTCTTCCTTAAACTCGACATTGCAAAGGCGTTTGATACGGTACGATGGGACTACCTACTCGAACTCCTCCTTAAAAGGGGATTCCCCCACAGATGGATAAGCTGGATTGCGGCCCTCTTAAGGTCCGCCACGTTTAAAGTCCTCCTAAATGGTGTTCCTGGAAAGTCGATCTTCCATGGGAGGGGGCTGCGGCAAGGTGACCCCCTCTCTCCCTTCCTCTTTATTCTGGCCATTGACCCAATCCAACGTCTTCTAGAAGTGGCAACAGACAGGGGTTATCTTGACCAAATGCAAGACCGATGTGCCAGACTCAGAACCTCCATCTACGCAGATGATGCGGCCATTTTCATCAAGCCTACCACAAGCGAAATCCACATTACTACCCAGATCCTACTCAATTTTGGAAACGCAACTGGTCTACACACCAACTTCCAAAAAAGCACAGTGCTTCCAATTAGCTGTAACAACCTCGACCTAAGCTTAGTCCTTCAAGGCTGCCTTGCAATCCTCTCGACCTTTCCGATCAAATACCTGGGCTTATCACTCACCTTTGGAAGACTGCGTCGAATGGACTACCAGCCGCTCCTTGACAAAGTGGCGGGGAGGCTGGCAGGCTGGCAGGGGCGCCTCTTATCTCCAGCAGGGAGGGCCATCTTGGTGAAATCCATCCTAACCTCGATCCCCATTTACTACCTCACGGCTTTCAAGACCCCCAAGGAGATCCTTCGTGCCATTGACAAAATCAGACGCCGCTTCCTCTGGGCTGGACACGAAAACTTCTCTGGCGCTAAGTGCAAAATTAGCTGGGACAAAGTGTGTCGCCCAACCCACCTTGGCGGCCTCGGTATCCTCAGTCTTCCGCAATTCTCCTCGGCAATCAGACTACGCTGGCTTTGGCAAGAGTGGAATGGTCAACCCAAACCTTGGGTTGGCACGAAAATCCCTTGTGACGACTCGGACTGACACCTCTTTGCGGCGGCAACTAGGATAACCTTGGGGGACGGCATGTTGGCTAAATTCTAGTACTCGGCTTGGCTACATGGAGAGGCACCTAAAGACTTAGCACCCAACATTTTCGAAATCTCAAAACACAAAAACCAGACCGTGGCCTCGGCCCTTCACAACGGCCGATGGGTGCAGGGCATAAATTCGACAAGGGGGTGGTCAATCCACCACTTCCAACAATTCGTAGGGCTCTGGACCAAAACTAACCAAATCCAGCTGTTGCAAGGTACTCAAGACGAGATTTCCTAGAAACAAAACACTAACGGCGCCTACTCGGCAAGATCCGCCTACATCCTACACTTCCTGGGGTCCATCCAGACAAACTACAAAGCTTTAATCTGGGAAACAAAAGCCCCTCCAAAGTGTAAACTTTTCGCCTGGCTAGCATTACAAAACAAACTCTGGACCTCAGACAGATTGCAAGCTAGGGGATGGCCAAACCAGACCTTTTGTCCCCTTTGCAGACACACTCCGGAATCGGCCGTACATCTCTTCGCCCAGTGTCGCTTCTCCGGAAGAATCTGGAGGCTCATGGCGGACTGGCTGGGCACTGATAGTCTACAACCTTCCCTCTGGCCTCCTAGCTCAAACATTTCTTAATGGTGGTCAAACATAGCGGAGAAGAAAGGCTCCCCGATGAAAGCCACGAGAACGATCCTGATCCTTGTTATTTGGGAAATCTGAAAGGAACGCAACGCTCGCATCTTCAACAATAGAGCCGCCGCGCCCTTAGATCTCCTAGCTACGATCAAAGAGGAAGGCAGAGCTTGGTTCCTCGCGGGGGCCAAGTGTCTGGAGCCTTTTATTATCTAGTCTTATGACCTGTCTTTAGTTTCTTTTCTTTTCTTTTGTTTTCCTTTGTACCTTGCGGCCGTCACACCGTACTTTCTCTATTAATATAACAGGCAGCTCTCCTGCCGGTTTTCATTCAAAAAAAAAGTAATTCGGGGGAGAAGCGGGACTGAGAGTAGAGAATTTGATACTTGGAATTGGAAGAAACAGAAACTGGGAGGAAGCAACGAAGGTTGGTGAAGAGCAGAACCGTGAGAAGGAGGAAGCCTTCGGCCTAATATGTTCAGTTCCCTCCCCACTTGATAAAGCTTCAGTACTTGTATTGCGAGTTTTTGGCACATTTGGTACTATTAGCGTGGTAAATAGCAAATTTAGCCTCCTCACCCAATCAAAGCCGAAAATGTCACCGCTGGTCGTGGTGGTGACACGCCCCTGCCAGTAACCCTCATCTGCCCACAGGGCACGAACACGATGAGTCCGCCCGAGGGCACGAATGCCCCCTCCCCCCTAGCCAACGCGACACCTGTCATTTCATGAGAATTTTTTATGTTTTGAATCAAATTTTGTGATTTCAGACACGCCCCAGATTCTTGTTGTCCCTCGCACACGCAAAAAACCCGACACATCACCCGTGGGAAGGAATCTGATTTCCTCCCGTCGCTTCACCATCGGCCTTGTGTGGCTATAAAACCCAGCACTACACTCTTGTTCCTCCACACCAAAACCATTCCGCTCTGAGTAGAGAGACAGAGAGGATCAAGCAAGCGAGAGGTAGCGCAGTCGACCAAAATTAGCTCCGATTTCATTGCTGATTAGAGAGTATTCGGCGGTCATTTTAGTAGAGTTAGTTTGATATCAAGTCAAGATCTTCAAGAGGAGGTAATTTTCTTCTATGCATTATGTTTATTAATTATGTAATTAGTGTTAAATTAATTAGTCATGATCATTAGTCGTAGTTAGTTAGTCATAATTATTTAGTCATAATTGATTAACCATAATTAATTAGTTCAAAATAGTTAGTTATATTTAATTTACTCATAATTAATTAGTCGTAGTTAAAATAGTCCTAATTAATTAGCCAGCGTGGGGCCCAAAGCCGCGCGAGGAAGTACCAGATATGCAAGACCCTGGGCCACTCCATGAAGGATTGCTCCAACAAATCAAGCTCGTGTGGGCGCCATTCTATGTTGTAATTAATTATGTTGTTTACATGTTAGGGGACTATCATTTTATGTTAACGGGTGGTGTTATAATATTTGCACCTTTGTGTACGTCATTTTATGTTTACTAATATGTATTTTGGTATTATATTTATTCTAAACCGACTCACCCTTATTCTATGAACTAGAGCATAACATTAGGCCGGCCTTTGAGATGTCGTACTTCTATATGAAGATACCGCGGAAGCATAAGTGGCTTGCTGAGAGGGCTAAAACCTACCCGAATTTTTTATAAAGGATGTGTCGGTACCACTGGAGTTTCCACATCTGTAGTGTGCGTGCAAAGAACCGGCTTGAATCATTCAGTCCATACACCCGGCGACCGCCGCCCAAACGTACTACACGTGTGGAAATATATATCCTCGTAAGCGAATCTTACACACAAATTAATTTTTGACATCTTATGTTGTATTCAACATATCCCTAACTTCATCCGCACATAATAGCAGCTCGAGATGTGTTATAACATCTTCCAATGGATCGACCGTGCGTTCATCGAGCAAAAGTACATGTTCAACAACGTGAAGCGACCCGAGGTCTTCCAACGCTAGAAACCTTACATACCTGGCCCTACTGAAGAGGCACCGGTGGACAAAGAGAAGGGTCCTGCTAGTGAGACCGGTGGTCGTCCTAGTATTCCCCGTCGCCTTGGCACACTCCGGATCGAAGAGATAAGTTATGTTCAATTTGTATCCTGATGATTGATTTCGCCTTGCGTTTTGTTAACATTATTCAATCTTCCAGTTTGTCTCGCAGAACATGACTGCCTTTGAGACTAGCCGTCACTGCAAGGAATCAGGAGACAAGAGGAAGGGACCAATGGGCTGCCAAGACTAATTAACTTTATTTCAATCCACCTTATTTTCGATTCCAAAAGGCGCATGCATCCTAGGTGATTTTTTGTTTGTTAATTTGTGCATGTTGTCATTTCTAATACACGTAATCAAACCCTGCACGATAAATAATTCACAAATTACATTGTGAAGTCTCTCAAATTTTATTCTCAAATTTTATCATTTTCAAATTCGTACTCTTTTTCCAAAGGAATCGGTTCTCCAAAATAAAACAATTGTGACAACAGTACACGTGTTAACCCTAAACCCAAATATTTGTTTCACATATTTAAACAATGTTTTCATATGAAATCACAGAATTCATTTAAACATTAAACTTCATATTATTTCATTTAAAACGTTCAACTTCACATGAAATGATAGTCGCGAAGCGGCAGGGGGTGTCCGTGCCCCGGATGCACGGCGACGCCTTGACCGTGCCCCTAGGGGTTAGACTCGTCGTGTCCGTGCCCCCAGGTGCACAAACGAGGAGTTTCAGCAAGGGGGCACAAACTAGGGTATGTGTCGCCTGCCAGCGGCTCTGCGGTAACATTTTTTGTTTTAATTAGACGATGGAGCTAAATTTGTTATTTATCGTGCCAACAGTATCAACAGAGCCTGACCTCCGGTGCTTGTGACTTGGCTCAGCCCATTCACTTCAAGCCCTCTGAACACCAAGACCACTAGCCCGTCCGTGACCCCTACATAATCAATCTAAGTCATACACGGTCAACGGGTGTTGCTCTTCTATCCTTTTTCCTAGAAATAGTAGCAATTGAGCCGTATCAGGCAGACCTGACGACTGTTTTGGGCTGCCCTGGTATGTGAGCCCGCTGGACTGGATCTGCCATTGGTTTGAGTACTTTTGTCGTGTGTCAACGTAGATGAATGACAAGCGACTGAGTGCTAAAATCTACCATTGACTACTAATTAGTCAATGATTAAGATTTTAAAATGACCCTGCCAAACCGTACAAGTTAATAATACTAATCCATAAGAATCAAGAAACGTGTGTAACAACCGCGGAAGATTAGATCATTAGACTACTGGTGTCTTTGGCTCTCTCTAATATTTATTGTGCGTCAACGTAGATGAATGAGAGTGACTGAGTGCTATAATTGACTACTAATTAGTCAATTATTAAGATTTTAAAATGACCCTGCCAAACCGTATAGGTTAATAATACCAATCCATAAGAATCAAGAAACGTGTGTAACAACCGCGGAAGATTAGACTACCGGATAAAATGTGTATCTGGATCTCTCTAATCATTACCACCAATTTCTTGCGATTTACACCAAGGGACTAATGATTTTCTTAAGTTTAAGTCACTTGTTGTGACCATTGGATCAATATCCAATCATATAACATCTATTGGATCAATATCCAATCATATGACAGTCATATGACACACTAATCTCTACACAAATCCAATGATCACAACAAGTGACTTAAACTTAAAAAAATTTCAGACAACTTAAAACTAGCAAAACCGGGGATTAATAAGGACAGCTGAGTAGTTTTACGTTTTTCACGTGATCTGTGAATTTTGACCACGTGACTTATAGGTCGTGAGCCTTGGGAATTGGGATGGCTCCATCCTCGAAGAAAAAAAATCTGGTTCTTATTGTTTCCAACTTCCATTAGCCTCATCTTGACAAACCTTAATACAAAAACAGAGCTGATATATATCAGTCGACTGAAAAATATGTACTATGGAAACCAATCTAATTCTCGCCGTTAGATGTGTGTGAGGATTCATGCGCTAACACTCCTCCGACTCTGGCAAGCGGTGCTGCCTCCAGTGAAGCTGACCCTGGCTCTAGCGACCTCGCCACCGAGGCACCAATGCCAAATGCTCCCATTCGTTGAATGTTCCTCCTCCTCCCTCAATAGATTATAATTTTTGAGTTGGTTCTGTGCCGGAGGTGATATCACGTGTGAACTCCCTATGTTTCAACTCGAATCGACAACGTTCAAATCGAGGATTTTGCCTTTCACCGACATTCAACTCGAAACGGCGGCCGGATGTTGGGTGTTGGAGGAGGGGATTTGGGGAGAATTAGAAGGGGGAATGTGAAGGGAAGGAGGAGTCGTGGTTGGGAACGCAGGGCGACGGGAACGTAACTCATGGACACCTCCCACGTCCGGGGCGGCGTCAATGTCCTGAGACGAGTGATCAGGATGCGATCCGACGGCTCCGGAGGGTGTCCGCTGTAAACGGAAATAGCGGGCGTCCGCTAATTAGTCAATGCCCATTTTGTACTCATGTCTCCCAGAGCAAGATCCTCAAGTTATATAGATGAAACTGAAATCACACGTTAACGACCGTTGTTTATTTCCACAGAGAAGGAAAGGAAAAACGCTGCTGCAGCCACATATGACCATGTCTGCGGTGGCCCACCTGTGCTGCCCATATTTTTTAGTACACGACGGCACTCTTACACACACGCTTAAACGGGTGCGACTTAACACACACTTACCTATCTTTGCGCCTATGTGCGTCACCTTATAGCTCTGCCCAACAAGAGCCCACCTCATCTCACGCGTCAAGCGCTTCTCCACGCGTCCACCAGCCGCGCCAACGTCGCCTGCGACTCCCCGCCCTCGCGCAGCGCCTCCTTCGCCTGCCGCATGGCCGCCAGGATCATTACATCATACAAATGCTCAAACCCTTCACTAAATACCATGTGCGCTACTTCTTCTATGAGCTATACATACATTTCTGATACAAGATTCATATTCATTTTCTTAAAATACATAGTTCATATTTAAACAGGTAATACAACTTTCGTACATATTCCTAATAGTGTACACTAAGCTGTGCAAAGGAACTAACTATAAATAGGTGATTACAAACCTGCAGTCTCATCTGTGCCCTCTGTTATGTTTCGGTATAAATCTTTTAATATTACTACTCAATTATATTCGTGCTATATTCAAGACATACACACTCAGCAGGTCTAACTCTGCTTCTTTGTCAACGCATAAAAATCGAGCTCGCTTTTTACTCGACTTCTTCCACAGACATATGTCAGCTATAGATGACATTGAAACGCTTTTATTTCAAACTGTTTATACATCACTTTTATTATACAGATATTATATTGTGCAGATCTGATGTTGCTTCAGCTGTCAAAATTGTTGTTTCAACATCTTCTAAGGAAGAACACTCAGCTAATAAAAAAAAAGAGCTAGCTAAAGTTACATTTATCATACTCTTTTATAAAACAGACCATTTGTTCTTTATTTTTTGAATACAATATCTTCCTACCACGTTGTCTCAAAATCAACGTGTAACACTCTTATTTTCCCAACACTCAGGCTGCCTAGTACATAGATACTAAACCATTACAATGTTTACAATTTATCTATCAATATCTTCTTACTTAAGATGTAATAGTAGATTTCTTATTAGTTTTGCTACATCGCCTTTTTCAAACTTTCTAATTAGTCACTCCTCTATCAGTATTCTAATTTTTACTCTTCGTCAGTATATCATTTCTATTTTTTATCACTATTTTTCTTCGCTCCTACATATAACGAGTGCACAAATGCATGCCTAGATACCTAGTATAGATGAGACTGAAATCACACGTTAACGACCGTTGTTTATTTCCACAGCGAAGGAAAGGAAAACAAAGCTGCTGCAGCCCACATATGACCATGTCTGTGGTGGCCCACCTGTGCTGCCAATTTTTTTTTGAAGTACACAACGGCAGGAAAATAATCTTATAGGACTTGGTCCACAATTCTATCGATGTAGACTCATTTTACCGTGTAATACGTGTCTTTTCACGAATCTCAAAGTATGACATGTTAGTCTTCAATATTTAATTCGTGAAAATTCACATCAGTGATTTATTGAGCTGTGTGCTTTGAGATTCATAAAAAAACATATATCACACGGTGAAATAGATCTGCACCGATGAAATTGTAAACTAGAACTAATTATTTTTCACGACGGCACTCACACACGCATTCACACACTCTTACCCATCTTTGCGCCAATGTGCGTCACCCTACATCTCTGCCCAACAAGACCCCACCTCATCTCCCGCGTCAAGCGCTTCTCCACGCGTCCACCAGCCGCGCCAACGTCGCCTGCGACTCCCCGCCCTCGCGCAGCGCCTCCTTCGCCTGCCGCATGGCCGCCAGAGTCCGCTCCCGGAGCACCCTCCCGCCGTTGGAGTCCATCAGCCACCTCACCTTCTCCGTCACCTGCTCGGCCTCCACCACTTCCCTGTCGTACCCTTCCACCGCCACGGCCAGCTGCAGCTCCTTCTCCAGGAACACCTTGTTCATCCTCTGCTCCGCGTACAGCGGCCACGCCAGCATCGGCACGCCCGCCATGACCGACTCCAGCACCGAGTTCCACCCGCAGTGCGTCACGAACCCGCCCACCGCCTCGTGCGCCAGCACGTCGCGCTGCGGCGCCCACGACTTGACGACGAGGCCCCTGCCCTTGGTCCGCTCCAGGAAGCCCTCCGGGAGGAGCGCGTCCAGGTCCGGCTCCGGCGGCTTCTCGAACTTCTTCGCCGGGTCGTCGCTGGGTGGGCTCCGCACGACCCACATGAACCGCTGCCCGCTCGCCTCCAGCCCGGCCGCCACCTCCCTGATCTGCTTCGCGCTGAACCGGCCGATGCTGCCGAAGCAGAGGAACACCACGCTGGCCTTGGGCTGCGTGTCCAGCCACGCGAGGCACTCCACGCCGCGATTCGAGCCCACCTCCTCCGACTTTATCAGCGGCCCGATGCAGTAGACGGGCGGCGTCGGGAGGGCGGGAGGCGTGCAGTGCCCGGCGACGACGGTGTCGACGGTGCGCGGCTCGAGCGAGCGGAAGGTGTTGACGATGATGCCCTGGGAGCGGCAGAGGTCGGTGCTCGCCTTCACGAATGCCTCGTAGGCCGCGTCGTCACGGTCCATGAGCGGCTGGATGGAGTCCGTCGCCGGGAACGAAGGGATGCCCGGCACGTGCACGAGCTCTTCGCCCATGTCCCGGAAGCTCGCCGTGGTCTTCGCGTGCAGGACCGGGAAGTGCAGGAAGAAAGCCAGGACCTCGGCGCCGGAGGTGAAGAAGAAGTACGCCGGGATGCCGAGCTCGGCTGCGACGTCGAGGGCGACGCTGCAGAAAAAGTCGATCACGAGGACGGCCGGGGAGACGACGGCGAGGAAGTCACGGAGGCGCGGGTTGGATACGCGTGCGACCTCGTAGGTGAGCGCCTCGTGATGCTTGGACGCCACGGGCGGGAGCTCGACCTGCGGGAGGCGGTGGAAGGAGATGGAGGGGTTGGCAGCGTAGACGCCGTCGAGGAAGGGGCCGGTCGCGCCGGTGTTGTAGGGCGGGTCGACGACGACGATGGTGACGGCGAGGCCGCACGCGGCGAAGATCTTTCCGAGCTCGATCATGGACACCAGGTGGCCCATGCCCGGCGACGGGTAGAGCACCACCGGCTTCCCGGGCCCCGTGGTAGGTGCGGTGCCGTCCATCTTTTACAGTTATACGTTTGTTCCGGAGCGGTGGTGTGGCCGTGTGGAGGGTACGTTTATGCTATCGAGTGTCGAGTGTGACGAACCGAACATTTTATAGAGGTGCAACGCAACGGCTCATCCGGCCGAGAAGCCAAGAGTAGAAGGTTCTGTTTCGAACGACCGTGGTTTTCTGAAAAGCGGTTTTCGGCTATGCTGCAGGGTTAAACGGTTACGGATTGAACGGCTGGGCTAAAGAGATTTGATGTTTGGTTGTCTGATTTTTAGGTAAATTGACTGCAGCTTTCAAGCTGGAAAATATTTGAAATACCTCTGAGGACAGTAACAGCTTGTTTGATGTCGTTTAACACAATTAACAATATTTAACGAAAACTAACGACACTAATCGTAATTAACGGCATGTAAAGACAATGAACAACTAGCACAATTGACGACAACTACCGCAATTGACGATATTTAATGATAATTAAAGACCACTCTCGGAATTAGGGCAATTAGTTGCATTTGACGACGACTACCTTAATTAACGCAATTGATCGCATTTGATGATGGTTACTGCAATTACCGCAATTGATCGCATTTGACAATAATTAACACAATATATCACAATTTAGCACAATTAGCGCAATAAGCCACAATTAACGTAATTAACCACAATTACTACAATAAATGAATTACACGAGAGATAAAACAATCTTCCAAAGAGTAGAAGTATAATTTGAATCATCTAAAATAACTACAAGACAACAAGCCCACAAAAAAAAGGCCTTTAATAAGATTTATATAGCAAGATTCACAAAAATAAAAAATTTCAAGCGACTATCAACAATAAGCAATTTATTACACACAAAAATTACATCCATCAGCTACAAGTCAAACATATAGCTTCTATTTATGTCCTGATTCAGTGCTATGTCTTGAATTCATGAAAGCATGCCATTTCCAGTTGATGGCTTGTTTTTTACATTTATCCTGATGGTCTCACCTTCCTAAAACAGCAGGAACACCATCAAAAGTCACGCACAACACCAAAAATAGAACCACTGGATGCATGTGTTAGGCAAAAAGAAACGTTTCTTATCCTTTTCGAACTTTAGCATCATGCAGAGACAAACCATGAGAAAGTATCCACACATTTTAACAGAACATCAAAAAATAGAGGGAAACTCAGCTTCATTCTAAACAATGTATCCTAATTGGGTCATATCATATCACAAAGATCAGATCATGACAAGGAAAAAAGGAAGCTCCAGCAAAATCTCATAACTTATAGGCATTCTAGAGGAGCAAAATGTACATAAACTCATTAAAATGGGGGAATTCATATTTTGCCCTCAACTTAAATGTGTTTTCAGATTTTACACCTCTTCCCGATGTAATTGATATTTTGCCCTCAACTTAATCGTTTTATTCATTATTTGCCCTCTTTTCATTATTTTAATATTATCTGACTGTTTTGCTGTTACAAGGCACGCGAAATGATATTTCTACCCCTCCTCTCCTTCATCTCCCATTCTCTCCTCCTCCTCCTCTCGTACCCGCACCAGTCCCCTTGCTCTCACCCCGCTTGCTCTCCCTCATCTCCTCTCCTTCCGCCGTCTCCTCCTCCTACTCTCCCTCCTCTCCTTCTTCTTCCGCGACGGGCGCAGGCTTCATGGAGGCCGGACATGGCAGTCGGATCTGGCCTGGGACAACCGGATCCAGCATCTCCCTCGCCTCCGGAGTTGCCGTCTTCTGCTCGACGCTCCCGCCCGAGCTCCGCGCCGCCCGGCCGGATCCGGCCGCCGAGCCTCCCGACCTCGCCCCGACTCCTTCGGCAAGAAGATAACCATGGATGATCTCATCGCGCGCCAGATCCGCGTCACCCGCCAGGAGGCGCCGCTCAGCGCCGCGGCCTCCTTCGACTGCGACGCCGCCAACGACCGGAGTGTCGGCCGAGGCACTCGCCTTTGCCGTCAAGCGGGCAGGCTTCCTCGACTTCATTTACGACCGCGTCGACGCCGACACCAAGGAGGTGTTCGTTGACTTCATCTACGAGGTGTGGCGGCACGGGAGGGCGATGAGGAAGTAGAGGCAGCCGCGGCGGAGGGGCGCGTCGGGGGCCAGCGGGCGCCGAGGAGCTCAAGGGGTGCGTGGATCTGGGATTCGGGTTCAGCTACCACGAGATCCCCGAGCTCAATCTGTTCTGTACTGAATGTGTTCTTGATTCATCTCATTCCTATACAGACATTTCAGTTCTTGATTCATCTCATTCTTGTAGAAGAACCAGTTCTTGATTGTAACAAGAACTGAACTAATTGTTGATTTGCTCTGTTCACTCTATTCTTGGATATGGCTATTGAACATTTGAACTCATGTGTTCTTGGATGTGTTGTTCCAGGGGACAACCAAATGAGGTGAAAGCAAAGCTCAAGTACTGGGCATGTGTTCTTGGATTTGAATATGCGTGGATTACCGGATTTGAACTCATGTACTCTCAATTTTGATCACCAGTGAACACGAGCATGCGATCTGTCAAGTTGCCTGGAAATCGTATTGCATCATCTATTCTTAATTTTGATCATTCGATGTTGTGCTATACTGAGCATGTGTTCTTGGATTGTTCTTTTGTCTCTGTTCTTCGACATCCTGCTATGTGCCAGCTACTTCGGGTGCGAGTGCGAGTGGAACGGGGCTGGGACGCACACGGTTACGGGAGGGTAGAAATGTCATTTTGTGTGCCTTGTAACAGCAAAACGGTCAGATAATATTAAAATAATGGAAAGAGGGTAAATAATGAAGAAAACGACTAAGTTAAGGGTAAAATATCAATTACATCGGAAAGAAGTGTAAAATCTGAAAATGCATCTAAGTTGAAGGAAAATATGAATTTCCCCCATTAAAATAAACAAGAACTGAACATGTTCCTGTGTAAACTCTTAACCAGTAACACACCTAAATATTATGATATTGCACCTTCTGCCATAGTCCCGTCAACAAGAATTGCCTCATGGCATAGCAAAAACTACAAAAAAAAAATACAATATTATCTTCCCTCTTGAGCACTACCACTAATGCAAAAACATTCACTAGCTAAATGGTTCAATGAAATCACATGTTGTAGCCTTTGTCCACACAGGCACCCCAAAGCTGCAAATTAATCACCACTGGATGATTATTAGCTTATTTCCTTAGTGTGATCATGTGATCCATAACATAATAAAAGTCACCTATATGCCAAACCAAAACAAAGTATCTAAAATTTCTGGTGATTTGCTTAGGTGTTTTTCCTCATCTTGATGTTTGGTCTGTTAAAAAAATTACATTTGAAGGTCATATCATCACTTAACAGATAGTATGCAAACTTATTTATGCTCCGAATGAACAATCTGTGGTTTTAAAATCCAACTCCGCTATCTAATTTTCATCCCAGAGGATACAATATTAGAAATCCAACATCTCTTCTTCAAATGGCAAATTGTCAATATATCATCTCTCACAGAATACTAAGCACTGCCAATAGCTTAAGGCACCAAAAATTCAACTAGATATCTCAATCTTAGTTGCTAGATGTTGTTTTCATAATTGAACAATCTTTATATTTTATTCAATTTTCATTACAGCAGGCATTGCAATAGCTAAGTCACGAGTCCAAGTTATATATGGCTGCTGTCATGAAATGCCAACAAAGAAACTGCCATCACTCATATTCCTTACTTACTGGAACATTTTTAAAGTAAATATAGCCATGAAGTGTGCAATCATATGCATGAATTGTAGATTGAATGGATGAGCAAATAATTAATAAAATCAAAAAGAAAAGAAAAAACGGAGCCGAGAGAGGACTTGGGCGGCGGGGGAGGAGGGAGCCGGGAAGGCGGCGGCGGCCCCGCCGGAGACGGTGAGGAGGGGACCGAAGCCATCGGCATGGGGTGGGGTCAGAGGGCAGCAGGAGGGGAGAGCATTGGTGGGAGTGGGAGTGGAAGAGCGAGAGGATTTTTGGGTACGATTTGTGGTGGGAAGAGGGGATAAGGGTAAAGGCGAAGCTGCCCGCGGATGCTGCCGAGGTGGAGGGAGGAAGCAGCTTGGGAGGTGGAGAGAGGAGGCGGCGGTGGCGGGGGAGGATGAGGGTGGCGGCTGGTTGGGGGAGGATGAGGGGGAGGGTGTCGGCGGCGGAGGAGGACGAGGGTGGCGCCGGGTCGGGGGATGATGAGGGGGAGGGCGGTGGTGCGGCGGGGGAGGCAGAGGGAGGGGACGACGGCGCGTTGGGGGAGGATGATGGGAGGGCGCGTCGGGGGAGGGGAGGGCGACGCGGCTGCACCGGCACGAGAGGAGGAAGCATAGGAGGAGAGCGAGTAGGAGGAGAGTGCTTGGGCAGGGCGGGGCTGGCTAGGATTAGGGTTAGGGTTGGGGGCAGGAGGAGGGAAGGGTTTGGGGGTTTTATTCGATGGCAATCAGTGGGTAAATTCCAGTGAACTTTAGGGGCATTTCTGGAACAAGGAGTTGAGGAAGCAGCGGGAAGCCTCTCGCGGCCGGCTTCCGCCTTTCAGCTTTCATCCGTTGTGATGGCTTCCGGCTTCGGGGAAAGATGGGGAAGAAAGCTAGATGTTTGGGACGACTTCTGGCTTTTTCGGGCGAAAGCCAAAAGCTCAAGCCATCCCAAACATCCCCCAAGACTCGCCCGCCTCACCGGAGTTGGCAAGTTGTGGTTTCTCCATGCCTTACCTATCGGTTATTTTTAAGTACATGACAGGATGCACACACACCACATGCACGCCCATCAGTGGGTGTGTTCTTACCACAAGTCTAATCTAGAGTGGAAACCTACACCTCACAGAGCACGAGCACATACTTTGACCACGGAACGCACCCACATGGGTATGTACTATTTCTACTTGGGAACCAATCCCAATGGAATTATTGGTGAGCGCGAGCGTTGAAGCTTGGCTTCGAACGCTGGTGGGTGAGAGCAGGGGTAGATCCAGAATAAAATATCACCAGAGTCACTCTTCTAAGCATAATGCTGTCATTGCTTGTTTATAAATGTCATTCGTTATCTCCAAAGAGAATTTATATTAGGTTTAGCAAGAAGTCATTGGGGGTCATATGACTCAATGCTTACATGTTGGATTTCACCCCTGGTTGAGAGTGAACTACTTGGCTCTCACCAACTGAGCTACGCTCACCCTCGCCTTACCTATCGGTTTTAGTCTGGCCACACACCGCCTTACGAGTTTTTGACTAATTTAGCCTTATTTTGAAATGCAATAACAAAAATAGCCTCCTCGTGCTTGAAATAACAAAAATGGCACATTTACTACGTAAAAGTCACCGCGAAAAAACCACGTGTCACCCATCTAGTCCGCGTAAAGCCACGCGTCGAGCTTTCAGCCCGCGGCAGGCGGTTTGCCATGCACCTAGGAGGGTACGTATGGTCCTGTCGCGCCTGCCTGCCGATCTGCCGCGGGCTAGGAACTCGACACTTTGCTTTCCGCAAACTAGGTGGCGGCATCGTGGCTTTTCGCAGCGATTTTGTACAGTAAAAATATCATTTATATTATTTTAGATTTGAGGGGCTAGTTTTGCTATTATGTTTTAAAAACGTGTCATTTCAGCCTAGGACTCGCCACTTTACATCCATTTGGTAGTGATAAATTGGTGTGGTTGCGTTGACATGTACAAGTCTGCCGCACCATTTTCAACGCTAGAAAGGATTTTACTGTTATGGAGACAATCAGAATTGATTGAAGGCGACGAGACATGCTGGCATGTTTATTGCAGATACGTAGTGCATGTCTGTATGAGTATGATGATGTAGCCATGGCACCGTGGTCCATGATGTGGTCATGTAGGGAATGGTTGGACTTTCATCCTTCCATGGCACCAAATCCTCTCAATTATACACACACACATATATATAGGGGACGTATCTAGTGCTAATGGGTAATTGAGTTCTAAGGTGCTAATGCCAACCGGGAGCATTGGATCTATCACATGCGGCTCAAATACAGATGGGCGGAGCACCACATCCACTTAATGCAATATGCGAACCCCCCTCTCCCCGCTCGGCTTTACAAAATTTGCCAAAAACCCTCCCAGTTGTAGCCCTCTTAGAGCCGCCTCATTCATTCCCAAATCCTCTAACTCCTCTCAGAGCCACCGCCGCCGCGCTCCCTCCCCCTCCCGACTGCAGCCTCCTCGCCTCGAGCCGCCTCCTCCTTGGCCAGCCGGCATCGCGCCTCCGGCCTCCCGGCAGCCGCCCTCCGGTCCAGTGCCCGACCTCCTTCCTCCCGGCCACCAGACTGGTCTCCTCTCCGCGCCCCTTGGTGGGTGTGCAGCACACGCCGCCTTCAGCAGCGGCCCCTCAGCCTCTTCGTCGGTTTCTCGCAAAGAACCCCTCGGCTTCCTTCGTCGACTTCGTCTCCGGCCTTGAGCCCCCTTCGGCAGCGTCCACGTGCCAGATGCCTTGAGCTCCGGCGGGAGGAGGCCTGCGAGGGCGGTGGCGGGGAGGCGAGGAGGAGGGTGGGGTCGGAGGCGAGGGAGAAGGTGATTGAGGATGGCGCCAGGGGCTAGGGAGGCAAAGCGCGCAATGGGAAGGGGGAGGAGGGCGGCGCCAGGGGCCAGGGAGGTGCGGCGACGGTGGTTCGGCTGGGTGAGAGGAAGGCCAGGAGCTGAGAGGGGGAAGGGTGGGATTGGCTATGTGAAATGAAGAGCAGTAGGGGGTTTAGTGAAAAACTACATAAGTGGATTGGAGGTGTTCAATCTAAATCTGGGCTGTTCAATCTAGATCCAACGCTCCTAGTTGGCATTAGCACCTTAGCACTCAATTACCTATTAGCACTAGATATGTCTCCATATAGATATGTCTCATATATATATATATATATATATATATATATATATATATATATATATATATATATATATTTATTTATATATATTCTCATCTCTATAATTTTTGGCACATTTTGCCATGTTGACATTCTAAAAAGCAAAAGTGGACTCATCTCCGTATCAAATACAAAAATAACACCTTGTCCGTGCATCAGAGGACTGGAGTTGCCGTGCGGGCGACACATCGACGTGTCTTGCCCCCAGTGGCACGGACAGGACATGTCCAGCCCTAGGGGCATGGACAAGGTGTTTGAAAACAAATACAAATTTGAAGTTGCGTGTGTTGTGTTGCATCGTGATTTTATGTGAAAGAATTTATGAAATTTTTTTGTGGTACATGTGATAATACATTTGAAGCTACGAATACGAGGTAAAAAAAACAAGAAGAAAAAATAAAGAAAAACGTGCTCCTGGCTAAAAAATTTAAATGTTAAATAGTATTGTACATAGTATTTTAAATAGTGTTCAAATAGTATTAAAAAAAATATTGTTCGCACAATTTAAACGATCAGCCCAATGCGTGTTCATGCCCCTGAGGCCGGACTTGGCGACGTGTCGCCCGCACGGTGGATCCGGTCCTCTGGTGTACGAACAAGGTGTCATTTTTGCATTTGATGCGGAGGGAAGGCTACTTTTGTTATTTGGAGGGCCAATTAGGTGTGTTAACGGATCGAATACAAATCGAACAGTGGTCTTCCTATATTCGTATTCATATTTTTTTAAAAAAAAATACAAATTCGAATATACTCGAATACGAATCGAATATTATAACGAATACGAATCGAATACCTACTCAATTTAATCGGATCCGAATATCCTACTGCATGATGAAGTTTAACGAGTTGGCACCAGTTTTATAGTAATACTTATTTATGCCCCTTTTCTATGATTTATCATGTAATCATTAATAATTGGTTCTATTTTACTACTAACCCTAACCAATTCTAGAGATACTGTAAATAAATTGGTTATAAATATGGAGAATTTTCCTAAAAAGAGTATGCAAAAAGTTTTATTGGGAGATGTGTCAAAATGATTTTTTTTTTATATCAAATGCCAAATTAGAGTCCACCGTGACGACGACCTCGTTGAGATGATCAGAATGCATATGTAATATGTCCAATTTGGATATCGAATGCAAAAAAACATAATAGCTAGTTGTTATTACGTCGAATTTAGATATTATCTGAATTCGTATTCGATTCAATACATATTAAGAATGTCAGATAAAACGGATAATCCGAATCTGTTACGGACCACTAGCACCAATAGTGCTAAATATGCCAGAAACACTGTCTGAAGTCACGAACACTCCACTGCAGGCAGTGAACCTGGAAGCTCACAAGTCACATGTCACAAGGCCGGAACAAAGTTTGTCTTGAACGGTCGAATCATTCACCAACCCAAATGATGCTGCCGGGAAGAGACGCGGTCTCGGGGAATAAAGTTTGTGTTGAACGGTCGAATCATTCACCTCCCCAAATGATGCTGCCGGGAAGAGACGCGGTCTGAATCGGGGGACTACAATGAAAAGGACGTCGCAACGTCATCGCTGACGACTGGAACAACTTTAGGTCCCACCTGTCATTTGCTACCTCCCTCCCTTGACGAATCAGTTCAGTGGTATTAATTTGCACCTAAATTAATACTATTAGCTATAGTAAAAAGCGCGTGCATGATCAAGGCCGTTGACTTATCGTTGACGACTGATGTCATTGCTTGCGTATTAGCGGGACTAGCAAATCTCGAGTAATCTACTAATCTCCTTGCCCGCTTTGGCTAGTTGGAGGTGGTAGCTTTGGCTAGGCAACGCACCAGATCGACCTGACCGTCGTCCTGGCAGGTGAGAGCAGCCCTTCCATAGTTCCATGGTCTCCAACAGCTAAACTCGAAAAGTCAGCGCGGGAATCTCTTCATGTCTCTACGCCTCCATGGTTGCGCCGGTTTTCCTGGGTCATAGATGCTGCAAATATCGGAAGCAAATTCTAAATTCTCCCGGGAACGCCCCCTAGCGCGAGGCCCGACAGACGACGGATGCGGAGCCCTCTTTTTCTCTGTCATTGACGCTGGAAATAGTGGAAGGAACTAGCAGGTTGACTCGCGTATTTGCACAACTAAATTTGTTTCAAAGTTTCTAGTGACAAATGATATAACCTAGATATTTTAGAATATATTTACGTATCTTATAGTTATTTTGATTTTTAAGATATCATAAACATTAGAAAACGACAATAGAAGCTTGAAGGAAAATACAACTTGAGTAACGTAATTGAAGTATGAGTTTTGATGGAAGAAAATCATGAGTATAATAAGTTAACTACTCTACATTATGTATGCATAATGTAATTGCATGCTCTTAACTCTTATCTAAAATGTTTGCATACACATGTATCTCTGTTAATATCAAGCAATACATTGATTATGTGTGCAACAAAATTATCTTATTAGTTTACATAGTATTAGAGTACCCTGTCTACGTATACACCGATGCACCATGGGCGACCTACTTTGAACTTATCTTCCCTTACATTAGTTGCTCTATCGAACCGTGTGTCTTTTACGTCTTCTCTCCACCATAATTTTTCGGTTTCAACCTCCAAGAGCAAGCTCAATTCTTGATCGATATCTCTCAGCTGCTACCACTTTCAATGTAATACTTTACTACATAGTTATCTTCTATTGCTCTCCAGTTATCGCTTAATGATGACCGTTGTGGTATCTACACGTATATACGTGGAAATATCGTCGATCCCTACCGGGACACCCGCCACGCTCTCTCCAGTGGCCCCAAACCTATTCCTTACCATTGCACTATCTCTACTCCGAGCTCTTTGCTCCTTTGTTTCTGTACGCACATGCTTCTATTTGTAGGATGCATGCATGTATATACACATATACGATATTATACATGTTCGATGTCTTCTTCTTCTGTGTCGGTCGCTCCTCTTCTTCGACGTTGTCCAACTCAACGATGTGACTTCCTTATTAACTACGATGACCTTCTATCTTCACTGATGTATGTATGTCTGCCTTAGTCGTTGTCTAATGATAGAGAGAATCTTCTCGCCATCATCGGTGATGTCATGTCACTCACCAACGATGGCATGCTCCTAGCTACCCGATCATCACATATCGTCGATAGCTCTTCTTTAATCCAAAGTTTCATCTCCTCTCTGCTATGTCTTCCCCGTTATCGAGTTTCTTTGGCCATTAACTTCTTCAACAACGTTGATGCTCATCATTCGCTATGACAGCATTTGGCTCCTTTGACTCCGGTCTTTCTCTTCAACGGCTCCAGCGATCAGCACGACATTGTCCTTATCGAACAGCTAAGGTGAGCAGCATTGAATTGTTCTCGTCTTCATCGTCGCTGCCTCGACTATTCGCTTCCTTGTGGATCAATGTGTTTTTGTATGACAGATTGACGTCATTGCACTCTTTCGTGGTCTCCTCCGACACCATCCACGATATCATCATTCTAACTTATATTTAATTTATTCAAAATTTTAGTTATTAAGATATTTTACTTTGGAATTCGTATAGAAATCAAATTACAAATTTTCTTTTATTTGTTGTCTCTAATTTCAATTATTTTTTGTTGGAATTCATAAACTAATCAAATTGTTATTTTTATTTAATTTTAATGTCGAATTATAGTTATTTATATATTTTACTTCAGAATTTGTTTTGAAATCAAAATGCTAATTTTATTTTATTTTTATTCCAAAATCAATTTTTTTTGTTGAAATTCGTATATTAATCCTATTGCTATTTTTGGTTTAATTTTTATTTCAAGTTATATTTATTTAGGATTTTACTTAGGAATTTGTTTGGAAATAAATTTGATGATTTTTTTTTGTTCTAAATTTTATTTATCTAAGTATTTTACTTTGGAATTCATATGTAAATCAAATTGCAAGTTTTATTTTATTTTTTATGCTGATTTTTAATTATTTTTTTGTTGGAATTCGTATAATAATTCAATTGCTATATATATATATATATATATATATTATAATTATATATATATATTAAGAATTACAATTATTGACGATTTTACTTTGGAATTCATATCGAATTCAATTTTCTAATTTTATTTTATTTTATATTCCGAATTCCACTTATTTTTGTTGAAATTAGTATACTAATCCAATTACTATTTTTTAAAATTTTATTCCAAATTATGTTTATCTAGTTATTTTACTTAGGAATTTGTATCAAAATTAAATTACTAATTTTATTTATTTTCTATTTTGAATTTCAGTTATTTTTTGTGTTGTACTTGAGATGAACTCTTATTTCTATATTGTACTTGACATAGACTATTTCGTTTAATCTAAATCGTTATAATCTGGACCTACCGTAATCAATGGTGCAGTTGTTTTTTTTATCGATTAACGTGAGAATTTCTAGCTCTTTAGAGCGAACATGGTAACTTCTTTTTCTATCGCTTTAATAATATAATAGATTCTCTAGGAAACGTCCCCCTCGTGCGATTACACGTACCAAGAGTGTCAGGCTTCGTACTTGTGAGTAGGCAGAGTTTGGTGCTGGTTCTGAACTGATGATGTCACATTCAAGCTTTCTGTGGAATCTGGACGCTGAAGAATATATGTAGCCCGATCGAGGCGATCTGCTGCTACTGTTTATGGGGAGTTCATCACGAACACTGTATGTAGTGACAGAGTGGAGAAAGAGAAGCAAGCGGACATATACAGTGGAAGAGACATAATTTTGCTAACCATGGCGTACTTCATGCATGGGCACTGCAGTGACGGAGCCAGGATTTGACGATGAGGGTACGAACTTAAGATATATTCATTCTAATATAAATTCAAATGAAATAGTACATAAGTTCAAATGTGTTAAATTACATGTTCGTACTATAACCAACATTACAAAATATTTTAGAAAATTACAACTTGATATGGCATTCCTTCATGTTTTGAAAGCGATAGATGATAGCATCGTCACTAAGTTGTAGAAAAAAAATCACGCTCAATGTACATAACTAAGCAATCATTCAAGTATTTTTCATTCATACTATTTCTTAGCTTATTCTTCACACGATTCATTGCCGAAAATACCCTCTCTACCCTTACAGTAGCCACATGAATGATCAATACCAATTTGAGTAGCAAACAAACAAGTTTATAGTGATCATCCTTCTTTATCTCAACAAGTTTAATAGCGAGCTCACTAAGATTCTTTAGGATAAAACTTAGCAAGTTTAAGAACTTTATCCTTGTCATATGAAGCAAATGAATCATGAGGATGCAAAGATATCATGTAAAGAAGTAGCTATGTATTAACTTCATCAAACTTGTCATAAGAAGCAAATGTATTAGTAGAAAGCAAAAATGACTGGATGAGCATATGACACTGAGGTCTGACCTCCTTAACTAGTTGACTACTTGACTTGAGCTTGATTATCAGATTTTTGTTAGGCCTAATGCTAAATGGGCTGTCAAAAGTCGAGGAGTATGTATGTTAATATGTGTAGTGCATACTTTATGTATTAAAAAAGGTATTTATCAATTTTTTGTATAAAAAATTTGGAAGTGCAACTGCACCCCATGTATCAATGTAGCTCCGCCACTGGGACACTGAATTCTCATCACGACTTAGCCAAACCAGTGGACCACCCAATCCGATAACAATCAGTATTATGTAAGCGAAATCCTTATTTTACGGTCGCCCGCACCGCTCCCAACTCGCGGAGAGCGCGCAGATTCACGACATGTGGACTGAAATGCTCCTTCGTGACGACGCATGCGCGGATGTTGTGCACTCGTGCACAACCCTTCCCCCTTGCTCACTGTCCCTCCCCATTCCTCGCTCTCCCATCCATCTCTTCCCGACAGCGCCGCCACGACCCCACGCCGGTGCCACCCGCTCGCCACGGCCGTCGATCCACGCTAGGGCCATCATCCGCGCCGCCGCACCTTGTCCTCGTGCGTGGCCGTCGCTCGCATCGCGGCCACTCGTCCTCGTCGTCCTCCTCGCCTCGGCGGCGGCCGTCACCGGGAGGATTAGCTCGAGTCACCGGAGGAGGTTCTCGCACCGCCGTCGTGCCGGAGGGTGAGTTTTTTTTCACCCTAACCCTATTTTTTTTATATTTGAATCGAGTTGAATTTTCTTGGAACCGGCTTGAAATCCCTCCAAAATCGAGTTGATTTTCCTCGAATCAAGGTGAAATTCTTTTTGGATTCAAGTTGAAATTTCCCGAATTGAAAGTTGAAACTCCCGAGTTGAAATTTCTCGAATTGAACATTTGACGAATCAGATTTTCTCAAATTGAAATATTCCGAATTGAATTTTGCCGAGTGGAAATTTTCAATCTTTTTGTGTTTTTGCAAGGAGCGGGGAAGGGGCAGCAGGAAGGAAGAGGGGCGAGGTGCATGCAGTGGAAGGGGGAACGCGCGATGGGGAAGACGCTGCTACAGGGATGCCCACGTGTCTGCGTCATGTTGCGTCCGTGAGGAAGGCGTTGTGCGGGTAACCGTAAGGTAGAGGTGCCCTTATGTAAGCCAATACGAGCTTTACGGTTCGAAATGGCCATAGGCAAACCGTGCAAATCAGCAGCAAATCCACGTCTAAGCAGGCAAACACTTGTAGTGCAAGCATCGTCCTAATAGATCAGATGTATATAGTTTGTCAAAAAAGAAAGATACATTTCTCAAAGAAGAAGAAGATAAAATATAGGGAAGGGAATTCACTGCCTCCCCTGGCCATTGGATTTGGGGGTGAGGGGTGGATGTGCGGTGGGCGAAGAGGGCCCTCAGCCGTGGCCTTCCCCCTTGAAATTATTTCCCAAATATAGGATACAAAATCATCATCTTAAACACATATGCAGAACTGTCTAAGAGGCTGAACAACAGAAATAATGTATAAAAGCAGTCGAATTGTTGCAGATTTTTGTATCATGACTCATAAGTATCCAGAAACGTCTAATAACATATCTCATGGAAAAAGAATTGGCAGGAGGAGAACATGAATATCACTAACTTACACATCTGACCTCTGAATATCGCCAACTTACATCTCTGATCTCTCTGAACAGAGTTTATCAGCAATTATCATGTCTCTGTGTCGCAGAGCATCATCACCAACATAGTGTGCACGAGGATGAGCAAACTACGAATAAACGAAATTACATTCCTCGAGACCCTGTGTTACCTTGTCAAGCGACATTACCACCAAGAAACCAACACACTGAACATGTGCCGCCACTCGCCTAGCCACTTTGTTGATCCAGTCGATTCAATTGGATTGGGCCTAAGAGTTCGATAGCTTTCGATTTAGAGACTTTAGTAGGCCTTGTTCTCCTCGCCCACCAAGGTAGTCTAGCCGTCTGATAAAGATCTTGTTTTCCTTCAACAAATTTTTTTTTGAACAAATTTTCCTTCAACAATTGTCTTGTTCTCTTTTCAATGAACACCATGACCGGAGCTCCTGCCAGCTTCATATATAACTGATTGATATTATTGTTGCTGTTAAAGCCTTGTTTGGATGGGCCGAGAAGGGTGTGTTAATAAATGGTGTATGCATGCAATAACAGACCAACACATGTACTCCCTCCAGCAGCCAGAAGGAAGTAGTTCTAGGATGCCATGGCCAAATCGTATTAATTTAAAATATATAGTTTAGATATACAAAAATAGCACGTAAAAATTGTCATGAAAAATACTTTCATCGCACATTACATTTTTATAGTTTTTTAGTGGTTAAAGTGTCATCTTGTTGACTTTGAAAAGTCAAAGACAACTTTCTTTTATGACTTGATAGAGTATAGTGCAACTGTGCAAGACTCTTAATTTTGCCGAGCTTCGCAGGTTTGCCTTATTATAGCACACACAGCTCATAATGGTTCAAGGATACATGCACGGATGATGCACCCACTCCCACCAGCTTGGCCAAATCATCCAATCCGATCAGAATTATGCAAATGCAAGCCAGTACGAGCTTTTACGGTAAAATGGCCATCGGCAAACTGAACAAGTACAAATAAGCAGCAAATCCGTATGTATCCTGCATGGCTGTATCCAGACACCTGTAATTGCAACTTTTTCAAACACCTAACAGATCACACATTCACGAGCAGGAAGCATACAAATTAAAAGTATCACTTACAGAAAGTAGCAGTACAGAACAAGATCTTCTTAAACCCATGCAGAATTGTACTACTGTCAGTACTATGCATGTACGTATCGCTTGCTCTGTGCTATTCTATCATCAGCACCAGCCGGCTTGAGCGTGCAAGAAGACGAGCAAACTTCACAAGACACCACCGTTTCGACGAGATTTTCCTCGGAATCCGCGCGAGCCCCTCTCTAATTAGCTGCAACAATGGGTCCGATCTGGAACGCGTCAGTATCCGAACAACCAGCACAGCATCAGAATGGTGATCCTCACGTAGCTCATGCCCCCGACCACCACGGCGCCCCTCGACGCGGCGCGCACGATCGCCTGGGCGGCAACGATGGCGAGTCCCACGCCGGGCACGAGGTGCACGCGGCCGTTGGCGACCGCGACGGCCCGGACAAGGACGAGCCACACGGCGACGCGGACCAGCCGCCGCCGCTCCTCCACGAGGTCCTCGACGGCCTCCGGAAGCACGGGCGCGGCGTCGACGACGGCCGCGTGGCGCGCCGCGTCCTCGATCTCGGCCCTCGCCGCGCCGAGCTGAGCGGCGTTAGCGTTGAGCCCGGCGAAGGTGGCGACGAGGAGGGCGTCGACGCGGTCGACGTCGGCGAGGAGCTCGTCGAGACGGCCGAACGCCTGCACCTCCACGTCGTCGTCGTCGTCGACAACTTCGAGCTCCTGGTGGTCGAACGCCTCCGCCTCCATGTCGCCGTCTCCGTCGGCCTCTTCGAGCTCGAGGTGGCCGAGCGACTCCGTCTCCACGTTGTTCTCCATCGGAACGGCTTGCGGTTCGCCGGTTCAGGGGTGTCGCTTTGGAAAGCGGGGTGTTGGAATTTTTTGAATTGGAGACGGAGGATGAGGGGTTCATTTGGACATGTATGTATAGGCAGGCTGGGAATGTGATGCGAGGCTTCAATTAAGGCTTTGTTTGGCTAGTGGGGAAAGTATCCCCCGGGGAAACAACCCAAGGGGGATTGGGTTGATTCCCACCCCTCCACCCAATCCCCTTCCTTCCCCCTCTGTTTGTTTGGATAATCTAGGATTTGGGTGGTTTGGTAGGAATACCTCCTATTTAAAATTCAGAATTTAGAAAGACGCTGAAAAAGCGAAGAACAAATCAGAAAATTCCAAAAACAGTATAGAAAATTCAAATAAAAACTCAGAAAATTTTGGGGGATTGGGAAATCAGAAAAATCAAGTTTTTTTTTTCTTTTCAAAATTACATCTGTCAATGTCAAACGTCTCAACTGGCCTCCAAGTATTACATCCTATTTATCTTAAATTGCATGGGTGTATGATGCAAGGCAAGCAAAAGTCAGCATGATTCATATGTGATAGCAGCATACTAAATATATTATAAACACATATCTGCTCATCTCCAAAGATTATAGCACGGTTTGCATGCATTTGTAACCTATTTCACTCACAGCAAAACAAGCACAACATTCATCTTTGTCTATCCTGAAATCATGACTCACTACTACACAAAAGTCATCACAGACGGTTTTTGAACCGTCTGAATTTGTATATCTGTAATGATATGAGGTCATCATAGACGGTTTTTGAACCGTCTGTGAAAAAGCTAATGGTTCTGAACAAGAACCGTCTGTGGTAATTGGTTATCACAGACGGTTATTGTTTAGAACCGTCTGTAATAGTTTTTTTATTGCGAAAAAATCAGCTCGATACTTCGCCCACTGTAGCTTCCGACCACTGTAGATCAACGACCATTGTAGCTCTACGACCACTGTAGTCCTATGACCACTGTAGCTTCGACCACTGCAGTACGCTGCTGCTTTGACCACTGTAGCTTCTACGACCACGGCGCTTCGACTCAAAGCTACAACCACGTTCATGTTGTGGCCCTTTGCTTGTTGCAGATATTGGTACCTCCGTCTGACCGCTTCTCACAACTCAGCATGCACTCCGGCTCAAGCCTCCATACTCGTGCCAGTGACAACGAGGCCGGGTCGAGGTGGAGGAGTGTCGGGGGAGCCCATGGGCTATGAGGTTGAGGGAGGCCGGTGACGACGAGGCCAGGGCGAGGTGGAGGAGGCCGCGGGCGACGAGCTCGGGGGAGGTTGGAGCGCAAGGTCAGGGCGAGACGGCAGCACTCGGTTAGAGGAGAGATGGCAGGGGAAGAGATGGAGGTGTGAGCAAACTCGGTTAATATAAAGCGAGTTCCGGCAGCCCACCCATTAAGTCCAAATTTTCGTTTTTTCGCCTAACAAAACAAAAGTATCAGAGACGGTTCGTGAATAGAACCGTCTATGACACATAACTATCACACGGTTCTATTCATAAACCGTTTGTAATAAGTATAACACAACCGTATGTGATGAGTCATCCAATATACCCTGTTTTGTAGTAGTGACTACTACATATTAGCGTCTCATGCGAACGGATACATCGTGTCCAAACTGGTAGAAGTTCACTCCATCTTGGAAGAAGTTGGGACAGATTCAAAACTGCCGCGCCATGGCCACGGCCAAAGCGAGATCTACCACCATAGCTCTTCAAAATTTTAAGGTGGAAAATGTTAGTGAAATGACCAAATAGATCATCCCAAGTAGTTATAAGTCTAATTTGTTTTTCTCATATTTCCTTAGTCCTCTCTAAATCATTTTATTAACACTTGAGCTAAACAACAAAATGAAAAGTGAGAAATTCTACTATGAGCACATAACATTTCTACTTTTGAGCATTGCTTTTTCAAAATCATTAAGAAAATCCCATGCCAATACCCTAAAATTAACACTCCGGCCTAGCTACCAGGAGCTTGTTGATTCAACTTAGTAGCCCCGTTTATGTGCAAATTCTAGTGATACTACTATTATACTAATCAAGATCAGAACTGAGGAGAGCATTGCATTCGATCTTTTTAAGTTTTCTTAAACTTGTCTAGATCAGAATTGATCAAATTAAGCCTTGATGAGCTAGCTACCGGGTAGAAGTAAACCAGACTTAGACCAAATAAGATAAGTCATAAGCTATCCTATTACCAATTATATCGCATTTCCTTGTCCTTACTAGAGCCAGAGATGCACAAGCAAATAAACATCTAATCAAGAAATGAACCACCAGGAGGCATGGGGGCCTTGATTCGCCTCGATCGAAAGATTCATCGGCATACAAGACGAGATCCAGAGAGGAAACTTGTCCATAGAGTCAAAAGGGATTGTACCTGCATGATTGATGATTAATCTCGATGGGGATTAGAGTTGCAAGAGTTGATCTGTGGCTAGCACAGAGAGGAAGGTACCTAGTGTAGTGGCAGATCGGAGGCCAGTGCCGCCCACTCTTCCGCCTCTCTCCCTCCTTCGCCCTCCCGATTGAAGCTTAGGACGGTGGCACCTCACTGGCCGGAGTTCATCTCCTCCCCCTCCCTATCCTCGAACAACAGGGATCTATGAGAAAAAAAATGTGAGCTTGCAAAACCCAAGAAAATCGGAAGAGGAGGAGACTAACCGTCGCTGGAGAGAGTGAAGCCGCCGCCTCCGCCACAGTGGCAGGAGGAGGTTTTGCCAGAGTTAGGGGATAGAAGGGAAGGCGGTGGCATCGTCGTCTGTTGAGCAAGCGAGGAGGAGACTTGAGCGAGCGAGGCGTGGAAATAATACTCGTCTCGGTGGGGAGACTTTTTTTCCCGGGAGAACGGGGTAGATCAGGCCGGGAATTTCCCCACCCTAGCTTCATCCAAACTCATTTTTAGGCCAGGTCGGGGATGTTTCTCCCGCCGGGATGATCCCCGTGGATTGAGCCACAATCCCGATCAATCCCGGCGCTGCCAAACAAGCCCTAAGTGTGAATTTATGGTACTAACATCTCTGTGAAATCAGCCCTTAGAATTGATGGAGCTTCTCTTCAACCATCCAAAATCAGCAAATCTACCAGCAGAGGATTGAAGCAAAAACTGCACAAACAATGCATGGTGTCAAATCAGCAAATCTACCAGCAGAGGATTGAAGCAAAAACTAAAGTCCACAAACAATGCATGGTATCAACAGTGCAGATTCATTAATGTAAAAAAGAAGGTTTAGTAGGATCCTGCAAACGAATTGGCAGGAGAAATATAAAAGAAAGATTGCCTTAAATATTTCTGAGCAGCAGTGGCGGAGCCACCAAAGGTACATGGTACAGCGGTACGCTAAAATTTTTGTATGTAAACCACTATACAGTATATATACATAGTATAATATACAAATAATACAATAAATTTGTGACGTCGGCAATCAGTAGTTAGCAGCGATTAAACGAAACTACGTTCCTCAAGAGTCAAGACCCCTGTGTTAATTTCTCGATCCATCTAATTTGCTCACCACCAAGAACTTAACAATGGTCGGTCGCGCGCGTGCGTCGATCAGAAAGAACTCTAGAAGCGCATCAAGTCAAGCACTCAAGCCCCGAGGAGGAAGCACAGCACCAGATAGGAGATCCTCACGAGGCTCCTGAACCCGGGAGCCACGCCGCCCCACGACGCGGCGCACACGACCACAGCGGCGGCGGCGGCCGTGAGGAGCACTCGGGGGAGGAGTGACGCGCGGCTCCTGGCGGAGGCGATGACCCGGGCCGCGACGAGCACCCCGAAGGCCCGGCACAGCTGCCGGCGGTGCTCCAGGATGACCTTTATGTGCTCCTCGATTGTGCCGGGGCTTGACTTGGGTGGGAAGTTAGATTAGCCAGAGTAACAGTACAGTGTGCAGGGAGACGACATAATTAAGGTCTAAATTACGAGAAGGGTGAAATTATCAGATCCTACTAACACCAATTTAATAACCCAGCTGATACCTTATACAGTTATACCTAGCGGAGAAGCAGAAGCGAATCTGAAACCCTTGCATGATCAAATTCACAGTAGCACTGGGTACTACATGAAGAGGCCAGTTCGTCATTCATTTCAACAATTGTCAAGTACAAAATTTGATAAATACAAAGATCATACGTATGTCCGTATATACCCCGCATGCTTAGTATTAGCATGCATCTGCATTCATAGTGCTCAAAATTAGTTTCTCCTCAGAAGTTCAATTGTCCAAACGTCTCGCGCCAACAGAATTGATGCAGCAGGCACAGCAGCCTTAACATATATACAGTGAAATTAAGAGGCTTGGTTAATTACGAAGCAAAACAGCAGAAACAATCATAAGTTTTGAGAAGTGGAAGACTACACGCATTGATGCATACATATCTGAAGTCTGAACTGAACAGATCATCTTGAAAGTTAAAATCATCTATCACTGAACCGGATATACGAGCACATAACAGTATAACACCACACCACCACTAGCAGCATAGCCGATAGCGTGTGAGAAGAAACGAGCAAACTTAATCAACAAACACTGATCAGAACTCAAAAGAAGTTAAATCAACTACATATCTCAAAGCCCCTCTGTTAATCTCCTAAGCTACGACGTCAAATCCACCACCACACCAGCAATGGCCCCCGCTCGATCCATGACGATTTGATATCAGAAGCGCACGAAGAGAAAATGCAGCATCAGAACGGAGAACCTCACGGCGGTCCTGGACCCAGGAGCCGCGCTTCCCCCCGACGCGGCGTACACGACCAGAGCGGCGGCGGCGGCCGCGAGGAGGACGGCGGGGCAGAGGCGGCGCGCGCAGCTCCTGGCGAGCGCGAGGGCCCGGGCCACGAGGAGCCACCTGACGATGCTGAGCAGCCTCCGCCGGCTCTCCACGAGGTTATCGACGGCAGCGGTGACGCTGCGCATGATCTCCGCGACGTAGGCGCACGCGGCCTGCTGGTCCTCCAGGAGCATGGGGGTGGTCCAGACGAAATGCGCGTAGAGCTGGATGCGGTCGATCTCGCGCACAGCAAAGGCGAGGAGGCCGGCGGTGAGGTCGAGCTCGACGTAGGCGTCGCGGAGGAGGGCCTCGACGCGGTCGACGTCGCCGGTGAGCTCGAGGAGGTCGCGGAACCACGCCTCGCCGTTCGCCATTGGAGCGGCTCAGGCTCAGGCGCCGCGCTTTGGTGCCGCCGGTTTGGGGGTTCAGGCGTTCAGGGTTTTGGTGGGCCTTGACTCCTTGAGCAAGAGAGGTCAGAGGGGGGAGGACGCAAAGTAGGGGACCTAATAAAGTGGCGTTCTTAGCTTTGACATTACCTAGGTTGCAATTCGTAATTTGTCAGTTCTTACAATTTTTCAATCATTCTTTTACCATTTTTAGTTTTCATCTCCATTTTCATGCCAATTATGTCCACGTGAAGTTACCGAAATGTCCTTGGGCACAAAGGTAGCCTTCCCCTTCCCTCCCCTCTCTCGTTACTCGTTAGTTGTCACCTCCTCACCTCACCTCACCTCACATCACCCACTCCCCTTCTCATCTCCAAGGAACAGATGGTTGTCCGCCTCCTCCTCCTCCTCCTCCGGCGGCCCCGGCCTCCACCTCTTCCCTCGGCGTCGCCTCCCCAAGCCTTCGCGCCTCCAGATCTCCACTTGCGTGCGCTCTCCCCGGCCCCCGTGGCCGCGTCCCCTCGCCGCACCGCCCAGGGGAACCCGCACTCTGTCAGCCTCGCCGCCAGCTCCTCCCCCGCACTCAGCGTCGGAGACCGCGGCCGCACCGCGACCGACTCGACGAGGAGGTTGACCGCCGCGATCTCCACCCACGCGTCCGCGGCTAGGATGGACCGCACCCGCGCCGCGCAGCCGCCGCACATCATGCTGCTCACATCGAGCAGCATGGTAGCGCTGGCCTCCTCTCCCTCCGGGGGGAACGCAACGACCGCGCTGAGGCGGAGGGTTCCACCGTGGTGCGGAGGGTGGCCGCCTGTAGGCCGCAGAAGAGGAGGTGGAGGCGCTGGGAGGTGGAAGCCGAGCGGCGGCTGTGCGCGGCGAAGACGCTGGAGCAAGAGAGGATTAGCATTAGGAATCATGGAGCTTACGTGGAGGAGGGAAAAGGTGACGGTGGTGGCCATGGAGGCTCTCCGGAGACCAGAGGTCTCACCGGTGAGCGGCGAACTACGAGAGGATCTCTGCCCTCGGCCACGACAATGCGACACCGTCTACAAGGCACACCACCGCCGGGCCGCAGCCGTGCAGCCGCTTGTGCTCAAGCTCTTCGCCGCCGACGCGCCGCACGTAGTGCGCCTCCATGCGGTGGTCGTCGGCCTCCACGACGGCGGAGGAGCCCGCGGCGCTAGCACTCGAGCTCATGCCCGGGGGTCCCTCACCGGGTTGCTTCGCAAGCTCTGCCGCCCCATGGGGGAGCGCCTCATCGCTCAATCTACACCAGCCTCCTTCGCCTTTGAAGTAGTGCCTGCCCCTGGACTTGCGCTTCTTCTCCGGCGCTGGCCAAAGGGCCGGGGGCGCTCGACTTGGGAGCTGAGTTGGGACTCAGGAACAAGAGTGTGCAGAGGAGGCTTTATAGGGGTATTTCAGTATTTTCACATGCCTGAAAAATGAGAAGAGGGATAAAACTTAAAAATGGCAAAAATATGATTGAAAATGGTAAGAAGTGGCAAATTACGTATTGTAATTTATATAATGGCAAAGGTGAGAAGAGGGTTCTATAGAGTGGCAAATTCTCAATTATCCCTTTTTCAAAAGAAAAGTTTGCCACTGATCATTAGTCATTGCTACTTTGTGTGTGTTTTTCTTCTGAAAACAGTGTTCCGGAGTATAACTGACGCTCTTTTGTTTGAAAATGACAATATCTTTGTTCAAACCCATGGACCATGGTCCTCACATTACAGACGAGTAGTTTGTAGACTATCCAAGAGTAGGGTTTGTAATCTTATAGTACAGTAAACATCCACATTTGATGAGATGGCCACTCCACTAATCCATTCAGGTGCGAGATGTCCTAGTTCCTCGCATCGTGGTCAGAACTTGACTAAAATCCGTTGCCATGAACTTCGCCATCCCAAAATCTGGAATCTTTGGAACAGATGATGCATCCAAAAGAATATTTTGCGGCTTAATATCGCAATGCATGATGCACTCCTAGCAATTCTCGTGCATGTAGGAAAATCCTCTAGCAACCAAGTGCTATTTTATATAGAGTACTCCAACTCAAGGTTGTGCCATTACTCTGAAATAGATGGGCGTCAAGAGAACGGTTTGACATGTTTTCATAGATAAGCAACCTTAATTGTTGTTAATTGCGGTCTATTACGTTAAATATCGTTAATTATGATCAATTTCTTTAATTATCGTTAATTTACATTAATTGCGATGTATTGCGTTAAATGTTGTTAATTTGCGTTAAATGTCATTAGTTAATTATGACCAATTTTGTTAATTATGGTAATTGTGGTTAATTATCGTTAGTTGTCGTAAAAGTGTCGTCAATTATAGTTAATTGTCATTAGTTGCCGTTAATTACTGTTAAATGACACCAAACAAGTCATCATTTGCCTCGGGGTCATTTCAAATATCTCCCAACTTAATTACTGTTAAATGTAACACCAAACAAGTCAAGGTGGTCATTTGAAACCTAGATTCATTTCGAGATTGAGAGGGGTCAAATCAAATATCTCCCAACTTAGAAGCTACGCATTTCAAACATTTTCCAACTTAAAAGCTGTAGCCAGATAGTTAAACACCAAATCTTTTCAAGATAATGAGAAACTGCTGTTTAGAAAAAGCTACCTACCTACTGTCGTGCCAAACAGGCCCAAAACCACGGTAAGCACTATGGGTAAACAATAAGCAGCTTTTAGCTTGCGCCGGCCAAAATGCATGGACGACATATAAATTGCTTGAGCATAAAAGAAACAACATTAAACACACCATGGCACAATCTAAATCATCAAGTTGTAGTTTCGCAAAGCAACTCAAGTGATTCAAAACAGATACTAGAACCATAGCGACAATCCACTAGTTCTACCTCCAACAAGCATCAAGCAGCAGAATATGATTTAAGAGAACAGCAGAATAACATAATACTAATCAGTTGCAACACGTCTAAAGTTGAGCTCATTTCATCAATCGATTAAAAAGGGACATCTGCAAACCATCAAGCAATCTTTAGTAAGCAAGCACACTCATCCAGAGATGAAAACCGCAAACCATCAATAACGATTAATAAGTAGATCAGAAACAGAGATAAAGGGCAGTGCCGCAGCAGTAACCATAACGAGAACATAACAACCATACGGCGTTCCTGCCACCAAAAGCACGTAGAATGATAAAGGAAAAGAGCGATGAAACATAACCTGTCTCCAGATCCATGTTTCTGTAGGCTATTAAGCAACTAACTCATAGAAGTCACGTTACTCTCGGTTCAGTACTACCAGCATCACCACGAAGAACTCATAAAATCTTCCATAAGCTGTAGCAGCAGAGCAAAACTTCCCGCGCCTCAGAGCACCAGATTACCTCTTGAGGCGGAGGTAGACCAGCACGAAGGCAGCCGTGGCGCCGGCGCCGGCGGCCGCGGCCGCCGCCATCCCCTGCCACGCGACCTCCGCTTCCTTCGGGGTCTCAGACGCCGGAGCAGCCTTCCTCTCCTCCGCAGTGACGGCGGCGGCGGCGGAAGCCTTCAGGGCTTCGATCTCCTCCTCGAGCTTGAGCTTCACCTGGCGTACGGCCTCCACCTCGGCGGCGAGTAGCTCGGAGTTGCGCTTATCCGCCTCGCGCTCGCCCTTCTCGGCCTTGAGGAGGTTCCGGAGGCGTTCGACCTCCGCGCGGAGCGAGGCCACCTCCCCCTCGGAAGTAGAGGCCGCGTGCTCAGCGGTGGCGACGTCGTCCCGGGCCTGGGAGAAGAGCCCCTCGAGGCGGTGGGCCTCCGAGGCGAGGGCCTTATTCTCCCGGTCGGCGGCGGCGAGCTTCTCCTCCAGGTCGAGCTTGGCGGCGCGGAGGTCCTCGATCTCGGCGCTGGCGGCGACGGCGGCGTAGGACTTGGCGGGGAGGGCGGCGGCGGTGACGGTGACCTCCTCCTCCGCCACGCCGCCGTTGAGCGCGGTCTTCTCGGCGGCGGCGGGGGAGGCGGGAGTTTCGTCGCCGTTCTCCATTGCGAATCCCAGTGTGGTTTCTGTGCGTGATGGATGGGACGGCGGCGGTGGTGGTGGTGGTGGGGGTGGGGGATGGGAGGCTATGGAAAAATGGAGGCTTCTTTCCCCTTCTCTCTGTGGTTCTTTGTGATGCGCGCACTATGCGGGGTTGAGGGGCACAGGAATATCTGGGTGGGAAGCTGCGCTTTGGCTCTATGATGTGTGGGGCTACGGGTTGGGCGTTGCGCGGTGACCGCACCTGTCAGTTACTCGTAACAGCTCTGACGAGTGAGCGTGACGGCGACGGCGGTGCGGTGGGTCCCTGTGTCAGAGTGCGCAGTGGTTCTTTCGTGTTGAGGAGGTTGGTGCCGGGGGCGGGAGGGGAAATGAACGGCGTTATCGGCTCCAGTCTCTCGGTAGTGCGCTGTGCGCTGCATTACGGCAGGTTCGTGGGCTCGCATCAACCCCCAGGCCCCACAGCGTGCTGTTGCCATGTGACTTGTGCAACTGGCACGAAAAGGCGTATCTTGCTCTCCATTTGGGCCGAGCCCGTAAGGGCTACGGTCGCTTTCGATTAAATGCATGCCGAAACTTTTTTTTTAAAAAAAAAGAAACAGCGATAGATTTTTAGTGAAAGTTATAACAATATAACAGGTAAATTTTAGTTGGATTTTTTTCTTCAGAAAACTGTTACACTCATCTGCAGACGGATCCAGTGTGACTACAGAGTTCACTTTTGTTTAGGTTCTTCAGTTCTTGTGTGACAGTGCTCTCAGGTCGTATCCTACGATGGTCTGCCGAGTGCCGGAGTGGTACGAAGTCTCATGACAAATATTAGCCTGAACACACGGCACATAAAAACGCCAGCATGGTACACTAACAACTTTTATAATAGATTAGTTAGCTAAACAGCATTCGGAAGCAACCAACCAACAAATTTTTGCTGGGATATACTTGTAGCTAGCGGATCGTCGTTCTCACCGGGGATTAGTTGCAAATGCATTTTTTTCCGAATGCTGGTAATTTATTGATCATAAAATATCGTTATAAAGAGTCTTTCGGATATACCCCGGTACACCATTGCGAATAAAAGATCTAACATAGTGCTCATAAGATCTAACTAGAATATGTGCCGCCACATTCACCGCACGACTAATATGACGAAAAACAACCGAGAAAAAGCCCTCTGCATAGACTTGATATCAGATATAATCGCACCAACAGAGAACCGATCCCGCATCAATAAATTTAACCGTTGCACCACAGACAAACAGTCAGAAACAAGGATGTCATTTTGATATCCTTCATCACAGGCAAGGCCTGTTGCACGATGAAACGCTAATACTTCTGCTAACTCTGGCGTAGTGATCCCATCAAGGCGCTCGCTGCAAGCAGCCAAGCATTCACCAATGTGGTTTCGGACTACCATGCCAACCCTCATCAGACGAAAAGAAGCAAATAGTGCTGCATCGATATTAATAAAGATTGTACCTGCTTCGGCGGAGTCCATTTAGGGATTGAACGCAAGGACTCATGCCTATGACCTAGATTCGGATTGAAGATATACAACACTATCAACTCAACATAAGCTTTAGCTTTCATAGCCACCATTTTGAGGATGCAACAAACCTTTATCGTTTCGTACACCATTACGGGCCTCCCATATATGCCACATAGTAACAGCAAAAATCGTTGCCTCCTGAGTCAAAGAACGTCCCAGGAAATTGAACAGCCACTGCTTAACACAATTCAACGTCTTATGGCAGAGATGGAAGTCATACTCCAATTTCACTTCACGAGTAAACTGGCAAAAGAGAAATGAATGTTCGATATACTTCTCCTTCCCACAGAAGACATATATACCATTCACTGGAATATGCCTTTGTTTCAGTTTGGAAACCACATGGGAGACAATCATGTGCGAAACGCCATAACAAAATTTTCATCTTGTTCGGTGCCTTTATTGCCCAGAGTGATTTCCAATATTTTTCATCTGCACCATACGCCGAGGAGAGGCCACAGGAATAAAAGCCCTAAATCTGAGCTAAAACATATGCAGAACGTACAGTGTAAGACCCATGTCTTGTATGTAGCCATGAAGCAAAATCCTCACAGCCTTGCCTACTGATGGGCACTTGGATAATCTGATCAGCCACCACCTCAAAGAAGATAGAACGAACAAGGTCAACATCCCAAGAACTATGATCCTCCTGTATAAGAAAATCAACTGTTTGATCCGCTGATAGGGACACTAGTGGCTAAACCAGATTGGGTGCACTGCCGGGTATCCAGTTATCAGATAAAATTTTAATACTTTTGCCATTGCCAACTCCCCATCGTACATCCTTCCGCAGCAATTCTTTCCCAAAGAAAATACTCCTCCAAATATACGAAAAATTTTTTGGACGAATGACATCCCAAAAATCACAGTAAGAAAAGTAACGACCCTTCAACGGTTGCAAATGCATAATTGCACCAACACTGCACCGACAAATACTATACGCCGGATGCGGATCCTCCACCGTAGCAGCAGAGGTGCACAATACGCACACATTAGGGCTCATTCGGACCATCAAATCGCTAACGAACGGTTTAAATCAACAGTATACACTATCTTGCTACAGAAATAAACCGCAAAATCGCTACATCATTCCTACACACAGTAAAATCAGTGTTGTTTCTATGGTGCCTCCGCAAGTATCACTTCAAAGTACCGTAGCAGCAGATCATGTTATTTGTTGCTACAGATGCAAACAGAGGACTCAAGTCCTATACCTCACACACGGTCACAATATATATATATATATATATATATATATATATATATATATATATATATATATATATATATATATATATATATATATATATATATATATATATTATATTAGTTTTAGTTTTAAGTTTCAAATTTTCTTAAGTTTAAATCATTTGTTGTGATCATTGGATTTGTATAGAGATTGGTGTGTCATATGATTGATATTGATCTAATGGATGTCGTATGATTGAATATTGATTCAATGGTAGTGATTTAAATTTACGATAATTTCAGACAACTTATGAATAAATAATCCCATATATTTTTGGACGGGAAGTACGCACCGGTTACGCTAGTCACGCTAGGCCAAGCGCTAATGTATGATGTGATGTCACGAGTTCAAACAAATTTCTAGCGTGCAGCCGCAGCACGCCAGGATGGGTGGGCTAGCAACGTACGCTGTCCGGTTGTATCTGCCGTCCGCATCACTTGGCAGAAATTGACAAAGCAAGCGCATCTGCATAGCGATCTCTCTAATGTACTCCTACCAGATGGCAACATGCGCCATATATACTCCCCTGGGTGGGTCGAACAATCGCCACGACGCCCCTACACCCTACTGCACGCGTACGGTCGATAGTGGCCGCTCCGGCACTTGTTTGTGCGTGACAGCACGACGAGCCGGAGATGGACCAACGAGCAAATCGTAATTTGGTGGCATATAGTGCTGCTGTAACTTTTGAATGTGTTGCTGCCTTTATTGAGTTTTTGTGACGAAGTCATGTCAACGGCTAGCCAGCCATGTAGAACGAATAATTAACACATTAACTGTGCCAACCAGAAACCCTCGCGGCAGAATCAAAGATGGAAGACTGTGATTAGGACTATGGAACCGCTAGTGATAGAAGGCATAGAGATACAGGTGATAGGTATTAATTATAGAATATAGTCATGTTTACTGCACCTAACAGAGTATTGATGGATATAATTTCTTATCAGTAATCCTTTTCTGTTCGTTAGGTCCTAAAAGCTGTCATAGGTTAGATAGCACAAAGGTAACATGAATTCATACTTCGGTCCTTGACGGAGCAAAGAGACTGGTAAGACTCCAACTTGACAACAATCCAGGTGTTTACCATATCCTTTCTAGTGATTTGTTTGAGCCCTATCAGTGTATCCTACCAGCTGAAGAAAGATTGCACATGAGGTTCCTAATCGTTCAAACAACATAAATTCATATATAGCCGTCCAAACCAAAACTATTACACGGAAAAAAACAATAACTGAAAAGGAAAGGGTAAAAGACATAGTAGAGAATCAAGACCACCTCACCTGGGTGATATCAGTGGCTATGTGTTCCTCCAAAGAACCTTCAGTTTGATGCGGCGACGATGATTTGAGCAGATAAGGAATCCCTCTCTTCCCCTCTTGTGTTGACTGAACAAAGATTATTTGTTCAAACTCCACCCGAACCGTAACATCAATCAGCACGCAAGCCCTTGGTAGGATGCCTACCTTCATTCCCTATTGCATCCTGTAGTTGTGCCACTGTCCTCTACCCTTTTCCCTCCATCTTACCCTGCATTATGTTGTGAATATGGATTTGAAGAATATGCCTCTATTGAATTGCATAGATCGTGAGCCGCCATTAACAGACCAAAAGGACATTGAACTATAACATAGTGCCTAAAACATGAAAGACATATTTTTTTTTTTGCATCGAGCCACCACACAAAGAAGGTTATGGTGGGGATCATAATGGGTACTTGATCTCATGTGAGCTCTATTCATCCGAAAGTTTACTGACAAACACATATTTTCCACTTAGAAATATAGGCTGCAGTTTAAAAGCAGGAACAAATGAACAGAACAATCAACTCCATTATGGAACTCCATGGAAGTCATGGAAGGAGAGGTTTTGAATGGGGAAAAACAGTTAAGTCAGGACCTCTTGAATGTCCTCTTTCAAAACCTCCGGTGAGCATCTTTCTTTGTTCTCAATGTCCATAATTGAGACCTATTGAATGTTAAATTCATTTCGTGGTAAAGAATAAATGTACAATGACGCTTTTATTATAAGGGTGCAAAAAGTGAACTCGCCTATGCTAAATAGTCATGCTCAGATCTCTTTGAGCTGCTCGAGCACGTTTCTTCTGAATAAGTTGGCTCCTTGAGAATTCCCTGCTCCCTCGAATGAATCACTTGCAGAATTTAGATGCCCCAGGTAAGATTTGCACGAGTGAATTAATGTGGAGAATGGAACAGACACCTGCATGCAAAAATCAACAAATAAACCACATCAATAAATGCATCGAGCTCCAAATCTTAACAATAGAAACAATAAAAAGGGGAGAAGAGCATGGGCACGATGATGGGCTAAGCCCCAGGGGCATGAGCGAGCGCGGTCTGTGCCTGTGCAGGCCCGGTGCTAGCAGCGAGCACACAAGGAGTGGCCGACGACGGCGCCGGGCCGAGCCGCCACGGGCGCGAGGCAAGTCGAGCCGGCAGCATGGAGCAAACCCGAGGCTGAATCGCAGCAAGGAGAAGGCGACGCGGGCTCAAGCCAGGCGTAGGACCACCGGAGGGAGGCGACGCCAAAGGATAGGCGCGAGCTTGAGCCAGGCGTAGGACCACCGGAGGGAGGCGACCCCAGAGGATACGTGCGGACCGAACACGCGGTAGGCATGGGCGATTGGCAGCAGGGCGGCATCAAGAAATCCATGGGCACGGGCCGACCACGCGGTAGGCAGGGGCGACCGGCGGCAGCACGACATGAAGACATCGGGAGAAAAGGGATCGGAGATAGCGACCGAGAGGCCGAGTCGAGGCGGTCGGCGGCCGGAGGCCGAGCCGGCAGGGCTGGCGCCGGCGGTGCGCAATAGGCGAACGAGCCAGAGGTAGGAGGCCGAGCTCGGGCGGCTGAGCCACTAGGGGAGGCGCGGCCAAGAGGAGGGCGATGGGCCGGCGAGGGGCGCAGGGGCCAAGAGGAGGCGACCGGAGGCCAGGCTGGGGAGCGGGGAGAGGCGGCGGCAGAAGAAATCTGGGAAGGGAAAAACGCCGGGGAGGGGTAATGGTCTAATGGAGTTGGGGGTCTTGGAGATGAAATAGAAGGCGGAGGGGACGAAGACCGTAGAAAGAGGAGTGCATGCGGAAGCTGCTACCTGTGAAGACTGAAGAAGCAAGCGAAGGAATCGTAGCAAAGCGAAAGGCAAGAGAAATCGGATGGACGCGACGCAGAGCGGCGCAGAAATCTGACAGCCCAGAAAAACGAGGCGACGCAAAGTTAGCCTCCTTTATATATAATATAAAGATGACAGCTGTGGCAACGACGAGTTACGAGCAAGGTTACCAGACTCGCGATTTGTGTCGTAGGAGCTTACAAACATCCTACAATCATATCAGACTATGCCGATCATAATCAAGTGCATCAGACTATGCCAATCATAATCAAGTGCATGTAGGGTCACTCGTACCTATAAAACAAAACAGATGTTTTATTTGTTCGTGGTTCCATTTGATACCCGATAAAGCAAATCTTGGTTTTTTTGCTTCCCTTGTGATGGGCTTGAGAGAGGGGAACGGCCTAGTTGTTATAATATTTAGAAACACGATTTTTGAAAGTAAGATTCCACCATAGTCCTACGTTCCAATCTTATGATTTCAACCCTATCAACACAAAAATGATCCTACTGAGATCCCGATGGTTATGAGTGCAACTTTTTATGCAAAACGAGCAATATTAACAAAACTGCATCTGAACCAAGTGCTCGAACAAAATTGAGCCGTTCTTGGACCATGTGCATACTGGGCCTCATCCATCGTTACTGAGAGGCTGTAACTTGGCCCGGCCTGTAATGGTTTTGCAAATTGCAAGTCCAACTCCAATTGCAAGGTGGATTTCTGTTTACGACTTATGAGAAGTTATAGGGGGCATTCTGCAAAAGCGCTGAGGCGTTAAGGCCTACAGCCCTAAACGGGTAACAACCCCCTCTTCGACGCCTCTCGCTCTAAACGGGTAAAACCGTAAAAGCCCCCAAACTCCTCGACGCCTCTCGCTGATCGAAACCCTAGAGCTCCATCAGTCGTACACGCACCCGCCGTCTCGCGGAACGAATATAAGCGAAGGCAGAAGTAAACCCCACCTCACCCATGGATCTGGAGATCGTGGGGCGGCACGCGCTGCTCTTCGACGACGACCCGACGGCGGAGGTTGTCAACAACGGCGCCTCCCTCGTCCCCTGGGCCGCTGCCGGCGCGGCCGACCTCCTCCTCGATCGCCACGACGTCCGTCACCTCCTCGACCGCGTGCCCCCTCGCCCCCGCTGCCCCTACTCCGCGGCCCTCCTCTCCGCCCCCTCCCCCGATGGCGTCTCCGAGGCGGAGCTCGACCCCCGCCGACGACGGCGGCGGCGGCGAGAGCCCCCGAGATGCGTCCCCCTCAGGTATAGGTCACTTCTCCTTTGAACCTGCCTCTACTATCTGTCCTTGTTGTGTATGACATTACTCTCTGTAGCCATCAACTGTTTTTTTTTTACCATTTGTTGTGTGATTGGACGATGTGAGCTCAAGTCTGCAGTGTATAAGCATTTTAAGAGGGGATTGAGGAATCACACGCATAAAGCTATCACACCGTGTAGAAGCCGGAGACCTACTGTTTGGTCTCCTTTTGCCACACATCGAGGATCTAATAATCCTCAATTAATTAAGTTATTTATCTATAGTATTATAAATAATAATGTTTCTTATACAACCTCTAAAGGTGCCCCTCAACATTAACAACGAGGGAGATTATACTCACCTAGTGGTTGTAAGCTTTTCTACAACCACCCTATATGGTTGTAAGTTTTTCTATGACTATCTATTCATCGTAAGTTTTACCACGATCACTTCATGATCGTAAGTCTTACTACGATCAGATTATCTATGACCACTCTATGGTCGATAAATCTTATAAGCATGTGAGCCCAATCGACTAGGGACATTTGTGCGTTGTGTTTAATACACATAGTAGTTAATATGTGCCGTTATTCCTGAAGATAACTGCAAGTATTAAATCTCTGTCTCTGACATAACCGCAAGGTGACGTGGGAGGATATGTCTCTGATAATAACTACCCTTTAACGTGCGCATTGCATCAAACGATAAGGCGCCTCTTGTTATGGACAACTTTCACCCTTTCATGCGCTATATAATGAGTAAATTCGGTGGATAGAAGGAGGGCAAAGGATCAAGCGATCAAACAACAAAACAGGCGGTAGTTATTAGTCTTAGTCTTCAATGACTTCTCTCTTGTAAACACAATCAATACAACAACACAGGAGTAGGGTTATTATTCTCTCAGGAAAAGGTCTGAACCTGTATAAAATTTTCGTGTCCTTTTCTGTGTAGTTTTACTCCAAGAGAGCCCTCAGCATTCATTCACAAGATCGATATTAAACCATTGACATGATGGAATGAATTGTGCTGTATGATCTCAAATTAGAGTGGCATAGAATCTAGTTGGAGTGAAGGTACTATACACTATGATGTTGAGATCAGTGCACATGAATGTCTGTGGAATGTTAAGAACTTAAGTTAACTCAATTATCTCTTGATATTGGGATAACTTAATTATCTCTTGGTATTGTTTTGGTGTGAATTATGTGATTTGATCACCAACTTGGACTTCTTTTGAATTTTATTGAGGATGGGTCGGAATCCCACCATTTTCGAACCCATCCAAACGAAGCATCGATAAGATTCAAAGTTAGTCCGCAAAATGGGTTGGAATCCCAATCCCATTGTTCTGAGCCCATCCAAACCAATCCTGATGGTTGAACTGTCGAATGAATTTCATAGTATTGCTCTCTTAGATGACTTATAAATGTTGGACCTGTTCTGTCAGAATTTTATTTTAGTTCAATATGCTGAAACATAGCTCCTGGATGGATCTCAGTTGTTTGTTTGTTTTTTTTTTTTTGCTAGTAGCAAAGTTATGTTGGGTTCCTGTAGCAACTGTTTTTTCTAGCACGCAAATTAGCAAAAGGACTTACAAAATATGCAGTTCTACCTAAAGAGAGAAACATTGGCACATGTGGCAAAGCTAGCAGTGCTAACTGAACCCATATACTTTTTCCATTGCATTTTTGTAAGTTTGCAGGAAGGATGCTTGATTTAGTTGATGAGCATCTTTAACCAGTTCAAGTAAGGGACTTTCTTCTATTTCTCCTAACATGTATCTTTGCATCTGCATGTTTTTTTCGTCACTCAATATTATTTTTTGTGATGCTTATTGTATAAGTATAACAATACTTAAGCTGGCATCTTTTCTTTATGCAGGAAACAGGACAGATACAGGACATACTGATTATAATGCTGTCCCATTCTCATATGGCAATTCTGCTGGTTCAGATGATCCAAATAACTCGAGCTCATATTATCGCCCATCATTTCTTGTGCCAGAAAGTTTGTTGAATAAGATGGTAAGGATGCAAAGTCTGTTCGCTACTTTGCTTTCAACTTTTTTTAATCTGTCAAATTTATTTCTTTATACATTTGTATTAATCTTCTCCAGTTGATCCAGCAATAATTTTCCAAGGCGCATATGTTCTTCTAAGGATTAAATGTCTGTTTCAGATGGTTGGAGCAAAGATGAAGTTCCTACTAGTGATGCACATTGTTTCCTTACAATGTATCTTGACGTAAGGAATAGGCAGGTGGGATTAGAATGATGTAAATGCTACATATAACCCAAAAAAAGCACTGAAACGGGATGGCTGTTCTTATGATATACCAGCTCTATATTAATTCATTTGTGCTTAGATCATAATCTTGTGCTTTTGTGCTCTCAGACCATTACCGAGGTAAATTTTTTTCTATAAATTTTAATTTGCAGCCCCCTTCTGAGAAGGTGCATCAGATAATCGCTAGAACTGCTTTATTTGTCAGTGAGCATGGGGGACAGTCAGAGATTGTGTTAAGGGTGAAGCAGGGATGTAATCCAACATTTGGGTTCTTGATGCCTGACCATCATCTCCACAGCTACTTCCGGTACCTTGTTGATCATCCTCAGCTGTTGAAAGATGGTGCAGATGCTGGTGACATCAATAAAGGCTACAAAACTGTTAATAATGAGAGTGAGCATGCTGCCTCATCAGGCGGGGCTTTATCATTGCTTGGGGCCGTCTATGAGTCTGGAGATGAGGATGAAGGCATGCTTCTGGCTGGTTCAAAAGGCACTGATCCTGGAAATGACTTGCTTGCGCATGAGCAAGGCCATGAAGGCTCATCATTCGTTATACATGACAATAAAGAAGTAGGGAAAGGTCAGACAGTAACAGAACCAGCTGCCACTACAGCTAAAGATAAACCTATTTTCACCAAGAAGAACCCAATGTTCACTGCAAACAGCATTGTTGCTGCTCGCCAGGAAAAGGTTAAAGACTCCATGACGAAGTCAACTACTGCCAAGTCACAAAACTCTAAATCTGGTGTGTCTGACACAAAAGAAGTGATCCTGGAACCACCATCCTTCTTGAAGCGCACAATGGAGAAAATAGTTGAGTTTATTATCAGGAACGGGAAGGAGTTTGAAGAAAAACTCATTGAGCAAGACAGGACAACTGGGAGGTTTCCATTTCTTCTGCCATCTAATCCATATCACTCGTACTATCTCAAGATTCTTCAGGAAACCCAAGAGGTAACTTGAATCACACTTATTTATGCTTTAAGATTGTAATATTTGCATTATTTCCCCCCTTTCTGTTACCTGTTTGGTAGAAGTCAAAAGTACAAGTCTCTCACAAAATTTTCCATCTTGCAATATACGCTCCTTACCTTTACTCTCACCTCTTGGAGATTTTTTTGACAAAACATTTGTCAGATCTTCACGCTTTCAATTTGTTCATCAATTGATTATATCAAGCATGCTTTGTTTAAACTTTAAACCATAGTGAGCTTTCAGCAACTAGACATGTTTACATAAAATTTGTAGCGATGTTATAATGAAAGAAATAGAAATGTTGGCCTAATGTTCTTCATTCATTGACTTAATAGTTGTTTGATTGCTGCAGTTACTATTTATTGTAAGTTTTTTTTAATCTTTCTTGAGGACACCCTTTTGTCGAGCAACTGGCTTTGCTATTCATTCGCTGAGATGCTTAAAAAACTGAAGTCTTGAAAAGTGATATGCATCTCTGTTCTTGGCTTGGAATGATAATGGCTTGTTATGCTAAGATTGCCTTTTTTTGGTTCTTAAGCGCACATGATGCCTTACACTTGATCTCTGAACTTCAGGTAAGTTCATATGTGGACAGTATCAACCGCTGATGCACTACTTACTTTTCCCCCTCTATTTTTGGTGTTGATATTCCTAGTTACTACTTTTTTTTTTTGGTTTAACTCTATTGGATCATACTACTGTTTTCTAGCATTACTTATAGGACTTGATTGCTGTGAAGGTTTTCTTGTTATTTTGGAAAGTTTTTTTTAACCTTTGTGCATTTGATTTGCTCAGGCATGTTCTATGTAAATTATCAGTTGCTTGATTTGATTATTTCTTTCTACGTGCAGTTTTTTCTTGGCTCTTTGACATATATACCATCTAGGCTTAATTAATACATTTGCCTTGCATTGCATGAACTCTTGTGAAGAACATTCTGAACATCCGGAGCATGTTTGGTTGCTAAGTTTTAAAGCCTCTATTTCTTTACCTGGAGAATACTGGAATATGGTGTTCCTAGGGTATTGTGGCCCCTCTTTTGGCTAGTACACCAATGGTAAATTGTAAATGCACTTTACTGTGTTTTCTGAATTGATTTTGCAGTCCAAGTCCCGTGGTGGTTCTTCAGAGCACAAGGACAGAAGGAGTTCCTTCAGAACGCAAAGACAGAAGAAGTTCTTTGGAGCACAAAGACAGTAATAGTGGCAAGGAAGGAACTAAAAGCAAGGCACGGGCAAGTACTAGCAAGGACTCCAGTGCTTCCGATAGAAGCTCTGAAGAGCCATCAGAGAAGCAGTTCTATGACAAACAAGTGAAGGGGAAGTTCCAGATGGTCATTGGCGGTGTCAAGAAGGAACTTCCTCGGAAGGTCACTGCGGATGAAGCTGCTGCTATTGTTATGGCAGCTACTCGTGGACTGGGCCCTGCCAATTCTCCACCTAACATACTAAAAGACACAAGAGACATTGGTCACACCTGTCGGAATAGTTGTCATACTTCCAGCTTTGGGAGTTTCTCCTCTTTGCAGGACCCAGATGCAGCATTCAAACCTGCTTCAAATAGCGAGGCAGAAACTTCACTCACCAGTAGTGGTCAGCTGAAAAAGGGAGGTATTGGAATTATTGATGATGATTGGATTGCTAACACTATTGCAAAAGCTGCTGCTGTTGCAGCCTCTAAAGAGGCAGATTCTTCTGAAGCTTCCATGACAAAGGAGCAGAAGCTGAAGGCCGAGAGGCTTCGACGTGCAAAGATGTTTGCTGCAATTATTAAGAGTGGAGGCAACAAGATGACTGATTTGGCTACAACAGCTGATCCAACTAATGAACCTGCCAAGGCCTCTCCTGCTGACTTGAACTTGTCTGTACCTGATCCACAACCTTCGGCTGAGGAATGTGAAGGTAGCTCTGTGCCATTTGAACGCGAAGGTTCGAATCTGACAAAGCAGGAGAAAGACTCTGACGATGAACAAAACAGGGCGTGTAAGTATAGAAAGAAACATGACTCAGAATCCGATGAGAAAGATGATTTGGAGGAAAGCTATGAACACTCAAGGAAGAAGCACCGTTCAGAGCATTCAAGAGGTCACAGTAAGTATGCAGACAAACATAAGCACAGGAGGCACTCCAAGGATCTGGAGTCCAGGCATCACAGGCACCGCCATAGCTCTTCAGAAGATGAGCGTGAGCACAGGAGTTCCAAGTCGTGGCATCTGGACAGGGATGACGATCACTACCCTGAAGATGATGAGCATAGGAGGTCACATAGGCACCGGAGGGACCACCGCTCCAGTTCTAAAAGGAAACATGAGGACGACCGAGATCAGAGTGAGCAAACTCTAGGTCGCCCAGAAGCCTCCCAGAGCACATCAGGTCATAAGTTTGAATCAGAGAAGCCTCCTAGTGACACTGCTCGTCGTGCTCGATCTTCTGAGGCAACAACTGAGGTGCCAAATGAGCTGGGAGCAAAAATCAGAGCAATGCTACTAGAGACACTGTAATGCCTTGTGCCCTGCAATGTACTATTGTAACGAACTCTTTCTCTGTTCAACACCAGATTCACTAATACCAAGTTCTGTATTTTGGTTCAAAACATTTCTATAATGTTCGGAAAGTATGTCTTGTTTCAATCTCTGGTCTTCATGCTAGCGCCTGTTTCCATCTGTTGGTATTTCCGTTCCAAGCTTTATCTTCATTCGTATGGTTGGTACGATTATGCTTTTTTTAAAACCATGGTCAGATGCTAGATCTTAAGTGAAGCTAAACATGATTTCAAGTTGTCATTAACTTATTATATCTAAAAATTAGAAAACTAAAAGTGCTCTTAGAAATGGAGCCCACAACATTGCCGTCATGATGACCACCACTCAACACCGTGCCGGAACAGCGGTATGAGACACTCGAGCCGAGCGCGGTGCGACAAACGTATCCTCTGAGTAATACGACATTGTGTACCAGATGTTGGATCGAAAACAAGAGGATGAGATCGCGCTGAGCAATGCAGCATAAATACGGCAACATCATTGTAGCAAAATGCAGTATCAACAATACTATTCATGGTCACTGTAGCATCACTGTAGCAGTTGACAGCAGCCATCCTTCCCCGATCAAGCGTCTCAGATTTGGGCAATATTATGACACTGTAGCACAGTAACATTGCCTATAGAATGACAGAGGATGCCAATCCATAGCGCGGAGGTTGCGCGCACGATCACATACAAACACCGACGGGGCTCTGAATGCCTAGAGAAGTGGAAGGTTGAGGCGAAAGCAAATCCCCCCCCCCCCCCTCCCCAACAACACTGTTGGATCCCCCCCCACCCCCACCCCCCCAAGCGATTGACGGTGAATGCGGGGGGCTCTCGCCGAGGCCCCCTAGATAATTTATTTTCGGTTGAGGCAACGCGACGTCACATGGCTACTGAACTTTTAGTTAAACCGACTGGTTATTCAGAGTGGTGTAATACCTGAAATATATTTGAGGCAAATGATGACTTGTTTGATGCCGTTTGAAGGACAAATGTAAATCTAAGCGTTAAACATGATACATTTATAATTGGAAAGTACTAAACACAAAATGTTACATATATGTGGTCCTTGTTTTGATCTTTCGTCTATCCTATCGTCATGCTACCAAAGTCGCTACAATAGCGTCACGCAGGTTGGTCATGTCAACATCATCCATAGCAGTCGTAGCATCATGTGCACTGAGGTTGTTCGACATATCCCCATCCATATAGGACATATTTGGTTTGTTATCAACATGAACCAAACTAAATTTTGGTAACGCCAATGAAAATTGGCTATCGTTTAATTTGTTACCAATATTTAGTAATGTCATCGAAAAATTGGTAACGCTAACGAAATCTAATATCACACACGGGTAATCTGAGGGTGAGAAAATCGTTCACTAAAATTTTGGTAACACCAAAATTTAGCTTGACCGCAATCCAAACAATGTTTAGTTTGCCTAATTTTGGTTTTGACCAAGGAGGAGGGAGTCGAATCGCCACCGCTTCCCACTCGAGCCGCCGTCGCCCTCCGGCCTCTGCTCTGCGTGCCTGATGCCGCCCTCCAGCCTCTGCTCTGCGCGATCAACGCCCAACAATGCCTAATGCTGCCCTGTGGCCTCGGGCTGTCGCCGCCCCTGCCTCAGGCAAGCTCGCGCTGGCTCCCCTGCTCCGGATCCCGCCGCCTCGATGAGCTGTCGTCATGATCCCTCACCCAATGGCCCCCTTGCTCCTTGCACAGGATCCCTAATGCCCCTGCTCCCGCCGCCTTGACGAGCCAGTGCCTTCCTTGCTCCCGCTGCCTCGACAAGCTGCCGACCGGATCCCACGCCTGTCGGCTCCCCTACTCTGGATCCCTGATCCCGCCACCGGCCCCCGCTCTTCTTGGATGGAGGCCGAGCGCCGCCTCCTTGCGCGCGCCACGACCACTAGCGACGAGGTTGCCTCCCTCCATGCGTGGCTCACCGAGGCGGAGGTGAGGCCATCGCACCGAGGGCCTGTGTTGAGCGGCTTGAGTGCGAGGCCAAGCGCGATGAGATCCTCTCCACGCTCCTAGAGGCTACGCGTCGAGGAGACGCCAACCTCCACGGTAGCGAGGAGGAACCTGACGGGCGGGAGGCGAAGCAGCAGCCGTTGGCGCTTGTCAACATGCCCTAGTCCTTCCCCTCCCCAGCCTTCGTAGCCTTTGTCTCAGGACACTGCTGCTGTCCCAGCCTTGGGTCACTGCCCTTGCCCTGAGCTCCTGCCTCGGACTCCACTGATGGCTACTGTCAGTAGACGTCCACTGAAGGGCTCAGACAGTTCGTCCTACTCATGAGCTGGTGACTCTCTCCAGGGCTCCTTCGGTGACGCCACGTAATAGCTATTCTCCATACTCCGGTGCCTCGGTGTTGACTCGTCCTCAGACTCCTCGGGTTCTGCTCGTCTGGCTCTTGCTTCTCAATAGTTTCCTCGCCTCCACCACCTCTCTCGTCCGATATCTTATCTCTGTGGATCTTGGACTCTAGTGCTTCTTTTCACATGATACCAGATTCTACTCATCTCACTTCTGTGAGTCCCACAACTCTTTCTTTCACTGTTCAGACCACAGATGATACTTTTCTTTATGTTGTAGATTGAGACATCCTTTTCACTTCTTCCTTTCATGTTCATGTAGTCTCTCGTGTTCTCAAGCTTACTATGCAGCTTATGTCGCCCGGTCAGATCACTAATCACGACTGTCATATTGTTCTTGAGTTCAACTCTTGTTGTGTCCGGGATCACTGCACGGGGACTCTGCTTGGTACAAGCCCTCGGCGCCATGATTCGCAGTGTTTTTGGGAGTTCGTCTAACTGCACCTTCTTTCTACTATCTCCACCAGCCAGTCAGCCACCACCACTACCTTTGTTTTTGCTACATCCTCTACTTCTTCCTTCGCTTAGTGTCACCATCGTTTGGGTCACCTATGTAGATCATGTCTGTCGTCACTATAGGTCGTGGAGTTCTTGGGTCTGTTTCTCGTGACACCTCTTTACATTGTATGGCTGCATGCTTAGCAAGCAGCTATAGCTCCCCTATTCCTCTAGTGATTCTGTTTCTACTCGTCCTTTTGATCTTGTTTACTTTAATGTTTAGGGTCCAGCTCCCTTCGTTTTGAAAGGAAGTCATCGATGCTATGTGATCTTTATTGATGATTGTTCTCGTCATACTTGGATCTACTTCATATCCTCTCGTTATCAGGTTCTCTCTATTTTTCAGATGTTTGCCACCATGATTCACACTTAGTTTGATTTGACCATTCATGTTTTCTGTGATGATTTTGTTGGCGAATACATATCTGCTGCTTTACATCGCTTTCTCACTGAGCAGGGTACTCTTCCCCAATACTCTTGTCCTGGTGCTCACGCTCAGAATGGTGTTTCTGAGTGTAAGCATCGTCAAATGCTTGAGACAACTCACGATCTCATGCTTGCTTCTTCTGTTCCACCTCACTTTTGGGCTGAGGCTGTCTTCACTGCTGCTTTCTTCATCAACATACAGTGTTCCACTGCTCTAGGGCTCTACTCCTATCGAGTGTCTCTACGGTCGGGCTCCAGAGTACAGTCACCTTCGTCGTGTTTGCTTTGTCCTTCTTCCACATCGTGAGCACACCAAGCTGACTGCTCAGTTAGTTGAGTATGTTTTTCTTAGCTACAGTCTTAAGCATAAGGGTTATTGCTGCTACGACCCTGTTGCTCACCGGGTGAGGATCTCTCGGGATGTTACCTTCCATGAGTCCCGACCCTACTACCATCGTCCCCTACTATCAACTCAGATTCTCTTGTTGAGTCGATCTCATTTTTGACTTTTTCTGACCCTCAGCTTTCCACTTTTATTCCACTTTCTCCTCCACCTTCGCTTCCCTCTCCTTCAGCTCCACCTGCTCCCTCTCTTCTAGAGGTTCCTTCCAGCTCTTCTGTTGAGATCCCCCTTTCCCCTGCATTACTCTCCCCATCCTCAGCCTACTCCTTCTTCTCTAGTTGAGCCTCTGTCTTTCCCGAACCGTGTTCCTAGCTCTTCTTCTCCGTCCTTGATGGGTTCTACTCCACCTTCTCCTCCCAGATACGATCTTCGTGATCGTCGCACTATCAGGCATCCTGAGCGCTACGGCTTCGCAAACATTGCTCTTTCTAAGCCTACAGCCTACCGTGAGGCTGCTACTCACCCTGAGTGGCAGCTTGCGATGTCTGAGGAGATTGATGCTTTAGAGCATACTGGCACTTGGAACCTTGTGCCCTTACATGTGTTTGTCACTCCTATCACGTGCAAGTTAGTGTACAAAATAAAGACACGCTCGGATGGGTCTCTTAAGCGATACAATGCTCGCCTTGTAGCGTGTAGTTTTCAGCAAGAGCATGATCGTGACTACGTTGAGACCTTCACTCTTGTCTCCTACATGACTATTGTTCACACTCTCCTTGTTGTAGCTTCTATTCGACAGTGGCCCATCTCTCAGCTAGACGTCAGAATGTCTTTATCAATGGCGAGCTGTCTGAGGAGGTTTACATACAGTCACCCCATTGGCATTCTATTTTTGTTGTTATGGTTTGTCACCTTCGTCGCTCTCTCTATGGGCTCAAGCAAGCCTCTCGTGTTTGGTTTGATGTTTCTCCTATGTTGTCACTGTTGATGACTTCTCCGTTAGTGATCACGATTCTGCCCTCTTTGTACAAACGTCTCCTCGGGGTTGGATGCTCCTCCTTCTCTATGTGGATGATATGTTCATTACTAGGGATGACTCTCAGTACATTGATGTTATGAAGGAGCGTCTCAGTAAGCAGTTTTTGATGTCTGATTTGGGTCATCTTCGTTAGTTTCTTGGGATTAAGGTCACTTCTACGCCTGCGGACTAGTACCTCTCTGAGGAGAAGTACATTCAGTACATCCTTGCTCGCGCTTGTCTCACTGATCAACGCATGGTGGATACTCCTATAGAGCTCGGTGCTCACCTTCGGCCCATTGATGGGGAGCCTCTTGTGGATTCCACTCGTTACTGCCATCTTGTTGAGAGCCTCGTCTACCTTGGGATCACTCGACCTTACATTTCTCACCCAGTTCACATACTGAGTTAGTTCATTTCTGCACCCACTCAACTCCACTACAGTCACCTTCTTCATGTTCTGCGATATCTTCCTGGGACCATCAGTCGTTGCCTTTTATTTTCTCACTCCAGCTCTCTGTAGCTTCAGGTGTACTCTGATGCGACCTGGGCTAGCGATCTTTCTTATCGCCGATCTCTTTCTGCCTATTGTGTTTTCCTTGGTTCATCTCTGATTGCTTGGAAGAGCAAGAAACAAAATATCATTTCCCGTTCGAGTGCTGAGACTGAGTTGCTAGCCATGGCGGCATTGACAATCGAGATCACTTGGCTTCAATGGCTACTTGAGGATTTTGGTGTTTCAGTTTTTACACTGACTCATAACTTATCAGACAGTACTGATGCGGTCAGCATTGCTCGAGATCTAGTGAAGCAAAAGCCCACCAAACACATTAGAGTAGATGCTTCATACATGAGATCGTAGGTGCAGGACCACGTTATTGCTCTTTAGTATGTGCCTTTAGAGCTTCAGTTAGCAGATTTCTTCACCAAGGTACAAACTAGAGCTCATTACAGCTTCTACCTCTCCAAACTCAGTGTTGTTGATCCACCATGAATTTAAGGGGGGCATTAGATGTCAGATATGTCTTTTGTATAGGGCGTTCTTTGTATATTTACCTACACCTGTAATTTGTATATTTTGGCTATTGACCCATTGGAATAGATCAAGTGTTCTTCCAACATTTCTAATAAGCATCTCTTATCGTTAAGATTGTTTTATCCTTCTAATGAAAGAACTGAATATCAGAAACTCCACATTGTTCAAAGAAAAATAGCAAAAACTCCATGCTGTTTCTAGTAAGCGTCTCTTATCGTTAAGATTGCTTTATCTTTCTAATGAAAGAACTAACTCTAACAGAACTGGCCTGAGCCGCAGTGCAGTTCCTTATCATCATGTACTACAGTATCAACATGTTTTTGTCCTTTTCTTTTTGATAGAGATATTACTGAGATGATGTTCCTTCTTAAAGGGAGAGAGAATACTAGCATTTTGTTGAAGAGTTCATATTACAGTCTAATATAGAAGTTGTATTAGGGTCGAATTGTATCTTGAGACTATAAATAAATGGTATGAGGTCCTATGGGATAACACAAAATTATTCTCTAAAATTCTACATGGTATCAGAGCCATCCACCATCACCGAACCCTAACCATAACCCTCGCTTACCTCAGTCGTCGCCGTCGTCGTCCTCGCCGCCTCAGATCACCGGGGCAGGCGGGAGAGGAAAGATGAGGGGAGAAGGGGATCCAGCAGTGGAACCGGCGCTCGAGAGGCGCTCCGGTAGGGGAAAACTAGATCGGCGCTCAGGGAGGAGGAAGGAGGTCTGGGGAGGGGAACGAGAGGAACCGACGGCTTGAGGAGGGAGCAGAGCTTGCAAGGAGGAGGCAGGAGTTGGCGGGATCCGGCTAGAGCGGCGGAGGTGGAGGTGGAGGAGGAGAAGGAAGTGCATGGGAGCGTGGGCTTAGGGGCGCTCGTGCTGGCGGTGAAGGTGGGGAGGCAGACCAGCATGAGGAGGAGATGCGGTGGGGGCCAACGTTGACCGGGCCGCTGACCGATGGCGGGATCCGATAGCGAGGAGGAGATGAGGAGGTGGGAGGAGGAAGAAGTCGAGAAGAGGAAAGGAGAGTCGTGCATGCGAGAAGAGAAGGCTGTGCGTGCGGGAAGAGAAGAGAAAGAAAAAAAAAGGAAAAATGAAAAAAGGGAAGGAAAGAAAAGGAGAAAAAGAGAAAAAGAAAAAAGAAAAAAGGAGAAAAGGAAAAAAGAAAAGGGAAGAAAAAAAAAGGAGATCTCGTGATCTGGTGTGCATATAGATAAGTGGAGCATCTAGTGTGGCTGAGGGGGTCTGGTGTGGATTCAGATTGGTGGAGGATCTTGCGTGGCTGAGGGGGATCTAGTGTGGATCCAGATCAGTAAAGGATTTGATGTGGTGAGGTGATCTGGTATGGCTGTGTGTGTTGTGTTGGGGGAAAGGAGAGAGAGGATGATGTGTTTGTTGAGTGTTCTTGCTGCTGGCTTGGTGGAGTTTTCTATTAGGTTGTTGCTAATTGCTATGGTGGAAGTTAGTAATGGTGCTGGAGAAAGCTTAGGTGGTGACAGTATCGGAGGTTACCACGGAAAGCATGGAAGACAAGGGGAGAAGACTGTTCTCTTTGGTGATTGTGCTAATGGTGGAATTGATGGTGGTCTCGAAGGTGGTGTTAACATTGGTATTGGTAGCAAATGTGCTTGTTGAATTTGGTGTTGGTACTGGTAGGGGATTTGTTTGTGGTGGTAAGTATTGGATGATGATGATGAGTTTGATGGCAGTGATGAGCTCGACAATAATGATGACGAAGTAGGAGCTAGTAGTACCTCTAGTGGAGGCTATGGTGATGCGATTGGTGTCGTACGGTGATGTTGGTATAGGTGCCGGAGATGATGTTGTTGGATAGGTCCGAAAGAGGATTGGACTGGAGTAGCGTAGTGGTCTGTGGCAGAGGTAGAGGTGGTGGAGGTCGAGACTAAGGGTGTGTGGGTAGAGGTGGTGGAGGCCGAGGGTGACTGGGGGTATGAGGGTAGAGGAAGAGGAGGTTGAGATTAGGGCAGCTAGTAGTTGATGGAGATAGATTTGGTGACGTCCCTGGTAGTATTGGTAGAGAGTGACTTTTGGTCTTTGTAATGATATTAGTTATAGAGTCGATAGTATGTTTGATAAAATCTAGTAATAGTATTACAATCGTGAGGGGAGTGTTGAAGAGTTCGTATTAGAGTCTAATATAGGAGTTGTATTAGGGTCAGATTATATCTTAAGACTATAAAAAAAGGGTGTGGTGGTTCTGTGGGATAACACACAATTATTCTCTGAAATTCTACACATTTATTTTGTTTTGCCGGTTGATTTTTCTTGCAAGAATAAGCACAAAAGTAATAGAAAAAGACCGCAGAAGCATACACTGAAACACAACATATTGAACCGAAAGAAAACTAATATTTCCAAGGAATAACTAACTATGTTCAGTAATACTCTCAGTCAGAATGTCGTTTTGGAGTAAGTGTGGTCAAATTTTCTAAACTTTGCCTATCGATATATTTTTAAATATTTTGATTGAACACATAAAAATGGTATTAAAAATGGTATATATAGATTTGTCTTGATTTTTCCCATAAAATGTAATTTTATTATTTTTTATAAATATATTACAATGAAAATTAGTGGTATAAATTGCATTTTGAAGACCGTGTCGATGTCCAAAACGATATTATTTTGTGACCGTAGGGAGTAACATTGTAGGCATACAGTAAGCCCCTGCAAAATATGGTAGGTACTAGCTAGGTCGTGAAACCGTAAGAAGCTATACTAATTCAAAGCTAATATATATAAATCAAGCATACACGCCGATGTAATCGAGCTCGACGGAACCCAGCCACAGCTTGCCGTTCCGCTCCGCCACCTCGCTGAGAGTCACGCCCTCCGCGGCCGTCAGCTCCTCGACCTCCACGCCGTCGGCGTTGAGGCGGACGCCGACCAAGTGCTTGACCGGAGCCAAGTCAGCCGACGTCGCGCTCGGCGTCACGGGCCGCATCTTCTCCCGGTTGAGCGCGACCCAGTAGCCCCCCTTCCCGTCACGCCTCACGTTGTCCGGGTAGCCCGGCAGGTCCGCGAAGACCTCGTACTGGCCGGCCATGGGCCCCTTGAGCCAGTACCTGTACGCCTGGCTCGGCACCGTGTGCGCGACGACGAGGTGCGTCCTGTCGCGGCTGAGCTCGACGCCGTTGGGGTACGGCAGGTCGGCCTTCAGCACGGTGACACGCTTCGTCTGCGCGTCGTACTTGAGCAGCCGCCCGGTCGCGTCGGCGTTCACCATAATCTCCGTGTTAAATCTGCACATAGATTCATACACACATGATGCATGCACATATGACAAATACACGAGTAGTAAGAACTCCATGCACGTTTTATCAGCAATTCTATTATTTTTTTAAAAAAAATCTACTAAACAAATAAAATTGATATGCATATGCTGCATGTAAATTAAGACGTGAGGCTTGTTTCGTAGTACGTACCTCCGTGGGTAAGTAGTGCTGCTATCGGTGACGTATACATCACCGGTCGCTTGATCAACAGCGAGGCCGTTGAGAAAGTGGAAGGGAACGCCGTCCGCCTCGGTCGCTAGCACCTGGGTTTCGCCGCCGTCCCGCCCTACTTTCATGAGCCCCAAGTACGCGTCAGCGATGTAGAGCTCGCCGGTTTTCCTGTGGAACCGAACACCCAACGGGCGCCCGCATATGCTCTCTTTCTCTTCCGGTGGCACCCTGGAATCCGACTCCTTGCACATAGGAATTTTCCTACACACGCGTATAGGCAACACGTAGGTAAGTTAATGGCATCTAATCGCGCGATCTATTTAATACTATGTTGATTATACCGACCTGTTGTTGGCGTTGTACGCGAAGGTGCTCCAGCCGACGGCGCTGCCGCCCCACTTGAGGACACGGCCGTCGTTGACGCCGGTGTAGAGCCCGTCCTTGCCGTCGAAGGCGAGGCTCTCGGCGCCCCTGACGCCCTTGGGCAGCGGAAGGTGGTAAGTCCATCGCGTGTCGGTCTGCACGATCTGCTGCGCGGCGCTCGGCGCAACCAGAGAGGCCAGGCCAACCAGCAGGAGAAGCGTCGTCACAAAATTGCGCCCCATGTTCGGTGTCGTCGTCGTCGTCAGAAGTCGTCTTCGATGGAAAACAATCGTACGTATCTGCATGCCTTTTATAGGCCTGTGACTATGGCAACCATGGCCGTACGTCTTCGATGTATACTCGAACACGAACGGCAATCCTACTAGGCTACTCAAACTGCAATACTGTCATACACGGTCAAGGTGATGTGGCGGTGGCCGGCTGCGACGCCTGCTGTGGATTGCCTTAGCTTGTCGTTGTCGGCCTCGCCGTGGAGCACACGCACACGGGAGGGAGTCTGAGTGAGTCACGTCGCGCGCGCGACTTTATGCCGAGTGCCGGATTGCGCGCCGAGCGAGCGAGCCCGCGTCTCCGAGTTCGTTCGTGTACCCTGTTTCGAGCGTGCGTGAGAAACAAGGGACCAAGCCGGACATGTTCGATCTCCAGACACAACAAGAGGACACGGAAGAATGAGGAGGAAAATTAACGGCCGGTTTGGAACACGTGATTATTGGAGGAAAATTATGGGATTCCAAATCCTCTGGGAATCCTAATATGTGCTCTATATGAGAATTGATGTAGGAAGAAATGCATAATAGTATTTCTCATCCTTTGATTTCACGGGAATTTTACGAGAGTCAAGACATCCATGGATCCACCCAAACCTCGTTTTTTTACCATCCTTCGCGTCGGATCGAGGCGGGGAAAGGCCGTTGAACCACCAAGTCACCGCCATTGTCCATCCCACAAGATCGCTCACCCGCTTTGGGCACTATATACACCTCACCATCGCTCCCTCATTGCACAATTGGTTATCGATGGGGATTTGGGTGTTTCGAATATGGATTTGGGCATGTGGTGCGGGAGAGAAGAAGAGTAGACGGGAATCATCCTTCATTTATCTACTGATGTGTGGGACCTCCAATTTGTTGAGCTAATGACTAAATTAATGAAAATTTTGTGGTATACCAATGCTTAAACAGATATGGACATTACTCGTAGGGGTGTTCATGGGTAGTGTCAATGGGCCCAATTTTTTCTGCGCTTTGGAGATAAGAGAAAATTAGCTTGCTACCATTGCAGATAGGTACGGTATGAAAAATACGAAAGGAAATTTTCTGGGGGAGAGTCTCCGTGAGGCCCCTCCCCTGCTACCGTTGGATCTCGTATAACATCATTGTAGCGCATGGGTATAAGAGTAGATCGGACGAGCCTCCATCCAATATAATACGAGAATGAAATGTGGGTCCTATGGCCCAATGTCATTCACACATTGTTAGTATTTTCTAACTGGGTGATATTTGCAATGATATGGAACAATAACATCGAGGCCCCTAATTTTTGAAGGTTAGTGTTTTAGTGATTAGTGACCCTTTTTTGTTAGACTAACCATGTTTCAAGTGAAGTCGAATTGGGTTAGCGCTTGATATTGACTTTGGGTGTTCTTGGTAGTCATGAATCCCCATATTGGTGCAAATGATGGCTAAGCATGAAGAATAAGGTCCTTGTGACTAGAAATGACCCGAGGAGTCATGTTTGGATCATTTTGGTGATATGTTTTATTTTTTGCTTTGATCGTACTATTAAGGGGGTTCAAAGCTAGCAGCTTGAGCTTAATGGGGTTGGGTAACTAATTGTGATGTACACTAGGTCTCTCTAGCTCATATCTAGCCCATGGAAGCCAACAAAGCAAGTGAGAATTTCAGATTTGCAATGCCTATGCAAATTTCAGACTTGGGCAACAAAACTTGCTCTAAGGTGGGTAATCTGACTGGGTTGGACTATGGGTCAGACCAATTTTCTAAAGGGCGTGTAATTTGATACTCAATGGGAGTCGGATGATCCGAGTCATCTAGAGCATGGTTCGGACTAATTTTCTAGAGAAGTACGGCTTTGAAGTGCAATGTGACCTGGATAATTCGAGTCAATCAGACTATGGGTCGGAGCAATTTCACGGAGACTTGGTTTGAGATGATATTCAACTGAGCCGGATGATCCGAGTGGGTCGGAGCATGACCCGTATCATTTTTCCAGAGAAGATCCTCTTCAGGTTTTGCACTAGCACAGATAAACCAAGCCAGACGGATAATCCGGGTGATCCGGATAATCTGAGTTGAGTTGGACAATCTGAGTGTGTGCAACGGCTATATTTTTAACTGTTGGACGCGTGTAAGTTGGATGATCCGAGGTGATCGGATAATTTGACTCAAAAGTTTTATTTTGAATCTTTTGTGTCTATCGGTTGGTTTTTGAGGAGAGGAGCTATATATAGACCCTACGGGTGTTCAAGTTAGAGTTAGTGACTCCAAAAGAGTGGCTTACATATTAGGGAGTTTAAGGGCACTCAAGAGTTTCAAGTTGAGATTTTAAGAGTGTGAGAGAGTAGATTATGCCTTGGTGTGCATCACTCCTAATTGCTTGACTTTTCTGGATTCAAGTGATATCCTTGTGTTTTATTACTCTTGAAATTTGGTGATTTCTAGACAGCTTGGAGGCGTGCTCTTGGTGACCTTCTAAGGAGGAGCTTATGGAAGGCACCGAGAGGGTTGTGAAGTTTTGAAGTCCACTTATCCGGAGAGGAGAAAGACTACCATGGGTTGATTGCTTGGATCTTTGCGTGGGTTCAAGTAGGAGCTATATTATTGCGAGAGTGCTCTAACGAGGATTAGGAGATATCGTTGAATCTCTAAGACCTCGGTAAAAAATTCGGTTGTCTCTTGTCCCTTTTAAGTTTCAGCATTTAAATTGTTGTTATTTCAATTCTTAGATTACTAGACTTGTGTATGATTAGAACTTAGGTTGCAAAACTTTACTAGCATGTTTAGGAGTTGTTTAAGCACATTAGCAAACCATAGACACTTAGGTTGAGAGTAGTTTCTAGTTTGCTCTAAGTTTGTTAAATTTGGCCTGGGAAAAAGATACCCAACTCACCCCTCACCTCTTGAGCATCCAATCCACCTCATAGGAAACAATAAGTTGCCATATCAAAATCCTCATATTACTCCATTTAATACAAGGGAAAACAAGAAGTAAATTAAAAGATATGTTTATTTTTAATATGACATAAAAACAAGGATATAGACATGTGACTATTTGTATAATCATAAATCAATCATTTTTTGGCAGATCATTCCATTTATTTTCTATATAAGACCATCTCCAACCTCAACCCTAGCTGCACCCTTCCTCCAACCCCACTGCCACCCTATGCACCGCCATGGTGGCTCTGGTGAGGACCACCGAGAGCTCTGTCGTGTCTCCCTTGAGCCGCCTCTCCTGCTCCCGCCCTTCCCCTTATTGCTCCTCCTCCTTCTTCTCCATCTCTACATCTTCCTACATGCCATGGCCATCGCCTCAAGCACATCTCCTTAATATACGGAAAAGAAAGGAAGGCATGCGACGGGGTGCGTTCGTCGGAGGGGCGTTGGGCAACATCGGTGAGGCGGCTTCGTAGGCCGCGGCGCTCGCGCGTGCTCAGACGCGGCGACAGTCACCATGACCGCACTAGAGTGGAAGGAGAAGGAACATTGGCACGAACCACGGATCAAATCGAAAGGTGAGAAATTCGATGGATTCCCAAAATAAATCAATACGCTGTGATATAGCATTTCTGTAAAGACAAGTATTTAGTTCACACCTACCGTGCTTAGTGGCTAAGATTTAATCTACCTGACAAATTTTGCCACAAAACAAAAAACACCCCAAAAAAATCCGATCCAAACAAAAGTAACACACGGGCTTGGATTCCGGTTTTCTTCACCTCCGTCCACCCCACCCTCTCCTTCTACCACCAACCCAACCCCAAGTGGCCAAGTCTGGTGCTTTGGGCAACCCACCACGCCCAACCAAACCGCAGGCACCTGGGTCGCATCGCTCAGGCCCGGACCCGAAACCCACTACGTCAACAAAACCACCACCCTGCACGTACGAAATGGGTCGCAAACTCGCAACCCACGCCTCGCCGGCCCCGGCTCCGATCTGCTAAGCCCCCGTCGGATCGGGTTGCGGATCCCCTTCCCCCGACCCACCGCTGCCGCTGCCGCTCGCCGCCGTCCGCCTCCGACGAGGTCAGTCACCCCTCCTCCTACCCCTCCCCTCTCCGCCTCCTCCCCCTCCTCCTTATCGGATCCGCTTACCCAAGCCATAAACCCTAGCTGAAGGCGCGGTCTCTGAGCTATTTCGTGCCCAAGTCATGAGGTTCGAGCATGGGGATTGGATCCCTTTGGGCTCCCATTTGGTCATGGATTGGTCAGTTCGCTTGCTTGTTGCGGCTGATTGTGTCGTAATTTTGGGTATTGGGGATTCGGACGGGGTGGGTGAGGGGGATTTAGTGAAGGAAGTTCGTGTTTTTGTTTCATGTCCCCCAGTGGCATGGCAGCTCGCGACATCTCGCGAAATTTTACTGGGATCTATGTGATGTCAGAGACGTTCTGTAGTGCGAGTGTTAGTTTACCACATGAACATTTTCTGCGAACTTGTCGTTGCGCATGTATTGTAGTTAGTCTTTAAGTTGGAAGAGAGCATGGCGAGTGAGTTTTTTTTTCACCTTTTGTTTCTGGAAAAGAGAGCAAACTCGAGGGAAAAGCAGCTCGCAAACCAGACTATAAACTAGAATGAGTAGGGAATGGAAGTTTTTTTCAGCTTTTGTTTCTGGAAAAGAGAGAACACTCGAGAGATCTTTCCTTTTCGTTTCTATGGTGTATTGTCTACATCTATTGTTACTATTACTGGTGTTATATGATGTGCTTCTTTGGATCTGCTGCAGTGGGTGATCACATACGAGATAGCATGCTGGAGCCAACAGCGATGGAAGTGCCTATTGGTGGCTCGGTGAGCACAGCGGTGGTGCCTGTGCCTGCGGTGCACAATCCACGGGCACGCAAGTTGCGCTCTGCAGTTTGGCAGGACTTCACTAAGGAGCGCCGTGCTGATGGCAGCTGTGTCGCTGTCTGTAACCACTGCAAGAAGCAGCTCACGGCAACTAGCCGGTCAGGCACCACACACCTTCGCAACCACCTTGTGATCTGCACCACCACGTCCACACGCCGTGTAGGTAAGCGTCGGAAGCTTGTTGTACGCCGTATTCTCCAGAACAAAACCTCCACCGATGGGCGGTCTGGCGATGGGCATGCCTCGGGCGAGGACCACGACAATGATAGCACACACTTTGATCAAGAACTCAGCCGGCGAGACCTTGCCCGTATGATTGTCCAGCATGGTTACCGGTTTTCAATAGTGGATGATGTGGGCTTCCAAAAGTTCATCAAGAACCTCCAGCCACAGTTTAGGATGGTGTCATATGACACGGTGAGGACTGATAGTATGACAATTTATGAAAGTGAGAAGCTTAAGCTGCAGGATGTGCTCCTCAAGACCCCTTGCCGGGTTAGCATCTCAGTTGATATGTGGCGGTCAAGTACACAGATGGACTACTTGTGTTTGACCTGCCACTACATTGACCATGCCAGTGATGAGTGGAAAGTTAGGAAAAAAATTCTCAACTTTGTGCATGTGGAGGCACCTTTTACAGCCGATCAGATTGCTAATCTCATTCTGGAGAAGTTGCACGAGTGGGGTATTGACAGGAAGCTAGCTGCTGTTGTACTAGACAACTGTACCTCTGGTGAAACTGTTGCTAGAGAGCTTCTCAGAGTTCTGCAGCCTAGGAGAGTTCTGTTAAATGGGAATTTGTTCCAAGTGCGCTCTTGTGCGCATATTCTAAACCTCACAGTCCAGGAAAGCTTGGAACAGACATCTGACATAATCATTAGAGTCCGCGAGATGATTCAGAATGTTAAGTTCTCACAAGAAAGGTTTCAAAACTTTCAGGGTACCGCAAAGCTGCTGCAGATGGACAAAAAACTGTTAGTTCTTGATTCTCCTAACAACTGGCCGTCCACTTACTTGATGTTTGATTCTGCATGCTACCATCACGATGTGCTTGTGCGCCTTGCAGAACAGGAAGCGCATTATGCCGCTTTTCTGACTGCTAATGAGTGGGCTGATGTGAAAGCCCTCACTGAAATACTTGATGTGCTCTACAATGCTATGGAAAAGTTTCCAGTGGAAAATCCAACTGCAAACCTCTATTTTAATGACATGTGTGAGATCCATGTTCTTTTGAATACCTGGTGCAATAGTCCATCTCCTGTTGTTGCACAAATGGCTGACCGAATGCTGAAAAAATTCGAGGGATACTGGGATCTTACTAGGCCAGTAATGGCATTTGCATCTATTCTGGATCCTCGTTACAAGATGAAGTCTGTTGAATATTATTCTAGGCTCATTTATGCTAATGACCAATTTACAGCAAAGACAACGATAGATGCCATTCGGCGAACCTTTGCCAATCTGTGCAACGATTATCAACAGTCAGCACATTCATTGAAGAATCCAGCTCTTCTCTTCTACTCTGGGAATAGTAGTTCTTGCATGGGCTCTGTGTACAGCAATGGGGATGATTCTAAGACATTCTCTCGTATCACATTGTCTGATGCTCGGCGGGGACTTGATCAGTATATTCAGGAGACATCATCAGGCCAATCTTTTAAGTCTGACATGGAAATGTATCTCGAGGAAGCGGTCTATCGTCAAAAAGAAGGGAATCAAGATATTTTTGACATCCTGGGATGGTGGAAGTCCTTTGCGGCAAAGTATCCTGTCCTTTCTCAAATGGCTCAAGATATTTTAGCTATCCCTGTATCTATCATCCCGTTGGACAGTGAAGCCCGGACACTAAATGAGTATCTCAGTACTATGGACCCTTCAACAGTTCAAGGATTGGTGTGTGCACAGGATTGGTTACGGCAAGACACAGAAGGTATCATATCACTGAGTCCTGCCAGATACATTAACTTCTGTGTTGCTCTAGTAAAGACATGTTTACTTAATGGTGATTGGTTTCCTCTGCTTCTGCAGTTGCTAGTTCAGATGGTCATGCAGATGACAAAGCTCCACACGGTGACGAGCTTATTGTGGCACCAAACTAGGTAAGTACATTGGATGCACTTAACTGCTTTCAGTTTTTTCTTTTTTTTTTGGTGTGTCTAGCCCGCTGTTGAAGATGTGCATGTATGAGCTGCTCTGGCAAGAAAAGTTTTGACAGGAGCTTGGCATTGTATACTTATTGCCTTTCATAGAATTCTTTGACTTTTGCTGTCTTTTTGTTTCTTTTTTAAAACATTAAAAAGGCACTAAAGCACAAATTTATCCAGTGCAATGAAGATGTTAAATGATATTAATTTTATCCAGTGGTACTTAGCTTATGTCCTCAACAGATCAGAGTACCCCAACCTGTAAATAGTATGCATTGGCATTTGGCAGTATTAAGTCACATGACTTTGTTGATTGAGAAAATTATGTGCAAATAAAGTTCTATGCTTCAGCCGTGTCCCCGTATCGCCATTTTTAGAAAATGGCGAATTCTGTGTCCGTGTCCAACACGTGTGTCCGTGCATCATAGGCTATAACAGTTAAACGTGTGGTTCTATAAGTGGCGGAACCAGAAATTTTGAAGACCCAGGGCGAGGGCTGACCTGTTGTGCTGGCTCGGTGGCTCGGCGCGAGCTCACCGCGCCGTGCCGAGTCTCAGCCCATGCCCGCGCCATGCCTCACCTCAGCGCTCTCCCGCGCCAAGCCTCGGTAGTCAACTAGCCGGCGCCTCACCGTCCCTGCGCCGCGCCTTAGTGCTCGCCAGTGCCCGCGCTGCAGGCTGCAGCCCGTGGCCGCGGCGCGCCACAGCACCCACCCTCTCCCGCGCCGTAGCCCTCACGCCGCAGCCCCCGCCGCTGGAACCGGAGCCTGGAATCGGAGGAATGGGGAATGGTTAAGGAATTAGGAATTTAGGGTTACTAGTGCATCTGCATTTCATTGGGGATTTAGTTTGAACTGCAACTGGGCCGGCTGCAGCTTGCATTCGGCGTGTCTCGGCCCACGGCCAACGCGGCGCGGGGACGGGGACTACGACGCAGCGGCTGTGCGTCTGCACCCTCATTTGGTAGTCACACCAACCTTGCTGTTTCTGAGTGCCCAGACAGGGAATCCGCTAGGCACAAGCAACCTCTCTCCAACCTTGGTCATCAGATTGTCCTTGGACACATACATCACCAGTATTGCTATGCGAGAGGAACTTTTTTAGTGGTCTGACAAGGCAAAGCCTTCTTAATTATCTTCCACATGCAGCATGTTGACTAGTGTGTTATATATGGCAAGTCAGTTACTGTGAGCAGTAGATAATATAAGGCGAAATTAATGGATGAAATGGGTCATGACTCATTCATGAGGGCAACTGTGAACTTGGGCAGGCATGCGATTTGGACTTGCAAACATACGTGTCTTGCTCGGACATTTAAGATCGGGTTAGAGGGGGGGGGGGTCCGTCGGGCCCGGGAGCCACCCCGGCTTGCCCCGGGGGTAGTTCCGCCGCTGGGTTCTACTGCAAAGTGCATAGGGAAATAAAATATAAACCAAAGGTGTTATTAGCCGTACGAAGCACCATTTGCTAGAATTGAGACCTGTAGACCATAGTTATTGCAGTTTTGCAGACCACTAGTTTTGGTCACATCTTTGGACCTCAATATTAGTTCTTACTTTCTGTTATATGTTTTGATATCAACCTTGTTTACCCTCCCTTTGCAATCACATTAGTATGATAGTATCTGTCTCTTTCAGCACTAGCTGATGATTTTCTTTTGTTTTTTTAACCCATACCACTCGAAAAATTCAAGTTTTTTTTAAAACCCCACTTGCTGTCACAATGTAATGTGGGGGCCAGGCCCACATGCCAGTGGCACTAAATGGTGTTTTGTGAAACTTGCACTTTTGTCTGTCGTTTAAATAAAAAATCCTTTTTTTTCTTCTTATGAACCTTTTCTCCAATGAAGTTATCTTATTATCAAATCGAATGGCTATTTATATGGATTATCAAGTATGTGTTTTAGACATGTAGTGTACAAAGATTATATGTTTTTGTGCGATGACGTCGTAAATTGATTGTGTATATTATATTGTAATATTGTTGCATCTGCCCTCTTGCTCTGAGTAGTGAACTTGAATGGATACAATGGTAATGTCATCAAGATACTTCATGGCATGCTTTCGAAACCTATTGTATGTAGTTGATCGATGACAGCTGTAAAGTTACATTAGGGTCATTAATCCCTAGATGTTTAAGACTGAAATTGCACAGCTGCACATGACAACATACATTCACCCTATGCATTTTATGTATTTTTATCCAGCAGAGTACAACTCCTGCGTCCATAACTATACTCATATACATCACCGTAATGGTAATGATTTAGAAATGTGCATTGTACTTCGTCTATGCAGAGTGATATCAAGGTTAGTCATTGTGGCTCTGTTCTCATGATGCCTTGACATGTCTCGAATCATCAAGGAAGCAAGCAATGTTTCTTGTCGTTTTACTTTCTCGGGCCACATGGATTATTACATCTGACCATTGAACATGTCCGCAGTTGATTCTTCTGGAGGAAGGCTCCCGAGGAGAACAAGGCTCAAGAACTACATAATTTATGTCCAACTGTCCAAGAAGCAGCAACAATACTCTCCTGTAAATGTATCATTCTAGTGCTAGACGTCGATTTGTACAATGAAGTCCTAGTGTTATATCCCCAAAAAAGAAGGCTAACATTACGCAGCCATCCAGTACCATTTTAGACAGTTCTCTATGTATTCATGAATGTGTATTATGCTGCTCAGTTAAGCTATTTGCATCAGAGTTCGTAATACCATTGCAGTTATGCAAACGGCTCGCCTGGAAAGAATGCCTGGAGTGGGCGGTATTGACTCGATTATTTGAAAGATAAGACCAGCTTTTACTATTCAACCTGAATGGAGCATACATGTGATGTAACCGAAGTAGGCTGGGTTTTTCACATCTCAAGTAAAATTCCAGCGTGCCAGGCAGCAGCCAGAAACGCATCCTACGAGTTCGGTTGCCACTCGCATTCCACGTTTATATCGTCGCCTAGACTTGAACGCTTGGGGAGGAATCTTGCACGCCTCGTCATGCACATGTTCATGTATCCCACATGCCAGGCTTATCCAAATGCCATGCTTAGCGTGGGAGAAGAAAGCAACCAAACACATCCACCACGGCATGGACATTTCCAGTCGGCCATTGGCCAGCGCCAACCACATCACCGTGCTGACATCTGCAGCATTCGAGATTTCGCCCGTGCCGCGCCAGTCGCCCTCAGTGCCCAGACCGCTGCACCGACACTCCTCGGCACGGGCACGGGCACGGGCACGCTGCATACCGCCAACGCCGCGGGCCACGGCACGGGCACGCGTGACGAACCACCTCTCGGCGTGACCAGTAGTACTGGTACAGGACACTGGACCATGAATATGAATGGAATAAAGAACCATCGCTTTCTCAGTAGTGTCAAATCCGGGAGAGACCGGACTGCAGCTGAATTGCCATAGATCAAAGGAAAGAATTGCCTAGCTTGGTACTGGTCAACCTCTACCTGAAAACTGAAACTTATATCTGGTATTCTCAATGTTACACAAAAATACTCTATGTATACGCTTCCCGGACCAATACAGCTTCATTCCCTACTTCTCCAGCCATGCCCTCCTCCGCGTGCATGCGATCGAGCAGGCGTCACGATCGGCGGATGCCAGGCTGCTCTGAACTGATCAACGTGGACCTGGGACCTGCAAATGAGCGGAAAAGATACTCTTGTCAAGGAGATATGCATAGTGCTGATTACAGCACAGCAAAACTGTTTGTTTGAACACAGCAAGATCAAAAAAGGGTAGAAAACTAGCACAGCGACACAACCGAATTCAAATGTAGTCCATCAAGTACCACGAGAGGCAGCTCTGAAGTTACTAGTTACTACTGAGAAACAAAACATGCATGAGAACAAGGAGATCAGGCCAAACGCATGCATGCTGCTAAAATGGCAATGCCGTGTGGATAACCTGTTTCCCTACAGGGCTACATTGTTTGTGTAAACACAACAAAAACATGATAATACAAATATACTCGTAATGGAGCCTACATGTCTGCCTGGCAAATATGTTTTTGGGCTGGAAAAATGATTTGAACTGTACAAGAACATTGCCCATTCGGTAGGTAGTGCAAATTGTTTGCAAGCATCAACAACAGAAACAATTCCATGTTATATTATATCAACCTTGGCAAGTATATTAGTGTACACTGCAGAGGCACACAGTTGGTATCATAAACATCAAATAGAACATAAAGAAATTTTTTGTAGATCACACATTGTTAACAATGTAAAAAAATAGGTTAAGAAAGTGCTCCGATTGTCTAAAAAAATCTAGACAAATAAGAGTTGTTCTGGTGATCTATACCAAAATATCAGAACCCGAATTTCTTTTTGTATGATCTCTTAAGAAGCCAGGGAATAAGGAATTATAAAAACAATCAGTTAGGTCTTTTAGGAAAAGCCAAAAATATACAGCAAACATTGATTGCTTAAAAGGAAGTTGGTGGCTCATGTCCTAACAGGGACGTCCGTAAATAGAGCATGCAGATCATGTACGTGAAAAAGGTAAAAGGCAATTGGTTGACATAAGGACTTCAAGGACCCACATAAATATAAGTTTGTACTATTTGGCTTGCAATTCAATGCTACATCAAATCAAAAGACAAAATGACATAAGCAATGGTAGGTTAGGGCAAATAATATTTGTGGACTTTGCATTGAATTTTGCATATAACATCTCTGAACTTTTAAGGAAGTTTATAGCACTAACCATTGAAAGCACATTTCGGAATTTAGCATAGAGATGTTAACAGGGGTTTATTTGGACTTAATTTGTAACAACAATGCAACACAAGTGTAAGCCTTTTTCTTATATCTTCTTTGAAAAAAAACATTTTTAAGCTTTTTATTGTTTTTTTAAGGAGAAGCATATATAAGCCTTAAAGGAAATGGTACAATGATAAATGCTCAGAAGGCAATGGAGAACATGTGACTTTCTAATGGATGTTTGATGCTACACCTATCACATACTTCACACCTGATCACATGAGTAAAAGTCACCTTTCAAGGAATGGAAGTAACCAAACCAGTGGCACAAAAAGGTGAAAGCAAATATCCCAAAGATTTGCGAAATTCCATCTTGCATTAGCGTAATGTCAAATGATTCAGCGCAATAATGCTATCCCATTGACCACAAGGCAATACAGATCACACAGTGCATGGTATCTTTCATTGTGCAATGTGCATTGAATATACTCAATGAAAGGTAGATTAGCAATCAATTGCGCAAGAAAAGAAAAGGTAGATTTGACAACTTGGTGCGGCCTTAGATGGTTAGAGAGCACAATTCAATTCTGATAAGCATACGGTTGTCTAAAATTTTGAGGTACCGAACCATCACCTGAGGGCATATATACTGATTTAAGCAGTATAGAATATACTCATACTAGCTAGAAATAACGACCAAACTCTCCAAGATTCGTCGTCTAAATGAAGACAACTGCTTAACAACGATTTTCCCTTGAGAGAGAAGGAGAAACAACATGAAGCGTGACAACTATTACTAATTACGAATCATGGCCGAGAGATCAAACACTTTCGGGGATCTCGGACACACAAGGATACCCAGTTGTGCGATGGCAGCTGCACCAGGCACGCCTATCCAACGCTAAACTACCGTTCACCAATAAAAACTATAAAGTACTAGTGCGGTACAACCAAATCTATGTCCACCAAACTGCACGGAGGTACTATTGGAGGCTGTTCAAAGATGATAAATCAAATAGTCACCTTACAGTATACTACTTCACATTATGACCTAAGTTGTCCTTAGTCCTCACAGACTGGATCTAACTACCTTAGTAGTCAAATACGTCCGTCTAATGTTTCTTGAAACCATACTGGACAAGCAAATTTGGCCGGCTACATGGTAATGTCCTTACTCACTCTATTAAAGAATATATGCCGTTTTGTTTTGGATATCAATACAGTCTCTATTATCAATTAATTTTTATATGAATATATTTATAAAATTATTATATTATAAAAATATTTATCATGACTAATATAAGAATACTATTTTTACATGATCAATCTATATAGCTTTTTTTATATATTAGTAGTCAAAACTAAGGAAGTTTGACCGCGCATTTTTACATATTATTTCTGAACGGGTGGAGTACAAAAGAAGAAGGCGTGTGTGTATATTATATATATAGACACACCATATCTATCTTTGTTCTAGGGAACCTAGCTTGAACAATACAACCGTCTAATTCTAGCCTAAGACACCATTTCCTTTACTTCTTACTACTTCACCATGAAGGCATGAACAACTCAAACAAGCTCAAGAACAGCAAGAGAGCAAGAAAGCGAGTGAAATGTAGTAGCATGGAGAGAGACTGGGCTACAGAATTTAGCACGGTCACCTTCTCCACCGCGTCCACCTCGCGCTCTCGAGGAGGCCATGGAGGCCTGGGGAGAGCTTGGTGGGCCCCATCCGCGGCCATTTACTGGGTCCTCGACCTTTCGCTTGCTTGGGAGAGTAAGTAGAGTACCACTGGAGGAGTGAGGAACAAGGGAGCAAGCAAGCTGGGGAAGGGGAGGGCTGTGTCTCTCCCAAAGAAAGGAAGCTGAGTTAAAACAAAGCAAAGGGCAGCCCACTTGTTGTGTTTGGTTGAGCAAGCTGACAGAGGGTAGGGGCGTGCTGTGCAGGGGCAAAAGGAAAGGAGGGACCGAGGGAGCAAATGAGCAATGGCTGTCAGCTATTTTTTCTGCTTTTTCTCGAGTCTGCACAGTGCTCACTGCCATCGCAGCTCGCGCCCACACACACACGTCTTTACATCTCTCTGTCTCTCTCCCTCCCTCTCTCCACTGTGTGAGTGTATATGTGTGTAGCTCTGAGACGGCCTCTGTTTGGTTCACTGGGAAAGACAAACGGTTACTGTAAGTGGGCCATCGTACATGCTAGAGCCAGCTGTCAGTCGCGGGCTCTCCGGGCCATCATACATGCTGCTACTGATCTAGACTAGTTTATGTCCTCGTGGTTCAGTTTCGGCCACTGGCAATGGGTCCCACTTGTCATCAGGACCACCTGCCAGTGGTGGAGAAAATTTCTTCCTTCCTCGCTGGGAATTTCTCGAGCTCCGTGTGAGCAGCCAGTGATCAACGTTTCTAAGTTCTAGGTCCTCAGTGAATCAACAGTGATCAACAATTTGTCACACTTCTCAAAAACCTTTTTATCACAAACATTGCATCCACTGAAAGTGGGTTTTACTCGTGCATGCAAAGCCATCTTGAGAGCATTTTTCTCCGTATGCTTCATCCTCATGGGCATTGGCGTCGCGCGTGCGTGCATGTGTGGTGTATACACATCGCTTTAAGCGGCAGTAGTAGCGAACTAGCGACCAGCGAGTGAGCCTTTTCTTGCTTGGCTCTGCTTCTCTCTCTTCTGTCTCCCTTCTGCAGTCAGCAGCAGCAGCAGCAGGTGGCCTCTGCGCGCTGCTTTGCTTGCTTTTATCGTGTCTCAGGAAACGGGAAAGGTTCGGGACTGGGAGAGGGAAAGACCGTGGGAGGAGGGGCCCGAATCCCAACAGATTGGCAAGGATTTGGGGGGTACTTTCTTTAATGCTGTTTTGAGTTCACTTATCAGGGCATCCGCAATGGACAACAAGAGGTGACCTAAGTAGAGGTGGGTTGGACTTAAATTGGATTAGGCCTATTTGGACGTGGACATCCATCAGCATGATGTCCAATAAGCATTGGATACCTTTTGGATAGCAATACCGAATGCTCCAATATCCATTGGACTCCATTGGACTCGAGTCAGATATTCTCCACCACTCCATCTCCAAGGACGGCCAAACCCTATATCGGCAGCGATAGTGATGTTATACGACCGGTATGGCAACAGAGAGGGTGAATGGTGCCTTCAAATTTTTCTTCAAGTATTCACCAACTCTTCACTCCAATAGCTATGAGAAGTTATGAATATCAAGAATAAAAAAAAACTGAAATTCGAAGTGCTACAGTGATTTCAGATCATGAACAGTGCAAAACAGCACTATTTCAAATCCAAAAATCCATGAAACTTTTGATTCATAGATCCAAAAGACTTGAAACTTAAACTATGGCTGGAACATGACCTTAAGAACCTATTCCAACCAAAAATCTTGAAAGAACTTAAGAGAAATATGATTTTTTGGTTCGTAAAGCTCTAATGCACCAAAACTAGGTCAAAACCTAAAAATGAGCTAACTCTCAATCCAAAGCTCCAAATCACTTGAAATTTGGTATGCACCCTATCTAGGATGTTAGGAACCTATTCTAATCAACGATCAAGAAAATCGTTACCAAAGTTATGATATTTTCCTATTTGAAGGAAAGTTGCACAAAAACAGGGCAAAAACTAAATATGATGAATATGACTTGCTCATGGATGGATGATGACCAAGATGGCTCTAGATGTGTTCCCACACATCACAACAAGTAAGAACACCAAAGAAATTGAGGCAAAAATAGCTAGAACAAGAAATCACTTGGAGAGGCTAAAAAGAGTAAAAACTGAGTTTCTTCATGAACTTGTCATTGAAATGTCTAGATGGGTGGAGATTGATTTTCAGAGGTTATCTCTATCTCTTACACGCCCTTGGCACAACAAGATCAAGAAGGGAAGAGAGATGGGAGACAACCAACCTAATCAAGAGCAAATAAATCAACACAAAAGAGATTAATGGAGATGAACAAAGATTAATGTATTGCTACTTGAGGATGAAGGTTTTATAGCCACTCCACTTGGAGGACAACAGAGCACACCATAGCACACCACTTCTCTCAAACCCTAACCCTAGAACTTATGAACCATTGGTCTCAAGAGAGGATGGTTGGATGGATGGCCACAAGTCTTCATCCCAACCCCTTAAATAGATGGGCTAACCAACCACATCCAACCCTTAGTGGATACTATTCACTTAGCATAATGGGGGAAACCCGATAACCCCCATACAGGTTTTAACTCACACCCTACTCTTATGCACGCTTTCAAAGTGCATAAGCCCGAATCCGCTAAGTCCTTAGCCTTGATCTAACTTGATCATACCAACTTCTCCATGACCTAAACCGCCTTCCCAAACGTCACTCAAATGCCGCGGTTTTCTTCCGAAGCAGTTTCTAGTATTTTAGTCAAACTACCAAAATGCCCTTCCTTAACCCGGCCTTCTCCATCCATTTCAAGCAATCGCCATGCTTGCCACGTGTAGATGCATCGCTGGCTTGCCGCGCGTCGGCAAGTCTCTCCCGTTCTAGTTCCACTGGACCATGACTCACTTGGACTGACCAAGCCACATGGTGCAATCCCGTCGTTCAAACTTCCCTTCAACATTTCCCACCTTTCACATGCCATGCTTGAGCTCACCACCTCACCCGGCACCCTCAATCGTTCTGGGCCTTGGCTCCTCCATGAGCGTAGCACCGATCCTTGCTGTTGACCGTGGTTGATTCCAAGCAACCCTGCACATCTAAAAACAAAGAAATCATTTTCGGGCACAAGTTCTTTGCAACTTGACCCACGTTAGTAGTAATAGGTCTCATGCAACCTATAAACTCTGATAAATTTGCAAATCAATTTTTTAACCTTCCCAAATGTAATGGTTGATCATAACATAAATCCAAGACCCTCACACATGGTCCTTCAGACGTCCTTCTCTCCCATCGGCGACGACGACGTCCTCCTCCTACCTCACCGGCTACGGTGTCCCCCTTGTAACATCCCAATTTTGGGCTTGTGTTTCAAATGTAAGAAAATGAGTAGAAATTAAAACTTTTTCTTACATCATGTCTTTGCTCTTCTCGTGTTTGAGCTCAAGAACCCTCTCACCCTCAAAACACCATTGTTGGTCAGAGCTCCAATGGCGGCCTTGGTGTCCAGTGGTTTATCTTCAACATTTCTTGCACCCTTTGAACTCCTCAACCTCCTTTATATTTCCCTAACTTGATTTTGGGTTGCATTCACAGAATCACTCAATTTTAAGTTTGGAGATTTTCAGTTGGTTTCACCCTTTCTTCTCCAACTCGTAAGTGATTCTTTTGCAATTACTTGCTTTTGGAACCTCTTTGAGCTATAATGAAGAAGTGGTGATGATTTGGTTCCACTCATTTTGCTCGTAACCTCATCTTCCACTTCATCTTCTTGACTCGGTGGACTTCATCGTGTTCAAGTCTTCCCGCCATCTTTGAAGCTCTGTCGGATAAGGTAGCTTCTATATAGTCCCTAGAAGTCATGGCACCCGCATCCTAGGTCCGCGGTGAGCTTTTCGCTATTTTCGTGTTTAGCCGTAGGGTTCCGTTTCGTTTTCCGGCTAGCGGCGTTCTAGTCCTCGCGTGGCGAGAATGCTACCATTAGGTTCGTCTTCGTTATTGCGAATCCATTTGGGTCTTGTTCGGCGCCGCATTGGCCGAGTCGCCGACGACAAGCCGTCAAAGTCACTCGGGTTTCTTGGGTTGAGAAGCTCCGTTTTCGTCATCTGTTTAGGGCACATTAATTGCTAATCATTAGTTGTTAATTGTGTCTTAATCATTATTGTTGAGCCACCGACTAGTGGGCCCAACATCCTTTAATCACTCGTTCAATCCCGCATCGTTCGACATCATTAATGCTTAATCATTGATTAATAAAAATGTCGGCACTTAATCTGTCGGAAACCTTCTGCGGTCGACTTGTGGGCCCGAGGAGTTAGATCAAATCTCGTGAGTCATTAGTGTTTAATTAATGGTAATCATTAGAAGCATTAATCTGCCCTAACCGCCACTCTCGATCGGCCGACAAGTGGGCGGTGCCGTGTGCGTGGGTTAAACCAGTCGCGTGGGTGACTCGAAGTCACCGACATGCGGTCCCACTCGTCGATACCTCTTTGAACTTCGATCTATAGCGCCGTCCATCTTGCGATCCGCGCCCGGATCTTGTATGCATTGGACCATCCGGTTCCTCATCATCTGGACCGTCCATCTCGTGATCTTGGTGAGATCATGTGTGCAATCGGACCTTCCAGGTAGATTGGGTTTTGAGCCGTTCATCTTTAGATCTGCGGTCGTGGTTCGCCGAGGTAATCGCATCCTCGGTTGCATGCTTCCTCGTGAGCCGCTGGATCTTGATCCAACGGTGGGTTTCGTTATGAATCGCGCGCGCGCGCTGCTTTTCCGTGCGTGTGGCTCGTTGGATTTCGATCGACGCCCACGGCGTCCGTCGCTTATTTTCGGTTGGGTTGTTTTTATTTCGTAAGTGTTTATTTATCCATGAAAATTGTATCAAAACTTTAGAAATTCATAACTAATTCTAGATAAATCCTTTTACATGAAACCATTTGCAATAAATTTGTATTCCACTATAGTTTAATATAAAAATGCTTTTAGCTATGCTTCAGTAGTAGAAAATTTGTAATCTTTAATAGTTGGTTTTCGCTATTTTTATATATTCGTAATTGTATTAAAACTTGGAAAATGCATATCTTTTCTCGTATATCTGCTAATTGAATGATTTTAACTTTGATAAATTTGTTATTAACTAAACTTTAATCTAAAAATGGTGGAAGGTCTATATCAGCTGAGAAAAATATGTTAGTAGATTTAACCTTATTAGTAGCAATTAAAAATTCATTTAATGAGGTAATAGACACCAGTAATTCTCTGTAAATCCTAAAAATAGAAATTTGATGTTAGGAAATCCTCTGTTATCATACTATAATGTGAAATAGGTTTTGCACATGTTTATATTTCTGAAAGTGCATTATGCTAGTTTTGCATCTTAGGAAAATCATAACTAAATCATTTTAACTCCAAATGACCTGAAATTTTATATGGGTTACCTCTATACCAGTAGGTAGCTACCATAAAATTTCAGCTTCAAAATCTTTCTAGAAAATATTTTTGCTACATTGCTAATTATGGTAGAAAATGTGTTTTTAGGCAATATCTTTTGCACCACAAATCCAAATTAGGTTTTTCAGTTTCTATGTCTAGGTATATTCGTATTCTACCTTATGTATAAATTTTGTCGCATTTGGATAATTGTTGCTTGCTCATTGGTTTATTTGTGGCTCGTCTTATTGGTTGTTCTTGGTTCTTTTGCCTTTGCGCTTAGGATTCGACATTTGCGGTAATCCCAGAACGACCCTCCACAACAGTTTGAGCAACGACAAGAAGGCAAGCGTTTGATCATGTTAATCCCAGTATTTTAAGTATTTATGTTGATTACAAATTCTATGTATGCATTGCTACTTTGTTTTAATAGTTGGCCTAGTAGATGCATTTCCTTAGCAAATGATTATCCTCTACTACCATGAGCCTAGGTTACTTGTCGTGATTTAGAGTTCACGGATGGGCTCTTGTCACTTAGTAGTTTACTGAATTAATTGCTTAGCCATGCTTAGTTTCGGTAGAAATGGGCGGTTATCGACTTGTCGATAACCTTGATCACTTAAAACTTATTATGATTATGATTTCCACCTTGTGCCATGTCTACTTATGAAAACTAAAACGAAAACAAAAGATTTAGACTTGGGCACAATGGTATGATGGTGTGATTTTGGGTGTGATCGAATGGTGCCCGGTCAACAAGGACCGAACATCTTGTTGCACTAAACCAAGCATTTTAGCGTGCATAACCACATTAGAGGGTATGAGACCTCTCTTGACTAAGTACTTTGGCGTGTATTGGCTTGGTCGCAGGAGGGATGGTGTTGGGAGCATTGTAGTGTCCGAAAGACTTCACCCGTGATGGGATTTGTTGTCTTTCGGCTTGCAATGTAAGCGTATGGTGTTTCTACCCATACTGAGCGGCTCAGTAGTTAATACACAAGATTGGAAATGTCTCGAGGACTTAGCCGTGCAGCATACCTTCGGAAGTGTGCTTTGTGGCTTAAAGGCGGTCCAAGTGTGGGTACATTGGTACACCCTGCGTGGTTAAAACTATTCGAATAGCCTCGCCCTAGGTTATGGACACGCTTGGCAAGGTCTTTCAAGAGTTAGACTACAACCTTTTAAATTAAAACTTGATGGGTGGTACGAATCGGGATTCGTGCTATGTTGTGGTGGCTATTGGGATAGTCACTTCCTGTGGTTACTTGTATGTATCTTTACTTATCATTACTTTGATAACAAAAGCATTTGCAAACTTGCTTTTGAAATATATTACATTATTGCAAATAAAGTTGGCTTCATGCAAATGAGACATACAACCTCCACCTAAATAAGCTTGCATGTAGTTTATGAATAGGTCCGCTATTCCACACGTCGATCTTGCGGGTACAAAGACAATCTTTGTACTCGGATGCTATGCTTAATTGTTCACTTGGGTGTGTGGCTAACCTGGTCGACTTTTGTTCTAGCCATCTTATGGCACTTTTGCTTCATTGTCATTCTTGTATATTGTTCTATTTGGCCGGTCGGCTCTTTTGTAATAACTTTACTTTATGTATGTCGTTGTTAAACTTAGTGATGTATGTTGTATGGAAATGATGTGTAATTTTGTGATGATGTGCATATATTGCAATTCTGGGAAACATATGCCCATCGAGGCTTAGAACGTTTAATTAGTAATGCTAGAACCAATTGGAGGTTAAGTGTTACTAGTTAAATATTCCGGGTCCTCACACCCCTCCTCTCCAACGACAATCTCTTCTCCCACTAGCGGTTCATCCTCCAGGTTAGAATATCCTTTTATGCTTGTTCTTGGCACGATTTGGCCTCCCTTGCTCGTTTTGTGGCAAATTCTAAAGCTGTGTGCTGCCATTCGCTTTAAATTCTGCAAATTTGCTTTCTAGATTGATTTTCTATGGTGCAAATTCGCTCTAATCTACCGTGAGCAGACTTGAAGTCACTGACACAATGCCGATCGATAGATTGCATGAAAGAGTGGATGTCGATTGTACCGTAGATTGAAAGTTGCAAATTCGTTCTAATCTACCGCGAGCCGACTTGAAGTCACCGGCCAAGCCGATCGGTGATTGCATGAACAATTGCATTATACATATGCATGAGCAAGTAACAAAGAAAAAAACTTTTTCGGCCTTGAGCCGCCACCGGCATGAAGTCGCACTACCGCACCACCACCCTCCCACTTGAAACCCTGGCTACCCCGCATGGCACCACCCCCAGCCGCCCCGCACGCCGTCGCCGCCGGCATCTCACGCAAGGCCCCGTAATGGCCACACGGCCTCCCCGCCTGCATGTGTCGCCCGCAACAACCACGGCGCGGCGCATCTCGAAGCTAAGGAAAAAAGGGGGCAGGCACCGTCCCTGCACGAGCGAGCCGCCATCGAGCCGACACGCCGCGCCAATGGCCCCCCACATGGTCGCCGACCTACAATGGCGCCCTACGGCTGCCGAGCTCCCGCGCACAAAGCTGCTGCATCGGCCTTTGCTCACATGGCCGCCAGTAGCCGGTCGCCTCCCACGCTGTAAGCCGCCATGGCCGCCTCCTCGCGCAAGGTGCCGCCTGAAGTTGTCCACCCATGCAAACTTGCCGCACCGCCTCCCGCCGCCGACCGCCACGGACCAAGACTGGAGCGCCACCCAACCCGAGCTCGAAGCCACCGCGCCGCACCGCTCGGAGCCGCTGGGCGCATGAAGTCGCCACTGGAGCCACCGAGCCGGAACCGCCCCGCAAGGCTGCATCCGCGCTCAAGCCGCCTTTGCATGCCGCTGCCACCCGCCGGCCCTCCCACTGCCATGCCCCGTACGGCGTCGACTAAACCGTCGCTTGAAGCGCCACCCCGCGCTGGCCCGGCCCCCACGCGCCCGCCTGTAGTGGCACCGCCGCCCCGCACCCACTGACCCCGGTCGCCTCAACTGGATCACATAGAGCCACCGCCACATAAGAACCGGGTAGGGAAACCCTACCAGTTGGCTATCCTAAACCAGCCACATGGGCGTCAGGATTTCTTGGGCCGAAGTGGGATGGCGATGCAGGCCCAAGAAAGGCTAACTGGGCCATGTGGTGGCCCAGAAATCGGGCCGAATAAAGAAAAAAAGGGTTCGGCTGAAAAAAAAGGAAACAGAAAAGAAATACCGATTTTGCAAAAATGACCCTCGAAAATTCTGAAAATTATGAGGAAGTTTTGTGAACAAGAAATTTGCAAAAAATCGCCTAGAAATTAGAAAATTGCGTGAAAACTTTTCTCAGCATTGAAATTTCGCGTTTTAACCTCTAAAAATTGCAGAATTCGCCGAAAGTTATTTTTCCAGCAGAAAAGGCCTCGGGAATCCAATTTTTTGGCATGTTTTAAACCTTTGAAGCATATTTAACTTTGTTGTTTTTATTTCTATGTAATTTATTTATTGTATTTGCTATTTTGATTATCTGTGATTATTTATATTGCTTTTAATGACTAGAAATACCAATAAATCATGAAAAATGCATAGAAAAATATGGGTTCACGAACTGGGAGTTCGAAAAGCATTATAAGAATTTTACAATCATTTTATGTAAATTACTAGCAGTAATCTTATAAACTCTTTGCATGAATATATAAATGATTGACATCACGTACCAGGAGTTCGAATAACTGACCCAGTATGACCAAAATTTGTGCAAGTAATCTTATAAACTCTGTGATAATGTAATCACGGATGAGCAGAAGATTGAGAAGACTATCTCTACATTTCAACCAAATGCGGTGCAATCCGCACGCAACTATCGTCAAGACGGCTACAAGAAGTATGCCGCATTAATTGACACCATGCAAGTTGCGAAAGCTTAAGATAATGTTCTAAGGAAGAACTACATCTCATAGCCACCTAGTAGCAATGTTGGCCATAAAACCAATGCTAACAGCTACAAGATGAAGAAACCTCTCACAAAGGAGAGGGACTAGAAGGATAAAGTCGTGGGTTGCACGTTATTGATGCTTTCCAGTATAAGAAGAAGAGTAAATGACAGCATGTGGCATACCTCGCCATTGCAGGCACAAAGGGTCCACAACCATTAGTTACACTAATGGATGTGGACAGCCCAGTAGCAACCCCATCACCCCTCCTTTGGACATTGCAGCGGCCGCAGCCGTAGTTGCCCAAGAGGAGAAGATCACCATGAAGCAGATTGAAACAGAAGTTTCTGAATACTTCGCTGATTCGATCTAGTACACGCATTGCACATGGATCTTTTAAAGTAACTTGCAGTTTGTAATTGAAACAAAACATTGAATTATTTTTGAATAATGGTTGGAAGCTCTAGGAGAGCGCTCTAGAAGAGCAAAGCATTAAATTCTTATGATGAGCCCTGCAAAGCTTATTTTCTCGTATTTATAATAGCAAGTTATGTTCTGATATCTAAAGTATTGTATTTATGTGATGCTTGCTTTCTACTACATATTAATAAAGTATATTATATTAGAACGGGTGTGGCGCCCTATGGAGGAAGTGTGCTTAGCAGGTAGTGGCACAATGGATACCATCCTAAGAGAAACAATTTTTTTTCAGTCGACCAGTAAGAATGTTGGTAGTTTTATGACAATCGCATGTAGTGATACTTGTATAATAGGCTTAGGAAGGGCCATAATTATACTCTCAATGGGCACAACTTTGGTCATTAAGAAGACTTGTTGTACCCAGAATCGACTAGAACTCTAAAAAAATATTCGCGCTAATGGTTTCCACGTAGAGACTGAAGAAGAGTATGGTAAGAAATACCTGCTCATTGAATAGTGTGAAGAAAGTGGAAAAGGGTATTAGAACGACTTCCTTCACATGAAACTGGGTTATACTACACTAATATTAAGGCACCTGCAACCTATACTGCCCTGAAAATCGTATTTAGAAGCTCTGAACTTTTCTATCTCTAGCATGATAGACTATGCCGCCCAGGTCTTAGGATGATGAGAAAAATTATTAAGAATTCACAGGAACATAATATAAATGTAAAAATTTCTCGAATCATGAAGATTTTATGTGCCCCGTATATGCCACCAAGAAATTAATTACTAGACCTTTTTGCTCTGAAAGAGAAGGACGAAGTCCTGGCATTCCTAGACCGTATCTAGGGAGAAATTTGCGATCCTAAACAACCCCTGTAAGGGTCATTTAGGTATTTTACGATGCTCATCGATGCTTCCTCGAAATGGTCATACGTATGTTTATTGTCTACGAGAAACCAAAGGGACTTGCCTCACAATTGAAAGCAGCGGTGAACAAGTAGAAGTATTAGAAGAATCGCTCCTTGAAGAAATAGCTATAAACTTTGTGACCTCAGGAGAATCTATGGATAAGACAACAGCCAATGTCGATATTTATTTTACAAAGAAAATTACTACAATCATCGATCTTGATCCAAAGTCTGCATCGCTCGCTGAATATAACAAAAGATCAGATTGAGAAGATTGGAAGAATGCAATAGAAACTGAATTATTCTCTCTGAATAAAAAAGATGTGTTTGGGCCTATAAGCTGCACACCTCCCCATATGCACCCCGTAGGGCATAAGTGGGTATTTGTTCGAAAGATAAATGAAAAGAAGCAAAGCTCGTTGCACAAGGTTTCACTCAAACGTCCAGGAGATGATTATGAAGAAACCTATTCCCCGGTAATGGGCGGAACCCCTTTAGATATTTAATCTCAATGGTAGTAAACTTCAAGTTACAAATGAAATTGATGGATATGGTAACAACATATCTTTATGAAAATTTAGATTCAGACATTTATATGAAGATACTTGGATGTATCCATGTCTCGAACCAAGATAGAGCAAATAGAAATCTGTACAGTGTGAAACTCAGAAAGTCACTGTACGAACTTAAGCAATCATGCAGGATGTGGTATAATCGCTTGAAGCGACTTTCTATGCAAGAAGGGCTACACAAACAATGAGAATTATCTCTGTGTATTTATACGACGATCCCAGGATGGATTTTGTATAATCTCAGTGTATGAAAATGATCTGAATATCATCGGAACTCTAAAGGATATTAAGAAAGCAAATTTTTAACTGGAGTCGGAGTTCGAAATGAAAGATTTGGGTAAAACCAAATATTGCCTAGGCTTACAGCTTGAGCATGTTCCTGAAGGAATATTAGTGCATCAGTCAACCTACACTCATAAGGTGTTAAAAAGGTTCGGCTTTGAAAAGGCATACCCTGAGAGAGTGTCAATAGTTGGGAGATCTTTGCAGCAAGACAAGAACCCGTACAGACCTAGAGAAGAGGGGGAAGTCCTGAGACCGGATTTCTCACACTTAAGTGCAATATAAGCACTTGTGTATTTAGCAAACTATACTAGAACGAATATTGCATTTATCGTGAACCTACTAGCAAGGTATAGTGCAGAACCTACCAAATACATTGGTAGAGAATGAATGACATCTTTCGATACCTCCAAGGAAGCAAAGAATTTGGTCTGTTCTATAGAAAGAACCAAGACCAAATATGAATGGCTATGTAGATGTCGGGTACCTGTCAGACCCGCATACATCCGAATAGTAAACAGGCTATGTATTCCTATATAGTAGAACTGCAATTCTATGAAAATCGTCTAAGAAATGTCGTATATCGACTTCAACGAACCACTAAAAAATAATAGTACTGTACGAGGCCTCACAAGAATATGCTTGGCTTCGGCGGATAATTCACTACATCCAGCAATCGTGTGAATTGAATATCGTGCAAACCCACACTATTATCTATGAAGATAATGCAGCTTGTGTTGCACAAGTGTAGATGGGTTATGTGAAGAATCTTCCCACAAAGCATATCAACCCCAAGTTCTTTTATGCTCATGAATTGCAAAAGATGAACGAAATTAAAGTACTGCATATGAAATCATGTGAAAATCTTGCAGATTTATTCACTAAGTCACTTCCAGCATCTAGTTTTGAAAGGTATATACGTGGAATTGGAATGATGAGACTTAGAGAAGTGCAGAATTCAGGGGGGGTCTTCACGAACTCATTATTAAAGCTTGATCACGAAGATCGAGTACCCAAATAATAAATCCTGAAGATTAAATGAAATTGGGTGGATTGTACTCTTTTTTTCCTTTACGAGTTTTTCCTGAAGTTTCTCGGCTAAGGTTTTTAATGAAACAATTCGTGCAGCACAGCAGAACGTGTATCATGTACTCTTTCTTCAAAATTTTTCCACTGAGTTTTTATGGAGTTTTGATGAGACATGAACATAACGGATGAACGCCCAAGGGGGAGTGTTAAGAAACCGGACCCAGGATCGAGAGTCCTGGCCTAAGGTGAGCTCCTCATCCCAAACCCTAGCAGGGTCTGTAGCATATAAATACGGGGTACTAGTCATTGTAAAAGGATGATTGATTGATGAAGGAATAAAGATAAGCAAGAAGCTCATACATCTCTGTGTTCAATATATTATTCTGTTCTTGTGTTTTGCATTGTTATTATGATTATGAGTATGCCTACGAGGTAATCGTTCGGACTAAACTCTCCAGCGATAGTTCCTCAACGGAAGCTAACTTGTTGCAGCCAAAACTCAACCAACATTGGCGCGCTTATATTTGAACGTCGTTTCTTGTAAACATCACAGGTTTACGTAGTACTAACATCAAGCCAACAAATTACACGAGCTCATGCGTACATACTCCTTTTTTTAGTATATACGCTGAACGATTTTCCAAGTTTCATCTGCCCCACAGGTACGTACTCTGGCCTAGCATCTTACTTAACGCACGAAGCACGTGGAACACACCGAGCGGCCTCGGGCTCGGCTGATCATTTGACCGGCACGGATGCGGCGGCCTGCGCCCACTGGGCGCCGGGGGAGCAGACGGCCTGCGCGATCCACCTACACCGGCCGCGGAAGAACCCCGGCGCCCGTACGCGCCACTCCTGCCCGGCTGCCGATAATGCGGCGGGTTATGCCCCTGGGGCGACGGCGGCGAGCGCGCTGGCCGGTGCAACGCGTCATCCGGCGGGCCTGAGGCGACTTCGTCCTCACTGTTACTGCTCTGTCCCGGTTCTAAGTAGTCAACCAGAGCCTCTGCGGTTTCCTTTGCTGTGCCTGTGCGAGGTAACAGCGAGAGATGGAGATCTTCCTCATCTACACCTACAAAGACGTACGGGAAAATGAAAACTATCAGTCTTGCAAAGTAAGACTACGTTACTGTGGAAATTGAGATAGTAAGAGATGTGTAAGTACGCACCAAGTGGTCGAGCCTCGAGTAGTGGTATGGCCAGAAAGATCAGGAGAACAAGCTTGGAAGGAAGCGAACACTTCATGGCTTAAGAATATATAAGGAAAAAAACCGATGGAGTGAGCAAGGCATGAGGTATCTGTGCCCAGCTCGAGGAGCACGTCTATATATAGCAAACTCTTACCGACGGCCGGAGTCCCGAGCGTTGATTACTCGATTTCCAATCGTGATGTCGTAACATACGCGTCGCTCAAGTCCAAACTAGGCGTCAACTATCTTTTCTTCTCCGAACGTTTTCAAAATGCGAAACGAGTAGCCTCCGGCGTGCTTTGATCTTTGATTGTCTGCACTGCATCAGACGGAGGAATCGAGACCACATTCGTTTTGTGGTTGTTAGTTTCTGTCTCGCTACCAACCAGCAACGACAAGCCTTCTTTCCTGACTATTGACTGAACCAGACCTGTCTATATTGCGCACGATTCAAACGCGTAGCTAAACGGAGATTCGCTAATGTAGCCTGCGTATAGGTGTAAACGTTACTAGCAGGCCAGGCCCAACAAGCCCAAGCGCATGATGAAGGCTTGGGCTGAGCGCGTCCACACGGTTGCGTGCGCTGTGACCACCTGAGGCCCATTCGGCTTCACTTGCATTGTGCTAATCATGTTTGCTTGCGACTTTTTGAGATGGATGTGTTTGCTTCAGGATTCAGAGTTACTAGATGGTATTTTGCAGCTGTTTTTACGGTATCTGGTTTGGCAATAATGTAATCTGGCACACAGTGCATAAAATATTCGGAGCATGCTTTATCAGTGGCGGAGCCAGGATTTCAATAAGTCTCGGGCCCAAAACTACGGAGCTATAAGTCTATAACTAACGCCAAATACTATCAACACTAAGACATAACAAAAATACAACACAAATGCACAATCAAAATAAAATTTGAATTCCATGTTTAACAATACGACAAAATAGATAAAAACATAGAAAAAAAATACCTAATTATCAACTGGGATTGTCTTTTCCAACTCATCCACCTTTCAAAATAAAACAACAACAGTTAGATTGACTAGAATAATTGTACATGAATAAGAAAATAGATACTCCCGTTAAAAGATAAATCTAATATATCAAATGCACAACCTGCCACACGAATAAGGATGGTAGTGGAAAATGACCAAAGTAAAGAACTTTCGCATTTTTTCACTTCTGCTAACAGTTTCTTCTCCATATACCAACAACAGATAGTAACGACATTAGCAAAGATTTATGGCACTGTTATAATATGTTGTCATACCGTGATACATATACTTATAACTTAATAAATCATAAGTCATAACTCTTAACTCATACAAGCTAATGCAAAAGCGCTGAGGAGGAGCTCACCAAGAGCCGAACCTACGCAGGAGGCGAGGAGCCGAGGCGAGGAGGGCGGAGCAGGAGCCGTCTGTGATAAGATGCCAATGTCTTGGTCCACTTCATCATGTATTTCTAATTCTAGTACATCAAATATTCAAATAGAAAGTTAATAGACTTATAGACATACACTCATTGACTCATACTCATAACTTCATAACTCATACAATACAAGCCAATGTCATTATGCCAAAGTCTGTAACTCATACGGCCGGGTCATACCGGCGGTGAGGAGAGCTGGAGAGGAGCTGAGGCCTAAGGAGGGCGGAGCAGCCGAGCAGGAGCCACCGAGCTAGGAGGCACTGGGCGCTGCTGCGCTGGGGGTGGAGCGCCGGAGCCTGAAGCGGCACCCAGTGGTAGGACGGTAGGCGGCAGGTGGCTGCGGCGGGCGGCTGCGCTGCGCACGAGGCGAGCGCCGGAGCTCAAGAGGCGTTCGCGGCTGGCGCTGGGCGCCGGGCTCGGGGCTCGGGAGGGCGAGCGCCGGCGGGGCGGAGGCGTGGAGCCGTGGAGACTGGAGAGGAGGAGGCGGCGCCGGCCTCCGACCTCCAGGTGAGGAGAGGAGGCGCTGGGCGATGGAACCGTGGAGACTGGAGAGGAGGCGGTTGGGGACTGGGGAGCTGGCGGCGGCCTCGCGGCGGAGCAGAGCGGCTGGGCGACTCCGAGGCGGAGAGGAGGCGGGGGGCGGCCGGCCGCGGAGAGGAGGAGCGCTCGGGGAACTACCTCTGGGGCTTGGGGTTGGGGAACTGCTGCTGGGTCTTTGGACCGGCGGCTAGGCTCCAGCCGGCACTGGCGCTGGTCTCCCTCACGCAGCCACGCTACCGGGCCGGTTGGGATGTTTGTCTCGCCGACCTGGCCGTCCGCAAACGTCGGGCTCGCCATCGATACCGAATTTTCCCTTGATGCATACTAAAAAATCGTACTACTGTTTTCTCTGGGCCTCGGGTCGTTGCCCAACCGGCCCGAGGCCCATCTCCGCCCCTGTGCTTTATTAAAAAAAAATTGTGTTAGATGGATTAGAAGCAACTTTCTTGGAGAAGACATGAAGTTGATAAAAGTAACCAAGAAGATATGAAGTCGGTACTGAGTTATCTTTGTAATGCTAATATGTGAGCATGTTATTAACATGTCATAGAAACCAACTACTACTGCTAATTGAATATATTGAGCTAATATGTTATAGGAAACAACTACTACTGTTCATATATTAAGCTAATCTAAATGCAGGATGTTGTGTTAGTGATTTATCTTTTTGTAGTGGGTCAGCAAACTAAGGGGCCCTAAATAAGAAGCTAATCTTTTCGGTAAGGGTGTTTTTACCGAATAAGAAGCTAAACGCGTCGACCTACTATGATAGGCATGCTTACCGAGAGCTGCAGCGGATGCACCGATTATTCAGATGACTTGCATACATGATCTGATTCAGAAGTGCTATGAGATTTAACGCCTAAGACCTGGTTTATCAATTATGTATAGACTGAGTACTGTCGATAAAAAAAATCCTAGGATACATAAAAGCATTTTGAAATGATTAATTTAAAATAGCAAAGATTTTAGTAGATAAGATTAAAATAAAAATACTTAAAATAACAAAGATAGCGAGGTTTAAATCTCTATGTATTATTTTAATACATAGATAATAGACTGTATGTCTTTATGGTCATAACCTCTAAGGCTAACGACCTCCGTGATTATAAGAATTTCAAAGATTACATCGTGGGTACTTTGATCGGAGAGGTCCTATAATTGCTACCCGACCAGGTAACTGCTCGTGAAGTCAATGAATTAACACTTGGATCTAATTCCAAGTACATCCCTACCGTGTGACGAATAGAACATATGCCTTAATTACTCTAAACCACACGACGTTTCATAGCTCTAAGTCAGCAGTAGCAATTGGAGCCACAATGAAATGCATATCACATAACTGTATCGAGCAGATAGCTCACATCTGTGAAGCAGGTCAACATATTTGATCATCCAATAATAAACAGAAGGCACATGAAACACCCTAGGACTAAGTCCAAAGCATATGGCAATTAGCCTTCACCATCCTCACCTCAATGCGAACAAGACCAACCCATCTACTCAAGCCCAGGCCGCCGGAGTCATGCCGTGGCCGTATTCCCGCAGCCGCGACCTTTTTTTGAAACTGGCAGGAGCATTGCCTTTTTGATTAATAGAGAAGAGCAAGAACAAAAGCTAGGGCCGAGGCTTTGGAGAACGGTTAAAAAGAACTAATTACAACGGTATAAATGCTCCCAGCATCCCCCCTCGCCAGGGTTCAAGCTCTACCTTCTTCCTTAATCTTAGAGACCAGCTCCAAAGGCGAGGAGAAACGACGTTTGAAGATCCTAGCATTGTGCACTAACCAGATCTCCCAAGAGATTAGGATAACTATCGATGATGTTGCCTTTCTCGGCAGATGACCTCCGTGACAAACAGTCATCCACCATTCCTCTATGTCATGACAGACCGACTAGGAGAGTGGCCTAAGTGGCGCACAACCCGCCCAGTCTGCCATTGAATGCCAAACTCGGCGAGAGAACCTGCACTCCGCCAATAGATGCAAGACTGATTCTGGGGCCTGTCTGCAGAGGGGGCAAAGGGCCTGATTTGACCCGCCCCGCGCTTGTAGTCTGTCTGAAGTCCAAAGTCTGTTTTGAATTGCAAACCACGCGAATTGTTTGCATTTAGGTGGCGCCGATGTTTTCCAGATGAGACTTTGAAACTCCGTCGTCGTTGATCCTAGGAATTGTAGAGCATAAGCTGATTTTGCCGAGTATTCGGCCTTTGACGAATGATTCGAGATGATCTCATCCGGGGCTATAGGTCTAAAGTGATTTGATAGACTCTTTCCCATAGTCGTAGAAATTGGTGGACTAGTCCATCTGGGGTAGGGTAAAGCCTTAGGTTTATACCCTGGATTCAGCAGTTTTCCTCGTCGTGCACGGTGTCAGATCACTGCAGACCCTCTCCTTCCAGACCGAGCACACCGACGGCTTCGCCTTGGCCAACTGATGCTCACCGCCCCTCTGTTGGTCGGCATTATCGCCAGAGAAGAAGGGAGCGCGGCAGGGAGGGGAGGGAAGCGGAGAGAACGAGGCGCAGGGGGGCAGCACCGGGAGACGGGATTGGTGGAGCGGGCCAAGCGGCGCGGCGCCGGCCTTGTAGGCAGGTGCCAGGCAATCGGGACGGTCGGAGAAACCGATGCAGAGCAGCCGAACCGGAGGGGGAAAAAGCGGCAAGACGGAGAGAAAGAGGGAGCGAGCACAAACCAGGCGAACGCAGCGCGCGGACGAAGGAAGCTGATGCGGTCGAGGAGGGCAAGGTGGATCGCGGCCGCGTCAGAGCTGTGCACTCGCGGAGGAGTGGGCAGCGAGTCAGCGGAGGAGCACGGACCGGGACGCGGCTGGGTCAATGCTGGACGGAGGGACGCACTCGAGGACGACACCGTGGCTGGCCGCAGCAGAGGACAAGCGATGCGGCTGATGCAGCCGAGGCGACGCAGCGGTAAACCTGTAGGCGACGCAGCGCATGGGCCGGCAAAAGCCCATCAAGACCGAACGCACCGCCTCGCGCAAGCCCAACCAAACACGGCCCAACCGGCTGGAGCAGCCACACGGAGGCAGCACACTGAGTCGTCGAGACTGACAGGTGGGCAACGGCATGCGTACGAATCGAAGGAGAACGCAGGGATTCTTGCGGCTATAGATCAGGGAGGGATTGGGATCATCATGTAACCTCAAGAGTCCCTTTTCTGCTACAAGTTCCAGAAAAGAAGCCTGTAGGAAAGGCATACAAGCTCACACAAGTTGACACCACATATGAGGTGGTTTACTGCAGAGGCCTTCAACAACCGATCCCTATTGCTCCAGATCTTGCTCGCCTCACAGGGAAAGAACATCATATCAAGATAGACATTACTTTTGAACGCTCAAAAGAAAACAGTGTTTCTCTTGAGCTATTTGCAGAACGGCGTAGCCTCACCGTCAGTGGGCAGCAACAAATTGGCACAGCCTAGTTGTAGCCTTGTAGGCCACAAGCGAGCTCGCTGCTGCAGGCTTTAGACAGTGACCTGACTCAGGAGGCAATAACTGCTTCAGCTCAACTAAAAGAGGCTGGCTGCTGAACTGCCGGATCCTGACGGGTTCAGTCCCTAGCCAAGGCAATCCTGCCTTATCCAATTGGCCGGCAGGTAATGATTAATGAGCCAGTTGAAATTAGTTATATACGCTCTGGAATGTGGAGTTAGGCTGAGATGATATTTCTATTGCAACTAGCAAGGATGTACTAACACCAGACCATAACCATATATAACTCCATTTCTCCAACTTGTCGATTCTTTTATTGAAGTCAGAAAAGTAGCTTTGCCATCAGCCCACTGCCCCTCGATACATGTCAATATCTATCTAGTATTTCATTGAGGCATTGACTAAGTTATTGTTATCTTTTTCGTTGTCTCCTTTTCCTTCTTTAATCGTTGACTCCACTGCATTAAGTAAAGCACGGCCAATGGGCAGTCTCAGCGCCTCGCTGACGATTAGGAAGTGCAAGGCCATCTTTGCGTCTTGCAGGAATCTGTAAAATTTTATTGGAAAAAGACGAAGCTATGCGTTTCCTTTTCTTTGGACATGCGTCAAAAGCGAAGTGTTCAACCTGGCTTTAGCAGGGATCAACATAATTTATCCTTTGTCCAGTATAAGAGAGCAAAAGAGTAATTCGCAATCGATCTTTCAAGTTCAAGACGAAACGGGATTGTCAACATTTTTTTTGGCAACACTTGAATAGAAGCTGGCTCATATTCAAATCTGAAAGAGAAAAACCTATTGGACCTTCTCAGCCTAATTAAAACGATAGCTCCCAGTATCAAGCTTCCCCTCGTATTTATAGATCAGCACTTAGCTCATTCTGCAATAAAACATTGGCACATATGGAGTATATGTGAAGTGAAACATAAGGGGTGCAAAAGAGAGAAACAGCATATCATGTACTGCATTTATCGAAGTCAATTTACTGTTGCAACTTTGTGGTCTCTTTACAGATGCAGGGAACGATTACTAGATGGTGATTGCAACGTCATTCCACACAGGTGGGTTTGTTTAATGTGACACTTTCTTAGCATGGTACTTGCAGATAGGCTTCAACTCTGATGCACGGACACGCCCGGAAGCCAGCGAGTCCGTGTCGGACACGGACACGGACACGAACACGTATTCTAGGCGTGTTCGGAATTAGTCCCTCGAAAAAAAAAACTAATTCGGACACGTATCAGATACGTTGAGGACACCAGTAGAATTGGGCCTACTGCATTCGGCCCAGCTAAGCTGGTAGCCCAGCCTAAGCAGCTAATGCCTTAACCCTAGCGCCCCCTGCTTCTCCATTCTCCCGATCCCCTTCGACGCCACCCCTACCTCCCGCCTGTGCTCCCACCGAGTCACGACAAGTCGCCACTCCGTCGCCGCTGTCGCCGACTCGGCCCCCCCGCACGTCGCCACTCGCCAGCCCCGATTCCCTTTCTCCCCGTCGCCAACGCCCCTACTACTCCCCGGGAGCGACTCCCCTTCGATGCCGCCCCTGCTTGCAGCCCCGAGTCCCCGACAACGACCGACTGCTCCCCGTCCCCAATGCCGACGTGGCACTGCTGCTGCTGCACCCCTTGACGCCACCTTGATGCTTCTGCACGAAGGGCTTGCTTCGGTGAGTTGTTTACTTGTTTGTTCTCTATTCTCCAGAAACTCATTCCGCTATTGTTTATTCTCCATTCTCCAAAAACTTATTCCACGGTGGCTTTACACTTCGGTGAGTTGTTTACTTTGTTACTTGGCTACTTGCCCTGCTGCTACTTGTTTGTTCTCCAATTTTAGTTTTGTAGTTGAGCAAACTGAAAATTTGTTATTTGGCTATTGTTGAAGTGTAAAGCCGTTGTCATGGTAACTAGTTTTGCACTTTTGCTTGAACATGATTAGGACTCAGGAGGGAACCGGCTGGTTCAAGTGCTGAGCAAAATGCAAAGACTCCATTGTGGAATCATGTCGAGTGTCTAGAGAGGACCGGTGGAGTAGGTGGATGAAATGTGAGACTCAAATGCATTACATTTTACACTTTGAGGTGCATATTCTCATTTTACACTTTACATTTTGCACTTTCTGTTTGATAAACACATAGAAAAACATTAAATAATACATATGAAGATATTATATTATTATTATTATTATTATTATATTATTATTATATAGGACGTCCGTTTCGTACTCCTGTGAGTATGTACTTCCACTTCTAATATACCACTTGAACGCACATATTGTACTTCTTTATCATTTTCAGTAAACTTAAATACCAATTATAAGATACTCTAATACGATTTGATTGAAAAATTTTCATCGGAACCCTTTGTTTTTTGTTATATACCCTTTTTCATATATAAAAGAAGTATATACACAAATTTTGCTATAAAAAGTGACATTTAATGAATTTTTTTTATGAAACTCACTTTAGAGTATCTTATAATCATTATTGGAGTATACTCAAATAGATAAAGATATATTATGATATGATTTAAGTGGTATATGAGAGGAGGAAGTACGTACTCCCAAAAGTACCATACCATTTGCACATATATATATACACACACAGCCGTATCCTCGTGTCACCATTTTTTAGAAAATGACGAACATATGTCCGACACGTGTGTCCGTGCATCCTAAGCCTTCAAGGCTCCAGCTTCCTCTAACTCCAATCCTCGTTCCTTTAACATGACATGGTTCAGAGTATCTGTGTCCATCGTTTTCCTTATATGCTTCAGATCAAATCACGCCGTTCCGATTGATCAAATCCGAGACATGCTCGACCTCCTATCTCGTGCATTGTTCGTCAGACATCTCACATCCTTGTTCATGGCCACCGACATTAGTCAAACAGCCCCCAAAAAAAACGCTTGTTTCTTCTAAAAGGATAAGACCGAGTAAGAGATGTCAAAATGGTTGACCTACTACAAACATGAAGCCGGTTCAACCAAAAGGAGCCACATTTTTGGCATACTTCCAACTGGCACATGGTTTAACAAATGTTCAATGGAATAGCTAGCCTTGGAATTCTGGAAGGAAGGGTTAATGTAATCATGCGTAGTTAATGTAATCATATAATGGTGAGGCTACTCAACTTAAGCGTTCAAAGTAAACTCCGTACCGAACACTTGACTTGCTCAGCTGCTTGCATTGCGGGTGTGTTGAGCTGGGCCGCGACCTTTGAATCGAACGTCGAGTTCGGCACATCAACCTGAGCCTTTTCCAGATCCCGAGATGTTCGGTTCATGTGCACAAGCCGCCTGAAAAACGCAGCTTGCCTCCCTCCCTTGGCGTCACCAAGATCTAACGTGTCATGTGGGGACGCCATTATTAGCGCCGTCTCCGCGGCTCAGAGCATCAACCGGCGCAAGGGACTCTCCCAATCAATTCGGTATCACCCGAATAATATACGTTAGTTTATACCTTCTTTGAATTAGAGATAAGATGGTTTGCTAGAGATAAGATTTAGTTATTTGAATTAGAGATTATACATTTGAGTTAGAGATAAGATAAGAGATAGAGATTGATTGTTAGGAGGCTGCTCCGAATTGATATTTGAAGGAAGCAAGAAATAACAGAAAAAGAATTATCCCAAATTGCTGCACCCTGCTCTTTGGCGTGCGGCATCACGGTTCCGCCACTGTGCAGGCGTGCGGTTCCTCGTCCATTACCTTCGCACTCCTATTTCCTGCGGTCTTTCCTCTCATCTAATTCGGGTCATGACAATTTAGTATCATAACCAACTATTGTGCTTCCGATGGCCGACACAATCATCCCCGAAGAGATTGCGAGGCACTTGAAGCAAATCAACGCCCAGCTTGAACAATTGCCGACCATGAGGGGCGACATCGGCGATCTCAAAAAATCGGACGTCAACCCACAACCTAGCAATCGCGCGGCTGGAGGGCGCCGGTGGTTCAACTAGCCGCACGCGGCACTGCCGAGGAGGGCGCGCCCATGGGAAGGGGTGCCGAGGTCGTAGAATGGCATGATGAGCGCCGACCTCCTCGGTTCCACCGTCTCAAGAAAAGAAGACCCGTTGCCTTGGTTGAATCGTTGTGAACAATTCTTCCGATGACAACGAATGATGGAGGAAGAAAAGGTCTGGCTCGCCTCGTACCACCTCATGGGAGGAGCCCAACAATGGTATTTCAGGCTTGAGTGAGACCACGGCATTCCAATATGGTCATGATTCATTGAGCATGTCAACCTGCATTTCGGCCCTCTTATTCGAAACAACCCCCTCGATGAGCTGACACAACTCTGCAGGACCAACACAGTGGAGGCATATCAGGAGCAATTTCTTGTGCTCCTCTGTCGCTACGATGCCATGACCGAACGACAACAGACTCAGTTGTTCACGACCAGCCTTCTTAATTCGCTACGTACCGACATTGAGCTTCTAAACCCCTCCACCTTGAAGGCGGCCATGAGCTTGGCATGCGGCGACAACATATGCCCATGGAGATCGAGATGGTGATGCATCACTGATCGACTCCCAAGACCACGACACGCGCAACCTACACGGCAAGGGATCTAGTGTCGGCGCCGGCGTTATCACCGGCTCCTAGCACCACTACTGGTCCTCCCAAGAACCGTCATTTTGAGTATCTAGCGCTGGAGGAGATGGAAGAGCAAAAGGCCAAGGGTCTTTGCTTCAGTTGCGTTGAAAATTTTTCTCGCAATCACCAGTGCAAGCGACTATTCAGATTGGTCCTCGATTTTCCGGAGGATGGTGGCGCCACGAGTCTGAAGCTAAAGAAGCCGAACTAGAGATCTCCTTGCACGCCTTGATTGGAATTAACACCGGCAAGACCATGCAAATGGAGGTGCACATTGGGAACCATAAGTTGGTGGCATTGATCGACTCTAGATCGACCCACAATTTCATCGCCGACACCGCTGCGTACAAAGGACAGAGCTCCAACTTCAACACCGCGTGGGTATGAGCGTCGCTGTGGCTAATAGCGACCGCCTTACAAGTGCGGGCGTCTACCGCCACCTAGAGATGCAGATCGGCCAAGAGGTTTTTCACATGGATTGCTATGCGATCGCCCTCGGGGAATTCATTGTGGTGCTAGGCGTGCATTGGCTACACACGTTGGGACCCATCCTTTGGGACTTTGATCGTCTCACCATGTCCTTCTGGTGGGCTGATCACTGCGTCACCTAGCAGGCCATAGCCACGCAGACCACCATTCCCAGCGCATGAGCAGGCATAGCGCGAGACCTCCTATCTGAACTCCTCGCTAAGTTCGATGACTTGCTGGCTAATCCGGTCGGGCTACCACCACCACGGTCATGTGACCACCGGATCCATCTCCTACCTGGAAAGACACCAGTGGTGGTGTGTCCATACCATTACCCTACCATCCAAAAGGACGAGATGGAACGACAGTGCACGGACATGCTACATCATGGGCTTATCAGACGCAGCACGTCAGAGTACTCATCACATGTTATCCTTGTCAAGAATCAGGATAGGTCATGGCGCTTCTGTGTCGACTACCACGCAGTCAACAACAAGACGGTGAAGGATAAGTTCCCCATCCCTGTCGCCAACGAGCTACTGGATGAGCTTAAGGGAACTCGCTTCTTCACCAAGCTCGACTTAAGTTCGGACTATCATCAAGTCCGAATGCACAAGCTGGACATCAAGAAGATGACATTCTATACACATGAAGGACTATTCGAGTTCGTCGCCATGCCTTTCGGCCTGACCAATGCGCCGCGACATTCCAAGCCCTCATGAACGCCATCTTGTGCCCCGTCCTCTGGCGTTTTGGTTTGGTCTTCTTCGACGACATCTTGATATACAATCAATCTTGGGCAGAGCACCTTCGCCATGTACGCATCGTGTTCCAACTCCTCTATCGCATCACCTCGTCCTAAAGCTCTCCAAGTACTTGTTTGGCGAGACATCCGTGGCCTATCTAGGCCATGTCATCTCCGAGGCTAGCGTGGCAATGGATAGCGACAAGATTCAAGCAGTCAGGGACTGGCCCAAAAAACACAATGTTCGCGCCTTGCACAGATTCCTGGAGCTCGCGGGCTATTACCGCAAATTCACCAAGAATTTTGGCGCCATCGCAGCCCACTAACCACCTTACTAAAAAAAGAGGGATTTCGGTGGCACGAAAGCGACAAATGAGGCCTTTGATAATCTCAAGATGGCACTCACCACAGCGTCGGTTCTTCAACTACCTGACTTCACGACCGTATTCATTGTCGAATGCGACACGTATGGCTCAAGCTTTGGAGAAGTTCTGCACCAAGGCGGGGGTCCCTTAGCATTCTTCAGTAAGCCTATTACTCCTCGACACGCCAAGCTGGCAGCATACGAATGAGAGCTCATTGGTCTCATCTATGTTGTCTATCATTGGCGCTCGTACCTCTGGGGATGCCTGTTCATCATCTGTACTAACCATTATAGCCTCAAGTACCTCCTGGACTAGTGTCTGTCCACGATCCCTCACACCTATGGGTTAGCAAGCTTTTTGGCTATGACTTTGAGGTGGAATTCCAGCCGAACAGGATGAATACTGTCACGGATGCTCTCTCATGTTGGGATGTTGATTCCAGCGCCCTACTAGCCCTCACGGGTGTGCACTTCCACCTCCTCGACGATTTGTGTCACGAAGCTGAGGTCAACGGCGAATCCCTCACACTCAAAGAACGGATAGGCCGTGGCAAATTGATAGGACCATGGGCTATAATGGATGGACTCATTACCTTGAATCGCAAGGTATTCATGCAACCATCATCACCATCGCTGCCACCATCCTTGCCTGCCGCACATGATGCCGGGCACGAGGGAGTCTAGAAGACACTACACCGTGTCAACCGTGACTTCAATATGACGGGTATGCATTGGGTCGTTGACGACTTTGTTTGCGCCTGCTCCATTTGTCAACACAACAAGATGAGGAACTTGCACCTGGTCGGTCTTCTCGAGCCCCTACCAGTTCCAAACCAAGTTTGGGAGGATATCGCAATGGATTTCATTGAAGGTCTCCCTCGCGTCAACGGCAAAACCGTCATCTTGACGGTCATAGATCGCTTCTCCAAGTACACCCACTTTATCCCGTTGGCGCACCCCTATACCGCATCGACCGTCACCTAGGCCTTCTTCACTGACGTCATCAGTCTTTATGGGTTGCCGGCTACAATCGTCTCCGATCGTGACCCAATTTTGATGAGGACATCAACCCACCGGATACGACCACTACTCTATCTCCAACTGGGCTACTCGACTGCGTCAAACTCTACTCGAACGGGCCGACGATGACAAATTTATTTCACTTATATCTGGTGCTGCGCCATCTCACATTGGGCCGAGGGCCTTATATCAATTATTGGGTCCAAAGGACAGCCACCACTTTAGGGTATTTGGGCCGGCCACCTCCCTGGCCCATACGACAACCTAGGGATCGGTACTGTTTATATGGTACTATTCACACATGAACAATACCCACGTCGCCTCTCCCCTCTCCTATAGATAGTGACCGCCACCCCTATAGTTCCTCGGGTTTTGTTAGATTAAAGTTTAGTTTTGCTACTTTATACTTTGTCCTCTTGTTCGGCAAGATCAACAACAACATTGTTCTTCGGAACCCCACTTATCAATACATTCAATTCCTATTTGCAATTTTAGATTGCTCATTTATCTTGTTCTTGCGTGCTTCTTTGGTGTATACAGGAATCGATCTTCGTGATCAGGATAACTGGGTATTCGTGCACGGTTGATAACGACTTGTTGAGCAGTTCAGCAATTGCGTGGTTTCGAGCCTTGCAAGTTCGTAGCCAGGATCATGAGAGTTGAGCGACTACTACCGAACTTACCTTCTCATCGAAAGATCGGGCCAAAATAGGACCTTCGTGGTTCATTAAGTGGTATCAGAGCTACAATTCTTCGGTGAGAATTTTTATTCCCTACAGTCCACAAAGCCACGAAAAAATAGGTTTAGTTCATCGACCAAATCAATATGTGCCTTTGCAATTTTTCTTTTTGGAATTTCCTTGTTGAAATTTTGGTTGCATCATCATGTTAGTTGCTGATTTCTAGTTTAGTTAGAGTCTAGTTCATCTTTGTCTAGTTTGCATCTTCATCTTCGTGTTCCTTTGCGTAGCTTCGTCTTGTGTCAAACCTCTGTGCATCAATTCCTGCCGCCAGCCTCCACACTTCCTTGCCGTGGCATCCACCACGGCCTTGCAATTGCTGTCGTGGCAAACCAAGGGCGCTGCCATAGCCACCACTCCCTATCGTGCTAATCCATTGCTTCTGCCACAGGTCAACAAGAACTCATCCCCTGCCGCCGCCTTCCATCTTGATCCTTGCCGCAAGGGTTTCATCTTCTTGTTGCGCCCACCCAAATCTCCCTACCGCAGCCACAACCCTCCTGCCATTGCTACCGCGACAACGAGGGCCCTGCCGCTGCTGCTACTCCCTTGCCGCGGCCAATGAAGTCCTCCTACCGCTGCTATTCCTCCTTGCCGCGGCCGCCAATGCCACTGCCACCGCTGCACCTTTGTTTCTGCCGTGGCCAACCACCGACCCTTGTCGTAGCTTGATCTCGTTGCCTCGCAACCATTTCATCCACCATGGCAACCAAACTATTATCCAATTCGGTTTGCATCTCTAACCTAATTCGGTTTGTTAGGCCGTAGTAGTGCTTGAGCCAAGAAAAAAAAGGAGATTGATTTTGGTTGTGTTGAAAGAGAAGAAAAAAAGGAAAGAGTGTTTTCGGGTTGCAAAAAAAAAACAGAGGAGAAAAAAAAAACAGAATGAGAGAAGAAATCGGTGTCTATCTTCCCGAAAATTGAAAGTGGCATCAAAACTTTGCCAAATCCAGTGAAAATTGGTAGAGCCATTTTTAAGATAGCCACAAGTCTCCACAAAAAAATTTGAGCAAGTTTGGCCCACGGGATCAAAAGTTACACTAGTTTCAATTTGAGTCCAAACGAATTCGAGTCCGTTTCCGACACACCTTCAGTAAAACGGGCATAACTTTTGCATACGAAGTCAGAATTCAACGTTCTCAGACTCGTTTGAAAGCTAACAACGACGCACATTCGAAAAAATGACCCTCTTATGCTAGTTGCCATCCAAGACCCCCAAAATCAGCCATCTTCAACCCAAAATTCGCGTTGCAAGTTTTTGGTTTTCTATTCTTTGCTATTCTTTCGGTCTTCCCTTCAGAATTTGAGGTTTGTCTCAACTGAAAAGTTGTAGATCTCGTCGAAACCTTTCAAACGAGCATATATAAACCATATAAAATTTTACTTTTTCATCATTTAAGACTAGCTGTTGTTTCTGCTTAATCTAGAGGGCTGATTACGCTGCACGTTATTCCGTTTTTGTACTCTACATCGCGTAAACAATCTTGTGCCCCTACAAAGAAGTTCGAGTAGTTGGTTAGTGTCTCTCTTAGCACTTGTTGTGAGACTTTCCCTTGCTTACATCAAGTCACATTGATCGTTGTGTGTACGTACATATACTTCTCTGCATAGGGATTTGATTAGCTAACTTTGATTAGGCTAGGATCAACAATATTGGCTAGTACTTTGAATAATCTTTCAACTTTCATTAACTGATTTGATTATTGCTAATCCTTGCTACTATATTAAAACCTTCAGAGCTCCACTTCCTACTAACTCAGCAAGTGTCGTTCCTCGCAATCGTTGGGCTAATCGCAAGTGAGAGTATCACGAACTAGCCACCGGTTGTACCACTTCCTTGTTGTATTGGTAAGAACTTGTAAGAACTTGGTATAACCTTGAGTGTGAGTGACTTGATTTGTGCCTCCAGATTCTAGTAGTTGATATGAACATATACTTGTGATTTGTTCCTTATTTTCTACTAACAATGACAGGTGGGTTGAAGTTGATAGATTATGATGTCATCGCAAGCAGATTTGAACTCAAAGGAAAACAACTACCTGCATACATATTGTCAGTCACCGTTGAGAGTACATCGTTGGACTACTTTATATGGGTTAATAGGTTAGATAGCTACTTTGAAAGACAGGACCTTGATTCTTATGAGAAAATGAGCATGGCAAGGACAACGCTGATCGGTGATGTTCAACATTGGTGGTTGAATCTCGAGTACCACTTCGTGTATACATGGGAGCAGATGAAGAAGAAATTGCAACATCGTTTGTACCTCTACCACCCACGGTCACAAGCGAGGTGCAACCTAAGGTAACTAAAAATGCTAACATTGTTTTGGCTCCTACTCCATCTATATATACCGTCGAGGCACTTGAAGAGATGAAGGATGATCTGGCGCATCTTATGCCATTAGAGGAGCAGTTTGAGGTATCTACAGTATCTGATGAGGACGACAATAATAAAGGTACTGATTTGGTGCTATAGCAAGACATAGGGCAACCTTGTGAGTATATACCTCCTGTAGTGCAATCTTTTGATTTTCCTTGTATTGCCTTGAATGAACCATGTGCTGATCTGAATTCTCATAGTTTTGCATATGTCGAATTAATTACACATAAGGAAGTACTTGGTAGAATATCCCCTGCTGATGTATTGTGCTATATCATACTTAATGATCCAGTTAGTTTGGAATATGCTATGGAGAAAGTTTCTGAACTTTCATCTTTAAATTCTCTTTCTAGCATCTACACCTACTATTTTAAATTAATTGGAGATTATGGTGTAGACAATCAATTTCTAGTATATCGAATATGCATAACTTGTGATCACATGGATGAATTGAAGCTTGTTGTTTGGGACAATAATTCTTGTGCGCTGAATCTTGTTCAATATGTGAGGATACACCTACTATTTTAAATTAATTGGAGATTATGGTGTAGACAATCAATTTCTGGTATATCGAATATGCATAACTTGAGATCACATGGATGAATTGAAGCTTGTTGTTTGGGGCAATAATTCTTGTGCGCTGAATCTTGTTCAATATGTGAGGAAAATAAAATTTAGTGCTCATCTAATGCCTATGTGTTCACCTTTTATTGCACCATCTAGCATTGACAATCTGAATAATAATGTTGAAGTATAGAAGAACTTACAAATCTTTTCACCCTTACTAGATGAATTTGCTATTACTCAATTGAGCTCTGATTATATGAATGACTTGTGCACTTTAAAATCAATTATTGTGCTGCCCATTAACTTACAAAAGTTGAGGACAATTTTCTTTCACAACTGGGCGATGCATAACTCTACTATTTACTTCACTAATACTTGCAAATTGAGTTACAAACTGAATGGTATGAGAAAATGTACCTATGCTGATTTGATGCATGCACAATCACCTTTACATTCCAAAACTTTCTCTATTTCTTTGTCACCTGCTGTTGCTAACATTTTGCAGAAAGATGAGAATGTGTTGCTACAAGTTTTAAAACTTTTCTTGGAGCTAGAGGATGGGCTTGAGTCGAGGACGACTCAAATGCAAGAAAGGAGGATTATGAGGACATCAACCCGCCGGATACGACCACTACTCCATCTCCAACTGGGCTACTCGGCTCTGTCAAACTCTACTCGAACGGGCCAACGACGATGAATTTACTTTACTTATATCTGGTGCTGCGCCACCTCACATTGGGCCAAGGGCCTTGTATCAATTATTGGATCCAAAGGACAGCCATCACTTTAGGGTATTTGGGTCGGCCACCTCTCTGGTCCATATGGCAACCTAGGGTTCAATACTATTCATGTGATACTATTCACACATGAACAGTACCCATACTGCCTCTCCCCTCTCCTATAGATAATGGCCAACACCCCTATAGTTCCTCGGGTTTTGTTAGATTAAAGTTTAGCTTTGCTAATTTATACTTTCTCCTCTTATTCGGCGAGATCAACAGCGATATTATTCTTCAGAACCCCACTTATCAATACATTCAATTCCTATTCGCAATTTTAGATTACTCATTTATCTTATTCTTGCGTGCTTCTTCGGTGTATGTAGGAATCGATCTTCTTGATCAGGTCAATCGGGTATTCGTACACGGTTGATAACGACTTATCGAGCAGTTCAGCGATTGCGTGGTTTCAAGCCTTGCTAGTTTATAGGCAGGATCGTGAGCGTTGAGCGACTACTACCGAACTTACCTTCTCATCAAAAGATCGGGCTAAAACAGGACCTTCATGGTTCATCAAAATTTTACTAACCAATTTTGTAAGGAGTTCTTCTGCCTCTCCGGTGTCAAGCTGCATATGAGCACCGCATTCCATCCGCAATCAAATGGTCAATCAGAGGCGGTCAATAAGGTCATCGCTATGTATCTTCGGTGCATGATGGGCAATCGACCCCGGCAATGGGTTCAATGGCTAGCCTGGGCAGAAATATGCTATAATACATCCCACCATTCTGCCTTATGTGATATGCCATTCTAGGTGGTCTACGGCCGGCCGACCCCCATGTCTTCGCACATACGATCGAGTTTCTGCTTGCGTCACTGCCATTGACCACTAGTTGGCTGACCGAGATGCATTCCTCAAACAAGTTCATGATCGCCTTCTCCAAGCGCAACAACATGTCAAACATTACTATGATGATAAGCATCACGGGTGGTCTTCTTTGTTAGCCAATGGGTTTGGCTCCGCCTGCATCATCGACCAACTTCCTTGGTCACGGGAGGTAACAACAACAAATTAAATCCCCGCTTCTACAGGCCATATCAGATTACTACTCGTATCGGCGACATGGCGTACCGTTTGGCTTTACCACCTCATGCTTGCATCCACGATGTCTTCCACGTGGGATTGCTCAATAAATTCATTGGCGATCCTCCGGCGTCTCCACCCAACCTTCTACCCGTTCTTCACGGCCAGGTTATCCCCACGTCTAAGAAAATCAAGGCTAAGCTATGTCGTGGTGTATGGCAAATTTTAGTTCAATGGTTGGCCAGTCTGCGATAGTCACTTCATGGGAAGACGTTTCTGAATTCAAGACGCGCTATCCACAAGTACAACTCGAGGACGAGCTATTTTTGGAGGCTGGGAGTGATGTCATGTGGGGACTCTATTATCAGCGTCACCACCGCAACCCAGGGCATCAACCGGCGCAAGGGACTCTCCCAACCAATTCAGTATCAACCGAATAGTATCTGTTAGTTTATCCCTTCTTTGAATTAGAGATAAGATTTAGTTATTTGAATTACAGATTAGATATTTGAGTTAGAGATAAGATAAGAGATAGAGATTGATTGTTAGGAGGCTGCTACTTAATAGATAAGATAAAATAAGAGATATTTTGTAACATCCTATTTTCAGTTGTTGTTTAGTACCCTCCGTTTGTCTTCTTGGTTTTTAAAACCTATTTTAAGTTATTTGTGTATTTGCAAAATTCCCTGATTTCTGCCTCGTTTCAAAATTTGGGGTTCGGGTTTAGCTCGGTGCTGAGTTCAACTTTGACTCCCCTTCTTTGGGCTGTCCCATTTCTTTTTTGGGGGTTGGCGTTGAGTCGTCCTAGCACGCTCGTGCTCGCTCTACCGCACCCCTCGTGCGCCTACCTGCTCCCTTGCTTGCTCTATCCCGCTGCCCACCTGCCCTTGACCGCCAATGCCAGCGCTCCCGCCCCATCTCATCCCCGAGCAGCCTTCTGTGCACATCCGCACCCTGCTATGTTCCATCTACCTGGTGCCCTCGGGACCGAGCGCCTTTAGCTGAGCCCCTCAGTGGCTCTCCTCCAGGCTATAAAAGGGCCCAAGCAGCCTTCTTCATCTCCTTTCCACACCCAACTCTCCTCCTCTCGCTCTTGTTGCTGTGGTTTACCCGAAGCTTCGAGTTCAAACCGCCGCGCACCTCCTCTCGGCCCTTGCAACCGTTGATCCCAATCGCGTGGCCCGCATTGATGATGTCGCTCGACCTCCGCTGCATTAACCAATTGGGACCGTTGATCTCAATCCGACCGCCCGATTCCGAGGGCACCTGACCGTCCGCGAACTCGCTTAATCGTGACCGCCCATTTTCAATCCAAAGGTCACCGTTTCCTTTCTCGTTCTTCTCCTCTCTGCTCCGCCGAGCGCGATGGCACAATGGCGTAAAAGAGAGCGCGCGCGCTTTGATGTGTCACCTCAAGTTTGCTTTCGTCAACGCCTCTCTCGGGCATTTAATGCACACCGTGCTTTTTCTCCATTGTCACCGTGCTCACTTGCCCCCATCATTTCTGGTCCATGACCGTAGCATGAACCGAGCCCACTATGGACTCTGTTCTTGCTCAAACCCTAATCCTTTCCTATATATTGTCCCTTAGCTCCTCCCGGTGTTCCTTTACACCACACTTTGCTCTTCTTAGTGTTTGAGCTGGCTAAACCACCTCACACCCTCAAAGCACCATTGTTGGGTCAGAGCTCTAATGGCGCCTTGGTGTCCAAAGTGGTTTATCTTCAACATTTCTTGCACCCTTTAGAACTCCTCAACCTTCTTTGTATTTCCCTAACTTGATTTTGGGTTGCATCACAGAATCACTCAATTTTAAGTTTGAGATTTTCGGTTGGTTTCACCCCTTCTTCTCCAAATTCTAGTGGTTCTTTTGCAATTAATTGCTTTTGGAGCCTCTTTGAGCTATAATGAAGTCTGGTGATGATTTGGTTCCACTCATTTTGCTCGTAACCTCATCTTCCACTTCATCTTCTTCGCCCTGGACTTCATCATGTTCAAGTCTTCCCGCCATCTTTGAAGCTCCTCTGCTAAGGTAGCTTTATGTAGTCCCTAGAAGTCATGGCACTCGCCTTGGACCGCAATGAGCATCTTGCTATTTCCGTGTTTTGCCGTGTCGCCTCTTTCTTTGTTTTCCGGCTCACGGCTGCCTGCACTTCCACCGCCGGCGAGGTCATCACCGCTGGGTCCGCAACACTATTGCAAACCCATTTTGATAGTTTGGGCGCCGCCACCGAGTCGCCACGACGAGCCAGAAAGCCACTCGTGTTTTGTCGCTGAGAAGCTCCGCTGCCGATAATTAGGACACATTTAATGTTTAATGATTGCCAATCAAGAGAGCATTAATGATGTCTTAATCCGCCTAATGTCTCACCGACATGTGGGTCCAAATTTCTTAAATCACCCACCGCTTTTATCCGCGCGCTTAGGCATCATTAATGCTAATCATGGGTTAATTAAAGTGTCTGCACTATTGGTCGCCGGAAATAACCCTCGTACATCGCCAGTGGGCCCATAAGCTCAAAACCGAAACCGTAAGTCATTAGGGTCGATTTTGGGTTATTTATTGCTAATCATTGTTAGCAATAAATGTGTCCAAATTGCCTTTTGGGTCATCGACGCGGGCCTCACCCTAAAATCATCACCGCTCAAAATCGTTAGGACACATTAAGTGCTAATCATCATTAATCATTGGTCATTAGTAATTAATTAGCCGCCCTAAAAACCTCCTTTAAGTCATCGACAAAGTGGGTCCACGCGGCACTGCACGCAGTGTTAAGACTCGCATGTGTGACTCTCGCCACCGACATGCGCCCCACGTGTCGCATTCCCGCTTGCACTTCAATCTTGGATCGCCGGTCATTTTGCGACCGCGCCCGTATCTTGTATGCATTCGACCATCCGCCTCTCATCATTCTCCGCCGCCCATTTTTTGATCGCGCGCTCGATCATGCGTAATCGGACCTTCCGACGGAAGTGCTCTCCGCGCCGCTCATCTTGAGATCTACGGCCGTGAGCGCCAAGGCAACCGCACCGCCCGGCTATGTTCGTCCTCGTGAGCCGCTGGATCTTGATCCAACGCTGGCTCCATGAATCGCGGCGCTGCTTCTCCGCGGCGCGTGGCTCGCTGGATATTGCATCAACGCCCACGAGCGCCCACGCTGCTTATTTTCGTTGGTTGGTTTTTATTTCGTAAGTATTTATTTATCAACCAAAATTGTATCAAAACTTTAGAAATTCATAACTAATTCAAGATAAATCCTTTTACATGAAACCAACTGCAATAAATTTGTATTTCACTAAAGTTTAATATAAAATGCTTTTAGCTTTGCTTCGTAGTAGAAAATTTGTAATCTTTTATAGCTTGTTTTCGCTATTTTTATATATTCCGAATTGTATTAAAACTTGGAAAATGCATATCTTTTCTCAGATATCCGATAATTGTATGATTTTAACCTTGACAAATTTGTTGTTAACTAAACTTTAATCTAAAATGGTGGTAGGCCTAAATCACACTAAAAATATGTTAGTAGATTTAACCTTATTAGTAGCACTTAAAAATTCATTTAATGATGTAATAGACACCAGAATTCTCAGAATCCTAAAAATAGAAATTTAATGTTAGGAAATCCTCTCATATCATACTATAATGTGAAATAGGTTTGCACATGTTTATATTTCTCGAAAGTGCATTATGCTAGTTTTGCATCTTAGAAAATCATAACTAAATCATTTTAACTCCAAACGACCTGAAATTTTATATGGGTTACCTCTATACCAGAGGCAGCTACCATAAAAATTTCAGCTTCAAAATCTTTCTAGAAAATGTTTTTGCTACAGTGCTAATTATGGTAAAAATGGGTTTTAGGTAATATCTTTGCACCACGAATCCAAATTAGGTTTTTCCAGTTTCTATGTCTAGGTATATTTGTATTTCACCTGTGTATAAGTTTCACGCATTTGGATAATTTTTGCTTGCTCGCTTGTTTAAGTGCTGCCTGCCTTATTGGTTGTTCTTGGTTCTTTTGCCTTTCGCTTAGGATTCGACATTTCATGTAACCCCAGAGCGACCCTCCACAACAGCTTGAGCAAATGCAAGAAGGCAAGCAGCTTTGATCATGTTAATCCCAGATTTTAAGTATTTATGTTGATTACAAATTCTATGTATGCATTGCTACTTTGTGTTAATAGTTGGCCTAGTAGATGCATTTCCTTAGCAAATGATTATCCTCTACTACCATGAGCCTAGGTTACTTGCTGGATTTAGAGTTCATGGATGGGCTCTGTCACTTAGTAGTTGCGAATTAATTGCTTAGCCATGCTTAGTTTCGTAGAATGGGCGGTTATCGACTCGTCGATAACCTTGATCACTTAAAACTTATTATGATTATGATTTCCACCTTGTGCCATGTCTACTTATGAAAACTAAAACCAAAACAAAATGATTTAGACTTGGGCACAATGGTATGATGGTGTGATTTTGGGTGTGATCGAATGGTGCCCGGTCAACAAGGACCTAACATCTTGTTACACTAAACCAAGCATTTTAGCGCATAACCACATTAGAGGGTATGGGACCTCTCTTGACTTAGTACTTTGGCGTGTATTGGCCCGAGTCGCAGTGGAGTCGCAGGAGGGATGGTGTTGGGAGATTGTAGTGTCCGAAAGACTTCACCCATGATGGGATTTGTTGTCTTTCGGCTTGCAATGTAAGCATATGGGTTTCTATCCATATGAGCGCTCGTAGTTAATACACAAGATTGGAAATGTCTCGAGGACTTAGCTGGCCGCATACCTTCTAGTGTGCATGATGGGCAATCGACCCGGCAATGGGTTCAATGGCTAGCACTGGCGAAATATGCTATAATACATCCCACCATTACGCTTATGTGATATGCCATTCTAGGTGGTCTACGCCGTCCGCCCCATGTCTTCGCACATACGATCGAGTTTCGCTTGCGCCACCGCCATTGACCACTAGTTGGTGGCCGAGATGCATTCCTCAAACAAGTTCATGATCGCCTTCTCCAGCGCAACAACATGTCAAACATTACTATGATGATAAGCATCACGAGTGGTCTTCTTTGTTAGCCAATGGGTTTGGCTCACCGCATCATCGATCAGCCTTCCTTGGTCACGGAGGTAACAACAACAAATTAAACTTCGCTTCTACGTGCCATATCGACATTACTACTCGTATCGGCGACGTGGCGTACCGTTTGGCTTTACCACCTCATGCTTGCATCCACGATGTCTTCCACGTGGGATTGCTCAATAAATTCATTGGCGATCCTCCAGCGTCTCCACCCAACCTTCTACCCGTTCTTCACGGCGAGTTATCCCCACGTCCCGAAAATCAAGGCTAAGCTATGCGTGGTGGTATGGCAAATTTTAGTTCAATGGTTGGCGACTGCGATAGTCACTTCATGGGAAGACGTTTCTGAATTCAAGACGCGCTATCCACAAGTATAACTCAAGGACGAGCTGTTTTTGGAGGCCGGGAGTGATGTCATGTGGGGACTCTATTATCAGCGTCACCACCGTGGCCCAGGGCATCAACCGGTGCAAGGGACTCTCCCAACCAATTCAGTATCAACCGAATAATATCTGTTAGTTTATCCCTTCTTTGAATTAGAGATAAGATTTAGTTATTTGAATTACAGATTAGATATTTGAGTTAGAGATAAGATAAGAGATAGAGATTGATTGTTGAGGTCGCTACTTAATAGATAAGATAAAATAAGAGATATTTTGTAACATCCTATTTTCATTGTTGTTTAGTACCCTCCGTTTGTCTTCTCGGTTTTAAAACCTATTTTAAGTTATTTGTGTATTTGCAAAATTCTCGATTTGCCTGTTTCAAAATTTGGGGTTGGGTTTAGCTCGGTCTTGAGTTCAACTTGACTCCCTTCTTTGGGCTGTCCCATTTCTTTTTGGGGTTGGCGTTGAGTCGTCCTAGCACGCTCGTGCTCGCTCTACCGCACCCCTCGTGCGCCTACTCCCCTGCCTGTTCCGTCCCGTTGCCCACCTGCCCTCGACCGCCAATGCCGGCGCTCCCGCCCTGTCTCATCCCTGGGCAACCTTTTGTGCACGTCCGCACCCTGCTATGTTCCATCTACCTGGTGCCCTCGGGACCAAGCCCCTTTAGCTGAGCCCCTCAGTGGCTCTCTCCAGGCTATAAAAGGGCCCAATCAGCCTTCTTCATCTCCTTTCCACACCCAACTCTCCTCCTCTTGCTCTTGTTGCTGTGGTTTGCCTGAAGCTTCGAGTTCAAACCGCCGCGCACCTCCTCTCGGCCCTTGCCGCACCTGTGCAGCCCCCTCTTCTATCCGTGTCGTCTCGTATCCCAGAGCTCCTGGAAGCAATCCCCTCACTCTGGTTCAGTTGTGTTTCGCAGGAGCCGCCACTTTTCTGCTTCTCCTCCAGTCCCGACTGGTCCCTTTCATCGCCGTCCTCCTTCGCCTTAGACCGCGAGCTTTCCCGTCGCCGTTCGCCGTCTGCCAATGCCCCCCTTCAGCCTCGCTCTCGCTCGGCCCTGGTGAGTTTCTGTGTGTTCTGTTCACCCTCTTGTTCTTTGAACCACCCTCTCGGTCTCGGGCCTTCCTACGACCACGTTGAGTAGTCGTATCCTTCCTGCGACCATATCGAGTAGTGGTTGAACCCTCCTTTCGACCAGGTAGTTGAATCCGTCCTTCGACCTGGCAGTTGAAACCTCCTTTCGACTAAGTAGTCGAAACCTCCCCTTGCGACCACACGTAGTCGTTGAGCGGTACTCGAAACTAAATCTTCGCGGACATCGCTCTCCTCTTTTATAACTCCGATTACAGTGTTTCTTGTTGCTAATTCATCTAAATTCAAGATTCTTGCTTTTGGCCGTGATCTTATTTAGTTTGGAGTTCATTTATTATTTCTTATGTATTTATTTATTCTCTCTGCTTGTTTGATCTTTTTCGGTGCATCGTCCGAGTAGAGTTCGAAGAAGCAGGAGATCTCCATTTCGACCAAGCACAAGACCTCCAAGAACCTCCTGCCTTTAATCAAGGCGAATCAACACGTTGATCATATTGTCTACATTTTTCGCAAATTATATTTATTTAAATTACCAAAACCGCATGCTTTAATTCTTTAAGCAAATGTATGTTAACTCTTAAGGTAGTTAAATACCCATTTGATGATTAATTATATATTATACCATCCTTTGACATTTGAATCCATTACTCCATATCACCCTAATAGCTATGTGGTAATTTACTAGCTTTAGGTTGTACTTAAGCGACATGCTAGTCTTGCTTAAGTACCAGGACACCAAGTGACCTGATCATCATCTCTTTTAACATGAAATCATTTTGGGACAGTCGTGAGAGGTACACGACTGAGGTATTTTGAGGTAAAGTGGTTTTTCTTTCCCAAAATCCCAACTTCTTTCACCACATCTGGGCGGATGGTATGATGGTAGATGCGGATGTAGCACGAGCTTGGTTGGTATGCGGTATGAACCGCCCAGATGACATTAAGGACTTAATCCGGTGATGATCTCCCATCGTAAAACATGTGCAACCACAAGTCTGCAAAGTGAAATTTGGCTTAGTAGAATTATTGAACCCTGAAAGTCGTCTTGTTGGAGAGGATTGGGGCAGTACAAGCGGCGGATGCGTTCCAGCTTGAAAGGGACACCGTGGTAAGGTAAAGTTGCCAGTTGTTCTAGTCATTGTGGCAGAGGGCAACTGTGCTAGTCGTTTTGGTGAACATCCTGCACAACGTATGTGCGTAACTCCATACAGGTGAGATAACGGAAGGGGCAAGATGATTTAAAAAGTTACTGTGATGGTCTCTCGACCATATAGCTAAGGAATCGTGTGGGGCTACGAGTTGACTATCTCTTGTGAGTACAATGTACAACCTCTGTAGAGTTTAAACTGTTCGAATAGCCGTGCATACAGTCAAAGACGGATATGAGAAACTTACTAGAGTTAGTTCCATTTCAAAAATCTTTGTGGATGGGTTGAAAACCGATCGGGCTGATGTAACTCATACCTAGTGTTACTCCTGAGTGGTCGTACCCGATGTTGTTTCTGGATCGTCGTACCTAGTGTTGTTAATAGTAGTCGTAGCCACATTTCAACTAAGCATGGGTGGAGGTAGCCTCTGCTGTTATTCAATACTGCATAATTACTCTCTTTAATCAAATGCATGTATGTATAATAATTGAAAATCTTGCTTTGGCAAATAAAAGAACTCGAGCCTCCCTTGTTAAGCCATGCATGTATACTACTGCATTCCGTGTGTTGACTCGCGAGCACGAAAGTTGTGCTCATTCTCGCTTGTTCCTCAACCTTCAAACCCCGCAGACCTCAGAGACTACGACTACTACGAGGATCCCAAGTCGAAGGCCAGGGGGATGACGAAGAGTAGTGTGGTCATAGCTATTCTAGTCTCGCCCCAGTCTAGCTAGCTCGTCGGCACTTGCGTACGACCGGTATTGTTCAAGTCCTTGGTCAATACCAGTCGTACACAAGCTGCTTCAGTCGCTTGCCTGTGGAGAGATGTGCTCCACCTCTCTTTTTTTTCTTCCGTTGTCATTTTCGCTTTTGTAATATACTCGGTTTGGCCTCTTCAACCCCCTTATTGTAAAAACTTGATCTGAAGTGGTCTATGTAAACTCTGATATGTTAAATTAAAGTTTAGTTTGGTCTTATGACTTGTATGAAATGATTCAGCAATGTGCCTGTGAGTGCTATCTACTGATTCATGGAATAGTACAATGTGTTTACAGATGACTCAATTTTTTTGGGGGTTCGACGCATTTGAAGGAAGCAAGAAATGACATAAAAATGATTATCCCAAATTGCCGCACCTTGCTCCTTGGCGCACCAGCATCACGGCTCCGCCACGGCGCAGATGTGCGGTTTCTCATCCATTACCTTGGCACTCCAATTTCGTGCTATCTTCCGGCATCACGGCTCCGCCACGGCGCAGACGTGCGGTTTCTCATCCATTACCTTCGCACTCCTATTTCCTGCTATCTTTCCTCTCATCCAATTTGCATCGTGACAAACGCGTTCGCAACGTGCAGGCAGGACGTGTGCCACATCGAACAGGTATGGTTTCGGGTCAAATCGCCAAACCGATCTGTTCAAGCGACTGCCGAATCAAATCCGGCGCCTAATTCGATTGGATTGGCATATCATCCGTGAGCTGTTTCTCTAGTCTTGCTCCTGTACGTTGTGATCATATCATACGTTGTTTTCTGCCGTCTTGTGGTGAGGCGGATGTGCGTGCATGCGCCGTTTGCCAGTTTGCTCGGTGCTGGGTCGCATGGACGGCGTGCACGTCCGGCGCGGCCCACCACCTTCTTCGCCATCTGGAGCGGCAGGGGACGAAAGGGACTGAAAGCGGCAGCACAGCAAAGTATCTCATGCTCTCGCTGTGGAATGGAAGCGATGCATCTGACGCATACGGCATATCCCAGCGCTAGTGTGTTGCTTCTTGGTTGGTCTGGTCCTCTTGGCCGCCGCAAAAAATACATGCATCCACTGTGCGAGCTGCGATTCCATTTTGGTCGGAGACAAGAGAGTATCGCCACTGATCCGAACCATCCGAGAGAATGAACGGGCAAGAAACAGGAGATTAGATGATGGAGGTCTAACATTGCACGGCCTGAAACTACTACTAGCACTAGGAAATAGTAGGTGAATGTACTGCGCAGCCTGAAACTACTACTAGCACTAGCAGAGATGGTGGGTAAATGCACCTACTCTCGGAGGAATCGGTCACATTGGGGGCAAGTTGATCTCTATTTTGAACTCTGATCTTCTCTTGACTCGAATTTGATTCCTTCAAAGTCTTTCGCAGAATTTCTCAAGATGTTGTTGTTGGGGGTGAGGGCATAGTAAAACCGTACAAGTCAGGTACCTACCTGCTCGCTGGGTGGGTTTGGTGGAGCAAAGCAAACTGCTGCTTACTCCGATACCATAATTTTGTTGCAGACTCACAAGCCACAATGTCAAAGCGGCAACCATGTCCCCCAAGCCAAAGCCCCTTTTAGGCGCACGCGTTGACCTCCTGCTCTGACATGTATATACATGGGGATTGGAGGTCTTCCAATGTCAGCCGAATCACCAACCACTAGACTTGCTTTCGCCGCATTTGATCCGATCGTCTATGACCGAGAAGAAGGCAGCACGGCGGCCTTCGTGCGGGTGGGATGTTCGGCGAGCCGTTGCACGTCCAATCCTGACCGGTGCCGCCGCACCGATGATTAATTGGGGCACAAGTGATTAAGATGAACTGACCCCGAATTAACAATCTTGACCGGTGCTGCCGCTGATTAATTAGCGAGCATCGCACAGCTGACCTGACCCTAATTTACTAGCACGCACACTCGTGTTTCACACAGTACTAGTATTTTGGTTCTGTATTATGATGCTAAGTCTCTCGCACACGCATTCAATCACACGATAAACACGAGCGGGCCCGTCCCCGTTACAGAATGCAGGGTACTGGCAAATCACTCGTTACTCTGTTGAGTGAAGTAACACCCTGGCGGTTTTCTAATCGTCAACCGGAGTAACATATCTCGTGTTCCTCGTTCTCACGTTTCTGAAACACGCAGAAACGGATCGTATTCACCTGCAAAACCAGGAGGGCATGCATGTGCCATTTGTGGCGAGAGGGAGGGTTGACTGACGCCGGCAAGTAAGGGAGAGTGCAGGCCACGCGAGGGAGGCGCGGTCGCTCGTTAACTAACCGCAGGAGTCGCGCCCGCCCGACCGCGAGTTCCCACCACAAACACACAGTCTCCGATAGGCAATAACCACACCTTCCCCGTTTCCTAATCTAATCCCCCCACCCAATTAACTCCGAGTCATCTTCTCCTCCTCCTTTCCCTTCCCCTTCCCCTCCCTTTGTATATATATCAACGCACACAACCACACAAAGGCTCACAAGGCCAACTCGGATCGAACAAAAAGATCACCAGTTCACCACCAACACCACATTGCAAAGCAACAACAAGTCCACCCACAAGAAAAGGAGAATGGTGATCGCCGTGGGTGGGCACTGGACGCGGCTGCGGACGCTCGGCCGCGGCGCGTCGGGGGCCGTGGTGTCGCTGGCGGCGGACGGCGCGTCCGGGGAGCTGTTCGCGGTGAAGTCCGTGGGCGCGGCGGGCGCGGCGCTGCTGAGGCGGGAGCAGGGGATACTGTCCGGGCTTTGCTCGCCCCACGTCGTGCCCTGCATCGGCGGCGGCGGCAGCCGGGACGGGTCGTACCATCTCTTCCTAGAGTTCGCCCCCGGCGGGTCGCTCGCCGACGAGGTCGCGAGGAATGGGGGACGACTCGAGGAGCGCGCCATCCGGGCGTACGCGGCGGATGTCCTGCGCGGGCTGGCGTACCTCCACGGGAAGTCGCTCGTTCACGGGGACGTCAAGGCGAGGAACATAGTGATCAGCGTTGATGGGCGTGCCAAGCTCGCCGACTTCGGGTGCGCGAGAACGCTGGATTCGGTGAGGCCGATCGGAGGCACGCCTGCGTTCATGGCTCCGGAGGTTGCCCGCGGGGAGGAGCAGGGGCCGGCCGCCGACGTGTGGGCCCTCGGCTGCACGGTCATCGAGATGGCCACCGGCCGCCCCCCGTGGAGCGACATGGACGACGTCCTTGCCGCCGTCCACCGGATTGGATACACGGACGCCGTGCCGGAGGTGCCGGTGTGGCTGTCGGCGGAGGCGAAGGACTTACTGGCCATGTGCTTCTCAAGAAACGCCCACGACCGGTGCACGGCGGCGCAGCTCTTGGAGCATCCGTTCGTGGCATTTGCCTGCCGCGACGTGAAGGCAGAGGAGGCGAAGGTCAGGTGGGTGTCTCCCAAGAGCACACTGGACGCGTCATTCTGGGAGTCGGAGACCGACGACGAGGAGGACGAGATTTCGAAGAGCCCTGCCGATAGGATCAAATCATTGGCGTGCTTCTCGGCCTTGCCGGACTGGGTTTCGGACGATAGTTGGATCGATGTGCTCGGTGAGCAGTGTGAAGTTTGTGATTCACCGGCAACCAAGGAGTCGGCTGATGTGGCGGGCCGCGAGCCAAGCAACGTGTCCGGCGCAGCGACGACGCCAGCTGAAGACATGGTTGTCGGCGGCAGCCTTTGGAGCGATGAACTGGACGCAGGGGATGAGCCGTTCGGTGGCGATGTCCTAGCCGCTGATCCTTCGATTGAGCGTCAGAATATTTTCTGTTTGAGTTCAGACAGCGATGTACTTTCATTCCAATTACTTTGTGACGGAATTGATGCAATGGAAATTTGGGTTTCCACAAAATTTCTTGTCCCGCTATGTTTCTCCCACGTTCCTACTCTGTTTTCGTCTAGTTTCGAATTTCTACCCGTGTTTGGGGAAAAGACCTCGTCCTTTTCACACTTGCACTCGCACACGGCACGCACAATTTACTGCAGTAGGTAGCCACGCCGTGAAGAACTGAAGAAGATGCATAATAGCATAACTTGCCTGTAAGACCAGTCTCAGTGGGAGTTTCATTAGAGTTTCATTCTCATTAAATGTGTGCAAGAACGTAAATGTATTTAAGAAGAGAGAGAGAAATGAGAGATGAAAAGATGAAATTAAATACATATGAAATATGAAACTCTCATTTGAGTGAGTATTTCATTCAGTTATTTCATTTCATATTGATCTTAAACAACGTCGGACTCTCCATGGCTTAACACCACGGAATGGAAACCCCGATCGCTACTATTTCCTTCCACGGCAGAAAAAAATAAACATTCGATAACACCTGGGGATTATTCCACTCCAACAATTCCAATCCATACGGCTTCTGGGCCACGGAACAGGCGGAGGCTTCCAATCCCCGAATCGACACGGAGGCCGCCAGCGTCGGCGTACGTACGTACTTCTCCACTTAATTAATCGCCCGGCCAGGGCGAAACCTCCGGAGTCGCAAAAACCAGCGATCACGAGCGGCGACGGCCGAAGCAAAAAAGAAAAGAAGCGGTACCTGTCCCTTTGCACGACAGGGGGGCGGGCGAACGGGATATGCTGTGCCCGCCGCCCCGGGCCCCAACCGGCCCAGCACCGCCCCGCGAAATGCTATGCGTCTCGCGGCGCATCACCATGTACGCACGGTGAGGGATTCGGGCATGCGGGCTCTGGGTGGCTCGTCGGTGCGTGCGTGAGGTCACGCATGGGGCCGGCACGTACAGCACGGCGGTACCGGCTGACGCAACCCCTGTATCATCCGTTCCATCACGGCGCACTACTATTTCAGTCAGCCTCACCGGTTTCCGCCTAGACGCATGTGGCCAAAACGTGGGAACAATAATTAGGCCACCCGCGCGGTACCACGGCAGTCAGCGCAGCTGCCGTCCTGCGGCTACTGTCACGGCCGTCGCGTATCGGCTACCCGCGACGCGTGTCGATCTGGGCGCGGCACGGTGCGAAGTCCGCGTTCCGGCGGCCGTTGCGTCTAAACCGGCGCGACCTGGCGCGCCGGGAGTCCGTCTGAAAGCGTGGATTCCACGGTCGCGCGCCGGTCAGCACCTATCGTGTGTCCAAGTGTGCAATTTTCGGGCGCGAGGGGGTACAGATGGGCGGCGGCGGATTGGGAACACGGGATAAGGAGGAGGACGCGAGAGCTTCCGATGGAGTCCACGGGGGAAGGGCATTTGGGTTCTCGTTCGCCAATTCGTGCCACGGAAGAGTCCACGGCTTTCTTTCGTTTTTTTGACAACGGAAACTTCCATTACATAGATGAAGCAGTCAAAACGCTGCTCACCATCCTATAAACAAACCGAGGGAAATCCTTTACCCATACAACTGGATCAGAGGATCCCAAAGCAGCGCCAAACTTAGCTAGTTCATGCGCAACCTTATTACAGTCTCTATTACAATGCATCACATTAGCAACATCAAACTGGAACAGTAACAGCTCCTTAGCTTCACGGATTATGGACGCGTTCACTCCATTATCTTGGTCCTCATCCTTCAGCGCTTGGCACAAGTTCAGAGCATCCGATTCAAGAATGATTTATCCCATGCCAAACTGATTGGCTATATTCAGAGCTGCTACTGATGCCATCGTTTCTGTATGCAAAGCATCTTGTAGGTTCTTCAGACTTCCTGCTCCTGCCAATATTGCTTGCCCCTGACAATCTCTCACAATAGCTCCCCATCCTCCAGACCTTGTATCAGTACAAAAGGAACCATCTGTATTAACTTTTAACAAATCACCAACTGATGGCCTCCAATGTAACGAGGACTTCTGTTTCAAAGCATTTTTATCAACGCATAGCACTTCTTTGAACTCATTAACACAAGAAGAAATTTGATAGACAACTTTATCACGGGTTGGACATCAATCCCCAGAATTAACTTTGTTTCGAGTTGACCACCAGCACCACAGCCACTTCATGCTTTTTGTTGCTTTCGCGTCAACTTTCGGACACAAGTGGGAGCAAGCACCTGAGAATGAATTCTAGAGTGGTCTTGAACATTTTGTTTTTTCAGATGGATGGGTGGCTTCTTGATTCTAGAGATAGAGAGGCCCAGAACATTTCAGTCTCTTGGCTTCTTGATTGGAAAGTGAGGGCTTAGTGAAGTCAGCGGTTTGGAATATTCCAGGGGCATAGCTAGAGATTGTGGCTTGATATATATTACCGGATCAAGTATTTTCTGTATCTAGCTAGCAACATGAGATCATGTGGAGGTCAACCCATGGCTTGGTAATTGACTGAACCTTGCATGTGTTGTTGAGATTTGAATTTGAGTTTTTACATTAAACCAGATTTAGTGATGCTGTTAGGTTGGAAACGGGCCTTTGTGGCAGTCTGATCGGCCAAGGTCTAGCGGTCCTGGGGGCGGTCTGACCGGCAGAGACCGAGCGGTCAGACTGACCGTTTGACTTTTTATGTAATTATGAGGAATGCGATCAAACACTTATATGGGAGTGTTTGGGGATGTGTTTGCCCTTGGTTTCATGGAAAATGGAGTTTCGATGCGAAACTAGATAGAATTTTGATGAAATGTTCAGAGATAGGTGTTTCCGGGACTTAGGAATTGATTGAGAGTGGGCTGACCGGCCATGACTGGCGGTTGACCGGCTAGGGTGACTTTTGTGTCAATTTTGTCAAGGGATATGGTGATGGTGCATATGTGTTGTATGATATATTTTATGACTGATGTGGGTCAGATTGGAATGAACTTGTGCCCGAAAATAGTTTGTTTGGTCTATTGTTATGCAAGAGGGTTCAGAGTCAACTATGATCAACGGAGAGGAAGACTATGGCTTGGTTAGGAGAACCAAGGTTCATAGCGGTCATGGAGGTCGAGTGAGATAGTTGGGCTTGGATAAGGTGCATGATGGACAAGGGTTTTGGAAGGCACAAGTGGTCAAGGTCAAGCGGAACATGTAGTGCACTAAGTGATTTGGGCCTGTTTACAAGCGAGAATGGTTCGGTGGGATCCGGACGAGTGAGAGGCTTGACGGGGAGTCATTGGGGCTACATGTATGATGACGAAGCACGGGTGATGTTTCGAGAAGAAGGAATTGGGAAAGGTCGGTTGAGGGGCAATGCAGTCATTTTCCCAAAATAAAAACGAGCGGTTTGCAAAACTGCGGCGGCGGTCTAAGTGGATTAGGTCAAGGAGACTTCATGGAGGACAAGACATGATAATTTCGGGCTATTGGAGCTAAGGGTGAAGAATGACACTTTGAAAAGCGTGTGTGGGTGAAAAACTCGGTTGTGTAATGTGCTAACGGGTTCCCATGGGAGTGTGTAGTGGATGTGATCCACTTTTTAACCATGTTAGGGTTTCTTGTGAGCCTCTACTATATAAGGGGCATTAGATAGAGAGAAATTATGTTTTGCACTTGAGCCTCCAAGAGAAAAGTAGAGTTTTGATTGAGCCTCCAAGAGAGAAACTAAGTGTTGACCTTAGGGTTGTGTCCTCCTAATGGAGTGACTATAATCCTTCCTCTCTAAGTAGTAATAGAAGATCAAATTTGATTCTCCATGTCTTATTTGTGTTCTTATTTGATTCTCTTGCCTTCTTGAGATGTTCTTGATGATTATTGGTTCCATCTTGTTCTGGTGTGATTTGTGCTGAGATGTAGCTTGCTAGGGCTTGTTAGAACCAATCTAGAATCATCTTGGCTACCTAGATCTCACGAGCATGTGTAGATCAAGTTTTCCCTCTTTTGCCCGGTTCTTGACCACTCTTCCCTACGATGGATAAAGGTGAAAATATTGACAATGATTCTTGAACTTGTTCATTGGAATATGTTCCAAACATCCTAGGGTAGTTGTGTTTGAAATTTTGTGGGGTTTGAATGAGTAGATCAAAAGTTAGGTGAAAATCCTTTCTTGAAAATCGTATTTGTCGACGATCAAGACGTCGATCTTACGAAAAGAAAAGGAGAGAGTGACGTGGGAAATCTAGAGTAATAATGGGACTGCTCCTTTATTAGTATGAACTGGGGTTTATAGGGGATGCTTCCTGACTGGATGATGAACTACTCCTGTTTACACTGAGAACACTACTTGTTATCTTACAATGCCGGACTTAAAACATGAATCTAAGGTCTATGCTTTAGTCTGAATGCTCTATCACTTGCTCCATCCATGCTCCATCTTTAAATAGCCCTTGAAGAGGTGGCAGTTACTTCTGGAGAAGACGTCTGATGTGAAGTGTTACGACTGGTCGGAGTCAAGTGACGATTGATAGAGAGTCAACCATTCGGCGGTTGTATGTCTATGAGATATAACCGCATGGTGGTTATTCATCAGTGCTTCTGGATAAGAAACGTCGTATGGTATGGAATATGCACGTGTTCCATTCATCACACGGTAGATAATATACCTGGAATCAGTTCCAAGTATCAGTTCATACCTTTTACGAGCAGTTCTCCTGGTCGGGAGCTTGGGATAGGCTTTCGTCCGACCAGAGTACCCATTATGTAACCTCTGGAATATCTACGAACAGTGAGATCGTGCACCTCAGGGGTTACGACCATGAAAACGTATGGCCTGTTATGTATTAAAAATAATACATAGAGGTTTTAATCCTCATCAGTATTGTTTTCAGTTCGTTGGAAGGGGAGAGGTCAAACCGGTTGGCCTGTTGGTCAGACCACCTGAGAGTTGACGTTCAAACTGTCTTGACAGTGTGACTGCTTAGTTCTTGTTTTTAGGGTTGCTTCTCGGTGTTAGCAAGTTCAATCTTAATCTTCACAGTTGATCATAGTTGTTGGAGTGAAAAAATTGCTGAATACCTAGAGGATAAAAATTATTGAAGTCATTCACGCCTTTGACTGTCGTAGCCGATCCTAGGAGGTATAAAAATTGTGGATGGACATGAGAGGAGATCTCCAGATCCTTTTGGCCGACTCAGCGCCTGCTTGGTTCGAAGCCTGATGCAATTTGCCTGGCCGGGAGCTACGTCGGGTGGCTGCCTGTGCTCGCTTGGATGGTGGCCTGGCAGCCAAGCATGGAAAATAAACGCCTGGCAAGCGGCTCTTTCTTGTTCCTCTCTTTAGTTCTTTCTCCCTCTCTTTTCTATCTCAGGTATGTATCATCAATCAAACACCATATCTTCAGATTTGTCTGATCAGACAAAAATTATCTACTTCTCAAACTACTCTTAGACACCACTTTTTCTCAAACACGACTCTCAGACCTCGAACCAACATGCCCTCGGCGTCCCAGCCTACTAGGGTGGCACCAAACGGAGCTACCAGTGGAACGACAGGTGATTTTGGCGAACGGGCTCCAAACATCTGTGCAGTCCACCGAACTATTCAGCTTGGTGGTCAAACTCGTGCTGCATACTACTACTAGTAACATACGTGTATTCATATCATCTCTATTACGCCACATGGTTGCCAATGCGTCTCCGGTTCTAATTCTCAAGCAGTACTCTTGGATAAACGAGGAACAGTGCAGGTTGACTGGCTTCACTCCTGTTCCTTGTTTGCGTGGCCGCGTGCTACTTACAACATGCAGAAGTCAAATCATTGGAGTAGAAGAAAGATAAAAGAAAAGGAGAAAAAAGCATCATAACTCCTCAAAGGTCAATCAGGCTCAGGGCTACACGCCGGCAATGCTTCAGTGACCATCTGATAATCGCTTTAATCTCGAGTTTACTGTATATGTCGCCCATGCCATGTTGTGTTTTAATTTTATTCTACTCCGCAGTTCCGTACCACTTTTTTTTTTAAATTCAATTATTCATGCTCCGGAGCTCTCTATCCACTGCTTTTTTAAAACGACAAAAAAAGGTCTAAAGCTGGAGGCAAGGCAATGCAATTCCATCCACTAGGACACAGCAACGTGTCGCACTCCTCCACCAAGAACAGAACGCCTGGTCTTCTCCAGTTTTCCTAGACGCGAAAAAAGAAGAAGCGAAGCGAAGGAAACCTGTGATCATGACACTTGTCGATGGAACTACTGCGACAGGTAATCGGAGCGGAGCGCCTACCAAAGACAGCCGCTAACTCACCAGCGAATAGCACAGGTGGCAAAGCTTTTACTGGTACTCTGGTATCTTGCGGATGAGTATGGATCTATCCTGCATCTGTCGAAAATTAGTGAAACTGGGAATGATTCGATTGATGCGAGGGGATCATCACTCCGCTGGCAGAGGCCAGCGGGGATGCTTATCACCAAGACGTGATTGTAATGGTTTTTTTTGCTTTGATCATGCTGTATTATGGAGTCTGGACTCTCTGATTGATCTCTTCAGAACGGGCAAGTCAAATCGCAGTCGCACGCCTTGATTCCAGGCCTCCAACGAGGTGCTCCTCAGAGTTGTTTCAGATTCATCAATCATCAGGCCATGCCAACGTGATTTTTCCAAGACCACGGATCAGAAAATGCAATGCCATTGTACTACAGTTATTTTTAGTCAGGTTCCAACGCTTTAAGATCTGGGGTTTCCAATTGTCCTAGCACAGGGAGAGCCAGAGGAGCACTACGTGTCCTTACTGACCAGCTCAACGCAACCAGCTTGATTGCACCAAACGGGAGTAAATAAGGGGCTGCCGCCGCCTGCCATATAGAAATATGGAAAATGAGCCGCTGCACGAATTAACTTCGAACTGACATATGTGCAGGCCACCGAACTGTTCAGCTCGCCGTGTCGTCGCTACGCAGCGAGCTTGCCAACCCGATGAACCTCGTGCCGGATACGTGTCCTGCCCCGTCTGCTCTTTCGCGCCACGCGCGTGGCTTCACGGACCGCATCCACTGCGTTTGGCTTGCAGGCGGCGGAACCGGCTCGCGCGGATAAACTTGGGCCGACGCTGGTTGACTCCACATTTGTTCCTTGGTCGCGGGCCAGGTACCTACAAATTTCTCGCTTCCCGTTTTTGTCGAGGTAGGGTGATACGGTGTCTATCTTATATTCTTGTTCTCTGGGACTCTGTTCGGTTTGAGTTAAAATAATCAGGTTAGCTAACATTGATCTTCCATTTTTAAAAATAACCTCTTTAAAAAATCTAACCTTTATCTAGGTAGGTTAGCTTAAATCATTTTTTGTGTTTCGTAATTAACCTAGTTAGTCTAAAATACGGTTTTGGATATATTAGATGTGTTAGCTGGGGCAGTAGTAAAAAAATTAGACTCGTGAGGGTTAGTCGTGTTGTGTCAGCTTATTCCAATTTGTTGGTGAGTTAACTTAATGTTGGATTAAGAGGTTTAAAAGGTTTTGATCAGATTAAGTTAAACCTTCAATCCACCTCTTAACCTCGAAGCAAACACAACCTTGGGAATCTGGGATCAAGCTGGCGGTTATCTTGGTGATTTCGGCCTTTAAGCGAAAAATAGTAATTCCTTTTGTTTTCATATGTATTCCATCCGTTCATGAATAGATGTTATTCTAGAATTTTACACAACAATCAAAATATATATACAAAAGATTATTTGATCATTTATTGCTCTTGGATGTTGTGTGTGATCTAGGTCACAGTAATAAATGACCTTGAAAATAAGAATTAGATAGGTATGGAACGAAAAAGGTGGTAAAAAGTTACATGAAAAGTGTAGAATAACATCATTGAGAAATAAAATTTGAAAGCTAAAACGACATATATTCGAGAACGGACCTCTTTTTATTGAAGTGGTACGGAGCATGGTGCTCTTGTAAGATTTGAACTATACTGTATGTTTTACCTTACCAGTTAAACTACAATTTTTTTTTAAAAAGTATTTATCGGTTTCTCACAAAGTTATAATCAAAATAATCATACCAATCAATCCACCTCGATAGGACTATAACCCAGCCATATTGCATTATTGCTACCGCTTTTAGAAAGGAACATGAGGATTTGAAGTCGGTTGATCTTGAGGCGAAATACCGCTACCAACTAGCATACGGCCATGTCTGATATCCCAGACGCCTCCACCAAAAGCAAAATGCCAGCACTGCTATAATTAAGCCCCAAAGTACGTGTGTTTTACAGCAAAGAACATCGAGAGCACGAGAACTCGACACTTGCCTCGGTCGCGAGAACAACAGGCACTCCACAAATCCTCATGCCAACTGTCGATGTCTGCAAACTCGCAGATAAATAGCACAGGTGGCAACGTGTCTGTGAGCCTGTCCACGATTTTCACAAGTGTTGCAGCAGACGATCTGATGGGAGAAAACAGAACCTTATTTTGGGCATTTGACGGGCAACATGTCCTAGAAAACCAAAAATGACAATTTGTAAAACCAAAATTAACTTGCTAACATGACTATTATGAAATAGAGGTAGTAGGACCTAAGGCGTAGACCCCCGGCGACTTCAAATAAATGTGCCATATATATATATATATATATATATATATATATATATATATATATATATATATATATATATATATATATATAGGAAGCTTATTTGCTACTCCCAAGTGTAGTTACTCTATTGTATCTATCATCATCCATCTTGGATACCACATGCTTGTTTGGATTATTGGGTCGGATACCACATACTTGCTTTGATTATTGGGTCGGATACCATTTCATAACAATTCACTAGCAACCTGCTAACAGTGTACGCAATTTATTGCCTTGCAATAAAAAACCAATATTAATATCCAAATCCCTGATACTACGTAATTGACTTTTGTTTTTGGCAACCACTCCCATATACGTCGCGTTGGTTAGTCCATGTCGTTTTCTTTGTGAAGCGATATGATTTGCTGCTCGTTTTTTCCCATTGCGTCACGCTGGTGATCCTCAAGCGAGTAGAAAAGAAGGAGAAAGGTCCGGCTGTGGATCAAGAAATGGAGAAATAATTTTGAATTTTTGTAGTATGTATGTATAATTTTGAATTTTTGTAGTACACGGTGCATTCAACTAACGTATACTCTATGGCTTGTGGAGCAAATTGTAAATTAGAGTTTATATGTATAGCTATGTTATCTTTAGAAATTTATTACAAATGGGGGTATGTTGCTATCACTTGAAATGGGAGTATGTTGCTTTAAAAGGGACTATATACATATATGGGAGTATTTTTGTACATGTACTTTGGTAGTATGTATACCTAAGGGAGTATTTTAGTATATGTACTTAGGTAGTATGTATAACTAAGGGAGTATTTTAGTACATGTAATTGGGGAGTATTGTAAATTAGAGTGTATATGTATAGCTCTGTTATCTTTAGAAAATTATTACAAATGGGGGTATGTTGTTATCACTTGAAATGGGAGTATGTTGCTTTAAAAGGGAGTATATATATCTATGGGAGTATTCTAGTACATGTACTTAGGTAGTATGTATACCTAAGGGAGTATTTTAATACATGTACTTAGGTAGTATGTATACCTCGGGAGTATGTTAGTACATGTAATTGGGGAGTATGTACACCTACGATAGTATATTAGTACATCTATACATGTATTGAAGGGAGTATTTATTCATCCTCTTAAAAATACGTATAGGTATACAAGGGAATATAGCTACTTTATGAATGAGAGTGTACGTGTACATTGGTAGTATCTGCACTTTACGAATGCGAGTATATGTACATAGAGAGGAAGTATCTTCACTTTACGAATGAAAATAAAAGGGACTGTGCAGAAGTTGAACTCATCAATTTTCATAGGTTCATAGAAGTATAGAACAGAACTTGTAACTATATATCGCACGCTATATACTAGTTCGACATAGCTTAAGAGTGAAAATAGTGCAGAACTGCAGATGCTGAATTCAGATCACGCTGACAAGCATGGTGGAGATTGAAAAGCATCTAGGCCCCTAAAAATATGTTTTGGTAATTTATGATAATATGTGAAAATGGGACTTATTGGTTTGTTGAGTTTTACAAGGACTAGTCCCATTGGAAAATATGATCTTGAAGATGCATGCTAAAAGTTCTATGAAGATCAAGTACACTCAAGGATAAGGTACAAGTGGTTTGAAATTATTTTTTACAGTTCGAGGAGAAATAGATGGAAGACCGGATGATAGGTTAAATGTCGTACTATTAAGAGGGATCATGTCCTGTAGCTTGAAGACATGTCTTGTGCTTTATGGATCAATTTAGGATCATGCATGCATAAGGATTCTCTCTCTAAATCAAAATTGTGCCTTTGTCGGGACAATCGGTAGTACCGGCATTGTTCATGCGGTACTACCGCACTCGGTTGTTCCGATCGTTAGTTGGCGGTATGTTTTTTAGAGAGTCTCTTTTCTAGTTTCGTGCCAAAACCTAAGCGCGGTAGTACCGCCAGATGTTCATGCGGTATGACCGATATACGGTAGTACCGCGGTGTTAAGCGGAACTACCGCATGCCGGTTATTCCGAATGAGAAGCGGTATGTTTTTTCCAGAATGCACCCTTTCTTTCTCTCCTTGGAAACGGTAGTACCGCACTCACCTTTCGGTATGACCGCTCTGCGATAGTACCGCTCGTCAGTTGGCGGTAGTACCGCTCTGGCAGATAAAACGGCTATGTCGAGTCATTTAATCGCGTCTGTTATAGCCGTTCTTTGTATTAGTTGGAGAAGTGCGGTAGTCACCTTCCTTGCATGGCGGTAGTACGCATATGGTCAAAGCGTGTTTTCTTCCCCAACGGCTCTAATTGTTGTTGGGAGGTATAAATACTTCCCACTTGCTCAGGGCGATGGGCTAGACCACATTTAACATCTTTAGAGCCTTGTGCATTCATTCAACTCCTCAAACTCATTTTGTTCACTCTTTGAAAGGTTGTTGAGCTCATTCAAAGTGCATTCATCATTCTAGTTGATCCTATTGCACTTGAGTGTCGTCAGCGAAGGTCTTGGTTTGTTACTCTTGGAGTTTTGCGAACTCCTAGACGGCTTGCGGTGATTGCGGTGATCTCTTCAAGAAGATTGTGAAGAGGCCCGGTGCCCATATTGTGAGTGGTTTGGTGTTCACCATCTCCGGAGTGGAGGAAGAACAACCAATAGTGATCGAGAAAGGCTTAATTGGTGGAGCCGGCTTGATTGGTTCAAGCTCCTCAACGTGGACTAGTGAAGACCGGCAAGTCTTCGATACCAGGAAAACATCGTTGTCTCTTTGTGGTTATTCCTAGTCTTTACTCTTCCGCATTTATATTTCTAGCTTGATCTTTGTGCTTGTATTGCTTAGCTAGGAGTATAACTTGTTTAGATTAAATTGTTAATTAGCTTAACTCTCACATTTGTGAAAAAGTTTTAAAACCTCCTATTCACCCCCCTCTAGTCGGTTATCCTTGATCCTACAAGTGGTATCAGAGCTTGGTCTCTCAATTTGTTAGACTTTACCGTCTAAGAGAGAAAGGATGGCTAGTGAGGGTATGCATATAGGAAAGGCTCCTTGTTTGATGGCTCAAATTATTCTTATTGGAAAATTAGAATGTCTATTTTCTTAAAAGCCATGAGTCCAAACATATGGAAAATTGTAAATGAGGGTTACGTTATGCCTCTTGATCCAACAATCCTCACGGTTCAAGATGAACGTAATGCTCATTTAGATGCTCAAGCTATGAATGCTCTCTTTGGTGCTTTGAACGCGGATGAGTTCAATAGGGTGAGCAATTTGGAAACCGCTCATGCTATTTGGACTACCCTCTCCGAAATTCATGAGGGCACATCCACGGTCAAAAGCCAAATTGCATAGGCCGGATTAAATATGAGACATTCATAATGTTGCCTCATGAAAACATCACGAGATGTACTCAAGACTCAACAACATTGTGAATGAACTCAAAGGCCTTGATACTAACCTTCTTGATGTTGATGTTGTGCGCAAAATGCTTAGGGCCCTTCCGGATAAATATGAGACGTTGGTGACATTATTTCTCAACTCTCGAGTTGCCAAGAATGACACCAACCGGACTTTTGGGCAACTTCATCACTAACGAGCTATACAAGAAGGACAAGGAAGAGCTATTGGAATAATCTTCATCTAAGAAGAAAATTACCGCTTTCAAAGCTAAAGCCGAATCAAGTGATGATGAAGATGAAGAAGACTCGGATGAGGAGTGCGCTCTTCTTGTGAGGAAAATGAAGAAATTCATGAAAAGACGCCCACATCGAAACTTCAACTTCAACAAATTCAAGAAAGGGCAATCCTCAAGTGACAACAAGCGATATAGCAACATTCGTTGTTATGGATGTGATGAGAAGGGCACATAATCTCAAATTGCCCCAACAAGAAGGATGACAAAGATAAATCATCAAAGAAGAAAGAATTCGATGGAAAGAAGAAGCTTTTCAAAGGCTTCACAAAAGGGCAAAATGAAGCTCATATTGGAGAATGGGATTCCGACGAAGAATATTCGGATTCCGATTCCGAATCAAGTGATGAAGAGTCTTCTAAGAAAAGAGGACTTGTAGGCATCGCCATAAAGGAAGCTCCATCACTCTTCTCGTCTCCTACATGTCTTATGGCAAAAGGAGATAAGGTAAAATCCTTTGATGATGATGCTCCTTCATATGATGAACTAATGGACATGGTAGAAGATTTAAATGAATATGTTGGAAAGGAGAAATCTAAATTTAAAGTCTTAAAAAGGGAGTATATCTCTCTAAAAGACTCTTATGAGGAGCTAAAGAAAGCTCATGATTCTCTCCTCCCAAAAGATATAGAAAAATCACATTCAAATATTGGTATTACGTGTGATTTAATAAATGAGATGCATAGAGTAGAAAGTATGTCAAATGCAAAATCCATGTCTAGTACTTCTACTTCTTGTGATGATTTGCTATCCATGCCTTGTTACTCAAATAATGATTCAATTGCAAATACTTGTGATCCTTTGTTAATTGTTGAAAATCATGAGTTAAAGAGCAAGTCACCAAGCTAAGCAAGAGCTTAGAAAGATGCTTCAAGGGTAAAGCAACCCTTGACAAATTATTGAGCGAGCAAAGGTGCTCATTCAATAAGGAAGGACTTGGGTATGTATCCAAAAAAGGTAAGAAACCGGTTAACAAGCCTCCAAGGTTTATTAAGCAAAATGGTAAATATTGCAATAAATGTGGTAAGGTAGGACACATGTCAAATACTTGTTTAAATATTAATGTTAAAACCTATGGCATTTATGATTCTTGCTACATGCTTAAGAAATCCATTGATGGTAAAATAATTGCAAGATTTATTGGCACTTGATTTTAGGCGCTAAAAGAATGCTATTTGGGTGCCTAAAACCTTGGTCACTAATCTCCAAGGACCCAAACAAATTTGGGTACCTAAAAGAAATTGATTCTTGTTTTGTAGGTGAACTACAAGACCGGTGGAAAACATTGGGTGCTTGATAGTGGATGCACTCAACACATGACCGGCGATAGAAAAATGTTCACCACATTCGAGAACGTAAAAGGAAGTGACAAGATCACCTTTGGAGATAATAGTAAAGGAAAGGTAGTAGGATTGGGTAAAATTGCTATCTCAAATGACCTTTCCATTTCGAATGTATCTTTAGTTGAATCACTTAATTTCAATTTATTATCCGTTGCCCAAATTTGTGATCTTGATTTAATTTGCTCCTTCTCAAATGAAGGTGTGTCAATTTCAAGTGTAAAGGATAATGCTTTAGTTTTCAAAGGCTTTAGATTTGGAAATCTTTACTTGGTTGATTTTCCACAAATGCTTCATGCTTACAAACTTGTTTAATTGCAAAAACTTCCTTGGGTTGGCTTTGGCATAGAAGGCTAGCTCATGTTGGCATGATTCAACTTAAAAGCTTTTCAAACATGATCTAGTTGTTGGCTTGAAAGATGTGAAGTTTGAGAAAATCGACTTTGTAGTGCTTGTCAAGCGGTAAACAAGTCATAGCTCTCACCCTTCCAAGAGTATCATGTCAACCTCTAGACCATTGGAACTCTTACATATGGATTTGTTTGGGCCAACAACCTATAAGAGTATCGGGGGAAATAGCTATTGTTTAGTTATCGTAGATGATCACTCTAGATATTCATGGGTGTTCTTTCTAGATGACAAGAGCGAAACCTCCGAAATTTTCAAAACTTTGCTAAAAGGGCTCAAAATGAATTTGATTTCAAAATAAAGAAAATCCGTAGTGATAATGGTTCCGAGTTCAAAAATACTAAAGTTGAAGACTTTTGTGATGAACTTGGAATAAAGCACGAATTTTCCACGACCTACACTCCGGAGCAAAATGGAGTTGTAGAAAGGAAAAATCGTACATTAATTGAAATGGCTAGGACAATGCTTGATGAATATAATACTTCCGATAGTTTTTGGGCAGAAGCAATTAACACCGCTTGTCATGCCATAAATCGTCTCTATTTGCATCGCCTTTTGAAAAAGACTTCCTATGAACTCCTTGTTGGAAGAAAACCGAACATCTCTTATTTTCGAGTTTTCGGTTGTAAGTGTTACATTTTGAAGAAAGGTGTTCATCTTTCAAAATTTGATAGTCGTTGCGATGTTGGCTTCTTACTTGGGTATTCATCTAATAGTAAAGCATACCGTGTCTTCAACAAAAACTCCGGTTTAGTTGAGGAAAGACATGATGTGCAATTTGATGAAACTAATGGCTCTCAAGAAGAGCATGAGAATTTGGATGATGTAGGTCACGAGCACTAAGAAAAGCAATGGAATACATGCAAATAGGTGACATCAAGCCGAAGATAATCCATCATCTTCCACTCAAGTTGAGCCTTCCACCTCTTCCTCAAGTCAAATACAACTAAATGGAGAGGACAATAAGGAAGATGATCAACCATCAAACCTACCACCAAGAATTCACAATGCAATATCAAAAGATCATCCAATAGATCAAATATTGGGTGATGTAAGTAAGTGTTCAAACTCGATCTCGTGTTGCTTCATTTTGTGAACATTACTCTTTTGTCTCTTCACTTGAGCCAAAGAATATAGATGAAGCACTTGAAGATCCGGATTGGATGATTGCAATGCATGAAGAGCTCAATAATTTCATTCGAAACGAAGTTTGGACATTAGTGGATAGACCCAAAGAACACAATATCATTGGTACAAGATGGGTGTTTAGAAACAAGCAAGATGAAAATGGCATGGTAGTAAGAAACAAAGCAAGATTGGTCGCAAAGGTTTTCACAAGTCGAAGGTTTGGATTTTGGTGAAACTTTTGCTCTCGTAGCTAGACTTGAGTCAATTCGTATAATACTTGCTTTTGCATCATGCTTTGATATTAAATTATTTCAAATGGATGTCAAAAGTGCTTTTTTAAATGGAAAAATATCCGAACTTGTGTTTGTTGAACAACCACCCGGTTTTGAAGATCCTAAGAATCCTAATCATGTCTATAAACTCTCAAAGCGCTCTATGGTCTTAAACAAGCTCCTAGAGCATGGTATGAACGCCTCAGAGATTTTCTAGTTTCAAAAGGGTTCAAAATTGGGAAAATTGATTCAACCTTGTTCACCAAAATCTTAGATGATGATTTCTTTGTATGTCAAATTTATGTTGATGATATCTTTTTGGATCTACTAATCAAGACTTTTGCAAAGAATTTGGTGATATGATGTCTAGGAATTTGAAATGTCCATGATTGGAGAGCTTAGCTATTTCCTTGGACTTCAAATCAAACAACTCAAAGATGGAACTTTTGTAAGTCAAACAAAGTATGCAAAGGACTTGATCAAGAGATTTGGCATGGAAGATGCAAAACCTATCAAGACTCCATGGCAACCAACGGTCATCTCGACCTTAATGAGGAGGTAAATCGGTAGATTTAAAGCTTTATAGGTCTATGATTGGTAGTTTACTTTATCTTACCGCATCTAGGCCCTATATCATGTTTAGTGTTTGCATGTGTGCACGGTTTCAAGCATCTCCAAAAGAGTGTCATTTAATGGTCGTAAAAAGAATACTAAGATATTTAAAGCATTCCTCTGGCATTGGCCTATGGTTCCCTAAAGGTGCTAAATTTGATTTAATTGGATACTCAGACTCCGATTATGCGGGTTGCAAAGTGGATAGAAAAAGCACCTCGGGAAATTGTCAATTCCTAGGGAGATCTTTAGTATCATGGTCATCCAAGAAACAAAACTCCATAACTTTATCCACGCCGAAGCGAATATGTCTCCGCGGTAGTTGTTGTGCTCAATTGCTATGGATGAGGCAAACCACGATGGATTATGGAATTAAAATTAATAAAATGCCTCTTTTGTGTGATAATGATAGTGCGGTGAAAATAGCAAATAATCTGTTCAACACTCAAGAACCAAGCATATCGACATTCGCCACCATTTCTTGAGAGATCATGTGGGCAAGGAGATATTGAAATTAGCCACATCCGAACCGAAGATCAATTAGCGGACATTTTCACCAAACCATTAGATGAAGGCGGTTTTGCAAATTGAGGAATGAATTAAATGTCATAGACTATTCAAACATTTGTTGAAACATTTGCCTCATGCATTGTGTTTGATTTGATGTTATTCAAAAGCTTTTCTAAGAAAATATTTTCAAAATGTTATAACGATTATCTATGTTCATAAAAATTATATTCTTGTATAGACATTAGTCTATTCTATGCATAATGATCCCTAATGACTCTTAAATTGATTGCAAAACTAAGCGTCATTTGCAAATAATCTCATCTCATCCTTATCCAGAACTGTTTTTGAAGTTCCAGGATAATCGGTATGACCGGCGGGTTATGTGCGGTATGACCGCAGTGCGGTACTACCGGCACAAAAACCATGGTACTACCGCTTTGCGGTATTATCGACGGCCAAAGGGCGGAACTACCACATCAGTTTCGAAAGAAAAGTAACCCCAGAGTTCATTCTTTCTCCCGTGTCTCTCTTCTTTTTTCTCTCTCTTCTCTTTCTCTCCCGAAAATCCTCTCTCCCAAAACTCCTTTCCACTCGGTTGTTTCTCAAATCTTGGTGAACCCTTGCATCTCTAGGGTTTAACTCCTCCATCTCTCAAGGTAAAACATCCTTAAATCCTCGTTTTACCGTTTGATTCAAACCCTAGGTCACTTTCTAGTTGATTTGAAATGCGGATGTTTTTGTGTGATTCTAGTTGGGCAAAATAGCAAGATTGGTGTTTAATGATGTTAGTACATCTATTTCTTGGATTCAAACCAAAAGAAACATCAATTTTTGGTTAGATTCACTGCCCAAGGTCGCAGTCTGTAAAAGCGGTACTACCGCGTTCATACGCGCGGAATTACCGGGGAACGGTAATACTGGCCAGACAATGGCGGTACTACCACACCTCGGTACTGCAGGTGAGGAATTGCGGTACTACCGATTTTACTGACAGAACAGAAAATCATTCAAATTCAAATTAACTCCAGATTGCTTGATCTTTTGAACTTCTTGTAACCTATCCTCTCTTTGTAAAGATGCCGAGGACAAGATTGGGAACTCGTCAAGGGCAATCTTCCTCTCTACCTTCTGCCGACCCTTTGGATGATCCATCAGGCAAAGGAAAAGGGCCTGCAACAGATGACTCCGAAAGTGAGGAAGGATCTCTTCCTCATGAGTCAGGTTCTGATTCCGAGCCTGACACAGAAGAAGAAACCCAGGCTCAATCAGATGAAGAGATGGAAGATCCAGAAGAACCTCAAATTGATCTCAGGCTCATATCAGCTGATGATTATGCAATCTTAAGACACAAAGATCAATATCTTCTGCCCTCCAACTCAATCAATCCCAGATTCCACACCAAGTTCCAGGAGCAAGTCTATGAGCAGATTAATGATCATCACAGGAAGTTTGCAGATCATAAATGCATAAAGTGGTCACACATAAACTCCCTAGAAAAATATGATGGAGTGTATCGTCTTTTTCAGCAAGTTGGTCTTCATGATTTTGTGCCTCTCAGAAATGACTATGATGAAGAAATCATAAGACAATTCTATGCTACTTTGTATGTATCTCCGACTTTAAGAAAATGAAGTGGATGTGATTACACGGTATGTGGAGTGCACTAAGGGTGATTTTGAGCGTGTCGAGGATGCACTCTGAAATTGGGATAAGCTTTTGACAGACCACTCTACTTGTTCTGCTGGACGAGTTTTATGATCGTAATGTCGGGTACACTCCGGGGAAAATTCATGGCTGCTACCTATTCCCGTTTGATTAATAGGATTATTAATTACACTTTTCTTCCCAAGAGTGGTAATTTTGATGTTTGTTGAGGACATGTTTGGAATATCATTGATAATATTATGCATGGGAGAAAGTTTGATGTTGTGGATGTCATCATCGGGGATTGTCTCTTCTAAGAATGACAGGGTAAAGCGGATTTATCATGCTCCTTACATCATGGCCTAATTCTTAGTAAGATTGAATATCGAGGTGGTTTGGGATCACCTCATAAGTTTTACAAACCGGAGAAAATCCCCATTCGATTTGAGCACGCAGTACAGCACGAAGCAAGCAAAGAAGAAGAAATTGCCCCAAAGGAGGCGTGCGAAGGCTCTCACAGTCAAGCTACTCTTGCTCGATTCTTACCACTCAGACTCTCATTCTTAATGTCTGATGCGGTTGAAAGTCTCGGCGGGAGATGAGGACCGTTCTTCAGACTTTCAAAATGAGACTAACAATGGACTTGCCGTCTGACGAGAGCGATTGACTCTATGGAACAGCGTCTTCCACCTCTTCCCGTCCTTCGTCTCCAATACGGTTCAAGCGCCGTCGCCCTCATCTTGTTTCCCCGGTCTCTCCAGCTCAGTGCCCGGCTCAGTCCGCTTCTCAGGATCCGCGCCTTTTTCCCCGATCTCTTGACTCCCGCCTCCCTCCCTCGAGATCCAAATGTATGATGTTTGTTTTGGTACTTTGATGCCAAAGGGGAGAAGTAGAAAGTAGCTTTAAGGATTATGGGTGTCGGACTTTATAGTCTTTAATGTTTTATTATTTGCACATAATGACTTCATCCTAATATTACCTTGTTCGTAACTTGTTGGTTGTCTTAATTATCAAATGTGATATTATCTCTATGAAATTTCTTATATGACAATTCCTTATCATTGCAAGTTGTTTCCTCAGTTCCAACAAGTTAAAAAAACTACCAAAATTTTTGTCATGATTCTCTTCATGTGCTCTCAAAATGTTCTATCTATTTCATGCACATGTTTAGGGAGCTTTCTTTGTGTTAAGTCATCAAAAGAATATACACTTGTTTCACAATCTTGGATTTTTTTCAAAACTCCTCTTCTCACACATTAACTAGGTTGTCATCAATTACCAAAAGGGAGATTGAAAAGCATCTAGGCCCCTAAACATATGTTTTGGTAATTTATGATAATATGTGAAAATGGGACTTATTGGTTTGTTGAGTTTTACAAGGACTAGTCCCATTGGAAAATATGATCTTGAAGATGCATGCTAAAAGTTCTATGAAGATCAAGTACAGCTCAAGGATAAGGTACAAGTGGTTTGAAATTATTTTTACGAGTGCGAGGAGAAATAGATGGAAGACCGGATGATAGGTTAAATGTCGTACTATTAAGAGGGATCATGTCCTGTAGCTTGAAGACATGTCTTGTGCTTTATGGATCAATTTAGGATCATGCATGCATAAGGATTCTCTCTCTAAATCAAAATTGTGCCTTTGTCGGGACAATCGGTGTAATACTGGCATTATGCATGCGGTACTACCGCACTCGGTTGTTCGATCGTTAGTTGGCGGTATGTTTTTGAGAGTCTCTTTTCTAGTTTGGTGCCAAAACCTAAAGCGCGGTAGTACCGCCGATGTTCATGCGGTATGGCCGATATACGGTAGTATCGCAGTGTTAAGCGGAACTACCGCATGCGTTATTCGAATGAGAAGCGGTATGTTTTTCCGAATGCACCCTTTCTTTCTCTCCTTGAAACGGTAGTACCGCACTCACCTTCGGTATGACCGCTCTGCGTAGTACCGCTCGTCGATTAATGGTAGTGCCGCGCTGGCGAATAAAGCGGCTATGTCGAGTCATTTAATGCGTCGTTATAGCCGTTCTTTGTATTAGTTGGAGAAGTGCGGTAGTCTGCTTCCTTGCATGGCGGTAGTACGCGCATATGGTCAAAAGCAGTTTTCTTCCCAACAGCTCTAATTGTTGTTGGGAGGTATAAATACTTCCCGCTGCTCAAGGACAGTGGGCTAGACCACATTTAACATCTTTAGAGCCTTGTGCATTCATTCAACTCCTCAAACTCATTTTGTTCACTCTTTGAAAGGTTGTTGAGCTCATTCAAAGTGCATTCATCATTCTAGTTGATCCTATTGCACTTGAGTGTCGTCAGCGAAGGTCTTGGTTTGTTACTCTTGGAGTTTTGCGAACTCCTAGGCGGCTTAGCGGTGATTGCACGGTGATCTCTTCAAGAAGATTGTGAAGAGGCCGGTGCCCATATTGTGAGTGGTTTGGTGTTCACCATCTCGGAGTGGAGGAAGAACAACCAATAGTGATCGAGGAAAGGCTTAATTGGTGGAGCCGACTTGATTGGTTCAAGCTCCTCAACGTGGACTAGTGAAGACCGGCAAGTCTTCGATACCACAGGAAAACATCGTTGTCTCTTTGTGGTTATTCCTAGTCTTTACTCTTCCGCATTTATATTTCTAGCTTGATCTTTGTGCTTGTATTGCTTAGCTAGGAGTATAACTTGTTTAGATTAAATTGTTAATTAGCTTAACTCTCACATTTGTGAAAAAGTTTTAAAACCTCCTATTCACCCCCCCTCTAGTCGGTTATCCTTGATCCTACAGAGATCGAATGTGCGCTCCAAGACAAGCTATCATGCTGACAGCATGGACAGGCGCGTCGTCGCTGGAGCTACCGCGACGGGAAGCCGAGTCGTATCAGTCGACGTGCATGTGGTCGCCACCGCGCCAGTTGCCGTCGCGATCGTCCGTGGCCATAGCCTCTCCTTCACGTCGAGCCTACCATCGATTGATGGCCATAGGCCGCCAACAGGATGATTTCATCGCTTTCTTTGATCTATCCATGACCTACGATGGTAGTATCTAAAATCGATTAATTATAAGAACAAATCAACTAGCGGTGAATACTAGTTATGAAAATAACTAGTATGTATACCTCTGAGAGTGAGAGATGGATACCTACAGAGTACAGAGTAGTTGCATAGTGCCTTGAACTCAAATAAAGAGAGATCTCTGAAAATAGTTATGAAAGAAAAATTGAAGCTCGCAGGGGAATTTGCTCGAGCACCTAACATGCAGCAAAATAGTAATACACTTAATTTGCTCGAGCACCTTATGTCGAGGAACAAACGCACACGACGATATGGTTGCCCTACCAATCCCAATTCTGAATCCATACTACAGCATACGAGTTAAAAGATGATACTACTACTACTAGTTCCAAAAAATCCTTGATAGGACTGTTGGCAAGTTATACCAAGTTATAGATGATACATAGATATTTCAAAGTATTTCTTGCCAAGCCATACCGAGTTAAAGATGATACTACTACTAACCATATTTCCACATCATCCCGATTCTTTGAAAAAATTAGGATTTTCCTATATGGCACTCCTACACGAACATCACCACAAGAAAGTCAACTAAGATGTTGCTCTAAATTTAGACAATGGCTCAAAAACAATTGAAATTTGAACTAGTACAGCATGCAGTAAACCTCATCCCATTGTGTTTCTTATGTGAAGGAACAAACACGCACATGACATGGCTGCCCTTCCAATCTCAATTCTGAATCCATACTACAGCATACTACAGTGAGACTAGGGATGCCAGACGCATGCCTAGAACAACCTAAGGCATAGACCATATCACAAACAGCAGCAATACAGTTACCCAACCAATCTCAATTCTCGAATCACACAATTCAAACAATACTAAGAACAACTAGGGGGGGAAAATCTCAGTGCATAAGACAAGAATCGCAGTGGAGGGGAGAGAAGAGGCAGAGGCAGACCTGTCCCTTGACCTTGTTGCAGTGGCAGAGTGGAGGGGAGAGAAAAATCGTAGAGAGGCAGAGTGGAGGGGCGACGAACGAGATGCAAAGGTGGTATGGCTGGAACGGGGCCGTGCAAGAAAGGAAAATGCCGGCACGGGGGCGGTGAACAGGATGGAAAGTATTACCAAAAATCCCAGAAATATCTCTCAAAAATGTCTCCATGATTAAAGGCTTGATAGAGATTGGATTGGGTTCATCGCCTATCCATGATTTTCGCACCGTTAGTTTTAGAAAACGCATACGAATCTCATTAAGGATTAAAGGGTGGATAAAGAGGAGTAACTACACGAGAGTAGAAAGTATTTTTCCTATATATATATATATATATATATATATATATATATATATATATAACAGTTGTAAAGAATTGACTTCAACTTTTTAGAATGCTTGACGCCTATGGCCAAATTAGCCTCGAACGAGAAACCACGTACATCCCACAAACACACTTTTTGAACCTTCGATACGTGGAACACCCAATCCAGGCTATGCTAATCCTTGAACACGTGTAATGGCTCACTGTAGTGGCTTAGACAGCTGATGCAAAATTTGTCCGTCCAAGGTCCAACCCACTACAATTAATTTCTGGTACAAAACACAGGCTTGAGAATATTCATACACACTCGTCCTATCATGCAGGGGCGAATCCAGTGGGGGGCTCCAATAGGCTTCAGCCTACCCTCTGCTGGCGTCGGAACCCCCCCACCCAACCCCCACCACCCCCGAGCAAACTCTGGCCAAACTCCCGCCATGGCCGACTGACTGAGCGCCCTAGTTCGTTTTCGAGGAGAAAGAAGAAAAAGGATTGGGGCATTGGGCTGATCCACTGATGGGCTTTTGCCGAAGCGGCGAAGCCCACAGGCCCAACTCCATCAAGCCCTTCCCAGTTCCCACATCTCCACCTGTGCAAATCATTCCCCATTCCAAAATTTTCCAATTCCAAAATCACAAAACTCCAATCGGGAGGAAAGCATGCAGTCACCGAGGAGCGAGGGCCGAGCCGTGGAGGGTCGAGGGAGCTGGGGCGGCGGCGCGGCGCCGCTAGCAGCCAGATCTGGAGGAGGCGGGGTCGTGTACCGGGGGAGGCGGGGGCCGGGCGCCGTAGGAGGCGGGGCAGACCCGGGGAGCCGCAGAGGTCCACGACGCCGATTGTAGCCGGATCTGGAGGAGGCGGGGGTCGGGCGCTGGAGGAGGCGGGGGAGGCCCCGGGAACCGCGGCGGTCCGAGATGCCGCTAGGCACTTGGCGCTTGTAGTCGGAGCTCGAAGTCGAAGGAGGCGAGGAGGGAGGGAGGCCGAGGCAGGGAGCGGGAGCCCGGAGCCGGGTGGGGGAGGTGGCGACGAGGGAGCCAAAGGCAGTGGGCCTCTGGAGCCTGGAGGGGAGCTCGCGTGGGGAAGGGGATTGGGGAAGTAAACCAGTGAGCAGTGCACTAGTGCCAAGTGGGGTGGGGTTGTGGCTATCAATTGAAGATTGAGGATTGAGGGTTGAAGTGTCTAATTCTCTATCCTCCAACTATAGTAACCGTGGTAACTTTATATACTATAAGTCATAACTTATTCATCAATGTAGTCATCAATGTAGTGTGGTATTGTATTATTATGATATATAGTTAATTAGCAATTTATTTATACTTCATAGATTTGCAAATTGCAATAATGGAGAAACGAACTCTGCGTAATTATTTCACAAGCAATTATAGTAGTACTCCCCCAATCGATGAGAGCGCAACTCAACCAAAGAAGCCTCGACTATAATTTAATTCGGATGAAATATTGCCGATCCGACGCATCACATACCAATAGAAGGTTTTGCCAATGAAATTAGAAATGAAGTGAGGAGGACATATTTGTATATCGCCTCATCGAGCTAATATTGATCCTTCCAGTGGCAGCGACATCTGTTGAGAGAATATTTTCGGCAATGAATATTATCAAAGTAGATTTGCGCAACAAGGTATCGGATGAGTGGCTGAGATTTGATGGTGTGCTACACCGAGCGAGACATATTTAGATCCATTGATGATGATAAAATCATAAGATCCTTCCAAGGCATGAAAAATCGCAGAATGAATTTGCCTCGTGGAAGTCGTGATTCAAGCTAGCGTATTAGTGGTATGGTTCTTTTATTTTGAATGTTCATTACCATTTAAGTATAATTTGTTATTGTATCACTATTTTTTCTAATTTTGATGCACAGGTTGTTACCTACTAGAATCATATTTACATGTTTTGAGGGATGCACTTTTTATTAGCGAGGTACCTTCATTGTATTTCTTTTTCTTTTTTGCTTTTATTCATGTATAAAACTATGAATTTGATTGCACAAGAATACAAGACTATGTTTATTACAAATTAGCCCACCCTTGTTTTTCATTCTGGATTCGCCACTGCTATCATGTGTACACGCAGTACGATGTATGAAGGTGAGAGAAGCGATGACGCGGTTTATAGCATGTACAATGGGCGAAATCTGGACACTATTGGCCCTATTGGACCATCAAAATTCCTAGAGTAGCCCCGTTAACCATAAAATTCCAAATTTGGCCTCCTCCTCCCACTTGCTGCCGTCGGGTACCACAGTGAGGCACTCTTTGTCATCCCCACAGCAGAGCACTCTTGCCATCCACACAATGACGCATAAATCCAAGAGGAGAGAAATTTCATTTAAGAATATTTTTTGGAAGAATTTTTAAATATATCAAATGAGCTCACAAAATTATAAATTTTTTTGTGGAGCCTTCTGGTATAGTGTAATTCCTTGTGTTAGTTTTTCAAAATTTTATCAGCTATGCAAAATCCAAGAGGAGAGAGAAATTTTATTTAAGAATATTTTTTAGAAGAATTTTTAAATATATCAAATGAGTTCACAAAATTATAAAAAATTTTTGTGGAGCCTTCTGGTATAGTGTACTTCGTTGTGTAATGTTTTCAAAATTTTATCAACTATGATTTTTTTTCTCAAAAATTCATTTAAATATATTATTTGTACGAATTTTTGAGACAAAATCATAGCAGATAAAATTTTGAAAAAATTACACAAGGAGGTACACTGTTCCATGAGGCTCCACAAAAACATTCATAATTGTTTGAGCTCATTTGCTATATTTAGAAATTCCTCAAAAAATATTCTTAAATAAAATTTCTCTCTCCTCTTGGATTTTGGCGCACAAATCTTGACTTCCATATTCTAACTAAGTGAGTCCACCATGTCACATCTCCACCACTTGCCTCGGTCCAAAACCTTTGTTGGTTTTAGTGCGCGGACTGCATAAATGAGACACAAACAAACAAAACAAATAAATAACAGAGGACAAGATGTGCTGGGCAAAAGGCGTGGGGATGGCGATTATTGCAGTGCCTGCACAGTGGCGGGTACCCGACGGTGGATGCCGCGTGTGCGTCGCGACGGCGCCACGCAGATGACACGCGAGCAAGCGGTGAAGTGAGAGGAGGAGGCCAAATTTGGAATTTTACGACTAGGGGGGCTATTTTAGGAATTTTGATGGTTCAATGGGGCCAATAGTGTCCAGACTTCACAATGGGCTTATGTCACTGTCTGGGAAGAATGGGCGGAGGTTTAGGCAATCACACGTAAGATTTTTGGACATGGATGAAAGAGAACGAATGTTCAGAGGAGGAGGCCAAAGAGAGAGAGAGAGAGAGATGTCATCTACAATCATGGATAGTCGATCAGAGCACCTAAATAAGAAAAGTATTAAAAAATTATGTGTTGTCTATAATTCTGTAGCCGATTGTATCACCACAATCATTATATAATGTGTTGTCTATAATTCTGTAGCCGACTGTATCACCACAATCATTATATAAGCTGTCTTTAGTGCTGTCTACCATTGTATGTACCCTTAAAACCTTGAATTTTTGGCTAATCTAGCGCGCTTTCATCTCGTATTTGCAGATCTAACCACGTCGAAACCATATTTACAAAAATGGCACCGTTGGCACACGGCCACCGTGCGCTAACGCGGGAAAGGCTGTCACCTGGTCATGGCGCACGCCCACTATGCGCTAATGTCAGAGCCGCCGCCATGTGTCCCTGTCGGCCCGCCCTCGCCACCACGTCATGCCGCTGGCGCACGGTGGCCATGCGCCAGCCATTTGGTTGGCTAATTAGTAGTAATTAGTAGTTAGGTTAGTTAGGGTATGAAATTTGAAGGAATTTTAAAATATAGTAAATGAGTCCAAAAAAATATGAAATTTTTGTGGAGCATCCTGACACCGTCTACTTACTTGTATAAATTTTTCAAAATCTTATTCGTTCAAAAAATTTATCGCTATTTCGTATAAGTGTCATGCTCATACGAATCAATAAATGTAGAAAATAAGCTTAAAAAATTATGAATTTTATTTCGAAGGCTCCTTACGTAGTGGACTTAATTGTGTAATATTTTGGCAATTTTATATGTATTCTGATATAATATCAAAAATTTAGGATTTATGTTACGAAAATTTCGATTTTAGGTTTCGGAAATTAGGGTTTCATGATTTCATGTGACTTGGAATGATAAAAAAAAAGCTACATTGCAACTCCATTGGAGATGTCGATATATAATATGGCACTGGAGTACACACGTAACAACCAAAATACACGTACAAATATAGTCAAACAAAATCGCATAACATGCGATACTATATGGTTTACTTGTCTAAGTCACTACTTTCTGCCTGCTGCAACTATGTCCACGTGCGTGGCCTTATTTTGTGCCGAGCATGACCCGTGGAATACGTCCACCGTTCGAGAACGCGTGTTGGTTCGGAGGGGGTATGGAGACCGTTGAGGCGGAGGTGGATCAGTAGACTGACTCTAGAGCAGAGTCTGATAGGCGTACACGTCGTTGTGACGAGCCATGCCAACCTGGGAAACATCTCATCACGATGACAGCACGTCTACCAAAGTCAGTCTACCGGTCCACCTCCGCCTCAACGGTCCCCGTACCCCCTCCAAACCGACACGCGTTCTTCGAACCGGTGGACGTATTCTACAGATCATGCTCGGCGCAAAATAAGGTTGCGCACGCGGACACAACCGCAGCAGGCAGAGAGTAGTGGCTCAGACGAATGAACCATATAGTATCGCATGTTATGCGATTTTGTTTGACTATATTTGTACGCGTATTTTGATTGTTACGTGTGTACTCCAGTGCCATATTGTATATCGACATCTCCAAAAGAGTTGCAATGCAACTTTTTTTTATCGTTCTAAGTCACATGAAATCATGAAATACTAATTTCTAAAACCTAAAATCAAAATTTTCGTGACCTAAATCCTAAATTTTTGAGATTATATTAGAACACATATAAAATTGCCGAAATATTACACAATTAAGTCCACTACATGAGGAGCTTTCTAAATAAAATTCATAATTTTTAGAGTTTATTTTCTACATTTATTGATTCAAAAAATTTATATATTTTTAAACTCATTTGTTATATTTTAAAATTCCTTCAAATTTCAGACTAACTAACTACTAATTACTACTAATTAGCCAACCAAATGGTTGTCGCATGGTGGCCATGCGCCAACGGCTGGCACATGGCCACTGTGCGCCAGCGGCGTGACGTGACGGCGAGGACACGTGGCGGTGGCTTCGACGTTGGTGCATGGTGGCAGCCTTTCCCGCGTTGGCGTACGGTGGCCGTGCGTCAACGGTGTTATTTTTGCAAATACGATTTCGACGTGATTAGATCTACAAATCTCTATATATAAAAGGAGGCATTGGGGAGCGAGCGAGACGAGCAAGACACTTATACGAAATAGCGATCCCCATCGCCCAAAATTATGAACGAATAAAATTATGAAAAATTTACACAAGCAAGTATACGGTGTCAGGATGCTCTATAAAAAAATTTATATATTTTTAAACTCATTTGTTATATTTTAAAATTCTTTCAAATTTCAGACTAACTAATTACTAACTAACTACTAATTACTACTAATTAGCCAACCAAATGGTGATATGATTGGTCGCTCAAATCTTTGTTGGCGATGGCCACTATCGTTAGTTCTAGCCATCGGCGTGACGTGACGGTTTGCGAGGACACGCTAATGATATGGGCGGTGGCCGATGTTGGTGCATGGTGGATCATGAATTAGACCGAATGAAGTTACTACTATCAAAGATATAGATGTCAACAAGCCTTTCCGCGTTGGCGTATTACCTAGGAGGCGATTCATCTTTAAAGCGAATATCTGGCTATATGGTAGTTGTCATAAATGTTAGCACTCTACAATGATTTTAGTTGGTTCATATCATTGTTTTCATAGACTTTGCGGTGGCATGATATTAGCTCTTTCGACCTTTGAGTCCTCGACAACGTTTAAAGTTGTGGTCTCGTGCAAGCTAAATGTCAACGGTGTTATTTTTTGCATATATTGGAAATACGATTTCGACGTGATTAGATCTACAAATATAAGATAAAAACATGCTAGATTTGCCAAAAACTCTAGAACCTTCCCCGGAGAGAGAGTGGACGAGTGCTCCCGGCCTCCAGCCCAGTTTGACCTCGTTTTCCATCCCTGCTCCCGAACCCAAAATCCCCACGTGATTCCCTTCAAGCCACGTTGCCCTCAGTCCCGCAGGCATAGGCCGGGCTCACTCGAGCGGCCGCACGCCAGCCTATTATTATCTCGCTCGCCACATGCTTTTCACACCACACCGCCGAAAGAATCGCTACGGATCGGAAGCCAAGCCACCGGTTTCGACTTAAAACACGGGCAACACAGCGACAGCGGCAAATCACACAAAACCAACCGAGCAAAGCGAGCTCCCATACACCACAAATTCGAAGTATACTCCTTGCAACAAACGAGCGCCGACGGCCGAGAAAGGAATGGAGACAGCGGTCAGCGGTAGGTGGACACGCGTCCGCACGCTCGGCCGCGGCGCGTCCGGCGCGGTGGTGTCCCTCGCCGCGGACGACCGCTCGGGCGCGCTCTTTGCCGTCAAGTCTGCGCGCGCCGTGGGGGCCGAGCAGCTCAGGCGCGAGGGGAGCATCCTCTCCGGGCTCCGCTCGCCGCACGTCCTCCCATGCCTCGGCTTCCGCGCCGCCGCTGGCGCGGGCGGGGAGTGCCAGCTGTTCCTCGAGTTCGCGCCCGGCGGTTCACTCGCCGACGTGGTCGAGAGGAGAGGGGGCCGGCTCGAGGAATGCGCCGTCCGGGCGTACGCGGCGGATGTGGCAAGGGGGCTGGCGTACCTCCACGGGAGGTCGCTCGTGCACGGGGACGTCAAGGGGAGGAACGTCGTGGTCGGCGCCGATGGCCGGGCGAAGCTCGCAGATTTTGGGTGCGCGAGGACGGTGGTTTCAGACCGGCCGATCGGCGGCACGCCGGCGTTCATGGCGCCGGAGGTGGCGCGCGGGGAGGAGCAGGGGCCGGCGGCCGACGTTTGGGCGATGGGCTGCACAGTCATCGAGATGGCCACCGGCTGCGTCCCGTGGAGCGACATGGACCACATCCTCGCGGCGGTGCACCGGATTGGGTACACGGACGCCGTGCCGGAGGTGCCCGGGTGGCTGTCTGCCGAGGCGAAGGACTTCTTGACCCTGTGCTTTGCAAGAAACCCACGCGACCGGTGCACGGCGGCGCAGCTCTTGGAGCACCCATTCCTGGCGTCAGCCGGCTGCGGCGTAAAGGCAGAGGAGGCGGCCAAATGGGACTCTCCCAAGAGCACGCTGGACGCGGCGCTCTGGGAGTCCGACACCGACGACGATGACGAAGACGATGACATGTCAGAGAGCCCTGCCGAGAGGATCAAGGCATTGGCAGGCCCCTGCTCGGCCCTGCCGGACCGGGATTCCGACCAAGGCTGGATCGACGATTTGACGTACTCAACTTGACCTGTGAAGCTTGCAATGTCGCAGCGGCCGAGGAGAAGGCCCACGAGGACGAGTCCATCCCGAGCGAAGTGGCGGAAACGGCGGCTGGTTTCTTCGATGTCCATACGGAGGGTGTTGACCGTGAGTGTACTGTAGGATTAACTGCTCTGTCAATCGAACAGCACGAAGAGTTTTCTTTGGGTCTTTTCAGTGACCCACTTGTATTTCCTGTTAATACCTCTGATAAAACTGAAATAACAAAGTCTTTATTACGCCCAAAATGTCTCCTTTTAACTTCTGTTTCTGTTCGTTTTGTTCTGCTTAATGATTCTTTCGATTGATATTAATCTGACGAAATTTGGAACTGCCGAACTGGTGTGATGCGATGGTTCCAGAAACATTGCTCTAGACAGGGGCGGTCCAGCAATAGAGCCAGGCTGGCCGGCCGCCGAGGTGCTGGCACCGGCAAAACCCCCCTCCCCCCTCCCTACTAGGCGTTGGCCGCCGGCGGTCCCTGCTCAACTGCTCCCTTGTTTCTTTCGTTCTTTGGCCACCGCCCCTCGCCCAGACCCAGCTAAGCCTAGCTAAGCCCATCTACCAAATCACCAAACACCAATACATCTATGGCTGGCTCGCTTGCTCCTTTGTCTTCCCCACTTCCTCCAATTTGCATCTCCACTCTCACTCTCCAACCCTAGGCGAGGGCGCGAGCTGGTAGGCGGCAGTGGCAGGCGGACGCACTCTGCCGCCGGACACGCCGCTCCCCCTCCCCGTGCTGTTCCACCACAAATCCCCACCCCCGCCCCCGCCACGCCCCCCCAACCCGCCCCCTCCCTTCGCCGCGCCGCCCTCTTCCTCTTTTACACGGCCGCCACACCCATGGAAGATCGCCGCACACGCCTGGCTCGAGTCCTTCCTCGACGGTCGCCTGCCCACTGAGCCCGAGGTCGACGCCTACATCGACACCCACCGCCCCTCGCTCCCCTCCCTCCCTCGCTCCCAGCTCCACCAGCGCCTCCTTGCAGTCCGCGGTGATTAGGTAACCCACCTACCCATGTTCCCTCGTTCACCTCTTCCGCCCATGGGCGATTCACACGTTGCTTAAGAGTGTGGTTAAGTTAATTGGATTGATCAAATTGAGCTCTTAAGCTTATAATGGTTTCGGCATGAGTTCTGACAGCTCATGGTGTGGGTAATTTCTAAATCAATCGAACAACCATTGCTTGTGAATTCCTCTATTGCTTAAGTGCCAATAGTCATGGAGAAGTTAGCTTGTCAGTTTGTCAAGTTGTTATATGTTATTACTACTAGAAATGTTCGTGGGTTCTGATGAACCCGAAGGTCTGATTGTTGGCCCGATCATTCGATGAGAACGATAAGTTCGGTAGACGTCGCTCAACTCTCACGATCCTGGCTACGAACACGCAAGGCTCGAAACCATGCAATCGCTGAACTGATTGACAAGTTGTTATCAACCGTGTACGAATACCCAGATGACCTGACCACGAAGGTCAATTTCTGCATACACCGAAGAAGCACGCAAGAAAAATATAAAACAATCTGAAATTGCAAATAGGAATTGAAATATTGAATTGAGTTGGGATTCTGAAGCGGTATTATGGTTGGTCTAGTCGACACAAACCAATACACGAAGTTGCAACAAGACTAACTTTTAACTAAACAAAATCCCAGTAAAACTAAAGGGGTGCGGCCTCCTTATATAGGGAAGGGGGAGCCGCAAAAGTCTAAGAGATAGCAAAGCGGTACTATTCACGAGGGTTACTGTTCACATGAACAGTACCATAAATAGTGAATCCAGCCCGGGTGGAGGCGGCCCAGGAGGTGGCCGGCCCAAATAGGCCAAGGAGGTGGCCGGTCCAGATAATCTAGAGTGGTGGCTGCCCTTTGGGCCAAATAATTAATACAAATACAATGCCCTCGGCCCAATGTGATGTGTCGCAGCACCAGGTATAAGTGAAGTAAATTCGTTGGCACATTAGAGTAGCGCTTGACGCAGCCGAATCGCCCGGTTGGAGGTGGAGTAGTGGTCGTATCCGAATGGTTGATGTCCTCATCAGGTTCCGTCCCTTTGAAATCAGGATCGGTATAGTTTGTTAGGTTCTCTGATTGCCGAATAGGTTCCACGATTAGTTGAACTAGAATCACTGTTTGTTCGATTTGGAACTCTCACGAGTATTGTGCTCTTAAATTATTAATTGAACTATGTTATGAGCTCCCTAAATTATCTGTGATCTGTATAATCCGCCCCACCTAAATCTCAATTCTGGATCCGTCACTGGCTCTAGAGGAATGCGTGAACCAGTGAGTGGTGACTGGAGTTTGTCCTCTCACGGGGCCATGCTAAAAGTAGTGACTAGATCATGCTAGTAAAGGCTAGAGAACATCACACTCGGGACATTTGGATTCTTTAGCCTTTCTTTGCTTTGGGCATTTCTCTGTCAATTCCCAGTTAGATATGCTCAGCAGCAAGCTTACTGCGCAAGTTCGACACTGTATTTAGCTACTGGAGTACTCCGTAGTTGATAAGAATTCAGTTCTTCTAAATGAATCCGGAGAAACAATATTTTTGTGAGGATATAAACAGTACTCTACAGTGAATTGCAGCAACAACTAGATCTGCAACGCACTAGTTTTACTGTAGTGATTGATTTGGACCTTCAATTTCAATCGGACGGTGAAGATTGCTTCTAATACCACTGCACTATAGATCATCTGCATTTATTACTTCAATGCAGATGATCCCTTTCCCTTCTAAATGGCCATCGAGTGAAACATACTTGTGAGGAAGCCATATGGGGTCTTATGACACTGGATAAGCTAAGATTTTCTGGTTGTTTGCCACGTTTTTTATTTGTCCATGGAGTAGAAAGAAATCGGGGAAGTGTGTGCTAACTAGTGATTTGCTACAGTGCTAAAAGTGCAAACAGTGCACCCATCCGACATGATGTGCTTCGGGAGCACGGTAGCTGTCCCACCACGTGCTAAATAGTGCAAAAACAGTGTATTCATCCGACGTGATGTGCTCTGGGAGCACGGTAGGTGTCTTACCGTGGTCCGATAACGTTGTAGGTGATTTACCTAGCCTTCTACGGTGCTATTTTTACAATTACGTATTAGCAGGACTACTTTTGCCATTAAAAAAAACATGACAAATGAGTCAAAGCTCGAAAGAAAAATCTTGGACATATTTGCCATGCGGCCTGATCTCCAATTGAAGTCCAAGTGGCAGCATCTTCAAAACTTCCAGGTGTGCTTCTCTAGCAATGTAAAGAGCGTCGCCGTGCACGTTTGCTATTTGCCACGTGATGAGAGAGGTCCATGAGCCTGTCCAAGTCCTCAAGACTCAAGACAATCTCGCCGTGACACGTGTCCAGACCCTCTCGAGAAGCTCTTCCTTTAAACCTCTTTGCATTGCATTTGCATGTTTCTCGATTTTTTTCCCTACCTCTAAAAATGGATTGTCCGATTAGTCGGAGCATATCTACTATTCTACTAAGAGTCTTGTGTCATTTCTGAATTCTGAATTGTTGCATTTTCGATTCATTTTTGCACACTGGTTGGCACTTCGTGGTGTTGTTAGAATGGAGTGAGGTCAATCATGCACAGCACTACCAATAATTTGGTCGCCAAAACAACATCTGAAATCTGGCACAACCTTGCTGTGCGCCAACTACCTTCGCATTTCGGTTCACCCTGCCCTTATGACAACTTTATTGCTGGTTCCTCTTTTTGTTTTTTTGAAGGCATGGTGGTGGTTCTTGAAGATCAAGGGAGAGGAAAGGTGTGGTGGACTAGTTTAGTTGCCTCTAGAACCCTAAATCTGTGTATCTTAGGAGGGCAGAGGCACCCAGCCGCGTTAGGTGGCGTCCGACGGCCAACAACACTCCATGGCGAAACGATCTTTCTGTTTAGCGAAGATTAAACACCCAAAGGTTTGACTTGCATCAGGCAGCTGAGCAACAAGAATCTCGTGCGTATGCAAGCCTTGTGATCGCCACACCTCACTGATTGCGTCACCTCTCGAGTTCAGGTCAGACGACTCCAAAATCCAAATCAAGGCTTGACGAGATCCCTGCGGTAACCGGCCGGTTCACTAACGTTCCCGTCTCACATTGGCTGTCAGCCGGTTGTCCTGTCTTGGGTTTGGACTGTGGTTTATTTTTTTAAAAAAACTAGAACCAAGGGAAGAGACATTTCGAAGGCATTTTAATAAGGTCTAAAAAAAAGTCTCACACCTGATTTATTTTTTTCATGAATCTGAGTCTAGCCAATTCGCCAGTTTGATTTTTAATCAGCGTGAATGCGAGGATGGATTAGTGTGCTGACGATGGTACAGGAATTGCGATTGCGTTGTCATCTGTAACTATAGTCTATACAGGTGTCATATGTAACAAGGGGAAAAGATCAAGACACTGGATTATTGGCTGACGCTGATGTGCAACAGTGAAACGTGCTTGTAGGACATGCTTCTGCTGCGTGATGCGTCGGCACGTCGGTGACGCCCGCTGTGGCGCACACCAGGTTCGCCGCCAGATAAGTCTTTTCTTCCGTTCGGTCTTGCTCAGATTCAGATCAAAGAGAGCCTTCCTCCCTAGCCGATCTTCTGGCTAAGTATGACCCAAAGATTAGATGCATATCCGAGCAGTATAATACCACCATGTACTGCGTAACAAACAGCTAGTACAGGTGCATGCATTTGCATCCCAGTAAGGATAAACGTGACTGCTGGGGTCAGGGCGAGTAAATAAAAATCTAGTATTCTTCAGCCAGAGACAAACGTTCGGGGCACTGTCAGGGTCGCCCTGGCGTGCCGACCTGCCGCTTCGGTCACTCTGCGCACTGCGTTAGTGCTTACGCCGCCGCCTCTCTGAAAAGCCGACAAAAACACGGAGGAATGGGAAAGAAATCCCCGCTGTTTGCTCTGAACGGATGACGATTGAGAGTTAGATTATTCGACAGGGACGCGCCTGGTAGTGCACCAACCGCAACGAGCTAGCGTTCGGTCGAGCAAGATATGCATCTGCAGTTTCGTAACTGAGCTCGTGCTTTACAGGCTGCGGACCGGTGCCTGCTTGGCAGGTTGGGCCGATGGTCTAGTACTAGTCTTCTTCTGCTTTTGTTTTTGTCCCTGGTCTTTCGGTCAATTCAGGTGTGAAACGCAAGCACGGACAGCCGGGGACAAACTCAAAATGGTCTCGGTAAATTTAATCACGAGCTCGCGTTTATTTTGGACTTTTGAATTAAGCTATGCATGCATGTCTTTCACTGCGTGGAGTTCAACAAACATGTGTGAGTTTTTTTTTTTTGTTTTGTTCGGTTGACGAGTAATGTCAAGGATACCCAAAGCTTATACGAACACTACCGGACACAGCCCCTTTGCCGAGTGCAAAAATCTTTGCCGAGTGCCAAATAGCGGGCACTCGGTAAAGAGCTATTTTGCCGAGTGCGACACTCGGCAAAGAACTACACTCGGCAAAGCCCTCTTTGCCGAGTGTCATGCACTCGGCAAATATTAACACTCGGTACATGCAACCTTGCCGAGTGCCCGCACTCGCAAAGGGGCACTCGGCAAACGCGCCCGAGGTAACGGTTCCGCCGACGTCAAATTTTGCGGGCCGCCGTTTGGCACTCGGCAAAATAAATATTTGCCGAGTGTCGCCTGCATGTGGCACTCGGCAAAGACCCACTTTGCCGAGTGCCGTCTCTAACACTCGGCAAATTTTTTTTTGACCTCCAAATTTTTTTGCGACCCTACTACGATGATCGTACTCTATGTTAGGATTTGGTACATTTTTGTGGCTCTTTGTTATACTTAGTTAATTTATTTCATTTACTAGAATTATTTGAAAATACAAATTTGAACGCACGTGCATCGAATAATGGAATTTAATGATTCAAAAATGATAGTCATGTTATTGATCAGAGTGTGAGGTCAGTATCAAGAACGGACCAAATTTGGACATCTTGTTGACTGAAACATGACCGTGAACTTGCGGGCGAAGTGTTTTTAAATTATATAAAAGCAAACAACGTCCAAAATTATGAAACTCGTGGAGATGTCATGATATCATATGTGGAGGCTGTGATAAAAATTTGAGAAGAAGTTTAGTACGCGTTATCACGTCTGATGCTTTCAAACCGTGACATCTCCACCGGGATATAAGCATTGTACTGGAGATGTCCTGGTTTGAAAGCATCGTACGTGACAACGTAAATTCTTTTTTATAAGTAATTTAGATGATATGCAAATACCTTGTTCTAAAATAAAGCCAGTTACAAATCCTTTCTTTGTGATAATGCCGGGTCCTTCGATAGCACCTATTGGTCAAATAGTGTTACCAGTAACATTTAGAGATTCTCATGATTTTCTAACAAAGTTAATCACTTTTGAAATAGTAGATTTTGAGTCAGTTTATAATACCATTTTAGGCGGACTATTACTAACTAAATTCATGGTAACTACTCATCACACCTACCAGAATATCAAAATTCTTGTTCCAGAAGGCGTCATCTCTGTGCAAGATAATCATTCTACTGCACTCATTTGTGATCGTAAATCCTTAGAGATTGCTGATCAGTTGCTATTAAGAAATCTTAATGATGCAGAAAAGCCTATAAAGGCAGACGGCTAAAAGTAACTCCCCAACCAAAGAAAGAAGTGAAGCAAGTCCTAGATAGTGCGGATTGGGTCGGGAATGGAAGAAAAATAGGAAATCGAGCTCATTACCTTCCCCTAGACAAATATAGATGTGTTTGTGTGGAAACCATCCGTCATGCCTTGTGTCCCAAGGGAGGTAATCGAGCACAATCTAGGCATACGACCTGATAAATGACCAGTGAAGTAGAAACTACCATGATTCACTCCTGATCGGCAAAATATCATTCGACAAGAGTTGGACAAGCTCTTAGATGTTGGCTTCATTCGCGAAGTTGACTACCTAGATTGGCTCACGAATCTAGTCATGGTAAATAAAACCAACTGTAAGTGGCGTATGTGCGTTGACGGTACTAATTTAAATATTGCATGTCCTAAGAATGATTTCCCTTTACCCCGCATCAACCAACTGGTCGACTCAACTACGGGGTGCGAATTGATAAGTTTTCTGTATGCTTACTCAGGCTACCATCAAATAAGTATGGCAAGAGAAGATGAAGAGAAGATTTCCTTCATCACCCCTTTCGACATCTACTGTTACGTCAAGATGTCGTTTGGGCTGAAAAACGCTGCAGCCACGTACCAGTGACTTATGCAGAAGCCTTTGTCGACCAGATAGGGCGTAATCTAGAAGCATATATAGACGATTTCGTTGAATAAAAATGGGATCCCGCAGTTGGCAGAAACCTTTAATAATTTGGCAGAAACCTTTAATAATTTGAATAAAAATGGGATCAAGTTGAGAATTTTTTAATTTGGCCCCGTGATACCACTTTAATTACAAAAATTGCCCTTTGCCATAAAAATAGCAAAACTAGCCCCCTACCAAGCGCGGAAGCACAGGAGGCCAACGCGTGGCACTTCCCGTGCTGGGGGGCGCAGAACCTCGCTGTCATGCTCCGGTGGCGCGGAAGCCGCCCAAGCCCGCACCGCGCCCTGGTTCTCTCGCTCGCCTGCGCACCTGCCCCGCTTTGGTGCCACGGTAGCCAGACCTTCCACGCTCGAGTGGTGCGGAATCCACCTGGTCCTGCAACGTTCCGCACCGGCCCTTGGTTCCCACGCCCGCCCACCATCCCTCCCCACCCCCCAAACATCGCGGGAAGTGCCTTCCGCGCTCGACAGGGGGTCACTTATGCAATTAAGGTGGCAACACGGGGGCAAATAAAAAACTTCTCAAGTTGAATCCAAAACGTGTACTTTTGGTACTTCTTCTGATAAATTACTTAGTTGCCTTGTTTGTTCTTAAGGTATTGAAGTTAATCCTAAAAAGATTTGTGCTATTGAATCTTTACGACCACCTTCAAAAGTGAAGGAGGTTCAAGGTTTAACTGGTCAAATGGTGACAGTTAGTCACTTTATTTCTCGATTAGGTGAACGTGGATTTCCTTTCTTTTAGATGATTTGAAAGAATGATAGATTTCACTGGTCAAATGTGCCAAATAAAGCCTTTGAGGATATTAAGACTTATTTAACAAGCCCATCCATATTTGTCTCACCCTACCCACCCATTGACCTATTTAATATGTAAGCGAAGTATTACATGGACCAAAGGAGCGCTACCCTCAAATCCAAAAGTTATTTTATGCTCTATTAATGGCTTCTCATAAGCTAAGATTTTTTTTTAATTACATAATATTACAGTACCATCGTCCTTGCCTTGAGAAATATTCTTCACAACCAAGAGCAACTGGTTGTATTGCTAAATGAGCAGTATAATTTGGATCATTTGATATCCATTTTGTTGCCCGACAATTAAGTCTCAGGATTTGGCAGATTTTATCGTCGATTAGACTAATTCTAAACCACATTAACAGATGGAGTCTAACCTAGACGACCACTAGACACTATATTTCAATAGCTCTCGAGAACTTAAAGGTTCGGGGGCTAGTATAGTACTAGTAATGCCACAAGATGATCAGTTACAGTATATAATCCAAATTCAATTTCTTAATACGGCGGAGTATGAAAATCATCTAGCCGGGGATGCGAGCTAGCTGGGGATGCGAGCAGCTGAGCGCCGAGGGCACGTTTGATTTTGTCAATTCAAAACATGTGCCGGATAATTTATCAGGCCGAACAACCCGGGCTGCAGAATGGTTCAGCCTAACATGCCATAAATAAGGGTGCAGACTAAGCCACCAAAAGGACAGATCAAGCGAAGGTGCATGCGGCATGCCAGTAGAACAGGAGAGATGCAAGCGAAAGAAACCAATTTAATCGTGGCGACCTAACAAGCTAGCCAGGTAGATCAGATATCGATATCTCACATCCCATGAGCAGTTTGGTTGTTGGTGATCAGATCCAAGGACAGGTTGCTCTCATGACTGTGAGCTAGCGCCTAACTGTGAAGCTGGCGCGCGTGATGCAATGCTTCGTGAGGCCCTTACATCTGCACACGATGTGAGAATATTCGCATGTTCTTGATCCTCCTTTGTGTAGATCAACCAAGCTAGCGAGTCCACGTTTGTTTTCCGTTTCAGCGCCATGACTTCGACTTGTTTCGTTGGTGAGTGCTGTTCTACAGCCTGCTAGTAGCCAGGGCGGCGAGATTTCGATCTACGATTCAGAAATGTTAGGCGGGATCTATCGTTGCAGTGTTGTACTACTAGGACTAGCATGCAAAAAACCGGCCTTATCGCACTGCATTACCTAACATATTTGGTTGGGGACTTGGTAATGTTAGAAACCGGCCGGGGACCGAGTCCCGACTCAGGTGGCTTTCTTCATCCTAAACCCTAGCGAGGTCGTGGCTATAAATAAGTGTCTATTCATTGTAAAAGATTGATCGATGGATGAAGGAATAAAGAAAGCAAAGTCCCCTACATCTCGTGTTCTATCTCTTATTCTGTTCTTGTTGTTCATGCATTGTTCTTACGATTCACGCTTGTTCACGCAGGTAATCGCTGACCGACTCGCCAAATGACGGTTCCTCAACACGTTATCGCCACGATCGACTCTCCTCGCGATCGAAAGGTAACCGTCGATGACGACGTCGAGATTGAATCGTTTTTCTAGATTGCTTTCAATTCTGCAAATTTGGCTTTCTAGATTGGTTTCCTACGGTGCAAATCCGCTCTAATCTACCGCGAGCCGACTTGAAGTCGCCGGCCAAGCCGATCGGTGGATTGCATTAAAGAGTAGATGATGATTGTACCGTAGATAGTAGATGCAATCGCATGAAAGACATCATGTGCACGGCACCGCCTGTAAGCGGCTGTCACTACCTCCGCGACACGTTACCGGTCGGCATAGTCCGCCATCACGTACCGCCACGGAGGCAACGACAGTGCCATGCCGCTAGCACGCGGCAAGCACGCACATGACGGCATGAAGCCGGGCCTCCGTTGCAATATTGTATCACATTACATTGGATTGCATCGCATACATCTGCTTTGCATGAACGAAAGACGTCACGAAGAAAAATCGCCGCGGCCTCAGAGCCGCGCCATCTTCGCCGCGCACGTAAAGCACCACGTTGCGCAGACCATGGCACCGCGCTGCGACGGCCTGGAGCCGCGCCGCCACCGCGCGATGCACGCGCTTGAAATCGAAGGCCGCCGCACGACCACCGAGCCGCGGTCCCGACGACCGCGCGAGCTCACTGCGCCTCGATGACCACCCCAGCACGGGCCTCCTCGACCACCCCGCGCGGCACCACCTCTGGCCTTGAAGCGCCGCCGCTTGTCGCTGTGCGCCCGCGCCGCCTCCGGCATTGAAGTGCCGCTGCGCGTGCTCTGCTCGAAGTCATGCCCAGTGCGCCACGCCGCCGCACGGCGACCACCTCCCCGCACCGGCTCTGTGCCCGCCTCCGCCCGCAAGCGGCGCCGGCGCCACCGCTCCCGGCCTTGAAGCCGCGCCGCCACGCCACGACTCACCCGCCGCTGCGCGTTGGCTCATGGCCGACGACGCCGCCGTCGCCCCGCACGCACGGCGCGCGCCGCCGCCCGCCTCGCCAGACGCCGCTGAAGCGGCGCCGCCTCGCGCCGCCCCATTAGCGCGTGCCACCTTGAAGTGGCGCCCGACGCCGGATCCGCCACCCGCACGGGCTCGCCGCGCCACGCCGCGCCGCGACGACACCTCCCGCCTCCGAGCCTCACGATCGCCGCAGCGCCGCCGGCAAGCCGCGCCGAGCGCCACCCCATGCTCACCGCCGCCCCATGGAAACCGCCGCGACGGCCCCATGTTCCCGCCCGCTCCGCTCCTCGTAGCGCCGCCAGACGCGGCGCACCCCTGTGACCAAACGCCTCCTCAAGGCGCCATGAAGCCGCCGTCACGGCCGCCGCTTGAAGCGGCCATCGCCGCCGCCGCCTTAAAAGAAAGGCGCCGCCGCCGCCTTCGGCGAAAGGGCGCTGGGATCGGGACTCGGTGCTAGGTTCCTACCACCTTTTTGGTGGCCACGGATTGGGCCAATGGGCCAAGGAATTGAAGGCCCAATAAGGAAAAGAAAAGGGCATGATCCGGATAAAGAAAAAAAAATAAGGGTCACGAAAGAAAAAAAAAAAAAGGGGAAATTAGAAAATATTCGAGTTTTGCAAAAGGCCCTCCGAAATCTAGAAATTACGCAAAAGTTTTCTCGAATCGAAATCTGCGTTTTAACCCACGAAAACTTGCAGTTTTCACCGAAAAGTCATTTTCCAGAAGAAAAGGGCCTCGGGAATCCGAATTTTGAATCAGTTTTCGCATTTGAAGCATGTTTAATTTTGTTATTGTTATTTCTATGCAATTCATTTATTGTATTTGCTGTTTTGATTATTTGTGATTGTTAATATTGCTTTTAATCACTGAAAATTGCAGTAAATCATGAAAAATGCATAGAAAAATACGGGAACACAAACTAGGAGTTCGAAGAGCATTATGAGAATTTTGCAACCATTTTATGCAGATTACTAGCAGTAATCCTTTGAACTTTTTGCATGAATATGAATATGACTGGCATCACGAACCAGTAGTTCGAAGAATTGACCCAACATGGCCAGATTTTGTATAAAAATTTGTATCAGTCTTCAATTTTGTGGTAATGTAATCACGGATAAGCAGAAGATGGAGAAGATTTCTCTACCTTTCACCCGAACGCGGTGCAATCCGCAAGCAACTATCGTCAAGACGGCTACATGAAGTATGCCAAATTAATTGACATCATGCAAGTTGCAGAAACTCAAGATGATATTCTAAGAAAGAACTTCATCTCGCAACCACCTAGTAGCAATGTTGGCCATGAAGCCACTCCTAGCAGCTACAAGGTGATGAAGCCTCTCACGAATGAGAGGAACAAGAAGGGTAAGGTCGTGCGTCGCACATTATTGATGTTTTCCAGTCTAAGAAGAAAGGCAAATGATAGCATGAGGCACACCTCGCCATTGCAGGCACAGAGGATTCACATCCATTAGTTGCACTTATGAATGTGGACAGCCCAGTAGCAGCCCCCATCATCCCTCCTTTGATATCGCGGCGCCACACCGTAGTCGCTAAAAGGAGAAGATCGTGCATGGAGCCGATTGAGGCAGAAGTTCCTGAATACTTCGTCTATTAGATCTAGTGCACGCATTGCACTCGAATCTTTTATAGTAACCTGCAGTTTGCAATTGAAGCAGAATTTTGAATTATTGAATAATGGTTGCAAGCTCTAGCGAGCAAAACATTAAATTCTTATCATGAGTTACGCAAGGCTTATTTTCCGTCTTTATAATAGCAAGTTATGTTCTGATATTTGAAGTATTTTATTTATGTGTTGCTTGCTTTCTGCTACATATTAATAAAATACATTATATTAGAACGCGTGTGGCGCCCTTTTGGAGGAAGTGTGCTTAGCATGTAGCGGCACAACGAATACCATCTGAGAAAGCAATTTTTTCAAGTCGATCGGCAAGAATGTCGATAGTCTTACGACAATCGCAGGCAGCGATACTTGTATAATAGGCTCAGGAAGGGCCATAATTATACTCCCAATGGACACAACTTTGGTCATTGAAGAAGACTTGTTGTACCCAGAATCGACTAGAACTCTCAAGGATATTTGCGCTAACAGCTTCGTGTAGAGATCAAGAAGAGTATGGCATGCAGAATACTGCTCATTACAAAGCGTGAAGAAAGTGAAAAATAGCATTAGAATGTCTTCCTTCATATGAAACTGGGCTATACTACACTAATTTTAAGGCATCTGCAGCCTATACTGCCTTGAAAATCGAATTTAGAAGCTCTGAACTTTTCTATCTCTGGCATGATAGATTATGCTGACTAGGTCTTAGGATAATGAGAGATATTATTAACAATTCACACAGACATAATATGAATGTAAAGAATTTCCCGAATCAGGAAGATTTTGTGTGCCCCGCATGTGCCACCGGAAAATTAATTACTAGACCTTCCGCTCTAAAAGCGAAAGATGAAGTCCCTGCATCCCTGGACCGTATCCTGGGAGAACTTTTTGCGGTCCTATACAGCCCCTGTAAGGGCCATTTAGGTCTTTTATAGTGCTCATCAATGCTTCCTCGGAATGGTCGCACGTATGTTTATTGTCTACGAGAAACCATGCTTTTGCAAAGCCAATCTCGTAGATAACTAAATTAGAAATATTTTCCCTGATCATCATATGAAGTCCACCTGAATGGACAACGCCGGAGAATGTACTTCGAAGGCATCTGATGATTATTGTATGAAAATGGGAATTAAAGTTGAGCATTCTATACCGCACATCCGCACCCAGAATGGACTAGCAGAACTTTGAAGAATTGTAATTTACCAACTATATGTTGGGGACACGCATCTCCGCTCGTAGTGACTCTTATCAATTTTAGACCGTCGGCCTATAACATCCATCCAACTATGCAACTAGCGCAAGGGTCAGCACTGAAAACTTCTCATCTTCGCATGTTGGTTTACAAGGGTTATATACCTATACCATCACCGCAGCGAACTGCAATGGGTCTTCTCCGAAAGTCTGGGATATACGTTGGTTATGAGACAGCATCCATAATCAAATATTTGGACCATATGACTGGAGATTTGAATAATGCCCGATTCGCTGATAATACATTAGATGAGGTTAGTTTCCCGTCATTAGGGGGAGGAAATCAACCCTTGATGATAATGTCGGGAAATAATTGAAGTCTAGAAGACAATTGAAGTCCAGAAAATAATTGATTTGCAAGTATTAGCGAATCAACTGTCAGACTACTTTAGTGATTTGAAGAGCGTGAATAAGTAGCATTTTCCTGGCAAGCAATGCACCGAGAGGGTTGAAATACCATTGAAGGTATCCCTAATCCCGCCCGAGGCCTCGTAATAAAGGGCGAGAACTCCGGTCCTCGAATTGAAGTAACCGGGGACGCCTGGTGAAAAAGGATAAGAAGGACTTGACACAGCCGATCACCGAAGTGCCCCAGAACTAGCATCGGTATGGAACCTTCAGAAAAGGCATACCAGAATTAAACATCCCCATGAAGGGAGACATCAGCATGGATGTGTGCGCACACATCGGAGCTGAAAAACTAAAGGGACTTGCCCCGCAATTGGAAGCAGCGGTGAGCAAGTAGAAGCATTAAAAGAATCGCCCCTTGAAGAAATAGTTATAAACTTTATGACCTCTGGGAATCTTTGAATATGACAACAGCCAATGTCGACATTTACTTTGCAAAGAAATTTGCCACAATCATCAATCTTGATTCAGAGTCTGCATCGCTCGCTAAATGAAAGAAAAGATCAGATTGAGAAGATTGGAAGAAGGCAATAGAAACTGAATTATTCTCTCCGAATAAAAGAAAGACGTTTGGGCCTGTAAGCCGCACGTCTCCCCTTGTGCACCTCAGTAAGGTATAAGTGGGTATTTGTTCGAAGAGAAATGAAAAGAAGCAAGGCTCGTTGTACAAGTTTTCATTGGACATCCGAAGATGATTATGAAGAAACATATTCCCGGTCATGGGCGAACTCCCTTTAAATATTTATCTCAATGGCGGTGAACTTGAAGTTTGAAGTGAAATTGATGGATGGGGTACCAAAGATACCTTTATGAAATATTGGATTCAGACATTTATATGAAGATACCTGAATGTATCACTGTCCCGAATCAAAACAGAGCAAATAGAAATATGTACAGTGTGAAACTCAGAAAGTCATTGTACGAACTTAAGCAATCAGGCAGAATGTGGTATAATCGCTTGAAGCGACTTTCTATGCAAGAAAGGCTACACGAACAATGAGAATAATCTCTGTGTATTTATACGACAATCCCAGAATGGATTTTGTATAATCTCAGTGTATGAAAATGATCTGAATATCATTGGAACCCTGAAGGATATTAAGAAAGCAAGCTCTTACCTGGAGTCAGAGTCCGAAAAGAAAGGTTTGGGTAAAACCAAATATTGCTTAGGCTTGCAGCTTGAGAATGCCCTGAAGGGATATTAGTGCATCATCACCTACACTCGTAAGGTGTTAGAAAGGTTCGACTTTGCAAAGGCGTACCCTTTGAAAGTGCCAATGGTCGGGAGATCTTTGCAGCAAGACAAAGACCCGTACAGACCTAAAGAAGAGGGGGAGGAAGTCCTGGGACCGGAATTCCCATATTTAAGTGTGATAGAAACACTCATGTATTGAATAAACTGTACTAGACTAGGCATTGCATTTGCCGTGAACCTATTAGTAAGGTATAGTACAGAACCTACCAAAGACATTGGCAGGGAATGAAGGACATCTCCCGATATCTCTAAGGAAGCAAAGAACTTGGTCTGTTCTACAGAAAGAATAAAGACTTAACTATGAATGGCAATGCAGATAACGGGTACTTGTAGGACCCGCATACAGCCAAATAGCAAACATGCTATGTATTCCTATGTGGTGGAACCGTAATTCCATAAAATCGTCTAAGCAGTGTCTTGTACCGATTTCGACGAACCACTCGGAAACAATAGCACTACACGAGGCCTCATGAGAATGTGCTTGGCCAGCGGATGATTCACTACATCCAGCGATTATGTGGATTGAATACCGCACAAACTCCCACTATTATCTATGAAGATAATGCGACTTGTGTTGCACAAGTGCGGATGGGTTATTGTGAAGAATCCTCTTACAAAGCATATCAACCCCAAGTTCTTCTATGCTCATGAATTGCAAAAGATGAACTTAATCAAAGCATCGCATACTAGGTCATGTGAGAATCTTGCAGATTTATTCACTAAGTCACTTCCAGTCTAGCTTTGAAAGATGCATATGTGGAATTGGAATGATGAGACTTAGAGAAGTGCAGATCTGGGGAGAACCTTCACGAACTCATTACTAAAGCTTGATCACGAAGACCGAGTACCCAAAAGGTAAATCACGGAGATTAAATGAAATTGGGTGGATTGTACTCTTTTTCCTTGACGAGTTTTCACGAAGTTTCTCGGCTAAGGTTTTTAATGAGGCAATTAGTGCAAAGATAGCGAACATGATTCATGTACTCTTTCTCCAAATTTTTCTCACCTGGGTTTTATGGAGTTTTGATGAGACATGGACATGAAGGATGAGTGCCCAAGGGGAGTGTTAGGAAACCGGCCCGGACCGGAGTCCACGCCCAAGGTGGGCTCTTCATCCTAAACCCTAGCAGGTCGTAGCCTATAAATAGGGGGTACTATTCATTGTAAAAGATTGATCGATGGATGAAGGAATAAAGAGAAACAAGAAGTCCCCCTACATCTCTGTGTTCTATCTCTTATTCTGTTCTTGTTGTTCATGCATTGTTCTTACGATTCTACGCTTGTCTACGAGGTAATCGCTCGGACTGGACTCGCCAGCGACGGTTCCTCAACAGGTAAATCAAGTTTGTGCCAGTAAACGCATGGTAGGTAAAATTTTCTGTTTCCACTCGAGTTGTTCGTAACTCAGTTGTGAATGTCATCATTAGAACTACACTAATCTCCTCGAGTATCATTCGTACAGAGTAGATCAAAGACGAATCTGAGGATTTTGAACAGCCATCTCCACCCGTCCACAGTGCCACACCAACCATCCAGAAAGGCGAAGGCGAAGGCGAAGGCGAAGGCAAGGCGAAGATTTGATTGGATCGGGTCTCTGTTAAAGGCATCCTCGAGTTGACTTCCAATTGATCAAGACAAGTCCACTCAAAATCTCAAATAGTACGCATAGTAGCAGTACAGATCGCATCAGCTCGCCACCAACGCGACGTCATGCTGATGCACCGTATAATCACACGTGAATACATGATTAGCCCTGTTCCAGTATTCCGTACGTAAAGGCTGATTGGAGAACAGATCTGCCTACTTTACTAAAAAGAGGGGATGGATTGCTGTTCGTGAACAAATTCGATCCTGATCGGTTGGAAGCACGAGCTAATCTCGACGTCACTCCTGTAACCTGTTTCGCATGATCCAATTTGGCCTCGAACTGTCACACGATTGATCGATGGATTTGCAACGTAAAGCATACGCGCACGAAGTGTACCGACTGGTTGGTCGCCAAAGAATTGAAAACTTGAAATTTGGCCGAAAATGGATTTGATTACTCTATTTCTGTTACAAACATGATTGAATCTCACTGTTTCAGTCCCGGCAGAATCAAACGGGTGTGAGATTTTATTTCTACCACTACCTAAATGCACATGATAGAAGTAACTGTCCTGCCAACGGGAGGCATCGATTGCTCCTGCGTTGCACCGGAGATCGTTGCTGCCATCCGCAGCAACGACAAATTGCTCAAACTCTGCGTCTGATGCTTCGGCCCAGACGAAGTAGTCCGGATCAGCCGCGTCATCGGCCGGCGGCGTGTCGGGGACCTCGGAGCTCTCGTTGTGCACGTCGATCCAGCCTTCGTCGGAGTCCCAGTCCGGCAAGGCCGAGATGGCGCACGCCAATGCCCCGATCCTCTCGGCGGGGGTCGTTGACATCTCGTCCGCCTCGTCATCGGTGCCCGAGTCCCATAATGCATCGTGCAGTGTGCTCTTGGGGGACGCCCATTCTTGCTTCGCCGGCTCCGCCTTGCAGTCGCGGACGGTGGCGGAGGCAATGAACGGGTGTTCCAAGAGCTGTGCCGCCGTGGACCGGTCGCTGGGGTGCCTCCTGAAGCACCCGTCCAAGAAGTCCTTGGCCTCCGCCGACAGCCACCCGGGCACCTCCGGCACGGCGTCCGTGTACCCGATCCGGTGGACCAAGGCAAGGAGATCGTCCATGTCGCTCCACGGGGCGCGGCCGGTGGCCATCTCGATGACGGTGCAGCCCAGCGCCCAGACGTCGGCCGCAGGGCCCTGCTCCTCCCCGCGAATCACCTCCGGCGCCATGAACGCCGGCGTGCCGCCGATCGGCAGCACGGAATCCATGGCCCTCGCGCAACCGAAGTCAGTCAGCCTTGCCTGGCCGTCGCCGCCGATCACCACGTTCCTTGACTTGACGTCCCCGTGCACCAGCGACCTCGCGTGGAGGTACGCCAGCCCCCTCGCCACATCCCCGGCGTACGCCCGGATGGCGGGCTCCGGGAGGCGCCCACCGCTCCTCGCGGCCTCGTAGGCGAGCGACCCGCCGGGCGCGAACTCGAGGAAGAGCTGGTACTCGCCGCCCGCCGCGGCGCGTGACCCGAGGCAGGGGACGATGTGCGGCGAGCAGAGCCCGGAGAGCACGCGCCCCTCGCGCCGCAGCTGCGCCGCGCCACCGGCGCCGGCCGACTTGACGGCCAGGAGCTTCCCGGAGTCGTCGTCGGACGCGAGCCAGACGACGGCGCCGGACGCGCCGCGGCCGAGCGTGCGGACCCGCCTGAGCTGCTTCACCATGGTGGCATCCATTCTTGGTGAGTTTCGATTGTGGATTGGTTGGGGTCTGGGAGGAATTGTAGGAAGCGAAGAAGCGGATGGGAACGGTGTGTGAGACTTGTGCTTTCTGCGTGGGGAGTGGCGTGCGGAGAGATGAGGAGAGGAGAGGTGTATTTGTACGGTCCGCTTGGGTGCGTGGAACACGTGCGGAAACCGAGCAGGGGAGGGAGGAGGGAGGAAATAGACAGCGTGCGTTTCGAGCGCGGCTGCCTGAACCTGAAAGCCTCGCGGCCCTGGCTGAAAGGAAGGTGTAACGAACTTGTGTAGGTCCAATTATGGTTGTGGTTTTCCGGCGTTTTTCTGCTGCCTTTTTTGTTTGACGGATCGGATCGGATCGGGATCGCTGCAGGGGCAGGTGCACGAGCGCCTGAACATCTAGTATGGGTTAATTGACAAAGCACACGAGCCTTATTATATGATTTAGTTTAGTACATGATACTGCTACTGCTGCTTCGTTAAGTATCTGGCTGAACAGTCGTAATCTTGACGTCACTGTGTGCTCCATCCAACGTATAAGGCCTGCTTGTGCTCGATGCATCGTGTTATCTTCTCTCTTCTATGATCTTTCCTCTGTGTGCTTCGTGGTAACGTCCCGGTCTTGTCCTGGGCATTTTTCACCTTGATCTTCTTGCGACGTGGAGATGTCTCGGAGTACGGGCTGCCGTGAGGGCAAGACAAGTCCATTGCCACAGCTATTCCGGGCAGCACGTTTTGTTCGGCAGGTGTCAAATTACATGGGCACTCGGCGGAATATTCGACTATTTATTGGGGGATAAGCTTCACTGATCTTTTCAGCGGAAACGGATCACCTGCGTTGTTGACATTAGAATATTGTTTTCACCGTATCGTATCGTACGATTCAAAATGAATGATCTAAATTGATACTATAGTACCTAAAAGAGCAATAAAATCACTATAGTAAATTTTTAATACACTAAATATGCATTATTTCTATAGTTTTACTCAAAACACTGTTCACATATTGTTCTCGCTAAAGTACCCTAGCAACAGAGAATCCGGATGCCATGCATAGAGTTTGGCTGAAGGACTAGTCACCTCATGTATCCGGTGTTACAATTTTTTAGGGTAAGCACATGCACCGGATAATAGCTGTCGTCTTTGATGTATACTTGAGGGGATTTCTGGTCTATTTCAGCTGGAAAGTTTTTCCCATAAAAACGTCTAATCCTCTTCATGCAGTTCGAAAAAACGTCTAATCCTCTTCATGCAGTTCGTGTTGATTAGGCCATTGAGTCAATGTTTCGTTAGTTGCCCAAAGAGTGTACTGCCCTCTGTTTCTCTGCTAGTCCATTCCATTCTCTTCACACATCACTACTTACGCATGCATGCCTAATATCTTGGTTCCAATAAATGACAGAGAAATTGAGTCAAAAATATGGGGTTGTTTGGTTCATGACTCTAAAGAACCAAGTAAAAATTTGGCAAAATAAATGTTGTTTGAGTTACGGTCAAATTATTTTTTGGTGTTACCAAAATTTTGGTGAACGATTTCTTCACCCTTGCATTGCCAGCTTGTGACATTTATTTCACTGACGTTGTCAAATTTTTGTTAGTATTACCGAATATTGTTGACACTGAACCAAACAGGTTTATCACTATCCTACTGTTGAGAAAGTTTGTGGCCCATGTCCTCTCACAATTGCACCTTGCCAATCATGCATGCACTTGCGGAAGGCTTCCAAGTCGATTTTAATATCGGTAACTGACTGTTTGCGCTTACAATTAACGCAAACCACATCTTGACCCTTCCTACACCAACCATCCTTGCACTGAAGATTCGTTGAACCTTTCTGTAAAAAAAGATTAGTTGAACCTTCTGCTTTCTCAGTTAGCATTCTTTCTGTACATGTGCCTATGAAGTTTTTTTTGGGAGGATGTGTCTATGAACTTTGCCTATGCTGAAGAATCAAATAATGAAATTAAATTACCTTTGACTGGAATTGTTTGACATGCAAAGACTTCCTCTGCTCGAAAGACAGCCGTTGAAAACATATATATTATTATTTATTTATTTATTGAAGGAAAGAGGCAGGAGAGCTGCCTTTGCATTAATAAAGTAGGAGAAAACAAGATTAAAAAAATACACACCGACAGGGAAAAAAAAATCCCCAATAGGAGGGCAAACGCAACTGAGACGCGCCAAACAACACTCTAACAGCAACTCCAGAGCTAGAGACACCAACTAGCCAACTCTATCCACACCCTAACACCATCCAACTCTGTCGCACACACATCAAAGCTAAGGGAAAGACAACAACACCCATCCGACCCATAGGAGCTTCAGACTGGTTGAACCGGACAGGGAAGAGGATCTTCCTAACACCGACTTGAGAGAAAAATAGAAACAAGCTGCAGGTTGGTCCACACGCTGCCAGGGCTACCAGCGAGGAGCTTCAAGCGAATTGGTGATGGTGCGGTACTTCCTCTAGCAGTAACAATGGACGATGCAGAACTGATGGACGACGGCTCACTCCTCTACCCCTCCACCCGCGCGGCACAATCGCTGGTGGACTAGACCAACTGCTACGAATGAGATCTCCGAGACAATCGTCTTGCGCCTCGAGACGACACTTCAGCGGCAACAGCCCTCTCCTCGGGCTCTTCCACCGGCAACAACACCCTATCCGTGCTCTTCCAATGGGCGTCCTACTCCTCAGGACACAGCCTACACTCGGGGCGTCTCTGACATAACAGCAGGCAAATCCGACCTTCTCTTCTCCGCCTCGCGCAGAACGGCGAGCTCACAACGAGATCCTGGGGATGGGGGTTCTAGAGCCGGGGATGAGTGGATTTCTGGCAGGATGGACTCTGGGTAGACTTGGCGGCAGATGTGCCCTTGTAAGGCGACAGCGACGGTTTTCCTCAGCGCCGGTGGTTGGCAAACTCCCACGATGGGCCCACGGCCGCTGTGGCCACCCCGGCCAGCACCGTAGGGGGTGGACCTCTCCGGCGTGGAGCACCGAGGAACACACGGGGCAAGCAAAAGGCGGTGATGGTCCCAGGTAAGCGGCGGCGGCGGCGACTCCATGCGCGGCGAGGGCCACCTGGCTCCTGCAAAGACGACGACGGCCTCGAAGAGGCGTAGGCGGCAGCTCCCTGCGCAACGGGGAGCCTCTCGGCACGAGAGAAGTCGGCGGCTTCCCTCCTCGGCTGCAACGATGGGTGTTGGTCACCCCTGGGAGGCGCGGAACCGATGACCGAGGGGGGGGGCGCTAGCAACCCGAGAGCCTCGGCGACCGTGGAGGTGAGCTTGTTCATCAAGGAGTCCCGCCGTGCAAGGCCACTCCGCCTCCTCGTCTTTGGAATCCGTATCCACCGACGGCACCACCGCGGACTTGTCGAGGAGCTCCCTCGTGAGCTCCTCCCCGAGGTCATCGCGCCGAAACCTGCTCTCGTCCGACTGGGGGCCAGATCTAGATCTGGCCTGCCGGGGGGATGCCGGCGACCCGAGGACTTCGGCCGAGGGGGAAGTGCCGCACTAAGACTCGGAGGTACGTCGGGAACTCACCGCCTCTGCAACGGCAGACGCCACCGCACCCTCAGCGGGAGGAGGAAGAGAGGGGGAGGGGGGGGGAGGGGGAGGGAGTGGAGGAAGGAGGAGGAGGGAAGGTTCGGGAGGGGGGATGGGGGGCCGCTGCCGGTGTCGGAGCACCGGCGACGGCCGGCGGGGGCTCTGGGAGGGGGCGGCGTCGCCTCCCGGGTCGCCTAAACGAGCGACACTGGAGTGAGCGAGCTTCAGTGCGTCTTTTTGAAAACACATATATAGTCTACTGTAACATGAACCTGTGGACTGTGGACCTGGAAGATGAGATTTTTATCATGCTGTATTGCAGATTTGGATCATCATGGTTTGTGTTCACTTCCTATGAAATAGTTTCTCCTGGAATACTCGGAGTAGTAATTGATTGCATGCAACCCGAAACACGTCGAACATTGCGAGGCAGAAATACAGCTCTATTATTGATTTATGCGGATCTAATTTGTTATTTGAATATCTTTATATACGCTGTATATTGTGTCTAACTGTGTACTGTGGCGCAGGGTTTCGAAAATCATCTTATTTAGACAGCTGGGAATTGACGGTTCCCAGAGTTTGTTGGAAAAACGTCAGATCGTCTCAAATCGGTCGAAGTCGTGAAAGACAGCAAGAATCGGTCATAAATCAGAGTTAAACCCAGCCGTTGAGCGGTCAGGGAACCGGCAACAGTTTCTACTCTATCCGCCCCTTGGAAGAAGAAATGTGTACAACATGCACATAGAAGGTCATGAAGGGACGAATTTTTTTGTGCAAAATCAGATTTCATTGCTCTTTTCCCGTTACAATGACAGCCAAATTTCACAGTTTTGCTGCCGTGACAGGCAATCGGGCACAAAGGTTTATCACTACCCACGTTGGCAGTCAAATAACTCTCGTACTCAACGAAATCATGTGCACCTCCTACATTCCGCACAAGATAGTTACCGCCATCCACATCAGCGAAATGGGGATCAATCTCAGCATTGGCGAATGTATAGTTACCGCCATCCACATCAGCGAAATGGAGATCAATCTCAGCATCCAAAGCTTCACTCCAAGCCCCGAAATTTGCACCCACCATCACCATGGGCGCCGGTGCTTCTGTGACTTCAGTGTGTTCGCTGTGCACGTCGATCCAACCATGGTCGGAATCCCAGTCCGGCAAGACTGAGCAAGGGCTCGCCAATGAGCAGATCCTCTGGGTCGCGCTTTCTAACATCTCCTCGACTTCATCTTCATCGTCCGACTCCCAGAATGCCGCGTGCAGTGTACTCTTGGGGGACATCCAATCGTGCTTCGCCGCCTCTGCCTCGACGTCGCAGAAGGCGGACGCAAGAAACGGGTGTTCCAGTAGCTGCGCGGCGGTGGACCGGTCGCGGGGGTTTCTTGCCAAGCACTTGCCCAAGAAGTCCTTGGCCTCCGGCGACAGCCACCCGGGCACCTCCGGCACGGCGTTCGTGTACCCGATCCTGTGGACCGCCGCGAAGACGTCGTCCATGTCGCTCCACGGGGCGCGGCCCGTGGCCATCTCTATGACGGTGCAGCCGAGCGCCCAAACGTCGGCCGCCGGCCCCTGCTCCTCCCCGCGAGCCACCTCCGGCGCCATGAACGCCGGTGTGCCGCCGATCGCCCGCTCGGAGTCCGTTCTTCTCGCGCATCCGAAGTCCGCAAGCTTGGCTCGCCCGTCGGCGCCGACCATGATATTCCTTGGCTTGACGTCCCCGTGCACCAGCGAATTCACGTGGAGGTAGGCCAGCCCCCTCGCCACGTCCGCCGCGTACGCCCGGATGGCGCGCTCCGGGAGGCGCCCCCCGCTCCTCGCGGCCTCGTCGGCGAGCGAGCCGCCCGGCGCGAACTCGAGGAAGAGCTGGTACTCCCCGCCCGCCGCGGCGCGCGAGCCGAGGCACGGGACGATGTGCGGCGAGCGGAGCCCCGACAGGACGCGCCCCTCGCGCCGCAGCTGCTCCGCCCCGTCGGCCCCGGCCGACTTGACCGCCAACAGCTCCCCGGAGGCGTCGTCCGAGGCGAGCCAGACGACGGCGCCCGACGCGCCGCGGCCGAGCGTGCGGAGCCGCCGGAGCTGCTTCACCACGGTGGTGGCATCCATTCCTGAAGGATCCCGAGTGTTCTAGTCCGGGAGGATATCGTAGTGTGGGAATTGCGCTGCGTGGTGTGGGAATTGTGACTTGTGAGCCCGTGAGGTGAGGAGTGGCGAGGGGGATGGCGCGTATTTGTATGGCTACTTGTACGTGCGATGCGTGGAACACGTGCGGGGGGGAGAGAGCGAGTAGCAGCAGCGCATGGTCAAATTCTGGCGCCAGGCGCGCGGCGGCTACGATTCCTCCCTCCTTGTGGGACGTTCGACTTCGGGTGATGTTTCCTTCCTGCATGACGGATCGGAGGACGGAGGTTGGTGCTGGTAGGTGGCTAGCCAGGTGCACATATCCCGAGGATAAATCCAGTTGATGTGCGCATATTCGGTGACTGCTAAATCTAGTCTGAGCTCTGAGCTAATCGTGGCCCTCTACTTTGAAGTCGTACTAACCTAACTGGAACTTTCGAATTAACTGCACGTTGATCTTGTGGATAAGCCCTTACTAGTGTTTTACTCGATTCTTTCTTATTTTCTCTTCACTCTGTGACGAACTTGCCTATTCTCGACGTCGATCGACTTGTTTCGTTGGAAGGGATCATTCCATGGGGTAAAAAACCAAGAGCCATGTCGTGAAAAAAAAAAAGCGACCAAAGTCGTACGAACGCGATGAGGTGATCAACGGACGTAAGCAAGCAGTATCCGGAAGAAATGATGTCAGACTCAGGCTGCGAGTTGCCGAAAGGAGCGCAGGAAAAAGCCCGGATGTTTCGCCCCCTCACTAGCAGTCGGCAGATGAGCCCACCCACGGCGGCCCTCTCCCGGCGACTTGGCTCTCCGGTCTCACTTGGCCGTTGGAATTTCCAGCGGCCTGGCCCTTACCAGAGGTCAACCAGTAGAGCAATCCAAAAGGTTCATGTACCTCCCGGACAAGAGAATTTACGAATGTTCAATGTACATGTCATTTTCGCAGAGAACATCTCGCCTTGCAAGCACAGAAGCACTTGATGGAGACGCTCCAGCACGTTTAGCATTAGATACTGCGGAAGTTGACAATAAAAATATCTTGACCAGTTACCATTTACTGACTTTGATGCGCACTTGCACTCGAGATTCATTGGATATTTTGTGTTTATACTTTTGTAGACTCGCCTTTCTTCGTTCTTTATTTTTTTTTTTTAAAAAAACATTAGCCTGCGTCGAAGAGTCACAATGCATTTTTTCCGTTTGTATAAAAAACACTTGCCTGTTGGAAGAGCCAGAATTGCATCTTTGACCTGCATGGAGATGTTGAGATCAAATCATCAATAGCAAGCAGAGACATTTTGCCACATCAGACCCAAATTTGGATAAGGTCTATGCGATTAAGCGTTGTATTTGTACTAGCTCAAAGGATGCATTAAGAAACACCTAATTCTAACATGTTGAGTTCAATGATCTTTACCTTTTCATAGCACGTTGTGAATGACTTTTCTACTGCTTAACTGTGCACTCTAGCCACCTAACACCCACGAATGTCTCACTGATGAAGTGCCAAGCCCCGAGTGCACAGCAGTCTGAAACATGTGGGGGTATCGTTCTATATTCGGATCTCACTTCTGATGAATCTTAGTAACCAACTAACCTTGCATCCTTGTTGCTCAGCCTCCCAAAAAAAGTGCTAATTAGCATTACCCCAGATCGATCTAAAGCTTAAAATGGAGTGCACACCGAACATATGTGGATACGCACTAGTGTTAAAATGGGCACGTTTGAATTTCTTTTGCAGTTGTGGCACCCAGCACCGAATACGGTGGACGAGAGTGTACTTCATGCGTTACGGTTGATCTCTAACTGTGGATCTCGTGCTCTAGCATACAAGAGGAAATGAGATGGAAGGTACCTGCTGTAAGGCTCTTAAAAGATTGATCTGGAAACAGTATTTGATTTATGATCTGTTTTCTATAGCACGTTGTGCTTGACTTTTTTTTGGCATGCATCTGCGTACTGCTTGCGGCGCCTTGGGTCGCCTAGCATATTTCCAAGTATCGTACATCATTTAACATCAGAGATAAATATAAAAAAATCGCACTACACCGTTCAGCTGAAAAGCAGAACGGGCAATGAGACTCAAAACCACGGATGACGTGCGCGACGACGCAGTGGTAATTAGCCAGCAGCAGTTTTCTGCCAATGCTTGCATTCCAAGTTTCCAACACCGCTACCGGACATCGATAAATTGCCACTTGCCAGTTCAATATCGCCGTGAGAACATTAGACATGCGGCGGGTCGAAGAAAGAAACTAATTGCTCAATAGGAGTCCAATTGCCGAATTGTGCAGCCTGTGTAATGTGGACGCCCCCGAAACAAGACTCATAAAGCGAGTCAAACCAATGGGGGAGGTAGGGGTGAAAACGGATCGAATACAGAAGAATAATAGCATTGTTATTTTTTTAATTTTTTCTTGAATTCGAATACGGATATGAATACGGAGTAAATACGAATCGAAATGAATACGGTCGTGGATATTTTTCGAAACATGAAAACCCCTTAAATTGTATGTCAGAAATTAACGAAACATATAACTAGTTTATTTGATGCAAACATTCATGAATTATTCATATTTTCAGCAACTATACATAAGATTGGCACTAGCAAACTGCATTAACTAATTCATCACAAAAATAACACTTAGTTTACCATATTTAGCTCATAAGTTATAACTCATAAAGTCATAAATCATCACGCATTCACACTTAATTCATCACATACATAAAACTTAATTCACACTAACATCGATCAAGTTGGATGGTTAATCTATACGCAAATGATCATAACATCCCAAAGTATGTTACTAACAATAAAATTAATAAAGTTATTATTTTATTGGATTTTCTGAGATTTAAAATAATTTTCTTGGTTAAAAAGAAAAAATAATAAAATAAAATCAATTATTTAATTTTCTAGTTTTTAATGTCAAAAATAATATTTATTGAGTTTTTGGAATTTTATTGGATTTAAAGTGAAAATAATTAATTAATTTTTTGAATTTTTTGGATTTTAAAAAGGTTTTTACTGTTTTTAAAAATTTAAAAAGAACGCTTAGTACCCCATCCCGTCGAACCGAAGGAATAAATTTGATGGCTTTATTAGCTATGAAAGTAATTGCTAGATGGGGCGATTGCATTAGCCAGAAGCGAAGCTTATGCGCTTTGCACTATTATCTAGCGTAAGTGGCAGAACAACCAATGCTTTTCACCTGGGTTAGGGCATGTACAATAGAGTGATATCAGCCGTTTATAATCTTTATCATGTAAGATTTTTTGTGATATGGATGAGAGAGGAGGAGGAGAGAAGTAGAAACCGTCTAGCATGCAACAGACGGTCTATAAGGTCCTTATAGACGTCACTTTTGTTATTGTATCTATGTCGTCTGTAACTCACATGTTTTGTGGCCTCATTTTATGGGGGACATATATAGATAACTTAAAGACAACTCATTGTATGAGTTGTGTTTAGTTTTATCAACAGGTGATATGTAAGATACTACAAACAACCACTCGACGGTGGTTAGTCCTCAATATTTTCAATTTGAACATTCTCGCTTTGAAGAAATCGCTCATTGCTCTCATAGGAAAATAATCCTCAAAGAATGAAGCATCTCTAGACTCCATTGAGTTGTGTTTGAATTATCAGCGGTGATATGTAAGATACTGAAACAACACTATCTGCATACTAGTGCATATATAGATAACAAGACAACTCATTGTATGATTTGGTTTATCAACGGTGATATGTAAGATACTACAAACAACCACTATAAGTACTTAGCGGAACAAGCCTCCGCCTCATAGCCTTTACCAACAAAATTCCGAACTTAGACATTACAATTTTATTTGACTCAAAGACTAGCTTATAAACCGTCCATATATAGAACAACCACTAAAGACATTCAGTGTATGAGTTGTGTTTAGTTATCAACAGTGATATGTAAGATACTACAAACAACCAAGAACGAAACATGCGACCCGCTTCCATTAGGACGGAGAAGCCCTCGCCACGCTCGTAAGAAGAAAACAAGAAAATATCGAACATACGTGAACATTAGCACCGTGATCAACCCACCAATCGTGGATTAAGATACTACAAACAACCACTATCTATACTAGCAGTATATGCTACGCTTGATGCCTTCTTCTTGGTCGTTCACCATCTCGCTATATGAAATGACATTTTTCGCCATATGACCGCTTTTTCCCACACACAAAGCAGTGATGTTCTATCTATACTAGTGTATATGCCCTTATGCGTATCTTCACCACCCGGATTTGCTGAGTGCCTGCGCTCGCACGTACGCAGGCAGGTAGTTGGATAAGAGGCCGCGTTCATCCGTCCTTTGATCCGAGCCGTCGATGTTGTGATCCAACCGCCCAAACCACGGTATCCTCCTCTGAATTTCTTTTTGGGGCCGGGGATGTGTGTGGCTGACTGACTACTCTAAAAAGTCATGCATCTGCGTACTGCTTGCGGCGCCTTGGGTCGCCTAGCATGCGTTTCTGGGGTCTTAATTTTCCATTTGCTGTGCCCTGATCGTATGAATCACTACTCGAAAGAAATTGTCATCCCAAATTGATGTACCCGTCTGTCCATCTTTAAGTATTTGATATTTCCAAGTGTCGTACATCATTTAACATCAGAGAAAAAAATCGCACTACACCATTCAGCTGAAAAGCTGAACGGGCAATGAGAGATGAGACTCAAGACCACGGACGACGTGAGCGACGACGCAGTGGTAATTAGCCAGCAGCAGTTTTCTGCCAATGCTCGCATTCCATCACCACTACCGGAGATCGATAAATTGCCACTTGCCAGTTCAATATCGCCATGAGAACATTAGACATGCGGCGGGTCGAAGAAAGAAACTAATTGCTCATCAGAAGTCCAATTGCCGAATTGTGCAGCCTGTGGAATGTGGACGCCCCCCGAAACAAGACTGTCATAAAGCGAGTCAAACCAATGGGGGAGGTTCCGAGGTAGGTACTGATCGAGGTACGTAGGTAGGCTACCGGCAGAATAGGTGTATCTGGACGCATCAGCCATGCATGCACAGTGACGGGTGGCACGGCGAGAAACTTCTCCTGTCACATCGCAAATGATACGCCAGCCTCAGCTAGCCCAGAGCGGCATTCGCTGTATCCACTAGGTTCGATTAACCTGGAGGCCTGGGCAAGCTCAAGAAGGACCGGGCAGATAAGCGCCATGGGGGTATCCCGTGGCGAAATTCGTTTCGCGCCGTGATTTTCCCGTGTCCACTGGCCCGAGGAGCCGCGCGCGGCCGGCGGGCGTGCAGGGGTTTCGGCCGCCGGCGGATTGGCAAGCCATCAACCAATCATTCGTGGATCGTGGCGACTGGAAGCCCACGTTCGCGCTTCGTGGCGCACCGTTTTGTTTTCTTCGTTTCGGCCGCTCCCGCCGTCCTGCGGGCTACAGAGTACAGACCACGTTTGCGCCAGCCGCCAGTGCGGCGCGGCTATATGGGCCGCGGGGCTTGATGACTGCGAGAGCGTCGGTGCTCGCGCCGGACGGCCCAGTTCCTAGTGGGCTCTGTTGGCACGTTTAGCCGTGCGCCCGCAGCTCGCCTAAGGGAATGCACAACGAAATCAGCTACTCCAAGAAAGAAGAATGCACAACGAAATGGCTCGTTCGAATTTCGACAGAGCGCTGCCGTTTCGAATTTTCGATAGATTACCTCGCCTCTCTTTCGAACGAAGCAGTCCCACAAAAAGCGACTGATATGTCAAAAGTGGCGGGACCGAAAGCAGCAAAAGGTCCGGCAGTACACACCTGCCCCTCAAATCTGACAAAAAGAACGCTTAGTTTTTTCTTTGCCCTTTCCAATCAAACCGAAGGAATAAATTTGATGGCTTTATTAGCTACGAAAGTAATTGCTAGATGGGGCGATTGCATTAGCCAGCAGCGAAGCTTATGCTCTTTGCACTATTACCTAGCGTAAGTGGCAGAACAACCAATGCTTTTCACCTGGGTTATGCGTATCTTCACCACCCGGATTTGCTGAGCGCCTGCGCTCGCACGTACGCAGGCAGGTAGTTGGATAAGAGGCCGTGTTCATCCATCCTTTGATCCGAGCAGTCGATGTTGTGATCCGACGGCCCAAACCACGGTATCCTCCTCTGAATATCTATGTTTTGGCATCTACCAGAGGTGCCCTCGACGCGGCATCACGCAATCTAGATACATCGCAAACATCTACGGATTCGATGGCCAAAGCTGCGTTCTTCGGTTGCCAAGGAATAAAGCGCGGGGCTGAACTGAACTGAGCTAAAAGGATGCATGTCTGGCAGAAAAGGTATAGTAGTACTCGTCCAGCTCCGACGACCCTTATCCCACTCCACCAGCTAGCCGGCCGTCATCTTAACCTCCAGACGAACGGAATCTCAGACAGGTAGAGGGAGAGCTGAAGACAGCTGCTTCCTGCAATCCTGCCTTAAGCATCACGTTTGTCACAAACTTAACGTAAGCCCCACAAGCAATTGGCTGTTCATGCAGCCAACGGAAGCAAGGAACAAAGCTTGCACGCTGCACGTATACCGCGCGTCTCGTCAGTAAATAATAGCATTTGCGTTGTCCGTTGATCGCGCGCGTATATATAAGGCCCAGCTGCTGGTGCTATCTATGTGCCGCCTGAAACTAGTAGAAATAGTACGTAGCGCATATATAGCACGACGTACGTAGCTGACTACTAGCTTGTGAAGAGTTAATTAGGAGCTATCACATGGCGAACGCCGGGCTGAAGCCGGTGGCCGGCCTTCTCCTGATGCTCAACTTGTGCATGTACGTCATCGTCGCGGCGATCGGGGGCTGGGCCATCAACCACGCCATCAACAACGGCTTCTTCATAGGTACGTACTAACTCGATCGTGTATAATCGTGCATTGTGTAACAACCGGGCTTATGTACGTACTACACGCACGTACGTACGCACTAATTCTTTGAGCGTATGTGCGTAACTGCAGAGTCCGGGCTTTCCCTGCCGGCGCACTTCTCGCCGATCTACTTCCCGATGGGGAACGCGGCGACCGGGTTCTTCGTCATCTTCGCGGTGATCGCCGCGGTGGTCGGCGCGGCGGCGGCGCTTGCAGGGTTCCACCATGTCCGGGCGTGGACCCACGAGAGCTTGCCGGCGGCAGCCTCCTCCGGGTTCATGGCATGGGCACTCACCGTGGTTGCCATGGGGTATATATATCTGACAACTTGATTACTACTTTTGACCCGTCCCTTGCTATCATTTTTCGAGTTTAATTACTGACCCTTTTTTTGTTGGGTAACTTAATTATGCTCCAGATTGGCCATCAAGGAGATCGACCTGCGCGGCAGGAACGCCAGATTTGTAAGATCGACAAACACGCTATACGTTTTGTATCATCGTACGTACGGATCGGGTTGCATAACCTCTGACACGTTATTAACTGTGTGTTATGGTCTTGATTTTTTCTTTGTAGATAACCATGGAGGCTTTCACCATCATACTCTCGGTGACGCAGCTCTTCTACCTGCTCGCTATACAGGGAGGGAGGTGAAGGGCGCCCTGATCCGATTGGCGAGATGCGTACCGTTCTAAGCGACCTTTGATGTCCGGTTAATTTGTGTCGTGGTTAATTCCCGAGATGGACAGGCGCATGCAGCGTGTGTGTTTATGCCGTGTGTGACGGGCTAATCGTGTGTCGGTTTTCCGTGTGATTTGTTGATCTGTTGATTATTTGGTTGTGTTAAGGGCATGTGCGAGATGCTTATATACGAATGCTTAAAGAAAGAGAATATAGACATGTCATTAAGTACCTATATAGAAGTCATTTCCTCCAATACAAATATCTTCTTTGTAAGTGTTCAGATGATAGTATTATCTATTATCTATTATATATATATATATATATGCGCACCTCTTAAGTACCGGTGTCTAATCAAGTATCGATGGTACAAAATAAGTATCTTATTTGTCCTACGTGGCAAGAAAAAATCAGTTTTTATTTGCTAACCACCTGCATTGTACATGCTCTAATGATATACGATACAATGTATCGTTCGGAAACTATAAGAGGCTGTCGATTTGGTTATGTGATGATGCGGTGATTAATTGGTTTACCAATTACTCCCTCCGTTTTTAAATACATGACGTTTGACCAAATGTACAGTCAAACTTATATAACTTTGACCATTATTTTTCATATGATTTTGTTAGTAAAAAATTACAAAATTATTATATTATGAAAATATTTATCATGACAAATCTAATGATACTATTCACTCATGATCAATCTAAATAGTTTTTTTATATATATTATTAGTCAAAGTTAGATAAATTTGACTGTACACTTGATCAAACGTCATGTATTTAAAAACGGAGGGGGACCATGCTATCTCAACATAGGAACTGTTTATCTGGCCCAGACCTAGTTAATTGGATTAAGCCCAAAGCTAGGACAGGCCCAATGGGAAAATCCGACCAAAAGAGAGCCCGCAGCTCTTCATGTCCGACGAAAGCAATTCGCTGCAAAATGAAGCTAACTGGAGATTTTAATTCCAAGATCCTGTACTACTCCAGTACTATTGCATTGATTTGTCATATGTTTCTCTCTTTTTTTTTCATGTAGTATTAACTACGGATCGTTCAGCACGAGTGCTGGTACTACTGGAGTAGGGAGTACATGTTCAGCAATTGATAAGGATCTCCTAACGCCAGGCAGAATGTGAAGTACGCCTACACCTGTCGGATGAAACGGCGTAGGGTAGTATTAAAAGCGAAACGTCGCGGGCCATGCATTGAAGTGGGGGAATTCGTTGCAAGCTTGTGCTCCTACTGCTAGTAGCAGTACCAGGTGCAGTCGAACTGCTACATGCATCCCAACCAATCGGCACTGTTCGGTCAAGCCTGAGACATTCTCCATTCTGATTTTTGAACAAACTAAAAAAAGGTGACACCAAACAGGCAGATAGTAGAACGTAAGAATTGACTGTTTGATGTAAAATTGTTGCGTTTCAAATGAAGATTTAACCAGCCGTCAAGAGCAACAGTGGGAAAACATGCAGAACTCGAGCAACCTCTTGAGTGGCAACAGCGACAAGGAGTAGCAATTGTTGCCCGGTGAAGCAAAGAAGAAATTTGCATACTCTTCTTTATTATATATATATATATATATATATATATATATATATATATATATATATATATATATATATATATATATATATATATATATATATATATATCCCTGCTTCTCGAAGCGTGTGGCAATCTATACATGCTACACACACATCTTGATCACGGCCCTGATGCTTTGCGATAGGATGCTTTCTTGCTTTAGGATAAAGTGCCTCGACAAAAACCATATCTAATTATTTCGTGAGAGAGCCATATGTAGTTAATTATGATAATTGAATGTTTGATTTTACAACATTATGTTGCTACGAATTCCTTTGTGTCGTTTTCATGCTTGTTTATTGTAGTTGTAGGCCTGATCTGATCTATTCCATGATGTGCAACATGGAGCCATATACTGTTGAGCAGAGGCATAGGGGCATAACGTTTTTTTCCCTCTCCATAAATTATTATGTGCTCTAAGGTTGAGCACGTTAATCCGAAATTGACGAGTGTTATTTATTTTGTATTTTGTACTACCATCCACATGCACTGAAATATTGTAGGAACAAATTTGAGCAGCACAATCGGTACAAAACATAATTTCTTTTTTAATAAAAACAAAGGAATCTTGTACTCAGATCGTGATGAATATAGTTGTAAAATAATGTCAGGTTTGAATACTCAGATCTTTTGCTTGGCAAGTTGATCTCTTTTTTTTCTTCTTTAGGCCAGATAAGCTGAATTGGGAGCATACTCCTGGACAAAAATGTGCACATAACTTCGTTGGCAGGATTCTTTAAACAGAGGCAGTAGCTGTGGGAACACATTTCACAGGCAGAAATTTGACCTCGAACTTCTCTTTTTTGCGAGGGACTTCAAATTTGAACGGAAGAAGAACGATAGTCGAAATGGTGTGCTATCTCCGATTAGACGTCCGATCCTTCCAAGATGACACCTTCATGCTACTATGAGCTGACAGCTGAGTGTTTGGGTCCAGTTTGCCCGTGGATGGCACATCAGTGCATTGTCTCTCTGTGTGGGCCACGTCGAACACGACACCTGTATTATCGGACACATCTGCAGAGGGACACGAACCTCCAGGCATGAGCATGAGCGCTATTTGGTGTGTCAGGAGCGCTCTGAATTATGTATGTGGTTCTCGTTAAAACAGCGGCCGTCAAAAAAGAAGAAAAAAAGTTTCGAATGGAGTTGTAGAACAAGAATTGTGTTGCTCCGTCTCGATTTCAGTTGTCACCGAACGAATAATTTTTTTGAAGGCAACTCATAAGACGATGATAGCTGTCAGCTATCGAGTTTTTGATTCATTTAATCTCTTTCTGAATCGAAATAGAAAAAAATAATTATTAAAAAATGAAATAATAAAAATAGTACTTTACTGTGCACCTAGTCCGCAGTAGGTCGCTTACGCATAGTACTTGCCGCGGTTTGCGTGCGCGGTAGACCACCTGTCGCCGGCCGGAAGGTCATCACTTGTCATACCACGCTGTGGGTGTGCAGCAGGGTTCTTGTTGTGGTGTTTTTGTGCTGTATGGATGTTATTTTTGTTATTTTATTAATGGAGCTATTTTTCCTACTTTGCTCAATAAATTATGCTAAATTAGGAAAAAAAAAAAGGTGACCTGCTGTCAATTTCTATAGTTTCCAGCTTACAGGGGAGGAGAAACGGCCGTTTCTAGGCGATTGAATTTGCATGTGTTCATGTGCTGAGCCGCGGCATGACACGAGGGATGCAGAAGAGCAGGGCTCCGGTGGACGAGTTAAAAGCCAAGCCAGAAACGACGTTCCTCTTTTTAAGTACACGACGGATACACTCACGTACGTCTATACATACGTGGGTGCGTATTTAATACACGTTTAATCTAAAGCGAGGTTAAACTCTACGAAACATGGGCACACGTTTTGATAATTAAACGCACTCCACGTGTGCGTATACTATTCCCTAAAACCACTCGAATAATGAGACGCGCGAGTTCAATCCTAGAGATCGAACCTGGACGAGCAGCCTGTTCGATGGCAGAGCGAGCCACCGGAAACAACGTTCCCAGGATAGAGGAGGGTAAGGTCCGATGCGGGGGCAGCTTGGAGTGTGCGTAACAGTGCTCTTCAGGAAGGAGATAAAATTTTCATTCGAAGGTTCACTGAGTTTCCTAACGAGACTCCAAATTCGGCAATGCACGGGTACTTCAGAGAGTAAGCCAGAGAAGATTTGGGCCAGCCGGTGCTTAGTTCGTGGCGTGTTTGATTCCACTGCCGGGATGCTGAAGAAGCTAAGGCTGCTGCATGTTGTGAAGGTCTAATTCTTGCTGGACAGTGGCTGGATAAGCCGGTTATTCTTGAGACTGATTGTTCGTCAGTGTTCTCACAGCTGACGGCCAAGGAGCCCAAATCATTCTCTGTATAATGTCTTAATCCAAGAGGCAATTCAGGCGAGCCCGTCACTCCCGGGTATGAAGTTTGTTCAGATCAGGAGAGCAAAATGAGACAGCTCATGAGCTAGCACAATTGGGTATGAAGTCGAGTCAATGTGTGGTTTCTTGGGCACTCCCCCTGATTTTATTAGACATTTTCTTTGTAATGATTATAATCCCAGCAGTAATCAATAAAGCTCTCATGTTTCTTCGCAAAAACAAAAAACTTATGCTTCCACGAACCAAATTCCTGACACACAAAATCTTAGACATACAATTTCGGAGAAAAGTTATTGATAGGCCTTCCCGTAATTATATTTTCCCAACAGAAAAAATAACCTTGTTCCAATTTGATCCATCCCCGGGTAAAATCTAATAAAAATAGGATATTCCTCTCAAACTTATCAATACCGTTCGTGACCGGTATGTATCATTCTCGTCATCTAAAGTGGTATATAGTAGTCTTGTGTTCCGTACCAACCTTGATATCGGTCAATACCGTCCATATTGTCGTGATACTAGTCAATACTATCCATACCGGATAATACCTATCGTACCGGTGGAATTGATAATACCATTTATTGAATTCATTTAAGTATATGTTATATCTAATCATACTATTATGTATTTATAGTAATATTACAAGTGAAATTTAGTTTATATATATAATTAAACATAAATATATATATATATAAATATATAAATATATTATTATATTAAACCCTAAAACGATATACCAGTATAGCCGGTATCGAAATGTACCATTTTAATAGTCAAACCGGTGTATCATCTGAAATGCAAAGGGATGGTTTCCCTCACAACAAAACAAATCAATCTCTTTTTCCCTTTCCTCGTCCCCTCCTCTCCTCTCCTTCCATCGCTCGCTCCCCGGCCGAGCCGCACCCTCGAATTCCGCCATGCCGAAGGGCGCCAAGAAGCGTGCCAAGCTCAAGAAGCAGCAGCAGGGGGGCCACCCCGCCGGCTCCGACGACGGCGGCAACAACGACAACAACGGCAGCAAGAACTCCAGCCGCCGCAACGCCGCCAGCGACGGCAACCACCTATCGATCCCACCGAACATTCCTCCCGGTACGAATGGCATCTAACAACCTGACCCCCTCCTCCCTCTTTTAAGCCAGGGCAGATCTGCTGCGCCACGCCGCTTTCGGCACCAGCGGGGAGACAAGAATCGCCTTTTTCACCGTGCGGCGAGGGTGGCATTCCCGTGCCCTTCGCTGGCGTCGACCACCCCTCCCCCACGTTCCCACCGGCCGCTTTATTAGCTGTTCGCCTTTTATTCTTGCTAACTTTCTTGAGCTATAATATGATGGATGCGTGTGTTTTCTGATGCTGTGTTGTGTTGTGTATGGTGGTGGGCGCAGTGGATGTGAGCGAGGACTCGATGGAGAGCTCCGAGGAGATGGTGACGCCGAGGGCCGCCGCGTCCGAGGCGGATGAGGAGGAGAAGAAGCCGACCGCGTCGGAGGTGCCCGTGGAGCGTGCCGTCGAGGTGGTAGAGGAGGATGGTACCGGGGGCGAGGCCGGGGAGGAGGTCATGGTGGATGCGTTGCCGCCCGAAGCTGGTGAGCAGGAACAAGAGGGTAAGGTGGATGCGAAGGCGGAGGCGCATGCCGTGGTGCAGGAACCAGAGGTGCAGGATGTGGTCGTGGCTGAGGCACCTGCGGTGCAGGAACTGGAGGAGGTGGTGGTCCGGGAGGTGGCCAAGGTGCATCCGGTTCATGAACCAGAGACGAAGGGCGAGGAGGTGGTGCTCAGAGAGACGGTCACGGCATCTGGGGTGCAGGAACCGGAGGCAAAGAGTGATGGTGTGGTGGTCAGGGATGTGGCTGAGGTGTCACGGTCTCGTGAGGCAGCTGTTGCGCGTACTACAGAGGTAAATAATGTTTCAAAACGTGGGGTGTTTTGAAGCTGTGAGGTCTCATTGGGTGGGTTGTTTGTGATGCAGGTGGTGCGGGGACCTGCAGTGGCGGTGGTTGCCGCTGGGCATCGGGCAACATGGTGGAATTGCTGCGGGCTTTTTGATGCGTTTGCTGGTTCGGAGAGATAGATGGATCATTGAGGTGAGATGGTTCTGCGTCCCATGATTGTGTTTTTGACATTGCTTTGGTGAATTGAAATGGCATTCAATGTGTAATTTCTATGAATTCTGTAAATTTGCTACGTAAATGTGGTATTTGGGAATAGTCGGTGAATTTTATTAGGGTGAACCTTTGAAACATGAGATGCAGATTTGTATTCCCTTTACATAGCTCAGCATGTGAGATCATTGCCATTACTGTTAGATGTTACTGGCGAAGTCAGGAATCAAAGTTTTTCTACTTAACTTCTGGTTTGTAACGTTTGTTGTACTCACGTTCGATCACCATTGCTGATAAATTGTTATGCTCCTAGTTTTGACATTTACAAGCATGTCTTGAATTCAATTTTAGGATTAAATGTAGCATCACGTGGTGCTATCTTTAATTTGGTTATAGTTATTCACAGCTAGGTATTATGTGTCTACAATGGAAAACATATTTTACTCAGTTAGAGCAAATGATGTCAGGACATAGAATTTATTGATCAAATTTCCCAGACCAGCTTTTCCATGTGGCCGTTTTATCAAATGCTTGGTGCTGGTAAAAGTTACTTGGAAGATATCAAGGAGTTTTGTGATTGTGAATTTGTGATATGATACATGAACAAAATTTTGATTGTGTTGCATATTTAAGATGTTGAGGTGCGTGCTAAATCATAAGGACTGTTCTTTGGCAGAGAATCTGTTAAAAGATTGAGAAGCTTAATACTCGCTATAGTCATTGCATAAGAAGTGTCTTTGCAGTGCTCATACATAACTCAGGAAAGGAAGCTTATACTATATACCTGTATGGTGTAGTATGAGAACTGATACATCAACTCGTGAAAGGAAGCTTATACTGTATGGCTGTATGGTTGCATTAGAATTCAGAACATTATTACTCACGAGTCACAATACCGATTATGAGAACACACCATTCATTTGACTTAAACAAGAGTAGATAGTAAGCATATTTATTTTGGTCGTTTCATTTTGTCCCCACTTAGAAAAGGTCAAGCGGATACTGCCGTGCCTTGTGAAGAGCTTTACTTGGAGAAATTGAAGCAACATGTATCACATGTGCCACAATATCGATATTATGTAAATGAATCCCCTAAGTTTACATTTCAGTGGAGAATAATCATGTTATGTATATATAAATGGTTTCCCGGATTACATATGTTTTTCGCCTATTTTCCTGTTGATTTGGTTAAAAGTTAAAACAATTCATCATCTCCCAACTAGCCAGAGATTGTCTGTTTTATAGATGTTCTGTTGGCAATCAAATATGTCAGCCAAGATATTGGCAGATGTTACTTTAGATTTAATGTAAAGAGTAGCTGGATTACCATACTTTGCCACTTGCCAGCAATATGATGAAACCTGCTACATGAGGAGTGCTAGGAGGCACCCTTTTTTTGTGTATCATCTGTGTGCTTTTTCTTTATCTTAAAAACAGGTAGCTGAGCTCTGTAGCTGATAACTACTAATGTGGTACTCAGTTAAGTAGGATAGTTGGTTGATTTCATTTGAGGCATGTGTTGCAACTTGCAATCAATCTGTGATGGATTTTCTATATTTACTAATGTTTGGTATGCACAAAAAGGATAATGAACTTTCAAATTAGTATTACATCAGTGTGGACTTGGATAACAATGCCTTGAGAAATGAGTATATTGAATCTTGGACTGAGATAGTTCATCATTTCATCTGCTATTCATGAGGCAGCACTGCTGTTTTATACTAACTAATCAAATAATGTTGAGTATTTGCATAGTTGTATGTTTGTCCTTTCATTGACGCTAAGTACTATTTAAGTAGTTGCCTTAAAAGTTATCTTGTTTTTCCCCAGGTACAGGATTGAAACTTAGAAGTCAAGAAGACAGAAGATGCGAAGTTGTTGAAAGCTGATGGGTAATTGTAACTAAACTGGTTGAATGGTCACATGAACGATGAAGTTGAAGGATTTTGAATAACATCGAGCTGATGTTTCCCTCTGGCCCGTGTTTCTGTGTCTTGCTGTGCAAAGTTATGTCCTGGTTGTGGTTAATATTCTTGGTTGCTTGGTATTCTGAACACTACCATTGTCTAGTATCATCTAGGTTCTGTTCTTGTAGCATATGAGTTGAATTGAGTCAACAGTGAAAATTTTTGCTCTTTCTTTTTTCATACCTATTTTTTGGGGTGTTATCTGGTATGTCTCTTTTCATGGTCTTGTCATTTTAAAAGGAGTAATGTTCAAACAATACCTTTGTAGTCCTGGTCCGAGATAGTTCGCAGCATATCAGACTGGTCATGATCTAGTCCTGAGATATGTGGATTACACTATTTGATGTTGCTTGTCCAGCATTACTTGAGTTGGTTGGGACCATATGGCTCGCAGATTGTGCCATCTGACTGATAATTTTTTTGCCCCAGTTGTGGAAATGGAGCACAACTTCTTTATGTGCTGTGTTAAAATGTTGCGGTACCTTATTCCTTTGCCTGGCCTCACATAGTGTGTACTATTAGTTGGTTGGTAATTAAAATGTTCACCCTGTGCCGTGACTCGTGAATGAGGCACGGAAAGGAAGGACTCGGCTACGGACCTACTATTCTCTACTCTGCAACTGCATGAATAACTACAGTATTATCCTGTTGAACTCCTTGGACAAAATGTGATGTCGTATGTTTGGTGACTTGGTGATTGCTTATATACTTGTTTGAAAGATGGTAATTGCCTTACATTTTGAGACCGTAGTTTGTTAATGATGTTTCTATTGAAATTCTGAGCACAAATTTGCATGACACGTCACGTCTTTTCTGGGAAGTCCGGTGTTCTTGTAATTTGCATCTCATTTCTTTGCCTCAGATTTTAACGGGTCGTTTTAAGAAGCGACACGGCACAGCGTGCAAGCCAGAAAAATGCGCCTTAATCATGCGTTTCCCAGATGTGTTTGTGGCCGTCCAAGATTGTTGGCTCAATTAGCACGAGCAAGTGGTGGCCATCCAAACTTTACAGCCACTGGTTTGCATTGCACCGCAACTTGGCCGATTTGTGTTCATGACGGAGATCTGGTATCCAACCTCAGTCACCTGAACGCCACGAAAGATTCTCCCGATCTCAGAAAACTATAGTAGCCAGTATATTTTCCTTTTTGAATCTGCAGTAACTATTTTCCTTACAAAGAAATACGTACGCTGTAGCCAGTGAATCAGGAAGCAATTGTTGCATTTTTGTTTTGATGAAAAAAACTATTCATATGGATCTTCTAAAACTGTTTTTTCTCTATAGCTGACATTCTGCACCAAACTTGGTAGACAACCTCTTGTCAGGTCAGTGTGGATTACATATTTACATCCATACAATTTACCAAAATAAAAGGAGACCCGGTATCAGGAGTCACAGGGCAAATTTGTGGTTTACTGGAGACAGATACTCGCAGTCTTACCATAGGGGTGAAAAGAGAAGAGGGATATTCTCAGGAGCAGGCGTCCAATGATTTAATTCATTCAAACATTTTAATCGGTGGTTGTGGCGTTTGTGTCGCTCACTGACTCGTGCCCCCCTTCATAAGAGCCACAGATTTTTAGCACAAGGAGGGAGGCATGAAAAGGGGGAGATAGAAGGGACGCTTCCATGGGCTCTCTGTATGATATCTCCTGCTTTGCTGCTGGTCTTGCAGGTGATGTTTCTCATCATACATACTTCCAAGCACCAAATGGTTTTGAATAAAAATCGCACATCTCCTGAAAAATTTACCAATGCAGGCAACCTCTTTGCCCTCACTCTCTTCCTGTCACCGGTGTAAGCACACACATGATCTTCTTGTTTTTTTTTTCTTTATCGATTCGATCACTGTGGAGAGAAATTTCTAATGGAGTGTGTTCCTGTCCCCATTTCAGGCCGACGTTCAAGAGGATCCTGAAAGCCAAAATCGACCGAGCAATTCGATGGGCTCCCCTACTTGTTCTCCCTGCTCAACTGCTTCATCTGCCTGTGGTATGGGCTCCCCTGGGTCTCCGATGCCGGGCTCCTCGTCGCCACTGTCAACGGCACCGGAGCAGTGTTCCAGCTCCTACATTTCTCTTTTTATCATCTATGCCGACAGCAGAAAGACAAGGGTAATTTTCTTTCCACCCTGAAACCGTCTCATCTCAGAAAGAGGGGATCAGTTGAAGGCTGTAGTACTGTACTCCTTCTTGCCGTGCCAGATGCCACATGCCAGTAACACGGACTGCACTTTTCTGTTTCTCTTCTTGTTTTTACAAGAGATGTTTTGCATGGATGATGAAGTCTGTTTTCTGTTTCCTCCACAGCTGAAGATCACAGAGCTCCTGGTGCTCCTGGTTTGCGGGTTTGCGCTCATTGTACACGCGAGCCTCGCCTGTTTCGATCAGCCGGTCCGGCAGCAGTTTGTTGGAGCTGTGAGTATGGCATCGCTGATCTCCATGTTTGCTTCCCCACTAGCTGTCATGGTATGTCTTCCAATTGAGTTGAGTTCATGATTAATCTCTCCTCTTGTTCTTTACACGATTGCAACCGCGTAATCAAGAACTGTTCTCTCACTGGTTTTGTCTGCTCCATCCTTGTTCTTCAGGGCGTGGTGATTCGGACCGAGTGCGTGGAGTTCATGCCGTTCTACCTGTCCCTCTCAACATTCCTGATGAGCGCCTCTTTGGCAATATATGGATTGCTGCTGCGCGATTTCTTCATTTATGTGAGCCCCAAATCCTCGTTTCAAACCACTCTTCCTTGAATTGATATGTTTGTAAACTTGATAGATGTTTCCAATGACGGTTTTAACAATTTTTTCATGCTAATTTTCAGCTCCCTAATGGGCTCGGGGTAATCCTGGGAGCACTGCAGTTGGCACTGTACGCTTACTACAGCAGGAAATGGAGATGCAATGATTCATCTTCACCGTTGCTTGCCTGATCAAAAACTGAAGTGATCAGTCAGCTGGTTTTGGCATGGTTTGGATTATGGAAAGAATAGACGCTTTATCCACCCCTCCCTCCCCGACTCCCGTGTCGCTCGTGTCGCCGACCGGGAGGCGACGCCGAGTTCCCCGAGAGCCCCGCCCCAGCCCCTCGCCGGCCGCGCCGATGCTCCGGCACCGGCGGCGACCCCTCCGCCCTCCCGTGCCTCCTCTCCTCCTTCCACCCCTCCCTCCCCCCTCTTCCTGTTCTCGCTGGGGTTTGCGCCGGCGTCGCCCCGTCCGTCTGCTGTGGTGGCGGCGAGCCCCGGTGGAGTCCCGGAGACACGGTGCTGCCCCCACCCTGGTTGGAGCCCACGGGTGGCCGGCGTCTCGCCGGGTGGTCAGATCTAGATTTGCCCCTGGTCGCCGGTCGACGCGTCGCCACCACCTGCCGATGCAGCGTCCAGCTGCGTCCACGGGGGTGCCGACATCGAGGAGTCCGCCGCTCGCGTCGGGAGGAGTCCCGTTGCTCAAGGGAGCCGCCGCCTCTTCCCTAGGGCCATCGTCGTCTTTGCTCGCGCCGGGCGGGCCTCGGTGCTCCACGCCGGGGTTCGCCGCGCCGACGATGTCTTCGATCGGCCGGCGTGGCGGCGGCGGCGTGGTCGAGGCGAGCGGCGTGACATTGTGGCGACCGCGTCGATCAGCCATCGTCGACAACTTCTTCCATAGCTCCGCCCAGCCATAGCCAGAGAAGTATCCTCAACTCGGCCCTAGATCCCCCTACTCCTCATTGTGCGCTCTCCGGTCCGCGCAAGGCTAATAGGAGAAGGTCGGCTTTCCATGCTGCTATGTCGGGGGGGGGGGCACCATGTGTTTTGGCCGTCGTCCTGAGAAGTTACAGGCCGACCGTCAGAAGAGCCCGAGTTGGGGGTTGTTGCCATTGGAAGAGCCTGAGTGGGGGGCTGTTGTCATTGAAGGGTCGTCTCAAGGCGCAAGAGGCGCATGACGACTGTCCGGAGGTCCTATTTTGTAGCTGCTAGTCTAGTTCACCTTGATTGAGCCGTGTGGGTAGTGGGGGAGAGGAGGTGGAGTTGTCGTCCTTCGTTTCTGCGTCATCCACTGCCATTGCCGAGAGAAAGAACTGCTAACTCACCCAATTCACGCGAAGCTCCTATCCGGTGGCCCTACGGTGAGTGGATCAACTTGCATCTGCCTCTTTCTCTCTTTCGTCAGAGCTGGGCGATCTGCTTCGTTATCCGGTTCTACCAGTTCGAAGCTTTGTGGGTTGGTTGGGTGACGTTGTTTTTCCCCTTAGCTTGGTTGTCTTTGTGCGGCAGAGCTGATTAGGATGTGTTAAGAGTTGGCTTGTTGGCGTTGTGGTGTTGTTGTCGCAAGACGTGTCTCGGTTGCGGCATCCCTCCTGCTAGGATTTGTTCCATTTCGGGTTGTACCTTTTTATCTCTTCGTTCAAAAAAAAGATTATGGAAAGAGTGGGTTTATGGGGTTCTAATGTGCGTTATTTTGCCCTTGTTGGTGTGCATATCTGTTTGTACAATTTTGCTGGCTTATGCCAGGTTGTCTCTTCATATACTGGTACTGGAAGCTGTCCTTGAGTTGAGATACCATTATTTTTTGAAATATTTCAAAGGAGAAATATTTCCATGTGATTCCGCCATTCTTGATTTCTCTGCACAATTCTAGCCGCACAATTGCACAAAAATTCAGCTAGCTATTCTTAATTCAAAAGATAAAGTTAAATAGTTATGCAAGTTAGATAACTAATCAGTATTACACCCCTTAAGACACAACTTAAGCCACCAAACTGCCCTGACAGCTGGAATATTGTGGACCGGTGGACTAAAGTCAGCAGGAGGCGGGGCCTACCGAGAAGGGCGACAGTCACGATTATTATCCTCATCTCCTGGAGATTCGGAATGAACGGAATGTTAGAATCCTCAATAATAAAAAGTCTGCGAAATGTTTGACGCAATTTTCTTTTTGTAACTAAGGTCCTGTCATAATCTGATTACTTTCGCGATTCTATACCGCACCGTCTTATTTATTAATATAACAGGCAGCCTGTTTCTTCGAAAAATATTACACCCCAGGTAAGTTTCTCCCATGCTACTACACTGGACCATAGTGGGCATGGGCTTTTACATTATTGATTGAGGGCCAGTCGTGACACTATTAGGCCTAAGCCCAACCAGAGGAACATTTTCCAATAGGCCCGTATTTTACTACTTAATATTTGCCCGTTTTCCCTATAAAAAATCCGCTCCATTCCTCGTCTCTCGCCGTCCGGACCTACGGAGCGCAGATTAACCAACCATCCCTCCCTCTACTTCCCTCTTTCTGCGCTGCGTTCTTCCTCGGCCTCCTCCACCACCCAAGAAGCCGCCATTCTCGTCTCCTTCAGAGAGAGATCGACCTCTCTTCCCAGGACCATTGGACGCAAGCTAGGTATAGGCTAACACTTCTTGGTGAGCCATAATTGATCGCTTGATTGATTCCACGTTTCCTCAGTTTAATCCGTGAGCCACCTCCCCGCGATACTCCGTCCATTCCTTGCGATGAAATCATTTCGATAATCCTCTGTGTCATACTCCGTCCACCTCGCTTCTCCCCCGTTAACACCTCTCTTCCACCCACTTCATCCCCAGCTGCTTTCCCCAAATCATGCACGCATCACCACCGCTCCCGACGGCGCCTACTTCGCTGGCCGTCCACACGCTGACTCTGCCGAGCTCCGGCTAGCTGCACCGCCGAGCCCCCTGGCGTCGAGCTGCCGTTGCAGCCACGGCGCCCCTCTCATCCTTGCTGCTTCACCCAACCAGATCGCCAGCGCGGTGAGCTCCAGTCGGAGACCCCGGTCAACATCCTCGTGGGGGATCTTTTTTCTTTGCTGTGAGCAATCTCATACAAATCTTTCTTTTTGGGATGGATACTCCAATCCATGGAGTTTGTTGCGGATCTGTTTGCTGAGTTGGTGGAGTACTAATAGCAGATTATTTTCCAAAATTATTGGGGTTTCAATGCCCCACGTTAGGTCCGCCCCTGAATTGCTGCCGTCGTGAAAAAAATAATTTAAGAATAAATGTTCTATACGCATCATGTATTGTTTGGTTGACAAGTGAAATCCATGATGTAAGTACGGTAGGTCATAGAATATTGATATTTCTTTTGTGGGTTGTTGTCATTTTCTAGGTTTTTCTATTGTGCACTGTAATGCTTTTCTATATGTATTTATGTTCATTGGATGGAAATTGTACAGTGGGGAGAAACTGGGATGATGTGGCACTCTCATACATCATTGTCTGTACTCGGCTTTAATATAGAATTAGGATTTGCTATTTTCTTATCGCAAATCCATTTGATGCCAACTTGTAGGTCTAAAAAGTGAAAAGTGAAAAAAAATCCGTTCGTGTGATACATTGATACTGATACCTCATACTTTTCTCTCTTATTTTGTTTTTGGTGCAGTTGTGGGTGAAAAGAGTTGACAATAGGATGTTGACTTGTAGCTGTTTAGATGACACCAGATGAAAATGTACAAATCTAGACACAACTGCATGCTTCGTGTCGATCTCTTCTCATAATTGTGCATATATGTGCCAAACAGTTGGTTAATCATGATACTTATGTTTTGTGTTTCATTTTCTGAAGGCCCTTATTACTTTAAAGAAAGGAAGCAAGCTCATCAAGTATAGTCGGAAAGGAAAACCCAAGATCCGGGCGTTCAGACTTTCTAGTGTAAGTTGATAAGCATGCTACTTTGATCTTGACATGCTAATATTCAATAACAGGTTCTGTTTGACTTATAGTTGTAGAATTCGATAACCTATGCTTAGAATCTTACATTGAATTATCTGACAAGATTTGAAGTAGAGAAAGAAGGTCCAAGGTCAGTGAAAGTATGAACTAGCTGAAACAATGTACATATATTGATACTTTTGGATGCTATAAGATTAGCTAGATCATCAATGGATGAACGACTAGTAAATGGTAGAGGGGGCATTTTACTACCTTATCAATGTATGTTTGAATGCACCTCTTGCTATATGAACAGGAAGCACTAGAATAGCCTCACATCCATTACTATGAGATTTTGTATCTGTACCATCTGATTACACATATATTTTAGGTGATATATATACCGGCGACATAATTATATGCCATCGTCTGATATAGGAGATACCAAGTTTGATAATGTTCCTTTGATGTTCTTTCATTGCAGGACGAAACATCATTAATTTGGTATTCTCACAAAAAGGAAAAGTTCCTCAGACTGTCTTCTGTCACTAAGATCATTCCTGGACAAAGAACTGTAAGTTAACTATCACCTGAATTAAATGTTGAGATTTCCCTTGCTGGCATAACCTTAACAGAATCAGTTGTAAAAATAACAGAAGATTTTATAAAGTGCAAGAGACATAGTAATTATAATTTAGAACTTGACATTTTTGTTTGGGAACATGAACATTTTAACTTTCAATCAAGCTGTTAACTTGGTGTCTTACACATTTAACTTTTCATCAGGCTGTTTTTGGGAGGTTTTTACACCCTGAGAAGGATTATCTGTCATTTTCCCTCATATACAAGAACGGTCAACGCTCACTTGACCTGGTAAATATAAAATTACGAGCTTCTAAGTTCTAACCATTAGCTGATGCTAAATGCTTTGCCTATGTATTTATCTTATAGACTAAATCTATGATAGCATGATCTAAAAAGTACAATCTTAGCATGAGGTTCTGTCTATTCTGCAGGTTTGCAAGGATCAAGCTGAAGTTGAAGTGTGGTTTTCAGCACTTGAGGGGCTAATAAGTTCATGCCGTAAAAATTCTTTGATTGATGAGCACAAGGATAGAGTGTCCTTTTCCGACGTGAGTTTTTGTTCCTAAATAATTTTATGTGCCTTTCATAAGCAGTTAATATGCATGATTCAATTTTGCTATTTGATACTTGATTTACAAGACAAGATTTGAATTAGGCATCATAACTAATGCATGTAGTGCACATATAGCATTTTATTTTCCCTACTTTACACTTGGTAGATTACTGTTACTAAAAAAAATTCATGCATACTTCAAGCTTAAAGTATGATAACCAGCCCTACATTTATTCCTTGGATTTTCATGTGAAAAATTAAGTATCCACTTTGATCTTTCCAGTACTTAGTTATCCACCCTAGTCCTCTTTGTATCAGCTGGAGATTCGTTAGTCCCTTCATTTGATTAGGAAGTGCGGTATATTCTGATATAATGTGTCTTTTTCTTTCCAGGAAGTATCATATTACGAAGATAGTCGTTCATATGATTCAACACTAGATATTGCTTCAAGTATTTCACGTAGTTTTAACTCAGCTGGTTACTGTGGAACCAATTCTTTTAGTTTCAGAAGATCAGATGTGGGATCTGATCGTGCAAATATGATAAGAACAAGTGCTGCAGACAGTAGCCGACTTAGTATTTCCAGTGCCCCTAGTTCTTCCAGTCAGGGTTCTGGAACGGATGACATAGAATCCCTTGGTGATGTTTATGTATGGGGTGAAGTATGGACTGATGTGGCCCCAACAGATGGGCACACAAGCTCTTCATGCTCAAAAATAGATGTTTTGATTCCTAAACCTTTAGAATCAGATGTTGTCTTAGATGTTAATCAGATAGTATGTGGTTCGAGGCATGTTGCTCTTACCACCAGGCAAGGAGAGGTGTTTACATGGGGTGAGGAATTTGGCGGGCGCCTTGGTCATGGAACTGATGCAGATATTAGTCGCCCCAAACTTGTTGAATCTTTATCAATTAACATAGTTGATTTTATTTCATGCGGGGAGTTCCATACTTGTGCTGTAACTGCTTCTGGTGATCTATTCAATTGGGGGGATGGTTCTTACAATGCTGGATTGCTTGGGTATGGCACTGGAGCTAGCCATTGGCTTCCAAAACGAGTCTCAGGGCCCTTAGAAGGACTTCAAGTGCTATATGTTGCATGTGGCTCGTGGCATTCAGCTCTGACCACATCAAGTGGAAAACTTTACACATTTGGTGATGGATCATTTGGTGTCCTTGGACATGGGAATCGTGAAACCGTCGCATACCCAAAAGAGGTAGACGCCTTGAGTGGATTCAGAACTATCAAAGTTGCATGTGGAGTCTGGCATTCTGCAGCTATTGTGGAGGCTACTGGTCAGACAGGCACAAATGTGGTGTCTAAGAAGCTATATACCTGGGGCGATGGAGATAAGAATCGTCTAGGCCATGGGGACAAAGAGGCTAGGCTAGTTCCTACCTGTGTTCAAGCGCTTATTGACTACAATTTCCATCAGCTGGCTTGTGGACATAGTATGACTGTTGTCCTTGCTACATCTGGTCATGTGTTTACCATGGGTAGTGCTAGCAATGGCCAGCTCGGAAATCCAAAATCTGATGGTAAACAGCCTTGCTTAGTGCAAGATAGATTGGCTGGCGAGTTGGTTGAAGAGATCTCATGTGGAGCTTCCCATGTTACAGTTTTAACTTCAAGAAGTGAAGTATATACATGGGGGATGGGGGCCAATGGAAGACTTGGTCATGGCGATCTCAATGACAGAAAGAAACCATCTCTTGTTGAAGCACTTAAAGATCGGCATGTCAAAAGTATATCATGCGGTTCAAATTTCACAACATGTATTTGCATACATAAGTGGGTGTCAGGTGCAGATCAGTCAGTCTGCACGGGTTGTAGGCAAGCATTTGGTTTCACGAGAAAGAGACATAATTGCTACAACTGTGGACTGGTTCATTGCCATGCTTGTAGCTCAAGAAAAGTGCTGAAGGCTGCTCTGGCACCAACTCCAGGCAAGCCGCATCGTGTGTGTGATTCATGTTTCCTGAAACTGAAAACTGCAGAGACCAGCAGCAACAATTCCAACAAAAGAAATGTTATCACTCGTCGCTCTACTGATGGTAGAGAGAAGTCAGAGAGGCCAGAAATAAGGCCCTCCAGGCTTGTAGCAACACCGTCAGCGGAGCCAGTCAAGTATACAGAGGTCAAAGCAGCTAGGAATGATTTGAAAGCAGCAGACTCAATTATGAGGGCATCTCAAGTTTCTTCCTTGCTACAGTTCAAAGATCTTGGCTTTCCTGCTCCATTTGCCGCAATTCAACCCATGGCAATGTCACCAGCTCTAACTATGTCACCTGCAATGCCTGCACTTTCTTCAGCACCTCCATCCCCATACACAAAGAAAACAAGATCACCTCCTCCTGCAATTCCACAATGCTCTAAAAATGATGTCGATAACTTGCAGAAGTCTAACGAGTTGCTGAATCAAGAAATGTTGAAGCTGCAATCTCAGGCAAGAATATTGTTCTGTATATTTTGTTCTCTGTTATGGTTAGCTGTTTTTGATAAAGCGTTGTGTTTTTCATAGGCTGATAGTTTAAAACAAAAGTGTGAAGCCCAACATGAGCAGCTTCAGAAATCAGATAAGAAAGCTAAAACAGTTGCCTCTATGGCCGCAGAAGAATCTACCAGACGCAATGCTGTGGTGGAGTTTGTTAAATTTCTTGATAATGAGGTATAGCAAAATCATTTTTGGTAAGCTTGTGGGCTTATACGATATGTTTTGACATCAAGGATAGTGTTCCCATTTATGGAATTTACTTTCTTTACTAAATGGCTGTAGAAGTAACATAGCATCTACCTTTGAACTTTGAAGGAATGAATCTAATAACGATTTCATGTCGCTGGATACATCTAATTTCCCACTCTTCTGCAGCTCAACGGTATTGTAGATAAACTGCCCAGTGATGCCGCTGACAGCTTGAAAACCTTGCAAAATCAGACGCAGGCACTGCTGAGGGAACAAAGAAGTCATCCCTCAGAGCTCGTAAATCCTATGGAACATGGTCGTCTTCAGCTGTCTAGTGGTGGAAGCGGAAGATATGATTTGGCCAATCATAGGTCAGGAACTATAGGCTATTTGGTAATGCCCCAAGATGGCGGTTCTGCTAGTGGCTCTGCCATTTCCCTCACCAGTGAATCCCCGTCCCATCGTGTCATGGAAAACCATGCAAAGGTTCATAACGATTTTGTACCGAAGCATGGTACTCACGGAGAAGTGCAACTAATTGAGCAGTTTGAACCTGGCGTATATGTGACACTTATCCAGCTGAAGGATGGTACCAAAGTATTCAAGCGGGTCCGGTTCAGGTACTTTTTCCCCCTTCAATGCAGCAGAAATCTAAATTTTGATTTACTATCGTCCCGTCTAATTTTTTCTATCTATTGAAACTTTCCGGACAGCAAGAGGAGATTTGTGGAGAATCAGGCTGAGGAATGGTGGAGGGAAAACCAAGAGCGGGTCTTCAAGAAATACAACCATCCAACAAATCAGGTTCCTCAAACACCATCAGCAAACGCAGCATCTTCTCACGAGGAAGAACAACACTCATGATACTTCAAATCAGGTTCATACAAATTGTCGGATCACATGATGAGACACTGTACAGAAATCTTTGAGTTTTGACAGGAAAAATTTCTGCTCTCCACTCGGGAGATTGCTCGGAGAAACCACATCTACCCGCTGATGCAGAAGGTACCTCTTGTCGGAGCTTTATGGAAAAATAGGATAAGACGAGACTGACCATTGTTTTATTCTTTGTTCTTTATACCTTGCAGAGTATTATTACTCTCTTTCGGTCTTTTATCCTGTTCAATCCCTTTTAACCAGAATTTTCCTCCTCTTGTTCCTCCATTCGTACCTCATGCTCCTGTGGATAAGTTCACGTGCCACCTGATGTAACCTGATACGATCTTAACATAATTCGCTATTCATTAAGTATCAAATCATGTTTCTTTCCAGACTTTTGCTAAATCCAATTAAAGTTCAGCACGTACTTGATTTGCCATGAGCACTAGCCATGAAGTCGTGTCACACATGACCGAATTGGTTGATGCCATTACGAATATTAGATTCAGATAGTAAGTTCTTCCCCCCCAAGCCTTCATTAATCTTCTACTTAAGAAACAACCTTATGCAACACCGAATGGCACAAGACAACAGGTATATAGGACTGAACGGTCGCCAGGCTCACAACCTGACCAGAACCACCCCAATCTGGACACTCCTGACCTCCTCCCTCTCCATGGATCCGGTCACAAGCTCGGCGTACCTGTGGAACAGCGCGTCGACGATCTCCCGTCCGAAGTGGTGGCTCAGCATGGACTCCTGGATGGCCCTGACCGCCATCGACACCGTCCTGCCGTCCCTCCTCGCGTCGCCGCTGCCGCTCAGGTTCGCCTCGTACGTCCGCGCGTAGTCAAGGCTGAACGAACCCTCCCGCCGCACCTCCTCCTCTATCTCCCGTACGCACGGCGCGTAGAAGGGCGCGTCGTACGCGTCCACCTTGCCCTGCTCAGCCAGCCCCTGCACCGTGCACGCATTGCCCATGTGTTAAGCCCGCACACTGCGTGAAATAGCTCTGGACATTTGATCCGATCACCCATGCATCGAGCAGTGGCCAGTGAGTGGACTCACCTGTGACACCAGCGCGGCAAATGACTCGGAGAGGAGAGATCCCACAGCAGGGTCGTCTCCCTGTCCGTGTGGCTCTCGGTTTGCCTGCCGAGCATGGCCAGAACCATCCGGCCGCCGGGGACGACCTCGGCGGCGCGCGACTTGAGGAACAGGCTGAAGTCTCTCTGGAACTGCCTCGAGTAGGCCGCCGGCACGGCAGGAGGGCTCGTGCTTGATATGAACATTTTGCCATTGTTTATGTTCGTATCATCAACAAGACCGGGAGGAACCTGAAAAGTACCGCAAAAACCAATGTTTACCGATAGAGTCAATCCAGAGTCCAGACACGGTATAAGACCATGCAGGACGTTTGATGTGCGATGACACGATTTTGACGAAGATTCCAAATCAACTGATCATGTACGTGTGCGCGTGTGCGACGCACGATCCTATTTGTCTGGTTTAATAGTGCGAGTGTAATGTAACAGTGTTTGTACCGTACCTGAGAGAGCCAGTGCAGACTAGAGAAGGAGCTAACGAAATGCACGCTCCTGCTGGGGAACAGCCTGCCGTAGAAGGACCCAGGGACGCCGGACAGGAACACCATCAGGCCGTCGGCCTTGAGCTTGCCGGTGAACTCCGGCAGGCGGGAGAAGACGGCGTTGAAGTCGTTGGTGGGGAGATCGTTGAAGAGCACCGAGAACTCCGGCCGCGGCGACCCGCGGCACACCTTGCCGATGCTCCTGATGATGTCCTCCGCCATGCCAAGCGCGTTCGTCCCCGAGGAGCGCCCGAGGTCGGCCATGGTGAACCTCTCCGGCCTGAGTGACACATACACGTCTGTTGCGGAGTCGGTCACGAGACTCTTCATGGTGTCCATGCTTTCCCTCTGCAACGCATGCATATGCATGATGCTGAGCTTTCCAAGGAATGCAGTGTAGAACTGTAGATACGCTGATAGACTGATCAACGGAAGATTCATGGCGACGATTTGTGAGATCGATTACTGACCTGAAGCGTAGAGTTCTTCGCGTAACTAGTCTCGCCGAGGCCTTCCTTCATGTGGAGGACGGCCTCCACGTTCATGGACGGGGGTTTGTCGGAGCAATGGAGTGAAGAAGACATTGCCGATTGATTCGAGGCGTTCAAGAATACTCCCTCCGTAGGTTAACGAAGGGCATATTTCGATTTTGCACAAAGATTAAGTATGTGATAAAATTGAGAAAGTTATGAGAAGAAATTGAGAAAGTTACGTGGGAGCATGACTCAACTACCTTCTCAATTCTCATAAGCCTACGAAAGATGAGAGGTGATACTTTGTCTTGGTGGTGATTAATAAATGCATACGAGAGAGAGAAATAAATGGGTTTGGTGGGGAAAACATCATTAAATTTGCATGCATGCTCTACATTTATCCACAAAGCTTCAAAAATTATAAACCTTATATTAATCAACAGAGGGTACCTTTGTAACATCCCAAAATCTGTATTATGGGAATATGTATTATAAATGCATTAGGAAAAATGTTTTGACCATTTTGCATATGAAATATACCCATGTTTGATTTTGACTTTTGTTTAAAAGAAAACACGAAATACAAACAAACATGTACTCGAAGAGATTAGTTCAAACAAAGTAAAAATATTAAATGAGAGAATTATTTCAGGCGTAATCTCCTAGGAATAATTCACCAAGACATTTATGTGAAAACTTGTTTAGAAAAACAAATACAAAACATAAGAATAGAAACTTACACGGATTTTAGAAAATTCACACAAGGTTTAAACCTCCAAAAAAATTACAGGAGAAACTAAGTTGGGTTACAAGCCGTCAAAAAAAATTTCATTAAATTTGGACTTCATTTGACTAGTAAATAAAATCAGCAAATAAATCAGCAGAAAAATAAAAAAAATCCTAAACCTAACTCTCCTCTCTCTCGCAAGCGGGCCCCACTAGTAGGCATCTTCGTCCGCCCCACCTCGCCGAGCGCTAGCACACGCCGCGAGCGCATCGCCGCGCACCGCAGTTTTCACCTCGCCGCGCACCGTTTTGCCGCTGCTCAACCGTCCCGTCCGTCGCTCTGTCACTCCGCGCCCATCCCTACCTCGGTCACACCCACTCCTGCCCGTACGTCACCGAGAGCTCCGCTGTTCTGCCCGTGGTTTCCAAAGCCTCTCCTATCTTATCTCCACCCCTCCATCTATATAAAGGACACCTCGAGCTTCCTTCTTCCTTTTCCTACTCAGTGCACACCTCCCCTTCCCTTCTTCTCCACTCAAACGAGCTTAAACGGTCAGAGAGCGCAAGCTCAGTTTAGGTCGTGCACCACCGCCGCCATTTCCAACATTCAGAAAGGTTTCTTGTCGCTCTTCTCGCGTCACATCGTGTTCCAAAACACCTTGATCCTTTCCCCTCACTTGATTTCATCTTTGATCCACAAGAGACGCCGAATCGCATCTTCTTCTTCGTCTCCGGTCATTTCCGCCACCGCTGGAGTTTCATTGAGCCTTGGACCGATTCCTCGCATGGGAAGCATTGCTAGGACCTCCTCATCCTTCCCCGATCATTGGGCGATGATCATCTTTCCCGAACGTCTTCTCCACGTGAAGCTCACCTCGCCACCTCGGCTCACTGTCGACAACCCACCTCTGGCCATCTCCATCCTCCTCCTCGCTTCCGGTATGACTCTAGTAGCATGTAGATGCTTGGCGTGCATAATTTAGTTGAGGGCGTAGCTCATTTGAGCTTTGGCTCATTGCCGTAGCAACGCCTACGCGCCACCGCTAGGAGTCACCTCAGGCCTCGCCGTCGGTTCCCCTAGGTGCGCAATAACATGGGGAACCCATTTTGGGAACTCCTCGGCATCGCCGAGCACCACCTCACTGGCGACAAGTGCGGGCGCGAGCGCCATCGCGCGGCTCAGCGCTGTCCGAACGTGACCAGCACTGTAGCTCTGTCATTAAGCCCAAATCACTATCGGATTAGGACAAAGCAATCATTAGAGGTAATCAAATGATTTGTTAAAGTCGTTGACGTGTGGGACCGCAACACAGTAAACGAAATCCATTTAAAAATGTGAGATGATGACATGCGGGCCCCATGACCACTTAAGTGCACAACGCACCGCCCGTGGACCATACACTGTGTGTATAGACCTCTGGTCTACGCACTGTCACATGAGCCGAGTCACTGACAAGTGGACCCCACTTGTCGGTTTAAATGAAAATCAAAAGAAAAGTATGAAAACGTTTTTTAGTTCTAAGGAATACACTTTCCATATTTGGAAAGCGTAAACCTCAATAAAACCCGAGGAGAATACACTTTCCTTACTGGAAAGCGTAAACCTCAATAGAGCATATGCGAGATTACGCTTTCTCATTTTCTCTGGATTTTTCAAACCGAACAGAATTCAAACATTAATAACTTTTGCTACAAAACTCCAAATCAAATGATTTTTGTTTCTAAATTGAAAAATATTTGATTTTGGTTACTGTTGAATGTATTGGTGTTATTTAATTGTTTTCGGCTCTTTTGAATTAGATGTCGATTGCTCGAGTTATTATTGCGACGATCAAACCTACATGTATTTAGAACAACAAGAGCAAGCCAAGCACCTCCTTTGATCATGTTGATCTCAGTATTTTACTTATTTTACTTTGTTTTACGAAATCTATTATGCATACGTATATGTTTTGTATGAAAAATGCTATGATTGGAAAATCGGTAGTTGTAAATCCTAATTGCTGCATGTGTCTCCTCGAAATATTAATTCCCTACTATTGTAACCATTAGATTATGGGTTAGGAAATATATAATGACATTTGGGAATTTATCGTACAACTGCTACTAGAACGATAGATTTTTCGAAAGATTAATAAAAGGACAATATGCTAATTTGAGAATTTGGGATATTTTCAAAAATGTCCATAGGAGATACCTCCGTTATTTTACTTGAAAATAAAATGAAAACCTAGATTTAGACACGAATGAGTTATTATGTATTCTGAAAAAGTGAGGATTGTGACTCACTAGTAGATAGGGTGGAGTTTCTCGCCCGTAGTCAATTAAGGACCGAAGCCAGCAACTCCAGGACTAAGACCTAGTCATATAACCATATGTGCTAGTATGAGATAGTCGTAACTAACTAAGTCATCGTAAACCTAGTCTTGCATGAGAGGTAGGCAGTAGTTTGCGAGCAATTTCTATTGTCGACATAACAGCTAATGCCTCACTTAACGGAGCGTATCGAGGTAAGTGAGGGTCCCTCACTTGATGGAGGGTATTCGGGTAAGAAAGGGTCTCACTCGACGGAGGGTATCTAGGCGAGTGAGGAACATTCGACGGGCTAAGTGCAAGGGTAGGACTAGGTGATGTAAAAGCTGTGTCGCGAACTCTAAACTACTTACCTACGGTAGTAAGCAGTGATATAGAGATATTCCAGGCAACTGGAATACCGTGTACTATGGATAAAGTTGTACACCTCTGCAGAGTGAAAATATATTTAAATAGCCGCGCTCACGGTCATGAGCATGCTTAGTGTGGTTGGTATGGTTGTAGTGTTGTTTTTCTAAAAATTGGTTGTTACAAAACTTGGGTAATGATATGGGGTTTTATTTTGTTGAGTTAACTGCTATGTCTATGACTGAACATGAAACATGACTCGCAGCCGAGGAGGGTTGCGAGATGTTGTTCATACTTTTTTTGTGCTCGTAACTAAGAGGGGTTATGAGATGATGTTATTATTTGTTCAGTTCTTTACTTACTGTCCTATGTCTATTTAACTACTCTTTCAAATTCCGTTGTAAATTACTACTTATGAATATTGCAAATAAAAATAGCTTTGAGCAAAACAACTTGTAGAATAGAGCTCCGTCCTTTGATAGCCCTACATTTAATACAATTTTTGTGATACACTACAAGTCTTGCTGAGTACATAAGTACTCAATCTTGTTAATATTGTTGTTCAGAGTTCGAAGATGAGCCGACGTCTGGCGACACGTTCTTTGCACCCAGAACCGGAGGGTTCGATGACGGGTCTACCTAGGTCTTATTCTTGTCGGTTGCCTGCGGGATCGGATAGGCATGCCACTGGAATTTTGCTACTTATATCATTTCTTCCGCTGCTATATTTTTACTCTGATGACTGCTTTTATTAGGCCGGTCGACCATTGATGTAATAACTTGTAATTGTTTTAGTTAAGTATCCTTTACTTTTATAGATGTGATTGTATGGATGTAAATACCAAATATTATGAATGTGTGTACTAGCCACTGATCATGGGACTAGTACAGATACACATAGGGTCTTCGGGTATTCCATACCTCGTAATGAAGGAGTAGGCTTGAATACCACTAGTTGTTTATATTTACATAGATGCCAACAATAAAATTGACACCTAAATCACAGTTTGGAGCGTATACAAATTGCTTAAGAATTTCTATGATCTTCCTACATTAATCCATAAAAATGGAAGATCATAGAAATTCTCACATTAATCGAGAGGAAAGGAGAACGATCTCCACCACTTATTTTGGTAGAGTCAAATTATAACGGTGTAGATTAATTGGATATAAATATTACATATGTTACAATTGTATAACTAATAAAATTATATTTTAATAATAGGGATTATATTTATACACCAAATACAATAATATTTTAAATCTAGCCGCATAATTGCGCGGGCAATTCGGCTCCTTTATATTAATAAATCATGGATAAAGTATGCAATTATTAAGCTTTTACATTAAAGATTCTAGATGAACAACATGTTACCATTAAGTCCTTGAGTCGATGAATATGCTAGATTTTTTTATCTTTCTCGTCAGAGATTCTAGAGCTTGCAACAGTATCACGATTTCCAATGTTCATGTCAGAGGGAAGTAGATTGTTGATGATCTCCGTTGATGTGTAGGACGCACCTCACTAGCAGTGTTGTTTGTCAGAAGAAAATCAAAGGGGATTTATTTGTACCCAACTCAGCCTGATGTCGATTTACGTCGTAGACGTCACCATCGTCTTCCAGGTAAGTTGGCCTGATAAAACCTGGCTAAGAACTTGTCGGAGAAGAATAAACTAGCACAACTTGATCTAGAAAAAAGGGAAGAAACTAAAGAAACAAATTACTTCTATAAATCAACGGGCCTCCCACCGGTGAGAGCGCCAGAAGAGGAGCGAGGGGCCAGTGATGGATTGAAGGAGTTACGACCGGCAGCAGCAACCCGTTGCTCTCTTGGTGGCTAGGGTTCTCTCCTTGTAGCTAACTCAGGAGTACTCATTTTCTTCTTCTTCTTCTTCCTCTTCTTCTTCTTCTTCTTCTTCTTCTTCTTCTTCTTCTTCTTCTTCTTCTATTGTGAGGCGGCCTCCAGAAATCCAGATCGGACATGGGTTCATTTGGTTTAGATTCTACCCCTTTTCCATTTCCTCTTTAATTTCCTTCTAGGCCAGCCATTTTGCCTAGGATAAAAACATACCTCCCTCTCTGGGCCAGCCCAACCTAGTGGACCAAGCCTACCGGTTCCTCTCTCGAACTCTTCCTCTCTTGCTTCATCTTCTGATGAGAAGTTCTGTTCCTTTGGTTCGACTTCCATTTGCTGATATGGGAGATCGTCGGATCAAAGGTGAAGTCCTCTGGGAAAGTTTGATCTTAATAATGCATTAGTTTCTGAAATGTTCTGAGCAATTGACAGTGCACCCTCACCACCAAAGTAGTAGCATTTAAAACATCTTTCAAATGCTAGCACTCTGGTTTGCTCCCCACCACCAGAGCACTAGCAAATAGGTTCCAGCAAACCACCTCTAGGACCCACTCCATCTGCTTCTGTTTTAAAAGACTAGGAGATAGAATACCTGGTTTTTGTAGTTCATTAGTGCATCTATAATAGTCCATATCATTTGTTACTAAGAGATGGACACATCAGCATTTAGGTAATGTGGAGGAGAGATGGTGATGAGAGAAAGTGAACTTGTTTCTAGATGAAGAAACAAGCAAATTGTTGATACCAAGACACAGGAAATAACAAAATAGCTATAGGAGACTTTCTTGTTACCTAAAAACTTGTTTTGTGGGTAATAATTAAAGTCTTAGATATAAGCTTAAGAAATAATCCATTAAAAGACTTATTTTTTTTATTAGATTGACTATTCTCTCTCCTCTCAGTAACAAGCTAAGAAATAAACTATTATAGAAGCTCTTAAGCGGCTACCACACCAAAATTCAGGGAGCAAACTGACCTTTTCCATTCATTATAATTGGACTCCACCTTGGTAACAGGAGGCTGAGTGAGAGTTGTCTGTTTGTATGGGCCAGAGAGGGCATTCTTTCCAGGTTAGTAGTGTCCAAGCCTATTGGACTTTCGGCCCAAGCCCAACACAGCCTAGATGGGCCTAGATGGCGTTTTTTTTTTCTTTCACAAGGGAAGATTGAGAAATTACATATTTATCATTGTGTTGGATCCACGCAAGCAAACGTGAAACGTAGTGAAAACTGTAATGGCACGCTGACACTGACTATATATACTATAGAAGTATAAAAGGCAGGGCACATTACAGACCCACTATACTAGCTAGTCCCTCCATTCAACGGTTTGCTCCCTCTAAGGAAATGAAAAACGATATGCTTGTGTGAAGCTAGTTGCAGACAGTGACGACATATTGTTGACCAATGATAATTATTGCTATCAGCGGTGACGCATATGATGCACGGATTTAATTTGTTCGCTTTTGCCAGCTCTCAGTCATCAGAAATTTCTTAAAACCCAGTCATCTATAATTGCATAGTACTAAGCCTAACTAAATGACGTGCAATTTTAACAAACTTTACTATAACTTTTAGTTATATTTGTTTTCGTATTTGTAGGATTCACCTAGATTTACTTTTGTCTAGTTTAAATTTTTTTGTTTTGTTTTTGTATTTGTAGGGTTTACCTAGATTTACTTTTGTCTAGTTTAGATTTTTTTGTTTTGTTTTTGTATTAGTAGGGTTCACCTATATTTACTTTTGTCTAGTTTAGAATTTTTCAATATAAAAAAAAACAAAAACCATTGGATGGTGATTCAACGTACCGAAGAAAGTGACTTGGTTTTAAGAAAATTTCAGAGAACTGTAGCTTAACCGGCCATTAATTTGTTTAGCAAGCATCCTTAAGAAATGTAGTACCGTATCATAAACGACAAGGTACCTAGCAGGAAGCATCTCTCCCCGGCAAACGTCCGCATCTCATCAAACTCGAAGACAAAGACGGTGTGTTGGAATACTGGATGTTTGCTTCCTCAAGATTCATGTGACTGAGAATTCTTAGTGACCGTTTGGAACACATGGATGGATTTCATAGGAATCAGATCATTTCTTAAGGGAATAAGAAATTTTTTCGTGTTCCATACTCGGCCTAGCAGGATGTACCTGTGTACACGGACACAACTGGCGTAGACAAATATCATTTCTCCGAAGGCCACAACTCTCGGTATTTTAATGCCATAACAACATACTGCTAGGGTGCGACTAGCGCTCGGACGTACGATCCGAGTGCCAACACTGTACACTCTCGTCGCAATATTTTTTTTTCACTTGTTGCAACATATCAAAAAAATCATATACAACATTATCTCAAAAATCTCGGAATCAAAACAAACAAACATCTGGAGGACGCCAACGTATAAAAAAAGGATGCAACATCTCAGAATTCATATGCAATATTTTTCCCCCTCATATGCAACATTTTTTTTTCATCGTACCACAATAATTTTTTTAATGCTTGCAACAGAAAAGATTCTTTCGTCAAAGAAGAGGTGATGGGGACAAAAGAAACCAGATGCAACATTTCAAAAGAAACATCTCAAAAAATCTCAAATGCAGAAGAAGAGGGGTTGGTTTGCAAAAAAAAAAAAAAATCAACGGTCATAATATTTTTTTTCAACGGTCGTAACATCTTTTTTTCAACGGCACAACATCTAAAAAATCAAGACAACATTTTGAAAGAAGATGACATCTCAAAATATCTCATGGGCTGCAACCAGGGTTTTGATAACCGGTTTTGAAATTTTACCGAGGGTCACCGATAGAACCGATTTTAGCGATTTTAAGAAAATTTCAGCAAATTTTGGCCGAAAATTTTAAACCAAAATTTAAAATTCAACTAATTTTCAGCTGAAAATGGGTGAAAATCGGCCAAAATTGGACAGAACAGAGACATAGTAGAGAGAAGTAAATAACAGAAATTGATGAGTTGCATTGGAAATTAGAATAGAGAAAAACATTAAATCATCATAACACCGCCGACAGCACAAGCATTAGGGAGCACTGGCATCGCACGGGCTGGATGTGGAATAGGTTGCCCATCACCGGCCACGACCACGGCCGGGGGTAGCCTGCCGAGGCGGAGCTAGTTGAGGAGGAGCAACAACGTGATGGGGATGGTCACGAGGGCCAACACCACGGGGAGCAAGGTGGCGTCGGTGTCCATGGCGTCCGGAGCACGATGTACACGGTGGTTCTTGGAGTAGGACGGCCGACACGCGAGGTGGTGGCGCAGCTAGCTTTGGGGTTCAAGATGCAGCTAGCTTGGCAGAGATTGGGGAGGAAGAAGAGGATTAGGAAGTAGGGGAATGTGGATTCGAGATGTTGGAGCTTGGGAGCCGCTGCAGGGGAAGAGGGGAATGGATCGGGGATTGGGGATCGATCGAATCGAGGTCTTCGGCTGTGAGGCTTGGAGTTGGAGAACTTGGAGGCTCTCTGAGCAGCAACCGCAAAGCGAAGAGGCCAATGGACTGGGCTTCGTTCAAACTGGGCTGAATTTTTTAGGCCCGGTTTATAAACCAACCGGGGGTGCTGGTAGAACCGGTTTGGCTAATTTTCGGTAGAAAACCGGTTTAAAAATCCCTAGCTGCAACACGCCTGCAAATATTTCGTAACGTAAACGACATCCATCCGGAGGAAGCAGCAAAAAAATTAGTATGAGCACCTTCTTGTGCACAGGGTTGGACGCGACGAGGAGGCCGCTCTTGCTCTTGAGGTCCTCGAGGTGGTAGTCGTAGCCCATGCCCTTCACGCTAAGCGCCATCTGGGCACGGATCACGTACGGGCTCACCCCAGACACCGTGCCCAACAGCTTCAGATCTTACGCTCTAGCCATCAATGTTTCCTCGTCTTTCCCTCCCTGATGGATGTCTCTTGCCTGCGAGGCACGTCTCTTGCCTGCGAGGCCGCTGGTGACGGCGTGACCAAAGCCCCTCGCGCAGCAACATTGAGAGAGAGAGGAGGAGGAGGAGGAGGGAGGAAGAAGCAGGCACACACATTAGTTCATGGCGTGGCCTTGGAGAGATGAGGGAGCAACGAGATAAGCATATGGCTGGGTGAAGTGGGTTGAGGAAAAAATCGAAGCAAGAGACGAGTATTGAGTGGTGAAAAGGACAGGTGGTCTGTGGGCGGTGTCTGATTTTTAGTCCTCCATCCGGATGTCATAGCATATCTTACTGCTATAGATACTCCAACCTACCCTCACGTTACAGAAGTATGAGACTGTCTATTCATAAGTTGTCTGAAATTTTCTTAAGTTTAAGTCACTTGTTGTGACCATTGAATCAATATCCAATCATATGATATCCATTGAATCAATATCTAATCATATGATACACCAATCTCTACACAAATCCAATGGTCACAACAAGTGACTTAAACTTAAGAAAATTTCAGACAATTTAAAACTAGCAAAACCGCAGAAGTATACCTTTCACCATATAGGTCCAATTTGTGAATTTGATACGCGAAACAAATAAATTAAGCGAATAATTGATCAGAAGCAAGTACACGACGAACCGGACAGCACCGAGGGTGCGCACGACGAATCGCCAGGGCAGGCGTGTGTGTATGAAGTCCTCTGATGATCATGCAAGTATTTGTGCAGGCATATAATAGAGCAGGCAGATTAACGAGAGGGGGGATTGATGGGCGGGGCGGGAGCACTGCTCTCGAGTCAGATGGAGTCCTTGCCGACGTTCTCAGCGATTTTCTTCACCGCCGCGGCTTTGGCTGCCGGCGCCTTCGCGGTCTACTTCTATGCACCCGCACCGTCAGGCGCGTGCGCGGGGTCCCCGGGCCACTCGCCTTCCCGGCCGCTAGCTCATCGGCCATCTGCCGTTGCTCGCCAAGCACGGCCCCGCGGTGTTCAGCGTCCTCGCGAAGAGATACGGGCCCATCTATAGGTGAGCAGAGCTAGCCGCCCCTGGTCGTTCTACTCTCAAGTATCACGCAGCATGCTGTTCACGTGTGTGTGTGTGTCATTTTCCCAGGTTTCACATGGGTAGGCAGCCGCTGATCATGATGGCAGGCCCGGAGCTGTGCAGGGAGGTGGGCATCAATAAGTTCAAGAGCATCCCCAACAGAAGCGTGCCTACTCCGATTCGTAGGTCGTAGCTCGCCTATTCACCACAAGGGCCTCTTCTTCACGAGGTACTACACTAGACTTGCGTGTTGAAACAAAGTCTTATAATCTTGTCATAACTCGTAAGTCGTAACATATACATTGTCTCGGCAGGGATTCGAGATGGCAATCCATGCGGAACGTAATCATCTCCCTCTACCAGCCGTCGCACCTGGCAAGCCTCATCCCGGCCATCCCGACCGTACGTCGAGCAGGCCGGGCGCCTCCTCCGCCCCGGCGAGGAGGTCACCTTCTCCGGTCTCTCCCTAAAGCTCTTCAGCGACACCATCGGCCAGGTCGCCTTCGGCCTCACCAAGGACGCGGCTCCTTCACGGCTTCACCGCCACAGCACTCCGCCGGCGGTGCCGAGAGCGCCGACGCGGCCGCCGACTTCATCCGGAAGCACTTCTACGCCACGACGTCCCTCAAGATGGACCTGTCGGGCTCCCTGTCCATCGTGCTCGGCCAGCTCGTGCCGCTGCTCCAGGAGCCCGTGCGGCAGCTGCTGCTGCGCGTGCAGGGCTCGGCCGACCGGCGGATGGAGGAGACGAACATGGCCATGAGCGGGCTGCTGGACAGCATCGTGGCGGAGCGTGCGGCGCAGGCAGACAGGGGGCAGAAGAACTTCCTGTCCATGCTGCTCAACGCGAGCGAGAGCACCGAGGCCATGAGGAAGCTGCTGGCGCCGGACTACGTGAGCGCGCTCACCTACGAGCACCTGCTCGCGGGGTCGGTGACCATGTCGTTCACGCTGTCGAGCCTGGTGTACCTCGTGGCGATGCATCCGGAGGTGGAGGAGAAGCTGCTCCAGGAGATCGACGCTCTTGGGCGCAAGGACGTGGTGCCCAGCGTTGAGGAGCTTCAGACCAAGCTTCCCTACGTGGAGCAGGTTAGTGATCTCTGCAGGATTCAAACACAAGCCAATAATTGTACAATAGAAGTACAAATTTCTTGTTCGTTTGATTTATCGATTGAGAGTTGGTTTTCCTGAACGATGAGATTCTACACCGTGTCCCCGCTGGTTGCAAGGGAAGCATCCGAGGAGGTTGAGATTAGAGGCTATGTCCTGCCCAAGGTATATATAGGCATCATCTATTCATCTGCATCTAATACTGGCAGCAACGTACGTACCCTGCAGGGCACAGGTGTGGCTGGCGCCGGGCGTGCTAGCGAAGGACCCCAAGCAGTTCCCGGACCCGCACGTGTTCCGGCCGGAGAGCGAGGAGTGCAAGCGAAGGCACCCCCTACGCGTTCATCCCCTTCGGCATCGGCCCCGTGCGCAGGGGCGGATCTAGCAAGGGCCACCAGGGTGCACAGGACATCGGGTTCAAATCATTTTCTATAGATATATTCTATGTATGAATAGCACTGGACACCCCTTAACCCAAATAAAGGACACCGGACACCTGGTCATTTTCGTTCTGGATCCGCCCCTGCCCGTGCGTGCATCGGCCAGAAGTTCTCCATGCAGCAGCTCAAGCGCGTCGTCGTCCACCTCTACCGCCACTACGTCTTCTGGCACTCGCTCAGGAGTCAGGATGGAGTTCCCCCTGCAATTCCAGTACTCCATCCTGATCAACTTCAAGCATGGTGTCAGGCTGCAAGTCATCGAGAGGAATTAAGACCTGATGCGTCACGCGCGTGTCTAGCAACTCGTATATACGGATTGGCCTCTATGTCACGGTGCTACAGTGTGATAACATTTGGCTAATCTAAGCCGTCCAATCCGAAAAGGGTGGCTCGGATCAACCGTTACAGTGGATACTACAGTGTTCATAAATAACATTCATACTACAATATTTTTGCTACAGTGCAAAAACTATGTATTCTTTTTTCCGATCCGACAGGGTCTACGCAATATCATAGTAATGTAGTACTGTAATATTGCTATGCATATCCTAACTCCGTGTAGTACACAAGTGAAGTTTGTAGCGTGTGGCTGATGACATGCACGTGTCATGTCGCGTGTGTACGTGCTTCGTTATATCCAAGCTAGGAGATCGAGCATCCTCCGATATAAACAGAGGGAAAATTAGCGTGCGATTCGGCAGGCTACGTCGCCCCGAAAGCTTTTGGCCATCGGATCCCACGTGGCATTGCTTCGCGCCGTCCGATCTTCATTGCGTTTTCCTTGCCAGCGATTCGTTCGCATTCTCAGCCGTCCGATGGTCTTCCTCCTTCCTTCTCCGCCGTCTGCTCATCCACGCGTGCACGGACGTTGGCGTCGCCTGTTGCTTTTCCATGCGTTGAAGGGCCGCTCGCCTACACTCCCTCTACGTGCCCTGTCCTTTACGCATCTTTACACACGCTATGCGTCGCTTCCTCACACGCAGTGCCAAGGCGCGGCAAAGTCTACTAGTGGAATTTAAAGACAGCGCCGTTTTGCCCGTACAGTTGTAACTTGTAAGGGCATGTACAATGGTACAGACAGTTGCTGTCTATAGTAACTCTCTATGTCACCTGTAGACAACACTAAAGAAAGCTCATACAATAAATTGTGGTGATATAGTCGGCTACAGGATTGTAGACAACACACAATCTTTTAATAGTTTTAATGTTTCTGGTGCTACAGTCGACTACAGGATTGTAGACAACATATTTCTCTCTCTTCATTCTCTTTCATCCACGTCAGCAAAAATTCTACATGCAGAGGCTATAGACAGCCGACATAAGCCACATTATATATATGCTTTAAGGGATAGTCATATATATAGTCAGCTTGTATTATTGGTAAAGTTTTTTTTTTTGAAACTGGTAAAATTTATTATTTCATTATTTACCATGGAACCTAGCTTTCGAGACATCTATCCAAATATTTTTTATGGCTACTATTGGTGCTTGGCGTATCTTTACAAACTTCTCAAAATGACCTTTCACATCTAGCTAAGAAAACAAAGATATAACCTCGCAAAGAAAAATAGAAGACAAAGAAATAAGAACCTTTTTTTTTTATCAAGCAGAAGATATTTTATTCATCATTGAGAGAGTTACAAACATGACGAAACTTTGGACCGTATCGGTCCAAACAAGCTGAGTTCTCTCTGACGAGGTATACTGAGCACACACATGTGCAGCAGTACAGTATTAGGACCTCTAGCGGCAAAGCATAAAGAGAAACTAGCTCATAAAAGACGTACTACGACCCGTTCGGGACGGCTTTAGCTTTCGACTTTCGTCCGAGAAATCCGAAATCCATCCCAAACGGCCGGCTTTTCGTAACTGCTTTTGGTTGAAGCCGTTTTCTCTCTTAACGTGTGGAAGCCGGAAGCCGCCCGCGGGGCGCTTTCGCCGCTTTCCGCAGCCGTCGTTACCAAATTACCCCCGAAGTTCGGGGTAATTTAACCGTCGATTGCCATCGCACAAAACCCCCTCTCCTCCCTCCCCTCGCGCTGAAACCCGAACCCTCCCTGTGCTCTCCGCTCCTTCCTCCCACGCCTGCCTCATCCTCCTCCCCAAGCGCCCCCGAGCCCCTCCTCTTCCTCCTCCCCGCCGGCGCCGCCCCTCCCTCCTCCTCCCCACGCAGCCGAGCCCCTCCTCCTCCCCGCCTCCCCGACGGGCACCTCCTCCCCGGCGCCCTCCTCCCCCACGCCCTCGAGCCCCTCCTCTTCCTCCTTCCCGCCGGCGCCGCCCCTCCCTCCTCCTCCCCACGAGGCCGAGCCCCTCCTCCTCCCCGCCCCCGCGCCCCTCCTCTTCCTCCTCCCCGCAAGCGCCGCCTCTCCCTCCTCCTCCCCACGCGGCGACCCCCTCCTCCTCCCGTGGCCGCGCCGCCGCCCCTCCTCTTGCGCTGGCCCCCTCCTGCTTCCCCGCCACACGACGCCTCCCCCGACCCGACGTGCCCCTCGTCCTCCTCCCCCTGTCACCGCCTCCTCCCTCCACCTCCCGAGCCGCCGCGGGCCTCCCCCTCCTCTCGGCGAGCCGCCGCGGGCCTTCCCCTCCTCCACGGATGATCTCAAAGCGCTGATTTTGCCTAGCCCTCCTCCAGGGATTCACGAGCACTTGACTGTCCGTCTCGGCGGAAGCTCGGTGAACGCCCAGATCAACCTAGAATCTCCTCGGTTTGTTAAAAGGCAGCCACACAGGGTGCCGTTGCAACTTGCAACTCGGGTTGCGAGGATAAGCAAGCTTTCTTGGAAATTCATGGTTTGAGTTAAGCCGTCCGTGGGATTTTGGTTCCTAGGCCGCTCCAAGCGGGCCAGGCTCGTGGAACCGCCCCCACTCCCGGACTCACCTCCGTATGGGCCTTGCGCTGAGTAGATTAATATGGGCCACCTCCGTCAGCAGCCGCCCTTGCCTTTTGCACTGCTGGGCCTCAGCTTTTAGATCATTGTTGTTCTCCCGTGTCGCCCTTTGTTTTTGATATGCGACGCCTAGCCTTGTTAAAGACCTGCTACAACGCTGTTTTTTGGTGGTGTGGTGGACAACAACGAGTGGATATTTCCTTACGTTTTGTACTAGGAATTCTACCAGCACAAACTAGAAGTCTATATATTTTCCTTGTGGAGGTTGGCTCATGAATTGACATATCCGAATGCTGTTATGATTGAGCTTAGGCGTTATAACAGCTCTAGTTGACTTGATTTATGCGGTCATCAAGAGTAGTGGAGGATAAAACCCAGATCAAATATGAAGGACGGGCTCTTGGCGTTTAAATACACTTTGTTAACTTGGCTTTCATTCTTCCAATCCTGTCAGTTAAGTACACATGGAATCTGTTACCGGTTACTCGATACCGAATACCACAACAACAGAAACAGTCAAGATATATAAACTGTCACAAAGTCACAACCTCGTCAGGACCACTCCAATCTGGACGCTCTTGACATCCTCCCTCTCCATGGACTCGGTGACGAGCTCGGTGTACTTGTGGAAGAGCGCGTCGACGATGTCCGGCCCGAAGTGGTGGCTCAGCATGGACTCCTGGATGGCCCTTATCGCCATCGACACCGTCCTGCCGTCCTCCTTGGCGTCGCCGCTGCTGCTCAGGTTGATCTCGTACGTCTGCACGTAGTCCAACCTGAACGAACCCTCCCGCCGCACCTCCTCCTCGATCTCCTCTATCGACGGCGCGTAGAACGGCACGTTGTACGCGTCCACCTTGTCCTGCTCAACCAGACCCTGCACATTGCCACTCGTGTGTCAGGTTCAGACTTCAGATGCATAAAGTACTTGTGAGTTCTGAACTTTGAAGAACCGATGAAGTGGCTGATCAGCAGTGTGTTACTTGTGAGCTCACCTCTGACACTAGTGAGGCGAATGATTCGGAGAGGAGCTCCCACAGGAAGGTTGTCCTCCTGTCGATGTACCCCTCGGTTTGCCTGCCGAGCATGGCAAGAACCATCCGGCCTCCGGGGAAGACCTCGGCGGCGCGCGACATGAGGAACAGGCTGAAGTCTCTCTGGAACTGCCTCAGGTAGGCCACCGGCACGGCAAGAGGGCTCGTGCTTGATATGTACATCTTCCCCTTGTTTATCGGCACGTTCATCTCGTCGAAAAGCCCAGGAGGGACCTGAAAATGTAGTACCAAAACCTCCCAATTAGCCTATAAAGACACGCGTTTGATTCTTCTTTTGCCTTGAGTTCCGAACAATGTACAGTGTCAGACAAGTACCCGAGAGAGCCAGTGCAAACTGGAGCAGGAGCAGATGAAGTGCACGCTCTTCCTCGGGAACAACCTCCCGTAGAAGGACCCGGGAACGCCGGACAGGAACACCATCGGCCGGCCCCACTCGTCGGACTTGGCGGCGGCCTCGAGCCGGTCGGTGAACTCCGGCAGGCTGAAGAAGATTGTGTTGAAGTCGTTCGTCGGGAGGTCGTTGAGGAGCACCGAGAACTCCGGCGGCGGCTGCGACGACCGGCAGCAGATCTTGCCGACGCTCCTGACGATGCCCTCCACCAGGCAGAGCGCGTTCGGGCCCGAGGAGCACCCGAGGTCGGCGACGGTGAACCTCTCCGGCATCTGTGAAATGTACACGTCCGTTGCGGAGTTGGTGATCAGGCTCTTCAGAGTGTCCATGCCCCTCTTCTGCAAGAATGGTGGCCGCGTGTTCAGAATGCATCTCTGAAGCTACATATATACTAATAATAGAAAATGACCATGATTTGTGGGGTGAATTGCTCACCTGAAGCGAAGAGTTCTGCGCGTAGCTGGTCTCGCCGAGGCCCTCTTTCATGTGGAGGATGGTCTCCACGTTCATGAACGGGAGCTTATCGGGGCAAAGCAACGAGGAAGCCATTGCCGGTCACTAGTGCCTTCTTCCTATGGTACGTACATGTTCAGGGCTCTGGTTAATTTTGTACACCATTTCGCACAAAAGAAAAATACTATCTAGGCTGGTAGTTTTTATATTTCTTTTGGTAACAAAAAGAGCTAGAACGTATCTACAGACAGTTTTTTTTACATAAAAAGGTAGAGAATTCTATACCTTATGACCATTGTATTAAAATGGTTACTAAAACATTACAAATACATTAAAAAGAAAATACAACGCAAGCAAAAGTAGAGAAAAAAAATTGGGAGTGTCTATACAACATGCGACTGATTTTTTCTTAGAAATCAGTCACTTTTTGAGCCATCAGATAAAGATCCAATGCTCCAGATATCACCCTACCTCTATATCCCTAAACTAATCTCACTTTCTACCATCTCTCCATCTCTCTCACCAATCACATAGCACTAAAATTGAAAGATGCATAGCAGTTCTTAAAAAATATTTACAAAAAGAGTTGACACCACTGTCGGAGAGAAACCTGATGTTCGGACTTAGTTTTGCAACACCAGAGGCTGTTACTAGCTGTTAGTTGTTACACGCTAGGTGTAAAAAATATTCTCGAGGCATCTCCTTAGGCCGCTTTATGCAAACAAGGCGTGATATGTCTAGACTGATATCTCCTTTTTGGTTTGGTGTGGCTGAGAATCCAGATTCAGATAAAGTACAATATTGTCAGGCATGAAGGACATGGCCTCGGATTCGATATTATCATATCAACGTACGGCGCCAGATTTGACTCTCAGGAGAAACAAAGTGAAAATGAGAGAGAATGCCACAGGAAATAAAACTATAAAAGGTGCTTCAAAACCAGCCATTGGTGCGAACTTTTCCCTGCCATTTCTTCCTTTCAAAAAATTGAAAAAAGGAGGAAAGAAAACCTTTTGTGCTTAATTCGTGCCCTGTCTACTATGACTCCTAAACACAGTTTGAACACACTTTGCACTTTGTTAAGAGATATTTCCATGTTAAAAAAAAGGCAAAATGGATGCATTTCTTTAAAGCCTCTCCGCTTTGTTAAGAGACATTTCCATGTTTAAACAGGCAAAATGGATGCAGTTCTTGAAAGCCTCTGCTCTTTCTCCCCTTTTCAGTGCTTCCCTTTCAGAAATGGAAGGTTCCTGATGCAACCAACACATGCAATGGAAGTGGACAAAAACAAACTGCCTAAATGAATGCACTCTAGCACCACTAACTCATCGGGACAAAAGCTATTTGCATCACCTATATGGTATGCACATGTGAGCAGCCATTTTCAGAGACAGATTAAGCAGCTTGTGAGGAACTTACCTAGGGATTTTACAGTATCTGACGGTCTCCTCCTCCAAGCTGCTTTGCTCAGTTAGCAGAGTAGCTTAGCTTAGCTGCCTTGGCATCTGCAGTGCTCGCACCTCGGGGTATTTATAGGCAGGCAAATGGAATCAGAATAGTCCAGTTGTGACTGGAGCAGTGACAGGCGCCCCTTCCACTTGCGCCAAACTGTACGCGTAACGTGACCACCATGCTCCACACCGTTGGACTGGCTACCTTATGGAGAGGAATATCAGCCTGTCTCACTGCCTGCTGCTACTACGATTTGTGAATATTATTAATAGACATGCGAGCTAGATCGATAGATAGATACGATACGCTACACGCACAGCTGGTGTCACGATATATGCATTCGCTCGTCTCATGCTTGTGGACTAAACAAAGAAAGATTCAGCAATCTTGTTGTTAGTTAATGAGAGAAATTTCATGTTTCAGAAAAAAGAGAGAAATTCCAAAAGCTGCTTCTGCCAAAGATATTCGAGGCCCATGAGTTCGTGGCGTATCGCGGCGGGACAGGTAGGCGTCGCCGGTAGAAAATGGAGCTGGCAGTGGAGCGAGCACTCGATCGCTGCTTTTTCTCGGCTTTTCTGTGCTGAATTGTGCAGTGGAGGAGAGGGAGGGGGGTCCTTCCTCTCCGGCCGGCCGGTTCTGTTCTTTCTCTTGCCATTTCTTTTCTTCAATTGGCTGGTCACACGAGAGCAGGGCACCCAAAGGACGAGAGATTTTTGCCAAAGCGCAGGTGCGTGCAGCGGTGCGGCCCCGTGTGACGTCTCAGTACATTCCCCAATTAAGCGCCTTACTTGCCTGTCAAGCTTGGAATGTGCTGACGAGAGGGTGACGCTCAGATTACTTGCTTATCAAATCCCGAGTGTTAGGTACAGTTACGAAGCAAATTCGTTTCCTCTTGTTTCTCTTTCTATTTTAGGAAACGCGAGAATTTCTGTTTCTAACAAAATTTCTGAGAAATCACTGCATTCCAAACGGCCGAATTTTTTTCAAAATAATCTATTTTTTAATCGAAATTACAGAAATAATACCACTTATTTTTTTTTTACATAAATGACCTCAAGTCGTCGTACGGTTGGGCGACGTAGTATAGTCGCCCAACCAAAGTGCAAGACGGGTGCGAATCGGTCAACCAAATGGCGATTGCACTTACCGAGCCATTGTCGCTGTACGATTTGGCGACAATTAACCGCCTGGGCCATAGTCGCCCAACAGTATGGCGACTATTGTCCACGCTGGCTCTAGTCGCCAAACCGTATGACGACTTTGAGTCACTATAAAAACTGCGCGCGGTCGAAGAGTCGCCATTCGGGTGGGCGAGCCGAAACCAGAGGAGAAAAGAGGAGGGGAGAAAGGAGAAGGAGAGGAGAAAAAGGGGAGAAAGGAGAAGGGGAGGAAGAAGAAGAAGAAAAGAAAAGAGTTCGTGTTGCATTGACGACCAGAACGGTTAGTTTCTAGTATTATTTTGTAGAAATATATTCTTTAAACCATGGTAGGATAGCAATCAACATCATATGTCGTGATAGATTATTAGTAAATATTTAGAAATAGCATGATTCATTATTAACCATTGTAGATTAGCAAGCAATATCATATGTAGTAATATGTTGTTAGCATATGTTTAGAGATAGCATAATTAATACAATTAGTTTAGTAGTTTGCATAGAGAGAAAAAAATAGTCGGTGAAAATATATGTATTTATTTGCACAATAAAAAAATGATAGAAATTACATTACAATTCAAGTCGGATTAAGGAATTACAAAATAGTAAGACAAAAACCACAGATACATGGTACCGAACCCGTAGAATTATGAAATATGTGAAACTTTTAAAATTTTCCCATATAGCTTCACCCATTGCAAATATGCATAGTAACAATAATTTTTTTTTAATATTTTGCAATGCATAACAGCCGGTGCAGGTGTTAACGTCGTCACCCAATATGAAGTACTAAGACAAAAAAAACATAGATAGATGATTCGAACCCGTAGGATTATGAAATATGTGAAACTTAGAAATCTTTTCCATAAAGCTCCACCCATTACAAATATGCATGGTAACGACGATGTTTTTAATTATTTGCAATGTATAAGAGCCGGTACAGGTGTTAACGTAATATAGCCTTTTGTAGGAAAAAGTACGTATTTACCAGTAAGATTTCATGAAATTGTATATGTATTAGCACTGTGTTTCGGAATATGATTTAAACGCTCAATTATATTAATGGTTTTAATTTGTAAATTCGCAGGTATGGCTCACGACCCTGGTGGTTCGGACTGGCATTTCGTCCTGTTGGTCTGGTTGGTCGATGCGCAGCACCGCGCGAGCCGTCGTGTCCCACCTCCTGGTCGCGGGGATGACACGACTGAGTTGGGGGTGGTTCGTACACGAACACCTCGACGGGCTTGGAGACTAAACCCACGTTGGATAGAGAGGTTTGTCCGCGAGCTGTACCACTTGTTTTGTGTGATATGCCCGCTATGTAGTTACTTCTTCGTGCTTTGCAGGCTGAGTCGTGCCGGCCTTCTTCCTCTTGCGCGGATGGTGGAGGCCACCGAGGAGGATGGCGCTCCTGTCGACGACGACGAGGAGGTCTAGGCCGGTCCGGAGCGGTCACGACGGTTCCCGTTCGACCGATCACTCCTGACAACCCTAGTGGACCGGTGGTGGCCCGAGACGCACACTTTCCACCTCCCATTCATGGAGATGGCCCCTACTCTGCAGGATGTCGCGATGTCGCCGGCACCGCTTATCGCCGAGTCGCGGCATTCCGCGACGGTTGTGAATCGGCGCGACGCCGCAGCGTGTTTCATGGTGTTCTTGGGGTGGATGTCGCGCCACCGTACGTCGACTTCCCGGTGCGACAGCGGCATGGGCCACCTCTGGGGTGGCTTTCGCAGTTCCACGCAGTAGTTCGACCCTCTTCGTCCACATGTCCTATGTATTTCTATTTCCCTAAAGGCATGCGTGTACCGTCCTTGCTTCGTTAGCTTGCGTGCCATGTATCCCCCCTATTGGATCAACTGTCATGTTGTTATCGTTGCGTCATTTCCCCAAAAGCTCTCCCCGTGTATGAATTTCCTAGCACATCGCAATACCACTTACCTTCGTACTGGCGACTCAATACTATCTCAACTGTCCTCATAAAATTCGTCAGAAAATTAGCGCACTACAACGATATACGACGATCATATAATGTTGTTGCGAGGCTGAGAAATTTGGTATCCTTGATATTCTACAAAAATAGCAAACTGATCAAACAACTTTAACACTACATTTTTCTTTCCTAAAAAAGCACCAATATACCACAAGATTTGTTAAATATAATATATGCGAAATGTGATACGTATTACAACACAATTGTTCCAATCGGATCTGGTGAAACTACAGTTAGGAACTCCAAATCGCCCTTGGGTTGGGCGACTTACTATTGTCGCTCGGTGGTTGGGCGACAAGGATAAAATCGCAAAACCAATGAGCGACTTACCATTGTCGCCATGACGTTAGGCGATTAAGACTGCTGTCGCACTCTGGTTGGGCGACTATACTACGTCGTCCAACCGTACAGCGACTTGAGGTCATTTATATAATAAAAAAACAAGTGGTATTATTTCTGTAATTCCGATTAAAAAATAGATTATTTCGAAAAAAAAAATCCCAAACGGCTTGTCCCAGGCAAAGGCTGAAGCGATAGTCTTATGGATTGCCATCTGAATTGCTGTATTTTTCTTGTGAGAATGTGTTTAACTGAGACTGCTCATGAGTTAAACGGGTGTCATTCTTGCAGTCATTTTCAGGCAGGAATGATCTTTAACTGAGGCGCGAACTTTATTCATGAAGAAGCAAAGTAATACACACACAAGAAAGGCTAAACCCGTTTTATTATTCCCACAGTGCAAATCTATGGACTAACATCATATCAAAAAAACAAAATTCTACGAACCAACAAGAATCTTGTCTGCACTTAGGAAAAGCAGAGACAAACAATGCGAAATTCTGTAACTTATCTAGCTAGCTTTTACAGTTGAAGCTTATGCAACGGCATTTGCACATGTACTGATAAAGACTAGACATGCTACTGCAAACATATAGGCTAGCTAATAGGCATCTGTTTTTGCATTTGAGGTAATAAAGGAGAATAAACAAAATGCGAATTTTGGCCTAGCAAATGTATTATAATGGCCACATCCATTACTGCAGATGTCTAATGCCCTTTGGCAACACATTTTAAATTCTAGATATGGTACTAATATATTTCCACATTTTCTATCTCTATGTACAATATTTAAGGTATCTGTGCACAACACTTTGTCCATTCAGGACACTGTATGACATCTGAAAGTTGAAAACTGCAAATCAACAAAATTGAAAACCGCACTGGTTTATTCTCTCAATAAAGAAAAAGAAAAAGAGCACTGGTTATCTGGTTCAGTATGGAATTTTTTTATTATTTAATACTTTTTATATAAATATTTTAAATTTAATCCCTCGCGAACTTTATTTCTAGATCTGACCCTTTTGCTCACACCACCACCCCTGGCGTGTCTAAAGCGTACTGTCACGCCACTCGACGCGGCGTGACAAAACATGCCACGCAAGCCCTCGGCCGCGCGCCGTGCCAGTGTGGAGGGCTTGCGTGGCATCTGTCATGCCATACAACATGGCGTGACAAAGTAGTCTGTCACGCCATATGACATGGCGTGACAGCAATGTTATATGACGTGATAATTGAAGTTGGTTTGTAAATTATAAATTCGTGCTCATGGTTGAATTTAGTTCGGACTTGATTTATGGATTTGAAACCCTATGATTTGGTGGTAAGATGGTAACAAAGGGACTTGATTTATGGATTTGGAACCTTTTGAAAGATCAAAAATAATTGAAGTTACGATGATACATAACACCATGTACATGTAACATTTAACAATCCATAACTTAAAAAATAGAGAATCTATCTGTGAACCAAAGATAACACCATCCTTTTAACTAAGAGTAAATACCTATATGAACCGAGAATTTTTTTGTGAAAGTATGGACATATGGTAGACAGTACCGCTGAGGAAACATGCATAGAAATCCTACTGGAATGATAGGTGGTGCTCTTCGTCACTTTGTGGGCGTAGATCATTTCGTGCCTACTTCCAGAACTCGTTTTGAAGTTGGGATCATGTTGTTGGATGCCTTGCTACGCGAAGAATTAAAATAGACTTTATAATAAAGCTAGGAATTACACGGCGCACAGGGTTTGGTTACGTGTATAAGAAACAACATCATGCACGATGCAACAAACCAAAGGACTTCTACGAAATTTTTGCATTTGTGGCCCTGTAGCAACATTTAATTTCAAAAGTAACCCTCTTTTGCCATAATTTGCAAAGTCTGAAATCAGGGTTTCGTCGCAGTTTCAGCGCTGTTTGTAGTAATTTCAAAATATATCAAATGAGTTTAGGAAAATTACGAAACTTTTTGTGGAGCCTCCCGTCATAGTGTTGTTGGTTCTGTAATTTTTGTATAATTTTATTCATTTAGAGAAAGGATGATTGATAAGCATATCAGACGAGGTATAACCTTGAGGATGTCGTCCAAGCAAACTGTCTACTGAAACACTTCTTATCCAAACTATTGGAGTCTCTCCTCGATGAAGTCGTCTGAACGTATATAGGTAGGCAGTCGATGAAGTACTTTATGAAGCTTATAGAGAATATGATTGAAGGGGTTGAGAACGCTCGTTGTGATTACGAAGATACTGTAAAACATGGAGGATTCGATGTCGGTGTGAATGGTTCTTTCTGGGATTCCACTAGAAGAGGCATACTTGCAATGTAGACTTGCTTTGATGGCCTAGCGGACACATGGAACCAGAACTACATTAGAGTCCGCGGATAGAAGCATGTTACACGTAGTGACATGGCATGATGATTCGGCTAATTGCTTTAGTCATTCTCGCTACTACTATGTTACATTGCGACACAAGCATCCGCACCATATAACTATATATGCCTTTAAGGGATAGTAAAAACATGCGGGTAGGACGGGGACTACTACGTAATGACTCGACCTCATCGCTGGATGGGCCATTTTCCCTTCCTTGCTAGCACGACGTTGAACTCTCGCCGCCTTCCCTTCCCTTGTCATGGGATTGTCCACGTCGGCCGTATGTCAAGTCGCCTATGTCCCGCGATTCCATGATGTAAGTGCACTTTATAGTGAAAATCGTAAGAAGGATGTTAATTCTTCATAACTCACGTCGTGCATACGGATTATGCCCGAGCAACCGGATAAGCTGTGGCGGTCGAGCTCAGCCTCATGAGCCTTTCCCTTGCCCTTGTCGCGGGACTGTCCACCTCGGGCTGGTATGTCGAAGTCGTCCATGTCCTCGCGATTGTATGATGGGTACACCGCATGCTGAAAACGAATAAGTAAATTCTTCATAACTCACGTCGTTGATATGGATTACGCCCGGGTGAGTACTGGGCTCCTTCGGGGCCTCCTCAACAGGGTCTGGTACGTAAGGTTTCCACCGCACGAAGTTCTCGACCCACACTGAGTAGTTCAGCATGTACTTCTGCTGGATGAATGCCCTGTCGTACATCTCCGGGTCGTCGATCCACTGAAAGAAGTGGCAGCGCATCTCGGGTTGCCATTACGTGGGGATGATGTTAAAAAAGTAAGGAATTCAACGTTGAGAAAAATCGATGTGCACGAAAGAAACGCTTATGAGGTGGTGCCCGCACGTGTAGTACGCTCGGACGGCGGTGGCTGGGTGTGTGGACTGAACGATCTCTGCCTGTTCGCCACACACACACTGCGGGATTGGAAAACGTGGTGGCACTTGAGCATCTTTCATTGTTCGATCCGGGTATTATAGATGTTTTCTCTTCGCGAAGCCACTTGCGCTTCTACAACATCTTCGTAGAAGTTTGCCGAAGAGTCCATAGCTGGGTATCTGTTGTGTAATGTTGTGTAGTGTTGGGTTTGGTTGAACCCCATTTTATAATCCCCATGGTTGGCGTAGTGTGGTTAATTTCATGCAGAGTTCTCTTTTAGTTCAAAAGGTGGCGAGGCTCAGTGTTGTCAAGTCGATCCAAAAGCATAAGTAAAGCCGAAAGACAACTACCCACTCGGGATAAAGCTTTTGGACAACTACCATGCTCCCACCTCCATCCCTCCTGCGACCCCTGCGACCGGAGCTAATACACGCCAAAGTACTAGGTCAAGAGAGGTCCACATACTCTGAGTGTGGTTAGCACGCAAAATGCTTGGTTGATGTAACAAGATGTTGGTCCTTGTTGACTCGGGCACCATTCGATCACACCCAACGAGATCACACCAATCATACCGTTGTGCCCAAGTCTAAATTATTTTGTTTTGATTTTAGTTTTGCAATTAAACACAGCAAAGATCTTTGAAACATAAAGTTATAGTAGATGTTGTGTGATCGGGTTCTGACTAAAGTCGATAACCGCTTGATTCTAGATAGCTAAGCATGTCTAAGCAAGTTGACCGGATCTACTAAGTGACAAGAGATCATCCGGCGACCTCTAATCACGACAAATAACCTAGGCTCGGTAGTAGAGATCAATATTTTGACTACGAGGATATGCGACTACGGTTTAACTAATCAATTTAACACAAATTAAGCAATGCATACATACGGTGAAACAAAATATTAGACTTTAAAATCTGGGATTATCATGATCAAGCGCTTGCACAGGCTCTTTGTTGCTCAATATGTTGCGGAGGATCGTTCTGGGGTTGCGCAAATATCGAATCTAACGATTGAACAAAGCAATGAATAAGAGCGAATAACAGGCCAAAAATCAAAAATCACATACCAACACCAATTTATACACAAAGGCTAGACTATCACAAAAGAATGACAAATAAGCACTCTGAGACCCACTCACTTATTTGTTAGGTTAACCACAAAACCAAACCTCTTACGAGTTTAAACTTTGGATGAGACTTTGATGGTGATTGTGTGCACATCTATTATTTAATCATCAAGTTAATATATCAAAAGCAACTAGTTTCTCTAACTCAACCATTATTATCGATATTCTGGAACCTACAAAAGCTATTGACAACACTAACTTGTCAAGTATCCAACTATGAGATGCTAAACAAAATCTTCTACCCAAGATAGGATGCTAAGGATGCTCACTATTCATACCCTAAGCATCACACCAAGATTTTGCAAGGCTAACAAGTTTGACATCGGCTACTACATCAAATCTTATAGCGACAACTCAAAAATCTGAGACAATAAAATGAGCGACTAACTATCCTTATAATTAAACATGACAACAAGAGCTTTGAAACTTAAAGATACTAACTAAGCGATTTCATGCTAACCACCACAACAAAGGGAGCCAACTAGCACTAAACAAGAATTCAAAGCATAAGCATGAAACTAGAATTTAGCCACGACAATGAGCGAAACAACGGGTGACAAATTCGAGAGAACACACTAAAACACTTTCAAACTTCAATCCCAACTTTTAATCAAGCAAGAGAGTGGCGAAGAACATTCTAATCATGATTAGAGACTAAAAAGCTGGTTTTGAAGGAGTGGGCCCCACCATCGAGATGCAGAGAGGAACACAGCGAAGAGAAGAGAGTCTTAGGCGACTCGGACTGGATTAAATCGCCCGGTGAAGGAGTGGCGGCGCGGTCGCGACGATGGCCAAAATGGGTTGCTCGAGGACCACTTGGAAGGCGAAGGTGGTCACGCGGCGGTGGAGATACCGAGAGGTGGCGGCGGCGAGCACATGGGCGGCGGCGATGGGGTGACAAGTGCGGTGCACCGGAGAGGTGAACAATGAAAATTAGCGGCGCATGGGCATGAGTGAGTTACCGAGAACTCACCGGTGTGTGGCGGCAGCGGAGAGGCACCGGAGTGGCTCGGCGAGCGAGCCGCGGCGGCGCAAGGCGATCAACGGTGGCGGGGCACAGGGTGAGCGATAGGGCGTGTGAGAGAGTGGAGAAGAAAGGTGGAGTCGGGTGGCGCTCGGCGAGCAAGGAATCGAGTTGGAGCTCACCGGAGAAGATCTGGCGGCGGAAAAAGCGGTTTCGGCGGACTTGGAGAAAAAAGCCCGCGCGACCTCACAGACGATGAAATCCGAAATTCCTTGAGGTTTACCTCGAGGATGTGGAACACACCGTGGCATGATCGGCCGTGCTCGAGATCACCGGGCGCGAGAGGCGCTTCGGGCGTCGCGGCGCGCTCACGGCTCTGGGCTCGGTGGAGAAGAAAGGCAATGGAGGCAGCGAGGTAGGAAAACCCTCGTTGGCTTTTTGTAGGAGTAGGCGGAGCGGCGAGGTGAGGCGGTGGGCGGTGAAAAGACCGGTGGCGAGGTGGCGTGCATGCGAGCGAGCGGCGAGCGAGCCTTGCGAGCGGCGTTGCGTTGGAGGTGGCGAAAGCGGCGTGGCGAAATAGCCTGCAGTGGGACCGCCCTGTCGGGCGGCCGGCGGTGCGAACGGTGATTTGACTCGATCGATGCTCGCACCGGCCGTTGGATCTAGAATGAGCGATCGAGATTGATGTATGCATTCGGACAGTCGGTTGATTCGGCCGCGTGGATCGTTCGATTTGCATCGGACGGTCACGATCGATTGGACTTCGAGCGGTGCGATTAGTTGACGCGACCGAGTCCATTAGTGCGGTCGGACTCGAGCCCAAGTGTGGTTCGGGCCCGACAAGCGGTGTTTAATTCGATTTAAAAGAGAGAAGTTTTGGGAAATTTTTAGAGATAGCTCCAGGGCTCCAAAATTTCAGAAATTTTTATGGAAGCTAACTGGAACAGAGGACCACCTTGTGTAATTTTCCAGGAGTTTTTATGCTCTAGATTTCTCCCACTAAAATTCACAAGCTGCTGAACAGAAGTTTGACCAGATTTCTAAACTGGTTTGACTTGGGCATTTGAAATAGCAAACAAAATCTAAAATTGTGAAATAATTCAGGAGGTAGATAGGATGATCAAGATGATAGGAAAAATAATTTCAGAGGATGATCACAAGTTTGAAAGCTAAGAATTTGCTGACAACAATTTCCATTCACAAGAATTTAATTCTAGAAAATGGAAATTGCTAGGGAAAAATTGGAAAACTTCAAAATGATTTGATGAGACAACAAAAGTTTTATTTCTCCTCAAAATTTTTACATTTGAAATACAAACCTAAGTTAGGGCTGTTACAAATCTCCCCATACAGACAAGCATCTCTGTGAAACACTTCTTATCCAAACTATTGGAGTCTCTCCTCGATGAAGTCGCGAGCGTATATAGGTAGGCAGTCGATGAAGTACTTTATGAAGCTTATAGAGAATATGATTGAAGGGGTTGAGAACGCTTGTTATGATTATGAAGATACCCTAAAATATGGAGGATTCGATGTCGGTGTGAATGGTTCTTTCTGGGATTCCACTAGAAGAGGCATACTTGCAATGTAGACTTGCTTTGATGGCCTAGCGGAGACATGGAACCAGAACTACATTAGAGTCCGCGGATAGAAGCATGTTACACGTAGTGACATGGCATGATGATTCGGCTAATTGCTTTAGTCATTCTCGCTACTACTATGTTACATTGCGACACAAGCATCCGGACCATATAACTATATATGCCTTTAAGGGATAGTAAAAAACATGCGGGGTAGGACGGGGGACTACTACGTAATGACCTGACCTACTGCTTGGACGGGGCCATTTTCCCTTCCTTGCTAGCACGACGTTGAACTCCTGGCCGGCCTTCCCCTTCCCCTTGTCATGGGATTGTCCACGTCGGGCTGGTATGTCGAAGTCGTCTATGTCTTGCGATTCCATGATGTAAGTGCACTTTATAGTGAAAATCGTAAGAAGGATGTTAATTCTTCATAACTCACGTCGTTAGGCGGGCATGGACGAGCCTTTCCCTGCCCTTGATTATCCGCGATTCCATGATATAAGTGCACCGTATAGTAAATTCTTCATAACTCACGTCGTTAACCGGATAAGCTGTGGCGGTCGAGCTCAGCCTCATGAGCCTTTCCCTTGCCCTTGTCGCGGGACTGTCCACCTCGGGCTGGTATGTCGAAGTCGTCCATGTCCTGCGATTGTATGATGTAAGTACACCGTACAGTGAAAAACGTAATAAGTAAATTCTTCATAACTCACGTCGTTGATATGGATTACGCCCGGGTGAGTACTGGGCTCCTTCGGGGCCTCCTCAACAGGGTCTGGTACGTAAGGTTTCCACCGCACGAAGTTCTCGACCCACACTGAGTAGTTCAGCATGTACTTCTGCTGGATGAATGCCCTGTCGTACATCTCCGGGCCGTCGATCCACTGAAAGAAGTGGCAGCGCATCTCGGGTTACCATTACGTGGGGATGATGTTAAAAAAGTAAAGAATTCAACGTTGAGGAAAATCGATGTGCACGAAAGAAACGCTTATGAGGTGGTGCCCGCACGTGTAGTACGCCCGGGCGGCGGTGTCTGGGTGTGTGGACTGAACGATCTCTGCCTGTTCGCCACACACACACTGCGGGATTGGAAAACGTGGTGGCACTTGAGCATCTTTCATTGTTCGATCTGGGTATTATAGATGTTTCCTCTTCTGCGCAAGCCACTTGCGCTTCTACAACATCTTCGCGTAGAAGTTTGCCGAAGAGTCCATAGCTGGGTATCTGTTGTGTAATGTTGTGTAGTGTTGGGTTTGGTTGAACCCCATTTTATAATCCTCATGGTTGGCGTAGTGTGGTTAATTTCATGCAGAGTTCTGTGTTTTAGTTCTGAAAAGGTGGCGAGGCGGTCAGTGTTGTCAAGTCGATCTCAAAAGCATAACCCTTAACCTAAACCCTAAACTGTGCAAACATGTCTCCTTTGGTCTTGTCACTGCGCAAGGCTGTCTCCTTTGGTCTTGTCACTGCGCAAGGCTGTCTCCTTTGGTCTTATCACTGCGCAAAGCTGCCCCGTCTTGTCTTGTCGGTGCGCAAGGTTGTCTCCGGAGCCGAGTTTTGATTGGATCTGTGTGCCCTTCCCCTCTCTCGTTTAGTTTTTGTTGATATCTCACTGAGGCTGACGCTGGGCCAACTAGGCGTCTGACTCACGCAGGCCGACTAGTCGCGGCTAGTCGCCGACTAGTCGGAAAGTTGTACCACTACAGCTGCTAGTCGAGTCGTCTGCACTAGTCGGTGCCAATGTGCCGAACTTGCCGATTAGTCGACGATTAGTCGCGACTAGTCGTGCGACTTAATAACAATGCTCTAACCTAGCTTAGTATGTCATGATTTTTTTCCCAATTAACACTGTAATCAATCATTCACATTGATAGCAAGCAATCGTGTAGCAGTAATATAAATGCCAAGTAATACATTGATAGCAAGCAACCTCAATTCAGGCCGGCGGTGGAGGACGCGGGCGCCGGGACTCGTCGCGGGGAGGAGGCCGGCGGTGGAGGACGCGGGGAGGAGGCCGGTGGTGGAGGTCGCGGGCCCTGGGACTCATCGCGGGGCGGGGGGAGGGCGTCGGCGCAGGGAGGGCCGGGGCCGCCGCCACTCCTCATGGCGCGAAGGAGAGGCCGGTGCGGGGGGATGCCAGCGCAGGGAGGAGCACGACGCGGGGTCGAGCTCCGGCATAGGGGACGGGCGGGAGTCGAGGACGGCGCGGTGACGAAGGATTTGGGGAGGAGAGAAGTTGGAGCAGCGGGTATGAGATGAGTTGGGGAGAAAAATGAAGAACTGGAGCAGCGACCGCACTTAAGTCACCCATGGTAACGCTAATGTTGGTGGCGTGATAATACAATATTGTCATGCCACCAAAAGCGACGTGACAGATGCCACGCAAGCCCTCCACACTGGCACGGTGTGCGGCCGAGGGCTTGCGTGGCATGTTTTGTCACGCCGCGTCGGGTGGTGTGACAGTACGCTTTGGACACGCGGTGGTGGTGGCGTGACCAAAGGGGTTAGATTTGGAAATAAAGTCCGCGAGGGATTATCTTTAAAATATTAATATAAAAGGATTAAATAAAAAAATTCTTCAGTATGCACTGTGGCTTAATATGAGAGATGTAGCAGTATCACACTTCCATATATAATCGGACTTACCTGCCGCTTTACATCTTATGTAAGGCTTTGTGCATGGGCGGAGCCATACTTGCCTATGCCCTGGGCTGTGCTAACTCCTTCCTTGGCCGAGCCCACCATTTTTGGCTTTTTGTTAGACCATGTGGCGAGGTCTAGTATATTTTAGTTGATGAATAATTGACAATGTTGGGTACTGATGTTAATTGAGATGTATGATGTGTGTGGGCTTATGTCGGTCAAGTTGGGAAGAACTTGTGCGAAAAAGATGGTGTTTTGGTCTTTGCATGTGCAGGGTAACTCGGAGGCGATCGTGGCCTACGGCGATGACCGGGAGATGGCTTGGTGCAAAGTCATGGTCCAGAGGGTCAAGGATGCTCGAGGAGACAGTTGGGCTTGAGTTGGGGCGCATGGAGATCAAAGATGGATGATGCGTGTTGGAGCTATGGGTGTGCGGTCTGGACGTTACAACACGTGAAAATTTTGGGTTGTCCAAAATTGGTTTTATAATCTGGTGTAAAAGCCCACGTATTAGGCCTTAGGACTTTAATGGGCCGTACATGGGTGATTATGTGCCAACGCTAGAAGGCCCGTTAGGAATTCTAGGTTTATTACTCATGTGTATGAGCTGTAGGTATAAATAGGAGCCGGCGACCGGCGCTTTTGTTTGGGACCGAGGAACTAGTTGGGTGCGGCGGCTGTGTTTGGCAGCCGAGACTTTTGCGCATGCGATCGGTAGACCTTTTGGTGATTGCTTGCTCTTGTGGGTAGAAGGACATGATGGCTGTTTGTTGTGTTCGGAGGTGAGGGACATGAAGCATGCTTTTGCGTTTGGGTCACCAAAGACAGGTACGTGATATGAGTGAATGTGAGTTGATGGTTCCTGTTGATTCATCAACTATGTTCAAGTAAAAGGTCTTTGCATTGAGTGAATCAAGAAGAAAGACGTCAGCTTCAGTGGCTGCTACGTAATCTCCAGAAAAAGGCAAGGGGCTTTGACAGCTGCAGGCCGTGTGCGAGACAAGCGACAACTTCTCTCTCCTATGCACTATCTCATTTCTTGATTGCATATTGTGCTTCTTTTCTCTGGTGCATGTGCATGCTTTTTTTGCTTTGCAGCATCAGCCATTGAAAGCAAAATCTCTGTTCTGTAAATTGCTACAGTAAGCAATCATAGCTACAGTACCTAGCGCTTCTACAGTGTGCGTGCATCTTGGTACAGTACCGAGAAAATTACTTTCCTCCTGTGTGCTGCCTTTTTGTTTCTGTGCTCTTACTATATTAGCAGGTTGAACAATCAGAAGATAGTAGATTTGAGAAAAAAGTTTTCGCTAGGAATTACAATCATTCAACCCCCCTCTGATTGTCATCAACGATCCTACATGGGTTTTTCAGTATCTCCATCTCTGTCATCATTCTAAGAGAGAGATTGTTATTGTTAAGTTGGATTTTGAGAAGGCCTTTGATAAAGTGGAGCATCATGTAATTCTAGCCATGTTCAAACATAAGGCCTTTAGTGAGAAGTGGCAAGCTTGGATTAGACAAATCCTGTGTTCGGGAACTTCGGCGGTTCTTTTAAATGGGGTCCTAGGAAAGGTCTTCCATTGTCGACGTGCGGTGCGTCAGGGGACCCGCTTTCCCCTCTGCTGTTTGTGTTGGCTGCTGATTTACTACAGTCGATCATCAATGAAGTCGCTTCGAAGGGATTGTTGTCTTCTCCTTTGGATGCTGATTTGGAGTAGGACTTTCCCATTGTTCAATATGCAGATGATACCCTCCTCTTTTTGCCGGCAGATACGTCTCGGCTTTTTTGTCTCAAGGGGCTCCTCAGGTCCTTTGCTGACTCAACCGGTTTACAAGTCAACTTTCACAAATCTTCGTTAATTCCTCTCAATGTTGAGGAGTCTCGAATGGTGCACTTAGCACATACGTTTGGGTGTCAGATTGGGTCGCTACCTTTTACTTACTTAGGCTTGCCGTTGGGTCATTCCAAACCCAAATTTGAACACTTTATGCCTTTGCTGGATAGAATCAGTCGTCGGCTTTTAGGTTTATCTACATTCCTTTCGTATGGGGGACGGTTGGTGTTGGTGAATTCTATTTTCTCTTCTCAAGCTATTTATCACATGGCCTCTCTAAAGCTTTTGGCTAAGGTGATTAAGCATATTGATCGATTTCGTATGCATGCATTGTGGTATGGTTCGGACATTAACAAAAAAGGTGGGTATCTAGTGGCTTGGAAGAATGTCTGTCGGCCTAAACAGCAGGGTGGGCTGGGAGTTATTAATTTAAGGTTGCAGAATAAAGCCATGCTTCTGAAACACTTGCATAAATTCCTCAATAAGGTTGATCTGCCCTGGGTCCATCTAACCTGGAAGGCTTTATACCAATCCCAGTCAGCTTTCAAGGACAACAGGAAGTGTGGCTCTTTTAGGTGGAAGGATCTGGTTGCTATGTTAGAAGAGCTCAAAGGGTTCTCATGTTGTTCGGTTTTTTAGGGCCATTCCTGCAGATTTTAGAAGGATATGTGGAATTTTGGATTCCCTATTTTGAATTGGATACACCTTTTCTCTTTTGCGAAACAACAAGACATCTATGTAGCTCATTTTTTGGAAAGATCAGACTGGCTCTCGCACTTCCATCTTCCTCTCTCACCAACAGCGTCTTTGGAGTTTCAGGATCTAAGTGAAACCATGTCCTCCTTCTTGCCTCTTCAGGATTGTCCAGATAAGTGGTCTTTTATTTGGGGTTCGTCTATTTTCCCCTCATCTGGCTTATCTTCAGCTACTAGGTCAAGTTGATGTGCCTCCTCCTTTTGTGTGGTTGTGGAAGTCCTATTGCATGAGTAAGCACAAGTTCTTTTTCTAGCTGCTGCTAAAAGATCGGTTAAATGCAAGAGCTCTTCTTTTGCGCAAGAGACTTTTTCTTGATAGCTATGATTGTGTTCTTTGTTCTGGGCATCACATGGAATCCTTAAAACATCTTTTCTTCGAGTGTACCTTCAGTCAATGGTGCTGGCATTTTATTGGGATCTCCTGGGATTTGTCGATTCCTGTTGTGGAGATGATTCAGGATGGAAAGACTTCTTCAAGCCAGTTTTGTTTTCGGGAATTACTCATCTTGACTTGTTGGTCGATTTGGAGTATTAGGAATAAGGTCATTTTTCGGAACGAGGCAGTGTCTTTGGTTGATTGGAGAAGGGAGTTTAGAGATGCGTTTACCATGGTTATCCATCGGGTCAAGCCATCTCTACAGAATGTTTTTGTTAGTTGATTGAGAGATTTTGGTTAAAGTTTTATAGCGGTGTATATTCCTTCTCTCTCTCTCTCTTTGTAATTTTTCTCCTTCTGGTTTATTAATATATATACAATAGAGAGTTTCCCTCCTGTTTTGAAAAAAAAATGATCCTACAAGTGGTATCAGAGCGGGTTGCTATGGCGTCAAAGAGGTATGTGAATCGCCCCCCCATGCTAGATAGTACTGATTTCGCTTTTTGGAAGTGTTGTACGCAAGCTTATATTGAGGCTCAATGTAGTGATGTTTGGAATAAAGTTTCTAGACCTTATGAGGTTCCTATTACTATTACTAATCTAAATAAAATAGATGTTGATTTAAATGCTCAAGCTTGTAACTTGCTGTTTTAAGAGATTTCTCGCAAAGAATTTGATCGTGTAGCTCATATTAATTGTGCCCATTTAATATGAAAGATTTGTTGCGATTATCATGAAGGAACCACTAAAATTAAGAAAGTGCATAAAAATCTTTATCAAAAAGAATATTCTAATTTTTCTATGAAGTCTGGTGAATCTATTGATGATATTTTTGCTCGGTTTGAGAAAATATTGAGTAATTTGCGCGGTGTTAATGTTATTCCTACTGATGAAGATAATGCAACTAAAATTTTGAGATCTTTAGGTTTTGAGTGGTTGATGGTTGTCACAACTATCAATCAAACTATCGATCTAGATACTTTAACCATGGATGATTTTTCTCTAGATTGAAAACCTATGAGATGGAAGCTTTGTCATCTAAGATCGATAAATCTTCATCTTTAGCACTTGTGACTAACCCCGTGCAGGCTACTTCGTCGAGTTCAGGCTACTTCGTCGAGTTCTTTTCCTTTTTCTGCTTTGTCTTCTTTTTCACATGAACAGTTCGAACAACTCTCTAAAGAGGATTTGATATTGATCTCCTCACGGGCATACAAGGCACTCAACAACGTAAGAATGAGGAAGCGAGGTTGTGTGTCAAGTTCGATCAGATGCTATGAGTGTGACGAGTCAGATCACATTAAGGTGGATTGTCCCAAGCTCAAGGGGAAGGAGATCAAGGAAGACAAGAATTATCGTCGTCGGCTATCCAAGAACAACAACACCAAGGGTGATAATTTTTCTTGAAAATTGGCTAAAAAGTTACTTTCGGCTATCAAGCATCTTGATCTGAGTGATGTGGAATATGAGAGTTGCGACGACAACGACCACGACAATAATGATGCTAAAGGTAAGACGAAGAACACCGACAACTTCACGGGCATGTGCTTCATGACAAGAAACGACACCGACGACGACGATGACAGTGATCCCGATGAGGTAAGACCATCATATGATGAGCTTGAAGATGGTTTAATTAAACTTGCTTTTGAATTGAAAAAGACTAAAAAGAAACTGAAAGAAAATAACTGTCTTGTTGAAAGCTTAACTTCTAAAATTAATAGATTTAGAGCTTCTATTCCTGATGATGAATTATGTGAGTCTTGTCAAGTTTTACACTCTGAGTTAGAGACTGCTAGAACAATTAATGCATCAACCTTGGTTCAACTTGAGGATGTAACTGCTAAACTTGATGAACTAATATTGACACATGATTCTTGTGATGAAAAGTTAAAACTTGCAAATGATGAAATTGAAAAGCTCAAGTTTAGTTCTTTTATATGTTTAGAGTCAAGTACTTCAAATACTCAAATTAAAATTTGCTCTAATTGTGGATTGCTAGAAGCTAGACTTAATTCATCTCAGGAAACAATTCAACAGATGCTCTATCATGAGATAGCTTCTTGCTCTAACTGTCCTAAACTCACCATAGAAATAGAAGCTTTGACTAGAAAACTTAATGATTTTGCTGAAAAAGAAAGGTTGACTCAGTCTAATGCTTCTAAGAAGATTGTGAATAAATCTATCACATGCACTGCTTGTCCTACTCTAGCTAAAGAAATTGAGTATCTTAAGGACACTTTAGAAAGATTTTCTTTTGGAAAGAAAAATTTGAATATAATTATAGACAAGTCAAAAGTGAGTGTTAAAAATCATGATCTAGGATTTAATTTTGTTGAGCATGCCAAGAATAATCCTCCTACAGTTGTTAAGTTTCTTGAACCTAAAAAATTTAAAGTAAAATCTGAATCAAAACAAACTGTGTTTAAATCTGCTGGTTTTGTGCAAAGCTCTTCTACTAATGTTGTAGGTGCTAGCTCATCATCTCAAAAGAATTCTAATTATGTTAAATTTCATTGCACCTATTGTGGTAGAGATGAGCACTTACATGAATATTGCTTTAGGCGTGTTAAGAAAGAGAAAAAGGAAAGACTGAATGTCTTAAGACAAAAATGTGCATCTTGTTTTGTTACTCCTAGAACTAATGTGAAAGCTAGGTTTTTAAAAAATTTATGATGATTTTAAACCTGTTTCACGTGCTGGTTTGGGTTATAATTCAAATAATGTTTATTTAGCATTGCCTGCATTTCAAGGGGCAGTTAGACAGGCTTCTTTTTGGCGTTCTAATTGCTCACGCATACATGTTTCTGGTTCTAGTTTTGCTGCACCTGTTCATCGTGTATCTCAGTACTAGATTCCTAAATCTTATTTCACTCACCCTAGTACTGTGAGATCGATGTTTCCTGTGATGTAAGAACAGCTGACGAGGTTGGAGAACATGAGCTTGATTTGGTTCTAGTCTTTTACGTCATTGCTTGATTGGAACACTTGATGGTTCTTCACTTTCTTTGATGGCTTCCAAGATATTTCACTTTCTGAGAGACCATGTGGAAAGGGTGATGTTGCTCTACACCTTGTTGAGTTTGAATTATAGAGTGCTCTTTGTTTCATAAAACCGCTTGATTCTACACGGTTTGCTCTTTTGCGAAGTGAGTTGGGTGTGTTGCATCCTATGGGATTATTCTGAGGGGGGCTTGTTGTTTAAAATCTCAGAAGTTTTGTTTATTATACTCGTCAAATAATTCATCTAGTCCAAGCCATTGAAATCAAATGATGTGTAGAGCTCTCGTTATCATATTTACTTATGTGATGTGTAACTTTGATCCTGACTGGTTATAATTACTTTGCTACATTTGAACTAAAACATGATATGACGGAATACTTTGACTAGATTGATTATAGTTATTATTTTGCAATGTTCAACGAAAAGGATTAGCTTGATTGTGAGTTTTATTTTAAATCTTGGTTGAGACTCGTTTGTCTCTTATTGCAATCTTTTTATGCTCACTCAATTTGGCATGTTATAAAAAAACAATGAGAAATAGTCAATTGCAAAGATGTATGCTTCAAGCATGTCATACATATATATGTATCTTTATAAAAAAAATACTCAAATGAAAAGATGTATGCTTCAAGCATGCTATACATACATACATACATACATACATACATACATACATACATACATACATACATACATACATACATACATACACATACATACATATGTGTGTGTGTGTGAGTCTATATAATAAAAAAGAAAGTGCTCAAATAAAAAGAAGTATGCTTCAAGCATGCCATCAGTGAAAAGAAGTATACTACAAGCATGCCACATGCTTAAGAATTGAGTGTGGAGCAATAGGTTGCTACATGAGACTGCTAGCTCATCTAGATTTAAAGTTTGCTTCACTTTTAGGCTTTAACTTTTCATTGTGATATCTCATTGTGCTCTCTATAATTGGTTTAGTCATTGTTGAGATGTCTGTCATTAATTTAAATTGCTTAATCATTCTAAAGACTTATTTTGATTTTGCTATATAGTATATGACTTTATATGATCTTGATAGCTCTACTAAAAAAGATAGCTTGGTTACTTTCTTAAATCAATGCAAAGTGACTTGGATAATCTACAAAGCTTCTTGATTTTTACTCTCATTGTTCCTTCTTAGAATCATTCTTTCTTTGATGCTTCTTGATGATTACATTGCCAAAGGAGGAGAAAAATGAGAGAAATCTGCTTCCCTTGTGTTGAGGGGGAGTTTTTCAGCTCCTTGTGTTGAGGGGGAGTTTTTCTGGCTTTTCATGACCTGTTTTGAAGCTTTTGTATTTTCCTATTACTTATTATGTAATCTTGAAGTATTGTCAATGTATTCATCAAATGGGAGATTGTTAGACCATGTGGCAAGGTCTAGTATATTTTAATTAATGAATAATTGACAATGTTGGGTACTGATGTTAATTGAGACGTGTGGTGTGTGTGGACTTATGTCGGTCAAGTTGGGAAGAATTTGTGCTGAAAAAAGATGATATTTTGGTCTTTGCATGTGCAGGGTAACTCGGAGGCGATCATGGTCTACGACGGTGACCGGGAGATGGCTTGGTGCGAAGTCATGGTCTAGAGGGTCAAGGATGCTGGAGGAGACGGTCGGGCTCGAGTTGGGGCACATGAAGATCAAAGATGGATGATGCGTGTTGGTGAAAGCATCTAGGCCCCTAAAAATGGTTTTGGTAATGTAACAGCCCAAAATCCCTAAGTTGGATTAGTTAAGCATCTAATATGCATTTGTGAAATTTTGGACTTTTTAAAAAAATTTGTTGCAGCAAATAGGTTTCAAGTGTGGGAATATTTTAGTTGGATTCTATATTCTCTAACATGCTTGTTGGATTTTCTGGAATTTTTGGAGCTTAATTGGTTCCCTGATTAATTTGCATGTTCAACTTTGAGTTTCAATTTAAAACACCAACCTAATAGATAAATAAAACAAATGGAAATGAAAGTGATAATTTAAAATCTAAACTCAGTATAATTATTCTAGATATAAATGGAGGAATTAATTAAAGCATGTTTTGCAATTTTCTCACATCAAGTAATAATAATCAATATTAAACCGAATGGTTTGAAAGACTGCATTTAAATTTAATTATTTTGATTTTATGTTTTCGCATGCATCACAAAAATTATATCGTCATGCATGCATTAGTATCACTCTCTTTTCGGTTCGACCGATAGCAGGCGAAACACATGCATTCCCAATTCTTTTCCCTGCTATTCCTCCAACCCATTTATCTCTCAAATACACACTCATGCGAACAGAGCCTGTAATATTTTTCCTAGGTTCTGGAACAACTAAGTAACTCACCTTCAAAATTTCACAATTTTTCAAATTAATTTGCTATTTTAAACAGGTAGTCAAAGTAGTCTAATAGGAGGCAAAACTTTCCAACTCACTCACAGCCATTTCTCTCAGCCGAACACCACCACCCACTCCACTGTTCACTTCCTAATTCCCAGCCGAACTCAGCTCCTCTGCCCTGCCATTTTCCTTTTTCCCATGTCATCTTCTTTTGTTTATGTATTCACTCATTGTCATTTCTTGTGGCTAGCCGAACCACTCCCATGTCCCATCCATTCATTTCTTTACTCTCCCCAAGTACACAACCATTTCTCCTCCCAACCGAACAGCCCACAATACTTTTCCCATTTTTATGTAGCACCATTCCCACCCCACTGTCATCACATCTCTCCACGCCACTCATTTCCCCCCAGCCGAGAGCACCACTTCTAGTCGTTCTTTCTTCCCCAAGTTTAACACTACTTCATCTCCCTCACTTTCTCTCCTTCCAATCACTCCCAAAAATATGAAAACTCTCAATGCATGTTACACCATCGGGTTCCTCATCTCATTAGCTTTCCATTTATCCAATCGGTTTTCGCGTGCGTGCTCTTTTGAGCAGTATGCAAGGAGGGAGGAAGGAAGACACACTGTGTTGTTCTGGTTGGAAAGAGAAGCAGTGAGCAGAGGCGACGGCTTGAGAAGGCCGGCAGCTTCATGCTGTTGGCGACTTGAGGAGGCGCGGCGAGGACAGCAGCGGCCAGGCGATGGCATCACGCGGAGCCTAGGCGAGGTGCGCAGCGACGCCGAGGCGGAGGTGGCCGAGCCCAGGGCTGCCGAGGCGAGGAGGTATAGCGGCGCAAGGACAGCGGCTCAGCGGTGTCACGAGCACGGCGAGGCGGAGCCCGAGGCTGAGGCAGCGCATGCATGCGGCGGCACCAAGGACGCGGATGAGAGGCCGAGCGCGGACGCAGACGAGATCGGCGACAACTACGGTGGATGCGGATGCGGAGCCAAGAAGACGTCGTCGGTGGTAGTCGCACGCCTAGAGCGTGCGGCGGTAAAATCTTTACTCTTATTGCGTTACCGTGTTCCGATGTCTATTTATACATGTTGCATCATCATAAGCATGGCATTTTTCTACTGTTGCATGTTTATATGTATTTAACAAATGGATGATTTTTTTTAATCATGAACTAATTGATCACTCAAAAATTTAATTAACAAATGAGTATTTGAATTAGTAAGAAGGTTTAGATAACTAATACTAGTACTAAGAAAATTCATGTATTCGGATGCATGAGCACAGAAGAGAAAGGTTTAAAAAGGAAATGATGTGTTATCAGTAAACTCAATTGCTAGGCCCGGCAATTGGAAATTTTTGCATAGTTGGCCCTGTAGCAAGTTTAAATTTTAAAAATAGCCCCCTTCGAGCGAAAATTTCAAAAATAGCCCAAAAAGTGCCTCATCACGCGCCACCAGAGGCGCGACCACTGCCCGACCGGCAAGAAATGGTCGCCTCGCCCGGCGCGGCAGGCACCGCCCAGCGCTAAGCGCGGCGCCCCATTTTCGGATTTTTTTAAAAAAAAAAGAAGAACTTAAAAAATTCAAAAAAATTTAAAAATAAATAAAATTTGGAAAAAATTTAGATTTTTTTAAATTAAAATATTAAATATTATTAAAAATATTAAATATCTCCATGCAGCGAGGGACGCTCGCGCGTGACTTTCCACCGAAAGCAAAAAGTGTTTTTTTTTTCTCTTTAAATCACGTCGAAGTCACATCGCTTCACGCTGCCTCGTCTCGCGCGGCCGCGTGCCGCATGCATGGAGATGCGCAGCAGCACCCCGTAATCGCGGCGGTGGCGCCTCGTCTCGCGCGGCCACGTGTCGCATGCACGAGCCTAGCGGCGAGCCCGCCTTATTTCGCGGTAGCCGCCGCCTCGGCTCGCGTCGCGGCGCGTTCGCATGCACTGAGCGGCGTAGCGCAGGCCCCGTATTCGCGGCGGTGGCGCCTCGGTTTGACGCGCGTGTCTTTGCATGCAGCGGGCGCTTCGCGCGCGCGTGGCTTTCCACCGAAAGCAAAAAGCGTTTTTTTTTTTCTCTTTAAATCACGTCGAAGTCACATCGCGTCACATCAGGTCTTTCATTGTCTGTTTCATGTTGCGTATATATGAACGAACGCCCGTGGCTCAGTCGTTATAGCCGCAGCGCGCGTTCTGACATTGTGATTACATTAGGCAATGACATACCTAATTAATTTTCTTAATGCAGTTTTGAGGGTTACGTACGTACTTAGATCTCACTAACCATTTGCTGTTGTCTATTTGCAGCAATGGCCCGTACTGTACCACCCCTTCTTGAGGAGGCATGGGACGCCCAGCATCGCTGCCACGCTTGGATCGGTGGCAATGGACCGCCAACTCTGGTGACGCGGGGACCGAGGGAGACTTGGCCGTTGGACGAGCGGTATGTTCCAAGACTTCGTCAATCTGGACTGATTGCGTTCGCTTCATCTTGAACATAGGCGAACCTCGATCGATGCACGCCTTCTTTCCGCCCTGGTTGATCGTTGGCGGCCGAAGACCCACACGTTCCACTTCCGGTGGGGGGAGATGACCGTGACACTGCAAGACGTCAACTTCATTACCGGGCTGCCGTTGTGAGGCCGTGCGGTTGTTCCCCCTCCGAGGTCCGTGGACTGGAAGGCGCGTCTCCATCATCGCTTCGGGCATCCTATCCCCGAGAGGTCTAAGGGCGTTCCGCACGCCTGGCTGCGTCATTTCATGCATTGCCCAAATGACGCAACAGAGGAGGTGGTTCGATGCCACCTAATTGCATATTTGTTGTTTATTTTCGGGTGGGTCATGTTCCCTAGCATGCAAGGAGACATGGTGTACCCGAGTTATATTCACCTTGCGGAGTCCATCGTGGACACCGACGATGACGACGCGTCGCGATGCGGTTGGGGTTCGGTTATCTGCGTGTGCTACATATCGTGGCTCGTCGGCGATCACGACCGAGGAGGTCCAGGTCGTAGATGAGGGATCCAACGGCTACGATCAGGGCATGCACAGCGCACGCGAAAGATTTCCAAGCGCACTGAGGAGGTCGTCACCGTTAAGATTGGATCTAACGGCCCCGACGATTTGATGCACAGCGCACGCGCTGCGAGCTCCTCACGCCTAACGGAGTTCGTGACCATCAAATCAAGATCTGGCGGTCCAGAGCTCCAAGGGGAGGTCTTGAACGGTCAACATCTACTCGGGGTGGTCCTGAACGGTTGGGATTTACACGAGGAGGTCCTGGACGGCTAAGATCTCACGGGGGAGATCTTAGCGGTCAGGATTTAATTGGGGAGGTCTTGGGCGGTCAAGATCTCTCAGGGGAGGTCCTGAACGGTTGGGATCTCACCGAGGAGGTCATGGATGGCCAAGATCTACGCAGGAAGGTCTTCAGCGGTCAAGATTTCATCAGGGAGGTCCTGAACAGTTGGATCGAGCGGAGGGAGGTCCTAGACGATACGATCTAAACGAGGAGAGGTCCTGGACGGCTAGGATCTAAACCACAGATGTCTTTAACGGCTGAGATAACTCTAGGAGGTCCTGAGACTTAACGTTTGAAAGAAAAAACCTACCGCACAGATCTAATCTCGGGTGGTCCTAAACGGCTGAGATTGACTAGGGGAAGGTCTTGTACAGTGATGTGACCCGACGAGTCAGCTTTTGTACGGTGATGTGACCCGACGAGTCGGGACAAAATCTAAAAGACATCACGCAACACTACCAAATGATTCCTCCTCAGGCCAGCTACCTCGCGGACGCGAATATCCTTGAACCCAATTGCATTTTAGCCACAGGATATATATGATTGCTTTGGCAGCCATTCACCTCACTCTTCACTTCCTCTTCTCCTTTCTTCCATTCTATAACAACATGTCTTCGGCCTCATCTAACTTTCGTGTCAGCAGACAATTGGAATCGCTGCGACATCACCAAGTGTGCCCTCGTTGCAGGGATCCGGCAAATGTGTTCACCTCGTATACGCCAACGAATCCATCCCGAGTGTTCATGAAGTGTTCAAATCTTACGGTAATACGCCTAATCATCCCAAATGAATTCCTAATCACGTTCTTTTTCCCAAATGAATTCCATTGAGTTCGAGATATTGCAATGCAAATTGTTGCCTTAAAAGACACTGTGGTGTTCTTGCATTTAGATCCGATCAACCAATGGATGATGAAAGGATGGAAATAGTTGAGAAAATGATTCAGAAATTACTTCACATAGTTAGTTTTGCGGTATTTCTTCTATTATTTCTTGTTCTTGCCAAGTAGAAGTAGAAGTCCAGTTGTAATAAGATTGTAATGTTCACTCTTTATCTATGTATCGTAGTCCTTCATAAATAGATAAAGTGTCGTGTATCCCTGCATTACATGACGTATGCTTTTGCGACATTGTTGTACTTTAGCGATACGGCGTTAACAAAATATTATTCCGAGTCTAACAGATAGTTTTCCAGAAGTACGCGAAAGTATAGCATATTTGGAATATCCCACAACCTCCTCTAGACCGCAAATATACCTTGCTTTATCAAGACTGCAAACCCTACTTTTTTTTCATTTCTGCAAACCCTAATCGAAATGACTAAAGAAAATTGTGCAGTGCATATAGAGTATGGAACCACAACATTTCTGGCCCCTAACATTTCAAAGTACTGTTTTAGACCATCTTCATAATCACAACAAGCGTTCTCAGCCCCTTTAATTGTATTTTGTACAAGCTCCATAAAGTATTATGCTTCAACTCATCATTTTTAACAAGCATAAAGTAATATCACTTACCTTCCTCCTTACGACTCGTTACTATCTTAATCGTCTCGTAAAATTTCTCAGAAATTTAGCACACTACAACAATATACGACGATCACAAAATGTTATTGCGAGTCTGACAAATTTTGTGTCCTTCATATTCTACAAAAATAACAAACAGACCAACCAACGTTGTCACCACACTTTTATTTTCAAAATAATAATAACATCATACAATAGATATTTAATATTTTTAAATTTTTATAATTTTTTAATAATATTTAATATATTTTTTAAAAAAAATTCTACATTTTTTCCAATTTTCATTTAATTTTAAATTTTATTTTTGAATTTTTTAAGTTTTTCTTCCTTTTTTTTTAAAAAAAAATCCAAAAATGGGGGCAGCTGCCGCCCAGCGCCAGAAGCGGTGGCCTGCCGCGCCGAGGCCGAAGGCGGTGGTCGCGCCCTCGGTGGCATGATGAGAACCTTTGTTTGGGCTATTTTTGAAATTTTCGTTCGAAGGGGGCTATTTTTAAAATTTAAACTTGCTACAGGGCCAAATATGCAAAAATTTCCAGCAAGTGCTCTGTTAGCTTTTGTTGTGTATTGTCTTTTGAGTCACTCTTTTAAGTTAGTATTTTTTTTAGTTCTGAAAAATCTTGTTGTGTAGGTTGTTTGAATAATAGTGTGAAGAATTGCAAATTTGTCAAAAGACTAGTAAAATGACCAAATCTGAAAAGAACCTTTATAGATGTGAAGTTTCAGAAAACCTACAGAGAGTAACCAATTCTTTTAGAAAGAGGTTTAAGTAGAGATGGTAAATAGGATGAGTTAGAGATACTAATAAGCTGTTGTCACTTCAACTGCAAGTAAATAGAAAGGTTTTGTTGGTATGAAAAGTCTTTAGAGGCTGACCTTAAAGGCGCAGCACTCTAAGTACAGAGATGAGTTGTAGTTGTCTGTTGGTTGAACAGTAAAAGTGGCCAAATGCAAGAACTAGCAAACCTAGTAGCTAACAGTGAGACTGCCCTTAGATGTTCAAGTTCAAATATTAGTAACTAGGTTTGACCACCACAGGAGGATGCACATTTGCAAATCAAATATTAATGACTAAGTCCAGTAGTTAAAAATGCTTGACAATGTCTTGTAGCAAATAACAGTCTTATGAACAGGGAGGAAAAATCTGTAGAGAATTAAAATGTACTTTGAGCTTATGGCTTTTCTAAAACAAACAAGAGCTAAAGGACTTGGCAGATGCTAAAGCAAATGGATTATAAAATATAGTCACTAGTCTTTCATATGTAAGCTAACATAGTGAAATCAATCTTAAGCCAAGATTTGATAGTCAATCAACAGTAGACCTTGCCACACTAACAATTTCAGCATTTCATAACTAATTCGAACCAACTCCAAATGAGGTGAACCAATTTTTGTTGTTCTTAGAATGTTATGATCTATCTACCATTAAATTTTCATGATCACAAACTCTCTAGAAAATTGTGTATGAGCAGTAACCAAAATTAATTTAATTAGAATTTCCTGGCTGAGAGAATTTGTTTATGACATAACTTTTTCATGCTTAGTCCAAATTGAATAATTCTTGTTCATAAATTTGTATAAAATTATACTCTACCTTCTGTGTAAATTTCATGGATTTTGGATGACTTTGGCTTTTGAGTTTATATCGGTGTTCTTTGTCTTTATTGGATTTCCCCGTTCTTTCGATAGGTGACGACGATTGTGTTGATTACGTGAGTGATCCTCTGCAGCAAACAAGTGAATCATAGTGAGGCAAGCAGTTTGATCATATCCACTTAATCCCATTACTTTTAAAATCTAATACTTTGTTTTACTCGTATGTATGCATGCTTTTGTGTCAATGATTAATTTTGCCGAATAGAGGTAGCTAATCATATTATATTGTTTCCCTTAAATTGCTCACCCCTGCCACATCCATAAGTTAAATATTTTCACTGGTGAATTAGAGTTCGGTGAATGATTTATGGTTTTTAACTTGTCTTTACGATATGATGCTTAGCAATGCTTAGTTCCGGTAGAATTGGGCGGTTATCGACTTAGTCGATAACCTTGATCACACAAAAACTTGCTATTACTTTTAATCTGTACCTTGTTCTTTGTTTATTTATGAAAACCAAAAACTGAAAATAAAATGATTTAGACTTTGGCACAATAGTATGTTGGTGTGATCTGTTGGGTGTGATTGAAATGGTGCCTAAGTCCCCAAGGACCAAGTTACTTGTGTCACTAAGCCAAGTGATATTTACGTGCTAACCACACTAGAGGGATATGGGACCTCTCTTGACTAAGTATTTTGGAGGGTGTTAATTAATGAGTTGCGTAGAAGGTTGTATATTTCTATATGCAACATGGGTCACGTGATTGAGGGGAGCACCCGCCGAGGTCGGTGTATCCTACTCTACGTATGGGTCCTTGTGATCCATATTTTCCGGCAGATCACTAAGGGTTAACCCTCATACGTGCGACTCTTAATTAATGCAATCCATTGGAAATGTCTTGTAGGACTTAGCCGTGCTGGCATACCAAAAGAAGTGTGCTTCATCTAGTGGCAAAAAGGCGGTCTGAAGTGTGGGTATAATGGTACACCCCTGCAGGGTTAAATCTATTTGAATAGCCTCGTCCTAGGTTATGGACATGCTTGGTAAGATTGTGCAAGAACTAGACTACAATATTTAATTAAAACTTGATGGGTTGGTATGAATGGATGTTCATACTATTGTTGTGATGACTATTGGGTTAGTCACTTCCATGTTGTCTTTATTGTTGTTATTATTATTGTATCGCTGTTATTTCAACAATTACAAACAGTTTGTCAAATTGCTTTGAATCTATTACATTATTGCAAATGAAAACTTGTTTTATGCTAAAAGTAAGTCGAGAGCCCCCTCCACATAAATAAAGCTTGCATATAGTTAATTATAGGTCTGTTATCCTTACACGTCAGTCTTGCGAGTACATCATTGTACTCAGTTGTTTTACTTAATGTTTATGTTGCAGAGGAAGAAGGTGAGCCCCAAGGGCTTCCCTTTTGTGAGATGTGCTACGGGTTTGACAACTAGCTTGGCGGCTCGGTTGGTTGCCTTGTGGGTAAAGGCACACTAATTGACTTTTGTTTATCGCCATCTTATGGCACTTTTGCTTTCGCTGTTTACTTAGTTATTTGTATGTCTTATGGCCGGTTGGCCTCTCTTTTGTAATAACTCTCTATTATATATGTATTTTGTTCATTCTAGTTCGTGCTTGGTTCTATGTTTGTATGGAATTGATGCATGATTTTGTAAAGAGATGTGTATACTGCATTTCTGGGAAGTATACATATCTCGAGGCTTCGGCTTATTTGATTTGTGATGCTAGGACCAAAGGATAGTTAAGCATTACAAGCCGAATAAACCGGGGTTCTCACAGGTAATTAATGATAATATGAAAATATGGGACTAACATGTTTATTGAGTATCTACAAGGTTTAATCCCATTGGTGAACTTGATAACGTCAAGATGCAAGCTAAAAGAACATTGTGAAGATCTTCATGGCTTGAAGATCCTTTTATATTTTACCGGTCTTAGGAGAATTAGTTGGAAGACCGGGTTATAGGTTAAATGACATACTATTAAGAGGGATCATGACAAATAGCTTGATAGCATGTTCTTATGCTATATGGATCAACTTAGGAGCATGCATGCATGCATTTGAAATTGGAATTGTTTTTAAGATTGAAAGTTTTAAGTGCATCAGTTAATAATCGGTCGTACCGGCTTTACACCGGCGGTTGTACCGATTCAAGCGGTATTACCGCACTTTTCTTGGCGGTACTTCCGATGTCAAACTGGTTCAACCATCTGAGTACTAATACGGTATGACCGGCTCTTTGAGCGGTACTACCACATTACGGTCGTTTGAATTTTAGTTGGCAGTTGAATAAAACCAGAACCGGTGCATTTTGGCTCAGAGCTCTCTAAGAAAATCGGTCGTACCGAAATTTACAAACGGTCGTACCGATCTGCGGTTGTACCGATATTTCTAAGGTGGTACATTTTTTACAGAGAGCATGTCATTCCGGCGTTTTTGGAAACCCTTCGATCGGTTGTATCGATCCTCAGTACGGTATGACCGGGCGATGCGGTCGTTTCACTCCTTGGTTGGCGGTCGTACCGCACTGGAATTCTCAATGGCTATGTCAGAGTAATTAATGTCTATGTTCTAACTGTTATTATGCTCTGACTTAAGTGCGGTCGTACCGGACCTTGGTTGGCGGTTATACCGCATTTCGCTGAGTTTTTTGGGACTGTCTCCCAACGGTCATATTTGTTGGTGTGGACTATAAATACCCTCCCAACTGCTCAAGGACAGGTTGCTAGTGTTCATTTGACATCCATAAAGCCTTGAGAGCCTTGAGCATTCACTCAACACCAAAATTTTCTTGTGCATTCATTGTGATAGTGTTTGAGTTCATTCAAGTGCATACATCCTTCCTAGTTGATCCTATTGCACTTGAGTGTCGTCAAGTGAAGGTCATTGATTTGTTACTCTTGGAGTTTTGCCAAACTCCTAGACGGCTTTGATGGTGGAGCACGGTGACCTCTTCAAGAAGATTGTGAAGAGACCCGGTGCAAGCTTGTGAGTAGTTTGGTGTTCACCATCTCCGAAGTGGAGGAAGAACAACCATAGTGATCGAGGAAGGCTTAATTTGTGGAGCTGGCTTGAGTTTTCAAGCTTTCTCAACGTGAACTAGTGAAAACCGGCAAGTCTTTGATACCACGGGAAAAACTTCATTGTCTCTTGTGGTTATTTCTAGTCTTTACCTTTTCGCATTTACAATTCTAGTTTATTTCTTGTGATTGAATTGCTTAACTAGAAGTTTAACTTGTTTAGATTAAGTTATTATTTGGCTCAAGTTATTAATTGTTGAAAATTTTTAAAAACCTCCTATTCACCCCCCTCTAGTCGGTTATCATTGATCCTACAAGTGGTATCAGAGCTTAGTCTCTCTATTGTTAGACTTAACCGTCTAAGAGAGAAAGGATAGCTAGTGAGGGAGTGTCTATAGGAAAAGCTTCTTTATTTGATGGTTCAAATTATTCGTATTGGAAAATTAGAATGTCAATTTTCTTAAAGGCCATGAGTCCGAGCATATGGAAAATCGTAAATGAAGGTTACGTTATGTCTATCAATCCACTGGACCCCACGGCAATTGAGGCACGTAATGTTCATTTAGATGCTCAAGCTATGAATGCTCTCTTTGGTGCTTTGAACGCGGATGAGTTCAATAGAGTGAGCAATTTGGAAACGGCTCATGAAATTGGACTACCCTCTCGGAAATTCATGAGGGAACATCCATGGTCAAAGATGTCAAATTGCATAGACTCCGGATCAAATATGAAACATTTATAATGTTACCCCATGAGGGTATAAATGAAATGTATTCACGCCTCAACAACATTGTAAATGAACTCAAAGGCTTAGGCACAACTCTAACCGATGTTGATATTGTGAGAAAAATGCTTAGGGCCTTGCCGGACAAGTATGAGATGTTGGTGACACTCTTTCTCAACTCTCCCGAGTTACTAAGAATGACTCCAACCGGACTTTTGGGCAACCTCATCACAAATGAGCTATACAAGAAGGACAAGGAAGAACTCTTGAAGTCATCTCCCTCAAAGAAGAAGATTACCGCTTTCAAGACAAAAGCGGAGTCAAGCGATGATGAGGATAAAGAAGAAGACTCTGATGAGGAGTTTGCTCTCCTTGTGAGGAGAATGAAGAAATTTATGAGAAGACGCCCACATCGAAGATTCAACTTCAACAAAAGCAAGAAAGGGCAATCATCAAATGACAACAAACGCTATAGATGTGATAAGAAGGGACACATTATTTCAAATTGCCCTAATAAGGACGACAAAAGTAAATCATTAAAGAAGAAAGAATTCAATGGCAAGAAGAATATCTTCAAGAAGCTTCACAAAGATGGTAAGAATAAAGCCCATATTAGAGAATGGGAAGGCTTTGTATGACATGGTTGGGCGAACCATGGTGGTCTTAAGTCGATGAGCATGTCGATGATTGAGATGAGATGAATATGGTTCATTGTGAGCCATGAGATGGCTTTGTGGTTTGGTGATGCTTTCGAGAGCAAATCATGAAGGTATGTATCGTTTGCTCATCAATTGTGTCAATGGATGATTATATGTGTCGTGCGGTGCTACATAATGGGTTTGCTTGTTGGTGATTGTTATAGGACTTTGGAACTACGTCATGGTGAGACGGACGAGACCGGGACTAAGCTAGGAGAGCTTACATCCAGAACAATCAAGAGATCGGGACTAAGCTATGAGAGAATAGGTCCAGAACGATCAAGATGCCACCGAAAGATGACTGAGGTTAGCAAAGTGACTACAAGTCGTGAAGATAAGCAACTAGAGCGGAAGCTATTGTGATGTGCAAGGTGGTGCACCTAGTGACTCAAACCGGTGCTAATGAGGTGGCGGTCCGATAGCGTTCGGAGCCAGAGAGACTTGCTGGTTGGGTCAGCGGGCACTTGGACACGTTTGCATTCTTGGTGAAGACACGTGATGAGCATTGGAGGAGAAATCTTGACTGAGTCAAGGTCAAATGGAAGCTTCCGAAAGATGAGTAGTATCTTCTTTGGCAAGGTAGCTGATGTGAAGATGAATTCTAGCTGTGAGAAGGTATGGATGGCGTGGGTCTCGATAATAGCTTCCCAACGCATCCAAGAACATGCGATTCAGAGGTCACATGAAGGAGATATGACCGGTTTTATAAGCGGGTACTGGGTCTACCTGAAATTGTGTAAATGGATTGTAAGTGTTGAGTGGATGAGTGGGTTTTGTAGCCCACCGCTAGGAGATATTTGTGAGAGGGGGTAGTTGGCTTGGCCACTACTACAAAAGGCTTAGAGGTTAAGCCTTTAGAAGATAGGGTTGAGAGAGTGGTAGGTGCACTTGGATAGTGCTTTAGGGAGAGGTTGTGGGCACTTATGTGTGTGTTGCCCTTATGGCTATTGTCCTCCCAAGGGAGTGACTATAAACCTTCATCTCCAAGTATCAGTAGAATCCCAAATTCGTCCAAGTGCTTGTGCTTAAGTTTGAGATGTTGCTTTCTTGATTTGCTTGGGTTTTTGCCTCTTCTTTCTCTCCTCTTGATCTTGCTTGGTGCCAAGGACGTGTAACTGATGAAGATATCTCTTGGAGACCAGATCTCATCCATCTAGACACTTTCTATTACAAGTTTTTGAGATTGCGGTTTAGGTCGGAGGAATTGTGATTTTGAGGGTTTTGCTCTTGAGGGCTTTTGGATTGCTTCTTGGTGTAATTTTAGGATTATAGGACATGTAGGAAACAATCATTATCCATCTTGGCTTGATTCCTCCCACGTGCTCCTCTCAATTACTATTTCTTGATTTCGCCTAATTTTGGTGCCTGTTGTGCTCAAAAGAGAAAAAGGTCGCAACTTTGGCAAGTTCTTGGAGAGACTCTTGTTGCAATAGGTTCATGAGGTGCTAGATGAGGTGTATGCCAAGTTGATTTGGAGCCTTGGTTTGAAAGTTTGCTCATTTTGTTATTTGAACCCGATTTTGGTGCAGTTGAGCTTTGAGAGCTTAAAAGACCCAACTTTCCTAAGGTTATGATCTAGCATTGTTTCAGGTTTCAAGTCATTTGGAGCCTCCGTGTGAAAGTTGTGCCATTTTTAGTTTTGCTTGGGCTGATTCTTTAGACCTGTCGTGAGGGAGAGATTTAACCGCCAACCAAGGAGAGGTCAGACCGCCTAGATGTTAGATTGCCCACTAGTTGGATGCCAGACCACCCGGGCAAGTTTTGGCTAGTTTTGCTTGGGTTTTCTTGGAGATTTCATTGTAGGTGCCTATCTTTGATCTTCATAGTTTCACATAGCTATTGGAGCAAAAGAATATTGGACTTGTTAAGGTGAAAGGTTTGAAAAAATGTTTTATTTGTATAGGCTCCTATTCATACCCTCTAGTCGCTAGTCTCGGTCCTATAGATATATTTGTAGGTTATAGGGTATGGGATATCTTTTACAGTTATCGGATGTAATGGACGAATACATACTGTTACATGGGATAAGTATAAGGTACATTGAGGAAATTATGAGAATAAAGTGTGAAATTACTTGTGAGTGTTAAAGAAATCTAGATTCTAGAGAGTGACTATATATTTGATTTAGTGTATTGAGGAAAAAGAAATAAGGATAAAACCAAATATATAGCCACATATGCGGAAAATATATCTCCTACATAAACTTTTTCAAGTAGTTAGGGAACTCTACGCAAAAGCTTTGAAGAAGCCAGAGAAGCTAGGGAAAGCAGCTTCTGGCTCCTTTCTTTGAGGCAACTGGCCTTGTTAGGCCAAGCATCGGCTCTAGAAACTAGCTTTAAAAGAATCTAGGAGGTCGTGAAGCTGCCTAAAGGTTACTCTAATTTTTCCATACAAATGTACATCCAGCTTTTCTGGCTCTAGCATCAAAAATAGGTAGATCCCGAAGTGTTTAGCCCGCCGAATTCAGCTGATTCCTAGGAGCTTGGAGAACAGCCACTTTGCTTGTCCAGACCCAACCGAAGAAACCCGGCCAAACTCTCCATATCGTACCGCTTCATTGTATATTGTACTAATATAGATCTATGTCCTTTTTTAGATAATAAAGAGAAAATATTCCTCCGACCTCTGCATCAAGATGCACACATCCTAATAGATCTATGTCCTAGATGGTCTCTTTCTCTGATCATCTTTTTTTTTCCTATGGTTGTGCCTAGTCTTGTATATTTTTCAAATACAAATGAAAATCCCACTTTTTCTTTATTTGTGACCTCAGGAAACCTACAAGTATTCCTTTGCATCCTACTGGCTACTACAGACCTTTGCCACTTGAGAAGCATCAGAATATGTAGCTTCAATTCTTTTGCGAGTATTCGTTCAGTTAAGTCGTTGGACCATCTGACATTACAACCACCGAATTTACAAACGTCACGATCTCCATCAAATCCATGTACATGTAACCTGAGATCTGTGAGTAAGACGTGCATCAGCTCCGGTGCCAACGCCGGTGTCAGAATCTGAATCTAGGGGGACACCAATGATTCAGTCAGTTTTGACAGCTCGATCGGTATATGCATTGTCCGTTCCATTCAGCTAGGGTCTCGGCAGTCGGCACTCTCTTCACTTCGATCGCTTCACTGTTTTGAGGACAAAATTAAGTGGCTACAGGCATGTGCACTACAAATGGGTGGTTTTTAGCCTGCTCCACTTTTCCTTTGCATGTCACGTTAATTCCCAAGTTGACAAGAAATCTGCAGCATTCACCAATAGCTCTAGAAACTTCACATTGTGATTTTTTTCAGAAAAAAAAAGGGTTACAAGGGTTCAAGAGTTGAATGAAAGTTTGACTAGGAAGCTCCGATCTAAGTGTACAGAGGCAGAACCATAGTCCAAATATGAAGCTAGTCTGCGTGTTATACACGTTTCATGTCTGGTCAGTGGCAGACCCAGAAATCAACGACAGGGAGCAGACGTACAACATGGGCCAAATTTAAACAATTTTCCGGTCACATTGAACTTTAACTACAGTAAAAACCGACATAATTGTACTGTAGCTCTCTAAACTTGTGAGATTGTACCATTTTGCTCCTTGAACTTGTATTTTACTTTCTCGGTCCTCTAAACTTGTCCTCATTTGCACCACATGTCATTTCCTTCGCTAGTTGATGGAATAGCCTGACTTGTGTAGTAAATTGGATTATAGCTCTTTAAACTTGTGATGTTGTACCACTTTATTCTCTGAACTTATATTTTACTTTCTCCCCAAACTTATCTCTATTTGCACCTCAGGTCCTTTCCTTCGTTTGCTAATAGAAAACGTTGAGCTAGCGCATGTCATCGCAGAGGTGGCATTTGTGGCTACCCCGACGGCACACGTGGTCACCGCGCCAGCTGCATCAGCCCCGCCGCCCCTCCACGTGGTCATCTGTGGAGGCGGCGTCATTAGCGCGTGCACGACCTACTTCCTCTCCACCACGCCGCCTCTCCCACCGCCCCGACCCTCATCAAGAAGTTCTCCCTAGCCTGTGCTGCCTCCGACAAGGCCGGCGGCTTCCTCTCCCTTCTGCACGACCCCGGGGAGAAGATGGGCAGCGGTGTCGCAGGCGAAGATGCACAGCGGCGGCGCTGGGCGACGCCGAGGTGGAGGCGGACGGCGGCGGCGGCAATCCGGTGAAGTTTTGGCAAGGGCGAAGGGAGCACAGCGTGGAAAGCGACGACGTGAAGCTAGAGAGGTGGATAAAGAGGAGAGATGCTCACCAGTGGCGGTGAATTTGGACGATGAAAACTTGCGCACGGTGTAGAGGAACACATGTACGATCTCCACGACGACTGCGGTTTGGCTTTGATTGAACATGAAAGAACGCAGGCGAGGCCCGAGAACACGGTGTGACACGGTCAATTTTGGCATAGACCCGTCGGAATGGCAGGAACGGAAGGTGTCCTATGACAGCCGTGACGAAGCACGGTCAGAGGAATTGTGAGGAAGAAGGCCGTTTTTTGCCATGTCATCATCCATGTCGGCTACAAAAGGACACCAAGTCAGCCTATTCCGTCAACTAACTAAGAATATGACCTATGGTGCAAACAGAGAAAAGTTTAGAGGGTCAAGAAAGTAAAATGACAGTTTAGGGAGTAAAGTGGCACATTCTCACAAGTTTAAAGAGTTATAGTGCAATTATTAGCTTATTCCGTCAACTAACATAGGAAAGGACCTGCCGTTCACGCGTTGTTTGTATGTGGACATATTCGTACACGTAGCATTGCTCCACAGAGCCCTGTTTGTGCTTAGGTAGTCCACTTGCTGCCGATGTTCCTGATGTTCCAAGTCAGAACAAAAACCAAAACAGCAAAAGGGCACAACAAGCAGCAAAAGGGCACAACAAGCTCGATTTGGAAGCGTCAAATGTGGAAGCAATAATACCTGTCTACCTGATGCAACAATTTGGGCGCAAAATGGGAGATTTGGGCCGTCAAATCCTACCGAGCTACGTGCGGTCGAGTGGAGAAATCAACCAATCACCCGTTCACCCCTTCAACGAGATGGTCGTGTGGCTCGTGCGCGTCTGCTTTAACTGGCAGATCTGACGCCAATATATGCATGAACGCATGATGGTGTCCCCAAACATCAAAACACAATGTCTTTTTTTTAGAGAGAAAAAAAACACAATGTCACAAAAGGCATCGATAGACTGTGCCAAGGTTTCATGCGGAATATGCACAAGGAAAACTCTCATTCCGACTTGATTACACTCAAAACTAGAATGGGAATTGGATCGTCTCTGCATCAGAACGACATGTTACTAGGTTGCAGTCTTGCACCGTGCCACCATGTATAGTTGTCAGGACCGGATTTACAATCCAAAATCCTATGTGTTTATAACACTAGTTTCTGGATCAGTACATGTCCATGTATAGTTGTCAGGACCCGGATTTGCAATCTAGAACCCTATGTGTATATAACACTAGTTTTTGGATCAGTATCTAGTGTACACAGTTACATCATTGAATATCAATGATGTAACATAATTACTTACATGGTCATGCATACCTGTGTATATAATTACTAACATAATTACTTACGTGATCATGCATACCTATACATATAATTATACTTTATTAGATTTCCTAATTGAATATCAATGATGTAGCTAGTGTGGAGGCCCTAGGGTAGAGGAATTTGGGAGGAATTAGCGGTTTCTCGTTAGAGGCCGCCGGCAAGACGTGCGAGCGGCGCAAGCAGTTGTTGCTGACGCGGGGAAGCAAGCAGCGGCATGGGCGTAGGGTGGTGATGTGATGTAGGGGCGAGAGGATGACGATGGCGCTGCATGCGAGGTGACGGGAGTGGGTGGCGCGCGCATGGCTAGGCGTCGGTGCTATCAGCAGCGGCACAGAGAAAATGAGGGAGGAGGAAGGGAGTTGGGGGCAATGGTGCTGAGCAGAGGAGGAAGGAGGCCGATGCGGCGCTGGGCCGGGAAGGGAGAAGCTGAGTTGGCCAGCCCGGGGAAAAGAAAAATAAAGGAAGAAAAGAAAAGGGAGGCTGGGCTGACTTGATTTCGGCCCAAATTTGTTTTTAAAGGTTTTTATTGTCCTTTTCTTTTTAAATTCAAATTCCTGGTTTGATTATTTAAATTCAAACATCACTTTAGTTTTGTTTTCAAATATTAAATTAGGTTTGTATGCCATAATTTGATTCTTAAAATTCATAACTCGACAAAAACCTCAAGTAAAATCCAAGGAAATTCGAATGTTAACAAGATGCATTAAAAGTTTTAAAATTTTCATATTTTAAAAAATTGAAATACTTTCAAATTTTAGGATATTACAATAGTACATATCATGCACACTATTTTGGGAAATTACGGAAGCATCCTTAAAAGTTGGGTTGTTTCTCATAAACCCCCTTACAAGTTAATCGATTCCGTTAACACCCTACGAGTGTTTTATGGTTTCAGAAAGGGAAAAAATATTATGCCACTGCAAATGTTTCGAATCTCTAATATGTGACGTCTTCCTTATATGCCACTACACTTCCAAAATGTTACCCTTATTTGCCACTGTTGTCATTCCTGTTAGATTTTGCTTGTCAATTTTTTTTTCAAAATGCCCAAATTACCCTCGTCTTCTTCCTCATTTCCCCCTTTTGTTGCCCTTTCTTTTTCCACCCATTTCCTCATCGTTTTCATCGCCAGAAGACTCGATGACGTCGAGCAGCACAACACCCATGTCCTCGTCGTGCCCCACGCACGCAACTCCATAGCTCCAAGCCTTCCCATGCCTCACCGACCGCATCGTCACCACCACCTTCACCAGTTGATGCTTGCAGTGCTATCCTACATGCCATTTCGTGGCCTAGGGCCACCACTGACGAGCTCCTCCGCTTTGGCCATGGCTGTCTTCATCGTCATGCCCATGTCTTCACCTGAGCCCCACCTTTGAAGCTTGTCGTTGCCGTTGCCCCTCCTCACCGACTTCGCCAACACCGGCCTCCTCACCGACCTAGTGTCGCTGGCCTAAGATCCCCCTGGCCTCTTGCTCCTCCCATGGCACTGCCAACCTCGCCCCCCCCCCCCCAACCTCTTGCTCCTCCCATGAATCGGGCGACGACGGTGGCGCCATGGGAAGAGGAGCAGGAGAAACCGAGGGAGAGCAAAGGCTGGCTGCGCTTGCGTCCTCCCGGTTCTAGCCTAACTATTAGTCGACCTCCTACACCACCACCATGGTGGAGGAGTTAGAGCCGGTGCCGCTACCTGCGCCGGTGGTGGCGAAGGGGACAGCGGTGCTCTAAAGGTAACAACACTACCCAATCGTAAACACGAAGAAACGATTCGACATTATTTCCCCTACTCTTGCAGAGAAAAACTACTCACGGAGGGGGAGACTCTGGAGAGCACGTGGAAAGCCATTACGGAGGGGCAGGCGTCGCCGCTGGTGTGACACCTCAAGAAGTCGGACACCTGGGAGACCCGCCTCGGTCGCTACCCATCCAGCGGCGTCGGTGGCCTCGTGGAGCAGTCTGGCGGCGTCCACCACTCTCTGTGTGCGCGTGTGTTGTGTGTGCGACAGAGAAGAAGGAAGAAGAAGATAAGGGCAAAATGGTTTTTTTTTCACAACTACTTCACGGCTTGACTGGTCAATGATATCATAAAAGGGTATGATTTCGAGTTTGCAGTGGTATGAAAGGAATATGTCTCTTTGCAATAACACATCAGTAACTAAGAAACTTTGCAGTGGTATATACAAAATTTCTCCTTTCATAAACACCCTTACCGTTAGTGTCCCATTGGATCTAGCCAGGATACAGTAAAAAGAAAATTTGAAAACAATCATCACTGACATGTCAAGACTGACCTAAACATGTTTCGCAAATTCTTTTATCGTTATTATTATTATTATTATTATTATTATTATTATTATTATTATTATGTCATTCTTTGCCACTGTTGCCTAAGGACCTGCACATTTTTCCTTTTAAGAAGAGCCCATATGCATTTTCCATCTTTTTTTATCAAGTCAAAAGATGAAACAAACTCTCCAAAAGTCTACCACAACCAAACCTACAACTTTTCAGCTAAGAAAAAACAGTAGAAAACTTTTCGACTTCCTCATGGTTTGGTTCAAGAGACGTCTCCAACTCAAGTGTACTGATACAAGTGCATCTTCAGTAGTGACCACCTCGGTCGTCTCTTACCTGCTATGTCACTTAAAATTCTAGTTAGAGGAGAGAGGATGCGAAGAGAGAGAATATATTATCTCTTATATAAGAGACAAACTGGACACTCAAACCATCGCAAATGGTGAGTGGTAATGAGAGAAGTTGTGTGAAAAATAAATAATTTTATAGGTAAATTGTTAGAGATGTTATCTTTTAGGTTGTTTGTAGATGAATTAAAGCTTTTATAGACAATTCTAAAAGATAAACGGTTGCACGTGCCAAGAAGATGCTTTCTAATTGTCAAAAACAAGAAGAAAGCAACTTTCTCTCTTTTTCCACGAACAAAACCAACGGCACCGACTGCTGTACGACAGTACGAGCCAGTGTCCCACTACAATACGACTAACAACGGACGTGCGTAAACGGTAAGCTACTCCGGCGTCTAGCTAGCAAGAATCACGTACGCCGTCCTCTCAAATTGGGCTGCTTTTTACTCTGGACTCTCAGCAGATCACTAATGCGTGGATACTAGTATTCACGTACAAAGTTCAGGGGGCTTCTACCAGAATAAATTTTAGGTCCTATTTGGAACACAAGAATTTGAATTTCACCCAACACATTTCAATTCTCGCGAGAAACAGGAAAAAATTCCCGCATTTTCTAAACGGGGTTTACGGTCCTTGGAGCCAGATACAAGTATCCGAATTTCTGTCCTACTTCACATGTGTAGGTCCTCAATCCTCATGCAAATCAAGCATCCAGAAGGACAACCCACAGCCTTACAAAGCTACAACAAAGGCCGGGAAACAGGAATCAAACATCTCGGTTGAACACGCAAACAAGATCTCTATTTTGTACACCATTGTTTCTGAACTCTTAACATGTTGCAAGCATCAGCAATATACCCAAACCTAAAACATCAAAGAGGTGGCAAAATGCTCGCCCATCCTTCTCTCTCTAATAATTACAGGATTTTACGCAGGAAGAAAAACATGCACATATTTTTAAGCATCCAATTGACAAGGGTATTCCATCTTCAGTGAGGAGAAATAGCTGGGAAGGTACTCCAGTACTTAGAAGCAAAACCTCTTTTTCTGAAAATATTGGATGGAGGTATATTAGATGGCGTACTCAGCAGCACTCAGTACTATATGGTATGGACTAGAAGGGGTAAGCAACAAGAACGTGCATCTCTCAAAACTCAAAAGGAAAGAACAAACTATAGGAGCACCCATAACTTACCTGAAACTTCTCTTGCTGGTCAATATATGCAAGCAGCTCGTCCTGCTTCATCAATGTTTCATAGAGCACCTGCATATGAGAGAAAAAGGTTAATACAGAAAAAAAAAATACTACTCAAAATGAATGGACTGAGGGGGTAGCATTCTTTTGTTTCTCATGCTTGTAGTGGATAAATCGAGGAAATCAGTTCTGACTTCAACAAGACCATCATGAAATTGGGTAAACTGTTATAAACATTAACTCGCAACAATAGCTATATACTTGATACCATTAAGGCATTAAACAATAATCTATCCAACTGGGCTCAATCTGATATTCTCATGTCACTGCTGGAGAACCACTTTTTGTTTAACAAAGCAAGAGTACCTTCTTTGTAGAAATTAGCTCAGCTTCCAATGCATCCACACGGCGGATAGCTGCATCGAGCAATTCCTCTTTCTCAAATGGCATTTGAGATGGCTTTGTTTCAAGTACATGTATCTTCTCCTCCAATTCACTAAGCTGCCTTGATACAGATGAAAGGGTGTCATTTTCTGTATATTGAGGGGAAGAAGATGGAGGTCGTAACTCTTCCTTAAACTCCAATCCTTGAGGGAAGCCCACACGATAGTGATCACAGGCAATGGTCTGTCTTAAGAGCCTTTTAGCCATTCTGCTTGGGACAGAATGGAGCACCGTAAAAAGGCTCATGATTAAAACTGTCAGCCACATAGTAATCTGAGCTCGCAGTCCTCCCAATGCTGTAGGTATATTTCTCAAGGAGAATGAACCTGGGTGAATCATGCAGCAAAACCAGTCAATAAAACTCCATTAAAATTGTAGCAGAGCTATTTTGATCACCATATCCTAAAACTATTGAGTAAATTGCCCAAAAACAATGTTCTTGAATTAGATTGTTCAGTATGGGGGTAAGCATGTTTCTTGTTAGTCTGTACAATTTGGCCATAAGTCATAATAACTTCTCAGTAAAAGGTATAAGAGTGACAACAATACATAAAAACCTGAGGTAGAAGTCATTGAGGTGGCTCTTGGACTGCTGCATGCATCATCCACAACCTTGTCAACAACAGGGATGCTTTCCTCAACAACAGGGGGAGCATCAGAAGTAGAAGCATGTCCTGGAAATTTTGGCTACAAGTAGCAAAGCATGTATTAATCATCATATTGACCAATAAAAGTACTGGAAAGAGAATGGAGCCAACAACTTAAGAATCTCGCAGTAACCAAAAAGGCAGTTCTCCACTTATTATTGTTGTTTTGGATAGACTACTACTCACAGCTTAGTCTCATACAATCAGTTGGAGTTCAAATGGATATTCCCAAACTAAATCGCAATTTGGCACTTCAGACCCAAAATTTGTGTACTTCTTGTGGTGGCATTAGATAATATCTTTGGGCGGTGCTCAAAAAGGGGAAAGATACTTGCCTCATGAACAAAGTTCAAATCAGGGTTTATGATGGGGTTCATTGGAGCAGTAGGAGACATAACATCTTCCACTTCAGAACTAGACTCGGCTGAGGCATCACTGCCTTTTTTCTGCACCAAAAAGAGAACAAAATAAGCTTATAATGGAAATTTTAAGGTATTTCTAGTAATCTCCATAATCTATACAAAAGCATGCTTACAGTTGAGTGATGAGACTTAGTGTAACAAATTTTCTTCCCATCGGTGCTTGATATGGCAAGAATTTGTTGACCATAGTTTGCTTCACCATTGAGGACCCTCTGAAAAAAAATGAAAGATGCATTATGTTAGTGATACAAAACAAGACAGCCAGTAACAAAAGTGTGGGAAGGAGAAAAACCTTTATGATGTCAGGATCCTTCCAAGGACCTTTGTCTGATTTTGGGCAACCTCCATGTTCTTCGCACCTGCATTTGCCTCCAAACAAATATGGCAGTTCACTGAAAACATGGAATTAACAAAATTAGGCAAGAAGACAAACAGTAGTATATATGAACAAGAGTAGAGATCCAAACCTCTCATCAATTATTTCAAGCAGCTTATTTTGGTACTTGCTTCCAAGAACCTTGATGATAAAAGATAGAGGTGGCAATCATTACATACACTAAAAAGCTACCCATGAATGATAAAATCAAAGCAGCAATACACAGTTGCAATACTTACATGAATCTTCGAAGCAGTTTGTGGATCAAGAAACGATTTTATTGTACCCCATAACATCTTGAAGCCTTGGCCAGCATTTACAATGTACAATCGGTACAATGTCTGCAAGAGCATTCAGGATGCACAAGTAAGTTATTTATCTGTTATATCACTTGATAAGAATAAGTACTAGTGAGCTGTATTTATAATTTGAAACAGAAAACTAATGTGTGCATAAAGTAAAAGGTTTATTAATTAACAGACAGTAAGTAGTGAAAAATAACACTGACGTAGAATGATTGAATCACCTACCTCTGGATAGTTATCATTGTCAATCTTCTGCAGTCGCATGATTAGTTCCCTTGCATCTTTTGAGAAGTTCTTTAAGCCCTGAATTATAAAAACAAGTTACTACTCTAATGGTCTAACCACATAAAATGGCATTTGCAGAGAGCAACATTGGCCATAAAAATGACATACCACCCCTTGCACATCTAAAATAGTAGTAGACGAGTCTATGTGCCTTTTTGCAGCAATGGAGCAAGCTGGAAACCTCATTTGGAAACATCTCTCAAACTCCTTGACATGATACTTTAAATATCGGTCAATAGTTGTTACTTGTACTAGTTTGTTGGCATCAACTTTTCCAATTAGTTCTATGTAGACAGGTCTTCCCTCTTTATCCACTCCATGGTAAAATTGTGGATAGTATTTCATAACTTCATGCAATTCAGTGTAGTCAAATTCCTACAGAACCAAGTGTCAGATTTTAGATGATACACAACGCAAAAATAACACCACCTATGTTTTGGTGTATTTGTTTCAGTTTCAGATTTACCTCTATATTGTCGACCCCAAATTCCTTCCTCCATCTAAGCATTTCCGACCACATATGCTTTGCTTTGTCGATATCAAATTTCCGTGCTTTCAGGAATCTACATATGGAAGGCATACGATGAAATTTTAAACAAAATAAGCAAATACTGGTTTTTCTTCTGAGCATGACTTTTGAAGAAAGACATGATATCTGAAATATAACAGCAACAGATTACTTATGGATCTTTATGCTGGAGGTGGAGATAATCTACAGAAGAATAAAGTCAGGTATGCTCCGAGAACAGTGGATGTGAATATGTGATACCTCAACATCATGTGATAGTCGTCGTGACGTTCTGGCAACAAGCCCTCATCAAGTAAGCACCGGCGGAATCTTTCAACAGTTTCCAGCTCTTGAACATCCCTTATGTCCTCTATGGAGATAACTTGATTATCACTCTTCTTTTTCCTCTTACTCCTTAAGGAATGCCTAAATTTATTCCCTGCGCTAATCGCTCTTTTCTTGAAGGAGCCCATTTTAGCCTTCTTGTCTCCTTCTGAGTTGTCTTCATCAGATTTGCACTCTCTCTTTTCATCATCGTTCGCAAAGCCTTCAAAACCTGCACCTGCAATATCATTTTAATGTCCCTTCTCTTAATCAGAAGGGAACTGGCAATCACTACCGTAGACATAATAATCAACAGGTGTAACTAAGCACTTAGGCTGCTCCCAATGCTCCACCTTAGCAAGTTTCTTAAAACTGTCACGTAGACAAAAATCTGATGTGACACTGCAATTAAGGAAGAGAGAGAGCAGATTGATATCTTATTTAGATACCACTCATACACAGTTTTTCCTATGTAGAAATACTAGTAAATACTCTATATCAAAGGTCTAAGATACAACACTTTAAGATACTATGCATTGGGAAGATGGTATCTAAATGCCTTTATGCAATAAGAAACTGCAGTAAGAAACCACCCACTGGGAGCAGCCTTAGTCATGCTTCCCATTTCCCAATGAGCTAAAATCAGCGCAGTTACTGACATGTTCAAAAAACTAAGAGGTGTAATCATAATTCATAAGTACTGGTACTAGACTACTGGTATTAAAATTTCAACACTGCCCATAACAGAAAGGCCATCGCATTTAGCCAAATTATCTCAGCGCCCTAAATCCCCGGAGCTAAATTTTAATTATACGAATTGTTTCGAGTGAATGATCATGTTTTCTAGTGCAATTACTGAACCCCGCAGAAGCAACCTTACTGCAGTCACAGTCTTTCGTGCAAACCATGGTAAGTTCATCAAGAAACATCTAGACACGCACTCGCAACTTGCCACATCATTGAAGAAACAATCAAGGGCAACGCGTAAAGGAAATCACCAAGAGCAAGCAGTCGAGGGAAGAAGAAACATTAAGCACTCACAGGGCCTCGCGAACCGGTCGATGGCCCCCGACATCCCCGGCCTTCCTCCCAATCCGAGCACGAATCCTCCAGAGAATTCCAATCCCCAAACCTGGATATCCCCTCAAGAACAAGGCAAGGTTTTCTATGGAGGAATACACGAAGGCGAGCGAAGCGAATGGTGGCTTGTTTCATCGGTGGAGGGGGAAAGAAGCTTCTGCTTTCCTTTCATCGGTGGGTGGGGAGTTACTCGATCTCTCTGGTAGACAAGGCAGGTCCATAGGCTCAGAACCGCGAGGTGGTATTGGAGATTGGGAGTCTCTTCTTCTGCTCGTATGCCACGTGGGCGACTGCCATGGGCTTCGGTTCATCGACCTGGCGCACACCAGGTTCGCGCCGTACATGCCAAGGAAGCGCAAATTCTATGGGGAGAGGAGAGCTCCTATCATCCGATTCTCTTCGTCCTCTCGTACTATAGCAAATGGACGACATCTACAGGGTCCTCACCGAGGCCTCTCGTAGGATTTATTTTTGGGTGGGGGCTCGTATGATATTGTTGACGTCTGTAATAGTAATTTTAGTCTTCTATCAATGTTAATATTAAAAATAGTACCACAGATCTGTCGGCTTTCGATAACTTGCCAAGTCTAGTCCCTAAAGGCGTAGTGGAGCCGGCACCTCACCAAGTCCAGTCCCTAAGGGGTTGGACTCCCCTCCACCATGTCCTTAGGGGCCGAACCTAGCTCGTCCGTGCCTGTGGACACGGAATTGCCAAGCACAATGCCCCTGGGGCACGGTATCCATGTGCCCAGCTATGAGTTTGTCAGTCGCAAGTTCCATTCGAACTTTCGAAGTGAGCGTTTAAAAGTTGGTCCTGCGCAGCTTGTTCCAATTCCCAACATTGGAGCCACATAGTGGCGGACCACCCCCGGGCAAGCGGGGGCGACTGCCTTGGGTCTCCCGGGCCAGGCGGACCACCCTCTTGGCGCGTATTCTTTGCTAGGCGGCTAATGAAAGTTAGGGCATGTTTGGTTCTGGGCCTGGTGGCCATTTGCCTGGCCGGCACACCTCCTACAAGCTGCCACGAAGCTGTTTGCTTGGCTGCCAGGCAGGGCGCCAGGCTCAGGCGCATGAAATGAGCACCTGGGAGCTAGGCCTCCCAGGCAGCTACATCCATTGTTCAATACTTTAATCCAACAGTCTATTTTTCATTCACTAATTTCAGGCACAGGCTTCCAGCCAAACAACTCATCTTCAGGTTTGCCTGCTCAGGCAAAAATCATCTACTTTCTAGACTACCTTCAGGCACTACTTTTTCACAGGCATGGAATCCAAGTCATCAACCAAACAAGCCCTTAGTTTGATAGGCTAATTATTGTTATACACGAACATGCTACTATTATTAGCAGCATACATTTTGCTTCAGTACTCCAAAATAATTAGCAACACAATAGGAACAAAGTATAAGGATGTGAGACAAATGATGAGCTGTAGTCGCAGGGAGTCAGGAAAAGAAGGATCCTCCACCATTATTGGCGCCATGAGGGTGCAGGAGCACAACGCTGCGCTTCCCCGCGTGGCCACGCCGCATTGGGCATTGGGCGTTGGACGTGGGCCGAGAAGCGCCGAGTGCAAACTGCAGTCGGCCCAGTTGCGGTCTAAGCCAAATCCCTAATAAAATGTAGATGCACTAGTAACCATTCCCCATTCCTTCAGCTCTAGGCTCCAGTTCCACTGGCGAGGGCTGTGGCGTTGCGCGGCGTGAGGGCTACGGCGTGGGCGAGGACGAGTGTTGCGGTCAGCCCTCACCCCGGTCTTCAAAATTTCTGATTCCGCCTCTCAGCCACAGCCTTGCAATGGCCCTCGGCTGGAATAAATCGCCCATACAATTTTTTGTTGGACAGTTACAAAGATCAATAATCATGCGGGGTCCTTACGAGTGTTTATACGCTCGACGCTCAACAGGGCATGTATTCATACAGCCACGCTTCCGCTGCCCCTAAATCATGCGACATGCCTGGCGTTTTAGTTCACGAGACACACTGGTGTCACTCAATTCTGCCTGTATGGACCTTTTGTCCATTTTGAGTTTTGACATGTCGGATCTGGTGGCCTCGTGGTTGAAGCCGTTTGCCTGTCATCTTTCTGGTGTTTCCTACTATCATAACTGAATTATCAAACTGGGTTTCTCAGCATGTAGTTGTGTACAAAGCTGAATGACTCGCAGGTTTAAACGAAGGCCAATGGCCGGAGAGCAAGTTGATCCAGCCCTCGCTAGGCTGTGGCTCCAATGTTGGAACAAGCCACGCCGGTCCAGGTGTTGAATGCTCACTTCGAATGGAGCTTGCTCATAGCTGGACACATGAATACCGTGTCTCAGGTGTATGGACGAGTTAGCTCCGGCCTCCAGAGACCTGGATTTACCACGTGATGCGCGAGGAGAGAGTGTTGTGCTCCTGGAGCACGGTGGAGGGGAGTCCGTCCTTGATGAGGTGTTAAGCACCGGCAAATAAACTATTCACCGGTGGCCCGACTGGTTCTGGTTAGGCTCGGGATTTGAAATCCGGTCCAAAACCCAAAAAATGCAATAAAAATGATAATGACTGTTTTTTATTCTTTAAATAAATTAAATATTAATTTTTATTAAAAAAAATTAAAATACTATTTTTTTAATGAAAAATACATTTTTCGGACTAGCCCGGGCTCGGACCTACCCGTTCCAGACCGGACTTTTTAAGCTTGGCCTGATGTTTGAACAGACCTAACGAATAGGTCCATGGTGCCAAATTGCTATTATGGTATGTACAATGTGAGATGTTTATACACGAGTGCTTAAAGAAATAGAATGTAGCCACGTCATCAAGTACCTATGTAAAAGTTGTTTTCTCGAATGCAAGCATCTATTTTATAGGTGCTTAGATAATTGTATTATCTATTAATTCTATATAGTTATATACATAAGCACCTCTTAAGTATCGGTGCCTAATCAAGCATCGATACTACAAAATAAGCACCTCATCTATCTTATATAACAAAAATCAATTTTTCTTTGCTAAACACCTCTCTAAACATCTACGAAGAGGTCACTGTCACATGAGCCGCCGAGCCGAGGATGCGTACGTACTTAGCGTAGCGCGGTGGGACTGCCGGACCGGTGCCGGGATGAAAATTGGCACCGAAAACGGGTAGCGAATAAGATCCGCGATCCAAATTTGCACCGTGTATCTCAAGTCACTTGATGCCGTTGGTTTCTGCTTGGATGGCTGGGATTGGGATTGGGACACACATGTGGGAGTGCACGGTTCCGATGGGTACTTAACAATTAACATGTCCTTGGAAAGGTTTCAAGGGAACGTCCTGTCGATTGGGCCGGGCTGGATTTTGGGTGCGGTTGGTTTGGCGCATACAATTGTTGGGCCAAAATCGGGCATCGATGGTGTCCCAGTTGTGATTACTCAACGATACAAAACGTTCACCAGATCAGCGCACAGACGAGTCCTAGTCAACAGCAATTCGCAACACACCGCAGAGGCATTAAAATTCAAACTGTAACTATGAAAAGTTGCGAATGTCCCATCTAAGCAATTTGCTCGATGTTGCGCTGAAATCAATCGTACAACCATTGGCACTTTTAATCAATTGTGCAACCATTGCCACTATGAGTTGGAAGTATCCGGAATGTTGTTGTAGTATATATGTATGTTTATATATCCATAAGTTATGTAAGTATTTACATGGTTCTTCTTCTCGATGTTTGCCAAATCTTTTGCGTCCTTCAGCAAAGCTCTCTATGTACACATTCCATCAGGCACTGATTGAAACAAGAGAATTGTCAGCTTTAATAGCAAGAATCAACCTTGTCAAGAGAGAGACACAGAGAGAGAATCAACAAATCGCAGTACTAAAATGGTGCCGAGGACTCGTAACCTGTTATATCATGTTCTTTTTCTTTGACCGGAACATGAAAAGCTGGTCTCTGTATTGAGCTGAAACAATTAACATCAGGAAAGAGATTAGTCCATTTGAAGGATTAGAAAAAATGGAAGTGCAAATATTTGTTGTAAGGCGGCGACAAAAACACATCATCCCATTATCATTGCGATACAACCCACCCACATGCCTGCAATGCATGAATATTTGTTTTGCGCAAGTCGGCAGGAGCTTACCAGCATCTTTGTAACGTTCCTCAACAGCAGCAATCAGCATGTTTCGGACCAAATCAAACTCTTGGGCCTCAAAGCAAGGCTGATCGTTAGGCCTGCAAAATGGTATGGGTGCACTTGCAATGCTTGAAAAGACACTTTACAGGAACTTACGAAACAGATTTTGACGGCTTACCTGTCAAGTCTTGTGAACTGAATTTGATCTGAGTTTACATAACCCTCAGATGGCTTTGGTTGTACAACTTTCAATCCGTTGTTATATGCAATACGCTTATTGACTTGTATAGGAACCTGTGGATAGAAACAGAGCAAATTGGAATAAGTATCATAAACATCCATTAAGCAACAAAACACTAATCACTTCACTAATTTCTTCGCTCACGTTCTCTTCCTAAAGGAAATTTTAAACTCGAAAATAAAACGAATTTCTCTACTCGTGAATCATAGTACATTACTCAGATCATATAATTCACCGATGGTAATGTTAAGCAACAAGATCAGAAAAAAAAAGGTTGCTTCACTGACTAGACAAGGGAATTCAATTGCTTTGATTATTCAATTCTGTCCCAAATGATTGAATTGAATATATACAAAACAAACCCCACCAGGCCAAAAAAAGGTGAAAAACAACACCTTCAATTATAAGCAATAACTATAGTCGAAAAAAATGTAATCAGCGGTTACTCAGAAGCACAGGAGACAAATGCACACCTTGCATCGGAAAGCAATGTTGATGGCATCTGATGGCTTGAGGTCAAAACTAATAGTCTCTTCTTCATTGCCAATCTGGATATCATGATGCCGTAGTTCAGAGTTCAGACCAATATGAGCATTATTTAATTCATACCTTACTTTGAAGTAGTGTGTTACCTTTGCAAGATATAATCGAGAATGGTAAGCATCATGGACCATTTCTGTAATCCGCACCAAACGTACCTAAAAAAAGAGTAAAAATCTCAAGTGATCGATGAAATAACATATTATGAGTATCAAAAGAATATAACAGAACATGAAAGCTGAAATTTAGTTTGTCCAATAGGACAAATTTTGGAGAAGAGCTGTGTATTGTTTGGTGTGTTTGGTGCATGATTACCAGATCAGGCATCCATTAAGTAATTACAAAAAAGTAGCAATGCACATCATAAAACAGTAGACATTTGACCAATGCCACCAAGTCACATAAAAACTGGGAAAGAAAATTCTGTTTATAAGATTTCATCTTAAACTCACCATATATCCCATTCTTTCAGTCATCTCCTTTACCACATTGTAAATAGTTGGCCTTAGCTGGAAAGACATAATATTAATGCAGTTCAGATATATACAGGACGCAAGTTTCCTATATATATATAATTCTAAAACCAGAAGCATGTGGATTCTTATTAACATCTGCAGATATTTGTTTAGCCAAATCTAACTCTTACAATTTGAATGTTCCGAAGGGCAGCCAGCAACATAATACTTGGTGTTTCCACTGGAGGAAGTAATGCGGACATATCACACAATTAGAAAAGGCATCAGCAACAGTGTAAAGTGCATCCAGGCAAGAATTGATACATACTGACAATAATAGGGAGCAGAATATCGCTTCCATCTTCCATCTTCAGCACGATAGCATGGTGAGGCGCAGAATCCCGCAATCTTAGTACGCGGGGATTATTTTGGACACATCTAAGGTTTTTCCCGTCGCGCATTTTTATCACAAAACCATCAGATACACTTCTGAGCTCAACTGCAAAGGCATATTAAACTCATTTAATAATCAGAAATGAACAATACAGTTGCTTGGTACAAGTAGTGTAGCTGATATTACATTAGTAGCTCGATATAGGTGAGATGTAGCTGATCTAACACTAGTAACTCTTTCACAGTGAACGGGAGTTGCTCAGACAATCCGGTGTCAAAACTCAAGACAGTAGCACAAGAAATTACCGGCCTCCATCACGCTGGAGTCGACGAACTCCTCGCCGCTGGCATCGAAATTCGCGGCCGCGGCGCCGTCGCCGTCGGAAGACGAGCCGTAGCTGCAGCAAACAGGCCAGCCCCAGCACCAGCGGCTTCTCCCGTGCCGCTGGGACGGGGCACCGAAGGACCTAGGCGCCACGCCGTAGTAGTCCCCTTGCAACCCACAAACCCTTCGTCTCAGACGCACGCGCCTAAGCAGCTGACCGCTGATCCTCGCATCGGAGGTCAGAGCGCTCGTCGCAGGGGCGGCGCAGCGCGGGAGAACCGGCCCGTTGATGATCTCCATCCCTTGGATTTTCCACAGAGCAACCGTCAGAAACCAACGCAAAAGCATCAAAAACGTTGGAATCGAACAGAGAGTTCAGAAATTGATGGAATTAGCACGGAACTAGAGACCCAATTAGCGTAATGAGCGTACCAAATCTGGCAAACACACCACCAAACGAAGAACAAATGTTGTAAATGGAGATGGGTGAATCAGCTTACCACCGATCGCGGCGAGAGGATGGGCTGATCCGAGCCGAAAGACGCAGGGATTTTGGGCGGATTTGGTGAAAAATTTTGCTCGAATTTTTTTGAGCCAAATGTTAGTAAAAACCCTTATCGGTAAACCCAAGCCTAGGCTTTTATGGCCGAAGCGGTTGGACGCATTGAAGTGACAGTGTTGCCCCTGGATATTTGTGAACTGAGGTCACTTTTTACCTTATTTTCGGAGGAAAAATAAATGCGGCAAGGGTATTTTCAGGAATGTGGACGGGGTGGCCACTTCGGTCCGTCTGACTGTAATGGGGAGACCACGTCAACCGGATATTTTTCCGGTGGACAGAAAGCGTAAGCGTGACGTGGGAAGGAAGCCGCCCGCAGATATTTCAGGTTCAGGTTATGGACAGATATAGATTTTGCCTAAAAATGTGTCGAGGTTGAAGTACGTTGAATTTGCAGCTATACATCTCAGATATTCACTCCGTTTCGTGATACTAGGCATCGTTTTACATCGACTGGTAATCTTCAACCAATAATTATGTTCTAAATATTTAGATTAAGTACATTAAAATGACATTGTTAAATTTATCGTAATAAATACTTTCATAGTATTACACTTCCATAACATTTTATAAATGTATTAGTGTAAAATTAACGGTCAAAGTTTAACATTGGAGAACGTAAAAAATCAACAATGTAAGTATTGTGAAACGGAGGTGCTTCACGACCACTGATCTGAAGTATCGTCTAGCACTTAGCAAAACTTGTGATGTAATATTGTTTTCTGCACGTACGAAGGCGTATGGCCAACAAAGACGACGGCTTGGGCGCCTCGTCGGGGTGGCGCGGCGCATGCGACGCTGGCAAGGACCCCGACTTCCGTTGCAACAAGTAACACCAATATCCGCAGCTAGCTTTTACGTCGAGCACTCGCAGAGAATTGCAATTCTCTGGCCGGAAAATAACATTACTTTCGGTGGCGGTGCATGCAGCAAGCTGATCGGCGCGAGGTACTTCAACCAGGGCATCCTGTGGCGTCGGGCATCCGGGAGGGAGGCCAGCTGCCGAACCAGACGGAGCTCTACCCGCCGCGGGACTTCGTGGGGGCACGGCGCGCGCACGCTGTCCACCGCGGGCGGCGGGCTCGTCCCGGAAGCCAGCGTCTTGGGCCACGGGAAGGGCACGTACAAGGCGTGCCCACACGCCGGGCTGCTCCAGCCTGGACCTCCTCGCGCCATACTCACGGCGGTCGAAGACGGCGTGCACGTGCTCTCGCTCTCCGTCGGCGCAGACGCCTCGGACTACATCACGGACCCGGTCACGATCGGCGCGTTCTACGCGGTCCAGAAGGGGATCACCGTCGTCGTGTGCTCCGCAGCCGAGAACGGCGGTGACCAATGTGGCTCCCTGTATCTTTACGGTCGGTGCAAGCAGCATGGACACTTGGACAGGGGCTTCCCAGCTTACGTCACCTTGGGCAGCTACACCATCAAGGTTTGGTCAATACACACAGAAAATTAACTTGCACAATGCAGCCTTGCTCTAGCTAGTGCGATTTACAGGGCACCACTTACAAACGGGCCGGATGCTCGAAACTGAGCTGCCAGTGCACATATGGATGTTCGTGCCGTTTATCATGCGGTTTTGAATAAATATGGTTTGTTCATGGCCGTTCTGGGTGCAATTTGCAGTGACAAAGTCCGGCGAAAAGTACCCTATCAATTGGCCAACAGTATGCAATGATCAGCGGGGGTCAGGCCAATGCCGCAAACCAACCGACCGGCAACTCGTAAGAGTCGGATTATTCATAAAATCTATTATTGTTCGGACCGGGATCGATGCAATACTAACTAGCACGTACAATGATATAGATAATTATTATCTATAGTATTCTTTTATGTTATCTATAAACAACACTAAAAACAATTTTTATAATAAGTTGTCTTTTTACATGTCTCTGGGATATGACAACTCCTTATAGACAATTATTATCTATAGTATTTTTTTATGTCATCTATAAACAGCACTAAAGACATTTTTTATAATAAGTTGTCTTTTTACATGTCTCTATAGACAACTCCTTCATGTACAATGTGTCTTGTTTATCGTGTTACAGTCGACTACTGCATCAGAGACAACTCGATTCTCTATGCTCCCCTCTCTCCCCCACATCGTCTCGTGTCCTACATGGTAAAGTTTACAAATAGCTGACATCACATCATTGTAAATGTCCTTAGTGCATCTGCGTGTCATGTCAATGTGTTGATCGATGAGATCTGATCTTGCCTACATGCGGTACGTTGAGCTTGCCCGGCTCCCTAGACCTTGTGTTGTAAATAATACACACAAAAAAAGGGAGATACGAATTTTACGTGGAAAATCTTTTGAAAAAACCACAACATACAAAGACAATATCATTATATGATGAGATGTTTTTGCTATTCCCTATGGACTACAGGAATATATTTACAGTGGTACATAAAAGACTATATGTATGAGTAAAACTATGAGTTGAAATAGGAAATGAAATTCACATCACACACAAACTCAATTTGTATCACATTCAAACTCAACGATCTCTGCCTTGAGACGAATTCCTTATGTAGCCAAAACAAAATGTGATCTTCCTGAAACAGATTAACATGAACACCATGTGCGCTAAACGTCCATAGGACTACTAAATGATACCAACTAAGTCTGAGTAAAACTCAAACTTAGTGGTAGGAATTGGCTTTATCATCATATCAGTTGGATTATCATGTGGCATTTATCTTGTTGACTTTAATACCACCTTGAGCAATGACACCTTGAATATAATGATATCTGATGTCAATGTATTTTCGTTCTCTCATAAAACATCTTATCATTTGGAAGGTAAATAGCAATTTGACTGTCGTAAAATATTGTAATACAAGATATACTTCCACAAAGCTCAATAAACAAACCTATTAGCCAAACGACTTCTTTGCAAGCTTCAAAAATAGCCATATACTTAGCTTCTGTAGTGGACAAGACAACACTAGCTTACAGGTTTGCTTTCCAACTAATGACACATCCTTCAATATTGAACACATAACCAGTAAGAGATCTTCTCTTATCTAAATCTCCAGTAAAATCTGAGTCCACGTAACCAACGATTCCATATTTAGTCTTCTCAAATTGTAAACAAACATTATATGTGACCCGCAAATATATGAAAATCCATTGAATTGCTTTCCAATGCTCTTTGCTAGGATTAGTCATGTATCGACGAACAACACTCAATGACTGAGACAAATCAGAGTGAGAACATACCATATCATACATAAATGAAACAACTGTACTAGCATATGGAAGAGAGGAGGAGGGAGAGAAGGTAGTGAAGCGCTGCCAGTTCGTAGTGGAGGAGAGAGAGAAGGAGCATCAGATCCGGTCGATCATCTTTCAGGTACAGGTTTTTGCAACTTTGTACATTATATCAAAACCATATGGGTTAGCAAACAAAAATAGCGACATAGAATTCAATAGATTAGATATTTTTAATCAAATTATGTAGTACATCATTTGAGTTGTGTATAGTGTAGTTCATCGTGTACATATTATGAATGTTCCAGCACTCGAACGATTTAGGATAAATCTACGGAAATAGGAAGACACCTATTACAAATTTGTAAAAATTGTAGTGTAGCTAAGTAGGGTAGGTAGAGCGTAATCAAAATAACTTCAGCTTTATTTAGCTTCCCATTTGTGCGCGGTAATTATATTGTTCATACCGTAAATTAATTTGAAACTAGAAAAATAACATGACACATCTTAAATTATAAACAAAAATCCGAAGTTGCTACATAGGTTACATAGAAACAAATTAAAATATTTTGGTCGTTATTTTTTGTTTTCATTTGCAAATTCTTTTTCAAAGTAGAAAAATAGCTACATTTCTATTAAAAATCTGTAAAAATTACAGAATAGGTTAATGGGGTTTGTGTAGCTTAACTAAAAATAATCCCAACTTAAATTTGGTTTATACTTGTGCTCGGTAATTATTTTGGTAATACCGCTTCTTATTACCTTATGTAAATGTTTCGTAGTTTTTACAATACATGCATTGAATTTTCAGGTATAACGGACGCAGGACACGCTACGCAGTGGCCGTACAAGTTGCTTGACCCAGTGATGGCAGCATGTTCCTCTCTCAGCGGCAGTATACTCTAGACATCCTGGACTGCGCCGGCATGACCACTTGCAAGCCTTGCAGCACCCTTGTCGACACTCACTCCAAGGTCTCCTCTGCTGCTGGAACTTCTATGGCTGATCCGACGTTCTACTGAAGTCTTACGGGTGCTTTGCAGTACCTCACCTTCACTCGCCCGAATATTGTCTACGCCGTACAACAAATATGCCTCCATATGCATGATTCTCGCGAGCCGCACCTCGCCGCCATGAAGCGCATTCTTCGGTGTCTTCACAGCACCATCGACCATGACCTTCTTCTTCACCGAGCCACCTCTATAGATCTGGTTGTCCACTCCGACACCGACTGGGCTGGTTGTCCTAACACGCGCAAGTCCACTTCGGGCTACGCTATGTTCCTGGGTGACAATCTCGTCTCCTAATCCTCGAAGCGGCAACACACTGTCTCTCATTCGAGTGCGGAAGCTGAGTACCGGGCTGTAGCCAATGCTATTGCTGAGGTGTGCTGGCTGCGCCAACTTCTTCAGGAGCTTCACAGCACTCTACACCGAGCTACCCTCATCTACTGCGACAATGTTAGCGCAGTCTATCTCTCAACAAATCCGGTGCAACATCAGTGCACTAAACATGTTGAGATTGACCTTCACTTCGTCCGGGAATGAGTTGGTCTTGGCGATGTCCATGTGCTTCACGTTCCGACGACATCTCAGTAACGCCGATATCTTCACCAAAGGGCTACCTACTTCTGTCTTCACCGAGTTCTGGTCCAGTTTGAACGTCCGCTCCGCCGACGCTCCAACTGCAGGGGGTGTTAGACATTTCAGTTCCTGGTCCACACTGTTAGACTCTTTGATTCCTGGTCCACACTTAGTGTTAGACTCTTTAGTTCCTGATCCACACTGTAACATTTGGCCTATATATGTAACTTTTGGCTTATCAATATCGACAATGTGTAATTGCCCCCAAATATTCCACGCTTTCAATTGTGTTCAAGTTAGAGTCTGTTAACTGTTATTCTCTTGCAGGATCGACTCGGTGTGCGAATACTCGGTCGAAGAAACCTGCACCTACTGCTCTGCACCAGTTCACTTCGAGTCGCCTGATGTAGCCTTGTGCGGAGGTGGGGATCCTGCTACCGTCCCAGCTGAAAGGCACAAGTTGCCAAGATGCACATCATCGATGCGCTTGTGCTCCATTCCTCAACCAATTTGGCACTGTGTATGCTGTGGAGGGATGATTGACAAGCTGGTACCGGAAACCTTCTTCACCACCACGACATCCCCTTTGGATGCCAATCATGACAAGGAGTAGCTCGATTTATCTGCGCCCGCTGTTCCACTCCGCCCCTTCTGCGGCATACTGCTGCAGAGGTCGACGCCGGAGTTTCCGCTCACCGTCTCCCCGGTATAGAAGCTAGCGGCACTTGGCAGCCTCCAAGTGCAACATCAAACCATTTCAGTACAGCAGTGTGAATTTGTTCTTAGTACAGGCTGTTCGTAATCTTGCGCCAAAATAAGTGTGGTTATGCATGCCACTAGTGGCATACTGGCATGGCATGTTCGTGCGAGGCTTGGCGCCACCATGTAACCTGTGTAAGATTTTTGTGACCACCTATGTAACTTGTAAGGCGAGCGTTGTAAGCCGTCGTGTAAGGCATTAAAACACAGCAAGATTTCTCAATGTCAGATACAGAGTACAGAAATATATCCAAATTTATAGGCTTTTTGTTTGGCTTAAAAGCAAAAAAGCTAAAGCCTAAACAAAGGAGTGGTTTTTTTGTCGGGCTTATAAAAAGCTTAAGCCAATTTAAGCCTAAAAGCCATAAGCCATGGGAGAGGTGTTTTTTTTTTGCTTTTGTGGAATAGAATAACTGTTTGCCACTAAAGTTCACTGAAATTACCCACAAAATGCCATTGCATATAAATACACAAATCATTCCGTTTTTTTTCATGTTCCACCTCCTCTTCGTCGATTCCCAAATCCTTCGGTTCCTCCGATAGCATCAGTAGGCAGTAGCAATTCTTCGATGGCGAGATTTGTAATTTATTTGGATAGACTATGGTACACACACGTATGCTCGTACAAGCGAAATCTATTTTGTTTCATATGTACACTTGTATGTATCATCATATTTTCAAATCTCATATAAAAATAAGTTTAAATATATGCTTAAAAAGGTTCTTTAAACATTCAAGGGTATTTCAGACCTTTTATCCTTCACACATAACTCAATAAACCAACATCCTATAAAATGTCTGATTACCAAACAACAAAGTTTGGTTTAAAAATTTAAAGACTTATAAACTGACTTTAAATAAGTTAAAAAATCTAAAACTAAACAAAGAGGATCTTAGTGCGCTGTACGCACCACCTACTTATGTCTGGAAAGGATCCAGACACCGAAGCTTGGTTTGCAGCCAGCGGAAGCTCGGAAGCGTGCCAACGCATCTCTCACTACGGGAATTTTGTCCTGGGACGAGGCGGTGGGTCCGACCCAGGAACCTTTCCCGCATTGACCACATCGCATCAACCAACTTCCACCATCTCCGTAATTTTCGAAGGAAAAAAACTTCCATCATCTCCGGAGTCCTGGCAAGGTGAGAGAACCACTCCTCGGCTTCTGCAGAATTTTCCTTCTTTTTTTCTTTGCCTTGTTCGTTCTGTGGTTCTATACCTCCCTCCAAGCACCGATCTCGGAGTCCTCCCATCCGATCTTCCTCGTGCGTGCGGTGTTGTTTCTTGGTGTTCAGTGCTGTAGGGGGATCCAGCGGGGAGTAGCTGCGATGGTGAAGGACAGCGCGTACTACGACATCTTGGAGGTCAGCACTGACGCCTCCGCCGCCGAGATCAAGAAAGCCTATTACCTCAAGGTGCGTAATCCTTCCGCGATCAAATGCTAATGGTATTTTTGTGCAATGTGCTCTTGTTTCTTAATTCAACCGTGCTGGCGATGTTTGGGTTTCTATAGGCCAAGCTGGTGCATCCGGACAAGAATCCCGGGAACCCTGATGCCGCGCGGAAGTTTCAGGTAGATTTTTGGCTTCTGTTCTATTGCGTTTTGTGTTTTTTGTTTCCTGTTACATGATTTCGGCGTGCAGAGAGATAAGTGTGTTATGACTGTAGAATCAATATTCTAGGAAAGGAAATAGTGCAGACAATGGTTTTTAGATGACAACAAATGAGATGGTCACTCGGGTTACGCCTTCTGTGTCTGATGATGTTGTATTTCATAATAGAATTCTTTATATTGGGTGCGTTCCAGTAATGTGAAGACTAAACTCTGTTATACATAATTGGGTAAAGGAATATGTGTCTCATTGATGCACCCATTAATCCATTATCTTTGTAGAGGGTTAACTCGCTACAAATACTGACTGACTAAATTGGTTACTTTTTCAAGGAACTAGGTGAGGCCTATCAAGTCCTAAGTGATCCTGTAAAAAGGGTTTCTTATGATAAGCATGGAAAGGAAGGTCTTCCCCAGTAAGTCATGATTTTGTTTATCTACCTGCATTGAAATATTAAGCTCCAAACACCTTTTTGCTATAACACAGAACTAGCCAAGATTTTACGGAAAATCCAATGGCCACAAACAATCTGAGCTTTAACTTGCATGTCGCTTGTACATTGTATTAGCTAATCATCCTGCTGTTAGACTTTTACTTGATGGCGCCACTGAATTTCTTATAATGGCATTTCAGGGATAACATGGTCGATCCAACTGCTGTCTTTGGGATGCTTTTTGGGAGCGACTATTTTGAAGATTATGTTGGTCAGCTTGCACTGGCATCCGTGGCTTCAGTAGAGATTGAGGAAGAATCAGACAATCAAGAGGCAAGGGCAAGGATTCAAGAGAAGATAAAGGTACATTGCCCCCATAATGCTCAGTTACTTGCAGCAAAGTTGTTATCTGATGTGGAGGCCCAGCCTGCTAACACCAATCATGTCGGAGTTGGCAGTTGATGCTTCACTCTTAGACCTTAATTTTTTGAAAAGCTGAATATTTTTGTTTCGAAATGCCCATTCTTAGACCTTAATAACTTCTCTGGATTGCAGGAGCTGCAAACTGAAAGAGAGCAAAAACTTCTCCAGAGCCTTAAGGATCGACTTCAACCATACGTTGATGGGAAGCACAAGGAATTTGGTGATTGGGCAAGTGCAGAAGCTCAGCGTTTGTCTCAAGCCGGTATTACCCTCTATCTTCATCCCCAGTCGCAGCCCTGTATTTTCTCATTAGCATGCATTGCATTCAACTTTTGACTTTTGTTATATACTCATATTAATGCCTTCTCATCATGATTATACCGACTATATTTGTTTGCTTCCGTTGTCTCTATTGGGCCAAAAACAAGCTTATAGGACTACTAATTGCTCAATACTGTAGCATGATGTCCAGAATATTCATTTCCATTCCTTAACTACGAACATTATACAGATTCTACTAGTGTCTAGTGCTTCTCATGTGGTTAATTTATATAAAATGATATTTCAGCTTTTGGTGAGGCTATGCTGCACACTATTGGCTACATTTATGTTCGACAAGCGGCAAGAGAACTTGGAAAAAATAGAATGTATATGGGTGTGCCGTTCATAGCAGAGTGGGTAAGAGACAAGGGCCACCATGTAAAGTCACAGGTTAATGCAGCTGCAGGTAGGCCCTAGTATGTTGTACTACCCCGGTTATTTTCCCTTTTTGGTTAAAAATGAGCCTGATCCTTTAACGAGTCCTATTATAGGTGCAATTGCTCTGATACAGCTACAAGAAGGGATGAAAAAGATTGAGGAGGGCGATGACAAGGAAGAGCAGCTTATGAAGAGTATTGAGGAGAAAAAGGATGCGATGCTCAATTCTTTGTGGAAAATTAACGTGGTCGATATTGAGTCAACGCTTTCACGTGTCTGCCAAGCAGTAAGCACTGTGCCCCTCAGTTATTCCTTGATGTCTACACTCTACAGTACCATACCTCTATGCTCATATTTGGACATGAATATTCAAGTATGAAGAATGAATAATATTGGCACCCACTTCACGTTATCATGTTTTTTGTTCTTTATCTAGTTTTTGAAAGAGAATACTGTTTCCAAAGATGTTCTGAAGTTGCGAGCAAAAGGATTGAAAAAGCTAGGGACAATATTCCAAGTAAGTTTACTTTAACCTTCTTAATTCTCCTGCTAGTGTGTCAGGACAGAGAGGGATTGCTGTGAGCCACAAAATTACAAGCTTAGAATTGCATTGGTCTTTTGTCTCTGATGTGCAGAACTTTCCTATTACCTTGTCTACAGTCATCAGGACTTAAGTTACTCCATAGATTTTTGGCAAATCTCGTTATAAACCGCAAAACATTGAAGATAGTGATGAGTACTTAAGTTAGTGCTTAAACTATAAACTTCAAAATTGGAATGATTATGTATGACTAGAAACCGGGTGGAGTGAGCTCAGTTTCTTCATCCTCATTGACTTGAGGCATGATTTGCATGGCAAGATTTTCTATAGAGCAATTGCAAATTCATCATAAAGTTGATAACTTGATATGTAATCCTTGCTCAGTGAAGTTCTTCTATGGGACTACTTTCAGGGTTATTTTTTCTTGAGCCGCTCTTTGAAGAATGCATTGCATGTGTAAGGACCTTAGCCCTTATGCATGATTAGCTTTCACAGAACCTACGAGTGTGGAAAGCTTGCCTCTTTACGAATAAAATTATATAATGGCTTTTCACTGTCGGGAAACTGAGTATGAAACTGATTTTGTTTCGTTTAGGAAAAAAAAAACTGATTTTGGTTGGGAATACTTGCATCCGTTTCATGGATCTAAAACAGACATGAGAACACTTTTGTTCATGACAAATTTCTGTGTACTGTTATTCCGGTAAAAAATAAGTCAGTGACCTTGGGAAATGCTCATATGTTTGAAGTTTGGGACTATATGAATGGTTCGTGTGCATTTTGGTTTTTTAACCCTATTGTTGATATATTGGAAGTTAAATTACCTTTTCAGTGCTCAGTTTTGCCTTCTTACACTTTGTCAGTGTGCTCATCTCTTAGCTGATCTCTAGCCATGATGAGTTATTTCAAATCCATTCCCATTTTCCATGTCGAACCAGGGTGCAAAATCATAGTAATGAGTAACTTGGAATCCATTCCCGTTTCCCATGTAAAACCAGGGCGCAAAATCACATTGCCGGCGCGAAAACAGCCTGCGTGTCGAAGCTGGCGCGGCGGAAGCGACACCGTCGCTCTGATCAGGACGGATCTTGATACGTGTGCCACCGCTCCGCTGAGGCTTTAGCCCAAAACACTGTCAAAAAAGAGTGCACGTTTATTCTTCTTTGGAGATTTTGTATGAACGCAAAGTATTTCTACTTGCCAGACACATCTTGCTGTGGTATTTTTGTTGTCCTGCAAAAGTGTCAACATCGATCGATGTGAATAATATTTGAAGCACTGTGTATTTGATCCATAATGAATCACAATATCAGAAATTTTAGACGTTCGTGTTCTGCTCCAAATTGAAGGCATGTGAGTAATGAAATAAAGCAAATAATCAACTTTGGATCTCATTAGGGTGTACTCCATAGTACGCCGTTTTCCTGGAACTTTCCAGATCAAACGAAAACGTGGCACATCGGGCGCATACGTGCCTTCTTCTCGTCACGTAGCCCGTCCTTGTGTGGCTGCATGCGTGCACACGTGCCCTCCCTGCACGTACCGCCCTATCGATCACCTGTTCCTTGTACATATATATACGCGGGGTCACATTGGTTTCGCCTCCATTCCCATCCGCTACGAGCAGCGCGCGAGGTCACTGACGCGCTCACTGGCTTGAAAAGGGAAAATCTGTTAGAAAGAAGGAAGCAAGAGTCGAGGAGCTAGCAATTAATGGCGGACTACCGGGGAGAGTACGGGCACCCGTACCCACGCGTCGACCAGTACGGCAACCCAGTGCCGCCGGTCGACCAGTACGGCAACCCCATCCCGAGGGAGCCGGCGGCGCACAGCTCGGGCACTGGCACCGCTCCCTCCTACAGCACCGGCGACGCCGCGTACCCCGCGGCGTCGCCGGCCGAGCATGGCAGCGGCGCGGTGAGCTACGGCCCTGCCGGCGCCGCCCACCCGCACGAGGGCGTGGTCAGCTGTGGTGTCGCCCCGGGCGAGACGACGGCGTTCGCTTACGAGGGCATGCTCGGCGGTGGCCTCGGTGCCACGGCCGGCACGGGCGCGCAGCTCCAGCCCACCAGGGAGGAGCACACAACGCTTGGCGAGACCTTGCGTCGCTCCGGCAGCTCCAGCTCCAGCACCAGCTCGGTACTTTTCTTTCTTTCTGGCCGTTCCGCCGTTGCATATATGTACATGTTTGCTGCATGTGCTTGGTTTAGTCGGATTGCTAGTACTGTTAAGGATCTGATGGATTTATGTTGTTACGGCAGTCGTCCGAGGATGACGTGCAAGGCGGGCGCCGGAAGAAGAAGAGCATCAAGGACAAGATAAAGGAGAAGCTCCCTGGCAGCCACAAGCACGAGGAGCACAAGGCCGGGCACGCGGTGCCGGCGCCCGGGACGGGGACGCGTGCAGCGGCGGCGCACGAGAAGAAGGGCATCATGGAGAAGATCAAGGAGAAGCTCCCTGGCCACCACTGAGCGTGCGCCTCTTGTGCATGTATACAATGTTATAGCTAAGCCTGCGTGACGAGTTCGGTAGCCGATCGGTTCTGCACTTGTTCGTGTGTGTGATCGATGTTGTACTCTACCATGGTTTGTGTTCTGTAGCATTAGAAGTAGTACAAGTAAGATTTGGGCAATGTCGTGATGGTTTAGGTTGGTTTATGTTACGATCGATGCATCTCATGAGTACTTTTGTAGCTATGTTGTGTAGTGTAGCAGTAGCAGTGCCTGTATATCCAACTCTCCACATTTGAGCTTTTGTATGTATCCTTTGTAGGATCTTTGTAGGATCGTAAACGGCAATCAGAGGAGGTGAATGATTGTGGAAGATTTTTTCAGTTGGGTTTGAACAGCAGTAGTAGTTTAAAATCTGATCGCCCGATTAATCCAAAAGAAACAGCATCAATAACTAGGGTATTAGAGAGTACACAAACCCCAACTCTGTATTATCAGTAGGTAGGTGTTAGTACTTGGCTGAGCAACAATCACCAATGCAGCCGAAAAGAACAGCAGTACAAAGTTCACAATCACCAATGCAGCCGAAAAGAACAGCAGTACAAAGTTCTTCTCAATCTCGGTGATTCAGTAAATAGATGAATTTCTTGGTTTACAGGAAGAGCTAGATGAATTTCTTGGTTTACAGGAAGAGCAACTAGGTCGTTGAACAGATGCAATCCAAGGATAGATACAGCAACTAGGTCGTTGAACAGATGCAATCCAAGGATAGATACAGCAACTAGGTCGTTGAACAGATGCAATCCAAGGATAGATACTCAAGAACTCTGCCGCAACTCAATGCAGCCGCTAGCAATTCACAGAGAAAAAAAAAATCAATCCTTGCTAGCAATTCACAGAGAAAAAAAATCAATCCTTGCTATCACCTCAAGTAGTGCAAAGCATCTCATGTAATGCAAAAGCACCAACAGCAAAAGCATCCATCACATCAACCTTTTCCCATTAATTCAATCAAAAGCACCTGCTGCAATTACCTCATGCCGCCAGCCCTTAATCTCCCGAGAGCAATTCCTACCGCCGCCAGCCACTCAACAAAACAGCCGCCGACGCATACACCTGAGAAAAAAACCCCGCAACCCTATGGCAGCACCAAGCATAACCAATACATGCGTTTTTACACAAGATTACAAAATAATTTTGGACACCCCAAAATTATCACGTGTCGTAGCCTCCGAACTGCACATCCGTAGTTCCACCACGCATCATCTAGCTTTGATCTCCACGCGCTCCAACTCGAGCCCAACCGTCTCCTCAGCATCCTCGATCATCTAGATCATGACTTTGCACCAAGCCATCTCCCGGTCACCACCGTAGACCACGATCGCCTCCGAGTTACCCTGCACATGCACAGACCAAAACACCATCTTTTTCCGGCACAAATTCGTCCCAACTTGACCGACATAAGTCCACACACGCCACACGCCTCAAACAACATCAGTACCCAACATTATCAATTATTCATCACTAAAATATTCTAGACCTGGCCACATGGTCTAACAATCTCCCCCTTGATGAATATATTGACAATACTTCAAGATAGCATAAAGAATTAGCTTCAAACAGATATAAGTGAAAAACTGAAGCCGAAAAAGCATTTTAAGCAAATCTCTTCTAAATACTCTCCCCCTATCTCGATTATCTCCCCCTTTGGCAATGTAATCATCAAGAAGTATCAAAGAAAGAATAATTCTAAAAAGGAGCAATGAGAAAAATCAAGAAGCTTTGTAGGTTATCCAAGTCACTTCGTATTGATTTAATAAAGTAATCAAGCCATCTTTTTTTAGTAGAGCTATCAGGATCATATAAAGTCAAATACCATATAGCAATATCACAACAAGTCTTTAGAATGATTAAGCAATTTATATTAATGACATGCATCTCAACAATGACCAAACCGATTATAGAGAGCACAATGAGATATCACAATAAAATGTTAAAGCCTAAAGGTGAAGCAAACTTTAAATCTAGATGAGCTAGTAGTCTCATGTAGCAACCTATTGCTCCACATTCAATTCTTAAGCATGTGGCATGCTTGTAGCATACTTCTTTTCACTGATGGCATGATTGAAGCATACTTCTTTTCATTTGAGCACTTTCTTTTTATTATATAGATACATATATATGTATGGCATACTTGAAGCATATATCTTTTTGTTTGAGCATTTTTTTTTATCAAGATACATATATATGTATGGCATGCTTGAAGCATACATCTTTGCAATTGACTTTTTCTCATTATTTCTTTTATAATATGCCAAATTGAGTGAGCCCAAAAAGATTGTAATAAGAAACAAATGAGTCTCAGCCAAGATTTAAAATAAAACTCACAATCAAGCTAATCCTTTTCGTTGAACATCGCAAAGTAATAACTGTAATCAGTCCAGTCAAAGTATTCTGCCATGTCATGCTTTAGTTAAAATGTGACAAATTAATTAAAACCAGTCATGATCAAAGCTACACAGCACATGAGTAAATATGATAAAGAGCTCTACACCTCATTTGATTTTAATAGCTTGGACTTGAAGAATTGTTTGACAAGTATAATAAACAAAGCTTCTGAAATTTAAACAATAAACTTCCCCTCAGAATAATCTCATAGGATGCAACACACCCAACTCACTTCGCAAAAGAGCAAATCGAAATTCAAATTTAACAAGGTGTAGAGCAACATCACCTTTTCCACATGGTCTCTCAGAAAGTAAGATCTCTTGGAAGCCAATAAGGAAAGTGAAGAACCATCAAGTGTGCTAATCAAGCAATGATGAAAAAGACTAGAACCAAATCAAGCTCATGTTCTTCAACCTCGTCAGGTGTTCTTACATCACAGGAAGCATCGGTCTCACAGTACTAGGGTTAGTGAAATAAGATTTAGGAATCCAATACTGAGACACACAATGAACAGGAGCAGAAGCAGGCGGAAACAAAGAACTTTTGAGTTCTAGACACCGCCGGTCTAGCCGAGAGTAAAACGCCGGTCTTACCGCGTGTAAAACGCCGGTCTGACTGGTCCTGTTGCAAAAACTCCCAAACCTACAGAAAATTGTTTAGAGGGAGCAAAGCAATGATGAGGAGCTTGACCAAACTCCCCTACTGAATGAGAAATCTTTCTTAACCTGTCTTTCTTCTCTTTCTTTGCTTTTCGAAAGAAAAACTGAACCAAATGACCTTCTCTACCACAATGAGTGCATTGGTACTTGTCTTGATGACTCTCTCTGGTAAAAGAGTCCTTTGCAATACCAGCCGATTTAAAAACAATTTGTTTTGGTTCAGATTCTACTTCAAATTTTTCAGGTTCAAGAACCTTAACAATCTTAGGAGGATTATTCTTAGCATGTTCAACAAAATTAAATCCTAAATCATGATGTTTAACACTCATTTTTTATTTGTCTAGAATCATATTCAATTTTTTTTTACCAAAAGAAAATCTTTCCAAAGTGTCCTTAAGATACTCAATTTCTTTAGTTAGAGTAGGACAAGCAATGCATGTGACATATTCATTCACAATCTTCTTAGAAGCACTAGACTGAGCTAATCTTTCTTTTTCAGCAAAATCATTAAGTTGTCTAGTCAAAACTTCTATTTCTATGGTGAATTTAGGACAGTTAGAGCAAGAAGCTATCTCATGATGGAGCATTTGTTGAATTGTTTCCTGAGATGAATTAAGTCTAGCTTCTAGCAATCCACAATTAGAGCAAGTTTTAATTTGAACATTTGAAGTACTTGACCCTAAACATGTAGGAGAACTAAACTTGAGCTTTTCAATTTCATCATTTGCAAGTTTTAACTTTTCATCACAAGAATCATGTGTCAATCTTAGTACATCAAGTTTAGCAGTTACATCCTCAAGTTGAACCAAGGTTGATGTATTAATTGTTCTAGCAGTCTCTAACTCAGAGTGTAAAACTTGACAAGACTCACAAGATTCATTATCAGGAATAGAAACTCTAAGTCTATTAATTTCAAAATTTAAGCTTTCAACAAGACTATTATTTTCTTTTAGTTTCTTTTTAGTCTTTTTCAATTCAATAGCAAGTTTAATCAAACCATCTTCAAGCTCATCATATAATGGTCTTATCTCATCGGGATCACTGTCGTCATCATCGTCGTTGTCGTTTCTTACCATGAAACACATGCTCGTAAAGTCGTTCTTCTTCTTTTTCCCGTTAGAATCATCATCGTCGTCGATGTCGTCGCAACTCCATATTCCACATCACTCAAATCAAGATGCTCAATAGCTGATATGATCTTTTCAGCAAGCTTACGGCGAAAATTGCCACTCTTGGTGTTGTTGTTTTTGGATGGTCGACGACGGTAATTCTTGTCTTCCTTGATCACCTTACCCTTGGGCTTAGGACACTCCGACTTAATGTGACGGCTTGCCACACTCATAGCACGTGATCGAACGAGAGACACCACCTCGCTTCTTCATCCTCATGTTGTTGAGTGCATTGTATGCCCGTGAGGATATCAACACCAAGTCTTCTTCAGGGAGTTGTTCGAACTGTTCATCTGAAAAAGAGGATAAAGCAAACAAAAAAATGAACTCGCGAAACAGCCTACATGGGGTTAGTTACAAGAGCTAAAGATGAAGATTTATCAATCTTAGATGGCAAAAATTTCCATCTCATAGGTTTTCAATCTAGAAAAGAGATCATCCATGGTTAAAGTATCTAGATCGATGGTTTGATTGATAGTCGTGACAACCATCAACCACTCAGAACCTAAAGATCTCAACATTTTAGTTGCATTATCTTCATCAGTAGGAATAACATCAACGCCACACAAATTGCTCAATTTCTTTTCAAAGCGAGCAAAAATATCATCAATAGATTCACCAGGCTTCATAGCAAAATCAGAATATTCTTTTTGATAAAGATTTTTACGCACTTTCTTAATTTTAGTGGTTCCTTCATGATAATCGCAAAGAGTCTTCCATATTAAGTGGGCAGAATTAATATGAGCTATACGATCAAATTCTTTGCGATAAATCTCTTGAAACAACAAGTTACGAGCTTGAGCATTTAAATCAACGTCTGTTTTATTTAGATTAGTAACAGTAATAGGAACCACATACGGTCTCGAAACTTTATTCCAATACATCATTACGGATACGTCGACACCATTATAGACATGTGGTCGCACTGTTTTACATTGGGAGGTCATCACGAGATTAAGTCCTTAGGGACCATCTGGGCAGTTCATACCACATACCATCCACAAACCAACATTCCTTGGCATGCATTAGCACCCACCAATATATCATCCATCATACCATCCGCCCTGCATGTGACAAGCAATTTCTTTAGGTTTTTAAGAGGTAGGAAAATACAAGATCATAACCATCTCGGTCATTTACACCCAATGACCGCCCAAAATCATGTTTATTTCAAAAGATGATGAATGGGGTAGATAATACCCGATATAAGCAAGGCTAGCATGGCGCTTAATTATAGCCTAAAAACTAGTATTGTTACCAAATATTTACTAGGGTGACAAGGGTGTATAGCGATTCAATTATCAAGGATGGTGTATTAATAATAAAGCATCAACATGGCATTTAACTACCTTAGGTATTTAACATACATTTGCATAAAGGAAATAAAGCATGCAATTTGATATTTAAAAGAACATATTTTGCATAAAATGTAGGTTCAATATGATCAAAGTGTCGACTACCTGGGTCTACATTGGGGACGATATAAAAGCAAAATCCAAACAGTATGTATTCATAAATGACAATCTATTTGTGAGACTAACAATTCTATTGATTATCTATTGCTTAGTCTCGTTTGTATATAAAGATGAAAATACAAGAGGTATGCATTCTACTTCCTCTTATTATATCTTGTTGCATTCCTCGGATCCAAAATATAGGTTAAACTCCACCAAAAGGTTAACTTGGATATGTGCATATGTTTCCATTACACATTTGTGTATGCACACATTTAGGAAATTCTATATTTTGTGGTTTCATTAGTATTGATCCATATTCTCTTTCCACATATATTAAGGATCTTTACTTTGAAATATATCCTTGAATATATTTAACTTGTGTAGTTAGTATATTCATATGAGTATATGAGAACTTATGAAACTTGTGTAGTTCATTGATGCTCATATATCCTTGAATATATTTTAACTTTGTAGTTAATATATTCATATGAGTATATACAACTTGTGTAGTTAGATACACTCATATTTAGTATATACAACTTGTAGTTCAGTATATACTCTTGGTATATATAACGGAAAAGAAATAAACGAGCAATTAAATTAATTAAATAACAAAAACTCATCAAATGAACTCCAAATTAAACCAAACTAGAACCAAAAGAAAGAGCTTGATTTTAGAAATTTTTAGAAACAAACTACACAATTTTGGAGCTAAAATGGGAGCAATAAATAATTGAAGCATCTCTTTTGAAAATAAAAAGAAAAAGAAAGGAAAAACAACTAAAAAACGAATGTGGCCCACCGGCAACACTCGGCCCGCCCTTCGGCCAGTAAGCCACTTACTGCTGGACTGTGTGCCCATGACAGCGTTCTGCCCAGCGCCGCGCGCGTCAGCCCGCAGAGAGAAAGAAAGGAGGCGAGGAGGCTAGGCGAGAGAGGAGAGGAGAACAGGCGGGGCGCGGCGGCGGTGCGCGAGGAGGGCTCACTGGCGGCGGCAACCCGAGGGCGGCGGCGCACGGGAGGCGGCGGCAGCGGAGAAGAGGGCTGGGGCGGCGGCAGCGGCGAGCAGCGCCACGAGGAAGATGAAGCGGCGAAGGTGAGTCTCTCGGCTCTTCCCGCCGGTTTTGCTTGGGGAGAAGAGAGGTGGTCGGAGGGGAAGAAAGGGCTTGGCTTTATAGCCGGGAGTTGAGTCGGAGGCGGCCGTTGGCGATGGCACCGGCGGGAGTGCGGCGGCGCGGGCAGCGGGGCGGATGGCCGAGGCGGCGTGGAGGCGTTGACCAGGCGCGGCGCGGCGGCGACGCGGGCATGGCGGCCGGGCTAGGGAGGACTAGGGTTAGGGTTAGGGTGGAGCGGGAAAGAACTCTGCAATTTTGGGGAATCGAATCTTGATCACTTGGAAACTTCGTTTGAAATCCTTGATTCTTGAACACGAAGACTTTGCCAACCGGAATTTGGGTGTTACAAAACCTACCCACCTTAAAAGAATCTGACCCGAGATTCGAGCTCTTCAGAAAGTGTGGGTAATCCAACCGGTGATCTTCACGCTCCCACGTGGCTTCTCTCTCAGTGGTTGCTCCATTGCACTTTGCATAAGCGGATGATCGGCGCCTTGTTTGCTTCTCCACGACATCAAGAATCTTGATCGGATGTTCGGATACGACAAGTCTTTCGGAGTGCAATGGTTTCAATTGGAGCTTGCTCTTACGGTACTCTGAGGCATTTCTTGATGAGAAACATGGAACACATTGTGGACATCGACAAATTTCTGTAATTTCGGTTGATATGCTACCTCTCCACGCTGGCGGTGATTGGGAACGGGCCTATGTATCTTGGCGCAAGCTTGCCTTTCACTTTAAATCTTCGCATTCCTCGAAGGGTGACACTTTGAGATATACATGATCTCCAACCGAAAGTTAACTCTCTACGACGGTTGTCGGCATAACTTTTCTATGCTGGATTGAGCAGCTTGTGGCGATCTCGATCAATCGGACTTTCTCTTCCGCCGCTTGAGAGTATCGGTCCGAAGATATAACCTTCTCGATTGACCAATGCAAGGGAGTTACGCATTTTCTCGCATCAAGTGCTTCAAGCATCACGACATCTTCAAAACACAATACGGTACCATCTAGCATTGGGGCGATTCATACGGTAGACATCTCTCCCGTCTACGGTAAACTCTAAAGCACAAGTCCGAAGCATGTCTTCAAGAATCTGAGATTTACCCTTCGTCAATCCATCGATCGAGAGGATGATATCTTGTGCTAAAGTTCAAGTGAGTTCCAAGTGCATCATGGAGACTAGCCCGAAATGCGAGGTGGCGAGAACCTCGATCCGAGACTATCCTCTTGGGTACTCCATGCGGACAATAATCGAGCCATGTATAACTCGGCTAATTTATCTCCCTTGTAGGTGGTCTTCACGAGGATGAAATGGGCAACTTTGGTTAATCTGTCGATTATGACCCATACGGAATCATATCCGGTCTTGGTTCTCGGCGATCAATGTGAAATTCATTCCAATTTCTTCCACACTTCCGAGGATTTGCAGTGGTTGCAGCAATCCTGCGGGTCTCTGATGTTCTGCCTTGATCCGTTGGCACACATCGCAACAAGCTACGAACTCGGCGATGTCTCTTTTCATTCGCGGCCACCAATATAGAATCTTCATATCTTGATACATCTTGGTGCTGCCCGGGTGTATGGTGTATGCTGAGCTATGGGCTTCTTTTAGAATCAATTCTTTGAGCTCCTTTTGGTGGGGAACAAGGAGACGTTTCCCATACCATAGGATACCTTGTTGGTCTTCAACCATCTTTGAGGCTTTTCCTTTGGCCATGAGATGTTTAAATTTATGAACTCCGGGGTGTCCTTTCTGAGCGGTCTTGACTTGTTCTTCTAAGGTTGGTTGAACTTCCGCCAGTGCTAAGGTGCCTTGTTCTACTAACTCGAGGTTAAGTGCCTCTAATTCCTTGCAAAGCTCAGGTTGATACTCTTGAACCATAACATTTTTGCAGTAGGACTTACGGCTTAATGCATCGGCCACTACATTAGCCTTCCCAGGATGGTAATGAACATCAAGTCGTAATCCTTAATCGATTCTAACCATCTCCTTTGTCGGAGGTTGAGGTCTCTGGTGAAAATATACTTAAGACTCTTGTGGTCCGTAAAGATATTACAATGATTTCCAATCAAGTAATGCCGCCAAATCTTTAGGGCATGCACTCACATTGCTAACTCCAAATCATGAGTTGGATAGTTGTCTTCATGTGGGCGGAGTTGTGCGGATGCATATGCCACGACTTTTCCTCCTTGCATAAATGCGTGACCAAGACCTTGGCGCGAAGCATCACAATAGACTTCAAAGTCCTTGTGTATGTGCAGCAAGACTAACATTGGTGCGATAGTTAACTTCCTCTTCAACTCTTGGAAACTCTTTTCACAAGCTTCGTCCATTCGTACTTCTTTTCCTTCTTGGGCGAGGTGGGTCATTGGTGCGGATAGTTTGGAGAATCCTTCAATGAAGCGTGCGTAGTATCCGCCATTCAGAAAACTACGCGCCGGTCATCGAGGTTGGTTGTTTCCATCCCAACACGGTTTCTACTTTGGATGGGTCAATGCGACTCCTCGAGAGGATACAATATGTCCGAGGCGATCTCTTGAAGCCAAAATTCACACTTGCTATACTTGGCATACAAATGATGTTCTTAAGCTTCTCCGGGACTAAAAGCGGATGTTCAACATGTTCCTCATTAGTCTTGGGTAGATTAAGATGTCGTCTATGAACACGACAACAAACTTATCCGTATTCCATGAATACCTTGTTCATAAGGTTCATGAAGTAGGTGGCGCATTGGTCAAGCCAAACGCACATAGCGTGAACTCATACAAGCCATACCAGGTGGTAAAAGCTGTTTTAGGGATGTCCTCATTACTGATCTTAACGATGATATCCTCGACCTTAGGTCTATCTTGGAGAACATTGTTGCTCTGACGGTTGGTCGAATAGATCATCAATGCGGGATAAGGATACTTATTCTTGATGGTCACCTCATTGAGGCTCTGTAATCCACGCACAATCACGGCGGTGCCATCCTTTTCTTTACAAAAATCTTGGCGAACCCTGTGGGATGAGCTAGGTCGAATAAATCCTTTTCTGTAATTCTTCCATTTGTACCTTAAGCTCTTCAAGCTCATCAAGCGCCATCCTATATGGTCTCTTGGCAATTGGGTGTTCCCGGCTTTAGGTTGATCACAAATTCTATGTCTCGATGCAGTGGCATGCCGAGCAATTCTTCCGGAAAAACTTACGGATAATCTTGAACTACAGGTTGTTTCGGGGTCACCTTCTCGAGGTTATGGATTATGCGATCCAAACCCGACGAGCGGTCTACATTAACCTTTATTGTGGTGCGGTTTTTGGTGAGTACCACATTCTGTTAGCACAATCTATCATTCCTTGGTATCGGGCCAACCAATCCATCCCTAGGATGATATCCGAGTTTGGGATCGAAGCACTAAGAGGTTTGCTAGGAATCGAATTTTCCATAGCAATCTCTACTCTGGGACTTACTAAGATGGTAGTCAAGGGTCCCAGGGTGAACTAAGTACCACAGGTTTCTTTAGCTTAAAGGTTGGCAACTTAAGCCTTTCAACAAATTTTCTTGATATAAAGAATGCGAAGCTCGAGAATCAAACAAAACTTGTCTTTGATGCGATTTAACAGTAGAACGTACCCATTAGAACTCTGTAGCTTCTCGAGCCTCCTCATTGGGGACATGATTCACATGGCCGCGGTTTGGTGTCGAGGTAGTTCTAGGTGCTTGCGGGGCTGATGGTTCTGCTTGGAGCTGATGTTTGACCTTGAGTGGTGTGGCTCTGAGTTGAACTTGGCGAGTGTTCGGCGTTGAGGGCATCGGTTGGCAAGTGTCCTCTCACTCCACAAGTGGAAACAATGGAGATGAGTCTGGGTTGCTTGTTGCAGTTGTCGTGGGACGAAGGATGCGAAACCATTCCCATTGGTGCTGGGTGGAGCTTGAGTTCCTTGTGGAGAAACTACAGTGGCTTAAAAGATGAGTTGCGAGGAATGTTGACTTATGAGAAAGCCACCTTGCGGCTTCGGAATACCATCTTTCTCTTGCGGCTAACTTCCGCAATCTTCTTCTCGTTTTCTAGCACGAGGGCTTTGTTGATCAAGTGGTGGAAACTAGGAAATCATGGAGGATAAGTGACTTCTCATGTCTCCACGCATTCCTTCCACCGCGGTCTATCTTCTCTTACGCATCGACTCGTCCATGCGCGGGGCGTGGCGAGCAAGTCCGTTAAACTTGGTTAGATATTCATTGTTGTCATTTGACCTTGCTTGAGAGTTCTAAACTCATTCTTCTTAGCCTCATTGTACAAAGAGTACAAAGTTAGTCCTAAAGCGCGTCTTGAACTCGCTCGAGAGATTGGTCGCCATGCGGTGCGGTCTGTCCGGTGCATTTGGCAATTGCTTCAACGATGGCGAGGATCCTGCCGATCTCCGGTCGCGGATGCGACCGCCTGCTTTCTTCTTCTCCTGCTCTTCGGGCTTTCACCACCTTGAGTAGCGGTAGTTTTCCTGGCGGCCGTGGCCTTTCAACCGGTGAGTGGCAAAGTCCACCTTGTCTTCCTCGAGCATCGGGCTGGCGAGCTTCTTCTCGATATCCGAGGCCAATCTTACGCTTCCGTGGTTTCATCTGCTGAGGCAAAGGTAAGAGGTCTTGTCACGAGGAAATCTGCCGGCTTAGAGTGGCGGCCGTTTGCTCACGTTGATTTGCGAGCAAGGCTTGAAGGATTTGGGCTTGTTGTTGCATAACTTGTGCCATTGTTGGATGCTCGCGGCGGTGGGAGGTAGGTCTTGTCCACGACCACGGCCATAGCCACGGCCTCTTCCACGACTGCTGCGAAAGCACCACGGATGGGGCGGCTCCTTGGTGCCATCCGGAGAAACACTAAGGCTTAGAACTAGAGAGGGTAGTATATGAGGTTCACTGGCCCTCTAAGGCACACACGGAAGAAAAGAAATCAAATTGGACGAACAACCCAATTGCGATACAAAGCCCGAATGGCTACAATTCATTAATATTAGGGGGTAGGTGTTACATGACTCCTAGGACCACGACATAATGCCATGCACAGCCGACACTTCCACAAACACAACGCCTACAAAAGGTGGATAAAAAGAGTGCTTGCAACCCGAAGACTACCTAGCAAGCTGCTGGGTTAACCTAGCTATCACGACTACTCCTCCATCGGTGCTTACCACCGCGGTGTACGATTACGGGGATTGAGAACAACTGCGACTGATGGTGTGGCGGCGAGCAGCAGGTGGCGCCGTGGTCGAACTTCGTCGAATCGGTGGCGGGCGTGATGCCTGCCCGGTGGACTCTCAAAGGCTGCGGTCGGTCGGCGGTGGGCGCACTTTCTTCGCGGCCGTGGCGGTGCGGGGTCCTCCGGTGGAAGCGTCGGCCGCGGGTTGCCGAGGCAACGGCGGAGTGCAGAGGCTGAGGCGGCGGCGCAGGAGGCTGGGGCGGCGAGCTGCGATGCGCGGCTCTAAGCGGGCCATTCTGCCAGCGGCGGCGTCTCTCTCGCTCTACCTCGCGGTGAGCTTCATCATCTCTGAACATGTTGCCACGGAGGGTGTCGGAGTGCTCGTAGGCTGCTGGTGAGAGAAAGAAGCGTACCGATCGCCAACGGCATTGGGGGCGATTCACAAGGCTGCGTGGTGGAGTCCGTGTGACAGTGCGGGTCATCTGCCGGACGTGGCGGATCACCGGTAAACTCTCCCTCCTGGAGAGTCGGGTGGAAGCGAGAAGAGCGCGAGCTGCGAGAGGTCTCCATGCATCGGCACAGCGAGGGCAGCGGCAGAGTCGTGCACATCTGGGCTGACATCAAAGCACGGCTCTGGGGTGCTCGGCCTTGAAGGTGTGAGTATTGAACTCACCCTCCTAGCATAGAGGAAAACCTCCATGCTCCGGGTCTCTCGGTCCCGAGAACTGAGTCATCGGCCCATGAAGATAGGATGGTAGTATCCCAGATCTTGCATCAGTTTGGTGAAGAATCCCCACGAAGCCTCAGGAGTCTTCTCCGTGAGAGAAAAAGTCCCAAGAGCCGTAGTGTGAGCGAGCCATCTAAAATTTTGAAAACAAGAGGAAGTCGATATGAGAATAAATCAAAGTGAAGTAGGATAAGTCTGAACTAGGAATGACAAGTAAAGCGATAAATACACTATATTTTGCCAAAGCTTTTCTTAGGTTTTGAAAATAAGACTCAAAACCTTAACAACGACCAAACTAACTAAGGCTCCTCTGATCGTATGCTCGATGCGACTCTATCGGACCGGATTTTGTAATCAGAATCCTCTGTGATAAAGGCTGCGCTATTCCTGGATCGAGATGGCGCTCACGGTACACATTCTGAATCATTTCATACATCGCGTAAACCAAAACATTCATTAATACAAGCATCCGAGTTCAAATAGACCACGTGGGACGAGTTCACAATAGGGCCGATCGAGAAAAATGAGTTCATTACAAAATCTCGAGTACCTCTCGGCGCCATAGCAACCTTACTCTGATACCACTTGTAGGATCGTCAACGGCAATCAGAAGGGGGTGAATGAATGTGGAAGATTTTTCCAGTTGGGTTTGAACAGCAGTAGTAGTTTACAATCTGATCACTCAATTAATTCAAAAGAAACAGTATCAATAACTAGGGTATTAGAGAGTACACAAGCCTCAACTCTGTATTATCAGTAGGTAGGTGTTAGTACTTGGCTGAGCAACAATCACCAATGCAACCGAAAAGAGCAGCAGTACAAAGTTCTTCTCAATCTCGGTGATTCAGTAAAACAGCAGCCGCTAGATGAATTTCTTGGTTTACAGGAAGAGCAACTAGGTCGTTGAACAGATGCAATCCAAGGATAGATACTCACGAACTCAACTACCTGCCGCAACTCAATGCAGCCGCTAGCAATTCACAGAGAAAAAAATCAATCCTTGCTATCACCTCACGTAATACAAAAGCATCTCATGTAATGCAAAAGCACCAACAGCAAAAGCATCCATCACATCAACCTTTTCCCATTAATTCAATCAAAAGCACCTGCTGCAATTACCTCATGCCGCCAGCCCTTAATCTCCCGAGAGCAATTCCTACCACCATGACCACTCAACAAAACAAACACTGACGCATACACCTAAGAAAAAACCAGTAACCCTATGGCACAAGATATATATATATATATATATATATATATATATATATATATATATATATATATATATATATATATATATATATATATATATATATATATAATATATATATGCAGCCCTAATGACTTTCAGCTTTTACACCTAATTACCCACATACGGCCTACTAAAGTTCTATGGCCCAATACATGGGTTTTTACACCAGATTACAAAAATAATTTTGGACACCCCAAAATTGTCACGTGTCGTAGCCTCCGGACTGCACATCCGTAGTTCCACCACGCATCATCCAGCTTTGATCTCCACGCGCTCCAACTCGAGCCCGACCGTCTCCTCCAGCATCCTCGACCATCTGGATCATGACTTTGCACCAAGCCATCTCCCGGTCACCACCGTAGACCACGATCGCCTCCGAGTTACCGTGCACATGCAAAGACCAAAACACCATCTTTTTCCGGCACAAGTTCGTCCCAACTTGACCGACATAAGTCCACACACGCCACACGCCTCAAATAACATCAGTACTCAACATTGTCAATTATTCATCACTAAAATATTCTAGACCTGGCCACATGGTCTAACATCCTTTATTTTTCGCAGCAAATTGCCACCTGTCGTTTTCGCACCGCCGAGCAATCGCCCAAAAGCAGAGCGACAGTGAAGCTACCGGCGGCAAACAGGAGTACTCGCACAAAGGGCGCGATCAAAGTGTCAAACCGCACGCGCGGCCAACGGTACGTGGCCCGTGGCTTGTCTGCTACTCTGGTTACGCGCGAACGGCGCGGGCCCGGAAATGAGCGCACGGCACGGGTTGGCGGGGTAGAGTCCTGGCCAGATGGCCTGTGAGTTCAGACCGGCCTAAAGCACGGCACTGTTAGCTCAATCCGAGTATGATATAGCGTGAGATCCACACTGTGGTTAGATCGGGTTGGTACGGTCTGACGAGCTGTGTCGTATTGGGATCGTCACCTCGGCTCGGTTTGGATATTGCCCTGTTCATTTTCAATATGTATCATTTTATTTTTAATGTTTTAATATTTTTATTTTTAATATTTATATAGTTTTATCTTGTAGTTTTTATTTTATATAATTCATTTTATAAGTATATAATTTTTTAAAATAAATAAATATATATATATATATATTCTAGGACTTTTTACATTTTTTTTCAAAATTTCATGTTATATGGGTTAAACAGGCCACCCGACCCATCAGGCCACCTGACCCATCAGGCTATACGTGCTTGGCCAGCCGGCCCGAAATGACAGCATGTTGTGCCTAGGTCAGTACCTTAGCCCACGGAATGGCACGACACAGTCAGATTAGTGTCTGAGCCTAATTGTGCTGGGCCGGTACGAGCCCGTGTCATGCCAGGTGGCCCAGGCCATCACTACACACGATTAAACCAGGCTGTCGAGGTGCGCGAACGCACACCATGCTGTTTACTTTGTTAAGGGCGGACCGCGCAGGTGCGTGTCTCGTCCATGCTGGCAGCTTGCAAATACCGCCCAACCAGTGAACCAAAACGCGCAACACAATGGCAGCCTAAGGGTCGTGCCACGCGCGGAAGGTCCGACTCGGCACCTCAGGGTGCAAGTGGGACAGGTTGCAGCTAGCCCGCACTTGCTCGCAACGGCCGCCAAATATTACGCAGGTAGATGCGGTAGCCCACCAAGTGTTATGTGGGTAGATGCGTTGGCTGCTAGCCCGCAACTAAAGGGAGACAATAGTCAGTTGCTCTCAGTCTCTCACTCTTTATTTCTTTGTCACATCCACATATACATGTTCAAAGCATCATGTGGAGTCTCCATAGGCAAAGAGCGATTGAGCAAGTGAGTACTGTTTCGATTAGGGATGGCCGGATTTACTTACCAGTTACCACCCGCACCCCTACAGGCTGCGCCGTTGCGCCCTGCTGGTGTCGCCTACCTCACGCTGGTCGTTGCAGATTGCCACCTTTGCCGCGTCGGCCATCGAGAATCCCAGCATGGCAGCACCCTCACGAAGTCATGGTCACTTGGCCAGCATGACACCAGTCGCCAGATTCCCCAATCGTAGGGTTTAGGTGTGGTGAGGAAGGAGAGGAACAACGATTGAGGGAGACAAGCTGACAAGGAGTGGAGTGGGGAATTGGGGATGAATTCCTTCGATTCGATTGACTGACTGAGGCTGCGAGCCAACAAACCAGCTGGCCGTTCATGAGGGTGTGTAGCTTTGGTCCATGTAACGGCCCATGTGCCCAGCCAACAGCCCACTAGACAAGGCTTGCCCGGGAAAATTCGGCAGGGCAGATCTTCAATGGAGCTCTATAGCTCGACACCGGCTAGCCCAGGCAGTCGCCCGTGCTACCCGGACGCTTATCATTAGCAGGATACATGGGCAGAAAGTGGGTTGTGCGGACGGCTCGCAAGTGGTCACATAAATTTTCAATTGGCCCGCGGGTACCCACTTACTGTATTTTGTGGGGCGGGTTTTGTGGACTTGCAGACAGTCCGTGTCCACTTACACCCCTATCAGCACCGCACTTAGACAAAGAAATCAGACATCCAAGTGAGAGGCCCACATGATCTCCGCCAATTTGTATTCTACATTGGTGCAGTGCATATTGGACACTTACATGAGCAGGCGTCAGCCACAACAGGTGTGAATCCATAGCACCATTGAACATCATATCCTTGCAGTACCCGTTAGTCAGATAGGACATTCTTCCAGCACTTGAGGCATCAAAATCATACCATTACTATCATCCAAAGGTGTATCAGCTCCAGAAATTAGCACAAGGGAAATCCACTCATGCTGAATTGAGGAATTTTGCACCATAAGCAAACATTGATCTAGAATTGTATCAAGCCCATCTGGAGTGCCTTCAAAAGAATTGAATGTCACACATTTTATTTTCCCAGGTGCCTTCAAATGATCATTGCCATCAGCATATTGACCTCCATTACCACCAAATGATGACCCATTTTGCAAACAGCTCCAAGGTTTCTTGATGAGAGGCAAAACACCGCAAAAGCACAACACCACAGTAGGAGCTAATAAGTGCAATACTTTGGTTTTTGCTGTAACAAACGTCAGTTCCCCTAGCCTGAATCGTGTCCATCCCACTCGCAATTGGTGATCAACAGCACTAACCTGGGTTGGTGGCCATGAAGACGACACAACTTCATTTAGGAGAAACAAAGGTGGTGGCCATGGTTGCTTGTGCTGCACTCCGGCTCGATAGCAGATGAGAGATGGCCATGGTGCAGGCCGTAATTCCTCTCCATTGCACTTGATCACCACTCGCGAAAGCGACGGCCATAGTTGCCGCTCATCCCACTTCATCGGTGGTGGCCACAAACACCACTGTATTCCTGATAGGCATTCCATCGAACAACTTGCGTGCACCCAACTGACAACGGCATAGTTTGGGGACATGCTCGTCGCCCAGGTCGATGGAGTGGAAGGCGGCGTCGTTCGGTGTGGAGGTGAGGACACTGGTGCCGTCACATACCAGAATGATGGCGACAGACAGCTCAAGGTTGATGATGGCATCGATGAGCAGGGTGGCGGTCGAGGGAGGACCCGGGGTCGTGTCCGGCATGAATGCAAACGTCTGCGAGGCGATGTCGTCGCCGGCACGAACCATCGAACACCTGGTGGGCAACTCGGAGGCAAGGGCGGCTTCTGCGCGTGGAGTAGCTGCCGCCACAACATGGTCCACAGTGAGGACAAAGGTGGGCGTCGGTGCGGCTACAGACAGCGGCAAGGCATGATCGGTTACCCCCTCGCGGCTGGACGATGGCCTTCAAGTCGACCGCGAGCTCATTCATGCGTACGACCAAGTCTTCCATCTTCAATGTCTGCTTCTTCACTTCGGAGATTAATTTGTTCAACATCGCCTTGCACCGTGCGTCACGCTCCTTCTCAGCATCACTCATGGCCACTTCGGAGCACGGAACCACCATGATCAATGGCTCTGATACCAATTGTTATATACCCAATGGATGAACTCTGATGAACACCCTGGATAGGAACAGATGATCCAATACCAACACAATACACCAATACTTGGGGATACAAATTGGGGAAATAGAATCAAGATGGAGAAGATCAATCACGACTAAGAAGAAGAAGCGGGAGATTGGGAATCAGAGAAACAGGGGTTGGGGGAAAGCAGCACCGGGAGGAAGAAGAGAGCCATGGCTAAGCTGATAAAACAATCTTCGATGCCTCTTTGTGCTGCTGCTCGTTGCTTTTGTACTCCACCAACAGGTTAGCCCATTGCACACCTAGGCCTATGGCCTACCGGTTCATAACATACGGCGCCAAGAACAAGCTCCTCTGCAGCAGCCAGCAGCTTGCCGTGTCGTGTTTTCACGACTAGATGGGCAGCAGCATCACCGTTACAGGCTCACAGCTCTTGCAGGTCACGCATGGCCGGGCAGCGCAATCGGAATTCAGAGGCGTGCAATACAACAACGCAGCGGCAGCGGCAGCACGTGTGCCTGTTTTGTTACCGCGAAGTTTCGACGTGCGCACTTTTCCTGCACCTTTGTCGAGGAAAACAGGATCCGAGAACCACCGGCGCACGGCCGCGCGTACATCGCCGCCGCTGTTCCGGTTCAACCCGCAACAGCGACCAGATCGACAAGAATCGTCCCCCATGATATGGAGCCCTGCCAGTGAAGCTTCTGTTGTCGCACGTCGCGCCAACGCCGTACGAGCGGCAGAACAGTGCGCCTCCCCTGCTGCGCGCCAGGGCCTTTCCGGCGCGACGCCTTTATTCTGTAATCGTGGCACGGGCCGTCCGTCCTGATCAATCGTCGCGCGCGGGTGAGGGCAAGCAGCTGAAGTCCCCTCGCCCCCGATCGGTGCCGTCGCGCGCCACAGCCTAGGCCCCGCAGCTAAGCTGAGCCCAATTTATTCCTCATGGTCTCTCGCTCTCTCACCATAATGCTGTGTCTGGTCCACTGTGATTGCTAATCAGCCAGTGCAAGACAGGTAGGTTCAGATCAGGTCAGGTGTTTGGTCTGCTTCATATTGCTGAACTATTTCTAAGCTGGCAATCTCTAGAGATGAAATGATGCCGGCAAAAGAAGACGTGCTAACCTTCGTAGCATGGTGTGCGACGAGAAATGATTACGTTTTATTGGTAGCCAGAGGTGTGGCTAAGCGCCTAAGCTTGTGTTTGATGTAATCCTCCCCTCTGATTCTGATTCTGCTTCGGCCACGGCAGCGTCGGTGTGGGGCGATGATTTTACACCTGATATGTGCCGATTTTTGGAAGAACACTATTCGCCGGCCCCTCCGTTTTGACAGCTTTTATGGCCTCCAAATTGGATTTGAAACACGATGTTCACGACGATGTTTCCAGCCATCATGCCTACCGTGTTCGTGTCGCTAGCTGAGGTCAGAGTCTTGGCGTCAAGCAAGCCATCATGGCTCCGCCCCGACAAAATTGACGGACTCATATCGCATCACATGTATATTACGGTCTGCAAATTGCTACTACTACTAAATTAAATAGACTTGCCCGTCTGATTTCGCAGAAACGTAGATGGTCAGCAAAGTGGTTACCTCGCATCTTTCTTTAATCCCACTTGTCTTTTTGTCTCAACCAACACCGCCAAATTATTCGATATACCGTGTGAGGAATACACGACCTTAGGTCTTATTTGATTGTACTAAAATCCCTGTCCCAATTAAATTCTCGGCTCATTTATATAGATCCTAGTTGGAAAAAGACTTCCCAAACAAGCCTAGCAAAAGGGAACTTTCGAGAAAAAATTGGATTAGAAGCTAACAGCTGCATTAATGATGCCACGAAATCGTTGTGCAAGCATTACTACTCCTAACACAAACAAATAATTGTAATTGACTAGCATGGCAGCTGCTGCTAATTCCGAGCCATGTATGTATCTTTCGTTCTCATTGCTTTCGTGAGACACAAATCAAGAAAAGCTGAACACAGGATGGCGACCTGCCTAAGCAATTAGTAAGAACCTTGATAGTCTCTTCTTCGGGCCGGAGAAGAATACACAACACACAATCTTCCTAGTGGTAGCAACTTACTGAGCAAAAGAGTAAGAAACTTATTCTTACCAAATCTCATAGTAAACTACACAGTATTCACATTTCTATACCTTTTATTTTGAGAAATTTTATGATAAATTCTACCGGTAGTATATGGTGGTAGTATAAATCAGATCTAACCATTGATTTGTTAAGAGTATATAGACTTTTCTTTATATTTATAATTTTTTCATAAGAGTATTATGGATATTTTCAACTAGTGTTGAAAATATTACTCTTGTGTCATATTATCATCACATTGACAATTATAATTCTATCTCTTTGAGATTCTACTACTTATACTACCATATGTAGTATAACTAAATCCTAACTAATCTGAAATATTAGATAAAAAAATAATAGACATACCGTATTAAATTGAGTGTACCGTAAAACACCTCTTTATTTTAGCCATACAGAAACCATAAAAAGACAGGGAAAAAACAGTGTGAAGGAGTAAGGACTAGAGAGAATTAACAAAGTATAGTCTCTAATCTCCCAATTGGTCTTGCCCTTGTGTAAAATGCCTTTTGAACAATATATACGACGATGGCTAAATTCACAGAAACCTCAGAAGTACTCGAGGTTGAACTCGCCGACCACCGCGCCCCGGCCGACGTCGAAGTCAAAATGCGGCATGCCCGGCTCTTGCTGCCCGTGGCAGGGCAGCACGAACTTGTGCTCCAGAGCCTCCCCCTCGCCGCCGTAGCCGACGAAAGGCTCGGCCTTGCTCTCGGAGGCCCAATGCAGAGCCTCACCGGCCTGGAGCACATTGTTCACCTCGGGCGCGCCCAGGGCGCAGTTCCAGTTGCTACTGTTGCTGGAGCTCTCGCCGTATCCCAGGTTCTCCGACACGTCCAGCACGCTGCTGTAGTCCACGAAACCGGTCGCGTCCTCGCCGCCGAGGTGGCCGTACAATACCAAGCCGTCGGTCACCGGGAACGGGTCGAACTTTATCCCGCAACAGCCGGCGGTGACGACCAACGGTGACTTCTGGTCTTGCAATGCCTTCATCCAGAAACAGTCGTCGGTGACGTCCAACGGTGACTTCTGGTCTTGCGACGTCGGGTCCAATGCCGCCGCCGCCGCGGCAGAGATGGGCTTGTGGGTGCTGGGGTCGATGCCGCGCTGCCGCAGCTTCTTCTTGAGGCAGCTGTTCCAGAAGTTCTTGATCTCGTTGTCCGTCCGGCCCGGCAAGTGCGACGCAATCTGCGACCACCTGCGTTGAATTCGTTTCGTTAATCAGGCCACCTATCGCTAATTAATCGACTTCACATTGCTAAATTCTCGAAGGCATTGCAGCAGTACTTGTTCCCCAGGATCTCATGCAGGCCGACGATGGCGTCCTCCTCCTGCTGCGAGAAGCTACCCCGCTTCAGGTCGGGGCGCAGGTAGTTGATCCACCGTAGCCGGCAGCTCTTGCCGCACCTCTGCAGACCTGTAGCACGCATTCAACACAAGCAATGGCCAACGACGGTGAGAGCAGGTCACACATGCAACGGAAGAACAGAGTAGGAGCCAGTGGGCTACTGTGTGCGCATGCCTGCGAGCTTGGGCACAGAGCTCCAGCACCCGACGCCGTAACGGATGATGTGATTGTAGAGCTTCTCGTCTTCCTCGGGAGACCACAGCCCCTTGCGCAGCTTCTGCTGGACGCCGCCGGTGCACACGTGCCGTCCCATTAGCTCGTCCGACACGCGCGCGCGGCCGGCTGAACGAACGAACGGCCTCGCTACCGGCTAGCTACCTCGTCAGTGTGTCTGCGTGATAGTTTGTTCGTTGCCTATGTATCTATCGCTCTGTCGAGGCCGGCCGGGGTATATATGGGGAAGCGTGCCAAGAACTGCACACGTACGGGGAGGGGAGGAGAACGGGGAGACGACGCAGCAATCAAGTGGGTTTCAAGCAAGCCAGGGAGTGTTTGTGTCTGTGTGTGTGTGTGAGAGAGAGAGAGAGAGAGAGTCTGTGTGTGTGTGTTTGTGTGTGTGTCTTGATGTGCTTGCAGTGCAATGGATTGGAGCTTAAGATACCTCCGGTTTGTGGCAGAAGGTAGGATTAAAATTAGTGCGGTGCGCGCGGCGCGGGCGCGGGGAAGAGAAGCGACTACTGCTACTGTAACAGCAGAGAGGAGTGGGGCCCACCGCTACAGAATGGAAAAGACAGAGGAAAAGCTGGGTTAGTTGGAGATATGACTAAGATTTTTCCTATTAACACGGTACACCATTAAATTCCCACGGGGACCCCTGCGATCACTACACGAGCTAGAAAAACGCAGCACTCGTTTAATATCGATCGTCACTAACCCGGCAGCCATCGTGAGGCTAGCCTGTGCGGTTAAATCGGCCGTAAATGACATTACATTTCAACACGGCGGCTATGCTATGCTGCTACATATGCTACTAGCCTGAGCCGAACAATGCAGATGGCGTTAGCATCCTTAATTGCGCTTAGTTTAGTCACTAATCGTATCTGTTGGGAAACCATGGGTCTGACCCTGCAGTCGGCCCATTAGTGGGCGCCCCATCCCAAACCCTAGTAGGGTCATAGCCTATAAATAGGGGGTGCTATTCATTGTAAATGATTGATCGATTGTTGAAGGAATAAAGAGAAGCAAGAAGGCCCCTACATCTCTGAGTTCTATCTCTTGTTTCTGTTCTTGTGTTCATGCATTGTTCTTACGATTCTGAGTTTGTCTACGAGGTTATCGCTCGGACTGGACTCGCCAGCGACGGTTCCTCAACACGTTATCAGCACGATCGACTCTCCTCGCATCGAAAAGGTAACCGTCGATGAACGACGCTCGTCGATTGAATCGTTTTTCTAGATTGCTTTCAATTCTGCAAATTTGGCTTTCTAGATTGTTTTCCTACGGTACAAATCCGCTCTAATCTACCGCGAGCCGACTTGAAGTCGCCGGCCAAGCCGATCGGTGGATTACATGAAAGAGTAGATGATGATTGCACCATATGTAGTAGATGAAAACGCATGGAAGGCACCATGTGCACGGCACCGCCTGCAAGCGGCTGTCACTACCTCCGCGATACGTTACCGGTCGGCATAGTCCGCCATCACGTATCGCCACGAAGGCAACGACAGAGCCACGCGGCAAGCATGCACATATCGGTATGAAGCCGCGCCCCGTTGCAATCTCGTATTACACCACATTGCATCGCATACATGCATGGATGAACAGTATTTTGAAGAAAAAATTTGCTCGCCATGATGGCGGCGGCGCGCCACCGCGCACTCGACCCCATGGCCCCCGCCTCGCGACCGACCGCGCGCCGCCGCCGGCCCGACCGCACCACGCGCGGCGACATCGCGCCGGCGTAGAAGGGGAAGAAGAAGCGCTGCCCGCCCGCCGCGCCGCCGAAATCCGCTCGCTGAAACCACCGCATGCACCGCCGGATAGCCGCATGCGCCGCCGAAAAAGAAGAAGCGCGCGCCGCCGCCTACCGCCCGTAGCGCGCGCGCCCGACCGCCGCATGGTCCGACCGCCCAGCCGGCTCGCGCCGAAGCGCGGCACCGCGCCGCAAAGCGCGCCGCCTTTGCCTCCTTGCGCGGGCGCGCCGCGCGCTGAAAAGGCGGCTCCCGCAGGAGCCACCGCCGCGCGCGCTCGCAGGAGTTGCGCGCCGCCGCCTCCTTACGCGCCCGGGCGTCGCCACCTTTGCCTCCTGCGCGGCGCCGCGCATAGCGATTGCGCCGCCGCCTCCCTGCGCGAGCTCGAGCCGTCGCCGCTTACTGGCGCGGCGTGGCGCGCCGCCGCCGGCCTGGAAAGGCAAGGGGAAACCCTAAAGGGCACCCCCCACCTTTTTGATCCGGCCAAATAAGGCTCCCTGGGCCGAGCGAGTTTTGGGCCGGTTTGAAGCCGGCCCACCCAAAGAAAGAAAAAAAAAGGGAGGGGAGGGGGCCGGCCGAATGAAAAAAAAGGGGGAAGGGGGGAGTTGAAAGAAATCCCAATATTTGCAAGAAAACCCCTCGGAATTCTGTAAATTGCGACAATTTCTTTGTGAATAAGGGAATTATGCGGATAAACCCCCTGGAAATTGGAATATTGCGTAAATTCTCTGGCGAGATTTGCGTTTTAACCCTGAAACTTGCGTTTTAGTCGAAAAATCTTTTCTAGCAGAAAAGGACCTCGGGAATCCGAATTTTTGCATATTTTGAACTTTTGAAGCATGTTTATTCTTGTTATTGTTATTTCTATGCAATTTATTTATTGTATTTACTGTTTTGATTATCTGTGATTGTTTATATTGCTTTTAATCACTGGAAATAGCAGTAAATCATGAAAAATACATAGAAAAAATACGGGAACACGAACCTGGAGTTTGAAGAGCATTGTGAGAATTTTGCAACCATTTTGTGCAGATTACGTGTAATCCTTTGAACTTTGCATGAATATTAAGATGATGGCATCACGAATCAGAATTGAAGAATGACCAGACATGGCGATTTTGTATAAAATTTGTATCAATCTTCAATTATGTGGTAATGTAATCACGGATGAGCAGAAGATCGAAAAGACTCTCTACCTTTCACCCAAACGTGGTATAATCCGCACGCAACTATCGTCAAAGACGGCTACATGAAGTATGCCGAATTAATTGACATCATGCAAGTTGCGGAAGCTCAAGGTGATGTTCTAGGAAAGAACTTCATCTTGTAGCCACCTAGTTGCAATGTTGGCCATGAAGCCACTGCTAGTAGCTACAAGGTGATGAAGCCTCTCACGAATGAGAGGAGTAAGAAGGGTAAGGTAGTGCGTCGCACGTTATTGATGCTTTCCAGTCTAAGAAGAAGGGCAAATAACAGCATGTGGCACACCTCGCCATTGCAGGCATAGAGGGTCCACATCCATTAGCTGCACTTATGTGGACGACCAATGGCCATCCCCATCACCCCTCCTTTGGACATCGCAGCGGCCGCAGCCGTAATTGCCCAAGAGGAAAAGATCGCGCATGGAGCCGATTAAGGCAGAAGTTCTTGAATACTTCACGATTCGATCTAGTGCACGCAATGCACTTGGATCTTTTATAGAAACTTGCAGTTTGTAATTGAAGCAGAACCTTGAATTATTGGATAATGGTTGCAAGCTCTAGCAGAGCAAAGCATTAAATTCTTATTATGAGTCCTGCAAGGCTTATTTTTCCCGTTTTTATAATAGCAAGTTACGTTCTGATATCTGAAGTATTTTATTTATGCGTTGCTTGCTTTCTGCTACATATTAATAAAGTATATTTTATTAGAACGCGTGTGGCACCCTATGGAGGAAGTGTGCTTAGCATGTAGCGGCACAACGAATACCATCCTGAGAGAAATGGAAATTTTTCCAGTCAATCAGCAAGAATGCTGGTAGTCTTACGAAAATCGCAGGCAGCGATACTTGTATAATAGGCTCAGAAAGGGCCATAATTATACTCTCAACGGGCACAACTTTGGTCATTGAAGAAGACTTGTTGTCCCCAAAATTGACTAGAACTCTCAAGGATATTTGCGCTAACAGTTCTCATGTAGAGACTGAAGAAGAGTACGGTACAGAATACCTGCTCATTACAAAGCGTGAAGAAAGTAAAAAATGGCATTAGAATGTCTTCCTTCATATGAAACTGGGCTATACTACACTAATATTAAGGCACCTGCAGCCTATACTGCCCTGAAAACCGTATTTAAAAGCTCTGAACTTATCTATCTCTGGCATGATAGATTATGCCGCCTAGGTCTTAGGATAATGAGAGATATAATTAACAATTCACAGGGACATAATATGAATATAAAGAATTTCCCGAATCTGGAAGATTTTGTGTGCCCCGCATGTACCACCGGGAAATTAATTATTATACCTTTTGCTCTGAAAGCGAAGGATAAAGTCCCTGCATTCCTGGACCGTATCCAGGGAGATTTTTGCGGTCCTATACAACCCCTGTAAGGGTCCATTAGGTATTTTATGGTGCTCATTGATGCTTCCTCGGAATGGTCGCACATATGTTTATTGTCTATGAGAAACCATGCTTTTGCAAAGCTAAATCTCGCAGATAATTAACAATTAAAAAAAATTCCCTGATCATCACGTGAAGTCCATCTGAATGGACAACGCCGGAGAATGTACTCTGAAGGCATCTGATGATTATTGTATGAAAATAGGAATTAAAGTTGAGCATTCTATACCGCACATCCGCACCCAGAATGGACTAGCAGAACTTTGAAGAATTGTAATTTACCAACTATATGTTGGGGATACGTGATCTGCCGCGACAACTCTCATCAATTTTAGACCATCGGCCTATAACATCCATCCACCTATGCAACTAGCGCAAGGGTCAGCACTGAAAACTTCTCATCTTCGCAGGTTGGTTTGCAAGGGTTATATACCTATACCACCACCGCAGCGAACTGCAATGGGTCTTCTCCGAAAGTCTGGGATATACGTTGGTTATGTGACAACATCCATAATCAAGTATTTGGACCATATGACTGGAGATTTGTAAAATGCCCAATTCGATAGTACATTAGATGAGGTTAGTTTCCCGTCATTAGGGGGAGGAAATCAACCCTTGATAATAATGTCGGGAAATAATTGAAGTCTAGAAGACAATTGAAGTCCAGAAGATAATTGATTTGCAAGTATTAGCGAATCAACCGCGATTACTTTAGTGATTTGAAGAGCGTGAATAAGTAGCATTTGCACGCAAGCAATGCACCGGAGAGGTTGAAATACCATTGAAGGTATCCTAATCCCGTCCGAGGTCTCGGAATAAAAGGGCGAGAACTCCGGTCCTCGAATCCGAAGTAACCAGGGGCGTCGGTGAAAAAGGATAAGAAGGACTTGACACGGCCGATCAGAAGTGCCCCGAACGGAAGGGTAGCGGTTGAGACTGGCATCGGTATGGAACCTTCGAAAAGGCATACGAATTGAACATCCCCATGAAGGAGACATCGGCATGGATGTGTGCGCACACATCGGATTTGAAAAACTAAAGGACTTACCCGCAATTGGAAGCGGTGAGCAAGTAGAAGCATTAAAAGAATCGCCCCTTGAAGAAATAGTTATAAACTTTATGACCTCGGAGAATATTTGAATATGACAACGACCAATGTCGACATTTACTTTGCAAAGAAACTTGCCACAATCATCAATCTTGATCCGAGCACGCATCGCTCGATAAATGAAAGAAAAGATCAGATTGAGAAGATTGGGAGAAGGCAATCGAACTGAATTATTCTTTCCGAATAAAAGAAAGACGTTTGGGCACGTAAGCCGCACGTCTCCCTTGTGCACCCGAGGTATAAGTGGGTATTTGTTGAAAGAGAAATGAAAAGAAGCAAGGCTCGTTGTACAAGGTTTCTTTGGACATCCGAAGATGATTATGAAGAAACCTATTCCCGGTCATGGCGGAACTCCTTTAAATATTTATCTCAATGGCGTGAACTTGAAGTTAGAAGTGAAATTGATGGATGAGGTACGGCATACCTTTATGAAATATTGGATTCGGACATTTATATGAAGATACTGAATGTATCAACGTCCCGAACAGAGCAAATAGAAACATGCAAGATGAAACTCAGAAAGTCATTATGCGAACTTAAGCAATCGAGCGAATGTGGTATAATCACTTGAGCGACTTTCTATGCAAGAAAGGCTACACGAACAATGAGAATAATCTCGTGTATTTATATGACGATCCCGAATGGATTTTGTATAATCTCGGTGTATGAAGATGATCTGAATATCATCGGAACCACGAAGGATATTAGGAAAGCAAGCTCTTACACCGAGTCGAGTTGAAATGAAAGATTTGGGTAAAACCAAATATTGCCTAGGCTTGGAGCTTGAGCATGTCCTTGAAGGAATATTAGTACATCGGTCAACCTACACTCGGAAGGTATCGAAAGGTTTGACTTTGGAAGGGCATACCTTTGAAAGTGCCAATGGTCGGAGATCTTTGCGACAAGACAAAGACATGCAGGACCTAAAGAAGAGGGAGGAAGTCACGGGACCGAATTCCCACCTTTGAAGTGCAATAGAAGCACTAATGTATTTAGCAAACTGTACTAGAACGGACATTGTATTTGCCGTGATCCTACTAGCAAGGTATAGTGCGGAACCTACCAAAGGCATTGACAGGAATAAAGGACATCTTCGATACCTCCAAAGAAGCAAAGAATTTAGTCATTCTCTGAAAGAACCAAGACTTAACTATGAATGGCAATGCGGATGACGGGCACTTGTAGGACCCAGATACGACCAAATCATAAGCAGTCTATGAACTCCTATGTGGTGGGCGCAATTCCATGAAAATCGTCTAAGAAATATCTTGTATCGACTTGACGAACCACTTGGAGATCATAGCATTGTACAAGGCCTTACAAGAATGTGTTTGGCTTCACGGATGATTCACTACATCCAGCGGTCATGTGGATTGAATACCGCGCAAACCCCTACTTTTGTCGAAGATAACGCGACTTGTGTTGCACAAGTGCAGATGGGTTATGTGAAGAGTCCTCTCGCAAAGCATATCAACCCCAAGTTCTTCTATGCTCATGAATTGCAAAAGATGAACGTAATCAAAGTCTTGCATCTTGAGTCATGTGAGAATCTTGCGATTTATTCACTAAGTCACTTCAAAGTCTAGCTTTGAAAGATGCATACGTGAATTGGAATGATGAGACTTAGAAGTGCATAATTCAGGGGGAGAACCTTCACGAACTCATTATTAAAGTTTGATCACGAAGATCAAGTACCCAAAGAATAAATCCAGGAGATTAAATGAAATTGGGTGGATTGTACTCTTTTCCCTTGACGAGTTTTCTGAAGTTTCTCGACTAAGGTTTTTAATGAGGCAATTGTGCATCACAATGAACGTGTATCATGTACTCTTTCTCCAAATTTTTCCCACTGGGTTTTTATGGAGTTTTGACGAGACATGGACATGATAGATGGGTGCCCAAGGGGGAGTGTTGGGAAACCATGGGTCTGACCCTGCAGTCGGCCCATTAGTGGGTGCCCCATCCCAAACCCTAGCAGGGTCATAGCCTATAAATAGGGGGTGCTATTCATTGTAAATGATTGATCGATTGTTGAAGGAATAAAGAGAAGCAAGAAGCCCCCTACATCTCTGAGTTCTATCTCTTGTTTCTGTTCTTGTATTCATGTATTGTTCTTACGATTCTGAGTTTGTCTACGAGGTTATCGCTCGGACTGGACTCGCCAGCGACGGTTCCTCAACAGTATCAACCGTCCGTGTGCCATATCAACAGGCTTTGCCGACTGTCGCGTTCCATCCATCTCGATTTGCAAATGGCGATCGCGTCGCGCGCGCGGTGGTGAACAGCAGAACAGATGGCTAAAGCTAAGCAAGGGTGGAAGTGGGAAAGTTGCGGCCGAGGTCGTATTCGCCCGTGTAAATACAGCATTATTTTTCTCAAATGGGGTTAACCGGATCACTGTCCCCAAGATCCTTCTGCGGATAGCAGCCGACAGTAAGAATTGCAGTGTCGGCCCCGCGTCTTTCGACCAAAACCCCTGTCGCACAGTGTCAGTTTCGTGTTGTTACATCGGAACAACCTACCTACAGAAAACCGTGACAACGGTTTAGCGTATAGAACTTATGGTATCATTGGCTACCGTCTAGGCGTCTACTTTTTTTTTTGAGAGAGAGAGGGGGTACAAGTCACGCACACCACACATACACATGTGTATGTCCCTTATTACACATGTTAGGAATTTTGTGGAAGCACTAGGACCTCACGTAGCGCGAGCACGCGTTTTCCCACTGAACGCACACACATGTGTGTACCCTAAATAAATTGTTGAGCATGCGTGCTGAACAGAGTTCGAAAACGGGTGGGCTGAGGACACAACGGCCACTCTTGCCAACTGAGCTATGCTCAGTCCTCGGCTTCTACCTTTTATTAACGGATTAAGATTTTGGATACATCTATTGGTGTATTAAACTTTTACTAGTCAATCTCTCTAATCTATGACTGAAACTATTTTCTAAGTATCTAGATTGGTCACGTTAAAATAATGTGCCTAAATCTGTATAAAAATATATAATATACCTTGATGATATCATACTTTTATAACTGTTTATAAATATATTGCTACATATAACATAGGGAATTTTTATAGTACCTTCTACCGGTAGTAACCGGTGATAGTAGAAATTAAATCTGCCCATTAATTTGTTGAGGGTATAATAGATTTTTCTTCATAAATATGGCCATCCCGATTTTTAGGAGCAAGCGCCGGTAGAATTTATTCGTCTTCCCATGCGTGTTCATTTCAAACTCAGTTCGACAATTATAATTTTACCCCTCGTGGGATTTGTACTGGTAGTATATCAGGAGAAGTATAACTTAACGCTAACTAATTTGGTCCATTGGATCAAAAACATTGTGTGGAGATCATGGGTAGATGATCTTATCTTAGTGTGTTTAATAATTAGCAATGGTGTTGAGGTGTTTGGAGAAACCATCGTTTTAGCGAAGTGTCGCGGGCTGTTAGGTGTTTGACGGTTTGACTGGCTCTGTGGGCGGTCTGACTGGCCAAAAGTGGCGGTTAGACCGGCCAAAAGCGAAAGTCTGCCCGACCGATTTGAAAAGGTGGAATTTTGTGAATTGCCAAAAAAATCACTTGTGTAGGAATATGAGGTGGTGTGTTTGCACTAGGTCTTGTGGAAAATGGAGTTTCAAGCTAGGCAAAACTAGTTAGAGTTTAAAATTTCCAGACAAGATGCAGTCTGGGACTTGGAAAAATTCCCAGAGCAGTCTAACTTGCATTTTTCCAGCGGTCAGACAGGTGGGCCAGTCTAACCAACCAAGGGCGGCAGTCTGACCGGCCAGAGAGGTTTCATGCATCAGGAAGGCGGTGAATTTTGTGGAATTAGCCAAAGTAATGGAATTCAGTGCATAGGTGTTACATGATGCATGTGTTTGGCTAACGTGGGTCAAGTTGTGAAAAACTTATACTTAAAATCAATTTCTTGGTCTATTGTGTGTGCAGGTGACTTAGAGTCAACGACGGTCAACGACGAGGATAATCGGGACTAGGCTAGTAGATCCGAGGTCCAAAACGATCAAAGATGCTCGGTGACGTGGTTGGAACTCAACCATGATGCAAGATAGACACGAACGACCGAACAAGAGGTTTAGTGCAACGGGTTGCATCAAGTGGTTTGGAGTCGGTGCAAGTGATATGGTGGTTTCAGTGGAAGTCGGATGTAAGAGACTTGCTGACATGAAGAGAGACATTGGTGAACCAATGCGTGGTGAATCATGGTATTGCTTCATGTTGACTGGACTCGGCCTTTGGAGAAGGATCGAGAAGAGGTATTTTGGTATCTTCGCCAAAATACTGGGTTGGTGACCTTGGAGATACCGCGGCGCAAGATAGCACAAAGGAGAGGTGGTTTAAATTCAAAAGAAAATGAAGTTCGTGAAGAGACGGATTCGGAGGACCCGGTTCGTCATCCACTTTGATAAGCGTGTGTGAATGTAGACCCGTTTGTGTATGGGCTTAACGGGTGCCTGATAAAGTTTTCTCTCTAGAGCTAGCCTCTATTATAGAAGGAAGGGGCGCATGATTTGCACCCATAAACTCAAGCCTAGGAAACTCTAAATTTGTTATTTGAGGAAAGTGGAGATGTAGATGAGGCTACGGTTTAAAAGATATGGATTGATTGAGTGTTCAAGTGTTGATCTTTTTTTCTCTATGGTGGAGTGGATATAAACCAATAATTTTTTGAATTAATTCAAGCAAATTTGCTCTAAAATTAGTTCTATCTTGTTCTTGCTCTCTCTTTGACGCCCTTGGGATTTTTGTGTTCCTTTCGTTTTGATTTGGTTTTTTGGTGTGATCTAGCTTACTAGGATTTGTGGGAATTGATCTAAGATCATCTTGACCATTTTCCACCCATGAGTAAGCTTTTAGATCAAAATTTGATTTCCCCGTTTAAATGCCTCCTTGACCTCTATCAAGAAATTTGTGTAACCTACGTACATACTAGTTCTAGAAAGATGCAAAGGTGAAAGTTACCGCTGAAAGGTGAAAATTACATAACCGCTTTGGTCTCATCGTATCAGCAGGGGGCGGAGCTGCACAGGTAATTTAGTGTAACCTACGTACGTACTAGTTCTAGAAAGATGCAAAGGTGAAAGTTACCGCTGAAAGGTGAAAATTACATAACCGCTTTGGTCTCGTCATATACTCGTATCAGCAGCAAGTGAGCCGAAAGAGAGACGGCGGAATCACGAGAGGGGCCTAGGCCGTCCTAGCCCAAATTACTGCAGAACAAACAAACAGTAGGCGCGCAAAACAAACAAACAAACAAACAGTGCTACTAGTAGAAGGAAAAAAGTGAGATACAGATGTTCAGTTCTACATGCGAGCCGTCTCGGTGGATTCCATCGTAGTACGTACGTGCGTGCGTGCCTCGAGAAGGCGATCAAATGTGCAATCATTCAGCTTTCAGTACACTAAAAGCGAGGGCCCTAAAGCCGCTCGCCGCAGCATGCAGGAGAATCCGGCAATCCGCACTTGGCTCCCACGCCAGAAAGGAAAACAAATGCGCCAAAGCATACATGCATGATCGTGTTGTATATGTCAACCTTTTCTTTTCATAATGTTAACCTTAGCCTCTAGGTGCTCGGAACTGAAAGAACTTCGCATGCGGAGAAACACATTTCTTAACGAAGGAAGACGATATATTAATGGTGTGTCCTTGGCTTCTCGCAGCAAATGTATTGTCGCGAATGGGAAACATAGCATGAATATATACGACCGAAAATGATCTGAATCTACTTATTTAAGAGCATCTGTACCGATTAGTACCCCTGGTTAGTGTAACTTGAAGGCTAGTGTCAAATGATGGCAGCTAGTGTAGTATAACGGAGAGAGAGAGAGAGAGAGTGAGAGTAATGATGTAGCGGGGGATGTGTCCGTCCGGGCGGGGCAAGCTAGCGTGTGCTGGAGAAAGCATGCAGGGTTAGCGTAGCGCAGAGACCACCCCGCGAGCGCGCACGGCCGTGAGCGTTTGGTGACCTATCAGGGTCGCGCTTAGCTTCCAACCTGCTCCATCCATGTCTAGACCTTAGTTCAGTTGGGGGCCAAGGCCCAACGGTTGTGCACTGTGATCTTCTGCTGCAACTGCATGCATAAACTCAGCGGTAGGCATTCGCGCAGGTACCCCACCTAGCTATGTGTTGTTTCTTGGGAGATTTAGGCAAACATATTCTGGATTTGGCAAGGTGGCATTCATATGCATGTCTCGCCTTCAAGGGAGATGTTCCGGAGGAATGAGATAAAATGATGAATGGCAGTATAGTGACTATTGAGATTTATGGATGATGAGCATTTGTCTGGGTCTCTTTTGACTCTAGAGATTGCCTAGTCCGCTTATATCATTGGTCTACCTGTGACTGCACAATTAATTGCTTGGAAGAATATAGTATATCGGTGGTGGTGATACAGCGAAGTTAATGGTGAATGCACTTGCGACTAGCTGCCATTTCTCAAGGTAAACCTGCATGAGAGAAACTCAAAAGACATGTGGTGTAACACACTTGCTAAATTGGGATGATCTACATGTACCATTTGGAAACGATGCTTCGTCTCCAATTCTTCTGCCCAAGTTACCTCACCAAAGTTGGCAGTTTTTCCCTTTCAATCGAGCTGCAGCATAGGTTAAAAGACAAGCTTGACTTTTTCACTCACAACAAAAAAAAGAGCTCAGGGGAAAAGGGCGACAGTAACATAAATGTTGACAACTTTCATCATCTCCCCTCTTTTCCCCCCCTTTTGTACCCTGTTTATTTCTTCAAGGAAACTCCAATTTGGGTACCGGCGGGGGACAACTGCCACGACGTCCAGTATTCTATACTGGTAGTTGACGTTGATTATTTCAGGCTTCAGACAAGTGGATAGACAGGAAGAACATCGATCTAGTACACAGCATTACCAAGTTGTTACCGCTGCAACTCCCACCACTACGACTACGTGGTAGTACGCAGGATGCATGAGTGACATGTAAAAAGAATCGATCGCCCAATTGATTAGTAAGAATCAATTGTTACCGCAAGTGCATGTCTCTATTCCTTCAGGATTCTCCTACGTGAGGCTTGTTCTTGACATGCCTCCTCTAGAAAGGAAAGTAAAAAGGTAAAGGGGAGAGCGAGAAAAGGGGAAGGGAGCAGGCAGTGAGAGAGGCGCATCATGGTGGCTCCTCTTTGAAGTTATGCAAGCCCAAAGCTAGCAGCTAAATGGCTGCATTACACATCAAATTACGCACAAACGGCTCGGCACAGCCACATGTTCCTAGTTTATTCATCGCGACGTCGCTGGCTGCCTCGCTCTGGCCTCCCGGGAGGGAGAGAGACGGCGAGCGAGAGAGGTTGGTGCGGTGCTACACTACTACGAGTTAGAGGCCGTCGCCGTCACGAAAGATGGCGTGATGTGCACTTGCCTTGCATGAGTAACTTGCATGATTGAGCTGTTCGCTAGCTACAATGGAAAGCGCCCGCTCAAGCCATGCAAACCAAACTGTGCACTAATTAATTCCCCCCACCTAATTTAGGCCGCCTTTTTCCATTAGGAGGCTGGCTAGTACACTGCTAGTACTGTTCCTTTCTCTTCTCTTTCTTGCTCTCACGGCACACCGATAACTTGATAAGACATGAGCTAAGTGGAAGCTAGGTAGCTAATATACTAAGGCTCTGTTTGTTTCGGCTTCGGCTTCGGCTTTTCAGTCGGAAAAGTCGGAAGCCGAAACAAACGGGGCCGCTTTTTCCCTGGCTTCCTCCGGAAGCTCGAAGCCAACTCAACGTGAAAAGCGAAAAGTAGGAAGCCGGTCTCCCGCAGCTTCCTCAGTCGGCATTCCGCAAATACCCCTGAAGTTCCTAGCTAATTACCCGCCCCAAACCTTGTATTTATGCCCAGCCTTCTCGGCCGCCCTCCCGTTTTTTCCACTCGCGCCCGCGCACCTCCCCACTCGCGCGCACCCGTAAACCTAGCGGCGCATCCCGTTCCGGCCGTCGCTCCACGCCGCGCCTCCGGCCGTCCCGTCGCCCTCCGTTCCCCTGCGGCGCCTCCTCCGGCCTCCACCCGAGCGGATCCGGCCTCCACGGCGCGCCCTCCCGTTCCCCTGCGGCGCCTCCTCCGGCCTCCACCCGAGCGGATCCGGCCTCCACGGCGCGCCCTCCCGTTCCCCTGCGGCGCCTCCTCCGGCCTCCACCCGAGCGGATCCGGCCTCCACGGCGAGCTCGCACCTCCGGCCATCTCCAGCAAGCAGCCCGCCCTCGCCTCCTTCCTCGATCCGAAGGTACAACCTCCTATTCACGCGGCGCCTCCCCTCCGTCTCCTCCTTCTCTTGACGCCCCAGGCCGCCCGACGCCTCCAGGCCGCCCGACGCCTCCACAACACCCCGACGCCTCCACACCTCCCAGCTAGGTGAAGTTTGCAACTACCAGGAGCATATCAAACTGGGCATTGATTGAATCCTTGGCAAGCTACCAATTCTCCTGCAAACCTTTCAGAATTCAGACTCTGCCTGCTCTCTCTCTCTCTCTCTCTCTCTCTCTCTCTCTCTCTCTCTGGATAATAATAACTCTGATCACCTATGGGTTAACTTAGGTCTGGTTCGTTAGGTTAGGGCCGCAGTACTGCACCGAGGATTGAAGTGGACATGTAGGGCTGCATGCATGATTGCTCATGAGCACCACAAAAAGATATTCAAGATCGATTGAATATGAATGTAGATGTAGATGTAGATGTATATGTTACGAGATGTATGTATCTATTCAGCAGCAACAGTCGTAACTTCGCTGCAGATCCAGCCATGCTAGCTATAGCTACAAACTGCGCCTTCTTGCGCACAGTTCTATGACGAGCTACAGCTAATATAGTTTTTTTTTGCCGGGTTCTAACATCGCTTTTGAACTATTACTCTGTTTTGTGTTACGTCCCCCACACACACACACAGCCATTGCTTTGCTCACGCATGATAGATCGAATTGTACATGCCTAGCCATAGCTTTGCTCCTCATGAACTAGGATGTATATTGGCTCCTCATGAATTAGTAAAATTAACCTTCAGGTTGATGCTATAATGGCTCCTCATGAATTACTTGACTTGCTGTAACATTAATGAACGTACCAACATCATTAGTAAAGTTTTACTAATAGATGGTTGTTTGTAATATGCATGCCACTTATAGATGGATAAAGCACAAGCCGCAAACACTGCTACATGGGATGCATTCACAAATGAAGTGTTCATTGACATCTGCGTGGAAGAGGTGCTTGCAAACAATAGACCCATGCAATGTTTGAATAACAAAGGGTATCAGAACCTTATGACCAAGTTCAAAGAACGTACTAATAAAGAGTACAGTCGTAAGTAATTAAAGAACCATTGGGATAGCTTGAAAAGGGACTATTCCAATTGGAAGACATTGAAGCTCCATGCATCGGGGCTAGGCATAGATCCTAAGACTGGATCCATTGAGGCAAGTGATCAGTGGTGGGCTGAACAGATTAAGGTATGAAATCTTTAGTCTTTATTGCGGTGTATTGGAATTCAATTGTTCACATTGTTTCATGTATTCTTGCATTTCTTTAATCGCAGGCCATGTCACAATGTAGCAAGTTCAAGAAAGCACCACTGCAACATGAGGACAGGCTTGACATCATTTTTGATGGTGCAAGTTGTACGAATGAATCATCTCTTGTCCCTGGAGCAGATGGTGCAGCCCATGTCAATCTTGAGGATGATGAGGGTGAGGGTGATGAGCCTCAGGGTGAGGAGGGAACCACTCCACCGAAGAAGTCAGTCCATGTGGACAAGGGCAAGAAGAGAGTTGGCCATGGCTCACCAAGTGGGAAGAGGTCGAAGAAGACATACAAAGACGTCCAACTGAAGCGATTGGTGGACATTTGGGAGAGGTCTCACGGTAGCAAGAATTCTGCAACCAGTGTACCTGGTCCAGTGGTTGATCCTGTTAGGCAAGAGATATCTGAGATGATTGATTTGGTTATTGAGGCTGGGGCCGAAGAAGGGAGTGATGAGCATTTCTATGCCACACAACTCCTCATCAAGAAGGAGTATCGAGATGTCTTCCACACACTAAAGACACATCAAGGAAGGCTAGCATGGCTTATAAGGACATGGGAGGAGAAGAAGAGGCGTTAGATAGTTTGAATCGTATTCGTGAGAGTTGAACCTACATATCCCTTATGTCATGTGTTATGTAACATACTATGTGACTCCTTGCTGGTTATGTGACTCCTACATAGTTTGAATTGTTCTGTCAGTTATGTATGCTACTTGCTGGTTTCTTATTAAATGTCATTTGTTTATGCTATGTGTTCTTTTTGTATGGTTGTCACTTTCTACTTGTGTTCTTTTAGTGTATGGTTATCAGTTATTAATTATGTTATTTTTGGTGATAGATGAGCTCTTCAAGTTCGTCTAGTTCAAGTGATGATGAATCAACTCATGAAGATGTTGTGGATGATGCAGGACCGGATATGTTATTCCCGCTAGTCGTGATTGCCGCTTTTGGATTTTTGGATTACTATGGAGACTCCAGTACGAGGAGGCCAAGGAAAATACCGACAATCACAGGGATCCAATGGGTTGAGGATACACTTGGTAGTGCACAAGAGTGTTATGACATGTTCAGAATGCGAAGGTCAGTTTTTCTTAGGCTTCATGACACCCTTGTTAATAACTATGGTTTGAAATCAACGAGAGAGGTAAACTCAAAGGAAGTATTGGCATTGTTCATATGGACTTGTGGAGCTCCTCAATCGAACCGCCAAGTCAAGAACCGGTTTGGTCATTCCAAAGAAACCGTTAGTAGGAAGTTTGCGGAGGTTTTGGAATGTGTGTACCGTCTTGGTATTGACAACATAAAGCCCACAAATCCAGAATTCTCAACAGTACATCCAAGACTTAGAGAGGCTAGGTTTTCCCCTCACTTTCATAATTGCATTGGTGCTATAGACGGGACACATATACCTGTGACGGTACCATGTGAGAAACGACCTGTGCATTTCAACCAGCACGGATACACAAGTCAGAATGTCATGGCTGTTTGTGATTTCGACATGAGGTTCACTTTTGTTTGCACTGGTTGGCCAGGGTCTGCACACGACACACGCATATTACTTGATACCTTGTTAACGTACAAAGACCGCTTTCCACACCCTCCAGAAGGTACTTTCTTTGTTACCATTTTCCAATAATGTACCTTCATATGTGGGTAAATAATATATTCGATTTGAATTGTAGGAAAGTACTATCTAGTGGATTCTAGATACCCCAACCGCAAAGGTTATCTAGCTCCCTACAAGAACCAAAGGTATCATGTACCTGAATTCCAGAACGGTGGTAGACCAGTTGGATTGAAAGAGGTGTTCAATTACCACCACTCTTCCCTTCGAAATGTTATTGAGCGTACGTTCGGCATTTGGAAGATGAAGTGGTGTATTCTACTGAAGATTCCAAGTTATCATGAAGACAAGCAAAAGAAAATTATCGTTGCAACAATGGCTTTGCAAAATTTTATTCGAGACACTGCTTTGGTTGATAATGATTTTGCTCATGCACAGAAGAATGAAGATTACGTGGACGGGGATATGTCCACTAACCACAGTGCACATAATGTTACAAGTGCTATGGATGATGTTGACATGATCAACCTCCGTGACGCTATTGCAACGGCTTTGGTAGCATGACGATAGGATAGATGGAAGATATATATAGCATTTTGTAAGATAGAAGATATATATAGCATTTTGTATTGCAACTGACTGCTATGTTATACCAATTCGACAATTCTATAGTTTTTTTCTAGTTCATTTCATAGCTGACTAGTTGTGCTTACTTTCCCTTTTTTAAAAGAACTTTATGGTTTCATTCAATTATTTGTTGCGTTGCTAGGCAAGTAAATTGGTCTGATTGTGGTATCAATTATTTGCTGACTAGCTAACTATGAATTAACAATCCATTTTCATCACCTTTGAGTTACTTCTGATATTGATAATTGCTATGTTCATATTTCACAAGAAGTGCAGCAAATGCTGAAATGTTAACTGAAATGTTTACAATGACTATGAAGTAACTTTGGATGCCTCAACATATATAGAAATTTATCATTTAATGTTGTTAAATATTGTTAAATGTCGTCAAATGTTGTTAAATATTGTTAAATATCATTAAATGCCGTTAAATATCGTTAAATATCGTTAAACGGGATCAAACAACTCATTACTGTAGTCAGGGCATTTCAGACATGTCACATCTCGGAAGCTGCAGCCAGCCTACCTAAAAACCAGACAGCCAAACACCAAATCAGAAAAGCCCGACCATTCATTTACACTAGAAAAGCCTGCGCAACACAACCGAAGCCTCTTTTCGGAAAAACACACCGTAAAACAAACAGCGGGGCCAAACCCTAGCTACTAGCAACAAGCTACAACCATGGAGGTTAATAAGCTGAACCAAGCAACATAACCAACCAGTAGTACTGCCCGGTTTTGCCGTGAGACATGCATGCTTGGAGTTGAAATTTTATTTAGAAATAATATCATTTTAAAATAAATTTACAAAATAAATACTTGATTTTTTTTTTTACAAAACTAGGATGTTGTCGTCATTTGAAATGACGAAATTGTTATGTCGTCATTCCAGATGGTGACAGTAGCCCAGAACAGTGCAGAGAGATCTCTGTCGCCAGTTGAAATGATGATATTGCCCTATCGCCACTAGAACTGGCAACAAGGATGCCCTGGTTAAAAATTCTTCATATTAAAATTTAGAACAATCTTCATTTCAAATGGAGACAGGGATTCCGCAAATCCCTGATTTTTTAATATTAAAATTTAGGAAAATCACCAATTCAAATGGCAACAGGGATCCCGCAAGTCTCTAAATTTTTTAATATGAAATTTTAGAAAAAAAATCGTTATTTCAAATGGCAACAGGGATCCCGCAAGTCCCTGTCACTATTCTAAATGGTGGCACAATCTACCCTGTAAAAGATCCCAAAATTTTAGCATAACCCACTTTTATTCAGAAAAAGGAGAAAAGAGGGGAGGGAAGAGAGAGGAGCAGAGATGAGGAGAGGGGAGGAGCAAAGCACTACCCGTCCGGTCGTCCACCTTTTTGTAATTTTTTAACCGAATAGATTACATAGTTTTAGATGTATGGTTAAGTAGTGTAGTATGTTGTACATAATCCTTTTAATGGACAATTTAGTTTTAGATATGTGGTTAATCGTGGAAATCTTGTTTACGGTGCAGTACGTCAAATATATCGGACGTCATCAATTTCAAAATTTACTATGACCACGGACTATTCTTGAGGGCCCGGGGGGATTGATTTGCGTTATTTCAAATCGGCGATCGTGGGCCTAACAAGACCAGAGCAGCGTACATGAGGCTTTGTGATGCGATGGTTGTTCCACACATTCGATTTGGACCATATTGTGTATGATCTGAGATTGAGCTGTCTTGCCAACCGAGCACCATAGGGAAAATATTGGGAGTTAGTGCAGCTCAAGGGAACAAGGTCATGGCAGTAATATGTACGCAGGTGAGGGATTAATAGTGGGATTGGTCCTTCTGGCCCAGGCATATGTCAAGCCCACTCCTGCATCGGTGGTTGAACAAAAAGGCGATGGTGATGCCCAAGAATAAGTTAGAAACTCCAGCCACAGCGCGGCGCACACAATGGCCGAAGGTCAGGGAGTTGTTGATTCTGTCGATGAAGACCGCGTGGAAGGAGCTCCTTCAGTCAGGCAAGCTAGCGGGCTTCCTAGCTAGGGTAAGGAGCTGGAAGCCCTAGTCCAAAGGATGAATCTTAAAGACCAAGACTACATGGCATTATCAGGAGATTAAGGATCCGATGATGATGATGTTGTGGAACAATAGGCGGTTCCATTCGAGTGGAACATATACCAGTTCAACAATCTCGTCGTTAATGAAGGCTCCTGCGTGTCGTGGGAGTACGATCAGAGTGAGGTCGGACAAGGAGCTATATACAAATGCAAGGAGGTCGTGCAAGAGGCGCTCAAATTCTAGGCCTTATCGGTATAGCATACATTCACAGTCGTCAAGTCTAACCCAAGATGCTACGATGTGAAGTGCAACATAGAGCGATGCCCTTGGTGAGTGCATAATTCAGCCTAAGTAGGACACCTACTGGAAATGCTCAATAATAGTCCTTCACACATGTGTCATCGCTGAGTCAGTGCAGTCCCACAAACACCTGTCATCAAGCTTCGTCGCGAACATCATGTACGGTGAGATCATAGATAATATAGATTTTGAGACACTATCCATCATTTGGGTGATTGATGCAAGATTTCAATACACAATCAGCTATGCCAAGGCGTAGAGGGCAAACTAGAAGGCATTGAAATCAAGGTTCGATATATTCGAGGACTCCTACCACAACCTACCCGGCCAACTCCGGGTCATACAGGACAGGAATCCCGATACTCATGTCGCCATTGAAGATACCAAGCATCCGAAGTAGGGCAATAAGAGGGTACTAAAGCGAGCATTCTTCGCATTTGATCCGTGCATCAATATATTTCGACACTGCCATCTAATCTCGTGCGTGGATGACACATTCCTAACTGGAAAGTACAAGGGCCGGATACTGATTGCAATAGCGATGGACAGAAACAATCAAGTTTTTCCGGTAGCATTCGCATTCGTTGAAAGCGAGAACATAGACAGCTGGTTTTGGTTCCTAAGGAATTTGAGGATTTCTGTTGTACAGGGCTATCCTAACGTAAGAGTCATACATGATCAGCATACGGGGCTACTGAGTGCAATAATTCAACTACAACAAGGAGAGAACGAACCACTTCCATGGGTCAATCTGCAGAGCAAGTGGTGCATGAGGCACTTCGGTGTGCAACCAAAACCAGCAGCGAAAGTTTGACGCATTCTGGAAGATTCTGAATGAGCGAACCCAGATGCACAGAAGAGAGGTAACGAAAAAGGCCTCTACAAGTGCTGACCAGGCCCCCGAAGCATTACCACAGCTACACATAGATGGTCCAAGTGTGGCGAGGAAGACAAGGGGTTGCAGGTGAAATGCTTCTTGGACTGGATTGAGCACGAGCCTAAGGAGAAGCGGTCGATGTTACATGACAGGGGTGGTGCTCGATATGGTGTCATGATAACTAATCTAGCTGAGATGTACAATTGGATCATGCACGGCGCCTGATACCTCCCTTTGGTTGGTATTGTGGAGACAATTCTTCGCTGTATCACAAATTATTTCATTGACAAAATCAACAATGCGTCGCTCGCCATGGCAAATGACAGAGTAATATACTCCGCCATGATCACTAAGTACATGGAGAAGAAGAGCAAGAAGGGTGAGATGCACCGGCCATTCAAGATGGGTATAAGGGAGCTTCGCTTCGAGATACTATGCAGGGATAAAGGACGCTGCGGGATGAAACGCGAAAGGATCACTTATGAGTGCACGCTACGCCGCGGTAGTTGTGTATGCACTTGTAACAAGCCTCTTCTTCTGCATAGGCTCTGCTCACATATCATGGCCACATATTCAGTAGTGGTGCAGCATCCTGGCCAGTACCTCTCTGATTATTTCAACAAGGTGGATGTGATGCAAACCTGGAGTGTAGAGCTATATGATTATAGCGTGATTGGCCATTTCACTGGCTATCTGACCTGGACGTAACTTATCTGGGCTGCGGACATTGATAGGCTGAAGGGAAAGGTTGACCGGTGACAAGAACGGCGTATCAGAAATGACATGAACGAAACAGAAGCCAGACGTCGTACAAAGAAGTGCTCAATTTGTAGGGAGTCTGGATACACCTTCAAGAAATGCCATATGAGAAATCCATAGGATGAAGAAGACATCGGTAGTCCGAACGGCGCCACGGGGACCTCATCCGACTGCCCCACTCGTGGTAGTGGACATAGCGGACGTTGAGGTCGCGGCCACAGGAAAGGTTCGTCTTGTTAAAATATATGGTGCTAAATGCTTTGTAATATCATTTTGATTTGTCGAAAAACTAGGTGATGACATTGTGTTGAATGTTTTGTAATATCAGCGTGATTTATCGACAAAATATGTGAGGACGTTGCGCTGAATGTTCTGTAATATCATTGTGATTTGTCGACAAAAAGTAATGATGTTGTGCTGAATATTTTTGTAATATTATTATGATTTGTCCACAAAATATGTGGTCGAAAATAGACAATAAAAAAATGACAGAGGTCCTAACACCAGTTAAAATGACAATAGGGTCTTGTCATCAGTTAGAGTGGCGATAGAACTATGTCGCTATTTCAATTGACGACAGGGACATCTCTGCACTGTTCTAGGCTACTATCGTCATTCCCTATGCTACTGTCGCTATTTGGAATGTCGATATGGCAAATTCATCATTTCAAATGACAACAGTAGTCTAGTTTTGTATTAAAAAACCAACTATTTATTTTTATAATTTTATTTTAAAATAATATTATTTTTAAAAATCGCTTGCGAGGTCAGCAACTTGTGGTGCCACTAGTATTATTTCGTCACGAGGGGTGGCCGTACGCGCAGTTTGTTGGATTTTCGTTTTCTTCAGAGGAAGTTTGTTATATTCATTTGTTCTCTTTTCCTTGGATTCAACAACCGTTCGATCTAGAAACGGAATCGGTTTCTGGTGCATGCTGAGCTAACTGACTAATCGTTCCGGTGATTGATTTCACGGCCTTGGAATTAAAGCTACGAATCTTACCGGTCATGAATTCGCGGACATAATCTTCGTACTACGAAATACAGTCTTGTCCTGCGCCAGTCATTACTGCGTATCCGAGATGCATGCACAGTAAAACTTACGGGCTAAGCAATATAATAGACAATCCTCCCACCAGTTCAGTTTTAAAAAACAAACCAACCACACACAAGTAATCTATCTAGCTAGTCGATGGCCGTACATGTGTCTCTGTGCTTAATAACAAACTGCAGTACTGCACGCACGGTGAAGTCAAAATACTATACTAGTAAAATGCTCTGCCATTATTTGATCATTCGGAGCTCGAGTTTCTCACTCACCAAGAAGCACTCTGAATGTAGCTTTTGCTAAGTGTGGCTTCAGGGGGGAGAAAAATATTGAACTTCCGGTCGTTTGTGAAATCATTGCAGAATAAGTGGAGTTGCCTTGATAGCTTAGTTGCCACAGCCAATCCTTCTAGCTGGTATCATCGAGCCGAGCATTAGCAACAGCAATAGTGCAGCACATGAGAAAAGGCAACAGGGCTGCACACTGCATCTGCCCTGCGGCTTCAGAACTGTTCTGCCGGCCGACATTCATGTCAGATATCAGCCACCATGTACTGCCTGCAGCTCTGCGCCTCTGTCATCTTTTGCCGAAGCCTTGTTCCATTACTTCCCTTGCACCTCAGAGCTCAGCGGCTGGCCTTCCCTTTGTGTTCCTCCTCCTTTTTTCCGACATGACATTTTTGTGTGTGCCTGTGATCAAAAGATGCCACCCTGAAATCCAAGCCTCCATCATGTCAACCCGAGGCATCATTACCCCAGTGAAAAGGGTGACCTAACCACCGTGAAATATCCTATCAGCCACCTTTTTTACTATACACCTGCAATATTATAAGATTGTATGGTGGTCGTAAAATATTGCATGCCACCTGCTTCTCAAGGAAGATTTGTTCATGGAATCCTCCTCGGATGTTGACCTCTACAAGACTACAAGGGAACCTTCCTGTCCTGTTCCCAAAAGCATTAATTTTCTGCCTCTTTTTTAAAAAGAAAAATCGTTCAAATGGGTACATTCCCTGTTTCAATACAAAGCAAACAGCTCGGGTGACAGTACATCCAACAACTCTACTGCATGACTGATCTCAGTACAGGAAGAGTTGTCGAATTAAACATCACGAGCATTGGTTCATTACGTCGGCGTACAATACAAGGATACATCAACAACTAACCTAAAAGTCATTGCGAGTTAAGGATACATGCATAAGAAAAAAGAACAGCGTACCAACACACGGTATTATAGGTCTTGCTTAAAATTAACACCTGCCAAAAGCATAAACTGCAATGAACTGGCCACTAGTATTTCGGCGAATTCGGAATTCCCCACGCTGTAGGCATGGAAAACGACGTGCTTGTCGCGTTGTCTCCAATCCACTTCCTGTGCTAGATAGACTTGCTAACCATAGCTCCCAGTACTGTCCCTTTACCAGTCTTCACACGAAAAAACTGATAGGAAGGAGGCGAATCGTTCGTTCGTTCTCTCGCAAGTCGCAGCGCTGGCCGCAGGATTCAGAGACTTTCATTTGCTGCTGAGCGCGACGCCTGAACCGTACTCGTTTGACACCCGCGCGCACGATCGAGCGACCGAGCAAGCTAGCCGAGCCTATTCCCGCGCCCCTCGTGCGTGCATGCGCATCGCTACGTACGCATGCAATAATTTACGACTTCCGGGCTAGTTCGATCCGGTATACGTGTCCTATAGCGATATTATCAGGAAAAAAATCCTATAAGGGCTGGTCACAACTCCATTGATGTGGACCAACTCCACTGCATGACACGTGTCCTTTCACGAATCTCAAAGCGTGACATACTAGCCTTCAATATTCAATTCGTGAAAATTCACACCAGTGATTTATGAGGTTGTACGCTTTGAGATTCATGAAAGAACATGATGGAGTTAGTCCATATCAATGAAGTTATAGACCAGATCCTATATGATTTTTTTTCCGGTTTGATTCTGGAGCGAGCTAGCGTCGACGACGTACGTTGCTTCTGTGGTGCAATCATCACTAGCCTGTAGGCTATAGCTACTTGATTAGCCGATCGTCTCGATCTATCCCCGGCCGGCCGCGCCGGTTGCTTTCGTGCGTTGTGCGATATTCCACCTAGGGTAAGCTAGCTAGGGGGACGTCAATCGCCGAGGGTGTCGACTCGACTGACGGGACGACGATATATGTTAGTAATTCGATCGCCTTTTTACGTGTCGCGGCGCAGGCCCTGCATGGCGCACTCACGAGGTTGACCGCCGAGGCGAGCCGAGCCGGGGAGGGGTGTGTCGGCACGAGACGTATGGGAGCCAGCCTTATCGCGCGCGCGAGCGCATACTCCCGCGCGTTGCGTTGCAGCTTGCACCGATCGAGCCGCCGGCCGGCGCCGTCAGCATCGGCAACGCAAATCACAAATCTGGTCCGTGTGGTTTTAGAGGATTCCGGCCATTCGATCGCGCGCGCGCGCGCCGACAGGTCCCCTCACGGCCGCAATTGTTGTTTGACCGCGCGGCCGACCGGCCGGAACGGTGAGCGTCTCCGCACGAGAGCTAGGCGCGCTAGCTATAGCCCGAGCGCGCATCGGTCGGCTTTACTCACTTTGGCCACCTTTGTCAAACGCAGATAGATACATGTCCCCTCCAAAAGGCCGGGGTGGCCAGCCGGCCGGGACGTCGAAAGGCGCTGGAAATCGCGGCCTCCTTCGCCTCCATCGTGCGCGCGTACCTGCTCGTCAGCTGTAACCAGCGCTACCTCGACGACGTGCATGCCTTGTTCCATCCATCCATCCATCCATCCATCGATGAAAAACACCATCAGATTCAAGGCACCGCACAGAAGCCGAGCAAGGCACGTTACGTTACGTGGGCGCGGCCGGGAGGAGATCGATCGAGATAAGCACAAGCCGATCGAACGTACCCAAACCTACGCGACACCGAACAACCACGCACGTCCGAGTCTCCATCTGTAATCACTTTACTGTGCAGAACAACAGTGCCTCCCTTAATATTCTTATTTCAGCGATCCGCTTCGATCGATCGGCCTCGGATGGGATCCGGATCGAAGAAAAGTGGCTAGATCATGCATAGACCTAATTAATCGCCCCGTAATCGCATTGGTTTGCAGATCGTAATCGTGGCCCGTGAGGATGGTTGACTTGAATGTCACGTTATGTGAGATTTGGAAAGAACCTGTCGTCGATTCAATGGGTGATGGATCTGCACTGTGCCCAAACATGGAAGTGACTGTATGTATACAAGGTGGATTATTTTTTTGGACCCCTCGTGTGTTAGTGTCCGTCTCGTCGTGGTTTCCATAAGCCAATCAGCGCGAAAAGCAGAACATGCATGCTGCTTCTAGAATTTCTTCTTCTTCTGCGGCACAGCTTAATTCACTACTACAGAAAACCTCATCACAGACGGTTCGGAACCGTCATCACAGACGGTTTCCAACCGTCTGTGTAAAAGTACGTCTGTGATAACAGGCGGTTATCACAGACGGTTCGGAACAAGAGCGTCAGGAAAACAGACTATCACGAGCGGTTCGAACAAAACCGTCGTGATCCGTGCGTGAAAACAGCTATCACGAGCGGTTGAACAAGAACCGTCTGTGATTATAGCTGTTTTCCTGAGCGACTCTTGTTCCGAACCGTCTGTGATAGCTTTTTTTATTGCAAAAAAAATATTGCCATTTCATGGATACACTCTGTCGACGATCAAGTCGCCGATCTTACAATAAATGGAAAAAGAGAGAATGACGTGGGAAATCTTGGGATTGCAATGGGACTGCTCTTTATTAGTATGAACTGAGATTTTACAAGGGGTGTATCCTCACAGAATGACGGACTGCTTTCTAGAGTACAAGACAATGCTTCTTTCTTTCTATCTTTTGATGATCTGATCCGATCTCCTCCTTTTGATCCGCCCAGGTTCCATCTTTAAATAGCCCTCGAAGATGTGGCGATTACTTAGGAGAAGGCGCGATGCGGCGTTGCGTGCAGTCGGAGTCAAGTGATCATATCTGTTAATACAGAATCAACCTTTTGGTGGTTATATGTCTATGAAACATATAACCGCACGGAGGTTGTTCACTGGTGTGTCTTGGATAAGATACGTCGTATGTAATATGCACGTGTTTCATTCATCATACGGTAGAGAATATACCTTGGAATCGTTCTTACCTTCTACGAGTAGTTCTCACGGTGGAAGCTTGGCTTGGGCCTTCGTCAGACAGGTACCCATTATGTAACCTCTGGAATTCCTCGACCCGGAGGTCGTGCACCTCGAGAGTTACGACCATGAAGACGTATGGTCTTTTTATGTATTAAAGATAATACATAGAGGTTTTAATCCTCGTCAGCTAGCCCCCGAACTTTAAATGAATAGGTCGTGTGAACACCTTTCTTCCGATGAAATCGTATCGGAATAACGCTTATTAAATACAAAGGCATTTGAAGCGGTTTGTATTCACTTTAAAGTTGAGAACTTTGCCTTGGGATTTGAAGAGTTTCTGTGTCCGTTGGACTTTTTTGGGTAACTCCTTATTACAGTTAGAAATTCTGAAGTTTATAAAACCCCTTTGGAGACTTTGGGTTTTTTCACTTCCTCCTTTCCTTCTTCATCTTCGAGTGAAAACTTCTTCCGATCTCCTTTGCTTTCCACACCCAAAAAGAAACTAACCATGTCGGACCAAATCACCAAGTGGTGGTTTCCAACTTTGAGTGAGAAGAAGTTGGAGAATGCTGAGAAGATTGGGATGCTCCCAACAAGGATGTGATTTCTTGGAGATCATGTAGGAGAACATTCCCAGTAGTGAAGATGGAGAAATTCTGTTTTTTCGCATATATCGAATGCGGATTTCGGCTACCAACTCACTCCTTCCTTCCTCAAATTTTGGAGTATTATGGAGTTGAATTGGTGAATCTGGCTCCCAATGCCATCGCCAATCTCAGTATTTTTATCTATCTCTGCGAAGCGTACTTGGGGATTCCAGCAGATCTGGATCTATTTAGGTACTACTATAGGATGACAAAGTCCGGAAGGCGATTGGGGCCTTTGGAGAGTGCACCTGCGTCTCCATGATGGAAAAGCGATGAGTACATTTTTATGTACTCAAAATCTTCGTGGTCGTCGTGGAAGAAGAGTTGGTTCTATATGAAGATCACGAAGAAAGACACCTTTATTATTACGGTAAGAAGGCGATCGAGAATCCGAGATGGCGCTCCTCTGAGAGAAAGAGGAAATGTAGGGAAATGGGCTGAAACAATCAAGCTTCTTAGTGTCAAAGGTCTAACATCTTGGCATGTGGTGAAGGATTTTCCACACGCCGGGTTAGCCCTTTGAAGGCCCGAGCACATAAGATGCTCAGTACATTGGTCGTGATGATCGACCGAGAGATTCCAAAAATGGTAAGCCATTAACGATTCGACCGGTTTCCTATCTCGGTTGATTATTTCGTATCCTTAAATCTTTCATCTTACCTTTACACTCTATCTTCGATGAGATTAGAAGCCGGATCAAGATGATCTGCGGAGAGCTTCGCGATAAGGCTAGTTTCCTCGGATCTTAGCGGCCGTTCCGTGAAGAGAGGATTGAGAGACTTAAGGTAAAAACATCAAGCGATGTCTTGTTATCGTACATATTATTTTTGATCGGTATACCATAAACCCTCTTTGATGTGATCGGTTGGGTTGAGAATCAACAAGGTCATCAAAGATGTGAGCCAATTGATGATCGATCTCCTTCGACCACACGGGATGTAAGCCTTCAGAGGTAGGTAACAGAACACAAATAATATTTTGGATAAATTATGTTTATCGCCTAACTATCTTTGATGATGAATTTAGGCGGACGTCGTACCTTCCGGCAAGGTCGCGAGAACCCTCCGATTGCCTCACGGAGGCCATTGTTGTGGAGGTAGAGCGAATCTACATCTTGACCGGCGATCAGGGACCTCGACCAAATGGTCGCGGATATCGCTTCTGATTTCCGATCAATGGATGTGCAAGATCTAGTCAACCCTACCGGTTTAGAATCGGTGAAATCAGTTGACAAGAAGAGGAAGGCGGTATAACGAACTTTACTTGATGCGCTACAAAGGGTAAATTCGGAAAACAACAAGGTATATATATAAAATAAAGAGGTCATATTTATACATACCTTGGATCTTCCTTACCTTCTCTCTCTCGTTTTAGATCTTCTGGTGTTTCGGTCGTGTCCGACCAGAGCACCTCTCAGGAAAAAGTTCTTGAGGTAGAGGTGGTCGTGGAGGCTCCTGACCAGGATACTCCTAAAGCAAAAACTACTGAGGATGAAGTAGCAAAAGAAGCCCCCGAGCAGGTTTCAGCATCTGCTCAGGATCCTTTACTAATTCTTACTCCTTCTCCAGAGGTAGTCATCCCAGAGATCCTCAACGAGTTCCACCTCCCAGAAATACTTCTCGGTTAATAAATTCCTTTTCTCCCGATTTATCGAGGATAAGGAACTTGATGAAGCACGGGAAAGATCTCGGACCATCAAGCCAAGATTGGTCAGATACAATCTTCTCGAATATAATGATATGGCAATTCGGGTAAGTATTCTCGACCATCCTTACAACTCTTTCTTTTGCGGTTTCTTTGAAAGCTTGCTAAAGAAAGGAATTTTTGTTTTTGTAGCATTTGGTGAAAACTATCTTTGTGATCGAACACCGACCAGTGAATAAAAACTTTGGAGCAAAAACACTCCGATCCGAGAAGTAAGTACATTTCTCTTTTGATCTCCTACGGTTTATTATCTTGATTCTCCTTATAGATTCTCCTTCTCTTTCTACCATATTTGATAGATTTAGAGAAAATTAAAGAAGAGATCAAGGCCAAAGAAGCCCTAATAATAAAGTGAGGAAGAAAATCATAGTAAAGACCGATCGATCGAGCATGCGATGACCGAGGCAAAAGAGGTTTTCGACTCTTGTGAGAAGAAAATCAAAGGTAGCTGGTCGTAGACCTAACGATATTCCATAACTCCAATTGTAAAGAGTACATTAATTTTGTTTATCTACTCGTGCGAGAAAAAGCTGAAGCACTTGAGCAGCGGAGAAGACCTCGATTTTGAGCGTGGCCAAAAGCGACCCTTGTATTTGGCCTTGATGAGAAGATCACGACCCTTAACAAAATGATCTTTGATATGGGATCGAATCAAGCTTGCCTTCATTAGGAGATCCAACGGAAAAGATGATCTACTTTGGTCAATTTACGGAAGATCCGAAGGCTGCTCAAAACTATGAGGAAAACCATACCTGACAATGAAGGAAGCTATTGTGGCGGAGTTAGTGTTGCTTTAGCAAAACTAAAGGCTTCGATCCCTCTGTTAACCTTAAAGGCTGTGGAAGAGGACTTGATCGCTCAAAGTGAAGCAACAAAACTTCTCGAGAAGTAAAACCTCTCGGAGAGAAAGTTGCAGGGGAAATGGAAGTCGGATCTCCATCTCATAGCGACTAGTCTGGTGGTCTCAACATGTAAATGAATGTAACTTTAGACTATGTAAAATGAAAAACTTACCTTTTGTCAAAGAAGATCCTGCTTTGTCAATGTTGTTAAATACTCGTATATCTCCTAGCCCCCGACTGCTTATGTTAGTAGATGAACGTTACTAAAAGAAAGCAATAGACAAGGAAATTGAGTAATAACGATGACCATGGTAAAAGTGCTGATAATGTCTATGACAACGATCTAGGGAATACTAGGAAGTCATGTGGTCGGAACCATCTGACGATTTCGACTAGTCTAGATCTTATCCATTATCGAAGTACTATGGAATACCACTTGTAGTCAGAAGACATAACAAAGACTAGATCTTGCTTATAAGAAGATATGCATTAAGAATGTATGCAAGAAATGAAATGAAGAGATAAGTACCGTTGTTTAGGAAATATTCGGATCTGGTCGTATCGAATCTTAAGAAGCGAAGATTTGTAAAATATTTCGCAAGCGTGCTCATTCTCAAATCCGTGCGGCGAGGATCGTAGGAAAAGGATGTCACTAGGAAGCTCCTTCCGAAGGGGACCACGTGCGAGAGGAGAGACTTCGACCGGGAGACTTTACGTGTCGACCAGTAGCCAAACTTGATTAGAACAGAATGTTGAAATAAAATAACAATCTTCAATTTCAAGAAACGAAAGCCAAGTAAATCGTCTGAGTTGGTACTCCTTATACTCGTATGACTCTTTAAGAAAAGAATATCTGGTCGTGAGTGTGTATCATTGAAGCAATGATCACGGCTAAAGCCAATGTGATTGGTGACATTTAAGTCAACAACCCTGAGTAGTGGAGATCCCAAAGAAGGAATATCGGAGAGAATGAGAGTCATCTCCGACCAACCAGTAACGGGAATGGCATACGACCAGATGCAACAAATAATAAGTATAAACAACCATACTTATCATTTTTAAGGAAAAGCATCTTTATTGAAGAAAAATGAATAAAAAATGAAATACATGAAATTAAACATAGAACTTACGCAATTGATCAATATTTCAATAATTAGATAAAACCTGCTCATCTGACATAGCTAACCGTACTTCGACCACAGTGTATGGACCTTCCCATTTAGGTGAAAGTTTATTGCGATTTACAGTTCGGATTTTTCGAGAACGGATCACCTCTGACTAAGTCTGCGAGGTTGTACCTTACGACTGTGATACCGACGCATGGCTTGTTGGTAGATTGATGATCGTATCAAGGCTTGATTTTGTCTTTCTTCAAGGAAATTGATGTCGTCAAGTCGTCGTTCAGACTGATCACTTTCAGAAAAGTAATCGGCTCGGCGGAACCAATTTTAGTTACGGAGGAAGCATAGCCTCGGCCAGTAAACTAAAAAGAATGGTGTTTCCCGGTCGCACGACTAGTTGTGATACGAACGACCCATAATACAGAGGGAAGTTCTCGAACCCAAGCTCCTGACCGTTGAAATAACTGGTCGAACACTCGTCGTTTGATCCCTTGCATTATGATACCATTGGCTCGCTCAATCGCTCCATTGCTCGTGGATGAGCAATGAAGCGAAATGTATCTTGACACCTAGTTCTTCGCGAATTCACGAAAATTGCTTGCTTGAGAACTGGACACCGATTATCGATGATTATCGATTGGGTACACCAAACGTGTAATCACGCTTTTTGTTAGGAACCTCTTGGCGGCTTGGTTGTAGTTTTACAACCGGCCTGGCCGATCCACTTAGTGAACGTGTCAATCATGACGACAGAACTCAAAGCCCCGGATGCCTTTGGGAAAGGTCCTAGAATGTCCGATCCCAGGTTGCAAAAGGCCAAGAAAGAGGATTGTTTGCAAAGCTTGAGGCGGTGATGTACTTGTCGGCTATGGCGACATTATACGCGCCGTCCACGAGCTCTTTTGCATCATGAAGGGCAGTTGGCCAGTAGTATCCTTGCCTAAAGGCTTTACCGACCAGTGTTCTGAGGAATGATGAGCTCCACAGACTCCTCCATGAATTTCGGTTAGCAATTTAATGCCATCCGATTGAGATATGCATCTCATCAACACTCCGTGAGATCCTCGCTTATATAAGGTACGTTCAATGAGAGTGTATGATTTGGCTTTTCGTGCAATACGATCGGCCTCTACATCATCTTCGGAATTATGTCATCTTTGAAGATAATTGTAGATCGATGTCATCCAATCTCTACCGTGATCGTGAGGCGCCAACCATCATCGACCTGTGGAGCATCCATGTTTGCAGAATCAAGGTGTGCAACCTCCTTGCTAACATCTATGTCCTCGGAAGGCTCGACTACCGAGGGTGAATCGAGTTTCTCGAGAAAAACTCCGGGCGGGACGGATGTCCGTGTGGAAGCCATCCGCCAAGCAGTGCGCAGAAAGTTTTCCTTTCTAAGAATGTGTTGGATCTGAAAACCGAAGAAATGCTTTTCAAGTTTCCGTACTTCGCGGATATGATGACATCTTGGTACTAGAGCATTGATACTCTTTCCTACTTGATTCACTACTAGTTGAGAATCACCTTTACCGACAATCTGCGAATCCCGAGCGAACGAGTGCTCGAAGTTACGCGGCAAAAACCGTGATTCTGCTGCATTATTTGTAGCGAAAAGTTTAAGCGAATGGCGTATTTAAGTTGTTCGCGATGGGAAATCAAACGACCCACCCGAGCCTTGAAGCTTCAAGGAACCATCAAAGTACATTGTCCACCGGTCGTGAAACTCGTACTCGGGTTCTTGGGAGGGTTGGGGTTTGTCCATTCGCAATGAATTACGCTATTGCACGAGACTTAATCATTGTTCTAGGGACAAAATGGAGGTCAAACGCCCAAGCTCGACCGCCCATTTCGCTATTAAATCCCGATGACTCCTGTTACCTAGGACTTGACCAAGCGGATATCCGGTTGAGTACGACCACTTTATGGGCACGAAAATAATGTCTAAGTTTCCTTGAAGTCATAAGGAGACCATAGAGCAATTTACGTATTCGTGGATATCGTTCTTTTGGTCCATGCAAGACTTCGCTTACGTAATATATTGGTCGTTGGATACGATCACGTTCTACGACCAATACACCGCTAACTGTCTGTGGCGTTGCAGTGACGTAAATTAGCAATGTCTCTTCCAATCTTGGAGAGACTAAGGCGGAGGATTCGTAAGATACCGTTTAAGCTCCTCAAAAGCGTCGTTTGCCTCTTTAGTCCATTCGAAACTTCCATGTTTCCGGAGAAACTTGAAGAATGGGAGTCCTTTTTCACCTAACCGTGCTATGAAACGACTTAACGCTGCCATACAGTGGTTAGCTTCGAACTTCCTTTTCGTGGTCGGGAGGCATCGATCGATAGCGGTTATTTTCACGGATTTGCTTCAATGCCTCTAGCGAAACTAGAAACCGGCGATTTTCGGATGAAACTCGAACGCACACTTTTAGGATTTAATTTAAGGTTATGACGTCTTAAATTATTGAAAGTCTCTTGTAGGTCTGGAATGTGGTCACCAATGTTGATACTTTTTACGACCAAGTCATCAACATAGGCTTCAAGATTCCGACCTATCTGTGTACTAAAGGTTTTCTGCATCAACCTTTGGAACGTCACACCAGCATTTTTAAGACCAAATGACATCTTTACATAACAGTAGGTACCAAATGGAGTGATGAAGGAAGTTTTCTCTTCATCTTCTTTACTCATATTAATCTGGTGGTATCCTGAATATGCATCTAAAAAACATAATAACTCACACCCGGAGGTAGAGTCTACAAGTTGATCAATGCGAGGAAGGGGAAAATCATCCTTTGGACAAGCTTTATTTAAATCTGTAAAGTCGATACACATACGCCATTTTCCGTTGGCCTTTTTAACCATTACAGGATTGGCAAGCCAGTCGGGGTGGTCGACCTCACGGATGAATCCATCTTGGAGTAGCTTGTCAATCTCATTGGATTGCTATTTTCCGATCAGGTGCAAAACGCCTTAGCTTCTGCTTGATTGGTCTTTTATCAGGCTGCAATGCTAGCCTATGCTCGATCACCTCCTAGGGACTCGGGCATGTCGGATGCCGCGGCGAATACATCTGGTTTGCTCGGAGGAAGGAGGCGGCGACTCTTCCTATTTGGGGTTGAGTCCTTCCCGAGACTGAATCTTGGCACTCTCTGAAGCGCTTTCGTCGAGTGGTACCTCTTTCATCTGGTCGGAAGGCTTTGGTGCTATCTTTGGTCTTGAGTGTTTGACCTGCATGGTAGCGGTGTTAGATCCTCTGGTGAAGCTCGTCGACCGATTCTAAAATTACCGATCACATGCGTGGCGATTTTACGATCACCTCGGACCGTGATGACACCCTTTGGTCCGGCATTTTCAAACTCGTAACCGTAATGCGTAGCTACGGGAATTTTGCTAAATTTGGACGACCAAGGATTGCATTATATCTTGTTTCAAAATTCACTACATCGAAGAAACTTTTACGTTCGGAAATTGTCGGGTTTTCGAACGTAACCAATAGGGATAATTGCCTATTGGCTTGGCGATGGATCCAAGAACTATACCATGGAAGACATATTTCACAGGCTTTACCTTAGAATTTGGAATCTTGCATATCTTCCAATGCGCTTGCAAAGAGATTATTTAAAGAACTACCCCATCTATCAAAACCCGATTAACCTTGCAGTTATTAATAGTAGGCTCAACGACAATTGGAAACCTACAGTCGAGTTGAAGGAATTGGGCAATCTTCTTTCTTGAAGGAGATTATTGTCTCCGACCACCTTGAAGGTTTGGTGATGATCGGAGTTTCAGCAAGGTTGACTTCTCGCTCCATGGCCTTCAGGTGACGTCTGGATTCGTATGAAGAAGATCCCCCGAAAATTACATCGACAGTATGTTGAGGTTCTTGATACTCCATCTCCTCGTCACCATCCTTGTCCTTTCTGGAGCTTGTTTCCCCAATTTCTTGAATTGAAGGAAGTGGACCTTTACCTGCATAATAATCATTCAATTTCTTCTGCCAAGCGCGATTCGTAAATCGTGTCTGCTTGTTTATGGAGAGGACACCATTTTTTGCTTTTCTTATACTCATTGGTCGGAGCTTTTGCTTTGCTATGACCAGAGTAATCTTTTCTTCCTTTAGGAAATTTCTCAGGAACAGCCAGAACCTCCTTATCGTTAGTTCTGCCGTGTTTCTTCTTCTTGGGAGCTTTCTTCTGCTTCTTTTCCGATTTATCAAGGACAGACCAGGCTTGGGGATCTTGTCTTTTCGATCAACGGCTTCGTTCCACTCGACGCTTAAGCTAGCCGTTGCGTGCTTGTCGACCATGTCGAAGAGTTCGATGGTTGTTCGTGGGGGATGAATTGCTAGATCCTCCGTAAACCTTCGATTTCTTAATCCCGCTTTAAAAGCCTGGATAACGGAAGACTCTGCAACCTCTGGAATCGAGTTGCGAACTTGGCTAAATCTCTTGATGTATTGTCGAAGAGTTTCATTAGGTTTTGCCGTATCTGTGGAGATCATCCTCCTTTCGAGGCGATCGTCACGTACCGAAAGTTTGCAATTAGAAGATCGCAAAGTTGCTCCCAAGTATACCAGATCCGATAGGTAAATTTAGCAACCATGATCGGGTTGATCCTTCTAGTCTTGTGGGAAGATAATTAGCCATTACATTTTTCCGCCGCCGGCTGACTCGATGGCGGTGGTATAAATCTGAAGAAATTCTAAAGGATTTTGGGTCCCATTGAATTTATCGGGTTGGCGGTCGAACTGTTTGGCCAACGCACGCCTTGGAGCCTGCAGAGAAAGCTCGACAACTCGTGATCGTCTCACGGCGCCTTCTTTGAAAAGGTGCGATTATAATCGATCGGGGACCGATTCACGGGACCGATGCTAATTTTACGGTATCCCGACCGATCGTACGCGTTTGAAGCGCCTTTGACCGCTTTCGGTTAAGATGATACGAAGATCATCGTGTCCAAGCGTTTGCTCTTGTTGGCGGTGAAGATTCTGAAACAATCTTCTTCCCTCATGACCTGCTTGGTGGAAGCGTCGAAGTGGTCCTTGTGTTAGTTGACCCTCAACACGACCACGCCGCTTCGCTCGAGGAAGAATCTTGAGATGAAGTCATGATCGACTCGTGGTTGCCTTCGTTCCGATATGCTTCCGTGCGTTGCATGGTGCATTGGATAATCTCCGATACTTGACCTACAAGTCGTGCAAAACACGGAGTTTACGCCAAAGCAGGTCGAAGTATTTAACATATTTCTAACTCGCTGCGAGTTCGTATTGTTACAGAAGGTCTTACGAGGTTTCTACGAGAAAGAGGTGTTTGATAGCCCGAATTCTCTGTTCTCCCGATCGGTCTTGCTCGATCTCTGCATTGGCTAGGCGGGATCGGCGACTGTGATGGGCGTCCACCGATTCGTGACCTCGGCATTTGGTGCACGACCACTCGTATCATCTCCATCATTATGTGGTGGCGAGGCAATGTGTGGAGGACCGTACCGACATCTTGATTTGAATCTCCGATCGCATTGACCTCGTGTTTCCAACGATTATCCTCGATGAGCTTCCATCGTAATCAATGGAGAGCCTTTGAGTTTTCACCAAGAGTTTCACGATGGAGAATAATCGGTGATCGCACCTCACGAGGTCCTTGTGATGGTCTCGGCTGATGCGCGAATCGCCGATCGTATGTTGAGCCTTATTATCCCCATCCGTTTATCACCGGGTTTCATCGACTCTTGTCACCAAGTGTCGGTTGGCTCTGGAATTGCTAGAAGCCGTCGGTGAGTATCTATCAACCATGATCGCATCGAAGTATATTGGACTTCGAGTTGATGAGTTGGATTTACTTCACCTTTCTTGCGGTCGCGGTCGGGCTTCTTGAACCGTCGGGGCGTCTCCTCTGAAACACCAGCGATCGCGGGGTGTATCCTCATCCATCCGATCGATTTCGCTTGTTTCTGCAACAGGCGACCCGATGGAAGAGGAGGATGATGAAGAGGCTCCATTTTCCTCCATGGCGCGCATGCATGCGTCCATGTCAAGGTTGGCGTAGTCCGCCAGGTCGAACCAATTCTCTTCGTCCCAACTTCCCGACATAACCGCATGAGCGATTACGAGTGGGAAATGGACAAAGAATCGGTGAGCAACACCAGTCTTCCAAGATTCCACGCCGCGTTCCCCACGGACGGCGCCAGCTGTCGACGATCAAGTCGCCGATCTTACAATAAATGGAAAAAGAGAGAATGACGTGGGAAATCTTGGGATTGCAATGGATTGCTCTTTATTAGTATGAACCGAGATTTTACAAGGGTGTATCTGTGAGAATGACTGATCGCTTTTAGAGTACAAGACAATGCTTCTTTCTTTCTATCTTTTGATGATCTGATCCGATCTCCTCCTTTTGATCCGCCCAGGTTCCATCTTTAAATAGCCCTCGAAGATGTGGCAGTTACTTCCGGAGAAGGCGCCTGATGCGAAGCGTTGCGTCTGGTCGAGTCAAGTGATTGTTGATCTGAGAATCAACCTTTTGGTGGTTATATGTCTATGAAACATATAACCGCACGGAGGTTGTTCATGGTGTGTCTTGGATAAGATACGTCGTATGGAATATGCACGTGTTCCATTCATCATCTGGTAGAGAATATACCTTGGAATCGGTTCTTACCTTCTACGACAGTTCTCTGGTGGAAGCTTGGCTTGGCCTTCGTCAGGCAGGTACCCATTATGTAACCTCTGGAATTCCTACGACCAGTGAGGTCGTGCACCTCAGGAGTTACGACCATGAAGACGTATGGTCTTTTTATGTATTAAAGATAATACATAGAGGTTTTAATCCTCGTCACACTCATACACATACACTGTCATTTCCGAAGCCTCCCAAACATGGATTCATTGATACACATACATGGATTCCCAACTGCTAAGCCTCCCAATAAATTTCTCAAGCCATGGATTCATGGATACACGCATACACTCGATCATATACAAGTAACAACGAAGTAGAATCTGGAGGAGAATCTAACAGAAATCTGGATATGAATATAACACAAGTACCACAAGCTCATACATACAAATCTGGATCTGAATCTAATAGAACCTCATATACAAAAGTACCAATAGAACCTCATATAACAGAGACATCGACGTCGGAGGAGGACTGGAGGAGCTCGGTGTCAGCGTCGGTGTCAGAGGAGGACTAGAGGAGGTCAGTGTTGGTGTCGGCGTCGACTCTCAGCTGTTGGGGAGGAAGACTACGTCGAAGGTTGGGGACTGTGGGAGTAAGGGAGGACCGGAGCCTAGAGGTGTAGCGAGGGCCAGGGAGCTGCGGAAGGACCGGAGCCTAGAGGTGTAGCGAGGGCCAGGGAGCTGCGGAAGGACCGGAGGAGCAGCTATCAGCCAGAGCTCGGAGGAGGACGACCGGAGCAAGGGAGGACCGAGCCCAGAGGAGGACCGGGGCTGGGAGTGCGAGGCGGCGCTAGAGGAGGTCGGCCATAATATATAAGGACATATTTTGCCTCCCGCGCACGCGTTCAAAATTTTCAAATTCCCGCGCTACGAATCACAGACGGTTCGTAATACAAACCGTCTGTGATAAGTACCTCATCACAGACGGTTGGTATTAAGAGCCGTCTGTGATTTGGATTTTACTATGGCTTTAAATTTTTCTTACTCTCTGATTTTACCATGGCTTAGAATTTTCCTTACTCTCTGATACTCTCTGATTTTACCATGACTTAGAATTTTCCTTACTCTCTGATACTTCACAGACGGTTGGTAGAAGGCATGCGTGATGAGACACCTCATCACAGAGCGGTTAGTATAACGAACCGTCTATGATACTTCCACGAGCGGTTCGTGATACCAGCGCGTCATCACGAGGCGGTTGGTATCACGAACCGTCTGTGAAGTATCATAGACGGTTCGTTATACTAACCGTCTGTGATGAGGTGTACTCATCACAGACGGTTCTTATTATGAACCGTCTGTGAAGTATCACAGACGATTGGTAATAAGAACCGTCTGTGATGAGGCACTATCACAGATGGTTCCAAAGGGAACCGTCTGTATAAGTTCAACACAGACGACTCCTTTGGAACCGTCTGTGATGAGGCGTCCAGTATGACCTGTTTTGTAGTAGTGATTACAGCGGTGATAAAACTGATAACTGACCTTTTATAGTTGCATTTATATACTATGTGAACTGCTCCTTTTTTTTCTTCCTTTTGTAGTGTAACATTGTACAATGGCAGTATATGGCCAATCGATCTACTGTATGCATGCTTACAGTGACCCGACATGTACATGACAGATATTAGCAACCGGCCAAAATATAGTCACAGTTTTCTTGATACTAGTCCAATCTTGATATTGTTTTCTTGATCAGATAGTAGTATAACGTAGTAATTAAGTAGGCTACAAATATAGTTGAAGTAGTAATTAAAACAGAGAATATTTCTGCTCAATTATTTCATTCTGGTGGTGATCAGGGTAAAAGAATTGAGATGTAGACACCGGCTAAGTGGGTCATGCCTATGCCCACAGTGCGCTAGCCCACCCTGTGAATTGCTGCTTGTAAGTGTAGCTATAGAATTTTTAATTTATTAAATGTTTTTAATTTATTTTATTGTTAACCTGCAAACTTTATTTCTAATTCTGACCACTTTGGTTACGTCACCACCCGTGGCGTGACAAAATAATACCGTCACGTCAGTCCGTATCTTATTAAGGTCTTGTCACGCCACCACTAATGGCGTGACAGTGTTGTTTAGTCACACCACCACCAGTGGCGTGATAAAAAGTGCTATTTAACGGACTTATCCTATGACGCAACAATGTTGTTTTATCACGTCATAGGTCAGAATTAAAAATAAAATTTGCGGGGTTAACAATAAAAATAAATTAAAAATGATAATTAATAATGAAAAAAAGTTCATAGCCATACTGCACGTGGACAACTTACCACGCAGAAGTGAAATGTTGAAGCATGCATGCATGGTCCCCGTCCGCTCTATACACGCAAGCTGGAAAGTTTCAGTCCTTGTGTAATTAGAAATGTCAGACTATATATTGACAACCCGAGCTGCTAGGTTCTCTTTCGCAAGCTGCCAAGATCCAACGAGAGCTCTATTGTCTTCATGCCATCGTAGTGCATGTCAAACCTATTTTTCGAGGTCGTTTTCTCCGGGCCTAGAGTATGTCCCCCTGTCCAAGGGAGAAAAATCCATCGGATTCTGCCTTTGCCCTTGTCTCGCTCCCCCCTCTCTCTGTTCTTTTCTCGCCCCATGAATTTCGTTGCCTCCCTGAGAGATCATCTTAGCTTGGCGATTCAAGGAGAAGAGATTTGCGGCCATGCCATCTCCCTTTCAGGGCTTCCGTGGCTGCGCACCTGTACTACTGACGCTGTGCACGAAGTAGAAACGCCAATGGACACCAGAGATCAATTAATTTGCTTGGTAACGCACAGGTGTGATCGAGGTTTTGGTCAGGGAAGTCGATCGGTCGCCAGCTACATCCCAATTGTTCCGATGGCGTGTCTGTGAGTGAAGCAAAAGTTTAGCGCCTTTCCTTTCTCTGTTTCAAAAGAGCGAAAGTGATCCGCAGGTATCGCCGTTGCCCGCTGGGGAACAGTTGCACAGTGTTACCGAAGAAGCAGGAGAGAGGTGACATCAGGCGCACCAGTCCAATGAGTATCCTGCTGAATAGGGATTTGTTTTCAAGATAGCAAGCTGGACCCTAGCTAGTCTCATCTGCCTTGACAGTTAGTAACATAATTGCAAGGGCGAAATTCAATACTAGCCATTATGGAACTAACCCATATATGTGGAAATCTTACTGCTGTGCTACACGTATCTTAATGCCGTGGCCTCATGGGCGGATGGGCCCGTGCATTGACAACAACTTTGTGTTTCAGATCCTTGGATTGGAATCTGCGGGGTTGTCTTTCGGATGGAGGCCTGAAAGCTTTCGGGCCAAATCGGCTGCCGATAATAGGCTGGGCTGCCTGTAATTTCTGAACGTTAGGCCCATCGACCTCCCGGACGTGATACCAATCAACAACCATATGTCTGCCTGTAATGAGCTGGGCTGCCTGTAATGTTTGAAAATCATCCAAAAAAAAGGAAAAATAAAGAGGTTTGTTCCACTTCGGAACATAGAGCCCACAGGTGGAATCTACGGCTGAAACCGGTGCATCCAAAAATACCACCGCGGCGTTGGCGCCGGCCCTCGTACACGACGGGACGGGACCTCGTCGGCGCAATGCCGAGAATGGATTGGCCTACATGCTGCCGGGCCCAGAATTTTGCACTCCGGAGCCTATCCAGCTGAAACGACCGATACCAGCATAGTTACATAGATTTATTGGATTGGGTAATCGGGTATCGTTTTCATCGTGTATTGGGTCAATGGGTGGGCTACAGCCCGATACAGATGTCACCAAACTTGCAGGCAGGGCCTTTGCCCTGGCGTAAAGAGAGGCGTATCAACTACTCACGAAGACTTTGATACTCGGTCCGTCCGCTGTCAATTTTCAGATTGCCCGTGCGGTACAAGCAAAAGAGCGTAGCAAGTAGCGCAAATCTACAATGCAACCATCGAAAAAAAACTCCGGCTCATCGGAATTTTACCGTCTACACACTCGTTCTAAGTCAGATATATGCACGTATTTACGTCAAAAAAAATATATATATGCACGTACTTTGGTAGCGAAGCAAACATGGAGTCTTCGGTAATTCGATCGATGACGATTCTTCTATTAGAAAGTTCCGAGAAAGGTTCGAACTAGTGTCGTGTCACAAGCAGAATTTCCTCAACCAAAATGAGAAAACGAGCCGCTGGTAGTTGCCTAGCCACCACATCTACAGAGACGTGCAACCTATACACAAGAGCTCTGGGTCCTCAATGGCAACTTCATGAATCAATTATCGTGATGTGTGCTACATAAGCTTCAGTAGCTTCCATTCAACACAATGGGATTGATGATGAGGCATTGGCATCTGATTATCCCTCTTATCGTCCTTGACTGACACTACTTGTGTGACACCACAAGATAGTCAGAAACAAGAGATGATTAAGTGTTATCCTTTCTTTTCAAATGCCAATATGATAATGCCGTTTTTAACTGCTACAATTATCAAAGTGAGACAACCTAGTTAGTTTTACTGAAACCAATAACTAACAGGTAAATTCATACAATATGAAAGCACCATGTGTAAAAATTTGTAATCTCAATTAATGTTTAAGGAAGCAATGTACTAGCACTACAGTAGGGGAGTAGTTAATCAATCTCGGTTAAGTGAGTCAGGCCATCTGCCCACCATAGACCGGACCGCTCTCCTTGCTTCCCACCTAAACAAAACCAAACACAAGCCAGAGCCAGGAGGAAGCATGCATGGCGGGAAGGAGACGGTTAGGCCAACCGTTTTTTTCTTGTTCACCTCCTCCACTCTTGGCGCCAAAGCAAAGCCGTTAGATTATTGGTCACCATCTCGAACCCAACTCGCCTCCTCCCTCCCACCCATTTATCGATCCCTCGAGGCGCGAACCAACCATGCCAATGCCCATCCTCCCACGCGACGGACCACCACAATGCGGCCGCCTTCGTCGTCGGCGACGCCGGGAACAAGCCGCGGCGCCGGTGGCGGCCGGGTCTCCGCGTTCACGATGCGCGCGGTGGCGCGCATGTCGAGGGCGCGGTGGTTCATCTTCCTGAGGCGGGTGTACCAGTACCAGAACGGCCCGAGGTCCGACCTGGGCTCCAACCCCTTCAATTCGCCCGGCTGGCTCGCCCTCGAGCTCGGCGTGATCCTCGCGCAGATGGTCGTCACCAACGCCGTCGTCGCCGCATCCCCCAAGGAGCGCCCCGCGTGGCCGCTCCGGCTCTGGGTCGCCGCGTACAACGTCGGCAACGTGCTCAGTCTTCCCCTCCTCTATTGGCGCCACCGGCACTCCGGCCGCGGCGACGCCCTCTCGGACGATCCCGAGATGCACGGCGCCAATGACGCTATAAGGTTCCAAACTTAACATCGTCTTTGTGCCAAAGTCGAAATTTTATGCTACAACAATAGGTTCGTTTGTTGATGAAATTCTTGTGGATTAATTGCAGGAACAGCTCGTATCTGATGAACAAGGCGCGGGCGTTCCTGGAGCTGTTCTTCGCCATGTGGTTCGTGATGGGCAACGTGTGGGTGTTCGACGCGCGACTGGGGTCGTTCCACCGCGCGCCGAGGCTGTACGCGCTCTGCATCGGCCTGCTCGCCTGGAACGCCGTCGTCTACTCGCTCCCCTTCCTCCTCTTCCTCCTGCTCTGCTGCTTCGTCCCGGTCGTCGGGTACGCGCTCGGGTACAACATGAACTCGGCCTCCGTCGGGCGGGGCGCCTCCGATGAGCAGCTGTCCGCGCTGCCGCGGTGGCGGTTCAAGGAGCCCGACGTGCCGAGAGACCGTGAGAACGACGATCAAGTGAGTATGCATGCATGTTAATTTTGCGCATATGGAGTTGCAGATTTGCAGGGACGTTATGGTCATGTGGTAGCAAAGATAGCAGCACTTCTGTGTGGGTGAGGTAGGAATATGGAGTACAAAAAGGGAAAGCAGGAATCGCTAAAACGAATGATTGGTAAACTCAACTTTAGGCCAGAATAGGATATCACAAAAAGTGGTAAACGTGTGTGCGAAACTAGAACAGGGCCTCCTTTTTGGACGATACTAAGATAAGAAGTACTAACTTTACTTTTTTGGATGGTGCCTAAAATAAGAATAGGAGCACACACACCTGATGATCCTGCTATTAGTAAGTAGTACTCCAACTTAGCAAATATGAACTAACCCTATCTATCTATCTATCTATCTATCTATGATCAGCATTGTTATATCTAACTGTGATGGCATATATATTTACTGCATGGTGAAGAATTCCCTGTGAAGTGTGAACTGCTTCAATCCGTGGTATTTTTTCAGTAGTTTGATGGATCTTCTTCAATACTATGCAACTGCAGGAGTGCTGCATATGCCTGGCGCAGTACAAGGAGAAGGAGGAGGTGAGGCAGCTGCCGTGCACACACATGTTCCACCTGAAATGCGTGGACAGGTGGCTCAGGATCATCTCCTCTTGCCCTCTCTGCAAGCAAGAGCTCAACTAGTGCGTGATGTCTACTCGATAAAACTCCTAGCTGTACGGCGTCGTCGCCCGGTGATCGATCAGTGGAGCTTGCATTCTAAGCCAGGGACCGATCGGATCGGATGGCGCGACCTATACTGCGCGCGCGGCTCGACGCATGCCTCGCACCTCACGAAAACTCTCTCGCCAACCCTCTACTGACCTAGACGCTGACACGCGATGGATACACTTGCAAGTTGCACGCCTCGAGATAGGTTAGGCTCTTGATAGGTGGAAAATGTGTAAAATAGGGTTATTTTGTGGTCTTTTTTGTTTGTTTGTTTTGCTTTGCTGATCTTGTCTCGCATGAGATTGAGTTGCACATATAGCTTTCGAATATAAATCAATGGAGGTATCATCAAGTTTCCTTTGATCTCACTCAGTGCATACGATGCCAATACAGAAGAATATAACTTGTGATTGGACCTGACATGAGAATGATGGGTTTGGCACGATTTGAGCTTGTCCAAATTTAGGCCGACAGGCATAGAATTAAGTCCTGATGACCAAGCTGGGTTGGGTCGAACCGGTTCGGTTCAACAGAATAGCATGTTTTCGTGTTTAAGCCAATTTAGGGCCGAAAATTAGCCCGGACCAAACAGCCCAAATATAACGGGCTTCTCTGCTAGCCATCTCAAGCTGGGCCTGCGCCGACTTCGGTCAGATGTGTGACTTTTCGAGATGAAATGTCTTAATTGGGCTGTGAATGGGCTGATGGCAGCCAGGCTTGACAGGGCCGGGCTTCATTTATTAGGTCATGCCCGGACTAGATTCCCCAACTGGCAACTGCTGGCTTCCGGGCCGGCCGGCTGCCACGGCGAGACCGTTCCACGACCGATGGAACTCGTCGGACTAACGTACTCCCACGTTTCTTCCACGAAGACGAAAACGCGGAAGACAAAAACGAAAAGAAGGCACCGGCCACCGGGTGATACTTCCTTCTGCCCACGGCAACAACAAGTTGTTGCTTCAAGTCAGAGCACGTTGGCATGGCCCTCCCCACAGTCGCACACATGCATAACCCATGCACACCTCTCTCTCGATCTTCAAATTCTCAATCTGGTATCGCAGAGTCACAGTCCAATTCTAATCTTCGCCACATGTGTTTTACCATCGGATACACCGTTCGCGTCCAGGTCAGTCACGTGATTAACAGGTCGCATGCATGCTGTGACCGCGAATACACGTGGCTGGTTTAGTCGCTGGTCATGGCACGCACGGTGATTAACAGGTAGGGGTAGGCACGCATGCAGTGTAACAAACATTCCCGTCTTCCCGGCCGGCGACGGCGAGGAGGAGCTAGTCGCTCGTCGTCACGTTTCCCAGGCGCCGATGGGCCGCGGCTCACGTTTTAGTCTGTGTTCCCATTCTCAGGCACGATATGGACCAAAACTGCTGACGGTACGGCTTGGCCGCTAGTGAGTGAGTACTACTGAGACGCAGAAAAATGGTACGATGTATGTGCAGGTTTAAGGCGTGGTCTGACTAGGTAGGCACAATGATAGTAACGCATTAGCAGGCGAAGAGAAGTGTCACTCTTTCCTACTCGAGTAGTTGGTACTCCCAACTATTAGTAATTAATATAGTCGTGTGTCCATTTAACATCAGTGATCTGATCTGCTCTTTTTCGAGGAAAAAAAAACGATCGATGTACGTAGCGATCGAAATTACTTTGCTGCTCGTGAATGTAACGAATTCTACTTCGCTGCTTGTGTCGTGCCAAGGTAAGACAACGTAGGTGATTTTCTTCGAGTTGTTTTAACGCGTACACACTTGCCCTTTTTATCGTTTTTTTCTCAATATTACCTTTACCGACTTCCCTTTTACTGCTACTAGTACTTAACTACTTATCTATACTAGTCGAGTGTCGCGCGTTGCAATAGTTTTCAAATAAATATAATATAAATTATTAATTTAGAAAACCAATATCAATAAAATAATTATCCTACAAATGAAAATTCCATACATAATTTACATCTAATCAACCACCATATATTCTTATCACAAACTATAAGTATAGATAATTTAATTATTTATGGAAGATCTTTCAAATAACTTTTATATATATATATATATATATATATATATATATATATATATATATATATATATATAAAAGATCCGACCTATTCAAAAGGTAAGAAAAAAAAATGATATACTCACCACCGCCAATACTTTTATAATAGTGAAACTACTCACTCCATCCGGCCGATTCCAACTGGATTGAACTGTGGACAGGGAAACCATGGATGGCATCGATTGGCGTGGCGTCGATTGAAATCTACAGCCACGTGACTTGTACACCACACCGGTACTGTGCATGTCTCTGCAGATCACCACGTGACTGCAGCAATAGGAGTAGCATCATGCTTGCGCAACATACCTCAAATACAATAGGGCTAAAAAAATAGGTCAACGTTTGCGAGCTGGCTCAGTTCGAATCAAGTTTTTATACTGAGCCAAATCTCTTGCCTAGCCGTGCTTGAGCCGCTAGTTTGGCTCGTGGCCTGATTGCCTCCGGCCCACATAGCTCCATCGTTGAGGAGGCTTTGGCACATTCTTTGTGACCTTATTTGCAACTTCTGCACAGTGGTATAGCCAGGATATAAACCCGTGGGATCAATACTAATAAAATCTTTAGTCTTTCACGAGTTTATATACAAATATCAATAGTAATTAAACTTTTTATGCAAAAACCTGTAAGGTCAATTAACCCCACAGGTTTAAGCTGCCTCCGCCACTGCTTCTGCATGTCTTTCATTTTCACTAACAGCTTTGTGGCTAACTGAGCATCTATCAGCGATTGCTATTGCTTGTAGCGATCTTATTGTTTAGCTGAACATGTGCATTGTACCTATGATTGGCGGGCTCTATTTGAGCCTCTTGTACATCAATCACCTGATCTGGATATGGTAACGCAGCATGCTCTGCACAAATAATGAGAAGGTTGTTTCTGTGCCTGCCTTGTGATGTGGTTCACAGCCTGGAGTCTTTGGACCCGCTTCTTCTCCACACTTCCAGTTTTGGGGCCAACAGATTAAATGGATTATGTTGAATGACTAAATGCAATTGAATCAAATGTTGTAAACTTATGATTCTGTCTTGCATTTCATTCAGGAAGTAGCTTCTGGCTTGTTCTGCATTTCATTTGGACTGGAAACGAGCTGAGCTTCTGGCTTCTATTAATGATGTTGGCTTGTTCTGCCTCTGTTAATGATTTTAGCTGGAAAACGAGCAGAGCTTTTGGCTCGTTCTGGTTTGGTTTGCAAGACAACTCGAGCCAGTTGCCGTGCTGAGCCCGCTTTTCAACCGAGCTTGAACAAGTCAGGCTCGAACCGGTTCAGCTCAACTCGTTGTTTGCTATGGTGATGGGTGACACCCAGTGGTGGAGCCGGCCACTGGGCATGTTATTCTTAGATCGAAATTATATATTTAGCATTTTTTAAAAAGATTTTTCACAGTTTTTTATCTTATAGGAATCTCAGGCTATAGCCCACGTAGGCCGGGCTCCGCACCCGGTGACACCAACCGCTGTACATGGAGCCCGTGGTGTCGCTTTTTAACTGGATGCATGTGAAGCTTGTGCTCGATTCTTGCACTAGTTATATCTAACATTATTTTCCCGGCGATCTGCACGTTGTTTTGTTTCTAAGTATCGAGCAAACTTAATTGTTTGCTTTGCTTTCCTTCCTGTCATGCCTTGCGCCAAGACATCGATCTCCCGTTCCACCGATCGAATGTGTAGGAATGGTACGAGCAGGAGTACCTTTCCCCTTCCCCAGTGATGAATCCATTCAATGGCAGTCATGGCAAATTGACCACATACTCTCATTCGTTGGCGAGCAGCAAGGAGACGGATAGGCCGGAGTCACTGTTCATCATCAATGCATTTTCTGACTAAGATTGACCGGAAAGCAATGCACACAATGTGCTACGAGTATGTCGATCAATCGGTACCTTCAGGCTTTATCTAGTAGTAACATATTTTCTTGATTTTTTTCCGTGTTAGCACCTTTTCGCACTGTATCTACAGGAATAGTCGTCTCCGATTTTTTTTTTTTTTTTGTAAAATTGGGCCCCCTACCGCACAGCCATCGTGCGGCAGCCCCTCTCCGCCCGCCACATCGCATTGTCTGCATGGTCACCGTGCGGTGGCGTTGCCGTACGACTGTCGTGCGGTGACGCCCCACCGGCCGGCACGTGTCCTGGTTTAGGGTTAAGCCGAAATTAGGGTTTAGGTTAAGGTTTAAGCAGGTTTCGATGTTATTTGTAGGAATTTTAATATATAGTAAATGAGTTTAAAAAATTATGAAATTTTACGTGAAGCCTCCTGACACAGTGTATTTGCTTGTGTAAATTTGCATAAATTTATTCATTCAGAATTTTTCTTGCTATTTCATATAAGTGTACTGTTTTGGCTAGAACAAAAAAAATTAACAGAAAACCGTGCCATGTGTTGTGCAGACAAACATCCGAATGAGGCCCTCCCTCCATCTGCCTTTCTTTTCCACTGAAAGCAAGCAATCTTGTCATCCTATCACCTCTATCACATCCATCTATTCGCTGTCTTCCGCGTCTAATCCCTGTCTGCCGCATGCAAATTAAAACCGATCGCGCGAGGAAGGATTCCCTCCAGGCTATAAATTAGCGAGCGAACGAGCGCGATTTCATTTTGCAGTCGCTCGCTCACTCGCTCTTTCGCTCGCTCTCTTGCTCTGTCGATTATATTTTCGGGGACATTTCTGCGTTATTGACCGCCATCATTCGCAAGTAATTTGTATCTCCGTCGTTTAATTCTTGAGGCCTCGTTAATTAGTTACAAAATAATTAGTCGTAATTTTATGGTGGATATGTACTTAAGTAGTTGTAATTTTGCAGGCATTTACTTAGTTTAACGTTGTTAGTCTAGTTTAATGTTGTTAGTCCCATGTAATTAGCGTTCTGAGATTTTCGAAGGAAAATATTTTTGACTTTAGGAACCCCATGTAATTGTCAGTACGTATGTTATCAATGTAATTAGCGTGCTGAGATTTTTATAATTGTATTGGTCGTAATTTTAATTTGCAGTATTTTATTGTCATTAGCAACCTTCTCACTAATATTCCCTCTATTTCATGTGTTGCAAGTCATGTCTCTACTGGTCGTTCGTAAATTATTTATTAACTACGTAGCAATTTTTTGTTGTTCGTAAATTCTTCATTAGAAGGCAATTTACCTAATGTTAAATAAATAATTAGTTCTAAATCCATAATTTATAGTTAAGAAAATATCATGCGATGCATGCACTGCTGGCGAGGTTAATTAGTTATGAAATAATTAGTATGTATTAATTAATTAGTTGTAAATAATTAGAAAATAGAAAATAATAACAACATGCACTTCTTGTTATTCATGCAACTAATTATTTCGAGCTAGTTCATAATGACATGCAAGTTATTCTAGTATGCATGCACATGCTGGCCAAAATAATGACAGCATGCACTGCTAGTTACCACACAAGCAATTAGTTGCTACGCACTCAAGTATTCATGCACCATGCAATGAACACACACATACGCAACTAATTTGTTTAGCAAAGGTAAAGAACAGGGGGTTAACATGTGCAATTATTGAGGCGGGGTTAATTAGTTACGAAATAATTAGTTTATGTTAATTGATTAGTTTTAAACAATTAGAAAATAGAAAAATAATGACAGCATGCACTGCTAGTTATTCATGCAACTAATTATTTCGTGCTAGTTATTCCATGGTCATTATCAATCTTCTCACTAATATTCCGTCTATTTCATGTGTTGCAAGCCATGTCTCTATCGGCGCTTCTAGAACACTTCTACGATGAGGACCATCGGTGCAAGCTATGGATCACCGGAGACGTCGATGGCCCTTCGCCCCTGCTGCTTCGGGCGGGGAGGGATTCCCAGGAGCTGAACGATTGCTATGTCCTGATCCTCCGGGACACGGGCTTGTTGCCCATTGCGAGGCTGGTGTCCGTCGGACACCGGTTCATCCTAGACGCTAGCTTGCTGTCGGCACTTGTCGACAGGCGGAGGCCCAAGACGCACACCATCCACTTTTGGTGAGGTGAGATGACGGTCACTCTGTAGGACGTCTCGCTCTTGATCGGTCTCCTGATCCGGGGTGAGCACTATTTCTGGGCCCTCCGTTAGCGCATTGGAAGGTCATACTGGAGCAGCGGTTTGGCCAGTCTCTCCCGGAGGGTGCACGTGGCGTCCCCCGGACTTGGCTGAGGCAGCTCAGTGATTGCCTGCAGGGTGCACCTGACGAGGTCATTAGGACGCTTCTCGTTGCTTACCTTCTCCGGCTCTTTGGTTGGGTCCTGCTTCCAACCACACAGGGTGATTTTTGCTACCCAGCTACGTCTGCCTCGTCGGGTCGTTGGTTGACGCGGAGGCTAGACCGATGCCTCAGTATAGCTAGGGATCAGCTGTCCTTTGCGTCACATACCGGGGGTTGTGTGACGCTTCGCAGTGCAACACCGGTGGTACCCCCAACCTGGCCGTCTACTACGTGCTCCTACAGTTGTGGAGTTGGGAGCACTTCCCGATTGGGTAGCTGTCCATCAAGAGAACAGTGCACCCGTATGCCACCCCCAATCAACGCGATAGACGGGCCCACCATTGGCTTTCGGTGGATTGCTGGCCATCTACGCTGGGCCAAGGACAGGTCGGCGATGTGCTACTCACTGTACCACAACAAGTTCGAGTCGTTGCACGAGAGCGATATCATCTGGTGTCCATGGTATCCAGATTTCATGCGCACGGTAGCGCCACACGGGTTGTCCGTGCAATGCACCCAGGACATCGGGTTATAGATAACGGACTTCCACCTGATATTTGCACATATGATGGAGCCTTACACTCCGCAACGTGTAATGTGATAGTTTGGTGCATACCGTGCCGTGCCCCGGACTGCAGGCTCCTGCAGCGAGCCATACACCTGTTAGTCAAACTTTATCCGAGTAATGTTTACAGTTCTTGTGTCTTCTTTTCTAACATCAATCTTTTCGGAAATACAGGCAATCGAGGGCGGGTAGGCATATTCAGGACTAGCGCCCAGTCCAGCGAGAGTGGACTACGACATGGACGGAGAGGACGCACTTGGATGTCTTGTGTGAGCAGCGCCCATACGACCTTGAGACGTACGGTGCGTACATTGAGTAGTACATGCTACGAACGCGTGCAAGACTCACCATTCCTCCACTGGAGTGCCCGGAGCTGGTGACAACAAAGACGCACCAACAGAGCCTCCATCGCGCATATGATCGTCACAGCGCTTCGTGACATGATGACACCGTAAGACACTTATAACCTCAGGTTGTTTCATTGGTGATATTTGTACTCTTTGTTAATGAATCTGTTATGTATGTCACTATAGTTGGAGCAAGCGCAGCGTGTCCATAGTGCATCAAAGTTCGCCATCCGCAATCCAGACACAACACCAGCGGATATAATTTTTTGAAGTACATCTCAACGGAGATGAAGAAGATAATAAAGAACTTGAGTTGTGATCATTCGACGGACGACGTCCTACGCATCAGGCACCAGGTGGGGGGGGGCGTGCTCACCCGCTAGGTCACCACGACCTAGCGAGTCTGACCGGCGTCGTAGCATTCCTCGTCGGTCATCCGCGGACCAGATCGGCGTGAAGGTAAGTTATGTACAAATCTACGTTATGTTTTTTGGTTATGCCTTACGTTGTGCTAACATCATGTCATTCTCCCGTCGCAGGTCTGTCAGGATGAATCACTTCTACCGTCTGTGTTCGGTACACAGACTAGCGCACCTCATCGATCATCTGCACTGCACATCCAGGAGGTACGAGATTCTCAGTTCATGCCCCGCGTGTTTATCTGTATTAACATCGTTCCATTTTGTAGCCTTCAGTTGACCGTGGGGGTGACGACCAGTTCACGTCGGCTAGCAGGGAGGGCCACCCTTGGGGGAGCCACACCAGGCTGTCGGGTGCAGGGGTGCTCTGCAGTGAACGCTACTAAGTTGAGGAAGGATTGGGTACTCCTTCCTTCCACTGCGGGGCTCGGGGTCGGGAGGTGTAGACGGGGCATCGCACCGCTCGTGCCCGGCAGTCGGCAAGGCCACGATGGTAGACGAAGGGGGAGGAGGCGTGCTTCGGATTGCGAGATAGCGAGGAAGGCGAAGATTTCTGTTTCTTGGTCACCGGAGGCGGTGACAGTGGGGCCATTGGGGATGGCCTAGGGCGGCGGCAGTGGGGGCATCACTCCACTCCCACGCACACATACACAACACCTTTTGTATTGCGTTGCTCTGCAAACTTAGCATAGCTGATTGGCTGGTTCGATGTGCCTATGAACGTGCAAAGAGAAATCAGCAACCACAGGTCGTTGCGGCACCCGAACATCATCCGGTTCAAGGAGGTGATATGATATGATTGCCTTGCTTGTAGGCTCGGTTCTTCGAAGGTCATGTTGAATGATGTGAAGGAACTGTCTTTTTTGTATGTTTGTAGTTCTTCAGGTTATTCTGACGCTGGCGCATCTTGCAATCATCATGGAGTTCGCATTAGGCGGGGAGCTTTTCGAGCGCATCTGCAATGCGGGTCGATTTAGCGAGGATGAAGCCTCTCTTGCTTGCTAGTCTGACTGTATCTTTTGCATCAAGAGTTGTATCCTAGAATTGGTTTAGAAATGGGTTGGAATATGGGTTCAACCCATTTATGTGATTTGGGTTGGGTGGGTTTGGGTGGAAATATTATGTGGGTTGGGTTGGATTGGCATGTGAGAGCTACTATTTGGGTTGGGTGGTGTTGGGTTTTCTTTATTTTCTTGTGTGGATAGGGTTGAGTTTAGATTGAGTTCACACTCAATAGCACCCCTAATTGTACCTCTCGCTGCCTCCCCATTTCTTCTCGTATTCCTAGCGTTCCAGATTGCCCACATGCCACATAACAGGCTGTAGCATGATTTAAAGGCACCAAATTTTCATCAATTAATTAAATCCGAGGCCCATGTATCGCTTGTAGATTTAGTTTTAGTTCAACTATTAATTGATCTTGTAAAGATTTGAAATGTGATCTGCGTTTATTGTCAACGGCTTAGAGAACCTTTTACTTAGCAATGGGGGGTTTGTTCGGAACAAAGGATTTATATATATATTTTTAAATAATATGAGGACTATATGTAAAAATAATTATACATAAGGTGTATAAACAAAAGAAACAACACATAGAATTCCCTTGAAATTGCTTGCGAACAAATCTTAAGGTTCCGTTTGGAACGCAATTTTTTCATGGGAATTTTGGGAGACTATGCAGTATTTTGTGAACCCAAATGCAAGCACTATTACGGCTCTTGACATTTTTTTCCTTACTTGAATTTGTTTAGAGTCATTTAATTTATTTATTTTGATTAAAAAACTCCTTTTCGAAATTAGGGGTTGTTTGGTTCATAGCCATAATCAACCAAGCCAAAATTTGGTATAACCAAAACTTAGGAATTTTTTTTTAAAATTTAGCAAAATGAATGTTGTTTGGATTCAAAATTTTGGTGAGTGATTTCCTCAACCTCGGATTGCCCACATGTAATGTTGAATTTTGTTGGCATTATAAAACTTTTATTAGTATTACAAAAAATTTGATAGTAAAACAAACTATAGCCAATTTGGTGCTACCAAAATTTGATTTGGTTACCAAACCAACCTGCCATAATTAATTTACCAACCTGCCCTAATTAATTTCCCAGCGTGCCACGGTCTCCGTGGCATCTCCCCTCCCGTCCTTAAATAAACGTGCGCCCCCAAAATTCTGTGCAGCGCTAGCATTAGAGAACTCCCCGCTTCTCATCCTCCTTGCCCAATACTCTCCACAAAATTTTTAGTTTTCTTCTTGTCGTCTCCTCGCGTGCGCGTGAGGTGAGAAGGAGAGCGCAATGGCGACGGCGGCGGTAGTGGCGAACGGCTCGGGCGGCGACACCAAGGCCGCGTTCGTGGAGATATATAACAAGCTTAAGGAGGAGATGCTCGAGGACCCCGCCTTCGAGTTCACCGACGAGTCGCTCCAGTGGATCGACCGCGTAATACCTCCTTCTTCCCTTCTCTCTCTCTTTCTTGGAGTTAGGCTGTTGGTTTGATCTGGTTTGGAGTGGAGGAGGCCTACATCATCGCGTCAAAGCTCTGAATTTTCTCCGGGTTTTCGGGGCTTTGGGCGATTGTGAAGGATCTGATGTCTGGCCGGTGATTTCTTCCGGTTCGTTTCAATTCTGTGTTCCTGATGGTAGAATGTTATGGTGTCAGGGTTGGGGTTAGCAGAGTAAGTAAACATGAAGGATTGTTTTTTAGATTGTTTTGGTCCGATGGACTGCTAGGATTAGGAAGGTCTGAGCAACTGAGTGAGTAAACTCTCCCTCTCTCTCTCTCTGAAAAAAAGAGAGAAAGTAAACATGAAAGAAGAACCGGGTTTTTATTCTGGGTTAATTAATAATCTGTCTAAGGATTGATCGATTTGTTAAGAAAGGAGAAATTACTGTGAGATTTGCAGTTGCTAAACAAAACTTTTTTTACTTAGTCACATCAATTTGGTGAGTTTCTCCATGATTATTGACATTTGAGTTGTTCTTCCTGCTCCTTTGACATATTGAATCAATCTAAGGCACAAGGAGATGGAGATGTCCTGTCCATCTTAAAAAAAAGGCTACCGCTGGAGCATACTATCTAGGATTCACTTACTTTATAGACTAAGCATACAATTTCCATAAGCTATAGTGTCAAAACTCCTTTTTTTCACAGTTCAATTTTAAATTCAGCAAATTATGAATATTGTATGAGGAATCATCAATATATCTTAAACTTAGACACTTACTTGTCTTGAAGGACTTAAAAAAAACTCAAAGGAGGTTGCGGCCCAGACAAAACCAAGTCGGTTACTTCGCTTTCCGTTGTTAAATTGACTTGTGCCCGTGCGAGGCTAAATCGAATTAAAAGGAAAGTTATATAAAAAAGTACTGTCTATGGTCACAAATTCTTGTCATTTTTTTAATCTTTGATCAATGGTATATTTATTGACTTCACAATTTATTCTGATAAAAACTAACGGTTGAAGTCTTATCTCGGAGACTGAAAGTCAAAAATACCAATGATTTCTGACTATTTTTTATGTTACATAAGTCAATTACCATTGATAGACAGTAGAAATATTATAGGTACAGAAAAATGGGGGAGCATCACACATGTTTCAGTAGAGATTGAATCTTGAGCTTGACTTTTTAAAATTAAGCAAGTCACAATTGTGCTGGCTAAGTATCGTTGACAGATTGTTTCTGTTGGCTGTTGTTAATGGATATATATTGATGGTGTTGAATGGATGGGTCTTATAAATTATAATTGGATGTTCTGTGATCCTCGATTTTATTCCCATATTTGTTTGTGGTGTGAAGAAAAATATCCATAGAAAGTATATGTTTATGTTCTTAATTCAATTTCTGCTATTATGATTTTAGAACAATGTGTCGCTATGTTGTACAACCTTTTTCAAAATTGTTTCTTTCATTTGGAGTAGATGCTTGATTACAACGTGCTCGGAGGAAAGTGCAACCGTGGGCTTTCTGTCATAGATAGCTACAAGATATTGAAGGGTGTAGATGTTCTGAGCAAGGAGGGGACATTTCTTGCCTGCACCCTTGGTTGGTGCATTGAATGGGTAACACTTTCTCCCCGTTGTTTTGGAGGTTATATATAAATAAATAAATAAATATATATATATATATATATATATAATAGATGAAAATCTCTGTTAAGTTGGCACCATTCGTGATCATTTTGCAGCTTCAAGCTTATTTTCTTGTGCTTGATGATATCATGGACAACTCCCAGACACGACGTGGCCAGCCTTGCTGGTTTAGGGTACCTCAGGTCAGTTAATAAGCAACTATCCTTTCTATCTACCAAATTATTTATATAGTTTGTTATTTTGATGGCTGTACTCTTCAGAAGGATTTAGTGTTAGCATCGCCCATTATTATTATTAATTTTGTTTTTTTTTGGGGGACCTGTTCATCTGTTAAGCAACATAGTTTTATGCTCCATGTTCGTATTTGATCTCCTCAAGAGAAGTGATTTAAACTTATTACTTATTGACTTTCCGCAGGTTGTTTTTACTCTCTCTTTTTCCCGATAACATGCAAATGTTTTTGTGTTTTTACTTGTAACCTATGAAACCAATTACCTGTCTTTTGTTGTGCAATAGGTTGGCCTCATTGCTGTAAACGATGGGATTATCCTTCGCAACCATATTTCACGAATCCTTCAGCGCCACTTCAAAGGAAAGCCTTATTATGTTGATCTCGTTGATTTGTTCAATGAGGTAATCATATCCTCTGACATACATATATGTTAATGCCAAATTTACTTAATGCTTCTTACATTTGCCTGATGCCAAATTTACTTATATGTCTAGGTTGAGTTCAAGACAGCTTCAGGGCAGTTGTTGGATCTTATCACAACTCATGAGGGAGAAAAGGATCTCACAAAATATAACTTGACAGTGTAAGTTCATGTTGCAGTGACTTTTACACGCTTTGTTTCTTTGCATGATTTACTGCGTCTATGTTTGTAACCTAAACCTTAGATGCTATTTGTTTTTTTTTAAAAAGTGATAATTCTTCTTCCACATTGCCTGTGTAGCTTCCAGATGAGTTGTTTTCATTATTTCTTTAGTAAATCAAAATTGGGATATCATCTTTATTTATTGATGATTTTTTTAATGTTTGACATTTTGCACAGTCATCGACGCATTGTGCAATACAAGACGGCATATTATTCATTTTATCTTCCGGTAAGAGTTAGCATTCTATATGAATTTTTATGTTGTCTGGTTGGTTACCGTTAATTAGATGCAAGTAGTGATGATATTCTACTTTGCCCAAGGTTGCATGTGCATTGCTGCTGTCTGGTGAGAATTTGGATAACTTCGGTGATGTAAAGAACATTCTTGTTGAAATGGGAACATACTTTCAAGTCCAGGTAATTCTCTTTTTTAAGGAGTGGAAATATCATTAGTCAGTTTATATTGAACTGCCTTTGATGAATGAGTTCTTTTTGTAGGATGATTATCTAGATTGTTTTGGAGATCCTGAATTCATTGGCAAGGTTAGTGCATATACCTGTTGTACTAACTTGAGTATAACTATTAGGTTGACTGCAGTCAAGGCCTATTTTCTTTAAGAACTGCCTATTTTCTTTAAGACTTCTGATTTGATCTGTATGAATTCTTACCACAGATCGGAACTGACATTGAGGACTACAAGTGCTCCTGGTTAGTTGTGCAAGCTCTTGAACGTGCCGACGAGAGCCAAAAGTGCATTCTATTTGTAAGTGCTATTGACTTGGTACCTTTTACGAACCTGAAGGGCACACAGTCTGAACCCTTCATGTCTGATCAACAGGAAAACTATGGAAAGTCAGACCCTGAGTCTGTTGCAAAAGTGAAGGATTTGTATAAAGAACTTAATCTGGAGGTTTGTCTTCAGCATTCTCTGTATTTATCATTTATGTATCATCATCACTTGAATAGTCCACTGTGGATAACATGCATAGCAGCATTTGGCATTAGGATTGAGCATCCCTGAAGTCTTGATTAACAACAAAACTTTACACGTGACAGGCGCCTCATTTGGTTGAAGATGCCTGAAACAATATCCAAACTTAGGCATATTCATTTAGCCATGACAGAACCTTACACCCTGTTGTAATGTTCTACTTTTGTTGACATCCCTTTCTCATGCTTATACTCCAGGAGGTATTTCATGAATACGAGAGGGAGAGCTACAATAAGCTGATTGCCAACATCGAGGCCCAGCCGAGCAAAGCAGTTCAGAACGTTTTGAAGTCCTTCCTGCACAAGATCTACAAGAGGGAGAAGTAGAGCTAGCTCATGGAGAAGCTGTTCCATGGTTGCTTGCTTCGGTAACTAGAGTTGATGTGGACGACAGGACGAGTGACTCTTATGTTGTTATGTGTTTGATGGTTGTGTTTGTACCGTACAGTACATCGTGCTACTCCCGACAGTAATAAAGCGCAGTGCTATTTAGGGGTGTGAACTTCTTGTGTCATTATCATGTCCTGATCTCCCCAATTCCTTAGCTGCAATTTGAAGAGCTGATTATCAGGCAAACACTAATAAGAGCATCTGCAAAGCAGCAGGGATATACCTTCTTCTGGTCCATCCCGTTGTAAGTAGCGCAAGGCTACAATAGAATCGCGTCTACAGATTAGAGAAGAGAGCAACTTTCAGTGGCATACACATAAGTAATTTTCTGAAAATTTAAATACCCATCCTATGCCCACCACAATCTTCCTCATTAAACTCACATTCCCCTCTCCAAATGTTGCCAAACACTTCGTAAGAGGATTGACATGAAGCATTGGACTTATTGGAGCCTAGAGCCCGTTGGGCTTTTGGTGTAGTAGGGCTATCCGGAAGAAGTATACAACCAACAAGTAGCTCACATCACAATCAACACATTAAACTAATGGATGAAATGGACATGTAAATGCAACAAAGAATGTCCTGCAGGTTTTCGGTCATGACCAAAACCTATCCGGATATACTCATTTTGTACAGGTTTCCATTAAACTAACAACGCTGCATTAGTATGATAGTATCGAGAACACCTGAAAGCAAATGAGTTTTTTTTTCGCGAAATGCTCACATCATACTCAAACTGAACGTTAGTAGGATATGCAACTGTACACCATACCACCCTATAGATTTGAGTCTCTTCGACTCTTCTGGAATTATTTGATGCATAGCTCCTCCTTGCGCAGTGCCTCTACTGTACCATAGAGGAGCACCCTATCAATAGTCACACAATAGTCACACCAGCCATGTCCGTTTCATTGTGCAGAAAAGTTTAAATGATTTTATTGTTTAGTCCTGTAGCATAATACTGTATAATATTGATCTAAACGTTCGCTAGCTTCGAACATCCAAAACGAGGTCTAATGCCGTGTACTGTGCATCTCTGCCGTACCAGATCTGCTTCCCTCCTCTCCTGGTAGTAGCTATCCTCGTTTTTTCCCCCATGTTTTAGGAATTTTTTAAAAATATATTATTATTATTAAAGATATTTACAAAAATAAATAGTCATTTAAAAAAATTACAAAAATGTGTCTCTGTCGCCAGTTCAACTGGCGACAGGAACCTATCGCCGGTTCAAGCGGCGATAGGAACTCGCCGCCACTCGCGGCCGGACGGCCCGATTCAGCTGGCGGCGTGAAGCTGGCGTTTCGCCGCCGATTGAATCTAGCGATAGTAGCTATCGCCGCTGAATGAGTGGCGATAGGTTCTGTCGCCGATTCAATCGGCATAAGATGAACTATAAAATCCCCAAAAATCAATCGAATTCATTTTAATTCCGAAAAAAAACAAGAGAGATTGAGAGGAGAGAAGAAATTGCGCGAAGCCACGCCGGTTCGTGGCGGTGAGAGAGATCGATAGAGCATCGGTTTGATCGATCATCTTGTGTTGCGAGTAAATTTTTCAAATCGTGTATGTTACGCCCAAACCTTGTAGGTTAGCAAACGACAATAGCGACATAGAATTGAGTAGGTTAGATACATGTAGTCGAACTCGTAGTACATATTTTGAGTTGTGTAGCAACATAGAATTGCGACTATAGCGACATAGAATTGAGTAGGTCACATAAATTTAGTCGAACTGTTGGGCGATACATATTTTGAGTTGTGTAGCGACATAGAAATGCGACAATAGCGACATAGAATCGAGTAGGTTACATAAATGTAGCCGAACTGTAGTACATATTTTGAGTTGGACATAGAATTACGACAATAGCGACATAGAATTGAGTATGATTTGGTTGACCATTGTAGTAACATAATTAATGCACGATACATTTTTGAATTGTGAGAAAAACACGGAGTAGCTGTGTAGGTCTAAAAAACAATGAGAATATATGTGCGCGGTTATTATTTTGTTAGTACGTTGTTATTAGTTGTGTTAGTGCGCGGTCAATATCTTGTTAGTGCCGAAAACACCGTTTAACTAGAAAAGTAGCATGACATGTATTAAATTTGTAAAGAAAATTCGTAGTTGCTACATAGGCTATGTAAAGATGCATGGAAAAAATATGAACTTTCTATCTTGCTGCATTTTCAGGTATGGCAGACGCGAGTGAGTACGAGTTGCTTGACCCAGTGATTGACCAGCGTCACCGTAGCCGCCTCAGTACCGTGCTCCCTCCGGAGGGCCAGGCGCCGATAGAGCTTGGGGTGTTTCGGCTATGCACCCATCATCGGGCATGGAGGTCGCACCGAGATCGATTCCGAGGTACGTGAAGTTGTGTCCTTCATGCACTCAATGGCGGTCTGATTATTTTGCGTTGACTCCTGTTTGTGCTTAATCGTTTGGACGCAGGTTGAGAGCGGCAGGCCTCCTTCCACTCGCGAGGATGGTGAAGGCGACGGTGGAGGACGATCGGGACCGGCGTCTCTGGTCGCACGTCAGGCGTTTCGCACGGCATCGCCCTACCGACGGGCGGTTGACCGACCCGAGGCCGAGACCCACGTCGCCCATCTCCGTGCGGGAGATGACGCCGACGCTGCAGGATGTGAGCTACCTGACCGGGTTGCCCTGCGCAGGCGCTCCGATGGTGGCGCACGACGTCCCCGCCACGTGGCGCACGGACCTCCTAGGCAGGTTCCGCAATATCCTGCCGCCAGGCAGCGCGTACGTCGAGTTCAGCAGCCCGCACGGGCCCACGCTGAAGTGGATCTGCCAGTTCTACGTAAGTGTTTTCGTAACTATTTTTCTCTCGTAACAATTCGTTTGTGAACCGTGCTGACGTTTACGTGTCTTCTTGCAGCCCGAGCGTATGGCTGCGGACGCAGCGCCCGTCGCTGTTACGAGGCACTTCGAGGCCTACCTGCTGTGGTTGTTCGGGTGGGTGATGTTCCTGAGCTCCCACGGCGACAGCGTGGACAAGCACTACATCCGGTACGCGCAGGAGGTGGCCGAGTCACCGATCGAGCGGATCCGCGAGACGCGTGGGGTCGGCCGTCTTTGCGGCGCGACGTATCGCGCGCCTTTGCGCGGCAGCGTGCCCGGCGTTGGCGTGGCGGCTCGATCCTCTCGGGATGCACGCTCCTACTGCAGCTGTGGTCGTTGGAGCGTTTCGGATCGGACGACCACGGTGGACTTGATAACAGACGGGGCGGCTTATACGCCCGCAGATGACCTGGACCGGCCGACCATGGGCACTTTGTGGTGCCGCCGACGGGTTAGTTTCGTAATCTTTTGTTTTTTTCATTTTGCAATCATTATTTTCGTGTACTTAGTTTGCAGTGTTGTATTGCACAGGTCACCTTCACGCCAATCACCTCGCAGGGCTCCTACCCGGAGTACGTTGCGATGTTCGATCAGCTGACCGATGACCGCGTCACCGACCCGTCTGATGACGATCGGGTGGTCGCGCGCCCCAACGGCCGCCGGTGCGTGCACGCGAGACTACGTGTCTTGTACACGCGAGTGCCTTGGTGCACGACATCTTCGTGGAGGAGTACCGATACTGGCGGGTCTTGCGCCGATTCGATGCGCGACAGAGGTCCCACCCTTGGGGAGGCGGTGCCGCGCACGCGTACACGCGTAAGTTCACCGTTGACTTTTATGTCCGTACAATATGTGTTACATCGCAACCAAATATTTTCTTGCCGTCCACAGTACACTAGGAAGGGAGTTCAGGCACGATGTCCCGGTCTGACGAGATGGCCTTGGGTGGAGCGGTTGGAGTGCGCGCACGAGACCCTCGTCGAGGTTGCGGACGAGGCCTCACGACCCGAGACGCACGAGCACTACATGGAGTGGTACTCGGCTCGGACGAGGCTCGTTGCGTCCGGTCGTGGTCGACCACCTTACTCGACATCGCGCCGCGACGTCCGACACGCACCCACCCACCGGACCGCTTTCCACCGCGTCGCACGTACTCAATATTACATATTTCATATTTAATTTGACATACTTATGTGTACAACTTGATGATTACATGCGGTGGATCTTCACCGGAGGTTGTCGAGATGGTAGACTCGCGCAAAGACATGGCAATGTCGGGAGATCGGAGGGCTCTGCACAAGATCGTGGAGGCGGCGAGACGCGGAGTGCGGACGCGGCGGTCGCGACGCCGACCGACCGGTGGACCGAAAGCGACCGAGGACGAGGGGTCAGCCGAGGTGGTAGGACACAGCCTCCTGCTCCGCACGTGGCGGGCACGTCGGCGTGGCAGGGCGGGGGGAGCACGTCCGGACATGTGGGAGGTGAGTTCGACACGACACGCTGACATCGCTTCTTCATTTCATTTCGAACCTCATAAGTTTGTAACGACGATCTTCTGTCACAGGTCCTCAGCTCCACCCGTACGCGGGCCAGGACTATGCCGCGTCGTCCGAGCACATCTTTGGGCCAACAGGTAAGTTCCGTTTGCTTGCGTAACGTACTTTTAGTCATGACTATGTTTGTGTTTGTAACCTAATTCTTCGCAGGAACGGCTTGGGAGGACGATACATTCTCGGCCGGCGATGCAGACCTATCGGCACCCATCGAGGACTTCTTCAGGGATCCGCGTGACACGCAGTTCTCTTTGGAGGCTTCTCAGCTGTATGTACGGTGCGCCGAGTGCGACCCAAGCCACGCAGACTCAGCCGACGCAGACCCAGACGGCGCAGATCAGCCGACGCAGGATCAGCCGACGCAGGAGCAGCCTATCGCTACACCACCGCGGACTACTCACGTGGTCGGGTTGTCGCACCGATCGTGAGGACACCGTTATTGGAAATGTACTTAATTAAATTATATCAGAGCACAATTCTTAATTAAGGAACAAGTCTGCCCTTTATTAAAGATCATGCTAAAGGTATAAATTTAACAAGTGATAAATCCAATAAACAGGATTCCCGGATATATATATTTCACAATGGTTCCCAGGATCAACGACCATTGCATATATATCCTTCAACAACATTGCATCAAATACATACAAGTCATAGATTGACATAATTAAATATAAGTTTACAACTTGCGGTTTTAGTACTACATTATGGAGTGACTTGGTCACTACAACAAGTTCAACAGCGGAAGCAAAACAAAATGGCAACATCCACCAATGGCCCCATCCACCCGCAGGCGATTGCGTGGAGGAAAGAAGTAGCGCTACTCGTTAGCGTCACCCTGATCGGCGCTAACGGGTACTTCATATAAATAACCGTCCTCACCTGCAACATTAGGTTATAGCACCTTGAGTACGGAAGGTACTCAGCAAGTCTTACACAAACTAATAAAAGAAAGTGTTTATTAGAGCCTATTCAAAGGAGTAGAATTTATACATGCATAAGGCTACAACAGGAAGGTAAAATGGTTAAGTTTTGCATAAAGCAGGATATCTTAACCTACAAAGACTAAATTTTGATAAAGCAGTTTAATAAATCAAAGTTGGATTAGAACAGTAAGTAAATGACATAATGTAAACAGTACAGTGCATGAATCCCTCATGCTAAACCAAAAACAGAAACCAGATTTGTAAATCAAAACTTCTATACAGGTGACATCAATTCAAGTTATCGTCCATGACCGTGGACACGGCTATTCGAACAGTTTATACCCTGCAGGGGTGTACATCTTTACCCACACGACTTAGCTAGCCCGTTGCCTTCGGATGCCTCCGAATGATGACATACTTCCTTTGGTATGCCGACCGGGGAAACTAAGATTTGGTATTTTTCAACAAGCTAACACTATTGAGTTGGACCCCCATGTGTGAGCTGATCTCGCTTAAACAACGACTGATAGCATCCGCTAACCGGCACACATGTTGCGTCGATGAATGCCGACTCAAACAATTAAATGCGAACTGGGCTCACTACCCATATTAGGATGCAATCGGCATCTTTAAGGTACGTATATGCTACGGAGCACATATACGCCCTCACCGTTCTAAGAACATCTGATACTGACATACAAGCTCACATGGCATACAACGCAGTCATAAAACCAAAGCATCTATGCCATACAAGGTCAATACACATATTCTTACTTTCCTGTTTCCAACCCAATAGTCTTAACATTTTACTTAACCAAACAACGCTCATACACTGCATGTGGAAATACGTGGGGGACTTGAATTGAATAGTCAGAGTTCGGTCCTTAATTAACCCAGACAAGTCCACCACAATTCCCAATCTCGTGCACAAAAGTACCATCACTAGCTTCCTCTTGTCCAGATCAATTTAAATATGAAACTCATTTCTGACATAAGTAAACTGGACAAAGAGTTCAAAGTAATGTAAATCCATTTAGATTCCCGTGTTTGACAAGGTATGCTTGTCAAACTCTAAAGTTTCTAGACTGCATGTCTAAGCCAAATCTGAAAATATACCTTATAATATACAATACTATGCTAGGGTTGAGTGTATGATTTTAATTAAGGTAATCCATCATGTTAGGTCATAACTAACTACCAATAGATCACAATTTATAGTTTCAGAAAAGTAGCATGCACAGATGTCACTGGATTTGGAAAAACTATTGTATAAAATTTGGGATCAACATGGTGCAAAGAGGATGCTTGCCTTGATAATAATAAACCTCTTGTGCAGGCTCAGGTTGCTCAGAAACAGTGTCAAAAGCCTCAGAAGAACCAGATTCTATAAAAGATAATAAACTCCAATAAACACCAAAGATGACAACTAGTATAAATTAACAGAAAATGCATGATCAATAAAGAAATGCATGATTAACAAGCATGCTTAAGTCACAACTACCTAATAGTGATAATACCCATATTATAATACACAACTTTTAAATAACAGAAACTAGTGTTTAAACCATAGTTGTAGTTTTCAGATTTTGAAAAGAACTGAAAACAGGACAGAGGCAGTTTTCGGGTTAGTTATGAATAGACTAAGTAAAAGATGTTAAATTGAAACTTAGTCTGATGTTTAGAGTGGATAATATCCTAAGCAAACCCTAGTTTAACCCTAGTTGGCCAGATTACAAAAACTACCAAAATTCCAGAAGTTGTCGGTAAAGCGACAATGAAAACGAGGTGATTCTCTGTTACAAGATTAAATAGATGATAAGAAATATCAAGAGACTAACTTATTATGCTACTAAGGCTTAGTTTAGACATACGTAGGATGATATCTTGACAGGAGAAACCCTAGTTTCTTGAAAATGATATGAAAGACCGAAAAGTTAGAGTAACAACTTTTCAGTTTAAAGCAAGTTGAAGCTACTGACATACAGGTGAATGATTCAAATGAGTTTCTAAGGTCCTTAAGGTGCTCAAGATGTCAAACAAAGGTTTTTAGCTTACCAGGATAGGAAAGACACCAAAGATTCTGAAAACCGATGTTGTTCGACAGAGAATAAACTCGTTTAACCTACAAAGGTGTTAAAACCTCGATTGCAAGGTAAAACCGGTGCTTAGAATGGATGGACAATTCGGAGGGCAAGAAACTCCCTTGGACAAAGAATGACGGATGAACGACTCCAGTGGTCAACAATGGCGCAAGACTCAAAAGTTAGGGTTATATATAGATGTTGAGCTACAGGGCAAGGTGGAAGAGTCTAGATTTGATGAGGTGTCCATTTAGGACTAAACATCCAAAAATTAGTTGCATAATCTTTGGATAAATCCTCTCCTCTGCTCAGAGAAATGGCGGCGCACAGAGATAAGGAAGAAGAGGGGCAACATATGACATGTGGGTCCCTTTGTCAGCCACAGTCGCGCGCGCCTCTTAAAAGCTCCAAGAATCGTCGACCGTTCGATCAGATATGGACGGTTGCGATAAATAGAGGGTTAAAAGGTTTTTAATCGGTATCGTTTAATATGGACCGTGCGATTTCAATCGGTCGATCGAGATTTAAACGAAGCTCAAAGGGATCTCGGGACCTACTTTCAAATCTGGACGTTGGATTGGAATCCAACGGTGTAGGATCAAGGATAATCGACTAGAGGGGGTGAATAGGAGGTTTTTAAACTTTTAAACAAATTAACGAGAGAAGCTAATTAATAACTTAGTCTAAACAAATTATACTTCTAGCTAAGCAATACAAGCACAAAGATCAAGCTAGAAATGCAAATGCGAAGAGTAAAGACTAGGAATAACCACAATGAGACAAATGATGTTTTCCGTGGTATCGAAGACTTGCCGGTCTTCACTAGTCCACGTTGAGGAGCTTGAACCAATCAAGCGGCTCCACGTATTAAGCCTTTCCTCGATCACTATTGTTTGTTCTTCCTCCACTCCGGAGATGGTGAACACATAACCACTCACAATATGGGCACCGGGCCTCTTCACAATCTTCTTGAAGAGATCACCGTGCAATCACCGCCAAGCCGTCTAGGAGTTCGGCAAAACTCCAAGAGTAACAAACCAAGATCTTCGCTGCGACACTCAAGTGCAATAGGATCAACTAGAATGATGAATGCACTTTGAATGAGCTCAACAACCTCTCAAAGAGTGAACAAATGAATTTGAGGAGTTGAATGAATGCACAAGGCTCTAAGGATGTTAAATGTAGTCTAGCACACTGCTCTTGTGCAGTGGGGGGGGGGGTATTTATAGCACCCACCAACAAAACGACCGTTGGAGAGTCATACCGAAAAAACACCGAAATGCGGTATGACCGCCAACTAACAAAGTGACGACCGCACCCAAGATCGAGACACGAACGGCTAGAACAGAGGCATTAAAAGTCTCGACATAGCCGTTGAACAACCCTGCGATGCGATCGCCAACTAACTGCGATGCGACCGCAGAACCTCCGTCATACCGCACTGAGGAGCGATGACGACCGAACTCACGTTTTCCGAAAAACCGAGATGACATGTTCTCTGTAAAAATCGCATCGCCATACAAGAATCGAACGACCACGGTCGATCGACGCTTTTCAATATCGTACGACCGATTTTCCCAGAGCTCTAAGTCGAAATGCAACGGTTCGGTTTTATACAATCGTCAATCGAAAACGGAACGACCGCAGGTCGTCATACGACCGTTTTCAATATCGGCACGACCGATTTTCCCAGAGAGCTCTTAGTCAGAAATGCAACTGTTCTGGTTTTATACAACCGTCAACTAAAACACGGAACGACCGCAATGCGGTAGTACCGCTCTGAGAGCCGGTTGTACCGCATTAGTGCCTGGTTGGCTGAGGAGTTCATAAATCGGTAGAACCGCCAAGTGACATGCGGTCATACCGCACCAAACGGTACAACCGCCCGAGAGACGTCGGTATGACCGATTTTTGACACTCATCTCAAAGGCTTTTGGAAAACAAAACCAGATGTATGCATGATCCTAAATTGATCCATATTGCACAAGATCATGTATTCAAGGTACTAGTCATGATCCCTCTTAATAGTACGACGTTTATCCTAAAATCCGGTCTTCCAACCTTTTCTTCTAAGACCGGTAAAATACAAAGAGATCACTGTCTACTTGTACTTGTCTTCAATCAAGTAAATCTTTATTTACCCTGCATGCTTTTTATCCTTGAACCCACCAAGAGGTCTTAACCTTGTAACTACTCAATAAACACATTAGTCCAATAATCACATATAATCATTAATTACCAAAACACGATTTTAGGGGCCTAGATACTTTCAATCTCCCCCTTTTTAGTAATTGATGACAACATAACCAAAGAGTGAGAAAGATTTTGAAGACAAATAAAAGAAGCTCCCCCTAAACTTGTGCATAGGGGAAAGAAGTAATTTTGTAAGCACAAGTAAGGATAATTAACATTTAGCATTTAGCGGAGTTCCTTTTAGCAGAAATGAACTTGAGAGAAAAAAAAAATAACAACAAGTATCAAGAGATCAAGTTCACATCTTATAAGTAAGATAGTTCAAGTCTTGATCATAAAGCATAAGTCATTACAAACGATATAAATAGCATAACCCAAAATCTAATTCCTTCCTAAAGAGCCTTCTCACAACTTCCTCCTTCTCCCTTTGGCAACAACTACCAAAAACACTAGCTCGAGGCTTGGGTCCCGAGGGTCGAATCTGTGGAGTGGTGGCTGAATCGAAGAGAAACTCGATGCCGGCACAGGTGGAGGTCTGGAGCCGGGTCCTCTGGGATGGAGGAACAGCACCTTGGAGGCAATCAAGAGGTAGAGGCTCTGAGGGATGTCTGAGAAGAGAATGGAGGTGGACGACGAGAGAACCCGAGGAGTCCTCAAAATCTCTTCTAAGTCATTAAAACCTTCCATCATAGCTGCCATCCTGTTATGAGTTTCATCAAAGAAATCATTCTGAGTTGCTTCTAAGTGAGCCAGCTTTGAGCGAGTCTCATTTTGAAATTCCAATTGAGCCGTCTTCATTGCTTCTAAATTGCTAAGGATCAACTGCTGATTTTGAAGAATCTGATTAAGTGTACCTTCAAGCAGAGCGGTAGTCGCTGCAGGACCTCACCCACATTTTCCTCAACCTCAACACGACGAGGAGGAAGACCATCCCTAGGTCGATAAGACTTGTGAGGTGATCCCAAACCACCATGGTATTCAATTTTCTTCAGAATCAATGTCATGATATAGGGAGCATAATATATTCTCTTAATTCTATCATTCTTGGAAGATACTATACCTTGGAGAATAACATCCACAACATCAAATTTTATTCCTCTCATAATATGATCAATAATATTCCAAACATGTCCTCTGACTGTATCAAAATTACCACTCTTGGGATAAAAAGTGTGATTAATAATTACATTGACCATGCTAGGTTCTCGCTTAAGTCCGAATAGTGCCTAGCTTATACTTGGCGTATGTCATAATAATCAACCCAGTGGAGTAAGCAAAGTGGACTATCAAATATCTTCTCCCAAGAACCGGATTGAATCCTCAAAACTCTCTCAAATTCTTCTTTAGTGCTCTCCACATATCTCGTAACAGATATCCATCCGATCAAGTCAAATCTGCGGAGACATGCACGTGGCATAAAGCGCTGATCAACTCATCATCATAGTTCGTTTAAATGCCACAAGGTCATGAAGCCCCACTCTATGAAAGAGCCGATAAACACCATCAGAATCGCCAAGTTGTTCAAGTGAACCCACTTAATCCACTTGTGATCAGTAAAATTTCGTGGACGCCCATAAATCGCTCATAGACTTGTTCTTGAAACACGTGTGAAACCTTGGATTTACCGAATCGATGCCGAAAGATATTGGTTCACATGTCGCTGATTGCATACTCATCGGATGAGAGCAATCTCAAGTCCGTGGGAGGATCCGAGGTGTTCCCAAATCATCGTTCGAGCATTTTCTTGATTCGACTTAGTCCGAGAATCTGTTTCGCAAGAGATTGACTTTCTTGATGTCGGACAAGGGATCTTCCTCTCTTTGGTCTTTTGCCTTTCCCTTTGCCTCGAGTTGGTTTTGAACTCGAGCAAGAGAGTAACGTGCTCCTTGAGGTTGAGATGAAGATCCCCCCCCCTTGGAGGTCCAACCGATTTTCGAGTTATGATTCGAGTCCGAGGCATCTACCCCGAGGTAGGAAAAGATTACAAGAAGTTTAAGGAAACACATATGACGAATTAAGTGAAATAGAAATGAATTTCATTTTTTGTCGGGACAATCGGTCATACTGCAGATATATCTGATCCGATGCGATCGCATTGCATTGTTGTACTGCGCCCAAGAGAAGGTTGCACCGATTTCCCGATCGAGTTCTAGGTCAAGCATTAAAACAGGATTTTTGATGATTTTTCGTGGAGTGAATCCACGGTATAGATGCGCAAGCATCACTAGACATCAATTATGCACAAATGCTTGACTAGAAACTAAGAAATCATCTACATTTCGTTCAACCCTAAAAATTGTCTCCTTGAACTGAAATCTTGCGGTAAAACTTCAATCAAAAGAGGTTTTACCTGGAGAGATTGAGGAGATGACCTCAAGGGAGGCAAGGAAGAGCAGGATAGCAAGGAATCGTCGGAGGAAGAGAGGATTTGGGCGTGTTCTTCGCGGCCGGAATGAGAGAGAGGAACGAGTGCAAGAAGGCGGTAGGGATGCGGATGAACATTGAAGGAACAAAGGACCCCTCTAAAAGGACAGCCGGTCGGACCGTGAACAACCCACCGGTCGTACCGCAATGCGGTAGAACCGTAATTATAAAGTCGGTCGTACCGAGACACGGTCATACCGCATATATAACGTCGGTTGTTCCGATTTTTCTGGGACTTCAAGAACCAGTCCTGGATTTCTTTGAGATTTAGAAGGATTTGCAAATGATCCTTAGTTTTGCACTCAAATAAATATTAATAAGGATCATTATGCATAGACTAATGTCATTAGAGAATATAGTTTTATAAGCATAGATATTTTTCAATAAACTTTTCGAAAATATTTTTATAAAAATATCTCAAACAACACCAATTCGAACACAAAGCATGAGGCAAAAGTTTCAACCAATATTCGAATAATCTATGACATTTAATTCATTCCTCAATTTGCAAAAACGGCATTCATCTAATGGTTTGGTGAAAATGTCCGCTAATTGATCTTCGGTTCGAATGTGGCTAATTTCAATATCTCCTTTGCCCACATGATCTCTTAGGAAATGGTGGCGTATATCTATATGCTTGGTTCTTGAGTGTTGGACCGGATTATTTGCTATTTTAACCGCACTTTCATTATCACATAAAAGAGGCATATTATCAATTTTAATTCCGTAATCCATCAAGGTTTGCCTCATCCAAAGTAATTGAGCACAACAACTACCCGCGGAAACATATTCGGCTTCGGCGGTGGATAAAGCTACGGAATTTTGTTTCTTGGATGACCATGAAACTAAGGATCTTCCTAAGAATTGACAACTCCCCGAGGTGCTTTTTCTATCCACTTTGCAACCCGCATAATCGGAGTCCGAGTATCCAATTAAATCAAACTTAGCACCTTTAGGAAACCATAAGCCAATGCTAGAGGAATACTTTAAATATCTTAGTATTCTTTTTACGTCCATTAAATGACATTCTTTTGGAGATGCTTGAAACCGTGCACACATGCAAACACTAAACATGATATCGGGCCTAGATGCGGTGAGATAAAGCAAACTACCAATCATAGACCTATAGAGCTTTAAATCTACCGATTTACCTCCCTCATTTAGGTCGAGGTGACCGTTGGTTGCCATGGGAGTTTTGATAGGTTTTGCATCCTCCATGCCAAATCTCTTGATCAAGTCCTTTGCATACTTTGTTTGGCTTATGAATGTTCCATCTTTGAGTTGCTTGATTTGAAGTCCAAGAAAATAGCTAAGTTCTCCAATCATGGACATTTCAAATTCCCTAGACATCATATCACCAAATTCTTTGCAAAAGTTTTGATTAGTAGAACCAAATATGATATCATCCACATAAATTTTACATACAAAGAAGTCATCATCTAAAACTTTAGTGAATAATGTTGAATCAATTTTCCCGATTTTAAATCCTTTTGAAACTAGAAAGTCTCTAAGGCGTTCATACCAAGCTCTAGGAGCTTGTTTAAGACCATAGAGCGCCTTGGAGAGTTTATAGACATGATTAGGATTCTTAGGATCTTCAAAACCGGGTGGTTGTTCAACAAACACAAGTTCGGATATTTCACCATTTAAGAAGGCACTTTTGACATCCATTTGAAATAATTTAATATCAAAGCAAGATGCAAAAGCAAGTAATATACGAATTGACTCAAGTCTAGCTACGGGAGCAAAAGTTTCACCAAAATCCAAACCTTCGACTTGAGAGAAACCTTGTGCAACCAATCTTGCTTTGTTTCTTATAACCATACCATTTTCGTCTTGCTTGTTTCTAAATACCCATTTTGTACCGATGACATTGTGTTCTTTGGGTCTATCCACTAATGTCCACACTTCGTTTCGAATGAAATTATTTAGCTCTTCATGCATTGCAATCATCCAATCCGGATCTTGAAGTGCTTCATCTATATTCTTTGGCTCAAGAGAAGAGACAAAAGAGTAATGTTCACAAAATGAAGCAACACGAGATCGAGTTAGAACACCCTTACTTACATCACCCAATATTTGATCTATTGGATGGTCTTTTGCAATCGCATTGTGGATTTTAGAGGTAGGTTGGATGGTTGATCATCTCCATTATTGTTTTCTTCAACTTGAATTTGACTTGTTGTGGAAGAGGTAGTAGGTTCAACTTGAATAGAAGATGACGGTTCATCTTTCGGTTTGATGTCGCCAATTTGCATATTTTCCATAGCCTTTCTTAACAATTCATCACCTACATCATCCAAATTCTCATGCCCTTCTTGGGAGCCGTTAGTTTCATCAAATTGAACATCGTGTCTTTCCTCGACTAAACCGGAGTTTTGATTAAAGACACGATATGCTTTGCTATTTGAGGAGTAACCAAGCAAGAAACCAACATCGCACCGACTTGCAAATTTTGAAAGACGAACACCCTTTTTCAAAATGTAACATTTGCAACCAAAGACACGAAAATAAGAGATGTTCGGTTTTCTTCCGACAAGGAGTTCATAAGAAGTCTTTTTCAAAAGGCGATGCAAATAGAGACGATTTATGGCATGACAAGCGGTGTTGATTGCTTCGCCAAAAACTATCTAAGTATTATATTCATCAAGTATTGTCCTAGTCATTTCAATTAATGTACGATTTTCCTTTCTACAACTCCATTTTGCTCGAGTGTAAGTTGTGGAAAGTTCGTGCTTTATTCCAAGTTCATCACAAAAGTATTCAACTTTAGTATTTTTGAACTCGGAACCATTATCACTACGGATTTTCTTTATTTTGAAATCAAATTCATTTTGAGCCCGTTTAGCAAAGCTTTTGAAAATTCCGGAGGTTTCGCTCTTGTCATCTAGAAAGAACACCCATGAATATCTAGAGTGATCATCTACGATAACTAAACAATAGCTATTTCCCCCGATACTCTTATAGGTTGTTGGCCCAAACAAATCCATATGTAAGAGTTCAATGGTCTAGAGGTTGACATGATACTTTTGGAAGGGTGAGAGCTTGCGACTTGTTTACCGGCTTGACAAGCACTACAAAGTTTATTTTTCTCAAACTTCACATCTTTCAAGCCAACAACTAGATCATGTTTGAAAAGCTTTTTAAGTTGAATCATGCCAACATGAGCTAGCCTTCTATGCCAAAGCCAACCCAAAGAAGTTTTTGCAATTAAACAAGTTTGTAAGCAAGAAGCATTTGAGGAAAAATCAACCAAGTAAAGATTTCCAAATCTAAAGCCTTTGAAAACTAAAGCATTATCCTTTACACTTGAAATTGACACACCTTCATTTGAGAAGGAGCAAATTAAATTAAGATCACATATTTGAGCAACGGATAATAAATTGAAATTAAGTGATTCAACTAAAGATACATTTCAAATGGAAAGGTCATTTGAGATAGCAATTTTACCCAATCCTATTACCTTTCCTTTACTATTATCTCCAAAAGTGATCTTGTCGCTTCCTTTTACGTTCTCGAATGTGGTGAACATTTTCCTATCACCGGTCATGTGTTGAGTGCATCCACTATCAAGCACCCAATGTTTTCCACCGGTCTTGTAGTTCACCTACAAAACAAGAATCAAGTTCTTTTAGGTACCCAAATTTGTTTGGGTCCTTGGAGGTTAGTGACCAAGACTTTAGGCACCCAAATAGCATTCTTTTTAGCGCCTAAAATCGAAGTGCCAATAAATCTTGCAATTATTTTACCATCAATGGATTTCTTAAGCATGTAGCAAGAGTCATAAATGCCGTAGGATTTTGCATTAGTATTTAAACAAGCATTTGACATGTGTCCTACCTTACCACATTTATTGCAATATTTACCATTTTGCTTAATAAACCTTGGAGGCTTGTTTACCGGTTTCTTACCTTTCTTGGGCACATACCCAAATCCTTCCTTATTGAATGAGCACCTTTGATCACTCAATAACTTGTCAAGGGTTGATTTACCCTTGAAGCATCTTTCCAAGCTCTTACTTAGCTTGGTGACTTGCTCTTTTAGCTCATGATTTTCAACAATTAGCAAAGGGTTGCACGTATTATTTATGCCAATAATTGAATCATCATTTGAGCAACGAGATATGGATAGCAAGTCATCACAAGAGGTAGATATACTAGATATGGTTTTAGCATTTGACATATTTTCTACCCTTGGCATCTCATTCATTAAATCACAAGTAATACCAATATTTGAATGAGATTTTTCTATATCTTTTAGGAGAAAAGAATCATGAGCTTCCTTTAGCTCCTCATAAGAGTCTTTTAGAGAAATAAACTCTTTCTTTAAGACTTTAAATTTTGATTTCTCTTTTCCAATATATTCATTTAAATCTTCAACCATGTCCATTAATTCATCATATGAAGGAGCATCATTATCAATAGATTTTACCTTATCTCCTTTTGCCATAAGGCATGTAGGAGACGTGAAGAGTGACGGAGTTTCCTTTATGGCGATGCCGACAAGTTCTCTTTTCTTAGGAGACTCTTCATCACTTGATTCGGAGTCGGAATCCGAATATTCTTCGTCGGAATCCCACTCTCCAATGTGAGCTTCATTTTTGCCCCCTTTGTGAAGCCTTTTGAAAAGCTTCCTCTTTCCATCGAATTCCTTCTTCTTTAATGGTTTATCTTTGTCATCCTTCTTGTTGGGGCAATTTGAGATTATGTGCCCCTTTTCATCACAACCATAACAACGAATGTTGCTATAGCGCTTGTTGTCGCTTGAGGATTGCCCTTTCTTGTACTTGTTGAAATTGAAGTTTCGATGTGGGCGTCTTCTCATGAATTTCTTCATTTTCCTCACAAGAAGAGCGTACTCCTCATCCGAGTCTTCTTCTTCATCCTCATCATCACTTGATTCCGTTTTAGCTTTGAAAGCGGTAATTTTCTTCTTGGATGAAGATGATTCCAATAGCTCTTCCTTGTCCTTCTTATATAGCTCGTTAGTGATGAGGTTGCCCAAAAGTCCGGTTGGTGTCATTCTTGGCAACTCGGGAGAGTTGAGAAATAATGTCACCAACGTCTCATATTTATCCGGGAGGGCCCTAAGCATTTTGCGCACAACATCAACATCAAGAAGATTAGTATCAAGACCTTTGAGTTCATTTATAATGTTGTTTAGTCTTGAATACATCTCGGTGATGTTTTCATTTGACAACATTATAAATGTCTCATATTTAATCCGAAGCCTATGTAATTTGGCTTCTTTGACCGTGGATGTGCCCTCATGTATTTCGGAGAGGGTAGTCCAAATAGCATGAGCGGTTTCCAAATTGCTCACCCTATTGAACTCATCCGCGTTCAACGCACCAAAGAGAGCATTCATAGCTTGAGCATCTAAATGAGCATTACGTTCATCTTGAGCCATGGCATTTATAGGATCAAGAGACATAGCATAACCCTCATTTACAATTTTCCATATGTTCGGACTCATGGCCTTTAAGAAGATGGACATTCTAATTTTCCAATAAGAATAATTTGAGCCATCAAATAAAGGAGCTTTTCCTATATGCATACCCTCACTAGCCATCCTTTCTCTCTTAGACGATGAAGTCTAATAAATTGAGAGACCAAGCTCTGATACCACTTATAGGATCAAGGATAACCGACTAGAGGGGGTGAATAGGAGGTTTTTAAACTTTTAAACAAATTAACGAGAGAAGCTAATTAATAACTTAGTCTAAACAAATTATACTTCTAGCTAAGCAATACAAGCACAAAGATCAAGCTAGAAATGCAAATGCGGAAGAGTAAAGACTAGGAATAACCACAATGAGACAGCGATGTTTTCCCGTGGTATCGAAGACTTGCCGGTCTTCACTAGTCCACGTTGAGGGAGCTTGAACCAATCAAGCCGGCTCCACGTATTAAGCCTTTCCTCGATCACTATTGGTTGTTCTTCCTCCACTCCGGAGATGGTGAACACCTAACCACTTACAATATGGGCACCGGGCCTCTTCACAATCTTCTTGAAGAGATCACCGTGCATTCACCGCCAAGCCGTCTAGGAGTTCGGCAAAACTCCAAGAGTAACAAACCAAGATCTTCGCTTGACGACACTCAAGTGCAATAGGATCAACTAGAATGATGAATGCACTTTGAATGAGCTCAACAACCTCTCAAAGAGTGAACAAATGAATTTGAGGAGTTGAATGAATGCACAAGGCTCTAAGGATGTTAAATGTAGTCTAGCACACTGCCCTTGTGCGGTTGGGGGTATTTATAGCACCCACCAACAAAAACGACCGTTGGAGAGTCATACCAGAAAAAACACCGAAATGCGGTATGACCGCCAACTAATGTGCGGTACGACCGCACCCAAGACTGAGCACAGTAACGGCTAGAACAGAGGCATTAAAAGGCTCTGACATAGCCGTTGAACAACCCTTGCGGTACGACCGCCAACTAACTTGCGGTACGACCGCAACCTCCGGTCATACCGCACGGAGGAGCGGTACGACCGAACTAAGGGTTTTCCAGAAAAACCGAGATGACATGCTCTCTGTAAAAATCGTACCGCCATACAAGAATCGGAACGACCGCAGATCGGTACGACCGCTTTTCAATATCGGTACGACCGATTTTCCCAGAGAGCTCTAAGTCAGAAATGCAACGGTTACGGTTTTATACAACCGTCAAGCGAAAAAGCGGAACGACCGCGGTCGCATGCACCGATTTTCCCAGAGCTCTTAGTCGTAAATGCAAGCGCTCGGTTTTATACAACCGTCAACTAAAACACGGAACGACCGCAATGCGTAGTACCGCTCGAGAGCGGTTGTACCGCATTAGCGCTGGTTGGTGAGGAGTTCATAAATCGGTAGAACCGCCAAGTGACATGCGGTCATCGCACCAAACGGTACAACCGCTTAGAGAGACGTCGGTATGACCGATTTTGACACTCATCTCAAAGGCTTTTGGAAAACAAAACCAGATGTATGCATGATCCTAAATTGATCCATATTGCACAAGATCATGTATTCAAGGTATTAGTCATGATCCCTCTTAATAGTACGACGTTTATCCTAAAATCCGGTCTTCCAACCTTTTCTTCTAAGACCGGTAAAATACAAAGAGATCACTGTCTACTTGTACTTGTCTTCAATCAAGTAAATCTTTATTTACCCTGCATGCTTTTTATCCTTGAAACCACCAAGAGGTCTTAACCTTGTAACTACTCAATAAACACATTAGTCCAATAATCACATATAATCATTAATTACCAAAACACAATTTTAGGGGCCTAGATACTTTCAAACGGTCAAATAAAAGAAATACACGTCACCCCTTTAGATGCGATGACGCGGCGCCGTTAGATGGGCTTTCTACGGTCTGGATCGGCGCAGGATCTGGATGGTCCGAATGCATACACCGACCTGGACCCTACGATTAAGATCCAACGGTGGGGGTTGGGGCACACACGTGGACAGCTCGCGTAGCGTCGTAGCCTCGCCCGTTCGATTGAAGATCGACGGCTCATAGTACGCGAGGAGGTTAGACTCGCGCCGGCGCGTGACAGAGCGGACGGTTGACTGGGTTGGACCCAACCGCATGGGATCGAGTCGCACAAGATACTAGGTCTTGAGTTCAGGCAGATTAGTTGACCACCCTATTCAAATGCTCAAAGGGTTGACTGGCTTTCAAAATAGCAAATAAATTTGTAAAATCATGAAATTTTACTGGAGGCTCTTTGGGATGATATATTTCCCAAATAAATTCTAAAACTTATATTATCACTTTGTAAAATACAAAACTAATTATCTTAGCCCGAAAATGTTTATTTAAAAGCAAACATTTTTCTCCAAGCCAAAATAATTTCTAAAAATTCAACAAAAATTATTTTTGGTCAAGATAATTTATTTAGACTTTAATGAAAACACTTTCCAGTCATAATACAAGGTTTATCTTGTATTTCCTTTGAGATTTCAAATGAGCTTTTGGATTTTGGCTAAAAAGGAAAGTTTTAGTTGGTAACAACAATTCCAAACTGTTAATTATGAACAGTAATGTCATGAACAGTGTCTCATTACTGTTTATAAAATTGGGGCTGTTACATTGACCCTCTGACGTACTCATTCACGCAATGACGGCAGAGGCCCGGTGACGCGAGTGCAAACCTAAGAGGGACGTCATTAGATTTCCCTTTATGTAATTTTTTTTCATTATGCTAACTGTTGTTATGACATCTTTTGAATATGAGTAATATGGCCGCTTTCTTTGACGATCCAACTGCTCGCAACGACGTGACAAAGCGAGCTAGGTTTCTTGGCGATGCGACAACACGGACGCCGACGAGTCTTAAAGGTCGCTCCGTCTTGTAGCATCGCCCTTGAAAGGTAGCTTTTCAGGACGATGTGACCGCACGGGCTAGCTTTTCAGGAAGATGTGACCACACGGGCTAGCTTTTCAGGACGATGGCACCAGAGTAGCCAGCTTTTCAAGACGATGTGACCACACGGGCTAGCTTTTCAGGACGATGGCACCGAGTAGCGGCTTTTCGGGACGATGTGACCACACAGGCTAGCTTTTCAGACGATGGCACGAGTAGCGACTTTCCAGACGATGTGACCACACGGGCTAGCGTTTCAGGACGATGGCACCAGAGTAGCCAGCTTTTCAGGACGATGTGAGCACACGGGCTAGCTTTTCAGGATGATGTGACAACACGGCCTAGTTTATTACGACGATGGCACGAGAGGCCCGGCAACGGCTCCATCCCCTCCAGCTATAAATACAGCGTAACTCGTCCAACTAGTCCACAACAGCACCACAAAAGTAGAAAACATGGACAAAGAGAAGGAATGGGAGAAAATCCGCAAGCTTTTGAAGGACTGGGTGTCTCCCCATGAGACCACCGCTCGCTATCGCAAGCTTTTGAAGGAATGGGAGCGAAAGAGGGCCATCGCGGCGAGAGCCAAGGCGCAAGGCGAGGAGTACAACGCCGAGCTGGCCCGCAAGGGTAAATGGCCACGTTCGACTCAGTAGTTCTACCATATTCCTCCACATGTCCCATGTATTTCAATATCCCGAAAGGCATGCGTGTACCGTCCTCGGTTCGTTGTCCTGCGTGCCATGTAATCCCCTTGTCGGATGAAATGTCGTGTGGTTATCGTTGCGTCATTTCCCCAAAGTTCTCCAACGGAGTTGTGTAGAGATTCCCGAACGCATTTCAATATCACCTGCGTTGGTACGTACGAACCATTAATCCCTCAATTGTCCTCCAAAAAATATTCTAACAATGCACAACAACAAATAGCGGGCGAACAATTTGGATAAATTAATCCTCGTCACCGCTTGAACCGCTAGTTCTTTGGTTCACGTATGTATCGCTGATTCGATCGGCGACAGAAGGTATCGCCAGTTCAACTGGCGACAGGAAGGTATCGCCGATTAAACTGGTGACAGGCCCCTGACCTCTACAAAATCCTCTTGCAACCGTCGAAATTCCACACAGGACTCAGTCTTACTCAACTAAAAATAGAAGGACACAACAGAGAGGAGGAGGAGAAAAGCTAGCGAAGCGCTGTTCGTCCAGTTGCCCACCCCTCGGGTAATTTTCTTAACAGAATGGATTACATGATTCTTGATGTGCTGTTACGTAGTGAAGTCCGTTTTACATATTTTTTTGTGGGATATTCGGTTGCACATATGTAGTTCATCGTGTAAATGTTCTTCCCACTGCAGTACGTCAAATATGTCCGACGTCGTCAATTTCAAAATTTACTACGGCCGAGGGACTATTATGGAGGGTCCCGAGGGAATTGATTTGAGTTATTTCCAGTCCGCGGACGTGCCCCTACCAAGACCTGACCAACGCACAATAGGCGCTGTGATGCGGTGGTTGTTCCACACGTTCCAAGTGGACCGTGATGTCTCACGATCGACATTGAGTCGCCCGCCCCGGCGGGACGGCCACGTATTGGGAGTTAGTGCAACTAAAGGGAACAAATTCATGGCGGTCGTATGTACGCATGGCGAGGGAGAGGGGATGGAAATTGGTCCTTCTGGTCCAGGCGTTTGCAAAATCCACTCCTGCATCTGCGTCAGAACAAGTAGGAGTTGCTGACACCGACGAAGAAATAGGTGACTCCTGCGCGCCGCACACAATGGCAGAAGGGCAAGAGGTTGCTGATGTCGCCGAGTTACCTCATTCAGTGAGACATACTAGTGGGCTTGCTGACGAGGGGGAGGAGCTGGAAGACCTAGTGGAAATGATGGAGCTCGAAGACCAAGATTACATGGCGTTGTCCGAAGATGAAGGTTCTGATGATGACGATGATGCGGACCAGCAGGCGGTTCCATCCGAATGGAACACATACCAGTTCGAGAACCTCGTCGTCAACGAAGGCTCCCATGTACCATGGGAGTACGACGAGCGAGGTCGGACTAGGAGCTACGTACAAATGCAAGGAGGCGTGCAAGATGCGGTCAAATCGGGCATTGTCGGTTCGACGCACATTCACCGTCGTCAAGTCTACCCCAAGATGCTACGACGTCAAGTGCGGCATAGAGGATGCCCTTGGCGCGGCACGCATTTCACCAAGTGGGACACCTCATCGAAGTGCTCCATAGTGGTCCTCACATGCGTCGTCATTGAAGTCGGCAGCCCCACCGGAACTCGTCATCGAGCTTCATTGCCAATCTCATGTACGGTGAGATCGTGGATAACCTAGATTTTGAGCCACGATCCATCATTCGGGCCATTGAGGTAAGGTTCGAGACACTATCGCCTATGCCAAGGCTTGGAGGGCAAAAGCGAAGGCATTGGAATCAAGGTTCGCGACGCTCGAGGATTCCTACCACAACCTCCTGGGCAACTCCGAGTCATACAAGACAGAATCCGGCACTCATATCGACATTCAAGACACCACGCATCCGGTGGCCTAATAAGAGGGTACTACAATGAGCATTCTTCGCGTTTGGTCCATGCATCAATGCATTAAAGATCGTCGTCCAATCTTGTGTATCGATGGCACATTCTCGATCGGCGGTACAAGGGTCGACATCGACCGCAATAGCGACGGACGGAAACAATCAAGTTCTTCCGTGGCATTCGCTTTCGTTGAAAGCGAGAACATGGATAGTCGGGTCGTGGTTCCCGAAGAATGTGAGGATTTACATTTGTGCAGACCGTCCCAACGTATGCCTCATACATGACCAAGACGCGAGCTGCTGCGTGCAATAACACAACTACAACGAGGAGAGAACGTTCCACTTCCATGGCCGGATCTACAGAGCGGGTGGTGCATGAGACACGGATGCAAACTTCTATAGCGATTCGTAACAAGGACTTGATGAACATGTTCAGCGCTGTGCAACCGAAACAGCGGCGTAAGTTCGACACACTGAAGATTCGGACGACCGGACCCAAACCCCGAAGGGAGGCATCGACAAGGGCGCCCCAAGCGCCGACCGAGCCCCAAGCATTGCCACGGCTACACGACGCTCCTAGTGTCACGAGGCGACGAGGGCACACGGGTCAAATGCTTCTCGATGGATTGAGCACGAGCACGAGGAGAAGTGGTCGCCGCCGCATGACGTGGGTGGTGCTCGATATGGTATCATGACAACCAACCTAGCCGAGGTCTACAACTGGGTCATGCGCGGCGCGGTGCCTCCCTTTGGTTGGTATTGTGGAGGCAATTCTCGCGGTACCACAAACTACTTTGTTAACAGATGCAAGCAATGCGTCGCTCACCATGGCAAATGATGAGTACTCTACTCCGCCATGATCACCGCATACATGGAGGAGAAGAGCAAGAAGGGTGAGATGCAGGGCATTCAAGATGGGCACGAGGAGCTTCGCCGAGATAATGTGCGAGATAAAGGCGTCGCGGGACTAACCGCGAGAGGATCACCCATGAGTGCACGCTACGCCGCGATAGTTGCGTATGCACTTGTAACAAGCCCTTCTTACGCATAGGCCTGCTCCCATGTCATGACCGCTTTGTTTGACGGTGGCGCAAACATCTCGGTCGATACCTCTCTCACTATTTCACCAAGGAGGCGGTGATGCAAACATGGAGTGGAGAGATGTATGGTTACGCCGTTGTTGGCCATTTCATCGCCATCCATCCCGGAGTAACTAATGCGGGCGGGACATTGCTAGGCTCAAGGAAAGGTTGGCCGGCGATGTGCGACGCGATCAGAACGATATGGACGCGGCGGCGGACGTCGCACGAAGAAGTGCTCCATTTGCGAGGAGTCAGGCACACCTTCAAGACATGCGCCACGCGAAATACTCGAGACCAAGGAGACATCGGCATTCGGACGTCACCACGGGGACCTCATCCAGGTGCCGACTAGAGCGATCCACATGGAGACGTTGACGTCGCGACCACGACAAAAATATTATTATCAATGTTGTCAATTATCATTTTAGTTAAGTGTTATGACGTTCTTCTGCAAGTTCCGTAATATCAGAGTGTATGAATTCCCGAGCGAGTGGCAATATCACTTATCTTCCTTTTTACGAATCGTTCATACCTCAAACGTCCTCGCTAAATTCTCCGAAAATTAACCGTAGTAGAACAACATACGATGATGATAAAATGTTATTACGAGTCCAACACATTTCGTACCGTTTAATTTTTATGAAAATCACAAACTGCCTAAGTGAAATAGGAAAAATAAGGGTTGGGGAATGGCAATATCACTTATCTTCCTTTTTACGAATCGTTCATACCTCAAACGTCATCACTAAATTCTTCAAAAATTAACCGTAGTAGAACAACATACGATGATGATAAAATGTTATTACGAGTCTAATGATTTCGCATCGCTTAAAATTTATGAAAATCACAAACCGCCTAAGTGAAATAGGAAAATAAGGGTTGGGAATGAATCGCCAGCTCAATCGGCGATAGGCCTGTCGCCGATTCAATCGGCGATTCATTCTGTCGCCGATTGAATCGGCGATTCATTCCTCAACTAGCGACTGAGGCGGGACAGAGTCTCGCCGCCGATTGAATCGGCGATTCATTCTCGCCGCGATTCAAGCGGCAATAGAGATACATTTTTGTAATTTTTTTAATCGACTATTTATTTTTGTAAATATCTTTAAAAATAATAATATTTTTTTAAAAAATTCCATGTTTCGGTGTTTCGCGATCAAGATCTAGCCACTAGAACGAGCGAGGCCGAGAGAGACAGACAGCATCCCGGGTCCCACCGTACAGTGGAACAGAAGAAAACCACCCGGATCCTGCGGCCCCTCCTCACCCCCTCCACTTCCGACTTCCCCGATCTCCCCATCCCGACCCCGATCCGCCCAAACACCTCTCACCGACGCGAGCACGACAGCGCCGGCGCGGCAGGCGAGATCCGGGAAGCCCCCCGCGCCCACCATCCCGCATGGCTTTGGGCCGCGTATAGGCAGGCAGATCCAGATCCGGCGAGCGAGATCCCACCGCGCTGCGCGCCGATGGCGGGCGCGGTGTCGGCGCTGTTCCTGCTGGACATCAAGGGCCGCGTCCTCGTCTGGCGCGACTACCGCGGCGACGTCTCCGCCCTCCAGGCCGAGCGCTTCTTCACCAAGCTCCTTGACAAGGAGGTAACCGACCCAACCCTCGCGCTTGCCTGCCCCCTCCTCTGCTCCTAAGACTGCGCAACGCGTGGCGGGCCTTGGCACTAAGTTTTTGCTGTGAATGGACAGGACGATGCGGAGGCGCACTCGCCGGTGGTCTACGACGACGCCGGCGTCACCTACATGTTCATCCAGCACAACAACGTCTTCCTCCTCACAGCCTCCCGCCAGAACTGCAACGCCTCCAGCATCCTCCTCTTCCTCCACCGTGTCGTCGATGTACGTACGCCTCCTTGTTTGCAAAGAGATACATATGGCATTTTAGCGTCCGGTCTGTTCATGCGGTTTGTGCGTGAGTGCAGGTGTTCAAGCACTATTTCGAGGAGTTGGAGGAGGAGTCGCTGAGGGATAATTTTGTCGTAGTGGTAAGCCAATGTTTGCGAGTGGTTTAGCTTTGCTGGAATTGTTGGGATCTGATACAAGGGGATGTCCACTTTTTGTGTATGTAGTATGAGTTGCTTGACGAAATGATGGATTTTGGTTACCCACAATACACTGAGGCGAAGATCTTGAGTGAGTTCATTAAGACAGACGCATACAGGATGGAGGTCTCACAGAGGCCACCCATGGCTGTGACAAATGCCGTTTCATGGCGGAGTGAGGGGATTCGGTACAAGAAGAATGAAGTAAGTTGATTTATTCGTTGCTTGCTCGCTCTCTTAATGCGGACAGCTTTGTGATGGTATTTGACAAACTATCAAACCTATGTTTTCCCAGGTTTTCTTGGATGTAGTGGAGAGTGTTAACATTCTCGTTAACAGCAATGGGCAAATTGTGAGATCGGATGTTGTTGGTGCACTGAAGATGCGTGCATATTTGAGGTGAGTTTGCAATGCCATTTGTGGAATTAGCAGTATGATAGTATGAAGTGCTTCTAGTGAGGAGTTCAATGCAGAATCACATTACTAAAGAGTAAAGACAGTTAATTATGGGATCTCACTGATAAATGAAGTACCTAACCTATGTTTATGCCCTTTTAGAGGACTGTTAATTAGACAGGCGAACAATTTGAGTGGTGACCTAAGTCTAGTGCCTATTTGTTTTGTAGATTGTAGCAGATTTGTTAGCTGTCTTTGGGGTGTTATGGGCAAATATGGTTCTGAGACTGTATGCTGTATGTTGCACATGGGCTTTTGATGTTCACTTCGGGATCCATAGGTTACTCTAGCCATGTAGTAGACTTCAATGAACAAAACACGTGTAAAACCTATAAGTGGAAGATGTTACATGTCCAACATTACTAGATTGTATTCCAGTTAGTGTTACTTGGTTGGTAATATGCTCAATCTTTCTCATTGATAGCTCCTGTATTTAACATGCATTTCTATTTCATCTTTATCATGACTTATGGATTTCTTGTTTTTGATATTTATTATTTATGGAACCTGGTACAATTTCATTTCTGTAACTGCAAGACATAGTGCTTCATTTTGTTTCTTTTTTCCTCTTCAGTCTTGAAAGCTTGCGGAAAGTGTTTTATTCTAGAAGGCTCTTCATCTTTATTTTGGTTTTTGTTCTACTTGAGCAATTTGATGTGGCATAAGTGATAAGTCTTGTACTGAATCATTAAAATTCACTGAATGTCTTTTGGGCTAGAACATTTTCATGCCATCTATCTTAAAACTGGAATTTATTTAAACTTGAATTGTTTTTATGCGATGTTTCGTTGTCGAGACTATCGTTTGAGCAATGCTGTACTTAGCATGCAGTATTAGCTTTGGTAATTCCCAGCTATACTTAAGCTGCAAATGTTTCCTTTTCAGTGTTATCTTGGAAATGTATGGGGATGTAATTAGGAATTGTAAATTTGATTCCTATTGTTGGTTCTTGCTTTTATTCAGAACTTGAAGTGTCATACTTAATCATAAAGCTGGTTAAGTGAGGTAAAAAACCACTCAGTAATCACTATCAAACAAGAGAACTGCAAGAGGTGTCAAATGTGGCTACAAGAAGATGACTATGCTGCATGGGTAGTTGTAGGGTTGATAATGTCCTTATGCTTCTTTTACATCCTGTATTCAGAATTCCAGATAGAGGTGTTTACTCATCTAATTATAAAGTGAGAAAAACTGAAAGGTGGGCACATACAATTTTTTTTATGTTCCTAACATTGATATTGCATCAAATTCCTATCCGTATTGCCAATTTCAAATGTTAGATGTTGATCTAGTTTACCATTATAGAATGTGAGGCATACCTGGAAATTCATGGCCCTTTTTAATTAAGATATCAGAAATGAGAGTGGTTTGCAGATTCAGCAAATGCTATAAACTGATCATTTCATGCTGTCGTGCTCACCATCTAAATATGTTTGCCATGTATGTTTACCTTGTATTCAGATTTCAGATATACATATGTAACCCCACTAATACTGAGATATTTTGAAACAGTGGAATGCCTGAGTGCAAACTCGGGCTGAATGATAGGGTTCTTTTGGAAGCTCAAGGCCGAGCAACTAAAGGAAAAGCGATAGATCTTGATGATATCAAATTTCATCAGTAAGCAAATAGTATTGTTTTTTTTTTATCAAGTCAGGTACTGTACATCTAAACTTGAGCGTGGCCATTCTCTCTTTTGCTACTAGGTGTGTACGGTTGGCAAGATTTGAGAATGACAGAACTATATCTTTCATACCTCCTGATGGATCTTTTGATCTAATGACATACAGGCTTAGCACTCAGGTTTTTCTTACCGCTTTAGCTTTACAAATTACAACTATGGGATGTGTTCCAGATATATCTGAAATGCCTTGTGCTCTTTTCACTTGCCTGAATTCATTTGATGCCCTTTAGGTGAAACCTCTTATTTGGGTGGAAGCACAAGTTGAGAAACATTCAAGAAGCCGGATAGAACTAATGGTGAAGGCAAGAAGTCAGTTCAAGGAAAGGAGGTGCGTCTTTTAGTAAAGCAATTAATTGCTGTATTTCACTGATGACGTTTTGGAAAGTCATGGGTTTCTTTTTCATTTGCAGCACAGCAACAAATGTTGAAATTGAAGTGCCTGTTCCTTCAGATGCCACAAACCCAAATATAAGAACATCAATGGGTTCTGCGGCATATGCACCTGAGAGAGATGCCATGGTCTGGAAAGTAAAATCATTTCCTGGTGGCAAGGTAAGTATGAACTGATTCCAAATGAATCATTTGGCTTCAATTTGTTGCTACTTAGAGCTGTGCTAATATGCTGGAGCTACTCTCTTAGGAATACATGTGCAGAGCAGAATTTAGTCTTCCAAGTATAACCGCGGAAGAAGCAGCCCCTGAAAAGAAGGCGCCGATACGTGTGAAATTTGAGATACCATATTTCACTGTATCGGGTATTCAGGTAAAATTAGATCTCTATGTTGCAAATTTGTTAGCGATGTTTATGTTGTATTTTCTCTGGTATCTTAGGTTAAAAGTATGGCTTTTTGTATCTTTGCAGGTTCGCTATCTGAAGATCATTGAAAAGAGTGGATATCAGGCGCTTCCTTGGGTTAGATACATCACAATGGCGGGTGAATACGAACTGAGACTTATATGAGCTCTCTCTGGTCTGGCTGCTAGAAGACATCGATGAAAGCATGAAGCTGCGAGACTCTGAAGATACATATCTGTTGCTCAATATGCAACATATATTTGGCACTGGGACATTAGCTTGGAAGTCTTCTCCCAAAAAGCTCTACCATGCAAGGTTTTTTTCTTCCGTGGCTTGTTGTTCATCTTGTTAGCCTTACCTTATCATGGTTACTGTAAGTTACCCATCAAGTATAGTTTTGGAAAAAAAAACTTTCATTTTTCGGTTCACTTGAATCATTATTGATTTATTTTTGTGGGTGGCAAACTTGAACTTATTTCCTTTGTACTACATGAAAATCTTGAGCTGATTTAAGATAAACGAAACATTTCTGTAATACATGAGCAGAGCTTTCGAAGTTCAGGTTGAAAATGTGTTGTGTATATACTGTTCAAGCAATGGACCATGGTAGCTAGCGAAAAGGAAAGTAAGAAAACAGGCTAATAGAGCTTTAATACAGGGTTTCAGTTGCAGACCTGCAAAATGAAATTTAGCTTTTAGCAGAGAGCAACTACTCATATTATAGAGCTGCTGTATTTCTCATTTTGCTATTTTTCTTTAGATTACAACTATATCAAAGTTCTCACCAAGGATCACATAACCATTTCCGGGTTACATCCCGCTCGCTGGCCGGTACCGGTAACTGGAAATCCTGGTTTTTTTTGGATGAAATTTGATCGAATTTGCTTAAAATTCGCCCAAAAATCGAAATTTGAATTTTGAAATTGCTAAATCGGATGTTGTAGTTCCGGTTTTGGACTTCCTGGCCACCCCCCGGTGGCCGGTAACCAGCCGGGTTTTTAATCCTGGTTACCGGCTGGGTTTTTAATCCCTGGTTCTCACACCATTGGTTGCTGTTTTTTTAGATGTTCATGACCTTGAGCTTTCGTGATTCAAAGGCATTCTGTAGAGAGAAATTTTCAGTAAAAATATATCCTTTTTATACTTTCTATTTTTTGCTTGTACTAACAAGGATCATGAGATCAGGGTTACTAGGTCTAAAAAAAGATCAAGGTTACAACATACACAAGCCCCCCCCTCCTCCCTTGTCTCTCTACTGCTATGTGGACCACGTTATCAACAAATTTTCTCCTCGCATCGTGCGTGTGCTCCCTACTACTTCTCTCTCAACATCACATGTGACGTCGTCTGCGCTTTCTCATCCTTTGCACCCTCGCCTCTACTCCCGCTCTTCTGCTCTGCTCCGCGTACGTTTCCACCCCCTTGTCCGTCACCGTTTCCATCGGTTGGATTTGGACTACCTCACTTTCTCTTCTCCGTCCCTGTTCTTCTACTCTTGCTCTTCTTCTCTGCTCTGCGCGTGTTGATGAATTGAGATATATTATATCTACTTTAATTGATAAACTATTACATTCATTAAATGTTTCGTAGCAACATACATGACTTAGCTAGTTTTTTAAAAATTCCTAAGGTTCCTGCAGCTGTCGTGGACGCCTCCGAGACAGTCCGAGTAGTTCCGAGCGATGTGATCTCCGGCCTCCTGCAGCTGCGAGCGTACTCCTGCTACGCGGGCTGGGAGACGAGCGGCGGCGTCAGTTTCGACGAGATGGGGAGCCTGTGGTTGCTGCGGTCGCTGGACGTCACGCTGCAGACGGTGGACGCGCTTAGGAGACTCGCCACCTCCGCGCAGCTCAGCCCGTCGACGAGCCGTCTACATGTATCCGGATTCCACGGCCTGTGAGGCATCAGGCTGCCGGCCGGGGCGCTCTGGGCGAACATGAACGCGCTGCAGTGGCTCCGCAGCCTGTAGGAGCTCGTCCTGCATCGGCTTCCAAAGGTAAAGATCCTGCAGCCAGTGGCGGAATCAGGAATTCGAAAGACCCGGGGTGAACTTGGGAATTATCATCTACTGTTGCGGTTCTAAAATAAGTCTGTATTGATTTCATTTTTTTTTATAGAATTCCTACAAGACATTAAAATTTACTGAAATTGAATCAACATTCAAAACAATGCTCAAGGGCTCAAGGCTCAGACGCTCACGGCTCACTCGCGCTCGCTGGCGCGGTGGCGCTGGCTTTGTGCGGCTGCGAGTTCGCGACGGTGCATTGTGGCTATCGATTGCCGTCGCTCCCCCCCCTTCGCCGCCGCCGTGGCCGGCACCGTGAGCTCGACTCCCGCTCGCAGCGCGCGGCCGGCACCAAGAAACCCGCAAGCCGTAGCCCCCTCGTCGGCTCGCGCGCAGCCCGCAGCCTCCTCGCCGCCGCGCGCCGCAGCCTGCAGCCCCTGCCCGTCGTAGCACGACACTCCGACTGGAGGATCTGATTCCGAGGATCAGAGGATGAACCGAAGAGCTCAAGAGCGGAAGAGGAGGAACAGGGAATGGGGAAATGAGGATTTAGGGTTGTGTTGGTCTCATTGGCTTGGCCACTTCACTTGGGCGGTTGGGCCTTTGCCGCCTTGGGCTGCCGGACTCGGCCCATGGCCCACGCCGTGCGGGCACGCGGCGACCCTGTCGCTTGCGCGCAGCTCGCTGCCTCGCTCATGATGGCTCATGGAGATTGCAGTGGAGAACTAGAGATGGAGTCATGGGCTCCTGGCGTTGGCCGGGGTGGTGTTTGCCCAGCCGGGAGACCTGGGGGCAGCCGCCCCGGCTTGCCCCGGGGGTGGTTCCACCACTGCCTATAGCGAGGCGGCTTACCATTCCTAGCGCTGCGGCGTCTGTACGTCTGGTCTTGCATGGCATTGAGGCGCTTATCATTCGCGACGGTCGGGCGACTTCGGACATTGAGGCGTGCGCGGTGTTCCCGAATGTCACGCACGTGCAGCTCGTGAACTTGCCGAGCTGAAGAGCTTGGTCGCCGGAGAGGACGCATCGTTGGCGCTGCCAGCGCTGGAGGTTTTGGAGGTGAGGAGATGCCCGAAGCTGAATATGTTAGTATATGTACACTTTTGTGATTATTATAATTCCTAAAACAATAATTAAATCAACGACGTCATATATACTAGACATATTTGGGTATATGAATAGTAACATATTCATAAACTCAAAGATATCTATCTTATATATATGTGCATTGACAAGACAAAACCTATAACAAGAACGCTACTAACAGAAGTAAGCATCAACATCATCACATGACAAATATCTAGAAAGCAGGGCTTAGCCATATCAGATGATATCATCGGGACTTACAGAGAATCGCTCCAACGAAGATCGCGGTAGAGTTTGATGCGAAGAAGACGACACACAGAGGACGATGGAAAAGGGGGAAGCCGTGAGCAGTCGCGCGAACGGTTCCCAAAAACCTGATTTGCCCCAACCCGTATAGGATCACGAGGGACGCCGGCCGAGACATTGCTCTCCCTATGCCGGTGCACGCCGAAGAAGGGATGGAGAAGCCGAGGTTGCGCAACACAGAGGAACGGGGCAACAAAATGGTACTGATCTCTCTCTCTCTGTTGTATATCTGAGAGTAGACTCCTCTCCCTCATATAGAACCAGCAAGAAGCAAAAGAAACTGCTGTCATTACTCTGTTTTAACGCAGTTAATGCGTATCATAAAAGCCCCATTGAAATAATGTAATTCAAACTTTCAATTTATAATTCGTATGCATGGTTTTGAGGTGCAAAAAGAAGCAGCAGCTCCATAGTCAATCGAACACGAAATCGTTGGACCGTTCACGCGCACATCGCGGGCACGGGCAGGCGATGGGCGTGGCGAGGCGTGGCGTGGCATGGCATGGCGAGGCGAGCGAGCGCGCGCATGTGCTCTTCTTTTACTTGCTTCAACTTGGTAAGACAAATTCCACATCTCCTCCCACCTAGATCAGCAATGTGGTACTAAATTTCTCACCTTCCATCATGCACAAATGAGCCTTTGGGATTTTCTAGGATTTATTTAGAATATTATATGGGAGAAGCCCATAAATTCCAACAACCCCCACTAGATCCCCAAAGCACCACGAATTTGCCTATAATTCCAAAGTGTTATTGATATACCAGCTTTTCGGTGTAGACCGATTAAGATTGAACATCCACATAGAACTCAAGCTACACTCGCCCACAACTACACAACGGACTAACCCTTGAATTGGCTGTTTTGTGCGGACAAGTTTCACCTAAGACTTTTGCTGATACTTGATCGCTGATAGGCTACTCCTCGGGTGGAGCATATAGGTCATACTTCTGTGTCTCTTTATGAGCTTCTTAGAAAACACCCCCATCTCATGGACTGCGACTAACAGTCGGGCTCATATAGGTGTGTTCTTACACAAATACCCTGTAGGACGATATTTTGCTATTAAGCCTCGTAACACATTAAGACAAAGTCATCATACCTTACAGTAATTAGAATATCGCATCTCCAACGGAGTGAGATATAAAGTAAGAATGTACTCTACTGTTACCCAAACAGTTTGTTTTTCCCAATGCCTATTTCACGGGATCTCCGATCACATATGTTTGGATTACCACTATATGTAACTCACGTGGGTCTCATTCCCATCTCATTCGATGCAATTTGAATCACATTCTGTGATAGTCCCTTTGTAAAGGGATTTACCAGATTTTTAGCTGTTTAGATATAATCCACAGCTATCACTCCGGAGTTTCTCAATTTTCTGATAGACTTCAACCACCTTTTCACATGTCTTGAGGATTTCATATTATCCTTTGCACTTGTCACATTTATAATAACTGTTTGGTTATCGCAGTACATAAGGACAGCTGGAATTGGGTTTTCAATCACTGGTAAATCTATCAAGAGTTCTCGCAGCCATTCTGCCTTAACAGTGGTTGTGTCTAATGCTGTGAGTTATGCTTTCATGGTTGACCTAGTTAGAATGGTCTGTTTGCCAGACCTCCATGAGACGGCGGTACCGCCTAGAGTGAATACATATCCACTTGTGGCTTTTATCTCAGCAACATCAGAAATCCAATTGGAATCACTATATCTCTCAAGTACACCAGGGTATCCAGTATAGTGAATACCGTAACTAATTGTACCTTTCAAATAACGCATAACCCGATCAAGTATGCACCAATGATCATCTCACGGATTAGCGGTAACCGGCTCAATTTGCTTGCATCAAAAGAGATGTCAGGACGAGTAGCACTAACCAAGTATATGAGTGAACCAATAATCTGAGAGTACCTCAATTGATCCGTTCCTAGTCTTCGATTCTTTCGAAATATTAGACTAGGATCATTGGGTGTTGGAGAGGGATTACTTTCCATATAGACAAAACGACTCAAGACCTTATCAACATAATGGGATTACAACAAGGTAATCCCATTCACATCCTTGATCAATTTGATGTTTAAAATAACATCAGCCTTTTTCAGATCTTTTATGTTAAAATTTTGGGATAAAAATGACTTAATCTCGTTAATCACATCAATGTTTATTCTAAAGATAAGTATGTCATCAACATACAAACATAATTTTACTCCTTTACCTCAACTATAGCGGTAGTATATACATTTATCAGCTTCATTTACTACAAACCCCCCAGATGTCAAAGTTCTATCGAACTTCTCATGCCATTGCTCAGGTGCCTGTTTGAGGCCGTATAAAGATATCAATAACTTATAGACATTGCCCTCTTGTCCAGGTACTACAAATCCATCAAGATGATCCATGTAAATTTCCTTATCCTACTCTCTATTGAGGAAAGCCGCCTTTACCTCCATTTGATGGACAATAAAACCATGTGATGTGTATGCACACTTTTGTGATTATTATAATTCCTAAAACAATAATTGAATCAGCAGCAGCATATATACTAGGCATATTTGGGACTATAAACAGTAACATGATCATCAACTCAAATATATATATATATATATATATCATATATATGCACTAACAAGGCAAAACCTAGAAAAAGAACATTACTAACAGAAGTAGGCATCAACGGAAGCAAGGCTTAGCCATATCAAATGATATCACCGTGACTTACAGATAATCGTTCCGATGAAGGTCGCAGTAGAATCTGATGCGAAGAAGAAGACACACAGAGGATGATGAAGGAGGAAGCCATGAGCAGTCGCGCGAACGTTTCCCAAAAACCTAATTCGTCCATGTCCGTGCAGGATCACGAGGGACGTCGGCTACGGAGGCACTGCTCTCCCCCACGTCGGTGCACGCCGAAGAAGAGATGGAGAAGCCAAGGTTGCGCAGCACAGAAGAACAAGACAACAAAATGGTATTGATCTCTCTCTCTCTCTCTCTCTCTCTCTCTCTCTCTCTTCTGCTCTCCCTCATTTAGAACCAGTAGCAAACAAAAGAAACTATTGTCATTACTTTGTTTTAAACGCAATTAATGTGTGTTTTGATCTCACTCTGTTCTCCTCTCCCTCATGAAAAACCAGCAGCAAGCAAAAGGAATTGTTGTCGTTATTCTGTTTTAAACGTAGTTAATGCGTGTTTTGAGGTGCAAAATGAAGCAATAGCTCCACAGCCAACCGGCACAAAATCACTAGACTATTCACACGCACGTCGGTCGCGGGTGGGCGGAGGCGGGGCTAGCGCGCGCGTTCTTCTTTTACTTGTTTCAACTAGGTAAGACCAACTCCACTTTATATATTGGTCTCTTTCTACCTAGACTAGCAAGCAATATAGTACTAAACTTTCTACTTTCGGCGATGCATGAGTAGACTTTTGGAGTTTTACTAGAATTTATTTAGAATATTATATAAGCAAAGCCCATAAATTACAACAGAATAGCCTTTCTGTGCCCGCGCACGAGGAAGCCGCAGGCGAGGGCTGGACTGGGCGGATGATGCCGCCAAGTCAAGCTTCAAGCCCGTGTTTATCTAAGAATTTTGGATTTCATTGAACTAAACTGTCCTTTCTTAACACATCGAGTGCAGAAGTTAAGAGTTCAATGGAGCGTATAACGTGCCACGATGCGTAACAGTTGATGGTGCCGTCGCACGATAACTGTCTCTTTGAGAGAGGGTCAGACAGGAAGAAAATCCTATCAGACCTTGTCACATTTAGATCTATACTAGATTTTTTTAATCTCATGACATATGGAAAAATAAATCAACCATGTTTTTGTATGTCCATATACTAGTTAAGTGCCTGTGCATTGCTACAAAACATATCATGAATGTAACAATTTATCAATTAAAGTGGATATAATATATCTTAATTCGTCAAGTTGCGCGGAGCAGAAGAGCAGTGGCGGAGAGGAGGAAGTGAGGTCCATCCAGATCCGACCGATGGAAATGACGACGGGGGAGGGGGCGGAGGCGCGCGCAGAGCAGAGCAGAAGAGTGGGGGTGGAGGCGAGGGCCAAAAGAGGAGGAAGCGCAAGCGGCGTTGCAGGTGATGCTGGGAGAAGAGTAGGGAGCACACAATGTGAGGAGATAATTTGCTGATAACGTAGCCCACATGTCAGTAGAGAGACAGTGGTGGGAGGGTGGGGAGAAGAGAGCCGACGACCACCAACTCTAATTTTTAAGTAGTAGAGAATATCATAATCTAAAAGAGATCCAAATAAAAATCTAAAAGTAATGGGGTCTCAGGAAATTTATTTCTGGCCAGACCTCAATCTCATAGATGGAGATTAGGCTCATCTTATCTAGAAACCGTCTTTTTTTTTAGAATTATGTGCAATGCTGTCCTTTGCGCCGGTGTGCAATCTATCTATCTATTATCTTATTAAAGTAATAGAAAAAAAACCCATTGCGTTTGCTCTCAACAGATTGAAATTCCCATGTTAATCGGTAAAAAAAGAGAAACTTCTTCGCCCACGCCCGCGCCATCCGCCGCACACCACCTCCCAGAGACGGCGCCGAGGATCGCCTCCGCCTTGATCGCTTCAGACGGTGTAGTTCGCCGCGTGAGCACCGGCAAAGTCACGACACCAAGCCTCAGATCGCAGGAACCGGGGCCATGTGGCTCGATACCAAATGTCGAGCAACGCCCGAATCTCACGAACACACACAGAGAATATACAGGAGAAAAGGCATTCATTGCCGGCGGTGTCTTCCAGTTGTTTATTCTCGTGTGTTCGTGAGATTCAGCCATTCGCCGCTCCGATATTTGGTATCGAGCCACATGGCGCTCGGTTCCACTTCGCTTCGGGAGCTCGTGTCACTGACCGGCCGGTGCTCACGCCGCGAACATACACCGCCCGGGCGATCAAGGCGAGGCGATCTCGACGCCTGTGGTCTCGAGGAGGTGTGCCCGCGATGGCGCGGACGGGACGAGAAGAAGAACAAGACGCGGCAAGGGCGCAGCTTCGGCGCTGCCGTCTGAGGACATCTCATGCAAGTGTCGGACGAAGAAGACGCGGCGGAGGTGTGGGACACCTCAAGACGAGGTTCGCCGCGCCGATCGCGCTGGGCGCGCGCGTCTCCACTCTCCGAGGCGAGTTCGACAAGCCGCACATGGCGAGGGAGCCGCCGGACGACCACGCCGCAAGATCGGGCCGATGGCGGCAGGTACGCCTTGGCTCGACGCCGCGCGACGCCGCTTATGGCGAAGAAGCTCGACACCGCGCCCGACCGTCCATCATCCGCGCGGGTCGGATCGGGCGCTTCGCGACGCGGAGACGATGGCGCTCGAGGAGGCGCCAGCGTGCTCAAGGCGTTGAGGAACGCCACGCGGCGCGCGCAGCCGGGCGTGAACGGAATGACGCCGTTTTGCTTGCTCACGCCGAGTGGCGTGCCTGGAGAAGCTCAAGTCTCCGAAGAAAGGTAAATGCTACAATGTGGTGTTCGTGACATTTTGCCGTGGAATGTCCAAATCCACCAAAGAAAGAAGCACTCTCGCAATGGCGATGATGAACCAAAGACTACTTTGAAGTTTGTCAGAAAGTAGAATAAGCAAGTCAAGATTAGGAAATTGTTAGCACTATTGATGGACGATGGTGATGTTAGGTCACATGCATCCGTAGTCGCCAGTTAGTTCTTGTTAGTGCATGGATGAGTAAAGGTCGACGATGGATGCCGAGTTGTAACGTCGCAGCTAGTTAGTGGAGCAGTGCATGCGATGGTGTGAAGATCAGACTGAGTGCAGCCGTGAGTGGCGCAACGCGAGGCACGCCTTCAGATCGGCGTCGCATACGGGCGTCGGAAGGAGGCGCATGGCCATCGCTGCAGGATCGTGGGCCGCGATGGGTGCGCAATAATCGTTGTTTTTAGCTAAGTTATTTGACTGCAGCTTGTTTACTTGAGTGAGCAGGAATACAGAGAGAGCACATTGCCATGTGTCTTCCAGCGTTATTCTTCGTGTGTTCGTGAGATTCAGCCACTGCTCCGACATTTGGTATCATGTTTTAGAGTTTTGGTATCACCAAATGTCGAGCACTGCACCAATCTCACTAACACACACGAGAATAAACACCGAAGACACACTTCGGCAATGAATGCCTTTTCTCCCGTATTCCCTTGCTCACTCAAAATAAACAACAGGCATGTTAAATAGCCTAGCTAAAGAAACAACGATTGATCGCGACGCACCACATGCAAAGCGCCACGATCCACACGGCGGTCGCCATGCGCCCACGCCTTCCACGCACCACGAGTATGCAGCCTTCGATCTCAAGACCCGCCGCCCCACGCTGCGCCACTCACACGCCGCACTCCGAGTCCCGCCTTCAGCACTATACGCATGCACCACTCCATGGCTTGCCGCGACGCATAACCTCCAAAGATCCATCCGTCGCCAACACTCATCCATGCACTAACAAGGAACTAACTAGTCGACTCGATGCATGTGACTAACACATCACCATGCAGACTCAAACTAATACTAGGTACATGACACACATGTACGCTGCTAACACTTGCAAAACTCTAAAACATGTACAAGTCAAGAATAGTGCTAACATATATCATATATATGCACTAACAAGGCAAAACCTAGAAAAAGAACATTACTAACAGAAGTAGGCATTAAGGGAAGCAAGGCTTAGCCATATCAAATGATATCACCGTGACTTACAGATAATCGTTCCGATGAAGGTCGCAGTAGAATCTGATGCGAAGAAGAAGACACACAGAGGATGATGAAGGAGGAAGCCATGAGCAGACGCGCGAACGTTTCCCAAAAACCTAATTCGTCCATGTCCGTGCAGGATCACGAGGACGCGGCACGAGGCACCGCTCTCCCCACGCGGTGCACGCCGAAGAAGAGATGGAGAAGCCAAGGTTGCGCAGCACAGAAGAACAAGACAACAAAACGGTATTGATCTCTCTCTCTCTCTCTCTCTCTTCTGCTCTCCCTCATTTAGAACCAGTAGCAAACAAAAGAAATTGTTGTCATTACTTTGTTTTAAACGCAATTAATGTGTGTTTTGATCTCACTCTGTTCTCCTCTCCCTCATGAAAAACCAGCAGCAAGCAAAAGGAATTGTTGTCGTTATTCTGTTTTAAACGTAGTTAATGCGTGTTTTGAGGTGCAAAATGAAGCAATAGCTCCACAGCCAACCGGCACAAAATCACTAGACTATTCACACGCACGTCGGTCGCGGGTGGGCGGAGGCGGGGCTAGCGCGCGTTCTTCTTTTACTTGTTTCAACTAGGTAAGACCAACTCCACTTTATATATTGGTCTCTTTCTATCTAGACTAGCAAGCAGTATAGTACTAAACTTTCTACTTTCGGCCATGCATGAGTAGACCTTTGGAGTTTTACTAGGATTTATTTAGAATATTATATAAGCAAAGCCCATAAATTACAACAGAATAGCCTTTCTGTGCTCGCGCACGAGGAAGCCGCAGGCGAGGGCTGGACTGGGCGGATGATGCCGCCAAGTCAAGCTTCAAGCCCGTGTTTATCTAAGAATTTTGGATTTCATTGAACTAAACTGGCCTTTCTTAACACATCGAGTGCAGAAGTTAAGAGTTCAATGGAGCGTATAACGTGCCACGATGCGTAACAGTTGATGGTGCCGTCGCACGATAACTGTCTCTTTGAGAGAGGGTCAGACAGGAAGAAAATCCTATCAGACCTTGTCACATTTAGATCTATACTAGATTTTTTTAATCTCATGACATATGGAAAAATAAATCAACCATGTTTTTGTATGTCCATATACTAGTTAAGTGCCTGTGCATTGCTACAAAACATATCATGAATGTAACAATTTATCAATTAAAGTAGATATAATATATCTTAATTCGTCAAGTTGCGCGGAGCAGAAGAGCAGTGGCGGAGAGGAGGAAGTGAGGTCCATCCAGATCCGACCGATGGAAATGACGACGGGAGGCGGAGGCGCCGCGAGAGCAGAGTAAGAGTGGGGGTGGAGGCGAGGGCCAAAAGAGGAGGAAGCGCAAGCGGCGTTGCAGTGATGCCGGGAGAAGAGTAGGAGCACACAATGTGAGGAGATAATTTGTCGATAACGTAGCCCACATGTCAAAGAGAGAGACAGTGGTGGGAGGGTGGGGAGAAGAGAGCCGACGACCACCAACTCTAATTTTTAAGTAGTAGAGAATATCATAATCTAAAAGAGATCCAAATAAAAATATAAAAGTAATGGGGTCTCAGGAAATTTATTTCTGGCCAGACCTCAATCTCATAGATGGAGATTAGGCTCATCTTATCTAGAAACCGTCTTTTTTTTAGAATTATGTGCAATGCTGTCCTTTGCGCCGGTGTGCAATCTATCTATCTATTATCTTATTAAAGTAATAGAAAAAAACCATTGCGTTTGCTCTCAACAGATTGAAATTCTCATGTTAATCGGTAAAAAAAAAGAGAAAGATCTACACCATCGATTATGATAGGTTCAGATTATAACAGTGCAGATTTCTTCTCATGCTTTATTAAACAAAAAAGAGTAAAAGAAGCCACAACGTTTACTCTTAAGGGGTAGAAATTCTCACGTTAATCGATGGAGAAAGAAAAAGATCTACACCGTCGATCATAGTGGATCTAGATTATATTGATGTAGATTTCTTCTCAAGTTTTTTTAAAGAAAGTGCCTTGTATAGAAATTCGGCAAGATTAGTATAATATATCACGTACCAGAGAAGGAATCGGATGCCATTATTCGGTAAGTATCCAAACTAGAGGAATCCTCATGATGTTTTTCTTTTAGAATTAGAAATACTCACGGTTGTTCTGTTCACATGCTATAGACGCGTACAAAAAAATGTTACATAATGACATAATGTCAGATGTAATCAATTGTATACGGCTAGAGTTATAGAAGGAACAAAACTCAATCGTATGCAAGCATATCTTGTTTCATGGCCTCCGTTCTGGTCCTATGGACCACAAGAAAAATAAGATAAGCCATCCTCAGGCGACGACGCATGTACCCGAAAAATATACCACCCCAACCCGAGAGCCATGCAGCAGCAGATCACGGCATTGAGGAAGAATACAAGGCGCCAGCGAAGGTCGTCGGAGGAGTCGCCGTTGGGTTGCCTGTGTTGTGGCTGTCGTAGTAGCGGGCGGTGTTGACGTGGAGGTAGCTGGAGAAGAATCGGAAAGCAGGCAAGCTGCAAGCAGCAGAGGGGAGGACGTCAGCGGCGTCTTCATCGGTAAAGACAGGAGGGTCTTGGACTTGGTTGACGACGTTATCCTGGGCGACGTGGTGGTTCAGATGGGCCCGAAGTCGTTGGAGATGAGGTCGTCGTGCTGGCGAGTGGCCTGCTTGGGGAAGCAGCCTCCTGACTGAGTCAGAGGTGGTGCCAGGAGGGGGATCGCCGGACTAGGTGTGGGCGTGTGGCTAGCTGCTGCTCGGGGAGCCGGCGCCGGGGTTGAAGACAACGAGGCCATGTTGGCGTGTTGGAGAGTCCGCTTGGAGCAGAAGAATGGCGCAGCGGAAGAAGCGACGTGCTCCAATAATTCGTGCTAGACTCAAGCGGCATGCACATATTTGTGGCAGTGAAGCCAGGACACCCTCGGATGCAGCAGCGTTCGGTGCGTTGAAGAAGAAACTAACAACATGCACGTGCATGTATGCATGCAGCCATGTTGGCGAGGGAAACGCAGCGGCTCATCAAAATTGAGATCGGGAGGTCATGTACAATTTACTTATATCAGCTGACTATAATTTCTACTATGTAGGATTTAAGTTAATGTGGATGAAAGAGAATAAAGAGAGAGAAATGTGTTGTCTACAATCCTGTAGCCGATTATATCATTAGAACCAAGAAAGAAATATCTTAAGTCTATGAAAGCATTAAAAGATTGTGTCATCTATAAAGACAAGTGAAAAGACAACTTATTGTATGAGTTGTCTATAGTACTGTCTACATGTGATATGGAGAGTTGTTATAGACAGCAGTTGTCTGTATCATTGTACGTACCATAATGCACTCCAATAGTAGGTTTATTGTTGTTGATCAGCTCATTATCATAGCTATAAACTAGACAGTAGAGAAAAGACCTCCGAGTTACCCGCAATACAAAGGGAAAAACCCCGAAGGTCCTCAAAGATGGAGAAACGATATTGAAGTGAGTGAAATGTGCTTTTGTATTCAAATTGTCCCTTGCCCCAACCATAAGGTGACGGAGGCTATTTATATTTTACATCAGAGATACAAGATATTACAATTATACTACTAAAAGGTCATATAACTATAGGGATTTAGAGTCTTTTCACCTCTCTAAGCATAGTCTTTGGTGCACGAGGGGCCATCCTAGACCTGGTCCACCACACCTGTATTCCCGGTCTACAAGTGGCCTTGACTCCTTTCGATCCGTGCAAGGCGGATGCGGAGCGAAGGTTCCATGAACCCCTTCACTCCGTGCAAGGTGGCCTGGAGCGAGGGGTTTCTGTGCCCCTTCGCTCCAGGGGGTGTTGCGCTCTTCAGTTCAGGTTGCCTTTGGCGGCATTTTTGTATTATTCGCGCTATGCGAAGGGGTACTTGGTACCCCTCGATCGGACCAAGGTGTACCTCTGTCTCAATGTTTTTACCAGGTCGCTAGGGCCGGTGGGCCACCCCTACAACACCTGTCGACGAGCCATCGAGGAAGATAGTGGACGTGGCCGCCAAGGAAGAGATCGGAGGTGTTTGGGTAGCGGTCCTTCAGCCAGAGAGGTAGTAGTGGTAGAGAATGGGAGGCAGGCGATGGCGTAGTGCGCGGCGGCCGGGGGCAGTGAGAACCGAAGATATAAGACGCTCGGCGTGAAGCGGCCGTCGGCATGGATCGATGAGTCAAAGGGCTCTGATACGATATCAAGTTTGATGCACTAATCAATTTAGCCAAAAGCTTAAACTTTTGAGAAAAGATAAGGTGATCAACATACTTCGACACGGAGATAGAAGACAAAGCATACCAAGGAGGATAAAGCTGGCATGATACTTAACATAACGATAGCTTCAGAAGCTATGTGCCGAGCTTACAACTAATCTACCCTATCTTCATGTCACTTATGTATGTATTAGATTATTTTACTAATAGCAAGTGAAGGACAAAAATTCACACTGTAGAGGCATGTTAGGAATTTGATTTGGTAAGTTTCAAGCTTATATCCTCCTATCATTTTTTTATGGTGCGCCAATGCAATTCGTTTAGGTACCAAATCAACGTGGAAAACTCCCGAAAAAAATCTAGATGCACTTATCAATTTACTCTACCAATGTATGAAATATCACTTTCAAATTCATTCTATGTAAAGAGTAATAAAAATGAGAAAAATCTAACAAATAGTAATTCAAAGGGACAAGGAAAAAATGAAGAAGAAAAAGCCATATGCTACTATTCACACCAAACCATATCAAAGTGGATATCACGATGGATCAACATGCTAGAAGCAAGAGCCATCAACCATCCAAGATAGGCCCTGAGTAGTTTTGAGCGCAATTATTGGATGCTATTAAAAAGACATAAATATGCTACGAATTCTCACATAAGAGCAAAACATCTAACCCTTAAACAGTGGTGTAGCAAACACGCATTAAAATTTTATGTGCAATCAAAATTGATATATAAATTATTGACATTGTGTTCTGAAAGCCCAAACATATACACAAGTGGTAATCTTGTGAAAAAGGTTAACTAGATTAGTGATGCAAATCATGACAGAAGTACTAGGAGGTAATATAGGTGCGACGAGCAGAGCCAGTGCTTCAGCCCCTCGTCCCCATGATAGATCCGCCACTGCCCTTAATTATGGTGGACCCTAACTATAAAGGAACATTTGCCGGATTCTTGGATTTAATCCCTTCCTTTGTTTTAGACTAACTTGATTAATTAATCTCTTAGGGATGATTTTTAATAGAACCCATCCTCCCCAGCCGTGCATCCAAACTGTCCTCTCCACATCTTTCTTCATTAATTAAGGAAAACAGCATGCACACTTAAGTTTCCTTACAATGGGGCCTTTCCTCCTTGCATGTGCATGTGAAAATAATCCTCCTGACTCCCGTCGTCCTGCAAGTACAAGCACAAACAGTGGTGGAGCTAAGAATTTAGCAATAGTGGTACACATTTCAAAGATGAAAAAAATCTTGTACGACACATAAGTAATTTCACAAGTCTAATACAATTACACAAAAGAGTTCGAAATTAGTTAATAATGCAATACATATAGTTCAAATAAAATTTTATATGAATAAAAGAGTCCTAAATAGCTAATGAAAATCACAATTGAGATGGGGTTCACTTTGCGGTTGGGGTTGAGATTGAGATGGTGCATTCACAGATGGAATTGAAGAAGCCACAACCAAAAATAATTCATTTTTAATTCTACTTGCTTCAGTTCCTCCTCCTCCTCCTTGAGTTTAAGTAGTTTACATTTCAACAGATTTTGACTTGACTGTCTTTCCATCTCGAAAGGAAAAAATGATACATCTGTTCCTTTTCATTTGAAGGATTCAACTTGCCCTACATATACAATAATACAAATCACAGGAAACATTCAATTTTCCAATCCCTAATTGGCCAAACGCCCAAATTCAATCCCTAAATTTAAATGTAAATGGGACTATAGGAGTGAGTATAGGACTTCATTTGAGCTCCCAGCTCGAGCTCCCCTGTGCGGCCGCCGGTTGCAACGCCCAGCTCACCCCCGATGGCCGAATTGACTGTAGGATTGCTGCTCCTGCTTGCTCTGTGCTGTGAGGGCGTGCAGCGCCCAGGTCGCCTGACACCTGTTTGGTGCGTTGTGGTGCCTGGTTGCCTGCCTCTCTGAGCTGAAACATTAGAGAGTTGAGGGTCGGCTAGAGTCTGGAGGCTAGATGGATAACTAGATAAGTCAAGGATGGGCTTGGTCTGCTTGGTTGGCGAGCTGGAAAAATAGATTGGTTCTTGGTGGGGCGGTGGAGTGAAATTTGGTGAGCCCAAGTCACACATTTGATGAGTTTTTGACTCTGAGCACATGGCCACCAAAACTACTTCCACCGCTTGACAAGGTGTATATTTCCATGCCATCAGTGCTTTTGCCTTATTTCAATGCAGATTTTTAAACCTAAACATCATTCAATATTTAGTTGATTATATCCAACATTATAAAGCTTCTTCACTTGTAGAAATTAAAGCGTTCAATCGTGATCATTAAACGACCATTAGGGGTTTGTATACGGTGAAACCCACGTAAATGTTGCAAACTCGTGAAAACTGTATCTCTAAAGTTTTTTTCTTAAAAAAACGCAGAGAAGGGGATTTTCTTAAACCATGCGAAATTTCACCATCAAACTCAACCTCTTTTGCAAGGTATGAAACAAACAATTTTTAGTGAATAGCGATTGGTCACTGTTCATGCAGACAATGAATGCAAACTTGAATAATGAGATCTACTTTACATCCCTAGGTATATGTATCCCTCGCATGTACATGTTGCCACACATATAAGTATACCTTAGGAATGATGGCCGCCCATTTGCGCAGACCACCTCGCTAATTATACCGATCAAATCAAACGGTTGGAAACATGTCCGCGAACCCGGCCAAGCCACATTCCACTCAATCTGTTAGCCCTGTTTCGCTACACCGAACACAGTGACACATCGACGCAGACTTGGATCTGACCCCTCTCTCTCTCGCTGCTCTCTCCCTCAACACACTAAATTGCGATTTGAGAATGACACGCTAACTAACCGCAACGCAACGCAAAGAACGTCGCGCAATCGTTCATGCATCATCAACGAGAACCATAGGCAGCGCAGCAACAGTGCGAGCTCTCATCATTCATTTTTTTTTAGAATTTGAGCTCTCATCATTCGTGAATCAAGATCAGTACATGCATGTGTGTTTTATGTGTAGGTGCAACCTCGGGCTTTGGCGTGGAGACGGCGAGGGCGCTGGCGAAGGCCGGGGTGCGGCGGCTGGTGATACCGGCGAGGGACGTGGGGAGAGGCGACGAGGTGAGGGAGGAGAGGATACGGAGAGAAAGCCCCGGCGTGATGGAGATGGACCTGAGCTCCCCGGCCTCCGTCCGGAGCTTCTGCTCCCGGTTCGTCGCCCTTCACCTCCCTCTCAACATTCTCATGTAAGTACATGCATGATGCATGCATGCTCCTAGCTTGACTTAATTTTCTCCTTTGAATGTCTCTGAAGAATTTTTTATATATATAATAGGCTTGCACCCTATTTCTATTAAAAAGAAACATAATTACAAAATGTTAACAAACTGATTAAACTAAACAGGATTACATGTTTGGACTGCACTCACAACTACAGATGCATTAAACCAAAATGGAGCTCGCGGCCCCAAACCAAAAGGGAGTATTAACAGCCTCCATCACCCAATCTACTTGTCCATGGCGCCCATCTGCCTCTAGCTCCAAAAACTTCAGAAACAACCTTCCCAATTACTCTAGCGCCCTTGCGGAGCAGTTCCCGTTCTTCCTTCTGTAAATGGGACCACAATTCAATCCAGTGACAAGAGGTATGAATAACTGAGATAGGTTCTACATGCCATTTTTTTTTATTGAAACACGCTAAGTTGCGCACTTTCCAAATGCTCCATAAAATAGCTGCTACACCAACCACCACCAGCTTCTTAGTCTTCCTAGCAAACTTAACTATCCAGCTAGAGAATAATTGGGTAATATCTAATGGAGGGCTAGACATGCCAAAAGTGCAGCTCACGATATTCTAAATGTATCTCGCTAAAGGACACTGCAGAAACATATGAGTAATACTTTCTTCGGCTCCACAAAACATACATCCTTTGTCCCCCTCCCAACCCTTGCGTACAAGATTGTCTTTGGTTAAGATGCTTTACTTCAGCACTAACTAAAGAAAGACCTTAATCTTTATTTTCCATTTGGCAGTATATGCTGCATGCATGGAGAAGTTGCTGAGGGGAAAAAAACTTGTTACATATATGTCTCCGCAGCACAGATACCATACGTGTATGTAGCAAGCATGTAAACACATGTGCTCCATTTTTTAACTACCGAACGATCTTTCATGACAGAAACAATGCTGGAAGATAGAGCCGGACGCTAAACTTGACTGACGACAAGTCCGATTAACTTTAGCCACCAATTACCTAGGTAACATTGCCGGGAGATACTTCGCGGATTGCAACGAGAGATCTTGCTCGAGCCTAGCCCAAAATGCAGGCGCAGCGCGAAAGCTCTGGCTTGAAACCAATGCAATTGTTCCTAAGGGAGAGAACAGCAAGAGCATATACGCTACTGGCAGAAGTTCAGTGCCTGCTTTGATCAGAAAGCAGGACATCAGAATGGACCGTGATGAATATTAAACATTCATCTGATTCTGATTATACAGCATTGGAATATGGATGCATAATCTGGGTTCTGTTCAGATGTCCTAGGTTCTTACAGAGTCACAATTTTTGTAGGTATTGATTATGTTTACACACTGTGACAATCGAGTTGAAAGCAAAGTGATTGGCAAATATATAAGCTGAACAAAAAAATGCATTCATTGGAACAAATGTAACTTGTTTTTAATACGGAGTACATATACCTTTCCGGCCGGTTAATTCCCATGCATAGATATCACATCCGGACCTTCCTTGACTACAGCAGTTTTTCTCTAGTCCGCAAGATCCCTATGTGCCGCTTCAAGAGATCCTGATGGTTTACATACACACTGCCCCTCCCCCATGACAAATGTACATACAGAGCCATGTACACTAATACACACGTACACATACATCGTATATGCATGCAGCAAGTGTGCATGCATGCGGCGCTTGCATGCGTGCATAGTTACAGCGTCCACGTCAGTGCTGCTTGATGGTGGCAGCCAGGTCGAGACAGTTGCTAACGAGGCGGCTGACATGGCGCTGCGCGCCGGGGATGGGCGACTGGAGCTCCGGCCGCTCGTCGAAGATGTCCTCACAGTCGGTGGAGAAGGTGCCCGCCGCCGAAAGCTCCGACATGACGTCCGCGTGGCTGCCGCCGCTGTTGAGCGTGTTCCGCGCGCTCTGCAGCGAGACCACCAGCGACGCGTAGCTTTCCTTGCACGACTGCAGCGACGACGACATCGCTGTGCCCTTCGCCTTGGGCGACTTCAGCGCCTCGTCGAGGCGCATCTCCGCCACCCCCGCCTTCGTCGCCGTCACCCGCAGGGCTGCGTCCAGCAGCAGCCGCTGCGTCGTCACCCCGGGCAGCGTCGTCAGCGTGCTGCACAGCGTCTTGTAGTGCACCTGCACGTACACCATGCATGCGCGTATATATGTAAGAAAAACTGTACAGTACGTAGTACATTACAGAGTCCCATGCATATGTGCTAGTACGTAGTACGTACCTCTTGGCATATGGCTACGCAGTCATCGGAGCCGGTCAGGACACGGCCCTTGTCGCCGACGGGATCGTCGATGACGACGGAGTGGACGACACGGGCATCGACGTCGGAGCATGAGGATGCCGCCAAGACGGCGGCGAGGATCAGAGCGGCGAGGTATGGGGACATTGGTTGGTCGTGGAACAAGGAGGGTACGTGAGCTAAAGAAGAGATACGGGGCCCCGAGAGGCTATAAAAGAGGTTCCTTTTTGTGTCCGACAAGAAACTGGTCACATGGTGGTGGTAAAGAGGACGGGACTTGACCGCGAGCGAAAATTGGCCGTAAATTTTTGCGGGTTGGTGGTTGGCTAGCCTTCATTGTAGCTTCTTCCACCCTTAAAATTGGCTTTGCGTTTTCATTGGTGTGCCAGATGATATAACCTTGTAAAAGCCCTTCCAGTCCGGATCATGCGGGTAGTGTTTAAGTTCTATGATGCTATTTTAACCCTGGTTTTCGTGTGGTAGGTTTTGTCGATGTTTTAATATCGAACTTGAAATGAATCTGGGGTGATCGAGACTATACAGGATCATGAGATACAGAGATTTAGACAGGTTTTGGCCTTTTCGGGGGGAATAGTAACCTCACTCCTGTGTTCTTGTATTAACAGGAAAGAAGTTACTACAGATTAGAACTAATGACTCCTGTCTTGTTCTGTTGATTGTCCCCTCTGTCCACCGGCGTTATACCCTATATGAGGGGGTGGTAATTGTCCATACCAGGAGGCGCCTCGATGGTTGATGAATTGTGCTCGTTGATGGCAATTATTATCAGAGATACAATCCCTCCCACGTTCGCCTTGCGGTTATGCTAAAGACAGAGAATTACGTGCAATTATATCAGAGGATAACGACGCATGTTTATCTACTGCGTATAATTAAACATAATGTATAAGGTCCCTAGTCGATTGGGTTCACATATCTGTGGTTCGTATCGGCCATATGATAGTCGTGATTGATCTGATCGTAGTAAAGCTTACGACTATAAGGTGATCATAGTAGAACTTATGATCGGTAGGTGGTCGTAGAAAATCTTACTACCATATGATAGTCGTAAAATGACTTACAACCATATAGAGTGATTGTAGAATGACTTACGACCACTAGGTAATTATAATCTCTCTCATTATTAAAAAATGAGGGGTACATATGAAGGTTATGTAAAGATATTATTATCTATAACTAATATTATAGATATATTGTTTAATTAATTAAGGATTATTATATCCTCGATAGGTTTGATATGTTGCCATCGAATTGGAGAATTGAGTAAATTGTACCGTGGATTACTGGACAAGAACTTCTCCAGATAGTTCAAGTATGTCATCGAACTCCCAAACTGCATATCTAGATCATTGAACTTATTTAAGTGGGTCACTCTAGGAAAATAATTCTATAGGACCTGGTCCACAATTCTATCAGTGTAGACCCATTCCACTGCGTGACACGTGTCTTTTCACGAATCTCAAAGTATGACATGCTAGTCTTCAGTATTTAATTCGTGAAAATTCACATCAGTGATTTATTGAGCTGTGCGCTTTGATATTCGTGAAAAGTCACGTGTCACGCGGTGGAATGGGTCTACACTGATGGAATTGTGGACCAGGTCCTATAGAATTATTTTTCGTCACTCTAGATCATTAGCACGACAACCTAGGTACAACCGATGACATCGCATGTTAATTACTCGTGCTACCGTGGCATGTGGCGCACATCTAGCTGCCAAAAACACACACATCTAGTCACAAAAACCACTCGTCATTTGACCAGCGGTGGGCGGTGGCTTGCCCTCTCTCCCATCCTCCCCACCATCCACGACTAAGGCCCTTATCACTGCGTTAACTTCACTCGGTCTCAATTCCTTACTCGCAGCAACAATCATCGTAGCAGGATCCAGACACCAGCACACGCCGTTGTAATCGCCTTAGGGCATGTACAATGGTATAGACAGCTGCTGTCTATAGCAACTATCCATGTCACCTATAGACAACACTAAAGACAGCTCATACAATGGGTTGTGATAATACAGCCGGCTATAGGATTACAGATAACACACAATCTTTATTGCTTTTCTTGGTTTTGGTGCTACAGTCGGCTGCAGGATTATAGACAGCAATATTCTCTCTTCGTTCTCTTTCATCCACGTTAGCAAAAATCCTATGTGGCAAATGCTATAGACGGCTGATATAAGCCCATTGTACATGCTCTTAGCCGCCGCAGCTCATAGGGGTTTTGAAAGGAGGGATAATAAAAGACCAACACTCCTAGGGGTTCAGTGCAAATTACAATGGCATGTCCATCGTCACATGCCACATACGTGCGCCCCGTGCTACGGCAGCAGGAGTCTTCGTACCCGAGTTGGCGTACTAATGACCTAGAGTGGCCCACCTAAACGAGTTTCAGTGATATAGATATGCATTTTGGGAGTTTGGTGACCTGCTTGAACCATCCAGACATGTTCAATGACCCATAGTGCAATTTCCTCTTGGAGAATTATATGAACCAACCACTATTTAAAGGAACTCAACATCTCTGTTTCTCTCCTCTTCCATTAGCTTAATTACAACAAATCCCTTTTCGACTGGATACTCACATGCATATAAAATTTCTCGTGATCAATGTTTAGACATGTAAAGCAGCACACGTATCCAAGCTAGCTGTTCTGCAACTTTCATTTAGCTCGAAATTATTCTTGAGTAACCAATGGGTATACAATAATAGGATGGGGTAAATTCTACTGGTTCAACAGCCTTTCGTGTACTACTTAACTAAGTAAAGAAGCTCTTGTTCTAAGAGATCAGAATCACTTGAATCAGCAGCTAGAGGCGCCCATCGGATACGCAGCCCGTGTATCAATATCAAACCAAAGTCGCCTCTCAAGTCTCAACTAGAATCAGTACCAATCAGCAACTTGACAGATCAATAGTGTTGAAACGGAATCTTGAATCTTCGTAGGTCAGAGCAAGGACACCATGTGGTCGAGACTAAACTAACCAGCATGACCTAACAATGACGCAAGTAATTGCAGGGATTGGAGAGAAACTCTTGCAGCTGAGCAGTGGGCATCGAGTTGCCACATTCACCTGTTGGGGTCGCCGGTATGCAGGAGGTTGAAGGCCATCCCATCCCCATCAGGTCCATAAAGTAACAGCCGATTGGGTCCGAGGGGGACTTTGACATTTCGGCAAGAGGATGTCAGTTGTCAACTAGCCTAGCCTAGTTGCAGCCTACGCAGAAGACAAAACTTACATGCATACGATAAGACTAGGAAATATCCAGCCTGAAACCTATAATTGAGTTTAATCTGGTTATTCTCGAAAGGAATTGATAGTGGCTAAGCTAGGTTAAAATGTTGAGATCTTGATTTTCCTAAAAAAAAATGTTGAGATCTGGCAGGGTAATAATAGTATAATACCCATTGTCCTGCTTGTTGTGCTACCTTAATTACGTTCCCTTTGTATTCGATAGGAGCATCGCTTTTACCTGATAGTATTGGCATCTGATGCAAAGTTGCAAGCTGAGAGCAAACTCAATACAGGAAGGCTAAGATCGCATTTCAATACTTCATAGCAAAAAAAAATCACTTGTTGGAACTTGAAGTCTATGCATTTAGCATTTTGCAGGATTCCGTGTCCTCGCTGCAACTACGCCCGTAGAACATGCATGCCCTGCAAGATCATGGCTCAATACTACTTACAAAGAGCTCGAAATTCTAGTTAGATCATGGCTAGACCGCAAGAACCATCGTTTTTCAACTCGCATGCAGGCCCAGCAGCCATGCTTGTCAAGATCGAACACCTGTTCTTATCTGTACCGACTGTCGAATACCACGGGTCCACGGGCAAGTCCACACTTCAGTCTCTCTGAACAGCAATAAGTACCTACAAAGTCATACATATAGTTGCACGAATAGCTTCATCTGTCTGGATCGCAAGGCCACACTTCGGTCTCTCTGAACAGCAAAAAGTACCTACAAGGTCATACAAATAGCTTCATCTGTCTGGATCATTTATGTTCCGTAGAATCCAGATGCTTTGAATATACAGAGCACATCAATTACTACTCACAGAAAGCAAAGGAGGTGACGGGAGATCCCAAAGTCAGACGAAGAATCTTTCACGTTCCAACGAACGGCCGCAGTCCGCGGAGGTGACACAAGCTCACAGTATGACAAGAGGATTCCACCATCAAATTACTTTGGTTGGTAGATGCTATTGCTACACGTCCAAAAGGATATTAAAATTGGCAAGACACCAACAAGCAAATAGGTTCGGTGGATCGATGCTACAGAATCTAGTAAGGTTTTTTTTTTTTGTTACAAGTATATATATTGGCTCTCCACTCGTTCATGCCCTCTTTTGTTGTTACAAGCAAACTCAAGTCAACGCTTCCACGAAAAATTTCCTAGGACATGTAATTTTCAGCAAATTTGTTTATCTTAGGACACCGAAAACTAGAGATTTTTGGGTGATGTCGCACTTAAAACAATCAAATTACATGTTGCAATTGTTGAAGAAATTAAAAGAACATCATGGGTCATTATCCTACACAAATTTTGTGCGGCAAGTGTCTGGCTCTCGTCTAAAATTTCACCATTTTATAGAAGTCCACAATTGAAACCAACATCTTGTAACTAGGGTTTGATAAAGTTTGTATCTAAATACAATTGATAGATGCATGCAACTCCTCATTCTATAAATTACCAAAAGGGTGAGAGAAAAAATGATTTCTTCATAGCCAGATTGTTTGTGGCAAGAAGATCAATGTATTAGTAAATACCATTTGATTAATTGAAAAAATGTGTGTATACCTAAAGAGCAAGGAGGCTTAGTTGTCCTGGATTTGGATACCATGAATACTGCTTTTTTTAATAGGAAAATGGCTTTGGAAATTAATGAATGAGAATGGTCTCTGGCAGGAATTCCTAAAAAAAAGGCTCTAAAGCCCTATCACAACTGCTAGAACATGAGACTCAATTTTGGGCTGGTCTAATGCCAGTCAAAGATCAGTTTTTTAGATCCTGTACATTCAATATTGGAGATAGTGTTGACACAAGGTTTTGGGAGGATGTGTGACTGGGCAAGGTTTCCCTAGCTCACAAGTATCCGAGATTATACAATTTTAGTTTCATTAAAAAGATAACTATTTTCTAGGTCTTGTCTGAAGGTGGGGTGGGGGGGTGTGTTTTTACAAGTTTCTAAAAGTGCAAAATATGCATTTTCCTCATAAATTTATGTGAAGAAGAACATTCCTCTGAAAGTTAAAGTTTTCATTTGGTTGTTGCTTAAGAAAAGCATTTTAACCAAAGATAAATTGCTGAGAAGGGGTTGGAAAGGAGATACAAAATGTCTATTATGCGGTGCTGATGAAAGCATTGATCACTTATTTATCTCTTGTCCTTTTGGAAGATATATCTGGGGAGTGGTCAAATGTGTTTTTGGTCTTCGATCATCACCATGTATGGCGGAGCCACATGAGAGCATAGGGTGCAGTTGCACTCTCAAAAATTTTATGCAAACCCATTATGCAAAGATATATATCTAGTATAATAGATATGCTATACAATGAATTATATTATGTTATTCTCAACAATTAATAGTAGCAAACCCACCAATACAAGCTATATTTTATGATATCAACTGTACTAGAATATGTAATTTGTTCCATTTGAATATTTACCATATCATTTAAACTTTTATATTAGAATGCATCATTTAAGTTCGCACCTTTATGAACACGTAAGTGCACTTTCAGTAGAAATTTTGTAAGATCGCGAATTTATTCCCGGTCTCTCTTTCTATACATGTGCTAAGGAGGCGCACTCGCACACATGTGTGGTGGTGTGTGTGCATCTATGCTTTCCTTATAATCGCAAAAAAAAAAAAAAGTTTACATCCCTATCGTCGAAATTCTGGCTCCGCCACTGCACCCGTGGATACTGATCATTTGTTTGACACTTGGGTAAATCAATTCAAGGGGTTAGATAGAACATTGGTGTTGGTAGGGATATCAGCAATGTCGTGGGCTATCTGGAAAGCGAGTAATGCAGCTTGTTTCAGAAGCGTAATCCCGGCTGATCCCACCGAACTAATCTTTGCTATCACCTATTGGCTCAACCAATCGTCGCTTTTGCAGAGAATGGAGGGAAACCGAGAAGCAATACTCTTGGGGGCCAAGCTGCTCGAGCGGGTGGCAACTGAAGCATCATTTTGCTGAAGGAAGGAGGTGGTTTTGGCTAAAATCGATGCTCATTACGCCCTGTGCGTGTGCTTCTGTAATAAGTAGATTGCTTAGCTTTCTATCCTGAATGTCGTGGACTTCCTCTCTATCTTTCTATCAATAAGCCAGATAGCAGAGACAGAGTAACTCTGTTTTTTCTTTGTTTTGTCGTCTATAGCGAACTCAGACTGATTTCTATTAAAAGAAATCGGAAGGGTTTCCCTTTTCTGTTATCCTAAAAACTCCTCATTCAGCCTTGTGATGGAAGTTGTTTTGCTCTTTGAGAAACTCACGGTAAATTTCTAGGCCTCTCTTGCCTTCTTGTGGTTAATGAAGAAACGCAAGAGTAACCTCAGCATACATGAGTAGATCAATTTGTTGTCATTTGCATATGTAAGAATGCAGCGTTATGTTTTGTCATATATATGCCAGGGTTGGTGGTTTTCAATTTTCATCATGTTTGTCTGGTTGCATCCATGTACCTGGACTGAGTTGAGTTCTATGTGAATCCACAATCTTAAAGTTTCCTAGCTGTTGTCCATTCCTGCAACTATAAACGTAGTTCCCAACCGGTAGTAAAGGAGCATCTGGAACCATTCCTGAGGAATACTTTTTCTGTAACAATATATTCTCGAGGAATATTATGTTTCTCTGTATTTGAAAACCATATGGTGGTGCCTTTTGGCTGTAATCTTAGTTGTGGTAGGTCCTTGATTGCACACTTTGATCTTTTTAAATGTGTCGTTTTCCTTTGATTAATCGTTTAAAATCTTGATATGTCTCTCCGCTCACGCGATTGTCCGCGTTTTTAAAAATGTCATCTGTCTGCTCATAGTTGTTTCTAGCGAAACAGCGGCTAGCTCCAGTACCACTGTTTGACAAGTAGAAAACAACAGAGCAAGTCGTATATACATTATGGTACTACACGACATTACGAAATGATCTGGTCGCATCGTCATGTCGTAATAATTTCTTCTTGAATTGATTATTCACCTCAAATCCTCGCCAATAATAAAATTTTAGTTTTTAGGTTTCTAGAAAGGTGGTGCGGTGGACTATTTTCCAAATGAAATGAATTTTTAATGCACCAAAATATACGGTCCACAAGGACGGGAGCGATTACAATTCCACGTTGACATCAAAATATCGCACGACATATTACAAGTTCATAACACATGATGTTATGGAATAAATTAATTACAATGGAGTAATTTCTTAATTAAAATATAGTCCTTCACGATGATCGACGCGCATATAGCTAGCTTCCTCGCTGGTTCTTCCTCGAGCCCGATGCCGTCTCCGAAAGGAGGCAACTCGTCAAATTGATTGTATTCTTCCTCGTCCACTACATTCTCAACTCCGACAATCCTTCTTTTCCATGAAGAACTACGTGGCGCTTCTTATTTGCCGGTCGGTTACATAGAAGACTTGAACAACTTGGTTGCCGATGACGAATGGTTCGTCTTTGTATCCGAAACACGATCGAGGTCCACGGTAGTGACGCCGCACTTGTCGACCTTCACATGTGGGAGATGGACCCAACGGCACCGAAATAGGGGATCTTGAAAGCACGTAGTCGAGCTCCCATATCTCCTCTATTTGCCTATAGTACGAGCTCCTCAGCCCATCGGTACTGAATGCATCTATGCGGACACCGCAGTTCTGGACTGTGCTCTTCCTATCCTGAGCTTATGTATAGATACATGATTAAAACTGCCCGGCGATTGAAAGAACCGGTGGGTTTCCTCGACCCACACGTGGTCTCTGAGCAAACCATCTTGGCAGACACATCCTACGTCGAGAAATACATAACGGCAGGATTGCTTGCTCAAAACTACGTGGACTACATAATGGTGCCCTACAACCAGAAGTAAGTGCTTCACTACTTGCTATACAAATTTCATTTGTACTTTATACGCAGTATGAACTTAGGTTTAATGACTATAGCGACATACATGAGTAGGCATCACTGGATCCTTCTAGTCATTATACCAAAGAGGAATCAGGTACTATACCTTGATTCCCTAACGAAAAAAGGCCACGACTTCACCCTTGTGCAAGAAGTAGTCGACAGGTGTGCTCATTTCCTCCATACATAACTCTATTGTAGTCTTCCTTCGTTTGAAATGGCCGAGGTTAACTTTTTGGAAACATGTAGGTCGTTCATCTCCTATATTGCCGAGGGAGGGCTATACAAGGGAACGAACGCCACACTTAATCACAGGACGCGATTTCCGGTACGTGCTACAACACAATAATCCTATATCATACTTCGTAATAATGCGTCTCGAACTGACTATACCTATATATGTAATTCTATTTTTCGGTGCACTTGACAAAAAGCGTAAGAATGTGCATTCTACGTTTGCCATCATATGCAGATTCTCATGAGTGCTAGGTTGCCGGATCCCGAGGTTGGTCAATCTCGCAATAATTGCTAATTATAAATTTAAATATATATGTGTAACACTTTACTCTTGTTTGTAGGTTTTGAATATAGATTTAGATTCACTCGTTCAGAAAGAGATCTCGGATGTTCGAGGGAGGCTCTGCACCTTCATCACGACGGATATCATTGCATGCCAACGCGAGCGGATGTTTAACGTGCGTGATAACGCACTTATCACGAGCGTATAAAAACACGCAGCGGTTCGGAATAAATCGTGATGACTTCCGTCTACATCAGTGATGATGGAATTGTGGACCGATGGAATTGTGGACCGGTCCTATAGAATTATTTTTCGTCACTCTAGATCATTAGCACGACAACCTAGGTACAACCGATGACATCGCATGTTAATTACTCGTGCTACCGTGGCATGTGGCGCACATCTAGCTGCCAAAACACACACATCTAGTCACAAAACCACTCGTCATTTGACCAGCGGTGGGCGGTGGCTTGCCTCTCTCCCATCCTCCCACCATCCACGACTAAGGCCCTTATCACTGCGTTAACTTCACTCGGTCTCAATTCCTTACTCGCAGCAACAATCATCGTAGCAGGATCCAGACACCAGCACACGCCGTTGTAATCGCCTTAGGGCATGATCTATAGCAACTATCCATGTCACCTATAGACAACACTAAAGACAGCTCATACAATGGGTTGTGATAATACAGATAACACACAATCTTTATTGCTTTTCTTGGTTTTGGTGTTGATTATAGACAACAATATTCTCTCTTCGTTCTCTTTCATCCACGTTAGCAAAATCCTATGTGGCGCCGCCCATTGTACATGCTCTTAGCCGCCGCAGCTCATAGGGGTTTTGAAAGGAGGGATAATAAAAGACCAACACTCCTAGGGGTTCAGTGCAAATTACAATGGCATGTCCATCGTCACATGCCACATACGTGCGCCCCGTGCTACGGCAGCAGGAGTCTTCGTACCCGAGTTGGCGTACTAATGACCTAGAGTGGCCCACCTAAACGAGTTTCAGTGATATAGATATGCATTTTGGGAGTTTGGTGACCTGCTTGAACCATCCAGACATGTTCAATGACCCATAGTGCAATTTCCTCTTGGAGAATTATATGAACCAACCACTATTTAAAGGAACTCAACATCTCTGTTTCTCTCCTCTTCCATTAGCTTAATTACAACAAATCCCTTTTCGACTGGATACTCACATGCATATAAAATTTCTCGTGATCAATGTTTAGACATGTAAAGCAGCACACGTATCCAAGCTAGCTGTTCTGCAACTTTCATTTAGCTCGAAATTATTCTTGAGTAACCAATGGGTATACAATAATAGGATGGGGTAAATTCTACTGGTTCAACAGCCTTTCGTGTACTACTTAACTAAGTAAAGAAGCTCTTGTTCTAAGAGATCAGAATCACTTGAATCAGCAGCTAGAGGCGCCCATCGGATACGCAGCCCGTGTATCAATATCAAACCAAAGTCGCCTCTCAAGTCTCAACTAGAATCAGTACCAATCAGCAACTTGACAGATCAATAGTGTTGAAACGGAATCTTGAATCTTCGTAGGTCAGAGCAAGGACACCATGTGGTCGAGACTAAACTAACCAGCATGACCTAACAATGACGCAAGTAATTGCAGGGATTGGAGAGAAACTCTTGCAGCTGAGCAGTGGGCATCGAGTTGCCACATTCACCTGTTGGGGTCGCCGGTATGCAGGAGGTTGAAGGCCATCCCATCCCCATCAGGTCCATAAAGTAACAGCCAATTGGGTCCGAGGGGGTCTTTGACATTTCGGCAAGAGGATGTCAGTTGTCAACTAGCCTAGCCTAGTTGCAGCCTACGCAGAAGACAAAACTTACATGCATACGATAAGACTAGGAAATATCCAGCCTGAAACCTATAATTGAGTTTAATCTGGTTATTCTCGAAAGGAATTGATAGTGGCTAAGCTAGGTTAAAATGTTGAGATCTTGATTTTCCTAAAAAAAAAATGTTGAGATCTGGCAGGGTAATAATAGTATAATACCCATTGTCCTGCTTGTTGTGCTACCTTAATTACGTTCCCTTTGTATTCGATAGGAGCATCGCTTTTACCTGATAGTATTGGCATCTGATGCAAAGTTGCAAGCTGAGAGCAAACCCAATACAGGAAGCTAAGATCGCATTTCAATACTTCATAGCAAAAAAAATCACTTGTTGGAACTTGAAGTCTAAGCATTTAGCATTTTGCAGGATTCCGTGTCCTCGCTGCAACTACGCCCGTAGAACATGCATGCCCTGCAAGATCATGGCTCAATACTACTTACAAAGAGCTCGAAATTCTAGTTAGATCATGGCTAGACCGCAAGAACCATCGTTTTTCAACCGCATGCAGGCCCAGCAGCCATGCTTGTCAAGATCGAACACCTGTTCTTATCTGTACTGACTGTCGAATACCACGGGTCCACGGGCAAGTCCACACTTCAGTCTCTCTGAACAGCAATAAGTACCTACAAAGTCATACATATAGTTGCACGAATAGCTTCATCTGTCTGGGTCGCAAGTCCACACTTCGGTCTCTCTGAACAGCAAAAAGTACCTACAAGGTCATACATATAGTTGCACGAATAGCTTCATCTGTCTGGATCATTTATGTTCCGTAGAATCCAGATGCTTTGAATATACAGAGCACATCAATTACTACTCACAGAAAGCAAAGGAGGTGACGGGAGATCCCAAAGTCAGACGAAGAATCTTTCACGTTCCAACGAACGGCCGCAGTCCGCGGAGGTGACACAAGCTCACAGTATGACAAGAGGATTCCACCATCAAATTACTTTGGTTGGTAGATGCTATTGCTACACGTACAAAAGGATATTAAAATTGGCAAGACACCAACAAGCAAATAGGTTCGGTGGATCGATGCTACAGAATCTAGTAAGGTTTTTTTTTTTTTTTTGTTACAAGTATATATATTGGCTCTCCACTCGTTCATGCCCCTCTTTTGTTGTTACAAGCAAACTCAAGTCAACGCTTCCACGAAAAATTTCCTAGGACATGTAATTTTCAGCAAATTTGTTTATCTTAGGACACCGAAAACTAGAGATTTTTTGGGTGATGTCGCACTTAAAACAATCAAATTACATGTTGCAATTGTTGAAGAAATTAAAAGAACATCATGGGTCATTATCCTACACAAATTTTGTGCGGCAAGTGTCTGGCTCTCGTCTAAAATTTCACCATTTTATAGAAGTCCACAATTGAAACCAACATCTTGTAACTAGGGTTTGATAAAGTTTGTATCTAAATACAATTGATAGATGCATGCAACTCCTCATTCTATAAATTACCAAAAGGGGTGAGAGAAAAAAAAATGATTTCTTCATAGCCAGATTGTTTGTGGCAAGAAGATCAATGTATTAGTAAATACCATTTGATTAATTGAAAAAATGTGTGTATACCTAAAGAGCAAGGAGGCTTAGTTGTCCTGGATTTGGATACCATGAATACTGCTTTTTTTAATAGGAAAATGGCTTTGGAAATTAATGAATGAGAATGGTCTCTGGCAGGAATTCCTAAAAAAAAGGCTCTAAAGCCCTATCACAACTGCTAGAACATGAGACTCAATTTTGGGCTGGTCTAATGCCAGTCAAAGATCAGTTTTTTAGATCCTGTACATTCAATATTGGAGATAGTGTTGACACAAGGTTTTGGGAGGATGTGTGACTGGGCAAGGTTTCCCTAGCTCACAAGTATCCGAGATTATACAATTTTAGTTTCATTAAAAAGATAACTATTTTCTAGGTCTTGTCTGAAGGTGGGGTGGGGGGTGTGTTTTTACAAGTTTCTAAAAGTGCAAAATATGCATTTTCCTCATAAATTTATGTGAAGAAGAACATTCCTCTGAAAGTTAAAGTTTTCATTTGGTTGTTGCTTAAGAAAAGCATTTTAACCAAAGATAAATTGCTGAGAAGGGGTTGGAAAGGAGATACAAAATGTCTATTATGCGGTGCTGATGAAAGCATTGATCACTTATTTATCTCTTGTCCTTTTGGAAGATATATCTGGGGAGTGGTCAAATGTGTTTTTGGTCTTCGATCATCACCTGTGCGGTGGCGGAGCCACATGAGAGCATAGGGGTGCAGTTGCACTCTCAAAAATTTTGCGTGCAAACCCATTATGCAGTATATATATCTAGTATAATAGATATGCTATACAATGAATTATATTATGTTATTCTCAACAATTAATAGTAAGCAGCCCACCAATACAAGCTATATTTTATGATATCAACTGTACTAGAATATGTAATTTGTTCCATTTGAATATTTACCATATCATTTAAACTTTTATATTAGAATGCATCATTTAAGTTCGCACCTTTATGAACACGTAAGTGCACTTTCAGTAGAAATTTTGTAAGATCGCGAATTTATTCCCGGTCTCTGTCTTTCTATACATGTGCTAAGGAGGCGCACTCGCACACATGTGTGGTGGTGTGTGTGCATCTATGCTTTCCTTATAATCGCAAAAAAAAAAAAAAGTTTACATCCCTATCGTCGAAATTCTGGCTCCGCCACTGCACCCGTGGATAATGATCATTTGTTTGACACTTGGGTAAATCAATTCAAGGGGTTAGATAGAACATTGGTGTTGGTAGGGATATCAGCAATGTCGTGGGCTATCTGGAAAGCGAGTAATGCAGCTTGTTTCAGAAGCGTAATCCCGGCTGATCCCACCGAACTAATCTTTGCTATCACCTATTGGCTCAACCAATCGTCGCTTTTGCAGAGAATGGAGGGAAACCGAGAAGCAATACTCTTGGGGGCCAAGCTGCTCGAGCGGGTGGCAACTGAAGCATCATTTTGCTGAAGGAAGGAGGTGGTTTTGGCTAAAATCGATGCTCATTACGCCCTGTGTGTGTGCTTCTGTAATAAGTAGATTGCTTAGCTTTCTATCCTGAATGTCGTGGACTTCCTCTCTATCTTTCTATCAATAAGCCAGATAGCAGAGACAGAGTAACTCTGTTTTTTCTTTGTTTTGTCGTCTATAGCGAACTCAGACTGATTTCTATTAAAAGAAATCGGAAGGGTTTTCCCTTTTTCTGTTATCCTAAAAAAACTCCTCATTCAGCCTTGTGATGGAAGTTGTTTTGCTCTTTGAGAAACTCACGGTAAATTTCTAGGCCTCTCTTGCCTTCTTGTGGTTAATGAAGAAACGCAAGAGTAACCTCAGCATACATGAGTAGATCAATTTGTTGTCATTTGCATATGTAAGAATGCAGCGTTATGTTTTTGTCATATATATGCCAGGGTTGGTGGTTTTCAATTTTCATCATGTTTGTCTGGTTGCATCCATGTACCTGGACTGAGTTGAGTTCTATGTGAATCCACAATCTTAAAGTTTCCTAGCTGTTGTCCATTCCTGCAACTATAAACGTAGTTCCCAACCGGTAGTAAAGGAGCATCTGGAACCATTCCTGAGGAATACTTTTTCTGTAACAATATATTCTCGAGGAATATTATGTTTCTCTGTATTTGAAAACCATATGGTGGTGCCTTTTGGCTGTAATCTTAGTTGTGGTAGGTCCTTGATTGCACACTTTGATCTTTTTAAATGTGTCGTTTTCCTTTGATTAATCGTTTAAAATCTTGATATGTCTCTCCGCTCACGCGATTGTCCGCGTTTTTAAAAATGTCATCTGTCTGCTCATAGTTGTTTCTAGCGAAACAGCGGCTAGCTCCAGTACCACTGTTTGACAAGTAGAAAACAACAGAGCAAGTCGTATATACATTATGGTACTACACGACATTACGAAATGATCTGGTCGCATCGTCATGTCGTAATAATTTCTTCTTGAATTGATTATTCACCTCAAAGTATGACGGGGCCGAGATGATGCCACCGTGTTAAATTGAGCATGCAACTGCTAATTAAGTCCCTTGCATCGTTAATTTTACAGCCAACATATAGCGCATGCTAAAGAAAAAGGGGTTTGCTATGGAGTATTCGAGTGTTTTTTTTTTGTTTATGAGTATTTGAGTTTTTTTTTTATCTATATTATGCTTAATGATACCTCATTAGGGGAGGAGTCAAAGTGATCTCATACATTGAATCTAGATCTAAGAGTTCAAAATCAACAAAACACTCAAGTACTTACTAGACACTCTCAAAGAAAAAATGTGTCGAAACTCTGTTTCTAAGCTCATCACGGGACTACTCCAAGGCCGCAACAAAAGCGTCGATGCTTCCCAGTGCGACGGCACTTGGGCACGGTGCGGCATACACCGAATCCGTAAAAGCATTCCTCGCCAATAATATTCGCAGGTACCGAGGTGAGGCAGCTCCACACCCCAAGGAACTGACGTGGTCTCCAAAGTCAGAGGTCAGAATCTTCGCTCCAACTAGGCCCACTTGCCCACCGTTCACGTACGTACGATACAAAATGTTTGTATTCGAGTGCGTAAAAAGATAATATAATTATATTATTAAAAATTTACGTAGATGCATCTGTTTTATAGTTGTTTGGATGATTGTATTATCTATTGATTATATATAGTTATATAAATAATTTTTAAACACTGATGTCTAATCAAACATCGATATTATAAAATAAATATCTTATCTTTTCTATATAATAAGAAAGATCAATTTTTCTTTACTAAGGATCTTTCTCAGTATCGTGCATGGTCTTGCAGTGACACCAATCATGCCATACTACCAACTCGCCAACAAAACCCCGAGCGCCTCGGCCTCGGCGAACCGCGACGCGGTCGCTCCACTGCCGTGCGTGCCGGCCTTCCACTGACCCCGTGAGATCACCTCGCCTCACGAGCGAAATCTTTATCAATTCCCGCTTGCCCTCTCGCCGTTCCCAACCATCGCGCCACGCCGCGCGCTGCGACCGGAGCCGCTAGCGCTCCCCGCTTCCGCTGCGCTATATAAACTCAGCGCGCGGCTGCGACTGTACATACCGACACGGTGCTAGACTAGCAGTAAGGGAGCTAGTGAGATGGAGGTGGAGTCGAAGCCGGCCGCGATGGAGGTGGAGGGGGTCGAGGCGGCGTCCACGGCGCGGTTCAGGATGCCCGTGGACTCCGACCACAAGGCGACCGAGTTCTGGCTCTTCTCCTTCGCGAGGCCGCACATGAGCGCCTTCCACCTCTCCTGGTTCTCCTTCTTCTGCTGCTTCGTGTCCACCTTCGCCGCGCCACCGCTGCTGCCGCTCATCCGGGACACGCTCGGGCTGACGGCCACGGACATCGGCAACGCCGGGATCGCGTCGGTGTCTGGCGCGGTGTTCGCGCGTGTCGCCATGGGCACGGCGTGCGACCTGGTCGGGCCCCGCCTAGCGTCCGCGTCGCTGATACTGCTCACCACGCCGGCGGTGTACTGCTCGTCCATCATCCAGTCCGCGTCGTCGTACCTGCTCGTGCGGTTCTTCACGGGCTTCTCGCTAGCGTCGTTCGTGTCGACGCAGTTCTGGATGAGCTCCATGTTCTCGCCGCCCAAGGTGGGGCTGGCCAACGGCGTCGCCGGCGGCTGGGGCAACCTCGGTGGCGGTGCCGTGCAGTTGCTCATGCCGCTGGTGTACGATGCCATCCTCAGGATCGGGAGCACGCCGTTCACTGCGTGGCGCGTCGCCTTCTTCATCCCGGGCGTGATGCAGACGTTATCGGCCATCGCCGTGCTAGCGTTCGGACAGGACATGCCCGAAGGAAATTACCGGAAGCTGCACAAGACCGGGGAGAAGCACAAGGACAGCTTCGGCAGCGTGCTGCACCACGCCGTGACCAACTACCGCGGCTGGATCCTGGCGCTCACCTACGGCTATTGCTTCGGCGTCGAGCTCGCCGTCGACAATATCATCGCGCAGTACTTCTACGACCGCTTCGGCGTCAACCTCCGTACCGCTGGCTTCATCGCCGCCAGCTTTGGGATGGCCAACATCATCTCCCGCCCCGGCGGCGGGCTCCTGTCCGACTGGCTCTCCAGCCGATTCGGCATGCGCGGCCGGCTGTGGGGGCTGTGGGTCGTGCAAACCATCGGCGGCGTCCTGTGCGTGGTGCTCGGCGTCGTCGACTACTCTTTCGGCGCGTCGGTGGCCGTCATGATAGTCTTCTCCTTCTTCGTGCAGGCCGCGTGCGGGCTCACCTTCGGCATCGTGCCGTTCGTCTCGCGGAGGTCGCTGGGACTCATCTCCGGCATGACCGGCGGGGGCGGCAACGTGGGCGCCGTGCTGACGCAGCTCATCTTCTTCCACGGCTCCAAGTACAAGACGGAGACGGGGATCATGTACATGGGGATCATGATCATCGCGTGCACGCTGCCCATCACGCTCATCTACTTCCCGCAGTGGGGCGGCATGTTCGTGGGGCCGCGGCCGGGGGCAACGGCGGAAGAGTACTACAGCCGGGAATGGACGGCGCACGAGCGCGAGAAGGGGTTCAACGCCGCGACCGTGCGGTTCGCGGAGAACAGCGTGCGCGAGGGCGGACGGAGGTCGTCGTCGAGCAGTCAGTCCAAGCACACCGTCCCCGTCGAAGGGTCGCCAGCCGACGTGTAAGGTCCGGCGTGTACAATAATACTTATTCTTGATTGCACGGCTGGGTTGTGGGCAGGGTTCTGCAGGGCTTTTCTACGTGTGCTACTAGTGGTTGGTATATGGTTTGCTCCGTAACATTGTTGCTGTTTATGGTCTGAAATATGTGTATACTCCAAATCTCAAATGATGTGCGAGTTTGGATTTGGATGCGAACTTGCTTTGTAGTTGGCACGCCTTCTTATACAAATGAGAGGGTGATTATACAGATATAACCATTAACATCGGACACAATCATACATATAAGCATATTTGTCAATCAACCTATCTATCTATTACAGCGATAGAAAAAGAAACCATCATATTCGCTCTTAAGGATTAAAAATTCTTATGTTAATCGATGAAAAAAGAGAAACATTTACACCGTTGATTATAGTAGATCTAGATTATAACGATCTAGATTAAACAAAAGAATCCATGTCAAGTACAATATAAAAATAAGAGTCCATCTCAAATATAATGCAAAAATAACTGAAATTCGGAATAAAATAAAAAATAAAATTAGCAATTTAATTTCAATACGAATTACTAAGTAAAATCACTAGATAAACATAATTTGGAATAAAAATTTTAAAAATAGTAATTAGATTAGTATATAAATTCCAAAAATAATAATTGAAATTCGAAATAAAAAATAAATTAAATTAACAAAATAATTTCTATACGAATTCCAAATCATACATCTGGAATTCCACGTGAATTGACGGCAGCGCTCGATCGAGTCCGGGGCTCCTGGCTGCCGAAGTCCATGCAAATCGCCACCGAGTCACTGAAGATAGACACAGCGATAGTGGAGCATTTTTTGCATTTTGTCGAGCATCCATCCATCCATCGTTTCGTTCGTGATAAGGAATTCAAGAGCTGCCACGGCACGACCGGCTGGTTGACATTGATGCTGCTCGATCACCAAATCCATCCATTGTCGTATCAGACGATTTTGACGCTGGGTCGAGAATTCTTTTTATTTTGGCCCTATGACGTTATTTAATTGCAAAAATAGTTTTTATCATGTTTTATTTGTAAATCTAGCCCTCCATCTCTCTCCTTCCACGGTCGGGAGTGGAGAATGCCACTTTCCCCACTTAGAGAGCGCGAAAAGGCACAGGAGGTTGGCCCAGCGCGGGAGCGGCCACTTGCCGCGGTGCGTGAGTGCGGGAAGGGCTTTCCGTTGTGGCCGAGCGCGGAAACTCCCCGTTCTACGGTCGCCGTTCATTCTCGCGAAGATTCGTGTTGATCACCCACCTTCCGTGCTCACTGATAGCTCAAAATAAAAAAGAATTCTGGGTCGATGCGAGACCTCACAACAGCAGTAGACGTAGCTGTTTTAGAACAGTTCCTCCCGTGTTGACATCCCATGCATGCACACGCATGCATGACATGCTTCGGGTTTGGGCAGAGTGACTCGTACAAAGGCAGAAGCAGACTGTTCAACTGCACAGGCCCATCCAAACGTTAGGGTCTCTATTTTTTATTTAATTTTCAATTGCTACTTGTTAATATATCAAAAATATATATTATTCTACTGTAGTCACTCTTGTGTAAGGTAAAGAATTATTCTAGCATTTTTATTGCATTCTTACTGATAACTTTTCCTACATCTCTATTGCTCTCTTTATTTCTCCTTTGCTTTCACACAACTACTATTTCTATATCTTATTTGCATGTGAAAAATGAACCCCTCCCCTCCTAATTCTCCTCCTCCTAACTAACTCGTGATTTCCCTAAAATAATTTCATTGGTGACGATGGATCAATCCACTCTATTCTCATCTATTTATTGTGGTATTCTTTGTGGGCTCAAACACATAATTTATGTTCTCGTCTCATTCTCTTGATCTTTATTCATCGATTGAGCTCTTGTGCTACATTGCTTGGCTGGCAAGCCGGCCTTTCATGCTAAATCGTGGTCTACATGAGTCATATACACCACATCAATTAGTTTGTTTAGTCATATATCATTGCAGTCTAGAACTTCAATTTTGTTACTAAGTTTTTAAGATCTACTATTATTATCCTTTCTTGTATTTGTGCATCTAGGTGTTGTACTAGCTTTTATCCATCTCTTCTAAAATTAGGAGACATAAATGTTGTTATGAAAAACATAAGACCAAAAAGGAACCCAAGCTCTAATTTTAGGGCCTAATTCTAAACGAAAAATATATACTTATCCTATCTTAGTAATTAAAATATCTAAACTGAGGTGCCTATTTTTAAATTTGGCACGGACCCTAAATTCTCACGTACGGCCCTGAGAGTGAGGGAAGGTGGTGTGCCACTTCCACGAGTCAAGTCCCTACTAGGAGGCCCTAACACGTGGAAATCCTATGCGCCGCTAACGTTAAATCAATTTGATTTGGATGGCACTCCAAATCTCAAATGATGTGCAAGTTTGGATTTGGATGGGAACTTGCATTGTAGTTGGCACGCCTTCTTATACAACTGAGAGGGTGATTATACAAATATAAGCCTTAACATCGGACACAATCATACATATGAGCATATTTGTCAACTTTTTATTAGAACAACTATTCCAATGGGTAACATGGTTACATTTTAAAACAAGAAATATTGATGGCAGTCATGATATCGGTTACTTCAAAATATAATCTTTTCGATCTGGAATGGACGTTGATTTATACAATATATGTGGCACAAATACCAAATGTGCATTCCGATATAATTTATATTTTAAATGATGCATATCTTATCTATGCAGATCTTTAGTGGTTTGCATTATTGGCGGAGTTTTGCTAGATATTTGTCAGTTTCCTTCTGTAAAAAGATGCAACAAATTGCCATCATCCCGCCGAACAACAGAACAACGACGGCCGACGCACGCTGGGGCTGAACATGACGACGTTGCTATGATGAATCTTGCACGCACACATTGCCATGTTGGTCTTGTCGTCCGCATTTCCATCAACGTGGCGTTGAGCTCAGTGAACCGTGATGGCCTGGTAATGGTAGTTCAGTTAGGCCTGGTAATGGGCTGTGCTATGTAGTGCTCAAAGGGCTGGGCTCTTTGATGGGCTGGCATCGGGCTCATTGAAATGGGCTACGGTTAAATATGGGTAGGATTGGGCTGGGTTTGCTGAGAAATGGGCTACAGTTGGGGTTGATGAAAAGGGTCAGGAAAGGATTTCGGCCCGAGGGCCATGCCACAAACAACGACGAGGGCTTTGCCTCTCCTACTCAGGCACTCAACTGCTCTCCACCACCCCCAAACCCTCAAAACACTCCGCCGCCCCTACCCAAACAACACCACTCCACGGCGACCGCGACACGCCGGGATCGACGGCGAGCTTTGACCGGTCGTGTTTGGCGTTGAGCACGACGGAGACGGCGAGCCTGGGCCGCCGGCCGGGATCGGCGACAAGTGCGCGTGGTGTAGCGAGATCGACGACGAGCTCGGCTCGGCGGCTTGTGACGGCCTTGCTGTACGGGATCGACGAGCGGCGTAGAGGGAGAGCAAGCTAGTGTACCTCAGCATCAGCTGCAACCTCCCCGGGTTACCTCACCCAACCTTTAGCCGCGCTCCCGTCCCCTTCTTCCTCGCCCCCAGGTGCCTTTCTCTCCTTTTGATTCACGGGCTTTTCTTGGATCATGAAATTTTCCCCAAAATTTCCAGTAATTGCTATGTTGTTTCTTGATTCAAGTTCTATCTACTGTGATCGTGAGATTTCTTTACCCAAAAAAGGTGCCTGGTTAAATCGGTAGTATTGAGATGGTGTAAATTGATACTCCTTTTAAGTCATCTGATGAATTGAGTCTGTTAATATTGCGTTGCGATTTGATGCTGTTGGAAGTCATCTGATGAATTCAGTCTGTTAATATTGCATTGCAATTGATAATCATAGCTTTCTCTATGTTTGATTTCAGCATATTCAGAATTCTGTGAACTAAAATATTTTTTCTATGTCTGCATATCCTATCTCATTCATGCACTATTTTTATGTCCAATGTATTCTCGGTTCTGGTTCTTTGACTTGGTAACATTGTCGATACAGCCTCAATTATTTGCACAGCCTCAATTATTTGCTACTTGATCCCATGCACACATGTCCTGAACTTGGTATTGTTCTTTGTCACAGATTAGGGAGCATCGTCGTGCTGTTTTCGATAGTGGCATTGAACAAAGTACTGCTGCTTGTCATGAACTTGATTGATGCATGTCCTGAACTTGATTGCTGAAGAATCTAGTGCCCGAGCAAGTATATCAAGAATTGTCATGTTAATTGAGGCATTATTCGAGGTATGTTCTTTCCCTGAATGTTTTTGTGTATCTATTGTTTGTTCTGTTGCTTCTTCATGATTGTCTATTAGGATGGTGCAATGCCTAATGAAATTTGTATGTAGAAGACTAAAAAACTAAGTGACACAACTGAATATACATGGCCAAAGTGTGTTAGCTGATGTTGTACTTTTGACAATGATATGTGATCGCCATCTGTAACTCATGTTCATTTCATTTGTTTGGCATTAGGTAATTTACTTATAATGGAGAGGACTGCCTCTATGTCAGAAATTTCAGTGTCTCTTTCTGGTGAGTTTACTTATAATGGTAATTTACTCTCTATGTCAGATAGGGAGAGATTTCTGGTGAGTTGCAAGAGGTAGGCTGTGGATGGGGATCAGTCTCTCTTTGACCCTCAAGTGTGTCGTGCACTAATTGCCAAGTTTTTCATTAGTGCGGAGATTGCATTTCGAAAGGCTGATGATCCTTATTGGAAGAAGCTACTAAACTACTTCCATCCATCTTTCATAGTAGTTGGTAGGCAAACTATTCGTTCAGACTGTCTTGCACTATATGAAGAGGAGAAGAAACGGTTGCTTGATAGTGTCAAAAAATTGGTCTCTCATGTCAATTTGACTGCAGATATCTGGACATCAAACCAAAACCTAGGGTATCTTTGTGTCACAGCGCACTATATTGACGAGGAATTCAAGCTTCATAAGGTAATCATAGCATTCAAGCAAACTTCCTTTCCACATACATCTTATGCTGTTCAGGATGCAATTACCTCTTGTTTGGTAGAGTGGGACTTAATCAGCAAGCTGTTTACATTAACATTGGATAACGCAAGTGTTAATGACAAAGCTGCAAAGGACTTGCGCGACACGTTGGGTGCTGAAATGTTTCTTAGAGCTGGGGACTTCCATGTAAGATGTGTTGCTCATGTGCTGAATATCATGGTTCTATTTTCATACTATTGAACAAGATGTTGAGGAAAAGATGAGGGAGCTGCGTACTTCTGTAGGTAAGTACTATTCAGAGTATGAGAAAATTGTGAGGAGCCGCGCCTTGCCTACATTTGTACAGTCCGATGAACATATGGTTGCTAGTGAGCCTAGTTCTCCAAGAGGTGCATTTTTTGGTAAACGACGTATAGAATTTGCCTTCGCTCAGTTCAGTTCACAAAATCTAGAAGCACGTGCACAATTATCTGAATTGGACACTTACTTACAAGATCCTAGGGCCCCCCTGAACTCTGATGTCTACCCAATCTTGTCTTTGATGGCTAGAGATTTTTTAGCAATTCCTGTCAGTACGGTGTCCTCTGAATCGCGTCGGTCTTCTTTGCGCAGACTTATTGGTAAAAATAGGACTTCATTATCCCCTAAAAGCCTTGAGGCTCTAATTTGCAGCAAAGATTGGTTTATTGGATTTAATAATGATGATGATGAAGGTAAATTGATAAAAACTGGAGTATTTTACTTTTAGTTTAAGCAGTAGTTGTACCTTCCAATAATATAAACTATTTTCTTGTGATTCAATATGCAGGAGAAGTAACGGAAGGATATAGTGCTTGTGAGTTGCAAGAGGACATTTCAAGGTATTGTTTGACACCAAAGATCATTTTACACGTGCACAATTATGTGTTATTCACAGTCTATGCATGCGAGTCTTCTTATTCATGACATAGTTATATGAGCTGATTGTTGCATTTGAAGGCTGGTAGTACTCTGGTACTTGCTCATTATGCTACCATCATTAAGGCTGGAAATGTGTGCTGATAGAAGGATTGTCTACACGTGCACAATTATGTGTTATTCACAATTTTGATCCAATTGGTTCTTATTGTAATATACTATGGTACAACTTTGAGTTCAATTTACATTGACAATCTTTTTTCAGGGCCTAGATGCAAAAGTTATTATATTCAAGAAGAAAAGGTTAAAAAATTACCGCTGAACAAAGAGCCACCGTCAGGTAATTTCATACCATTTTAGTTTTCACTATTTACTATTCTCAAAATAAAAGATGGAGTTTTCATTATTGACTCTGGGTTATGTACTTCTTACTGTATACCGTGCCAATTTATGTATTTACATAACCATTGTGCTGGTCTAAGGTATCAAAACATGATTTCCTATTTCTTGGCTGTACATACTACATAATTACTGAACTACATATCTAATGTGTAGTATTCAACTTGGCAGGAGTGCCTAAGTCCATGTTCTACTTCAGTGTTCTGTGAATTTTCTCTATTCATAAGTACAACTATGCTTCTTTCTTCATACACTATGTTTTAGTTCTCTTACAATCATATTGTTCAATTGTGATTATTATCTACTGTTGTGAAGTTAAGATGTTATTGGGCACTTGGATCTTGTATATTCCATGTCTTGTCACTAAACAACGTTTTTTCTCCTGGTTTGTAAAGGTCTTTGCTTCAGTATGCACCATACATACAGTTGAATCAGTATATTTCCAAGATACAGTTACACACTTACACCAGTATATTCTGATACAAAGTTGCCTTATTTTGATTTGCAGGAAACTATGTGCCTTTATGACATCATGTGCCATACGGATTGTAACTCTGCACTCAGTTCAGAAGCTTTTCAAAACTCTTGATGTTTTTCTGTCACAAACTACAAACGAGCTTAGAAGAAGCTGTAAACTGATTAACCATTAAAAGACATGTTCTTTTTTTTGCGAAAAAAGCAGTCTTTTGGTTGCTGCTCTCTCCAGTTTAACATGCCCATCGCATGGTTTATGGTTGCCAATGCTAATTTTAGATACGTGCATTTTGATTGACAAGGTTCAACTGCTTGATCAAATTCTGAAGATGAGCATCCTTGTGGGCGAGTGCGGGAGAGGCCATGAATAACGAAACTGAAAACAACCCAGAGGGCTTAGCTGGTTAAGTATTACTGGGCCGGCCCAAGGATCTAAAATGGGCCAGGATAGGATTAGGGTCTTCCTACTTAAAGGGCTGGGCTGGATTGGGTGTAGGCATAGAGTAAAGGGCTGGATAAGGGTTGGAGCCACTCCCAATACTTATGGGGCTAGGATGGGGTTTGGACTGGGCACTGGCCCATTAGCAGGCCTAAGTTCAGTACGATGAGATGTTCAACGGTCGATCTCCCACCCAGGGCCGGGGCCGGCGCCGGCAGCGCCGGTGCCATAGCTCGTGTGGAAAGATAGCAAATCTATCTATTATAGCTATTGCTTCATCTCCTAAAAAAACCCTAGCCGTCACTAAATAAGCCCCCCTCTTCTCCTCCCTTCCGCCTCGCCACCACCGTCAGCGGCCGTCGGCTGGCCAGCAGCGGCGGCAGGGCTTCTTCTTCGGTGGTGGCGTCTGATCTGCATCGCGCTCCCGACGGCCGATTTCCAACAGTGTGGACTTTCGTCAGAGTTGGATCTGGGGCCCTTCTTCGCCGGCTCGTCTTCGGGTATGGCGATCCAGGGTCCTTCTCCGCCGGCTTCTTTCGGCGGCGCGGCTTCGTTGATGGCATGACGACGGAGGCGGCGCGGTGTAGATCCAGATTTGACGTAGTTGGTAGAGATCGCGTCGGCTCGGTGGCGGTGGCTTGTGCGGCGCTCGACTCCTACCCGGTGGACGGTTGTGCATCAACCGACGCGTGGGCTGTGGTGGATGTTGCCTTCCTTTGGTGCCGGCGGCGGTTAGCCGTTGGGGATGTTACGGACGTCGTCTTGACGATCTGGCCTTCATTGGTTGGATCCAGCGACGAGGTCATACTATGGCGTAGTCTTGGAGCGCTGGTACCTTCGATCTGAGGTGAAAACTTTTGATCTAACCTTCGCTAGTTGGATCAGGAAACGACGTCGACCTAAGCGGCGTTACCTTCTTGAAAACGTTGCTTTGGATAACTGGTACCTGAGCTGCGGAGTGAAAACTCATGATCTGACCTTCGCTGGTTGGATCCGGTGACGACGATGTGAGTCGTATTCCTTGTTGAAGACGTCGCTATGGAGACTAGCCCATCATTACCTCTGTACTACGCTGCTGTTGTTCGCGTATGGTCAATCTCCTAGTTGGTCCCGGAGGCAGGACTAGGTAGTTTTTTAGGCTAGCCTTTGCATGAAAATTTGTACGTCATTGTTGGCTTTTAGCCGTTTTTGTTTTAAGCATTTAGTTGATGGTGGTGCAATGGCTGTATGCATCCCTAATTGGTGCAGAGACCGGGAGTTGTGCTTTCATTATCTAAAAAAATATATTATTCAATCAATAGAAAAAGAAGTCATCTTGTTCGCTCTCAAGGTTAGAATTTTTCACATTAATCGGTGAAAAAAGCTAAAGATATACACTGTTGATTGTGGTAGGTATAGATTATAACTCTCTAGATTAAAATCAAGAGTTTATGTCAAGTGCAATCCATAAATAACTGAAATTCGGATATAAAATAAAAATAAAAATAGCAATTTATTTTCTACAATAATTCCAAAGTAAAATCCATAAATAAATATAATTCGTTATAAAAATTTTAAAAAATAGCAAAAGGATTCGTGTACGAATCCCAACAAAACATAGCATAAATTCAGAATAAAAATAAAAAAATTAGCAATTTTATTTCGATATGAATTACAAAGTAAAATCCCTATAGTTCGGACTAAAAATTATACAAAAAAAATAGCAATTGGATTTGTATACGAATTCCAACAAAAATAATTGAAATTCAGAATAAAAATAAAATAAAATAAAATAAGCAATTTGATTTTGATACAAATTTTAAAGTAAAATCCCTAAATAATTTTAGTTCGAAATAAAATTTAAAGAAAAAATAGCAATTGGATTGTATACGAATTCCAACAAAAAAATAATAATTGAAATTCGACATAACATATAAAAGTAAATTTGCAATTTGGTTCCCATACGAATTTCAAAGTAAAATCCCTAAATAACTAAAATTCAGAATCAATTAAATAAAATTAGCAATATGATATGTATACGGACTCCAATAAAAAATAACTAGAATTTTGAATAAAAATAAACGTTATAACATGGATAGCATGAATGGTGTCGGAGGAGACTACGAAAAAGTGCAATAGCATCTATCTATCCTACAAGAGGACATTGATAGATGGAGAAGCGAAGAGTCGAGGTGGCGTCAATAAAGATGAGGACAATGTCGTGCTGCTCACCTTAGTCGTTCGATGAGGACAATGTCATACTGCTCGTCGCATCTGTTGAAAAGAAATGTGAATGTTGAAGGAGCCAAGGGCCGTGACGACGAGTGGTTAGTGTAAGTGTTGTGAAGAAGTCATTGGACAAATAAACTTAATGATGGGAAAACTCTAATAGAGAGAAAATGAAGCTTTACATTGAAAATGAGCTGTGGACGACACAGGCCCATCGAGTTGCTAAGAGCGTGCCATTGCTAGTGAGAGGCACGATATCACCAGCGATGGCAAGAATATTCTCCATATCATTAGACAACGACTAAAGCAGGCATGTCGGTATCATTGTACATGCATACGTTAATATGAAGCAATACGTTGATTATTGACTGGTGCATCGATGTATACATGAGCAAGATACTCTATTACCATGTAAACTAATAAGATAATTTTTCACATATATAATCAATGTATTGTTTCTTATTAAATAGAGGTATATATACATTCATATATTTTGAAAAAGAGTAACTAATGGAGGAAGAATAGGGGCATGCAACTACGTGATCCATGCATGATAGAGTGTGACATTTATAAGAACTCCAATAACTTGACGAGGATCTTATAATCCTCAATTAATTAAGTTATTTATCTATAGTATTATATATAATAATATCTTTTATACAACATTCAAAGGAACCCATCAATATTAACAATGAGCGAGTTCATACACACCTAGTAATCGTAAGCTTTTCTACGACCACCCTATATGGTCATAAGTTCTTCTAAGACCACCTATTGACCATAAGTCTTACTAATATCACTTCATAGTCGTAAGTTCTTATACGACCACTCTATCAATCGTAAGTCTTACTACGTTCACCTCATGGTCGTACATCTTACTACGATCACCCTATGGTCGATAAAGCTTACAGACATATGTGCTCAATCGACTAGGACGTTTGTGCGTTGTATTTAATACACGCAGTAATTAATATGTGATGTTATTTCTAAAGATAACAATACGTATTAAATCTCTATCTCTGACATAACCGCAAGATGTCGTGGGGGCATATGTCTCTAACAATAACTGCCCTTAAACGTGTGTATTGCATCAAAAGACAATGCGGCTCTTGGCGTGGACAACTGTCACCTCTTCATGTACTATATAAGGAGTAAAGTCAGTGGACAGAGGAAGGAGACAAGTAACGAGAAAAACATGAGTCATTAGTCTTAGCCTTCAGTGACTTCTCTCGTGTAAACACAATCAATACAAGAACATAAAAGTAGGGTTATTATTCTCTCAGGAGAAGGCTGAACCTGTATAAAATTTTCTTATCCTTTTCCGTGTGGTTTCGCTCTAGGAGAGCCCCCAGCATTTATTCATAAGATCGATACTAAACCATCAACAGTTGGTGCCGTCCGTGGGGATCTCCTATTTCTCCTTTCTTTTTAGACAAATTATCTTCATTTTCAACTCTGATGCTTTCATGGCAGTGAAGTGGAATGGGGAGAACTGGTTCAATTTGACAGACTATGCAGGACTTGGCATGGATGCCTGCTACGAGTATGAGCGGAGCATCATTTTGTCCAATGGTAATGCCGGTTCCAAGGATCTTTCACCAGACCCAATGAACCATACCACGGACAAGGTTGATGAGAGAGCCCTCTCCCCCCACAATATTACACCCAGAGGAGGAGCCAGAACCCTCAAAGGGTAAGGATCCAACTGACCAGGATCAGGATCACCCCACGGCGAGTGTTGAACACAGTGAGGGTTCCTCCTCCAAACGTTCAAGCCCGTCTGAGGTCGTCCGATCTGGCAAAGCAAGTCCTGGAATCCATGATTCTGGGACTCAATCAACACCTGATATCCGTCACCCTTCGCTTACCCCAACGAGGTATGTGGTCGACCCCACTTCACCTGTGGATTCAACCATACCCCCGTAGGGTTCACCTTCAACTGGAGATGGTTATAACCCGGAATTCTCCTTCTTGAAGGGGGTTGCTCTAAGTCACGAGGTGTTGTCCTTCGACTACTCCTTGAGTCAGGAGGACTCAGTCGCGAGTGGGGATAGTAGCACCCAGGAGGTCTTTATCCTCCCTTTAAATCCTAATATCCCTCCAAGAGACAGGACTGGGGTTGCTTCCCATCACACACTCACTTCAGGCTCTCATAGTGATGGCAAGAACGCCTCTGGTGACAACTAGGATCTTCACATTCATGAGCATGGCCGAAATCATAGAAGTGACCGCTCTCCACTGAGACATGCTTCGGCTAACTCAGATATCGATGATCCTGAAACCATTTGGAGAAGAAAAATTACTACCTAAAGATCTTTACCTGAGCTCACCCAATACCAGTCAAACGAAGCTCAAGAACATCAATGAATCAATGACCTGATTGAAAAACCCAGCTCAAGAGCTTGAACAAGCGCCAGGCTATGATCTCTTTGCTCAAGAGATTGCACGAAGACTTCGGGACATAATGGTCAGGCTTGAGCAGAATTGACAACACCGTCCCGGAAGTCATATCGGGATGACTCCATCAAATGCTAGTCGTTCGAACGACTCTCCTCGTGGAGAACGACGGGACCACAGGTCTGGTCGATCTCCCGACCACGACATTAGTTGGAGAAGAGTTCCATGAACAACTGGTGATCGACAAACTCCCAGGGGAGGTAGTCGTTCTCCACTTCTACCAAGAAATCTACACCAACAGATGGAGTACAAGGAGTATTACCCTCGTAGGACTAAAATCTATAATAGGTCAGGTCCATTTACCACTAGGTATTGTCGAGTACGATCGCCTGGTGATATCAACCCTTCTTTCCCGCAAAGAAGGCATTATGATATCATTACCGGATGTCAGGCGTTTTCGCCAGATCTTCGAGCAGTTCGTTGGCCACCATGGTTCCGACTAGTGAACGCAGAGAAGTTTAATGGGTCATAAAATCCCATCGAGTTTCTTCAAATCTATACGACTGAAGTTTGAGCAACAACATGAGGAGAGCATGTCATGACCAACTACCTTCCTACTGTACTCAAAGGATCTGCTCAATCGTGGCTGTTAAATCAGCCATAAGATTTGATCTATTCATGGTAGCACCTCTATGACTTACTGTTAGCCAACTTCCAGTGCACTTACAACCATTCTGAGAAGGAGGACGACCTGCATAGAATATGATAGAATTCTTACGAGATCCTACGCCAATTTATTAGGCGTTTTAGTTAGGTTCGCAATTCAAATCCTAAAGTTTCGACTTTTCTGTCATTAGGGCATTAAAGCAGGGAGTCCGCAATCGAAGGGTCACGAAGGATATCGCTCTAAATCCTCCGGATACCATCGCGAGCTCTTCGAAATGCCTGACCGTTGTGCAACTGCAGTAGAAGTGGTCGAATGGAATCGCACGATTGATCATGACGATAAGGACACTCGAGGAGTGGGCAAAGACAGCAAGAAGAAAGATAAAAAGGCTAGGAAATCCAAGAGCAAGACTAAAGACCAAAAACCTCTAGTCAAAAACTCTAAGGAGGTCTTAGCCATGAGCAACAAAGAGCCTCGAAGCTCCAAACCATACTCCGATCGGAGCAAAGGTAAACGCCCCGAACAGAAGAACAACAAGTCTAGGTGGTGTCCTCTTCAGAAAAAAGAAGGACACGACCTTCGCAATTGCCGAGTTTTTCAGCAGAATCTCGAGAATTAGTACTCCGACAAGGGACCGCTTCTTACACTCAAAGAGGTGGAACAAACGAGTAGTCAAAAACAGTAGGATGATGATGAGGCGATGCCAATTCAAGATCCAAAACACACCATCGATCACTTGCGCTTGCGAGACTCGCCTAACGCTCTCGCCTTATGCTCAGCGATGATAGCCTTGTCCACCAAGGTCTGGAAGTCGGGGAAGTCAACAATAGAGAGCTTGTCCTGCAGCTCCTCGGACAAGCCCTCCATAAACTTCTCCTGCTTGGCCTCATCAGTGGCCACCTCAGCAGTAGCATACCTCGTCAGATGGTTGAACTCATGCAGGTACTCAGTCACAGATCTGCGCCCTTGCTTGAGCGCAAGAAACTCCTTCTTGAGCTTCATCAGGCCGGCGGGGACATGAACCCGACGGAAAGCGGTGTGAAACTCCTCCCAAGTGACCACGTGGTCAGTGGGCTGCATGGCGAGGAAGTTCTCCCACCAAGAGAGTGTTGCACCCTCAAGCTGATGGGATGCGAAGAGTGCCTTCTCCTGATCCTGGTACTGAGCGATGTTGAGCTTTCGCTCAACTAGACGCAGCCAATCATCTGCGTCGAGTGGGTCCTCGGACCGGGAGAAACTGGGTGGCTGGGTGCGAAGGAACTCCGAGAGTCCCCCTGCGACTGATGTCCACCACCTCTAGATCCGGAGGCACCAGAGGGAGTGGACGTGTTCCTCGCGATAACCTCCAGGATCCGTGTCTGATCCATACGGTTCCGCTCGATCTGAGCGAGAACCTCAGCTATGGTCGGAGGAGGTGGAAGCTCCTCATCCTGACCAGCCGACTGACTCTAACCGCTGCGAGTCCTGCCAGCCATCTTGTTCCACTAAGACAAGTTAGCAACAAGCCCAAAACCGGAGGTAAGGAAAAACAATTAACACATCTAAGAAATGAACTCCAAAAGCTTGAAACAAGCACAAAATCAGCACACGACCTTAAGTCACAAGATCAACTCCTCAGTACGACTAACTCGTATGGCAAAAACAAGTAATCGGTTGAGGAGGTAAAATTTCAGAACTCAATTCTAGACCTAACACAGCTAAAAAGCAAGGTAAAACCACCTAATGGAGTGTTAGATACTTATCCAACTCATATCACATCTTACCCTTTTACCCCCACAAGTTTTGGTTGAATTAACCTCTCATTTTTAGTTCTATACAACTGTCCAGAAATTTTATGCTTGCTGTCCAGATTTTACCTCCACACTCCTAGCTGAAATTTTCAACTCCAGAAGCTCCTAATCCCCACCAAAAGGCAGCCAACACTTCAATTTATAACTCTCATGATTTTCCCAAAACCAAATTAACCGATTAAGCAACTATCTTTTGAAAGAAGATGAGAGGGAAATCTGCAATTCAAAACTTAACCAGATAGGGTAAGATGAGCAAGCTAAGATAGATGAGAAGTAAAATATGAGAACTTACTTAGATTTTCAACAAACATTTGATATTTTGGAAACTAAGTTTTTCAAAATATCCTAAGGCGACCAAGCTAGGGGCTGCTACGGTTAGTATGGCTATGATACCAACTTTGTGAGACCCCGGTGTATTTAGCTTGTAATGTTTAGTCTTCCATTGACTCTAACATCACAAACAAAATATATCGTGCCTCGATGGACATGTGCTTCCCAGAATTGCAGCACACATACATCTTTACAAAACCATGCATCATTTCTATACAATATATAACACTAAGTCTAGCAAAAGACATACAATAGATAGAGTTATTACAAAAGGAGCCGACCGACCAAATGACATCAAAGTAACAAGTGACAGCGGAAGCAAAAGTGTCATAAGATGGCTATAAACAAAAGACGACCGGTTAGCCAACATAACCCACAAGGCAACCGATCGGGCCGCCAACTAGTCGCACCCGCAGCAAAGCTAACAGAAGTAGACTCCTTGGGGATCCACTTCCTCCTCTGCACACAACAAGCAATGCAGATGAGTACAATAATGTACTCGTAAGACTTGTAGTATAATTCTCACGGGGTGTATCCGAGCGTGTCCATAACCTAGGACGATGCTATTCGAATAGATTTAACCCGGCAATGGTGTACCAATGTACCCACACTTCAGATCGTCTTTTGCCAAGAAACAAGCATACTTCCGAAGGTATGCCGGCACGGCTAAGTCCTACGAGATGTTTCCAATATTGTGTATCAACTACGAGCCGCTCGTATGGATAGAAACCCATACGCTTACATTATAAAGCCGAAAGACAACTACCCACCCGAGGTAAAGCTTTCGGACAACTACAATGCTTCCAAACATCTGCCTCTTACGACCTCCTGCGACTCGGAGCTAACACACGCCAAAGTACTAAGTCAAGAGATGTCCTATTTCCCTCTAGTGTGGTTAGCATGCAAAATGCTCAGTACACTGGCGCAAGTAATTTGGTCCTTGTTGACTCGAGCACTATTCCAATCACACCCAAAAGCACACCAACATACCATTGTGCCCAAGTCCAAATTATTTTGTTTTTATTTTTAGTTTTCACAATTAAACATAGCACAAAGGCTGAATCATAAAGTCATAATAAGTTTATGTGATCAATATTATCGACTAAGTCGACAACCGCCCATTCTACCAGTAGATAAGCATGACTAAGCAACATAAACTCGTAAGCTACTAAGTGACAAGGGCTCATCCAACGAACCCAAAATCACAGCAAGATAATCCTAGGCTCAATAGTAGAGGATAAATATTTACCTACAAATTATGCATCTAATGGGTCAACTAATCGACAATAGTTTAACACAAGATAGCAATGCATACGTAGAATTTGCAAACAACATATTAGACTTTGAGAATAATAGGATCAATATGATCAAATGATGCTACATCTGCTTGCCTTGCTGGAAGTGCTCTTTCTACAGAGGATCGCTCTCGGGCTCAATAAATTCTTCGGAACCTAACGCAAGAACGCGAAAATTCCAATAAGAATGAAGAATATCGAAAGAAACTCAAAATTCAAAGTCATCCAAATCCCATGAAATTTACACAGCAGTAAGGGTATGGTTTTAAATGAATTTAGCAATAAGAATCATTTCATTTGGACTAAACATGCAAAAGTTATAGCCTAAACATTTTCTTTCAGCCTGAAAATTCAAATTAAATTAATTTTGGTTACTGTTCATGGCCCAATTTTCTAGAAAGATCTAGAACTTGGAAATTTTATGGTAGGTAGAACATGGCATTCTAAGAACAGCAAAACTGGATTTACTTCATTTAGAGTTGATTTGAATTACTTATGATTTTTCTAAGTTGTAAAAGTAGCACTAAGTTGATTTCAGAAGCAAAGACCTACATGAAACACATTCTATGCTAACACATATTAACAGAGGAACCTAACACATTTTAGTTTACTCAGTTTGGAATCACAGAGAAATACTTATGCATTTTTCAAGTTTTATTGAATTTCTAGCACAATACTAAGGCTAAAGCAAGTTAATACAATTTACATAATTTTCTAGTACAGGGCAGTGTCTAAATACATTCTTGGATTAAATTTCAGTTCTACAGAAGTTTAACACAATTTGAATCACCCTAAAAGGAGCTAAAATGAAATAGTTATACACTTTTGAAATTTAAAGCATTTAACAGTTTGAAAATAAAAACTCCCTGTCTGCTCCAAAAGAACCAACTCAAACAGGAGGTCGTGACCATCAAGATCGAATCCAACGGCTAAGGCGCACAAGAGCACAGCGCCCGCGCACTGGGGAGATCTAGGCCATTAAGATTGAATCCAATGGCCCCGACGTGTGCATGCACAGCGCACGCGAAGACCCGCGCGAAGGATCTCCACGCGCACTGAGGAGGTCGTGACCGTCAGATCCAGATCTGACGGTCCAGATCTGCAATGGGAGGTCCTAAGGGGTAGCTCTAAAGGACGAGGTCTGGGACGGCCAAGATCTACCAGAGGAGGTCCTGGACGGCCAAGATTTAGACTAGGGAGGTCCTAACAACTAAGATCTTCGCAGAAGGAAATCTTAACGGTCAAGATCGAACTGAAGGAGGTCTTGACGGCTAAGATTTCACAGGGAGGTCCTATGGGTCAAAATCTAACGGAGAAAGATCCCGACGGCTAAGATCTCGCGGGGGGGGTCTTAACGGTCAAGATCTCCACGGAGAGGTCCGCAAGAATAAGGTCTTAACAGAGGGAGGTCTTAACGGCTCAAATCTCCACTAGGAGATCCTGAACGGTCAAGATCTGCCCAGGGAGGTCTTAAGGGTTAAGACTTGCGGGAAGGGAAGGTCCTGAGGTTTTCTTTGCAAAAGACTGAGGGGTGGTCTTTTGCAAAGAGGACCCCAAGGGCGGCCCCGAGGGTGGTTTTTACAAAAACGACCACGGGGTGGTCATTTCGCGCGGGGGTGATCCTAACGGCTAAGATTAAACCAGGGAGGTCCTAAACGGCTAGGATCTAATCCTGGGGAGGTCCTAGCACTAAGGTCTTACAAAGGGAAATCTAACGGCTCAGAGCTAACCTTCAGAGATCAATCGATGGCTAAGATTAAATCAAGAGGTCCAGGGACTTGTCGAAATTACGGCAACAGCACAGAGCACCGCACTTTGCCCGCCAGCTCGCCACCGGCGACCACGGCCACGACAGCGCGAACCAAAGGTGCCAAAACGTGCGCAATACAAATGTGAACACAATGGGGGCACTCTCGACGGCGGAGCTGGCCTAAAACGCCGGTGAGCCGGAGAGGAGCAGAGGAGCAACTACAGCAAAATACGAAAACGCGAACAACTCCTCTACGATCTAATCCAACAGGCGCTCAAGCACTAGGGGGTTATCGCAGACACACCTGGACGCAGGGGAGGTCCGAAGGAGCTCGGAGAAGTCCTAGCGGTGGGGACCGATGCCGGCGCTGAGGAAGATAACGCAGACAAGTGATCCTGAGCAAAGTGAGAGGAGACTCTCAATTGGTCGTGAATTATGTCAGAAAAGAGTATCAATGCTCTAATCCGACCATGTCTTAGTACTTATCGGAAGTCAGGAAGCTTGAAAAGCATTTTTGGTTTTGAGGTATACAATATATCCCTCGAAAGGATAATTTCCTCGCTGACTAGTTAGGTCGAATAGCTTCTTCCCGATCACAAGTACCACAAGGAGTCTTCTTGAAACAGCTGCAGAAGCCGTCCTTGGTCGAAACACCAGAGTCTTCTCCTATTGAGACAACCTTCATAGAATACAAGGATACTTAGATGAATCCCATCTACGAGTATCTTCAAAAGGTATTGTACTTAGTGATGATTTTGAGGCTGATCGTTTATCCTGTAAGGCCAAAATGTATACTTTGGTCGAAGGAGTCCTCTACAAACGAGGTACTCAAGGGGTTCTCATGCGGTGCATATCGTAGAAAGAATGATCATATCACCTTCAAGAAATAGACGGAGGCGTCTGTGGGACTCATGCTTCTTACAGAACGCTGGTAAAAAAAGCTTTTCGACAATGTTTCTATTGGCCAACAGTTCTCCATGATGCTAAAGAGCTTGTTAAGAAGTATGTACAATACCAGTTTCGTAGCAGGCAAACACATCAACCAACTAAAGTATTGCAGACCATACATTTTTCTTGGCCTTTTGCGACCTAGGGTCTCGATATCCTAGGATCGTTCCCAAAAGCACCAGAAGGCTTTGAGTTCCTTTTTGTGGCTATTGATATGTTCACAAAATGGATTGAAGCCGAACCTATAACTAGAATAACAACGAAAATAGCCAAAAAAAATTATGATGAAAAATGATCACTCAATTTGGTGTGCCAAGTCAGATCATAATAGATAATGGTACACTATTTTCGAGCACAAAATTTCAGAAAAAGAGGTATTAAATTTCACAATTGAAAGAATTCAAAAGAAATACATAAAGCCAAAGCTTTCACATGATAAAGAACTTACAACAAAAAAAACTTTCAGTATCCAGAATACCAAGCGAATATGTCCAATAGGAATGGCCAAACTCCTAAGAAAAAGATAAATCTTAATGATAACCAACATTCCCAAGAAACAACATTAGACCAGCAGTCAGGAGAACAAGTAGTCGATTTATGGAATCAAGAAAGACCAATGAAAACTCATAAGAAGAAATGTAAAACACTAACTCAAGAAAACTTCATCAACCGCAACTAATACCAGAACTGACCAAATTCAAGATCAAGGAAGAGAATAACTTTTCTAAAGAAACTCGCCCTCAACACCCAACTATAGAACGGGGATAAGTACTTCTCTAATCCTCTATCCCGAACAGTGGTGTAGTCTGGCGAAACCCAGGACAACATCCATGACTTCAACTTCTCAACGTCCATTACCAATACGCATGACCGTTATAATCAGTTATGAATATATATGATCATCTCATAGCACTCATAGAACAAATTCATAGATATAAAATATCACATCATATCATAAATTAACAACAAGAAGGATAGTACAGAAGCAATTTCAACAATTGCTTAACAAGTGGAGCATAACAAAGTAAATGCGGAAGCAATAAATTTCCCAACCCCACCTACTGTGCACAGTGTGTCATATTAATGTTTTTCTATTAACCACGGACCTAAACCCCGCTCTGATACCAACTGTAACACCCTGGCTATTTGGAAGCCAAGATGTCACCTAAATAATATAACATACAACCACAATGCAAAAGAATTTGAATAATTTATCATCTAATGGCATAAACGGATCAAAATTTAACAGGACCATGGCACGAAAAGAATCTGAATCCAAATACTTATATCAGAAGAGGTGATCACAGCTCACAAGCAGTAATAAATCAACCATAACATGGAGAAGGTATCCTTCACCAACTAAATTTATTTATTACAGTTCATCAATTAACGAATGAAAGATAGAAACTAAATCATATTGTTGAACTTGAATACGGTGAATTGCATGATTAGTGCGTGTTTACTCCCTCCCGATAGAGCCAGCATTAATGATCACCTAAAATAAACAAACAAAGCAAGAATGAGTCCGTGACTCAGCAAGTACAGTGAATAAATGAACATACCACAAATACGAACAAGACCTCATCATTAAAGATTGCGAACATACCCCGAATGAATATATGGATGAATGGAATGAATGGATTTAATGAAAAGAATGAACTGCACACATGCTTATACCGGTATAGCTAGTGACACACCCGTCGGTGTTCACCTAAGCCCGCATTTAACCAAAATACGGGGATCCCAATCCCGTATGAAGAACGTTTCATACGGGTGGCCAAAACTGCCCATATTGGACTGGTGGGTCTTACGTGCCCATACTGGAATTGATGGGTCTTATAATCCACTCCCATGGAAGGCACATGGAACAGGATGCATGAGCAGAAGTATGAATTATGAAAGACATCATATATATACTCATGGATATAACACATAAGAAAAGGACATAAACTTTGAATATTCTCGTGGATATTAGAAAAAACACAATACAATCATCAAGCATGCATCATACACCAAACATATGAACATCAAAGTACTTGCCTTCCGCGTTGCGACGCGTTAGCAGGCAACGATGGTGCTCCCAAACCCGAAGCCTCGCTGCCTAAACAATTAAATAAACGAAATAAGAACAACATGGCACACAACACGACTTAACAACGTTCTACAACGCTTCCCCGGTGACTCAAGATTCAACTAAAAACTCCAATATGAAAACTGACAACTCAACCACAAACCAAAGCGGACAAAGCGACACGGTAAAAACCATATCTATTGATCGAACTTGGAATGAGGTGAGACCAGTTTCTATGGATTCTTTACTGACATATCTACAATAATCTAGTTAACAAGATAACCCTTGGAGACACGTGTGCCCGCTGAATTCCCCCGCTAGATGCTCATCTCCTCTTCTTCTCCTCTCTCCCTCCACCTTTCTCCTTGGCCAAGCGACAATGGGAGAGCACCACCAAGAGAGCAACTGAGTGCAAGGAGGAGGGCGTGTCTATCGATCTTAGCAAGTGTGGCTCTTGTAGCAATACATGCTACAGTGGTGGCTAGGGTTTCCCCCCTCTTTTTATTAGTGGTCGGCCCTTCATGGGCCTCCTAGGCCAAAGCCCGAAGCCTAGGTTGCCAAAGAATTGCAGATTTCCCCTCCTCTAAAGTCTAATTTCTCTTTTCACTGCTTCCTTCATTACAATAAGTTGGAGTATTACAGAAAAACCCCCTTTTTGTTTACTCTCCTTCCTTAGAAACATTCGGGGTATTACATCTGCTTCAGGGCATTTGAAGTTAGCTTCGACTGGTTGAAGGCTAAGACTCCGGTCATAAGCCTTAAGTTTTGTAAGAGCAAAAATTATTACGCCTTCGACCGCTTCTTATCGAATCGGCTTGATTGGTCTTCAAAGTAGCTGTCAACTCCTGTAGTGTCCTGACCTATTACTCAATGGCGTTCATGTGTCCGACCATGGTATCTTCAAGAGGAGTAACTTCTCAGTCCACCGAGCACATTGTTTAGGAGAGAAATATTGTCTTGAAGATTGATCTTCGTAGCCTTCATTTTCTCCTAACTATAGGTCGAAGCTTCCTGAAGTCATTTTATTTTGACTGCTTGCTCTAAAAATAGGGCACGACCAGTTAAAAAAACACTTCTCAAAGATCAGTAAATAAAACTGGTCGTAGGTAAAGAATTCTTACCTGCCAATCGAGAGTCAAGCTTCTTGAACTCATGATCATGAGAAACAACATCTTTCTAATACTTCTTTTTCAATCGATAACTTTGTCACATGACTTTTTCATAGTCGAGCAAATCGGTTATAATCTTTCCGTCACTTCCAAACAAACAAGGGAAAAAAGTGATACAAGTACTGAGAAAGTACTCAAAAGGAATCAGAGCAGCTCGGCCTCGGCGGCTGTCTCGCCTTCCACCTTGCAGATCGGTGAGATGTAGCCGCGGTCATCACTACGCCACCACTACTCCACGACTTCGCTGCCCTTCACCGTGTTGTGCCTCAAGCCCCTCCTCTTGGTTGCAACCTTCACCATGGGAGACCTCCCTTGAGCCTAGTCAAGAGTGGCGGGTGGCCACACCCTCAATACTAATGTACCTGGATGTGGGCAACACAAACAAGGGTGCTCTAAAACTCCAATATGAAAACTAACAACTCGACCACAAACCAAATCGGACAAAGAGACGGTAAAAACCATATCTATTGATCTGGAACTTGGAATGAGGTGAGACTAGTTTCTATGGATTCTTTACTGACATATCTACAATAATCTAGTTAACAAGATAACCCTTGGAGACACGTGTGCCCGCTGAATTCCCCCGCTAGATGCTCATCTCCTCTTCTTCTCCTCTCTCCCTCCACCTTTCTCCTTGACCGACAGCAATGGGAGAGCACCACCAAGAGGGAGCAACGGAGTGCAAGGAGGAGGACGTGTACTGTAGCAGCACTGTAGCAATACATGCTACAGTGGTGGCTAGGGTTTCCCCCTCTTTTTATTAGTGGTCGGCCCTTCATGGGCCTCCTAGGCCAAAGCCCGAAGCCTAGGTTGCCAAAGAATTGCATATTTCCCCTCCTCTAAAGTCTAATTTCTCTTTTCACTGCTTCCTTCATTACAATAAGTTGGAGTATTACAGAAAAAAACCCCTTTTTTGTTTACTCTCCTTCCTTAGAAACATTCGGGGTATTACATCTGCTTCAGGGCATTCGAAGTTAGCTTCGACTGGTTGAAGGCTAAGACTCCGGTCATAAGCCTTAAGTTTTGTAAGAGCAAAAATTATTACGCCTTCGACCGCTTCTTATCGAATCGGCTTGATTGGTCTTCAAAGTAGCTGTCAACTCCTGTAGTGTCCTGACCTATTACTCAATGGCGTTCATGTGTCCGACCATGGTATCTTCAAGAGGAGTAATCTTCTCAGTCCACCGAGCACATTGTTTAGGAGAGAAATATTGTCTTGAAGATTGATCTTCGTAGCCTTCATTTTCTCCTAACTATATGTCGAAGCTTCCTGAAGTCATTTTATTTTGACTGCTTGCTCTAAAAATAGGGCACGACCAGTTAAAAAAACACTTCTCAAAGATCAGTAAATAAAACTGGTCGTAGGTAAAGAATTCTTACCTGCCAATCGAGAGTCAAGCTTCTTGAACTCATGATCATGAGAAACAACATCTTTCTAATACTTCTTTTTCAATCGATAACTTTGTCACATGACTTTTTCATAGTCGAGCAAATCGGTTATAATCTTTCCGTCACTTCCAAACAAACAAGGGAAAAAGTGATACAAGTCGAGAAAGTACTCAAAGGAATCGAGCAGCTCGGCCTCGTGGTGTCTCGCCTTCCACCTTGCAGATCGGTGAGATGTAGCCGCGGTCATCACTACGCCACCACTACTCCACGACTTCGCTGCCCTTCACCGTGTTGTGCCTCAAGCCCCTCCTCTTGGTTGCAACCTTCACCATGGGAGACCTCCCTTGAGCCTAGTCAAGAGTGGCGGGTGGCCACACCCTCAATACTAATGTACCTGGAGGTGCGCGACGGCTGCGGAGACGTGAACTTCCTCTTGAGCAGGGGTCGGGGAGGGAGGCTACGGTTGCGGTTGCGGGCAACATAGGGAGGTGGTAGTGGTGGGAGGAGGGGACTTTGAGAAGGACCTCATGGGTGCTTATAGAGAGAGAGAGTTTGGTTGGGCCGACACAGGGAAGAAAGGTTGCTTTGAGATTGGTGATGGTAGCTAGCAAAATATGAGACAGGGGTAGAGATTTTTTTTGGTTTTTTTCCCACAATCATGGGCGTGCCGCATGTAATAGCCCAAAGTAAGCCTGCCAAGCGTGTAGCTACGAAATTGCCTCATAGTCAGAGACAGGCCCCCATGAAATTGCAGCCCAAGTGTAGCGAAGCCAGTGGGCACCTGAGTCCTGACTTGGCAACCCCACCATACAAGAGCTTATTTTGCCACACTATGACGACAGGGCCCCGAGGAGATTGGAGTTTTTGGCTTAAATGATACTGTTTGCACACGAAATAGCAAATTTAGCCTCATTCGGAGATCAAAGCCAAAAATAGCACCGCGGACTCGTCGGCAGGCGACATGTGTCCTCGTTCGTGCCACGGATGCACGAACGCCCTCCCTCTCCCGAGGAGGACTTCCAACACGTGTCTCCCTCGTCCGCACTTCTTGGGAGGGGACTCATACTGCTAATTAATTACGATTAAATTAATTATGACCAAATAATTAGGACTAACTAATTACGACTAATTAATTATGATTAACTAACTATGATTAATTAATTATGAATAATTAGTTGTAACTAAATTAATTATGGCTAATTAACCACGACTAAATTGATTAAGACTAAATAATTACGACTAAATTAGTTTCGACTAATGTTACAACTAAATAATTACGACCAATTAATTACAACTAAATAATCATGATTAAATAATTATGACTAATTAATTACATATTTTAATTAATTAACACTCACTATGTAATTATTTAGTCACGTAATTAACCCCCACCGTGTAATTAATTACATGGGTTTAATTAATTAATACTTGCTAGTCGTAATTAAATAAAATATTAATTAAATCCATGTAATTAATTAATTAACTAGCAGTACATGAGAAGTCCCCACCATGGCATAGATGAGGATCAATTAACCCGTGGCGCGGACGATGATTAATTAAACCCATATAATTAATTACATAACTAAATAATTACACGGTGGTGGTTAATTAATTACGATTAAATAATTATACGGTGGGAGTTAATTAATTAACACATGTAATTAATTAGTCATAATTATTTATTTATAATTATTTAGTCATAATTAATTAGTCCTAATCAATTTAGTCGTAATTAATTTAATCATAACTAATTATTCACAATTAATTAATCGTAGTTAGTAGTTAGTTAGTTATTAATTAGTCATAATTAGTTAGTCATAATCAATTTAATCATAATTAATTAGCAGTATGGGGCCCTCCAGAGGAGCGCGAATGACACGCGTCCGCACACCTGTGACACAGGTGAGAACATATATCGTCTGCCGACAAATCTGTGGTATCATTTTTGGCTTAGATCTTGGAGTGAGTGAGATTTGCTATTTCCCCGTACAAACAGTTCCATTTAAGGGAAAAACAACTCAGGAGGCCGTGCGCGAGGCTGCCACCACCACCACACCAACCGGACCGGGCCAAGCGGCCGCATCCCCTCTGCCCTGCGGTGCCCGTCCGTCCCTCCCACCGTCCCCCCTCCCCTCCCCCTGCTGCGCCCCACTGCTGCAGATAACACAGCGGAAGAGAGGCGCCCATGGCCGCCGTGGCAAGCCCCGCCCTCCTGCTCCGCCCCAGGGCCGCCTCCCCGTCCGCGCCCGCCTTCTCCGCCTCTCCTCGCTGCAGCTTCAGCTCCTCCGCTTACTCCTATTACAATGTAATCCCCTCCTCCTCCTCCTCCTCCTCAAACACCTGAAATTTTCCTGTGGTGGTTTCGTATTTGCTTGTTTGCTTTGTTGGGTATTAAGTTATGTTTTAATTAGTTGCTGGTGGAACCCCGATATGCATATATCCAATTAGTCGAAAGAAAGAGAGAGACTTAAATCTCTCTCTTGCGTGCGGTGTAAACGTGCCAGTGAGTTTGACATTGAGTTAGCCATAGCAGACGGTAGACCTTTTAGAGATACAACATTTGAAGCTGCTTAGAATGGCCACAATTACATGTACCTACTCTGTACTCCATATATTTCTGTCATTCTGGTTCTGGATGCTATGAACATGAAGAGATACTGAATTGTCTGATTTAGCCTTACTAACATACTGTTACTAACACGGGTATCTCTCAGTATGCAAGGTTATTTTCAATTCAGAGAGTCAATGAGAGTAGATTGAAGCGCTTAGACACTCTAAAAGGTGATTTCCCTTGGTCCATCTACTTTCCAAAAGGCTCTTTATTTGATTCAAATAGCCCTTTATGCCGATTTTTACTACATATTAACAGGCCAAGTTTTAAGAAGCTCTGGCAATCATGATGGGCGGTTTCATATTAAGCGAATTATTTCCTTCGCTGCTACCGACAAACAGGAGCCAATCACTTCACCTACCTCGGACACAGAGGTGTTAGAAGTGAGTGAGAGTAGCAGTGGAGATTCCCCTGCATCTGGCAGCTCCTCCTATTTTACTGAGAGGGGTGTAGGAAAACCTGGATTCATCTCATTCCAAGGTAGCTGCTCTCAAACGAGAAGTGCGGAGAGTGTGCCACATCCTGGCAAGGAAGCATCTAGATTAGTTTGGTTTGTTGGTCCAACTATCCTTGTGGTGTTCTTGGTTCTTCCATCGCTTTACTTGCGCAAAGTACTCTCAGCTGTGTTTGAGGATTCCCTGTTGACAGGTATGCTATCTTTGATAGTTCAGGAATGTGTTCTTTCCATCCTGGACTATGGTGTTTCTATAATGCTGATAGTTTCTCTATCTTGTTTCCATAGTAGTTTATGCAGAACTGAGGTTTGTGCATCTCCCAGTCCCACCTTTTAATAATTGATGAGCACCAATTATGTTGGTTACCACTATTATTTATTTGTGCCCATTGATAGCATTTATTCCGCTAGAAGGCATATAAGTAGTCAGTGCTTGAAAATATGTTATTTTCATTGCTTTTTTACATCTTGCTCTTTCAATACACATCATAACAGTTCCATTTTAGCTTAAATGAACCCTGATATACATAATTCATTTGTCAAATATTTACACATATACATCAAAACACTACATACACTATTCCACATCCAGATGAAGTCTATGCATGACTGCATTACCTGACGGATTTTTGCTATTATTTGCAGATTTTCTTATACTATTCTTCACCGAGGCTCTGTTTTACGGAGGAGTCGCAATTTTTGTCCTGTTGATTGATAAAGTCTGGAGACCTTTGCAGCAAGTAGCACCTAAGAGTTACATGTGGTCAAAATCTAGATTTTTCCGTATTTCTTCAGTAATGACAATGGTTCTGAGCTTAATAATACCGCTTTTGACAATGGGCATGGTTTGGCCGTGGACTGGACCAGCAGCTTCAGCTACTCTTGCCCCTTATTTGGTAGGTCTTGTCGTGCAATTCGCATTCGAGCAGTATGCACGGCATCGTAAATCACCTTCATGGCCAGTTATTCCTATTATCTTTAAGGTAATTTGATTCTTCAATTTATGCTGATATTATTGGATCCGGAAGTTACCCTTTCTGGTTATAATCAAGTGTGTTTTGGTAGAAAAGTACAGATCTTCTATGCAATGTGTTAGATGGTAGTCATTAGTAGTGACCTGACATTTAGGATTTGGTATATCAGTCTACCGGGTAAATTTTCAATTGCTAAATGATGACAGAGGAGCATTTGAAGAATCTAAGAGCAGCATCTGAGTGAGGAAACATTAAATTTCAAAAATACAGTCCAGTAAAAGAGGCTAGTAGATAATGTTCTCGAAAACTTTTAAACATATAAGCAACAATGTTTCTGATAGGTTTGTTTATCCAACCATAAGTGCTCTGCCTTTCATCTTTCAGAAAAAATATATTTAATAACTCTGTATGAATGAGGCAAAAGACCAAAAAGATTCCTGATATTTATGGGAACAATACAATGGGCACCTGATATATTTACTTAGTTGATGTATGAATTTCTGTTCTGATTGAGGGTTTTAGGACACATCAGAGCACTTGGGATAGAGGGTCCAGTTTCCTTGTTGTGATCAGTACGCAGTAGTCAGTACAGGTCATGAGCAATTTGTTCCCTTGTCTAGTGACTATGTTTGTGTCATTTTGCTGCTAAGTAAATCATAGCTTAGTAATGACTGTTATTTGTGCTATTGTCTACACCACACACTATAGTTGCCTGAGAACGATTAGCTGCAGTTTGTGACATGACAGAAAAAAAAACTGAGACTGCATACATATTGTCATGGGCTGGGCACTGTTCACATATGTGAACAGTGCCACGTGTACTGTAGCACCTGGGTTAGGATGGGATTACCTTCCCCAATAAGACTATCTATTTTTCTAAATAGTTGATTAGTTTTCTTGTATAGGGATTAGTTAATCGGAAAGGTTATCTATTAGTTAGGAAGGTCATTATTTAAATTGATTTTATCCATAATTGTTAGAAGAGCTCTCTATATAAAGAGGCTTATTGTTTTAGTTGGCATTAAGCAATAAGAATACAACAGTCTAAATCCTAATCTCCTTCATCTCCTTAATCTATATAGTCTTACCTCTCTCCTAGTAGCTAACGTCACCTAGCTATCCTTTCGGTGATATTTACCCCTATGATCTAAGGATCATAACACATATACATACGTAGAAGCTACCATCAGGTTGTTTGTATTCTTTCTTGTTTCTATGAACCATGCTTTTCCGTTTCATCTCCATATATGCGGCCATCTATTTTCCTCATGTTCATTTCAACCAATCAAGTAATTGCATCTTCATGTTTTTTTCCTGGACGGACTAGCAATTACATCTTAGTTGACATTCTTCCTCTAGTGAAATGCTTCAATAGTTCTTAGCATGTGTCACTTACATTTCCCCCGTCCTTCCAGGTCTACAGGCTTCACCAACTGAACAGGGCAGCTCAGCTGGTGACAGCACTCACCTTTTCTGTTAGAGGAACGGAGGCAACAAATCAGACTTTGGCTATCATGAACTCCTTAGGAGCACTACTGACTGTCCTTCAAATTCTTGGTGTTATCTGTGTATGGTCACTCTCGAGCTTTCTGATGAGGTTTCTTCCCTCTTCAGACATTCCAGATCCCTGACTCCAAGCAGCTGTGGTAGCACTTAAAAATATGAGCATAGCATCCCTACTGTAAATTGATTTACCTGGAGCCAGTTGACATGTCTGCAAAGGTTAGGGACTACACTGCTTAAGCTGGGTGAGTGCAGAGCAATTGTCCAGTTGGTAGGAATGACGCTGGAATTGAATAAACTGCAAATAAGAGAGCTGAACTGTCTGCACTGTAGGACGTTGATGCATAGCGTGTTTACATGCTCTTCTTGTCGATCAAATTCTGGGTTTCAGAAGCTGGACAACCAATTTTGACTGAAGGTATGTGTAGATTTAGTTTTGTCAAATGTTCCACCAAAACCCATGGTAAAAATATAGAGATAATGTTCATTCACAAACTGATGGCAGTCGGTAAAAATAGAAAGATAATGTTCATTCACAAACTGATGGCAGTCCAGTATGTCATTGTCATTCGTCAATCCCTATTGATGCTAGTTATCAAAGTAGATGCTGAAGCTTATCTATTTGATCTTTCGTACTGCCCCCTCCCTTTTCTCTTTGGAGAACCTGCTAGTCATGTACTTATGTAAGGTACTGAATTCAGCTATACAACCCCGAATTAGGTGCACCATGAATCACCTTTTGTCATAATTTGCTGCTTTGACAATTAAAGCTTCTTTTAGTTTCTTGAGAGGAAGGTTCTTGAAGGACTTCGGCATGCAACAGAGATCGAAAAGGCATGTTCTGTGAATATAATCTCAGAATTGGATATCTTTGTATGTTTGTCATGATTCATGAACAAGATATTTACTACAGAAGCAAGGCATAAGGATGGTTTTGATGAGTTGTATGCTACCTGAAAAGCAATTTGAAAACAATGTCTATTGTGCTGATTGATTTGTGCCGCTCAGCCGTGCAAGCAAATCGTAGTTCTCCTTGCAAGCTCATCATTTCCTTCCCAAAAAACTTAGGTCATCAAATTTGTCCTCTTTATCCAACTGTTTTAATATCAGTGAGATTATTTTTGTGTTTGATATAATCATCTATTATTTTTGTGTGTGATATAATCTTCTCATAGTCATGAGCAGCTTCTGTTTTCAATGGAGCGACTGTGTCATGTTATGGATAGCTGTATGCAGCTTCTGTTTTACTTCCGTTGTAACAAGCAACAGCTTCCATCAGTTCATCATTTTCTGCATCCTCGTCTCTGAAAACTGCAGATCTGGTCTGTTTATCATGTCACCAAAACTATCAACTTGCAGATCCGAATATATGTTCCTTAAACGAGAACAGAGCGAACTGAAAGAAAGCAGAAGGTTTTTTCTTTAATCAGAAACCATATGGAGGAGATAGATAAAAAGATGCAAAAATAAGTGATGTGCGCTTGCTTCACTAAGAGGATTGGAAGCCGATGAACCACAAGCCTCCATGGTTGAGTGAAGCGAGCACTTCGCCACTAATAATGTTTTAACACACGTAGCCCATCCTTATGTGCAAAAGGTGGCCGGGCTGCCCAAATTAGATTTTTCACAGCCGGATTGGAAGTTTTTGCACCAGCAAGCAAACATAATTCAGATCTCACCAATAACAATCTCAAGGAGAAGGAATCAAACCCAAATATCGAATGAAAGACCACAGAAAAACAAGAGGGCTAAACAATAACCCGAAGCTCTAACCTTACTGCTCACACAAGTACGCAAGAGAAAGATCCAGGACGAATGCTCCACTCCTAGCTAACAAGAAGGAAATAACGAAGATACCGTGGACACTGACACTGATTGGTCTGCTTATATAGGGAGGCTGCCCGTCTGATGCAGCCGCTCGCTCCTTAGGGCAATGGTTGCTCTTAGCATTGGCCGCTAGGGTTTCGGGTAGGCGGCAACTTGTCTGATTGATACTGTAGCTATCTTCTCTGAAATAAGAGCACGTTGATCTCGCTGTAGGCTGGGCCTGGGCGCAGCTGTGGAGCTTAGACGTACTGTGTAAGAGCATGTATAATGGTACAGACAGCTGTTGTCTATAGCAACTTTTTATATCACCTGTAGACATCACTAAAGACAACTCATATAATGATTGTGGTGATACAGTCGGCTACAAGATTGTAGACAACACACAATCTTTTAATGTTTTTTTGTTTCTGGTGCTACAGTCAACTACATAATTGTAGACATCATCTTTCTCTCCATTTCATTCTTTTTATCCACGTTAGCAAAGTTCTATGTGACAAAGGCTATATACAAGTGACGTAAACCCATTTTACATGCTCTAAGCGGATAAGGTCTAACTCGGTGCCGGTTGGCTATTTGAGCTTTGGGAACTTACGCAGCCCACGTATGATTAACTCGCCTCGGCCTAATAATCCGACACTGCTGGGCCTCGGCCTGTGCGTCACAGTGATGCCAAAATATCGGGTGGTGGTTACTACTACGATTACGAAGGATCAGGCTGTCTTTGTTGGTAACGTAACATCTCCAGCGGAATCATTGAAACTTTGTGTTTTTGTCTGTCCCTGTCTCCGTCCGTGCACACTGCGCCTGAATTGGCAATTTGGCGTGCACTAACAACAGTGAACACGAGAATTCGGAGGCTTTCGATAAATTCGCAACTTTACGGAGCAGCGACGCAAGTTTTCCCTACCTGGCATGTAGGGTTATCCTTGCACGTCTCCGTCGGCCAGCCAACGAGAAGTTCCTCAAGACAGATTGTTACTCCGTAGTTAAGCGGCCATTTAGCAGATAGTAATTCCACACCACAGCTTTGATTTTTCTCGAGAAGGTATTTCTACCTCGTCTGACCCAGATTAACGACACAGGACACCAGAATCCGTACCACCAAGGATATACCGTTTGGAAAGATAGGGCCATTTTTTGCTTTAAAATATCTTTTTTTTTTCTTAGAAAAAGGTCCATTTCACACCCTAAACTCTTTGAAAAATCTAGAAATCAATCCAGAACTACAAAACCAAATATTTGACACCTTCAAACTCTTAAAATCGTCCACTTTACCCTCCTAAGACCAAAGCCACCATGTTTTCACTGATATGGCGTCTTAGTTGTATAACTTCGCTAACATGTTGTCCATGTGGCAGCGACTCTACTCTGTGCAGCATGCCATGCACCCTGCGGCTTGCGCAACGCATCGCGACACCCGTCGCGCCCGGCCGGCCCTCGCCCTTATGAGGTCTAGTGCCTTTTACTCCCTTTGATTGACCACTTCCCCTCCTTACTCACCTCCACAGCCGCCTGGAGCCAAAGTCGTAGGGCTGGTCGTCGTCCCCGTCACCGGTAAGCCAAGAAAGCCCTTGTTGCCCCTTTCTTCACTCTACCTCCAAATTCGTCATCCACGCTCCACCAAACTCAAATTCCTTTCAGGGGCAGCTTCTAGACCTCCCCACGAAGCTCCTAGACATGGTATTCCCACCTCCTTCGCAGCTAGTCGTTGCCGTGCCTAGCGATGCTGCCGCTGGAGTGCGTCTGTGCGCCGCGCCTAGCGATGCTACCGCTGGAGTGCGCCTGTGCACCGCGCCCGTGTTCCCACCGTTTCGCTGCATTCCAGACCGATCCACCTGCGTCACCACCTCCGCCTCGACCTAGAGTCCATCCCAAGCTTTTCCTCACTGAATGGTCGCCGGTAGCTCGCCGTCGCCGCTGACCTCACCGTCGCCGTCTCAACCCCGGCCACCATTGCCAGGACGAGGCCACACCTAGCCTCTCCATGGCCAGTCGTAGCTCATGCGCACTTTGACCCAACCTCCCCGTCGTCGTAGCTCATCGTCGTTGTTCAATCAGTGCCCCCGCTAGGTACGGCGGCGAAACCAGGTACGCCGCCGCCACCCTCGAGCTCACGCTGGACTTTGCAACTCATTTTGGCACTCGCCCGCTGCCGTCTTCCCTTTGTCATCACCGCTGTCGAGCTGGCCCATGGACTCCCATGTCGCCTCCTATGCTTTAGTCATAGAAAACAGAGAGGAAGAAGACATGAGACAGTTACATGTGGAACCTCATCAGCATAGGCCCAGCTGGATCATCCACGTGTGCCATGTCGACGGAAAACAGGGTTGGATTTAGCGCGGGGTAATTCATCTAGTTTAGAAACTTAAAGCAGGTTAGGTGGTTAGGTGTCTAGTTTAGAAGTATATGGTTGTTTTCTGAACTTTCGAAAGAGTTTAGAGTATCAAATGTATCTTTTTTTCCTTATGACTTAACCTGTGAAGGTGCAATTTTAGTGCGTACTGTATAAAACAACTCTCACTTTTCCGCTAAAGGAGCAATTAGCTTTACAAAGTCAGGGGGAGAGAGATCAAACGTGCAACGCAAATGTGCAACTTTGAGTAAAGCAACACTTCTACAGTGAAGCAGCGTTTACAAAAGCACCGTCCTTTTTTCCTTCGAAGTGTTGCAGTTGTACTGGGCTTGCAATGGCGGTCGTTGATGTCTTGATTCACTGATTCAGTGTGCGGCCGTACACGCACGTGTGCCCCCTGGCCGTTGCTGTGGTCCCCGCGCCAGCTCGTCCAGACCCACCGGCGAGCACGCGAGGATGGCGCGGCCCAGCGGCTCCGCTCGCACCGCCGGCGAGAACGGCACCCACTCCCACCGCTCCACGGCGATCCCCTCCTTCCCCTTCTCCCGCAGCTCGTAGAGCACGGCGCCGTTCTCCGGCTCGGCCGCATTGTACACGTACCCTCCGGTGGCGTTGCCGCACACCTCGATCGACGGCGACATCTCCTCCTCGTCCTCGTCGTGGGGGAACAGCCTCTCCGACATCTCGTTCGGCATTGCGTCGTGCGCCGCGCCGGGGGACAGCTCGAGAGTGTCGCCGTCCACCTCCCATGTTTGGATCACGACTCGGTTATCTGCTTCTTCGCCTCCTCGCTTCGCTCCGAACAGGACGAGCCGCTCCGCGCCGGCGCGGCCGGGCGCGACGCCCCACGTGGAAAAGGCGGAGTCCGGCCGGAGGCGACGGGTGGGGCCCCACCGCCGCCTCGCCGGATCGAACCAGCTCGCCCACCCGGCGGTTCTGTCCATGAGGTACACTCTCTGATCCGTGGCCGCTGCCGAGAGCCACGTCGCCGCCGCGGACTCCCGGAGCGCGGCTGGCATCGGCTCGCAGGCCGTCCAGTTGCCGGCTTCGTGGACCTCCACCGCCGCGGCGTCCTCGCCGTCAGCCAGCGCCAGCTGGCACGCGCCTCCGAGGGCAACCACGCGGTCGCCCACCGCCGCGAACACCGGGTCGACGCGCCACACGCCGGGAGCCTTCAGCGCGACGCACGCGGCCGTTCCAAGGGGGTCGCCCGCGACGGCGAGGCCGGAGAGGGAGAGCGCGCAGACGCGGTCGCCGCGCGCGCCGCGCACGAGGCGTACGTGCGATGGCGTGGCGTGGCGTGGCGCCGGCACGATGAGCCACGCGCCGGAGTGGGGATCGTACGCCGCGGTTCGTCGCCGACGGCCCTGGAGGTGGACCACGAGCCACGGCAGCCGCCGTGTGCGCCGGCGCAGCGCGGCGCGCACCGAGCGGAGCCACTCGCGCGAAACCCGCGCCGTGGCGGCGAGGTCGGCCGCTGGCACGCGCTCCACCACCGACTCGAGCACGTCCCCGTACAGGTACAGCGCGGCGAGCGAGCCGTCGCCGTCGGCCTCGCACTCTTCCTGGTGGTGCTGCCGATGCTTCTGCTCGTGACCTCGAACGCCCACGCCCATTTGAAACGCCACTTCTCACAAGAAGAGCTTCTTGCTTCTTGCCGCGACTTCTAATCTGGGTTCTGGAATGACAAGCTAAATAGAGAAGGTGGAGTGTTTAAAAAGACGCGAGCAGCAGTGGTCAGTGGAATTGGAGAGGGAAGAAAGCGTGGAGCGGAAATAATCAGACGTTAGCATTTGGTACCTTGATAAGTGGATCGACAACGACGGCAAGAATTATCGTTTTGACGCCGAGCCTGAACGGAGCAGAGCTATCTGCGTTCAACGCAAGCTTGCAAAATGGAGTATTATCATCACGAGTCATGACAATAATTAGTACTCTAATGCTGGCATGCTGCTAAACTGTGGAATTTTTTTAAAATAATATTAATTTAAAAGATAATTACAAAATTAAATAGTCGAATTTTTTAAAAAGTAGGTGCCTAAGACAGGAACCCTATCGCCAATTGGAATAGTGATGGAGGTTCCTGTCGCCAGTTCAATTGGCGACAAGAATCCTGACGTCAATTGAAATGATGATAGGAAGTCTGTTATTATTTTTTATTTATGTGTAGATAAATTTTAAATTTTTTTGTATTTTTTAAAATTTAATAATACCTTGAAGTGTCAGTGTAGTTCGGAATACAAAATTAGAGAAGATAATGTAAGGCGAAGTAGAGAATGCGAGATTGACAATGCAATTTGGAACGCGAGTTCAGCGGCGCAATGACACAAGCAGCCCCATTCGAAGCGAAATGGGAAAAAATATTTGGGTTTAGGTTTGCCATGCACGATATTGTCTCGATTGTATTGTTCGTGGAACCGATTCCTTCCGAAAAAGATTATGTAATATTTAACAGTCAAAATATTTGGAAAAAAGATATGTAAGTTTAAAAGAGTTCATAATTTAATTGCGAAATACATGGTGCACTCGGTTTGGTTACGTACATTAGAAACGACAACATGTACGAATGAACAAACCGAAATACACCTATGATACATGCATGCTTTTTAGGAATAAAAAAAGGTTAATTGGAACGAAATCGATCAGTCGTGGTGGCCCATCGGTCCCTTCCCCTTGTGTCTGGTCCGCCAGCGACGGTGGCCAGTCTCGAAGTCAGCCATGTTCTGTGAGACTGATCAGACGATTGAATGATGTTAGCATAGCACAACGTATGGCCAAATTAATAATCATGACGCAAACTAAGCATAACTTGTCTCTTCGATCTGGACTGCACCCGGGCGACGGGGAGCGCTAGGACGGCCGCCGGTCTCATTAACAGGAGCATTCCCCTTGTGCGTTGTGCGCTCAGGCTCCTCCGGTGTCTTTTCAATAAGGCCGGGTACGTAAGGTTTCCAGCGTTTGAAAGTCCCGGCTCGCATCGCATAGTTCAACATGCATTTCTGCTAGATGAACGTCCTATCGTACATATCCGATCCATCGATCTATTGAAAGAAGTTGCATTGCATCTCCGGCTACCATTATGTGCGGGTGTAGTTAGAGATTTGTGGAATGAAACGTAAGATATGAAAAATCTTTGTGTGTGCAAGATACGCTTACGAGGTGGTGGCCGCACGTGTAGTACGCACGGGCAGCCGTCGCTGGGTGTGTGGATTGGATGATCTTAGCCAGTAGTTCGCACACACATTGCAAGTGTAGGAACTCCGGTGGTACCAGCGCATCCTTCATAGAATTATCTTAGTAGGGTTTAGCCCTCTCGGCAAGCCACTCGTGCTTCCGCAGTATCCTCGCATGGAAGTTTGCTAATGAGTTTGATATCTCTATCCTCTCAGTTGTGTGGACCAAGGTTTGGCGAAGTGTTGGGTGTGGTGGTGCAATGTTCTCCTCGAGCTCTCTTCTCCTCCAATTCTCTTCCCCCTCCTTTTATAATGGGTCTTTTCGGTCTCAAAAGGTGGCGTGACATAGTAATATTTTTTGTTTACAAAAGTGACAGCGTGTGGCGTGACAGGGTGCGTTTTTGCCTCTTTTTTTTTGTCTGAAAAGGTAGCATCAGAGTGTGTTATCATTTCGATATGCAAAAGTGGCAGTGTGTGGCGTGACAGGGTGCAATCTTTTCGGTTTGAAAAGGTGGCGTGGCGGAGTGTGGTCTTATCAGTCTGAAAAGGTAGCATCGCAGTGTGTTGTCATCTCGGTTTGCAAAAGTGGCAGCGTGTGGCATGACAGGGTGCAGTCTTTTCGGTCTAAAAAGGTAGCGTCGCAGTGTGTTGTCATCTCGGTCTGCAAAAGTAGCAGTTTGTGGTGTGACAGGGTGTGGTATTTTCAGTCTGAAAAGGTGGCATGTCAGAGTACAGTTTTTTGGTCTGAAATGGTAGCATCGTAGTGTGTGGTCATCTCGCTCTACAAAAGTAGGGTGTAAAGGCTAGAAACAAGGTGGTGTGGGGTGTCACAATGCTGACTCCCTCACATGGTTACCTGTGCACGCAAAAAAAATAGTATCGAAACACGAGACTAGCATAATATAAGTTGTACATAAATTAATATTTACATAGCATTACTGATATTTATAAGAACAAATATCTACTCATGGGCCCTCTTGGGGGCGTACCCCGCATGTGGCCCTTGGCCTTGTCCGGGGCGGCTAAGGGCGCTGATACAAGTACATCAAAGGCTCAGGCGGTCTAGGTGCCTGACCGACGCAAGTAGCCTGGGGGTATCGCGAGGGGGTCCTGCATCGGGTGGCATGGTCCGGGCGCATCGTGCAACTGTGAAATCCCCACGGAGATCTGGCCACCACGTTGGCCGAAGCGAAGTCCCCGGAGCGTAACTCCTCGTGTGACACCACCGGCTCGTTCCAAAGTGGTGTACGACCTATGAAACACTACGTTATGCATGTAAACATGGCGAAAACTACGAAATAGTATGTTATGCATGCAAATAAGATAGTCATACCTCATTGCATGAAGTCAGAGGACAGTCGGTCCACGTCATCGTCCTTGGAGTATATGTTGATTGTGTACCCTCCCAGGTCCAGCTGTTATTGTCCGATCTGGAAATGCACGAAGGACCACAGCTGAAGCAGCAGCGGGCATCCGGAGAGGACGAAGCTGTCCTGAACCCGGTGGCACGCGTCGCACAGTCCGTGGTACATCGTGCATAGCACCGCTAGGTCACAGGTGTAGGGCTAGATCTCCTCCACCTGCTAGTCCGCCAGCTGGCGTGCGTACCAGATCACGTGCTTATCGATGCTATCGTAGCGGGACCCTAGGAACATCACTCACCTGAATAGCCACATCAAGTAGGCCTCAAAGTGCCTCCTCATTGTGTACTCGGGTGCATCCTCTGCCATACGCTCTGGCTGCAAGAACATAGATACACATCAGTAAGTTGCACAAACCAATTGAAACAGAAGGACAAGAGTTACGAAAACTTACATAGAACTAGCAGATCTACTGCAACATCGGCTCGTGGGTGCTGCTGAACTCCCTGTAGCTGTTGTTGGTCGGTAGCACCCCTTGGAACCTCTCGAGGAACTCCGTGCGCCACGTGGTCGGGATGTCGTTCGTCGCCAGGGGGGAAGCCCGAGCAGGGATACCCAGTCAGAAAGGACACGTCTTGAAGTGTTGGTGCCATCTCCCTGCATGGGAGGTAAAACGTATGTGTCTCTAGTCTCCAATGGTCAACTAGTGCGATCACTCAGGAGGCACGAGTCGTATGAAAAGCGCCTCGACGTATGACCACCGCCCGCGCGGTCCTGGTCGTCCTCCCACGTTGCCTCCACCATCCTCACTAGTGGAAGGAGGCCTGCCTCTCACAAACTATGTAGTAGTTATACTGCAACTGAGTACACGAAGGTCACAACTACACGTACCTCGAAACCCAACGTGGGTCCACCCTCAATGCCCTCATGGGCGTGCGCAGCCGCAACGCGCCAAGCTCAATCACCGCCTCGCCCTCCTAGGGGAGGATGGTACTAAGGCGGCTACGGTGAAGCACATCAATAATCGGGTCAAGCAACTTGTATTGCTAATGCGTAGCTCCGCCATACCTAAAAATTCAGTGTATACATTGTAAATACTACGAAACATATACAGAAAGTAATAAGAAGCGACATTAACAAAATAATTACCATGCACAAATGAAACCAAATTTAAGTTGGGTTATTTTGATTAAGCTATACAAACCCTACTCTGCAATTTTTACAGTTATTTTATAGGTATGTTGCTATTTTCCTAGTTTAAAAAGTATTTTTGGCACTAATAGAATAGTTACCGCACACAAACAGAAATCAAAATTATATTGGGATTATTTCGATTAGGCTCTACAAATCCTACTAAGCTACTTTGTAATTTTTATAGATTTTTAATATGTATCTTGCTACTTTTCTTGTTTAAAAAGTGTCTTCAGCATTTTTTAATATTTATCTTGTTCAAATGGAAATAAAAAATAAAAATCATAATATTGTAATTCAGCTCTACATAACCTATGTAGCAACTCCAGAATTTTTTTACAATTTTAAGATGTGTCATGCTATTTTTGTAGTTTAAAAAGAATTTTTGGCATTAACAGAATAATTACCGCGCACAAATGGAAACCCAAATTAAGTCGGGATTATTTTGATTAAGCTCTACCTAACCTACTTAGCTACTCAGCAATTTTTACAGATTTTTAATAGGTACTTTTCTATTCTCCGAGGTGTCTTCCTATTTTTGCATATTTATTTTAAATCATTCGAGTACTGCAACATAAATAATATCTTCACGATGAACTAAACTATACATAGCTAAAATAATGTACTACATAAAATAGCTAAAATTATCTAATCTATTGAATTCTATGTCGCTATTTTTATTTGCTAACAGACAAGGTTTTGAATTAATGTACAAAGTTGTAAAAATATTTACCTACAAAATGGTCGACCAGAACTGCTACTCCGTCACTCTCCTGAGCTACGAACTGGCGGAGCTTCGCTACGTCTCTTCTCACCCTCTCTTCCTCTCTCTTCTCCCTCTCTTCTCTTTTTTTTTGGAATTAACATGACATTTTCACTGATTTTTGCGGGTTTAAATAGCTAGATCATGTTGACTGGCGACAGGAACCCACGGTTTTCTGTTGCCATTTCAAATGGCGATAGGAACACTGTTCACTACAACTCGCGAGTTGAAACGACAACAGGAAGGTGGACTGGTGACATGTAGTAAATAAGTCCCTATAGCCAATTGGAATGACGACAGGAGCCTGTCGCAGCGCCTACTTTTGTCATTTTTTCTGACTATTTAATTTTATAATTATCTTTTAAATTAATATTATTTTAAAAAATCTAAACTATGTGAGTCACGCCTCATGAATGGGACGGATAAACACGAGTCGTTCCATTAGATTAGACCATCACCATTAGCTTATACGTTTATAGTATGCAGTATGTATGAAGTGAATAAGATATTTTGAGCAGAATAATTCTCTGATGAGCTTACACCGGAGACATAGGGTAGGAAACCAAACCACCACACTGACGTACTATTTGTAGAAATGGCCCCTTTTGTCAGCATCAGCACAAACGATGTTGAGGTTGTACATGTCAGCATTAGAAGTGTTGACGCTGAGAATTGAGACACTTAATAGGGGAACACCGCTTCATAGGTGACTAGTAATTGATGTGTCTCTGATGTGGAGTACTCAGCGTCGAGGTATGCATATAGGGACGTAGCCATTTTTCGATGTCGAATCCCCTAGTGCTCTCTGGATTAGGGTATGGGTTGGCACTAAGGTGTGAGACTTAAGCGCCAATAGGTGTGGCACGAACTGGCAGTGCCATAGTCTTTGGCACTGACCTACTACTTCTAAGCACACAGGCTGTGGCTATGAGTGGGCCATTCTCACTCGCAGCCGCAACACCGCGTACAAACAGGCGAAGACGCCTGTGCCGCCTCCTGTTTCCCCCTCCAAATCCACAAAAAATCCATTGATTTGAAGCAGGATTTCACATGCGAATTGCAAGAGAAGGTAATCCCCTCATTTCCCATGTTTGACCAATTGGATTTGTTTGATTTTGTCCAAATTTGAGGAAACCCTAGCTTAGAGGTGCCCTCCAAAATCTTAGAAACAATTGATTGAATGGTTGTTTTGGTTGGGATGTGGTGTTCTATTCAGGTTAGCAATGCTTGGTACTGCAATTTTGGGGTAGATTTTGTACTTCTGGGGTATATGGTTGGTTGGTTGGTTTGGGTGGAACTGGTAGGGATGAACCGTAGAACATCGTTATTGTTCGGTCTGAATTGTACGAACTTGGCCTAGTTCGTTTTGATGTATGTAATGAATATTGTGTATTTCTTCATGTGGTAGCATTCTACATTCGTCTTTTAGGTTGTGATTATTGTAGTTTAACATGTGTTTTATTTGTCATCGTGGATAATGTTGTTGGATTGATCGGTGTAGTATGTCCCATTATGGTCTGTTAAAATTCGATGGTTCCATGTGTCTTAGTATTTCATATTGTTGTATTGAATTGGCAAAAGAATGATGTTGTTGTTATGTGTGATTGTTGGATGCATTCTTTTAGATGGATAGAGTGGTTCATGTACATCACAGGGGCACGGTGACATGTGAAAACAATGATGTGCAATTTGCGGGCATGGCGGTGAGTGTGGTGGTGTACGCTGCACGCATGCCCGTCATTTGACGAGTTGGTTTCAAGTGTGAAAGATAAGTTGGGGTGGACACAAGACGGGGTGGGTGTGCGGTTGGAAGGGAAAATATGATATTAGAGTTGGGGCCCCGTCGCAGGAGAACGTGTTACGAATTGGCTTTGAGCTTGAGTGGGAAACCTACAAGGAGTTGTGGGTAGATCCCAAGGTCAGTTGCTCGAATTGGTGGTAGTGAAGGTGTTGTGTGAGCCGTGGGAGGTCAGCTTCGATTTGAACCAGTCTCCTGGGGTAGAGGACGGTGACACGAAAGATGCATACCTATCACCTGTAGCGGTTGATGAACATGCAAATGAGATTCCAGTTGAGATGGACAAACATCTCGATTGGAGCTCATTGGTGCCCCCCATGAGGTCGTGCACGGATACTTGAGCTCAGCATCAGCCTTTACAGCGTTGAACCCCTAACTCTCCGCGGCCTAGCCCCCCTGATCCTCACTATCCTTGGGGTAGGTCTGGCATGGAGGAGCAGGACCTCAGCGCCAATTGCTACTACGCTGATACTGGAGCTCAGTGCCAGCCTTTACATCATTGAACACCTGCATCTCTATGCCAGGCCCAAGCCGAGAATAGAGTTTCCCTGGCCCCCTCGGTCCCCTCTGTCATCGGGACAGGCCTGGCACGGAGGCGCATGACCTCAACGCCAATTTGTGATGCGAATATTGGAGCTCGGCACTAGCCTTTACGGCGCTGAACTCCCGTGTCTTCGCGCCATACCAAAACCGAGTAGAGAGGCACCCTAAACCCATCGCTAACCTCTGTCCTCGGCACGGGGTCTGGCGTGGAGGCGTAGGGGCTCCACAACTTATGGCGCTGACCCCCAATATAAAAATCATCTCGGGGCTGAGACTGGGCAAGCCGCACCCACTCTCAACCCAAGCCGATCACTCGAGAGGCAGAGGCACAGCTTCCCCGCTCCCCTATCCCTCCCCCTTCAAACCCAACACAAAAACACCTATTTGAGCCTGGATTTCTCGTGGGGATCACAATACAAGGTAAGCTGCCCCCATACCCATCATTTTACCGATTGAAATCATGTGATTTGGTGCACATTTGTTCAAACACTAGATTTCGGGTGACCACCAAAAAACCCAAATTAATCATGTGTATATTGGATTATTGTAAGCAAATGGTGTACTTGGAGGATTAGCAAGGTTTCGTCCTCCTATTCTATCCTACATTTGACAATGTCATAGTAAATCGTATAGGTTTTCCTCATCTTCTATATGAAATTAGTGCATGTTCTGAATATTTTGATTTCTTGGTCATTTCAACAAACACATCTTAGCACGAAAGGACTTACATTAGTGAAAGACGAGTTTCTAGGTTGGGATCTTCATGTTGCAGTATTTTAAAATGTAGATTTACTTTCATGTTTAAGTGATGTTCAATTTTGCACGCACAACTTTTTGGGGGATGTTGAACTATGCGGAGAATCTTCAGAAGTGAAAATGGGTTGCCAAGAAGGAAACAGCGTATCCTGATAAATCTTGCAAGCATGTTCCTGTTCCACTAGAATTCCTACGCCCGTAGTGCGACTACGTTATGCTGGCATGGATCAAGCATTCCACACATCCTAGTACCACTGCTCGGGCTTACTTCAAGTGCAGGGATTACCGTGTAAGTGATGTCTCTCGATATTTCACGTTGCATATTGTGTTTTAAATATTGGTATCTTCACTCGTGTATGGCAGCTGGATGAGCGTTGCTACTTCTTCCAATGGATCGACGGCTCGAAGAAGTACTACGAGGCAATTATTAGGCAGAAATACATGTTGAGCTATGCAATTGCGCCCGAGGCATTTACCCGTTGGGAACCTCCCGCAACTAGAAGTGGGGAAGGGAAGGGGTGGGAAAGGAACCGATGGTCCCTAATGCCCATGTTGCACTGAAGATCCGTGAAGACTACATCCTGGAAATCATATGTTGTAATTGCAGTGTGCAAGCTGAATACGCACTAGTCGGCGTAGGCAACTAGGATGGCTACGTGTGTAGGTACACCACGGGGTTCCTGGGGGTGAGTCTTCTATCCAGATATTCATTATACCTCTTTGAAATACTGCTAACTTGTTCGTCTACGACAGAAAGGAAGAAGGTACAAATGGGAAATGTGGCCGACTAAAGAGCAATTGGACCTTATCAACTGCGGGTCTGTAGCTGTTGCTATGAGGAAGGCGCATAGGGCTGAACAGGAGAAGAAGAAATAGGAAGATTGCATGGAGAACCTATGGAAGAAACATGAACAAGCTCTAGAAGACAAGAGGAACAATGTACCAAAGAAGAAGGATCTTGTAGAGCAGTGGCTAGATGATTTCGAGGCCAAGGGGAGAGCCCGCGTAGGGGAGTAGGACGTATGTCCACAAACCTGACTTGATTTCCATCCGTCAAGTATTTTCCTTTCCAAAAGGCGTGTTTGTATCATACTTGTAGCTTGGGTCAATGGTTCATGCATGCTGTCATTTGCTTCATAGGAATAGATAAACAAACATATGCACCTAACCAAACCCTACGTGCCATGTAATTTGCACCTTTATGGTAACTGCTATGTGTGGGCTTCAAATGTTACCTTCGTTGCTCTATTCTCGCTCAAACCGAATATTTCAAAATATTAGTCTAGTTGATCGCATAATAAAAGGACCTAGCTAATTTCGGTGGTTCTAATTTTCTCTATCTTCTAAAGCATATGATCATGCTTCCAATACGTGTCTTCGGTAGTTCGAAAAGGGATAAAATACCCCCAACAAGAGATGCACTCCGCCACACCCTATATGTCATCTAACTCCCAACTTCATTCACTAATTATCACCCAGTATTGCTCGGGCTAATGTAAGTGCATGTGCCACTCCACCTATCATGGATAAGTTCTACTCACTACCGCTTCAACCATGACCTGTAAATAACTACTATGCCATGTGTGAGAAATTACTCTTACCTCAGGGTTGGCAGAGTTGACACTTTAGGTCAACACCTCAGTGCCGTATTATATGACGCTGTGATGTGTTGACATGACATCTACTAGAACTTAACGTTGACGTGGCACCAAATGTCACTGCCAGTTAGTACGGCACTGACATCTACAACCTCAACACCATTTGTGCTGACGCTGAAAAAAGACTATTTCTATAATTAGTTTATGCATAGCCATTTTTAAAAATAAATTATATAAAAAAAGAAGCTAAAATAAGGGAAATACGACGTCCCGAGTGGTGCCTGATGACTGATGAGGGGGCAGGTGCTCAGTTTGCCATTGGCTGCATGATTATTCTCCCTAGTTCAGAATCCTATCTCCATGGTACCTGTCGCTGTCAGGCAAACAAGGGCCACTACTTTTCTAGAAGCATCCCAACTGCAAGCGAAAACAATCTTGTTAACATGTCAGAGTCAGATGGATGGTACGTTTTTTTTTCACATACAAATCCATTTATCTTACAATGGCCGTGCCTGCCATCACAAATCGCAATAATACGTTGCTCAGACTCTAGATACACATCTGCACTTATCTGATGAACGCCCGCCACTTCAAAACGGGTTGTCTACGATGACGAGCGGACAAACATGTCATCCCAGGGAGTTTTTTCTTCTCATTTGATCTATTTTGGTGACGAAATAGCAAATCTAGCATTCTTTCTAATAAAATGGTAAAAATAGTATCGCGGATGGATAAACAGTCAACCTGCCACGGTCCAGTTCGTAGTAGGTCGCTTGCTGCGGTTCCTGTTAGTGACAGATCGTCTTTCACGATGTTATTAGGATAGAGCTAGTTTTTCTATTTCATTTAAATTAAACTAAATGAGCTAAAAACTCATCGTCTTAGCACGCCTGCACGAGGCGGCGCCGTGGGATGATGTGGATGGCGGAGAAAACGATTTGGACTTTGGAGCCGTGCCGCCGAGGTTTTCTGTCCGTTTTGACCAGCGAGCAAATGCTTGGTGGGTAGGCCGGGCCGGACCAAGTCTCACAAGGACAGGTCAGCTCATAGTCCTCTTGGTGGTCACTGGTCAGTAACATGTCAAAATTTGCTATCATGTCACGTGCTGTTTCGGGCTAGTACATCCCCTAATTCTTCGACCAAAACAAAGAGTTGCAATCAGGATTCAAGGGTGAAGAACGTCTCTTTGGAAAATTACAATTTCGAGAGAGAAAAAAAATCTTGACATGATCGTGATCAATCCAGGGTCTTGTCACTTCAAGGAACGTTACTAGGTAAATTCTCTTATATCCAGCTCTGTAATTGAATAATTACTTCGGATTAAGCTACCGAACCAAGGTTTAATTAGGATGCGGAGCTGTTGAATGATTACTGTTCGTTGCAAGTTGCAACCTTCACTTCACTTCCTCTTGTTCTTGGAGGCGAAGCGGAGGACGAGGTAGAAGAGGACGCGGTAGAACACAGCCCAGCCAAGCAGGTAGAGAACCATCCACCACTTGCGGTCCTCCACCACGCTGATGGCCAGCTGCTGGAGGATGTCGTCGCCGGTGAGCTGCGGGGTCGTGGAGAAGATCCGGTCGCCACGGAACTCGTTCATGAGGAGGCCCTCGTACGGGTACTTCATCGTCGAGACGGTGTTCATCCATTTCCACCCCAGCGGGATGCTGTGGCTGTTGAGGAAGTAGCCGCAGAAGAGGAAGAAGAGCGCCGTGAACGCGATCACCGCCGCGTACCTGAGTTGAGTCGGAGACATCAACACGATTGCCGGAAAATCGTAGAGGGAAAAAATAGAACTGGGCTGTTGCTTTATGGCATAGATGGGCTATGTTAACTATAAGTCGGCCCAGACCAGCTTACTATATGGACTTGGGCTTGGCCTAGAAAATTGAATTAGCTGGGCTTTTTATTAGCGAGAACTGCTATACATCTTTCAATTTTAGTGCTCTGTGATTGGTGAGAGAGAGGGTGGGAAGTGATGTTAGATTAGGGATATAGGGGTGAGGGTGATATCTGGAGCATTGGATCTCTATCTGATGGCTCAAAAAGATCGATTTCAAAAAAATCATGATGTTGTATAGACACTCCTCGAAATTGCTGAGTTTGTAGTACCAAATAAGAAAAGAAGCAATCTCTAATAGTACGATGTATGTCAAAATGTTTGTACTTACCCAAGGATGAAGTTTGGCACTACGGAGCTTATGAAGACGACGAAAGAATTGGTGGAGAGGAGGGACGCGTAGAGCATGACGAGGAAGTAGACGAACTGGCCGTGGAGCCGGAGCGCGAACCAGACGATCGCGGCGTACGTGGCCGACTGGAGCAGGAGGAAGGGGAGGTACGTTATGAGCCCGGCGACGACGTAGGCCGATGCCCGGTACGCGTTGTGCGAGGTCTCCCTGATGAAGATGAAGCGCTCCTGGATGAAGGCCGGCACGGCGTCGTTGGAGGAGAAGAAGAAGACGCAGACGGTGAAGATGAAGAAGCTGAGGCGGTTGGTGATGCCCTGCGGGTTGTCCTTGGGCTTGGTGAACATGGTGGCCATCAGGAACCCCATGATGGTCAGCACCATCAGCCGCGACAGGAACAGCTCCGGCGTGCGCCAGATGTTGGTGAAGTTGCGACGCATCAGCACCCACACCTCCCCGACGTACGAGTTGGCGAACTTGCCGCGGTGCCCCAGCGCGTTGATGCCCACGCCCGGGGCCCCCGGGGCGACCACGCGGTGCTTCGGCGTCAGGTAGTCGTCCTCGTTCACCGTGTACGTGCTGCTCAGCGGCGTCGGCGTCCCCATCACGATCTCTGGCGCGTACCTGTGGAACCCCGGCGAAAGGCTGCATACGATCGATCGGGCAGTGCGCAAGCACGCGTCAGTTTCTACCGAATCGTGACGAAAATCAAGTGCACGATGAACATCGATCATTAAGTTTCTTGTGCACCTTGGAGGGTCGTGTGACCTGCCGTTTTGGTCTTTCTTGGGGCGCCGGGACGGCGTGAACTGCGCGCCGCTCCATGGAGACTTGGAGTGCTGGCTCCGGAGGCTGTGATCGAAATCCTCGCCGCCGGGCCCCGAGATCGGTGTCGGGGGGATGCTCGACACGGTCGAGAGCCCCTCGGCGGCGCTGGTGGCGGTGAGCTTGGGCGGCTTGAGGCCGGTGAGGCAGAACTCAGCGAGAGCCTTGACGCCGAACTCCGACTGGTTGTACTCCTGGATGACGTCGAGGAGGTGCTCGATGGAGTTCCCCCCCTTGGGCACCTTGCGTCCCATGCGGCCAAGGTGCGCGGTGACCTCCTTGGGCCCACCGCTGTACATGAGCTGGCCGCGCGCTAGGATGATGAGGTGGTCGAGCAGCAGCAGGATGCGCGACGACGGCTGGTGAATGGTCAGCACCACGGTGCTCCCCGCGCATGCGATGTCGTGCACCTTCTCGATCACGCTGTGCGCGCTCGTCGAGTCGAGCCCGGACGTCGGCTCGTCGAGGAACAGCAGCGCCGGCCCGTGGATGATGTCCACGCCGATCGAGACGCGACGGCGCTCGCCGCCGGACACCCCCCTCGTGCCCTCGTCCCCGATGTACGTGTTTCTTGATGTCTGCGTGCACCACTTACGCTGTCACGGAATATATACATACACGCGCCCGCGTCTGTGTGTTCTATTTCTTCTGGCAGAGTACGGAATATATGATCTACTGTAGCGTGCAAAGGTTAACTACCGTGAGGCCGAGCTGCTCGATGAGGTTCTCGACGCGGAGCTTCTTATCGGAGGCGGAGACGGTGGAGCCGAGGCGGAAGTCGGCGGCGAACGTGAGCGTCTCGTAGACGGTGAGCATCGGGAAGAGGCGGTCCTCCTGCATGACGTAGGCGGACGAGCGCTTGATGAAGCTGGGGCTCATCTCGACGCCGTCGAGCGCCACGCGGCCGTCCAGGCTGGCGATGCGCCCGGCGAGCGCGTCCAGGAACGTCGACTTACCTGCTCCGCTGGGCCCCATCACGGCGGTGACGCAGCCCTTGGGCGCGTACCCCGTGATCTCGTGCAGCAGGTCCACGTCCTTCTGCTCCCACTCGCCGCCGCCGCCGCGCTGCTTCTTGACGACCGTGTACGTCAGGCTGGTGAACTCCAGCCCGCCGGTGAAGCCGAACCGGCCACCGCCGTTCGTTGCCGGCTTCTCGGGCTGCGCCATGTCTATCACCGTCTCCAGGTTGCGGTGGCTCTGCCGCGCCATGGCGTGCACATGCACTAGTCAGTCTAGCTGCCAGTCGTGTATATGATTTTGTAACCATGCAACGTGAACACATATAAAGCGTACAAGGCTTTTGTTTGCATGCCACTACCAGCTTCGTTAATTTGTCCGGTTGGTATGTGCCAAGCGTCGGGCGAGAGAAATGAGGATGGACAATGCGTTGTGTCATCGGGGTGAACGTTTGGTAAGGTTAGTTTGTGGTTTGGACCGTACGTCGAAAGGTGATTGGCAGCTTGTCGTCGACAGTATCATGGTGAGGTTTCAACCAACATTGTTTGGGCAGTGCTTCTAGAATGCTGAACTTTTGGAGTTATACCATTGAAATATCTATGAGAAAAAAAGGATGAAATGTGTCTATTAATTTGTCTACATTTTGTTCTGAAGTTATGACACTGAAGTCTAGAGCAGCTCTGATGGCAAAATATCAGTACTGTTGCAAATCACTGGCAAAGAGTTGGGCATTCTGAAGGTTGTGATATTGAAAACCTACGACAAATTTGAACTTACTGGCTTAGCTGTGCTCTTTCTTGTCCGGAATGCCCGCATCACATATCTTACTGTAAGTAATAAACAGTAAAGTCGGTACGTTTTTTTTTTAAAAAAACGGTGCTGGTCAGCACTCAGCATTTGGAAACAATAACAGATTAACAGTGAACAGAAAAAAGATGAAGAAAATTTTCTGTTGTTAGTGTTGCTGAGTTTTCTAACGAAGACCACGTCAAATTTCGTGGTCCTATCCCCTCAGATTCATATCGTCCACTACTCCACTGCATTATTCGAAGTCCAGACCTCCAGACAACAACACAACATGTTCCAGCTGATCGCAAATACATGCCATTTCGCGATAAAAACAAAAAAGATTAAAGAAATGGTTTCCCCATCTGGGCCATTTCCCCCCAATTTAATTGGACCAGGCCTAAAACCTCTGCAGCCTACTATTGTTAATGGACCAATCCTTGTTATTGTACGGCAGTCGGAGAGGCCGAGGATATGGAATGCGTGAATCCACCAAGGAAAACTGAAGTAAACGGTTCCCTCCATCTGGAAAGACCAAATTTCCCAGGAAACGCTTCGCCTTTGAGCTCAACTAGAAGGATCGCCGCGCACGCTACACGGACAACATTGTACAAGGTGATGGCATCGACCAGAGGACCGATCAAATATTCCTGGAAAGTACAGACAGTAAAATGTCAAATTGACCGAAAATCCTAACGTACCAAATAGAACGAAGGAATACTGACTACAACATGTTACATGTAATAAAACCGATTACATGGAGAAGCAATGTGACTGTTCTTGTTCTTAGTATATAGGTCATAGTGGAATCTGGCAAGATAGCATGTCAATGTCATGCGCATTGATGTGTTCAAACTTTAAACTGAAGCATTCAAATAAAACTTTGCTCATTCATCAAATATCTGTGCCATTGCGTAAGCAGCCGCAGGAAGGAAAAAATGAGCAAAAATTAGGTTGTTTCGTATGCAATAATTTTTGGACTACCACATGTAGAATAGGGGATCGAGGATGAAGTGTTAACGTCTAATTAGCAGTATTGCCAGAGGCTAATTGTAAACAACTAATAAGGCATGACTTTTATAGTATAAACGTCTAATTAGTAGCCGTGCAGTATGAACTTTTAGTTTGCTTTGTATGCAACCATTTCTGTTAAAGCAATCTATACCATGCAAGCTAAACATGACAGATCCTGTTCAAGTAAGAAAACTGGGAATAAGAAAATTAGGGTAATGTGCAGATACTTTTTCACTGATTGGATAATGGAAACTATGAATCTATTACCTCAAAAATTCTATATATGTTTTAGAAAGACATATAATTGAGCTAATATTTTTAAAAAAAAACTGTTGCACGAAAAACCAAACTAACCATAAGCACTGTCCAGGAAGGTATACTCAAGCAAAAGTGTCATCTTCCAAAAACAGAGATACCACAGCATAGATTGAATAAAAATCCTATAAGACAATCTTTCACGCCATTTTAATTAGGTTGTTTTGCATCTTCCTAACTAATATCTGCAGAGGCATAAATGTGTGATGGTTTGAAGGAAAATCCTTTCTGTCAATCTTATCATATTCAAGCATTTTTTTTTTTGCATCTTGCTAACAAATATCCCACGAGGTGCAAATGTGTGATGGTCTGAAGGTGAAATTTTGTTGTCGAGAGGAAAACAAAAGAATGTAAGAAACATTGAACAATGTGTGATAAAAATGATAGGGTAATCTACCTCAAACAAAACAATTGGACAATTGCAGTGAGGTGCACAGATGGAAGAAACCCTCAAGCACCAATGTGGCCGCAAGAACGAATTGCCAGCACACTGCAAAGCATAAGGGCGAAATCATTACGAAAAATAAGAACCACGACAAGAAATTGACATGCACAAATGCTAAACCTTTGTGTCTGCATCAATGTGTTAGGCATGCAGAATGGACTACAAACCAAACTGAAAGGAACTATAGTTAATCCCATCAGTCATTCAGTATAATAGAAGAGAAAAATACACCCCACTGATAGGAAATATACAAAAGGCATATGAAGTGAAAAAAAGAAATGAATCAGAGAATACATGAAGGATTCATAGCCAATAGATCAACACATCTGGGAAAATAAACAATGTCTTCTTGGAGTGTTAATCCAAGCATTTTTTTTGTTGAAGCTCAACCTTAGTTCATTTGGAGGCTCGTCCTTAATAAACATAAGATTTATGTATAAGGACATGGATGCTAGAAGCAGCAATATTGACACTTGATAATATCTATATATATGGCTCACTTATAGACAAATATAGAACTACAAAGTATAACAGATGCTGAGAACCCAAAAAAACTATAATCTAAAATCAAAATGACATGACAATGAAGGAACTAAATTAATGGCGACATCAGTCCTTTAAACCTGAATTAGTGGTATTGAGATGATCTAACAAAGCAAAATAGAATGTTTTGAAGAAGACTGAGATGCTTGCTATAATAACCACACAGATCAGACATTCAAACTAAACAATCGAGCAGGTATGTCCCTAGCTACCTTCTGCACTTTCATTTTGGTTTGTATAATACGACCAAAGACACCACTATTAATCTTCACTAAACTAAACAACAAAAAACAATGTATGACAAAAACAGTATCTAGATTAGTAGAGCAGAGAGAAAGAACACTACATTAAAAAAAAAAGAACATATAACAATAGGCTTTAAGGAAAGAAACATGATGTGTGTGATCTCTCTTATTTTCACCCATGAGCTCACAGTTGTATCACTGTATCATAATGGTACTACCCATCAGTACATCCCACTGATAGGAAATATACAAAAGTCATATGAAGTGAAAAAAAATGAATCATAGAATACATGAATGATTCATAGCCAATAGATCAACACATATGGAGAAAATAAACGATGTCTTCTTGGAGCGTTAATCCAGGCATTTTTTGGCTGAAGCTCAACCTCAGTTCATTTGGAAGCTCGTCCTTAATAAACATACAATTTATGTATAAGGACATGGACGCTAGAAGCAGCAATATCAACACTTAATAATATATGTACATATGGCTCGCTTACAAACAAATATAGAACTATGAAGTATAACAGATGTTGAGAACCAAAAAAAAACTCTATAATCTAAAATCAAAATGACATGACAATGAAGGAACTAAATTAATGGCCACATCAATCCTTTAAACCTCAATTAGTGGTACTGAGATGATCTAACAAAGCAAAATAGAATGCTTTGAAGAAGACTTAGATGCTTGCTGTAATAACCACACAGATCAGACGTACAAACTAAACAATCCAACAGGTATGTCCCTAGCCGCCTTTTGCACTTTCATTTTGGTCTGTATAATACAACCGAAGACAACAATGTTAATTCTCACTAAACTAAACAACAAGAAACAATGTAGGACAAAACGGTACCTAGATTAGTAGAGCAGAGAGAAAAGAACACTACATTAAAAAAAGAACATATAACAATAGGCTTTAAGCAAAGAAACATGATGCATGATCTATCTTATTTTCACCCATGAGCTCACAGCTGTGTCACTGTATCATAATGCCACTGCCCACCAGCATAGGACAAACCTTGGTTAATGCTATCATGAGTCATGAGCACTGAAAAATCAAGATGAAACACATGTATCATAAATACAATAGAACACAATCTAGGCAATGGCCTAGCAAACATGAATAGCTAGCTTTTGGTACTGGGTGACACAATTAATATAGTCAGTGCCTCAACCATGAAGCCAGCTACAATATTTTTTTTTTTATGTGTGGATCATCTCACTCACAGCTCTAGTGGTAAATTTAGGATGAGACTTCTACTCAAACTGTAACACCAAACAATTTGTAAGCTTGAAATCGAAGAAGTCTCCATTTTTAGTAAATTTGGTGACCATGCAAATCTCTATTGTGTACAGAAGAATAAGATTGGAATAATCATCCTCTGTGAGTAATAGTAAGCATAAGGCAATGAATATTAGCATGGCTTCCTATAGCAAGCATTTCACTTTAGATGTGAGAATGCACCAGAATCCGGCCCCTACAGCCAATCAATATGATACTTTCACTCTAAAAAACCTATAAAATACATGTCCCACTATGCATCCCAAACACAAAAATATGGCACTAAATTTCAATTCGCAACAAACAAGTGGACAACTCTATAGGACATGCAAAGATAGTATATAAATGGCTTGGCAAAGATAAGGGAAGGAATATTTATCCCAGATTTCACCATGAAGGTGAAAGGATCACCCAAGCATAGACAACTCGGTACTTGGCAAAATTTTGCTCTAATTCTACAGGTCGAAAAGATTTTGGAAGAGAGGAAAGAAAGCAAGGGGGAAACCTGCACCCTGATTTGGAGACAACTCTCAAGAACTCAAAATCAACCTCTCTTCTAGCTGTCTCGTTGTCCAGTTGCAAAATCCCAAATAACGAAAAAAAAAATCAACCCAAATCTGTGCGTGAGGACATGAGACAACAATGAGCTCAACCCCAACCCTGAGAAAATAGGAAGAGGTCAATTTCCATAGAGAAGGAATGAGAGAAGAACTCACACATCGAAGATCTTGTTGGTGGAACTCGGTGTAGCAGCTGGATCAGCAGCAAACCCTACCAACACGCATAGGAGGCCTCGAGGAGGGATCAAAAATCATAACAGAAGAGGAAGGAATGAAATGCTAAGCACAACAAACAACATATGAATAGAGGGGAAAGATAACTGAGAGACAAACTAAATTAGATAGCGAATCGAACGTTCTTTCCTTTTGGTTGAGGTGAGCGCTAGGGGCTATGCGAGCGAAGGGGATGGCGTGGGCGAAGGGGAGGAAGCGAGCACCAGGGGCTACGCAGGCGAAGGGGGCGCGCGCGGCGAAGGGGAGGAGGTGGGCGGCAAGGGTGGCACGGGCGATGGGGTGGAGCGGGCGAAGAGGAGGAGGGGGATCAACGAGCAAGGGGGAGGAGGTAGGCGGTGCGGGCGAGAGGAGAAGGGGGTAGCGGAGGCGGGATTTTTTTTTTGAAATAATATATTTTTAAAAATTATTTACAAAATTAGGTCACCGCTCCCAAAAATTACAAAAATAGGTTCTGTCGCGGTTCATTCGCGACAGTTTATCGCCAGATTGAATCGGCGACAGAACCCCATAATGACAAGGCGAGTTCTGTCGTCATTCAATCAGCGATAGAATCTATGAATTTTAAATATAGTTAATAAACTTAAAAATTATAAAATTTTTGTGGAGCATACTTATAGAGTTTTATTTCTTGTATAATTTTTTCATAATTTTATCAATTATAAATTTGTCTCTAAAATTCATTTAAGTATACTATTTATAGAATTTTAAATATACCAGATGAGGTCCAAAAATTATGAATTTTTTTGTGAACTCTCCTTACATAGTGTAATTGTTTATGTAATTTTTTCAGAATTTTATATTCTCTTAAATTGTCTCTAATAATAAGGGTATACAATCAAGTACACTGTATCAGAAACCTAAATTCAGAATTTTAGAGACAATTTCAGAGCATATAAAATTCTAAAAAAATTAAAGAAATAATTACACTATGTAAGGAGCGTTCACAAAAAAAAATCATAATTTTTGGATCTCATATGGTATATTTAAAAACTCTACAAATAGTATACTTAAATGAATTTTAGAGACAAATGTATAATGGATAAAATTATGAAAAAATTACACAAGCAAGAAAACTCTATAAGGATGCTCCACAAAAAGTTTTGTAATTTTTTAAGTTTATTTTCTATATTTAAAAATTCATAGATTCCTATCGCCGATTGAATCGGCGACAGAACTCGCCTCATTGCATAGGTTCCTGCCGCCAGATTCAATCGGCGATAGGAACTGTCGCGCATGAATCGCGACAGGAACTTATTTTTGCAATTTTTGGGAGCAGTGACCTAGTTTTGTAAATATTTTTTAAAAATATATTATTTTAAAAAAAATTCGCGGAGGCAGCGTGGGCAGAGGGGAGGAGGCGAGGCTAGGCTGGCGTGTGGGGGTGGGGGCGGAGAGGGCGAGGGTGAGGGGAGGAGCGTATGGGTGGGGAAGGGCTAGGGTTTGGGGAGGGGTGGAAGCGAGAGGAACGAATCTGGGCCGTCCATTGAAAACCTGCGATTTGACGACGGTGCACCCACTCGGGCGGAGCAAATGGCGGGTTCAGTCCCGACCGCACGATGACGATTCGACGGGTGACGACCGCCAAAACAGGGACCTCGACGCAAATTCGAAAAACATAGGTTTTTTTCAAATACGCCGACATGGACGCTTCCAGGGGCTGCGGCTTCCTTCGCCTATTAGAAAGAGAATATTGCTCGGACCTAGATCCTTTGTGGTAATACAGAAGGACACTGTTCGACAGTGTTCTAAGTCTGTATGATTTAATATAGAGTACTGTAGCAACGGTATTAGTTTTTACACTAGGTTAGAATATCATTGTAGCATTGATATTGTAACACTAAATTTGAGCCATTGAATCCTGATTGGATGGTTGAGACATACTCTAATTGCACCATATTTTTTATTCTATGCATTTTGATATCTACCGACTACCACGGAGGATCTTCTTCTCAATTCCTCGCCTTACCTTCCTCCCCAATGTCTGCACTACTAGTAGAGATGGCTAGATGAGATAGTAGTAGTTGCACTACGAGATGACTACCTAGACCGCGGGTAGGATGGTTGTCGTGTTCCCTACAACGCTGACAGTGAATAATGATTCGTGCGGGGACAATTGCCGAAAAAGTGAATATTGAACAATGTTCGAAACAGTGAATAGTGACCCTGAAACAATGAGTTGCTCACTGTGTGACGAAATCCCTCATGCATGCTCCTACGCTCGACTCCTGCAGCAGATCAAGAGTGCAGTAGATTGTTGTCGTGTATCTAAAGCACGGTAAGAGATATATATCGCTTGTTTAGCCTACTATGGTGTTAATTTTGACATTTCAAACGGAAAAGAGCTAGATTTGCTATTCCTTAAAAAAAAGTCAAATGAGAAAGGAAAAAAAAACTCGGTGGGGACCCGAATCAAAGGCGCCATCCGCAGCCCCCTCCTCCTCGTCTCCTCCCAATCTCCGCCTCCTCTCTCCCGCCCCTCGCTGGCCGGTCGCCGTAGCGGTGCGGTGCACCTTCGGATTCGATGCGGCGCGGCGGACGAGGAGGAGGCTGGGGCCCAGCGCGGGGAGCAGGTGTCAGACTTCCTCTAACTGTGGTCTGAAGAATTCAGAAAAACGAGCTCGGAAGGAAACTCGGCGCGCAAGACAACGATCCAGCGATTTCAACTCGGAAGCTCCGGAGTTGATGCGGACCGAAGGATGGTTTTAAAGATGATCTAACGGTGGAGTGGATTCGAAATCACCGTTAACCTGTTGGTGTAATCTTCTTTCGTCATTTGTCTTTTAGCACCGTGATTCATCTGTGTAAAACTTTTCATCTAATTACCAAGATGTAAAACTTATGGGTATATAAGCCCTACCTCGTAATAGAAGCAAGATGGATGAAGCATATTCTTAGTCTCTCATAGAGTAAAGTAGCTCTAGGTTTTTCTTTACCCATCTCACCCAAAATCAGATCGAAATAGCCACTTTGAACTGTCGGATCATCTTGATTCCTGACAAAGGTATCAGAGCGCACATCGGTTCTTGGTCCAGATCCGCGAAGGTTGGTGACAGATTTCAATCTGCTGCCGTAAAATCCCTGAGCCGATTGGATCTAACACTCAGAGCGAGGTGTGGATTTTGGGGAGAAGGCTGGAAAAAATCAGCCGCCTGAATCTGTGAAGGCAGGTTTATGGTTTCAAAGACTCGATCTCAGAACAAGATGGCTGGAGCCGAAGGGGATTTTGATGCGAAATCAGAGATCGCAGCTATCCGAGAAGAGATAGCAGAACTCAAGGGAATGAAAACAGAAATGGCAGAGATCAAATTTCTGTTGAGGAAGTTTTGCTCACCCGAAAAGGATGGAACAACTACTTACACAACAACTAACGAGGTAAACACTTCTGATACACAACCTGTAAACACGTCTGATTCACAGCCAACGACTGTAGTTGATTACTCGAAAAGGGGAGGTAAGAGCGTATCTGATCCAGTCACTACCAATGTTAGAAATGACACCAATGGGGTTCAGTTTTACATTGAACCGAATACTGTAAATCCAACCTTTGCTCCAGTTTTTACCACTGCTGCTAGAACTATCTCACAAGGAGGTTTGAACATACCAAATCATCAAACCGGTGGGCATACACAAACTGGGATTGGAAATCATTATGGCATTGATTGGAATCATCCTTTCTTGAGTAATCATCAGTACAACCCAATCACTGGTCAATTTTTACCCATGGACAACCCATCACAGTTTCCTGGAGTGAGAATCCTTGATTCTCAGGGGATTACTCAGAATAGCAATGTGAACAATGTATCCCATTATGCCGAAGCTGTGATAAGAGGGCCGAAATTGGAAATTCCATACTTCAGTGGTGATAACTCGGTTGAGTGGTTGAAACAGTGTGAACAGTTTTTTGCTTTGTCAGGTACTCCAATGGATCAGTGGGTTAACTTGGCCACATCTCATTTCCAAGGGAGAGCAGCAAGATGGTTGAAGGGAATAGGAGTTCCATGGCAAATTTTGAACTGGAGCCAACTTTGTTCTATGGTGGTCGATCGTTTCTCTGAAGCAAATGCGCATGAGGCAGTGGAGCAATTGCAAAATATGAGGCAAGGGAGTTTAGCAGTGTCTCAATATATTGACAAGTTTGAGGAATGCATGGCACTAGTGAAGAGAGATCATACATATATTCAGGAAGCATTTATGATGAGTTGCTTTATTGGAGGACTAAGGGCTGAAATCAAACATGATGTAATGGGACAAAGACCACAGGGACTAATGGAGACTTACTGGTATTCCAGAGTCTATGAGAAATCAGCTGCTGCAAAAAGACCTCAAACCATGGGAGGTTTTAACAAGAGCAAGTTTTCTGGAGGTAGCAATAGCCAATACAAATCTCACCCAAAACCAGTGCAACCCAATGTGGACAGAAATGGAAACAACAACAGCACATCTAACTCCGGAGAGAGAGATAAGAGGGCTTGCTGGTACTGCCAGGAACCATGGTCAGTGAATCATAAGTGCAAGGTGAAAAGGGCTATACATGCACTGTTATTGAAGGAAGATAGCCAATTAACTGAAGTTGAAGACAAAGGGATCGAGGATGGCTATACCACAGCTCCTGATAGCCCGAAGCAAGACACAGAAGTGGAAACCAAAGAAGAGCTAATGCAACTCTCCCAACATGCAGTACAAGGAACTGGTGGACCTGCTACCTTCTTCCTGATTACTATGGTCAGAGGCAAGAGGGCTATAGCGCTGGTAGACAGCGGAAGCACAAATTCCTTCATGGATATTGAATTTGCTATCAAGAGTCAATGTCCACTCAGTCCAGCAACAGAAAAAAAAAGTTTCAGTGGCTGGAGGAGGGGAGTTAAGAACAGATTCAATGGTTAAAGATCTATGTTATAAGGTCCAAGGCATTAACTTCCAGGGCTCATTCAGGTTACTAGCCCTCAAGAGCTATGACCTCATATTAGGGGCAGATTGGATTTATGAACATAGCCCAATTATATTGGATCTGAAGAGGAGACAACTATCAATATACAAGAGTGGGAGAACAGTAATGCTGAGAGATTTTACAGAACCCAGGGATAAATGCTTGATCAGCTCGGCAAAACTGGGAAAGATGGCTAAGAAGGGAGTGATGGGGTGCATGATACATGCAAAATTCATTCCAGAAGAAACAGATTATGAAGATAACCACCTTCCAAAAATCATTGAAGCAGTACTTAGTAACTTTCTGGATGTGTTCAGAGAACCGCAAGGTTTACCACCAGTGAGAGATTGCGACCACTCCATTCCTCTGAAGACTGGAGCTGAACCTCCAAATATCAGACCATACCGAACTCCACATTATCAGAGAGAGGCGATGGAAAACATCATCAGTCAGCTATTGGAAAATAGAGAAATCAGGAACAGCGTGAGCCCTTACTCCTCTCCAGCGGTTATGGTGAGAAAAAAAGACGGATCTTGGCGTATGTGTGTGGATTACCGACAATTAAATGCAATGACTATCAAGAATAAATTTCCAATGCCAGTCATTGAAGATTTGCTAGATGAACTCAATGGAGCTTGTGTTTTCACTAAATTAGATCTGAGATCGGGTTATCACCAAATCAGGATGAATGAAGCGGACATACACAAAACAGCATTCAAAACACACTTGGGTCATTATGAATACTTGGTTATGCCGTTTGGATTGACCAATGCTCCAGCTACTTTTCAAGCACTAATGAACAACATATTCAGTCCTTATCTTAGAAAGTTCATACTTGTGTTCTTTGATGATATATTGATATATAGCAAAAACTTTGAAGAACATGGACATCATTTACATACAGTGCTAAATGTTCTTAGAGAGAATCATTTGTCGGCCAAGAAAAGTAAGTGTGTATTTGCAGTAAATCAAGTGGAGTATCTAGGACACATCATCAGTGGTTTAGGAGTCACCACAGATCCTAAGAAGATTGAAGATATTATGAACTGGCCTAAGCCTCAAACCACAACCCAATTGAGAGGATTTTTGGGATTGACTGGGTATTACCGAAGATTTGTCAAGGGATATGGTCAGATATGCAGGCCACTATTTGATTTGCTGAAAAAGAATGCTGGAGAGTGGCAGGAACCGCATACTGAAGCTTTCGAAGCTTTGAAGAAAGCAATGACTAACTGTCCAGTCCTTGCTTTACCAGATTTTTCTCAGCCGTTCACTATTGAAACAGATGCATGTGGGGAAGGAATTGGAGGAGTACTAATGCAGAAAGGAAGACCTATTGCATATTTTAGTAAAAAATTGGGAATCAAGGCTTCATCACAATCTATCTATGATAAAGAGGCCATGGCCATTCTTGAGGCACTTAGGAGATGGAGACATTATTTCCTAGGGGGCAGCTTAATCATCAAGACTGATCAACAGAGCCTTAAATACATTACCACTCAAAGACTTACCGAAGGTATTCAGCACAAGCTTCTACTCAAGCTTCTGGAATTTGACTATATAGTGGAATACAAGAGAGGAAAAGAAAATTTGGTGGCCGATGCACTATCTAGAAGAGATATCAACACACATTCTGATGAGCTAACATGTAATGCTGTGATAACTGTAATTCCTGAGTGGGTACAAGATGTTAAAAACAGTTATATTGGAGATGCTGTAAGCCAAAAACTACTAGAAGACTTACAACAACAACCAGATAACACTCCAGGTTACTCACTAGCCGATGGTCTCATTCGGTACCATGGCAGGATTTATGTGGGCAGCATGAGTGACATGAGGCAGAAGATCCTAAGTGATTTTCATTCATCAGCAATTGGAGGTCATTCTGGAAGAAGAGCTACCTATCAAAGGATCAAGAAACTTTTCTACTGGCCAAGATTACAGAAGGGTGTTGAGGAGATGATAAATACTTGTCCTATATGTCAGATAGCCAAGTCTGAAAATACACACATTCCTGGATTATTAGAACCACTAGAAGTACCTGACATGGCATGGTCACATATATCAATGGATTTTGTGGAGGGATTGCCAAAGTCAAGAGGAAAAGATGTCATCCTGGTAGTGGTGGACAGACTAACAAAATATGCTCATTTCATTCCTCTATCCCATCCCTATTCAGTTCAGCAAGTTGTGCAATTGTTCATGGACCATATATTCAAACTGCATGGAATGCCGATGGTTATAGTTTCAGATAGGGACAGAATATTCACTAGCAGTTTGTTCCAAGAGATGTTCAAAACCTTGAGGGTTTCACTTCGTTTTAGCACAGCTTATCACCCGCAAACCGACGGCCAAACCGAAAGAGTGAATCAGTGTTTGGAATCATATCTAAGATGCATGACTTTTCAGGAACCTAAGGAGTGGTTAACTTGGCTGCATCTCGCTGAATGGTGGTATAATACCACATATCACACTTCCTTAAAGATCACTCCGTTCCAAGCATTATATGGTTACCATCCACCACAAATAGGAGAACTAACCATACCATGCAACATCTCGGCTGAGGCTCGGGTCCCTATCGAACAGAAGGAAGATATGATGCTGAAAATCAAAGAAAATCTGAAACAGGCTCAAGGTAGAATCAAGTATTTTGCTGACAAGAAGAGAACTGAAAGAACTTTTGAAATAGGAGATATGGTGTATTTAAAAATGCAACCATATAGACAAAATGCTTTTGGATTGAGAGGAACACTGAAACTTAGATCCAAATACTATGGACCCTTCAGAATCATGGAGAAAATAGGAAAGTTGGCATATAAGTTACAATTACCTGATGATGCTCATATTCACCCTGTGTTTCATGTGAGTCAACTAAAGAGGCATGTAGGAAACAATGCTATTCCTCTTCCTGGGTTACCACTGGTAGGACCAAATGGAAAGGTAAAATTGGGCCCTGTTGCAGTTCTGGAAAGGAGGGTTGTTCCTCGAGGAAATGAACCTGTAGTCCAGTGGAAGGTGCAATGGGAGAATTTGAGTGATTCTGATGCTACTTGGGAGGATGCTTCATTTGTGCAAAAGACATTTCCAAATTTTCATCCTTGAGGACAAGAATGAAGTTAGGATGGGGGTATTGTCAGACTTCCTCTAACTGTGGTCTGAAGAATTCAGAAAAACGAGCTCGGAAGGAAACTCGGCGCGCAAGACAACGATCCAGCGATTTCAACTCGGAAGCTCCGGAGTTGATCTGGACCGAAGGATGGTTTTAAAGATGATCTAACGGGTGGAGTGGATTCCAGAAATCACTGTTAACCCTGTTGGTGTAATCTTCTTTTCGTCATTTGTCTTTTAGCACTGTGATTCATCTGCTGTAAAACTTTTCATCTAATTACCAAGATGTAAAACTTATGGGTATATAAGCCCTACCTCTGGTAATAGAAGCAGTATGGATGAAGCATATTCTTAGTCTCTCATAGAGTAAAGTAGCTCTAGGTTTTTCTTTACCCATCTCACCCAAAATCAGATCGAAATAGCCACTTTGAACTGTCGGATCATCTTGATTCCTGACAGCAGGTGAAGGCGGCCGTGGAGGAGATGGCGCCCGGCCGCGACCTCGTCACACTCGCTGCCTGCCACGTCGGCCTCCTCACCGGCTTCTCCGTCGTCCTCTTCAACCTCTCGGTACCAGCTCGCCAACTTGATTCTAGTTTTGATTCTACGGTTTGGAATTCGGGAGTCGCTTCTGCAACTGCTGCGTGAACTGGCTACACATTAGATGCATCCGTTGGTGGAATTTATAGGACATGTTCCTAGGTCAACCCAGCAGCAAGTCTGAGATTCATCTGATATGGATACTCTAAATGGTCGGCATGTCCAACAGTCCAAGTAAACTTTTTAAAAATGTTTCCTGCTTTCTGATTTCATTTTACTTATATTTCAGGTGATTGCCTTGTATTTTAGGTTTTAATGCTGCTGTTGCTGGGTGCTTTTTCGTCATTGAGTCTGTTTTGTGGCCTTCTTCTGCGAAATCTTCGTCCCTTTCCAACTCAACAACTATGGCGATACTCAGTTGTCAGTTCGGTGATAGCATTTCAGAGATTGGTCTTGGTTCTGATCCTGCTTTCACCGTTCCAGAATAAGATTTTTCGCTCCCCGACAGGTACTTTGTCTTTGTTATAATTGAGATTTTCTGCACTGTTGATGCATATAGAGTATATGCTGCAATATTTGCGCTTAGACTTTACACAGTTTCTAATTATGAATTGTCTGACATTTTAACTTGTTCTGTTCCCGTTGCAATTTGCATAACACTTCCTGAATAACTTCAGTCTTTAGATGTCGAAATAAAATATGTTATGTCCAACTCTTCCAGTTGAAAGTTAGTAAAAGACGATACCAAATGAAAAACTCTTGAAAGGTAGTTGATGTTTGCACTTTGGTTCCAAACTGCATGTTGTGCTCTTGTTAACCTGATGATCCTAAAGCAATCAGTTGCTCTGCTATTTGTTTGGCCTTATATAGTCATAGGATGCCTCTTCAATCCTCCTGACGGTAGGTTGGCCATAATGACTTATAACGATATCCTCTTTTTACATCTTGTTTCTCATGCTCCAGAGATTGGAAGTATGAGGATGGTTACACGACTTCATAAATGTCAGAACTTCCTCTATATCTTTTGCTGGGTGTCTTTTGTGGCTTGGTGTCAATCACACTATCTAGGTGTACAACACTTACTATGGAGATAGTTGAAAGGTTACAAAAGGCAACAAGATTACCAAAGGCTGTATCTCTTGCATTGGGTATGTTGGTGTTAACCTTGTTGTGTTTGTGTTTACTTTGTTTCTGAGTTTAGTCGGAATAACAGAAGACTGAAGCTCTGAAGTTTGGTAGTCTGAAGTTCAGAATGTTGAACTGAAGTTCAGACTTTGCGCAGATTTTCAGTTAGTGGGTGAAGTTATCATGTTTTAGTGTTGTTGGTCCATGATCCGTATTGTGAGGATCGTGGCCGAGTCTTAGGCTGTTTAGTGGCTTAGAATCCGGACTGGAGGTTGAAGTCTGGAGTGTGTGCGTTTAGTTTTTGTGTTGTTTCGTCAGAATACTGTAGCGCATCTGATAACAGAGTAATAGAGATTCAGAAAACTGCGCAAGTTTCGCAGCGCAACAACTCCTGTGCGTTTTTGTTGGTCTCTACGTTTCTTCTCTGTATCCCAGGTGCTCGCTTGTGTCTTGCAATAGCATGTGTGTGGAAGACTTGGGTGTTCTGTGATCCATCAGGGTAGCCTTATTGTTGGTCTTCTAGCTCTTATATACCCTGAAGTTTTGTACTGGGGCTTTGAAAATGTTGGTATTTTGCTGGACTCACGACCATGTACAAGTGGACTCTCAGCAGCTGTATTGGTTCAGCTCATTGGAGTAAAAGTAGTGGCAACATCTTTGTGCAGAGCTTTTGGATTGGTTGGAGGTTATTATGCACCATCCCTTTTTATTGGTGCAGCTATAGGCATGGCATATGGCAAGTTCAGAAGGTTTACAATTATTGGCCCTGAATCACTGTTCCATGTCCCATTCCTAGATGTGGCGTCACCTCAAGAATATGGCCTGGTAATATGTCTATCAGCAGTCTTCTCTTTCTTCTGCATTTTTTTTCTTCTCAACTACTCCCTCCGTCGTTTTTTAAGTCACCCACGTATTTTCGACAATCAAACTTTGCCAATTTTGACCAACAATTAGTCCAACAATATATAGGTTATTAGGTTTAGTGACAGAAAAGTGATACCGTTAGGTTCGTATTTAAAAGTACTTTCATATGATCCTGATATTACAGTTGTTAACAATATATCGTAATGGTCAAAGTTCAATTTTGGAGACCGTGCGAAGCCAAACCGCGTCTTACATTTGGCAATGGAGGCAATACTTTAATAACTCCTTTTGTCCTTTGGTAATGTTAATGTCACCCTTATGTAGTGGCATTGCCTTCTCTGGTAATTATTTGTACAGTCACTGGTTTTCTAGTCCCAACTTGTTGCCAGGTGCACTTGTATGTATTGTTATGTTGAACGAAAATATTAAGCAAATAAAACTATCATTGCTTATGTTTGCTTCCTTTTGTTTCATCTTTTCAGGTTGGTATGGCAGCTACACTTGCTGGTGTATGCAAGGTGCCTCTGACATCTGTGCTTCTACTGTTTGAGCTTACACAGGACTATCGTATAGTTCTACCTTTGCTTGGGGCTGTTGGATTATCATCTTGGATTGCTTCTCCTCAAAGGTTCTCTAAGAGCAATAGGGGTAAGCTGGATTCCTTGGATAAGAAAACAAGTGCAGTTAAACAGGCAAAGAATGTGCCCCTCTCAAACCCAACAAGTCGCTTCCATGGATACAGCTGATGCTGCTACAGAACTATGCAAACTTGAAAGCTCATTTTGTGTCTATGATGTCAAAGATGAGAAAGTGCTGCAAAATCTTACTGTTGCAGAGGCTATGAAAACTAAATACATTTCTGTCTCAATAACAACTCCAGTAGTTGAGGCACTAAATCTTATGATTGCGGAGAAGCAATCCTTTGTTATGGTACTGAGAGCAACAAATCTTTGTAGGTTTGCTAGCACTCAAAGATATCCAAGATTTCTGCAGAACTGCAAAAACTACCTGGGCACAAACTGAGGTGAGAACAAACTGCTGTCATTTGTCCTCTTTTCTCCCTTACCATTCTGCTTGACCTTAATTCGTCGCTTATGTTATACTAAACCTCAACTAGTTCATTTTTTCAATTTTGTAGAACCTTCTTGTTTCAGCTCAATGGCCATACATCATTTTCTTATTTATACTTCAAAGCAAACAACTAATGAACAATCACAGCGAATTCTATCTTTTCTTGTAGATTGGAACATATCAAATAACATCTGCCCTAGTTAATTAGTTCCTTGGGACCATGAGTCCTCGACCAATCTTGGTCTTTCAGGTTTCTGTGGTCCATGCTTAAAGTAAGATGGATTTCTTATTTCTTTGGTGAGGTCAAATCATAATTCAGAGGATTTTAAAGTTTATCTAACTCGATACAATGTTTGTTGCCATGTAGTCCTATTTGTTAGTTATTCATTTCTGTTCATGCTGGAACAGGTACAGGAACCTCTGGTATCACATGTTTGTGCGGCCGTTAAGTGTAAAATGTGGTCTGTGACACCTTAGGTGCCACTTACGACTGTTGAAAAGATTATGGATTCTCATGGAGTGGATCAACTTCTTGTAGTATCCGAACATGTTAATCATCAGGATAGAGGACTCTTGATTGGTTTTGTGGATAGAGAGTGTGTCACCATTGCTAGAAGGTAAAATTATTTTTTTTGCAGTTTTTTTCCCCCAGATTTGAACTTTAGGAATGAGTAAGGTGACTAATTGCTTGTGTTCCAACTTATAACCAACATAGTGATTTTATTGTCTTCCACGTTATGTTCTCTCTCTCAGAGCTGCAGGGACAAAAGAATTTTTCAGTTTCACATCTGACATCAGAAGGGAAGAGAGATGACACAGAATCATTTAGTACTTCGCATGATATTCCCCAGCTTTGAAAATTCATTTGCAGCCTGCAGAGTTGGTCAAGTTCGCCCTGGCATCTGTGATATATAGCTGGTTAACACTTCAGACTGAAGATTTGGCCAGGTTGGTTTGCTAACTTCAGAATGTGATTTAAAAAGGGAAACTGCTGGACGATGGGCCTTCCACTTTTCTTGTGATACCCCACATCCACCAGTGCATCTGTGTGCTACAAGTTCTCTAATCTTTAGATGGTAGCAATGTCTGTACTCTCCAACTGGGGTGTTCCACTGTTCTCCTTATTGCAACAGCAACAAAAAGGAGTACATTCATCTAGGAAGTAGACGGGTGCGTGGGCACACCCCAAGAGTGCATACTACATTCTGTAATTCTGTAGATTTTGGAAAGATTGGGCAATAAGACCAGGCTGTGCCCATTCTCTCTACTCTTTGAATACGCACAGAGAAAGGAGAACTACAATATACTAGCTTGAATTAAACTCACATAAATGAATGCAGAAATGAGCCTAATTCGTCCTATCATGCTACTATGCATCAGGGGTTATGTTCCTTCCTATGTTCTACTCTAAATTAAATGAACAATCGGATCTGAACATGTACTATGCTAGATAAAAAAATAATATAAAATTCACTATGGTAGTATGGTTAGATATAATATCTTGGGCTGCTATATATATTAGTCTCCCACGTGGAAGAAATTACTACCTCAAATGTATGGCCAGTGATGGTCTAAAATTCAACTGCGACTATGCAGGCTTGCTAAAGCGCATTTAATGTACATTTATTTTTCTGGCAAGTTGAGGGCATGCTTCTGTTTGAATGGGTGGAAATTTTTGTACAGCTAAAGGTTGAATGGCATTGGCAATTGCGAAGCCTGAAGTCTGAACAGGCAGGGGAATTGTAATGTAATACATTACAAGCGATAAACACCGTAGAAAGGAGACCGACGACGACGATTAGAGGTAGAACGACGTTTAGAGGAGAGGGCACCTTGCTAGGTAGAAAGGATATAGATTAGAGAGAGGGACTTGAGAGGCTTGAGACTAATTCATATTCTTCTCTCCTTTCCAATGATTACAATAAGTCTTCTTATATAGAGGGTTTTTCTAACAATTATGGATAGAATCAATCTAAATAATGACCTTTCTAACTAATAGATAACATTTTCAATTAACTAATCCCTATACAAGGAAACTAATCAACTAATTAGGGAAATAGATATTATTATTGGAAAAGGTAGTCCCTTCCCAATCCTGATGCTACAGTATCAAGTACTGTTCATGAAATAGTAATTCCAGCACATAACAACTTCTCCGCTTCTCAACAAGCAGCTCGTCCTCGAGTTGTGGCGGCGGTTATGGCTGCAACCCTTGGAAGTCCCACATTAATGAAGTATAGCGCTTCTGCCTCCCTATCATGCTAGAGTATGTTGATGCCTTGAAGATTGTTGTCTCCTCACGCTTGAAGTGGAAGCCCGACTGTTGATGCGGCCCATCATCCCGACACAAGTACCAACCCACCCTTTGATAGGGTTTCACCATGGGAACCTCCGGCGTTCTCTTGGATGGTTCCGCAGCTGCTGGAGCTCCATGCTGCAACACTACGGTCTCGCCTTGGTGCTCTGGCACCTTCGCCTGATGAGTCGCCGCCTCGCCTTGGAGCTCTGCTGCCGCTGGACACGGCGTAGTCGCTGCCGCTGTTGTTGGGTGCAGTGTCGCCGTTGGCGGGGAAAACTCTGTCGTAGGGCCTGAGCCGAAAGCCATCTCATAGTATGGCAGCGACTGTCGCGGGGGCTGCGCCGAGCAAGCCATCGCTCGGTGCAGCAACGATCACTACGGGGGCTACACCGAGCAAACCGTCGCTTGGTGTGACGGTCCCCGGTTTGCCCACCTTGATCATCTCCACGCGCGTCAATCGCGCGTTATGGTCTTCCAATCGGTTGTTGATGGTGGCGAGTTGACCGTTGTGGTTGTCTATCGTCAAGACCATGGCGTCACACCGGGCGATGAGTTGCGCAAACATCGTGGTCGTGTCTTGATGGTCGGAACCACCGTTGCTTGACATGATTAATGCAACGGTTGGCTGTGATACCAATTGTAATGTACCTAGTACATTACAAGGGATAAACACCGTGGAAATGAGACCGACGGCGACGGTTAGAGGTAGAACGACGCTTAGAGGAGAGGGCGTCTTGTTGGGTAGAAATGTGAGGACCCCCGAGATCGGATCCGTATCAAGCTAAGTGATTACGCCGTAAACGCAACACTTAACATGAGACGAACACGATTCGAGTGACCGGATATGTGTCACATGCTAGCTCCCAAGGATCGAGCTAACATGCACATATCCTAGTACACAACATTGCAATCACATCCATACACAATGTACAAGAATAAAAGAAGCAATTACAACATCATTAAATAGTACCTTATAGTACAAGGTTGTAAAAAGAGGGCCGATCGCCAAATCTAATAAACACAAATAAATTGCAGCGGAAGATAAACTTAAAATAAAATGGGATAACCGAGTTGGTATGCCCACAATCCCACAAGCAACCAACTGGAGTTAAAGTCGTTGCACCCGTTCTCACACTGAATAAATAGACATCGTTAGAGTACAAAGTTGTACTCATGAGACTTTCAAAAGTAATAAGGATGCATGTAAGTATCAAAGGAAGGCTACTACACTAGTCAATTTTTAGCATAAAGCAAGTTTTGCATAAAGATAAACAACAAAGATTCTAGCTAGCCATTTGTAAAACATTTAGAAAACATTTTATAGCAGTAAGTAAAGATCATCAATGGTATAATCTCCAAATATAATCAACACACGAATATCCCGTTCGTGGCAACATAAGATCTAACAACTAGCATAAAGATACAACATTTTCGACCATAACCCAAACTTAAGTTCCCAAAAGCTAACTGTGCCTGCTTTCCCACAAGTGTTGTCCATAACCTAGGACGAGGCTATTCGAATAGATTTAGTTACTCTGCAGAGTTGTACAGCTTTACCCACACGATATGAATACCTTATCTGCCGCCATGCACTCTTCCAAGGAGTGTGACTAAGATATCATAACGAGGCCGTTACAATGTCATGTCCTAACTATCAAACCACCCGAGGAGCAGTAACCCGTGGCGGGTGCATCATTCACGCCTAGAACCACAAGTGAACCCGTTGTGTAAGTAAGTCCCCAACAAACAAGAGACCCTTAAGGGCAAGTAAGGTCAAAATTTAACATGCCCCCATGAGATTGACAAAAGAACAATTGAATACATAACAATAACAATTGTCAATCCCATTGTGTTTTGATAGCTAACACACAACAAATTATTAAGCCAAGCCTTCGCCATTATCCCGCGTGTGGTTGCACGTAAGACTTGGTTCATCACACCACGCATCGGTCCTTAAACACTCGTGACGGGCTACATAATTCCATAACAACAACAACAATAGTAATTCATCATCAACCTACACCCGCCCAAGTTAAGAACATAAAACACATGCCCAACATGTCCACAAACCCAGATGCGTAAGATCCGAAACAACCTCAATCCAACATAATCCAATCCATAAAATCCTCAAAGTTCGTTAAGATTCAATTGATCCATCGGCCGATGGACTAGCTCCATCAACCGCCGCTATAACTACTAGCATGGCTAAGCATCGTTCTACAAACTAGCAAACAACCCATATAACATATAACCTTAGTCATTCAAGGATAAAAGGTAATCAACATTCAAAGGAGGGCTAATGCAGCAATTAGGAATTTAACTACTTCTACCCATAAACAAATATTTCAAAATAGCATGCAATTGCGATAATAAAAACTCACACAAAACATTTAAAGATCACTGGGAGCAATATGATCAAGAGGAGGGTGCTCGCACCTTTGCTATATCACTTGTCCATTCTCAGGTTATACTCATAATACACTCACGAATATAGCGTTATCGTTAAAAACCTAAAGAAAGACGATATTGCAATAAACATCAAATAAAGCCAGAAAAATCAACATGCTCAAAAATGTATGAAATTTACACAGTAGGTAGGTTATGATTTTACATGAATTATGGTGAAAGATTCATTCCAATTGGATTTAATATGTGAAAGTTATGGTGGTTTGAATTTCAGATTTTAATACGCCTTCACTCGGGTAATTTAATTATGAGATGAAAATTTGTAGAGCAGTGGTGAGTACATGGATTACATGGATAAATAGACAATATTATTACAAGTTCAGAACAGTTGAGTTTGCCCTAAAAGGAGTTTTCATGATTTAGTTATGAATTTATAAAGTTATCAGCATTTTTCAATGTAAAAATAATTCATTTTGGGGATCAACTTCCACAAAATATGTTTTCTGGACAGAGGTAAGACTAAAACCATTTTTAGACATAAATTCACTTAAAATGAAAATTATCAAAAGTGGTTTCACTGTTTTTGGAGTTAGAATGAAATAGTTATGCATTTTTGAAGATAACAACATTTTTCTATTGTAAAAGTAATAGAGTTATGGATTATTTTTCCAAAACTATATTCTATGCTACAGAGACATATTTGAAACCTATTTTCAAATAAACTTCGCTTAACATGAAAAAAATCAAAACTAGTTTCATTCATTTTGGAGTTGATTTGAATTAGATATGGATTTTTGAAGTTACATGATTTTTCAGTGTAACAATAATTCACTACGGAATTTATATTTGCAATTAATACTTTTAGTACTCGCACCTAACTAGCCCTAGAGACCGACAAGCGCCCCTGGTCAAGGAATTGACCACTCAACATTAACTTGGTTCTACAAGGCTACCAAAGCGATTTACAAAAGTACGTCTTCTACTACCAGAACGAGTAAAATCATTCTAAGCAAAAAGGAATACGCTTTCATTCTAACAAAACGTTCCTCAGAATTTACACTTCCACTTACCGGCTAAACGGGCCCACATGCAATAGACATATTAGCTTTCTAATCCATCCATTACTCAAACTAAACAGCAATTAAATTAACCTAATCGCGTCACTGTTTTCGGTCGGTAATCCGACAACAGAGCCGCGCTCCCGTTAGCTTTCCCGGTGGCTTGCCGGCGCTGGGATCCACGGCGGCGCGTATGGAGGCCAGAAATGGACTCCTCGTAGCTCTCCGGTCCTAAGGGTAGTCGGAGCTTGGCCGGAGGTGGACCATGGCAGCGGCGCGACGGTGAGAGGCGGCGGGAAACTACGGGCACAAGAGGCCAAAGAGACTCGGCGACGCAAAGAATGAATTAACACATGTTTGAGTATCTTCGAGGTCCAGTGATCTCACCAGAGTCCACACGGTGGTCGGGGAAAAGCCGGGGTTGGCCGGCGACGAAGAAGATGACCGCGGCGAAGTGGTTCCTCGTGGGGAGCTCGCCGTAAAAGAAGAAGAACTTCGGCGACACTTGAGGAAGCTCCGTGGTATCCACGCGACGCTCCCGACGCCGGATTGGACCGAGCCACAAGACCGAGATGAAGGAGAAAATGGTTCTCATGGCTGAAGAAATAGAAACTCCAAAATACTCGGGCCCCTGCAGAGGTTTGAACGAACTGATTGAGGGGAAAAGAGTCTCATACCCAAAGATCCAAGATGACCCGTAAAGGGAAGGGAGGAACTCACTGGCGGGGAAAATGGCGCAGTGAAGGCATTCGGTGCGCGCTCTGGAGCCGAAGAGAGCACGCTCGCGGTCTCGGGACCTAGAAGCCAGTGCAAGGTCCGATATTAGCAAAAATGAGTACGGTGAGGATAGAGGAAGACGAAGGAGACATCGGAGTGGAGTTTACCCGTGGAGATAGCACAGGAGAGCCTCCTCCTCTTCCTCGGCCGGGAAGAGAAGTGAAGGGAAAAGAGGGTACGGAGGCGTTTTTGTGCACGAAGGTGGACGGAGAAGGAGGCGGCGTTAGAAGGGGGAGCACCAGGAGTGGTCGCGGAGGGCGGTGCGTCACGGAGGTGACGGAGGCCGACTTCGAGACGCCGGCGCGTGGCGCCGAGCTCGCCGCGCCGCCCGAGGTGGAAGAAGGGCCGACCAGCGGGCCCGCAGTCACGCACAGAGTGAGGAGGTGTGGAGTGGCTCGGGCCGTCTATTAAAACGGACGCCAGGATCTAATGAGGCATCTGACCGATCAATCAAGCGCCAAGATCCGGACCGTCAATCTAGGATCAAACGGCTCACAAGTTTACGGTGCGCTTAGGCGGTCGGTGGAGCCGAGTGGCGCGTCGGGCTGGTCGGGCAACAAATGTTTAGTCCGAGTTTGATTTTTGTTTGACCAATTAAGTAGAAGGTTTGACTGAGGCTTTCAATATAGAATTAAAATTCTATAAATTCTGAATTAATTCATGGGTGTTCCTGGGATGACCTAGTATTTATAAAAATTATTAAACTCACTGTTCATAATATAATGTGCATAAATTAAATTCAAACGTGGGGTAGGTCGATAATTGGTGTTTGAATTTTTTGGGGGTTAAGTTTAGTTCCAAAATTTTTGGAAAATTTATATTTATTCATGATAATTATTATAGTATTTAAATAAATTGTTTCCAGAAGATGATCAAAGGTTTTTGTTCCTGTTTTTATTTGGAGTTTTAAATTTGAAGGGTATGTTTTATTTGTTTGACAAATTTCCAAATACAAAATATTATGCAAATGCTTCCAAAAAGTCATGCATGCTGATAATATGCATACTAATTACCATAATTAAGTTGGGGATGTTACAAGAAAGGATCTACATTAGGGAGAGGGGCTTGAGAGGCTTGAGGCTAATTCATATTCTTCTCCCCCTTCCAATAATTACAATAAGCTTCTTTATATAGATGACTCTTCTAACAATTATGGATAAAATCAATCTAGATGATGACCTTCCTAACTAATAGATAACTTTTCTAACTAATAGATAACCTTTCCAATTAACTAATCCCTATACAAGGAAACTAATCAACTAGTTAGGAAAATAGATATTCTTACTGGGGAATGTAATCCCTTTCCAATCCTGGTACTATAGTACCTAGTACTGTTCACAGAATAGTAATTCCAGCACATAACAGGAATCAAGTCCAACCTCGTTACAAAGTCTGAAAAGAAACAGCTTATCATTATGTGCGAATGGCGTGGAGTTGAAGAACAAACAGGGGAGCTGATTCGTTCCATACATAAGACGGGAGAAAATGAAGACAGGACGAACGGAACAGCATATATGCCAGCTTCACGATTCCAAGTTTCACAAACGAATTGGATTACAAGTAACACGAGTTTTGATATGTAATCCAGCAAAACTGCAGTCAGTAACTTGCATGCCATTATTTGAAGTCGTACGCGGGTAATGTCTTGTTAATCGAATCCACTTTCGTATCCCCACCCCAAGCAAGCAAGCAAGCACAACTGCACAAGCACCTGAGCAGTGAGCACCTCGATGTGTCACGAGACGAGAGAACAAGAAATATGACTGCACAATGCAGCCCAGGTATAGAAGCTCAGTGTGCGTATACAAATCACTATTCTGTACTCTGATTTGATCATGCATGCGTTTTCTAGCTTAATTTCTTGCACGAAGCAACCAGCCAAAGCTATCAAAAGATACGAGCCTGACATACACACCACACACGGCACGGCGCTGCGGCCGCAGCTTCAGCGGCGCTTGCCCTTGGCGTTGCCGCTGGCGCGGGGCGCCTGCTTGTCCTTGCCGAAGAGGTTGCAGAAGCCGCAGACGGCGACGCGCGGGGAAGGTGGGTCGAGCGCCGGCTGCACGTGCCCCGCCCTGTACCCGCCGCCGTGCCCGTTGGAGCCGTTCCGCTGCAGCCGCGCGGCGGGCGCCTCCTTGCCCTGCCCCTTGGTCTTGCCGAGCTCGCCCCTCGCCGACTGATGCTTGTCCTCCCACACCATCCCCGACGATCCCGACCGCCGGAACGTCTCGCTCGACCGCTGCAGCCCCGCCATGCCTAGCTCGCTCGCTCGACGCCCTCTAGCTTTCCCCCTCCCGCGCGGCCGGCGCATCTATATATGAAGGAGGAGTTGGGGAGTCAATGCATATGTGCTTGTGTTGTGTATGGGTTTGGCATAAGAATCGCCGTGCGCTGCTGCGATAGGACAAAGGAGCAGCAACTGATGCTGGTGACGCAAGGGTAGTACTAGTAGACTAGTAGTAGAGAACCGAGCAAAGCTCGGTTGGTTGCTTCGCCTGGCGTGCGAGCAACCCGCGTGAGGATTTTTTAAAATAATTTATTTTTATTTAAAAATTCAAAATTATACCTACTATTTATTTTTTTTTGCAAAAATTGTTCAACAACCAAGCGATATTAATACGGTTGTCTAACCGTTGAGTAATATTAATGCAGTCGTCTAACGGTTGGGTGAAAGATCCTATTGTTGAACTGTTAGGCGACTGTAGCTTCCAGTCGCCAAACGGTTGGGCGACTGGATGGCTTATATAAAGGGCGCCCCACTCGCCCCCCGCCGAGCGAGAGGAAGGAAGAAACAAAGAAAAAAGAAAGAAAGAGAGGAGAGGAGTGGAGTGGAGGAGAGAGGAAAGAAAGGGAAAAAAAGAGAGGGAGAAGAAAAAGAGGAGAGGGAGGAGAAGAAGAGGAGAAGGAAAGATTCGTCTATTCGTGAGTTTTTTTTAAAATCTTGTATTGTATTTTTTTATAGTAAATAAATAGTTTGTGTAGTTAAAATATTAGTATAAGTAGCACCCGTAGAAAATTTTAGTTATAGAAAAAAAATAGAAAATCGGAATGTTGTTAATTTATATGTAAATAGCACCCGTAGAAAACTTTAGTTAGAGGAGAAAATAGTAAATCAGAATCATGTTAATTTATAATAGCATAAGTAGCACCGGTAGAAAATTTTAGTCAGAGAAAAAAGTAGTCCGTGAGGGAGAAGTAGTACTGTTTGTGAGAAGTATTGTAGTAGTAGCAATGTTGTGTCGGTGCTTGCGTGACCGACTATTATTCGGTGAATAATTAGAAAGTTGGTAAGTAGTAGTGGGTACTCTGGTCGAGTGCGAGGAGGATGAATTATTTGTATGGACTAATTAGTATAGGTTAATTAGTATAGGTTAATTAGTATAGACTAATTGACATAGGTAATTGGTATAGCTCTGTGGAAGACTGGAACGCCACTTGTAGCATTTCGGATTGCAAGTTAACGTCAGAATCGGATAATGCCTGGTATGGAATAGCTCGGTTTTCAGGTTGAATCAGAATAGTGTACTGCACGTTCATTGCGGCCTCTGCTTAGGGAATGAATGACGCCTTGACCATGCGATAGTGTAGTTGTTCACGATAGACGAAGGGACGTACATATGTAAATTACAGTACAACAGTACCTGGATATCGTGCGTTGCGATCTGACTAGTTGCAATATTGGAAATATTTGCAAGCAGACATCGGTCATGCTTGTACCCACTACATTGAAAGTGCATTACGGTGATGGCACCGTTCGTGAAGGTTCGTACGGTGTTGAATTGAGCAGTTTTCCGTAAGCTACTCTGGTACACCCGGACGACGAGAATGCACGAATCGCGGATGTGATGTACTGGCTTACCCGCAGCTTCTCCTTGGACCCTGAGGTGTGCAGTGTCGTGATACAACGGCTTTGGAGCCGGTCTCTCACGCACATTAGATGGGAGTTGAGAAGACTAATACGCACGGTTGTGTGGAAGGGCTTTATAGAAGGCTGTCGACACCGTGGATACGAGTGTGTGCTGCTTGTGCAAGCATGCCCAAAAGAAGTTGTACAAGGCCCTGCCGCGAATATCATCTAGGTAGTAGGAGCAGCTCGGGTGCCCAACATGTTGGTCAAGAAGAGGATCCGGAGGGCTGTGTTATGAAGGGTTCTGAGGTTGTTGCTCATGACGAGGCCGACGCGGTAGATGTAGGAGAGGAAGATCGGTCACCGCATGGTGAGCCTACAGGACAGGCTGATGAAGGAGAGCATAGTGTGTCAAATAGAGAGCGATGACTGGATGGCCTTGGCTGAAGAGGAAGCTGTACAGGAGGACGACGAGGACAGTTCCGATGAGGACGGAGCTCCCATCCCCTAGGAATGGAATAGGTTTGACGCTGAGGGTGTAGGAACGCATGACAAGCACGAATCACCATGGGAGTAATGGAGGTTCGGTTGCACTCAATGTTTGCTGATAAACATCCTTATAGGATACCATTAAGCTGTGGGCTATGTCCATGTAGTGGACGTAGTCTATCGAAAGGGCCATCGAAAAGGCCTTCCCTGTGTTTGCATTTCGGCCATACCGGTTGAGCACACTTGTTCAGCATCAACCGGTAGTTAGGGCCGAAGTCCTCCCTCTTTTGGAGGGAAAGGTCTTGCTTCGGTGACTCCAGTTGGACTGCTCCCTCGGCGTCTGACATGGTGTGTTAATGCACGACGGAGAAGGTTTTTCTTCCTACGGTTTAGAGAGTCGAGGGGTCCTAATTTTAGAGCATGAGTCGTGCATTTTATAGCCCGCGGGGGAGGCTCGCAAAGCGGGTAATGTGTTAGCTTGAGGCTCAAGGATAACCGACTAGAGAATAGGAGGTAATGTGTTAGTTAACAATTTAATCTAAACAAGTTAGCTCCTTAAGCTATACAAGCACAAAGATCAAGCTAGAAATATAAATGCGGAAGAGTAAAGACTAGGAATAACCACAAAGAGACAACGATGTTTTCTGTGGTATCGAAGACTTGCCGGTCTTCACTAGTCCACGTTGAGGAGCTTGAACCAACTGCCGGCTCCACCAATTAAGTCTTTCCTCGATCACTATTGGTTGTTCTTCCTCCACTCCGAGATGGTGAACACCAAACCACTGCAATATGGGCACCGGGCCTCTTCACAATCTTCTTGAAGAGATCACCATGCAATCACTAAGCCGTCTAGGAGTTCGGCAAAACTCCAAGAGTAACAAACCAAGACCTTCGCTGACGACACTCAAGTGCAATAGGATCAACTAGAATGATGAATGCACTTTGAATGAGCTCAACAACCTCTCAAAGAGTGAACAAAATGAGTTTGAGGAGTTGAATGAATGCACAAGGCTCTAAAGATGTTAAATGTGGTCTAGCACACTGTCCTTGAGCAGTGGGAAGTATTTATACCCCAACAACAATTAGAGCCGTTGGAGAAGAAAAACCTATTTTTCACCATATGCGGTACTACCGCCATGCAAGGGCGGTACTACGCACTTCTCCAACCACTACAAAGAACGGCTATAATGACGCATTAAATGACCTGACATAGCCGTTTTATCTGCCAGAGCGGTACTACCGCAGAGCGGTCATACCGTAAGGTGAGTACGGTACTACCGTTTCCAAAGAGAGAAAAAGGGTGCACTCTGGAAAAAACATACCGCTTCTCATTCGGAATAACCGGCATGCGGTAGTTCCGCTTAATACCTGCGGTACTACCGATATCGGTCATACCGCAAGAACAACGGCGGTACTACCGCGCTTAGGTTTTGGCACCGAAACCAGAAAAGAGACTCTCTGTAAAAAACATACCGCCAACTAACGACCGAAACAACCGGAGTGCGGTAGTACCGCACAGACAACTCCGGTACTACCGATTGTCCTGACAGTGCACAATTTGATTTAGAGAGAATCTTATGCATGCATGATCCTAAATTGATCCATAAAGCACAAGACATGCCTTCAAGCTACAGGACATGATCCTCTTAATAGTACGACATTTAACCTATAATCCGGTCTTCCATCTATTTCTCCTAAGACCGTAAAAGAAAATAATCAAACCACTTGTACCTTATCCTTGAGTCGCACTTGATCTTCATAGAACTTTTAGCATGCATCTTCAAGATCATATTTTCCAATGGGACTAGTCCTTGTAAAACTCAACAAACCAATAAGTCCCATTTTCACATATTATCATAAATTACCAAAACAGGGGCCTAGATGCCAAAGGAGACAGATGTTGTGGCGCAGTGACAAGACAAACGGGTAGCTTTGCGCAGTGACAAGACCAAAGGAGCAATTTTGCAGACAGGCAATTTTGATAAGACCAAACGAGACGGTTTTTTTCAGCAAGAGTGACAAGGACAACACTTCGCCTCGTCCTTTCAGACCAAAAAAAATGACTCTACAAAGCAGAAGTGACAAAACTCTACAAAGTAAGACGTCACAACACTCTGCATCGCCAGCTTTTTAGATCGGCATGACAACACTATACCTCCTCAGCTTTTCAGATCGAAAAGACAGGACTCTGCAAAGCATGACATGACAGCTCCCTGCAATATAAGATGTCACAACACTCAGCCTTGCTAGTAACTTTTCATAATGACATGGCAACACTCTGCCTCGCAGGCTACTCACATGAAATTAACCACACCATGCCAACCCTTTAGCTTATAATAGAAGGTGGAAGAGATCTGAGAGAGAACACTACGCAACCAAACCAAACACTACACCAAAGCTTACTTCACCACGTCGGGATGGACAAGAGGCAGAAGAAGCAATGAGATAAGATGATGAAGCAATGGGAGGAGACTCGTGAACTAGCAAGGTTTGCAGCGGCTCGCGACAAACAAGCAAGGGCTGCTACGGTCTGGGACAAATAAGGAGAGCATGCCAGGAAGGCACCTCCCCGCAATGTCGCCCCGTAGCAGCAACCCCATCCCAAACATTCTAACCGAGCGTTCACGCAACACCTGTCCGAGGGGGGAGACGCCGCCCCTCTGTTGGTGCAAGAACACATGCAAGTTCTTCAAGTCTAAGCAACGGCAGAGCTTGGGCATGCGTTACTGGGGTTGTGCGAACTATTCCAGTGACTATCTCGACCGCTGTTGAGATACGAGCAGCTATCGGCAACCGGTAAGGACTAGTTACAATGTGTTTCTCTATTATTTCTTTTTCAAAGTACGCACTAACAACCTCTCCCTTCTACCCGTAATCCCGGAACCGCTATGTAGCTACCGCAAGTGGATCGACCTAGAGATCCACTCACATGACCAGTGGACTCTCGACTACAAGGAGTGGGATGTCAAAAAGGCCTGTGAGATCCGAGAAGAGGAGCGTTGCAACGACGAGCAAACCGAGCGTATACGTCGGGAGACGAAAGCTCATCTCGAGACTTGCACACACAAGGAGCACGAGACTCGCGAGAGGGAGCACGAGGGAAAGAGGGAAATGGCGGCCAAGGCCAAAGAGGTCACCAAGGAGTACAACACCGAGATCGCAAGGAAGAGAAAATGGCTTGGTCCGCGTAGTAGATCGGGTCGTTCCGAACTAGTCCCTGAAGGTCCAATTTATTTCTATTTCAAAAAGGCGCATATGTATCATAGGAGTACTTCGATTTGTTGCATCGTGCATGATGTTGTTCCTTATGCATGTAACCAGACCCTATGCGTCGTGTTATTCCCAGCTTCATTATAAAATCTATTTTAATTCGCAACATCAAATCTCCTCATCTTTTCGCATTCAATTCTTTCGTGTTATTCTCAGCTTCATTATAAAGGCATCCAACAACATGTATCACTTCTAGGGCAAGACCTGAAAATATTGTGCGGGTGTTTATGAAGAATATATACGCTGAAGTGTCAAAGGTTATCAATCCACAAAAAGATTTTCAGTCCATATATATATTTACGCTCAGTTAAAAGGATGGTTCACACGTAGATTCTCTACTTTTAAGTTATTTGTTCAAGAGGGATTAAATTTTAAATATTTATTAAAAATGATTAAATAATAAAAAACACGTCCCAGCCACTACTACAGAAAACCTCATCACAGACGGTTCGGAACCATCATCACAGACTGTTTCCAACCGTCTGTGTAAAAGTATGTCTGTGATAGTAGGCGGTTATCACAGATGGTTTTTGAGCCGTCAGCGGTTGATAAAGCTATCAGAAAACAGTATTCGGTTCGAACAAGAACTCGATAATCAATTATACTCTTGTTCAACATGCACGCTCTTGTTTCGACGGCCTTGTTTCGAACCGTCTGTGATAGCTTTTTTTATTGCAAATTTTTTTTTTGCCATTTTTCATGGATACACTCATACACATACACTGCCATTTCCGAAGCCTCTCAAACATGGATTCATTGATACACATACATGGATTCCCAACTCCTAAGCCTCCCAATAAATTTCTCAAGCTATGGATTCATGGATACACGCATACACTCGATCATATACAAGTACTAATGTATAGAATCGAGGAGAATCTAATGTAAACTGGATATGAATCTAACACAAGTACCACAAACTCATACATACAAACTGGATCTGAATCTAATAGAACCTCATATACAAAAGTACCAATGTAACCTCATGTACCGAGACATCGAATCGGAGGAGGAGGACTAGAGGAGCTCGACGCCGGCGGCGCCGAGGAGGACTAGAGGAGGTCAGCGTTGGTGTCGACGTCGACTCGGATGTTGGGGAGGAAGACCACGCCGAAGGTTGGGGATCTGCGGGAGCAAGAGAGGACCGGAGCCCGAGGTGTAGCGGGGCCTGTGGAGCCGCAGGAGGACCAGAGGAGAAGCACGGCCGGAGCTCGGAGGAGGACTCGCCGAGCAAGGGAGGACCGAGCCTGAAGAGTACCGGATCGCGGAGTGCGAGATCGAAGCGCCAGAGGAGGTCGGCCATAATATATAAGGACATATTTTGCCTCCCGCGCGCGTTCTGCGAATCACGCGGTTTCATACAAAACCGTCAGATGACAAATCACGACGTTCATATCACAAACCGCTCGTGATAGTAACTCATCACGACGGTTCTTAATACGAACCGCTCGGATAGTACCTCATCACGCACGGTTGGTATTAAGAGCCGCTCGTGATTTGGACGGATTCTAAGCCATGGTAAAATCGATAGTAAGGAAAATTCTAAGCCATAGTAAAATTCAAATCACAGACGGTTGTTAATCCCAACCATCTGTGATGAGGTACTTATCACCGACGGTTGGTATCACGAACCGTCTCAGGAAGTATCATAGATGGTTCATTATACTAACCGCTCGTGATGAGATGTCTCATCACGCACGGCTCCTTCTACCAACCGTCCCGATACTTCACGACGTTGGTAGAAGGAGCCGTCAGGAAGTATCCTGCACGGTTGGTAATAAGAACCGCTCGTGATGATGCACTATCTAAAGGGAACCGCTCAGAGAGCTCAATACTGACGCTCCTTTGGAAACGGTTGGTATAAGAACCGCCTCGTGATGATGATTATCACGCACGGTTCTAAAGGGAACCGCTCAGAGAGCTCAATACGACGACTCCTTTGGAACCGTCTGTGATGAGGCGTCCAGTATGACTTATTTTGTAGTAGTGAGCCTCCTGTCGCCGAACCGTTGGACGACAGGGATGCAGTCACCTACTAGTTGGACGACAGAACCTATCGTCCGACCATTGGCCGACTTCATCCCTGTCGGCCAACGGTACAGCTAGCATATTGGTGCCGCTTGGTCTTTGGGCGACTGGAGCCAGTCGCCCAACGGTTCGGTGACACGAGGCTACTTTTGCAAAAATAATAATTAAATAGCAGGTATAATTTTGAAATTTTGAATAAAAATAGATTATTTTAAAAAAATTCCCCGCGTGGGCTCGATCCCATGTTGTCTCACCTGACTATTTCGGTGGTTTAGGAACAGTACACGCACACGTGGGTGCGTTCAGTGGTTAAAACGCGTGCTCGTGCTCCGTGGGGTTTTAGCCCCCGCTCTAGATTAGACATGTGTTTAGAACGCATCCACCCACATGTGTGTGCGTCCCATGTGTACTCTAAAAAAAAAGTAGACTAGTAGTAGTACTTGTACAATTAAGAAAAGGCCATCTCCGAGGGAGTTGTTGTGTTGTGAACTCAGTGACCATGTTCATTTTAATCAAGCGGGGAAGGAAATGGTTATCAAACTTTGACCGGATAAACAAAAAAAAAAAAAAAACGGAAAAACAATCGATCAACTAATCAATCAATGGCGGTAGTGGCTCGTTGGTCAATTTACTTGCACCTATGCTTGCGACCGCGGACTTGCGACCGATGGACCATACTGCATACGTACAGGTGGGCGGACTTGAGACGCGTTCAAGAGATGCGCGCTTGCCCTTGGCACTCGCTAGCTCCCGACGACTCGACTCCGGAATCGGTAGTGCATATTCAGGACTCAAACACCAGCCGATTGTTCAAACAGCGCGTGTACGGCATTGGCTCTCCGCGTGATAGCTAAATCGGGGTTTACTTGAAAACTGAAATCGTGATATTGAATTATATGTGTGAAGACAAATAGACGAACTACGGGGAGTAGTAGGAATTAATTAATGTGAGGACGGAATCATGCATACAGAACGGAGCCATACAGGATTGTAGCGAACTACGGGGAGTAGTAGGAATTAATTAATGTGAGGACGGAATCATGCATACAGAACGGAGCCATACAGGATTGTAGCGCGCACACGCATGATTTAGAATGAACTATATATATGCTAGCTAGCTAGGTTGACTCTTGAAAAAAAAAATCCGGTTGAAACTTGAAGCATTGGATAATTAATGCTCAAGGTATATTCTGGCCCCGCAAGGTAGCATACCCAAAGCCCATGTGACGTGTAATGAGATTTAAAACATCATGTTTCTCACGCGATTGAGAACAAATAACTAGAAAAAGAGTACTAAAAAGAGCACCTTCAGAAACAGATCGAGAGGATTAGCCGTAATAAGATTCCAGCAATCAATATATTAGACGTAAAGCTAAAACAGAGACTGGCCATCCCATTCGAAAGAAGAAAGGACAAGGTAGTCTTTTTCCTGTAACACGAGGTACGTAGTCCGTGGCCAGTCCACTTGCCGATCTGTTATATGACATGCTACCGCAGTACCTACGTACTTACGACCATAAATAACGTGCCCCTTTGGTAACTTGACTTCATGCTACGATGAGTTAAAGAGGGGTGAGTCGTTTTTCCACGTCGATCATTCCGGACCGCCACGCCCGTCCGTCAAACCGATTGAATGGACGGCAGCGCTCGATCGAGTCCTGGGCTCCTGGCTGCCGAAGTCCATGCAAATCGCCACCGAGTCACTGAAGACAGACACAGCGATAGTGGAGCATTTTTTTGCCTTTCGTCGAGCATCCATCCATCGTTTTCGTCCGTGACAAGGAATTCAAGAGCTGCCACGGCACGACCGGCTGGTTGACACTGTTGCTGCTCGATCTTATGACAGACGATGTTGACGCTGGGGTCGATGCGAGACCTCACAACGGGCTGTAGACGTAGCTGTTTTAGAACAGTTCCTTTCGTGTTGCCATCACACGCATGCATGACATGCTTCGGGTCTGGGCAGAGAGTGACGCGTACAAAGGCAGGAGCAGACTGCTCAACTGCACATGCATTTATTTTTCAATTACTACTTGTTAATCGTGATATTAATTGAATGATATGTGAACACATAATTTATGTTCTCATCTTATTCTCTTGATCTTTATCTATTGATTGGGCTCTTGTGCTACATTGCTTGGCTAGCGAAGCCGGCCTTTCATGCTACATCGTGGCCTACAGGAGTCATATACACCACATCAATTAGTTTGTTTAGTCAATGTAGTCTGGAACTTCAGTTTTGTTACTAAGTTTTTATGACCTACTATTATTGTTCTTTCTTGTATTTGTGCATCTGGGTGTTGTTCTAGCTTTCATCCATCCCTTCTAAAATCAGGAGACATGAATCTTATTATGAAAAACATAAGACAAAAAAGGGGACTGAAGAGCTAATTTTAGGGCCTAATTCTAAACGGAAAAATTATATATTTGTCCTATCTTAGTAATTAAAATTTCTAAACTGTGGTGCCTAATTTAAAATTTGGCAAAGACCCTGAATTCTCACGTACGCCCTGAGAGTGAGGGAAGGTGGTGTGCCACTTCCACGAGTCAAGTTCTTACTTTTTTTTAGAGTACACGTTGGACGTCACTCACGCACGCCCATATCAACACATGCTTAATCTAGAGCGTAAGTTAAATCTCACGGAGTGCGGATATGCACTTTGACCACCGAACGTACTCATATGTGTGTGTTGATTAAACCAGTACAAAACAATTTTTGATGAGATAGCCCAAGTTCAAACCCAAATGAAGTGCATGCTCGATGGCGACGCTCGCTAACCGAGCAAAGCTAGGTCCTCGTCGTCGTCGAGTCCCTACTTGGAGGTCCTAACACGCGGAAATCCTATGCACCGCGCCGCCTGCCGCCCACCCCTATGGGCCTTGGCCTACGGCCTGTTAAAGCGCCATCGATCCGCGGCGGGCTCCATCGGCTGGCACGGCGGCTCGGCGTATGGAATCCTTTTTGGGCTCTAGTTGGAATGCTTCTCCTCGGGCTCAGCGGGAGAGGGATCAACTCAGCGCCGTCGCGACGAAGCGCTCGGGCCTTTAGTACGTGTACTTCGTGTTGCGTCCGCGTGTGGGCCTTTACGCTATGGCTGTGCGGTCTCGGCCGAGATGTACTTGGGCTCAGTCCAAGAGGTGTACCAAAAGAAATGAGCCACCGCTGCTAAAATAAGGGCCTTTTAATTTACGGCCCACCGCAAGTACGATAAAATCCTCGTAGCGTAGTAACATTTCACGATCGTACTCGTGCTGCTTGTACCGTGTCGGGATGACCGTGCTGTCGTGCCGATCCTTGGTCGTCTCAATCCAAGATCAACAATGTATAAAATCCTTGGTCGATGGGAGCACGTATCAGTAACTCGATTCGTACGTACTTGTCCTGCTACAAGTGGCGCGGTGCTGTCTTCCGGCATGGAGCATTTGTTACATGGCACCACGCGCGCACCATCAAACTACCATCCTACCATAGACAAACCCGAGCCAACGTTTGGACTAGCTGTTCTACATCTAGCTAAGGCCGGCAACTGAACAGGTACTTCGGCTGATTGTACGGGAAAGCATAACTTCACCGTACTACTTCCGTGCACAACCCGTCATATCTCAAGATCTCCACCAGCTAACTCGTAGCCCATCATTAGCATGCGTCTCAGCAACTTGAATTAAACAACGCCATCTAGTTGCGTCCAAAAGAAGGGCGGAAATTAAACACAACACCAGCTATTCCGCATTTGCGCTACACGTGTAGCATCCTAAAATCCGAATGTATTTCAAATTCTTAAATATATAGATTTTTTTTAAAAAAATTAATGCATTTTTGCTGACATTCGAATTCCCCTTTTTATTTGAAACTTTGTCGTATTCCACAAAAATAATTAACAAAATGCAATTTGGTTAAGGATAGGAAATTAGAAAATGAATTAAAATGACATTTGAATTTAAATCTCCAAGAGTTTGAATAGAAATTTGAAATTTAAAAGAAAAAGGGGGAAAAAACTCAAAATCCGTTCTTTGCCCAAACCTGACCCAACCCATCCCGACTACTTTTATTTTCTTTTCCCTCCTGGGCCGCCCACTTCTCCTCCCCTCCTTCCCGGTTGACTAGCGACCGGCCCACTGTCAGGATCCAAAAAAGCAATTCTGGACCTTCTGTATATAATTCACTAGTCCAGGATCACACTAATGCACACAGTATCAACATAGATGAATATCGATCCACACAAGATGTGATGAACCCGAAGGTCCGATTGTTGGCCCTATCTTTCGATGAGAATGATAAGTTTGGTAGGCGTCGCTCAACTCTCACGATCCTAGCTACGAACACGCAAGGCCCGAAACCACACAATCGCTGAACTGATTGACAAGTCGTTATCAACCGTGCACGAATACCCGGATGATCTGACCACGAAGGTCGATTCGTGCATACACCGAAGAAGCACGCAAGAAAAAGATAAAGCAATCTGAAATTGCAAATAGGAATTGAAAATATTGAATTGAGTTGGGATTTTGAAGCGGTATTATGGTTGGTCTAGTCGACACAAGCCAATACATGAAGTTGCAACAAGGCTAATTTTTAACTAAACAAAATCCAAGGAAAACTAAAGGGGTGCGACCTCCTTATATAGGGGAGGGGGAGCCGCAAATGTCTAAGAGCTAGCAATATGGTACTATTCATGGGGTTACTGTTCACGTAAACAGTAACCGTGAACAGTGTACGTGGATAGTGCATCCGACCCGAGTAGAGGCAGCCCAGGATGTGGTCGGCCCAAATAGGCCAAGGAGGTGGCCGGTCCAGATAACCTAGAGTGGTGGTTGCCCTTTGGGCCAAATAATTGACACAAATACAAGGCCCTTGGCCCAATGTGAGGTGTCGCAGCACCAGGTATAAATGAAGTAAATTCGTCGGCACGTTGGAGTAGCGCTTGACGCAGTCGAATCGATGGCAGTCAAATCGTCCGGTTGGAGGTGGAGTAGTGGTCGTATCCGAAGGGTTTATGTCCTCATCAAGATGGATAATGACATAAACGATTAATTTGAACAGTAAATAATGGTTTTGACCTTAAGGTCAAGTTTACACTTATTAAGCCACGTACGGCTGACATTAAATAAATAAGCAGCAGCAAAACCAAGATAAACTTCAGCGAAAATCCATCAATTCACCACAGAAAACCGATTGGGATCAAGACCTAACGATCAACACCGTCGTAGAACTCCTCCTCAAAAGCGTGCGACGATTCCTCCACTTCAGCTGAATGATTGCAGCAAGAATGAGTACTCCGAGTACTCAACAAGTTGTACCACAGAATACAAATATAGATGATGGCTTATTACAAGTAAAATAGCTTCTGTGATTATTTTACAATAAAGCAACATTTGTAATTGAATACAAATAATAGTCTGAAAATATAATTCAAAACAAATAAATAATAATAATTTAGCAATTATTTTCACAAAGGACACAAAGCCTAATAAGTTATTTCACACAGCTCCATGAATAAATTCACATAGTTGTCCCTTCTCAAATGATCTTATGAAAAATCTACCTCTCGTGTGAAATCCCCGAACATGTCCATGACCGCAGACGGGGATATTCGAATAAATTGTTTGACACTCTGCAGAGGTTGTACACTTTACCCACACGATATAATCAGTGTAGCTAGCACTAATTATAACAAAACTTTTTCGAAACTTTATCTCAACCATTGACACTCTCGATGTGTTTTACCGTCGTACCAACCCAAACACAGCGCTTTAGCATGACACACACTGTTGGACCTAGAAGTGACGAACCGTCCATCAATGTGACCTACCTAGTAGTTCACACCTTCGCCCATCACTGAGCTCCTAACCTACAACCTAAGTAATTAATGTCGAGAATCCGTAACTTACTAAGTTAGGCCTATCCTATCATACATATGGTCGTACAATAAGGCTCAGTTCAATAGCGCACAAAGTTAAGCCCTTAATTGATCAAGACAAGACTTTTAATTTCTAAGTATACCACGAAGATTACCATTCCCGATCATAAAGCTCCACCATATCACACAGTTTCCACCACTTGCCTCAGTCTAAATCCTTCCCCCCTGTTGGTTAAGTGCAACACATGTCATCAACAAGTAATAGCACATAGCGCACAGTTTTATCACAAAGTTCCGTAATCACTTAGTCAAATTTATATTTGCAACTTAGTTGAAAGAATAACCCGTTGCATGGCTAAGCAGACAACTCGCATCTAACCAACCCGCATTGGTGCTACGATATTACCAACTAAATAATTAACCAATCTAGGGTGACAAAATATCGTGACATAACAATAGACAAGGTGGATATAAACAATTTAGATAAATAACTAATCTCAAAGCATTTAAATAAATATTTAAAGTAAATGTGATAAATAAATCAAAGTAATTTTGGAAAAACTAGGTTCAACATGATCAAAGGTACAACTTGCCTTGGAATAGATCTTGGCACTCCTCCTTCCTCGAAATATCCCAAAGTATTAACGTCTACTCGCAAACAAAGTAAATAAATAAAATAAATACAAAATATTAAGAAAAAAAACCTCCAAAAAGTAAATAAAAATATCAGGAAAATAGAGCTCGAATTTAGATGAATTTAGAAATTTCAATGGGCTCAATCGGAGTTCGTATGAGGAAGAACATGCTTTTGGAAGATTTAAACCTAAAGAAATAGCAAAATTGGAATTTCTGGATTTCCTGAATTATTTTTCTCCTGGAAATTCGGATTATGACATCATGCTCGACATCAGCCCTCAAAATCATAATTAAAACAAATATCGGGAAAAAGGTTCTCAGATTGACATGCGGGCCCAGGGTCTATAGACCCGGTCAATGGACTCGGCTCATGGGTCTACTGGCTCATGGATTCACGGAACAATGCTCCTGACAAAGGGACCCACAAGACAAAGACTCGGTCTACGGTAGATTGGATCTACAGAAATTTAGATCTAGTGTTTGGGCTGGCGTGCCACACGTACACGCACGTGGCGTTGACGGGAACACTACGTAAGCGATTAATGGGCACGGGACTGACATGGCTAGCAACGTGGCAGGACACGTCAGCCCGATGGTGGCAAAGACTCTAGTCCCAATGGTTTTGACGAGTGGCGGCGAAGGGCACCAACACGTAGAGAGTCCTATTGCAACCTATTAGTGTGCTCACTAGTGGTCGAGGATGACGGTGATGGCCGACGATGAGGGTTGAGCGGCGAAGAGCTACGGCTATTGTCGGGCCTGAGCTCCGGCGATGCTCCAGTGGCTTGGAGGGGTGCTCGAGGTAGCCCATGCGACGGTGATGATGATGGCATAGACAACATCGACGGGGCGACAGTGGTGGCGGCGGAATTCGCAAAACGAAAAGCTTCGGTCGAAACCCTAGATTTCAATTTGAGGCGGCGCGAGGGCTCCGGGGCAAAATGGATTGGGGGCTTGAGATGTAGGAAAGGAGGTGAACCTGGGGCGCCTTTTATAGGGTCCGGGCGAGACCGAGCAGGCGTATTGGCGGCGGAGTTCATCTCGGACCCGAGATGAGACAAGGAGATTGAAAGGGGATTCGGAGGAGATAAGAAGCCAAATTGGTTGCAGAGAGATCTACGGATTTGGAAATCGTATCTCTGAGGGATTCTATAGTTGGAAAAGCTGTTGTTAGATAAAACTTCGAGAAACAAACATGGCGGCAGCGAAGCTCCGCACGAGGAGGACGAAGATGGGAAGATGACGACAACCTAACAACGGGGTCCACTAGTCAGCGAGCGCGACAGAGCGGGCTGGCGTGGAGAGGAAAGGAAGCGCGGCTGCGCTGAAAAACAAAGGGAAATGGGCCAACAAAATAGGGTTTCAGCCCAATAGCATTTTCTGAGATTTTTAATAGACTTTCTGTTTCAGAAAAATACAAATAGCGAATAGAAAATAGCAAATGAACTTGAAAAAATTCTTAAAAAATCTAGAAAAATATAACCAAGCACATAGAACCCAAATAAAATAGTTTTGATAATAATTGATGTTAGAATTAATCACATTAAATTGTTTTGCTATTGAAAGTCCATATTAAGCTTTATTAACATTTAAATAAATTCTTGGTGAATTTTCCAAAGGCTTAAACTAATAAAGAAGTTTTTAAACTTCTAAAAATTGGGATGTTACACCCACCCTCCCTCGCTCTTTCCCCTCGGCCTAGCTGCGGCCCAACCTGTCTGTCTCCATCCCCCGGTTGTTGCCCACGCCAACGCTACAAGCCGCTCCGTCCTTTGCCACACCGCCCTCATCACGCCCACGCCACTGTCGTTGTAGCCATGCCACCATGATGCCAGTGCCACAGCCCACACGAGTGCTCGCCTCACCCACGTGCCAACATTGAGCCGCCTAGTTCACATCTCGGTCACCGATGTAGCCATGCCCCAGCCACACCACTGCTCCCGTCACTACCATCCTCACCTGACAGCCTCGCTGCTACGTCCCGTCCACACACGCACCCTCGCCCATACCACGCGCTATAGCAGGCGTCGCTATGCCCGTCGCCGTGCCGTGTATAGCGTGCTTTCCTCCCTCCTTAAGTCGCGGTAGCCCGTGCATTTTGTTTCCTCTCTCCCATTCACCCTTTCTCCTTCTACTCATGAGAGCTCGTGTCGACCTCGTCTTCCCTAACCACGGTCGCTGTTGCCCTTGTCTTCCCCAACCACGGTCACCGCCGACGCCACCAATGTTGTTTCTGCCTCGGTGTGTTTCGAATCAATTCCCTGAGCCCGGAGCATCCTCAGACCATCCTCAGTCTTTCCCTGCCCCTAATTATTGTCGTCTTTTCCCAGGTCACCGCCACCCTAGATCATCGTTGCCGCCCAACACCGCTTGTCTCCATCCTCACGCGACCACACCAGTGAGTTCCCCTCAACGTGTAGATGCTCTAGCACACGTTAATTTCTATAGAAAGATGTTTGCCTTATCGTCGCCGTCGTAGACCTGAGCGCCACCACCGCTTTGTGTAACCGTGTTGCCACCATGGGCCACCTCCGCCCATGCTGTCACGGCCCATAGGATCACCGTGATTGCGGGATTCCATTTTGGAGCTCGCTAAGCCTCGCCGAGCACTACAACACTATCATTGGCGCTAATGACGTAATTAAGTTAAGTTAATGACATAGTTGTTAATTAAATATAGTTAATGTTAGTATGACATGTGGGCCCGAGGTCATTAGAAAATCTAATTAGAAGATTATTTGGATTCTGAGTCAATGACATGCAGGCCCACCCTCTAAAAATCATTGTATAGACTCAGTCCATGCATCGCTGTCATGGACTGTGGCCCCACTTGCCAGTGACTTTAACTTTTTTCAATTCAAAAATAAATCAGAAAAGAAATAAAAATACCTTTGCCCCACTTATTAGTCGCATTAGGAATTTCTAGTTGAAAAATAAATCAATCAATAAATAAAAATTGGTGGATCCGAGTTGTCAGTGAGAGGCACTATCTCTCCTCTTTTATTTCTTTAGGATTTTCATGAATTGAAAACTTTGAAGAGCTCATTATATCTTGTTTTAAATTCAAATTCAACATTTTTTTGTCTCTAAATTCATTTAAATTCAAAATCTACCTATTAGTACTAAAAACTTGAATTTTGAAGTTCATTTTAATTATTTAATGCAATTGTCCCCATGACAATTGAGCCCCACTGATAACGTTTATTTAAATTATTTAATGCAATTGTCTCCATGATAACTGAGCCCCACTAATAACTAAAAGTGGTTGAGTGATTAATTAGTGTAATGAAATTGAACCCTAAGGTATATCACTACCAATTTGGGCCCTCCAATAGATTTTGCTAAGTTCATTATGCTAATTAGGCCAATTATTGTATAGTTACCTATAGTAAGTAGTTTAGCATAATGATATTAATAATAAATAATATTGTCGATGATATGTCAATGTCATGTGGGCCCATGCTAATAATTGATTAAGTAATTAAGTGCATCATTAATAGTTAAATTAAAATATAAATTTAACTAGAGATTATGGTAAACTATAATTTTGCACATTTGACTAAAAATATATCTATGTATGTATAGGATGCCTAAGTGACCACTGAACCCTAGGCCATTGCTTAAAAATAATTAATTTAAGTAATATTTTATCCGGTAGCAGACCCTAGGCTGTTAACAATTATCTAGTTGAAAAGTTAATTTATTACAATAAGTGCAATTTAATTAAACAATAATATGATAGATATGCCCCCCACATATAATTAGGTCTTAATTGAAAATAGAAGCTAAACTATGAATCCATGCCATGTGAGATCCTCCCATTAGTTCTACTATGTTGAAATCAAAATCAGCAATAGTGATTCCTATAAAAGGTCTCTTATTAGTTAAATGATAATCAAGTTAATTATGATAATTAATTACTAAATAAGAATTAGTAGTCAATAACACATAGGTCCTATATAGTGAAATGAGTAGTTAACTACTTAACTAAAAATAGTCATTAGTATGTATTATAACTGAAAGGTAACCTAATATAATAGGTACACTTTAGTGTATGCATGGTCACATAAATAATTATATTAGTGAAGATTAACTCAATGATATGTCACTAAAACCTAGGGACCACTTATTAATTTGTGAAGATAATATTTAGTTAATATCCATTAGTATGACACATGAACCCATTATCAATTTAGAGATAGAAATCAAATAGGAAGTTGGATAGACACCTGCAAGTAAGCCCTCCCATCATTATTATCTATGTAAGCAATTACTAATTTTTTGGCCCAAGACCATTAGGGTGTCAATTAAAATATGGTCCAATATAGTGAGCAAATGACATGTAGAGACCGCACCATAATTTCTACATAATAATAATAATAACAACAATAATAATTGGTTAAACGCTACTCAGTATATCAGGAGGACCCTCATACTATCTGTAGTTCCCACTTATCACTCATGGAACTTCCTTGATAAATAAAAATTAATAAAAGAAATCATTAAATAAACTAGGCCTCACGTGTGAGTCGTGGTGAGGTGTTCTCGGCAAAATAATAGTAATTCAACAACAAATCAAAGTCAAGTTTCTTCCATCTATCACCCACCATTGTTTGCTTCCAAAAGGAGAAATATTTGTAAAATCAATAAAGATTAGTAGATCCTAAGTGTAAACGTAATCTCTCTCATCTGAATGACCTAAGAGGAGTATTCATGAGAATATCCTCTCTCTCTCTCTCCCCCTTCCATAATTTCTCCACCGGCGAATATTCCGAGAGCCCGATCCTCTCTCGTCCTATCTCTGAAATAAATAATTTATTATCCTAAATTCACCTAAAATCAAAATCTACACTCTTATACCAAATGTATGAATTTTGGGATTTATTTCTATTGGTTTGAATTATTTTCCTTTTGTTCGAGTGTCTTTGGATTTATTTGGTTTTATTCGATTGTATTCAGGCGTTCTAGAATTCGATCGTGTTTCGCGTGATTAGAATTTTAAGTCCTGAAGGAGAAGCAGTCCAAGTAAGAGCAGGAGCAAGGTTAAAAAAACATCAAGCAAGGCGAGTCAACACTTTGATCATATTGTACCTACTTTTGAATGAAAATTATATTGTTTTAAATTATGAAATTGCATGCTATACTTAGTCTTTAAATTGTATTGCAATTATGTTGTCACTAGCTTGTAGTTAATGCCTTAATGCTAATTAAGCTAGTAAACTTCATTCCGTTATCTTGGATACTAGTCTTTGTCACCATATAAATAATGGTAAACATAATTAGTCATAAAGTCTGTATCTAAACGCCACGCTTAGTCTTGCTTAGATACATTGACATGTGGGTATTAATTTACCCGACATCATTCAAATATCAAACTGGACTTGGGCAACCATTGGAGGTAAATGGCTGATATGTTGAACTTAGCAAATACTTTCCAAACAAAAACTCAAACACTGTTTTAGATTTGGGTGGATGGTAAGTGGGGCAGGTGCAAAGGTAGCATGACAACTTGTAATGTGGTAATTTCGCTCAAGTGAATTAAGGACTGAATCTTGTGATGACCTCCCGAGCACTAACAATGCAACCACAAGTGTATAATGGGTATGACCTGGCTAACTAATTTAACAAGTCGTGGTGCTATTAACATATTGTGGGCAGTTTGGGTCGAGTTGTTGGACTTGGACTGCGTGGGGGTGCGTCTATGTACGCACCCCTTGTGTATTGTGGTGGTACTAAGTCGGGATCCGTCTGCTCCCCCCAACGGTGGTTTCTTCAGAGTTAATGTGTGCAAACGCCTGAAGATCGATCCATTGGATGATGTAGTATTATGGCGAGTTATTGTAATGGCTTTGTTATGGTCATCTCAGTTACACGCCTAAGGAAGTGTGTCATGGCCGACATTGTGAGCTGATCATATCTTGTGGGTAAAGTTGTACAACCTCTACAGAGTAAAAACTATCTGGACAGCCGTGCCCATGGTCATGGGTGATGTGCGAAAACTTGCTTGGGTAGTCTCTGTTTTATAAAAATCATTTGTTGGTGGGATGGAAATGTCGGGTGGATGTAACCTGGAAATGTTGGGTGGATATAGCCATGGAAATGTCTGGTGGAGGTAGCCCTAAAAACGTTATAGCATGAGGCAGGGGTGGAGCTGGGCCTCGCGCTTCCCGGGCAATGGCCCGAGGCCCAACGAAAATTGCTTGGTAAAAATCAAAATGAGAATTGTAAAATGACAGCTGAAATATCAATTTGGGCCTAAATGCATTGGGCCGGCCCAAGGCCTGGGCCGACGCTGGCTCCGCCCCTGGCTTGAGGTGGATGGAACCATTATCAACTCGTGGGTGGATGGAACATTTGGAAAACATTCTCCACTAGCAGATGGATGGAAGCTTCGCTAGTATTATACAACACTAAAATTCATTAAACTACTTTAGTCGAAATGCTAGGTCTCAGAACTGGTTTACCACTTCATCTATTTCAAATATGGCTTTATGCAAATACAAAACCTCAAGCATTTCTTATGATCAGTCTTGCATCTATTGTAATTGTATTCTATGTGTTAGCTTGCAGAGTATGGTTGTGTACTCATACTCGCTCAATATTATCATTCAGTAAGTAAAAAAGAAGAAGGCTCTACAGCGCTTAATTGTGTTCGATAAGATCGGAAATCGAAAGGCCAAGAACTAGATCACGAGCCCGTTGATTGTCTATGGTCATATCCTGAAGGTCACACCTGTTGTGTCATTGATTCTATTTCTGCTCTGCAGATATTTAAGGTATTTGGCATGATCGGTTCATGTGTAAGTCAAGTGACTGTATGGTCTATTTACGTTATGTTTAATATTATGGTCAGTCTATATAAGATTCAACTGTTTTCTCAGCCCCCAAACAGTTAAATTTTAGTTCATTTATAATTTCATTATACATAAATTATAGTGGATTATTTATGTAATTTTTGTTCTTGTCACTGTAATTATTCTCAAAAGTCTTAATAATTCATATTTCCATTACATGATTCAAAATTTAATATATACTTTGAGAGATTGAGCAAAAACAAAAATAAAAAAATAAAATTATGTACCAACAAAATACAACAATGTGGTGAATCCATTATGTTTCGAAGAAAAAACATAATAAATTCGGACCCAATTCATGGGATGAGAAGAAGTGCAAATCTCAAAGCATTTTGGACGGATGAAAATTTAACTATTTTGACAAAAGAAAAACAGTCGAATGTTGTTTAGCAAAAGTGTAAATATTATATAATAGCTTTATTTTTGTGAAATATGTGTTTAATATTCAATAATATCACTATATACATTAGCTACTGATTTAGAGATTAGTGTTCGTATGCATAGAGGATTCCGGACGATAAATCCTGGTTGCGGACAGCACACTAGCTCGATCCCCACGCTGCCGGACGCAGACTCCCGCCCGAGGCCAAATGGTGTCCCGACATGGCAAATCCCGACAGCGACAAACGCTCACGACGAGCAAGAAACCCCATGCGCGCGTTATCATTGGTCGCTCACCGGCCGGCTGCCAAAACATGCACGCGCTTTACGACCCAGTAAACCGCGCGCCTGCAGCAGCAGCATCAGCATCCACATCAACAGATAACACACCAACTCCACCCGTGCATGCGCCTCGCCCTGTATATAACGCACGACAAGCACCACGGCACCACCACCAAGAGGACTTGCGATTTCACGGAACCCAAGAGCGGAAGAGCAAATCCGTGTAAGCTAACGATCGATATATACTTGTATAAGATGGCATCGGCTCGCTCCGTTGTGCTCCAGGTGCTGGTCGCGGTGGCCCTCGTCGCCGCGGCGCCGTGCGTCGTCCTCTCGGACCCGACGCCGCTCCAGGACTTCTGCGTGGCCGACCTGCGGGCCGCGACGGCGTTCGACGGGTTCTCGTGCAAGCCTCCGGCGTCCGTGGTGGACATCGACTTCTTCTCGGACGCCATCGTCTCCGCTGCCAGCACCAGTAACCCCTTCGGCGTCAACTCCACGCGCGCCACGGTGGCCGTGTTCCCGGGCCTGAACACTCTGGGGCTCTCCGTCACGCGCACCGACCTCGCGCCCGGCGGGCTCAACCCACCGCACTCGCACCCGCGGGCCTCGGAGCTCGTGATGGTGCTCAAGGGCGAGGTCATGGTCGGGTTCACGTCGGGGGCCAACCGGCTCTACTCCAAGGTGGTGAGGGAGAACGAGCTCTTCGTCGTGCCCCGCGGGCTGCAGCACTTCCAGCTCAACGTCGGTGCCGGCGACGCGCTGTTCGTGGCCATATTCGACAGCCAGTCGCCCGGCGTGGTCACGCCGACGTTCTCGCTCTTCGCGACCAAGCCCGCCATGCCGATGGAGGTGCTCGCCAAGACGTTCCTCATGGGCGAGGGCGAAGTCGGCGCCATCAAATCCAAGTTCGCCGGCTTCTGATCGCGGAGGTCAATACTAAGAGACATCTGGTCTTGCAGTTAAGCTGCTGATGCTACCCCCGTTCGTTTCTCTGTGAGTGTCTTCTGTTATATAATTACGTAGCACATTTGCTACTACATTAATTGTTTTCCTGCATCTTAAAATTGTGTGCGTGTGTCACTGTGTGTACGTGAAGTGTAAACTGAACCTGTCCGCAACAGTGCTATGTTCACAAGCCAATTAATTTTGGCAACCTATTAAGAACCGGTTATGATTGTACTCTTGCAGATCGTATACATGACTGCCAGCTTATGCAGTCATCAGGCGCTTTTGTTAGCAATGGAACGCTTTTATCTTGATTGAAGTAGTAAGGCGTACATGATTTCCAATTTGCAGGGACCAACAGAATAAGAGTAACACACCCATAATTTACGCACGCGTGACCGTGCTAGTATAACGTCAGGAAGATCACAAAACAAGTACACATTGCTAAACGAAACAAAGTTCCCAACTTTATTAAGATCGTAAAAACGAAGACATGCAATGGCCCAATGGAGGCGTCAGGTCGATCAAGGATGATCACCTCCCACCAGATTGTCCTGACAAGTTGCAACCTCCGCAGAACCAGCTGAAACACGAACACAACTTAGATAAAAACCGAAGTGTGACACGTCGAAATCAAACTAAAACTCGAACATACATAAAGATACACTTTGACACTAGCACAATTACTACCAAAAGCACACAAGCATCTTCTAATACTTCCTCCCAGGCTTGTAAGTGCTGGTGTCGTCCTTGCCGGTGGCGTTGGTGCCGCCGTTGTTGCCCCCTCCCATTCCGAGCGTGTTCATCACCGCGTCCTTCGCCCCCACCGCCGCGCTCATCACCTGCTCCCCTGTCTGCACAACAGAATCCAGAAACGATTATTTTCAGCAATTAGAACGTGTGTTACAAGATGCACTGGTTACTTTGCGTGTGTAAGTAGTGCGAGCCACACCTGCTCGAGGAGGCTGCCGGTCTTGTCCTTGCCGGCCAGCGCAGTCTCCTTGGCGTACAGCGCGGCGCCGGCCGCCTTCTGCTTGGCGGCCTCGGCCGTCTGCCCGATGTAGCTCCCGGTCTGCTCCGTGCCGTCGCGGGCGCGGTCCCTGGCGACCTGCGCCGTGTCGGCCGCCTTGCCCTCGGCCTCGCACGTCCTCTCCTTGGTTGCGTCCGCGGCGCCGCGGCCCTTGTCCATCGCGTCGGCGGCCCTGTGCTTGGCCTCGTACGCCTTCTCCTTGGTCGCCTCCTTGGCGTCCTGGCCCCGGCCCATCGCGCGGCCCGCGGCGTCGGACGCCGTGTCCTTGGCCTCCCGCGCCTTCTCCTGCGCCGCGCCTATCACGTACCCCGTCTTCTCCTGCAGAGCACGCAACAGAGACAGTGTGAGTACCTGCACATGCTGAAGGATCGTGGCACGGCAATGTGGAGTGCATGCGCGCACGAAATTAACCTCGGCACGGGCCTTGGTCTCCCCGGCGCGGTAGCTAGCCTGATTCTGACGAGAAGCCATCGCAAACTGGAGTAAGCTCGAATGACTCGCGAACGAAGACTAGACGTACGGTATCGAGTTAACAATGTAAGTGTTGTGACGAGCAGCTTAGGCGCTCGGCACCTTTAATACGCTTGAGCTGCGAGAGAGGCCTGGGCACGTGTCGTGCATGGGCTTGCACATGGCCGCCACGTAGGAGGACACGCGTTGTGATGGGCGGGGATGTTCCAGGTGTACGCGTTTGGCTGGTCCGAACTGGCGCAGGAGTACAAAACAAAAACGAGATACGAGATGAGAGGCGTTTGCTTGGAGCCAAACGGGAAGGAAGGACGCGGCGGATGGGCTGGTGCATCGAGGTAGGTCGGCGCGTGCGATCGTGATCGGCCCGAGGCTCGTGATGGCCTCGACGTATATGCTATGCGGCTGCGAGTTCGCCACATCGAGCCCTGTGCACTGGGCGCCTTGCTGGGCGGGCGCGTCTATACGCCGCCCGCGCGGCGCTTAGCGCGGCGGCGCCCACTCGGCCCACGGCCCAGAAAGCCAGCCTATCCAACACACTAAGCTCCACGCAAGGAGTTCGAGGTGTTCATGGACGATGTTCTAGCGCACATATTTTGAAACAGGCAGGGGAAATAAATATGATGGGTGTTGGATGTTCTAGTAGATAAAATGAACTATTCCACGCCCTTTTGTGTCGATGTTTCAGCCGTTCGTCAACGATATTCCACACATTAAGTTATAAGAAGGAACGACCGATGTTCCACATGTTTGATTTTAATGTTGCAACAGTTCATCGGCGGTATTCCAACAATTCATCGGCAATGTTCCACTCATTAAGTTGTAAGGAGGAATGTCTAATGTTCCACGCGTTTGGTTTCAATGTTTCAACGATTTATCGATAGTATTTCAACAGTCATGATGATGTTCGGAACAAGCAAAAAAATATTGGTGGAACAAATTGAACATGCTCCTAGAACAATTCAAAATTATCAGGAGAACAAATGAAAATTATTATTGGAACAAATCAAAATTATTGGGGAACAAAACAAGGCAATTAATTAGTTGAACAATTTTTTTAAAAAAATTGGTAAACAACATGGCGGAAAAAAAATGACATGAGAAAAACAAAATTATACCTACTACAGGCATCTGAAAAAACTGTAAATATAATGGAATGAAGAAAAATAAAGAAAGAAGAAAGAAAAATAAAGAAAGAAATGAGAAAAATAAAGAAAGAAATGAGAAAAGCTGGGCGGCACGTGGGAATGGAAGTTGCTGTTGTAGCGTAGAAGCCCATGAACGAAGTTGGCCTAGCGCCGTGTGTGTGCACGCCCCAGCGGAATGCTTCGATCGGCCACCTCAACTGCTATTAGGCCATGGGCCGAAATGGGCGGCACGACCCTATACGGCGCGCACGCGGTACATGTGATGCCTAGGGCCCATCGGTGAGTCCAATATGGCATGGCATAGCAATCTTGTAGGAATCGTATTGGTTTATATAGAAGTTTCTTTTATCAAACCTTTCGTTACAAAACAAGCCTAATCTGAAAGGAATAATCAGATTGCCTTCTCTTGAATCATTTGTACCCACGCCATTTCTGTAAGATGACATGCGAGAAGCTGATAGAGATGAACTTCCGTCCTCTGCTGTAAGCTAAACTTTAAGAGAACATTATTCTGCAAACATCAAATCGGTTCACAAACGGCGACCGCGGCTCCCTTCCGACTTTAGATTTTGGGCAGTTGGTGGAACAAGAGTGGGCGACGGTTAATAGCAGCGCGGTGAGGTGATAAAGGTGTTGTTGATCACGGTTTGCCAAAGGGCAGCGGCAGTGCTAGAGGTCTAGAGGGATGCTTTGGACATGGGATGCGCTGTTGGGAAGCAACGCGTCCGCTGCTCTGCTTCGAGTGGAGACCTGCTGAATACTTTCTGTGCCCAGAGCCTAAACCTTTTCTAAACAGTTTTTCTTTTTTTTTGGAGAGAGAGAGAGAGAGAGAACCTTTCTAAACAGTTGATAACCCAAATAGGGCTAAAGAACTTGGTCTTTAAAACGGTGAGTAGCCGGTGCTTGTTGGTGAAAGCCGAAAGGGACCACCTGTTCTGCAGGAGGCGGCCATTTCCGACACCACCGGTATTCACGAATCCGCACGCTATGCTCAAGTAAAACAGGAGTAAGCGTGCTTCGGAACTTTTTCGATGAACAAATAGGAGTAAAAGATCATAACTTTTCCTTTACTCGGTCAGCTTCTCAAAAGCTACATTCAGGATATGGTTGCCTCCTAAAAGAGAAACAAACCTTGAGTACTAGTACTAAGTAGCAGCAATACAAGGTAAATTTATCGAAATATCGACAGTATATCAAAGCAACAATAGCAAGGACCCAATGGATCTATTGATTAATGAAAGCTTGACGAGAAATGGCGATCGCCACAGTGGCATGGACATCGTTCAGCCTGTCTCAGCATTCTGGTCTCCTGTCAGCACTGACTGAAGCTACACAAACGCCAATCTAAACAGAACAACAGGCTCCACTGCCTTCACTTCACAATAAAACCTGGAGAGCTTCTTGCAAAATTCAGAGATCTGGAGATAAACATCTCTGATTTAGATTTTTTTCGAGCATTTGAATATGGAAGTTATTCCAGAGCATTCACAATTCCTCCCCAACTGTATAGTGTACACAACAAAACTAGGAGCCCTGCAGGACCGCTTCATTCTGAAAAGAGGCCCCCAATTTGTGCTATCTGATCCTGCAAAATGTAATGATGAAAGGTTAGAAATTAGAAGCATGCCTGGTGCCTTGGTGATGTAGATTTGCTCTACTTCACCCACTGATTTATTGAGAACGAAAAGAAAGCTCAAAATAAACTATCACAAAGACAACATTAACAGCGACATACCAAGGTTCTGGTATTTCACTACCAGAATTACCGAACACATAGGAAGTCAAGAATCATCAGAGAACTACCTGAAGGCAAGCAAAAGCTATGAACTGCCTTTTCACAGCCGGAGCTACATGAATAAGAAGTTTGTATTTAAAAGCAAGGTTCAAGAAAGCCCTAGGCGCTAGTCGGACGGTGGCGCAGCGCCTAGCGCCTAAGCCGACTAGGCGGCCGACTTGGCTATGGTGCAGAGCACAACACAGCACGTGGGGGTGGGGGCGAGAAACAGAGAAAGCAGATTGGGAGTAGAGAGCATGTCGGGGAAGCAGAGAGAGCGGCGGCGGTGCGGGGGTAGAGGAGCAGAGCGGCGACGGCGTGGGACTGCTGGAGCAGAGAAGAAAGTGGAGGCGGCGGCAGGGGCAGAGAGAGTAGAGAACTGAGCGAGGACAGCGCGGCGGCGGTGCGGGAGTAGAGAGAGCAGAGCAGCGGCGGTGCGGGAGCAGGGAGTAGAGCGGGGCGGCAACAAACCTCAATGGCCGGTGACGGGGGAGACAAGATCTACCGGCGGGGATGGCTGGAACCCTAGCGGCGAGCTCGATTTGTCACCCAAGCCACCTCATCGCCGCCAGCACGAGTCGTGAGTTGTGACTGTGACTCTGCGAGGCCTTAGGGTTTTGATGTTATCCACTTAATAGGTGACAGCACCGTGCCCAAGCAAGCCCAAGGCCATCTAACCAAGACTCGATGCGTCCCTCAAGACTCCATGCTTCTGCCGCCGGCTCTGCCTCATGGCCGCCACCAGAGCCATCACCGCCTCCTCCCCCTCCCCTTCCCCTTCCGCCTCCCGGCCGCCTCGCTGAGCGCCGCCCAAGCCGCCTTGGACCGGCTTTGACCACCTAGCCGGTCGACCGCATCCAAGTCGCGGCGGCAGGCCACCGCCGACCGCCTAGGCGGTGCCTAGGAGCGACTTCTGGAACCTTGTTTAAAAGGAAGTGTACAAAAAAAAATTGCATCTAAAAAGTGTTCCATTAGAACCACAGCCTAACTCCCAAAGGCACAGCCGCTGGCATACATAGTCCGAAATTCTTAACAGCGACTACACCGAACAAAGCAGTGAACCACTAAAGATAAGTTGTTTCGAAAAGCAGTGAACCACTAAAGATAAGTTGTTTCGAACCATTCTGTCAAAAAATGTTGTGAAACAAACTGATAAGGAAGAAGCTAGGTTGCCTCAAAGCTCCAAAATATCGTCATGTAGAGAGGATGCTTCTGAATTGAAGTACCAAGTAACCACTGATATGACAGTGCTTCTCGCTGTTCTCATCTATTTAAGCCCTTGCACATATTTAAGAAAAATTCCTCTGCCTCCTGTTTATGAAACAATTGTGCAACAGTAGCCAGATGTCATACCACCATGCTTTTCCCTGGAGTCAACAAGAATGTGAATCTTTTTGCTCCTGCACCGTATTCCCTCCTACTATGTTTCAGAGTTTTTTTTTTCTGACTAAAAGGCAGTGCTCAGGTACAAGAATCTTGGTCAATGAATAACTCTATAGTTTGAAATGAACCTTATGCCATGTGGCTACTAGATCAACTCCGTGCAATCTCAGTGTAACCCTCGCACGGCCACACGTGCACTCCAACATACGTAACACTGATGAGGATATGGTACGATGTTGACATTTTCAGGTCCTGCCATAGGGTATTTAGATGTGTAGTCATGTTGTTCAAGAAAGACATGTACGCGGTCACACATGAAGGTAGCAAGGTAGTGGGGATGCCAACTTCTGAAATCCTACTGCACTTGGGGCTGCAAGCAAGTAGTGGCTAGTCTATGGTTGGATAAAAAAGCAGTGACTCTGAAGTTGCTCTCCTGTTGCATGCATTTGGCTCTTACAAAGCTGCAACCGACAAATAGATGGTCAACTTCATATAGGTGCTCGCTGCCTTGGATGACATAATGAGCGGCCAACAACACACCTGCATCTTGGTCGTGATCCTCTTAATTTGCACAGCTGGTAGTACAGTGGACATGTGGGTGGTTAGGTCATAGAATCACCCATATACAGAACGGGCATGCAGCCATATGTAGCAGAAGGTCAGCGTAGATATATAACAAGACAAATCAACAGAATATGTATGCGCATATGCCAATGGTATGAACAGTGCTAGATAGGGAAGATCTCAAACAGGATCCCCTAAAGACAATGGCCCAGTAATTTTTCTTTTTGACCGATGTATCCATTATTGGGAGTGCTGTTGCACTTGCACTTGCAGTTCCCTCCATTTCCATTGTATTTTTCTCACTCCACTCCCCTCTAGCACACTGTGACATGGCTGTCAGTGTGCACTCACTCCACTTACTATTGCTGCCCCTTTTGCTCAGCATTTACCATTTGATAGTGGGTGCACTGTATCAATTTTTGGTTATTTGATACATTCACTCCTTAAATTGGATGCTTTGAGTATTATAGTATTGTAAATAATAAGGTTTTATATTGCACCAAATATGCACCATGATAACATGCAGAGATGGTTCTTATCATGTTGTAGCAATTGCCAAAGGCCTTCTGTATACTCATCATCATTATGTCATTAATATTTCGTAGAATATTTTATGCTCATGAAATAACTAGGACAAAATATAATCATGACCATTGTTTAAAAATTGAAGCTACCCTACATGCAAGCTGATTAAGAGGAAGACTAAAAATAATCTGAAGCATGGTCGGTGCTATCAACCATTCCAAGCTATAAGGTAGCATTTCATATACTATGATAAAGATCAGGAGTAGAATACGATTAACAGAAAAATGATTTAAAAGAGCATGCGTTGTAGTTTGCTTTAGTTTTAGTTACTGAAAAGGCAAACATAACTTTTAAAGTAGCTTCAGCTAAATGCAGTTGACCTTGTGTTGTGTGATAACGAGTTTCATCATAATCCTGTAGAACAATCATTACTGGTAGACCATATCTAAAGTTACAACTTTTTTCTCTTTCCCTCTGCCTGACCCATCATCCGTGTATAAAAGGGGCAGAGACACAATAGCTCCTCGCCAACAATCCTCCGAAGGGAATAACGCTCTATTAGCAGAGTTCAACATGTCTAAACCCCCTTTTGTACTCACCATCATCCTTCTAATTCTTCTCTTCAATGCATCTGCAGGTATGGTGTTTGCTATTTCTTCTGTCCAATATAGTACTCAAAATCATTAATTTTATATATTTGAACAAGTTCTTTTGTCCTAATGCAGGCCAAACCATAGTGGTAGAAAATGATACTGCTGTTACTCCAAAGTTGATAAAGGTTCGCCTATGTTGATCTCAATATTTTCGACATAGTTTGTCATCAAAGGCGATGTTTAGTGTCTTGGAGTTATTATTTCAATTCCAGATATGGGAGCGCTAGTTAATACTTTCCAGCTCTTGATGCATTCCCCTAATGTTGTTATGGTTGGTTACTTTTGCTATAGATAACTTATGTTTCTCACCAAAAAATATATAGACATAGTTTATACTTGAAACAGTCATATGATAATATCTTATTAGCTGAGGATAGTGCTGGTGACTGCCTGAGCTCATTTCAATGAATATCAGAATTTATAACTTCTATGGTTCGTTGTTCATTTATATGCTTAATTCGAAATACCCTTGTTCTTTATCCTCTAAATGCAGAGGTATACCAGAAAGATTCTCACAGAGGTTCAGGATTATGACTATGGAGGGCCAAATTCAAGGCATGATCCGCGCAGAAGGCCTGGGATTGGAGGCAGGAACCGCTAGACAGCTAAGCTCCTTCGTACATATCCCTGCATATGATCGTGTGAAGATGCTACTACATGAAGGGGTTTATAAGAGGGAAACTAGTTGTTCACTGTAGCAACCCAATATATGAATATTGAATCCCCAGTTGTGTGCTTTATATATCCAAATGGATCAAAGAGCCATATAGACATATTCTTATCCTATAAATAGCCTAGTCGCATGAAGTTGAGACCGGTTCATTTTAAAGGGCACTCACGTGTACTACTAATGCATACTTGAGGCAGTGGATCATCTATGATGCCATTTTGTGCGGTGATAAGTATTTCTTGCGAGTTCAGGTTGTTCTCTTCTCAGTTTTGACTAGAAGCAGAATCTCCCTCCCTCTGGCATGCTTGTGTGCAAGCACACTCATCACATATACAACTGAGGATAACAAATCAAACTGCAAAAAAGTGCCTAAAAAATTAATTGCCAAATAAGTTGTGAGATATACTTACATAGACCTGTGATTTTATTTAGTGTCCTTCTTCTTTTATGAAATAAGGACCAGGTTTGATAGGATAAGGATAAAGGTAACCCTCTGGCCGAGAAAATCCAGCTTCGTTCATGCGGTTACTGAGCACATGCAGTATAGGTTTCTTCAATCCATACTCAAGCCTGTTCTTCTCAAGATAGGAGTTAGCTTCCTCTGCCACCTCCATTGTGAATGCAAATCTATTCTCTTGAGATAACATCAGCTGGTTGATGTCCAAGCATATGATCTTCCCGTTTTCCCTTACTTTTCTCACTTTCTCTTCTAAGAAAGGGATACGGTCCAACTTGTACCGCAACATGTCATCCTCTTTGGTCTGCATGAACAATGTGTATCAAGGTGTTAGTAGATACATGGAAATCGGGAAAGGATGTGAAAATTCTAAAGCATGGAAACAATGCCCATTGTTTCCATTTCAAAGTTTTTATCCCATGGCATTTTTATCGGCTATGTAAACAACAAAGGTGTGACATACAGCTGCCTGGCTGCCTGCTTAACAGCTTGGCATGACTCACTGACTCAGTAGAGCTGAATATGCGACACGGTTATCCCAAAAGAAAACGAAGGCTGCTACTTGCTAATAACATAATACTGATGATCATGAAACCACAAGAACAACACTGTGATGAAGAAGGAAATGTCTAGAAGAAGAATAATGCAACGCACTAACAATCTGTGACTTCTTATTTGACAGTTAAAAAACCTGCAACTCAAAGCAAGATCATGAGCCAGCACAATCAAAGGGCCGGCGCAGGTGCACAAATGATACATCGCATCACACAATCCTCCTAATCGTAAACTTGTGCAAGGGTTTAAAAACAACATGGTGATGGGCACTCAATGACGCTCCTCTACCCTCCTGAGCATCACTGTCCCCATCCTAACAGGCGAAGCAAAAGTCCCAAAGTCCCAATCACAGATAAAATAATGACTTGTAATCCTGTACACATTACAAAACATATACTTGTGAATTTGGCAGCAAGCCCGTCCTTCCATTCCATGCCGTCCTAATTCCCGACTAAAACAACCACGCAGAGACAAGGAGACTGCCTTGTTCGGCTATTCCGCATACCAGTTTCCGGCGACGCCACACTCGCCGCCCACCGCTGACTCGCCCGTCTCCGCCTCCCTTCCCACTCCCAGGCTCATAGCTCTCCTTTTTCTAAGAGAAAATTGGAACAAATAAAATCAAAAGTGTGTTGGGTTAGGCGAGGAGGAGGAGAACAGTAAGGAGGGGAAGAAAAGGGGAAGGGAAGTTAGGTCGAGCGGGCGGGCTTCCACCTGAGCCCTCATGGAGATGGTGATGCCGCTGCGGCTGGCCCTCCCGCTTGCTCGCGGGGCGGAGAGGCGACCGTGGTGGCGGTGGGCAGCGAGGGAAGCAGCCATTGCCATAGCCATTTTTGGACCAGAGGTTTGCGAAGTTGTTCTCACCTCATCCGACTCTCGAGCCGTTTGGGCACCAGCCGCGCTGCAGGAGAGGAAGACACGGTAGCACCGATGTATGAGCTTAACCGAAAGCCCAAGTGAAGCGGGCTGTTCCTGGTAGCCAGCCGCACGCGAAACGCGGACGCCTCGCGGGCGGCGTCGCGTGGCCCGTTTCGCCTTGTACCTAATGGCTCATGCGCACCTAGGGCCCATCTCGTGCCGAAACGTCTATACGGCCCAACCTTGATCATGGGCTGAAGGCTGGACAAGGAAAAACGGGCTAGTACGGTAAAACCGAACGAAAGGAGCCACCGTCTCCACCTAACCGAACAATCCATTGCCCACGAGGGCCACGACCAGAAACGTGGAATCGACGGGACGGGACGGCACGGCACGGCACGGCACGGGCGATCCCATCGGCGAAGAGCAAGGGTGGGAGGAGCGATGGGCGTGATGGGGAAGCTCAGGGTCTTCGTGGCGCATGAGCCGGTCGTCGCCGCCTCCTGCCTCATCGCCAGCTTCGGTACCCTCCCTCTCTTCCCTCCCCCCTTGGGACTTCAACGCAAACCCTCCTGTATCACATGGGTCTGTATGTGCATACGTAGGGCCACCGCCTAGTTGCTCTTCCTCCCTCCCTAGATGACGCCTCTCGTAAGCTCGGTTTGGGGAACCACCGGGATTGGATGTCTGGATGGTGCTCGGGATGTTCCTTGTACATCTTCCAGAATTGCTAAGGAGCAGCAGAAAAAGGGAGCATCAGGTTGGAAGATGCTATGCTAATGAACTAGGACCTTATACTTACAAATTTAAAGAGCCAAACATATCTACTGCATCCCTCAGATCCGGAGTTTTGGCCCCTTCTAGATCACCAGGCTTGTTCAGTTGCTCCGTGCGCGACAGGTGATCAAGTATATGAAAATGTATGCGCTTGTTAGGGAGCTTTGTAGCATCTTCTTTCTTAAGAATTTAGGCCCTGACTGCGATTCGGCCCAGATATTAAGGTTTGCGTCAAATGGTAATTTCCTAGACAGGTTCAGAAGCACAGGGTATTTATTACAAGTGATTGATGAACAATTGAACATTCAATCAATTCTTTGCGGTCGGTTCATTTTTCAAATGAACCTATCATAACTCTTTGGCTCTTTGCTATCTGAACTTACAGGATGATGATTAAGGTTTTTTAGGACGACGACGATAATAAAGCAAAGAGCCACAACAATTGATCATTTGATTGCATTCGCAGGTTGATAAGGAGAGTGAAATTTAGCATTGTCACTGCCCTGGACAAAATATTTCTGTAATAGGGGTGATTTTCCTCCCCCCAGATCATCTTGTTGAAATTCAGCTCCTAGATAGCATGAGTTCAAAAAAGATCTGCCGTCCTGGATATGTGCACTTCATTGCGGCTTTCATTTTCAAAGATAAGTGTGAATATGGCATGCAAATTCTCTATTCATAGAGCACAAGCATGCTAAATTGACCTAGAGTTTTGTGTAATTGAGTGTGCACTGTGCATTCAATTACCTGTAGGCTGTAGCCTTGTTTTCACCCATGCAATACTAAAGCAAATCTAATTTTCTATATGAAGTTCTTTTAGGGAATCTATATGAAGGTTATGATGGAATGTTTCATTGACATTCTAGCACATATTTGCTTGATTATCTCTAATTTATCAATTGTTTTAAAAAGAAAGTGTTCTTTTTTTGGCTTACAATGTCAAACACTTGGATTTGTCTTGGTGCTGACGTGTCCTTGTCTAGTTAATTATATGTAGGCACTTAGTTGATATATAAAGGTTCTCATCGTGGGTTCTTTATTTTGATGGTGGTGTCCTCAGCGCACTGTGAATGATGGCTAAAGGGCAAGGTTCCACCATTGTTGACTAAATGCAACTAGTCTTGCTTAGCGGCTGGTGCCATAGGTTTTGACCTTAGATTGGCCATTGGCATTGTTCTCTACATCACTAGTAATAGTAACATTCTTCTTCTCTCCACAATACCTGGCTACTGGCACCTAGTACTCTTCCATCGATGTTCATAAGAAATGTTTATTTCTCCCTCTCTATTCGTCTAGTGTCTACTTCTGCGACGAGGTTCCTTGGATGGTTGGATCTTTGTCCTTTGTGTAGTATGTGACAAAGAGCCTTTATACATAATCTCAAGGCAGAGAAATAAATAAAAGTTTGAAATGGACTATGTTTGGATACAGTATTTATGCAAGTGTATCCTTTATCACTCGGGTATGTTTCAAAGATATGCATGACTACCATAGACTCACTAGTTTTATGCAGAAACTACAGTTAGTTTATTGGACAATTCATAATTTTTTCTGCCTTGTTTGCATGGGTTGTGATTTTGTTTGTTTGAGCAATTTTTTATCCTTCAATCTGATATCTTCAAGTGGCCTCATGAGTTTTGCTCTCTGTAATTAATTTCAGGTCTTTTTCTTCCAGCTGTTGTTAGGCCCATCTTGGATTCATTTGAGACTGCCAAACAAGTTCCCCAACCAGCTCTAAGTGATGTATGTGATTTTGTCCTTTATGGCTTCAATTTGTCACTATATGTTGCTCCAAATTCGTTGAAAATGAAGTATTATTTCTCTTGATTTCCAAAATAATGAATTTAAGTCACCATTGGCTTCTTAATTGAGTGGGAACGACCTGCGTACTATAGGTCAGTTGCCAATTTTACCATGTTTGTCATGTGCCATCGAGACTTTTTCGTTGATTACTAACTTTATTCGGTGTGGTTCCATGTCGGTGAAGTATTCATTGATTGAGGCGCAAAGCATGACTTGCAGCTTAAATTGAATTGTCCAACTTTATTCTACAGAACCACTTTGCTCTGGCTGAGTTTAGACTAGGGGTGCCTGTCATAATTCACCTATCTTCTGTATTTCATAAGACTACTGAAACAAAACAGCAACTCCGCTAACCCCCCGACAACTGGAGCGCATAACCTGAATTTTTCTTACCATGTATCACTTCTAGACTTTGTTGACCTATTGAGATTGCAAGTTTTGTTGATACAACAGTAATTATTTGCCTTTTGCTACTGCTGCAGGTGGTTGCTAGCATCACTGGCAAGAAATGAGAGTGATTTATTTGGTTTTTATTTTTAGTTTTTTTGGTATTGGACTTGTGATGTGGAACCATTTCCTTTCTAATCTCCCCCTGTACTGTTGTTACTTGGCCTGGCACCAAGATGATAAGGCGCTCACAAATATCGTCATGTGTGCATTTGATGCTTTTCACAAGTTCTTCCATCATCTAGTATGTTTGTCAAAATAATGACTAGCCGAAGCTATATTTCAGCGCGCACAGTGCGGTATGAGGAAAAGACAGATTTACCTTCTAAGCAAAACGGTGAGCTTTCGTTGCCCTCTGAATATTGTTTTGTTTTCTCTTTGAGCGGCATTGCGTTTGAACTGCTGTCGGAATCAATAGATGGCGAGCTTGGGTGAGTGGGATGGGATGCTTTTTTTTTCCGCTTTGGAGCTTGAATTGTTGAAAACTTATGTGTTTGCTCCTGGTGTGGAATGTTGGAAACAATCGTAGTCGTCGTGCCTTGTGAATCGAAGTGCCTGTCTGTAATCTCGCACTTCGATCAGCCTTAGATGTTGCAATCCTTGAAAACGTTGGTCGTCGAGCTTACACTGTCATGATATCTGTTCAAAATATCTCAGAGTTAGATCTATGAAATATTATCTTGGTCCTAAAATCAGAACAAGCTGTGCCAAGCATAAGCTGAAGAAGTTGACCGTGATGGTCTCAAGAGGTGGACCCCAGTTTCAATACACGTGAAGCAATGGATCTAGCTCTGGTACGTCTTGTGCGGTATGCCAGCCATTAAGATCTCATGAGCTTCTGCTCCGCCTGTTCTTTCTGAATGCCAGCCATTGGAGGACAGCACAGCTGGACGCAATCACACAGTCACCGTGAATTCGTTGGAGCAACGTTGCAACTTGCAAGATGAGGAGAATTCGATCCATGCATCTGGACCAAGCTTTTACAGTAGGATGAGCATCCTTGCCATTTGGAGGAACACGGTGGAAGTGTTCGCAAAATTGCATCAACAAAAGGGAACATTAGTGCCCGTCATTCCAGTCTTTATTTTTCAACAGAACAGATACTGCTTGCTTTTGATCAGTTGTCTATCAAAAAAAAAACTTTTTGTTTGTATTTTACGTGCTTTTCTCTCTTTCACATAGATGGTCATAGATCCATACGTCTACCGTAAGTATGGACCAGAAGGTGAGACTGTGCGGCACCAATTTCACGTGCGCGAAAGGGATCGCCCTCGTGGGGAAAAAGCGAGCACGGAAAGGAGATGACTGGTTATAATCGAAGGGGCCTGGACTTGGCCCTAGCCGGCCAGGGCAGGAAGAGTGAATGGCCTGCTCACTGCAGCGATTTGGATGATTATTTCCATTGTCCTTTTTTGTCCTGGAATCGCCTAAAGATGGTTCCGTGAAATGTACCGTAGCCTACTACTAGTACCAGTGTGCCACTAAAGTTATGGCTCTTAGTTGTCATCCACTGCTTGTACGTAGTTAATAGGTATCGACGCGTACCGGCGTAACGCACGACACGAAACATCAAAATTAACGAGATGCAACATCGGGATACAAGTAGTACGTACGTACCACTGCTGCACACAATTGGTGCACTTCTTAGAGAAAGATACTAGTGTAGTTCACTACGGGATATCTGGTACTACTAGTGTAAGTATACGATAATCAGGTGTCGTGATAGTCCCAGTTGTTCGTCGATCTTGTTTCAGTCCGATAACAGTACGGGGACTGGGAACAGGCAGGCCGCTGCTGCCTTCGCCTCACCTGGTCGCCCGCGCGCTCTGTTAACGCCGCGCGCCTGGCCACGTACAGAACCTCCGGTCGGTTCTATACTCCGTACGCGTGTGACGCCGCACTGTGACCCCACGTAGGAATATGGCAGCACCTCATGCCTCGTGTCATATTGTCGCCCGCCCGCCGCCTCCATCTGGGATTCTTCTCCGCGGTTCATCCTTGGATGCATGCATGTGACTATGTGATGTGAGCATAGATATGTTGATGCGTCGCCTTCTGTGACCTATCCACTCGTGCACGCGTACGTTGCTACGCCTGTGACTGTGAGGCACATGCAAAACGCGCGCTTCCCTACACATGGATGGGTGAAATGCCGTCGTTTAATTGGGAGATCGATTGTTGGACGGACGAGGAGGTGCATGCATCTTGTCATGCTTCCTTGGGTAAGCATGCATACCAACCCGCCGTGACGTCAGCAGGGGCAAATTATTTGCGGGAGATGCACCTATTGTATTGCCAACTGTATTGCACTGTTCAGAGCCCAAACCGACTGATATAGATCGATCGAGTACATATCATTGTGTCATATATAGAGAGTACCGGTACGTGCTGTATATGACCAGTATCTCAGATTGTGTTGCTCAAGTCAAAATTAACCTGCAGCGGAGTCGACGTACTGTGCCGGCTTACAACCCAACAGTCCGCCACTGCTAATGAGCATGTGTACGGCGCACCGCAGGAGGCCTTAATTGAATCAATTAATCAATTCAAGCAGATCGCGAGTAACTGATGGAAGATAAAGCCAGGCACGTGCATATGTACTTCAATTTCATTGAGCAACTCTTATGTGGTAGTACTACCACAGTGACACATCAGCGTCTGACTTTTCTTTTGATTAATAGGAAACTCACGGTGTTTTCCTGGTTGATTGCCGTCAAGTTAACGTCCACTTCTGGTCCCTCCGGCCGGCCCGCCGGCGGGCTTGCAGAGCATTGCATGTGTCACCAAAATACCTCAGCAAGTGTAGTCGCTAGTCTCATCAGCTAGTTGATTAGCCCGTGTGGCACCAATTAGGTCAGTCTCAGTGGGAGTTTCATTAGAGTTTCATTCTCATTAAATGTGTTGCCACATAGGCATTTTAGATGACATGGCAGTGTATTTAAGAAGAGAGAGGAGAAATGGGTTTCATCTAGATGAAACTCTCTTGGCACGAATACCAACTCCCTCTGAGTCATGAAATTAAATGCTTATGAAACTATAGAATGAAACTCTCCATTGAGAGTGGGTATTTCATTCGAGTTTCATTTCATTTCATATGACATGGCAGTCTTGGAAACAACGCCATGAAACTCTCCATTGAGACTGGCCTTAGTAAGACGTCAAACAGAGCGTGCGTTCTACTGTTCAGGCTGTTCTCCCCATTCGAAAAACTCGCGGCAATATATTAAATGAGTGTGATTGATTTGTCCTGCTGCTTGGGCTAGCTAAGTAGCTAGCTAGGGAAATGGGTATCTGCATCGAAGATTTCAATGGAGAGATAGATTTCAATGTAGAGATGTAAAGTGCATTGTATTAAAAAGCGATCTATTAAAAAAAAAGTATAGGCTAATAGCTACAGTATTTTGCTACTGTGAAAAAACTCCCCTCTTCTGATGGGTATTTGCTACAGTAAGCTGCTCTGAGTACTGTTTTGGTACTCACAGAAAAACCTGTTCGCACAACGATTTTTTATGTTAAAGCAGAGGATCTGGATCCGCTAACTAGGGATTAGCTACATGATTTCCTGAGGTCTTGAGAAGCTGAACAGGATGCTACAATCTGGATCGGGTCGCAAGCAGTGTCGGAGCTTCAACAAAAAATTAAGATAGGCCAACCTAATGGACTGTATGTAGTAATTCCGTGTTACCAATACTAATTGATCATTTGATCGGTAAATAATGATTTATACATCATCAAGGATTTTTGAAGGATAGATTTGCTCAGTATCATCACAATTGATTGGGACTTACGAAATACCATCACGAACGCCGCACACTACCAAATACCACCGCGAACACCACAAAATTTGGAAAATACCATCACCGTCATGTATGCCATCCGAAGGGTGCAAAATGACTATTTTGCCCTCATTTTTATTCATTCATTCTTTTTGTTTTTCTTATTAGGGTAGATCCCAGCTGTGATTCTACCTTGTAATCTCATCCATCTATCACAAAATAAGTTAACTCTCAGCCCTTATTTATTCTCTTTTTTTCTACCTTCTCCCTTTCTTCCTCTACAGAGTGCAGGAGGAGAGCTCGGTGTTGTACGATCTCCGTCGCCGACCAGCTTTAGCCCAGCTGGCTTCCTCGGCTCGCTGGCTTCTACGGTGGTCTTCTCTGTCTCCGACTAGAAGAGATGAGGAAGATGGCTCGTCATGGTCCTACACCGCCTGATGAGGACATCAACCCTTCGGATATGACTGCTACTCCACGTCATGGTACAAGGAAGGTTTCTATGTCATTTTGTGTCCAAGCTAAACAAGAGTTCAAGTTGGACACGTTCTAGAATCCAATTCGGCCTCCGGAAATAGCCTCGACTTCAAACATGTATAACTTTCACATACGGACTCCGTTTGAGGTCCACAAGTATTTGATTGAAAGCTTATCTCGTCCTTTTTCAAACGGATCTAGTCTCACCTCCAAATTCCTTTTGTATGTGTCCCAATCATCAAAACAAGATGATGCATCACTTATTTGGGCCTCGGACCTTGTAATTCGGATAGAAACTCTAAGCCCATACTATTCATGTGGTACTGTTCATATGTGAACAGTGCTGCATAAACAGTACCACCGCCCCTTCCTCTTCCTCCTTTACGTAGTGGTCGCCCCCTATCTAGTTCCTTAGGTTTTGTTATATTAAAGTTTAGCCTTTGCTACTTTATACTTTGTACTCTTGTTCGGCGAGATCAACAACGATATTATTCTTTGGAACCCCACTTATCAATATAATTTCAATTCCTATTCGCAATTTTAGATTTCTTATCTATCTTGTTCTTACGTGCTTTTTTGGTATATGCAGGAATTGATCTTCGTGATCAGGTCATCTAGGTATTCGTGCACGGTTGATAATGACTTGTTGAGCAGTTCAGCGATTGTGTGGTTTCGAGTCTTGTGAGTTCGTAGCCAGGATCGTGAGAGTTGAGCGACTACTACCGAACCTACCTTCTCATCGAAAGATCGGGCCAGAACAGGACCTTCGTGGTTCATGAAAGGTATCAGAGCTACAATTGATCGGTGAGATTTTCAAGTTTTCTAGTAGTAGATTCGTTTTCATACCTAGAGTCTAGAAAATTGCCCACACAAATTATTTGTTGCGCCATTATCATCCCTGTCCGAACCCATTTGAGTCATTGCAATTTTTCTTTCAGTTTTTGTTTGTTGAATCATTGGTTGCATCATCGTGTTAGTTGCTGATTTTTAGTTCTAGTTATTGTCTAGTTGGACTTTGTCTAGTTGCATCTCGTGTTTACTTCGCGTCGCTTGATCGTTATTTTAGGGTACTTAGTTTTTGCATCTAAAATAGAAAAATCGTGAGTTAGAACTCCTCTAATCCGCACCAAAAATAGTGTTTCGTTTCCACTTCATCTAATCTGAATTGCTTATTGGAGTTCAAGCCAATTTCACCATAAAATTGAGAGGATTGACATAATCTTTTGAGAGAGTTGGTGTCCGAGTCTAGCAACCATATGATTTGCTATTCTTTGCGACTTGCGGTAAACCCTAGGGCCGACCAAATATTAGAAGGAGAAAAATGCAACCGTATAGACAAAAGCCGCGGTAAAAAAAAAAGAAAAAAAAAGAAAAGTGCATAAAAATTGGTGAAGACCTTCTACATATAACCACAAGCTTCCGCAAAAAAATTTAGCAAGTTTAGCCCACGGGTTTGAAAGATATAGCAGCTTTAAATTTAAACCCGAGACGGTTTCGAGTCCGAGTATGATTCCGTTTCCGATACACCTTCAGTAAGACAGGCATAACCTTTGCATACGGTATTCGTTTTCGACGTTTTTGTGCTCATTTGAAAGTTAACGATGAGGCGCATCCAATACAATCGATCAGCTTAGCCGGTCGCCCTCTAGGTGCCCCAAAATCGGCCATCTTCGACAACGAATTTGCGTCACAAGTTTTTGGTTTTTGTCTTTGCCGATTCTCTCGGTCTTCCCTTCGGAATTTGGGGTTCGCATTAACTACAAAGTTGTTGATCTCATCGAAACTGTTCAAATAAGCATATATAAGCCATATAAAACTTTGTTTTTTTTATCGTTTGAGACTAGCTGTTGTTTCTGCTCAATCTAGAGGGTTGTTTGCATTGCACCGATATTGCTGTCCTTTGTGTTCTACGTCGTGCGAACAATCTTATGCCCTTCATAGAAGTTTGAGTAGGTGACTGGCGTCTCTCCTAGCACTTGTTGTGAGTTTTTTCATTGCTTACATCAAGTCATATTGATCTTTGCGTATGTGTTCCAACACTTCTTTTCATAGGGTTTTGATTAGGCTAGGTTCAGCAATATTGACGAGTACTTTTAACAATTTTTTAACTTGCATGAACTGATTTGATTATTGCTGATTCTTGCTACTATATTGAAGCCTTCTGAGTTCCGCTTCCTACTAACTCAACAAGTACCATTCCTCACAATCGTTGGGCTATTCACGAGTGAGAGTATCACGAACCAGTCACCGGTTGTACCACTTCCTTGCTGTATTGGTAAGAACTTGTAAGAACTTGGTATAAGCTTGAGTGTGAGCGACTGTTGAGCTCCCAAAACCTAGTAGTTGATAGGGACATATACTTGTGATTTGTTTCCTTATTTTCTACTAACAATGACAGGTTGGTTGAAGTTGGTAGATTACGATGATATCGTGGGTAGATTTGAACTCAAAGGGAAACAACTACTGGTATACATCTTGTTACCCACCACTGAGAGTGCGTCGTTGGACTACTTCCTATGAGTTACTATGTTAGATAGCTACTTTGAAAGACAGGACATTGATCCTTATGAGAAGATGAGCATGGCAAGAATGGCGCTGATCTGTGATGTTCAATATTGGTGGTCGAATATCGAGTACCACTACATGTACACATTGGAGCAGATGAAGAAAAAATTGCAACGTCGTTTTGTACCTCCACCACCCACGGTTACAAGCAAGGTGCAACCTAAGGTAACTGAAAATGCTGACATTGTTTTGGCTCTTATTCCATCTACGGGTACCGCCGAGACACTTGAAGAGAGGAAGGATGATCTGGTGCATCTTATATCATTAGAGAAGAAGGTTGAGGTACCTACAATATCTGATGAGAACGATAATGATAAATGTACCAATTTGGTGTTACAGCAAGACATAGAGCCTTGCTATAGTGCAATCTTTTGATATTCCTTGTGTTGACTTCAACGAGTCATGCGCTTATTTGAATTTTCATAATTTTACATATGTCAAATTAATTACATATAAGGAAGTATTTGATAGAATATCCCCTGCTGAAGCATTGGTCAAACCGAAAGACATGACGGTGTACTCGTACAGGCCATAACGAGTAGTGAAAGCCGTCTTCGGAATATCCTCAGCCCTGATCCGGACTTGATGATAGCCCGATCTCAGATCAATCTTGGAGAACACTTGAGCTCCAGACAACTGGTCAAAAAGATCATCAATACGGGGCAGAGGATATTTGTTTTTCACCGTCACCTCATTGAGAGGGCGGTAATCAACACACATACGCAAAGTCTTGTCCTTCTTCTTCACAAAGATCACCGGACAACCCCAAGGAGATGGCGGGACGGATGAAACCCTTTGCTTGGAGCTCACCAAGCGCTTCTTCAATTCTTCTAGCTCATTGGGAGGCATCCGTCTGGCGCCTTGAAATCGGGCGATGCCGGCGACAACTTCGATGGCAAACTCGGATCTCGAAGCGGAGGCATCCGAGGCAAATCTTGTGAAAGACATCCACAAAGTCGGATACTATGGGAACATCTTGAATTTGCAAGGTGGCTTTGCTTCTAATGCACATAGACACGGGCCCTGAAGCCGTGGCGAAACCCGACTTGCTCACCCGGAAGGTGGTAAGATAGACAATCTTCACAGCTGTCGATTTGCCCCAAGTGTTGGGACAACCAATCCATGCCAAGAATCACATCGGACTCGCTGAACCGAGCGAGAATGAGATTTGCCAAAATCCCCTCCTTCAACTATGATAGGAACATCCCGACATCAAATCGGCGCTCATTTCCGACCGGAGAGCGGATGAGCAAAGGAACTTCCAAAGGAACACGGTGAAGACCACTAGCGGCGACAAATGATCTTGAAATAAAAGAATGCGATGCTCGAGAATCAAATATCTGCGGCGGGGCGAGAATTAACAGAAGTGTACCCATCACGACATCCGGCGCCTCCCGAGCCTCCTCGGTGAAAGGTGGTTGACTCGACCGCCGCCGCACTCGGGCTTCGGATCATCTTACGGTCGGTGGATGACCACTCCCTGCCCGCGTCCTCCATTAGGGCGAGGTGCCGCAACACTCGGCGGGCATTCGCATAATGGCCCTTGTTGTGGCGGCGAAAACAAATCACCTCGCCGCGGATTGCGGAGACCGCTCTGCTGGCGGATCGCAGCGCGCGTGGCTGAAACACGGCTGCGGTGGGCGGGGCTGGTGCAGATGGTCTCGGCGCGGTGGAGCAAAAGAACGGGCCATGGTGCCGCCCGGCCAGGACGAACGAGGTGGTGTGAGTAGGCGATCGCCTCCCATTTGCGCTGCGGGACTCGCCCGCGCCTTTGCCTTATGCTCGCAGCGATGGCCTTATCTACCAAGGCACGAAAGTGCGAGAAGTCCACAATGGATAGCTTGTCCTGCGGCTCCTCGGACAAGCCATCCATAAACTTCTCTGTAGCCTCATCTGAGGCCACCTCACCCGAGCATAACGAGCGGATGATTGAACTCGCATGGTACTCCGTCCGCAGTTTGCGCCCTTGCTTGAGCGCGAGGAACTCCTTTTCTTGACTTCATCGGGCCATCCGGGATGTGGGCCCGACAAAAGGCGACGGAACTCCTCCACGCGACCACATGGCCCGCGGGCTGCATGGCGAGATAGTTCTCCCACCATGAGAGTCTGCGCCCTCAGGCGGTGGGGCGCGAAGAGTGCCTTATCTGTGCGGCAGAGCTATGTTGAGCTTCCGCTCAACCATGCGCGACCAATCATCCGCATCGAGAGGGTCCTCGGAGCGGGAGAAGGTCGGCGGTGCGTGCGGAGGAACTCTGCAAGTCCCCGCGAGTCGGTGGCCGCCACCACCGGCAGGAGTGGAGGTATTCCTAGCAATAACCTCCAAGATGCGCGTCTGGTCCATGCGGTTTCGCTCGTCGGCGAGAACCTCACCATGGTCGGAGGAGGAAGCTCCTCATCATGACCACGACTGTTGCCGCGCGCGTTCTCGGCCATCTGTTTACTAAGACAAGTTAGCAACAAATTTAAGAGCAAGAAAGCCAAAATTCATGAAAGCGATCGAGAAACAAACACAAGCGGGATAAAGTTCGACCGGCAAAAATCGGACACATAACTACTCCTTTACATCTTACCTATTATCCCCACAAGTTTTAGTTGGATTAAACTTCATGGTTCTCCCCAAACTAATTCCACCAGTAGTAACTATCTTTTGAAAGGTGAAGAGAGAAACCAAGTTTCAAAACTTAAATTAGAGTAAGATGAGAGTAGAAAGCTAAGATAGGTAAGGAATAAAATCGAGAATCGCCTAGGTTTTCATAAACCTTTTTATGATTTGAAGATAAGACTTTCAAAATATCCTAAGGACGACTATGCTTGTTACTACGGTCAGAATGGCTCGATACCAATTTTGTGAGGACCCAGTTTATTTGGTTTGTAATGCTTAACCAACCACACGGTCCTAGCATCACAAATCAAATAAAGCGATCCTCGAGATATGTATACTTCCCAAAGCGATATACACACCGGTACAAAATTAGACATCAACTCCATTCCACACATAGAGTCCAAACACCACACTTCCAAGCGGAAGATAAACAAATAGTAAAGATATTACAGACAATGGCCGATGGCCACAAGATACACAAATAACAAAAAAACAAGCGGAAGCAAAAGTGCCATAAAATGGCTATAAACAAAGCCAATCGGTGTGCCTTCAACCCACAAGGCATCGGCCAGGACCGCCAAGCCTAGTCGTCACCCACGAGCGGCAGCCTGACTCACGAGTGAGGCCCTGAGGCTCACCTTCTTCCTCTGCAACAAAACATTAAGCAAAGCACACGAGTACAAAGATTGTCTTTGTACCATAAGGCAGACGTGTGAACTAACGGACTGTTCATAGACTACATGCGAGCTTATTTGGTGGAGGTCATATGTTTCATTTGCATAAAGCCAATTTTCATTTGCAATAAGGTAATCTGGTTTAAAGGCAAGTTTGCAATTCATTTTAAGATTGAAATAACGATAAGGATAATAATAACAAAAGCGAAAGATAAACAACCTAGAAGTGACTATCCCAATAGCCACCACAACAATAGCACGAATCGGATCCGTACCACCCATCAAGTTTTAATTTAAATGTTGTAGTCTAACTCTCGATAAGCTTACCCAAGCGTGTCCATCACCTAGGACGAGGCTATTCGAATAGTTTTAAACCTGCGGGGTGTACCACTATACTCCACACCTCGGATCGCCTTTAAGCCAAAGCACACTTTAGAAGGTATGCGGCACTGACTAAGTCCTCTGAGACTGTTTCCAATATTGTGTATCAACCCCGAGCGCTCGTATGGGTAGAAACACCATACGCTTACATGGTAAAGCGAAAAGACAACTACCGCTCGGGATAAAGCTTTTGGACAACTACCATGCTCCCACCTCCGTCCCTCCTGCGACCTCCTGCGACCGGGACCGATACACGCCAAAGTACTAGGTCAGAGAGGTCCCATACCCTCTAGTGTGGTTATGCGCGAAATGCTGGATAACAAAACTCACAAGATGTTCGGTCCTTAATTGACCGGGCACCTTTCGATCACACCCAAAGATCACACCAATCTTACCATTGTGCGCGTCTAAATCATTTTTGTTTTTGGTTTTAGTTTTGCAAGTAAGCATAGCAAAATCTTTGAAACATAAAGTTGTAGTAAAGTTTGTGTGATCAAGGTTTCTGACTAAAGTCGATAACTTGCCATCCTATCGATAGCTAAGCATGTCTAAGCAAGTTGACCCGAATCTACTAAGTGACAAGAGATCATCCGGCGATCTCTAATCACGACAAATAACCTAAGCTCGGTAGTAGAGATCAATATTTTGTCTACGGGATATGCGACTACGGATTTAACTAGTCAATTTAACACAAATTAAGCAATGCATACATACAATTTGAAACAAAATATTAATCTTTAAAATACTGGGATTAAACATGATCAAGCGCTTGCACATTCGCTTGTTGCTCAATATCTTTGCGGAGGATCGTCCTCGGGGTTGCATAAATATCGAAGCCTAACGATCGAACATAACAAACAAATAAGAGCGAATAACACCGACAAAACTCAAACATTCAACAACATCAAACAAGCCAAAACTCACACAGCAGCCTAAGCATGAAATAACAAAATTTTAGAAACAGAGAACAAATTATTTTAAGTTATTAATAATTTTCTATGAATTTTCTAAGCTAGAAACACAACAAGTCACTAGTTAATTACTTAACAAATTTTCATGAACAGAACCAGTGTATAAAATCTATCCTAATAGTTAGTATACTGAAAATGAAATTTTCTGAATTGGGTTCATTTAATTTGGACAATTATTGGAAGAGATATGCATTTTCTAATTTAGAAGATACATAAGACATCATTTTATTAGCTAACAGATTTTTGCTACAGAGTCATGGGTGAAGTTAATTTTATCAAATAGCACACTTAAAATGAAAATTAACAGCACTGGTTTCATACAATTTGGATAAAAATTGAATTAGTTATGCATTTTCTAAGTTTAAATGAATTAACGATTGCAATGAAAACATATTACGAAATACTAAAGCATTAAACCCTTTTTCTACCCACAGCTATCTAGCCCAGGACAACGACAATGGGCGCGCGAAAATCTTGACGAGCGGCCCGACCGCGAAAGTGGCGTCGGCGTATTCTAAGAATACGTCTTGACTACCAAAGTGCAAACCTAACATACCCACGCAGAAATCGCTTCCCAACGAGAAAGCGCATTAACAAAACTACACAATCCCTAAGCGACATTCAGGCCCACATGGCAATGACTCGGAGGGAAATATAACGAGTGGATTAAAGGTTCTTTAAGCGGGATTAGCCAACAGGCCCACAAGGCAGAGACTCAAGGTAGACATGATTAGAGTCGAACAAATCATCACCGGCGGTTCACCGGCGAAGCACGGGCTGCGGTGGCGCGGCGCGCAGCGAACTAGCAAACGGGAGGTTTCGGCGAAAGAGTGGTACCTTCGGGTTCGCAAGAACCTAGCGAACTTGATGGCGGTGACGCGAGGCGATGGTCGACGAGCGAGCTCACGGCGGCCGGAGGCGGAGAAGAAAGCACGGTCCACGCGGCGGAGAAAGCGTCACGGGCTTCTAGAAGACTCGGAAGGTGTGCTTAAGCCGCCTCAACACCGGAGAGCAAGCAGCACGATAATGCGCGAAGAAAGCGAGGTGGCCGGAATTTCCACGGCGGAAAACCGAGCTTGGAGAAGAATTGGTCGCGCCCGCAACGATGCACAAAGCGAAACAAGCCCACCGTTAGACTCGTGCATCAATGCGATCCTAAGGGACTAAGTGTCGAAACTAGAAACTCACGAGCACTAGCAAGCTCGCGGGGCCGCCACCGAGCCGGAGGCGGAGGCAGCGAAGGTGCCCTGGCGATATCTTTGGGCCAGAGGTCTGGATGGGCAAAATGGGCGGCGAAGAGTAGATCACGATGGCGTGGTTGCGGAATCAGAGCGGCGCTAACACGGCGGCGTTGCTCTCGGGTTCTTCTCGTGGAAAGGAAATTTGGGCGGAGAAAACACGAGAATGGGCGCGAAGGGTAGTGGATGGGCTCGGTGGGTAGATGAGATCCGGCGATGCTTCACGGTGACACGAGGACAAAAGGTGGCGGCGACGAGGGCGTGGCAAGCATGCGTGCGCGCCGTGAGCTCGGTGAGTGCGGAGAAGGCGAGGTCGATCTTGGCGGTGGGACCCACATGTCGGCGACGAGGCAAAGCGGTGCGAGCGAGAGGTTCTACTCGGCCGGAAAGATCTTGGCCGTTGGATCGAGATGGGCGGTCGAGATTGATGTATGCATTGGACGGTCGGTTGCGCGCGCGCGGCGTGGATCGTTCGATTTGCATCGGACGGTCACGATCGATTGGACTCGCGCGGTGCGTTTAGTTGACGCGACCGAGTCAAGTGGTGCGAGTCGGACTCGAGCACGAGTTGGGTTCGGGCAGAGAACGATACTTTAGAATTTGATTTAAAAGACAGAGAAGGTTTGGGAATTTTTAGAGGTAGCTCCTGAGCTCCAAAAATTTCAGAAATTTTATGGTAGCTACTAGGGACTGAGGACAACCTTGTAAAATTTTCCAGAACTTTTATGCACTGCATTGTTCTAGAAAATTCACAAGCTGCTGTACAGGGAGTTTGACCAGATTTCAAACAGAGTTGACTTGGCCATTTGAAATAGCAAACAAAATCTAAAAATTGTGAAATAATTCAGGAGGTAGATAGGATGATCAAGATGCTAGGAAAAATAGTTTCAGAGGATGATCACAAGTTTGAAAGCTAAGAATTTGCTGACAACAATTTCCAATTACAAGAATTAAATTCTACAATTTGGAAATTGCTAGGGAAAATTGTAGAAACTTTCAAATGATTTGAAGAGACAACAAAAGTTTTTATTTCTCCTCAAAATTTTACATTTGAAATACAAACCCTAAGTTAGGGCTGTTACATGTGCTATGGAGATGTTTCTGAAATCTCATCTCTAAAATCTCTTTCTAGCACCTACACCTACTGTTTTAATTTGATTGGAGATTATGGTGTAGATAATTAATTTCTTGTATATCTAATATGCATAACTTGTGATCACATGGATGAATTGAACCTTGTTGTTTTGAATAACAATTCTTATGTGCTTAATCTTGTTCATTATGAGAGGAAAATAAAATTTAGTGATCATTCAATCCATATGTGTTCAATATCTCTTATTGCACCATCTAGTATTGATAATCTGCATAATGATATTGAAGTATGGAAGAACTTACAAATCTTTTCACTTTTACTAGATGAATTTGCTATTGTTCAATTGAAATATGATTATATGAATGACTTGTACAATTTAAATTCAATTGTTGTGCTGCTCATTCACATGGTGACAAATAACTCTACTATACACTTCACGTATACTTGCAAATTAAGTTACAAACTGAATACTGTGAGAAAATATACCTTTACTGATTTGATGCATGCATACTCACCTTTAATTTGGAAAGTTTTCTCTATTTATTTGCCATCTGCTGTTGCTAACATTTTGCAGGAAGATGAGCATGTGTTGCTATAAGTTTTGAAGTTTTTATTAGAACTGGAGGATGAGCTTGAGTCGAGGACGACTCAAATGCAAGAAGGGGAGGATGACGAGGATATCAACCCTCCAAATATGACTGCTACTCCACGTCATGGTACAAGGAAGGTTTCCACGTCACTTTGTGTCAAAGCCAACTAAGAGTTCTAGTTGGACACGTTCTAAAATCCAATTCAGCATCCAGAGACAGTTCTGACTTCAAACGTGTATAACTTTCACATACAGACTCCGTTTGAGGTTCACAAGTACTTGATTGAAAGCTTATCTCGTCCTCTTTCAAACGGATCCAACCTCACCTCCAAATTCGTTCTGTACACGCTGCATTATAAAAAAAGTTGCTGCATCACCTATTTGGGCCGTGGGCCTTGTAATTCGGATGGAAACCCTAGCCCCATACTGTTCACACGTGAACAGTGGTGTAGGAACAGTACCACTGCCCCTCCTTGTTCCTCATTTACATAGTGATCGCCCCTCATCTAGTTCTTCGGGTTTTGTTATATTAAAGTTTAGCCTTTGCTACTTTATATTTTGTCCTCTTATTCGGCGAGATCAACAACGATATTGTTCTTCAAAACCCCACTTATCAATACAATTTTAATTCCTATTAGCAATTTCAGATTACTTATCTATCTTGTTCTTGCGTGCTTGTTTGGTGTATGCAGGAATTGATCTTCATGATCGGGTCATCCGAGTATTCATGCATGATTGATAATGACTTATCGAGCAATTCAGCGATTGCATGGTTTCGAGCCATGCTAGTGCGTAGCCAGGATCGTGAGAGTTGAGCGACTACTACCGAACTTACCTTCTCATCAAAAGATCGGGCCAGAACAGGACCTTCGTGGTTCATCATCGCCTCGTCGCTGTCGTCCCAAACTGCCTCGCCGCCATGTTGGCCGGTTCCTTGGCCATCTCCACCGGCTCCAACATCTTCCATGGCTCCGGCCCTCCGAATCGAGATGTGAACGTTGGCCAGAGTACATGGATCCACTGGCTTGTCGACCGGCAAGCGCAGATCTGGTCACACCTCGTCCTCCCAACAAGCACTAGCCTCGTTGGAGCGATGTAAATCTCAACCATGTCTGGCTCTCGTGCTCCGGGGACCTGGTGACCTACCAAATCGGGCCTTGCGCGAGCTCGCTGGCAGGCATAGTCCGCTCATGCTCCTCCGCTTCGGTGTCGTGCTGACGGTGGTCGTGTTGTCCGCTGAGGTCGGGAGGTCCTGAAGACGCACAATGACACCTTCGCCAGCCGCCACCTGACGCCCATGCTGGTCATGTTCGGTCGTGACATCCTCTTCTCCCCTACGGCGACCTGTGGCGCCAGCTCCATCGGGTTTGCGTTCTCGAGCTCTTCAGCACAGCGACGCGTCCAATCCTTCCGTGAGGGTGAGGTGACCCACCTCCTCCACTCCGTCGCCGACCAGTACGCCCTCGGTAGCGCCGTGGTTGACATCGGCGAGAGGATCTCCGGCATGGTGAATGACTTCGTGGTGAGGTCGGCCGTCGGCGGCCGATGCACGTGGTGCGACGAGTTCCTGCACGAGCTCAACAAGTTAGTGGAGCTGACCGACGGGTTCAACCTGGCCGACCTGTACCCATCGTGCGAGGATGACCTGCTCTGCGTACTGTTGAAGTTGCAGAGGAATGGCAATGAGCAGAAGAAAATAGGGGTAGAACTGATATTTCTAAAATTTTCTCTCTCCAAAAATGACTCTAACGGCTGTTTTGGACGGGAACGTGACAACAATAGCATTTTCAAGATATTTTTGCCTTCGCGATGGTATTTTGTAGTGTTTGTTGTTCGCGATGGTAGTTTCCAAGTCGCAAACGATTGAGATGGCAGTGAGCAAATTTACTCATTTTTGAAAAGTGGGGCCCTTCTGGGATCCAAGAAGCTCCGCCTGCGATCTCAAGGTTGCTGCGGGTATCGGAATATATATTGCTCCAATCTTACGTTTTGTAGTTAGGTGTGACATATAGAGACTAGACGGGCATGTCATGTTGAAGCAGGGAGTATAGTACTCACATTTCCTCCGTAGCTTAAACTTTGATGAATCGGTTGATGCATAAAACTTAATAGTTACTCTCGTAGACTGATGTCATCCGTGCAATAACTGCACGTACTCCATGCTTAGGATCTCCTTAGAACTAAGAAATTAGCATCGGAGGCTAAGCTACGGTGAGGCTCAGATGAGTGATATTCGAACCTTTTGTCGTTCTTATAGTGGCATACATTGATCTAACCAAAACCGACAATAAATCTGACCATCCTCTGCCGATTGGACGGCTCAAACTGCAATTGTCCATGATTGTAGTTGATGTAGTTAATTTGTTCTCAATGTTAGTATATATCCAGATCGATTCGCATAGGACACATACATTAGACCACCACATGACCTTAATTTGACATGTGACCCTTATGAACTTGCCATACCAGGTAACCAGTAGCAAATACGCATCTAGATACAGTTCTTATCATGGTTAGTGGTATACTAAATCCTACGTGTAGTACCACTAAAAAGGTTTCATGCATTGCAGGCCACGAAGACACTGCATCTGAGCTCAGGTCTGGGTGGGGAGGGACCCACCTCAAGACGAATAAGCATGCACATCCGATCCAGTGATCCACGAACCCGCCCAGTCGCAAAGGTCGAACTCAAGTGAGCGCAAAGCTGCTGCTTAGCTTTGCATGCGTGCGAACACATGGGCTGGATCATTAACATTATCAAAAGGGCAGCACGGAGGACAGAGTTTTTGTTTATTTGACACGGTTATAATAAAACTAGCCTTCTCTTCAGTAAAATTATAAAAATAACATCGTAAATATGTCCGTGGCGCAACGGCCCCGCGCCGTGCAACTGCCTACCGCACCCCGGGGGCCACGGCAGGAGCCGAGCGCACAGTGAGCAGCGGTATGCGCTCAGTGAGTACACAGTGAACTGCAGAAGTCGAGCGTACAGTGGAGAACATTGTTCAAACAGTGCGTGCGCTGTAACATCAGGGTAAAAGGGGCACTATTCACGGTTGTTTTTCAGTCAGCCGCGCACAGAAAACACGCAAGGTGACGTACCACAGCGTTTTTTTGCACGGTAATGGTACTTTTACCGTTTGATTCGCGAGGGCATCCGGAAAAATAGCCAAATGAGCTATTTACTCCGGAGGACATACGTTGCCGTACGGGCTTTGAATTCCCGTGTCCGAAACGGCAGCAGCGATGATCCTCCCCGGGCCCACCCGAGCGTGCTACCATTCTGGCCCACCCGTCCGTCTCTTCCCCCCTCTCTCTCGCGCGCAGAAAGTCGCAAACAAGTAGTCAGTTGCTGCAGGCACACGTCTCTAGCTAGCACGTCAAAGCAGGGCTCGTCGTGTCAACAGTAACATAATATTTTCAAGATCTGATCTGTTGGAACAGGATCGATCAGAACAGTATCGCTATAGTGATTATAAATAGTATATGTGTTACATTTTTTCGCTACAATGCTGACTATAGTATCAGATCTCGATCTTTGCCGTCGCTTTCTGATCAGACAGCTGTAAAATAATATCATGGTACTGTTTATCCGTGATATTGCTATAGAATAGATGATTTGCTTCCTCATGTGCCCCCTGAGCTGCATCTATTCAAGCTCAATTTTTCTATCTCGTGTCTTCTCTCCTGGAGATGGAATGAATGTGATCGATGTTGTGCCAGTGTGGTGTGTATTACTAGTAGCATTAAGCAGTAAGCACGTATTGGGTGTCTCAGCTGAACCACCCACGCCGGCGGGCGGGCGGGCGTACGTGGGTATCACCCGAGCTCATAAACACATTGATGCTAGTATGGTCCATCGAGACTGTCAGACGAGTTAGCAATAGCACTGTTCGGCTATTTTGGCTAACCATCTTCAATCCCTCGAGTAACTAATTAATTGGAACGATAATTTGGAATTGAGAGCTAGCCAAACTTCTTCAATTCCTCGAGTAACTAATAAATTGGAACGATAATTTGGAATTGAGGGCTATCTGCCAAGAAACCGTTTAGGTGCTTTGTGGTTGCCATGCCATCGTCAGTGCACCGAGTTTCATTTGCTTGCGTGCGATGCCTTTTGGATGGGAGGACGCCCATGCGACCATTCACAGACATGGAAGAAACTTATCGGCTACTCATCCGATGCAATCATACAAATTCTGGCAAGAGAAAGCAACCCATCCGAGGTAATCAAAACCACGGACGCCATGCATAGCAGGTGCCCGGAATCTAGATTTTCTAGAACACCAGCCAGCTGCTCACTTTACTCCCGATTCCAACGGCATCGCGCGCATCCTCCTCAACTCATGAGTCCTCTCACTCACTCGGCCTCGCTGGTTAAGAGCAACACAAACACAGTACCCCAACTAAAAAAAGGGGGGACCGAATCGAATAGAAAAAAATTCTATGAGAGACCACAGTAGTAGCATGTATGTGTGAAAGAAAAGAGAAGATCGAACGGCTGTGGAAGGAGCCTCACTCGTAGAATTTTTTTCCGAATCGAACTGTCCAAAAGGCCAACATGATTCACATGCCGCAACGCCTCGCTCCAAAACTGCTCAATCCCCACGTCCCGGTGCACCGAACCCACCCCTAGGCCCCTGTACCTAGCCGTACGCCCGCGCCCCGTTTTTAAAGGGGGGCTCGCATGCACACCACACCACGTATCACTAGCCGAGCACTTGCCAGTGACCGGTGACCACAACTTCTGAATTTTTTTCAATTTAACCATTTTTTCGTTAAAACTCCACATTTATACCCCTGCTCATCTTATTTCCGATTTTGGACCCAGGGGGTCGGCGCCGTGACTCACGGCGCCGAGCTAACTATTCTGACTTCGGCGCCATGACTCGTGGCGCAGAAGTCCGCACTACGGCCACCGTGGCGGCGGCGTGAGTCATGCTGCGTGGCGGTACCTCGGCGCCATGAGTCATGGCGTCGGCTGTGCAACTCGGCGCCGTGAGTCGCGGCGCCACCCACCCGTCCAAAATCGAAATAGCGACGAAAGTATAAATATGAAGTTTTAACGAAAAAAGGGTTAAATTGAAAAAAATACGGCCACAACTTCCACTCCAGTCGCGAGTCGCGAGTCCCGAGCAACCGAGCCAATCAACTTCTCTCCGCTCTCGTCATCTGCCGTCTCGTCATCTGCGGCTCTATATAAAAGCGCAAGTTGAGTGAAACCCAACCGATCGAGGAGGGCCTAGCTAGACAAGGCACGCGCTTCTTGTCTTGGGGAAGAGGAGGAGTCAGGTTGATTATTTGACCAGTGCGCAGGCGAGGCGGCATGTCGTGGTCCGAGACGGACGCCGCGCTGTTCGCGGCGGTGCTGGGGCAGGACGCCGCACACCACCTGGCCACCACGCCGCCGCACCTCGACGGGCCGCCGGCGTCGTCGTCGGCCGAGCTCCAGGCGCGCCTGCACGACCTCGTCGAGCGGGGCGGGGCATGGACGTACGGCATCTTCTGGCAGGAGTCCCGCGCCGGCGCCGGCGGCCGCGCCGTGCTCGGCTGGGGCGACGGGCACTGCCGCGACGGGACCCCGCACGACCCAGCCGCCGCAGCCGGGGAAGCCGGCGCCGCGGACAGGAGCATGGCGCGGAAGCGCGTGCTGCTGCGGCTGCACGCGCTGTACGGCGGCGGGGACGAGGAGGGCGCCGACTACGCGCTCCGGCTCGACCGGGTCACTGGCGCCGAGATGTACTTCCTGGCGTCCATGTACTTCTCGTTCCCTGAGGGCGCGGGCGGGCCGGGCCGTGCGCTCGCCTCCGGCCGCCACGCCTGGGCCGCCGTGGAATCCCACCCACCCGGCGCCGCGGCCGCGCCCGGGTGGTACGTCCGCGCGTCCCTCGCCCAGTCCGCGGGCCTGCGCACCGTCGTCTTCCTCCCGTGCAAAGGCGGCGTCCTTGAGCTCGGTTCCGTTGGGGCCATCCGCGAGACTCCCGAGGTCCTGCACGCCATCCAATCTGCCTTCCGCGTCGAGCCCGCCCCGCCGGAAGATTACATGAGGATCTTCGGCAAGGATCTCTCCCGCTGCGCCCAAATGCCGCCGGCGCAGACCACGGGATGCGACGCCACTTGGGCACCGGGGCTAGGCGGCCAAGCCATGCCAGAGCGCCCGGCCAAGAGGGAGGTGGTCAAAGCGAAACCAGCGGAGTCTCCCAAGAGCATAGACTTCACCAAGCCGGACGCGCAGGAGCAGGCGGCCGGCGAGGAGCGGAGGCCGCGGAAGCGGGGACGCAAGCCGGCCAACGGGCGGGAGGAGCCGCTGAACCACGTGGAGGCGGAGCGGCAGCGGCGCGAGAAGCTGAACCAGCGGTTCTACGCGCTGCGCGCGGTGGTGCCCAAGATCTCCAAGATGGACAAGGCGTCGCTGCTCAGCGACGCCATCGCGTACATCCAGGAGCTGGAGGCCCGGCTTAGGGGCGGCGAGGCGGGGCCGGCGCGGGCGGAGGGCCCGGCCGTCGAGGTGAAGGCAATGCAGGACGAGGTGCTGCTGCGTGTGACCACGCCCCTGGACATGCACCCCATCTCCGGGGTCCTGCATGCCATCAGGGACTCCAAGCTCAGCGTCGTGGCGTCGGACGTGGCGGTGGCGGACGACGCCGTCACGCACACGCTCATGGTGCGGTCGGCCGGGGCCGAGCGGCTGACGGCGGAGACGGTGCTCGCCGCGATGTCGCGGGGAATGAACAGCACCACCCCCTCCCCGTGACTGTGCAGTTGTACGTTGTAACAGTACTCGCCTCGTGCTGTCGTGCATAGACCGTAGTACAACTGTCAACTGTTAGTGTTAGCTTAGCCTGCTCCTTGTGACTGCATGCCACGTAGTACACAAAAAAAGTGCAATGGCCAATGAGAGGGCAAAAGGTGAAACTTATAATTCTTTTCGTAATTTATATGCTAGTGCAAGATGCATGTACACAAATTAAGCTTGAGCATCGCATAAGAAATTTGATATATGTGTGTAGTTTGACAGTGAGGTGTTCCTGGTAGCTCGTCAGTGTAAATCAAATCCAATTTGTTGTGCATGAGTGTATCGGTACTGTGTGCAGGCTGCAGCAGGATGTCTAAAATTTCCGTGTGGATTCCATATTTCTTGGAAGCAACCGTGGAGTTTTCAGGCGAATTCGTGCGTGCAGTCTACTTTGACCAACTGACCGACGCGCGTTCTCTCCGTTTCACACACCGGTCTGAGAGTTTTCCTCGTCAGTTCGTCGTCGATGTCTCTTGTGAAAACTGCCTTTCCGCGTCCGCGCGCGCGTGAGGTCAGAGTCAGTACGTGCCACCTTGATGCGTATGCACACGGCGGACCTACGCGGCAGAGAAATTCTTACTGTTTTGGCCCCGTAAAATAATATATTTTCAAAAGTAGCTCCATTCGGAAGTAATTAGCGGAAATAGCCCGTGAATAGGAGGCGTGCGCGGCTAGAGCGCGGGAGCGTACCGGCACCGGAGCGGCGGGGACTGCCGATACTGGCGCGGTTCATCGGCTCCCGCCCCGGCCAACCGCGGCGCCACCTCGCCCGGCCCGCGCCGCCTCCTCTCTCTCTCTCACCTCTCGGCGCACGCCTCCCATGCGGCCCCCTCCCATCCTTGCGCCCCATGCGGGCCCGCCATGCGCGCGCGCCCGTGCGCGCAAAAAAATTCAAAATTCCCATGCGCGCGCCCCGTGCGCGGCCCCCCTAACCCCATGCGCGCACGCCCCGTGCGGCGGCCACCACGTCCGCGCGCCCCGTGCGGCGGGCCTCGCGCCGCATGAAAAAAAATTAAATTTTCCCTATTTGCATGCGCATGGCCACCATGCGCACCATAAATAGTAAGTTGTTAGGTTACTTAATTATAATTAGTAGTTAGTTTAGTTAATTAGTGCGGATAGATTTGAAAATTTTAAAATATATTAAATGATTTTAAAAAATTATGAAATTTTTGTGTAGCATTGTACTACCATTTACTTATTTCTATAAATTTTTATAATTTTATTAGTTCAATTATGTTTTCGCTAATTAGTATATTTGTATCCTTAGTAACATTTATTGATTGATCAAAGATTTAAACCGAGCCCTCGAAGCACAGTGTTGATTGTACAAAGCTTTGAACAAGGCCCTTCCTCGTTCACACCGATTCACGCCATGTGTTGATTGTTTGAGCAGGCCCTCCTCCTTTGACCATGTGTTGATTGTTTGAGCAGGCCCTCCCTCCGCTGACCATGTGTTGATTGTTTGAGCAGGCCCTCCTCCGCCCGACCATATGTTGATTGTTTGAGCGGACCCTCCCTCCACCTCGCCATGTGTTGATTCTCGAGCAAGCGAGCGAGGCCCTCCACTGCATTGCAGCGGCGATGTCACTTCCCTACATTTATGGCTTAATTTGCGGGCGGGATAAAGGTCGCTATAAATTGGAAGAGCTTCATTTCATATGTCGATCGAGTCACTTGTTCATTTCGGTGAGCTCGCGGGAGAGTGCGAGAAGAGCGAGCACACAAATTTCATATCGCATGATGATCGGCGAGCGAGAGAAGTTGAAGTTCATTTCATTTCGACTATATTTTTAGCTAATTTTAGCAATGTGATTAGGGTGTAATTAGATGAATTTTAGTTTGTTATTGCGGTAACATGAAGTTCTCACTAATGTTCTTTATCCATGTGTTGGTAGGCATGTGTCTCAGGAGCTACTAGACCAATTCTCGATGAGGACCACGGTGCAGGCGTGGCTCACGGCCCGCGGATGGCCCTCGCCCACGACACCGGGCGGGAGGGGCGGTGGCGGCTGGGCGGCGTTACACCCCAATCCTCGGGAGAGCGGGCTTGTTGCCCGCTGCGAGATGGTCTCAGTTGATCGCGGGTTCACCTAGGCGGCGACTTCTTTGTCGCACTTGTTGACAGTGGGGCAGAGACACACACCTTCCACTTCGGTGGGGTGAGATGTGATCACCCTACGGGATGTGTCGGTGTTGGCTGGTCTCCGTCCGGGTGTGCCGCTTGTTCGGACCCTCGGAGTGGGGCTGGAAGGCGAGCAAGCGGCGCTTTGGCCAATCTCTCGGGTGCCGTGGTGTCCCGGGCATGGTGGCGGTTTAGGAATTGCGCGGTGCACAGCAGTCGTTAGGGCGTACCTCATTGCTTACCTTCTCCGGCTCTTTGGTTGGGTCATGTTTCCAACCACAAAGTGCGATATTATGAACGACTTCATCAAATCGCGAATCTTTGGTTGTGCGAAGTGGGCGATGCCTCGATGCGGTGAGGATCGGCCGTCCTTTGCGCCACATCTGAGGTTGTGTGGCGGCCGCGTGTGTATGCTTGCTTCCAACACGGCCATCGCTCGTGCTCCTGCGGTGTGGAGTTAGGAGCACTTCCTATTAGGCGGCAAACCATCGAGAAGCGGCGCACCGTACACTATAGGCGGACGCCCACATGACCCCATAGGCGCGCCGACCATGGGCTTACGGTGGGCTGCTGCCCGTTTGCGTTGGGCGGCGCAAGACCGGCGAGTGCTACTCGTTGTACCACAGCGAGTTCGAGTTGTTACGCAGGCGACATCATCGGTGTCCATGGCATCCTACTTTCTGCTTTCGATATAGCGCCGCGCGGATATCCACGCAATGCATCGGGACATACAGCTGTGGAAGCGACACATCACTGGTATTCGCATATGGTGGAGCCTTACGCGCGTGCGCGTAATCGACGATTTAGTGTGTACGGATCGTGCCCACGGATGCGAGGCCACGGATCGGCCGTACACGTGAGTCAAACTTAATTCGACTATTGTTTGCGGTCCTTACGTCTTATTTTCTAACATTAATCTCTTGAATGCGGGCAAACAAGGTGGGGTGGGCGATTAGGGGTGGCCATTGCGGCGGCGTGGATTTCGGCATGGATGAGCGGCCCATGTGGATGTGCAGGGTGGCGGCGTCCGTGCGGCCGTGAGTCGTGCCGTGCGTACATGGGTGGTGCGTGCCACGAGCAGCGCAAGGCCGACCATTTCTCCTCGGGCGCGAGAGGAGGTGACACGGCAGCAGCGGCACCACGAGCCTCGCGCCGCGTCACGATCGTCACGGCGCTTCCCGACTTGGCGAGCGATGCGACACCTACCACCTACGGTTCGAAGTTTCATTGAGTCGTACCTTTCATTAATGAACATGTTACGTATGTCACTGCGATTAGAGAGCGCTGCTGCGTCGAGCGCATCGGACGGCGCTCTCGGCGGCCAGATAGAACCCAGTAGGGTATAAAAGTTTTGAAGCACATCTCGGCGGAGATGAAGAAAAATTATAAGAAGGCAGAGCGCGGTCGTTCGAGGCGGCGCCCATCAAGCTGAGGGGCGTGCTCACCGTTGAGTCACCACGACCTAGAAGTCCGCGAGCGTCATAGCGTTCCGGGTATGGAAGCATGCATCAAGCGGCGCTCCGTCGGTCATCGCCTTTGCACATCCGGGAGAGTGCGGGGTTCTTAGTTTATGTCGAGTGTTTACAGTACTAACATCGTTAGTCTTGCGACCTTGATTCCCGTGGGAGTGGCGGCGATTCCGTCGGCGATGATGAGGATCACGGGCCTCCCGGCTCGTGTGAGGAAGCGATACACAACACTAGGGGCGATCGGTGGCGGCGGGGTTTCTAGCGTACTCGGCGAGTTCCTCGGGTTGGTGCTCCACCGTCGTCGAGCGAGCTCCTCGGGTTGGTGCCCACCGTGCGTCGCGAGCGAGCTCCTCGGGTTGGTGCCCCATCGTCGTCGGGCGAGCTCCTCGCGCAGCCGAGTTGGATGCCTCCGCGTGGATGAATTCCGGACTTCTCCCCGGTGATCACGGCGACATGTCGCCTACGGGCTCTTCTCGGTCGACCTCTTGGTCCACCTCCACCTCAACGATCTCCATACCCCCTCCGAACCGACACGCGCGTTCTCGGACGGTGGGCGTATTCGGCGGGTCATGCTCGGCGCAAAACAAGGCGCGCGCGTGACGCAACGCGGCGAGGAGAGAGTAGTGGCTCGAACGAGTGAGCCATATAGTATCGCGTGTTATGCGATTTTGTTTTACTATATTTGTACACATATTTTGGTTCCTATGTGTGTACTTACCCTTTGTAAAATATAGGAAAATTTGAAACTTTTTGTGGAACCTCAGTGATAGTTTTGTTTGCTTCTTTATTTTTGTAGTAATTTGAAATGATGATTCATAAGCATATCGATTTTCAAGCATATTAGACATTTGTCACGCCATTTGAGTGCGGCGTGACATTGCATCTTTCGTTTTGAAGTTGGGATCATGTTGTTAATGCGAGTTGCGAATTAAAGTAGACTTTATAATAAAGCTTGGGCTTGCGGCGCAAAGGGTTTGGTTCGTGCATAACAAACAACATCATGCGATGCAACAAACCGGCCCGACTCCTCGATACATATCGCCTTTTGGAATTGAAATAAATTCGACATTCGATGGGCGACTAATGCGGAATGGCGGACCTCTGCGTGGAGCGGGGCCATTTTCCCTTCTTTGCGCTCGTTGTTGGACTCCTCGCGAGCCTCTTTGGCCTTGGCGCAAGTTCCCTCTTTTTGTCGCGCTCCGTCTCGCGAGCCTCGCGTTCCCTGCGATTGCATGCCTCGAGATGAGCTTTCGTCTCGGCGTATCGCTCGTTTAGCTTCGTCGTTGCGGCGCTCCTCCTCCGGATCTCGTGTGATCTTTTGTCATTCCACTCGTAGAAGTCGAGTCCGCGGTCATGCGGGTGGATCTCCTGTCGATCCACTTGCGGTAGTCACATAGTGCATCAGGGGACTACGAGTAGATGGGAGAGGTTGTTAGTGCGCACTTTCAAAGAGGAAAGTTACGAAACATATCATGCGAGGATCTAGCAGTGCCGATAACTTCTCGTGTCGAAGCGGCGATCGGGATAGTCGGAGGAGTAGTTTGTACAACCCGATGCGCATGCCTAGGCTTAGCGGATGCTTGGACTTGAAGAACTTGCACGGGTCCTGCACGGCAGAGGCGGCGTCTCCCCTACGGTGGGTCTTTGCGGCGACGCTTCGGTTGGAGGTTGGTGGGGTTCTTTGCTCTGCGGGGCCTCTTTGGCCTTAGCCTCATTGTGGAAAGCTGCGATCTGGCGTCGATCTCTTCAGGACCGAACGCGATAGCCCTTGCTTCATCGTCCATCTCCCGGCTGACCCTTGCGGTGCGCATCTCGTCCCATTGCCGTCATCTTGTCCCATTGCTTCTTACGCCTCTTGTCCATCTCGGCGTGGTCAAGGAAGTTGTCTTTGTAGTGTTGGGTTTTGTTGTGTATTGTTCTCTCCGGTATCCTCCACCCCTTTTATAAGCAACCTAGTTGGAATGGAATGATTTTTTTATGCAGTCTTGTCTTGTCATGTCATGTCGATATGGAAAGGCGACAAGGTAGAGTGTTGTCACGTCGACTGCGAGAAAGTAGTCATGTCAGCGTTTGCGAGTCATGTCTTTTCGATGCGAAAAGCGAGAGAAATAGAGTGTTATCATGTCGATCTGAAAAAGCGGCGGGCGGAGTGTTGTCACATCGTGCTGCGAGAGTAGTCATGTCCACATTTGGAGTCGTGCTTACCCTAAGCATAACACCCAAATAATTTTAATTAAGATATACATTTCAAATGTATCATAACATTAGGTTCACGTTTGAAATGTAATAAAATGTGTACAATTTTAAACTTTTCTTACATGTTAAGCACAAAAGCTACTACAATTGGATGAGAGTTAGAAAATCTCGAGAAGGTGTTGTCAGCGAGAAATATGTTAGGGTCTTCTCATTTTCATATGTTTGTCATGTTAGCTCAAATTACATGATTCCAATTTTGTTTGCTTCCTTATAACTTGAAGTTAAATAGATAAATAATTGTTGGCCATGATGAACCCTACAAAACCAATTTAAAAATTAGTAAAAAGTGAACTTAACACTTGTTTCTCGGAAATGTAGCAAACTTATAAAATGCATATCTTTTTCCTATAGATCATTTTTGTATGATTCAGTTGGAGTAGCTTCCATTGTTAGTATCGTGCATATCTTTATACTGCCCCTCGGCCCCGCGGTGAGGACCGCCCCCTCGGGCGCGGTAGGGAGGACACAGGGACTGCTCCCTCAGCGAGCAGCGGTAGGGACTGCCCCTCTGGCGGACGCGGTAGGGACTGCCCCCTCGGCGGACCGCGGTAGGGAGGACACGCCCCTCTAGCGAGCGCGGTGAGGACTGCCCCTCGGCGGGGCGCGGCGGGGAGGGACTGGGACTGCCCTCGCTAGCGGCGCGGTAGGGAGGACACGCCCCCGCGTGGCGCGGTGGTAGGGACTCGGGGACTGCCCCCTCGGCGAGCGCGGTGGGAGGACTGCCCCTCAGCGAGCAGCGGTGGGACTGCCCCCTCAGCGAGCGAGCGGTAGGAGGACACCGCCCCCTCGCGAGCAGCGGTAGGGACTGCCCCCTCGGCGAGCGCGGCGGGGAGGGACACAGGACCGCCCTCGCTAGCGGCGCGGTGGGAGGACTGCCCCTGGCGGCGCGGTAGGGACTCGAGGACTGCCCCTCAGCGGGCGCGGTGGTGAGGGACTGCCCCCTCGGCAGGCGCGCGAGGAGGGACAGGACCTGCCCTCGCTAGCGAGCGCGGTAGGGAGGACTGCCCCTGGCGGCGCGCGGTAGGGACTCGAGGACACTGCCCCTCGGCGGGGACGCGGTGGGGAGGACACGCCCCCTGCAGCGAGCGTGGTAGGGACACGCCTCAGCGGCGTGGTAGGGACCGCCCCTATGGTGCGGCTATTTAAAGGCTCGGCCGCACACTCGGTCGATCGTTCCTCTCGGGAAAGTCTCCCTCTTTACGAGGTGCCTCCGCTCTGAACTTACCATCTGCGAAGTCGGCGTAGCGGTAAATTAATTTGATCAACAATCGTATTACTTTAATGGTGTGTTTAGGCTTAAATATTGTTTTGTTTTCGTCGAAATGGAGACACTACGTGTTCCACGGAAGCGTTCGTGCGGGTCGACGGAGTTGATTTGTCAGTGCGGCGGCGCGCGCCGTCAACGTTCCCAAACGGCACCGCGTCGATTTGCTCGATCTGACGGTGCATTCGGCAGCTGTTTCGTCGCGCGTTGCTAGGAACAAGATAGTAATAGGCGGTCACGGCCACCACGGTCCCACCACCGGCCATATATCGTGGGGCCTTACGAAGGTGACTAGCGGTGCCATGTGGGCGCGATACATGCGGTCGTTACCAATCCTCACGCTCCAATGTATGGGCGACCCATGGTGTATGTACATTTTGTTTATCCTACTCAATCCGCGAGGGGGCACGGTTCGGGGAGGCGGCGCTCTTCTCCCCTCTTTGGTTTGTTGACGGCGAGTGAGCTCTCAGAGCCCGGATGTCGTTAGGGAGTATGCTCCACATCGTAGAGATTCGGTAGTTTCGAACCGAATGAGGTGTGGACAAATGGGGCGTGCGTGTTGATTTTCACGAGATTGTCGATGCCATATCAGGGCTCATCAGAACGCGCCACCGAAGATGAGGTGAACTTTAACTCGCAATCCGCGAGGAGGAAGCGGCGATGAGGAGGTATCGTCGGTGGCATTGTTTGGCCGACACGACTACGTTCCAAGTACATTGGATTGTCAGCGGCATCTTCCCTTGTTCTTGCCCAAGAGCACGAGTCTTCGTGGGCCTTCGATGCGGACACCACAGCTTGTGGGGCAACATTTCCCACACAAAGTGCGCCGGGCAAGCTATCGTGACTTTAGCGGTGAAGACACAGCCGGACTTACAGAGTTTACGGTGTGTTTATGCGTTATTTGTTGTACCTTTAACTATATGCGATCGATCGCACTAACTATTATCGCCTTCCATTATCTTTCTGCGGTCTAATCACGACACTTACGTAGTTAAGTGCGTGGTTAGCTCTTGCCACAGCAAAATCGTCGTGCGAGAGATTCCTGAGGCGAAACGACCTTCGCATCACGATCTGACAGATCACACATGTGAGCTTCAGAGCCATTGCAAATGCATAAAACGTAACCTCGCGTACGCCGCAAGCATCATAAGCCATGTAGTTATCGCCGATTTGGCCGTTTCGCGAAGGTCCTCATGGCTAACGTAGCAAATACAATAGGCTATGGCGTTAGCTACATGAAGGTATGGCGGGCGGCGTAAGGTCCTCGAAGGGTTGTATGGTACCTACAAGGAGGCGTCGACCTAGTCCCAGAATGCTCAAGCAGTTGCGGATGCTAATCGGGGACATGCGTCAATAGGGTGAGCGAGCGACCCAGCCGAACAACCCACATTCGCTAATCCTTGATCGAGTCTTACGGGCATTTGGCGGCGATCCATGGCTTCTCCAGCTGCCGTCCCGTCCTAACTATGGGCGGTACTTTCCTTGGGGAAGTACAAGGGCACCATTCTCACCGCTATTGCGGTGATGCGAACGACGGTTGCTCCCGGTTGCCTTTGCAATTGTGGAGAATGAGAACAACGGCGGTTGGTTGTGGTTCCTACTAAACATAAAGCAACATGTTGTAAGGGACCGCCGAATGTGTGCCTCATAACGGCCGTCATGCGGGTTGTTGTCGCATGCTGCGCACAATGCGAAGCGGTACAAGCCCGCCGTACCAATGGAGCGACATGCGCTGCGTTGGTGCATGCGGCATGTGGCGCAAACTTCCACCGCGCTTTGAAGCAAAGACCTCATGAAGAAGTTCAAGAAGCTCTGCTGCGAGAACGAGCGCAAGTTCGATGCGTCGGCGGGAGCTTGAGTCGAAACCAAGCGTGCAACGGAAGGTTACGGCCGGCCGCACCGCAGCGAGTTCGCCGAGTGGATAAGCGTGCATGCGCGACTATGAGAAATGGTCCCTTCTTCACGACACCCATGGTGCTCGATGCGGCATCATGACAACCAACATGTCGAGGTCTACAGCGGTGTGTTGAAAGGGTTCGTGCCACGCCCATCACGGCATTATCGAGGAGACATGGAATCGCCGCGATCGGTTACGCCGTCAATCGAACGCGATGGCCAGCGACATTTGGGCGAAGAAGCGATGCTCGGAGGTTACCCTTGCCTACATGGGCGGGAAGATTGCAAGGCTCGATCCCATGTGGCTATCACAATGGATGGCGTGAGGAGGAAGTTCGAGGTCGCTGCGGGACAAATGCGTTCGTGGCCACACGAGGTGGCCGGAAGCATGTTTGCACCATAGGCGATGTGGCGGTTGCTCTGCAACAAGCCTCAACTCCTCCACAAGCCTTGCTCCCACGTATATACGCATGTCTTGTATTTCATCAATCTTGTAGCATGTATCGTCGGAGTACTCGACATCGACACTGTATGATACTTGGAGCAGGAGTTCAACTCGTGCGGCGTGGAAGGCCACTACGAGGACATATGGCGGGCGCGATGAAGTGGTCACGAATGAAGCAACTGCGGCATCGGCCGTGGGAGGCGTCGATCAAGGCGCATCATAGCGACATGGGCCGCGAGCCAGCGTGGAGATCGGCCAAGAGCAATAAGGTGCGAGCTATGCAAGACTCATGGGCACTCATTCAAAGCGCGAGTAGACCTTCTTCGTCGGCGCCACCTAAATATGGGTGCGTGTTTGAAATGTAAGAAAATAAGAAGAAAATGAGTCGCACCTTGTTGCATGCGGATCGCGTGTAGGTGCGTACTATGCTCTGAAGCAATAAATGATATTGTGCGAACATTTATTGGTCCTCTTGATTCTGAAAGGATTCTCATGTCGTCCCCAACGTAGACTACGTCCTTTGCACTAGCGAAACCAGGCTATATAAAGGCCTCCTATGGGTTCACCACGGCACATCTCGTTCACCTCCCATCCTAATTCAACTTCCAAACAATGTCGTCACGGAGGACCGACCCAACTCAACTCCCGAGTGGCATGGCGGCGAAGTGCCATTGCGGGTTTAGGACAATCTGTCCGTGTGGTTCGATCAGGACCAACACTACGGTTGTAGGTACTTCACGTGCGGATCGGACAACGACCGTGGTAGAGCGACAACTAAATCTTTGGTTTCGTTATCTTTTCTCAACTTTGATCCATGACATATGCCACTATACACGTAGCCTTGCAAGTGGATCGAATGGGTGGATCGGAGTTCCCAACATGGCCAGAAAGATCCCACGGTGGTGGAAAACAAAGGCCAATACTTTGTGAAGATGACTCGGGAGCGCGAGATGGTCAGAAAAATCGGGGAGGAGCAAGAGCGGCGTCGGCGTGGACCACATCCGTCTAAGCGGTAGGAGGATGAGCTTGCTAGGAGGAGGGCGATTAAGCTGCGTGAAGCGACCATCAAGCGTCAAGCGAGGAGCTCAAAGTCGGGAGCGACTCACAAGAAAAAGAAGGATGCGGTAGAACCATCTTGGTAGCGACGGAAGGGAAAACAACCACGTTGCACCCGGTAGAACAATGTAATACACCCGGCAAGTTAAATTCTCTAAGGCATGTTAGGATTAGTGGTGGGACTAGCTAGAGTTCCACACATGCCATGTATTGTTTCATGTCTTTGCACATGTGCATTTGCATTGATTAGTACAAACAATACTCAAGCGTGTTCTTATTTTTACGTGGGGAATTTCTCGTTCATTGATTGGTACAAACAATACACTTACACCAAATCTGATAAAAATTCGACCGAATAAAAATTCTTAAGAAAACAATCTCATGTACCACAATCGGCTTGGATTTCAAATACATAAGCTGAAGTACAAGTTACAACATATAATACACTTCTTTTGGTACTCTCCTCACGCTCCTGCTCACGCGCTCACGGGCATAGGACCTGTGCGTCCTTCGCGTCGTGTTCGCCCAGGTCTCGGCGAATCGCTCTGTGGGAGCGTGAGCCTATCGGGTGGCCGTGGGTTCTGTCGCGGTCGTGTCGGGCCTCCTCGGCACCGTGTCATCGTGCGGGGCGTCACATGCGGGGTGGCGTTGACAACAAGTCGGTGAGCCAAGCATTAGGATCCGTAGTATGATCGTGGAGGCCACCAACTCGGCTCACCTTGAGAGGCGATTTGGGTAAGCGCGAGTGCGCTTCACCTTGCGGGGTGGTGCATAGAAGTGCGGTGTGTAGCCCGCCCGGCACCATGGCGCCGTATCGCCCATCGGAAAGTGTCGAGAATGTCGATTGCGAGGGAGAATGCGGGATGACATCCGCGGTGCGGGTTGCGTTCGTCTTTATGCAGGATGTCCTCTTCACGCCTCGCGGCGCGGCGGCATGTGCGTAAGGTCCTCCGCGAAGCGAAGGCGTCGGCGTAGGGTCCCCTCGCGGCGACGGCGGCCTCGCGTCACGGTCCCTCGTGGCGGCAGCGGCATCGTAGAGTCCTGCGTCGGGCTGCGCGGACGATCCGCGCCCGTCTTCTTCTGCGGCTGGGTCGACTTCGCTCGGACGGGAAGATGGAGGGTGAAGTGCGTGGCGGCGCTCCGTCCGATGCCTCGGTCGACATCATTGGGCCTTCCACGACTCATGTTGCGAGCGACCGGCTTAACATCATCAACAATCGTCTTAATCACGTAACAAGGTGTTCTCTTGTGTTGTTACTACCCGCTCGAGTTCGGCCACGCTCCACAACACTCGCAAGCGGTCCACGCTGCACGAACAAGCGAAATTGTGTTAGTTAATCCTAAGTCAGGGTGGTTCTTGTACTCGTGCTCAGCGTCGAGTAAATCGCGGCGTCTTTGCGGTGCGGGTCGACCCAAGCCCAGCGTTCGCGTGGCTAGGATCTTCGGGGCGGGCGGTGGGGCGCTGTCAACCTCGTCGCGTGTGCGTGCGTACCACTCCAAGTGGGTGTCGTCGTCCCTTCATCATATGGTCGTGCCTCTGTAAGCGGAATCGGTGGCGTTTGCCGCGCATCTACCCACAGCTGCTGCGTGCGAAGCGATCGTCGCTCTTGCGGCCCTTCTTCGTTTGCACGAAAGTCAAACAAAATCAACAAATTATGGTAGGTTAATAACACATGAGTAAGCGACCTACAATATTATTAAGCAATACATTACACTTACAAGTGACTACGCCTGCATGGCGGTCGCCTAGAAGCGGGGAGTCTCTGGTGCGATCGGAGCGCCTCATCACCGTTGAGGTTGTAGGGCTCAACCATATGGGAGAACACCGGATGACAAGTTGTCCTCGATGCGCCTCATCTGGTGGCATAGCAAGCTCAGGCCGTCGGGCGCGTGGCTGCTGCGAAGACATCCGTCAAGGAGCCCATATTACGTCGTCCTCGTGCGGGCCTCGGTGCGTTGTGGAATCGGGGTATCTGCGACAGCGCTACGCCCTAGCCCACCCCAGGCGCCACGATCCGCCGGGATCCCATGGTTGGGCCTTCCACGGGATCCTCCTCGTCGCCCAACCATAGAAATGTTGTGTGTGCGGGTAAGGGTGGGCGGAGGCGGAAATGCGGCCGTCCTCGACAAAGTGCTCCACGACCACGGTTTGTAATAGCGTGTGGCAACCAGAAACACGGGCTCTGTTCCGTCGCGTGCTGCTGCGAGCGTCGCCTGACGCGATGATCACGTAGCACCTGATCTGGTGAACCCCAAGTATCTTTGCGGCACATCCTCATCGTCGGCGTCCACGATGGACTCGCATGAGTGAATATAACTTTCGGGTACACCAAGTCCCCTGCGTGCTAGGAACATGACCCACGAATAAAAATAACAAATATGCAATTAGGTGGCATCGAACCACCTCCTCCGGTGCGTTATCGGGCAATGCATGAAATTTGCGACCAAGCGTGCGGGATGCCCTTATACTTGTCGGGGATAGGATGCGGCGATGATGGAGACGCGCCTTCGGTCCACGGACCTCGGCGGGGAACAAGCGCGCGGCCTCGCCGGCGGCCGGTTATGGCGGCGTCTTGCGAGTCACGATCATCTCCCAGCGGAAGTGGGCGTGTGGGTCTCCGACGCCAACGATCAACCAAGGCGGAAAGAAGGCAAGCATCAATCGGAGGTTACGCCCCATGTTCGGCATGCGCGCGACATAATCGATCGGTTAATGAAGCCTCGGAACAAACCGTTAGTCCAACGGCCCGTCTCCTCGGTCCCGTGTCACGAGTTGGTGGTCCGCCGCCACCGATCCAAGCATAGCGGCGATCTTTGGGCGTCCATGCCTCCTCAAGTAGGGGTGGTAGAGTCGTGCCATTCTTTGCCAAATCTGAGTAAGTAGTTAGCAAAATCTAAGCGCTATAAATTTCAATAAGCAAATATTAATTACGTAATTACCAAATCGGAATGCTAAGCGGTTGCTAATCAGTTGCTAATTAGAATGCGCTGCGACTTATGATCGATTCGAGCGCGGCTGCGGGTTTATAAGCGGAGAAAAATCGGCGATGAATGAGATCGGATCGACAAGATCGGAATGCGGTTGCGACTTATGATCGATTGAGCGGCTGCGGGTTTATAAGCGGAGAAAAATACGGCGAATGACATCGACAAGATCGATAGTGACACGGCGTGGCGTAAGGTGAGTCAAAACAAAACACAAATAACGAAAAGCGAGAAAAAAACAAAAGCGATCGAAAACCAAAAACTTTGGTGCAATTGCGCGCGGGCGGCGACCTCTGCGCGTGTTTGCAATCAAAAGTTTAGTGAGCGGACAATTAAGCTGCGGCGTGATATTTTGCCCTCATTGCGAGGATCCGGTGAATGTGTTCTTATCGCATCGCTAACGAATCCATCGTGCGATTCGAATGTATAAAATTATGAAAAATTTAGGCGACCAACTACACGATATCAAGAGGCTAAGCAAATCGTAATTTTTAAAATTGTTTGTTACATTTTAAAATTTATTGCAACCTAATCCTAACCTAATTAACTAAACTAATTAATCCCTAACTTTTACTAACTCTTTTTTCGGTCGCTAAAAGCCTAACTAACATTTTTTTAAACCTAAGTAACAATTTTTTTTTTGATGCGCTTGCGCATCGTCTTGCCGCGGCGTCGCGGCATCGAGGCGGCGCATGGGGCCATGCGGGCGCATAGGGCGTCGCGGCGCATGCGGGAGAGGTTAGAGAGAGAGGTGAGAGGAGAGAGGTGAGGTGGCGGGCGGGGGGGGTGAGGTGGCGCCGCGGGGTTGGCGGGGCGGGAGGCGATGAGCCGCGGCGGGTATCGAGGCGAGTCCCTGCGCTCCGGTCGCAGGCACGCCCTCCCGCGCGCGGTTAGCGCGGACGTCTCCTATTCACGGGCTATTTCCGCTAATTACTTCCGAATGGAGCTACTTTTGAAAATATATTATGTTACGGGACCAAAACAGTAAAAATTTCCGCGGCAGAGGGGTGAGCTCAACGAAATAAGCTAAATCGACACGCTATAATCTTTCACCCTTGTACAGCCCAAATCCATACATGAATTTTGAATAGAAGAGAAGCAAAGAAAAAAAAAACAGTGAGAAACACAATAAAGATACCTTGCTGACAGAAAATGCATCCTCAAAACATATAAAGGCCATGTTTAGTACAGCTTCTACTCCCAGCTTCTCAATCGATTCTCGTGGAGCCGTATCAAACACCCTGATTCTCCAAACCACTCGATTCTGATTCTTGCGAGGAGTTATCTAAAAAATGAACTAGCAAGTGAGTAGCAATCTATCATCTGTATATCAAAAATAGTCAAATTAGTGATACAAAATTTTAAATGATCATAAACATTCAAAAATAAATTAAACATACCACTAAGACGTTAGCTCGAATCACGAGGCAAATTCGAATCACAAATTCAAAAGTATATGGCTATATCCTAATTGCTAAAGAGCAAAGTGCGTAAGAAATCAAGTAATCATGAATGTATTTATTTATACATACCAAATAAATCTAGATAGTCCAGATTACTCTAAAACATATCACTACACAAAATACAACTAGATATTCTAGATTATTGTCTAATTGTCTATGCAATACATAGTAATTTTAAATGATCATAAACATTCAAAAATAAATTAAACATACCACTAAGACGCTAGCTTGAATCATGAGGCAAATTCGAATCATAAATTCAAAAGTATATGGCTATATCCTAATTGCTAAAGAGCAAAGAGCGTAAGAAATCAAGTAATCATGAATGTATTTATTTATACATACCAAATAAATCTAGATAGTCTAGATTACTCTAAAACATATCACTACACAAAATACAACTAGATATTCTAGATTATTGTCTAATTGTCTATGCAATACATAGTAATTTTAAATGATCATAAACATTCAAAAATAAATTAAACATACCACTAAGACGCTAGCTCGAATCACGAGGCAAATTCGAATCACAAATTCAAAAGTATATGACTATATCCTAATTGCTAAAGAGCAAAGAGCGTAAGAAATCAAGTAATCATGAATGTATTTATTTATACATACCAAATAAATCTAGATAGTCCAGATTACTCTAAAACATATCACTACGCAAAATACAACTAGATATTCTAGATTATTGTCTAATTGTCCATGCAATACATTGTAACAAGATCAAGTTATCAACAAGAGTAAACAGTAAAGAATTAAAGAAAAAGACAATTAGAAAAAATATTAAATACATTTCCTGAAGTCGGCTATCAGCAAAAGTCAAATTCCCTCTCCTCGGCTGAGTTGGCTCCTAGCAGTGGGGCGAATTGGCGAAGCTAGCAATCGCCTCCCACTCCCTTGCGGCCTTGCCCCTCGACCACTCCTCGTCTTCTCCGTCCCCTCGCCTCCCCGACAGATCCACCTGCCCAGACGGATGACACGGCTACGCCCAACTGTTGGCCTCATCTCCTCGGCTAGTCCTCATCGAGCTGCCGGCCCCCGGACGCCAGGTTGCGCCTCTTCGCGCCGCCTGCCGCCCAGGGCTGGAGTAGTGGAGCTTAGCGCCTTGGCTGCCACACCTCCGCTCGCCCGTCTCAGCTTCCAAATCTCGTTGACTCGCCGCTAGGGTTTCACCATTCTCAAGCTCAACCCCCTCAAGGTGCGCACTCATCTCCTCTTTCTCTTCGTTCGATTGAATCTGATGACCGGTGGGGGGATGGATGTGAGGATTAGTCCCTAATTAGGTGTGGAAAGTGGACTAGTTGTTGTGGACTTGTGGGCCGACTACTCATGTGCTGAGAAAATGCCCATTTCTCTTCTAGTTATCTTCTTCTTCGATCAGGGGTCAAGGCTGCGAGCTTCCATCCATGGCGGCCATGGTCAGGCTCAAGCCTAACGAAGCCCATGACCATGTACAAATTTGCCACCCCAATCCCAAGTTCTTGGCTAAAATAGCGCCGTTATTGTGCGCAACAGCAAAACTAGCTCCCCACCGGCGCGCGCATCAAAGGCAAAAATAGCATCATGTCCGTGTCCCAGAGGACCGGATTTGCTGTGCGGCCAACACATGTCCTTGTCCGCCCCCTAGGGGCGTGACAATATATTTTCGACCCTCAGGGGTGTGGATTATCTCTCTTCCAGAAAAGACATGTTGTAGGAATTTCTAAATATAGCAAATGAGCTCTAAAAATTATGATTTTTTTATGAAAGCTCGTGACATAGTGTACGTGCTTGTATAATTTTTTTAGAATTTATATGTTCTGCATTTTTGTCAAAAAAAATCCTTTAAGGCTACTGTCTGTATGCAAATAAAATAATCAATTTGAGGAAAATTTCAAAACATGCTCAAAATACTTTACACATTTATTCTCGGTATAATTATCCAAGTTTAGTTTTTAAAAAAAGGGGTGGGGGGCTACTGCACCCCTGGGGGCCAGGGGTTAGGACGAGACAAATCCGCCCCCCATGGATTAGAAAATTTCAAAAGATATATAAACATGGGATAATTATACTGAGAATAAATGTGAAAAGTATTTTAAACATATTTATGAAAATATGTAAAATTCTGAAAAAAATTACACACGCAAATACGCTGTGTCAGAAGCCTTCACAAAATAATTCATAATTTTTTAAGCTCATTTGCTACATTTAGAAATTCCTACAACATGTATTTTCTGAAAAAGAGAGAATCTGCGCCTCTAGGACCGGAAATACATTGCCGCGTCCTTTGAGGCCGGACGAGAATATGTGTTACCTGCACAATAAATCCGGTCCTGAAACGTGACAAGATGTTATTTTACCTTTGATACGCATGAAGAACTGTTTTGTTACCACGCACGGCAACAAACCTATTTTTGAAAGAAAAAAAAACTCCCCCGCTCCCTCCACTCCCCCGTGCTGGCGTGCTGCTGCATCGTACGTGCACAATCCAAGCAGCCAATCCTCGTGCACAGCGAAATCACGCTCCGATCCGATGGACGCTCCGGTCCGCGCACTGGCCGGCCACTTTGCAACCGTGGAGAGCGACACGCGCACGCGAATGTGCGCGGGACAGGGGCGGCATCGCTTGGGCCCCGCCTCGCACGGCGCGAGTGGCCCGGCGGATGATGGGCACGGGCGATTTAACCGGTGGGGCAGGCGGTCAGTGTGTCAACTACAACTCTGCAAGGCACCTGCCGACGGATCGACGTTACGCGCCAACCACATTGATGTGTCATACTACCGCAAATCCGCAATCTAACGAGCTCCCCGTCCTTTCACCTTTTCATGGACCCCGGTCGACGCGTGTCACGCTTACCTGAACTGAACAATGGCAAGCTCAAATTCTCAACAAAATCGATTCGCATCCGTGCCATGCATTCAGAAGTAATTGCACGGTGCTATAGTGTTGCGCAATTAACTCATAGCCGTCAGATTAAGGGTTGTTTAGGACAACTTTGACTTTTCGCTAGAAAAAATTATAAGTTATTCCAAACGAGCGGTTTTCAGTGATTGTTTTTGGAAAAGTTTGTATCCGTTTTTAATGTAGAGAAGCCGAAAGCAGAAAGTCGGCCTAGGATAGCTTCCCACGGTTTGGAGGGTTGGGGTTCCGACTTTACCTCTAGAGTTAAAGAAAATTACTCTCTCATACCACGTATAAAATCCCAAACACCACCCTCTCACCCCATTCCCCACTCGCACATTGTCGCACCAGGACCCTAGTGGCGGCGCTAGTTTTTTTTGCCCCGCGCCGCGTTCGTCGCGCATCACCTCAGCCCACCCACCTCGACCTCCGGCGCCGCCCTGCGCCTCCTTCGCCCGACATCGCCGCCTTCCGTCGGCGCCGCCCCGACCTTCTCCAATTGCTAACACCCGCCCTCCTCCAGCCGCCACCACCCAACCTCTCGCGCCGCTCTCTCGCTCGATCTTTGCGTCCCGCACACTGCGCCTCCTCCTCGCGAGTCGACACCACAACCCTGACCTCCTCCAGCCACCTCCTTCAATTTTTTAATTTTTTTCCTTGTGTGCAAATTTGATTATTGTTAAAATAAAATTTTGGTAGACTTCATAGGAATGAATATGCGAAAGTTCAAAACAAGGATCCCATGTATGTATTTGTATTTCATACTTGAACATTTAAATTTATATTTCTACACGAACATGCAAAAAAAATCCTTTCAAATGGCATCAAACAAGCTATCATTTATTTCAGGGGCATTTAAGACATTTTCAACTCAGAACAGCCAACCAACCGTTCTAAAAAACAGATCGCCAAACACCAAACGTCTTTAGCTCAACTGTTTAACCCTTCAGCCATACACCCACACAGCCCAACTGGAAGTTGCGTTTCAAAAAAGTTGTAGCCATACCAAACAGACCCTAAGAAGCATATCTGATTGTTTCGGCAAGTACTTCAGCAAGTACTATGCCACCTTTGATATGCTTTTTTGTGATTACAAGGTAGACGTATACGTCCGCGCACCATGCACGCAAGCAAACCACATATGCTAATGTGTTTCCTTAGCACACATCTATAAACATGGAGAGTGCTAGAATAAATCCGCGATCTCACAAAATTTATAATAAAACGCACTAGCATGTGCGTAAACATGCATCAGGATTTAAACCTTAGTGGGTGGAGTTGTACATCCACAACTTCAACAACTATGCCGCCTTTTATATTGGTGCCCTTGCGTTAAAAGTGTTGAAATCTCGATTGAACGCTCTAAGAGGACGGAATCACACAATACTGTGCTTCTCTGGGGTCCGGTGCCAACAACAAAAATGGTGCCTAATGAGCTTGAGAGAACGTACGTGTACGTACATCGCATTAGTTGGCCATTCGGCAAAGTAACAAAGCGAACGTGATCGGAGAAGAACAAGGTGCAGTTCTGTGCAGATCATACGAACCACCGTTGTTCCTACCTACTACCCGCAGGCACTACCGCAACCACCAACTGGCGCACACTGGCTGGAGCTGAAATGAGATGTGGTTAATTTCTTGGTCCTTACAGGCGGTTTCGATGGACACAAGGAATTTCATAATGTTAGCCACATGCAGCGACCGCACCTGCTTGCGCGCAGACTGTTCGTAGCTAGCTACATCTGCATGTGTCCTCTCCTCGATTTGAGTTTTGCATATGAAGTTACGTCCGTCCAACATCCGCACGTCACATTTACATGTCTTAACTAATAAAGTACAGGGTTTACTCCTCGCAGCGGAGACGATCGTCCCACCCGAAGTAATCCGCGCCAACAGGTGGGGCCACCCCAAATCGCGATTCCTCTTTCTTTGTCATCTCTCACGTGCTTCCTGCTCGCGCAACCGCTGCGCCCCTACTTCTCGTGCAACAGCTGTGCGCCCACTTTTCCCCCCACTCGTCGCAACCACCCCGCCCCACCCCTAATGCATATGCACCCGCCCCCATTGTTGACGTCGTCGCTCTTTGCATCTGCGCCGCCTCGCCCCACCCCAAACGCATCCGCGCCCTGCCCCACTCCGCCGCTCCTTGCATCCACATCATCACCGCCGCTACCGCCGCCAATCCTCGCATCCGCCGCCCTAGATTCGCTGTGACGACGGCCCTCACCAGATCAAGTGCGGCGGGGACCACTTGGAGAAGAGAGGTGGGTTGTTCCTCGACAGACTGGCAACGACGGTCACCAGTCACCGATAAGCCTCCGGCTCTCTGTCTTCCAAGGCCCAATCGACGCTAGGAGTGGTGGTGCTCGGCTTCTCCTCCACGCAAGAACCGTCACGCCATCATCCCCAAGATTTGGTGTTTCGCTTCCACCTAGCTTCTTCTCCGACCCCGTTGCGCGGCGCACAAACTCTGCCGCCCTCACCTACGGTGGCACGCCAACATGGTAAGAGGACCAAAACCCTGTCTCGTTCTTGGGTCGAGTAGTGCGTAGCCTTGGCTTGCTCTAACCTCAGATCTTTAGGATTCACAGAAAAAATTACACCTTGTTGCTTGCAAGAAAATAAGGCGTCACCCAAGATGGGGAAGAAGAGCGGGAGCAACTGAGTGTCGCTGCGGTAGAAGTACAAGGTGTTGTGCAAGGTGAAGGAGCACCACCGCAGGAAGCGCAGGGAGGCTAAGAAGGGAAAGAACCACAAGAACAAGGTCGAGGAGGACCCAAGATCCCCAACAAGTCGCCCTTCAAGGAGCAGGAGTTCAAGGCACTACAGGAGGTCGATCTCAAGAAGTAGGCATGCAAGGAGAGAGGGTAAGTGTTAGGACCCTCTCGGGGAGCACTGGGAAAGGCCTCCCAGGACCTCTTAGGGAGATCCGACAGGACCACCCAGAGGTCTGAGGAGGTCCTCCAAGAACTACCTGAGAGGAGGTCCTCCAGGACCACCCAAGAGATCTCAAAGACCCCCTGAAGGTCCTAGCCTCTGCGCATTGAGCTAGTCCCAGGAAACAAAGCTAGCTCGCACATGACAACATAGGTGACATCACAACCACAAAGTCCAATAGCGGGGACAACAAATAAAATAAACTATATTAAGCAAGGGCCTTATGACCATGGTTGTTTACAGAGGTTGCCAACGAGGGCTTACAAAAACCGACAACAAAACCGTACAGCGAAACCACCAAAAGTGCTTAAAGCCATCTGGCAAACCCATAGGCTGTCGAGTGGAGGACGTCTCCTAGAAGGTCGGGTCATCAAATAACTCCTCCTCGAAAATGTCTGAGCAACCTTGTCCCTGGTCATCTTCGGCCACTGCTCAAACAGAGGGCTTAAAACCATGAGTACGTTGAATGTACTCAGCAAATCGCAGGGAACAAGTATGTCATTATTATTCATGTATTTGCATTGACAATGGAGAGCGTAGGGTTAGTTGCAGAAAGCAATATTTTACAGAAAATAACATAGATAGATTGTAAAGCTCAAATTAAAAACAATAATACTTAAGTACATTTGTTTAAAAAGGAGATCGTGAGCACCAACTCACTCCCAAGACCACTCGTGGGAGGTCTGGGGCGCCCCCACACCCAGGACCACCCCCACGACCACTCAGGAGCACCAAGCCCAGAGCTCTCAAAAACTACCCAAGGGCTCCAAGACTTCCCCAGAGCACCAACTCAGGAGGATCCTAGACTACCCTAGGGCTCCAAGACCTCTTTTCAAAAGCTACCCCTTGCGCAAAATCTCTAGGCAATGTCCATAACCAAGGACTTGGCTATTCAAATAGATTTTTCACTCTACGGAGGTGTACAACTTTACCCACAATTCACAACCTCTCTAGCGGATCGAGTTCCCGTTGGAACCCTTTGCTCATTTCTGAAGATGAGTAGTCTAGAGAGCGCGACAAGGCCTTTACAAAGCTTTGAACTGGCTCAGTTCTGTCCGCTAAGGTTTCACTTTTTACAGGAACACATGCAAGATTTGTGCCCCCCTCTTACGCCAAGTGTGAATCAGCACACACTTCAACCACAACAAAATTGAACCAAGTCATTGCTAATTATTTGGCCCAGACCACCCCTATAAAATGATCTTGTGGTTGCACGGTGATACCCGGATTAATGAAACACAAAGTTAAGTCCTTAAGCCACCCAAGGAAGACAACCTCATCCCACAGTGCGTATAGCACCTCCCCTTTACTGCACGATCACTTCCCCGGGTGAGAAAACATTTTTGGGTTCAACGCGGCCAAAAGACCACTCTAGTCTTGGCATAACAAGTTTTAACTAAAGACTAAGAGAACTTAAGCAAATCAACCAAAGCCAGAAAAGCAAGAGATCTTGGTGAAAGGGGAGGTCCAACCCAAAGGAGAGGAAAGCTCCAGGCACAAGCACGGAGAGAGCTAGGCAAGAGCAAGGAAGGTGGGAATGAGAAGAAAGGTGATGAAGGGAGGCATGCTCGGGCTACAAATAGCTGGAGATGGTGGAAAAACCCTGAGTGACTCAGAGCAAACGTGTCAAGGGTAGGTGAAAAATAGGACAAGGATAAGACAAGGCATGCCATCAAAAGGAGAAAACGAAGTACCTCAGATGTGACTGCATTTAATATGATACAACAGCCATTAAATGCGCATAGGCTTTTGAGGCGGAGGATTTGAGAAAGTGAGGAGGACTGACATGTGGGGCCAGTTAAACTCAAGAGAACAGATCAGTCAAAGGGGTGGTCTCAACCCGCAAAGGTGGTCTTTAGGAGGTGGTCTTTGCAAAAAAAACCACAGGGAGATCCTAAGGACAAGGAGGTCCTGCGAAAAAAGGGAAGTCCAAAAGAAGGGGAGGAGGTCCAAAGGACAAAGGAAAAGGGGCAACGAACCAGGGCCACACGATCTTTATTGGGTGGTCCAAGGGGGAAGGAACGTTCGGAGCACGTTAATGCGCACTTACATCGGGCCGCCCAAACTCAATCGGACACACCACAATGCAGGGGAACATTCGGACCATCTAAATGCCTCCTCTCAATCGGGCCATCCAAACAGGATCTAACGGTCCTAGGGAGGGGAAGGCGCACACAGGATTTGGACTTAAGGGAGGACAAGGGGGAGTTTCAACGAATAAGATACAAAAGGGGGAAGGATCTAACGGAGGAGATCCAAGGAAAGAGATCCAAGGAGGTCCTAACTGTCAGGATGAAACCAAGGGAGGTCCTGACGGTTAAGATCTAACAAGGGGAGGTCAAGCGAGAGGGAGGTCCAAAAAAGGGAAACTCAATTCAAAATCGAATTTTAGGAATTAAAGGGGTTTGAAACACAAACCCGAGCTGGGAGCTACTCGGAGGTGGTCAGGACCCATCAAGGGGAGGTTATAACTAAAGGAAGGTCTAGACCAAAAGGGTGGTCTAAACCCAAAAAGAGGAGATTTAAAACCTCGAGGAGTTCTGGACAAAGAAGAGGTTCAAACACAATGGGGGCTAAACCTGAGGAGGTCTAAACCAAAGAGTGGTCTTAACGGAGGGGGAGATCTGGACCAAGGGGAGGTCTAAGAGAGGAAAAGGAACTAGGCTGGGGAACACACAAAGCAAACAAAGAAGGAGACTAAAGGCCAAAGAACACCAAATAACTCCAACGAACAAAGAGCACGAACCAACTGGACTTAGTTGAAGTTTAGTTAGTTCAAGTTAAACCTCCAATATTTCCAAAGTTCCAAGTTAAACTTGAGCAAACCAATAAACCGAATGGTTCTTTTTTGGTTTTGAAATCTGACAAGAACTCTAGGACAAATGGGACGTTACAAACCTTCACCCCTTAAAGGGAATCTCAGCCCTGAGATTCAAGATGGCTAGAGAATAGGTGGGGGAACTCAGCTTTGAGGTTGTCTTCGCGCTCCCAAGTTGCTTCTGCCTCGGTGTGATTGCTCCATTGTACTTTGTATAGACGGATGGTTTTGGTTCTTGTGACTCATTTAGACACGTCCAAGATCTTAATAGGCTGCTCTTGGTAGGTGAGGTCTTCTTGGAGGTCCACGGCTCCTAAGGGCATCTGTTCTTCAGGCACCCGCAAGCACTTCTTTAACTGAGACACATGGAAGACATTGTGCACTCCAGTCAGCTGAGGAGGGAGGTCTATCTTGTAGGCAACTTCTCCTCTGCGGGCAAGAATTGGAAAAGGACCAACGAATCTTGGTGCTAGTTTTCCACTGACTCTGAAGATGTGCATTCCTTTAAGAGGTGACACTTTGAGGTACACTTGATCTCCAAGTGCAAAGGCCAAATATTAACGTCTATTGTCGGCATAGCTTTTCTGTCTGGTCTGAGCAGTCTTCAATTTCTTTCTTATTGATCTCACTTGGTCTTCTGCTTCCTTCTGGAGGTATGGTCCAAGAACTTGTCCTTCACCAATTTCTGTTCAGTACAAGGGTGTCCTACACTTTCTTCCATAAAGAGCTTCAAATGGCAACATTTGAAGATTTGCTTGGTAGCTATTGTTGTAGGAGAACTCAGCATAGGGTAGCATCTGATCCCAACTAGCTTGTTTTTCCAGAGCACAAACTCTCAGCATATCCTTAAGAACTTGATTAACTCTTTCGGTTTGGCCGTCGGTCTGTAGGTGATAAGTTGTGCTAAAGTTGAGGTCTGTGCCCAGGACATCATGCAACTTTTGCCAAAATTTGGAGGTGAACTGAGATCCTCTATCCGACACGATCTTCTCTGGCACACCATGTAAACACACAATTTTCGCCAGGTAGAGCTCTGCTAACTTCTCTCCAGAGTAGGTGGTCTTGACGGGGATAAAATGAGCCATCTTGGTTGAGATGTCCACAATCACCCAAATGGGGTCAAAACCAGCTTTGGTCCTAGGCAGACTAGTTATGAAGTCCATCCCGACCTCTTCCCATTTCCACTCGGGTATGGGCAAGGGTACCAAAATATCTCCAGGTCTTTGGTGTACGGCCTTAACCTTCCGACAAGTATCATATTTGGCCACATACTCCGCAATTTCGCGCTTCATGCTAGGCCACCAGTACATTTCCTTAATGTCTTGATACATCTTAGTAGCTCCAAGGTGAATGGAATACAATGTTTCGTGGGCTTCTTTGAGGAGCACCTTCTTGAGCTCTAAGTTGTTCGGCACACAGAGCCTTTTGTCAAACCAAACAGTCCTTTGTTCATCTTCCGAAAACCTTAAAGATCTCCCTTTTCTCATGATGCTTTTGATCTCTTGAATGTCGGTATCTTTATTTTGGGCTGTCTTGATTTGATTCTGTAAGGTCAGTTGTACTTCCAGAGTTGCCAAAAGCCCTTCTTCAACTATCTCAAGTCTGAGCTTCTGAAATTCCTCATACAAAGTTGGTTGACTTTCTTGGACTATTAATGTGCTGCTATAGACTTTCCTGCTCAGAGTATCTGCTACCACGTTGGCTTTGCCGGGGTGATAATGAATTCTCATATTGTTGTCTTTGATTAGCTCTAGCCACCTTCTCTGCCTCACGTTCAAATCAGCTTGTGTAAAGATGTATTTTAAGCTCTTGTGATCTGTGTAGATTTCACAACGGTTTCCAATAAAATAGTGGCACCAAATCTTCAAAGCATGCACTACGGCAGCTAGCTCTAGGTCATGAGTAGGGTAATTTGCTTCATGAGATTTCAACTGTCGAGAGGCATAGGCTACCACTCTCCTTTCTTGCATCAAGACACAACCAAGACCTTGTCGTGATGCATCACAATAAACCTCAAAGTCCTTTCGGACATCTGGCAAAATCAGAACTAGGGCAGAGGTCAACCGTTTCTTGAGCTCTTGAAAAATTTGCTCACATTCAGAGGTCCACGAGAACTTCTTTTCTTTCTTCAATAATTGGGTGAGAGGTCTTGCTATACGAGATAACTCTTCAATGAACCTTCTGTAGTACCCTGCCATTTCAAGAAAGCTTCGAGTTTGGGGTACTGATTTAGGAGATTCCCAATTGAGCATGTCTTGGACCTTACTGGGGTTGACGGTGACTCCTTTTTTCGGACAAGACATGTCCTAAAAAGACCACTTCACTCAACTAGAACTCACACTTACTAAACCTAGCAAAGAGTTGGTGGGCTCTAAGCTTTTCCAAAACCAAATTGAGGTGCTTTGCATGCTCTTGTTCACTTTTGAAGTACATCAGGATGTCATCAATGAAGATAATGACAAACTTGTCAAGGTACTCCATGAACACTCGATTCATCAAGTTCATAAAATAGGTAGGGGCATTGGTCAGCCCAAAAGACATGACAGTGAACTCAAACAACACATATCTAGTTGAAAAAGTTGTCTTGGGGATGTCTTATTTGTGGATCTTGAGCTGATGGTACCCTGACCTAAAATCTATCTTTGAAAACACCCTACCTCCTTTCAATTGGTCAAACAGGTCATCAATCCTTGGTAGAGGATACTTGTTCTTGATGGTAACCTCATTTAGAGCACGGTAGCCCACACACATTCAAGTGTACCATTCTTCTTGGCAACAAAGATTACGGGAGCTCCCAAAGGTGTGGAGCTAGGTCTGATGAAACCTTTGCTCAACATGTCTTCAATCTGCTGCTTCAGCTCTACTTGGTCATCCACATGCAACCTATAAGGTCTCTTGGATAAGGGGAAGGTACCTGGGACAAGGTTAATGACAAACTCAAGATCTCTATCTGGCGACATCCCTAGGAGCTCGTTGGGAAACACATCTGGGAAGTCTTGGACCACTGGGACATCTTCCAAAGACACTACCTGAGCACTGCAAACTAGAACTTCATCAAGCTTCTCCGAGGAGGCTTCAAATTTCACTGTGACTCCACTGGGACTGGTCAAAGAGATGCTTCGGCCACTACAATCCAATATTGCATGGTGGTCTGCAAGCCAATCCATACCCAGGATTACATCTAGAGACTTGGTGTCCAGGAGAATGAGGTTGGCTAGAAATTCTACACCTTTTATGACTAACCTAACTTGTGGACAACCCTGGTTCGTGCTTAACTCCAAACTGGGGAATTAAACCAACAAGGTAGCTTTAAGAGTTTCAACTTCAAACTGGTGCTTGACATCAAAACTTCGAGAGATAAATGAATGAGAAGCCCCAGAATCAAACAAAACGGCAGCTAACACTGAATTTATTAGGAACATACCTAGCACAACGTCCGGGAAGGTCTGGGCTTCCTCCACTGCAACATGGTTTACACGATCTCTCCCATAAGGTTGGGAGGTCCTGACCTGAGGAGGTTCTGTGGTTGGCTGGGAGGTCCGGGCTGGGGGAGGTCCTGAAGAGGAGGTCCCCACGACTTGTCTTGTCCTCTGTGGGCACTGGCTAGCATAGTGCCCCACTTAATGGCACCTAAAACATGTGACTCCTGCTGTGGGGGAGGTCTTGGGTGGCTGGCTGCTGCTACTAATGTTGCGACGGTGGCCTTGGGCAGGTGGACGGGAGATCTTGGCAGGGATTCGGGAAGTGCTAAGAGGTACTTGGCGCTGGTGCTGGTGCTGCACAAAAGTTCTGGCATGATGAGGAGGTCCTTGTTGAGCACTGGAGGGTGGCATCTTTCTCTTGTACGTCTCGTAGAGCTCCTTGCGAGACTCCTCGATGAGCATCGCCTTGTTCACCATGTGCTAAAAATCAGGGTAGTCATTACCAACAACTTGGACTTTCAAGCTAGGGTGGAGACCTCGCTTGAAGTGCCTCTGCCGTGTATCATCAGTGGCAACATCTTCACGGGCATAACGGGACAGCTTTGTAAACTTGGTGAGATACTCACAGACATATTCCCTTGCTTGAGATCCCGAAATTTATTTTTTGTCATCTCAACCTTCCCATCAGGGAAATGGGTGTGGCGGAAAGCTCCCGAGAATTCAGCCCATATGATCCTCGGGGGGTCAATATGAGCAGCACAAAATGTGTCCCACCATTCTGTGGTAGCGCCTCCCAACTGATGTGAGGCAAACAAGACCTTCTCACGGTCCTCACAACGGGAAATTTCAAGCTTCTTCTCTGTTGACTGCAGCCAATCATCTGCGTCCAGAGGCTCAGGGGAGCTGGAGAAAGTGGCCGGGCGAGTCTTCATGAACTCAGACAACTTTGATTGAGGGTGAACAGGAGGTGGAGGAGGTGGCACAGCTGCTGCCTGGCTGTTTTGACTCATCATGGCTAGTAGAGCTGTGGTGGTCTGGCTTTGTTGGGCCATCATCTGGTTCATGTTTTGCATCATCGAACTCATCATCTCGGCTTGAGCTGCCATGAACTTCCCCAGCTCTTGATCTACCATGGCTGCTGGAGGAGGTGGTGGTGGAGGCAATGGCTCTGCTAGCTCATCTTGACTTGCTGAGTGACGGGTTTGAACCATCTGCACAGAACTCTCAAGCTTAATAGACAAGAAAGGAAGCATAATAGATAAGAGGGAATAGCACAAAGATGAGCTATAGCAGGGGAGAAAGATGGATCATCCAATTAGGGGTAAACTGGTTAAACCCAAAAGCAAAAAACCAGAAGGCTAGATAGAGGCAACAAAGCTCAAGCAAGAGGTCCTACTGACCCAACAAAACGACACCAAAACTGGAAGGGACCACTACCAAACTAACCTTAGCTAGTCGGCCCTACGGAGGTTACTAGGATAAGGGGATCAAGTTAAAGCTTTAAAACAAGGTCCCAGGGAAGGGAGAAAAGAAAATAATAGAGTAAGATGAGAAAAAAAGTTGAACAAGATTAGATCAGAACAGATCAAGATAAGGGAAGAACCACTAGACAAATTACAAGGTTGGTTTGATTTAAAAAATAACCTTTTGAGACTTAACTGAAACGAACTTTCTATCTATGGCCACGTCCTACAATTGAACCGGGCTCTGATACCACCTCCATCAAGACTCTCTCGGGGAGCACTGGGAAAGGCCTCCCAGGACCTCTTAGGGAGGTCCAACAGGACCACCCAGAGGTTCGGGGAGGTCCTCCAAGAACTACCTGAGAGGAGGTCTTCTAGGACCAGCCAGGAGGTCTTCCAGTTCCAAGTTAAACTTGAGCAAACCAATAAACCGAATGGTTCCTTTTTGGTTTTGAAATCTGTCAAGAACTCTAGGACAAACGGGACATTACAGTAAGTGCCCATCTTTGTTTGATTTCTTGCCAAACCAACCTCCTGTTGTTAAATTTCAGTGTGCAAAATTGCATAACGTTATTCTTCCATTAGTAACTATTATATGCTTACATGGATTTGTTGTTTACATGATGAAAGTTGATTTCTTTTATTTTGTTTCGACGAGGTCATTCATTGCCTTTGTTCCACTCTTATGTTTGTTGAGGCTTGCAGTGAGTTAGAATGTCGCGGTTGCTACAGGGCTCAGGGTCCTGATTTCATGTTTAGAGTGTTGATTTAGGCATTCATTTACGGGGCTTTTTGGTGTTGGGTGGTCCACTTGAGGGCATTGTGTAGGTACCTGGTCGTTTTACTCAGCTCTGGTGTAGTATTGTGTTGCTAAATTTATGTACCAAGGAGGAGAATCAGAAAAAGGCAAGGGAATCTATCAAGTATGCAATGCTCTTTTTGCTTTTTGTTGCATTTCTTACTTTGGTTCGGATTGTAAAAGCCTCGCTGGATGTATAAAGTTTCGAATGGTTAGTTTCCAAGTATTAGTATTTTCTTATGCACGTTGGATGTGAAAAGGCCTATATAATTTGGCCTTTTCGGCCAAAGTATATGTCAAACAAAATTAACTGAAGATTGTTTGTTTAAGTACTATTCTTTTGGCATACCCTTTTTAGTGCGAGATCACAACGTGAAAATTAAAAAAAATATATCTAGCCTCTGTTACAGTTCATCAAATTGAAAACCGATACAAAATGAGTTGTTATATGAATGTTGCTGCTTAGCATAAGAGAGCCAGATTTCCTTGCCTAACAACTATGGAACATTGTACTTTTTATACACCTGCTAGATAAAATTCCATGAAGATTCTCGACTCCATGAGGGTAGCTCGGATTATATCGTGCAATTGATTAACTTGTTTAAATGATTAGCACATTATCATTAGGATTAGGTGCTGATGCTACCACCGACACCATTTCTACCGCTCTAGGCGGATTAAAATGATTTTTTTTACCAATGCGGGTGGTATTGAATAGTTTTATGTCCCCATATTGTGTTGCTAACCCTAAAAAAGAGGATTTATGCCCATGTACTCTTACAACTGAGATTTTGTACTCTTAAAACTAAGATTTTAAGCCCACTGATTTCAAAAAAGAAGCATTAAGGTCCCTCTACTTCCAAAAGTAATACATAGGTCCCTGTAAAATATAGAGCACTTAGGTCCCTCCATTTGCTTTGGCATTTTATTTATTTATTTCAGATTTTGAGCTGAAGGTGGAAAAGCTAATTTGCAAGACAAATTTAATTGACAAATGAAAGTTATTTTTTATGCGGCAAACCATCTGCTACTCTAATGTCCTTCTATAATGATCAATTATTTATGTAAAAAAATGCAGCAAGGTATCTGTCACTGCTGCTTTCATGTCATCAATTAACCTGCATGATTAATATTATTTTGCAAAGCTTCATGGAAGATATATTCTACTCCTTATAATGTCCTACTCTTCAAGAAAATGTTATCATTTTTTTGTGTTGGTTCTCTTGAGTTATATTGTCTTAAGTCCTAATAGAGTATCTATTTGTGTAATGATTCCTAGGAAAATGTTTCTTCTGATAGCTGTCCAATGGATGGCTTAATGGGAGAGCAGTAGGGCCTCGGAGGCAGTGAAGCAGCTGCACTGACCCAGACATGGCGCGTGGGACACGGCTGCACAATACTCTAGCTCCAGTACAAGTGGTGTAGGGGCCAGGTGGGCGGCACCTCCGCATCTCTTCATGCTCAGGTCTCTCGCCTTCCTCTTAATCCACTACAAATCAAGCACATTATCTACTGGTCTTCCTTATTTTCATTACGATTTGTTTGCCTACGATTTTTTTTTTGCTTCACGAATTAATGTTGTGTGTACTCCTAGTTGTACAACAAAGGGAAGATGTTGGATAAGAGGATTGATTTGATAAATACAGTGCATTGATGCCTATCCAAAGTAATTATGTTGGACAGAAAAGGCGACTAGAGAGGGGTGATAGGAGCACCGTCTCTTTTTCACTTTGATCAGATTCAACAAGATTTTCACTCCAATAGTTATGAGAGCTATGAAGATCAATAAACAAGCATAGCGGAAGACTTGTATTAAATCCAATCAACTTCCTGAAGAAAACAGACCAAAAACACCAAAAACTCAAGACCGAAAGAATTGAGCGGTCGGACCTCACAGAGAGGGGCGGTCAGACCGCTAGCATGAAGAACAGGGAAGTCAGCCCGAACGCAAGATCGCAAATAGGTCTAACTTTTGATCTACAACTCCACACTGCATGAAATTTGAAACAAACCTTCTCTAGAATGTCAAGAACCTATTCTAGTCAAGGATCATTAGAATCATTTGCCAAAGTTCTGACCTTTTTCGGTTTGAGTGAAGGTTGCTTCAGAACCGAGTCAAAACCAAAATGTGATCCAAAAACTTACTCATCAGTAACAAATGATTAAAATGATCATAGATGTATTCCCACAAGTCACAACAAGCAAGATCCAGGCTAGAAACCAAAGGAAAACCAAAGGATAAAAAAGCCCTAAAATCACAAAAGAGAGAGCAAGAACAAGAAGAGACTCATCTTGAGAAATCTTGCTTGGATTGATTTCAGATTGATGTCGGTTTACAGCCACTCTATCCTGGAGGACAAAAGCTCAACACTTGAGCACATAGTCAATCTAACTTTCTAGAACCCTACCTCTCCACTTTCCTCTGTTCTCCCTAGAACCCAACTAGGGTTTCTCATACCAGTGTTGGAGGGTGCATAGCCAGCACCCTCCCCTATTTATAGTAGAGGCTAGCTTCTAAAAAAAGACATCTAAACAGGCACCCGTTAAGCCCACACACAACAGGTTTCACTTGCATCGACCTCTGCGTCGCTTGATGCAACCTGTCACACTAAACTGTTGCGCTGCTTGATGTGACCCATTGCACAGAACTGTCGTGCTGCTTGATATGACCCGTCACACCGAACTGTCACGCTCGGTCATCATTGTCCTTTTGCGCCAGGCTTGAGTCCAACTATCTCTCCCGGTATCCATGATCGTTCTGGACCTTGGTTCTCCTAACCAAGTCTCGATCTTCCTTACCGTTGACCATAGTTGACCACCAAGCCACCTGCACAAAAATAGATCAAAAAATCGATTTCAGGAATAAGTTATTTGCAACTTGACCAACGTTAGTCAAAACACACATCAGAGACACATGCATCACATATGTATCCACAACCACTGTCTATGACCAATATCCAAGACCACTGTCTACGACCAGTGCCAACGACCACTGTCTATGATCAGTGTCCGAGACCACTGTCTACGACCAGCGCCCACGACCACTGTCCGTGATGAACAGTACTCAAAAAATAGTGCTTGTAGCTGCAGTACTCGGAATGAATAGTACTCGAAGTTACAGTACTCGATAAATAGTACTCATGGATGCAGTACTCGAAGATATCGATCACTCGGCACTTATAGCTACAGTACTCATAGCTTCCAACCACTCGATATTCGTAGCTATAGTACTCGGAGCCTTCGACCACTCGGTACTTGTAGCTACAGTACTCGGAGCATTCGATCACCCGGTACTCGTAGCTACAGTACTCGAAGCAATGATGTACTATTGAATCATATAAGTGCTACAAAGTTTCGCAAAAATGAAAGTTTAACTCTTACAATTGGTATCAGAGCAGCGTTATAGCAGTACTCATGATTCACATTATGGTCAAATTGTTTCTTTGAATGATTTGTCACTTCTAGATGATTTATGACAGTCTCTTGCTGTTTGATTTCTTTTGACCTCTTAATATAAAGCTGTTGGATGGCAGTAGGGTTGATGCACCCATTATTTGTACATATAAGCGTAGCTATTTTATACATAAGGGTTTCATGACCTATTATCCGCATATGTGTACATGTCTGCCAGATAGCAGAAGAGTTCCATGACCTATTATATATATTACGGGGATCATATTTTGAGGCAACATCTTGTTATCGCAAGTTACATGCATGTCTAGTACCAGAATTTAATATTACAGTGGATGTGCACTTTGGTCTAATTATGTTATAATATTGTTGATTAAATATTTATTGAATGACAAAACTTGTTCGTCACCAAAGTGGCCTAGCTTATAATAGTTTAAATATTTAATTATGTATGTTTGTTTTGTGATACTATAATAAAATAACATTTTTGATCATAAATTATTATGTTAGAAGGTCACCCAAAGGTAGGCCACTACAAATAATTAAGTAGAATAAAAGGAAATGATGGCATGCTTGAGAGATATATTTATTTATCCAAAGACGACATCTCTATTATCTTGAGTGTGTTTAATCATCCATAAAATTACATACGAATCATTATTGAATAAATGACATGTTTCAGAATCATCCAAAGATGTTCTTAAATATACAATTAAAGTTTACTGTTCAAATCAATTTCTTCTTACTTATTAACAAATGAGCATATTTAATGTTTGCAGCCACTATTTGTACGCTCAGAGCAACAACTTTGTTAAGTTCAATGGGTTGAACTATACCGAATGGGTCGAACAAATCCAGTTCCAACTGGGTGTTATGAACTTGGACTTGGCAATTGTTATGGAGCAACAGCGTGCAACACTTACTGATAAAAGTACTTATGAAGAAAAATCTATGTATGAAGCTTGGGAAAGGTCTAATAGATTGAGCTTGAACTTAATGCGGATGATGATCGTTGAAAATGTCAAGCCATCAATGCCCAAGACTGAAAATGCAAATGAGTTTATGTTGAAGATCAAAGAGTACTCTCAATCGGACATCGCAGATAAGTCCATTGTAGGAAGCCTTATGAGTGAGCTCACGACCAAGAAGTTTAACTGGTCATATCCCATTCACGATCATGTAACTAGCATGGCTAACCTTGCAGCAAAGTTAAAATCAATGGGAATGGATGTGAGTGATTCTTTTGTAGTGCAGTTTATTATGAACTCACTTCCTCCTGAGTTTGGCCAATTCCAGGTGAACTATAACACCATTAAAGATAAGTGAAATCTTCAGGATATTAAGGCCATACTGTTTCAAGAGGAAGGAAGGTTAAAGAAAATGAACGAACACTCTGTTCATTTCATGGATCATAATGGAGCTAGCAGCAACAAGGGTAAACCATGGAAGGGTAAGAAGAATGATAGGGTGCCAACAAAGATCAAAGAAGGCCAAATTTGCAAGGACTTGAAGTGCCATTTATGCAAGAAGACTGGTCATTTCAAGAAAGATTATCTGAAAAGGAAATCTTGGTTCGAGAAGAAAGGTATGTATTATATTTCTGTATGTCACAAATCTAATATTATGAAAGTTTCAAATAATACATGGTGGTTAGATTCTGGCGCTACTACTCATGTTTCGCATATTACTCAGGGATTCCTTTCGATCCAACCCATAAGCAGAAATAAAAGATTCTTGCATATGGGGAGCAGAATGAAGGCACAAATTGAAGGAATTGGGACATATCGCTTAATCCTGGATACAGGCTACCACTTGGATTTAGAACAGTGTGCATATGTTCCTCAATGTACTAGAAATCTAGTTTCTATTAGTATATTGGATAAATTAGGTTTTAAGTTTGAGATTGGAAGTTGTGTGTTTTCTTTATGTAAGAATAAGTACTGTTATGGATCTGGTGCTTTAATAGAAGCCTTGTATCACTTTAATCTTGATATTATGTTTCCTGGATCTTTGTTTTTCTGTGGAACAAATTATAGGTAATAAACGTAGTATGCATAATGATCGTCCTGCTTTCTTATGGCATCAAAGACTTGGTCATATATCCAAGGAAAGAGTAATGAGGCTAGTTAAAAAATGAAATTTTGCCTAAATTGGATTTTGATGATTGGGATGTATGTGTGGATTGTACCAAAGGTAAACAAACCTCACATATATCGAAATATCTAGCCACAAGAAGCAGTGAACCTTTACAACTAATACACACTAATATATGTGGTCCTTTTGATATTCCATCATGGAGTGGAGAAAAGTATTTTATCACTTTTATTGATGACTTCTCACGATATTATTATATATACTTGTTGCATGAAAAAACTCAATCAACAAATATCTTAGAGATATTCATTACTGAGGTAGAGAGGCAACATGATAAAAAAGTTAAAGCAGTGAGATCCGATAGGGGTGGTGAATATTGCGGAAAATTTAATGAAAATGAACAGTGTCAAGGTCCGTTTGCAAAGTACCTTGAAAGTAAAGGCATTTGTGCGCAATACACAATGCCAGGTACACCTCAACAAAATGGTGTGGCTGAGAGACGAAATCGTACCATTATGGAAATGGTTAGGAGTATGCTAAGTTACAATTATGTACCTTTATCCTTGTGGATGCATTCATTAAAGACTGCAACATATTTACTTAACAGGGTTCCAAGTAAGTCAGCTCCTAAGACCCCTTATGAGCTGTGGATAGGAAAAAAACCAAGTTTAAGACATCTTCATGTTTGGGGTTGCCCAGTAGAAGTAAGGATATACAATCCACATGAAAAGAAGTTTGATGCGAGAAGCATTAGTGGTAATTTCATTGGCTATTCTGATAGGTTTAAAGGATACCAATTTTATTGTCCAAACCATAGTACGAGAATAGTAGAATCTGGTAATGCTCGGTTCATTGAAAATGGTCAATTTAGTGGGAGTGATAAACCACGAAATGTGGATATTAAAGAAATTTGGGAGGATCTTTTAGAAACTAGTATATCCCCTAATATTGTTCCATTTGAAGAACCGGCTAATAATATTCAACTTGAAAATAAAGAAGTTCAACAAGAAGAAACCACATTGCGTATGCCAACTCGATAAAAAAGATATGCCATTTCAGATGACTATGTGGTTTACTCAGTTGAACAAGAATGCGACTTGAGTATTACTAAAGATCCAATCTCATTTAAGCAAGCCATGAAATGTGATGATTCTGAAAAGTGGTTTAATGCAATGAAAGAAGAAATGAAATCGATGGATGACAATGGAGTTTGGGAATTGATCGAATTGCCTAAAAGAGCAAAACAAGTCGAGTTTAAATGGGTCTTTAAGACCAAGCACGACTCAAAAGGCAATATTGAAAGATTTAAATCTAGACTTGTCGCTAAAGGTTACACTAAAAAAGATGGCACTGACTATAAAGAAACCTTCTCTCCTGTTTCTAAGACGGATTCTCTAAGAATTATTTTAGCTATGGTGACACATTTTGATTTAGAGTTTCATCAAATGGATGTAAAGACTTTCTTTTTAAATGGTGATTTAGAGGAGGAAGTTTATATGGACCAACCGGAAGGTTTCATAACTCTGGAAAAAGATAATTTAGTGTGTAAGTTAAAAAAAATCGATATATGGGTTTAAACAAGCTTCCCGACAATAGTATATTAAGTTCAATAATACCATTACATCTTACGGTTTTGTAGAAAACACTGTTGATCGGTGTATATACATGAAGAACAGTGGGAGCAAGTTTATTATATTAGTATTATATGTCGATGATATTCTTCTTGCTGCTAATGATAAATCTTTGTTATATGATGTTAAGAAATATCTCTCTAAAAATGTTGAAATGAAAGATATAGGAGAGGCATCCTATGTGATTGGGATAGAAATATTCCATGACAGAAAGCAGGTTCTATTAGGATTATCTCAGCAAGGATATATTAATAAGGTTTTGGAGAGATTTAGAATGGACAAGTGCTCTGCATGATTGGTTCCAATTCGGAAAGGGAATAAATTTAGTGAATTACAGTGTCCCAAAAATGATATGGATCGAAAGGCGATGGAATCAATTCCATACACATCAGTTGTTGGGAGTCTAATGTATGCCTCAACATGCACTCGGCCGGATATCAGTTTTGCTATGGGAATGCTTGGCTGATATCAAAGTAATCCTGGTATGGATCATTGGAAGGCTGCAAAGAAAATTCTTCGGTATTTACAAGGCACCAAAGATTTCATGCTCACATACAGAAGATCAAATCATCTTGAAGTGTTAGTCTATTCTGATTCAGCCTACGCCGGATGTATTGACTCAAGAAGATCTACGTTTGGCTATATATTTATGTTAGCTGGAGGAGCAGTTTCATGGAAGTGTGTGAAGCAGTCTGTCATTGCTACTTCCACCATGGAGGCTGAATTTGTGGCATGCTTTGAGGCCACAATTCAAGCATTATGGTTGCGGAATTTTTTTTTCAAGATTCAACCTTATTAACACAATATTAAAGCCCCTGAAAATTTGTTGTGACAACTCCGCGGCTGTTTTCTTCTCAAAGAATGACAAGTATTCGAAGGGTGCAAAACACATTGATTTGAAGTTCTTGTCTGTCAAAGAAGAAGTGCAAAAACAAAGGGTGACAATTGAGCACATAGATACTGAATTAATGATAGCGGATCTGCTGACCAAATTTTTGCCGCCCAAGATTTTTAGTGGCCATGTCAATCAAATGGGCATCATAGATAAGTCCTTGTTAGCTTGATATATATATATATATATATATATATATATATATATATATATATATATATATATATATATATATATATATATATATATGTGTGTGTGTGTGTGTGTGTGTGTGTGTTTGCTGCTTATCCTGGCATTTTGAATTCAATAAAGATTGTATTTTGTGCTTCTATTATTCACATGATGGTGTATACATTATTGTTTAGTGAAATAATATAAAAGTATAGGATTATGGTTTCCTTAATTACAGATATATATTGATTTAAGTTATTTGTGATACATTGAAGAAATCTTGTCAATATAGGCTCGAGACTGCCATGATCCTCTCGATCTAAATTAATGAAAAGAATGGCTTGATAAATTTACTGTATAGTGCGCACTTAAATTTATTAGTAAATTATCAAACCATTACATAGGCCAAGTGGGAGATTGTAAGATCAATTTAATCTTTTATGGCCTGTGTAATGTTATTAGATTGATTCTAGTATTAAAAGTTTTAGTATGATGGTTACTAAAATTTAAGGATTGGAATCAAGGGTTTTTAACCCCTCTTCTCCCCCTTTGCTAAATAAATGTTAAATGTATGTGTGTGTTAATTACACGGTGTATGCATACATGAAATAGCTATCAACTATTAGCTGGTAGACAAGTTGCTTGCATGGAGCAGTACGTGTGGGCGGCTAACTGCTAGATAAATTACATGAATGCTTTAATGCTGGCAGCACCGTTTACACGCAAAGACACAAGCGAATAGCAGCGCGTTTGTTCGCAGCGAGTGGCCGACTATTCGCAGCAAGCGGCCGGCTCTTCGTATGCTATAAAAGCCATGTCACACATACATATAATGACGATGTCTCCGTCCACCAAGAGAAACGTAATAGCAGTAAGGTAGGGAGAAGAAGAAAGACATCATACAGATTCCGAAAACCGAGTAAGGTCAGTTTGTACATTTTAATAGAAGCAATGATGTATTGTTGAATCATATAAGTGCTGTAAAGTTCCACAAAAATGAAAACCATGCGCAACTTCTTATTTAGTGATAGCTTTTTGTAATGTTTTAAGGGTGTCTACGTAGCTTCTTGTCTTTTAAATGTCCTTTTTGTAACCGTTGGGTTTGTAGAACCGAACTTATGAAATAAATCTGGTGCTTCTAGCCCTTTCTGGGTTATTTTACTTTTTTTTTAATGTGAATTTCAGATACATACATGCCAACTAAAACATTTTTTTGTTATTTGATTATGTTACTACGTGCGAAGAAAATACTGTCGAATAGGAGGATTTAGAATTCCCTTGCAAGGCACCGACGCCGTCCTACTACTGTGATACACCGACGGAGTACTATGTTTGTCGCACATACGACGACGGCAGGAGGACAGGGGAACAGGAGAGTTAGGCAGATGTTTGTCGCACGTACGACGACGGCACGAGGACAGGGGAACAGGAGAGTTGGGTAGGCGGTGACTGATCGCTCGTGCCGAACTAACTCGTGCACGTTTCTCTACTAAACAGGCCAGTATGCATGCACATGCGTTCTGTCCCGACAGAGCGCTGGCTGGCTACAAGCCAGACTGCCTACTAGTGGACCTCCGCTGTCTGTCCAGAAATGCCATTCATGCCGAACTGATATATTGATATCGGCAATCGGAGGATAGGCTGACTGTGGCTGACCTGTATTGTTTGATGTTTAGTTGCTTTTCCTCTTCTATCGCTCGTGCATCCGCCATGTCACCGGGTGGTTTGCATCCTCGGGGTAATGTCGAGGAAGAACATTGAAAGGTGTTTGGTTTCAAAAGAACATTGAAAGGTATAGAGAGAACGGTGGAGCACCCTAGTGTAAATAATATTGTAGCGGTTCTAAAAAAAAGAAACAAAAATATTATAGCGAAAATACTGTATCGGACGCACCGTAACATTTTCTTTTAGAATCTAATTGTGTGGATTGATGCAAGGTCATACTATTATGCTCCTCTGCTATCTGCTACGAATCCTGTCATGAGTTACTAAGTATTATCACCGCCGTCCATTCTCATAATACACATGAGAATTTATAAATGTGATGTGACCAGACAATATATATCCAGATTCCGCTAAAAAAATACGATTGGGGTTAGATGAAGGCACAAACACCAGTGATTGCAATGGCTGATAACATTAGGTGGCAAATTAAAGGGGGTCGGTACGTACCTAAAGATAGTCCACGTGCACATTGCAAATTCATTATTCACAAATAGGCCGTGGTCTTTGCACCAAAAACAGACGTGCATGTGATGTGACGAGGATTCTTGATTAGTTTAAATTTTTTTTTTTTGTCGAAGTCGGACTTCTTATCGGAGGAAGCCCACTTAACATATGTTTATTATTTTACAGTTATGAACCTAGAACCAGTTTATAAAGAAAGTTTAATTCCCTTTATTACGATCAAATTGGTCGGCGACCAGTTTAGGTCATGGATGACTAGTTTTGAACAAACTCTAATCAACAAACTGGTCAGAAGACACCAATAGTTACTATCATGATTGATGAGAAGGCAGCTTTTGGCACATTTGTTAACTTACGACAGACGCGCCGATTCAAAACTCTCTTGGTGAACGTACATGAAGATTAGAGACCGCTTTAGCGGCATTAACTACCACCTCTTCAAATACTATAAAGGGGTAGCCCACGTTCTCCATAACATAGATAATTTTGATAGCATTTACTTATTTAGGCACGATTATTCTGTAACACTCTTTTTATATCCTTATACAAACACCTATTGTGTGAGTGTCCACAATAATATACAGTCTTCATTTGATAGTGTTCTTATAATACTTTTCCGAATAAATTCGATAGAAATCCTGTGTCCGATCAGTGACAGCATGCTTCGGTGTCAATATGCCAGACTTGCATGCATATGCATGAACCTTTAGGGATCGATCATGGAATGATGGATGAGGGTACAAAATTCAATTTGCATATGCAATGCATGCGACCTCCTTGCAGAATCTTTATCCATCTAGACATACGGAAGGCTAAAGTTTACTGAAGTCATAGTTGACCACTAGAAGCCCAATAAACTTCTAGAAAGCGTTGAAACTTTCCCTCCCTGTTCTACAAGTCATACTAACAGCAGCCCTCTTTTGCTTAAGGGTATGTACAACAGTTTATCTTTTAATATTATCTCTAAAGGCTCTAACTCATCTACAAACAACCTTAGAGATAACATATTCAACAATTTATCTATAAAATCATTCATTTTTAATATAATTTCTTTCATTACTCACCCACCATTTGCGATAGTTTGTGTGCTCAACTTGTCTCTTATATAAGAAATGATACATTATCTCTCTTCACATCCTCTCTCATCTAACTAGAATTTTGAGTGACATAACAGGTAAAAAACGACTGAGGTGACCACTATTGAAGATATCCTAGGTACAAGCACACCTTGCAAGCCAAACATAGTCATATATAGACTGATACTGCTAAAGCCATGCTTGACAGAATGACAGCCACCAGATAAGTCCATAACTGCTGAAAAACCTCGATTGATCTGCTGCAGCCAGCCGGCCGGTCGGAGTTTGTTGCATGGTTTGTTTGCTTGTTTGTTAATGTGTTTGTTTGGGCTGACAGCTACATATGTTATGACTTGTGAGGCACATGATATTATCATGTGTCTAAAGTTTGACCATTTTAATAGTATATTTTTCAGTGTCATTATCCAAGAATACCTTTCCTGTTCGTGGGCACGCCCTGGGAGTATTCCGGTAATGATTCCTGTACATGACGCATGGCTGTCTTTTTTTTAGCTCGGCAACGTGCAGCTCGCAGCCTTTATGCACGGCCCACGGGCTGTGTTGGTGAGATACTCCCTACGTTGCGAGAGATACAGAATAGGAAGTAACTACATCCGGGAGTAGAAAAAAGGTTTATATATATATATATATATATATGAGGTCTATTTGGCTGAGAATATACTGAATTACTAATTGTTGAGTATTATGATGCTTCCAGCAATTAAGTGCAAATGATCAGGCACATGGCCGATGGCACTGATCTTAAGTGTGTGGTACATAGTATTAACGTCTTAATTATCAATGGAGTGCTACACAGAGCATCATAGGTTCTATACCAAAACTTCACATCACAATTCCCTGTAATTCGTACGCAACTAATTGATGCTGTTTGTTTGTTTCCTTTGAGCATCTCTTCTGGTCAAGGAGAGTTCAAATCAAGCAACAAAAGTCCAGTTTCACTGCGGCCTAGAAATTAAAGTTTTCTACATCCTTTGTCCTGACTTCAGAATGGGAGGAGACGTGAAACCCGTGAGCTTTTGTTCAGCTTTGTAGAAAGAAAAGAAAAGAAAAGATTTAATCACCCCCTCCTCTGGTCCTCAAATATATGGAGATTCCTATTCCTTCTGAAATAGTATTTAACTTTCAGACCCAAAGGTGCAATTTTTAAGTAGTCAGGACAGTACCATCCATTAGCGGGGAGCTAGTGATAATTTCCAAATACCCTGGCAAGCTTGTCGTCTTCCCTACAAGACGACGATTAGTTGATCAGAGAGTAGGTCGCACATCTACTCATGTTACTAATCCTCCTTTTAAAAAGAACGTCTTTGCTTCGAGTTAAATAAACTAGTACAATTGCCTGAGAAAACTAGCTGGAGAGACTGCCATTGCTGACCCTGCATGACCAAGTAATGACAAGTTGACAACATACACTACAGATAAGATAATCCATTGATTAATGTAATCCACAGGAGATGATGTGGGCTCTCTGCCTCAATGTGATGGAGACCTACTACACATGCAACATTGGAAGGCAGGATAGACACTTCACGCCCTAGTTACTGTGAATTTTGCCAGGTTCAGGCCAGAACACATGTCGATTCTCTCACGTCCTTCCTGCCGGTATTCTTGTTTTGTTTTACCTACACCACCAGCAGCATGATTGGAGTAGAGACATTTGTTTGCGGGTGCAGCCAAAGCTTTCAATCTGTGACATATTTAGATGTGTGAACACGAAAGTCCATGATTTTACTTCAGAGGAAAACAGGAGCTTTCAGCAGTCGTCCTGGCACCTTCGGTTCTTTCATTGTCTCTTACTCTCTCCTGTATCATAGAATTCAGACATTCAGTGATATTGTTCTCCAGGCTAGCGTCTACTCTATGGAAAACCAATCAGTCTTCTCTTGCAAATCTACTTGTTTGCAAACTCCCAACTCTCTACCCAACACACAGCATGACAGCATGAGAAACTTCAGGATTCATGATATCCGTGCGATATTACAAAGAACAACTAGACATCACGAGATATCACATGGTAGCACAAGGGAACTTCAGTCCACCATAGCAGTGGGTAGCTTGTTAGCAAATATTCTCAACTGTCTACCCAACGCATAACAGTAGGTAGCTTCACTAAGGAAGAAGTTTTAGAGAAGTTCACAGGAACTCTAGCAGACTTTAGATTTGATACAGGCAAAAAAGCTTCTAAAACATGCTTTCAGTCTGATTCGTCAAGCTTTTTAATGGCATCCTCTATTGCAGGTACAGAATCACGAAATGCTTCCCACTGCTCAACTGTCAAACTTATCCCTGCATTTAAGCAGCATGTGAGCAAAAGAAATGAAGAAAAAAATCTATAACATAAAATAAATCAGCAGTAAAAAAAATCCATAATATTACATGCCTAGCAAACTTGTGGAAACAGAATGGGAATTATATGTAGTTCAACAGAAAATATAAAAATCTGAAGCCAACAAGCTATTCTCACCGTGAAAAATAAAAGGTATTGAGCAAAGCATAGTATAGTGGCTAATCCTGACATATCAACGTGTCTGGAACATGATGTCTCATGTGAAACAATCACCAGGATCTGCCTCCTCAGTAACTATCCACTAAGGGATGATAACTGACTGATGATTGCTCACTCTTTAATACCACATGATTAAGACTGAATGCTAAATATAATTCACCAACCATTTCCGACTATGGGCAATATAGGAAGAAACTCAAGGAGTAAAATGACAAAGGAAAACACTATCCACTGGTTTGCGAACCTAAGATCAGAGCGGAGCTTCATAAGGTGTGGAGATACTTTTTGAAGACCAGTTAGTATGCTGGGCTGAATTTAAATGTTCATTCCACCAAGCTAAATTTTAATAACTATATAAATAGAGTTGATTCAGAGCAGATAAACAAAACCTACTGTTACACAAGATTTAATCACATTGCAGCTATTCAAATATTCCACAAATTAGTTAGAACCTGACAGCAGCATTTTCTTGCTCAGCAACTATGTTCAGCTGGACTGTATGAAAAAAAACTACTGCAACAACTTCCAAAGTAGACTAAGGACTTCGACAATGCATGAAACCCAACTTAAGATCCAACTTAAGATAGATATCATAGTACTACTGATATGAATCATCTCATTGAGAATAACCCGGGGCAGAGGCTAACGAGCACCCCCATATCGGTGGACTATAACTCAGAAGTCATAACAAGGACCATACAATGAAATCAGCATATTGCAGCAGCAGCAGAAGAAGAAGAAGAAAAGAGACCCTCATCATAATCAAGCAGCGACAAATAAACAATTGCACGGTGCTATTAACATAGTTTCATTAACACAAGATCAAAGTCTATGGGATAACTAATAGCCACAGGTAAATGACAACAGGGAAGTCAGCTTCAAGACTTCAATCAAGAATGATATTAGCAAGTACCATAGAAATTACACGGGGAATTTGTCCACAATTAATGGTCACGTAAATTGGAAGAACACTCTTCCCGTTATTGGAATGTATAGCCAAATCCACACTCCCCCTATTATCATCCCTTTGGTTTTAAGCAAGCCCTAGTCCCTACTACAATATGGACTATAATATGTCATGGGCAAGGACTAGAGGGCCGATGCCCATTAAGTGGCGCACAAGGCAGGATTAGATTTGTTAGGATTGAGATAAGATTAGTTCCTTTAAATTAGAGATTGCTTTCTTAAGGGCCAAGTAAGTCATCCCTATAAAAGGGACAACATGTACCCATTATGAATCAAGCTATGAACAATGAAGAAGTATTCTCAAGTCCCCAATTCCTAGCTCTGGTCTCTTCCCTAGGATGGCCACTCTAGATCCGTTCCTCTCCCCCAATCGGTGCCCTCCTTCATTTAGCACATTTCTACCTCAGTCGTCGCCGTCCGACCTCCCTTGGACAGTGTTTATCCCTGTTATGAACTAAGATTTATGACATAATAAGTGAGAGCTTATAGATGTGCAAAATTAAACCAAAGTATGCTCTCCACCTCTTGCAGGCGTGATAAAAAAAAAAAAAAAAAAAGAACGGATGAACACAGGAAAATGACATCAGAGAATTTTCAGTTCTTACACAATCCGATGTTGCGGATTTCAGGCAACTGATACACTCTTTCCTGTAAGGGCTGGACAAAATCTAACCGAACTCACATTGCAGCAAGATTGCCATAACTAGTCAGTTCGTCAGAAACGTGATTACACTAAGGTTCGTTTGAGCTGAGCGCATCAAAAATTCAAATCTAGCATCCGAGCAGTAATCCAAAGTTTCAGCTCAAGAAAGAACGAAAGATAAGCATCACCTTTGGCTGTGGGTAGCTCCTTGCCGTCCTTGTAGTAGTACTCGCGGATTGACACCAGCGTCTTGCCCCGGAACTCTTGCAGTGTCACCCTCCTATTGGTCGACAACTGCAACCGCAAACACATCACACCGCAAAACCTAGCACCCGGGCCGATCAAACAAACGAATCCGAGCGTTTTTAGGCACGGAAGGAAGGAAGAACTCACGCGGCAGAGGATGAGGTCGCCCTCGTCGTCGTACTCCCTCTTCCCCCCACCTCCCTCCTTCTCTTCCTCTTCCTCTTCCTCTTCCTCTTCCTCTTCCTCTTCCTCTTCCTGTTTGCCCTTGTCGTCCCCGCCGGCGCCGCCCTGCTGCTGCTGCTGCTCGTCTTCCTGGGAGAGGGAGTGGAGGTAGTCCTCGACTACACGGTGGACGAAGAGCTTGCGGTCTTTCAGGGAGAGGTCGATACCGAGGCGGTCGGCGGCGGCGTTGCGAACCTTGTACTCCGAGACCGACTCCAAGTCGGAGCCCCGGAGGATCTCCAGCACCGTTGCCTCCACCTTCTTCTGCGTCTCCTCGTCCATGTCTATGCCCGGCCGCCGCCGCTGACTGACGGCGATGCTTCGGCTTCCTTCGCCCTCCGCCTCCTCCTCCTCTGTACAACTCTGCAGGCTGCACTACGCTGCGTCGATGGGGGAAGACGAGACTCCTAGGCTAAGGGCCAAGATATTGGGCCGTGAAGATGACACTACTAGGCTATTGGGTTGGGCCTGACGATATTGTCCTGGGCTGCACGTCTCGTCTCGTCGAGTCATAGTTTTTGTTTTTGTTTTTTTAGACGCGTCGACGTCGAGCAATAGTTGGACGTGTTGGAGACTTGGAGTAGTCTGCAGTTGGAGCTGCGCACGCGATCTGTTGACGTCTTCATAAATCCTGTGGTGCTACCGTTATTCATGGGTGGATCAGCAAGTTGGGAGCCTTAGGTTTAGGGTGTGTTTGGTTCGATGAATTATGGTATATATGTATGGGATTATCTTGAATATGTTTTCGTCCCTATGTATTGGTTGAGTGAACCGAACCAATTCATCTTGGATGGGGTCATACAGATTTTGAAAATATTCTCTAAATATGTTGTACCGAATAGTTAAAAAAAAAGGCGAACCACGCGGTACAGAGATGAACCCCCCCCCCCGTCTCACCTTGCGCCACTCGTCTGTTGTGCGCCCGCCACCGTCATCGGGCCCTCTAGCACCGCCCCGGCTTCCTTCTCCCTGTGCGCACCTCCACTACCCCTCTCCGCAACCGAAACGCCACAGACGTCCATGGCTCGGGCGTCCACATCGCACAATGCCGCATCCTCCTCCTCGCTATTCCAGCTACTCTGGTGAGCTCCTATCCTCTTGACCCGTGTCACGACGTGTTTCAGACCTCTCTCCATCATTTCCTTCAAATCAATTCCAGGATTACCCAACTGGAGCGCCGGTGCCCCACCTTCTTCCCCGTGTCCAGCCAAAACCGCCGCCTCGGCCGCCCCTCTTCACACGGTGTGTATCCTGTCAATTCCTTCCTATCGTAACATCTCTACACGTTCCTCTTCCTTCCCCCACCACCTACTCCGACTCTCCCTCTCCATGCATCGCCCCCACAGCGAGTCGCCTGCGATGCATCGGTCCCTCCCCGCCGCCATGGACAGCTTCGGCGGGTTTCTCGCTCCCCACTGGTGCTCTGCTCATGCACTCACCATCTTCCCAGTTGAGCCACCGGTTCACTTCGTTGTTGTCGACCCGCATGCTGCTGTCGCCGCGCATCGCGCCTCGGCCGCCTCCCCTACCCCCCACGTCCTCCTAGGAACCCATTTTGCTACCACCGCCACCTTCCTGGGCCACCGCTTGCCGGCGCCGCCCTTGCCACCGAGCCACCTCTACCTCTTCTGTTCCTTGCTCTGCTTTGTTCTCTCTGTGCTTTCTCTCTGTGTTCTCTCTCTTCATCTCTCAAACCAAACACCATCTTGAACCATCTGGTACGATCATATTTATGTAACTAAACAAAATCTTGAATTATCTCATCCCACTAACCAAACACATAAGTTGTACCATATCATCCAGATCATCTCATCCATCATGTATCATCATATTTCATTCACCCTGGTTCACCCAATCAAACACATATCCATATGATGAATAGTAGTTATGTCCAGTTGATAGGACATCGTGTATAACACCACGTAGCCACGCAGGCCATGTAACATGACTTTTTTAGTGACCCTAAAATTAAGCGTGCATGACTTTTCTTATGCTAGAACAGACATTTGTCTGCTTGTAAATTGAGGTTCGAATTGAAACTTAATTTTACTTGAAATTATGAGCATTCTTTTTTAGAGATAGAAGGTTTGACTTCTTGGTTCCATCTTCCATGTAGAAAGATGTGGCTACATTTCTCTTATTGGTTTCGTCTTCATTCCTATCTTTACTGTGCACGACCAATGAACTAACATCGATCACACATTCATGCTCAGTTTGTAGTTGTGCTTTACTTATGTTCAAAAGGAGGTTTTGAAAAGTTCATTACCCTATTTGGTAAATCGAACTAAAATTATATATAATTTGTTCTCTAATGGTTGTTGTCTTACATTTCATCTATTATGTTATGGAACACAATAATATATCTATTTTGCAACTTGATTATGGAAAAAAAAAAACTGCTAGCCAAACACCCATATATTAAAAAGCAAATCAATTAAACGAGATTATCAAATGTCATGACGAAGAAAACACCGATGTAGAAGAGATGAAACATTTCCGCCTAAATAATTAAGTTGTTGGGATACTAAACCTCTCAAGTGATTATTAGCTATTGTTGTGCTGAGAAATTGGAACTTTTCAATTGAAACGCAAATAAGTAAATCTTCTAACTAAGGCCTTATGTCAAAAACTTATAATAAGGCAATTCGACACTATAAGGGTTTTAAATGTTTTATCAACACTCGGTTGTGAATACCCTGTTTGGAACTACAAATTTGTAACGACCTTAGGGCATCCACAATGTGATGAAAAAGCAAGTCATAAGGCTCACATGGCAATCTTATGGTCGACCATAAGCATTGTGGCCAAAAAAACATAGTTGGCCATAACGTGAAGCTGGCCACAAGCTTAAGGCTCATCTCAAGGGATAAAAAAACATTGAATTTCTCTCCTCTCTCCAACTCACCGAGGTTGTAACATCCCAAAGTTATGTTACCAAAATAAAATAAATAAAAGTTATTGTTTTATTGGATTTATCTGAAATTTGAAAGAGTTTGATTGCATTATTTGAATTTCTGAAGTTTTAAAAGTCAAAATTTAAAATTTATTTGAAGTTATTGAAGTTTCAGTTGGTTTGATCTGAAAAATAAAATTTAATTAATTTCTAGAATTTTCTGATATTTTAAAAGCTTATTCCTAAACATGTTCAAGCCAAAATAAATTATTTTGCAAAATTAATAGCCAACTATAAGTTAGAACTATTTTATTTAAGTCCAAAATAAATAAGGGAATTTATGTGAATTTTCTCATAATTTTTTGATTTAATTTGCTATATTTTAAAGCCTATTTGAATTACTGGGATTAAATCAAATGGAAAACCAAAATAAAAACTCAAACAGCCTTTGGGCCGAAACCATTTCCGGCCCATCTCCCTTCCGCACCCGCACGGCCCAGCTGGCCCGGTTATCCCGCGTTTCCCCCTCACGCGCATCCGTTGGATGGCGATCGAATGGCCGCCGCCCGCCCGCTCTCCTTCCTTCTTTCCCTGCCGCCGACAGGTGGGACCGCCCGCTACAGCGCCTTCTTCCTCCTTCCTTTCTTCCTCGCGCAGAGCCGCTCCCAAGCCGCCATTAGCGCCCACCCGAGCTCCATTTCCGCCGTGTTTTCCTCCTCGTCCCCTCCCCGGAATTACGCGCATTGAATTCCCCGGATCACGCCGCCCTTCTCCCGGATGTTTCCCCCTCCCTCGCGCCCGTAATCACTGGAGCCGAAATCGCCGCCGTGACCTCCGCCACCGACCTCCTCCTCCCAGCCCCCTCCGCCCCTATAAAAGGGAGCACGAGGTGCCCCTTGAGTCCCTCAACTCGCTCACACCACCCACTCCTCCCCTATCACCCCCACCTCGCCGGAATTGGAGCTTGAAGATCTCCGGCCGAGTATCACTTCTTCCGATCCGGTACCGGCCCGCGCGCCGGCGCCGCCGCCGCCCGCGGCGCCGCCACCACCGCCTACGGTGCTCGTCTCGCCTCGCCAGCGCCACCGAGCTCGCGCCGCCACGAACCCGAACCGCGCCGCTAACCCGCCGCGTCGGCCATCCTTGCTGTTCGCGCCGCCGAGGTAAGCAAAAGGCTCCCGTGGTCTCTCTACCCTCTAGTGCCCTCGCCGGTCCTGCTGCGTGCCTCCGGTCGCCGGCGACCACCGGTCACCGTGCGTCGCCGCCGGCCTCGTCTTTGGCGTGGCAACCACTGGCGCCAGTCGGCGCCACGTCGCCTCCTCGCCACGTGTCCGCCACGCGGCACGACCACGTGGCCGGCCCGCGCACCGGTTCACCTCGGCTCGGTGGAATCGATCCACCGTGGAGCGTGTCTCATGACACGTGGGCCCACACGACGAATATATTTTAAATTCGAAAATCGCCATCGGCGTCGACTTGCGCAATAATTAGGATTTCCTTTAGAAAAATAATTCAAGAAATTCAATAAAATCTGATTTTAGGGTTTATTTAGATTTAGAACTTCCCGGGGTTCGTTCTCCCTCATACGAACTCCGATTTCGTCGATTCAAATTCCTAAATTCATATAAAATCAAGATCTAGCCATCTAAACCAAAATTATTTAATTTTGAGTTAATTTGATCAATAATTCCTTTAAACCCTAATTCATTATTCCATGTAAATTCAAACTTGGAAAATTTATATATTTTGATTCCCAGCTCCGATTTAGTCCATTCAAGTTTGTAAATTCATATAAAATTATTATCTAGCTAAATAAATCAAAATATTTCTATTTGGAATTAATTTGATCTGTATTTTTGAATTTATTTGAATTTGAGTTGAATTGGTCGTATTTTCCCGATTAGATTTCGACGACTTCGGAGAATCAGATTTCGACGCCGATTGAAGAGCAACATAAGAGGATTTATTTTGACTGTATGATCATCGTGATCGTACACTTGGACTACCTGAAGATAGTACTTGTGAGTACTAGGTGACCTGTTAAGAAAAACAACGTCACCTCAACACGGGCGTTCATAAGGTGATCATTAAGAAAAACAACGTCACCTCATCAAGCAAGGCAAGTTATACCCTTGATCATATTGATCCCACTATTTCAAATTATTTATATTATGTTTTAAATTATTACTTCATGCATATGTTAATACAATTATTTTAATTCCCTGTTTTAATTTCCTAGTTATTCCAATTTTCCTTGTATGGCCAATTTGAATATTGAACGTGAATACCTTGTTACCATTGGACAAAATAATACTAAAATAATCATATGCTTAGCCATGCTGATAGACCAAACCTGTTTATTTTGGGGAATTTCAGCCCGAAATCAATTGTTGTTTAGATGGTATCCATGACATCGGTATGTTATGGAAGTTTATGACTTTGAAAAAGGAAAAAAAGGAAAATTGTTTGGACTTGGGCATAATGGATGTTTGGTGGGTGCAAGTTTATGCACGGGCTCAATCGGGTATGGTTGAGGCCCATGGGTTTTGATGGAAAGTTGCACAAGTCAGTTAAGGACCGGTCTTCGGGTGTATGATGCTAAGCCATACCGTACCACCACATGTCCCTAGTATGGGTCGGGACCTGGCTGACTAATTTGCAAAGTTTCATTGCGGTCGACCCAACTGTTGCGGTGGGTTGTCTTTCATGACTATGTTCCCCCACCTGGCACAAGAGGGGGCTTCCGAAAGGTTGTAGCCAATGGAAGCGAAACCTTAGTGAGGGTAGACTGCGGTGGAATGGCGCTTTGTAAAGGCCTTAACACATGCTCTAGACTGCTTACCTAAGGTAGTGAGCGGTGGTATCGACGGATATCGAATAAACTAGAGAAGTCGTGTCTTGTGGGTAAAGCTGTACAACCTCTGCAAAGTGTAAAACTATTCGAATAGCTATGTCCACGGTCATGGACATGCTAGCAGAACTGCTCAAAGTTAGACTTTGGTTTTGTTTGAAAAAGACTTCTTCAAACTGGTTTATCCAAATGGGATTTGGACAAGAAACCATGTGATAGGAGGGTATCCTTCACCATTCATGTGTGAATGTTATCTGACTATAAATCTGAGAATTTACAAAATGATTTATAGTTATAAAATATCTGCTTTTGAACTTAGTCCAAGTATTTAAAGAAAATACTGCTTTATGCAAATCAACCATTAAGCCATCCTTTGTTACATCCATATATGCATGTCATTCTATTACTTGACGGGTGTAACTTGGGAGCACGGAAGTTGTACTCATACTTGCTTTATGCAAACAAAATTTCAGAGGAGAAGGACTTCGCTACCGATGTGGATCTCGACGACTAGGCCGCTACCCCAGTCGATTGCCTGTGGCAGATTAACTAGACCCTACTACATCTTCGTCTTCCGCTGTGTTTATTTTATTATGGGCCTGTAAGCCTCCTTTGTAATCAACTCTGTTGTTTATTAATAAAATTGTGATATGATTTTGTTACCATATTTGTTTACTGTGTGAACTAGCTACTGATCATGGGACTAGTTCGGAAATGCACAGAGGATCTGGGATATTAATCTCGGGTTCTGACAGAGGTCATTGGTGTTGTTGCTAATGGACAGGGGGGTACGGAACGGGCGAGTGCAGCAGGGAGGGGGCGGCGTCGATGGCGGCCACCACCGGATCTGGATGGGGAATGCGTCGTCAACGGTGGCCACCACCGGATCCGGACAGGAAATGCATCGTCGACGATGGCCGCCACCGGATGCGGTCATAGGAAGCTCAAGGATGATACACCACCATCGAATCCGGATGCCTAGAGCTCCGGGACAACGACCGGTGAGGCGATGCCAAGAGACATTGCTCCGTCGACCGCTGTCACACCACCGAGAGGTCGGATCTGGCTGTGAGGAGCTCAGTGGAGATGCTCCATCGCTGGATCCATTGGATCCGGACGAGGGAGATGCACCGCCACCACCTTGTTGCTTTGTCGCCGAAAGAGAAAGAAAGAGAAAGAGGGGAAGAGGAGGCACGATGCGCGGTGGAGAGGGTGGGCGGCATTGTGGTTGGAGAGTGTTGGACCCGGGAGTAACACCCCCAATCCTCTATGTATTCTACACTAGTCCCTAGAATAGTAGCTAGTATACACAGTAAACAAATATGGTAGTATCCATAATTCGCACAACAAAGGTTTATTAATAAATATCATAGTTTATTACAAGAAAGACTTATAAGCCAACAATAAAGAACACAACAGAAGACAAAGAAGAAGTAGCAGAGCCCAGCTAATTTGCCACAGACAATCGACTAGGGTAGCGGCCTAGTCGTCGAGATCATCAACAGTTGTGAAGTCCTTCTCATCTGAACAATATTGTATTAACCAAAGGTGAGTAAAAAATATACTCTGCAAGTTACACCCATAACAGAGTTAATGCATGCATTGATAGTATCAAAGGAAGGCTTATAGGGTTATTTGTGCAAAAGCAATATTTGATATTTTAAATACAATACTAAGTTCAAAAGCTCAAATTTTACAATATCTAAAAATTGAGTTTTAACTGAATTAATAAAGCTAGTGTGGGCAACAACCTAACACTAACTTAAACACAGGCACCAACCTGGGTTTTCAACCTACAATTTTCTCATGGACACCCATTTATGTCATAAAGTGTTTTATAAATCATTCTAAAAATAAAACCAAAGTCTAATCGTGAAAGGCTTTTCTCAGCATATCCATGACCGTGAACACAACTATTCGAATAGTTTGATACTCTACAGAGGTTGTACAGCTTTATCCATAAGAGATAATTGACTTATAATGTCCGTTTCACACACTTTTATTAGTTTACGACTAAGTGATTATCACAAGACCTTTACAGTGCGTCATCCCAAGGTAGTCATGCCCGCTAATGTTTCACTGCCGTAAGGTTTCATGTCAAACGGAAGCTCCATCTTGCGCCATATGGGGTAATAAAAAGTAGGTCATTCTGACACCCGCACATCAACATAGTACAACTAACAGTGGAGCTTTGCAAATTAATTAGCCCAGTCTGTCCCATACCAGACTTGTGGTAGTACAGAATGGCTTAACAATCCACAACTCGCAGACAGATCCTTAATTAACTAGACAACTTCCAAAACAACCCTTGAGCCTCAACCATTCATTGAATTGAGCCTGTGCATAAACCTACACCCACCAACTATCCATTTCGCCCAAGTCCAAACCTATTTTATTTTATTTTTCAAAGTCATTTATAAACTTCCATGGTACATCAATGCTATGGATACAATTTAAACCACATTTGATTTTTGGCTAAAAATTCCCAAATCAAATATTTCATGTCTAAGCATGGCTAAGTTTAATTTTTTCAAAATATTCTAGTTCATACTATTGTACCAATTAGATTTTATCTAAGGTGACAAGGTATGGATATTTTAATCTCAAAATTTGGCCATACAAATGTATTAAGATTAACTATAATTTCAAACAAGTATTTAAATTATATTGAATAGAAATAAGCATGCAATAATAATTCATAACAGAATTTAAATAATTTAAAATATTGATATTAAATATGATCAAAGATGTAACTTCCCTTTCTAAATTAATTGATGTTCTGAAACGACGTCAAAATCTAGTTCCCCAAAGTCGTCGAAATCTATACGCGAAAATAAGCCAAATTCAAACAAAATTCAAATAAACTCCTAATTAAATAATTTATTTTCTCATATATATATATATATGTGAATTTAGAAATTTGAATCACTTGAATCGGAGCTCGAATGAAGGAGAACAAGCTCTCGGAAGATTCAAATTTACATAAAATGATATAAATAGTTTTTCAGAATTTATAGGATTATTTTGCTAAAGGAAAATCAATTTATGGCATCACCATGATGTTAGCGAGGGGATTTAATTTTCCGATCAAATTATTTTTCTAAAGAAAAAGGAAATGAAGGATGGCCGAACGGGCGCGGCGGCGAGCGGTGAAGTTGTTGCGCACGTGCGCGCGAAAGAAGGGGGAGGAAAATGGCGATGATAAGGAGCTTTTACAAGTGTGGCAATGACGGATAGGTGCGTGCGTGGTGAGAGAAAGAAGAAAGAGGGGAGGAAGAAAGGGGTGATAGCTGGACCCGGTTGTAAGAGAGAGAGGGAGAGAGAGACGAGAGAGGCTGACGGGTGGGGCCGCATGGAAGAAAGAGGAGAGGGGGCGGATGGACTGGGCCAGCGGGAAGAAATGGGCTGGGGAATGGGTTTTGGCCCAAAGAGAATTTAGGGATTTAAATTGATTTTTGATTTTCAGAAAATAGCAAGAAATCAAAAGAGTTATTAGAAAATTGCAAATAGAGTTAAAAAATTATGGAAAATTTCACAGAAATTTCTTGGGTTATTTTGACTTAATAAAATTATTTCCAACTTAAAGTTGGTTTTTTTACACATAAATTATTTATAATTTTTGGAAAATAGGAAAAACCTTTTTAAAATCCAGGAAATTAATTAAAATTTTATTTTTAACCTTAAATCCAATAAAATCTTAGAAAACTCAATAAATTTTCTTTTTAACTTTAAAAACCATGAAATTCCAGAAAACCCAAGAAAACTTTTTAAATATTAGAAAATACAATAAAATAATAACTTTATTAATTTTATTTTGGTAACATAACTTTGGGATGTTACAAAGAGGGAGTGGCGGTAGAGTGGCGCTATAGTAGAGAGAGAGAGCGGCGCGAGGGAGGGGATCGAGCGGTTGAAGAAAGGGGCAACAAGATGGAAGGGATCGAGTTGACCTGTTTGGAAAAGTGGAGAGGGAGGGGCGACGATTGGTGACTTTTTTATTTTTGCTATATTTTATTGAAATGTAGGGCCTGGCTTAATACCTCCTCCTAACACTAAACATTGTAACAATTACAACAAGTCACATGGACCCTACCTTAATACCCTAGTGGGCATTAAGCATTGGAGATGCTCTTAGGGCAGCCATAATGTACTAAAAAAAAGCAGATCATAAGCAAAAAAAAGGTGGTCTTATGAATACGTTGATTCGGCTTAAGTCCATACGTTGCCATGGGTAAAGCCTCCTTTGGACTTTAAGGTGGGTCCCACTACCAAAAAAATGTGTTTTCTCTAACATCCCTAATTCCTTCGTGCGAGGCTGCTTCTTTCATCGTCTCCCCCCGCCGACTCCTCATGCACATCGTTCCCAAATCCCCATCTCCCTCGTCGATCCAATGCTGGGCCGCCCCTCGTCCTCCCTCCCCCTTCCCATCCCGTCGTCACAAGTAGGGATGGCAATGGGCCCCATTCCCTATTCCCCGATGGAGAATTCACCCATTAGGGAACGGGGATGAGGCTATTTCTTCCTCCACAGGGATGTTAATATGCAAATACAATTCCCTATCGGGTAAAGCGGGGATAGGGTCATTCCCCTACTCCTCATCCCCGCTACCCGCATGGCCCCCGATTAGACATGTAGGCAACTAGCCCACTACCGCACAACCTGATAAGGTGATAGCCAGATAATCTTATTTGTATTATTTACTTTCCAGATGCTAATTAATCAAAAAATATTATCATTTTAGCATTGCATGTGGATGTTCATACTCATTTTATAATATTATGGATCTTATTTTCTCTTCTTTCGGGATCCAACTTTCGGGTATGGGTCCTCGTGGGGCCCCGATAACCCGATCAGGATAGGGAACGGGGGGAGAATAGCACCCGAGGACGGGGATAGGGAATTTTCCGTCTCTCGGTGATGGGGATGTTCCACCACTCTCCGACGGGGAATGACCCCATTGCCATCCCTAGTTGCAAGTCATCACCACTGCCCTCCCGCACCGGCCGCCCCGACGACTTCTCATCTTGACAAGGCTTTTCCTCCCATCGACAACCACCGGATCCAGATCCGGCGACCTCGGCTTCCACCGGACCCCGCCATCAACGAGTAGATCCAGATCTGTAGGGCATCTCTCGATGCAGCTAGCGCCAAGAAGTGGTTGTTGGGGGAAGTGCGCCACCGACTCGGGGGTGGCCAGTGCTGTCGTTTGCTGCTGCTGCTTCGGGCAAGAGCATGGAGCCTGACGACGCACGTGCCGAAGGGCTTGGCCTCCAGGGCCCAGCGACTCCAACGAAGAAGAGGGCGATGTAGAGCTGCATGAGGGCGATGGGGATGGCGAAGCCGATGGCCCAAGTGACGTTGTTCTGGATGTAGATAAAAACGTTCATGGAGGAGACGACTGAGCGCAGCTGCACAACCGGATGGTGCGGACGCCCACGACCATGAGGACCCTCGGTACTTGTGGCTCATCGGCGAGTCCATCCCCTGGAACCCCTCTTATTCCTTTTTTTTTGTTGGGTCTGGTCTGTTGGTGAGTATGGACTGTGCTTTGCTTGGATGTGGTCTGTGCTTGCTTGGATGTCCTTAGAAAATAAGTTTGCTTGGATGTGCTTTGCACAAGTTTGCTTGGATCTGCTATGTGCTTAAAAAATAAGCAGAGAATAGCATGTATTTCTTAGCTTAAATAACATTACAGACATAATTAGTACGTAAGAACTAACATTGCACACATAGACAGTACATAGGAAAATTACAAACAAGTTAATTAAACATATTAAGGAATACAAGACCTCTTGACAAACTAATAGGTTCTAAGCTTGATGTGAAATAACTAAAATCTAAGCTTGCGGACCACCGAATCATTGCCACATGTGCTCTACCAAATCATCCCTGAGGTGTTGACGTGTCGCTCTCGATCACGAATAGCAGTGTGTTTGTTTCAAGCACCCTAGCAAATTCATGATTTGGGCCATGGTTAAATCTTGGTATTTGCGTAGAAGACCTCCCCTACTCATATGTGTAGTCATTGCGTATCCCGTAGGAGTCTTTATCATCCTCAACTATCATATTGTGCAAGATAATACAAGCGTACATAATATCAACAAGATGTTCCATTTGCCAAAGACGTGCTGGCTCACATATGATGGCCCAACGTTTTTGCAAAACTCCAAACGAACGTTCCACATCTTTTTGCGCTGCTTCTTGATGCTGTGCAAACAATCTAGCCTTCCTCAATTTGAGGTAGGGGAATTGTTTTGACAAATGTTGCCTACTTCGGATAAATGACATCTGCTAGATAATACCTCATACTATATTTTATCACATTCACAATAAATTGTACTGCTGGAGCTTTCCCTTGTAGTACTTATGTGAATAGCGGTGATTGGTTCAACACATTGATATCATTGTTTGAACCAACGACACCGAAAAAGGCATACCATATCCAAAGGTCTGCAGAGGCAACTGCTTCGAGCATGATAGTGGGTACTCCATGATCGCCACGTGTAGATTGCCCCTTCTATGTAACTGGACAATTTTGCCATTGCCAGTGCATGCAGTCCAAACTTCCTAACATTCCAGGGAATCCACGTGCTTCCCCTACTTGCATCAAATGTTGAATATCCTCGTTAGTAGGCCTTCGAAGGTACTGTTGTCCAAATATGTGTCTAACACCTTGAACAAAATTGATCATGCACTCTATAGTTGTGTTCTCTGCAACTCCAAAAGATTCATCCATATGGTCGGCTAGTGAACCATAGGTCAACATTTGGATGGCAGTCGTGCATTTCTACAGTGGTGATAGACCCACCTTGCCGAATGCATCTCTCCTTAGACGAAAATACGGAGACCAATTACCAAGGGCTTCAACGATGCACAAAAAGAGTTGCCTTCTCATATGAAACATTCTACGGAATTAATGCTCAGTGTACAGTGGATTGATGGAAAAATATTCAGCGAACAACTGATCATGGTCACCTTGATGGTCTCTTTCAATGTACCTCCTTGAGTAGCCCCTTCATTGATTAGAGTTACCAGTTAACCGTTCTTCAAGTTGAGCTTCGAGTTGAGCCTCAATCTTTTGTTGAATTGGGTCATTTATTTCCTCCTACATAAGGTCTTCAAGGTAATCACTAGTGATGGAATCATTTGAATGCTTGACTAGTCAGACATTTTTTGGATGAATGAGTCCCTATGCTGTGTTGTTGGGATGAATGAGTGTGATGTGTTGTTGGCTGAACTACATCCTCTATATATAGATGTTATTTTGCAATAGCTAGTTTCCAATAGCCATTTTGTAATAGCTAGTTTTCCAACAAGTTCTTTTATTTTCTTTTGTTTGCAACAACTAGCTGTAGCTAATTACATATTATTGTCATTTGTTTCTCATCCACTGCATTTTTTTTGTGGCAGGTCTCAGATATCACATGGATCTCTATATGCCATTCCCATAATACACATGGAGTCTTGCACACCTTTATTCTCGGGTAGCTACACAACTTTTTTTTCCAATGATGATTGTGTGACAGTGATGACATATCATTTTGAAATGAATTATTTAACATAATTATTTGGAGGACCGTATCTAAAAAGCATGCTGATTAGTATACATGCACTGAATTGTTAGCTAGAATTTCTGAAATGTTATACTAAAATATGTGCGAACTGGTGCATGAATTGATGTTGCCATTTAGTTATTGAAGCATGCAAATAGATAACACAAACAATACAACTTACTGCATTACATTTAGTAGGAAGAAACATAGATAGTTTAGTAAGCACGAGGATCTAAACATCATAGGCTGCATCCTAAGTAAATAGTTCCATCGATAACTGGTCTAGAACGTGTTCATGTCGATTTAGCGTTGCATCGTCATAATTTGAAGTATCTTTGTCCAACAAAGCTAAGTATATTTTCATCTTGTTCATCTTTGTCTTCTTCTTTGTTGCCTCTGCTGTTTTTCCAATACCGCTGCTCTCTTTGCAATAGCATCATTGTATATTTTCATGTTTTCATCACATGGCTATGGTGTGCATTTCTCTTTTCCTTTTCGCCTTCTTTTGTTGCCTTCTTCCCCTCAAGGCTCCTTACTTGGTTGATGTCGGCATCCTCTGTATTTTGGTTGCTTGATGATGTGTATGCTCCATATTTAGAAACCTTGGTTCTCTTGTTCTTCTCACGATTGTTAACTCTATGCTATTTAGGTTGGTCCTTCACTTCTCTCCACAAATACTCTAGGGTGAAAGGTTTTTCACTCGATTCTCCTTTGTACCACTCATGGGCTTTCTCCATGAGCATCTCATCAGATTGCCCACTGCAACAAGTGATTCTTGCTCAAGCATAAATTCCATTGAACTTTATAATAAGATTGTTAATAGTACCTTAGTGGGTTTTGCATTACTGGGCGAACCTTCTTCTTCTACCTGTAGGCATATTTTCGTTGAACTCTTCTGATACTTTCTTCCAATAATATTCTAGCTTCTTGTCATTCCCATCAATGGGATCAATAGAATTGTTCAACCAAAAACTGACAAGCCACAAGTCTTCCTCCTCGCTCTAATTGTTGCTTGTCCCTTTCCTCCCTTCATCTGGATTGCTATCACTTGACTCTTCGATGTGAACCATTTGTTCTTGCTATCTTCCCGAGCACAGAGTGGCTGACTCCGATCCGTGCTAAGACATGCTGTCGGCAGTTCCAAATGAAGGGGTGCCTTGTAGCGGGGTGATGATCTGTTGGCTGTAGCTCCAATCACCCAATTTCCTTGTTGTTGATCAACTTGAAAGATTGGAGGAATTGAATGCACCCAGTTTGCTTGTTGTTGAACACCATGAAAGCTTGGACCACCAAAAGATGAAAATTCTGCAAGGAATTAGGTGATGTAAAGTTTTGGGTAAACTGGGATTGGGGGAAATTTGTGGGAAAGTAAGGTGGTGGGATGTTTTGATTATATGGGATGTTCTCGGGATGTGGATTTGGGGAGCCTACATTCATGAAATTTGTGAAATTCTATTTGAGGGATCCATGTGATGAACTAGTGTTTCAAGAATATGATGAAATGGTGACTGAGCTCTTTGTGTTTTGTAGGGATGTTGGCTTCCTCGAGCTTGGAGGCTTTGTAGAGACGAAGTTTTGCTTGAGACTGGATGGCATGGAGGCAAGTAGTGCTGGAGTTTGATGGCATCGAGGCAAGGACTCCTGGGATGGCAATGGCTAATTTATTCTGGGTGCTTGGCAGTTGCAATTGTCACAGTCGAATGAATAGCTTAATTTATTGTATGGTGGCAGAGGACAGGAAAAGAAATTGTATTTTAATACTTGTAACCGGGTCGAAAGCTTGAGGCTGGCTTGTTCCGCCTAGCCTTAAGACACACTTGCCCCAATGTATATGGCATAGGCCCTAGCTTATGACTCCTTATCCAATAGGCATTGGAGATGCCCGAGTTGGTACTGTTTTATGTACTTCTTTTCTATACCAAATTCGGTCCGGCTCGCCCCCCACCCAGGCACCGAGACGCCGGCAGGGCGGGAGGGGGAAAACCACCCAATCCCAGCAGAACGGCCGGTGTCATCAAGATCCGCGCCAAACTGACTGAAATCTCACACATCCACCACGCGCACACGGTCGGCGCCTCGAATCGGCAGGTCAAGGTCAATCCTCCCCCCCCCGCGGTGCACCCGAATCGACAAACGGAAGCGGTGAAGAAGAAAGGGCCGCTACCTCGTCCGCTCACGCTGTGCTTCCTCGTCACGGAATCCCACAAAAACGCTTCCTTTTCCTACCAAACGTCTCCTCCCCTTGCCTTCTTCCCCCTTGGCGGCAGCGCGCCGCACACGCATCCGCGTCCGCGTGAGTCTCCTTTCCAATCCACCGCACCAGCGGAGGGGCCTATAGCTACCCTGCCGCCTCCCACGAGCCGATTCGCTTCGAATCTAGCCGGAACAGGGTGGTGCCGCGCACGGGGAGCGGCAGGAGGAGGAGGCGCCGGAGATGCACAAGAGCAAGGGGAAGCTGTCCGGCGTCCTGCACAAGGGCTTCAAACCCGACAAGTGGTCAGTCGCTCGGTCGCCGCCGGTTTCGAGATCGTTTTGGTTGCGTTTTCCCCCCACCCCGGTGGAGGTGAAGAAGGAAAAAAAATAATGTTTGTTTTCGTGATGCTGCAGCAAGACGGCGCTGCGGATGGCGGTGGCGCGGATCAAGCTGCTGCGGAACCGGAAGGAGGTGCAGGTGCGCCAGATGCGCCGCGAGGTCGCGCAGCTGCTCGACGCCAACCAGGACCAGACCGCGCGCATCAGGGTACGCCCGACTCCCCTCGCGGCGCTTCCATCGCCCCCACGGGTTCATTTCGTTGCATCCCACGGTTGTTTTGACTCCATGCGCTGGAATCAGCGCGTGATAGTACAGTCCACCCGATTGATGGTAGGATTGGATTGACCATAGAATTGGGTACTCCGGTCTCTTGGATGTGAAGGCAGAAACATTCTGGCTTTAAACGGAATACTCAGGAGTTGTTCGGTTGAAGTGTACTGTAGGCTATAATTTGAAAGGTAATAGAAATCGTCTTGCCGCTTTAGATAAGTGATGGTTATTGGTTACCAATTGTTGGATATGCTGACGCCTTACTACATTCCCAACTGGACTAGCTATAAAAGGCATGTTACATGTTGGATACACTATGGTCCTGTTTGGCATGACACTGCTTCAAGTTTTTACAGCTCCAACACCAGCTTCATTCTTGGATCCACTCCTATGAGAAGTTGGAGAGTCTGAGGGACTATATGCTTGTAATAACCACAATTGCAGCCTGGTTTTATCACCGATACCATTCAATCAGTGCGGTCACTGTCTGAGGATGCACGCTTGTGCTCGTGAACTCATGAGTATTGTCTTGCTCTGTTGAACTCTGATGTTCCATGGGAGCATTGTATTCTTATCTGATGGAGGTTTGTGACTTTGTCCCTCGGTCGATACAGGGCCAATATAGTTGGTTAATTGTGGTAGTTCCATATTCACATTTACACGGCTGTCATTGCAAATGTCTGTGCTCAAATATGTCTGGTTGTACACAAGCGTCTTGACATACTACTGTCCAGTCCTGGTAGGCAACTCTGTTGGGTTATAAGCCATAGAACATGACCAGTTCCTTGTGAGTTTGATGAAAATTGCACTCACAACAGTCCTAATGTGTCTTAATGGTACTTTGTCAACAAGAGGCCCATTTATTTTGTTTTTCTCTTCTTTTTTTCTTCCACAGGTTGAACATGTCATAAGGGAAGAGAAGTTCATGCAAGCATATGACTTAATTGAAGTATACTGTGAACTTATAGTGGCACGCTTATCCATTATTGATTCACAGAAGTAAGCCAAATTTTTCTTTCTTGTATTTATGCCTTTAGTTGATGATTCATATATTTAGCTGATGTCAGAAACTGCTTCATTGTCACAGAGATAACAAAAACACACTTTGTTAGTTGAAGGGCTATCACTTACATCTCATACTGGGATGATTTCTTTAGTTGATACAATAGGAGTTATTCTTTTATCCCATTATCAGCAAACCATGGGATGGTTTCTTAGATCATATGTTATGGTCGGGATACAATACCACCGGAGAGCTCTTCCGCGGAACACCAAGACGACGGCGAGCAGCTGTGCGCCAGAAGGAGCGTGAGGCGTGGCGTGTGCACCAACCGCCCCCCTAAGGGCCACGCATTCTATTCCTTGCCCATCAAGTTAGGACTTTAGGAAAGTTAAGATAAATTAGGAAGATTGTGTTAGTTTAAAGAAAGAGATTATCTTTAGTGGGTTTCCATCTTTAGTTTGTAATCCCTATATAACGGGAAGGAGATTATCAATAAAGGGCAAGCAAGAATTAACAGAAGTCCCTCTCCTTACTTCTCTTGCGCCCCGGCGCCTTGCCCTCCGCACAACGGCACCGCCTAGCCGGCGGCTGCTTGCCGTGCGCAGCGCGCCCCCACATCACATTCATACCGCTTGCGCCACCAAACCCTAGCCCACAGCATCATAGGAGTTACTTTTTCCATAGAGCGCATCATGATATAGCCTGGATTTTTCAAGCTTCTAAAAACTGCTCCTTCTTACCCAGATAGGGTCTTTTTTTTTTGGGTAATTTGGAAACTAAATCCACTATGGCGTTTTGGGAGCAACCAATCCTATTTGATAAAATAGTGGCCTCATATCTTCTTTCCAGTTCTACCCCCCTGGTTTAGCTCATAGTAGGTTTGATAAACTCAATTCTACTGTATCTAAACAAGCCCATGCATGCGGTTGGATTCAAATCCTTATATTTGTATTTCTTAAAAGGAACTGACCAAAATTCATCCAGTTCCGACAGTCTAGTACGACTTAACTAATCAAAATATGTGTATCTTTGTTTCTCAAGCCAAGTGCTACAATTGACATAAAAATTTGGTTACTTGGGGAATAGTTGCATGAGCTGTTAACATGTTCATTATCAGGCAATATGTGAGAATAGCAGAGTGCTTCTGTGTTTTCTTAAACCAAAACTACAGACCCCCTACTGTTTCCCGTCAAAAACAAAACAAAACAAAACTACAGAGATCAATTGGCTATAGTTACTAATCGTCCAGATGGTAGTTTCAAATTGTGTCTTAGTTGTTTAGAACTCCTGCAGTTTTCAGTTGGGGAAACTGGGAAAGAATCGAAGAACATCCGTTGGAATATGAAACATGAAGGCCATTTAGATAGTAAACAAATTAGGATTAATGTTGGTTGATTAGAAGGACATTTATTTTGGCCTTCCTAAGATATTTTTATTGGGCTTATGGTTTGTTCTGTTCTCGTGGAACAAATCTATTTTCTTCGTTTTGAAAATATTTCCGTACTTATGTGTTTTTTACCTGAAATTTAGGACTTGCCCTATTGATCTGAAGGAGGCAATAGCCAGTGTTATATTTGCATCAATGAGATGTTCAGATGTCACAGAACTAGCGGATGTTCGGAAGCATTTCACAAACAAGTATGGGAAAGAGTTTGCTGCAGCAGCTCTTGAAGTGCGACCTGACAGTGGTGTAAACCGTCTGGTAATTTTTTTGTGCTTTTGGAAGTTTTAAATTTGATGGAGGATATTCCTTTTTTTTCTCTTTTGGCTGCTAAATGAGTGTGTGTTACTGCTTGTAGTCTTATACTTTTCAATACAATTATTTTGGATACAGGTAATCGAGAAGCTGTCAGCAGGAGCACCTGATGTACAGACCAAAACCAAAACTTTGAGCTCAATTGCGGAGGAGCACAACATCAAATGGGAACCCAAAGCATTTGAGGAGAAACTGCAGAAGCAAAATGAAGATCTGCTGGTAAACTACCTGACTTAAAACTGTCTTTTTGTCCTGATTGAGTATTATGGCTCTAACCTGATTGATTATTTCATGGTTTAGTATGGATCTGCAGTATATTCTGGAGGAAACATTCCAACCACAGGATCATCTGCTTCTAGCATGTCAACTCCACAGCCTCCTGCACCTTCGTATACATCTGTGGAATCGGCCATTTCTCATGTGCCTACAGCTCCTTCTTGTTCATCTGCTGAGATTTCTGCAAATAGAACTCCATATGGCACTGCCAATTCTAATGTTTTCTCACAAGAAAACAGAAGGGGTTCTGATGCTTCAGTTCCTCCTAGCTCCCAACATGGTGCAACTACTTATTCTTCAGCACATAATCCTGGTTCTAACAATTTCTCTCATGAAAATGCTGGAGGTTCAAGTGTTTCTAGACCTTACTCCCAATATGGTGCAACAATTCCAGGTACAGATGAAGGTTATATTATTTGAATACCAGCACTTTTTAATGCTTTCTTGTTCATTTTCTGATTTAGTAGTTTAATTTTTCTTTGCAGACACAATGTCTAGGAGTGAAGAGATCAATCAGCAGCCTAGGGAAAGAAAATCTTCAGCGAGTGGTTCCAATTGGAATGTGGAATTCAAGGACGCAACATCTGCAGCACAGGCAGCAGCAGAGTCTGCAGAGATGGCAAGCATTGCTGCTAGAGCTGCTGCCCAACTTGCTAGTCGTGGAAACTTTTCTGCAGAGCAAAATACTGGAGCTTATGAATCAGCTGCACACAGCCATGAAACTACACCCAGGAAGCAACAAGCTGAACATTTAATGAAGGATGATAAGAGGAGTTTTAATGAGCAGAGTTCAGGTGTTTGGGATCCAAGGGTGATCTCAAGTAATGCAAGAAAAGATGTGGAAAGAGCAGAAACAAACCGTGTGGGTAGTCAGAATATATTAACTCCTTACTCCTCAGCTCAATTCCATTCTTATGGTCCTGAAAGTCATTCTGATATTTATGCCATGCCAACTGAACCACCTCGTGCTCATTCACCTGAGCCTCCATATTTCGATGATTCATCGGAGAAAGAAAACAACATTGGAAGACCTGAAGATCATCCGTTTGATTTGCCTGGTGAAGGGTTGCCAGACGCTGGACTTGGTGGGCGCAACATCAAGGGCATGGAAAGCAGGCAAGCTAGCTTTGGTCAAGAGAACGCAAACACCTACTACAGCAACTTCAGTTCTTTCCACGGTGGCAGCAGTACTGTTTGGGCCAGCCAGAACGATAAAACTGGAGCTGATTCTTCAGCTGTTGTTTTTGATCAATATGAATCTGATGTTGAAGAAGATAACTTATTGTATCCTTTCTCTTCAAAGCATACTGAGGAGCTACCCACTGTCCAAGATCAGAAGGGATTCTCAACTGCAGATTGGAGTCAACAACATAGAAGTGAATCTCCAGTTAATCATAGCACTTCAACACTATTTTCAAGAACAGAAACACAGCCACCGTATAATTTAGAAGCAAACAGAAAGGATATTCCCTCACCTCATTCTTATGATAACGCGGCACCTACTTTTGATTCAGATGGTGTTAGTTCTGATGAGGAAATAACCACAGCCTTGCCTGTAGAGTCTTTAAGGTCTCATTCAAGAGGATCTGGCTTTTCTGAGAACAAAGAAGTTAATAGAATTTCTGGAAAGCTTGTCCCTGATGATAATGAAAGCATTGAAGATTATGAATCTAGGTCCAGCAAGAAATACCAGAATTTACCTGGTTTTAATGCATTCTATAAGGAGCAACACGGTGATGTTTCACCTAGATCGGATTATTCAGGTGCACTGGGAAACTTGGGTCGTGTACAAAGCAGAGATTATGATCTTTCAGAAGAAGAAACCGAGCTACATAAATTGAAAGGCGCATCCTCAGAGATAACAGGAGTAAATGAGAATCAGCCGTTGTCTTTTGGCATGCAAACTTCGGCAACATCTGACGGCAATGATGAAGGTGATCTTGGCCTGAACTTTGGAAGGTTAACTCCTGGACTAAGAAATAAACTCCGGCAACCTCCACCATACACTAAGAATTCCACAGATAACATGATGCCAAATCAGTCCTTACATAAGGCTGCTGCCAGCAATGAAGAATCAGTGCTTTCCAAAGAGAGTGATACTTCATTTGAACATATGAAAAATACTCCAAAAAGTTCACGCACAACCCAAAGTTCTTTTGGTGCCAATTACAATAGTGAACTTTACGACAGGAATCAAAGTGTGGGTGCACGTGGGGAAGCAAGATCAACCATGACAAGGAATTATTTTGAGTCAGGTGATACAAGGAAGTTATCTGAACGATCTGGTAATGCTCCAAGTACTTCGACAAATAAGATTTCTGTAGGTGCAAATTCCAGTCAAGAGCTGCATAATGAAAAAACAGGTATGGGAGCCCGCAGGGAAACTAAACCAAGAAATGCCAGAAGTTACTTTGATTCAGATGACAGTGAGGAGGAATCGGAGCAACGACAGACTATTCAGACAAAGTGGTCTAGAGAGCAGTTACAATCGCGCAGGACACGGAAGGTAAGTTCAGATACAAGGAAAGATGGCCGCGTCCGAACTGGAGCGCAATACGCTGACGAAACTGAAACCATGCCAAAGGAAACAAAAACCCCTGCTGAAGCATTCTCTAACTCAAGTACTGAACAAAGGAGAGAGTTACCTGCTTACTCCAGGGTTCCAGTACAGCGATCTTCACCAAAACCTGTGCGCATCGAACCTCCCTCACCTAGAGGGAAGTCACAAGAAGCTGAACTGAATAGAAGTTCTGTTCCAGAAAATGAAGAAAACACAGAAAAATCAGCAGGAACTCCGAAAGAAAGCACCCCCAAAACTGCCCCCGCACATGTACACCCCAAGCTTCCAACAGACTATGATTCGTTCGCTGCACATTTTATGTCACTTCGAACCAATCGCCGCTAGGTTTACACATACATACCACATGGAGTTTCATACGAGTAAGTCATATTTACAGTAGACCATGATACTTTCTAGAACTTGAGTTGAGATACGTACAGTATAGCTACACAAAATATATGGTGAGTCTCATCGTGCGATGGTATTTTTTCGAGCTTATTATTATTTTGTTCACTTTTGGCCTTAGATATCCAACATCTTTGATTGGTGATTTTTTTCATTTTAATGTTGTAGTAAGCACATTATGCGCTCAGATGTACAGAACTAGAACTCGGTACATATTTGGTACGTTCTAGCTATGCATGAATTCTGAGAGATTTTTTCCTGCTTTATCCGGCCTACTCTGTTGTTGATTCATGTAACCCTGAGTAAAAGGGTGGTTTCGAGATGGATTTAACTTGACAAGTTTTCCTTAGGCATGATTGTTTTAATTCAATTTTGCCTTGGACATTTGCTTTCAGAAGAGCTTCGAGATTGCCAACCAATAAAATATTAAGCCGCGGATAGCTATTCGATGGCTGTCCCTCGTAACAAATTGTGGCTGTGGGCGTGTTTTGACCTATACGTTGTATCGAAGTGCGGGCGGCCTCAAATGTGGTAATTTTTTGCTAGAAAATATGTATATGACAAGTGGGGCATGTGTTTAAAAATGTGGAATTGAACTACTTCAAAATGCAATCTACTACCAAAATAAACCGGTTTTGAGACTGAACAAAAACCAAAATCAGGTCAAGACTGTTTTTTCGGTGAATAAGTATCCACAACCCTGATCCCACTGTTGACCGGATTCGGATCCTCTTCTGTTACTATAAAGAACACAGTGTGAACATTGTTTTGAGTCTGGTTGAACAGTACTCGGTAGTACACACTGTAGAGACAACACACCCTTAATGAAGCATAAATATTGTAGTGCTTTTACCACTTCAATCTAGACAGTGTATTTTGGATCGTACAGTGGAGCAAATATCCTAATGCATATCGATATGCTTATTTGCATTAGTATGTGTTAATGCAGAGGATCCCTTGCCCTCGAGAGTCGAGACCCTTCTGTCCACTACCAGTCACCAGACAACTAGATTATAAGGTCAGTGTCTGTTGGCATTTGGTGCTGATCATGAAACCTCTTGTTGTACATCGGCCGCTTACGAAAGTTTGGTTGTGTGAGCACTTTATCTAAACAAAGGTTCATTAGAGGCAACCGACCATGAGGCTCATTAGTGTAGTTTAGTTTCATATGGTTTATTCTATCATGAAGGCACCTCACCCTCTTATATAAGGAGAGTATGAGCTGTATATTGTACACACAAGCCTACGGATAAAAGATCAATGAAGTTGAGAGAAAGCCTGTGACTATAACTTGTGTCTCTTGTTCTATTTTAATATTTTTTGTGAGTTGAGTGATTGATCATCAGCAATGGACCCCAAATATACAACATTGTGCATTTTGTTATCTTTTTCACACGGAAAAAAACGAAAGAAAGAAAAGTGCAATCAGGCCATAGATCACGCAGGACGCCCACAAGGCCGAAACACGAAAAGGCCCACTCCAATCCAGCCCATAATGCAGCCAGCCGAACCTAGGGTTTATGAGCGCCGCAACACTATAAAAGGGAGCGTCCACACCCGGAACGAAGCAGATCGGCGGCGCGTCCCTCTAATCTCCGGTGAGAAGAAACCTTCACTATCCCTCTAATCTTCGCGTAACATGAATTGATCTATATCAGCCTAGGTTGTACTCCCTATGAATTCGTCTGTTTTGACTGGAAAGTGATTGATTTGCTCCCACTCCATTTGTGCTTTGAGGCGCTAGTGATTTTGTTTGGTGGGTCAAATCTGTGATGTTCGTAGTTATGTTTGCATCACCCGTGCGATACGTGTGGAATCGTTTGTTGCGTGTCGTCGTTATATGTGTTGCCTGTGTTGGAATTTAGGGCACTGATTTGTTTGTTCAGTTCAAAATATGTTCGTTTGCTCCACTAAATCTAATCCTGTAGTACTTCTGGGTTTAGTCAACTTGCAAAGAATATGGTCTGTGTTGCCATCGTTGTTATACTAGATCTCTCGGCTTTAGTGAGATGCTTGGAAGTTTGTAATTTGTTCTTTTTTAGCTATATTGCTCCTCTTTTTCTGCTGGGTTTCATAGTGGGTGGTTGAATTCGTGCTTTAGGTTCGGATAAATGGCGACAGTTCCCGATTCACTGGTCTGGGAGATCGTGAAGAAGAACAACTCCTTCCTGGTCAAGCAGTTTGGCAACGGCAATGCCAAGGTTCAATTCAGCAAGGAGCCCAACAACCTCTACAATGTTCATTCATACAAGCACTCTGGTCAGTAGTTGTTGGCTTGTTGCCCAGCCCATTTGGTTTTGTTTCTGATGCTATATGCATGCCTCTTGTGGCACTGACCGACTGGTTGTGGGGTTGGTGTGATTGTTTCAGGCCTGGCAAACAAGAAGACCGTGACAGTGCAGCCGGCGGGTGGTAAGGAGATGGCGGTGGTCCTCTCGACAACCAAGACAAAGAAGCAGAACAAGCCTGCCAGCCTCTACCACAAGTCTGTCATGCGCAAGGAGTTCCGCAAGATGGCCAAGGCTGTCAAGAACCAGGTATTAGCACCTGCACATCCTTATGGTGGTTAAATTAATGTCTTTAGTTCTTTTTTGATTTTGATGTCCGGTAGTAGATGATCTGATTTGGAACTTAAAATGCCCTGAATGATAGAGGATTCTGTAAATAGCAATGGTTGAACTGTTACAAAGTTGCTGTGATGAGCCATAACATGTGAGAAGATCTATTCATTTGTTTGGGTCATCAATGAAATACACTTGTTACGCTTGGCTTCTGAGCTCAAACACACAGTTTGTTTTTGCATTATCATCATGGTCCTCTCTGGCTATGTTGTTGAGTCTGCAATGTGTTTCTGCAACCTTGAGCGCTTTAGTTCTGAGCTTATGCATTTATTTTTTGTGTACTAATCTGGTCAACACCATTGTTTAGCGAAAATTGAATCAATTTTTGAAGCTGTATAGCGGTATGTGAAAATCGTTTTTTGGAGAACATCTGCTGTTTGTTTTTCTGCTCTCTGATATAATTGCTGTGATGAGCCTTAACATGTAAGAAGATTTATTCAGTAAAGATTGGATCTTCGATGCAATATACTTGTTACGCTTGGCTTCTGAGCTACCCTTCAATATTCTTTTGTTCTATTTCTTAAGTGACTTGCTGTAATGACCAGAAATATCCTATTTCTTGCTTTGACCAGTTACTGTTTGTTTTGTATGGGTGAATTTTTTTTCTGTTACCTTAGTTTTTCGCAGACCAAGTTGGTGCCATTAATCTAATGGTTTTGCTTGTTCCTTCAACAGGTCAGTGACAACTACTACAGGCCTGATCTGACCAAGCCAGCTCTTGCAAGGCTGAGCGCAGTGTACCGCAGCCTCCAGGTTGCCAAGTCTGGTGTCAAGAAGAACACCAGGCAGGCGAACTAAAACATATGGTCAATGAGCTTGTTTTGTGGATGGGTGTTGGTGGTTATGTTTCCAGCTTTTAAGATTTGTTCTTGAGAGTGTGGGGCTGGAAGTATGATGGATGATGTGCTGCTCACAAGACTGCTACAAATTTTCGTAGTAGGTTCCATGTTTGTACCCATGACATCTTGCTAAACCTCTTAAAAGCATTTCCATAATTATTGGCTGTTATCTTTGCGCTTCTAGAGAAATGTCTTGTCGTCCATGGTGTGGTGGTTTTGACATGTACTTCGACGAAATGCTAGTTTTGCTGAATCCTGTGTGTGGAAAGTACTACTCTGCCACTTGAATTTGTCTTTTGATTATGCGATGGATATTCCTTTTTACTGTGGATCATGCTATACGGTTTCGACTTTCGACCATAGGATTTGTCCGAGGAATTTCCTTGGCACCTCACCTTAGACTTCGATTTTGTTTTTTTATGTTTATATTTCGTTCTCCGCGTTTTAGACCATAGGATTTGTTCGATTTTTTTAATATTTATATGTCGTTCTGTTGCCTGTTGGGAGTCTGGAAGAAAAGCTACACTTACATGCTCTGGAATTAAACATTTCAGAACACATTTATAATCAAAACCCAAAGTCAAATTTAGACTATTCTACTATTTTGCCCGTGTGTTAGCCTTTGCGTGCACCGGAAATTGCGAAATTGATCTGCGCAGCCCACAAAATAGATGGCTTGGACGCGAAACCTTGGAGCTTCTTCGAAGGAACCATGGAGCCAGACACTTTCAGTCTTCACCAGCCGTGCGGGACACCAACTTCTCTACCCCTCGCCGGTATAAAACCGAACCCCACCGATGATTCACCGAAAAAACCGATACCGATACTCTTGACACATGTCGGTCGGCAAGAAGGCGGCCGAGGCATCGGCCGCGGACGCGGACGCCGGCGCCGGCCTGCCGAAGCCGTCGTCCCGCTGCGTGCGGTTCGACCGCCTCTTGTCCGGGCTGGGCGCCGGCACGCTCGTAGACATCGAGCCCGACAAGATCAAGGGCGAGATCCGGCGATGGGCCAAGGCGGTCGCCGCGTTGGTGCGGCAGCTGAGCTTCGGCGCCTGGCCGGAGAGGAGCGACGACTCGTCGGAGCACCAGAACGCAGGCGATGACGGATCACCTAGCTGAACAGCTGATGGTAACTTCACATTCATCAACCCAAGGCAACACCGATATGATTGGCAACCGTCTCCGAGCAACGGCCAACAATATACTCAGACGGTATACACAATTCATTGATTACATTCATTCAAGCGATGAGCGACGCAGGCTGTTGTATGTGCTCCGAATCTCTCCATTCTGCCAAACATAGTAAAATTGAGCTGCAAAGATCACTGCTGTGAATAACAATAAGCAGCAGCTCGCATGTTTCTTTTTCCCTGTAAACTGATGGTTGTATTACAAATACTTTGCTCACACGTTCATCTATTTATCCTTGTGCTGAGTTAGATTTACTTTGTTAGTGAACCATGGTGCTGTTGTACACCTCAAAATAACACACACCACATACATGTTGCAGTGGCAAGAAAAACATCTTGCATCCATATAATTATGGGCAACATGCCCTATTCATACTCCTATAAATTATGTAGCGACATCTACATTTACCAATTGGAACAGTTGGGAACAGCCGGATGTTACACCTCTACAATTTCTACACTCACTGCACGAGACAAATCTCCGCTCTATCCTAATCTACAAAACTAGCTTTGCCTTCTAAAGCTGTACCTGATGTTCCTCACTCCCATTTTGTCTCCAATTTTGATATGCTCCTCAAGAGTTGTTTGGAGCAGACATTCTGTGCCTGAGCTACATATCGCACACGATTTGCTTTCACCCATGCTGGCTCCTAATTGAACAAAAAAGGCAAGAAACAACATCGTAGGTGCTTCAGAAAACAATAAATATGCACAGAAGAAACAGAACAGGCTAGAGAATCACCTCAGGCACAAAGTGTGAGAAACCAAACTTGATTAAGAGGAGAGCATGCTCCATTATGAGGATCGCCGCGAGTCCTGGCTCAATCCTCCATTTTCCCTCCTCATCGTACAGGCACACAAGAAGCAAGCAGTTGGTGCAGATTGCCATCACAACCAAGAACTGAAAAAAAATCTCAGAATGAACATCGAGACATGCTTGCATAGCTACGAGTAGAATATAACAATCAACCATTAATAAACCTGGAATATGTTCAACCACGCCCCAATCGTAGCTGCAGCACGGGGAACAGGTCTTTTCAACATGACTAACAACTTTAACGCATCTGCTCTTATTTCAGTCACATTGTTCTGTCACGAAAATAGTAAAAAAACAAACTTAACACATACATAATAGCAAAAGCACATGGGCGCGCACGCACACAAAGCACTGTTGTGATAGAGACCACATACCAGAGCAGCAAAGCAGAATATCAATGGAAACGCACAAGCAAACATCATGATCATCCCAAATTGAAGAGTTAGCTCAAGAAAATCTGTAATGGATTCAACACTGTAAGCACAAAGGCCATTATTTTTTTAGAATACAACGCCATTGTTAGATCAGAAAAGGTGGTATGGACGAACCACATGACTACCAGAAAAACTGAACAGGGTGCCTATTGATTGTTATTACCATCAAATAAACCATCTTCGAGTTCTTCTCCAATGCTCGCTGTGTAAGAGGGTTTTAAATATTCTTTCTCCACTCTCGTTGATAATCGAACTGACTTCCCTGCTGGCGATTCTTTCTCATGTTTTTTCTTGCTACAAGATGGGAGAGATTTCTTATATCCCTCTGTTGATTTGAAAAAAGAAGAATAGTAGCACAATGGGTTTTGCTGCAAAACTTACTGAACAGCTCTGTACTTTTTGTAGCTGTACTTGAGGTAAGGAATGGAATTCTCGATTAGATTTTCCAATACCTGGAAATTGACATATATCATCAGAGGGTGACTGTAATATTATCATATCCAATAATGAAACAGTTACATAGCCGACATGCCTGGGACACAATCAGACGCTGAATTAGGACTTGCCGGAGTGTCAAAATGTCGCGATACAGAGAAGCATGATAAAACAGCCCAATATATGATTGCATGAAGTAAAGACCGAAGACCTGCAATTGCAAAAAAGAGTAAGAAGGCTATCTAAAGCATGAACCATCCTCGCTATATCATAGTGTTTACCTTGTAAACTAAACTATCAGCACTAGACTCTTCTCCATGGTTGTTTTCATACTTTATTAGAATGACAGACACCTTGCCACCTATCCTTGTGTAATACTGGATTGCAACAAGATATACTGCAGTTAATACATACCTGCATGATATAACCATCAATAAGTATCATATACCTCATATTTTACTCACAGACAGAAACGACAAAAGTAAAGCAAAGGAAATTGGTATAAAATACTCAGGAAGAAAAGCTAGCTAGCAAGTCAGTTCCACATTGCTATGAAGCTGAACCACGACCGATGCATACTTACCTTAACGCCTCAGTTTCTGTAATCTCATATAAATGAGCATAGGCCAACTCAAATGGCAGCTGAAGACAAATGATAGCCAACACAATGATAGCATTGTTTCTAATTCTGAGGAGGACACCAAACCACTCATTTCTTTGTAATCTTCTTTTCTCAGCGGGCACATCGCCAAATTTCTTTTCCTCAACATCCTCAACAGCCAGAGAATGGCTTAAGGAGTTCAGTTCATTGCCCAAAGTTTTGTATTCGGAAAATGAATAATTAATACCCCATCTGTTGAAGGCATCATAGAAGGAAGAAAATGGTAGTGAGTGAGAACTTAATTAACTTGGAAGTATATAGATTGAACAAAAATTGCATGCTGTACCTAGCAAGAAGTGCTGAATTCTTCCGTTTCCAAAATTGCAAAAAGAAGACAGCCCAAGAAATTACAAAGATAAAGAAAGCAGGAAGAACCAACCACTGCAATGGCCTGAATTTAAAGCTCAGAAAGGAACATTTAGAGCACTTAGTTGACAACATTAGTTATATTTCAGCTATATTTTCTAAAAGAGCCAAAGTAAAATGCATACCCAAAATCTATAAGCTGAGTTGCCAGGCCAAATACAGCTGGAAAGAACAACCAACGCGTATACATTCCTAGGAAAGCAAAGTATGTTGCAATCTGCAATGGCAAAATGGAGATTTTATGGACTAAAGAAAAGCACCCAGTAATTGACTTGCTTCAGATAGACTGGTCCATAAATTAAATATGGTAGGTGTAACATATGTTGTTACACTGTTCTACCTTTGTTCCGAAGTATGCGTAAATTTCATCAATAGGTTGCCATGTGAAGTCAAGCCAGTTCAGTGCCCAATTTCTCAGGAGCTGCTTCCTTTTAACTTCATCTGCAACCATAATGTTAGTTGGCTAACACTAAGAATTTCACAAATATTAGTATATTTACTATTTAGATTAGTTTACCATGCAAAGGAAAGACTAGCTTTACAACTCCCTCATCTTCCAGCCTGCTTAATAGTGACTCATTCTGATTCCAGTGGAACTCTTTATCATCAAATTTGAGAGTTATTTGAGAGTTGGTCTTGTTCACCTGCATGGCCCAATACCAACTTACTATCACATAAGGATATCCGAATTAAATAAGGATGCCCCCTCTATATGCTTTATTATGCACTCATCATGCCAAAAAAGGGTAAAAAAACAAAAAGTTGACTGAATAGCCAGAGTAATAAGCAGAAAAAATACTCAACTACTTTCCACTATAGCTTATATCTCAAATGTGCATATATTGCTGTTTAATTGATAGGTATTCTGATGAAGTATGCATTGGTTACTATTTATCAATCTGGAAGATTATCAAATATCCAGCGCAAAAGCCAGACAGGAGATGCATACCATTTTACTTAACCAGGACACACTGATACCAACAATGAAGGCTGAAGCAAAGTTCGTTAAGAAAAATTGCCACTTTGTCCGTGGTAGTTTAATGTAGCAATTAGCATTGATCTCCAAACAAGCAGGTCACAGAAGCAAAAGTATGTAATGTAGGAGTGACAGAAGTAACAATAATTATAAGGGATAACTACAATGTAACAGAATTGGCAATTAATATAGCTGCAATGTATTGCAATTGGGAACAGAAGCAGCTATACTGGAAGACAATGGTGCACTTACAATGCCGTATATCAAGTGGCGGAAGCAGGTAAACCGCTCTCGCCAGCTAAACAGGGACCCATCGGGCTGCCTCACGAACGCTGCGACCTGGTCCCATTCAAACTGAAGCTCCATTCCTGAACCGCAGAACAACAGCACATGAACACATCAGCGAATCACCCAGCCCAACAGACGCCACATTTCAAATAATCCTAAGTAGAGTAGTTCAGTTACCGATATAAGTTAGCTTCTTCATCTGCATCTCAGCAGCGGCTCTCCCCAGAGTCCCCATGGGCGCAGACAGCTAAATTCGAACAGCAAATCGACAAGCATTAGGAATAAGTCGAAGAGTAAGAAGCACGCGCCATAGATATCAGAGCACTGAGCACAGCAAATCACAGGGCTTTCTCTCCGAATCGCCTCCACAGTTCAAACTAGGGTACCATGGGAAACCGAATTCAGAAACACAGCAGCACCGGCGCAGCCGCAAGGCACGGACCTTGATGAACTCGGCGGGGACACCGCGGATGCGCTCGACGAGCAGCCCGGCGCCCTCGAGCTCGCGCACCAGCCGCGCCACGCAGTCCTCTCCCTCGCCGCCTCCGGTCGACGCGGCGCGGGAGAGCTTGGGCACGACGATTCCCACCTCGAACGCCGTGGCCTCCTCCACACCCCCTTCTCCTCCTCCCATCTCCACGGATCAGACACGGGCGAGGCGGGGAATCGCGGTGGATACAAGGAGGCGGATCCGCATAGGGGGAAAGGGGAATGCGGGAAGCGAAGAATAATAAAACAAAAAAAGGAAAGGGGAACAAAAGAAGTTGTCTTTGGGAATGGCGGACACGAGAAACGGAGGAAGGGGGGAGGACGACGCGGGGTAACGGATTATTAGGACCGGCTTTGCGTCGAATTCGATTTAAGATTTGATTAGTTAGATGATTAATTAATGTCGCAGTGCTTGTGGGCGTAATTAAGTGGCGATTTGAACAGAGGAAAACTATGGGAAGGCGTGCGATGAGAGAGGAGCAGCAGGAGGAGACGAGGCGAGGCGAGGAATGGGAGGACGTGATTTTGAAAGCCGTGGCCGTGGCCGTGCGTGGGCCCAGGAAGAGTGGGTTTGCATATTCTGTGCGCGCTTAGGGTGCGTTTGGTATATGTAATATCATATTCCTGGTAATCTAATATTCCTCTCAATCTGATTACTGGGAAACACATTACTAGTAATATAAGATTTTAACGTTTGATTGATTTGAAAGAAACTACATATTAGTCTTTATCATAGTTTCAATCTATAAATTTTGAATTTTACAATTTAAAATTCCAACATTTTGAATTTCATTTTTTATGATTCAAAAGTTCAAATTTTGGATTTTGAAAATTTAAAATTTAAATTTTGAGTTTTGGAGTTTAAATTCTCAGTATTTGAAATTCTAAAACTCAAAATTGAAACTTTCAAAATTCGGATTTATAAAATTTAATTCTCGAAATTTGAATATCTAAAATCTAGAATTAAAAATTTGAAAGAAAAAAAATAGATTTTTGAAACCCAACCTTGATATTTTGAATTTTAAAATTTAAATTGTCTGAATTTAATATTCCAAAATTTAGGATTCAATTTTTTGATATTTTGGTTTTGAAATTCATATTTTCAAAAAAATAATTTTTAAATTCCATAAGCTAGATATTCAAATATTAAAATAAATCACAATTTGGATTTTGAATTCTGAAAATTCAAAATTCGACTATGATGAATCAAAAGCATATGATAAAAACACAATAACAAGATTTCTTTCACTTGGTAATCTAAGATAGACACCCTTTTCAACGGGAAACAGATTCCTGGAATTGATAACAATCTATTTCCCAAGAGAATCTTGGATTCCTGACTCATATTCCTGGATGTTTTACCAAACAAGGTAATTTCATAGGATTACTAAAGGATTCTCAGTAATCCTCGAAGATTCCGCCAACCAAACGAACCCTTAGTGTATGGCAAGTGAGTCCCACGTAACCAAAGGTCCACACGACATGCGAGCAACGAAGCGTAGGCAGCGTGTGCGCGGGGTGGCAGGCGAAGGCGAGCCAGCCAGCCAGCCAGGGCGGAGGTTTCGACAGAGCGGGGATTAACGGGGGTGATGTGCGGCTGACAGTTGGCCGTGGGGGGCGGCCAAGGGTTGTCATCACGTGCTTCTTCTTCTTTCGGCTTTGTCCCGTCTCCGCGAGGCGCGACGTTCCAATCTGGTGGTGACAACTTTCGGTTTTGTGTGTGGCCTTGGTTTCGATCGCCATCGTGCTGCCCCGGGGAAGATCGCTGTCCGTGTTAGCCGGTATGAATGCCTTTGACATGAGATGCTCTCCCTCCGTTGCTGTGCCCATCTTTTCGTGAAGCAGTCGCTGCCGTATAGCGCTGGACAGCAACATCTTGCAGCGTCGTCGATCCGTCTTCACCGGATTACATCCTCGGTAAAGTGGTTTGCTCTTATCAGATGGACCACTTGTGTGTGGTTCGATTGAAACCGAGTGATTATCATCTCATACGATCGATGGGTTAGTTTTATCCAATACATATGTTGATGTTTTAATATCGAATTTATGAGATAAATGCTGAGAGGTTTTTGATTGAGACTATATAAGAGAAGACATAAGAAGTTTTAGATAGGTTTATGTCTTCTCTTAAGAGAATAATAATCATACTCTTATGTTTTTGTATTGACTGTGTTTACAACAAGAAGTAAGTCACCGAAAACTAAAGCTAATTACTTATATCTCTTGTCCTCTCTCCCATTGTCTACCGACATTATCCTTTATATAGTTTCTGAGGGGGTGGTAGTTGTCCCGTGCCAAGAGGCGCCTCGACAATTGGTTTATTGGGCACGTTTGATGGCAGTTATTGTCAAAGAGACTTTCTCCCCACATTCGTCTTACGGTTATACCAGAGACAGAGGATTATGTGCAGTTATATCAGAGGATAACGACATATGTTTAACTAAATGAGCGCAGTGAATAGAATCTCTAGTCGATTGAGTCCATACTTCTATGGATTCTATCGACATAGGGTGGTCGTGGTTGACATGATTGTAGAAAGTCTTTCGACTATAATGTGATTGTAGTAAACTTTACGATCATAAGGTGGTCGTAGAAAACCTTAAGACTACATGGTGGCTATAGAATAGCTTACAACTATATGGTGGTTGTAGAAGAGTTTACGACCACTAAGTAATTGTAATCTTCGCTTATCATTAATGATAAGGGGTACCTCTGATGGTGGTATAAAGACATTATCATCTATAATAAATATTACATATAAATAATTTAACTAATCGAAGATTATTAGATCTCGTCAGTACACTATCCTTACACAGGGACAACAGCATCTTGCAGCGTCGTCGATCCATCTTCACCGGATTACATCCTCGGTAAAGTGGTTTGCTCTTATCAGATGGACTACTTGTGTGTGGTTCGACTGAAACCGAGTGATTATCATCTCTTACAATCGATGGATTAGTTTTATTCGATATGTCCGTGTCGATGTTTTAATATCGAACTTATGAGATGAATGCTTAGAGCTTTTTGATTGAGACTATGCAAGAGGAGACATAGAAAGTTTTAGATAAGTTTAGGTCTTCTCCTAAGAAAATAATAACCATACTCACGTGTTCTTGTATTGATTGTGTTTACAACAAGAAGCAAGTCACCGAAAACTAAAGCTAATTACTTCTGTCTCTTGTCCTCTCCCACTGTCCACCGACGTTATCCCTTATATAGCTTCTGAGGGGGTGAGAGTTGTCTTGTGCCAGGAGGTGCCTCAACAGTTGGTTAATTGCGCACGTTTGATGAAAATTATTGTCAGCGAGACTTTCTCCCCACATTCGCCTTGCGGTTATACCAGAGACAGAAGATTATGTGTAGTTATGTCAGAGGATAACGACATATGTTTAACTACTGCGTATAAATGAGCGCATTGAATAAAGTCCCTAGTCGATTGAGCCTATACGTCTGTGGATTTTATCGATCATAGGGTGGTTGTGGTTGACATGACGTAGAAAGTCTTTCGACTATAGAGCGATCGTAGTAAACCTTACGATTATAAGGTGGTCGTAGAAGACCTTACGACTACATGATGGCCATAGAATAGCTTACGACTATATAGTGATCGTAGAAGAATTTACGATCACTAAGTAATTGTAATTTTCCTTATCATTAATGATAAGGGGTACCTCTAATGGTGGTATAAAAATATTATCATCTATAATAAACATTACATATAAATAATTTTATTAATCGAGAATTATTAGATCCTCGTCAGTACACTATCCTTACACAGGGAAGGAGCTGAGCCTCAAGCAGCTGGAGCATTAGCGCGAGGCCTAAAATCAAAAGCCTATGAAAAATCTCTTGAATAATCTTCAAAATACGAGTTTGGTCCAAGATAGCTAGTCCAGCCCGAGGCTTGGACCGTGTTCGCCCCTGTTCTTACCTCCTCTTAAAAATACATCATACTCTTTACCGAGCGTGGAAGAATATAGTTTTTACATGCGGGTCATCTTTTTTTTTTCGGGATGTAAATTACCATCCATATACTGTGTTCACTATTTATTTATGAGCAAATTTCGTAAAACCATGCTTTGTTTGATAAAACTACTATAAAACCACGCTTTTAAAAATCTATTTCACATAACCATACTTATTTTTGCATAACGCCTAAAACTATATTTTTAAGTAAAGTCGTTATATGCAACGGGCCTAACATTCTGGTCCCACTCGTCAGGCTAACAAGGCTATCCTATTTCGTGCCACTTTCTGTGCACTTCATCCCATTTCATGCCACTTCTACGCGCCTAGCCGCCCGGATCTCTCCTTGCATGCGCCTCTCAAACTCGGTTGATGGCTTCCAAGAGGAGCCCACGTCCTTAGGTCAGCTCCACCATAACATGCAGTCATGCACCGTGGCAACAACCTCTACGCTAGCAAACAGAAAACGAGATGACCTTGTTAGTAGAAGAGTGGGCATGGTATGTCAAACCCATTGCATATGACGACATTGTATAAAAGTGCGGATTTGTGAAATGTTACGTAAGTGTGATTTTGAAAACCGGTGCTTAAAAGTTTAGTTTTGAGATAATTTTATCAAAAGTGATGTGATTTTGTGAAATTTACTGTTTATTTATTTATAGCACCACTCGAATGCCTTCTTGTCTGAGCATTCGTCTGCTGCGTTCCTGACCCGGCCCCGTGGACGAAGGACCGGTACGCCATGCCCCCCAGCTCCTGGACCGCGTCGCAGAGCGTCTCCGGCCGCAGCGCCGCGACGTGCAGGCCGACGGCGTCGAGGTGCCAACCGCTCCTCCCGCTGAACCCGACCACCGCACCCCCCTCCATCAGGTACTCGAACGGCGTCCCCTCGCCCAAAGCCCCGAACGGCCCGTGCACTGTCCCTCGGCTGGTCCTGAACGTCAGCGACCGGATCACCGACGCGCCGCCGAGCGCCGCCGGCAAGCACCAGCCGCTGACGCCGATCAAGAACTCGTACGGGAAGTCCAGCTTGATCTGCAGGCGATGATCAGTTAGGAAGATGGCAGGCATGCGTGCGTGCACGCCCGTGTGTACTAGCTACTGCGAGACTGGTGAGCTACACGCTTTGTGTGCACGTACCTTTTCAGTTTGGCTGACTCTGGTTCCACCGCCGTGCTTCTCGCCGAGGACTGGCCGGCCGTTCTTGTCGTACTCCACCCTCAACGACTCAACGAACCGCCCGTACGTGACGGTGATGCTCCGGACGCCACGGTGCGCGCCGTCGTCCCACGGGCTCCCGCCGGGGCCTCCCCACGGGCCGACCTTGATGACCTTGCTCGAGGCAACCATCTTCCTCTGATGAGCTGGTTGCTGCAAGAAACAAAAAAAAAGTGTACAAGTTGTTCTCCAGAAAATGTCAAGTATGAATTCGTATTAGTAGGCGTATTTTTACGGCCATGTTTGAACATACATACAAAAAGTGTCGTGTTAGTTGATACCCCTTACCATGATTGACAGCTTGTCACCTGAAATTTGGAGCTGTACACAGCGGTACTATCTAGATGAGAATACTAGGGGTTAATTATTCAGAAGTAAGTGTGCAAATACGAGTTAGGACTTAGTAGCCTAGTAGGGGAGTACTTATATAGCACTGAACTAATTTGTCAGATGGGGTAAGCGGATACCGGAATTTGATACTCATAAGCTAGAGCATAACATACTTTAATTTGTTCATCGCCTGGGACGACCAGAAACTTTAACATCTGCTGTTTGTCAGCAGGACCGTAGATGAGGATCACTGTGCTACATGATGAGCAAGTATGGGTCAGGCGAATACGATGCTGAAATGGTTGGGTCGTGGCATATTAGGTGGGGGGAGAATCACATGATTGCGTATGTTACCTGGATTTTTCTTAGTTTTTAAACCTTTACAGGCGAATGATCTGTTAGTTCACTCCTTCCTGTCTCTGCTCTGAATTAACCCATCCGAGTTTGCAGGCATAAGTTCTTTTGTGATGTGTCCGATAAGCAGTGCCAAAAATAAAAAATGATGAGCTGATGAGGAATCACAAACTCTCCCATCCCATTTGCACTCAATACTAGCTAACCAACATTCTTGGAGAATCTTAGCTACACAGGTAACATGCAGAATAACACACACTTGCAGGAGAGGACCACAAACGGAAGCCGAGTAATAATGTTATCCACTCAACACGGCTCACCAAACTAGTATACTAGCTAAGATTCTAGTTGTGGTAGTTTAAATAGCAACCAAGTATGACAAGAAGAACCAAATTGTTGCCATCTTCCTGTCCTTAGGCATGGATTTGCTAACTCGCAATAGCAAACTAGCTAGCTAACAGTTATGATGCATCTGTTGCTTCACCACAAGTAATTATTGTTGATATTGTGATCCGAATTTTCTAATATGGTCGAATTCAAATATGCCATATTAGCGGATTAGTTTTTTACTTGGACTCCAAGTTCTTTTATCTCCTTTATATATCTCTTGTAAACGCATAGGGAGAGGAAACATCTCATTGTAATTCCCCTGTATTTTGTAAACACTCCTCATATAGTGATCATCGTCAGTTGGAGCCTGTGATTTTTTTCCCGCAAAGATTTTCTATATAAAAATTTGTATCTCTTGTGTAATATCAGAGTACAAAAGATTAGGATTTGAGAGATACAGAAAAAAAAATCAGATCTAATCCCGGCGGCCGTCACGCTCGTACAGCACAGGAGACTCGTGAGCTCGTCCGTCATCCGCCATCGTCCGTGGACTCCGCGCGTCGCCTCGGTCCTTCGGCGCTAGCAACGCACGCGTCCCTTCGGTCCAAACAGCGCCCGCGTCCTTCGTCGCCTCGGCCAAGCGGCCAGCAGTGCCCTACGGTCAAAGCGCACGTCCACTCGCGTTTTCCTCGGCGCTCGTCCCAGGCGCTGCGCACCACAGCAGGAGCCCCAAGCCGCTTCTCCAGCGCGGCCCGCAATCGACGCACGGTCCAAGGACAACAGACCGAGCGATCGAAGCAACAGACCAAACCAAAAACAATTGCCGTCGAGAGCACAGGTCCCAAGGAGAGTTATTCTTTAATAGATCTCTGAGCAATTCCTATTCGTTCAATAGCACACCAGAAGCAGCACAGGTCCCAAGGAGAATTATTCTTTAGTAGATCTCTGAGCAATTCCTATTCGTTCAATAGCACATCAGCAGCACAGGTTCACGTGAGTATCAAATTCCGGCCATTCTTTGCTTCGTCCACCAGAGAAGCATACCAGGAGATTCGAAATTTTTTGATTCGTGTACACAGAAGGTGTACCAAAGAGGCCATAATTTTTGCTAGGTTTACACAAATCAGTACCAGCAATTTCAGAATTTATTCCTCATGGTGACTTTGAAGTATGATCTTTTACTCCTAGGTCGAGACACATGATTTTCGCTGTGGCAAATCAAGATGATGACTGTGCTGGCACACATGGATTTGAATGATGGATTGGTAGGATTTGAAAAACAACCTATCACATGGATTGCAGATGAGAAGCATATAGACCGTAAGGCTTTATCTCAAATTCACCTTCATCTATCAAATAATATTTTGCAGGAGGTTTTGAAAGAGAAGATATCTGCTGCATTATGGTTGAAGCTGGAACAAATTTGTATGACAAAAGATTTCACCAGCAAGATGCATCTCAAGCAGAAGTTGTAATCTCACAAATTGCAAGAAGGAGGATCCGTGCTTGATCATCTTTCAGTGTTTAAGGAGATCGTTGCCAACCTAGGGTCGATGGAGGTAAAATATGATGATGAGGATTTGGGTCTTATTCTTTTGTGTTCCCTGCCTAGTTCTTTTTCAAATTTTAGAGATACAATATTATATAGTAGAGATATTCTCACTCTTAATGAAGTTTATGAAGCTTTGCATGCTAAGGAGAAGATGAAACAGATGTTACCTTATGAAAATTCAAGTTCAAAAGGAGAAGACTTGTTTGTTCGTGGCAGGCAAAAGGAGAATAACTCAAATAATGGATCTCGGGACAAAGTTCGAACGGTTACAAGAACCGGTCAAAATCTAGAGGCAAGTACAAGTTGTGCAAATATTACAAGAAAAGTGGGCAGACATCTCTGAATGCTACAAGCTGCAGAATAAAGAAAAGATAGCTGATAATTATAAGCCAAAAGGTAAATCAGATGATGAAGATAAAGCCTCCCTTGCTTGCTGATGATAGTTCTGATGGAGAAGTTCATGTTGCCTTTGTTGGATGTGCTAAGACCAATGATGAATGTATTCTTGATTCCACTTGTACCTTTCATATGTGTCTTAATAGGGATCGGTTTGCCACCTATGAACCTGTTGAAGGCGGTACTATATTGATGGGTGATAACTCATCTTGTAAGGTTGTAGAAATTGGTTCAGTTCAGATCAAGATGTTTGATGGTATTGTCAGAACTTTAACAGATGTGAGGCATATTCCATATTTGAAAAGGAACCTCATCTCTTTGAGTACTCTTGATGCTAAAGGGTACAAGTATTCTGGTGAAGGTGGAGTTTTGAATGTATCAAAATGCTCTCTTGTTGTGATGAAAGCTGATATTAAATCTGTCAATCTGTACCATCTACGAGCTACTATAATATCAGCTAATGTTGTTGTAATTTTAAGTTCATTATCTGATTCTGATGCTACTAATCTTTGACATATACGTTTTAAGTATATGAGTGAAATTGGTTTGGCAGAATTGAGTAAGAGATTACTCCTTGATGGACATAGCATCGGCAAGCTAAAATTTTATGAACATTGTGTGTTTGGCAAACACAAGAGGATGAAGTTTAATACTTCAGTTCATATTACATAAGGTATTTTGAATTATGTGCATTATGATTTATGGGGGCTATCTCGCAAGACATCACTAGAAGATGTTCGTTATATGTTAATAATTATTGATGATTACTCTAGAAGAGTGTGACCTTATTTCTTGAAGTATAAATCAGAAGCATTTTTAGCATTTAAAGAGTGGAAGACTATAGTTGAAAGGCAAACTGAGAAAAACATAAAGAAACTTTGCATTGATAATGGGATAAAATTCTATTCTGATGAATTTGAATCATATTGCAAGACTAAAGGCATTGTTAGACACTACATTGTTCCCCGTACTCCTCAACAAAATGGTGTAGCTGAGCATATAAACAGGACCATCATTTCCAAAGCCTGTTGCATGTTGTCAAATGCAGGTTTGCATAGACGTTTTTGGGCTGAAGCCGCTTCCACTGCTTGCTATCTTATTAATCGGTCATTATCTATTGCAATTGAAAAGAAGACTCCAATTGAGGTATGGTCTAGTTCCCCAGCAAATTATTCAGAATTGAGAGTTTTTTTGTTGTACCGCTTATGCTCATGTTGATAATGAAAAATTAGAGCCTAGAGCTCTTAAGTGCATCTTTTTTGTTATAAATCTGGTGTTAAAAGATATAAATTATGGAATCCTGAAACAAATAAGGAAGTGATTAGCAAAAACGTTGTCTTTAATGAATCTGTATGCTTCATGATAAACTGCCTACTGATGTTCCTGTTGAGAGTGAGAAGAATTCAAGTGTTTAGGTGGATCACTTTGTTGGTTCAGATAACACATCAGATAAGAAAAATATTGTTCATGATGCACCTATTGTTGAGGACTCTCCTATTGTTGAGCAGTGGCCACAACAATTCATTGCAGTTGACAGGCCTAAGAGGAAGATTAATCCACCCAAGAGGTTGATTGAAGAATCTAATATTGTAGCTTATGTTTTGAGTATGGCAGAGGAAATTGAAGGTAATGCAGAATCTTTATCATACACTAAGGCTATTAACTTCATTGATTGTAATAAGTGGATAACTGCTATGCATGATGAGATAGAGTCACTTTAAAAGAATGACACTTGGGAATTAGTGAAATTGCCAAAAGAGAAGAAGTATATTCATTGCAAGTGGATTTTCAAAAGAAATGAAGGTATTTCTCATACTGAACCAGCAAGGTATAAAGCTAGGTTGGTTGCTAAAGGTTATAGTCAGATTTCAGGTATTGATTTTAATGTTGTTTTTTCCCTAGTTGTGAAGTATAGTTCTATTCGCACTTTACTCAGTATTGTTGCTATGCATGATTATGAACTTGAGCAATTAGATGTTAAAACTGTATTCTTATATGGGAAGTTGGAAGAAGACATTTATATGGACCAACCCGAGGATTTTGTTATTCCTGAAAAAGAACACCTTGTTTGTAGATTAAAGAAATCTCTTTATAGCTTGAAGCACTCTCCTATGCAATGGTACAAGAAATTTGGCCCCTTTATGCTTTCTCATAATTTTAAGCGGTTTGATTATGATAGTTATGTTTATTTAAATACCGTTAATGGTTCAACTATTTATTTGCTTTTCTATGTTGATGATATGTTGATTGCTACAAAAGATAAGTCAAAATAGCAAAACTGAAAGCATAATTGAGCAATGAATTTGAGATGAAGAACCTAGGTGCAGCCGAGAAAATTCCTGGCATAGAGATTATTAGAGAGAGACAATCTGACAAGTTATACCTTAGTTAAAAAGGTAATATTAAGAAGGTCCTTTGTCCTTTTAATATGCATGATGCAAAACCAGTGAGTACTCCATTAGCTTCACATTTCATATTATCTTCAGCCTTATGTCCCGAGTCAGATTATGATATTGAGTACATGTCTAGAGTTCCATATTCCAGTGCAGTTGGTTCTCTTATGTATACCTATGGTTTGTTCTCGTCCTGATTTATCTCATGTACTGAGTGTTGTTAGTAGATACATGACTAATCCTGGAAAAGAGCATTGGAAAACAATTCAGTGGATTTTCAGATATTTGCGTGCCACTTCTAATGCTTGTTTGCAGTTTGAGAATTGTAGAGATGAACTTGTTGGTTATGTTGACTCTAATTATGCTGGTAATTTGGACAAGATGAGGTATCTCACAGGTTATGTTTTCACCATTGGTGATTGTGCTGTCAGTTGGAAGGCAAATTTGCAAGCTACTGTTACCTTATCTACCACTGAAGTAGAATATATGGTTATTTCTGAAACTTGTAAAGAAGCTATTTGGTTGAGAGATTTGTACACAGAGTTTTGTGGAGATAATTCTTGCACTACTATATTTTGTGATAGTCAGAGTACTATATGCCTTACAAAGGATCATATGTTCCATAAGATAACAAAGCACATTGATGTGAGATATCACTTTATCCGAGGTGTTATTCCTCAAGGTGATGTTAAGGTGTGCAAGATAAGTACTCATTATAATCCAGCAGATATGATGACAAAGCCAGTTCCTATTGCTAAGTTTGAGCTTTGCTCAAGCTTAGTTGGTGTTACAGTTTAATCTTAGTTAGTGCCGGTGATTTTATCTTATTGTGGAGTGTCGGTGTTTTAGAACCGATCTTACGTAAAGATTGTTTGATTCAGGGGGGTCTCTACAATTGATCACGCAGACAGAAAAGACACGGGGATTTTTATACAGGTTCGGGCCTTCTCCAGGGAGAATAACAACCCTACTCCTGTGTGTATTGTATTAGGTATCCTGGTTACAATCAGTGGAAAGACTTGCGCTAATATTGCTACTGATTGCCTCTCAAAAAGCCCCATTCCCCTCTGAAAGAAGTCTATTTGTAGTACGCGGAGAGGGAGGTTGTCGTTCCAAGTCCAGAGGCGCTCCATTATCCTGTAATAATGAGAGTAATTACCGGAGTAGTAATCTCCCCACGTTGCTTGATGGTTATCAATCATAGATAATGGTGAGTTATCTGTAGTTATTCCAGATAATAACTACGTATCTTGACTGCTCAGATCTCACAGTTAATAGGGCCTACTCGCGAATGGACCTAGTTATCTATGTAGAAGTCGTGGCAGGACTGGTTACGACCAGGGGGTAGTCGTAGAAAAGCTTACGACTGGGTACTGGTGGTAGAAAGACTTACGACCAGAGGTAATCGTAAGAGGACTTACGACTATGGGGGTGATCGTAGAAGAACTTACGACTACCTGATTGACTTCTCCCTTACTACTACAAGGGGTATATTCAAATAGCCGTGTGACGTCATATTCACCCATAATATTAAATTACAAATAAATTGTAAAATGAGGATTTATTAGATCCTCATCATCTAGCCCCCCCACCGCTTCAAGTGAAAATAACTTGCTTGGGGAAGGAGTCATAGATGTTCTTACAACCACTAGGTGGTTGTGAGGTAAAGGTTGAAGGAAAAACTCTTCAACACGTGTTTCATTCGACCAGAAATATACTTAGTCAAGGAATTTTGCTGAAAACCTCACGACTACGAGGTTGTAGTAGAAAATCTTACGACTACGGAGTAATCGTGGTTCGATGATTGGAAGTAAAGCCTTTCCGAGTGGTATTTCTTTTGACCAGAAATATTCTTGGCCAAGAAGGTAATTTCGCTTGAGGTGTGAAAAGAGTCTCGGTTTTCTCAAACAGGCAGATTTAAAAGGATCTGTCCGTTAGAGCAATTCTCGAAGCGGTGAGAACCGTTGAGTTTCCACGGCGTTTCATTTCAAACGTGTAGTTATAAAACTGACCGCAGGGGTGACTCTAGTGTTCTTACCTTTTCCCTAATTCACCCAGACTGTTCGTCAAGTTCTCGCCTCCTCCGCCGCCAGCAAAATCTGTGTACTTTCTTGAAGCTTTTCCCAATCCAAATCTTCCTTTCGTGAGAAAAATGGCTAGGATCGTCTCGAGTGGGCGGAATCGGAGATGGATACAACGAAGATGAATGCATTGGTTGTTGACGAGAAGATCCCGAGAAGGTACGCGTAAAGTGGATTTCAGCAGTTGGACAACATTGGCCGTCAGGCGAGGATGGACAAATCCCTGTCTTCCGGGCATACTGTGAGTGTGGCCTCCGATTGCCTACTCACCCTTTTCTCACACTTGTGCTCGAGCACTTTGAGGTGGAATTAGTGAACCTTGGTTCTAATTCCATCACAATGTTAAGTGTATTCATGTATTTGTGTGAGACGTACTTGGAAATTTTAGCGGACCTCGAGCTTTTCTAATATTATTACGGAATGGCTCTACAAGTTGGAATCGCTTGTAGTTGCGATCTGAAGCTCTATGACGGGAAGTCGAAATAGTACATTCGGATGTTCACCCGGTCTTCGTGGCCAGGGTGGAAGAAGAAGTGGTTCTACTGGGAAGTCACCGAGGAAGACAGCCTCTAGTTCATCGGAAATGCCGTCGAGAGGATTTCTTCCTGGGATTCGACTCCTAGGAATCTTGATTGGATCGCCCCCTATATTCAAGCTATCAAAGACTTGAAGACGGAGGGGGGCATACCGGATGGCACGTGGTAAAGGACTTCATCATGCGCCGCATTATTCCCTTGAAGAAACGAGTTCCTCCCATGTGGAGGTACTTGGGGAAAGAAGACCCAACCAGTGACTACAAGGAGGGTAAGTGAAATTCTCACTTTTTGACTCTGGTCTTAGTTAATCCTGATTTGGTCTGTTGACTATACTATCTGTCTGCACAGATCTTTCACAGGCGGAGATTGACACCCGTGTCAAGCTCATCTGTGAGAAGAGTCCATCAAGCGTAGTAGCTCCTCAAATTCTTGTGGTTTTGACTACAGGGGAAAAGGTGGAGCGCCTAAAGATAATCGAAAATCGACTTCGTCTTTAGGCCTTTATGGTCGTAAAAAGGATTACGACTAGAGGATTCGTTGTAGAAGAAACTTATGACTATAGGCTGGTCGTAAAAGAACTTACGACTAGCAAGTGATCATAGAGAAACTTATAACCACTTTTTGTAATATTTTCTTTTTCTGATCTCAACAGAAAGTAGGCATGAAAGACCGCCAAGACGACGCGGAAGTCGAATTGGTGGTCATTGGGGTAACAGCGCAAGCAGAGCAAGCAAAAGCTCCTCCAACCAAAAGACGTCGACTTGTAAAGTCCACCGACAAGGGTGGCGCGAGTTCAACTCCTTCTGCTCTCTTCGCTCAATTCGCTGCAGACATGGCTGCTGCGGCGAAGGCATGGGAGGATGAGTCTGATGTAGCCCTTAAGCGTAAAACCCCCAAGGCCAAGGTACCATTCTATTACGACAACAAGACTTTCGCAGTTTCTGCTTCTCGTGGCTTTATAAAGCAGCTAGAAAAAGACAACTCGAAGAGCTTCATGTCTTTTGTGAAGGAACTGCTGCTCCAGCATAACCTGAGGTCGAGGGGAGCAGTGCTCTTGAGGTGGTCGAGACATATCTCGACCACTCGGGGAGTTAGTAGAGTCACGAAGCGGTGACTCTCGTTCCCCGAATTGAATCTCGACCAACAGTAGTCGAGAAGAAGTCGAAGAAACCTTCCGTTGGGAAGGTTGCTTCCAAGTTTTTGGTTAGGTCCAGGACACAGAGGTATGTAAAAAACAAAAGTGTAAGAACAACATTTACCTTTTGTCTTTCACGAGTAAACTTGCTCTCCGTTTTATGATCTTAGCCCAACTCCTTCAGCCCCCATGGATGCTTCTACTGAGAAGCCCGCTGCTACTTCTTCAGCAAATGAAGATGCGACAGCGGTGGTAGCTGAAGTTCCAACCACCATTCCCATGGTGGAAGAAGTCATCGCTGAAGTTACTACGACTACTGATGTAGTCGTAGGGATGCAGGCGGAGACAGGGGAGGCCGTGAAGGATACGCTAGGAGAAGGTGGTGGTGAGAGCTTTGACCACCGCACCGGTAAGAAGGTTGTCGAGGACATTCCTTCCGGTCCTCCAGGCGGTGCTACCATCACAGAGTCAGAGGAAGAGGAATACTTTAACTTCTGCTCTGATTTCTTTGACCCCGCTTCCATCGTAGGATCTTCCACCTACAGATCTCGCGACCAAGTCTCCCACCCCAGCGGCATTCCCAACTGTGGAGAAGTTTTCGATGACGAACGTCTCGAAGGGGTTTGGTGGAGACATGTCGAGGAGATGGATGGGCTGAAAGATCCGACGAGGATAGTCTCCATGTTCGCTCGGACGAGCATGAATGTAAATATCTGTCGATACCTATAAGCATGGTTTTATCCTCGCTTCTCATTGCCCTTCTTTCTTGCAGAAAGCTTTGGAACAAATTGCCACGGTTTGCGAGTACAACCGGCAACTTGTTAAGTTATGACAAGAAAAAGCAGTACTCTGCGAATAAGTAGAGAGGTGGTGAGTAGCTAACACTCGTAATATATTTCGACTACTCGTTCAGTACTCGTGGGGATTGTCGTAGAAAACCTTACGACTTGGTACTGGTCGTAGAAAAACTTACGACCAGGGGTGATCGTAGAAGAACTTACGATCATATGTTAGTCGCAGAAATACTTACGACTACTCATCTCTGTGTTTATGTCTACCCTTAACTCTTTCAGGTTTAAGAGTGACGAAAAGACCTTAGCTGATTCAATCGACTACGAAAAGCCGAGACGAAAAGGTTAAGGGATGAAGTAACCAACCTTATGAAGAAGCTTTAGGAGGCCAACTCTGCAACCCAAGAGTTGCAGGAAAAAATAAACAGTAGGTTCTTGAGGTTACGACTGCTTATAAGTTACGATTGCTTATAATCTTGATCCTCACTTTCCTAAATTCTTGTTCTTTTTCAGAAAAAGAAGTCGAGACCAGGGCCTTTCAAGCCGAGGTGGGGACCCTTCAGATTGAGGTTCAAGAAAAAACCTTGGTCGTCCATGAAATCACCCGCATCGCGAAAGACAAAGATCAAGAAATTGAGATATTAGATTCTCAATTAGCGGGTAAGTAATCCTTTATCTGCTATTAAATTATTTTTTCTTCTCATAGAATCGTTTTATCTAACTAACCTTACTCTTTTCAGAGCGATTAGTTGAAATAAAATAACTCCATGAGGCTTTGACTTGCACCCAGGAGTAGATGAAGTCAATGAAGATAAATCTTGAAGACAACATTTCACTTTTGAACAATGTATTTGATGGGCTACGTGCTGAAAAGGTCACACCTCGTGACGACACGATAGCCGCTCACACGAGTGCTATTGGGGAGCAAATTGGTACTTTGCAAGAGTTGGTGACTACTCTGAAGACCAACCAGACCGACTCGATAAAGGAAGCGGTCAAAGGAGCTGTAAGTTATGTCTTAGCAAAGCTTAAAGCCCGTGACCCCAACCTTAATCCTCATTCAGTTGAAGTCGACTTCGACTGTACTGAAGTCGAAGCGAACGATTAATTGAGGGTATGCAGTCGGTAGGCGAGAAGATCGCAGATGAGATGCAAATAGGACCTCCTTCGTTAGAGTGGTCTGTAATAGGAACCTGTAAAGACATGCCTTCTGGTGATATATAAATATATGATCTTTTCTTTTTCCTGCAAATCATCTCGTGGAGTAGTTAGTAGCTCATGAGATAATAAATGGAAAAAAAATTAGACCAAATATCTGTAATTCCTCCTTCCTTCTTCCTTCTTCCTTCTTCCTTCTTCCTGCAAATCATCTTGTAGAGTAGTTAGTAACTCGTAAGATAATGAATCAAAAAAAGAAACAAAGACTAAGAATCGAAGTCATGTTTATAACTTTATTCTAGCCCCCGACTATTTGCTTAGTTTATTTGAATAAACTAAGAAAATAGTAAAGAAAGGGTCTCTGAAAACAAAGAGGTTTGTTCGAATTATAGCTTTCGATCTCGATTATCTTGCACTAGTCGAAAGAGTAGAAACGAATCGACACTAGGAAGTTCCCTCTAGTGGGCAGGACCACGTGCAGAAATGAAAGGCTTCAACTAGGTGATGTTACCATCTTCGACCAAATTCATCAAATCAATAACGGCAACTTGAGTAAAACAAACATCAAGAGGACTTTTTAAAAAAAATCGTTCGACCTTTTTAATGTACTCGATAAGTTCGTCCTAGTAGCAAAAGTAGGAAACGGGACGACGCTAGGAAATTCCTTCTAGTGGGCAGAACCACGTGCAGAGAGGAGAAGTTTCGACTAGGTGTGTTTCTTCCTCCGACCAGTTAAAACCGACCAAGTTTACCAAAAGCAGTCGAACAAATCCCAAAAGTGCACTCTTCTTAGATTATTTTTCAAAATGAATAAATAAACTAAGGTGATATGAGTTTGCTTAAAAACGTTTCGACCATGTTTCTGAGCTCAAAAAACTTTGTATTGGTAGCAAAAGTTAGGAACAAGGCGATGCAGAGAGAAGAGACTTTGACTAGTTGTTGTATCCTTTCTCCGACCAGTGTAAAGAAAAAAATGAGCGTATAGAACATGGTCGAAAAATTATAAAAGCAAAACTCAAATAAAGGCAATAAAGATAGAAAGAACCCGATACTTTATTGTCGTGGAGCTTTGTTACACGTAAAATTTGTGTAACTGGTCGATGTTCCAAGAGTTTGAGAGAACGCGACCATCCTCTATTGCTAGTCGCACCGAACCTGGACACGTAACTTCGATCACGGTGTAAGGACCTTTCCACTTAGGAGAAAGTTTATTTCGATTAGATTGGGATTGGATAAGGCTCAATACCAAGTCACCTACAGCGAGACTGCGAGGTTGGACCTTACGATCATAGTATCTGCGCAGGGCTTGTTGGTAGACTGCTGAATGGATTTGAGCCTGGTTCCTCTTCTTTTCAAGCAGGTTGATGTCGTCCGCTTGAAGTTGTTCTTGGGCGAAGTCATTAAAATTTTCAACTCGTGCTGACCTGATCTTTAGTTCTGGTGGAAGCATGACTTTAGCACCAAAGACTAGAAAGAAAGGTGTTTCACCTGTAGTCCGACTAACAGTCGTACGAATTGCCCATAATACTGAGGGTAATTCTTGTACCCAAGCCCCTAAGCGTTTCACAAGCTGATCGAAGACCCGAGTTTTGATTCCCTGTATTATTTGGCCATTCGCTCTTTTGACTGCCCCGTTGCTTTTGGGGCGGGCGACAGAAGCATAACACTACTTGGTTCCTAACTCGTTGCAAAATTCTTGAAATTTTGCGCTCAAAGATTGTTTACCATTGTCTGTGATTATTCGACTAGGTACCCCGAATCGAATTATCACGCATCTCATCATGAACCTCTTTGTTGCTTCCGTTGTTATCCCAGTCACAGGTTCGGTTTCTATCTATTTTGTGAATGTATCGATTGCCATAAAAAGGAATTCGAATCCACTTGGAGCTCTGGGTAACGGTCGTAGGAGATCGAGACCCCAGGTCGCAAAAGGCCAAGACAGAGGGATTATTTGTAACACCTGAGCTGGCTGGTGTATTTGCCTGCTATGAAACAGGCATTGTACACATTTTTTGACCAACTCCTTGGCATCGTAAAGGGTTGTTGGCCAATAGAAACCTTGTCGAAATGCCTTATCGACCAGCGTTCTGTAGGAAGCATGAGTCCAGAGGTGCCTCCGTGTATGTCGTGAAGGAGTTTTAATCCTTCGCTCTGCGGAACGCATCGCATGAGCACCCCTTGAGTTCCTCTTTTATAGAGGACACCTTCGACCAAAGCATACATTTTGGCCTTTCGGGATAATCGATCTGCCTCAAGATCATTGTTGGGTACAGAACCCGTCTGGAGATACTCGTAGATGGGGGTCATCCAAGTATCCTCATATTCTAAAGAGGCCGTCTCATTTGGAGGCGTCTCTGGTTCTTCGACCAGGGACGGCTTCTGGAGTTGCTACAGGAAAACTCCTTTTGGTACTATGGATCGGGAAGAAGCTATACGAACAAGTTGGCGGTGAGGAAATTATCCTTTCGAGGGATAAATCGTACCTCGAAACCAACAAAATGCTTTTCAAGCTTTCGGACTTCCGATAAATACCGAGACATTGTCGGATTAGAGCACTGCTACTCTTTTCGACTTGATTCACGACTAGTTGAGAGTCTCCTCTCAAGAGTAATCGGCGAATCGAGAGTGCTTTCGCGGCTCGTATGGCAGCTAGCAAACCTTCGTACTCTGCCACGTTGTTAGTGGCCTGAAAGTTTAATTGTATGGTATACTTTAAGGTCTCTCCGGTAGGAGATTCCAGGATCACCCTAGCCCCCGAGCCACTTATAGTAAGTGACCTGTCTCAGTACATCGTCCACTGGTCGTGGGAATCGTACAAGGGATCCTGAACAGGTTCAGGATTTGTCCATTCGGCGACAAAGTCTGCCAAGATCTGGGATTTAATGGCTGTTCGGGACATGAAATGGATGTCAAACTCTCCAAGTTCGACTGACCATTTTGCCATGTGTTCCGCTGTTTCCCTATTCTGGAGGATCGTTCTCAAGGAAAACTCAGACGACACAGCTAGTTTGTGCGCCTGAAAATAATACCGCAGTTTCCTCGAAGACATGAGGAGGGCATATAGAAGTTTTTAAACCTGAGGGTAACGCTCCTTAGGCCCGTGTAAAACTTCGCTAACGTAGTAAACTGGTCGTTGTATGTTTTCACGTTCTACGACCAGTACTGCGCTCACTGCTTGTGGCGTGGCAGCTAGATAAATTAAGAGCGTCTCTTCTGGTTTCGGAGAAACAAGAGCAGGAGCACTCGTAAGATACCTCTTGACATCCTCAAATGCTGCGTTAGCCTCTTCTGACTACTCGAAACTCTCGTGCTTCCTTAGAAGTTTGAAAAAAGACAGTCATTTCTCTCCCAGGTGTGCGATGAAACGACTTAATGTCGGCATGCACCCCGTGAGTTTCTGAACTTATTTTTTCGTGGTCGGGTGGCGCATCTGCATGATGGCCTTTATCTTTTCAGGATTTGCTTCGAATCATCGTGCAGAGACCAAGAATCCAAGCAATTTTTCTGAAGAGACTCCGAACACACACTTCTCGGGGTTGAGTTTCAGGTGGTGTTTTATGAAGTTGTTGAATGTTTCTTGCAAGTCTGCGATATGATTAAGCCGCTTGCTGCTTTTTACGACTAGATCATCAACATAGGCTTCCAAATTTCAGCCTAGTTGAGGTGCAAAAGTCGTTTGCATCAAACGCTGAAAAGAAGCTCCAGCATTCTTTAAACGAAATGGCATTTTGACGTAGAAAAATATTCCAAATGGTGTAATGAATGCGGTATTTTCTTCATCTTCTTAACACATATTGATCGGGTGGTAACCAGAGTATGCATCTAGAAAGCTTAACGTTTCACATCCAGCAGTATAGTCAACCAACTGATCGATACGAGGTAAAGGGAAATCATCTTTTGGACAAGCTTTAATAAGATCAGTGAAGTCTACGCACATACACCATATGCCATTTGACTTCCTAACCATTACAGGGTTGGCCAACCACTCTGGGTGGTTGACTTCTCTTATGAAGTCTGTTTTGAGCAACTTGTCCAATTTTGACCTAATAGCATCTCATCGATCAGGGGCAAATCTCCATAACTTTTGTTTTACGGGTACTTTGTCAGGCCGTAAGGCTAGCCTGTGATCGATCACTTCCCTGGGGACTCCGGGCATGTCGGATGCTTGCCACGCGAAGACATCTGTGTTTGCTCAGAGGAAAGTGATGAGGGCGTCTTCCTATTTGGGGTTGGAAGAATCCCCGATGTGAACAGTTTTCGAGGGCTCCTCCGCGTCCAGAGGAACCTCCTTGACTTGGTCGTTCGTCTTTGGTGTAAGCTTAGGAGGCGACTTGCTAGTCGAAGGTCGACCCTCAATTGACTTGGGCATCATTCCTACAACCCATGGGCTTTGATCTTAACCAGATCAAACCGTGCATGAACCCGCACCCACCACTCAGACCATTTCGCCAAGTCCAAACCCATTTTGATTTTATTTTGAATAAAAACTTTATTTTTAAACTCATGTGGTAAGACAATACCACAATGTCAAGTTTGAAAACAATTTGTAGAAATCGTATAAACCCTCCCAAATTCTCAGAATGTGGACTAAGCTTGGCTAAGCATATATTTGAATTTTGGTAATATCTTGCCTATGGTATCAAGGTAGTCGATACAACATTCAAATTTGGCCATACAATAACATATGGAATTAACTATATGTAAAACAGATATTAAAATATTTATAACAACATATGCATGCAATAAGGAATTTAAAACTGAAAATAACTTTAAAATAATAGGGCAATATGGTCAATGGTGTAACTTGCCTTGATCGATGTCTTGAAATTCTAAATCTTCGTTTAATCGAACTCTCCTGAGTCGTCGAAGTCTATCTGTAAAATACGACAAATTCAATATTCAAATTCAAATAAATTAAAAACATAGTTCAAATTAACTCCAAACTGAAATATTTTTGTTTAGTTAGCTAGATTATAATTTTATATAAATTTTGCAATTTGAAACACCCAATTTGGAGTTCATATGCAAAGTTATGAATTTTGAAGTTTATATCTAAATCTGAAATTTTATTGAATTTCGAATTATTTTCCTAACGAAAATCCATTTATTGCGCAATGATTACATCAGCTCATGATTTGGGATTAAAAGATTTAAAATTGAATTCGGCGAGTGGGCCCCAAGTGTCGGTGGATTTCGCCCATGTGGACCAAGTCCACTAAGCTTTGGGACGACGGCGCGGTGGACCACGCCACGTGTGCGTGTGCGTGGCTGTCGACATGGTGCCACGCGGTCGTATCGCCGAGGTGGCGCCACAGTGGTGAACGCGCGGCGATGCCACGTCGGCGGCCGCAAGCGAGGCGGCGCACGGTGACCAAGGAACCGCGATCGGGCGGCGTTTGCCGGCTGGCGAGATGCTAGAAAGGAAGAACAGCGACGAGGAGCATGTTGGTTACCGAGGTGGTGCGAGGGTGAAGGTATCGCCGGCGACGAAGGAGAAGGCGGCGCGAGGTAATCGTCGTCGCCGAGGTTGAGGTTCCCGCGGCTCCGGCGAAGTGGAGGTGACCACTAGGTTCGCAAGAGGATGACGATGCCGACGGCGCGACGCGAGAGGACGCGCGGTGTCGGCGGCGGCAGGAATGAAGCTCCAAGCTTCACGGTTCTGCCGGCGACGAAAACTTCAATTCAAGGCGCGAGACGAAACGAGTGGCAATGGTTGGTGGCGTTGGGACGGTGGGAAATGCGCACCGGGGCTTCCTTTATAGGCATCGGGAGCTCGGGCGGCGTGGGAGGCGGGGGTCATGGCGGCGATTTCGGCGACGTGGGTGAAACCGGGCGCGAGAAAGGGAAGAAGGTGGGAATGGGGCGGTTGCGCGCGTGGCCGGCGCACGCCCTGCGTGAGAAGGAGGGAATCGTGGCGAGACCGAGCTCCGGTCTTGGCGGCGAAAATGGCGGCAATGGGACTCGATCGCGCGCAAGAAGAAGGAGCGGTAAGAAGACGAACGAGGGCGTTGGATTTGATCCAACTGTTGGGGCTAAATGAGAGTAGAAGGGTGGAGAGTCTCGCGTGAGGATTTAGATTGAAGGGTTTAGATTAGAAGGTTTTAAGTCTCCGGCGGTGCGAAGATCTCGCCGTTAGATTAAGATCGCCGCGGCTCATATTGATGGTGTCATTCGACGGTGCGGCGCTACGGAGATCTTGATCGTTGATGCCGATCCAGCGGTGGAGATAAGACGAGACGCGTGTGGAGGCGCGTGCGTTGGATTTTAATCCAACGGTGGATGAGGAGGCTGGAGAGAGAGTGCGAGCAATGGCCCGTGTGGCGCGTGAGGAAATTGGGCCGAGTTCTCGGTTTCGCCCAAAAAATCGCTTAGAGATTTTCTTTGCTTTTCTATTTGTTTTAATTCGATAAATCATTTAGGCTTTAGAAAATAGCAAAATACTTCCAAAATTATGGAAAATTCATGAAATTTCCATACTCATTCAGACTTAATAAAATTATTTCCAACTATTTGTTGGCTTTTAATTTTGCAAATAAATTTGTTTTAGCTTTAAAATATTTATAAAAAGCTTAAGAAAATTCAGGAAAAACCACAAACATAAATAAACTTTTAAATTTTACTGAAATTGAAATTTGGGTTGTTACAACTTTCGTCTCGAGTTGGTATCTATCCAACCATCTCAGGGACCGACGGTAGCAAGAATGCACCATCTTCTTATCACAATAAATTGTGATTACTCCTTTGGGACCTGGCATCTTAAGACATTGATACCCATAGTGAGTAGCTATTAAGAATTTTACCAAAGTTGGTCGTCCGAGTATGGCTTTATATGCCGTACCGAAATCGACTATATCAAAGGAGATCTTCTCTGTCCTGAAATTACTTGGTGAACCAAATGTTAAAGGAAGAGAAACTTGGCCAATTGGTTTGGTCGCCCCGGTACGATTTCGTGGAAAGAATATCGTATTGGCCTTACCTTTGTCCTGGGAACTTGCATCTCATCCAGGGTACTCGTAAACAGTATGTTTAACGAGCTCCCACCATCCACCAAAACTCGATTTACTCAACAATTATTGATGGTGGGTTCGACCACAATCGAAAATCGACCTGGTCTAGTCAAAGGGATCGGACAGTTACCTTTCTTGAAAGTGATGGCGACTTCCGACCACTTCGGTACTTTATCGACAATAGGAGAGTCGATTGTGTTAACCCACGCTCGACAGCCTTAAGCTGTCGTCTTGACTCATATGTCGATGATCCTCCATAGATGTGATCAATGGTGTGTTGCGGATCTCGAACGACATCTCTCCTCGCCATCCGACTCCTTCCGTCCACTTGTTTGACCTACCTGCTCAAGAGTAGAAGTTGCCTTTGCCGAGTAATAGTCTTTGAGTTTTCAGAGAAAGACTTAAGATTCTAAGTAAGGTCATGTCCTTCTTTTTTGTGAAAAGGCCACCACCTGGGTTTGTCATTCTTCCGATCGGGACGTTTACCTTTGCCTCGGTCAGAATTTTGCTTGGAGTTCCGTGGCTCTTTATCGCTTACGGCTAGAACTTCCTTATAACCGCATTTGGAGACTTATGCCTCTTCGCCTTGTTCTTGGACTTTTAGCCTTTTGTCCTTCTTTTTACCACTTACTTTGTCTCTTGAGAATGTTATCTTAGCTATCGATAGTGTTGTTCCATCCGGACCGCTTCGTGATAGTCGCATATCTATCGGCCATCTCAAAGAGTTGGCGACGATGGCGTGAGGATTTAAAGCTATATCCTCCGTTATCATACTCACGTGGACTCCTGGCTGAAAGCCATGATCACGCAGCAGTGAAACTTCGAAATAGAATTACGAACCTCGACTAAAGTGCTCGATGAATTAATGCAGAGTCTGCGTGATCGATCTGTATTATCTCGTGCAAGTCGTCCTCCTTTCGAGGCGGTTGTAGGTACCCTGAAAGTTCGCCAGCAGAAGGTCGCAGAGGTGCTTCCACGAGTAGATCGACTCGAATGGTTGATTTAATAACTATGATCAAGCAGATCCTTCAAGCATAGTCGGAAGGTAATTCGCCATTACATGCTCTTCTCCTCCTGCTGCTCGGATAATGATTGTGTAGATCTAGAGGAATTCAGTGAGATTTTGGGTTCCATCGAATTTCTCCATGTTCGCTGATCGAAATTGAGGTGGCCAGCGAATTGCTCGGAGATCGGGTGAAAACACCCGGCATCCAGAGATAACTTCTTGGCGCCTTCTTTGCAGGAAAGAAGGGTTAATGTCACCAGGTGATTGTACTCGACGATACCCAGTTATAGGTGGACTTCTGTCTTACTACTGTAAGGGGTATACTCAAATAGCTGTGTGACGTCATATTCACCCATAATATTAAATTATAAATAAATAGTAAAATGAGGATTTATTAGATCCTCATCATGAAGTTATTTAGTGATTGATGATTCTTTATTATGCTACAAGAGAAAATTCATCTTAAGATGGGGATTGTTGATATTGTGATCCGAATTTTCTAATATGGTAGAATCCAAACTTACCATATTAGCGAATTAGTTTCTTACTTGGACTCCAAGTCCTTTTACCCCCTTTATATACCTCTTGTCAGATAGTGGAGAGAGACGCTCATTGTAATTCCCTTGTGAATATCATGGGGATGTGCTCACGATCTTATGATGATGATACAATTGACAATAGTGTTGAGGGTTTGTCAAATCACTTATTTTCAAAGAAAGTTCGGTATTTTTGGTTTGATTGCAATAGAGGAGCGGTATTACCACGAGCGTGGTATGACCGCATCTGCTCACTAGGTGGTCGAACTCGTGGTCGTAGAGTGGTCCGAACGTGCCTTGTATCGAGTGCTCCAGTCATCGTAGCCCTAGTAAGTGTGCAGTGTTGTATCTCCGAGCACCGTAGCTCAGAGCTAGAGTGATGTATCTCAATATTGTAGCTCGAGTACCGAGCATCGTATCTTTGAGTGCTATTGCTCTGAGCACTGTTCATTACGAACACTATTTATCGAGTACTAGTCGTGGCCCTTTCCGACCAGCTGGTCGTACACCTGGTCGACCTGGTCGTAGACCTTGTGGAACTGGTCATAGACTTTGTGACACTAGTCGTAGATAGTGGTCGTGGACTCTGGTCGTAGACAAGGGTTGTGGACACTGGTCGTAGATATTGGTCGTGGATGCATGTGTTGCATGATGCATGTTTTGACTAACGTGGGTCAAGCTACGGAGAACTTATTTTCGGAATCAATTTGTTGGTATATTGTTGTTCTGCAGGAGGCTTCGAGGTCAATGACGGTCAACGGCGAGGATGATTGGGACTAGGCTTGGAGAGCTGAGGTCCAGAACAATCGAGGATGCCGGGTGAGGTCAGTGGACTCAAGCATAGCGCAAAATGGATAAGGATGACCGCAGAGACAATTTGGTGCAGCACAGTTGCATCAAGTGGTGTGGGTTGATGTCAATGAAACCCGCTTTGTGTGTGGGCTTAACGGGTGCTCATTTAGGTGTCTTCTCTATAAGCTAGCCTCCACTATAAATAGGGGAGGGCTTTGGATCGTGTACCTTGGAATCGATTTTAAAGAAATCCTAGTTTGTGTTTAGGAGAGAAAAGTTGAGAGGTTAGGGTTCTAGAGAGTTGAATTGATTGTTTGCTCAAGTGTTGAGCTTTTGTCTTCCAGAATAGAGTGGTTGTAAACCAACATCAATCTGAAATCAATCAAAGCAAGTTTTCTCAAGATGAGTCTCTTCTTGTTCTTGCTCTATATTTTATTTGGGGCTTTCATTAATCTTTTGGTTTTTTTTTGGTTTCTAGCCTAAATTTTGCTTGCTGTGACTTATGAGAATGTATCTAGGATCATCGATCATCTCTTACCCATGAGCAAAATTTTGGATCTCATTTATCGCCTCGAGTTGGTATCTTTTAAATTTTCCAACCATCTCAGGGACCGACGGTAGCAAGAATGCACCATCTTCTTATCACAATAAATTGTGATTACTCCTTTGGGACCTGGCATCTTAAGACATTGATACCCATAGTGAGTAGCTATTAAGAATTTTACCAAAGTTGGTCGTCCAAGTATGGCTTTATATGCCGTATCGAAATCGACTATATCAAAGGAGATCTTCTCTGTCCTGAAATTACTTGGTGAACCAAATGTTAAAGGAAGAGAAACTTGGCCAATTGGTTTGGCCGCCCCGGTACGATTTCGTGGAAAGAATATCGTATTGGCCTTACCTTTGTCCTGGGAACTTGCATCTCATCCAGGGTACTCGTAAACAGTATGTTTAACGAGCTCCCACCATCCACCAAAACTCGATTTACTCAACAATTATTGATGGTGGGTTCGACCACAATCGAAAATCGACCTGGTCTAGTCAAAGGGATCGGACAGTTACCTTTCTCGAAAGTGATGGTGACTTCCGACCACTTCGATACTTTATCGACAATAGGAGAGTCGATTGTGTTAACCCACTCTCGACAGCCTTAAGCTGTCGTCTTGACTCATATGTCGATGATCCTCCATAGATGTGATCAATGGTGTGTTGCGGATCCTGGAATGACATCTCCTCCTCGTCATCCGACTCTTTCCGTCCACTTGTTTGACCTACCTGTTCAAGAGTAGGAAGTTGCCCTTTGCCAGAGTAATAGTCTTTGAGTTTTCGTAGAAAGACTCGGCAGTTGCGAAGGTCATGTCCTTCTTTTTTGTGAAATGGCCACCACCTGGGTTTGTCATTCTTCCGATCGGGACGTTTACCTTTGCCTCGGTCAGAATTTTGCTTGGAGTTCCGTGGCTCTTTATCGCTTACGGCTAGAACTTCCTTATAACCAGCAGCTGGAGACTTATGTCTCTTCGCCTTGTTCTTAGACTTTTTAGCCTTTTGTCCTTCTTCTTACCACTTTCGTCTATCTCTTGAGGAATGTTATCTTCGCGGTCGATAGTGTTGTTCCATTCGACTGCTTCAGCGGTAGTCGCATATCTATCGGCCATCTCAAAGAGTTCGGCGACAGTGGCAGGAGGATTTAAAGCTATATCCTCTGTTATCCTTCTGCTGTGGACTCCCTGCTTGAAAGCCATGATCACAGACGAGTCAGAAACTTCCGAAATAGAATTACGAACCTGAGTAAAGTGCCTGATGAATTGACGCAGAGTCTCGTGATCGTTCTGTATTATCTGGTGCAAGTCGTCCTCCTTTCGAGGGCGGTTGTAGGTACCCTGAAAGTTCGCCAGCAGAAGGTCGCAGAGGTGCTGCCACGAGTAGATCGACTCGAATGGTTGATTTAATAACCATGATCAAGCAAATCCTTCAAGCATAGTCGGAAGGTAATTCGCCATTACATGCTTTTCTCCTCCTGCTGCTCGGATAATGGTTGTGTAGATCTAGAGGAATTCAGTGAGATTTTGGGTTCCATCGAATTTCTCCATGTTCGCTGATCGAAATTGAGGTGGCCAGCGAATTGCTCGGAGATCGGGTGAAAACACCCGACATCCAGAGATAACTTCTTGGCGCCTTCTTTGCAGGAAAGAAGGGTTAATGTCACCAGATGATTGTACTCGACGATGCCCAGTTATAGGTGGACTTCTGTCTTACTACTGTAAGGGGTATACTCAAATAGTTGTGTGACGTCATATTCACCTATAATATTAAATTATAGATAAATAGTAAAATGAGGATTTATTAGATCCTCATCATGAAATTATTTGGTGATTGATGATTCTTTATTATGCTACAAGAGAAAATTCATCTTAAGATGGGGATTGTTGATATTGTGATCCGAATTTTCTAATATGGTAGAATCCAAACTTACCATATTAGCGAATTAGTTTCTTACTTGGACTCCAAGTCCTTTTACCCCCTTTATATACCTCTTGTAAGCCGTACAGGGAGAGGAGACGCCTCATTGTAATTCCCCTTGTGAATATCATGGGGATGTGCTCACGATCTTATGATGATGATACAATTGGCAATAGTGTTGAGGGTTTGTCAAATCACTTATTTTCAGCAAAGTTTAGTATTTTTGGTTTGATTGCAATAGAGGAGCGGTATTACCACAGCGTGGTATGACCGCATCTGTTCACTAGGTGGTCGTAACCTGGTGGTCGTAGCAGGTGGTCCGAACGTGCCTTGTATCGAGTGCTCCGAGTACTGTAGCTCCTAGTATCGAGTGTTGTATCTCTGAGTACTGTAGCTCCGAGTACCGAGTGATGTATCTCTGAATATTGTAGCTCGAGTACCGAGTATTGTATCTTTGAGTGCTATTGCTCTGAGCACTGTTCATTACAAACACTATTTATCGAGTACTAGTCGTGGCCCTTTCCGACCAGCTGGTCGTACACCTGGTCGACCTAGTCGTAGACCTTGTGGAACTGGTCATAGACTTTGTGACACTAGTCGTAGATAGTGGTCGTGGACTCTGGTCGTAGACAAGGGTTGTGGACACTGGTCGTAGATATTGGTCGTGGATGCATGTGTTGCATGATGCATGTTTTGACTAACGTGGGTCAAGTTACGGAGAACTTGTTTTCGGAATCAATTTGTTGGTCTATTGTTGTTCTGCAGGAGGCTTCGAGGTCAATGACGGTCAACGGCGAGAATGATTGGGACTAGGCTTGGAGAGCTGAGGTCCAGAACAATCGAGGATGCCGGGTGAGGTCAGTGGACTCAAGCATAGCGCAAAATGGATAAGGATGACCGAACAGACAATTTGGTGCAACAGGTTGCATCAAGCGGTGTGGGGGTCGGTGTCAATGAAATCCGTTTGTGTGTGGGCTTAACGGGTGCTCATTTAGGTGTCTTCCTCTATAAGCTAGCCTCCACTATAAATAGGGGAGGGTGCTGACTGTGTACCTTGGAATCCTGATTTTAAAGAAATCCTAGTTTGTGTTTAGGGAGAGAAAAGTTGAGAGGTTAGGGTTCTAGAGAGTTGGATTGATTGTTTGCTCAAGTGTTGAGCTTTTGTCTTCCAGAATAGAGTGGTTGTAAACCAACATCAATCTGAAATCAATTCAAGCAAGTTTTCTCAAGATGAGTCTCTTCTTGTTCTTGCTCTATATTTTATTTGGGGCTTTCATTAATCTTTTGGGGTTTTTTTTTGTTTCTAGCCTAAATTTTGCTTGCTGTGACTTATGAGAATGTATCTAGGATCATCTGATCATCTCTTACCCATGAGCAAAATTTTGGATCTCATTTTGGTTTTAACTCGGTTCCAAAGCAACCTTCACTCAAACCGAAAAAGGTCAGATCTTTGGCAATGATCTTCACAATCTTTGACTAGAATAGGTTTCTGACATCCTAGAGAAGATTTGTTTCAAGTTTCGAGCAATTTAGAATTGTAGATCAAAAGTTAGATCAATTTATGATCTTGCGTTCGGACTGTTTTCTCTGTTCTTCATGCTGGTGGTCTGACCGTCCCATTTGAGAGGACCGATCACTCAACTCTTTCGGTCTTGAGTTTTTGGTGTTTTTGATTCGTTTTCTTCGGGGAGTTGATTAGATTCAATACAAGTCTTCTGTTATACTTGTATATTGATCTTCATAACGTTCATAGCTATTGGGGTGAAAACCATGTTGAATCCGATCAAGGTGAAAAAGAGACCGTGCTCCTATTCACCTCTCTCTAGTCGCCTTTTCGATCCAACACCCCTGCGTTTTGTAAACACTTCTCATATAACGATCATCGCCGATTGACGCCTGTGGTTTTTTTCCGCAAGAGTTTTTCACATAAAAATTTGTGTCTTTTGTATCCCTATTTATCTAACAGTTATAGCAACCGTAGCTTCAAGTAAACCTCTGCAGCGACAGCTACTTGTGGCCTGAGATCTCTTCTTATTGTTCTCTGATGCACCAAGCTCTGCTTGTTCTAGGATCGACGAACGATCGAAGTGCCTCCATGAGATCATGACTTCACACCCGACCCACATCCGATTTGCGCTGTCAAAGAGGCTAAATTTTCCACTTTGCTGGGACATTCCACCACATATCCACTGTTAGTTGGGGCCCTGTGCCGTGCTGTAAGATTCTTCATTACTCCCACTGATTAGTCCCAGTGACGCTTCTGATAGTGTAGACACTTAACTTTGTTCCTAAGTCATGCCAGTAGCCTGAATTTAAAACCCAGTTCAGAACGCAGTGACACAAGTGATTAGTATTTGAACAAGATAACATCGACGAGCCTTCGAAAGCGATAAATCAACAGCAAGTGAAGGATTTGTGATTATTATCTTTGACCGATTGGATCAAGTGGTACCTATTTTTCCTAGCTCGTTGCTTCAGGCTTGGTGTTAACCCACAGGGATGAAACCAACGCCTCACCTGTTGTGAACTAATTTAGGAGCTAGGAGGTGACTGCTCCCCCCTAACACATTACCAAATCCGGTGACTGCTCCCCCCTAACACATTACCAAAGCCACTGTTTTGATTGCTTCACCTGTGATCTTCAGTTGAGCTCAGACATCAGAATCAACCGGGTATCGTCGAGAGGCCGTCTGTTTCCCGAAGTCTGATCTGGCAAATCGACGGGGTAAGATCACAATCAGCCAAGGAACAAGTACAGCAGCGACAACCACATTTCATGAGATGAGATGAGATGAGATGATACTTGTGCTCCTCCCCGAAGTCTTTGCGCTCGGACGGACGATGACCGAAAGGAATCAAACGCAACGGCGCCATATGCATGAGAGCAAGCCCCACCGGGCGTTCATCATTGGGGAACACTTTGGCAAGGGAGCATGTGGTGTGCGGTCCACTCTCCTCACTTTGCGTTGGCTCCCCGGGTATTCAAATCAAAGTTCAAATTGTTGAAACCAATCTTGTTGGAAAGGCTGTGGGAACAAACAAACCAACTAAATCTTGGCATCAAATTCTTGGTACACTCGTTCGTACATATACATGAAACATTAGTGCATCTCAACTCATCTATCAGCCAGCAGTGCTGTGTAAAATTCAGCTAAACAAGTACTCTGAAGATAGGAACTCTCATACGAGAACAGGCAGCTAATAACAACGCCAATGTATACTCACAAAACGCGAATGACATTGCTTGCAGCAGGTTGGAAGCAGCCGCCACCTATTTTTGAAGGATGGATGTACAGGAGGAGCCATGCATGCAGATGCAGGTCCTACCAGACGTTGATCGTGAGCTGTCTCGGGGGAGGCAAGCTGTAAATGTAGGGCCCCAACTCCTTTGTTCTTCGGTTATAAAGCGCGCGCTTCGTCTCTGCTTCCCCTTCGGCCTTACCTCACACACTCCTCGCACACGCCACCTCTCCAGCTCTCGCTTTCCACCAGCTACAATACTGCATTTGCAACATTTCTCCTAGGATCATGGCCTCCAAGATCTTCCGCGCCGTCCTCATCGCTGCCGTCGCCGTATCTTCCCTCGTTGGGGTTGCGCTGGCTGCCGACGGGCCCGCGCCAAGCCCGACGTCCGGTGCCACCGCTGTCTCGTCCTCGTTCGTCGCCGCCATCCTCTGCCCCGCCGTGGCGCTCCTTTTCGGCACCCTGCGCCACTGAGTTCGTTGAGGTCGCAGCGCGCGCGTGTCCCGGAGGCTCGCTCCATGACGGATTTTTATGGCTAAGATCGTGCTGTTCTTGCATGATCGCTTGCCTAATGTGCCTTCTTTTCCTCCTTTTTTTGCTACGTGTACTTACCGTCTTTCTTCTTCGTCGTCGTCGTCATCTTCTTCTGTTAGTATGGTTGTGTTTTTCTCCTTTCTTGTGCTGCCCATCTACTTGTATTGATTCGGATAATTTAATATCAACATTATCTCTATTAATTATTTGCTCTGTTTTTGTCCCACCGTGAAATTGATCTTTGCAGTTTCACTTGTTTGATTTTATCCACGCTCCATGCACGATTCAAGTACTTGGTATGCATTATAGATTTTTCTGTCCACTTTGTTTATATCTTGCTTCATTACTTGGGACTGTGGGACAGGCACAGCTCACTTTGTTAGCATTTGGACCTCATCACAGCAGAGAACGTGCTTGAGTACAGGAAGAGGGTTAAAACTTAGAATAGTTCTCATTTTTAAACAAGAGTTCTGTTTTTAGTGTATGAAAAATTGTTTTGCAATTTTTTTCTCTTGGAATATGTTAATTTTGTTATATATTGTTTCCATTTATGTGTAATGTCACTGTATTTCGAAAACAATAATTAAGAAAAGAACATATTTTATTTGAAAATTTTAGTGCTTGCTAGTAATACAATACGAGTCTGTTTTGTTTGGCTGAATGTGAGGGTTAAATGTTTAAGTAACATCAGTAGGGATTTTTTTTTAAAAAAAAATACATTATTTTAATAAAATTACAGAAATAAATGCTCATTTAATAAAATTATGAAAATGGGCTTCTGTCCAGTTTGAAATGGCGATATACTTTTGTCGCCAGTTGGATTGGCGACTGGAGGCCGGTCTCCAACCAAACAGTAATAAACCTCTCCGTCGCCATTTGGAACGGCGACAGAGAAGAAAATCACCATTTCAAATGGCGACAAAGACCCCACACCTTATATCACCACTTAGAATGGCAACAAGATCCCCACTATAAAAGAGCGAAAAATTCAGCCGAAACTCACTTTTAATTAAAAAAAAAGAGAGAAAAAGAGAGAGGAGAGAGAAGGGAGAGGAGGAGAGTAGGGGTGGGCATTTAGTTTTTTTCGGTTTGTTCGGTTCAGTTTTTTCGGTAAAAAAATATTTCAGTTTTTTAGAGTTAGCAACCGAATTAAGCAAATTAAAATAATAAATCAAACCAAATTAACCAAGTTAAATTGGTTCAGTTAATTTGGTTTTTGGTAAACTGAACCAGTAAGGAATGGCGGTGGTGGCAGTGGAGGCCTGGCGACCACCACGAAGGAGGAGGGATGGTGGGGAACAGGTGAGCAGCGGCCGCTTGTTGGAGCTGGACGCTGCGATGGGCCCCCCAGTGCCGACGGTGGGGGGAGGATGATGATGAAATGTTGTTGTCCCGATCTTTCGATAAGAATGATAAATTCCGTACGAACACATAGCACGTACGAACCAAGCAATCGCTGAACTAATCACCAAGTCGTTATCAACCGCGCCAAAGACCTGATTGACCTGATCACGAGGATTAATTCCTGCAAGCAATCGAAGAACCAGCAAGAATGAAGTAACAAGCAATCTGAATTGCAAATATATAATTGAGTTCAAAAGGTGAGATTCCGCAGAGGTTCTTTACGGTTGATCTAGTCAACACAAGCAAAGAACAAGAGTTTTCACAATGGAGAAACTAAGCAAACGAAATCCACCAAACCCTAAGGGTAGCGGCCACTATATATAGGAGGAAGAGGTTAAAGAAGGGGTGGTGGCACTATTCATGCATGAATAGTAACCACATGAACAGTATGGGCTGCCTAGGGTTACAAGGCCCATGGGCCCAGTTCGACTCAGAAACAGCTTCTAACTATTTTGGCGATTGCGGCGTGTTCAGAAGGAATTTGGAGGTGAGGTCAGATCCGTTGGAAAGAGAACAAGATAAGTTTTCAATCAAGTACTCGTGCACCTCAAACGGAGTTCGTATATAAAATTTATGCACATTTGAAGTTGGTGCTGTCTCTGGAGGCCGAATTGAATTGCACATACTTCCCTTCATGACCAGCCCCTAAGTTCCTGATTATAAGAATATCACATGCATTAGGTAGCAGCATATTCTTATTAGAAACAAAATGCACTTCTAGAAACGAAGTTACCTGATTGTTCAATTGACGTGCATGAGCTCTTGTGATTGGACCTCGCAAGTGCATAGGTTCAGATCTATTGTGAGGAGTGTTGGTTGTATGCATGGAAGTGATGTCCTCATAAGAGGAGGAGGGGCAGATTGGCAGCAGAAGAGGGAGACGCCACTGGCGTAGGCAACGTTGGTGAGTGATGTCGCCGCTACTGCGACGACGGCGATGGTGGTGGCCGCTGTTGCCGGCGCGCGGAGGCGACCCATGGAGATGAGGGTTTTTGGAGAAGCGGTGGTTGGAGAGGAAGAGCCGATGTGGCTGGTTGTGGTCTGGCAAATTTAGGGTTAACCAGTTAGGGGGTGGTCTGGTGGACTTACTGGTTGTGGTTGGGCTGTCGAAGTGGGCTTTGTTGGGTAATTCGACTCATTCAGTTTCTGAGAGTTGGAACCCGAGCCAAAACCAAAAACCAAATAGAGCCAGGCAAAAACTGAATAAACCTACATTTTCGATTAATTCAGTTTTGTAAAAAATGCTGACCCTTAGAGGATAGGAGGAAGCTAGGGAAGCATTGTCGGTCCGTAGTGGAGAAGGGGAGAGAGGGAGAAGCAGATCCGGTCGCCCACTTTGCAGTTAATTTTTTTATTGTTTTAAATTTAATTTCAAAATCTGGTAGGTTAGCAAATAACTAGTAGGTCTATAATTAAATGGATTAGATAATTTTAGATGTATGGTTATGTAGTGTAGTTTGTTGTAGTACATATATTTTGTGTTTATAGTTTAGTTTTAGATATGTGGTTAATTCTATAGATGTATTTTATCTTGCGGTACCTAGATATGTTGGACACAGTCAATTTGAAAAAATACTATGGATAAGGGATTGTTCTAGAGGGTCCGGAGGGGGTTGGTTTGCGTTATTTTCAATCGGTGACCGTCAACCTAACAAGACCAGAACAACGTATATGGGGCACTATGATGCGGTCGGTGGTTGTATTACACCTTCAAGTTGGATCATACTCTACATGATTTGAATTGAGATGTGTTACCACCCGGCATGACAGGGGCACACATTGGAAGTTACTGCAACTAAAGGGAATGAAGTCATGGCAAATATACTTAAGCATGGTGAGGGATCACGAGTGGGATTTGGTCCTTCTGGCCTAGGCATATGTCAAAGTTTCGCCTGCATATGCATTTGTACAAGGGATAGTCGGTGGTGATGCCGACGAAATTAGGGAGTCAAGCCATAGCATGGTGTACAAAACGAGTGAAGGTTGGGGAGTTGCTACTTTCGCCAATGAAGATGGTGCCAAAGAAACTCATTTGGCCCTCGAAGCTAGTGGGATTGTAGATGAAGGTGAACATATCAAAGCCTTAGTCGAAGGGATGGAGCTTGAAGACCGGGATTAAGAGGCATTGTCAAAAGATGAAGGTTCGGATGACGATGGTGGGGAGCAACATGCAGTTTCATCTGAGTGGAGCACATACCATTTCGAAAACCTCGTTGTGGACAAATGATCCCCTGTACTATGGGATTACCACCAGAACGAGGTTAGGTAAGGAGCCATGTACAAATGCAATGAGACAATACATGAAGCTGTGAAATTCTAGGCCTTGTCCCTACGGTGGACATTCACGGTTGTGAAGTTGAACCCCGGTGCTACGATGTGAAGTGCGAGACAGCTGGATGACCTTGGCGAGTACATGCATTCCAGCCTAAGTGGGACACCTATTGGAAATATTCTATAGTAATTCCTCACACATGTGTCGTCTATGAAACGATGCAATCACACAAGAACATGTCCTCAGGCTTTATTACGAATGTCATGTACAACGAGATCATGGATAACCTGGATTTCGAGCCACAATCCATTATTTGGTCCATAGAGTCAAGGTTCCAATATACAATAAGTTATGCTAAGGCGTGGAGGGCAAATAAGAAGACATTGGAAGTAAGGTTCAGTACGTTCAAGGACTCGTACCATAACCTATCCGGTCAACTTCGAGTCATACAGGACAAGAATCCTAATAGTCATGTCGACATGTCGATTCCCCGCATCCGCGGTTCGCTGGGAAGAGGGTACCGAAGAGAGCCATCTTTATCTTTGGTCCATGCATCAATGGATTTCGGTATTGCCGTCCGATCTTGCGCATGGATGACACATTCCTAACTGGGAAGTACAAGGGGGTAGATATAATACAATTGCAATGGACAAGAATAATCCAGGTTGTTCCCGTGGCGCTTGCATTCGTCGAAAGCGAGAACACAGATAATTGGTTGTGATTTCTGTAGAACATGAAAATTTCTGTCGTACATGGCCATCCTAACTATGCGTCATACATGACCGCCATGTTGGCCTGTTGAGTGCAATAACTCAGCTATTGCAAGGGGAACACGTGTCACTTCCATGGGTGGATCTGCAGAGTTAGTGGTGCATGAGGCACATAGGTGCTAACTTTTCCAAGCATTTTCAGAACAAGGACTTGATGAAACTTTTCAAGTGGCCGTGCAACTAGAACCAGCAGAGAAAGTTCGATGAATTATAAAAACTTGGATAAGCTGACGACGAAGTACACAAGGGAAGCAGTGAATAAGCCCACCACAAGCGCGGACGATCTCGCCGAGCCATTGCCCCAGTTACCCACAGATGATCCCAGTGTGACGAGGAAGAGCGGCAGACTAGTGAAGTGCTTCTCAGACTGGATTGAATATGAGCCTAAGGTGAAGTGGTCATTGATACATGACAAATATGGTGCTCGGTATGGTGTCATGATAATGAATTTAGCTGAGGTGTACAATTAGGTCATGTGTGGCGCGAGGTGCCTTCCTTTGGTTTCTATTATGGAGGTTGTTCTACATGGTAATATAAAATACTTTGTTGATCAAACCAACATAGTGTCGCTCTCCATGGCAAATGAAAAAGTACTTTACTCTGTCGTGATCACCAAGTACATGGAGGAGAAGAGTAAGAATGGTGAGATGCACATGGTATTCAAGATGAGCACAAGAGAGCTTTGGTTCGAGGTACTTTGTAAGGAGAAAGGACGCCGCGAGACGGACCATGACAGGGTCATCCATGAGTGCACGCTTGGCTGTGCTCATTGCAATTGCACGTGCAATGAGCCACTTTTTCTATTTAGGCCATGCTCACATGTGATGGACGCATGTTTGACAGTGGCGCAGTGTCCTGGTCAATACATTTATGAATATTTCACCGAGGAAGAGGTAATGCTAACCTAGAGTGTAGAGCTATTTGGCCACAGCGTGGTTGGACATTTCATCAGCCATCCTACTTGAGAGCAGCAGATATGGGCTGCCAACAATGATAGGCTCAAGGAAGGAGTTGACGGACGTGGAGGTGGTGGCTATGGGGATGGTTTACCTATTTGAAATATGATGTAATGAATGTTCTGCTTACTATCATTGTAATTTGTCAAACGACGCTTGTACGAACTAAGTGTCAATAGCGGATTGACAAGTGTGTTGTATGTCGTGCGTGCAAAATATTACAACTATGTGATGACATATGTCATATTTAGTTATGTTCTCTGATGTATTTATGTTATGTAGGGCGTCGAGTAATTCTGTGTAATGTATTTGTATCGCTAATTCCAAAGTTTGAAGCTGTATTCTGTCAAAAAATAAAAATAAATTTATTTCAATTTTTATGACAAAAAAATTGAGCATTTGGTTTGGCAATAAAGACGGGGACTACTGTTTGGTTGGCGACAGGCCTCCTATTGCCAATCCAACCGGTGACAGGAGCATGTCGTCATTTGAAATGGTGACAGGAGCCCATTTTGTAATTTTATTAATTGTACATTTATTTTCTAAAATTCTATTAAAATAATGTATTATTAAAAAAGATTATTGATGGATGTTAGTCCTTTTCAGACTTGGAATCAAGAAAAAAGATTATTGATGGATGTTGAGTGTGAGTGTGATATGAATTGAGTTTGGGTGTGATACGAATTGAGTTTCATACCCCAACTCATAGTTCTACTCCTACATGGACTCATTCATGTACCACTATAAATATATTCATGTAGTCCATAGGAAAGACTAATAGCTTCATTGTAAACATCTCCTCATATAGTGATATTACATTTGTGCACCCATGGTTTTTCCTGAAGGGGTTTCACGTAAAATTTGTGTCTATCGTTCCTATTTTTCTATGCATTATTTACAACAAGTGGTATCAGAGCACATACGGCATTCGATCAACATCGTTACGACACATTGTCGTGGTCTCGGCAGCTTGCCAAATCAACGTATTGATCTGCAATCATTCGTCGAATTTGAAGCGGAGGCACACGTTCCTTCACTCCAAGTGCAAAGCCAAGTCCTTGTCTGAGCCGAAGTTGAAGTGGAGTCATGTAGAGCACTCAACGTGCCAACCATCTACAACAGCCATCGCACACGCGATCAAATAAGAGTCGTGAAAGAAAATAGCAAAAAGTTGTTCAACATCAAACCCGAGGTGAACTTGTTGCTTCGGACGTCATCCAGCAAATTAGCCTCCTTTTCTCCGAGTGCACATGAAGTGTACCGGAGGTCTTGACAAGCATTGCTACATTCACACAGTATTGTACCAGCAAAACTACAGTTTCTTCCGCCTGGCGATATTGAAGTATGATCTTCTACTATTGGATCGAGACATGAGGTTTTCTTTATGGCAAGTCAAGATGCGAGCTGTTTTTGCACAACTTGATTTGGATGATGCTTTATTGGGTATCGACAAGATGCCTGCTGCTTGGTTACTTGAGGAGAGGCAAAGAAAAGATCTTAATGCATTATCTCAGATATATCTTCATCTATCAAATAATATTCTGCAAGAGGTTTTTAAGGAGAAGACCACCGTCGCATTATGATTGAAACTAGAGAAGATTTGCATGACCATAGATCTGACCAGTAATATGCATTTGAAGTAGAAGCTTTATTCGCAAAAAATAGTAAAAGATGGATCATTATTGAACAACCTGATAACATTCAAAGTAGGCTTAGATCTCAAGTCTATGGAGGAAAAATACGATGATGAAGATTTGTGTCTTATTCATTTATGCTTGTTGTCTAGTTCATACTCTACGTCTAGAGATACTATTCTATATAGTTGAGATACTGTTACACTTAATGAAGTCTATGAAGCATCACATGTGAAGGAAAAGATAAAACTTATGGTTCTGAGCGATAGTTGAAATTCGCATGCAAATGGCCTGGTTGTCCATTGCAAACAACAGGAGAGAATTTGAAACGATGATTCAACAGGCAAAAGCTTGATCAGAAATTACAAATGAAGATCGAAAGCAGAGGCAATACAACTTGTGCAAGTATTGCAAGAAAGATGGACACAACAGATCTGAGTGCTGGTGGGTAAAAAAAATGAGAAAAGGAATAAAAATTTAAGAAGAATCAACAAGAGGATGATGTTAAAGGCACCCTTGTTACTAAGCAAGATTCTAATGGAGATGTTCTCATTACCTTTGCCGATAATTCTAAAACCAGCGATGAGTAGATTCTTGGTATGGCCTGCACTTTCGACATGAGTCCGAACCGAGATTGGTTCATAAATTATGAAGCTACACGAGGTGGTTGTGTTAATGGGTGATAAGTCACCATGCAAGATTGCAGACATTGGTTCTATCTAGATCAAGATGTTTGATGGCAACATTAGAACTTTGTCGAATATTCGACATATTCTGGATTTGAAGAGAAATCTTATCTCGCTGAGAACTCTAGATGCTAAAGGATACAAGTATTTAGGTCGAGGTGGAGTTCTGAAGGTCTCCAAAGGCTCTCTTGTTGTGATGAAAGGTAATATGAAAGTTGCCAACTTATATCATTTGCAAGGTACTACAATTTCAGGTGATGCCAGTATTGCCACAAATAAATCATCTGATTCTGATACTACTGATCTTTGGTATATACGTTTGGGGTACATGAGTGAAATTGGCATGATGGAGTTATGCAAAAGAGGATTCCTTGATAGTCAAAGCATCGAAAAGTTGAAGTTCCGTGAACACTTTGTTTTCAGCAAGTAAAAGAGGGTGAAGTTTAACACAACAATTCACTCTATAAAAAACATATTGGATTATATTCACTCTGATATGTGGGGAGAATCTCGCGCTCTAGCCCTTAGAGGTACTGGCTACATGTTGACCATCGTAGATGATTATCCAAGAAGAGTTTGGTCATATTTCATGAAGCATAAATCGGATGTGTTTAAGACTTTCAAGGAGTGAAATATTATAATTGAAAAGGAATCTAACAAACATGTCAAGAAGCTATGTACCGATGATCGCTTGAAGTTTTGTTTGGGAGAATTTGAAGGTTTAAGCAAATCAGAGTGCATTGTGAGACATTACACTATCCCAGATATTTCTCAGCAAAATGGTGTGGCTGAACGCATGAACAGAACCATGATAGAGAAGATATGTTTCATGTTATCTAACTCTGGCTTATCTAGGAGTTATTGCGCTGAAGCCACATCCAGGGCTTGTTATTTGATCAAACGGTTACCTAACCTGACAATTGATAAAAAGACTTCAATTGAGACATGGTTAGATTCTCCAATAAATTATTCAAATTTGAGAATATTTGACTGTCCTGCTTATGCTCATGTTAATAAATGGTAAATTGGAGCCTTGAGCCGCTAAGTGCATTTTCTTTGGTTATAAACATGATGCGAATGTATATAAATTGTGGAATCCTGAAACTAGAAAGGTGGTTATTAGAGAAGTATTACTTTTGATGCATCTGCTATTTTGCATGATAAACCATCTATTGATGTTCTCGTTCAGAAACCCGCAGAAATCAGGCGTTTAGGTGGAGCATGTTATTGATTCGGGAACTACACCAGAAGCTAAGTATATGCCTATTTATGAAGCTCGCAAAGAAGCCGTTTGACTAATAGGTTTGTTTACTAAGCTTTGTGGAAGTATATCTTACATTACAATATTGTGCGACAGTCAAAGCATTATTTGTCTTCCGAAAGATTAGATGTGATGAGGACATCAACCCTAAGGATGCAACCACTGCTTCGACTCACTGCACTGCATCCTCTACTTCAACCACATCTTCTTCGAAAGGATTTTCGGCTACTACATTGTCATATTTTCCGGTTGGACCACTGAGCTTCGTCTACATACCATGGTGCTACATCTACATACCATGGTGCTACATCTACATACCATAGTGATGCGTCTACATACCATGGAACTATGTCTACATACTATGGTGTTGTGTTACCAATTGTTGGCCCACAGGCTATGTAATGTATAGACCAGCTTGGCCTATAAGGCCCATATGTTGGCCAACCACCCTAGGGAGCCCATACTGATCATGTGAACAGTACCCATGAACAATGCCACCGACCCTAGGGTTCCCACCTCCTGGTCGCACCTCTTATATAGGAGTCGCCGCCCCTTAGCAAAATTTGGGTTTTGTTGATTGAAGCTTATCTTTGCTATTTTATACTTTGTCCTCTTGTTCAGCGAGATCAACAATGATATTGTTCTTCGGAACCCCACTTATCAATACAATTTCAATTCCTATTCGCAATTTCAGATTGCTATTTATCTTGTGTCTTACGTGCTTCTTCGGTGTATGTAGGAATCGATCTTTGTGATCAGGTCAACTGGGTATTTGTGCACGGTTGATAACAACTTATCGGCGCTTTAGCGATTGTGTGGTTTCAAGCCATGCGATTTCGTAGTCAGGATCGTGAGAGTTGAACGACTACTACCAAACTTACCTTCTCATCGAAAGATCGGGCCAAAATCAGGACCTCTGTGGTTCATCAAGATGTGTCATGAGAGAACGAAGCACATTGATATCAGATATCATTATATTTAAGGTGTCTTTGCTCAAGATGATATTAAAGTCAGCAAGATAAGTACTCATGATAATCTAGCTGACATGATGATAAAGTCAGCTCCTACCACTGAGTTTGTGAAGGGATACAGGTAGGTTACACTAGCTGACAATTCAAAAATTCTACCACGTAAACTAGGAAGCCAAGCAAGAAGATGATCATAGATCATTACCACCAGACACGCATTGCAGCGGAAGAAGAGTTGGAGTAGCCCAATTCAACGAAAAGCGCGTCGGTGAAGTGGTTGTAGTCGATCGTCCAGCGTCCTCGGTAACGATTGTCTCCTCTAGTAGCCTATTGCGTTCCTTGCGAAGTCGTGGATCATCCTCAAGCGTAACAGCAACTGTAGTAGCGTCTCTACGGTATCTATACGTCCAGGGAAGGAACACCGTGCACCGGTGTGCTAGCACCAACTCGCACGGAAGAGAAGGGCTCTCACGAGAAGATGTCGGCTAGGGTTTCGGTGGAGCAATTCTTCATACTTAGTCTCAACTAGTTTGTAACTCCTTACAAGTAGATTTCGACCACTTAGTGACTATTTTTTATCAGTATACGACCAACTCATTTTTCCATAAGACTAGTCTATATCTGATCGAACTGAACAACCTTCTCGTGTATTATCCTTTTGCCTCACGATATCTGGTTGAACTCCAGGTGAGATGTTATGTCCTCCATGGACTGCTCAATTCTTTCTCGATCGAGTGTCAGATAACCTTATGTGGTTGAACTCTTGACCACCAGTGGTATGACCATGCACTTTTGTTATCCAACCACTTCGAGGGGCCCAAAGATATCTCTCCTGTTATGTTAGGAGGGACAAATCGCATATTTGACCAGTCATATCTCTCCGTATATTTTATAGCATACCCGAAAGCTACCTTTATAACTACCCAGTTACGGAGTAGCGTTTGGCAACCCCTAAGAGTGTCATTACACATATAGGGAACTATGTTGATCTCAAGTTTAAGGATTATACATCATCATTACTTGAGACCAACTGATGACACATGAAATCATAACAATCTCAGCAGTGTCTCAAGGAGGGTCAATCCAACACCATATTCTTTAACATGTGTTCACATTATTGATTCGATATCCCTATATCCATGACCGGTGAAACATAGTCATCAATCAATACATATGTTAGTCGATAAGTCACTAGTGTTTCGACTAGTACCATCCGACCAGGGATACATTTAGAATAACATCATATAAGTTAAAGAGCTCCACCAACAAGTCATATACTTGTTAATCTTTCAACTTATGATTCATTCAAGTAACATAATAATATTTATTCAATAACTCATAAATATATACGTGATACAATCATCTCTATGATTGCCTCTAGGGCATATCACCAACAGTTTGTGTTTTGCTCACACTTAGTTGGCATCATTCAGTAGTCCTATAAACGTTCAACGCACAAGTTCTTCATGCTAATCTGTTTCAAGAGATCACATTTTGTTTTGGCTAAAGGAGGAATTTGTCTCAAAGGGGAGATTGTTAAGTTTGAGTGTAATACGAATTGAGTTTGAGCGTGATTCGAATTTCATTTTCTACGGCAACTCATAGTTCTACTCATAAACGAAGTCTTTCATATACCACTATAAATATATCTTTGTAGTTCATAGGAAAAAGTAAGAGTTTTATTGTAAATATTTCACTGTACAGTGATATTGACTTGGTGAGCTTGTGGTTTTTCCAGAAAGAGTTTTTTTGTTGTGTAAAATTCGTCTCACATTCCTATTTTTCTGTGTATTATTTACAACAATAGATTTTTTTAAAAAGAAACGATTATTGATATGATTAAGGGGTATGAACTATTCTAGTCCATAGGAAATCCTTCCATTTCCCAACTCATTCCTGCAATGCACTGCAAATCATCGAATGATTGCCTCTCCCTTTTCTTCCAACATCATTTCTGCGTGCAATTTGATCAGATCTGCACCGCGCGCATGCATAAGCAGTCACTCTACATTCCTAGTAGGAATTTCCTACGTTTTTTATCTGCATGTCAAACAGAATTCCGACGAGATTACCCAACGATGACAAGCGCAGCCGCTGATATGGCCATCTTGAGTTCATCGAGCCGCAGACCGACGCCCTGGGCCCTGGCTGAGCCGAGGTCGCGACTCGCATGCAGCGACAGAACCTAGAGCGCCTCGTGCGGGTCCCCGCGCTCGTGAGACGCCCCGCGCTGGCGTTGCAGGTACGTCATGGCGAGGCTGGCGTGCATCGCCGCGCCGTATGGGAGCGCGCCGTCGTCGACGAGGAAGTGCGGCGAGTGCGCGTCGTGCACTGACCGGGCCGACTCGTTCCGTATCCCGACGAAGTAGAAGTGAGAGGCCGGCACGGCCTCGGAGAAGGCGGCGAAGTCCTCGCTGCCCATGCACGGCTCCATCGCGCCGCGGACGCCGCCGGCGCCGAGCGTCTCCGCGGCGACGGCCTCGAAGTGGTCGTGCAGCGCGGGGCTATTGATGGTCGGGGGCAGCAGCGGGCTCCCGCCGGCGTGGAAGTCCACAGCCGCCGCGCACCGGTGCACCGCCGACTGCGCCACGATCACCTCCTCGATCCGCCGCTTCAGCCGCATGAACCCCTCGCTCGAGAAGCACCGGAACGTGCCGCCGATCGTGACGGAGTCCGGGATCACGTTGAACGCGCCGCCGCCTTGGAACCTCGTCACCGTCACCACCTGCGACCATAAAAAAACACGTCTCAGAGATGCCACTGCCATGAGGAGGAAAGCAAGAAAAAAGATTACCATGTCGCGTCCGTACGTACCTGGGCATCTAACGGGTCGGCCTCCCGGGAGACGAGGCTCTGCAGGCTGAGGACGACGCTGGACGCGGCGACGACGGGGTCGACGCTGCTCTGGGGGATGGCGGCGTGGCCGCCCTTCCCGCTGATCACCGCCTCGAAGAAGCCGCACCCGGCCAGCAGCGGGCCGGCCCTCGACCCCACCACGCCGGTGGGGAGCATCACGGTGACGTGGAACCCGAAGATCGCCTCGACGTTGTCCACGGCGCCGGCCTCCACCATCTTCTTTGCCCCGCTGCCGACCTCCTCGCCTGGCTGGAAAAGGAGGATCACCGTCCCCTGCAACCAAAAAACCAGAGCTTTGCTGACCATTTGAACAGACCACAGCGGACAAGAGCCCTTCAAACACACATTGCTGTTTTTGCCCTGAAAGTAGAATTGTTTCATGAGACAACGCGCTCATCTTCTAATGGTGATCAGGTACTGCAACTCCAAATAATCCTAACTGTGACATGTCTGAAGTACGAATTCCTCAGATGCATTTACAAGGCTCTAGGAAATATTTCCCCTTCCCATTGGGTGTTGCTTCCACGCATAGTCCGCTTCGAAAAGAACTCTTCAGGAATTAGTACTACACCTCTCCAAATGAAATGACACGCAAATCTTCTAAAAAATTAATTAGTACTACTTATTAAGGTACTTAACACCGATCCATCAGAAGAGATAAACCCTCTCAAATCGAAGTCAAATTAAGTTTGCAGGTAAACGTCCATCGCTGAAGAAAAAACAAGAACACTGTCCTAGATCCCAGTTGCCCGAGATAGCACATCTCCGAGAGAGTTCTGAGGACCCCGGGTCTCTACGGTACCATAAGGCACTGCAGCACAGTGATTTTAGTTATAGCACTGGTACTGTATAAACACTGCTGAAACAGCAATGCTCTATTGCATATAAAAATCACTGCTGGTCATTACTGTAGCATAATACTGCATACTTTTACTCGAATCATAATTCACGACACTGTTGACGCATGAAACGAAGCTTCTTGATTTGCTGCGGTTTCATCCATCCAGAGCCACGACTTCATTGACAGACATTGGACTCCGTGAGACACTGGAAAGGTTGAAAGAGACGCCTGACGTGTCCCATCGAAAATCTTATTATTTGATGCGCACGTTGTACTAGTATACAGGGATCTGCGTCAAACTATGCAACATGTGTGCGCTCCATCGAAGAGCTGCCCATTTTAAATCAGTAGTACGATGCCCTGGTCCATTTTAATTCATTTTTTCCCTTTACTTTGCCATAGGAAATTAAAAAGGTCCTGTCTCCCCAATTAACACTGACCGAGAAGACAAAGCAAATCTTAACACTAGATTACCTTTTTGATTGACAAAAATAAAAGAACGAGGGGTCTTAAGGGGAATTAACAAGGCTGATCTCGCTTCAACTGGAACAGAAAGATTTGAAGAATCCGCCTGGGAAAAGGACTCCGCAACAAACGAATGCTGATGCTAACTGTTCCCAAACAAAACCGTGCATAAATAATTGCGCGAATCTGGTGCAATCAAACCATAGATCACTTAGGGTTTGTTTGGATAAAGAGGAATTAGAAATATTTTTGGAAGAGATTTTAGTTTAAATTCTACTTAAAACTTGTTTAAATAGAGAGTGATTAGAAACAATCTTTTTATATTGGAAGAGAGAGATTTTAGTTTAAATTTCGAGTGACGAGACAGGAGAGAAATCGAGAGAAAAGACTGAGCAGCAGCAGCGGCAGTAGTAACCTGGAGTTTGTGGCGGTGCTCATGGAGGATCCTGGCCGCGCCGAGCAGCATTGCGGTGTGCGCGTCGTGGCCGCAGGCGTGCATCTTCCCGGCCACCTTGCTCCTGTGCTCCCACTCCACTTCCTCCTGACAAAATTTTGTGTCCACGCGATCATCAAATAAACGGGACGGTTTTAATCAAAGAATGCAGCTTCAGAGCAATATGTGGAGTACTTCAGAGTTAAAACAAATCTAGTGTTGGTGTATATTAAGATTTTACCACCAGTACTTTTGTTGTTCAAAATGTGTCTCAAATTGTCTTATGTTACCTTGCATAACAACACGATTTACAATAGAAAATGCACTTCGAACTCAATACAAGCCCACTGAGAAATTCAAAAACTGTGCACAAATTGCACAACGCATGAAAACAACTGAGAAATTAACAATTGGTTATAGATATATTTGCATTTCTACTGAAAAAAAAGCAGGCTATGCATAGTTCAATTTCTAATTTTCAATAGCAGTACTGTGGCCTAGTGCTGTTCTTTTTTTTTTTTTCTTTTTGAGAAAAACCAGCGCCATTCTAGCATTCTGAAACTTTGTTTCGTTGGCTTTCAGCAGTTCAAATGGAAATGCACTCCGCTAGGCATCTGAATTTACCATCCAATTTACTGTGATTATTTGGATTTCGACGGAAAATCATGGCACAAAAACTCTGCTGTTACCCCAACTCTAAAACACTTAACAAGAAACAAGAAAAAACAACACGCGCATATCAAATCCAGTAGTAGCCTTGGCAGCTTGCACGCGCTCGCGCGCGTTACCTGCAGCGGGAGCGCGTCCATGTCGGCGCGCAGCGCGACGAACGGCGGGCGCCCGGTACCGACGGCCGCGACGACGCCGGTGCCGGTGACCGGGTACTCGTACCCCACGTCCATGGCGTCGAGTTCACTCCTCACCAGCTTGCTCGTCTCGTGCTCCTCGAACGCCAGCTCGGGCCGCTCGTGGATAGCCCTCCTGACGCCGGCCATCCACGCCGCGAACTCCGGGCCCTTCGCCCGCCGGAGCATGTCAGCGCCGCCCTCCGCCGCGGCGTCACGGCACCACATCGCGACGACGACGACGAGCAGGGCACGCGCGAGGAGACCTGGGCTCATCGGCGGCGCCGGCGCATCCATGGTGGCTGCACGCACGCGCACGCGCTGTAACGATCGATCGAGGACGAACAAAAAACCGAAGGAAACGGGCTTGTGGAGTTGTGGTGGAGACGGTACCCGCGCCCGTGTGGCGGGTATATATGCGCGCGCGCGCGCGCCGTCTCGTCGTTATGCACGGCCCTGTTTCTTTCTCCTCCTCCACAGCCGTGGGGCGGACGCTGCTGCGCGCGCGGGCGGGCGGACGTGGCGAACATGGCTGAGGGCGACGTGCTGCGCGCGCCAGGGAATTCGCACACGTGCGAGGAAAGGCAGGTGCGAGCCGTGGCGCGGATGGACTATGGAAAATTCAACGGCGCGGGTGCCTTTGGATCAGCCTCTAGATTAGTTGAACGATACGGATTTGGAGTAGGTGACTGGGCTCTTATCATTTTCTTCTCACTATTCAGAGCAAAGGCGAGTGGACCAAATCAAAGTGCGTCATACACGCTAGGTGACACTTGATGAAATCCTAATAAACCTACAGAGAGCATCAGGATAACACATAAAACCGATACAAGTGGCGTGGTTAAAGTCTCCATCGAGAAAAGCACGATGTCTTACCAGTTGGGCTTGCAGCGATTGTCCTTTTGTCGAAACAAATGTCTTGGGCTCACTAGTAGTCTAGTTCAAATCGAACTCGGCAGCACGCGCGGAATTGCCGGGATCTGCTCATTCAAATCTGCATGTGATCTAATGACGCGTTTTTCTCTCTTATCGTTTTCCTGTTTAGCAGTCGCTCTAGTAGCCAAGTTTGTCAGATCAACTTGAAACGGCGATCCCTTAAAAGCAGCTATCATGCTACTAGTTCCGGGTAACTTCGTCGGCATAACGAAGCTGACACGCTCCGATTAATGCCAATCCGGACTTAAAAGGCTCCATCAGAAAGGACGCACTGCACCCCTTCCAGAAAAGGGCGCAGATATCTTTTGCTGAAAAATCACAGTACAACAATTACAGATTAGACCGTATCAGTATATATCACTCCACTATTTCGTCTGTTCCGAGTACATGAGTGAACATCAATAATAGTACCAGACTACCAGGCACAACATTTATCTTGTTGGCTGCACTAGGCAGGCAGGCAGGCAGGCAGGCTCCAGCGTGGATCGCTGCGCGCAGGACGTCCTCTTTGCCTCGTTCTCACACGTGAAAACTGAGGATTTTCGAGCGGTTTTGGCGTCGACCTCAATAATTCATAAGCGTTTTCACCGGGCACTGCCACTTCTCGCCGCGCAAGAGCGTACCCTGGCCTGCGCGCGGCTACAGGCGCATCAATCCTCCGCGTCGCATTGCGGCGACACGCGCATCAGGCGTTCAGGCATATTATTCATATGCATTAGTGTGGACATGGCACTGCAGCGTCTCCGTTGGTTTCCGACATTTCATCAGACACTTGAAACAAGCGCCAGGATAAGGCGAGCAGCCAGGTGGCCCTGGTCTTTTATGTACCACCAGATATGGACGAGTGAGCTTACTTTCAGTTTGTGTTTGGTGTCCTTCTGCTGGGTATGCATAGCGCCTTCTTTTGTAATGTTCAGCCATGCTAATTCAGTCGTTTTCGGTTATTCCGAGTCGCTGTCCATGTTTTGCATAGCTTTCAATCCCCTTGGGCACTGCGATATCGTAAAAGAATGGCAATTGTCAAGCGAATAAGGTAGTCCATGAACATACTCAAGGGTTTGAGCTAGTCCACTTACCTTTTTTGAAACCTTCTCTCTGACTTCATACCTTTCAAGAGTCAAATCACAGAGCCATGTCCCCGGGCATACAAGCTGCCAGGCATGAACACGTTTTAGCTTAAGAAATGCAGGCTGATGCTAGTGTGAGTATGCAAAACTGACAAAGAAGCATTAATCATTGGATTTAGAGAATTATAACATAAACAGAATCCTGTTTTTATTTTCTTTTGAATCAACCAATTTCCAAATTTTGAGGATGAAAGAATTTCATAATATAACAATAGATTACTACTTTAGAAGATATAAACATAAATTAAGTTCACCATAATTGGCATTATAGATACACAACAACAAGATGAAGAAGCAACTACAAGACAAAGTGTAATTTCTCCATAAAAGAGCAACTAGACTGTCCAATGGACAAAGTAAACACTAGGTAACGGATATTTATAGAGTCGCAGTAAAGAGTCAGAACTCAAGCTACTCAAGTTGGGCTCGCAGTGCAGAAGCCAGACATCACGGGCAGGCTATGATACTCTCGCCTCTCATTGCCCAACAAGTGCAGATTGCAGAAGCTCCGTGTAACTGCCAAGTGGTGTGATGGCAAATACCATTATGTGCCAGTCATGATGAGCTCAATCTTGCACTAGCGCACTATAATTGCTCATGGCCATAATGGCTGTCATCAGCTCACAGTGACATGCTTTACTAATGTAATATGACTGAACCTACATTCTTTACCTTTACCAATTGTCATCTCTAGACTGGCAAATATTTTGAAACGAATCTAGACGGGCAAATATAAGGAACTAGCAGGGTGGTCCGTGTATTTGCGCGACTATATTTGTTTCAAAGTTTGTATAAATGTTTGAGAATATATTTACGTATCTTGTATCTCGTAGGTTATTTAGAATTTTAAGATATTATAAACATTAGAAATAACAATAGAAACTTGAAGGAAAATACAATCTGAGAAACGCAATTGAAGTATTGAGTTTTGATAGAAGAAAATCATTGCGTATAATAGGTTGTTGGGATTTTTAGAAACTAATCAATCTGCATCATGTAGCTATATGCTACTATTCTTACTCTATTTGTTACTTTTTTCCAAATTGTATGCATGCACATGCACCTCTATTTAATCTTAAGAAAATATGTTGATTATGTGTGCGGCAAATTATCTTATTAGTTTACAAGGTATAAGAGTACCTTACTCACGCATACACCGGTGCATCATAGGTGACCTACCTTGAACTTATCTTTCCTCACACCGAACCGTGTATCTTCTATCTCTTCTTGTCGTAACAGCTTTTTTGCTTTAACCTCCAATAACAAACCCAAATCTTAATCGATCCCTCTCAGGTGCTACCCCTTCTAATGCAATATTTTACCACAGAGTTATCTTCTACTTCTCTCCAATTATTGCTTAATGCTAACCGTTGTGACATCAACACACATATACATTCAACCGTCGCCGACCCCAACCACGTGTCACGCTATCTCTGGTGACCCAGAGCCTATTCCCTACACTGCACCATCTCTACTCCAAGTTTTTTTACTCCTTTGCCTCTGTACGCCCGCGCTTCCATTCGTACGGATGCATGCATGTACATATGCATATATGATGTTATAGATGCCAATGTCCTCTTTTATCGGATCGGTCGGTCGCTCTTCTTCGACGTTGACCAACTCAATAATGTGGCTTTTTCACTAACCGCGACAACCTCTCATCTCCACTAATATCGACATGTCTGTTTTAGTCATTTGCCTAAAGATATGGAGAATCTTTTCGCTATCGCCGGCAACGACGTGCCCCTCACTAGTGATGGCACACTCCTAGCTACCCGATGGTCTCATATTGTCCATAGCTCATCTTCAATACAAAGCTTCATTTCCTCTCTGCCAGAGCTTCCCCATCACCAAGCTTCTTTGGTCACTAACTTCTTCAACAACGCTGACGCTCACCACTTGTCATCGCGGCCCTTGGTTCCTTCAAAATTAGACTTTCTCTTTAATGGCTCCAGCGAGCAGCACGACATTATCCTCGTTGAACCATTGCACTCTTTCGTGGTCTCCTACGATACCATTCGTGCTATCCTCTCTATAGCTTTTATTTTTTATTGAAAATTTCAGTTATTTTTTATTCTTATTCCATAGGAAGCAATAATAGAAACACGTAACCTTAAGAACGAACATGGTGACTTCCTTTGTGTCGCCTCCGACACCATTCGTGCCATCATCATTATAATTTTTATTTTTATTCAACATTTCAATTATTTTTATTGGAGTTCGTATAGAAATAAAATTGCTAAATTTATTTATTTTTTTCTGAATTTTTGTTATTTAGGGATTTTACTTTGAAATTCAAATGAAAACCAGATTACAAAATTTCTTTTATTTTTAAATTCCGAATTTCAGTTCTTTTTTCTTGAAATTCGTATCTGAATCCAATTGTTGATTTTTCTTTATTTTTTATTCTAAATTACAGTTATTTAGGGATTTTATTTTGGAATTTGTATTGAAATCAAATTGCTAATTTTATTTTATTTTATTCCGAATTTTAGTTATTTTTTGTTAGATTCCGTATACAAATCTAATTGCTAATTATTGTTTAATTTTTATTCCGAATTATAATTTTTGGAATTCGTATCGAAATCAAATTGCTAATTTTATTTTATTTTTTATTACAAATTTCAGTTTTCTTATTGGATTTCGTATACAAATCTAATTGACCATTTTTGTATGTTTTATTCCGAATTATAATTTTTGAGGGATTTTACTTAGGAATTTGTATAGAAATCAAATTGCTAATTTTTTTATTTTTATTCCTAATTTCAGTTTTGTTGTACTTGATATAGACTCTTTTATTTAGGAATTTGTATGAAAATCAAATTATTGATTTTATTTTATTTTTATTCTGAATTTCAGTTTTATTATATTTGATATGGACTATTTATTTTAATCTAGACCGTTATAATCTGGAACCACCGCGATCGACGGTGTAAATCTTTTTCTTTTTGCACCGATCAATGTGAGAATTTCTAGCCTTAATAAGATAATATATGCTAATGAACAGTATGGCACATCTTTGATAAAGTACAGGCAGAAGAATGCTATGGTCCGAAGGAGTTCTCTTGACAAGCAACTTCAGTAAATAAAGGATGCACCCACTGAATCTTGCCAGTTCATTTGCACGTATCCTTTTGTCAAGAAGCAAGACAGGAAGTCTACACAGAAATAAAGGTGGCCCTGGGACCAAGTAACGTCATGTCTTGTATCTATTCAGGAAGAATGGACTAATCAAATTAATTTAGCCTGTCAATGAGATTAATGATATTCCAGATTTGTTAACCATGTCATAGTGTTGAATCCATGATTACTGCTTACTGTATCAAATGCACAGATTTGATCACTGTATCAAGGAAGAAATAAACTTACTCTGCACCAAATACTTTTTGTGGTAACTGGTGCCGCTAATTACTACAAAAAGTAGGGCATTAGATGCAATAATGTTTTAACGTGAAAAGTGTCTACATAGTACATACTACAATTTAGTTGAACAATTAACGAAACTGAAAGAAGGTTAAGGAGGGTGAGGACGATGAGGGGGGAAGGTGGGAAGCATACGTTGATGGTCTTCTGGATGACCTTGGTTCTCTTCTTAGGCCTATGAGGCGGTCTTGAACCTTTGAACACCAAGAAGTCCTCCTCCTTCTCCTTGTTTGTCAGTGCAACTGCAAACTTCGGCCACACAGACCCCTCACTCCCTGAAGATGAGTCCTTATTGTTCGGTGAGGCTGGTAAATTTCCATTGTTGCTATTGTTACCACCCCTCACTGGACGCTCCCTGTCTAGCGATGCCATCATGTGGATCACATTGTTCTGCTGCTGTGCTGATGATCTCATGGTTCCTGTCTCCTCTGAATTCCTGCTAATTGTGTACCACACAAAGGTCAAAAGAAAAGGAACAGAATGATATCTTTGCTACCAATAGAAGACGATAAAAAGTGATCATCTAAACATGGAAAATTGGTTTGGTATACTAATGTTGTACAGTTGCGAGTTTGGTTAGATAGTGGTTAAGCAGACAGACAATATTCAGTTTACAGGATGAAAAGAATCTATTATGAAGTATCACCCACACAGTGACACATTGTCCTCAGAGAAAAATGTCAGACTGATTTAATTTTCCCAACAACCACCACTAAATCACACACTATAACAAAGGCCGAACAACATGGAGAACAAAAAAGAAGGGGCGCGTCCATACCAAATTTTGCCTTTTGCCCTTCGTTATCTCAAAGAAAAAGTTGAGTGGAACTAACAACTACAGTGAAGGCTCTTTGATTATCTGTAGGCTGTAGCAGCTTCGCATTTTGTCAGTGAAAGAACATGGTTTGCAATATATGCTATTTCTTATTTATGCACCGATTGTCCAATTCATTTACCATGGATATAAGGAAAAAGAACATTGAGTTGTAGTGAGTAGTGACTGATTTCACCAATAGATCGGAGTGTGAGTTACTAACTATTCTTTATCTAGAAACATTACAAACATCGTAATAAAACAAAATTTCAGAAGCAACATCTTTCTTCATTGCACCGTACTTCTTGTTTAGGGGATAAAAAGGATAAGGAATGAAGAAGCAACAAATTCAGTCATTTACCTATATCACCCTTCAACCACGACAGTAGTGGATATAGAGAGGGGAGGGACAATCAATGAATGGCAACTGGTAAGTATCACCATCCACAATATAAATGGTGGTGCAAAATTGAAGATAAGTGGACAAGTGTTTCCCTCTCAAGGAAAAATTGTCGAATAAAGAGAAACAGACATGGCATGACTCCAGCAGAACACAGCATGATGAGACACTGATCACTGGACCAACCTAGCACATCAGTTGTTATTCTCAGCTGTCAGCATCAGGCATCAGCCATGCGATTCACAAATAATTCAAAGAAGCACATCATGGATGTAGACAAATTAAAATCAGATACGGCAGCAATGGCACAGAATGGATAATGGGCTCCCCCCCCCCCCTCCCTAATGAGGACTGCTTTTCCAATCTAGAAGAAATCTCTTCATGATCGACACATTGACTTAAATTACAGTTGAGTTACTCGCTGATGTAGCTTCAGCCTGGCTCGATAAACAATATTCTGAGAAAAAAGACAACGCCTAGAGCAAAATAACTTGTAGGCCTAGCTCAAATCAGGTTCTGCACCATTTCTTCCAAGAAAAGTTGAGTTGGACAAGGGACACTATCTGTAGTCAGGCTTGATGTACAAAAGCTAACTCTCTGCTCCTTGAAAGGCGAGGGGCTAACTTGTCCCCTACTTCCAGAATTTACAGATAAATTCATTATTATTTCCAATAAATATCTGAAGTTCAAAATACCCCAAAAAAGATGATAAGATTAAAAAAGAGTAGAAATTCTGGTCTCCACGCCTCCAGCCCAACCCAGCAACATTGGACCACAATTAGCCTACTTTTGGTATAAGCTAAAGAAACCAGAAGGATAGAAGGCTAGCTATCCCAAAAAAAACACTATGACAAATGCAACCACAGCCCAAATAAGTGAATTACAATGGTCACTTGGCTTACATCTTGCTAGGCCTAGATATGGCTTCTTCAATTTATTGAGTAATCCCTAAAATAAGCCACACCCATTTGGTCCTAACTTGAATCATAATCACATAAGCTGAAGCAGAGAATCCAGACCAAAGCTACATCTGTTTCTCTAAAACACTTGACCACTCAAAGGAAGCAAAGAACACGCTGTACCAAGGACATGCCCAGCTAGCCGATTTGATTTACAATGACCTAGGAGAGCTTGGATCGTCCAAATTCCAAACTTGGGTAACAATATACTCTTTGTTGCAAAAGAAAGTGCAAAACCAATCGCTTGCTAAAACAAAACAAGAACAGAGTGAGAGAAAAGCAGCAGTGGTAAAGACCTGAGGACGCGGTGCTGCACTGCAGCGCGTCGCTGGCTGGCTGCGGCCCTCTCGGCGGCAGCCGTCGCAGCCGCCTCGACGTCGCGGCGGCGCACCTTGACACAGCGCAGCCGCTTCCGATTGCCCCATTGCAGCAGCGGGTCCCTCTCCGCCGCAGTGCCGCCGTTGCCGCGCGTGTGGCAGTGGTTGCTCGCCTCCCTCTCCATTGCCTGATGAGCGCCGCAGGTGAGGTGGCCCTGCACGTGTCACGCAGAACCAAAGCCATTACTCGGTGAATGCAGGACAAGGAGGAAGACCTCAAAATTTCCAGATAAAAAGGAATAAACCATGTAAAAAAATTGGGATATTTCAGGGGAAGAAAGTAAGCTCGAATTTCATGGAATTAGGATAGAGAAGACGTAGATGCGAAGTAAGCTTTAGTGAATTGCCCCAAAATTCCGCACGATGCAGCCCGTCAAAATCTCAAAGATTAGATGAGAAATCCATTAGCCAAACAAGAACTGCAAGAAGGGGAAAGATAGGAATTACATAATTTTTCTACTTCGATGGGGGCAATCAGAGAGGGTAAATTTGCAAAATTTAAGATTTTTAAGGCAGAAAGGATCTGGGCTGTTTGTTTCCGTTGTTAAGTTGATGTGAATTCCGGGAAAAGTTAGCGAATCAAACCCGATTAAAAATGAAAACCCCCCATCACAATTCTGCTCAAATTAACTCATCCAAATACCGGTTAAAGAAAGGAAGGTAAAGACGTATGAGGAATTTGCAACGGAAGAAGATCAGCCAAACATCCTACTTGGCTTTAGAACTGGTGAAGGGGAAAACCAAACAAATCAAATGGAATTTACGACTCATCGAAAAAAAATCAGAAGTAGGGAGAGGAAAGCAGGAAACTTTGAGATAAGGGAAAAAAGAAGAAGAAGAAGCGCGAATAACGAGTAGAAGGAGAACTTAGTATACAATTCTGGCAACTAAGATTGAGAAGAAAGCGAGATCGAATTGAGCAATTGGAAAGCGCACAATTCAAGAAACTTGATGAAACAGGGTAAACATAAAGAAGAAGTGATGAGGAGGAAAAGATCGTACGAGGTCGTCGACGTGGTTGAGATCAACAGGACGAGCAATCTCTGGACAAATTACACGTTCCAGCCACTCCACTCTTCTTCTGAAGAACAGCGAGTGACTAATAGATGAGCAGGCGGAAACTTCTTCCTATTGCTATGACTGTGACTCTGTGAGCACCAAGAATTTGGGATTTGTTTCACATCTGTTGCTCTAGTTATGGATTCCTCTTTCCCTCTTCCTCTACCGAAATAGGAGTTTTTTTCTTCTACATAACACGTAGTGTTTCTTGCGTCGTATTGCTAAAATTAATAGTATGAATGTGTCTTCTTCCACCACGTATTCTCCACCGTGTGCCCTTAGCCAAAACACCCTTCGTCCGTGTGCTGTGAGTCTGGTATTGTTTAAAACCGTACGTCCCTAGCTCAGATTTACTTACAATTGACACGTAACAAATCCGAACGCTCATAATTCGGATAAGAGTCTATCCATGCTGCTAATACCCGAACACGCCTCTACCGGTCGTCCAGCACCCAAAGACGACTCTGCTTGCCACGGCCGGTCCACCGTGCCACCCGCACCCGGACGCCGCTTCAATTCGGTCCTCACTCGCCCGGACGCACGTCGATCAGTGCATTGGAATCTTCCACCCAAACTAAGCTAAGCAACAAATCCTCCTAGCTACTCGCTACCTACTGCACCCTAGACAAGCAACTAGCTACTCGTGATAAACTAAGTCGTAGCTAGGCTTATGACCACAGGAGTTACAGAGAGCAGTCCATTTTATAGAAGGATCAGGGAGAGGCCGGGCCTAGCTCGCTAGCCAAAGAAAGTAGCCGTTGTAGACAACTCGCTTCATGGTACAGTCGAGGGGACCAGAATAGTGCTGCACTGCCATAGCCAGCTCTACTTAATTGGCGAACAGCGGCCGTTCCGTCGCTATCCCCTATCCCCTGAGGCGCCCCGCCCGTCTGGGCTAGCTTAGCTTAGGTAGAAGATTCCAACAACTGATCGACATGTTACCGTGCATCCGGGCGAGGGTGCTGGAGAATTAGACTCAGACTGACTGCAACATCAGACTTGGTTTGGTCAGGAGGACCGACTCTGCTGTCACCTGGTTTTGGTCAGGCCGATTGCGTTGTGTGCGTTTGGTTGATGTGTAATTGTGCAGTTCAGCACGTCCAAGTTATTTGTTCTTAGTCATGTGTTAGTGGAGTCCGAGTCTAGTGGATAATGTCAGTTGTGGCGTGAGCTGCGCAAATTAGTTAGGAAGTATCCGGAGAAGTTCAGTAGTCTACGTGTGTATTTAGTCTGTCTTTTGTAAGCGAGAAATCCCCTTACGGTGAACAGAAGAAAAAACCGAAAATTGCCCCATGTGTGTTCTGCCGTTTTCCTCCTCTGCCCAACTCCTCAATTGAGTTTTTCCTGTGTTGATCGTTGGTTCTTGGGTGTGTGCGAAATCCCTGATTTGAGCATCGACACATGTTCTGCCGATTTCCTCCTTTACCGAATTCCTCAATTGAGTTTTTCCTATGTTGATCGTTTGGTTCTTGGGCGTGTGCGAAATCCCTGATTTGAGCCCCGACACTTGGAATCAGAGCAGGTTCCCTGTGCATGCCCAAGTACCTGCGGTTGAAACCGATGGCAATCACCACGCAGCAGGCGGCAAGAGAGGGTGGTGTCTCCGTACATTACCCAATGTTGAATTCCTCAAACTATTCCACTTGGGCAATCAAGATGTAAGTGTTCAGGGAAGCCCAGGGGGTCTGGGATGCCATTGAACCCACGGTCGGGGAGACCGTGGAGAGGAAGAAGGATAAGATGGCATAGCGTGCATCTTCCAAGCCGTTCCGGAGGACGTGGTGCTACAAATTGCCAAGAAGAAGACGGCAAAGGAGGCGTGGGAGAGTCTGAAGACTCGATACCTCGGTGCTGCTCGGGTGAAGAAGGCGAGAGTGCAGACTTTGAAGAGCAAATTTGAGGCCCTGCGGATGAAGGAGACTGAATCCATTGATCAGTTTGCTGGGAAAATCATTGCCTTGGCAAGCAAATTCATAGTGGACTCGGGAATTCCCTAGAGGAAGACACTCTCATCAAGAGGTTGTTGGACTCTGTGCCAGACAAGTACTTGCAAGTAGTCGCGGTGATCGAGCAATTCTCCTATGTGGACACCATGCCGTTCGATGAGGTGATCGGTCGTCTCAAGGCATACGAGGAGCGTACAAGGAGGCGGAGCAATGGCAACAATGAAGGGCAGCTCTTGCTCACTCACACCGAGTGGCAGGAGCGGCAGAAGAATGACGGCGGAGATTCATCGTCAAGCAGCATGAGTCGTGGCGCTAGCAGCCTAGATGGGCACGACCGGAGCAGAGGCTGCGGCAGGGGAGGCCATGGCGGCTTCGGTGCACCACGCCAGGACATGACCAGCAAAGGTAAAGACAAGAGTCATATCAAGTGTTTTAATTGTGATGTATATGGGCACTATCAATCCGAGTGTCGCAAGCCACGGCGGGAACGCGAGGAGGCGAACCTAGCTTGAACTCAAGAAGAAGAAACCACCTTGCTGTTGTTAGTTTGTGCTGCTGACTCCCACGAGGTAGTACTGTTGAATAAGGAGAACCTTGTTCTGAAGCTCTGCAAAACTGAGGGGGTCAAAGTCAACTCGGATGTTTGGTACTTGGACAACGGTGCTAGTAATCATATGACTGGGCACCGAGGGAAGTTCATGGAACTAGATGAGAACATTACAGGAATTGTCAAGTTTGGTGATGGCTCAGTTGTGCAGATCAAGGGAAAGGGCCCCATCTTGTTCAAATGCAAAAATGGAGATCAGCTCATACTCTCGGAGGCGTATTATATTCCTAGTTTGAGGAATAACATCATTAGTCTTGGCCAGATGACAGAAGATGGAAGTGAGATAGTGCTAGCTGGAGCACACCTGAGGGTGTTTGACAGGAATGGAACACTCTTGATGAAAGTGAAGCGCACTGCAAACAGATTATACAAAATGTTGATTGAAACATGTGAACCTGTCTGCTTGTTGGCAAGACTTGATGATTTAGTGTGGTTGTGGCATGCAAGGCTTGGACACTTCAATTTCCAGGCATTCAAGGCCATGGCCGAGAAGCACATGGTCACGAGACTGCCAAGAATCAGCCACCCAAATGAGGTATGCGAAGCTTGTATGGTTGCAAAGCAGAACCGACTCCCATTCCCTGTCCAAGCAAGTTTCAGAGCAGAAAAACCACTGCAGCTGGTTCATGTTGACCTATGTGGTCCAATTAGTCCTTCAACAATCGCTGGAAACAGGTACTTCCTATTAATTGTTGATGATTTTAGCCGATATATGTGGGTGTATGTGATTAGAGGCAAAGATGATGCGTTTGCTGCCTTCAAGAAGTTCAAAGTAGTGACTGAAAAGGGCTCAACTTACAAGATCAAGACCTTGAGAACTGACCGAGGAGGAGATTTCTGTCCAAGTCGTTCACAAGTTTCTGTGAAGTGGAAGGCATTGCTTGGCATCTCACTGTACCTTATTCCCCTCAATAGAATGGTGTGGTAGAACAGAGAAACCGGGCGGTAATGAGCACAGCAAGAAGCCTACTCAAGAGCTTGGAGGTGCCTGGGAAGATGTGGGGAGAGGCCGTTAGACACGAAGTGTACTTGTTAGATCGCTTGACCACAAAAGCGTTGAGTGATTGCACACCCTATGAAGCCTGGTTTGGGAAGAAACCTAATCTGGAGTGCTTGAGAGTCTTCAAGTGCACGGCGCATGTGAAGGTGGTTGGACCGCATGCAAAGAAACTTGATGACCGTAGCAAGTCTATAGTGTATTTGGGTGTAGAGGATGGAAGCAAGGCACATTGTCTCTTCGATCCCAGGGGCAACAAAATTTGTGTGCGACAAGATGCAGTATTTGAGGAAAAACGGAAGTGGGGATGGGAAGAGATTAACCAAGAGGACGAGCAAAGCTGGGTGACATTCACTGTTGAAGATCAGACAACAGATACTGTAGTGGAATCGGAAATAGGTGAGCCATAGGAAGTGACAAGCTTGCCCTCTCCCCAAATGCAAGGTCACACGACCACCTCATCACCGGTCTTACAGGGAACTGCAGAGTCACCAACTCTTTCTCCTGTTTCACCGATTACTCCAGTCAGCACTTCAGAGCTTTCCTCATCACAAGAAGCATCCCCGCTATTGAGAGTGGCCCTAGAAGGTTTCAGTCCCTCAGGGACATTTATGCATAAACCAAAGAAGTTGAACTTGAGGAGGAGTTGAGTTTTGCAGATGCTGAGGAGCCCACTTCCTATCATCAAGCTGCCAAAGAGGGAAATTGGCAAGAGGCTATGAAGTAGGAAATTGAGGCTATTGAAAGGAACAATAGCTGGAGGCTCACAAATTTACCTTCTGGATCCAAACCCATTGGTCTAAAATGGATGTATAAGATCAAGAAAGATTCAGAGGGAAAACATTGTCAAGCACAAAGGAAGATTAGTTGCAAAGGGTTATGAGCAACGACAAGGGATTGATTTTGAGGAGGTGTTTGCTCTTGTGGCCAGAATGGAAACTGTCAGGATGTTGCTTGCCCTTTAAGCTCATCAAGGTTGGGAGGTTCACCATCTAGATGTGAAGTCAACTTTCTTACATGGTGAACTCCAAGAAGAGGTTTATGTCACTCAACCTGAAGGTTTTGTTAAGAAAGGACAAGAACACATGGTGTACAAACACTCAAAAGCTCTATATGGACTTCGACAGGCTCCAAGAGCATGGAACACTACCGGGGATATAATAATATTTATTTTACTATTTATATGTAATTCTTATTATAGGTACTAATATAGTCATACTAATCTTAGATGTTCCTGACCCTGCGCTGCACCGTCCTCGCCGGGTTGGCTAGGTCGTACACACTGATGGACGGGTAGTTGAGGTCTTGGATGCTGTGGGGCTCGCCGGTGCACTGGTACGGCGCCTCGTTGAAGAGCTCCATCGCCGTCGCGTTGTACCCGAGTATGCAAAGGAAGTCAAGGTAGTCAGTGGGGGACATGTCGTAGATGAGCCCCGAGTCCATCGCGAGGTGAGGGAAGACGTGGCCAGCATCGTAGCTAAAGGGCATCGTAGCGTGAAGTAGGAGTTTAGGATGGGCTTCCACTCGGTGTCCAACTCCATTGTTGGGCCAAGAATTAACAGCGCGTCATCAGCTAGCGCTTGGCATCGTCGGTGTCGACAATGCACGGCCACTCCTTGAGACTTTTGAGCTCACCGGTCATCATGATCACCAACTTAATCGCGGTGGGGCTCCAATCGGGGTGGAGGGTCTTGATGAGACTGGTGAGGCTGGAGATGTGCTCCGACGCCAAGGAGCTCGTCTCCCAAAACTGATTTGGTTTTGGTCCACTGTCGTGCCCGCATTTCGTGTTCTTCTCCACCTCTGGCTACTTTCTTCTCCACCACCATTCTCCGGCCACTGTCCCTCCCCTGTCCCCATTCTTGTCCCTATAAGTTCGCCTCCTCAAGCTCCGCCTTGTGCTCACCTTCCCAGGTTCAATGCATCGCCGGAGCTCCTATTCCGTCGTAATCGTGCCGCCGCCACCGCCTTTCCCTCGCCGCGCCGCCGCTCCAGTGAGCCACTGCCACGCTACCACCACCATCACCTCCGCTTTGTCGTGAGCATCTCGTTTTGGGCCTTGATGGCCACCACCGAGCCTCCCTTCGCCGGCGGTGAGCTTAGGCCGTAATCACCCGAGAGCTTGGAACGTTCCAACCAACGTCACGAATGTCGGATCATCACGATGCTGGACCATCGCTCGGTTCCACTACCGTGTGGGCATGAGTGCATAGTAAAGGCCGACTTTTATTTTGATTTTACCTCTAGTAACCGACAAGTGGGTCCTACTGTTGGTGAGAGCTGGATGTGTGAGATGCGTTGCTGCTGGAGGGAGCAAGCGAGGGCACTCGAGTCTTTTTCAAAATTTTCTCTCTCTCTCTGACCTGAAAATAATAAAATAGTCACCTCGATGTCCTACTAAAATAAAATTACATGTTTTTACAGTGTGTTATAGTGAAACCACATTTTTTAGATGTCCATTGGTAAAGGACACAAATTTAGAGTGCCCTATAGCCAATTTTCCCAACATATTTTGAGGCATATAAAAGGTACCTTGGATCTGGGACGGACCTACAAAATTGGTGGAGGAACTGAAAGGATAGTTGGGTATACTGACAACAACTTGGAGGGTGATATTGATGATAGAAAGAGCATGAGTGGTATGGTCTTCTATCTTGATGGAAGTTTGATTGCATGGAACTCTCAGAAGAAAAGGAGTGTAGTGTTGTCTTCGTGCGAAGTGGAATTTATGGCAGCAACCACAACAGCCTATGAGGGAATTTGGTTGAAGAATCTGCTGAGTGAGATCACTAGATAGAATGCTGAACCAGTGCTACTCCAAGTTGACAACAATCTACTATTTCTCTCATGAAGAACCCTGTGTTCCATGGACGGAGCAAGCACATAGATACACGATTCCATTTTATTCATGAATGTGTTGCGAAGGGGCAGATTGTGGTTGAGTATGTGTGCATTGACGAACAACATACAGATGTTCTCACAAAAGCACTAGAAAGGATCAAATTTGCCGAGATGTGTGAGCTACTAGGAATGGAGTACTTGGCTCAGTCGAGTCAAGCTTAAGGGGGAGTATGTTGGAGAATAAGCTAGACTCAGACTGACTGCAACATCAGACTTGGTTCGATCATAAGGACTGACTCTGCTGTCAGCTAGTTTCAATTAGGCCGACTCTGAAGATTTTGCGTTGTGTGCGTTTGGTTGATGTGTAATCGTGTAGTTCAGCATGTCCTAGTTATTTGGTCTTAGTCATGCGTTAGTGGAATCTGAGTCTAGTGGATCACGTCGGTTGTGGCGTGAGCTGCGCAAATTAGTTAGAAAGTCTCTAAAGAAGTTTAGTAGTCTGCGTGTGTTTTTAGTTTGTCTTTTGTAAGTGAGAAATCCAAATCCCCTTACGCTGAACAGAAGAAAAAAAACCAAAAATTGTCCCATGTGTGTTCTGTCGTTTTCCTCTCTGCCAACTCCTGAATTGACTTTTTCCCGTGTTGATCGTTGGTTCTTGGGCATGTGCGAAATCCCTGATTTGAGCCCCTGACATATGTTCTGCCGTTTTCCTCCTCTGCCCAATTCCTCAATTGAGTTTTTCTTGTGTTGATCGTTTGGTTCTTGGGCGTGTGCGAAATCCCTAATTTGAGCCCCGACAAAGGAGGACTGGATTGAAGTGGCGTCCGGGCGTAGGTGGCACGGTGGAGCAGTCACGTGGCAAGCGGAACCGCATCCGGGCACTGGATGATCGACAGAGTTGCGTCCGGGCATTAGCAACATGGATAGGCCCTCGTCCGGGCTACGGTCACTCGGATTTGTCACGTGTAGACCATAGGTGAATTCGGACTAGGGACGCATGGCTTTAAACGATTCTAGGCACGCAACGCACGAACAAAAGGTGTCCTGGCTAGGGGCGCATGGTGGAGCACACGTGGCGGAAGCAGGCACACCCGTGCTGCCAATTTTGGCAATACGGTGTGAGAAACGCTAGATTTGTACATACTAACCGCAGCAGTGCCATTTAGCCCAAAAGCTCAAATGGAAGTGCAGGTAGGTCATTTTATACATGCTTGATGCATTCGTCTTTCTTGGCTTTTGTTTTTTGGAAGAGAAGGTAAAGGCACACAGACACACTCAATTCATGCTCCACTCGTACCACCACAATCACACACACATGTACTTGCACGCTAGAAAATTTATGGAGACACTGAGACCTCACAGAGCGCGAACACACGCTATTCCACTAAGTGCGCACGCGTATACCTTTTTTATTTGGTGAGCATCGGCGTCGAATCGGAGTTCGAACGCAGGTGAGCACGATGCACCATAGCAATGCTTGACAACAGAGCTACGACCCAGGGCCTGTCTGGAACAGCTTTGGCTTCGAATTTTTGCTTGAAAAAGTCGAGTGTCATTCCAAATGCTTAGCTTTTCTCCTATTTTTCCCAAGCCGCTTCACGTTACAATGTGCAGAAGTCGGAAGCCAAAATCCACTCGCGAGGAGCTTCCGCAGCTTCCCACAGCCCCCATTTCACATTTACCCTCGAAGTTGGGGGTAAATTACCCGTCGTTTTCCACTGAATAAAAGCCCCCAACAAAACCTTAGCCCTGCCCGTGCGACCCTGCCCACCCGCTCCTCCCTCGCTCCATCTCCCTTTTGCGGACTCCGCCCCGCCCGCTCCTCCTCCCCTGCCGACATCGCCACCCATCTCCTCCCTCCTCCTCGACGCCTCTAGCTCCCTCCTCCTCCGCCGGCTCACGCCATCGCGGTCCTCTCTCATCCTCCTCCCTTCTCCGGTGTCGACGCCCTCCTCCTCCCGTGCCAGCGTCCCACCTCCTCCCTCCTCCTCGGCTCCATCCTCCTCCCTTGGATCTAGCACCTCCGCCTACCCACGACGCCGCCCGCCTTTGGCCTCGACTGGATTTGGCACCTCCCCCCAACTCCAGATCCGGTGACTCCACCCGACCCCACCGCCAGGCGCCGGCCCCGGCCTCGACCCTGCCGTCGGCCTCCTCCCTCGAGCCGTTGTCCTCCTCCATTGACCCCGCCGCCGCCTTCTCCCTCGACTCCGCTGCCTAACCCCTTTCCCGACGCCATCGCCGGTGGCAGCCCAAACCCTAGCCGTCGGCGCCTCTATTTCCTTTTTTCTTCTTCTTTTTTCTGTTGTAAATATATTGTTTTGCAATAATTGTTTATTTTATTAATTATTTATTGTAATAATTATTCATTGTAATAATTATTTTTAATAATTATTTATTATAATAATTATCTTTAATTACGTTAATTACTTTGATTGTCGTTAATTGCGGTATATTGACGTTAATCGTTGTTAAATGCGACCAATTCTGGTAGTTATCGTTCATTGCAGTCAGTTGTGTTAATTATCGTTAATTGCAATTAATTATCGCTAATTGCAGTAGTTGTTGTCAATTGTGGTAATTCTCGTTAATTACGGTAGTTGACGTTAATTGCATTAATTGTCGTCAATTGCGTTAGTCGTCGTTAAATGTTGTTAATTGCGTTAAACGACATCAAACAAGTAATTACTTTTCTCATATCGGAAGCTACAGCCAGCCTACCTAAAAGTCAGACAGCCAAACGCCAAACCTCTTTAGCTCACCATGCAAACCATCTAGCCTAGCTAAAGCCGCCGTAAAAGTCGATTCGCACGAACACGCCAAGTACCAAGTGTCCAACAGCAAAACCTGACCCTATTACAACAGCTCCGAACTGTTCTTAGCCCCCTGATCTTTCTCATGTGGATTGACCGCCCAGGTTGCTTCGCGAAAATTGATATCTAGACCGAAGGCAATGGTCCAAGAAGTTCAAATGGTATAATTAAATCTATCTCATAATTTTGGGACATCTCACGTTCAAATCACAATTTAGGTGACACACGGTTTACTATGGGTTTGTTTGGGTGCTTTATCAAGTCTGTCTCGCATCTATGGATGTAACAAACGGATGTTTGGTTGCCTGGACGTCGGTCTGGACGTTGCCTGAACGATGTAATATTCCCTCCCGAGCCTGGCTTGAGAGAAACGGCCGAATCTACCTTTACCCTAGCTTGGCCCGAGCGATGCAGGCACGTGGCACTTCAAAGATCACGTACTAGGCCCCACTTTGTCATCAGCACATTGATTTTTTTTTTTCGAATTTATACAGCGCTGCTGAGTAAATTTGCCAAACTATTTTTTGACAATTAAATTGACAACAAAATACAATTATAGTATGTTATTTTCAAACCGTCTTATTATTATGACGAAATGCTACTTCAGAACAATATAAACTACTTCTCTTAAGATCTCTTTGCCATTGTTGTAGCTTGTGCGCAATGCAAATCAGTTCTCACGCTAGTGGCAAGAGGTAATAGGTCCTAACGAAAAGTAATATATAGAGATGGATTTAGATGGAAATAAAAGTTAAGTCCTCTGATGATCTTAGATGAGACATTCGGACTACATTGTTTGCACGGCATCCTATGGTGAGCTGAAAAATTATTTTTGCAGTTCAGTGTGTTGAGATCAAGAGTTCGGCACCAGGCACCGGCTCACCAAGATACAAGTAACATGTGTTCGTCACCGTTTCCCCGGACGGAAACCGCAGCCAATAGCCATCCCACCGACCGTCCGTTTACGACCAAACGCCGTGCCGTGCCGGGGCCGCGCGGGCGGGCACCACTTTGCTTAACGACGCGACAACCACACACCGAACGGCCCCACCACACAGTCTCCCAATCAACACACAGTAACAATGCGCTAATGCCCGCCCGCGAAGCAGCCTCGAGCTAATCCGTCTACCTATTTTATTCGGCTCTCCCACGGTCCCATCCCAAAATCCCCAATACTGACCCGATCAAAATCGAAGCTTCCGCCAAATTCCCCTCGCCAAGCCGCCCGGTTCGAACCGTCGTCGAATTCGCCTCGATTATCTGCTCGATTTGAGGTCGAGGAGTGTGATTTGGGCGCGGGATTCGGAGGGCGATTTGCGGGCGCGGGTAGAGGAGATCGAGGGGAGCAGCCATGAGCGAGGTATTCGAGGGCTACGAGCGGCAGTACTGCGAGGTCTCCGCCTCTCTCTCCCGCAAGTGCACCGGCGCCTCCGCCCTTGATGGAGGTACCCAGTCGACTCCCTTTGTCTAATCCGATATGCCTTCGCGATACCATGGGGGAATTTCTCCCTTTTTTTGTTGTTGTTGGTTTCGTCTAACACGGCGAGATCTCCGCAGAGAAGAAAAAGCAGAAGCTCTCCGAGATCCAGTCCGGCGTGGAGGAAGCCGAATCGCTGGTAAATATCACATCGCATTTTATTTTCTTTTGGGGATCCATTTACCTACATGGCTATACGATTCTGATGCCTTACGTTCTGCTGTGGGGAAGCAATTAGAATTGGACTGGTGATTTTGTGAGGTGGAGCCGTGGAGGGCTGGAAGCATCATTTTAAAAGATTTTTGGGTTTCTAACGTCGTAACTGTGATTCTGGGGGAGTTCTGTAGATTGGCTCTGAGACTTTCTTATGTGTGCTTCGCTTCATTTGGGAGGCCGTGGGGGCAGTATTTGATGTTCTCTTTTTGGGTGTTTACAGATTCGGAAGATGGACCTGGAGGCGAGGAGCTTGCAGCCGAGCGTGAAGGCGGGTTTGCTTGCGAAGCTGAGGGAGTACAAATCTGACCTCAACAACCTCAAGAGCGAGCTCAAGAGGATCTCGGCTCCCAACGCCAAGCAGGCTACACGGGAGGAGCTCCTTGAAGCTGGCATGGCTGACACGCTCGCGGTGAGCTCTCTAATTCCTATCATTAGTAGTTCAATTGTCTTACAGATTCAGTGTACAGAATGTTGGGTTGACTTTGCAGATTTATAGCCTCCACAGGTGTCTGGTTTTGTTAATTACATTGCTGTTGTAGTATGTAGCCTCTATCGCATCAGGGTGTTCTATGTATATTGCATAGAAAATTAGTGTGTTTGTGAGCTCATAATTGCTAATAACTAGCTGTATTTGTATTTTTAAATGTGGTTCTTGATATTAGATGATTTGGTTGGTGTTGAAATTATGATCGGGAATCATATGGTTGTGTATTTTTTTCAAAATATGGCAGAAATCGCTATATGTCACTCAAAGTATTATGGAACCTTAAGGTTTGCTATATGTATCCATGATTAACATTTAATTGTGTTGTATTCAACTTCAATTAGGTTGTGTAATATTATTTCAGTCTTTATTTGAGTGTCACTAGAGTTGTACTTTGTAACACTACACCAATTATGGTTAAATTGTGTGTAGTGACAAAGTCAATAATTTTGTGATCTGCTATTGAACAACGTGTCAATTATGAACATAAATCTTTTCTACTTTATAGTTTGGTTTCCTTGTCAATTGGGTAATTCGATTTATAATTTTGTTACATTCCGTAGTTAAACAGATTTGGATGTTGATCAAGCTAGCTGAGTTGCTTTATATTTTGGATGTTGCTTTCTTTACTACTGGGGCATTCAGATTCATAGTTTTAGTGTTAAGGGTCAGTATTAAAACAGCTTCATGGCATGACAACGAGTTTATGTATATTTTTGCCAGTCATGCATGTCAGATTTCTGGTATGACTTATCTCATGTGTGCATGCTTGGCTGGTTAGAAGACTTTTATTTTGTTCTATAGGTAATGCTGTTCTAAATATTGGGATTTGGAAGCATATATCAGATTATTTCCATTGCTAGTTTATTTTTAGATTTGGATTCTTAATGGCCATTGTCTTCTACTACACAACTGATTTCTTATACAAGATATTTCCATTCTGATTTCCAGAACATGGTTCTGTAGCCTGACCAAAAAATCAGTGTAGAATCATATCTGCACGTGCTTAAGAATTGTACCTGTTCTTAAGAATTGGTGCCAGCTGACCTTAGGGAACTCTTATTTCAATATACTTCTTTTGGAAGGCTGCTTAATGTTTAGGGAGAGGATTACATTATCCACCTTAATTATTATTCTTCTAGAAATGGTGCATCTGTATTCTTGAAACGTTCTTGGTCTGTCATATTTTTCAACTGATGTATTTTATATGACAATACTACATTATTACATTGATTCTGATTTCTTAAGCATTATCCCAAGGTTTGTGCCATTGTTGTTTTTAGTACTCATGGCCTAATTGGGGGATTATTGTGTGGTTCAGGTGTCTACTGATCAGAGGGGAAGATTGCTCATGACAACAGAAAGACTGAATCAGTCCACTGACAGAATTAAAGAGAGCCGAAGAACTATGTTCGAGACAGAAGAACTTGGTGTGTCAATTCTTCAGGACCTTCATCAACAACGGCAGTCACTGCTGCATGCTCATACTACTGTATGTATTATGTCATAGCTGTTTAACTTATATTTAGGTTTACTTTTCTGGTAATGTTGGATGAGCCACCATTGGATCTACTACATATTTCTTCTGTTCGTCATTCCAACCAACCTGGGTTGTTGTTTTCTGGCGATCAGCTGCAATAGTAATACCTAGCAAAACGTAGGGTTAAGAATGCTACTAGTTAGATTCTAGATTTGATTGCTTTACTCTTTCTTGGCTTTTCTTAGTATATTTACCTTTTGTGCTTTATGCAGGATGTATCATCAAAATTAAAAGGTAGTGGTTCTAGTCAATTTAACATTTAACATCTTATTAGGTTCAGCAGCTCTGAAAATGTCTTCAACTTGAATAATTCATTATTTCATTTTTATTATTGTCCAGAGTTGGAACTTGTTAGCCATGACTTGATATATTCTATTCCATTTACACTAAATTTCTATTACATGAATAATTTGCACTTTGGTGAAAGTGCACTGTTTCTGTAATGCTTCATCGCGCAAATGTTGGAAATTATATTGTACTCCTTTAGGAATTTAGAGTTCTCTTTCAGGCCCATTAGTCCATTCCGTGAGGGTGAACCTGACAACCTGTGTTTTGTTCTGCATGATGTGTTATTTTTCTATTTGTACATGAATAAGGATGAGATTCTCCTAGTCTAATTTGTGTCTGTAAAGTGTTGGTGATAGCATACTTATTCAGTCTCATAGGGGCAAAGGCACGGGGGGCATTTCACTGATTCTTTTAGATGTTAGAACAAAAGGTTTCATTAACTCTTGCATATAAAGAGCATATAGTGACCTCGCTTTTAGTAGAACATGCACGCAACACTATGTTATGATCCTTAGATCATAGGGGTAAACATCATCGAGAGGATAGCCGGGTGACGTCGGTTGCTAGGGAAGAGAGAAGACTATAGATTAGGGAGACGAAGGGGAATCGGACTTAAACTATTGCATTCTCATTGATAATGCCAACGATTACTATAATTCTCTTTATATAGAGGGCTCTTCTAACAATTATAGATAAAATCAATCTAAATGATGATCTTCCTAACTATTAGATAACCTTCTAACTAATAGATAACTTTTCCGATTAACTAATTCCTATATAAGAAAACTAATCAACTATTTAGGGAAATAGATATTCTTATTGGGGAAGGTAATTTCTTTCTAATCCTAGTGCTACAGTATTTATGGTACTGTTCATATGCATGAACAGTACCTTCAGCCCATGACACTACTCCTCCTTTCGCGACAGCTCGTCCTCGAGCTGTGGTGACGATCATGGTTGAAGCTCTATGACACCCAATGTTGACGAAAGGTTACGACGCTAGCGGAACATTGCATGGAAGATGGTCCGCAACGCTCCAATAGACGTCGACCGATCATGTGAAGAAGAAAGCCGTTGGATAGTGGCCTTCTTCCTCAGCGAGGACACCGTTGGTGCAACCACGAACAACGGTTGACCATGTGGAAGTCACTGGCGAAATCAGAGACGCCTCCAGTGGCGCAGATCGCACAGTAGCTACTGCCTGTGCATTCTTCTCCTTTTTCATCGGCTTGACCACCATAGCCGTCATGTCTACCAAAATAGCTTTCATGTCGTCTACGCTGACACTCATTTCGTTGAGGGTGGCTTTCATGGCCTTGAAATTCTCGGTAGCAGAAACCATAGTGTTGACTCTGATACCAAATATTATGATTCTTAGATCATAGGGTAAACATCACCGGGAGGATAACTGAGTGGCGTTGGCTACTAGGGAAGAGGAAGACTATAGATTGAGGAGACGAAGGGGATTATGACTTAGACTATATATTCTCATTGCTTAGTGCCATCGATCATAATAATCCTCCTTATATAGAGGGTTCTTCTAACAATTATAGATAAAATCAATCAAAATGATGACCTTCCTAACTATTAGATAACCGTCGTAACTAATAGATAATATTTCCGATTAACTAATCCCTATATAAAGAAATTAATAAACTATTTAGGAAAATAGGTATTCTTATTAGAGAAGGTAATCCTTTTCTAATCCTGGTGCTACAGTGCCCTATGGTGTGTTCACACCTGTGAACAGTACCCAGCACATGACGCCGTCATTGTTGATTCATTGTTGAAGTTGAATATCAGAATTTATTTTTCTGCAGAATTCATCAGTTCAGTAAAGCATTTAAAATTCCTTTAAAAAAGTGTGCTATCTAAAATACTTGCAGCATAACCCGCATCCTTAGTACGTTAATCTGCTATATTTTGTGATAACACCTTTACTTGCATGCTAATGTCAGCAGTAATCATACTTTGCTATTGTTTCAATTCATATCTGTTAATGACATTCTCATGCTATTTCTCATAGTTGCATGGGGTTGATGATAACATTGGCAAGAGTAAAAAGATCCTGGCGGCAATGTCAAAGAGGATGGACAAGAACAAGTGGATCATTGGGGGAATCATTGCAGCTCTTGTTCTGGCCATCCTTCTCATACTGTACTTTAAGCTCACTCATTAAGCCTGCTTCCAGTTAGGTTCTCCAAACTATTTCCGCTCAGTAACTGTGTGATAAGAGTTGTCTGAACGCTGTATATTGGGCAACACAGGTTGTCTCTCCAAGTTCATTTGTTTCCGCAAACATCAAATATTCAAGTGGCTCATGTCATGTAATGTATAGTGATACTTCTATTGTGCATCCTATTTTGCTACACCATAGAGAACGTGTATCCCAGTATCTGAATTGTTGTCATTGTCTACCTTCCAATTATCGTGATTGGCCAGCTCGCCTCTGGTAAATTTGTTAGGCAACATTAGATTCATGCTCATGCCGCTCTAAAACTTGCCAATTTGAAAAATGACACTCTAAAGAACAAATTTGAAAAATGTCACTCTAAAAGATGTCTTTTTTTATATATGCCATTCTAGGACTGTTTTGCCCCCACCCCATCCTCCTCCCCTACTTCCTCCAGCTACTCTACTCAGGTTTCGTGGTGTCATCGCTGTCGAGTACTGGTATGGTGGGCATGCAAGCTGACTTCCACTTCCAAAGCGATTCCCCTTGGCGACCTTGGCAAGCAACTTGAGGCAGGGGCGGCAGGCAGTGAGGAGCTCGGTAGCGGGGTGATTGCGGCGAGGATTGAGAAGCTTGTGCGCGGGGCGGCATCCACGGAAAGGAGAATGGGTGCAAAGCACACGGCCATAGAGAGGAGTTTTGAGGGAAAAGCATGGATCCATGGCAAGGAACTTGGTAGCGGAGCGGGTGGCCATGGCGAGGAGCTCGACGACGACCATCACAAGGAATTTGGGGATGGAGCGCAGTGCCACGGTGAGGAGCGAGGGGAATGGTGGTGTGGTTGGGAGACGGCGGCCCACACGGGGGTGGAAAGGTGCGAAGAAGAGTGGGTGGACAAGGCGACCGTGGAGGTGGAGGAGCACAGCGGTGTGGTTGGGGAAACGGCGGCGCAACCGACAACACGGGAGAGGAAGTACAGGGGAGAACATTGTGGAGGAAGGAGAAGCCTAGGGGCAAAACAGTCCTAGAGTGATATATACCAAAGAAGTCATCTTTTAGAGTGACATTTTCCAAATTTATTCTATTGGAGTGCATTTTCCCAGTTAGCAAGTTTTAGGGTGGCATGAATCCAATTTTGACAATTTGGTAATTGGTATCGTTGTCTAGTTAGGGTCGCGACAGATGCTTTCTGAATTATTGTGCAGTATGTGGGGCTTGTGTGCTGGTGTGCATGCAGAAGCTAGCGCAGAAGAAGGTGCAGATCCCTCATGAGTGCAGTGCTGAGCTATTGTTGGCAAGTGGGTTTTTATCTATATGCGATATGGCCGTATCTTATGCTTGATTTGCTGCCCATTTGGAGAATGGACGGGGAAAAGAGTAAGGCCAGCATCCGGGTTTGATGGTGATAGCCTGATGATCTGAAGGCGACAATCCAAAGGATGTCCAAGCTTTTTTTTTTTTTTTGAAGGCAAAGGGTTGTCCACGCTTGAAGACTAGGGAAGCTAGCTGATGTATTGGTATCATATCCTTGAAGGAAAGGTACAGCGGATAACTCTTTCTGAAGGAAAGGCACCATTAGTGTCTTGAAGTATCATCTTGCCATGGGATAGATGAGTGGGGAAAGAATCTAATGAGAACAATTATTAAAATAGGATAAACAAGAACTAGCAACCTTAGCTATTGGATTGAATCTAAACGGTTCACATCAAACACCAAAAACCATCAATGCTTTCAAAAAACCCCTCCCACATCGTGATATGGACAATCCACCTTAATCTACACCGTTCAAAGTTGGTCTAATTGCTTAGATTTGAGTTCTCATTATCCTATTGTAAGGCTAGTTCCTAGTTTCCTACCCTATATGCTCCATAGGTAGATGAGTTTAGATAATCTTGAGTGTGCGGGGTGTGAAGCAACGCTATAGCACCGCGATATTCTTCATTTCTTTGGTGGCCATTGGATTTTTTATAAACAAGGGCCATTGGATTTGGATCAGAGAAGCGCACTCCAGATCACCACGGGACACCGTATCAGTGATCCAGCAGCAATTGGTCCGGAGCATCCGAAACTTGACCCAACCGCTGACGCTGAAATGAGTCCATTGCTAAACACTGTACACACCTGCCATTTCTTTACGGTGCGCGAGTGCTGAAATAGGAAAGCGTGAGCGTTTTCTGCGAGAAAATTGGAAACTGTACACGGACCGGAAGGAACGTGCCTGCCACGTCCTAACGCAAAGCCAAATCCGTTTCATGCGAGGTGCAGAATTAATTCATAACGACTGCAATATATTAACGTCCAACTCAAATGCTATATAATACTTGCTACGTGTGTTGAATTTAAGCTCAATGTTATAAATTTTTTCCTGCCCGGGTTGTAAACAGAAAACGTACCGGCTGCTGATGAATACACTGAATACCATGCGTGCAACGAGTTAATGGACGGTTCCTGATCAAATCAGCCGTGACGTCGTACGCAACGGCTTGGACGACCCAAACTCGTCAACCAGTCAAGGCTCGGAGAGCAATCAACATATCCAAGATTTTTTTAAATAATCTATTTTTTATTATAAATTACAAATTTATTCTTGCAACTTTTTTTACAAGAAAATACTCATGTCACCTAATGGTTGACGAGGCGATAACGGTTAAGCGATAGGATGCGAACCAACGGTTGGGCGATAGGATGCGCCGCCAACCGTTGAGCGCAATAAATGCGAGCGCCAATGGTTGAGCGATAGGAGCCCCAGTCGCCGAACCGTTGAGCGACTGGATGGCTATATAAAGACCGCGCGCGGTCCCCCCAGCCGAGCCTCTGCGTGGTTGCGAAGAAGAAAGAAAGAAAGAGAGAAAGAGAGAGGGAGGGAGGAGGAAGAAGAAGACTTCGTTTGTGAGGTAAGTTTTTTTTTATTTTGTAATGTATATTTTTTAGTAAGTAACTAGTTTATATAGTTCAAATAGTAGTGTAAGTAGTATCTATAAGAGATTTTAGTTAGAGAAAAAAATTAGAAAATCAAAATGTAGTTAATTTGTATGTAAATAGTAGCGATAGAAAAATAGTTTATGTAGTTAAAAATAGTAGTATAAGTAGCACTTGTACAAAATTTAAGTTCGAGAAAAATTAGGAAATCAAAATGTAGTTAATTTGTATGTAAATAGTTGCGATAAAAAATAGTTTACGTAGTTAAAAATAGAAGTATAAGTAACACCTGTAGGAAATTAAAGTTAGAAGAAAAAAAATTAGAAAATCGAAATGTTATTCATTTGTATGTAAGTAGCAGTGATAGAAAACTTTAGTTAGAGACAAAAATAGCCCGTAGGGGAGTATAAGTGATGTTTATGAGAAGTATTGAAGTTGTGTTGGTGCATGCGTGACCGACTATCATTGGATAAATAATGCGTGACCGAGCGCATGAGGACGATGAATTAGTTGTATGAACAAATTAGTAGAGGTAAATTAGTATGAAAAAATTAGTATAGGTTAATTAGCTCTGTAGAAGACTAGAACGACACTTATAGCATTTAGGATTGCAAGTTAGCGTCAGAATCAGATAATGACTTCTATGGAATAGATCGTTTTTTAAGTTGAATCCGAATATTGTACTGCACGTTCATTGTGGCCTCTGCCTTAGGGAATGAATGGCGTCTTGCATGTCGTGCGTTGCAATATGACTAGTTGCAACATTGAAAATATTTGCAGGCATACATTAAGTCATGCCTGTACCCACTACATTGAAAGTGCATTACGGTGTTGGCACCGTTCGTGAAGGTCCGTGCGGTGCTGACTTGAGTAGTTTTTCTTGAGCCACTCTGGTACACCCAGACGGCTAGAATGCACAAATCGCAGATGTGATGTACTGGCTCACCCGTAGCTTCTCCTTGGACCCTGAGGTGTGCAGCGTCTTCATACAAGGGCTTTGGAGCCGGTCTCCCACGGACATCAGATGGGAGTTGAGAACACTGATGCGCATGGCTGTGTGGAAGGGCTTTATAGAAGGCTGTCGGCGCCGTGGATATGAGTGTGTAGTGCTTATGCAACCATGCCCAAAAGAAGCTGTGCAGGGACCCGTCGTCGGATATCATCCTGGTGGTGGGAGCAGCTCAGGTGCTCAGCATGTTGGTGAAGAAGAGGAGGTGGAGGGCGGCGTTACGAAGGGTTCGGAGGATGTTGCTTGTAATGAGGCCGACGCGGTAGATACAGAAGAGGAAGATCGGTCACCGCGTGGTGAGCCTACAGGACAGGCTGATGAAGGAGAGCATATGGAGTACATATTGCGTCAAATGGATAGCGATGGCCGGATGACCTTGGCTGAAGAGGAAGCTCTACAGGAGGACGACGAGGATGGTTCCGATGAAGACGGAGCTCCCATCCCCCAGGAATGGAATAGATTTGACGTTGAGGGTGTAACTACGCATGACGAGCACGAATCGCCGTGGGAGTACCATGCTACTGAGGTTCGGTTGCACTCAATGTTTGATGATAAGACATTCTTGCAGGATGCCATTAAGCTGTGGGCTATGTCCATGCAGCGGACATTTCGGGTCATCAAATCTAGCCAGGAGCAGTACACTGTGAGGTGCGAGCAAGCCAGTTGTCCTTGGCGAGTACACGCACATAGACCGAAGTACGAGACTCACTGGATTGTCTCGAAGGTAGAGGCGCACTCCTGCATGCTCACCATCGCTTTGTCCGCACATCGTAACCTAACGCCGACCTTCGTAGCCAATTTGATGTATGGAGAGATAGTAGAGAAGAAGGATGTGGAGGCCAAGCACATTATGGTAGCTATCGATAAGAAATTCAAGTACAAGATCAGCCACGCAAAGCGCGTGGCGCGAAGTAAAAGGCTTTGGAAAGACGGTTTGGATCTTTTGAGGCGCGCACGACAACCTTCCTTGTATGTCGGGGTGCTACAGAGAGAAACCCGGCATGTATATTGTCAGAAGGACATGCCATCTAAAAACCGCGAGGTTTTTAATATTGCAAAGACCTTCTTAGCCTTCGGTCCTCGTGATCGAGGCTTTTAGGCATATGCTGCCCGTGATCTCGCTGACGGACCTTTTGACGGGAAATACAAGGGCAAATCCATACGACCATAGGCGTTGGACGGAACAATCAAATTCGCCATTGGCCATCGTGATTCGCCGAATGTGAGAATTACGACACCGGTTGTGGTTCCTTCGACATCTAAGGGTGGGAGTTGTTGGAGCTCATCTGGTGTGTGCGTGATCCATGATCGCCACGCCGACGGCGATGCACGCGTGAGTAATCGGCATACATGCCTATTTTTTGTCGTCGCCTACTACGCATGACTTCTAACTACATGTTACGCCTTGCGTGTTCGAGAGGAAGGAGTTCGCCGCGCACGAACCGGGTGGTAGGATGAACGACCGGTGGGGCGTGGGACAATACGCTACAGACCGGTGCCGAGGACACCCCTTACGACCTTACAACCCACGACGCTGCACTCCACGGTACGCCTCGCACACGCACGAGGCTCGTACTTGCCGCAGATGAGCCCGCACCGCGTGTCCCGCACCGGCGCACACATACCCTGTGCATTTCGCGCAGGACGTCCACCGCGCGGTACGTTACATCCTACTTCGAAAACTTCAATTGTGGCCTCCGCCATTACAGTTTTAACCTGGTCTTGTTTTTGATGTAGGCGAGCATCGCTGCTGAGATTACGACGGACTACCGCTCATGGATTCAGAGGTTCACGGACGGTGTGGAGGGCACACGCAAGGAGACGGCCCAGGCTATCCGTCGTGTGGCTGATCAAGCCACACATATTTTTGGCCTGTTGTCGTGCACCAGGCTCCCAGAGGTTGATACCAGCGGGTTGCCTGGTCAACAGTCGTTACGTCCGCCGGCGCCGTCCCGTCTAGCAGCAGCCCAGTAGACGAGAGGGTCAGTTAGACCACGACCGACACTGACACGCCCTGACGAGGCCGGATGCTCGACTGCACCGCCCACCTGTGCTCGAGGAGGCCGGAGGGTCCACCGGGCACAACCCCGCACACCGCAGCTGCCGCACCACGCCGGTCCTCCACACCCCTTCGCCTTCCACACTCAGTACACACAGGGCGCATACGGCGTGCCATACTTCCCTACGGACGCCTTCGCGCGCGCTATGGCGCTAGCTGAGAGTACGTCACATCTCCGTTTGTCAACACGCATCGTGTTTTTCTTAATTAACTAACAATATTTTACTGTGCAGGTCCAATTCTCTATGACGGAGGGTCCTCCCCAGGCTTCGCGGAAGCCCACGACTTCTTGGTGGACGACGACCCGACACCTCAGCCCACATCGGCTGAGGTTCTCTCCGGGTCACAGCTCGCTAGTGCGCCAAGACCACACAGCCAGCCTGTTCACCCACCCTTCGCCTCTCGGTCCTCGCTGCACTGTGGCCTGCATCGTCTTTCCCTATCGGGGCCGAGGCCCCGACACCCAGCGCAGAGGAGAGGGCCCAAGCGAGCCCGTAGGGGAGGACACAGAGGTGGAGTGGGCCGTGGTGATGGGGGAGGGGATGCTGGGGGTGCGGTTGGCGGGGGCTAGTTGGGGGTGTCCGCCTACACTGGCTGTACATTTGTTCGTTATGTCATACTTAAATTTTGCACTACATATGTGATGCATGTAATACTTTTGCATTCTTGTGTGTACTCGTTCATACAACACATGTTTGTGCAATGCATATGGACCCTATAGCTTAAAGCACGCGACAAATCAATCCTACTTTTTACGACGACATGAGCCAACGAGCTAGCTTTTTAGGACGATGTGACCCAACGAGCCAGCTTTTTCTGGATGATGTGACCCGACAAGAGCGCTTTTTCTGGACGATGTGACCGAACGAGCTAGCTTTTTCTGAGGACATGACCAGACGACGTAGCTTTTCAGGACAATTTGACCGGACGAGGCACCTTTTACCACGACGAGAGGCCCGGCTACGACTCCGTCCGCTGCAGCTATAAATACAGCGCAACTCATCCAACAAGTCCACAGCAGCATCACCAAGTAGAAAACATGGACAAGGAGAAGGAATAGGAGAAAATCCGCAAGCTTCTGAAGGATTGGGTGTCTCCCCATGAGACCAACGCTCGCTATCATGCCGCTAGTTAGGAACCTTTCACACAAATTTTTTTCCAGAAGTGGTGGATCTGAGGAAGCTGCCTCGTAGTACGCCCAATGGTTCTGGGTCGAGCCGCGACCCCCCACCTATGCCCGCGGAACGCCCTCCAGAAGGGCCCCCGATAGGGGTGGCGCCACCCCTATGTTGGTGTCGGGACGCTTGGAAGTGCGTCAAATCAACCGATGAGTGGACCATTGGGCAGCGCTATTGGTACTGCCCAAACTACGCCGTGGACAACAACGACAGGCATCCGGTAATGAAACCGTATTTCACGGTACAATGCTATTTTTCTTCGCATAACGGCGTAACGAACTCTCTTTACCCACCGCAATCTCCGCCACCCCTACGCGACTTCCGGCAGTGGATCGACGACAAGATCCACCCCTACGACATGTGGTCGTTGTTGACACGGAAGAGCTGGGCCAGGGAGAACATCGAGATCCGTGAAAGATGCCTCAAAGAGTTGAAAGCTGAGCAGGCCGAGCAAGGTAGGCGGGACAGGCAGCGTGAGGAGCAGGAGCGTGAGCATGTGAGGCGACAGGAGGCCGAGAGGGAGCGGAAGAGGGCCATCGCGGCGAGAGCTAAGGCGCAAGGCGTAAATGGCCACGTTTCACTCAGTAGTTCTACCTTAATCCTCCACATGTCCCATGTATTTTAATTTCCCTAAAGGCATGCGTGTACCGTCCTCGGTTGGTTGTCCTGCGTGCTATGTAACCCCCTTGTTCGATGAAACATCGTGTTCTTATTGTAATATCAGTTACCTTCGTACGTACGAATCATTAAAACCGCAATTGTCCTCAAAAAAATCTTACAAAATTCACCTCAGTACAACAATACACGACATATTTTAAAAAGATATTCATGTTCCACTCTAGCCAGTTTTTGATTTTTCATGTTCCACTTAGCCAGTTTTTGATTTTCATAAAATTTAAACGGTATCAAATCTGTTAGACTCGCAATAACACTTTGTCATCGTAGTATGTTGTTGTACCACGGTTAATTTTTGGATAATTAATCGAGAACGTTTGAGGTACGAACGATTCGTAAACGAAAAGATAAGTGATATTGCGATTCGCCTCCGAATTCATACACACTGATATTGTTGCCAGTTGAATCACCTGTCGCCAGTTGAACCACCTGTCGCCAGTTGAACTAGCGACAGATACCTCCATTGACGCTCAACTAGCGATAGGTTCCATATTTTTGTAAATTTTTATAGCGACTATATATTTTTGTAATTATCTTTTAAAAAATATTATTTAAAAAAATTCAACAGGAAAGCCCCCTGTCGCCCAGCGGTTCGGCGACATAAATCTGTCGCCTAATGGTTGGGCGACAGATATTCAGTCGCTCAACCGTTGGGCGACTGAAGCCTATCGCCCAACCGTTGGGCGACTGGAGCCAGTCGTCCAACCATTAGGCGACATAAGTATTTTCCTATAAAAAAAGTCGCAAGAATAAAATTTTAATTTATAATAAAAATAGATTATTTTAAAAAAATTCCATATCCAAAGTCCAAACATCACTAGCTGCTAGCTCGTCGGCCGGTGGTTTGGCACGAGGCCTAGCTAGCTAGCCGGCCTAGGCCGACGTACTACCAACTATTCGGAGTCCCGAGAGCTCAGGTCATGCAGGTGATTGGCAAGCGAACGCGAACGCCGGTTGCCAATTACCGACGAGGACATCACTGTCTAGGGGCACCTACACCATCAGGATCGACCGGGTCATCCCTAGCTACTGCACAAGCTTATTCCTGGACGGCTGGATGCCTGCCCAGTTGGGAGCAAGGAATTGAAAATGGAGAGGGTAAAGTAGTTAGAAAAACAAAGTGCACATAATAATATCTTTAGAGTCTAACATAACTATCGTGACTACCAAATACAGGACCACCATGAAATCTCGAAGGAAGCCATCTTCTATTTTATTTCAAAGACGGGTCTTGATGAGTTTCATAGCTGAAAATGCTCGCTCAGTGGTTGCAGTTGACACATGAAAAGTTAGCACTAACTTTAGCAATCTATCAACCATTGGATAAACAGAGGCTTTACCAATCTTAACTAATTCATTTGTCAAATCGGCAAGCGAGAACAAACTCTTTAGATCAAGATGGCTACATACATCAAGCTGGTAATGCGGTAGTTGACATTCTAGCTGAGCTATCTCTTGGCTAGAAAAAACTGCAAGATAGAACTTCTCTACTAAAGTATGTATATATGACATATTGAAAGAGGGAACTCTTGGATCCAAGATACACTTAGTGTCAAAAGCTCCATTGATTGTACACCAAATCTTTCATTTAACTCGTGCAACTGTTGATATATTGCGACATTGGAGACATCCATTTTATAGTGGTGATGAGTGTCAGTATTATCATGCTTGTTGCGAGATTTAGTCACATCAACATACCTGCAATTTATATAAGACTTTGTCATATTCATGGTTTACACGAAAAAACATAAATATTGCCATCCTACACTGCTTGCTACTCATCGAGCGCCTGAGATGTCGACATGGCGACGCCGAAAATTAGAAACTCTTCAAATCAAGATGGCTACGTACATCAAGCTGGTAATGCGGTAGTTGACATTCTAGCTGAGTTCTCTCTTAGCTAGAAAAATTTACAGGATAGAATTTCTCCACTAAAGTATGTATATCTGACATGTTGAAAGAGGGAATTCTTGGATTCAAGGATACACTTAGTGTGAAAAGCTCCATTGATTGTACACCAAATCTTTCATTTAACTCGTGCAACTGTTGATATGTTGCGACATTGGAGACATCCATTTTATAGTGGTGATGAGTGTCAGTATTATCATGCTTGTTGCGAGATTTAGTCACATCAATATGATTTAGTCACATCAACATACCTGCAATTTATATAAGACTTTGTCATATTCATGGTTTACACGAAAAAACATAAATATTGCCATCCTACACTACTTGCTACTCATCGAGCGCCTGAGACGTCGACATGGCGACTCCGAAAATTAGAAACTCTTTAGATCAAGATGGCTACGTACATCAAGCTGGTAATGCGGTAGTTGACATTCTAGCTGAGTTCTCTCTTAGCTAGAAAAATCTGCAGGATAGAATTTCTCCACTAAAGTATGTATATCTGACATATTGAAAGAGGGAACTCTTGGATTCAAGGATACACTTAGTGTGAAAAGCTCCATTGATTGTACACCAAATCTTTCATTCAACTTGTGCAACGGTTGATCTATTGCGACATTGGAGCATCCATTTTATAGTGGTGATGAGTGTCAATATTATCATGCTTGTTGCGAGATTTAGTCACATCAATACACCTACAATTTATATAAGACTTTGTCATATTCATGGTTTACACAAAAATAACTTATAAATATTGTCATCCTACACTTGCTGCTCACTGAGCGCCCAAGACGTCGACATGGCTAATTACCAATAACGCAAGACACCAAAACATAGATGGGAATGGAATACATGAGGTAGATATGAAACAACTACTGTAGAGTCATGCGTTGCATCAAGAGCAACCGTTCTGTCATTAGTTGGGCGTCAAGGTTTTGGGTTTTGTTGAATTTTTTATTTACCAATTAAGTTAACTGAGATGACGCACTGCCTACTAAATATTGCATTGTAGTTGGAGGTTTGTAATTTTCTTGAGGAGGGCCAGCTCCTGGTCGCCCCCTTCTCTCCGCCGTTGCGTGTGCTAGCTTATATCAACTACTCCTATCTAGGCGCGTTAGTATTGCACATGTCGTGTATATATATTAGGACCACGAAGATCACAGAGGAGATAAAATCTGTCCAACGACGTGCTATTCCTTGAAATTTTGTCGGCCGTTCAAATAGCAAGATCCCGGATCAAATATCCCGGAGAAAGGATATAGCAAACGAGCAGGTCGGAGTTCGAGTGAAGCTAGGTAGACTCGGGTGAGCTCAAGATGAGTCAGGTTAGAGAACAATCTACAAAGCGCGTGCATACTTGCACATGATGATCTCGATCGATCAGATATGAATAATGAAATCTGTTGTCACTTTGTAACCAAACTCGGAAAGATGGACAAACTCGGTTCAAATTTTTTTAAGTCGATCTTCAGTCGAGCTAGAAAACAAAGCTGAACCCAAGCATCGTGTCGAGCTTTTTTTAAACCCTACTCAAGACAGGAAGTGCAGCTTATATAGGCAATGCATATGGAGTGACCAAATAAACAGAACTTCTAAAAAGTAAACGTGTTTAGATTTGTGCCCTTTAGTTAATTTCCGGCCGTTTTCCAGATGCATCATCAAACGGCCTAGCTCTAGTTAGTCAGTTATCCAATCTACAACACAGCTCGATCGCAATATTATTCCCTTCCCACTGATAGTCAACACCTTTGCTCATTTCCGGTCATTTTGAATGGCGTACGAAACGACCGACCGACCGATCGAGTTTGTTTCATGCAGACACGGAGGCGACGAGAAAGTCTTGAGCTCGCGAGTCACGCCTGAAACGGAACGTTTGACGGATATGTACGTGGTTCCTGAAATCATGAAGGAAATAATAATTCAATAGAGCTGCACGATTGGCACAAGTCTGACAAATCTATATATCCCGCCGTGTACTTTGCTTATCCTCTGTTAGGGCCTATTTGTAAAGCAGGAAATTCAAAGGAAAATTCCAAAATGTCACTGCAAGCAGTTCGATTTCTGCAAAAATCAGGGGGAAAAACCCCAAGGGTCAAACACAGAGTCCTATTGTGCGCGTGGACTATTTATCGGAATAAATTAATGCCTTGATTAGAAATCAAAGGTTCATACGAACGAACTTGTACTTTGTGTTTTGGGCATTTCCAGGCATGCATGATTGTTACTCCTTAGTTCTTTCTTAATATCGATTTAGAATATGTGCAATCAACCTTAAAAAAACTTTGATCGCTAATAGCGCAAAAGTATTTGGATTTGTCATGTGCAAAATGATATCATTAGATTTGTCATAAAAAACACTTCATATTATTATATTTTTAATAATTTTTACTAACATATAATTAGAGAAAAATAATCAATGGTTTGTATTAGAGACTGTATCGATGTCCAAACCGATAAGAAAAAAAGGACAAGGTACTCGTTTTATACATAGTACAGTTACATTTTTTTTTCTCTAGCCATAAATCTGTTTATAGTTTTCCGCCACATCCTCGACCTCGCCACCACCAACCCCGTCTTCTCCTCCCCGTGACATTGAAAAATATTCAGTAGTGCTGAAGTCAGGTGAACACACAGGTCCTCCAAAAATTGGGCTACTTGCAGCAGTGGGAGTAACTACAGTCAAGGTACATGTATCTTTCAGTTACTGTTGTGGGGTAGATAAGAGCATCTACAATAGCTTGTTACTAAGAGGAGAGAGAGTAACCAATTTAATAAAAAGAAACAAGTCTTCCAATGGATTGTTTCTTGAGCTTGTGTCTAAGACTTTAATTGCTACAAATGTGCATGATTCTTGATGATCAATAATGAAGTACAACTTTGTGGTCTACATGTTTTAGCTCATTTATCATATCAATAATAAAGTCGGACTGCACAAATGATCGGTGGATATTTTGCTTTAAGACAGTGGGATCCACAAAACACGTTTTTTTTTTGTAACAAGTAAGTCTCCAATAGAGTATTTGGTTGTTTCTTGTGTCTTTGGTATTAGAGCATCTACAATAGTTTGTTTCTTAGTTTGTTACTAAGAGGAGAGAGAGTATTCAATCTAATAAAAAGAAATAAGTCTTCCAATGGATTGTTTCTTGAGCTTATATCTAAGACTATAATTGCTACAAGTGTGCATGATTCTTGATGATCAATAATGAAGTTCAACTTTGTGACCTACATGTTTTAGCTCATTTATCATATCAATAATAAAGTCGGACTACACAAATGATTGGGTGAATATTTTGCTTTAAGATAGTGGGACCCACAAAACGCATTTTTAGGTAACAAGTAAGTCTCTAATAGAGTATTTGGTTGTTTCTTGTGTCTTGGTATTAACAATTTGATAGCTTCTTCATTTAGAAACAACCTCACCTTCTCTCCTCCACATCACCTAAATGCTGATGTGGCAAACCCTTAGTAACAGCTGACGTGGACTGTTGTAGATGCTCTTAACAATTTGATAGTTTCTTTATCTAGAAACAATCTCACCTTCTCTCCTCATATTCTCTCCTCCACATCACCTAAATACTGATGTGGCAACCCCTTAGTAACAACTGACGTAGACTGTTGTAGATGCTGAAACATATACAATACAGTGTTTTGAGGTTACTTATATAGGTGCGCCATCGACCTACCATCACTGTATTTTCCATAGGGGATGAATTAGTGCAGCCATCAGCTGCGACTCTCAGCCGTGGCCAAGTTATTTCAACAACTCTAGACGGTTTGATTACTTCACCATTTTTGTATTCCATATTTACTTAAATCGGTAACCTCCAATCTGTTTGAAATTAATAAAATTGCAGATTCGTGATTCTAACCGGGCTATGGTACTTGCTGCTGCTATTCAGCAGCAGTGCAAAGTAGTTGACTTGGGTATTGCAAAAGACACTGAAGGGTCTTAGGGAGCATATGGATGCGGCTTTACGTTCTGATGCTGATATAGTCCTGACTACTGGTGGTGTTTCCATGGGTGATAGAGATCTTGTCAAACCTTGTTTGGCAGACATGGGTAAAATTCACTTTGAAAATGTATATTAGAAATTCTTCTGAAACTATTCTTTACCAAGAGGTAGTTAGGCAAGATGAACCTACAGTTGGGGGATAAAGAAATCATAGCACACTATTAACAAGATCCTTTTGCGGAATTAGTTCCTAATCAATTGCATTATCAATAAACCAAACTGGTCTTTTGGTCCGTAACTAAGCACTATGTGTTTGCACTAGATCAAACTTAAGATTGATTCTTTTTCCTGTTGGTAAGAAAAAGAAAGCTTTTGAACTTGGCACTACTATCCTTATCCAATTTTTTTTCAATAAATTTTTAAAAAATTCAATAATTTTAATAGTTTGCTGCTTGTACACATACAGATCCTAGTGAAACCTGGCAAGCCATTGACATTTGCTGAGATCATCACAAAAGACACATTAAAACCATCTAAAACCATTCTCGCATTTGGTTTGCCTGCAAACCAGTGAGTTGTATGGTTTGCTTCAATCTATTTGTTGTTCCTACAATACGTCTGTTCTCTGGTTGGTCCAATCTTCACTTGCCGAGGTAGTAACTCTCATGCTGCTTATGTTGTTAGCTTTGTTCTCTTAGTATATTATTTAGGATGCTTTTCTTCACTGAGGGCTTGTTTGGATGTCCCAATCCCGGCCGGGATCCCGGCCTATTTCCAGGGAAGGAAACCCATGTGGAAGAAAACCTCGGGGTAAGTTGTTGGGCCGTTTGGATTTGAGGAGGGCGAGGATTTTCCCGGTTAGATCCACGCTAATCCACGGGGTTAAAAAACACTCCTCAGTTATGTTGCTGAGAGCACTGACCTCTTTATAAGTGGTATCATTTTGTTGCTACTTGTTTCATACTATGCGTTCCATCATACTCATTGATCTATTCAGAGGATTACTTTCGCATGCTTCCCGCCTATCTAATACACAAAAACTAAAACATTAGAACATACTAAATTGATCTAGTGGTACCTAATTTTGCTCTTCGTTCAAAACCTGTTTCCACTTTTCATCGCTATTTTTCTTCGCACCTACATACAACGAGGGCGCCAATGCGTGCACAGGCACCTAGTGGTTACTGATTACAATGCATACGTCTGAGCATATCATATAGGTTAACCCATGATATTTCAGGGCAACATGACTCTGCTTTAAAATATAACTATATTTGGGAGACCTTTTAGAACATATTTAAGTGACTTAGTTATTTGCCTCCAAAGATAGATGTTTTAGGATATACTAGTGGCGGAGCTTGGCCAAAAATCAAGAGGGGTTTCAATAGAGATGGAACAATAAAATTGGAACTTTAACATCAAAACTTACAAAACTATGGACTGAGAGGGCAAAACTAGTGGGTTTTTTTAGCCTAATGCGCAGTATAAGCTATTAACTTCTTAACTATACATAGAGAGATGCCAAAACGAAAGAGGGGTTGCGGCCAGGTTGGCCGACATGAAGCTTCGCCCTTGGGATACACCATTCCAAAAAAAAAAGCTATGCTTCACAAAATACCACTTCAAATAGTAAATTTTTTTGGAAATGGCATTTCTAATGTTTTTCAAATGTCAGATCATTTAAGAAATTTTGTGCCACATGACATCTTTTTGTCCTTGTACGCATCCTAAGTTTGAAAGCCTACTCTAATTGCCTGTTTTGGTTTCTCTTCTGCTAGTAATTCAATAGAGCCGCACGATTGGCACAAACCAGACAAATCTATATATCCCGCCGTGTACTTTGCTTAGAGCAGTTTTTATTTTTTTTAATCATTTTTTAAAAATTATTTTAAAGATAGTTTCTTCTTAACTTTATTTTCAATTCCCCTTTGGCCACGCCACAACTCATGGCGTGACAAAAACACTTTGTCACGTCATGGATCTTGGCGTGGCAAATGAGTGTTGTCACGCCGCTCCTCTTAGCGTGACATGAGTTAACCTAAAAACGGACGTGTGTTGGCTTGGTAAGCTATCGGGCAGATTTGGTCACGCCGTGGTCAATAGCGTGACAACACGTTTTTTCACGTCACGGATCATGGTGTGACCAAAGTGGTTAGAATTGAAAATAAAGTTAGATAAATGTTATCTTTAAAATAATTTTTAAAAAAGGATTTAAAAATAAAAACTGCTCCTTTGCTTAGGGCCTGTTTGTAAAGCAGTAAATTCAGAGGAAAATACAAAAATGTCACTGCAATCAGTTCGATTTCTGCAAGGCGGGGGATCCAGGGTCACAGGGTCCTACTGCGCGCGTGGACTGTAGCAACGAACTTGTACTTCGTGTTTTGGGCATTTCCAGGCATGCATGATTGTTACTCCTTAGTTCTATTTTAATATCGATTTAGAAGATGTGCAATCAATCTTAAAAAACTTTGACCGCTAATAGCACAAAAGTACTTGAATTTATCATGTGCAAAATGATATCATTAGATTTGTCATAAAAATACTTTATATCATTATATTTTTAATAAGTTTTACCAACATATAATTTAAAAAAATAATCAATGCTTTGTATTGAAGGCCGCACCAATGCCCAAATGATAAGGAAAAAAGAACTAAGGTAGATAAGGAAAAAAGAACTAAGGTAGTATATACGGAGTACTCCTACTCGTTTTATACATAGTACGGTTAATTTTTATTCTCTCGCCATACGTCTGTTTATAGTTTTCCATTTCGATACGAATTCAGGGGAGAAGGGAGAGGTGGCAGCGACAGTCTGCCGTGGCACTGCCACGCATGGGGGTCAACCCCAAAGGGAATGCCTTTTGGCCGGCATCGATCTCGCCTCATCGGGAGCCAAATCGCGTAGTGCGTGTGGTACTGATACCATTCTCCTGCACCACTGCAAAGCATAGCGTCCCCTAGCCCAAAAGCGTCCTGCAAAAGCGCATGCATGATGCAAACTACACTCTACTCTCTCCCTCCCCCGTCTCCCTCCCTCCCCTCTCATCTCAAAGATTTTGATTATTTGACAGCCCGAAAGGGAGAGGAGAGCGAGACTGAAGGGGGAGGAGGAGGAGGAGGAGGAGGAGGAGACCAAGCTAGTGTGTAGGGATGTCAATCGGGCGCAGCAGGCACGGGTAGTGCTTGTCCACACTCATACCCGCGACCCCGATTTCCCCACAGGCATGCCCGCGAAGGACGACGGGTGAAGAATCTCGTCCATACCCGTCGCCCGCGGGCATGCCCGTGTACCCGCGAACAGTTGTTTCCAACTAGGTATGAACTGCAGATCATAAAACTCTTAGGAACAGTGATCTCTTAGCTTGTTCATTCGAATGATCTAGCTCAATATTTTTTTTCATGTCTGAAGAGGAATAAATAGGCAATACTCAGCGCTAGTGAAACCACTACTACAAAAAGGCTAATATTGGACACCTCATCACAGACGATTGATCAAAACCGTCTGTATTAAATACAATCACAGACAATTTTGGTTTAGCGACCGTCTGTGTTACTAACTACGCTAAAAACCGTATGTGAAGAGGTAATATTATAGACGGTTCTTGTTCAAAATCGTCTGTGATACTTCACAAACGGTTTTCAACATGAATCGTCTGTGATATCCCGTCCTCATTACAGACGATTTGTATTAAAATCCCTAACTCTCTAATTTTACCGTGACTTGAAATCAGGAATTTTACCGTTACTTGAAATCAAGGAGTTAGCCATTTCAAAGTCATGGTAAAATCACAGAGTTAGGGATTTTAAGTCATGGTAAAATCAGGGAGTCAGCCATTTCAAGTCATGGTAAAATAAGAGAGTTAGCCATTTCAACTCATGATAAAATCATAGAGTTAGCCGTTTCAAGTCATGGTAAAATCAGAAGTTAGCCATTTCACAGAGTCACAGACGGTTTTTAATATAAATCATCTGTGATATTAGCTCATTACAGATGGTTTTTGTTTGAAACTGTCTGGGATTTGCGGAAATTTTTGAATGCTTGCCTGGGAGACGAAATGTTTTGACACTGTTCTTATATATTATACCCACCTCCACCTTGTCTTCCATCAGTCTCTCCCTCTCCCCTCCCCACGTCGAGTTCCGGCGACCACCCTCGATTCCCCACCGCGGTTCGGTGAGGAGGCCGACACGTGTTCGCAACCTACTATTTCACGGCGCATCCGGTGAGTGGGGCGCTGCGGCTCGACCAATACCATCAGATCTGGCTGCCCCCCATCTTGGCCTCAGGTGACCACGAAGTTTTGCCCACAAATCTCCATCTAGGTTTCCTTCTCACACTGATTTCGTCCCCTCCATCCGTCAGATTTCGTTCTCAGTGAGGACCTCCATCTGTGGTCGACCAGGGAGATCGATTCGGTTCGAGTTGGATGCCTCTATTCGACCTCGTCCTCGTTACAAACAGAGCCATTGATTGAGAGGAGAGAGAGAGAGAGAGTATCTTTTAATTACCTTCTTGCAAACTATCGAAAGAGTATATGGAAACTACTGTTCAACAATTGATTGATTTGGCTTAAAATTCGATTTTTTTGCAATACAAAAACTATCACAGACAGTTTTTACTAAAAAACCGTATATAATTGTCTATTTTCATAGATGATTCAGAACAAAAACAGTCTATGATATTTGACTATCACAGACGGTGATAGCTTTTTTCACAGACAGTTAAAAAACCGTCTGTGATAACCTCATAGTATCACTAACCCATAAAGTCAGACGGTTCAGAAAACCGTCTGTGATGACGATTTTGAACCGTTTGTGAATACTTTTCCTGTAGTAGTGAACTTCAGAAATGATACCAAAACTAACGTTCATGTGGAAATGCAATGATGTGAAATTGATGATCTAAGCACACAATGGAGACAAAATCTAACCACCAATAGCTTCATCATTAGTGTTCGAGCTTTTCACGTGCTTCTCTCCTCCGGAGCAAGGCTTCCAAGTATGAAGGATTCAGATGAAGTGCTTCCGTGCATTCTTTAATTGTTTCATTGTATTTTCTCTAAATTGCACGAAGTCAGAACTGGGGTTTGCTTGTAATAAGATATAACTAAAATAAAATAACTATATTTATTAGAATATGCTGGTCCCAGTAAATACTTGAGAGATCAAGATCATGAGTACAAAGCATTTAAAATTTATACTAGTCAAGCATGTTATTTTGGCAAAACCAAAAAGAATGATCAATGATTTCAACAACCAAAAGCACCAGCCAAGCCTGGCATAGTCTAGCAAGTTTATGTACCATAATTCTCAACAGTGTTTTCTAGCAATTTCATACAAGAAAGTAAGGAGATAACTACTGTATATCAAGAAGGGAAAACTATTGTTGTTGTTTTTCTTTTCTTTTTGAGGTAAAAAGGTAAAGCTCAGGGATAACTATTGTGATGGTAAGGCACCATCTTTCTTTGATGGGAGTAAGGCACCACTTTCATGTAATAAGCATAACTATTACAGCACTATTGCATTTTCATACCAATGAAACAGGAACATACGGATACTTTTCTATATCCTCCAAAGTGATGGACCGATCAGAAAAACAGCTTACCAACTTCAGGAAGCACACAACACGATTTGAATGGCATGCAGAGCGTATATCTTCGGCAGATTCCAGCTGATCAGCAGCAATTTGCAATGCAATCTCATATTGTGATAATGCATCCTCATATTGTCCAGCAACAAAAAACTTGTTTCCCTCTGCTTTTGCATCATTTGCTTGGTTTCTAGATTTCTATAGCAACTAGAAAGGGAAATCATATACCAGAATGCAATAAATCAATCCACTAGGATGCTAGAGACACTACTACAAAAAGGCTAATACTGGACGTCTCATTACAGACTGTTGACCAAAACCGTCAGTATTACATGCAATCATAGACGGTTTTAGTTTAGAGACCGTCTGTGTAACTGGATGCGCTAAAAGCCGTCTGTGAAAAGGTAATATCACAAATGGTTCATATTGAAAACCGTCTGTGAAGTATCACAGAGGGTTCTAAACACGAATCATCTGTGATAATTATAGACTTCACAGACGGTTTTTAATTATAACCATATGTGATAATATCGCTTCAGCTCCCCGATGAGTTTCTTCGTCGCTGTCGTCGCCGATGCATCTCTTCGTTACATCAATACCGCTTTGGCTCCCCAATGTGTCTCTTCATCTCACGCCATGAATTTATTCCTTGCTTTATAAAAAGGATCATCCGCCATCGAAGATGATCATCATCCCCACATATAACTCTACTCTTCTAAAGCAGAATGGCTCACTCTTTTGTTTCCTTATCGTTGGCATTGATGGCCTACCTGGCCATACTGTATGAGCACCTCTCCGCCGCACGTTGGCGGATGCGGCGGAAGGACACTTTTTCAACAGTGTCCTCACTCCTCTGTCCAAGGATTTGCTAGAGCAGGTGGCGGCCACCTTCCGCTGTCTTGACATCCTCCTCCGCCACGTCTTCTGAGTGATCTCCCACTTTCAGCGAGTTTACCGTGTCATCAACGTGGTCTTCCACAACGATGTTGCACGTCTCCAAGAGGCTCACTGTCACTTGGACTGCTTAATTGAGGCGGCGAGTGACCGAGTCGATCATACCAAGACCCCTCAAGCAAGGGAAAAGAGCCTATGGACTCAATTCTTTTGATTCAACAGTCCAAGGGTCTTCGGGAGACACTTGAACGAGCACGTATGTGGGTGGATACATTTCGGGCTGATGATCATGAACCGTCTGATGCCGACGCCACCGCCTATGAAGTTTTGAAGACGGAGATAGCAGCCTACCTCCGTCACTAGAAAAACTTTGTTTATTTAGGTTTCTACTTTTTTTAATCTTTGTAAGAAGTGACTGGGTCACACTGTTTGGCTATATGTAAATTTCAAAATGAAAAAAATCTAGTTTGGAGGTGATCGAATTACTATATTATATGTTGAACTATATATATCACAGACGGTTTAGTGGAACAAATATCCGTCTGTGATGTGAGACCATATCACTGACGGCTCTATTATGGAACCGTCGCTGATATTATCACGCACGGTTCTATAATAGAAACCGTCTGTGATAAGTATCACTGACGGTTCCATAATAGAACCGTCTGCGATATCTCTTTATTAGTAGGAGCACGCTAGGTTTGCGCCCTAACTTGTCACCCCTAGCGCTATTACTCTCGCCCGTTCCCCTCCCCACCTCGACGCCGCCGCCGCCGCCGTTGCCCGAAGCCTCCTCCTCGACGGCCACCCCCAAGTCGCGTCTTCTCCCTGACCCCATCGTCGACGCCGCCCTTCTTCCCGTCGCCGCCGTCCGAAGCTTCCCCCCTTACGGTGTCGTCGTCCTCTCCCCAACACACGCGACCTTATCGTTCCCCCCATCCGGCTACGCAAGCGTGTCCTCCCTCTCCATCGACCTCGGCCTCGACTACCTCAACACCAATATCGGCGATGTCGAGGTAAGACAGATTTATCACATATTGGTTTGGGCTGTTGGTATTCATGTGAGCCGAGCTGTAATGTGGACACACTTGGCCTTGCTGTCTTGCCCTCTGTGACTAATGGCTTGCTGGCTGGATGGATGGATTTGGAGGTGGGGAATGGGGTTGTGTTCGGGTGTGACTGCTGCTGCTGCTAGTTGTGGATAGATTCTATTATGTTGCTTAATGTGTTAATCTGGCACAATCATTGATTTTTGTATGCTCTGTGTGATTTGTCTGTGCCTAGCAGGTATTGCAAATTTGTATGCTCTGTTGAACTGCTCAATGATATTAATAGTCTTATGCTAAAATTGAATTGATAATTAGTTCGTATTTGAGCTATGACGAATTGCTAACTGCTGTCACTTTGATCTCCAGTTTATCAGTTTGTACACATACAAATTTATGCATTCTAATATACAATTGAATTTCTAACTGATGTCACAAATACAATTAGGTGTGATATTGTGTATAGATTTTTGTGTCTTTTAAATGACCTGGAGGATTCACATGTTTATATGTCAATTATGCCTTTTAAAATTGCTATTCCATTTCAAAACAAGACCAAATGAGTTAAAAACTACTACAACACCTCTTCACTTGCCTCTTGCCATTCATTTCACCTTTGTCTGTGTAACCGTGTTCATGCCCGTCAAGCTCTCATCCCTTGCATCCCAGGTACGTCCTACTATATATATATATATATATGTATGTATGTATGTATGTATGTATGTATATATGGCCGGTTTTAAAGGCACAAGCAGCTACTGCTTGGATACTTTATAGAGAAAAGTCATCACAGACGGTTTCAACTACAAACTATCTGTGATACATCATATATCACAGACGGTTTCAACTATAAACCGTCTGTGATATATCAGTTATCACAGACGGTCTAAGCTACAAATCGTCTATGATAGGCAACTACCACAGATGGTTCTAAGTTATTAACCGTCTGTGATAGTCTGCATCACAGATGGTTCGAAAACCATATGTGATGACCTCATGTCATTACTGACCCATAAACTCAGACGGTTCACAAAATCGTCTGTGATGACGTTTTTGAATTGTCTATGAAGACCTTTTATGTAGTAGTGAGATCTAATCCCAAACTATAAAAAAATTCAACAATATAATGAGATGCAAGATTCCAAATAATAGCTTCCACAAGGGAGGTGAGCGGCAGCGATGGTCACGGGAGGGAGGGAGGCGAGCGGCGACCACTAGAGGGAGGGAGGCGAGTGGCGTCGACGGCCACAGGAGGGAGGGAGGCATCGACGACCACGGGAGGGAGGGAGCGCGAGCGGTGGGAGGCGACATCGGGAGGGAGATGAGATGGATTGGGGATGGATTTGGGGTTGGGTCAGGGATGCTAGCGAGTAGCGTTGTTGTCTGATAGAGTTATGGAGAGATGAGATGGATGGGCCCACCTGTCAACGTGATCAACGGGTAAATGGGCATGGCGAGCACAGGTAGAGCTCACCCATGCCCGCTCCCATTTACCCGATGGGCAGAGGATCACTCCTATTTCCATGCCCATCGGTAAAAAAAAGCCTCGGCCCCGATAGCCGGCTCCATTAGGGCAATTGATCGGGCACAATTGTCATCCCTACTAGTGTGAGGAATTGGGATCCTCTACATAGAGAGACACTATAGCAATAATACCTGAGTCTACTGATACAATTCTCTGCAGTACACTATAGCTAGTACCGTAGAAACAACGCTGATTCTAGTACGTTGTAGCTGGTACCGTAGCAATTTTCAATGTGTACCATTGATCTAAGCCGTCCCTGACGATCGGACGGTAAGGAAGAGACTTAATGCCATTTGTACTGTGCATGTACGCCGTAGCTAGCGTGAGATAGGAAAAGGACGTGCCCAAATTCCCATGCCTCATTGGGCTCATAATCATAATGTGTTCCATTCTAGCTACTACAACATGCACAACTATACTATGGGATATAGGCAGTACTACTAGTAGCACTTTTGCTAATGAAGAAGCCTATGAACGAATGGTGCAGTGTGTGTAGGGTTTTCCCCTGCTAGCTTTGCGAATTTTTAAAAATAATATATATTTTTAAAAATTTACAAAACTAGGTAATCGCCTCAAAATTACAAAAATAGGTCCCTATCATCGTTCATCCGCGCATGTGTTCCTATTGCTAGATTGAATGCGACAGAAAAAACAGGTTCTTGTCGCCAGTTGAATTTTTTTGCGTATCTTCCTGATACGATGTTCTTGCTTGTGTAATTTTTTCATAATTTTATCTCTTCTAAATTTGTCTCCAAAATTTATTTAAGTATACTATTTGTAGGAATTTGTCTCCAAAATTATGATTTTTTTGTAAACACTCATTACATAGTTTATTTGTTTTTGTAGTTTTTACATAATTCTATATGGTCTGAAATTATCTAAAAAATTCTTAATTTAGGTTTTTGATGCAGTGTACTTGATTGTGTAAACCGTTAATTTTAGAGATAATTTCAGAACATAAAAATTCTAGACAAATTACACAAATAATTACACTATATAAGGAGCGTTTACAAAATATTTCATAATTTTTGGACCTCATTTGGTATATGTAAAAATTCCTTCAAATGGTATACTTAAATTAATTTTGGAGACAAATTCAAAAGGGATGAAATTATCAAAAAATTACACAAGCAAGAACTTTATATCAGGAAGCTCCACAAAAAAATTCGTAATTTTTTGAGTTTATTTACTATATTTAAAACTTCCTAGATTTCTGTCACCAGTTGAATCAAGCGATGTGAACTCGCCTGCACTGCTCGGGGTTCTCCTGCGCGCTCAATCAAGAGAATTGGTGACAGGACCTATTTTTGCAATTTTTGAAGACGACTACCAAGTTTTATGTAATTTTTTTAAAAAGTATTATTTCAAAAAAAAAACCTAGCTTTGCATGCATGACCAGCAAAAGGCCCTTTTTGTCTCAACTTAATCCCACGCATTTTATCATCAGCATGCAAAAAAGCCTGGCCCAGCATACATGATAGATAAGATAAAAAAGACGAGATATATTCATAGATAGAGAGAGAGGTAGCATCTAGCTCTTCTTTGACCGAAAAGTGTAAGCCTTTATATCTCTCTCTAACACACGCTTTTGCACTTGGAATAATCGAGATTTCGTTGGCGTTGGATACAAAAAGGAGAAGAAAAGTGGTGGTTAATCATGCCCAAAATTAGAACCAGAAAGATGCACCACTGCTGCACAAACATGAACCCAAGATTGCCAGCCTCATGATGCATCCAAATATCCAATGATCGATACACATTTGGAACAATCGATCCAATGGTTAGTTGCAGTTCGTAGCTCTGCAACTGTGCTAGTGACGCCATGCATGCATGAACTCGCAACGACCAGCTGATGAAGAAAATAAATATGCATGTACGTACTCTAGATCGATGAACTTAATTTCCAGTTATAAATTTGGCAATTAATTCATATAAGAAACTCTGGCTACAATTTCACATGCATGTCGTTCAGTTATAAATTTGGCAATTAATTCATATAAGAAACTCTGGCTACAATTTCACATGCATGTCGTTCACCCAGATCTTGTTCTAGATCGAGTACAATTGATTCTCTCTTTTTTTGATGAGGATTAAAACCTCTATATATTATTTTTAATATATAAAAGATCATACGTTTTCATGGTCGTAACCCCTGAGGTGCACGACCTCACTGGTTGTAGAGATTCCAGAGGTTACATAATACGTACCCTGGTCGGACGAAGGCCTAAGCCAAGCTCTCGACCAGGAGAACTGCTCGTAAAAGGTATGAACTGATACTTGAAACTAATTCCAGGTATATTCTCTACCGTATGATGAATGGAGCACGTGTATATTCCATACCATACGACGTTTCTTATTCAGAAGCACTGACGAACAACCTCCATGCGGTTATATGTCTCATAAACATATAACCGCCCAACGGTTGATCCTTTATCAACCGTCACTTGACTCCGACCAGACGCAACGTTTCACATCAGACGTCTTCTCCGGAAGTAACTGCCACCTCTTCAAAGGCTATTTAAAGATGGAATCTGGACGGATCAAGCGGAGAGGAAGACAAGACAGAGCCATCAGACTAAAGTACAAGCAGTAGATTCGTGTGGTAGGTCCGAGATTGTAAGGGAACAAGCAGTGTTCTCAGAGCATACCCTGTAAAACCCAGTTCATATTAATAAAAGAGCAGTCCCATTATTTCCTAAGATTTCCCACGTCACTTTCTCTTTTTCTTTTCGTAAGATCGACATCTTGATCGTCGACAGCTGGCGTCGTCCGTGGGGATCGCGGCGTGGAATCTTAGAAAAATTTCTCTGCTTATCAAATCTTTGTCCATTCCCTGTTTGTGATCGCTGATGCGGTTATGGTGGGAAGTTGGGATGAAGAAAACTGGTTCGACCTGGCGGACTACGCCGACCTCGACATGGATACATGCATGCGCGCCATGGAGAAAAACGGAATCTCTTCATCATCCTCCTCCGCCGGTTCGCCCATCGCAGAAATCGACCAAATCGATCGGATGGATGAGGATACACCGCTACGATCAGTGGCGATTTCAGAGGAAGTGCTTCTGACCAGTTCGGAACACCCTAAAGCCTCAGCAAGTCCGGGCCTTTCGACCGGCAAAAAAAGTGACAAAAATTCAACACCGCAACTCGAGGTTCAATATACCTTTGATGCGATCATGGTTGATAGGTACTCACCGACGGCTTCTAGCAATTTCAGGAGCCAACCGACACCTGGTGATGGTGTCAATGAAACCTCCATTGGTCATAAACCAAGTGGGGATGATAAGGCTCAGCATTCGATCGGCGACTCGCCGGATCAGGTTGAGACCCTTCCGAAAACCTCAGGAAGTGCTGATCACCGACTGTTCTCCGTCGTGGAAACTTTTCGTAGAAGCTTTGAAAGGCTCTCCATCGATTACGACAGAATCTCATCGGAGGATCGCTGTTGGAAGCACGAGGTCAATGCGATCGGAGATACATATCAAAATGCCGTGTACGGTCCTCCATACGTTGCCTCGCCACCACGTAATAATGGAGATGGTACGGGCGGTCAAGCACCAAATGCCAGAGGTAACGGAACTGGTGGACGTCCATCAGTTAATTTGCCTGATCCTCCCCCAACCAATGTAAGGGACCAGGCAAGATCGATCAGGAGATCGGGGATTCAAGCCATCAGACATCTTCTTCTAGCAGAAATCATTCGAGACCTTCGGTAATAATACAAAACCTGCAGCGAGTCAAAGATATGTTAAATACTTCTGATCCTGCCCTGGCAGAGACTCCAGGTTTTTCCCAACTCGTAGGTCAAGTATCAGAGATTATCCAACAGACGATGCAGCGCACAGAAGCATATCGGGAACGAAGGCACCCGCAAAGCCAGACTATGACTTCTTCGCAGCATTCTTCCCGAAGCAGGGGCCTGCGTGGTCATGTTGAAGATCAGTTGACACTACGACCACCTTGACGATTCCGACCAACAAGTTATGAGGGGAGGAGACTATTCCAGGAATCCTCACCCTCACTTCGTCGAGAGGAGCAATCGCTTGGACCTGGTGATCTTCGACATCACCTAAACCAGGCAAGTGGTCGGAGGCGTTCTAGTAATGTCCACGACCAAATCGGGACATTGGAGCACCAACAATCCGGTCCTAGAAATCGGTCTCCAACCGATTACAATCCGGCACCTTTTCAAAGAAGGCGCCACGAAACTATCACAGGCTGTCGAGCCTTCTCAGCAGGGCTCCAGGCTGTACATTGGCCAAATAGGTTCCGACCGCCAATATGGATAAATTCAATGGGACCCAAAATCCTTTGGAATTTCTTCAGATATATACCACCGCTATTAGAGCTGCTGGTAGTGATGAAAATGTAATGACAAACTATCTTCCTACGGTATTAGAAGCATCAGCCCGATCGTGGTTGCTTAACCTTCCGGTCGGGTCTGTGTATACTTGGGAGCAACTCTGCGACCTTCTAATTGCAAATTTTCAGGGTATGTACGATCGACCCGGAAACGAAGACGATCTCCATAGAATACGGTAAAAATCTAACGAGACTCTCCGGCAGTACATCAAAAGATTTAGCCAAGTTCGTAACTCAATACCGGAGGTTGCAGAATCTTCCGTTATCCAAGCCTTCAAAGCGGGATTAAGAAATCGAAGGTTTACGGAGGATTTAGCTATACATCCCCCACGAACAAACATCGAGCTCTTCGACATGGCTGACAAGTACGCAACGGCTAGTGAAGCAGTCGAGTGGAACGAAGCCTTTGATCGAAAGGATAAAATCCCCCAACCTGGCTTAGAAAGGACGGAAAAGAAGCAAAAGAAGACTCTCAAGAAAAAGAAGCATGACAGAGCCAACGACAAAGAGGTTCTTGCTGTTCCTGATAAATTTACCAAAGGAAGAAAGGATTATACTGGTCGTGGCAAGGCTAAGGCTCCGACTAATGATTAGAAGAAAAATAAAAAAATGGTGTCCTCTCCACCAGCAAGTAGGACACGACCTACGCAATTATCGCGCTTGGCAAAAGAAACTGGAAGATTATTATGTAGGTAAAGGTCCACTCCCGTCGATTCAAGAGCTCGGGGAAACAAGCTCCAAAAAGGACAAAGATGGAGACGAAGAAATGGAGTACCAAGAACCTCAGTGCACCGTTGATGTGATCTTTGGTGGCTCTTCTTCGTACGAGTCCAAACGTCACCTGAAAGCCATGGAGCGAGAAGTTAACCTTACCGAACCTTCGATCGCCGTTAAACCTTCAAGGTGGTCAGAGACGATAATCTCCTTCAGCAAAGAAGACTGTCCCATTCCTTCAACTCGACCAGGTAGGTTTCCAATTGTCGTTGAGCCTACTATTAATAACTGCAAGGTTAATCGGGTCTTAATAGATGGGGGTAGTTCTCTAAATATTTTATTTGCAAGTGCTTTGGAAGACATGCAGATTCCCAAATCCAAGGTAAAACCTGTGAAATATGCCTTCCACGACATAGTTCCTGGATCTACCGCCAAGCCAATAGGGCATCTGTCCCTACTGGTTACGTTCAGAAAGCCCGACAACTTCCGGACAGAAAAAATTTCATTCGATGTGGTAAATTTTGAAACTACATACAATGCAATTCTTGGTCGTACAGCTTTAGCAAAATTCCTGATAGCCACACACTACAGTTATCAAAGTTTGAAAATGCCGACCAAAGGGTGTAATCACGGTCCGAGGCGATCAGAAAATAGCCTACGCATGCGATCGGAAATGCTTAGAACTGGTCGATGAACTTCTGACCAGGGGAACTAACATCGTTAACATGCAGGTCAAACATTCAAGGCCGAAGATGACACCGAAACCTTCCGACCAGATAAAAGAGGTACAACTCAACGGAAGTGCTTCTCCAGAGGGTGCCAAGATACTGGTCGGGGTAGGACTCAACCTTAAATAGGAAGAGTCGCTCGTCTCCTTCCTCCGAGCTAACTAGGACGTATTTGCATGGCAGACGTTCAATATGCTTGGAGTCCCTAGGGAGGTGATCGAGCATAAGCTAGTTCTACAGCCTAACAAAAAATCGGTCAAGCAGAAACTACGACGTTTCGCATCTGATCGGAAAGAAGCAATCCATTCGGAGATTGACAAACCTCTCAAAGCTGGGTTCATTCGTGAGGTCGACCACCCGAGTGGCTCGCCAATCCTGTAATGATTAGAAAGGCCAATGAAAAATGGCGAATGTGTATTGACTTTACAGATCTTAATAAACCTTGTCCGAAGGATGACTTTCCCCTTCCTCGCATCGATCAACTTGTAGACTCTACTTCCGGGTGTGAGTTGTTAAGTTTTTTAGATGCTTACTCAGGGTACCACCAGATCAATATGAGTAAAGAAGATGAAGAGAAAACTTCCTTCATCACTCCATATGGTACTTACTGTTATGTAAAGATGCCATTTGGTCTCATAAATGCTGATGCAACATTCCAAAGGTTGATGCTAAAGACCTTTAGTCCACAGATAGGTCGGAATCTTGAAGCCTACGTCGATGATCTGGTTGTAAAGAGCATCAACGCCGGCGATCATATTCTAGATCTACAGGAGACTTTCAATAACTTAAGACGTCATAACCTTAAGTTGAATCCAAAGAAATGTGTGTTCGGAGTTTTGTCGGGAAAGCTTCTCGGATTCCTAGTTTCGGCTAGAGGTATTGAAGCAAATCCAGCGAAAATCATCGCCATCGATCAAATGCGCGATCCGACCACAAAGAAGGAAGTTCAGAAACTAACCGGTTGTATGGCAGCGCTAAGTCGTTTCATAGCACGGTTAGGCGAAAAAGGACTACCTTTCTTTAAGCTTCTCCGGAAACATGGGAGTTTGAATGGACTAAAGAGGCAAGCAGCGCCTTCGAAGAACTAAAACGGTACCTTACGAGTCCCCCAATCTTAGTTTCTCCGAGATTGGGAGAAACATTGCTAATTTACGTGGCTGCAATGCCACAAACATTTAGTGGTGTACTGGTCGTAGAATGAGACCATATTCAACGACCGATATATTACGTAAGCGAAGTCTTGCATGGACAAAAAGAAAGGTATCCGCAGGTACAAAAATTGCTATATGGTATCCTTATGGCTTCAAGGAAACTAAGGCATTATTTTCAGGCCCACAAAGTGGTCGTACCTACTGGATATCCTCTTGGTCAAGTCCTAGGAAACAGGGAGTCATCAGGACGAATAGCAAAATGGGCGGTTGAGCTTGGGGCGTTCGATCTCCATTTTGTTCCACGAACAGCAATGAAGTCCCAGGCAATAGCAGAATTCATTGCCGAATGGATAAACCCTGAACCCACCCAAGGGCCCGAGTACGAGCACCACGATGAGTGGACATTGTACTTCGATGGTTCCTTGATGTTGCACGGCTCGGGGGCTGGGGTCGTCTTGATTTCCCCTACTGGCGAACAAATAAAGTACGCTATTCAGTTAAACTTTCCTGCTACTAACAATGTGGCAGAATACGAAGGTTTACTAACAGGACTTCAAGTAGCTCGTTCGCTCGGGATTCGCAGATTGCTAGTGAAAGGCGATTCTCAACTAGTAGCGAATCAAGTAGGGAAAGAGTATCAATGCTCTAGTACCAAGATGTCATCATATCTGGCGGATGTACGGAAACTCAAAAAGCATTTCTTCGGTTTTTAGATCCAACACATTCCTAGAAAGGAAAACTTTCTAGCAGATCAGTTGGCCCGGATGGCTTCCACAAGGACATCCGTCCCGCCCGGAGTTTTTCTCGAGAAACTCGATTCACCCTCGGTAGTCGAGCCTTCCGAGGACATAGATGTTCGCAAGGAGGTTGCACACCTTGATTCTACAAACATGGATGCTCCACAGGTCGATGATGGTTGGCGCCATCACGATTACGGTAGAGATTGGATGACATCGATCTACAATTATCTTCAGCATGACCTAATTCTAAAAGATGATGTAGAGGCCGATCGTATAGCACAAAAAGCCAAATCATACACTCTAATTGAACGTACCTTGTACAAACGAGGATCTCACGGAGTGTTGATGAGATGCATATCTTGCTCGGATGGCATTAAATTGCTAGCCGAAATTCATGGAGGAGTCTGTGAAGCTCATCATTCCTACAGAATGTTGGTTGGTAAAGCCTTTAGGCAAGGATACTACTGGCCAACTGCCCTTCATGATGCAAAAGAGCTTGTGACGAAGTGCGTACAATGTCAGTTTTATAGCCGACAAGTACATCAGCCGTCCCAAGCTTTGCAAATAATTCCTCTTTCTTGGCCTTTTGCAATCTGGGGACTAGACATTCTGGAACCTTTTCCAAGAACACCCGGGGGCTTTGAGTTCCTTTTCATCATGATTGACACGTTCACTAAATGGATTGAAGCCGAGCCGGTTGTAAAAATTACAACTGAAGCCGCCAAGAGGTTTCTCACAAAAAGCGTGATTACACGATTTGGTGTACCCAGTCGTATAATCACCGATAACGGTACCTAGTTCTCGAGCAGCAATTTTCAGGAATTCTGTGAAGACCTAGGTATCAAGATACATTTCGCTTCTGTTGCTCATCCGCAGAGCAATGGAGCAGTTGAGCGAGCCAATGGTATCATAATGCAAGGAATCAAACGACGAGTTTTCGACCAGTTACTTCAACGGTCAGGGGCTTGGGTTCAAGAACTTTCTTCTGTATTATGGGCCGTTCGTACCACAACTAGTCGTGCGACTGGTTAAACACCATTTTTTATGGTTTATGGGGCTAAAGTCATGCTTTCTCCAGAACTCAAAATTGGTTCTGCTCGAACTGATTGCTTTTTCGAAAGTGATCAGTGTGAACGACGGCTTGACGACATCAATTTCCTTGAAGAATGACAAAATCAACTTTGCTACGATCCGCAATCTACCAACAAGCCATGCGTCGGTACCATAGTCGTAAGGTGCAACCTCGCAGCCTAGCTATAGGTGATTTGATTCTTAGAAAAATTCAGAACCAAGCGGATCGCAACAAACTTTTACCTAAATGAGAAGGTCCATACACTGTGGTCGAAGTCACCCGACCAGGATCGGTACGATTAGCTATGTCGGATGGGCAAATTTTGTCTAATTCTTGGAATATTGATCAATTGCGTAAGTCTTTTGTTTAATTTCCTGTATTTATTTCATTTCATATTTCAATAACAGATGCATTTCCTTTTCTTTTAAACAATAAGTATGGTTGTTTATAATTATTATTCGTCGCATCTGGTCATATGCCTTTATTGTTGCTGGTTGGTCGGAGAAGACACTCATTCTCTCCGATATTCCTTTCAAAAGGATCCCCAATACTCATGGGTGCTGACTTAAATGTCACAGACCACACCGGTTTTAGTCGTGATCATTGCTTCAATGATACACACGCACAACCAAAAAATCTTTTCTTAAAGAAACATACGAGTATAAGGAGTACCAACTCAGACAATTTATATGGTTTTCGTTCTTTCTTGAATTTGAAGACTGTTATTTTATTTCAACATTCTGTTTTACTCAAGTTTGGCTACTGGTTGGGACACGGAAAGCCTCCTGGTCAAAGTCTCTCCTCTCTGCACGTGGTCCTGCCCACTGGAAGGAGCTTCCTAGTGACGGTACTTTTCCTACGATCCTCGCTGCCAGTCGGATTTGAGCATGAGCACGTTTCGCGAGATATTTTACAAATCTTCAATTCTTGAAATTCGATACGACTAGATTCGGATAATTTATAAACCAAGGTACTTATCTATTCATTTCATTTTTGCATACATTCTTAATGCATATCTTCTTATCAGCAAATCCGGTCTTTGTTATATCTTTCGACTATAAGTGGTATTTTATAGTAATTCGATAATTGATAAGATCTAGACTAGTCGAAATCATCAGGTGGTTCCGACCACTTGATTTCCTAGTATTCACTGGATCGCTGTCATACACATTATCAACACTACTACCATGGTCATTGTTAATACTCAATTTCTTGGTCTACTGCTTTCTTTTAGTAAGGTTCATCTACTAATATAAGCAGTCGGGGGCTAGGAGATATATGAGTATTTAACAACATTGATAAGACAAAGCAGGATCTTCATTGATAAAAGGTAAATTTCATTTTACATAGTCTAATATTACATCCATTTACTTGTTGGGACCACCAGACTGGTCCCTGCGTGATGGAGATCCGACTTCCATTTCTTCAGCACCTTTCTCTCCGAGAGGTCTTACTTCCTTGAGAAGTTTTGTTGCTTCATTTTCAGAGCAGTCGAAGTCCTCTTCCACAGCTTTAAGACTAACAGAGGGGTCGGAAGCCTTTAGTTTTGCTAAAGCAACACTAACTCAATTGACAATAGCTTCCTTCATCGTCTGGGTATGGTTTTCCCTCATAGTTTTGAGCAGGCCTTTGAGATCTTCCAGAAGTTGGCCAAAATAGTTCATCTTTTCCGTTGGATCTCCTAAGGAAGGCAAGCTTGATCCTGATCCCATATCAAAGATCATTTTGTTAAGAGCCAAGATTTTCTTATCAAGACCGAATACAAGGGCTGCCTTTTGGCCACGCTCAAACTCGAGGGTCCTCTCCGCTCGTTCAAGTGCTTGGGTTTTTTCTGCACAAGTGGATAAAAAGAAGTTAACATACTCTTTAAAATTGGAGTCATCGAGCACTGGTTAAGTCTACGACCATTTACCTTTGATTTTCTTCTCACAAGAGTCGAAAGCCTCCTTTTGTCTGGTCATCGCATGCTCGATCGACCGGTCTTTACCCTGATTTTCTTCCCTCAGTATTATTATTATGGCTTCTTTGGCCACAATCTCTTCTTTAATTTTCTCTAAATCTATCAAATATGATAGGAAGAGAAGGTTAAGTTATAAGAAAGAAACAAGATGATAAAATTTAGGAAGTCAAACTAAAAGAGAAATGTTCTTACTTCTCAGATCGGAGTGTTTCCGCTCCAAAGATCTTATTCGCTGGGTTAGTCCTCCGACCACAGCATATTTCTCGACCTTGTGCTACGAAAGCAAAATCCCTTTCTTTGATAAGTTTTAAAAGAAACTTCAAAAGAAAGAGTTGTAAGGATGGTTGTAGAACACTTACCCGAATTACCATGTCATTATATTCGGAAGAGATTGTATCTGGACCAATCTCAGCTTGACGGTCCGATATCTTTCCCCAGGCTTCATCAAGTTCCTTATCCTCGATAAATCGGGGAGAAAAAAAGGAATTTGTTAACCTGAGAAGCATTTCCAGGAGGAGGTGGAACCTGTTGAGGATCTTTGGAGATGACTATCTCCAGAGAAGGAGTAAGGATTACTAGAGGATCTTGAGCAAATGCCGAAACCTGCTCGGGGGCTTCTTTTACCACTTCATCCTCAGCAGTTTTAGCTTTAGGAGTATCTTGATCAGGAACCTCCACGACCACCTCTTCCCCAGAAACCTTTTCCTGAGGAGTGCTCTGGTCGGATACCACCGGAACACCAGAAGATCTACAAAAAAGAGAGAGAGAAGGTAAGGAAGATTCAAGGTATGTATATATACGATCTCTTCATTTAATATATATACCTGGTCGATTTTCTGAATTTACCCTTGTAACGCATCGAAGCAAAGTTCGTTGCGCTGGCCTTCCCCTTCTTCTCAACCGATTTCACCGGTTCTAAACCAGTAGGGTTGACTAAATCTCGCACATCCACTGATCGAAAATCAAAAGCGATATCCGCGACCATTTGGTCGAGGTCCCTGATCGCCGGATCAGTAGATGTAGATTCGTCGACCTCCAAAACAGTATCCTCAGTAGGTACTGGTAGGTCTTCAGTTACCTTGCTAAAAGGTATGACAACCGCCTAATATATCATCAAAGATAATTAGGTGATGAACATCACTTATCTAAAATATTATTTATGTTCGGTTTCCTACCTTTGGAAGGTTGACATCCTGTATAGTCGAAGGGGTGGTCGGATCATCAATCGGCTCACATCTTTCAGTGACCTTATTGATCCTCAACCCAACCGACTATACATCAAAAAAGGATTTATGGTATACCGATCAGAAATAATATGTACGACAATAAACAGCGGTTGATATTCTTATCTTAAGTCTTTCAATTCTCTCTTCAGCGGAAACAACCGCTAAGATCCGGGGGAAACTAGCCTTGTCGCCAGGCTCTCCAGCGCAGATCATTTTGATCCGGCTTCTAATCTCATCAGAAGATAGAGCTGTAAAGGTAAAATAAAACATTTAAGGATACGAAATAATCAACTAAGATAGGTAAACTGGTTGGAATCATTCACGGCTTATCCTCTTTGGAATCTTTGGTCGTATCGTCACGACCAATATACCAGAGCATCCGGTGTGCTTGGGCCTTCAAAGGACTAACCCGGCGCGTGAAAAAATCCTTCACTACGTGTCAGGATGTTAGACCCTTGACACTGAGAAGCTTGATTGCTTCAGCCCATCTCTTTATTTTTCCTTCTTTTTCTGTAGAGGAGCGTCATCTCGGATTCTCGACCGCCTTCTTACCAGAATAATAAAGGCTGTCTTTCTTTGTGATCTTCATATAGAACCAGCTCTTCTTCCACGACGACCACGAGGATTTTGAGTACATAAGTATGTACTCATCGGCTTTTCCGTCATGGAGGCGCAGGGTGCACTCTCCAGGCGTCCCAATTGTCTTCTCAGACTTTGTCATCCTGTAGTAGTACCTGAATAGATCCGGATCTGCTGGAATCCCCAAGTACGCTTCGCAGAGGTAAATAAAGATGCTGAGATTGGCGATAGTATTGGGAGCAAGATTCACCAATTCAACTCCATAATACTTCAAAACTTTGGGAAGGAAGGAGTGAATTGGTAGCCTAAATCCGCATTCAACATATGCAAGAAAAACAAGTATTTCTCCATCTTCACTACTCGGGGAATGTTCCCCAACCGTAGATCTCCAAGAAATCAGATCCCTGTTGGGAAGCATCCCGATCTTCTCCAAGCTCTCTAGCTTCTTCTCATTCAAGTCGGAAACCGACTAGTTCGTGATTTGTTCCGACATGGTTAGATTTCTTTCGGGTGGGGAAAGAAAAGGAGGTCGGAAGCAATTTTTACTCGGGAGATGAAGAAGGAAAGAAGGAAGTGAAAAAATCCTAAGTCTACAAAGGGGTTTTTATAAGCTTCAGAAATTCTGACTGCAATAAGGAGTTACCTAAAAAAGTCCAACGGATACCAAAACTCTTCAATTCCCAAGGCAAAGTTCTCAACTTTAAAGTGAATACAAACCGCTTCAAATGCCCTTGCATTTAAATGAGCGTCAGCCCGATATGACTTCATCGGAAGAAAAGTGTTCACACGACCTATTCATTTAAAGTTCGGGGGTTAGCTGACGAGGATTAAAACCTCTATATATTATTTTTAATATATAAAAGACCATACGTCTTCATGGTCGTAACCCCTGAGGTGCACGACCTCACTGGTCATAGAGATTCCAGAGGTTACATAATGGTCGGACGAAGGTCTAAGCCAAGCTCCCGACCAGAGAACTGCTCGTAAAAGGTATGAACTGATACTTGGAACTAATTCCAGGTATATTCTCTACCGTATGACGAATGAAGCACGTGTATATTCCATACCATACGACGTTTCTTATCTAGAAGCACTGACGAACAACCTCCATGCGGTTATATGTCTATGAGACATATAACCGCCGAACGGTTGATCCTTTATCAACCGTCACTTGACTCTGATCAGACGCAACGTTTCACATCAGACGTCTTCTCCGGAAGTAATTGCCATCTCTTCAAGGACTATTTAAAGATGGAACCTGCACGGATCAAGGGGAGAGGAAGACAAGACAGAGCCATCAGACTAAAGCACAAGCAGTAGATTCGTGTGGTAGGTCTGAGATTGTAAGAGAACAAGCAGTGTTCTCAGAGCATACCCTGTAAAACCCAGTTCATATTAATAAAAGAGCAGTCCTATTATTTTCTTAGATTTTTCACGTCACTTTCTCCTTTTCTTTTGTAAGATCGATGTCTTAATCGTCGACACTCTTTTTTTTTTATTTTTTATTATCCCATCCAGATGGCCGGCCGGCCCCTCGTGCATGCAGTCTCTCACTGCAGCTGGATTGCTTCAACAATGCAGCGGATCCAAATTCTGCACAAGTACGTACATGACTACTACTAACACCTCATTATGCACTACTAACAGATGATCACTAAACACGTACGTACGTACTCTAAACACCAAGACCTGAAACAGTACAAAACAACATGTATAGACGACCACTCATACTAGAAACAGTACTGCTACAACAGTTTCGTAGCATTTCCATTAAAAATTTGCAAAGCCAGAATTAATGTTGTTATTATTTCTTTCAAATCCAAGAAATCCAGGGTTGTTGTAATAGTGCTGCTGTAACCTGGTCGTGCTGTTGCTGGTGGTGGTGTTGGTGCTGCTGCGGCCGCCGCCTAGGGTTTCCAGCGCCTGGACCTGTGACTTGAGGAACTTGAGGTAGCTGGCGGCCTCGTCCAGCATGGACGCCGTGTCCATCTTGCTGCCGCCAGGGACTAGCTTCTGCAGCACGCGAAGGCGCTCGCTCACGCGCTCCCGTCGGAGCCGCGCCGCGACAGTCTGCGGGTCGCTCGAGATGCGCACGTTCTTGCGGCGGGGCTTGTCCGCGGCGGCATCCGTGCCGAGGTTCACCGGGCGCATGGCAGCCGCGAGGTAGACTAACTCCTTCACCTGCGCCATCGCCTCCGTGTCCGGCTCGTAACCGCCGGCCGCTCCGGCGGTGGAGTCGTGGGCGCCCTGGCCGAAGGTGATGCTTGTTGATGTGGTGGTCGCCTTCCGCTTTGCGCCGGGGCGTGGGAGCGGCGGAGCCGGTGGCGCGGTTGCTATGGTGGGGTAGTAGTCGGCTAGCTTCCGCTTGGGGTTGAGCGCCTGGGTCGACGTCGTCAGGGGAAGCGACGGCGTGGGGGGTGATATAGTGGATGTCGGCGACACCACCTCGGCGTCGTGGCCGCGGCCTCCTCTGTAGTTGTCGGACTCCCCGGAGTTGAAGTTGCCGCCTGTGGTGCCCCTGTAGCTGGACAACATGGCGCCGTTCGAGACGGCCCCGCCGTCGCCCTCGACGAGCTCCCTGGAGAAGGCGAGCGCCGTGTCGAGCAGGCCGTCGTGCGCTCCCGCGCCGTCGACGACAGACGCAAACACGTCGACCCCCGAGGTAAAGAAGCCCAGCGGGTCGCTCGCAAGGCCCGTGGCGCCTTGGACGGCACCAAAATTCGAGCTCACATGGCACGCCCCGGCGTCGCCACCACCGACGCTGTCAGAGTGGAGCTGGCCGAAGCACGAGCCGAGGAAAGTGTCTTCCAGCTCGAACTGGTCGCAGCTCACCTGACCCACGGAACGCGGCAGGTATACGTCGTCGTGCTGGCCTGCGCCGGCCCAGCCGAAGGTGTCCATCGCCGCGCCGCTGCGCCGCGTGCCGAGAGAATTAAGGAAACGGAACGACTGGCGCAGGGATTCTAGGACGACTGCACGTAAAAGGAAGTGAAAGTGTTAGGAAATCTCGGCATGCGAATCATACGATCGATTGATGGGAGACTGATCATGATTCATGAGGGAATCAAAATTGAGTTGTGGAACGCGCGGTTGGAAACATCAAGAAACAGTCACAAGGGTAAGACATTGATTGATGTAGATAATCTTATTACGGTAAACGTGTGCAAGTCAGTTTTGTTTTGGAGTCCGAGTTTATTACCAGTTGAGTTGTAATCAGTTTTTTTTGTTAGTAAAGTTCAGAGTTGGACTCTGTTCTTATTTCAGTTAAGTGTAGCAGTTGTTCTCGTTGTTGACTTTGTTTTGTCTGGAAGTCTCAGAGCTGGACAAACAGAATTAAATTCTGATTGTAACTCTTGAGTCGTAGATAAAAGAAAGAGAAAAACCGAAAAGTTGCATGCAGTACATGCAGCAAAAAATATATCTTCGTGTGTCTTCTCTCGTGATTTTGTCGTTTCTCTCGACCTGAAGTTCTGAACTTTCAGCGTATTGAGAGTTCGACTGGTTCTTCAGAGTTCGATCCCAGGTTTCTTATCCAACATTGATGGCCGGACAAGGACGGCAGCTAAATGAACAAACTCATGCGTATGCATGCATATCTCTCTCTCTCGTTTTTAACAGAGCGTCCGGCGTAAATTATTTGGTTTCTACTACTATATATATGAGTAATACGTAGCTTCGTCCAAAGTAGATGAATTACTAGTGCTAAGTAACTTAAATTTGCATGCATGAAATCACGTGCTAATTATGGAGCTTGAAAGATTCAACTCGGTCGGGGAGCTCCTCAGGGAGCACCGTCAACAACGGCGACCCGCCCAAGACTGGTCTGAGCAAGAAGCAAATGGCCACTGTTACAAACTTTTCTTCAAGAACCAAGCCGAGCTCCAATGAAAAGAAGAGAAGGAGAAGTAGCTACATATATATTGGTGTCCTAGTAGTGTATAACTGTACATACACTAGCTAGGTATCTACATACCTGTGTGTTTGCTCTGCTCAGGCTGTAGCCAGTGGCTACTGATGAGAGGCAGCACTGCCAGATGATTGATCAATCAATCAGCTGTGGTACTGGAGTCTTGCCGGGCGGCCTAGCCTCCGGGCAGCTCTCTTAGCTTTGAGTTAGCAGGCAAGCAAGTCAGGGAGAGGAGACGCGAAGAGACAGTACATATCAGATGTGTAGGGTGTGAGATATGGTTGCATATGCCATACGGGCTTCTTTTATAGATGGCTAAGCTGCTAGCTAGCTATGTCAATGTGAGAGCTCCTGCCTGTAGCTACTAGCTAGATACTTAACTCTCTCTCTCTTCTTGAGAAGTATCTCTTTCTTTCCCTCTCTATCTTTCTCTGTTTCTGTGGGGTTGTTCAGTTGGGAAAGGATGATGATCAGAGCATCTACAATAGTTCATGTCACTTGTTATTAAGAGTTGTCATATCAGTATTTTAGTGATGTGAAAGAGAGAAGGTAATGAGAGAAGGTGGACTTGTTTCTAGATGAAGAAAAAGCAAGTTGATACTAAGACATAAGAAACAATAAAATAGTTATTGGAGACTTACTTATTACTTAAAAACCTGTTTTGTGTATAGCAATTAAAGTAGAAATTGAAGTCTTAGATACAAACTCAATAAACAATCCATTAGAAAGCTTGTTTTTTTATTAGATTGAGTACCATCTCTTTCGTAGTAATAAATTAAGAAACAAACTATTGTAGATGTTTTGGGTGGGCAGCACATGGCACGCACAGCAGCTGACGCTCTCTCATAAGTACTTGTCCAAATCTGCAATCGCTTTGTATCTAAATACTTCAATAGATTCGTGTTTTATATGTTTTAGTGTTAGATTCTGTAACTAACAACGCTTTATTTTGTTTTGTGAGCAGGGGTCTCACATGTAGTGGCTAGGATAATTTTTCCCCTGAAGAAAAAAACATTATATATGCACTCAAAAGACTCTCAAAGTAGCATACTCCTAGATTGGGGAGAAGGTTTCCACTTCCTTTGGTCTCTGATCTAAGGCTCCTGCTTGTTTCTGGGGCTCTGCAGTTAGCTTTTTTTGCCTTTGGCTGCAGACTGAAGAATCAGAAGGGGAAATGAGATTGATCACTGCCACACTCCCCTGTCCGTTTCACCAGTAACTTTTGGATATTTGCTTTTTGCCATTTGTGAGATGAGGAACAAGGATCAAGCCATCTTGTGTTCACTTCACTTGTTTGCATTTGGTTGGTGACAGGTACATCACATGAAAACTTGTAGCTTTTTTCTTGGAAATGCATGATTCCCTTACCTATAATTGAACTAATGATTCACAGCAACCAGTATAAGATAACAGTAAAGCAACAAAAAAATTACTAAAAATGCATGTACGTATGTAACGTATCTTAGCCACTCCCAATAACATGAATAGTTGGCAAACCTTTTGCAGAGCAAGATGACAAGAAAGCTACAGCAGGTAGCTAAAGTGGGTGCAAGTTTGGAGATAAACAGACAAAACTGTGACAACAAGCAAGGAGAGGGAAACAAAGACGAGAGAGAGAGAGAGATTTAATGCTCACATATTTTTATTTATTTATCCTTATATTTAAAACAAGACAGGAGAACACATATAATCTGTACATGAAAGGATGATGTGTAGAGAGCCACATTGATGATGATAGGCAACCAATTTTGCAAGATCAGTGTCAGGAGCAGGAGTAATCGACGATGGATTGGATCGAAGATAGTAATAGTGCTGCATATTCGGGCGAGGGCCTGGGCCTCGGCGGCGCGGCGGAGGCGCCGTGGTCGCGGTGGCCGCGCGGCCGAGCTCAGATGAATAGCCGAACAAACAAGAAGAACGAACAAGAAGAAGAGTTGAGATGATTTTCTGTTTTCTTATTCCTCAATCATAAAGTGTATCTCTCTTTAAATAGCGATCCTACCAACTGGAATACTAAACTTGTTCGAATCATAAACGGAAACTAAAGTATTTCCTAACTGTGGATATCATGGGGATATACTCATGATCTTAGGATGATGTGACAATTGGCAATGACGTTGAAGGTTTGCGGAAACACGCGTTTTCGGCAAAGATCGAGTTCTCGCATCAGCAGCGATCGCCTTGGTGGCGGATCGACCGCGTGCCTCAAGTGGTTTATCGGCGAACTTGTTGCCGGTCCGACCGCCGCGGCGCGCGGTCGATCGCCGTTGTGGCGGTCCGATCACATCACGAGCGGTCAGACCGACCTTGAAAGTTGTGTTGGAGTTTGAGGCTGGGCAAAAATAGAGGGTGTAGGCAAGAGAGGAGGTTCTACTACTCTTGGTCCCATAATTTTTGGAGCCTCCAGTCAAAAGTTCTATTCGTTTGAAATTTCCAGAGAGGTTGCGGATTTCAGAGTTGGAATTTTGGCTAAGTCCCTTGGTGGCGGTCAGACCGGCCGTCTGTTGGTGGTCGACAGGAGGCGGCCGATCGCCATGGTGGCGATCGATCGGTTTTGACTTAAGTCGTCGTGCCGTGTGGCGGCGATGTGTTCTAGTTAGGTCAAGTTCATGGGTTTCATTGCATATGTGTTGCATGATGCATGTTTTGACTAACGTGGGTCAAGTTGTGAAGAACTTATTTCGGATTCGATTTGCTTGTCTATTGTTGTGCAGGTTGCTTGGTGGTCAACGACGGTCAACGGCGAGGATGATCGGGACTAGGCTTGGAGAGCTGAGGTTCAGAACGATCGACGATGCCGGGTGAAGTCATTGGACTCAAGCATGGTGCAAGATGGACAAAGGTGACCGAACGGGCAGTTCGGTGCGACGGGTTGGATCAAGCGGTGCGGGGGTCGGTGCAAGTGCCATGGTGGTTTCGGTGGGAGCCGGATGGGAGAGACTTGCCGACATGATGAGAGCTGTTGGATCAACCTACACGTGGCGAGCAGCGAGTGCCGCAGACAACTGGACTCGGTCTTCGGAGAAGGACCGAGAAGGGTATTTGGTAATTTTACCAAATACCACCTTGGTTACCTTTTGCCAACCCGCGGCGCAAGACGGTGCGTTGGAAAAGCGGATTAGGTCAAGAGGAGATGAAGACGACGCTTTAAAATGCGTGCGTGTGTGACCCGTTTGTTTTGGGCCTTAACGGGAGCCCATTAGGGAAGCTCTTCTAGAAGGTCTAGGCCTCCACTATAAATAGAGGAGGGAGGTGGCTGCACCTCCTCAACCCTTTCATTGTGTTTGAAACCCTAGTTTGCTTAAGGAGAGGATTAGTGGAGGTTAGGGTTCTAGAGAGTTGGATTTGATTTTATGCTCATGTATTGAGTCTTTGTCCTCCATTGATGGAGTGGCTGTAAACCAATACCATATCAAATCAATCCAAAGAAAGTTCTCTCAAAGATGAGTTCATTTGCTTTCTTTCTCTCTATTTGGTGATTTTGAGTCTTTCTTTGATCCGCGAGTTTTTGGTTGGTTTCTTACTGTGATCTAACTTGCTGCAACATGTGGGAACCCATCTAGGGTCATCTTGATCATCAATCACCCACGAGCAAGTCTCTAGATCAGATTTCGTTTTTGACTCGGTTTTTGAACCACCTTCACTCAAATGGAAAAAGGTTTGAACTTTGGCAAGGATCTTTACGATCGTTGCTTGGAATAGGTTTATGACATCTTTGAGAAGGTGTGTGTCAAGTTTCACGAAGTTTGGACGCACGAATCAAAAGTTAGATCAATTTGCGTTTTGGTTTTTCGGGTTGAGTTCACTGTTCTTGAACTAGAGGTCTGACCGCCCGAAGGAGAGGTCCAACCGCTGGGATTGGTCCGACCGCTAGGCCGACCGGTCTGACCGCCCCCGTGAGAGGTCAAACCGCCCGGGTCTTTGTGTTTTGAATTTTTGACGATTTTGCTTCGGGGTTTTGATTGGATTCAATACAAGTCTTCCGTTGTGCTTGATTGATTGATCTTCATAGCTTACATAGCTATTGGAGTGAGATTCGTGTTGAATTCAATTTGGGAGAAAAATAGATCGTGCTCCTATTCACCCCCTCTAGTCGCCTTTTCGGTCCAACAAGTGGTATCAAAGCCCGGTTAGTTCAATCTTGATCTTGGCTCGAATGTGGAGGCATGGGCAGAACGGTCCAAGTAATGCAGCATCCTTGACGAGCAAATGCCATAGTCATGCTGGAGAAATCCCAAGTAATTGGACCAAGCATACCGAGCCATTGGACCCCCATGATCACATCAAATTCATCGAGTGGCATGGCGTAGCAATCCAACGTGAAATCTTTATGGCCAATGCAGATAGCCATGGATCGGCATAACCCTTAGATCAACACACGATCCCCATTGGCAACTGTGACACTAAGGCTCGAACGCGGCCTTACCAGGACACCGGTGGTAGCAACAACACAGTCAGTGATGAAGTTGTGCTTTGAGCCTGAATCGAGGAGAGCGACCAAAGTACTACTCCTGATCTCGACACAAAGCCACATTGTCTGGCCAAACTTGGGCTGGATACCCGTGAGTGCCGCTAGAGATATTTCTGGTTCACTGTCTGGTAGTGGAGAATCATCATCACTATCATGGTCTGGTTGAACGTCAATGACAAATAGTCATTTGCAGTGGTGGCCAGGAATGAACTTCTCATCACAACGGTAGCATAAGCCAAGGGCACGAGGCTTTTGCAACTCTGCTGGCGAGAGCGTGCGTTGTGGCAAACTGGCCATAGAAGACAATCCATTGCTTCCTTGGTCGGTAGTCGTGGATGTACTGGAAGCTGAAGTGGGCGTGCTCCCGGTGCGCCAAGGACGATGTGCTGGCGACGGGTTAGCTGATACAGCGAGTTGCATTCAGTGTTCATAAGCACAGGCTATACTCATCGTTGATTCTAGTGATTGAGGTGTCTGTAATTCCACATCTGTCTATAGCGGCTGGTCCAAACCGGTTATAAACAGCTGGATTTGCTATCTTTCCATCCAAGGATCAGTCCGGCACAGGAGCGCCAAAAACTAGTCAGATAATTCACGAACTGAACCTTGTTTACGAAGAGCTATGAGTTCACCTAAAGGATTGCTGCGCAATGGAGGACTGAATTGAGTGTTGACCAATTCGACAAAATGGTGCCAAGATGGTGTTCCCTTGTCATGCTCCAGTCAGTGATACCATAACAGCACCAAGCCGGTCATGTGGAATGTGGCCAGCCATACCTTGTCCTCCTCCAATGTGTGCTGGCTGTGAAAAAACTGCTCACAGTGATTTAGCCAAGGTAGTGGATCCTCCTGGCCATCGAAAGTTGGAAAATTCAATTTATGGTATCGCGACACACTACCTCGGTTGGCATAGTGGCCATCGGTCGGCTGGCGATGGAAAACAGGCGCATTCCGGTCAGCAGAATGATAATTGGTCATCGAGGAGCAGGAAATCCTTGCAGCTGGCGACACGGGTTTGGTAGGAGGCCGTCAGTTGCTTGGAGCCATGCATCAGTGAGTACTGGATGATCAACCTCAGTCGGCAACGCGGTGCGCCCCTGCTCCAATCGGCCAATCGCTAAATTATGCGCCTGTTGTTGAAGATCAATGTCACGTATTGTCCCAGCGAGACTATCGATTTTATCGTGGAGCTTCAATCGATCAACCTCCATCTGCTGGAACAATGCGTTGAGTTTTTTGCTGACTGCGTTGGTGCTGTCGCCTTCAGTCATGATGGAAGATGCATCAGATTCTCTGATACCAAGTTGTCAGGAGCAGGAGTACTCGACGATGGATTGGATCAAAGATAGTAATCATGCAGTGTATTCAGGCAAGGGCTTGGGCCTTGGTGGCGTGGTGGAGGCACTGTGTTCATAGTGGCCACACGGTCGAGCTTAGTTGAATAGCCGAACAAATAAGAAGGCGAACAAGAAGAAGAGTTGAGGTGATTTTCTATTTTCTTATTCCTCAATCATAAAGTGTATCTCTCTTTAAATAGAGATCCTACCAACTGGAATACTAAACGAGTTCGAATCATAAACGGAAACTAACAAGTATTCTCTAACTAAGTTTACGAAACATAAAAGGAAAAAAAAACTGAATAAAAAACTGTAGCTAATCCGACACCACTGCTGGAGCAACCGAGTCGGATTGTGATAGTGCTTTGGTTGTCAACTTTGGCTTGCGACGTCTGTACTGGGTGGTCCATATCTTGGTGGGGTTGTTGCTATATGTGGGGATGAGGCCTATGAGTATGTGGTGGATGGTGGTCTGTCTTGGCTTTCTTCCTTCTTTCCTTGGTCAGGTTGGAGTGTTCATTCTCTAGTATTATAGCTCTATTGACCAAATCCTGAAATTCGACGATTTTGTGAATGGATAGAAGCATCTTAAGGTAAGCATGCATTCCATCTAGAAATTTCTCAATCTTCTTTTCTTCAGTGTCTATGTCAACTGGAGCATAGCAGGAAAGTTCGTTGAATTGGTAGAGGTATTCTATCATCTTTTTCCATCCTTGGGTTAAGGCTCTAAACTCCCGCTTCTTAAGTTCCATTCTTCCTGTGGGCACATGGGTTTATGAGAAACATAGTTTGAATTTGGCCCAAGTAATGGGTTGCTCACTGACACGGCTGTGGTTGTAGTTGATCCACCAAGTAGCTGCCGGTCCGATCAGTTGGTGTGACGCATATCGAACTTTCTCTGTATCTGAGCATCCTACGGTGTCAAGTTTCTTTTCCTTCTCCACTAGCCAGTCACTTGCGTCTAATGAATTGGTTTCTTTAGCAAAAGCGGGAGGGCGAGTTTGGAGAAAGTCACCCAAACTAACCCCGTGGGCTGGCTGTGTGGTGGTAGGTGCCACTCGGGTTAACATAACTTCCATGAAGTGGTTTTGATTTTCCTGGGCTTCTTTTCTGGAGCTTTCTAGGTATTTGAGTACATTGGCCAATACTCCTAGGGGATCTGTTGCTCTAGTGGGTGGCTGGTGGTCAGCTTCTGGTAGTGGGGTAGTTTGGGATTGGCCGTGCACTGTCTCATTGAGATCTACTCATGGGTCTCCTGTTGTTTTGTCTTGCAGTAGTAGGCCCAATCTTAGTCCCAATCCTCGTTCGTCGCGTCCTTGTCCTTCCATCCTATGGGGGAGGTGTTAATAAATAGTTTGCATTAACAATTGGACTTGTAGCATTTTATTTTGAGGATTCTTTCATGTTGGTTATATTAAGTCCTTGCTTCTTCAGCAGTATTTTGTGGTAGGGAAGATGATATTATATTTATCTGACAGAAGTTAACCCATGGGTGAGTTGTGTTAATCCATACACAGTAAGCAAATAACACCAAGAAACAATGAGAGGCAAAAAGATTCAAATCCTATTCTATCTGAGTCTCTCGTGCTCATTCACGCTCGAGATCCCGTGCTCGATGATGAGGACATCACTTCCATGCATACAACCAACACTCCACACAATAGATATGAAACTATGCACTTGCAAGGTCCAATCACAAGAGCTTGTGTAGGTCAATTGAACTATCAGTTAACTTTATTTCTAGGAGTGTATTTGTAATACCCCGAAAGTGTGTTAAGCTTTAGTCAGGAAAGATTAGATGTTCGGGAGAGAATTTAATGGATTTTTGAGAGGGACCAACAGGAAATTTCTCAATTCATCTTTTTGAGAGGGGGTTTTCGCTGTTCCACTCCAACCTGGGCTTGGGCCCCGGCCCATGAGAGAAAAGGGGGGGTGGCCAGCCATAGGGGGGCGCCACTCCCCCCAAACCCTAGCCCCACCTCCCCACCTCTCCACTCCCCCACTCCCTCCCCTTGAGCCGCCACCTCCTCTCCCTCCCACGCCTCTCCCCTTGGCTGCCTCCTCCCTTGCGCCCTCCCAAGATCCCCTCCAAGAAACCCCCATTGTTGCACGCCAAAGAGGAAGAAGGAGCCCCTTTGTTGCCGGCCAAAGAGGAAGAAAGGAGGGAAGAAAGAAGGAGAAGAGAAGGAAGAAGAGAAGGGAGCGGGATCGCCATCCGGGGTTCATGGTCTTCAGCGGCTTCAAGGGTAATGCGTCGTTTGTGTTGGGTAATTAATCGTGGTAGAGTAATCGGATAGTTTTTGGCTAGGTTGCAACCTCCCCGCTGTATTTGCAGATTCGTCCTGTAGCTTGCGCGGTCAATTTCTTATGGTTAGATGTCGAACTAGGAGTTTTGGTCTCCTAGGAAGTTGTAGGTTATCTTCGTAGCTTTCATTGGCCGCCAAGAACGCCCAAATCCGATTAACGGTCAGGAGTTATGAATTTTCTAGTATTGCTATCTGTTGATCATCCGCTTTTGGACAGATCTCAGAAAACTGATTACAACTGCTAATTAAAGGGAGAATCAGGGGATCTTAGTATAACGAAAAATGTGGGTCATTTCTATACCTTTTCATAGAGATAAATAACGCAAGATTTGGACTTTTGTAGCAAACGTTATGGAGGTTTTAGTGTACTGTCCAGAGAACCCGACGTGAATTCTGATGTCTGATAGTTTGGCTTGCTAGGGGGCAGTAAATGGGAGAATCAAAAGGGCTCCCCAACTAGGTTTATTTAGGTAATTTAATTATATTTTCAGAAAGTCCAAGAACATCTTATTTCGACTCCTGAGCAGGAAGTTATGTATTTTAGAAGTTGATCGTCCACAATGGGCACCAAATCGATCGCCAGAAATTAGAAGATTGGAAACTCTTGGGAGTTTAGCGAGTTAAATTGTGTTGTTATTTATGATTTTGGTCCAGTATGTTGGTCTTAGATTGGAGTTATCTTTATGTTCGGGTGGGAGCGTGATCCAGGGCGCGCCCTCTTCGTGTCCACCGTTCTCGCAGTTAAGGCAAGTATTCGGCTATTGTATATTTATGCTTGTACGTCAGGATCGTTTGTGTTTGGCTCATAATAGCTATGCATGGTTGTTATGGTGGTGAGTTCCAATTTATCTTGGTGAATGCAAGTACTCTGTTTGAGTGGATAATTATGACTGTTTGATAGAGGATGCTAATGCTTTGATGCGTAATAACCATGCAAGGTTGATAGTGTGATAAGTATGATTAAGGATGGTGAATACTAGAGAAATGATTAATTGATATTCATGAGTGATTGTTCAAGTTTGCTAGTATTATGATTAAATGTGCTATTCATGGGGTGCTAGAATGCTATGAATATCAATGATGTGGAATGCTAGAAGCATGAATAAGTTTATTCATGTATGATGTTGTTGTGAATACATATGTATGATGGTTTAAAGTTTTATTCATGTGCATCACGCAATCATAATGGAGGCTCGGTCACGTGGTGACAGAGCATATTTGAGGTCCCCGTCATGTAGATGACGGGCTTGAGGTCCCCACATTCGTGGAATGTGGGCTATGAGCAAAGAGGTCCCCATCATTAAGATGATGGGCAAAGGTCCCTATACATGTGGTGTATTGGCTCTTGGTGCCTGTGCCAGAGGGCACAGGCAAGGGTATACATCGACGGATGTATAGCCCGCATTACCGGTAAAATGCGAAAAGAGATAAAGTTCAAAGGAGCATTGCATTGGTTGCATTTCATAAGTTAAAAAGGGCTATGTTTAGTGTTTTGTTATTGGGGATCATTGATGCTATGTTTGTGTTCTTGTTTATAGCCTTGTTGATACTTGCTGAGTCTTTGGGCTCACTCTTGCTTTAATGTATTTTAGGTATCAATGGCATGAATGACATGCATGGGAGGGAGTAGATGTTGAATGCACTCACTACCTCACAGTCTTAAGGCGTTCGCCACTTAGCTTCATCTAATAAAAAGTTAAACTGTTGGAGGGGATGTTTACTTCGGTTGAGTATTAGATTATTGTAATAATGATATTTGCTTGACTTTGTTATCGTCGTTTGGTCATCATGCTAGTTTGATTGAACTTGATTATGAACTTATTATTGTTAAATGCCATGATTTATTGTTGAATTCTCGGTAGAGCTAATTAAACAAAGGAGACTCTGCCGAAATTTTATAATTTGGGCTAGATTAGTTTTATTCCAGTAGCACTCCAGGCTCATCCAGTGTTGGGGTATTACAGTTGGTATCAGAGCGGGCTGTAGGTCCGTGGTGACTAGATTAATTAAAAATTGCTAATGCTAATCAACTTAAAAGTTTGACACACTGGTGCACAGTAGGATAGGGATGGGCTAATCATTGCATTTACGTTTCCGTTATATCGTTTTGATGATTGCTGATATGAATTGAGTCTGACTGCTTATTAATTAATTATTATGATTATTATGAGTGGGAACAATTGATGTTGAGAGGTTAAGGTCGTGGTTGTGACCCTGGGCTTTACCAGGTTACACCACCGTTCGTGGTGTGGGAATAGAGAAGTGCTATCTCGGATATCTTTGTTCAGGTGCTGGTAGTGATAATCTTTAGAAGAGTTGTTCTTTTCCTTGAATTTGAATTTGGTCAACTCTTTTCCGGTTGTGTTTGATGAGGTTCTCTTAGGTTATTATTTCATTGCGATTGATGGGTTGCTTTGAAAATATTGGTGTGTTTCCATTGGCTTAATTTATCCCGTAAATCAATTATTGTTTTCTCAACCGTTGAGTTATTCTCGCGATTGATGAACTTTGCTAATTGTTAAGATTAACCTTTGTATGGGAGTTTTGTTTTTCTTATTGGAAAACTTGACCTATTTATTCGCTTGATGTTTTTGGTTAATGAAAGTTTCCTTGTGCAAGTCCTTTAGTACATGAAGTCTTTGACTCAACGTATCTCTCTTGGGTATTTTGAGTGTTGAAGATTAATGGTTGTGTTATGAGTTATCAAGTTGAGTCTGCAGTGTGTGCATGATCGATCTTAACTAAGATCCTTAACAAGGAAAGTTGAATAAATGGAGGTTGTCCTCTAGTAGTTCTTGATGAGCTGTGACTATGAGTATGACAATGTTTAGTTTGAATCAATAGAGTTATTAAGAGGTGTGGTATATTGATGACTTGGTCTGATCGTTAGGATTGTGGAATCGGGTAGATCTGTTGGTTAACACGGAGTAATGTATCTCAATGGATTAGCCTACCCATTAGTGATGGTTATGTTAAGAATGTGTTTGAACGATACCTTAGAGGATATCAAATTTGGAAATTTTCATTAACGGGTTACTTGATGATCATACATAATTGCTAGATTGAAACATGTATATTAGATTAGACGAACGTTGAGGTAGCATGTTGTGAAACCTCACATGCGTGCAATGAGATTATTAAATGTTGACTTTGTGTGTATAGATGGTTATGTGACTACAAACAGAAGTAGGACCCTATTTGTATACATGATACATACAATTGACAATTGTTAAGGACAGTTGGAGCGGGTGTGAGTAACACTAATGGTTGAGTGGATGAATGGGTAAGTGGCCTTTGATAGTGTGCTTTGCGAAAGTGTCATTTGATAGTATGAACTAGTTAAAATAGGTTTGTTTCAACCTTGTGGCTTGTGTTTCTTTTGGAGAAATTTATGATGGGATAAGAGGCTATGATGAGTCTCGCTAAGAGTGTATTATTACATTACTAGTGTGATTGTCAGTAAGGGATTATGATGATAATATTGAATGTTTTGTATAAAGAGACTGGATCGCTCGCCAGATGTTGATTAATTGAATATGTTTCTAGTTCGTATTTGTGATCTTTCAGACCTCATGTTGATGTGATAGCTGAATTTGTTTAGAGCAAAGTGACGTGTTGAGAGGTTTTATTAGTTCCTAAGTGGATTAGGTGTTGTGATCTTCAAATACTCTTTGTCTGAATTGCCATGGTGATGTCAGAACCAACGAAAGTCGAGTGAAGTAGAAGTATTTGAGATTGAATTAAAGTTTCATAACTTGCAGATTATTGAAGTTTGTCTAAAACTTTTGTTCTTGCCCATAAGAGTTTTCCGAATTCTAAAAGTAGTGTTTTATTCTCGTTCGAGGTTTGATATTCTCGCCAGGACGTGCGCCTCAACTTTGATCATATCTTTTGGTTTTGAGAACGCTTTATCTCGATTGTTTCTCTTGATCTTGTAACTCACTGTAAGTGGTAACGTTTTCCTTTGTGCTGAAATTTATTTCTATTTGCCTCTTCTTCTAAGAAAGGGTTAACCGAATCTGTATTGTAAAGTCTCGTAGGTGGTGTTTTGACATCTAGATAGTGGTGGTCTAGTAGATGGTTTGGTGAACCCTTAGGTGTCAAAGTTGCTCGAGAGGTCCGAGTAATAAATCGATTTATTAGAATAATCCTTGGAGAGGATTTGGGTTAAAAAGAATATTTGTCTTTGGAGCTACAGATTTCGTTGTCGCAACTAGTAGGACCTATAGCGAGATGTAGTCCAAGATTTGGTGTTCTTTTGACCGAGCATTAGAATTAGCAAGTATGGAAATCGGATCAATTTATTAGAGTATCGCAATTTGGTAGTATTGCGAAGCTATGAAAGTTATTCTTGATGATGTGGTTTAATGAGAGTGGGATTACAAAGTAATCGAATCGCCATGTCAATTAATGGGATAATGGAAAATGTTGAGTAACGCCAAGAGTGATTTGGCTTTAAATGAGTAACCTTCCGAGAGTTATAATCTTTGTAAAGGTAAACTGGTCAAGAAAATATTTTCATGATGATGTTAATGAGTGAGTATGTTGGAATTGTGGGATTTTAGGAATTTAACTGAGGATTTCCTATCTTGTATATGAGAATTTCGTTAAAGAGTCTTAGAGGTTAAATTTGAGATTTGCATTATTATACTAGAACTTTGATCGCCCAATGATAATGTGAAGAAGTAGTATAAGGGTGGATTTCGAATAGTGGGATGATCATTGATAGAAATCTTTTGATGAAATACATGAGACTATGTGAAGTGAATTCCGAGTTATTCATTCTTAAGGATTGAGGTAACGTGATTACGTGTGAAGATCCATTTTTAGGATGCATCAGAAGTTATCTATCAAAGTAATTCTGTCGGTAGAGGAGTTGACTAGAGTATTGTTTCTGTGGAGTTGATAGAGCCTCTCTACAGAGGTGTGGTTGATGTATTTCCGTTTGAGCATAGCGTTAAGAATGCCAAGTTAAGAGAGATGGGTTAGTGTGTTATGCGATGAATCGGGATTCCAAAAAGTTTAGGGAAATTTTATTTCTAAAGGAGAAATTGAGAAAAAAATTATTTCCTCGAGTACTGAAACACTCTCTTGATCTTGTATGAGCTATGAGTTTATGACGGACGTCTTTTGCAAATTAGGCTTGACTTTATGTTGGTTTGTGTGGTTCTTATCTATTCAGAAAGAATAAAAGAAATGATGGATTTGGATATTCGAGTGATTTATCTTTTGGCGATCGTGGTGTTTATTTGCAAATTTTCTAAATTGAAGGTGGAAAGATTTTCATGATAAATCTTCGATTCTGAATTTGACTTTTTAGTACCGAGTTGGTAACGTTTGGTTGCGATGAGAGTCTTTCATTTTCAGTTGGGCTATGTCGGTAAAAGAGTGTATTTAAAGCGAGTTCTGTTGTGTGTTTCTGGTTAAAGGAGGTGATCCTTGCTTTAGTGAGGAGTTTATTTGAGAAGGTGGAACACGAGTTCTGTATTCTATGTGCATGTCTTGTGGTTCGGTATCTTTGGGAAGTTTAACCCAAGATACATTGGGTTGATCTCGCTAGTTGGCGTATCGCTAGGACTGTCTCGAGTCCGTACGCGGAGTACGTAACGTCTTGTTTGTTTTGGTGTTGAGTGAGTACCTGGGAGATCCAGAGTTTGAAGCTTCGTTTGCGCCGTTGACCATCGAGTGAGATCTTACCTTCGAGTCTTGTCCGGTGAGTGTACCTGGAATGTTGGGTCGAGTGTTAGATCAAACGTCGTATCACGTCCATGTGTTGTGGTCCTCAGTCCAAGAGAGAGACCACTTGGGAAGTTGGAGTTTTGCGTGCGTGAGCTTTAACCGGTGTTGTTCACAACGGGTACGTGGTTACCGTTGTTCGTTCTCGGTCGTGGTTGTTCTTTCGCTTAAGCGTGTTTAGATTCGTGGTCGAACTCGCATGGGGGTAGAATGTAATACCCCGAAAGTGTGTTAAGCTTTAGTCAGGAAAGATTAGATGTTCGGGAGAGAATTTAATGGATTTTCGAGAGGGACCAACAGGAAATTTCTCAATTCATCTTTTTGAGAGGGGGTTTTCGCTGTTCCACTCCAACCTGGGCTTGGGCCTCAGCCCATGAGGGAAAAGGGGGGTGGCCGGCCATAGGGGGGGCGCCACTCCCCCCAAACCCTAGCCCCACCTCCCCACCTCTCCACTCCCCCACTCCCTCCCCTTGAGCCGCCACCTCCTCTCCCTCCCATGCCTCTCCCCTTGGCTGCCTCCTCCCTTGCGCCCTCCCAAGATCCCCTCCAAGAAACCCCCATTGTTGCCGGCCAAAGAGGAAGAAGGAGCCCCTTTGTCGCCGGCCAAAGAGGAAGAAAGGAGGGAAGAAAGAAGGGAGAAGAGAAGGAAGAAGAGAAGGGAGCGGGATCACCATCCGGGGTTCATGGTATTCAGCGGCTTCAAGGATAACGCGTCGTTTGTGTTGGGTAATTAATCGTGGTAGAGTAATCGGGTAGTTTTTGGCTAGGTTGCAACCTCCCCGCTGTATTTGCAGATTCGTCCTGTAGCTTGCGCGGTCAATTTCTTATGGTTAGATGCCAAACTAGGAGTTTTTGTCTCCTAGGAAGTTGTAGGTTATCTTCGTAGCTTTCATTGGCCGCCAAGAACGCCCAAATCCGATTAACGGTCAGGGAGTTATGAATTTTCTAGTATTGCTGTCCTGTTGATCACCGCTTTTGGACGATCTGAGAAAACTGATTACAATCGCTAATTAAAGGGAGAATCAGGGATCTTAGTATAACAAAAAATGTGGGTCATTTCTATACCTTTTCATATAGATAAATAACGCAAGATTTGGACTTTCGTAGCAAACGTTATGGAGGTTTTAGTGTACTGTCCAGAGAACCCGACGTGAATTCTGATGTCCGATAGTTTGGCTTGCTAGGGCAGTAAATGGGAGAATCAAAGGGATCCCCAACTAGGTTTATTTAGGTAATTTAATTATATTTTCAGAAAGTCCAAGAACATCTTATTTCGACTCTGAGCAGGAAGTTATGTATTTTAGAAGTTGATCTGTCCACAGCGGGCACCAAATCGACGCGTAAATTAGAAGATTGGAAACGCTTGGGAGTTTAGCGAGTTAAATTGTGTTGTTATTTATGATTTTGGTCTAGTATGTTGGTCTTAGATTGGGGTTATCTTTATGTTCAGGTGGGAGCGTGATCTCAGGGCGCCCTCTTCGCATCCACCGCTTCGCACTGTTAAGGCAAGTATTCGCTATTGTATATTTATGCTTGTACGTGTGGACTGCTTGTGTTTGGCTCATAATAGCTATGCATGGTTGTTATGGTGGTGAGTTCCAATTTATCTTGGTGAATGCAAGTACTCTGTTTGAGTGGATAATTATGACTGTTTGATAGAGGATGCTAATGCTTTGATGCGTAATAACCATGCAAGGTTGATAGTGTGATAAGTATGATTAAGGATGGTGAATACTAGAGAAATGATTAATTGATATTCATGAGTGATTGTTCAAGTTTGCTAGTATTATGATTAAATGTGCTATTCATGGGGTGCTAGAATGCTATGAATATCAATGATGTGGAATGCTAGAAGCATGAATAAGTTTATTCATGTATGATGTTGTTGTGAATACATATGCATGATGGTTTAAAGTTTTATTCATGTGCATCACGCAATCATAATGGAGGCTCGGTCACGTGGTGATAGAGCATATTTGAGGTCCCCGCCATGTAGATGACGGTTGAGGTCCCTACATTCGTGGAATGTGGGCTATGAGTTAAAGAGGTCCCCATCATTAAGATGATGGGCAAAGGTCCCTATACATGTGGTCTATAGGCTTTTGGTCCCGTGCCGGAGGGCATGTGCAAGGGTATACATCGACGGATGTATACCCCGTGACACGGTAAAATGCGAAAGAGATAAAGTTCAAAGGAGCATTGCATTGGTTGCATTTCATAAGTTAAAAGGGCTATGTTTAGTGTTTTGTTATTGAGGATAATTGATGCTATGTTTGTGTTCTTGTTTATAGCCTTGTTGATACTTGCTGAGTCTTTGGGCTCACTCTTGCTTTAATGTGTTTTAGTTACCAATGGCAGGAATGACATGCATGGGAGGGAGTAGATGTTGAATGCACTCACTACCTCACAGTCTTAAGGCGTTCGCCACTTAGCTTCATCTAATAAAAAGTTAAACTGTTGGAGGGGATGTTTACTTCGGTTGAGTATTAGATTATTGTAATAATGATATTTGCTTGACTTTGTTATCGTCGTTCGGTCATCATGCTAGTTTGATTGAACTTGATTATGAACTTATTATTGTTAAATGCCATGATTTATTGTTGAATTCTCGGTAGAGCTAATTAAACAAAGGAGACTCTGCCGAAATTTTATAATTTGGGCTAGATTAGTTTTATTCCAGTAGCACTCCAGGCTCATCCAGAGTTGGGGTGTTACAGTATTTTGTTTCTAATAAGAATATGCTGCTACCTAATGCATGTGATGTTCTTTTAATCAGAAACTTAGGAGCTGATCATGAAGGGAAGCATGTGCAATTCAATTCGGTCTCCGGAGACAGTACCGACTTCAAATATACATAACTTTCATATACGGACTCCGTTTGAGGTGCATGAGTACTTGATTGAAAGCTTATCTTGTCTTCTTTCCAACGGATCTGGCCCTACCTCCAAATTCCTCATGAGCACATCACAATCGCCAAAATAGTCAGATGCTATTTTTGAGTCCACTTGGGCCCATGGGCCTTGTAACCCTAGGCAACCCATACTGCTCACGTGTCCACTATTCACACATGAATAGTACCACCACCCCTTCCTTCTCCTCTTCCTCCTATACATAGTGGCTGCCACCCTTAGGGTTTGGTGGATTTCGTTTGCTTAGTTTCTCCATTGTGAAAACTCTTGTTCTTCACTTATGTCGACTAGGCCAACCATAAAGAACCTATGCGGAATCCCACCTTTTGAACTCAATCATATATTTGCAATTCAAATTGCTTGTTACTTTGTTCTTACTTGTTCTTCGATTGCTTATAGGAATTGATCCTTGTGATTAGGTCTTTGGCGCGGTTGATAACGATTTGGTGATTAGTTCAGCGATTGCTTGGTTCGTATGTGCTGCATTCGTAGCCTGGATCATGATAGTTGATCATCATCCAATCAGAATTTATCCTTCTCATCGAAAGATCGGGACAACAGAGCTTTCGTTCATCGGTGAAAATTTCCCTTTACCTACAGTCCATGAAAGATTGGAACACCCATTGTCGCATCAGGTGGCTTGATGAAGTGGGCAATGGGGAATAGGGGTTGGGATATCCCCTAAGTCTCCTTGTGGTGGCGGTATAGGGATATGAGGGTAGGGATACGGGGGAGGGATGGGGTCTGCTGGAGGCATTGGGATAAAATCGTTGGCTATATATGGGTCAAAAGCAGAAGGAGGTGGTGCGGCTGGGTAGTAGTGGGGTGGATCTGGGGCTGGAGCTCTAGGAACCCTAGGACCTGGGTTAGTAGTGGGATAAGTGGGGTGAGTGGGGTGGTGAGAAAGTCCATCTGGGGTTGGGGTATGGTGGGTCTCTCGGAGAGTCGCTAAAGTCCTATACTGCTTTCGCTAGAAATTTGAGCTCTCCTCGGCTCTAGCTAAGGCTCCCCTGGTGTTGCTATGCAGCATGGCACTAGCCAAAAGCATCGTGCCGGTGGTCTCTGGGGAGAGAGGTGGGTAGGGATAACTAGTGGTACTACAGGGACCGAATAGTATCCCGAAGCTACCTGGGGCTATGGGTGGTATCTCTTCGAACTGCGATCCTCTAAGCAGATAGCTAAAATGAGCTCTAAGAGCATGGATGGCTCTACAGGCTACCTCTTGCAAGGGTACGTAATCGTCAGCTGAACGCCACTCCCCTACACACTCTAGACTATAAGGTAAGTTCATGGGAATCCCTGTGACTAAGACTCTGACTAATGTTGTCGCTTCCTCCGTGCAGACCACCTAGAAGTACTCTGGGAAAGGCGCCCCCAAGTGGTGCAGCAGTCTCCCTAGAAGTAGCACATGCTCCCCTCGCATTCTCTTGGATGGAATACTGAATCTAGTCATCCTGCAAAAGGGATGGTTCTATGTTAGTATTGTTGTCACCTTAAGGAAGATAAGCTTTTTAACTTAATATTTTTGAGACGAGACTGGAATAGAAATTGGTATGATGACAAGAATTAATAAAGTACTTAGTGCCATATAGCAAGAGAGAAAGGCATACTTAAGTTCTACAACAATTTCTATTTTATTAGCGTGGCCCTACCCGATTGCTCTGATACCAACTGCGGCACCCCGTGTCATTACCCCGGAGGGTAATCACACTTAAGCATATGAATTACTATTTGTCTGCCTAGTAGGACACTACTCCAACGAATAGTAAGCCTTACCAAAGTTAACGCAGCAGAACAATAAGATAGAAACTGTACTTTATTACAACATTTAGCCACACAAGGTTATGGTCATTATTACAAGTAATAATTTCCAATTGCCAAAATGGGACTGAGTCCCCTCGCTTGCCTACCCTGCTCCACCGGTCGTCTACTTGTCCCACTCGTCGAATAGGGTGTCCACCTTGTCGTGCTCCTCGTAGTAAGCGCCCTCGTGTTCTGCAGCCTTCTCGGCACCTGCGTATCCTTCATTCCACTCGGAATAGTTCTCGGCCGGACTAGGATCTAACAACGGAGAATAATAGCAAGAATGAGTACTAGTGTACCCAGCAAGCTTTATTAGCAAAGATGCATTGTATGACTCATCTCTGTTCATTATCACATTTTCTAATTCATCTCTTTTTCTAGAAAATAATTTACCAAGATTTATGTGGCAGGTTTTAATTCTGAAAAGACTGACTACTTGTCACTCGGTAAGAAGATAAACTCCTAGCGGTTACTGTAGAATCCAATCCAGGAGACAGACATGAATTCATGGTTTTATTTAGCACTGCACAGGCTTTGTATCACTTTACCCATAACTACTCTGAGCTCTCTTTACACTAGGTCTTCCGCATTTCCTTTAATGCGGTTTCGAGTTCAGAATACATAACGTTTTTCACGTTACGTGATTAATACTCAACACATTATTTTCCGTCGGTGTCCTGGGATGCTCACCCAGTCCTCCATCGAGTTCCCATAATGTTGGTTGGGTTGGACTCCCCGCACCCAACATACTCCACCTTGCGGTACTATAGCACCTTGGATACCCCACTTCCGGACTATTCCTACCGGTCCTGAGTTCCTCCATAACTCACACCACTCACAATATATTACTTACCAGATGTGGAGAGTACAGCCACGTAACAAGGTAGCATTTTCAGCCCGTCGAAACGGGAAAAATGGTTGACACTTAAATACGACCCCTTATCCGGGTGAGAGTTTTGTTAGTTCTTATATTTTAACCATATGTAAAATATTTCTTTCATCATCTCTTTCCTACCACAGGCCCCCTTTACCAGCATAATATTTCTCTGACAGCCCAGCTGCTCCTCTCAACTGGGCTGCTCTTTCTCATATTCATCTCTTTTCTTTTCTCTTTTTTCTTTTACCCGATTTGGTTTTGGGATATAGTTTTCACGCAAATTTGTATAAATGGACATAAAGTAACGATTACATTTAATATAACTAGTCATAGAAAAGAGAAACATAAAGTAACAATTTGGTTTTGGGATATAGTTTTCAAAACATAAGCTTGCCTTTGTAGTCATAGAAAAGATCTGCGCCAATTAATTCGAGATCAGATGTTCCTGCATGAGCCGGTTCGTCTTCTGCAGTTATATGGCAGATGCGGATAATAAATAAATACTTAGTTGGTTTTTGGTGCTACTAAGCGTACATTAATTAGTTGATTCTCTTTGTCAGCAGATTTTAACTTAATAAAATTTTTTGGATCCCCGCTAGGTTAACACTCCCCAACTATAGTTGTTCTATGGTCTACTAGCTCCAGGATCGAGGTTACCTATACTTGTGTTCTATCGCATGACAGCAAAAATTGCACGTACTTGCATGCAACTAGGTCTATTAAATTTTACTCATGCGAATATGCCTAACCGATTTTACTTAGGTGTGTATGTACTTAATTACTTCTCTAAATAAACTCGAGGTACACGTTCGTTAATAACAGACTTTGGTCAATCTGTTTTAGGGGTGATATTTACTAGGTGTTGTTTAATTTAGTTATTCTATCATGGTTAAATTATTTCTAACACATCAGATTATTTGTCTGATTTAGGGAGTTTTATTGGTGCTTAATTTATTTATAAAGTGTTAGATTATTCTGCACTTTTCTCTGCTTTTATTTTATACCGATTGGTCTACTGCTATTTATCCTCACGTGGTTCACAAATACTATACACACTTGCCCGGGCGCACTCACTCAACATCCTAAAACACTAAACCTCCCCATATCTCTTTACACAACACCACACACACACACACTATAGCTACAAAACACCAAACACTAACCCTACAACCTCACTCCCCTTACCTAATCCTAATTTCTTTAATCTCTCTTCTTCACCTAATTTCTCTCTCTTCCTTTCTTTTCCCATTCGGCCGAACCCCCTGGCCACTCCTTCTCTCTTCTTCTTTTCCCCATTCCCCATTCTTTGTTCTTCCTGGTTTTTTGCTTTGGCCGTATGAAGCTCTTGAGGGGCTCCCTCCCTCCCTCTCGGTTTGCCCCACGACACTGCCTCTGGCCACCGGTGCACCCCCGTGGCTTGGCCCGCTCCGCATCGCCCGCGCCCCTACTGTCATGAGGCTTGGTTTGCTTGCGCATGGCCCCCTCGGCCGCTCACCTCTCTGTACCTCCAGCTCGGCCATGGTGCATGGCCACTGGATTTGGGGTTTATGGCCAGGATTTGGTTTCTTCTTCCCCCCGATTTTAATTTCCCCATTTTCTCTTCTTTCTTGTTTCGGTTTTCAATGTTGAGCTTGATTCATTTTTTGGATTTTGCTGCTTTCTAACCCCTCATGGTGAAGATGATGGAGGGGGCTGTCATGGCTACCTACAGCGGGGCTCGAGGCTTTCCGCACACCGGGGAGTGTGGTGGCCGTCGGGCGTGCATGGTTATGACCGTGGTCGTGGTCTACCGAGGTATATTACTACTCTACTCCCCTCTACTTCCCCCTTGCTCTGTGATGCACTCGGTTGATGATGTGGTTGGTGTGGCATGCTCACTTTGTAATGGTTCGGTTCACAGGGGTGGTTCGGTTTGGGTAAAAATAACGTTGGGGGCACAAATGGGGGTTACCTTGTTTGGCTGGGTTGGGAATGGAATAGCAGTGATGGTAATGAAGGCCGTGTGGTGGTCATTGTGCTCTCCAGTGCTCCCTTTTGGCCGCTTTTGGTCCTCCTTGTCTTTGTCGGCTTGGCGAGGTCCTTAGCGGTCGTGGGTCGACGCTATGGCCATCCACGCTCCTTCGGTCTTCCCCTTCTCCTTTGCTTCTCTCCTTCTCTACTACTTCTCTATGGGTTGGTTGTGGATGGTGTAATGGTGTGGTGGTGATGGTGTGGCTTGTGCTCTGTTCTTGGCTTTGGCAGTGGGAGAGTTGTGATGCTGGCTTAGCTTGCTGCTCTCTGTTGTGGCTATTCTTGGTTGTTGGCTTGTTTGGTCTGAGGGTGCTCTTGGCTGTGGGATGAAATGAGGGCTTGTGGGAGCTTTGTAAGGGAGAAAGCTTATGAGGGAGGTGCTCTCTCTCACTTGGCCTATTCATACCACTTTTGCCCCACCTTTATCTCCTCCATCCCCATAGAGGTTGTTTGCTTTAAGTACCTTTGGTCCATGGAGGGTTCTCTACATCATTCTTTGGCTTTTCTAGTACGGATGGTAAGTCGGTAATACAAAAAGTGGGCGTTGGGCTAGGAAAAAAGAATGGGCCATTGGTTCATAAGGAATTGTTGGATTTTTCTACGGTTGAGGTAAGTTAGTATAATGTGGGTGTTGGATTTTCTATATTGCTGGGTGATGAAACCCACTAAAGTGAGATGGTGGCGACTGACCTAGGTCGGTCTGGGAACCTCGAGGATGAAGGAAATGTGGGCGGAAATCCATTCATTACTTCTAATTTTAATTTATAGCTTTTGATTTGCTATTGGTCTTTTGATTGTTGGTGGACGATAATGGAAATGTGGGTAAGGTTTCGGATTGGCCGTGAAATGGGTTTGACTGGTTGGCGATATACAAACAAAGAGAAGGAAAGGCTTCAGTGATATGCATGCAAGATTTTAGTTTGTAGTTATTTTTTTTTTGTAATTTTCATTTTGTAATGTACTCAAGGCTGTAATATTTATTTATTCTTTGATGTAACGAATTTTTGTAATCAATTGCGGAGAGTGTATTAATGTTCTACTTCTGCTTGTAATAAATTCTTGTAATTGACTTTGAGTTTTATTGATGATGTATTTTTGCTATAATAATTCAAATTGTTCGATCTATTCATAAGTGATGGATCTAAGACTCATGAGTATACAGGTTAATCTATTTATCTACAAACAACCGGTGATATTCAAGGTACCTCCATCGTTTTAGAGGTTTAGAAAGTCCCACAATAATCCTTAAATAAGAAAAAAAAGCATAAATCCTAGAAATTCTCTCATTAGTTGAAAGAAAAAGATAATATATATACCACTTATTTCGATGGGGCCAGATTATAACGGTGTGGATTAATCATATATAGATGTTGCAACCATTACTATTGTATAAAAACAAATACAACTATATTTTTTGAAAGGCATTAGAGATATATAATGAATACAATATGTTACAATATCTAGCCGTGCAATTACATGGGGAATTCCGCTAGTTATTATTAGAAATAAGTCCATATTACACCCCTGAACTTTGGTCTGAGTCCAAAAATGTAACATCCCAAAGTGTTGTTACCAAAATAAAATAAAATAAAGTTATTGTTCTAATTGGATTTTCTGAAATTTGGAAGAGTTTCATTGCTTTATTTGAATTTCTGAAGTTGTAAAAGTCAAAATTTAAAATTTAATTGAAGTCCTTGAAATTTCAGTTGGTTTGATTTGGAAAATAAAATTTTAAGGAATTTCTGGAATTTTCTGGATTTTTTTAAAAAAGCTTTTTACTATTTATTTTAAAACAAAAATAATTACTGTTCAAAAATAAAGGCCAACTTTAAGTTGGAATTATTTTTATTAAGCTAAAAATAATTCAAGGTATTTTTGTGAATTTTTCTAGAATTTTGGGCTCTATTTGCTATTTTCTAAAAATCTATTTGATTTATTGATTTATTTAAAATCCGAAAATCATGTAATCATTCTGATTGTCCAACCTTATGAACAAGAATTTGCACAGACACTATGAACAGTAATTTCGAAAAAAATAATAATTTAAATAAAAATGGGTTCCCATTCGGTCACCCTTCTCTCTCTCTGTTCTTCTTCCTACGTGAATGGCGAGCCTCGTCACTGCTTTGTCCGAAAATCACAAAGTTCCTTTCCAAAATTCGCTCTTCTCACTCAAGCGCTCGCTTTCAATTTCGCGAAGCGTAGCGACCGCCGTTATTACCCACATCATGCCTCCATCAATTGTCCGTCATTGCGCTGGTCATCAAAGCAATTGCCGTTTCGTTGTCATTTAACCCAAAACGAAACCGTCGCCGATTTTGCTCGCGTTCGGTGATTCAAACTTCTATGGAGGCTATAAATTGTACCAATGACACCTCTCTTACCCATTTACACACCACCAATTCTCAAAACCTCCGAGTCGTCGGCGATGAATTTTAGTTTTCCGAACGCTGGTCCTCTCAACCGATTTGAGCATTCTTCATTCCGTGAGTTTTTCAATCATCTTATCGCGTCACATTATGTTCCTGAGCACGGTGAACAATAGCCTCAAACAATTTCATCTTTCATGCAATAATCGTCAGAATATCACCGTTGAACCTTATAGGTCGATTTCGCTCCCATCGACCGATCTTCGCCCCTGCGGTGCGTATTTCTTCGAGTGAACCATGTCACGGCGTGTTCCGACATTAATCCTCCTATTTTTCCCCATCAATTTGATTGTTTAGTCTCGTGGTTTGCCGCCGCCGCCGCCGCCGTTCCGACCGCCGAACGCCGTGGGGTCATCTCGCCATTCCCGGCCAAACCAACCGCACCTATACGCCTTCGGATGAGGCCATGCCCGTGCTCACCTATCTCCTTCCCGCGCTCGACCCGCCGCTGCCGCTGTTCGGCCATGCGCCGCCGCATTGAGTCCGCCGACGCCGCTCTGGTGCTTCCCGCCGAGACGCTACCACCTATGTGTAGAGGAACTCGTGGGGTTCCATTTGATGGTTCCTGCCGCCATCCCTTCCTCTCTGGCGCCACCACCATGGCCGTGAGCTTTAAGCCGCACTATTCATTCTCAGACGAGCATGTCTTTGTGTTGAGCTTTCCTTTGAGTTTATGACCTCTAGGGCTCACTGATCTTTGACCTCTTCCAATCTTTCTTTTCTTTCTATTATATCTCAATTCATACACTTCTTCTCTTTCTGTTACCTCTCAATTCTTACATACAACATTCCTTGCTTCTGTTCTGATCTGTTTCTGTTTTCAGTTCTGAAAATGCCTTCTGTTGATTGAACCTGAGTCTATGACTCCCAGGTCCCATTGTCATTGGTTGACCTCTAATCCTTTCTCTGTTGATTGGCTTGCATGTGATTCCTTTTTGCCAGGATGACATGCACCTAGCTCTAGCATTCTTTTCTCTGTTCCTGTCAATCTGAAAACATCAATTTCATATTTATAAATTTCACTATTTCCTATCTATTTCTTTCTCTGTTGTTAGCTAGTGAACTCACATGTCTTGTGTCTACAAATCATATTATGTGACTAGCAATCCTTCGTTGTTTCTAGTCAAACTGAAATCAGTTAAGCTTCAGTTTGAAACTTCATTACCAGTAACAGAAGTCAACTAGTTCAGTTTCTAGTCACTGAACTTTGTATGCATCCATTTTTGTGAGAATTGATTTTCTAGAAAATCGTTCTTTCTCTTGCAAACTCCAAATCCGTTGATTCTTCTTCCTAAATTCACCTAAATTCCTCTACTATTTTTAGTATTTATTTCGTAATTTTTAGATTTTATTTATTTTCTGTCATTTATTTTGGTCCATTATTAATCTCTCCTCCGTTCTCTCTCCTCGGCCACTCATTTCAGATCCGATCAGATCGCGCGTGCCTCGGCGTCCTCTTCATATCCCCGAATTCGCCCTTCTATCTCGCCTCAAGGAAAAGTTTTCCGCGAGTTGCCGAACCACCTTCTATCGTCATTTCCGGTGCCGTCTTTGATTCTCCGACGACATCGTCCACACCGTTGGCTTCGCCTCGCAACGTTCTACGCAATGCTCCCTTCCGTTTCTCCAAAACACCCCGGCTCATCGGTGCGACTATTCATCTGGCACTATTTTGCACGTCGCTGCCGCCACACCGGACCTTCGCCGGCGACGTGACCACCACTAGTGGGTTCGTCTTGCTCCTGGGATTCCATTTTTGTAGTTCACCAGCCGTATATCCTTTCCTCTCGCCCGGCATCACCATTTCTTCATGAGTTTTGCATTGCAAGCTACAGTGCCATGCAGCGAGCTACAGTGCCATGCAACATAGTGTTCTATGCATGTATCTCATTTTCTACAATTTCGTTCTCCCTCATACGAACTCCGATTCCATTGATTCAACTTCGTAAATTCATCTAAAATCAATACCTTCCTCCCAGTATTTATTTTTGGATTTTATTTGGATTTTATTTGAGTGTTATTTGAATTTAGCTCGTTTACGCGTATAGATTTCGACGACTTCGGACAACCGGATTTCGACACCGTTTGAGAGCAGCGTTCAATCAAGCAAGGCAAGTTATACCCTTGATCATATCGATCCCATTATTTCAAATTATTCATATTCTGTTTTAAATTATTACTGCATGCTTATTTATATCAGTATTTTAAATTCCTGCTTTAAATATATAGTTATGCCTAAACTCCTTTGTATGACCAATTTTGATAATTGAAGCAAACATATTGTCACCATAGGTAAAACCTAGTTGATACGATAGTATGAACTAGAACATTTTGAGAAAAATCATGCTTAGCCATGCTTATAGACCAAACATGTTTATTTTGGGAATTTCAGCCAGAAATCAATTGTTGTTTAGATGGAATCCATGACATCGGTATGTTATGGAAGTTTATGACTTTGAAAAATAAAATAAATATGGTTTGGACTTGGGCATAATGGATGTTCGGTGGGTGCAAGTTTATGCACGGGCTCAATCGGGTATGGTTGAGGCCCATGGGTTTTGTTGGAAAGTTGCCCAAGTCAGTTAAGGACCGGTCTTCGAGCGCATGATGCTACGCCTAACCGTACCACCACATGTCCCAAGTATGGGTCGGGACTTGGCTAAATAATTTGTGATGTCTTAGTGTCGTTTGTGCTATGTTGTTGGTATGGGTGTTGGTCAGACAGTAGACCCATCTGGCGCAGGAGGGGGCTTCCGGAGGATGGCCAGTCCAATGGTAGCGAAACCTTAGCGCACGAATACATTAAGACGTAACATTGTAAAGGCCTCGACACGTGCTCTAAACCGCTTACCAAAGGTAGTGAGCGGTGGCATAGATATATGCCGGACAAACTAGAGAAGTATTGTCATGTGGGTAAAGTTGTACAACCTCCGCAGAGTGTAAAACTATTCGAATAGCCGTGTCCGCGGTTATGGACATGCTAGCAGAACTACTCCAAGTTAGACTTTGATTTTGTCGGAAATGGACTTCTTCAAAACTGGTTTATCCAAATGGGAATTGGGCAGGAAGCCATGTGATAGGAGGGTATCCTTCACCATTTATGTGTGAACGTTATCTGACTATAAAATTGAGAATTTTATAAACTTTAGTTATAGAATAATCGCTGGAATCTAGTACCGATTTAAAGAAAATGTCGCTTTATGCAAATAACCTTATAAGCCATCCTTTGTTACATCCATATATGCATGTCATTACGTTATTTGACGTGTAACTTGCGAGCACAGGTTGTGCTCATTCTTGCTTATGCAAACAAAATTTCAGAGGAGAAGGACTTTGCTACCGATGTGGATCTCGACGACTAGGCCGCTTCACTATCGATTGCTGTGGCGATTAATTGGACCCTACTACTTCTTCGTCTTCCGCTGTGTTTATTTTATTGTTGGCCTGTAAGCCTCCTTTGTAATCAACTCTGTTGTTATTTATTAATAAAGTTGTGATATGAATTTGTTATCATTTTGTTTATCTTGGTGGACTAACTCATCGATCATGGGACTAGTCCAGAATGCACAGAGGATCGGGTGTATTAATACCCGGGTTCGACAAAGTGGTATCGAGCCATATCGATCAGAGGTCGTGACCTAGTTAGAATGGCCGTTAGTTGAAAACTTCAAAACTTATTTTATAGCAAGAAAAACAAATTGTTCTCTCCTCATCCGTCGTCTATCTATAGCTTCCTTATAGAAATTCTTTCTTCTCTAATTCTATCTTCACCATTTTATAAGTTAAATGGATCCTCTTTTCCTTAAAAATTTCTATAGATGGTCAACATGTTCTTAACCCTTACGCTCAAGATCACAAGACATGAAGATATCAAGAGAGCATCGCCATCGAAGACTCGTGATACCGCAAATCGTTTTATCACCAAGCCATATAGCTTAAGTGTGCCAAGACTCATTCGTGCATTGAGTCGTTTCACCAAATTAAGAGTCCGATCGATAGAACATTGTAATGCTTTGGAGTTCTTTCTTTCGTTTGAAGTTTTGTTTCACTCTATCCCCTTAGTTCTTCTTGTTTGTCTCTTCCCTATCCTTTGTCCTCCTTTTCTAAATCCTTGAAGTAACCAACTGATGGTGGACACTCATCGCTCTGAAAGTGGAACCAACACCAATAGTAATGGAAGTACCCCAATCCCACCACCACCAGCCAATGGATCAGAATGGCAACAGATGAACAACAACAAGCCACAAGAAGTATCTTATAATAATGTCATAAGCCACACTCTTCCTGAAAGTCACCATCAGTGGAAGTATGTCATCTGCTATAGATGTGGTGAACCAAGTCACTTCGCCTATAGATGTCCTCAAAAAGGAAGGCCAAAACAAGATGTTCATTGTGTCAACTGCAATAGCATCGGACATTGTTTCATCAAGTGTTCCAAGAGGAAGGTGATCCAGTATCAAACCTGCAATTGTTGTGGCAAGAAAGGACACTTCGTCAAACAATGCCCCTTACAAGCATTCTTGGCAACACAAGCAACCTCAGCACTGGAGGACAGAACAGAAGAACCCCGGACGACACACCAAGCAGCAGAGATACCCCAGGCCAACATAAGAAGTCAAGTGAGTCAAGTTAGTACAAAAGAAGCTCAAAAGTCAGGTGGACAAAATGCTGACCAGATCAAGCACAAGACGTTCGATCAGCAGGACAGTCACAAGAGGAAGATGGTAGATCAAGTGCCAGATATTGCAAGAAACCCCAAGATGTTCTGCGACAACGATGGTGGCCAATCTCACCAGAACAAAACATCAAGGGCGACAGTACAATGCCTCAATTATCGGGATATGGGGCATTATGCCAATCGATGCCCAAAAAGACGCTTAGCACTCACCCCGACAAAGATTCCGAGCCGCTCGATCGCGCAACAATAACACGCAGCAGGAAGAAAAGCCAACGCGAGAATATTGTCACAAGTACAAGAGTACAGAAGTTTGGGCTTACCAATACACCAAGATGAAGCAGTGAAGCATCACGCTAGCCCTAGCATCTCCAAGTTATCTGCTAAAGGCCAACCTCGTAAGAAGTTTCTCCTATCGCAAGTGTCACTTGTTTTCATCGCCAAGAGAAAGGACATTATGCCCACAAATGTCCAAAGAAGCAAGAAAGAACTCAAGCTCCAAAGGGAAATCATTCAAGCAAACAAGAAGCCGCAAAATTCGGACAAGGACGTCAGATAAGGTGACAACTCAAGTTCTCGGATGATGAGTAGGATGCGATGACAACAACTCGGCTTGAAAACTTTGTATTCCCTTTCTTTCTAGCCACCCGAATCTCTGGTCGAGATTCCTTTTAAGTGGGGTAGTTTGTAACATCCCAAAGTGTTGTTACCAAAATAAAATAAAATAAAGTTATTGTTCTAATTGGATTTTCTGAAATTTGGAAGAGTTTCATTGCTTTATTTGAATTTCTGAAGTTGTAAAAGTCAAAATTTAAAATTTAATTGAAGTCCTTGAAATTTCAGTTGGTTTGATTTGGAAAATAAAATTTTAAGGAATTTCTGGAATTTTTCGGATTTTTTTAAAAGCTTTTACTATTTATTTTAAAACAAAAATAATTACTGTTCAAAATAAAGCCAACTTTAAGTTGGAATTATTTTTATTAAGCTAAAATAATTCAAGGTATTTTTGTGAATTTTTCTAGAATTTTTGGGCTCTATTTGCTATTTTCTAAAATCTACTTGATTTATTGATTTATTTAAAATCCAAAATCATGTAATCATTCTGATCGTCCAACCTTATGAATAAAGAACTTGCACAAGTACACACTGAACAGTAATTTCGAAAAAAAATAATAATTTAAATAAAAAAATGGGTTCCCATTCGTCACCCATCCAATGAATGCTCCAACCAGAGCACGCTTAACCTCCAAGCCAATGCGTGTGCTGCCAATCTTCTTTATTCATTCAATTGAAAACACACCTCCTTTTATTTCTTTATTCCCTTCTCTCTCTCTCCTGTTCTTCTTCCTTACGTGAATGGCGAGCTCCTCGTCACTGCTTTGTCCGAAAATCACAAAGTTCCTTTCCAAAATTCGCTCTTCTCACTCAAGCGCTCGCTTTCAATTTAAATCGGAGCGTAGCGATCGCGCCGTTATTACCCACATCATGCCTCCATCAATTGTCCGTCATTGCCGGGTCATCAAAGCAATTGCCGTTTCGTTGTCATTTAACCCAAAAACGAAACTGTCGCCTGATTTTGCTCGCGTTCCCGGTGATTCAAACTTCTATGGAGGCTATAAATTGTACCAATGACACCTCTCTTACCCATTTACACACCACCAAATTCTCAAAACCTCCGAGTCTGGCGGCGATGAATTTTTAGTTTTCCGAACGCTGGTCCTCTCAACCGATTTGAGCATTCTTCATTCCGGTGAGTTTTTCAATCATCTTATCGCGTCACATTATGTTCCTGAGCACGGTGAACAATAGCCCTCAAACAATTTCATCTTTCATGCAGCGAATCGTCCGAATATCACCGTTGAACCTTATAGGCTGATTTCGCTCCCATCGACCGATCTTCGCCTCGGTGCGTATTTCTTCGAGTGAACCATGTCACGGCGTGTTCCGTACATTAATCCTCCTATTTTTCCCCATCAATTTGATTGTTTAGTCTCGTGGTTTGCCGCCGACGCCGCCGCTTCCGACCGCCGAACGTCGTGGGGTCATCTCGCCATTCCCGCCAAACCAACCGCACCTATACGCTCCTTCGGATGAGGCCATGCCCGTGCTCACCCTATCTCCTTCCCCGCGCTCGACCATCGCTGCCGCCGTTCGGCCATGCGTCGCCGCCCGCATTGAGTCCGCCGACGCCGCTACAAAGGCTTCCCACGAGACGCTACCACCTATGTGTAGAGGAACTCCGTGGGGTTCCATTTTGATGGTTCCCGGTCGCCGCCATCCCTTCCCTCTCTGGCGCCACCACCATGGCCGTGAGCTTCAGAAGCTGCACTATTCATTCTGTACGTAGCATGTCTTTGTGTTGAGCTTTCCTTTGAGTTTATGACCTCTAGGGCTCACTGATCTTTGACCTCTTCCAATCTTTCTTTTCTTTCTATTATATCTCAATTCATACACTTCTTCTCTTCTCTTACCTCTCAATTCTTACATACAACATTCCTTGCTTCGCTCGACTGCTTCGCTTTACTCAAAATGCCTTCGTTGATTGAACTCGAGTCTATGACTCCTGTGTCCCATTGTCATTGGTTGACCTCTAATCCTTTCTCCGTTGATTGGCTTGCATGTGATTCCTTTTTGCCGTGATGACATGCACCTAGCTCTAGCATTCTTTTCTCTGCTCTCGTCAATCAAAACATCAATTTCATATTTATAAATTTCACTATTTCCTATCTATTTCTTTCTCTCGTTGTTAGCTAGTGAACTCACATGTCTTGTGTCTACAAATCATATTATGTGACTAGCAATCCTTCGTTGTTTCTAGTCAAACTGAAATCAGTTAAGCTTCAGTTTGAAACTTCATTACCAGTAACTGAAGTCAACTAGTTCAGTTTCTAGTCACTGAACTTTGTATGCATCCATTTTTGTGAGAATTGATTTTCTAGAAAATCGTTCTTTCTCTTGCAAACTCCAAATCCGTTGATTCTTCTTCCTAAATTCACCTAAATTCCTCTACTATTTTTAGTATTTATTTCGTAATTTTTAGATTTTATTTATTTTCTGTCATTTATTTTGGTCCATTATTAATCTCTCCTCCGCTCTCTCTCCTGGTCACTCATTTCCAGATCCGATCAGATCGCGGGCGTGCCCCTCGGCGCCCTCTTCATATCCCCGAATTCGCCCTTCTATCTCGCCTCAAGGAAAAGTTTTCCGCGAAAGGTCGAACCACCTTCTATCGCCATTTCCGGTGCCGTTTTGATTCTCCGACGACATCGTCCACACCGCTGGCTTCGCCGCAACGTTCTACGCAATGCTCCCTTCCGCTTCTCCAAAACACCCGCTCATCGGTGCGACTATTCATCCGCACTATTTTGCACGCCGCCGCCGCCACACCGACCTTCGCCGCGACGTGACCACCACTAGTGGGTTCGCCTTGCCCTCGGATTCCATTTTTGTAGTTCACCACCAGATATCCTTTCCTCTCGCCCCGCATCACCATTTCTTCATGAGTTTTGCATTGCAAGCTACATGCCATGCAATGAGCTACGATGCATACATGCAACATAGTGTTCTATGCATGTATCTCATTTTCTACAATTTCGTTCTCCTCATACGAACTCCGATTCCATTGATTCAACTCAGAAATTCATCTAAAATCAATACCTTCCTCCCAGTATTTATTTTTGGATTTTATTTGGATTTTATTTGAGTGTTATTTGAATTTAGCTCGTTTACGCAGATAGATTTCGACGACTTGGACAACCGGATTTCGACACCGCTTGAGAGCAGCTGCTCAATCAAGCAAGGCAAGTTATACCCTTGATCATATCGATCCCATTATTTCAAATTATTCATATTCTGCTTTAAATTATTATCGCATGCTTATTTATATCGATGATTTTAAATTCGCTTTAAATATATAGTTATGCCTAAACTCCTTTGTATGACCAATTTTGATAATTGAAGCAAACATATTGTCACCATAGGTAAAACCTAGTTGATACGATAGTATGAACTAGAACATTTTGAGAAAAATCATGCTTAGCCATGCTTATAGACCAAACATGTTTATTTTGGGAATTTCAACGTAAATCAATTGTTGTTTAGATGGAATCCATGACATCGTATGTTATGGAAGTTTATGACTTTGAAAAATAAAATAAATATGGTTTGGACTTGGGCATAATGGATGTTCGTGGGTGCAGTTTATGCACGGGCTCAATCGGGTATGGTTGAGGCCCATGGGTTTTGTTGGAAAGTTGCCCAAGCCGCTTAAGGACCGGTCTCGAGCGCATGATGCTACGCCTAACCGCACACCACATGTCCCAAGTATGGGTCGGGACTTGGCTAAATAATTTGTGATGTCTTAGTGTCGTTTGTGCTATGTTGTTGGTATGGGTGTTGGTCGACAAGAGACCCATCCGCGCAGAGGGGCTTCCGAGGATGGCTACCCAATGGTAGCTAAACCTTAGCGCACGAATACATTAAGACAGAACATTGTAAAGGCCTCGACACGTGCTCTCAGACCGCTACCAAAGGTAGTGAGCGGTGGCATAGATATATGCCTGACAAACTAGAGAAGTCTTGTCATGTGGGTAAAGTCGCATAACCTCTGCAGAGTGTAAAACTATTCGAATAGCCGTGTCCGCGGTTATGGACATGCTAGCAGAACTACTCCAAGTTAGACTTTGATTTTGTCGGAAATGGACTTCTTCAAAACTGGTTTATCCAAATGGGAATTGGGCAGGAAGCCATGTGATAGGAGGGTATCCTTCACCATTTATGTGTGAACGTTATCTGACTATAAAATTGAGAATTTTATAAACTTTAGTTATAGAATAACTGCTTTGGAATCTAGTACCAGTATTTAAAGAAAATGCTGCTTTATGCAAATAACCTTATAAGCCATCCTTTGTTACATCCATATATGCATGTCATTCTGTTATTTGACTGTAACTTGCAGCACGTAGTTGTGCTCATTCTTGCTTATGCAAACAAAATTTCAGAGGAGAAGGACTTTGCTACCGATGTGGATCTCGACGACTAGGCCGCTTCACTCACCGATTGCTCGTGGCATTAATCGACCCTACTACTTCTTCGCTCTTCCGTGTGTTTATTTTATTGTTGGCCCGTAAGCCTCCTTTGTAATCAACTCGTTGTTATTTATTAATAAAGTTGTGATATGAATTTGTTATCATTTTGTTTTTGTGTGGACTAACTCATCGATCATGGGACTAGTCCAGAATGCACAGAGGATCCGTATTAATACCCGGTTCGACAAAAACCCCCTGAACTCTAATACCGTTTGGTTTACACTCTCGAACTACCAATACCGTTTGCTTTGCATCCCTCGGGCCGAAACCACCGGTTTATCGCCTACGTGGCACTCGGACCCACTTGTCAAATGCCAAATGCAGATAAAGAGAGAGAGAGAGAGAGAGAGAGAGAGAGAGTGCTGGCGCCGCTCATTCCTCCCCAAATCTCTCCTCTCCACTCTCTCCTGGCGCCGCCGCCACTTTGCCCAGCCGCCTCTGGCTCCGCCGCCTCTGGCCGCCTCCGGGTTCAGCCCGTGCTGCTTGCCGGCTACGGCTCCTCCCCGCGTCCCGGCCTCCCCGTGCGGCTCGGCCCCGGCCCACCTCCTCTTGTGCGGGCGCTTGGGCCTTATGCGGCGCCAGCGGTGGGGTGGCTCGGGGAGGAGGAAGGGGTGCGCATGGGTTCCCCCGGGGGGTGGGGAGGCTGGCGGTGGGGCCGGGGAAGCCTGGGGGTGGCCGTGGTGGCGGGGCGGCGGCTACCGCGGGCGGAGGAGAAGGAGTTGCGGCGGAGGAGCTTCTCGGCGGCAGAGAAGAAGGGTGGAGGTGGGGGAAGAGTAGAGGGGGATTGGGGGCGCAGGGTGATGCAGCTGGTTCGGTGAAACACTCACCGGTGCGGCCGAACGACAGTGGGGTGGTGGTGGCCGAAACCAGGCGGAGATGGGGGCTTCGGCTCTGGCAGCTTGCTCGGCGGCGAAAAAGAAGAGGGGAGGTGGGGGGAAAGTGGAGGGCCCTGGGGGGCACGGGGTGACGCAGCCGGCGTGGTGAGGAACTCACCGGAGGCGGCAAACGGTGGAGAGGCGGTGCGGTGGAGACAGGAGGTCGGCTCCAGCTTTGTGTTTGAGGAAGAAGGGGGAGGAGAAGAAGGGAGTCGCCGATTCGGTCCCCTAGTGCCACCTCCAAATGGAGCAGCCATCGGCGCCGCCGGTCCCGCGCGCTCCCCTCCGGTGTAAGATCGAGGAGGCCGACTAGAGGGGGGGGTGAATAGGCGGTTTTAAAAACTTCTTTGGCTAAAATCGAGTTTTAAGCGGAATTATAAATCAATTCGGTTTTGCACAATTAAAGCATAAATCCCCTAGGCTCAACTAGGTGCACTAACAACACAAGTCAATTGATAAATATTACAATTAAGCAAAGACTTGTAAGCTATTCAATTCTAGCAATGTAAATAGCACAAAGCATGGAAAGCGTTCATACACAATGAAGCAATTTAATACAAGAAATGTAAATTGCACAATGTAAAGCAATAGAATGCAAACCACAAAAGACACGACGATGCTTTACTGTGGTGATCAGAGACTAGCCGGTCTCCCCTAATCCACGTTGAGGGAAACCCAAACCAATTGGGCCGGCTCCACGAATTAAGCCTTCCTCCGAGGTATCAACACTTCGCTCCACTAGGGTTGCTCTTACTCCACTCCGGAGATGGCGAGCACCAAGCCACTCACAAACACCGGGCCTTCTCACAAGCTTCACTTGAGAAGATTACCAGACCACGACGCCTCCATGTCTTCTAGGTGTCGGCAAACACTAAGAGTAATAAGCCAAGCCCCTTGCTTGACTCTCACCACATGCAACGAATCCACAAGTTCAAGTGGATATGAAATCCACCTCTAGATGCAACACATGCAACTAGAGATCCCTCTCCTTACTCACAAGGTGCAACACATGCACAATTGAGAGGATAAGCTCACACTAGCTCAAGTGAGTGAAATGGGATGCCAAAAGTTGTCTCTCAACCGGCCAATGGGGTATTTATAGCCCTCACAACAAAAACTTGCTGTTGGAGACGAAACATCCCAAAAACTAGCCGTTATAGATTTGGTGCGGTACTACCGCAGTGCAAACCGTGGTACTACCTTTTCTCGGCGATAGTACTGCTCTTATAAGGGCAGTTGTTCCGCAGCCCAATTTCAGCATAGACGACACTCAGTAAAAATGTCATAACTTTTGACTCCGATGTCGGAATTGAGTGATCTTGGGCTCTATTGAAAGCTTATTCAGAGGGTTACACAACCTACCTGATTGCATGATCTCAAACACATTAGATCAATGCATAAAGTATAAGAACTTCAGAGAGTCATGATCATGGTCTAATATCCAAGGAAATAGCAACAAGCAATCTTAGACCATACCAAGGGAAAATGCATGAATCCCAACAATTTGCAAAACACATTTGCAAACTTAGATCATACCACAAGGAGTAGGAACAAGGACTTCAACCATTTGCAAAATATATTTGCAAAGTATAGTCACATCCTACAAGGATTAGACGCATGAGCCTCGACTATTTGCAAAACACATTCGCAAATAATAGCATTATGCCACGGAGAGCTAGAGCAAGTGAGATTGAGTTATCAACACATGATTAGACTCAAATTACTAGGCAAGACCCCTCTTAATAATACGACAACCTATACTAGCAATCTGGTCTTCCAACCAAACACCAAGACCGGTAAAAGACTAGGAACACATCCTTAGCCTTAGCTAGTCATACCTTTGCCTTGAGTATGTTTTTGAAGCTTGATGATGCACATCCTCGCTTCAACTTTGGGTTCTTGACTTGAAAGATCATCAACACATGATGACTTTCTTTGTTTCGGGATCTTGGCTTGATGCCTATCAACACATGATGACATCCTTCATCCCGAGTCTTGATATGCATCAACACATGATGCAATCTTGACCTCCATCAATACATGATGGATATTCTCTTGACTTGATGATCAACTCATGATCATGTCTTCTTCGAGATCTTGATATGTATCAACACATGATACATCTTCTTCTTGAATCTTGACTTGATGACGATCAACTCATGATGCCATCCAAAGTCTTCATCACCCTGGAACATAACCTATTCATCCAACTCATGAACAATGTTAGTCCCACAATGTCATTAACATTAATTAACAAGATATACCTACATAAATACTTCTAAACAAGCCATTACTTTCAGGTGCGGTACTACCGCTGTTGATCATGCGGTAGTTCTGCTCTCTGGTAGTTCCGTACAACAGCATCAGTACTACTGTTCCACAAAAGAGTAAACCAATCCAGAGAAATACATTCTTTGGAAAAAACATACCGCCACTAAGGCCGGTACATCCGGTGTTGCGGTAGTTCCACTCAAGGAACGCTAGTACTACGGCTTATCAAGGAGAGCAACACATGCTCGAAAACACTTGTTTTGGAAATAACGTACTGCCACTAAGGTTCGGTACAATCGGTGTGCGATAGTTCCTCTCAAGGAACTGCGATACTACCGTGATGTGGTAGTTCCGCCAAGATAACTCCGGTACTACCGATACTGCTGAGAAAAATAGAACACCAAAAACAAACTCTTTGGAATAAACATGCCGCCATGTAAAACCCGGTACTACCACACACCAGTAGTACCTCTTACCAAATGCGGTCGTACCGATTTCCACTGAAGTTCTTCCAGAAGCTTTTCGAAATGCAATGCATGACTCCTTTGTCTTGAGCCATGTCGATCTTTTATCACATTTGCATTTCCTTTTCATGTCACTATTCAAACTCTAGGACTAAGCCTCGAAAATATCTTAGCACACCCATTAGTCCCATAACACAATTGTAAATAATTGAATATAAAGCATTATGAGTATATATGAACTACACAAGTTATATATACCATGAGTATATACGAACTACAAGTTGTATATACTAAATATGAGTGTATACGAACTACACAAGTTGTATATACTCATATGAATATATTAACTACACACGTTAAATATATTCAAGGATATATGAGCATCTATGAACTACACAAGTTATATATACCATGAGTATATACGAACTACAAGTTGTATATACTAAATATGAGTATATACGAACTACACAAGTTGTATATACTCATATAAATATATTAACTATACAAGTTAAATATATTCAAGGATATATGAGCATCTATGAACTACACAAGTCTCATATGCTCTCATATACTCATATGAATATATTAACTACACAAGTTAAATATATTCAAGGATATGTTTCAAAGTAAAGATCCTTAATATATGTGGAAAGAGAAGATGAATCAATACTAATGAAACCACAAAATATAGAATGAACTCCCCCTAAATGTGTGCATACATAAATGTGTAATGGAAACATATGCACATATCCAAGTTAACCTTTTTGGTGGAGTTTAACCTATATTTTGGATCCAAGGAATGCAACAAGATATAATAAGAAGAAGTAGAATGCATATCTCTTGTATTTTCATCTTTATATCCGAATGAGACTAAGCAATAGATAATCAATAGAATTGTTAATTTCACAAATAGATTTGTCACTAATGAATACATACCTGTTTGGATTTTTGCTTTTCTATCCAAGCTGAGACTAAACATGATATAACAATAAGAGTGTTAGTCTCACAAGTACATTTGTCATTAATCATCAAAATACTCCATTAACACATAATGACGGGTCTAGATCCTTCATCCAGTCGTCCCGGCACCTAGCGCCGTCGCCCGTGCTTGCCCCCTCCTGTGCCCATGACTCCTCCCTCTCCCCGCCCTGCCGCCGTTGGCTCCCTACCGCCAGCCTGCATAGCCCACCCCGACCCGATCCTCCCATGGCCAGCCCGTAGGAGGAGGTGGCTGCCACGTAAGCCAAAACCAATGGCGTGGCTGCCAACATGGCTAAAACCACCAATGAAACCAACCTAGGGTGTAATTTGCTCCGGTTTTGATAATTTAGGGGTGTAAAGTGAACGGTTTTATAGTTTAGGGTGTTTTTTGGACTCAGGCCATAGTTCAAGGGTGTAAAATGAATTTATTCCTTATTATTATATATTAAAAGTCGAAGACATGTCTTTTACATGTGCTGAGAAAAAAAAGAGAAATATGAGAGAAAATCTCACAAAAAAAGAAAAACATGTGACAATTAAATTGGTGGACCCTAATTTTAAATGCTTAGATTCGATAGTTGTCTCAGAAATATATTAATTTGAAAAAAATCTAAAAAACATCTAACCCTTAATTTGGTGGACCCTAATTTTAAAGGCTTAGATTCAATAGTTTATTAAGGGATACATTGGTTTGAAGAAAAAAGAAATATGTAGCACTACGTTTAATTCAAATGTTGAGAGTGTAAATATCCTCAATGGATCCACCTCTCAATCCTCTCTCACACATAAGGAAAGAGATCTCAAAATAAAATTTGCTAATTAAATATGAAATCAAATATCCCAAATTCAAATTTAGATTGCAGAATACAAAATTTGAAATTTGGAATTATGTAAAGTTATACTGTACTACACCAAACCGCACAATTGCGCGAGCCAATAGGCTAGTTTCTCAAATGTTCCATGTATTTGTAAAGTCTTTTTCCTACTATCGGTAGTAACTAATTACTCCTACCGTATTTCACAGGTAAGAGGTATGCATATCTATCACGCAAGAGGGTATGTACAAGAAGTATACGAGTATGCGAGTAGGTGGGATATATACTTTTTAAAAGTGGTATATGTAATTCTTTAGGTATACTTACTTTTATGTGTGAATATCAAGGTACATATATATATATGGATCCAATAGGGCGAAGCAGGGCTCCCTTGGTTTGGAGTATCTTAAAATTAATAGGTACATAAGCATACGTAAAGTGACAAAGGAATATATCAAACTCATTTAGGCCCATTAGAATGCTAGAATTTTTAACATTTCTATGAAAATAGAATCATTTCCCATCAATTCTTGTGAAATCTTATGAAAATCCTACGTTCCAAATAAACCCTTAGGTATAAGTGGTGTGGTTAGCATTAGCAACAACCATGCCGGGAGTACCGGAGATGGAACTGTCCTTTCGAATAAATAAAAAATATATTTTATTTGGAATATTATGCTTCTTTAGTTTCAAGTACAAACGAACTTGCTCATTTTTTGCTCCACGTAACTAGTATAATAACGCCAAACAAACACAGTGCTGCTTTTATACCAACCGTGGTTAATTAGTCCAACAGTTTGGCATGCATTCAGGTTTTTGGCCAATAGATAGCTATTTTTTGCCCAACTGGTATAATTTAATTGTTGATCTTTTCCATGCCGGAGCATTAAGCCAATGAAAAGCGCTATCAATCTCGACAAATTTCCCTGTAAGGATGCATATATATGCATATATGCATCTTAGCACTGAGCGGTGAGATGGCCAAATATTCTTCCTGAATAAAGTCGACGTAGGCATATCGTACTTGCAGTTCTCCGTAGAAAATTAATTGCAACTAACAAAATGTATGTCCAACCACTTAATTTTTTGCCATCGACTTTTCCATTTTGTTTTTGCAAGTTGCATGTATATCTCTACGTCGAAGTTGCATCACTGTATACTCTATCACGGCTTCGGTCTCTCAGCTGCTAGAGAGCAATGCACACTACAATAGAAAAGGTTATTACAGACGGTTCAAAATCGTCACTTCTGACTTTATAGGTTTATGATAATATGAGGTCATCAAGCTATCATAGACGGTTCTCAATAATAACCGTATGTGATAATCAATTATTACAGACGGTACTTAACAATAACTGTTTGTGAAAATATACTATCACAGACGGTTTTTAGTAAAAACCGTCCGTAATAGTTTTTTTTATTGCAAAAAAAAATAATTAAATTTTGAGCCAAACCAATCAATTGCTGGACAGTAGTCTCCATATGCTCTTTTGATAGTTTGCAACAAGGTAATTAAAAGATACTCTTTCTGTGATTTTACCATGACTTTAAATACCCAACTCTGTTATGTTACCATGACATGAAAAACACTAATGTTGAGGCGGTTAAATAGCGCCTGATCAGAGAGGGGATCCCTCATACCTGTGATGAGATACTTATCACAAATAATTTTTAATACAAACCGTCTGTGATGATATACTTATCACAGACGGTTTAAAAAAAAACATCTGTGAAGTATCACAGATGAGTCTTATTAAAACCGTCTGTGATAATTGCAATTATCACAGACGTAATTATCACAGACGGTCTCGTTAAACCGTCTATGAAGTATCGAAATGGTTTTTTTATATTAAAAACCGTTTGTGATAATGATTTATCACAGACAAAACCGTCTGTGATAACACGTTCAATATAACCTGTTTTGTAATAGTGGCATCTGCTCTACTTGGAAACAGGACGTAGGTACTAGGTAGCCACCCGGTTTTTGAGATTTCGTCATTTGCATCGGCTGCATAAATACACAGTTTCGAGGAGTGCGTATGTGAGAACGTTGAGCCGCACAACACTGAGATGACGACCACATGCTGACATGCAGCCGGTAAAATTAAGTAGCCAGACAAAGCCCGCCGGCAATGCCGCTCACCCTTCGCCTCTGCACCCCGACCGGCCGGTTTCACCGGCGTCATCGCCGAACCAGAAAAAAAAAAAATCTAAGGTCTAGGAGCCAAGTGAATAAATCCATGTACTTATGAAGGTTTCGAGCCAGAGTCAGAAAGTAGAAAAATACATACAAGTTAATTTACAAAAAGTTAAGGTTATATAGTATTACGCCAATTACAAAATTTAAAGAATTTTGTCAAGACACGCACGCGACTTGCTTTAAGATTTGGTTTATTTTGTCAAGACACGACATATACATGCATGCATGCAACTTTAATGGCATAACTATCGGAGAACTACACATGTGAATTCGAATTTTGGAGAAGTACATATTTAAGAATGAAAATTCTTACAAAACTATGACTCCGTTATATTGGAGCCCGGGCCATTACGAGGGTTCCTGAAAACAACCATCCATGTCGGCAGCAGCGGCCGTCTTACTACCAGAAACCGCGTCTTTCCCGAGTATCTATATTTTTACCGAATGTCCGGAAGGAAACACTCGGTAAGGTCCCGAGTGTTTAATAGGACACTCGGGACATAAACTTAGCACTCGGGAGGAGGAATGTTATCGAGTGTTTTATATTACACTCGGTAGATGCAGATGGGAGCCAGCAGTCATGTGCATGGAAATGGGATATCCACAGTCTCAACAGGGTGAAATAGAATCTTGAGTGCCCTTTATTTCGCTTACACTCAGGAGAGACAGCGCTAACCACACGCTTTATTTCGCCAATTTTTTCGCTGCCCCGTGCTTTATTTCTCTGCGCTAACACTACTCGATCCCCAACGCCCAATCCCCCCACTCGATCCCCAACCCCCGGCGTCGCCTCCCCGTCCTCCTCCTCCTCCTCCCTCGCCACTAGCGCCGCCTTCCCATCGTCCTTCTCCTTTTCCCTCGCTGATCCACCACCTTCGCCGTCTCCCCCTCTCCCACTGCCTCCGCTACCGTCTCCCGCCACCACACCCGACCCCGCCGTCCCCCTCCTCCACTGCCTCCTCCTCGTCTCCCGCCGACACACCCGACCCCGCCGTCCCCCCTCCATTGCTGCAGATCCACCGCCACCAGTGCTCCCTCCCTGGTCTCCTCTCCTCCTCATTCTCCCTCGCCACTGGTGCTGTCTCCTCATCGTCCTCCTCCTTCTCCCTTGTCGATCCACCGCATCCGACGTCTCCCCCTCCTCCACTGCTGTAGATCGACCGCCACCGGCGCTGCCTCCCCGTCCTCCTCCTCCTTCTCCCTCGCCGATCCACCGCCTCCGATGCCGCTGTCTCCCCCTCCTCCGTACCCGACTGCAGGTATATGATAATCTTGACTTGTGTGACTAATTCATATTGCATAATGGAACAATTTTGGCCTCCCCATAACAAAGCACTGCAATATATGACCTTGATTGACATAAGGGTAACAGGCAGTATGAAAGTTTTAAGCATATTCAATACATGAAAGATATACTTTTTATTAAGGAAAGAACAATATGTACTAGCTACTTTGCTGAACTGAATATCATGAAATGAGCAAGGCAGGTACTCTATGCTAATTCGTACCAGCAATTACAAGAAATACTTCGAATGATCTTTGGTTGATTCACTATCTGCTTGTGATACTCAATTTATAGAAGGCGTAGAAACTGTTTTAGTCAATACTTTTCGAAGTATTTATTGTTGGTAGTCTAGTAAATCAATACAATTTGCCATAGTGGGTTGCAAACTTTATCTCGTGAAATCGAAATGACGGGTGAGATCAATTCTTGTCTGCCCTCATGAGAGATCAAACTAGATAAGTCTTGATGATCGAGTTAGTTTGCTGTGCATTTGCAAGATGATGCAAAAGAGCAATATGCTGGTGTGGTAAACAATGACATTGTGTGATAATTAAGACCCCTATGAACCTACCAGAAATTCATATGTGACATTTCACAATGCTAGCTAGTCGTCGTGTATTTGCCCGATTGATCATTGCATAAAGCCTATTGTTGGGTTCACGTGCTAGACTGTTACAGGAAGTGATGAGGACATCCCTAATTTGAATACAACCGCGCCTACACACACAGCTGATCCACAACCAATGTTACAAGGACCAATTACTCGAGCTCGTGCTCGTCAACTTAATCACCAGGTGAATTCGTTCATAGGGTTATATATTACTGAGAATAGATCGCTACCTAATGCAAGTGATTTAATTGTGCTTAGGAACATGGGAAAGGACCAAAGAGAGGTATGTGGAGTCATGGACAAGCATAGGAGGCATAATGGAGGACATCACGTCACTTTGGGTCCGAGCCAAGCAAGAGTTCGAGTTGGGCTCGTTCTGAATTCGAGTTCGGACTGCTGCGACAACACTAAGTTCAAACCGCCGTAACTTCTTCATACGGACTCTGTTTGGGATGTTCTTGGACTTCATTGAAAGCTTATCAAGTCTACTTTCCAATGGATCCAACCTCAGCTTCAAATTCCAACCGAGCTGACCACAATAAACAAAACAATCCACGTCTGTTTTTTTACCAAATCAAAAAGGGTGCTGCGCCACCTCCTCTTGGGCCCATGGGCTTTGTAACCCTAGGGGCGTGCGTCCACTTCCCTGGCCGCTACCCCTGGTCGTCTTCCCATATAGGATCCGCCATCCCCCTGGCTAGAACGCGGATTTCGTTGAATTTAGGTTTAACCATTGTGCAAACTTCTGTTCTTCAGTTGTGTCGGATGACCACCTGTCAAGACAGCCTTCGGGATCCCACTTTTGTTTTCAATACCATCTATACTACAATTTTATTCGCAATATCAGATTGCATACATCTTATTCTTTCTAGTTCTTCGATTGCTCGCAGGAATTGAACCTCGTGTTCAGGTTGATCGTGCTTCCATCACGGTCAATAACGTCTTGGAGTTGGTTCAACGATTGCTAAGGCGCAAGTGTCGTCGTACGGTTGTAGTCGGATCGCGAGAGTCACCTCCACCCAAAATCGATAGTTATCAATCTCATCGAAAGATCGCACCCGTCTCCATCAAGTGGTATCGAGCCCAAGGTTGCTCGGTGAGAATTTATCGTTTTTCGTAGTTAGGTTGTTTATTTCCAAAGTCCGAAAAAGCCAAAAAAACTATAGGATTAGATCACCTATCCGCCCAAGACCAATTGCGCAATTGCATCTTTCTTTTCGATGCATTGCATTGTTGAACTTTCGATTGCATCATCGTGTCCTTTCTTTGGTCTTAGTGTCTAGTTCCTTTAGAGTTTCGAGTTCGCTCACGCTTGGTCGCACCGTTGTGGTTGGGTTCAATCGCCGCCGCCTCCACCACAAGAGCCATTACCATGACCACCGCGCCGCCATCCATTGTCGCACCCTTCGTGGCCACCATCCTCCCGTCGCGCAAGCTACAATCCTCCTGCCGCCTCCACTCCAAGGGAAACCCTAACAAAAAACAAAAGCTCGTTTCAGTTTGTGACGAAAAGAGAGAGAGAGAAAAAAAAGAGGTTAATTTTTGTGCTGCCAGAAGGAAACCTGAGATTCATATGACTTCGGCAACGCGATCAAAAAAGAAAAAAGAAAAAAAAACACAATTTTTGCATACGACCTCCGATTGAGGCGATTCTTGATCCGTTGGAAAGGAAACGGGAAAATGGAGCTAAAAAAGAAGAAGCCCGGGAAATATGGAGATTTTAGATCTGCGTAAGCCATCGGGCACACGCGCAGCAACTTCGACCCCCCAAAAAAGGTCGTTTAGGGCCTCAAAACGGGCCCGCAAACCGAGAAAAAATCAAGTTTCTCAGAATTCGCTCAAAATTGACAGAGTCCCTCTACAAGTGATTCTAAGGTTCCCCGTGCAGACGGTATCCTTTTTCGAGCCTCCGAACTCCGTGTGCCACGTTCTCTAGCTCGCACACTGTGCTTTCGTTTGTGTTCTAGGCTCGCGCCTCTAGTCCGATCTAGCTTAGGACCAAGACTAACCGGCGTTGAACGATTTTTCAGCTTGCATTCTCTGATTTGATAGTTGCTAATCCATTGCTACCATACTTGAGCCTTCCCAGCTACACCTTTTCTACAACCGTACAGGCTGATCTTCACCTGACAATCGCTCCATCCAATCTTCGGAGATACATTGACACCGCTGGTGGCCGATCACCCCTGTTTGCTTGGTAAGAATTGGTAAGAATTCGATAGAAGGCTTGAGTGTGAGCGATTTTTGAATCACCACATCCTAGTAGTAGTTGCTAGGGACATATATTTGTGATTTGCTAACAATGGCAGGATCTGCGGAGCATTCGGATGAGGATACATCTCATACTCCTCGTACGAAGGGAATCGTACAACATTTCCGACGCCTCATAAACCTTCGTGACGGAGGGTCTTGAGGAAGATGTCGTGGTCACAATGAGCGACTTGCTCAACTTGAGGGCGCTCAAATTGAGGCAAACGCCACGCCGCGCGATGGAGAGAGCGCAAGGCATCACTAACACTTCTTTGGCGGTATTATGGCGCTTTGATGAGATGGCCCATGCATCCACCGTGTTCCCCGCTGCCCGGTGGTAGAGGACAAGATGAATTCGACTATGTGATCGATCACGAGGCCAATGACATGGGTAACAATAACAACGATCGAGATCATCGGCCAGTTGCGTTTTAATCGACAAGGTATGCGACGAGACCCCCCACGACGTGAGGTACGTGACCACGATGATTCTTTCGCTAAGGTTAAATTCATTATGCCCTCTTTTAATGGTAAATATGATCCTGATGGTTATCTTAATTGGGAACTAGCTATTGATCAAAAATTTGCTTGCCATGAAGTTCCTGAGATTAGACGAGTTAGGGCTGCTACTAGTGAATTTACCGATTTTGCTTCTATTTGGTGGAAAGAACATTGCCGTCAACATCCCAATAACATACCTAACAGTTGGGAGGCTTTAAAATTGCTTATGCAGCATCGATTTGTTCCCTCATATTATGCTCGTGATTTGTTAAATAAATTGCAACGCTTACGACAAGGTACAAAGTCTGTGGAAGACTACTATCAAGAAATGCAAATTGGTATGTTGCGTTGTGGTTTAGATGAGAATGAGGAGGCATCAATGGCTAGGTTTTTGTGAGGGTTGAATCGAGAAATTCAAGACATCCTTGACTATAAAGATTACAACTCCATTACTAGATTGTTTCATCTTGCTTGCAAAGTCGAATGTGAAGCTGCAGGACGCCGACGAGGACACGATCTAACTCTTCCGCAGTCGCACAAACTCATGGACACCACGCACATCTACTACCCCGCCATCGGTGCACCCCACCGCCACCCTTCAACAACAAGCGCGCCCGCTACTTCAAATTCAACACCACGAGTTTCTGAAGCAACCAAATCAGCACCACAAGCGTCTACAAAAACTTCCTCTTCAGTTGCTTCGACAGGACGAACTAAGGATATTCAATGCCATCGGTGCAAAGGCTATGGACACATGATGCGGGATTGTCCAAACAAGCGTGCATCGATCATACGCGATGATGGTGGGTATTCCTCGCTAGTGATTTTGATGATGAAACATATGCTATGCTTGCAACCGACTTCGCAGGACTTCATGACGAATCGATCATGAGGAGGAACATGTTGGCGCCGAAGATGCCGACAAGTATTTGAGCATTATAGTGCAACGCGTACTAAGTGCTCAAGTTTCTCGTGCTGAGCAAAATCAACGCCATAATTTGTTTCAAATCAAGGGCGTTGTCAAGGAACGCTCGATTCGCATAATTATTAATGGTGGGAGTTGCAACAATTTGACGAGTATGGATATGGTGGAGAAGCTTGCTTTGCAGACCAACCCTCATCCCCACCCATACCATATTCAATGGTTCAACAACAGTGGTAAGTTGAAGGTAACACGAATGGTGAGAGTAAACTTTTCTATGGGTTTATACCATGATTATGTTGATTGCGATGTTGTTCCTATGCAAGCTTGTTCATTGTTATTAGGACGACCTTGGCAATACAATACTGATTGTGTGCATCATGGTAGGAATAATCAATACTCTCTCATGTTCAAGGGAAAGAAAATTGTGATGCATCCTATGACTCCTGAACAAATTGTTAAAGATGAACTTGCTAGAGCTAGTAGAGAGAAGAATCAGGAGAATGCTAAGAGCGAAAATCAGATTGTAGCAAAAGAACTTCAGCAACATAAAAAGAAAGAACCTAAATCTACTCATGTGAAGAATAAAGAAATTAAATTGAAAGGTGCTAGTTTTCTTGCTACCAAATCTGATATGATGAATGGATGCTAGTAATTCTATTTGCTATGCATTAGTTTGCAAAGAAGCTTTGTTTTCATTTGAGGATACACCTTCTTCTTTGCCTCCTGCTTGTCACTAAAATTTTGCAGAGTACAACGATGTCTTTCCAAGGACATACCGCTGGGTTGCCACCACTTCGAGGTATTGAGCATCAAATTGATTTAATTCCCGGCGACATTCGCCCAATCGCGCACCATATAGGACCAATCGTAAGAAACTAAAGAAATTCAGCGCCAAGTACAAGAATTGCTTGCTAAAGGATATTTGCGTGAATCTCTTAGTCGTTGTGCTGTTCCGGTCATTTTAGTGCCTAAGAAAGATAGATCATGGCGCATGTGTGTAGATTGTAGAGCAATCAATAATATCACCATTAGGTATCGTCATCCTATTCCTAGATTAGATGATATGCTTGATGAATTGAGTGGCTCTGTTGTTTTCTCGAAGGTTGATTTGCGTAGTGGATATCACCAAATTCGCATGAAATTAGGCGATGAATGGAAAACAGCATTTAAAACTAAGTTCGGGTTATATGAGTGGTTAGTAATGCCTTTTGGATTAACTAATGCACCTAACACTTTCATGAGACTAATGAACGAGGTTTTACGTGCTTTCATTGGTAGATTTGTGGTGGTTTATTTTGATGACATATTGATATACAACAAATCCTTAGAGGAACATCTTGACCATTTACGTGCTGTTTTTAATGCCTTACGTGATGCACGTTTATTTGGTAACCTTGAGAAGTGCACCTTTTGCACCGATCGAGTCGCGTTTCTTGGCTATGTTGTTACTCCACAGAGAATTGAAGTCGATCAAGCCAAGATTGAAGCAATACAGAGTTGGCCGACTCCTAACACGGTCACACAGGTACGAAGCTTTTTAGGACTTACTGGATTCTACCGCCGTTTCGTGAAGGATTTCAGCACCATCGCTGCACCATTGAATGAGCTCACCAAGAAGGGCGTGCCATTTGTTTGGAGCGCCGCACAGGAGAACGCCTTCACCACATTGAAAGATAAGTTAACACATGCACCACTACTCCAACTCCCTGACTTTAATAAGACTTTTGAACTTGAATGTGATGCCAGTGAATTGGTTTAGGTGGCGTATTGCTACAAGAAGGTAAACCTATAGCATACTTGGTGAGAAATTGAGTGGGCCTAGTTTGAACTATTCTACTTATGATAAGGAATTATATGCACTATTTCAACTTTAGAAACATGGCAACATTATTTATGGCCCAAAGAATTTGTTATATATTACGATCACGAATCTTTAAAGCATATTCAAGTCAAAGTAAATTGAACCGTAGACATGCAAAGTGGGTTGAATTTATTGAGTCTTTTCCTTATGTCATAAAACACAAGGAGGGAAAAGAGAATGTTATTGCTGATGCTTTGTCTAGGAGATATACCATGCTTTCACAACTTGACTTTAAAATTTTTGGATTGGAGATTATTAAAGAGCAATATGTGCATGATGCTGATTTTACAGATATATTGTTGAATTGTAAAGAAGGAAAAATGTGGAACAAATTTGTCATTAATGACGGGTTTGTGTTTAGAGCTAACAAGCTATGCATTCCAGCTAGCTCCGTTCGTTTGTTGTTGTTACAGGAAGCACATGGAGGCGGTGATGGGACACTTTGGCGTGAAGAAAACGGAGGATATACTTGCTGATCATTTCTTTTGGCCAAAGATGAGACGAGACGTCAAGCGTTACGTTGCTCGCTGCACTACATGTCAAAGAGCTAAGTCACGACTTAATCCTCATGGTTTATACATGCCTCTACCAGTTTCCAAATGTTAGTGGGAAGATATTTCGATGGACTTTGTTTTAGGATTGCCTAGAACAAAGAAGGGGAGCGATAGTATATTCGTGGTTGTTGATAGATTTTCTAAGATAGCTCACTTTATACCATGTCATAAGAGCAATGATGCTGCCAATATTGCTGATTTATTCTTTCGTGAAGTTGTTCGATTGCATGGTGTGCCTAATACTATAGTTTTAGATCGTGATGCTAAATTCCTTAGCCACTTTTGGAGAACTTTATGGGCTAAATTGGGGACTAAACTGTTATTTTCTACTACTTGTCATCCCCAAACTGATGGACAAACTGAAGTTGTGAATAGAACTTTATCTACAATGCTTAGGGTGTGTTGAAAAGAACTTAAAATTGTGGGAAGAATGCTTGCCTCATATTGAGTTTGCTTATAATCGTTCATTGCATTCTACTACAAAGATGTGCCCTTTGAAGTTGTTTATGGTTTTGTGCCTCGTGCTCCTATTGATTTAATGCCTATTCCATCTTCTGATAAATTGAACTTTGATGCTAAACAACGTCTTTGAATTGATTTTAAAAATGCATGAGACAACTAAGGAGAATATAGAGCGCATGAATGCTAAATATAAACTTTTTGGTAGTCGGGAGAAAACATTTAACTTTTGAACCGGAGATCTTGTTTGGTTGCACTTAAGAAAAGATACGTTCCCTGAATTGAGAAAGTCAAAATTGATGCCTCGAGCTGATGGTCCTTTCAAAGTATTAGAAAAGATTAATGATAATGCATACAAACTTGACCTGCCTGTAGATTTTGGGGTTAGTCCCACATTTAACATTGCAGATTTGAAGCCATACTTGGGAGAAGAGGATGAGCTTGAGTCGAGGACGACTCAAATGCAAGAAGGGGAGGATGATGAGGACATCCCTAATTTGGATACAACCGCGCCTACACACACAGCTGATCCACAACCAATGTTACAAGGACCAATTACTCGAGTTCGTGCTCGCCAACTTAATCACCAGGTGAATTCGTTCATAGGGTTATATATTACTAAGAATAGATCGCTATCTAATGCAAGTGATTTAATTGTACTTAGGAACATAGGAAAGGACCAAGGAGAGGTATGTGGAGTCATGGACAAGCATAGGAGGTATAATGGAGGACATCACGTCACTTTGGGTCCGAGCCAAGCAAGAGTTCGAGTTGGGCTCGTTCTGAATTCGAGTTTGGACTGCTGCGACAACACTAAGTTCAAACGGCCGTAACTTCTTCATACGGACTCCGTTTGGGATGTTCTTGGACTTCATTGAAAGCTTATCAAGTCTACTTTCCAATGGATCCAAGCTCAGCTTCAAATTCCAACCGAGCTGACCACAATAAACAAAATAATCCACGTCTATTTTTTTTACCGAGTCAAAAAGGGTGCTGCGCCACCTCCTCTTGGGCCCATGGGCCTTGTAACCCTAGGGGCGTGCGTCCACTTCCCTGGCCACCACCCCTGGTCGTCTTCCCATATAGGAGCCGCCGTCCCCCTGGCTAGAACGCGGATTTCGTTGAATTTAGGTTTAGTCATTGTGCAAACTTCTGTTCTTCAGTTGTGTCGGACGACCACCTGTCAAGGCAGCCTTTGGGATCCCACTTTTGTTTTCAATACCATCTATACTACAATTTTATTCGTAATATCAGATTTCATACATCTTATTCTTGCTAGTTCTTCGATTGCTCGCAGGAATTGAACCTCGTGTTCAGGTTGATCGCGCTTCCATCACGGTCAATAACGTCTCGGAGTTGGTTCAATGATTGCTAAGGCGCAAGCGTCGTCGTACGGTTGTAGTCGGATCGCGAGAGTCACCTCCACCCAAAATCGATAGTTATCAATCTCATTGAAAGATCGGGCACCCCGTCTCCATCAGGAAGTTCATATGCATATAATGTATTGACCTAACAAACATTATGTTTTCTGTTTTTTTTCCTCAATTCAATAAGCTTCTTGTACATCTCTGCAAGCAATTGCTCCCTGGCCCTCTCCTCTCCATAAGCTTCAATGGGCTGAGTGCTTCCTTCCACACCCTCTTTGCCAATGCCCTCTCCCCTTATTCTGCATCTGTCTACCTCCTCCTCAATGCCATCCTCCCTCTCTCCATCTCTGTTGTTGCGCTCCCAGCGATCCTCCTCGGCCACCCACAATTGATGCTTGCTTAGATATTATCTTTTGAAGCTAGAGAAAAGCATAAGTTTTTTGTAGTTGTTAATGTCATATATGGTGCACTTAATGGCTGTTTTAGATCATTTACAATGAAATGATTAGAGGTAGTCTGGTAGGGGAAGTTATGTCTTACGTGCTTCATTTTTTATTAATATTGTCACTCTTATTAAGTTCTTTTGATTAGGCTGTTTTTAACATTGATAACAAACCAAAAATATTTGGGAATGGGGATGTAAGCTAGAGAACACCCCTATTGATTCATTCAAAAAGATGTTGTTTAGTGCAGGAGTATTTAGTTAATTTATTAAATTTTGTGTACTACAAAGCTTTTCAAGTTAATTTATTAAATTTTGTACCTTTTTTGCACGCTAGGATGGCTAAGGATCGTAGTTGGATGTATACTGGGCGTAGAAAGATGGGTGAGTATAGCCAAGAATGGATGCAAAAGACCACCGATTTTGTGGATCGAGCATTTGCTAGGAGTACACTACGAGGTGGTGTTTTGTGCCCATGTTGTCGTTGCTCGAACACAGCCACAAATGAGGGCGACAATGACCGCACACTTGTGCAAGTATGGATTTAGGCCACGTTATACCGTGTGGGTCTACCATGGCGAGTCACAAAGTAGTAGATCAGACGTGCAACGCACAGACGATGACGACCACAATGAGAGTAGGATAGAAGACATGCTAGATGATGTGCGTGATGCATATGTGCCACCTGTAGAGGAAGAACCAGAGCCTACAACAAGGGCTTTCTTTGATATGTTGTTCGCAACGAGTCCCAACTCGATGCCAACAGGTGTCCCAACTCGATGCCATCACACACTTACTTGCTATCAAGTCCCAGTTCAATATAAGCATTGCTTGCTTTGATGCATTCTTAAACGTGTTTTGCACCTTTCTCCCAGATGGTCACAAACAACCCCCTAACTTGTATGAGGCCAAGAAATTGATAAGCGCACTAAATATGCCATATGGGAAGATAGATGTTTGTCCAAATCATTGCATGTTATTTAGGAATAAAAATATGGACAAAGATCACTGTGACAAGTGTAGCGAATCTAGTTATGTTGAGGTTGACCCCGGTGATGGTCAGAAGAGGCAGCTTCCTATTGGCAGAAAAATACTTCGCTATCTACCATTTGTACCACGAATCCAACGGTTATACATGTTTGAGGTTTTTGCCAAACAAATGATATGGCACAAGTATGGTCGTTGGTACCATGATGACAAGATGGTCCACCCATCTGATAGTGAAACATGGAAGCAATTTGACCGAGACTATTAGAGTTCGCCACGGAGCCTAGGAACGTTCGAATTTCAATTGCAAATGATGGGTTTAACCCATTTGGTATGGGGGCTGCACCATACAACTGTTGGCCTGTGTTTGTCATTCCCCTTAACCTCCCACCCGGTGTTTACATTCTGAAGCAGAACATATTCCTTTCCTTGATAATCCCTGGTCTTGAATACACAAGGAAGAATGTGAGTGCATTCATGGAGTCGGTGGTGGATGCATTGTTACATGCTTGGTAACAAGGCATAGTAACATATGATTGGGTATCAAAACAAAACTTCACCATGTGGGTCGTGTACCACACATCCATGCATGACTTCCCGACGTATTGGAAATTTGTGGGTGGTGTGTACATGCGAAGATGCCATGCCCAATTTGCAGGGAGGTGTTGCATGGCGGTTGGGTAAAGTATGGTCGCAAGCACTCCTTCGATTGTCATTGCCAATTCCTTCCAGTTGACCTTGAATTCAAAGTGACAGAAATGGATTTAGGGCCAATACTGTTGTCCGTAATGGACCGCCACATCGGTTGGCAGGTGAGGAGATCTGTGCATGGCTAGATGCTCTCAAGCCTCTTAACGATGGAGATGGGTTCGAGAAATATGGTGAGGAGCACAACTGGACTCACATTCCAAGCTTGTGGTGGCTACCCTACTTCCATAAGCTCTTTCTTCCCCATAACATAGATGTAATGCACAATGATAAGAATGTTGCAGAGGCCATATTTAGCACATTCTTTAACATTCTAGACAAGACAAAAGACAATGTCTCGCCTTGATCAAGAGGAGCTCTGCAGCCCTCTCTCAATATGATCCACAAGCTAGCTACTGGCAAGTGGGAGAAGCCAACAACTAGTTATTGCCTAACTAGGCCTCAGAGGAAGGAGATTTTGGAATGGTTTCAGACTCTAAAATTTCCTGATGGGTATGCAGCAAATCTAAGGAGAGGAGTGAATTTAGCTACCATGCGTATCAATAGCCTAAAGATCCATGACTACCACATATTCATGGAACTCCTTTTGCTTGTGATGATTCGTGGCTACATCCTTGAGTGTGTTTGGCAAGTAATAGTGGAGTTGAGCTTCTTTTATCAATAGCTATGTGCGAAAGAGATAGATCCCATGGTGATGTCAACTATGGAGCGTGAAGTACCTATGTTGCTTTGCGAGTTGGAAAAGATCTTTCCACCTGACTTCTTCAATCCAATACAACATTTGATTCTCCATCTCCCCTATGAAGCTAGGATGGGGGCACCAGTGCAAAACCGGTGGATGTATCCAATTGAGAGGGAACAAAAGGAACTACTAGGCAAAGCAAAAAATCGTTCGTGTGTTGAAGCATCCATAGCGGAGGCGTACATACTTGAGGAAATTTCCCATTTCACATCAATATACTTTGCTAACAATGTTTGCACGGTGCACAATCGAACCTCACGATACAACATTGGCATCCCTCAAAATGATTGCCAACTTAGCCTCTTCATAGGAAGAGGTGACACTTCAAGCGATGGTACTCCCAAGGTTTTATCCTAAGAAGGCTATCTCTTGCAAGCGAATCAAGAACACTAGCAAGAAAGTAGAAGATGCAATCTAAAATTGTATTGCAAATAAAGATGAATCTCACAAAGTTGGGGTTCCTCAAATCGAACGTGCGGCGAAACTGCTATGCAGAATAATCTAAAAAGAAACCCAAGTTTTGCAAAAGGGGCCAATGAAGTAGACTTGAATGCAGCCGAATTGGTGGAGATGGACGAGTTAGGTGAAGTCCTTGATGTGTTCCTCTTGCCGTGAGTTGGCTCCTCTTCTCCATGATTCCTGAGAACAAGAAAATCACAAGTCTTAGGAAGTATCGGATTCTCAGCAGAAATATTATTTACTCCTAAGAACGAGTTTACCTGATAGTTTAATTGTTTTGCTTTTGCCCTAGCCATTGGTCCCGTAGGTAGAGAAGTGTTGGTGTTTGTATCCGAAGGAGTGATGTCCTCATCATCCCCCCCTCTTGAATTGGAGTTGTCCTCGACTCAAGCTCATCTTCTCCTCCCACATATGGCTTCAAATGTGAAATATTAAAAGTGGGACTAACCCCAAAATCTGTAGGCAAATCCAGCTTGTACGCATTATCATTAATCTTTTCTAACACCTTAAATAGACCATCAGCTCTAGGCATTAACTTCAACTTTCTCAACTCAGGAAACCTATCTTTTCTCAAATGTAACCATACAAAATCACCAGGTTCCAAAGATAAATGTTTCCTACCCCGGCTGTCAGCAACTTTATACTTCTCGGTCATGTTTTCAATGTTCTCTTTAACAGTTTTGTGCATTTTCAGAATTAGTTCAGCATGCTGTTTAGCATCTAAATTCAATTTTTAGAAGTAGGACAGGGCAAAATATCAATTGGAGCACGAGGATTAAACCCATACACTACCTGAAACGAACTTACCTTGGTGGTAGAGTGTACCGCCCTATTATAAGCAAACTCAACGTGTGGTAAACACTCTTCCCACATCTTCAAATTCTTATTTAGCACAACCCGTAGCATTGTAGACAAGGTGCGATTCACAACTTTAGTTTGTTCGTCTGTTTGGGGATGATATGTAGTAGAAAATAGTAGCTTCGTCCCCAACTTGTTCCAAAGTGACCTCCAAAAGTGGCTCAAAGATTTCGCATCACGATCCGAAACAATGGTATTGGGTACCCCATGTAAGCGAATAATCTCCCTGAAAAACAAATCAACTATATTTGTAGAATCATCGCTCTTGTGACAAGATATAAAATGTGCTATTTTAGCAAAAATGATCCACAACCACAAAAAATACTATCTCTCCCCTTCTTTGTCCTAGGCAATCCTAAAATAAAGTCCATCGATATATCCTCCCATGGTGCACTAGGGATAGGAAGAGGTATATAAAGTCCATGTGAATTGAGATGAGACTTAGCTTTGTTGCATATAGTGTAACGAGTCACGTAGCGCTCGACGTTGCGTCTCATCTTTGGCCAAAAGAAATGGGCGGACAACACATCTTCAGTCTTCTTTGCTCCAAAATGCGCCATCAGCCCTCATCCATGCGCCTCCTGCAACAACAAAAGATGAACGGAGCTAGCTGGAACGCATAGCTTGGTAGTACGATAAATCAAACCGTCATTTAACACATACTTATTCCATATTTTTCCATCCTAACAATTATCAAGCACTTCCTTAAAGTCCAAATCAGCAGCATATAATTCCTTTATCATTTCCAAACCAAAAATCTTATGATCAAGTTGAGATAATATGGTATAGCGTCCAAACAGCGCATCAGTAATCACATTGTCTTTACCTTTCTTATGTTTTATGATGTATGGAAATGACTCAATAAATTCTACCCATTTAGCATGTTGTTTATTTAGTTTAGCTTGACTTCTAATATGTTTTAGCGATTCATGTTCAAAATGGATAACAAACTCTTTGGGCCATAAATAATGTTGTCATGTTTCAAGCACATGAACTAAAGCATACAATTCCTTATCATAAGTAGAATAATTTAGACTTGGCCCACTCAATTTCTCGCTGAAATAAGCAACCGGCTTACCTTCTTGAATCAACACGCCTCCAATCCCATTTCCGCTAGTATCACACTCTAACTCAAAAGTCTTACCACAATCCGGAAGTTGGAGTAGTGGTGTGTGGGTGAGTTTCTCCTTCAACAAGTTGAATGCATTCTCTTGTGCAGGCCCCCATTTGAAGGGCACTCCTTTCTTTGTCAACTCGTTTAGGGGGGCAACAATGTTGCTGAAATCCCTAACAAAACACCTATAGAACCATACAAGACCATGAAAGCTTCTCACTTGTGTGATAGTTTCAGGGGTCGACCAACTCCTTATGGCTTCAATTTTTGCTTCATCCACCTCTATTCCCTATGGAGTAACAACATAGCCAAGAAAAGAGACTTGATCCGTGCAAAAGGTGCACTTCTCAAGGTTACCAAACAAATGTGCATATCTCAAAGCATAAAAAATAGCACATAAATGATCCAGGTGTTCTTCATATGACTTGCTATAGATTAGAATATCATCAAAATAAACCACCACAAATTTTTCAATGAAGGCACACAAAACTTTATTCATCAAACGCATGAAAGTGCTAGTGTTAAACCAAAAGGTATCATTAACCACTCATATAGCCCGAACTTAGTTTTAAATATCGTTTTCCATTCATCTCCCAATTTCATTCTAATCTGGTGGTACTCGCTACGCAAGTCAATCTTTGTGAAAATAATAGAACCACTCAACTCATCAAGCACGTCGTCTAACCTAGGAATAGGATGACGATACTGTATTGTGATATTATTAATGGCTCTACAATCAACACACATATGCCAACTACCATCTTTCTTAGGAACTAAAAGAACAGGAACAACTTAAGGACTAAGGCTTTCCCGTATGTACCCTCGGTCCAAAAGATCTTGGACTTGTTACTGAATTTCCTTAGTCTCCTCCGGATTGGTCCTATATGTCGCATAGTTTGGCGAAGTCACTCTGGAATTAACTCAATTTGGTGTTCAATCCCTCTAATAGGTGGTAGTCCCAGGGGTAGCTCATCTGGAAACACATCCTCATACTCTTGCAAAAGGTCAGTGACAGCAGACGGCAAAGAGCTAGATATGTCATCAAGCGAAAATAAAGCATCTTTACATATCAAAGCATAGCATGGCATATCATTATCAAAAATTTCAGCAAGATCATATTTGGTTGTAAGCATGACACAACTCTTTAATTTAATTCCCTCAGTCCTAGAACTAGGTGCCAACTTCTCTTTCTTAGGTGGGAAAATGTTTTTCACTACTTGTTGATTTTTAGATTCATGTTCACATTCTTTCCTCTCATTTGCAGCTATCTCTGTATCACATTGCACAATTTCAGCAGGTTCAAATGTAGCAAAATTATTTTCTTTCCTTTGTGCATAAGAGAGTACTTATTACTTCTACCATGATGAGTTACATCAGTATCAAATTCCCATGGATGACCTAATAAAATCGAGCAGGCTTGCATAGGCACTACATCGAAATCAGCAACATCATGATAAGAACTAGTGAAAAAATATACTCTCGCAGATTGTGTTACCTTCACCTTACCGCTATTGTTGAACCACTAAATGTGGTATGGATGAGAATGCACACATGTGGTCAAGCCAAGTTTCTTGACCAAAATCTGAATTCACCAAGTTATTACAGCTCCCGCCATCAATTATGACACAAACACGACAATCCTTAACGATGAGGAACATCTGAAACAAATTATAGCGTTGTAGCTTCTCTGCTTGCTCCCTTTTAATGCTCGACACTCGCTGCACAATTATGGTCCTATAATTCTCCGTAGCAGTGGCACGTAAAATTTCCTCACCATCGCTATCTGCCTCTTGGTCATCATTATTACCTGCAAGGTTAGTTGCAAGAGCATATTCATCCTCGACATAACTAGCACTTACATAATCATCGTCTTCTATCGCAATGTACGCTCACTGACTTGGGCAATCTTTCATGGCGTGGCCCATCTCTTTGCAACGGTGGCACACAATCCCTGTCCTATGACCCGTGGAAGTAACCGATGAAGAGCTCTGCGCTGGTGCCTGCACACTAGTAGATTTGCTCGACTCGGGTGTGCGTGACGGTGGTGGTAGTGCTGCTGAACGCGTCCTACTCACAGAGGGGTAACAGATAAAAAACAGGAGGTGGGGCTGTCTTGGCTTGCCCCAGCGTCGATCTTGATGTAGACGTACTTCCAAAGTTGCTCCTAGTCCTTTGTTGCCTACCCTGCAATTCCTTTTCTGCCAAACAAGTAAGTTGGAACAACATATTGATATCGTTATACTCTTTGTAATCAACTATGTCCTAAATTTTATACCTTAAGCTCCCATAAAAGCGAGCCATCTTATCCTCCTCATCCTCAACAACATTACAACGCATCATGCCTATTTGTAGTTCTTGGTAATAATTCTCGACAGATCTATTACCTTGGTCTAAGCGCTACAATTTCTTACGCATATCACGTTTAAAAATAGGAGGAATAAATCTAGCACGCATAGCTACCTTTAATCTATCCCATGTATCAGGTGTTAAGCTAGAATTAACTACTTGATTCCACCAGATGATAGCAAAATCTTTAAATTCACTAGTAGCTTGTCTGACTCTATGCACTTCAGAAACTAGATGGATATTAAAATTTTGTTCAACTATCATCTCCCAATCTAGATAAGTTTTAGCATCATAAACACCCGCAAAAAATGGTATGATAAATTTAACTTTAGCAAACGGGTCATCATTAACACGAGCATTGTGGTGCTAAAAATTATTACCTCCCATACCGTAACGGTTGTGATGTAGGCGGTGTCATTGACGTGCATCTTGGGCAGCAAGAGCAACACCGGCATTGTGGTTTCGCCTCTCATTATCATCTCCCACCTCAAGATCTTGGGCTGCATCGTGATCATATTCGCGTCCATTGTTTGGTGGACGATTCACCATTCTTTCAAGGCATGTAGTGAGCTCTGCAATACTATCATTGATTGAGCACTGCAATGTAGCCGTAGTAGCTTGAAGCTTCCTGTCGATGTCCTCATTAATGGTAGTGCGTTGTTCATTCGAGAGCGTCATGAGCTCTCCCTTTAAAACACACTCTTTCTCTTCAGACGTCTCACCTGCCATGGTTAGTAGAAAACAAAAGACAACACAAAAGTATTATCAATATCAACTACTAGGTGATGGAAGGTGGAATCACACACTCTCAAGCGTCTTAACACACTCTTACAAGTGTTCTTACCAATGCAGCAGGTGGTACAGTTGGTTGCTGGTTCGTGATATCGTGTTGAGCGTGGGTACGATTGAAAGAGGAGACCTGTTCTGATCAAGAGTAGGTGGAGCTCAGAAGGCACAATATGCAGCAAGGATTCGCAAAAACCGTAACCCGATTAGCAAAGATGAATAAGGGTCCAAAGTACTTGTCACAGTTGCTGGCCTAAAAGTGTCACTAGCCCTAGCACAACGCCAACTGAAACAGGGGACTAAACACAAAGGATTCAGGGGATGCAAGCAATCTCGATTGCTTTTTTTCTCTTTTTTGCTTTTTTTTTTGCTTTTTTTTATGAATGTGCACCCGACTCAAATCTCTTCAAATTCCTCTCCCGGTTCTAGGGAGGTATATGGGTCGCAAACTTTTTGTAGACGGCATAGGGTATAAAGTGACGAGGATTAAAACCTCTATATATTATCTTTAATATATAAAAAACCATACGTCTTCATGGTCATAACCTTTGAGGTGCACGACCACCGGGTCGAGAGATTCCAGAGGTTACATAATGGGTACCTGCCTGACGAAGGCCCAAGCCAAGCTTCCGCCAGAGAATCGTCAGAGAAGGTAAGAACCGATTCCAAGGTATATTCTCTACCGTATGATGAATGGAACACGTGCATATTCCATACGACGATCTTATCCAAGACACACCAATGAACAACCTGCAATGGTTATATGTTTCATAGACATATAACCGCCAAACGGTTGATTCTCAGATCAACCGTCACTTGACTCGACTGCACGCAACGCCGCATCGCGCCTTCTCCGGAAGTAATCGCCACCTCTTCGAGGGCTATTTAAAGATGGAACTCAGGCGGATCAAGGAAGAGAAGAAAAAGGCAACTGAAGAAGGAAGACAAAAAGCACAAGCCATAGATTCGTGTAATAGTTACGAGTTAGCAAGAGGGCAAGCGAGTCCTTAGGATATACCTTGTAAATTCCAGTTCATATTAATAAAAGAGCAGTCCCATTATTCTCGAGATTTCACGCCATTTTCTCCTTTCTATTTTCGTAAGATCGACGTTTGATCGCCGACACCGGCGCCGTCCGTGGGGGAACGCGGCGTGGAATCTCGTAAGATTTTTCTGCCGATCAAATCTTTGTCCATTCCCGTCCGTGATCGCCGATGCGGTTATGGCGGAAGTTAGATGAAGAAAATTGGTTCGACTTGGAGGACTACGCCGACTCGACATGGATGCATGTATGCGCGCCATGGAGGAAAACGAATCTCTTCATCATCCTCCTCTGCCTGGCTCGCCAGGCGTAAATCGCCAAGACAACCGGATGGATGAAGACACACCGCTACGATCGATGGCGGTCTCAGAGGAAGTGTTTCCACCAACCGGAACACCCCAAATCTCAGCAAGCTCGCCTTTGGACCGCAAGAAAGGTGACGAAAATTCAACACCGCAACCCAAGTTCAACATACCTTTGATGCGATCATGGTTGATAGGTACTCACCAACGCTTCTAGTAATTCCAGAGCCAACCGACACTTAGTGACGGTGTCAATGAAACCTCCATTGGTCGTGAAACCAAGTGGGGATGATAAAGCTCAAGATTCGATCGATTCGCGAATCAGCCGAGGTCCTTCCAAAAACCTCGGGAGGTGCCGATCACCGATCGCTCTCCATCGTGGAAGCTTCGCGAAGCTCCGAGAGGCTCTCGCTGATTACGATGGAAGCTCATCGAGGACCGCCGCTAGAAGCACGAGGTCAATGCGATCGGAGATACGGATCACAATGCCGTACGGTCCTCCACACATTGCCTCGCCACCACGCCCTAATGGAGATGGTACGGGTGGTCAAGCACCAAATGCCGAGGTGACAGAATCGGTAGATGTTCACCGTTAATACGCTTGATCCTTCCCAAACCAATGTGAGGGACCGGCAAGATCCACCGAAGGTCTGAGGATGTAAGCCATCAAACACCTTCTTCTCGCGTAAATCCTCGAGACCTTCTCAGAACTATACAAAACCCGCAGCAGTCGTGATATTTTAAATACTTATGACCCGCCGCAGAGAGACTCGTGTTTTGCCCAACTCGCAGTCAAGTATCGAGATTATCCAACAGACAATGCGGCGCATGCGAAGCTTATCGGGAACGAAGGCACCGCAAAGTCGAACCATGACTTCATCACAAAGATTCTTCCCAAAGCGAAGCCTACATGGTCGCGTTGGGGATCAATTGACATCGCGACCACCTCGACGATTCCGACCAACCACCACGAGGAGGAGATTATTTCAAGAATCTCGCCATCACTTCATCGAGACGAACCATCGCTTGACTCGGTGATCTCGGCATCATCCGAGCCAGCAAGAGGTCGGCGTTTTACTAACGCCCACGATCGGATCGGGACATTGGAGCATCGACAATGCTTCCTAGAAATCGATCTCCAACCGACATAATCGGCGCCTTTTCAAAGAAGGCGCCACGAAACTATCACAGTCGTCGAGCTTTCTCGCAGGCTCCAGTCAGACGTTGGCAAAATAGGTTCCGGCCGGTCAATATGGATAAATTCAATGGGACCCAAAATCCCTTAGAATTTCTCAGATATACACCACCGCTATCGAGTCAGCAGTGGTGATGAAAATGTAATGGCGAATTATCTTCCTACAAGATTAGAAGGATCACCGATCTTGGTTGCTTAACCTTCCGATCGGATCCGTGTATACTTGGGAGCAACTCTGCGACCTTTTAATTGCAAATTTTCAGGGTACGTATGATCGCCCTGGAAAGGAAGACGATCTCCATAGGATACGGCAAAAATCAAACGAGACTCTCCGGCAGTATATTAAAAGATTTAGCCAAGTCCGTAACTCAATACCGAGGTCGCAGAATCTTCCGTTATCCAAGCCTTCAAAGCGGGATTAAGAAATCAAGGTTTACGGAGGATTTAGCTATACATCCTCCACGAACAACCATCGAGCTCTTCGACATGGTCGACATAATACGCTACGCCGATGAAGCGGTCGAGTGGAACGGTCGTTGATCGAAAGGATAAGATCCCCAACCCGCTTAGATAGGGCGGAAAAGAAACTAAATAAGACTCTCAATAAAAAGAAATATGGCAGAGCCAACGACAAAGAGGTTCTGACTGTTCCTGAAAAATCTACAAAAGGAAGAAAAGATTATACTAGTCGTGGCAAGGCCAAAGCTCCGACTAATGGTTACAAGAAAAACAAAAAATGGTGTCCTCTTCATCAGCAAGCAGGACACGATTTGCGCAATTGTCGCGCTTGGCAAAAGAAGCTGGAAGATTATTATGCAGGTAAAGGACCACTCCCGTCGATTCAAGAGCTCGGGGAAACAAGCTTCAAAAAGGACAAAGATGGTGACGAAGAGATGGAGTACCAAGAACCTCAAAGACACCGTTGATGTGATCTTCGGTGGGTCTTCTTCGTACGAGTCCGCACGCCACCAAAGCCATGGAGCGAGAGGTCAACCTTACCGAACCTTCGATCGCCGTTAAACCTTCAAGGTGGTCGGAGACAATAATCTCCTTCAGCAAAGAAGACTGCCCTATTCCTTCAACTCGACCAGGTAGGTTTCCAATTGTCGTTGAGCCTACTATTAATAACTGCAAGGTTAATCGGGTTTTGATAGATGGGGGTAGTTCTTTGAATATTCTATTTGCAAGTGCTTTAGAAGATATGCAGATTCCAAAATCCAAGGTAAAATCGGGAATTTTTGTGCGTCCCTGGTTAAAAAAAAATGTGCTCATTGTCAAAGTGAAGAGATCGACTGATACAAAGATCGGAGTTTGTGTGTTTGTGCAGTTCGTAGCAATGTTAGTAAGATTTTTAGCGATGATTATAGTTCTTGGCGTAGCGTGGTTAGAATTCGGTCGAATTCATTTAAGGGGTAGAATGTAATATCCCGAAAGTGAGATAAGCGAATCGCGGAGAGATTTAATTAATCGGAGATAATAAATTGAATCGGAGAGTGTTTCTTTCAAAGAAATCACCAAATCGAAAAATAAGAGGGTTTTCGCGCTTGTATGGCAACTCGGGCCCGGGCCTTGGCCCATGTGGGTTGGCCAGGCCAAGGGGGAGAGGCGCCACCCTCCCCAAACCCTAGCCGCCCTACTCCCTCTCCTCCTCCTCCACCCTTTGGCCGCCACCTCCTCACCCTCCCCTCCACCCCCTTGCGCACCTCCTCACCTCCTCCACCCCTTTGCTTTGGCCAAAGAAAAAGGGAAGCTTCAATGTAGGCCAAGGAGGAAGAAGAAGGGAAAGAAGAGAAGGGAGAAGAAAAGGAGAAGAGAAGAAGGAGATCCACGAAGAAGGAGATCCACTTCGTGGGGTTGTGCTCAGCGCCTTCCTGGGTTCTAAGAGGGTGGAGCGCGGTTCGTGGGCAGCACCTCTTAGCGTCCACCATTCTCGCACGGTTGAGGCAAGTGCATCGTTTGTATTTTGTTGTGATTTGCTTGGATATGAATGCGTGTTGATGCATGTTAGTGTCGTATGGTGTGAACAAGCGTGCATAACAAGAATGGTGAATGTTCAAAGTATGGCTTTGCATTATCCATAAATGTCGCATCGGTTTTGGTACTTTGATGATGAATAGTATTGGTACATGTGCATATTGATATCATGTGGAGACTGGTCTTGTGATTTATTTGATGAAATGATTATGAGGAATGATCCGGTTGTGTATTCGGCTATTATATATGTAAGCTTGCAAGATGGGGTTGTGATGTATCTTGTGAGATAGCCTTGCTTGCTCGTTAATGAGATGAATTCATGCTTTATCTTGAGGATCGTAGTTATGGTTAAATGGTTCTACCGCATGTTGTTATTGCTTACATGATAATGAGAATATGATGTATTCTCGCTTATGCATATGTTATCATGGTGCATATGCATGTTGAGAGCATACAGTGCCCCAGTCACGTGGTGACCAAGCACATCTGATTGAGGTCCCCGTCATGTAGATGACGGGTTGAGGTCCCTACATTCGTGGAATGTGGGCTATGAATATAAGAGGTCCCCATCATTAAAGTGATGGGCAAAGGTCCCTATACATGTGGTGTATAGGCTTTTGGTCCCGTGCGGAAGGCACGTGCATGGGTATGCAATGACGGTTGCATACTTCGTGACACAGTGAAATGCAAAAGTTAAAGAGAAAGAGAAAGTGCACCTGAGCATCTTGCATCGCATGAGCATAAGACATGTTTTTATTTGAGATGGTATATGGATGTTGATGATTATAGTAGTCTATGTTATTATTGCCATTTAATGTACTTGCTGGGTCTTTGGACTCACTCTTGTTGTTGTTGTGTTTTTAGGTACCCCCTTTACAAGAACGACATGCATGGGAGGGAATAGAAGTGGTTGCACAATGACACGAACTACTCACATTTGGACTAATAGATTGATAGATTAGTAGTTGAGTAATTGCATAAAGGATTTCTTATGATTACTCACTATGCATGCTATAATTTGTAATAGAGTTGATTAGAGGATTATGATTGTCATTCTGTTTATGTTTTAGTTGTTTAGCATGCTATGGAAGTTGTAGTGACGATTAGTATAGTTTTGGCTATCTCTTGTCTATTTGGAGGTTGGATTAATTAATTATGTTATATTTAAATGTTGGGACCTTTCGCTTAGTAACTAAACAAAGAAGGTTACATCGATTTTGGAGATTTGTTTCAATGTTAAAAATGTTGTTGTGTTGGTTTAGTAGCATTCCGTGCTCATGTGGGGTTGGGGTGTTACATTCCTAGTTTCACTAGAGGCATTGAAGCAAATCCAACGAAAATCGCCGCCATCGATCGATCGTGATCCAACCACAAAGAAGGAAGTCCGAAGTTAACCGGTTGTATGGCGGCGTTAAGTCGTTTCATAGCACATTAGGCGTAAAAGGACTACCTTTCTTTAAGCTTCTCGGAAACATGGGAGTTTGAATGGACTAAAGAAGCAAGCGGCTTTGAAGAATTAAAACGGTACCTTACGAGTCCCCAATCTTAGTTTCTCCAAGATTGGGAGAAACATTACTAATTTACGTGGCTACAACGCCACAAACGGTTAGTGGTGTACTGGTCGTAGAACGAGACAATATTCAACGACCAATATATTACGTAAGTGAAGTCTTACATGGACCAAAAGAAAGGTATCCGCAGGTACCAAAATTGCTCTATGGTCTCCTTATGGCTTCAAGGAAACTAAGGTATTATTTTCAGGCCCACAAAGTGGTCGTACTCACTGGATATCCCCTTGGTCAAGTCACGGGAAACAGGAGTTATCGGGACGAATATCAAAATGGGCGGTTGAGCTTGGGCGTTCGATCTCCATTTTGTCCCACGAACGACAATCAAGTCCGTGCAATAGCGAATTCATTGCCGAATGGACAAACCCCGAACCCACCCAAGGCCCGAGTACGAGCACCACGACGAGTGGACAATGTACTTCGATGGTTCCTTGATGTTGCATGGCTCGGGGGCTGGGGTCGTCTTGATTTCCCCTATTGGTGAACAAATAAAGTACGACATTCAGTTTAACTTTCCTGCTACTAACAATGTGGCAGAATATGAAGGTTTACTGGCCGGACTTCGGGCAGCTCGTTCGCTCGGGATTCGCAGATTGCTAGTGAAAGGCGATTCTCAACTAGTAGCGAATCAAGTAGGGAAAGAGTATCAATGCTCTAGTACCAAGATGTCATCATATCTGGCGGAAGTACGGAAACTCGAAAATCATTTCTTCGGTTTCCAGATCCAACACATTCCTAGAAAGGAAAACTTCTGGCAGACCAGTTGGCCCGGATGGCTTCCACACGGACATCCGTCCCGCCTGAGTTTTTCTCGAGAAACTGATTCACCCTCTGTAGTCGAGCCTTCCGAGGACATAGATGTTAGCAAGGAGGTTGCACACCTCGATTCTGCGAACATGGATGCTCCACAGGTCGATGATGGTTGGCGCCATCACGATCACGGTAGAGATTGGATGACATCGATCTACAATTATCTTCAACATGACCTAATTCCAGAAGATGATGTAGAGGCCGATCGCATTGCACTAAAAGCCAAATCATACACTCTCATTGAACGTACCTTGTATAAGCGAGGATCTCACGGAGTGTTGATGAGATGCATATCTCACTCGGATGACATTAAATTGCTAGCGAAATTCATAGAGGAGTGCGTGGAGCACATCATTCCTCTGTAACTTTGGTTGGTAAAGCCTTTAGGCAAGGATACTACCGCCAATCGCCTTCATGATGCAAAAGAGCTCGTGACGAAGCGTACAATGTCGGTTTCATAGTCGACAAGTACATCACCGCCTCAAGCTTTGCAAACAATTCCTCTTTCTTGGCCTTTTGCAACCTGGGATTTGGACATTCGGGACCTTTCCCAAGAGCACCCGGGCTTTGAGTTCTGTTCGTTATGATTGACACGCTCACTAAATGGATCGGCCGAGCCGTTGTAAAACTACAACTGAAGCCGCCAAGAGGTTCCTAACAAAAAGCGTGATTACACGGTTTGGTGTACCCAGTCGTATAATCACTGATAACGGTGCCCAGTTTTCCTTAAAAACGATAAGTATGGTTGTTTATGCTTATTATTTGTCGCATCTGGTCGTATGCCATTCCCGTTGCTGGTTGGTCGGAGAAGACTCTCATTCTCTCCGATATTCCTTTCAGTAGGATCTCCACTACTCATGGTTGCTGACTTGAATGTCACCGACCACACTGGTTTTAGACGTGATCATTGCTTCAATGATACACACGCACGACCAGACATTCTTTTCTTAAAGAATCATACGAGTATGAGGAATACCAACTCAGACGGTTTACTTGGTTTTCGTTTCTTTCTTGAATTTGAAGATTGTTATTTTATTTCAACATTCTGTTCTAATCAAGTTTGGCTCTTGGTCGGGACACGTAAAGGCTCCCGTGAAGTCTCTCTCTCGCACGTGGTCCCGCCCATTGGAAGGAGCTTCCTAGTGACGGTCCTTTCCTACGATCCTCATTGCCGGTTGGATTTGATCATGAGCACGCCATGACATATTTTAACAAATCTTTAGTTCTTGAGATTTGATACGACCAGATCCAAATATTTTCTAAACAACGGTACTTATCTCTTCTTTTCTTTTTCTTTGCATACATTCTTAATGCATATCTTCTTATCAGTAAAATCCGGTCTTTGTTATGTCTTCCGACTACAAGTGGTATTTCATAGTACTTCGATAATGGACAAGATCTAGACTAGTCGAAATCGTCAGCTGGTTCCGACCACATGATTTCCTAGTATTTCCTAGATCGTTGTCATAGACATTATCAACACTCTTACCATGGTCATCGTTATTACTCAATTTCCTGGTCTACTGCTTTCTTTTAGTAACGTTCATCTACTAATATAAGCAGTAGGGGGCTAGGAGATATATGAGTATTTAACAACATTTGACAAAGCAGGATCTTCTTTGACAAAAGGTAAGTTTTTCATTTTACATAGTCTAATATTACGTTTGTTTACATATTAGGACCTCCAGACTGGTCGCTATGAGATGGAGATCTGACTTCCATTTCCCCTGCAACTTTCTCTCCGAGAGGTTTTACTTCCTCGAGAAGTTTTGTTGCTTCACTCTCAGAGCAGTCGAAGTCCTCTTCCACAGCTTTAAAGTTAATAGAGGGATCGGAAGCCTTTAGTTTTGCTAAAGCAACACTAACTCCAGTTACAATAGCTTCCTTCATTGTCTGGGTATGGTTTTCCCTCATAGTTTTGAGAAGACCTTTGAGATCTTCCAAAAGTTGACCAAAGTAGTCCATCTTTTCCGTTGGATCTCCTAAAGAAGGCAAGCTTGATCCTGATCCCATATCGAAGATCATCTTGTTAAGAGCCTTGATCTTCTCATCAAGGCCAAATACAAAAGCTTCCTTTTGGCCACGCTCAAAATCGAGGTCTTCTCCGCTGCTCAAGTGCTCTGCTTTTTCTGCACGAGTAGATAAACAAAATTAATGTACTCTTTACAATTGGAGTTATGGAATACTGGTTAGGTCTCCGACCAGTTACCTTTGATTTTCTTCTCACAAGAGTCGAAAACCTCTTTTTGCCTGGTCATCGCATGCTCGATCGACCGGTCTTTACTCTGATTTTCTTCCCTCAGCTTTATTATTAGGGCTTCCTTGGCCTTGATCTCTTCTTTAATTTTCTCTAAATCTATCAAATATGATAGAAAGAGAAGGATAATCTATAAGGAGAATCAAGATAATAAACCGTACGAGATCAAAAAGAGAAATGTACTTACTTCTCAGATCGGAGTGTTTTTGCTCCAAAGTTTTTATTCGCTGGGTCAGTCCTCCGATCACAGCATAGTTTTCGACCAAATGCTACAAAAACAAAAATTCCTTTCTTTAGCAAGCTTTCAAAGCGCAAAAGAAAGAGTTGTAAGGATGGTCGTAGAACACTTACCCGAATTGCTATATTGTTATATTCGGAAAAGATGGTATCTCGACCAATCTTGGCTTGATGGTCCGATATCTTTCCCAGTGCTTCATCAAGTTCCTTATCCTCGATAAATCGGGAGAAAAAGGGAATTTGTTAACACGAGAAGTATTTCTGGAGGAGGTGGAACTGTTGAGGGTCTCTGGGATGACTACCTCAGGAGAAGGAGTAAGGATTACTAGAAGATCCCGAGCAGATCTTTGAAAACCTTCGGGGCTTCTTTGCTACTTCATCCTCGGTAGTTTTGCTTTAGGAGTATCCTGGTCAGAGCCTCCACGACCACCTCTACCTCAGAACTTTTTCCGAGGGTGCTCTGATCGGACACGACCGAACACCGTAAGATCTAAAACGAGAGAGAGAAGGTAAGGAAGATCCAAGGTATGTATAAATACGACCTCTTCATTTTATATATATACCTTGTTGTTTTTCTGAATTTACCCTTGTAGCGCATTGAAGTGAAGTTCATTGTCTTGGCCTTCCTCTTCTTATCAACCGATTTCACGATTCTAAACGGTAGGGTTGACTAGATCTTGCACATCCACTGATCGGAAATCGGAAGCGATATCCGCGACCATTTGGTCGAGGTCCCTGATCGCCGGGTCAGTAGATGTAGATTCGTCTACCTCCACAACAGTGGCCTCAGTAGGCACTGGAGGGTTCTCAGTGACCTTGCTGGAAGGTACGACGACCGCCTAAATTCATCATCAAAGATAGTTAGGCGATAAACATAATTTATCCAAAATATTATTTGTGTTCGATTACCTACCGAAGGCTTACATCTGTGTGGTCGAAGGGAGATCGGATCATCAATTGGCTCACATCTTTCAGTGACCTTGTTGATTCTCAACCCAACCGACTACACATCAAAGAGGATTTATGGTATACCGATCAAAAATAATATGTATGTTAATAAGACAGCAGTTGATATTTTTTACCTTAAGTCTTTCAATCCTTTCTTGAGCGGAAACAGCCGCTAAGATCCGAGGGAAACTAGCTTTATCGCCAGGCTCTCTGGCGCAGATCATCTTGATCCGGCTTCTAATCTCATCAGAAGATAGAGCTGTAAAGGTAAGATGAAAGATTTAAGGATACAGAAATAATTAACTGAGATAGGAAAACTGGTCGGAATCGTTAATGGCTTACCATTTTTGGAATCTCTGGTCGTATCATCACGACCAATGTACCAGAGCATCTTATGTGCTCGGGCCTTCAAAGGGCTAACCCGGCGCGTGGAAAAATCCTTCACCACATGCCAAGATGTTAGACCTTTGACACTAAGAAGCTTGATTGCTTCACCCATTTCCCTACATTTCCTCTTTCTCTCAGAGGAGCGCCATCTCGGATTCTCGACCGCCTTCTTACTGAATAATAAAGGTGTCTTTCTTCGTGATCTTCATATAGAACCAGCTCTTCTTCCACGACGACCACGAAGATTTTGAGTACATAAAATGTACTCATCGACTTTTCCATCATGGAGACGCAAGGTGCACTCTCCAGCGTCCCAATCGCTTTCCGACTTTGTCATCCCGTAGTAGTACTGAATAGATCCAGATCTGCTGGAATCCCCAAGTACGCTTCGCAGAGATAGATAAAAATACTGAGATTGGCGATGGCATTGGGAGCCAGATTCACCAATTCAACTCCATAATACTCCAAAACTTGAGGAAGGAAGGAGTGAATTGGTAGCCGAAATCCGCATTCGATATATGCGAGAAAAACAGGAATTTCTCCATCTTCACTGCTCGGGGAATGTTCCCCAAACGCGGATCTCCAAGAAATCACATCCTTGCTGGGGAGCATCCCGATCTTCTCCAGATTCTCCAACTTTTTCTCACTTAGGTCGGAAACCGACCAGTTGGTGATTTGGTCCGACATGGTTAGGTTCTTTTTGGGTGAGAAAAGCAAAGGAGGTCGGAGGTAGTTTTTACTCGGAAGATGAGAAAAGAAAGGAGGAAGTGAAAAAACCCTAAGTTTACAAAGGGGTTTTATAAGCTTCAGAAATCCTAAACCGTAATAAGGAGTTACCCAAAAAAGTCCAACGGACACAGAAACTCTTCAAATCCCAAGGCAAAGTTCTCAACTTTAAAGTGAATACAAACCTCTTCAAATGCCTTTGTATTTAATAAGCGTCATCCCGATACGATTTCATCGGAAGAAAGGTGTTCACGACCTATTCATTTAAAGTTCGGGGCTGGTGACGAGGATTAAAACCTCTATATATTATCTTTAATATATAAAAGACCATACGTCTTCATGGTCGTAACCTTTGAGGTGCACGACCTCACCGGGTCGTAGAGATTCCAGAGGTTACATAATGGGACCCTGGTCGGACGAAGGCCCAAGCCAAGCTTCCACCAGAGAACCGCTCGAGAAGGTAAGAACCGATTCCAAGGTATATTCTCTCACCGTATGATGAATGGAACACGTGCATATTCCATACGACGATCTTATCCAAGACACACCAGTGAACAACCTCCGTGCGGTTATATGTTTCATAGACATATAACCGCCAAACGGTTGATTCTGTATCAACCGTCACTTGACTCGACTGCACGCAACGCCGCATCGAGCGCCTTCTCTAAGTAATCGCCACCTCTTCGAGGGCTATTTAAAGATGAAACCTGGGCGGATCAAGGAAGAGAAGAAAAAGGCAACAGAAGAAGGAAGACAAAAAGCACAAGCCATAGATTCGTGTAATAGTTCTGAGTTAGCAAGAGGGCAAGCAGAGTCCTTAGGATATACCTTGTAAATTCCAGTTCATATTAATAAAAGAGCAGTCCCATTATTCCCTGAGATTTCCCACGTCATTTTCTCTTTTCTATTTTCGTAAGATCGACGTCTTGATCGTCGACATAAAGGTAATTAAAAGATGAATCCTTCAAATTCTCTCTTTCTAAACTTTGATTTTTTTTATCGTGTTGCCGAAGTTAGATGAATCCTTCTGGTAGCATGAAAACAACCTTTTTTCTGTCAGAAATCGAAAGCAAACTTGGTTAGGGTTTGCCACAGCGGGGACTTTGGCTATCACGACAGCACGAGGTGTAGCGGTGGCAAGGTGCTGGAGTGCCGCGGCAGCAAGGTGCTGGAGTGCGGCAGCGGTAAGGTGCTAGAGTGCCACAGCAGCGGTGGTGGCAGGGCAAATTGGGCTGTCGCGGCAGGGATGAACCGTGGGGCGATTTGGTTGGCGCGACAGGCATTTAATGGTGGCGTGGCAGGGATGGGTGGTGGTGCAGTGGTGATGGTGTGGCACGGCAGGGGTTGGTGTGGTGCGTTAGGTCTGGGCGGTGGCGCGGCGGCAAAGGTGTGGCATGACAGGGGATGGTGTGGCTAGCAGGGAGGATTAATGTCGGCGTGGCAGCGGAGGGTGACGACTAGAGACCAAGAACATGACTCTAAACCAGCAATATGACTTAGACAAAAGACACAAATTCAACAATACAAACCCAAGAACGTAAATTGCAATGGCATAAAGTGTGATGGGATAACGGAAGAACACGCCGAACAAAATATTTTTGTGGGCTAATTTTGTGGAGTTTTTAGGACGATGAACAAGAACTAATCTAAAAGGGGAAAAATTTGTGATTACCTAACGGGCAACCTTTGCTCTGATACCACCTAATGTGGCTGTGGCCCAATCTTCCGAAAGGTAGTGATATGTCGATTGTGGAGAACACGACGTTGATGATCCAAAGGCTCCGACCAAAACAGATCGAACCCCTCACAAACACTACACCACTGCTCTGATGGTTATCAACCGTGCCAAACACGGTTGACCTCACCAAGAAGGCTATCTCCTGCAAGTGAATCAAGAACACAAGCAAGAAAGTAGAAGATACAATTTGAAATTGTATTGCAAATAAAGATGAAGCTCACAAAGTTGGGGTTTTTCAAACCGAACGTGCGGCAAAACTACTATACAGAATAATCTAAAAAGAAACCCAAGTTTTGCAAAAGGGGGTGACGGCTCCTATATGAGTTGCGGCTAGGAGGTGGTGCCCTAGGGAGGGGGCGTCACCAGAGGTGGCCGAAACTAAGGTGGCACCTTCCCCTTGAGCCCAAGCACTACAAGGCTCATGGCCCAAAATAAAGGTGTCGCAGCACCATGGATAATAAGCCTAAATTTTTTGGCCTGATGAAGTAGACTTGAATGCACCAATTGGTGGAGATGGACAAATTAGATGAAGTCCTTGATGTGTTCCTCTTGCCGTCCACGTGCTCGACCTCCTCCTCTACACGGCAAGTGAGACGCGCGACGTTGGAAAGCAGTACATCGGGCAGGTCGAGGGCGAGCCGGCCGCCGGCGGGTGCGAGACAGCCAAGAGGACCAACCGGGAGTGCAGGCGGTGCCAGAGGCTCGCCGTGGACATGATCCAGGCGGCGATGTGGGGGAGGATGGCCGGGCCGCCGCTGGGCCGGGTGTGGGCGCTGTCGGAGGACGGCCACCGGTGCAAGAGCACCGGCTGCAGCATGTCAGGGTGGGATGACTACGCCGTCTTCTGCAGCGATGATTGCAGGATTATGCATGAGTATGCCAAATTCTTTGCAAAGGTGTTGGACTACTTGCCGTAAAAAATTAGCTGTTTTATGTATATATATGTTATAATTTGCATTTATCTATATCAAAATGTGTCAAATGTTCTGATTTTTCAATTTGCATTTATGTATTTATCACAGATCACTTCCAAACGAGAGAGAACTTCTCTTTATACGTCATGTTGTTCTGCATCATCAATGATTTATCACAAGATTAAACCTTAACCTAAAGCAACTCCCTAAAAGAAAATAGAAATAAAAACTTATGATCATCATTTGGAACCAATTTATTCAAATATTAGAATAATTATCATGAATTAATTTAATATTTACCAAATTTTTGGAACTATATTTCACCTACAGACAAAAGGATGACGGTTCTATTATGAGACCGTCTGTGATACATCTCACAGACGGTTCTATTATGGACCATCTGTGATATGAGACCATACCACAAACGGTTCTATTATGGAACCGTCGTGATATGAGATCATATCACAGACAATTATATTATGGACCCATCTGTGACACGTATCACTAACGGTTCCATAATAGAACCGTCTGTGATATGCCTTTATTAATAGGAGCCCGCGCGCTAGGGTTTGCACCCTAACTCGTCACTCCCCAGCGCACGCTAGGGTTCGGGACTTTGGTCGGGCTCCCGCATCGCGCTCCCCCGCCGCCGATTTGACCTCGCCGCCATCTCCCCGCGAATCGAGCTCGCCCCGCCATCTACGCCGCTGAATCGAGCTCACCGCCATCTCCCTCGCCGAATCGAGCTCGCCCCGCCATCTCCCTTATCGAATCGAGCTCGCCCCGCTATCTCCCAAGCTGAATCGAGCTCGCCCCGCCATCTACGCCGTCGAATCGAGGTACGCCGCTCCCCTCTGCTCCCTCGGCTACCTCACCTCGGCCTACCTCTCTCCCCTAGATGTGGGTTGTGCTGGTGGTGGCAGGTGTTTGCCACCGTTGCCGCGTCGTGTCTGCACTGGATCATGATTTCTTTATTTACCATGGACGTCTAAGAAATCTACCAAGCAGTATGAGGAGGATGAGACAGCATGCAACCAAGGACATCCTGCCCGTGCGGACTACTTCATCAGCATGAATTGATGCCTTGAGCTGTCAGATTACCTGCTGTTATGTATTGTGTATAGATTAATTGTGCCTTGAGCTGTTAGATTACCTGCTGTTATGTATTGTGTATAGATTGTGCCCTTGGATGATACTTCTATGATGAATTGATGTCACAAATGCAATTGGATGTGATATTGTGTATAGATTAATTGTGCCTTGAGTCATTAGATTACTCTTTGTTATGTATTGTGTATAGATTGTGCCCTTGGATGATACTTCTATGATGAATTGATGTCACAAATGCAATTGGATGTGATATTGTGTATAGATTAATTGTGCTTTGAGCTGTTAGATTACCTGTTGTTATGTATTGTGTATAGATTGTGCCCTTGGATGATACTTCTATGATGAATTGATGTCACAAAATGCAATTAGATGTGATATTGTGTATAGATTAATTGTGCCTTGAGCTGTTAGATTACCTGTTGTTATGTATTTTGTATAGATTGTGCCCTTGGGTGATACTTCTATGATGGATCCTGATATCTTCTCTATAAAGTCTCTAAGCAGTGTCTGCTTATGCCTTTAAAACTGGCATTATATATATATATATATATATTGTTCGTAGTCCCTCAGCCACTTTCGGGGGGTTGTCCACGCAGCATGAGGAGGATGAGACAGTAGCCATGGACAACTTCATCGAGCCCCTGCAAGTTCAAGAAGCATGGCTGCCAAGAGAGCGTCAGGACATCCAATTACCTAGATGTTGTCGACAGGTAATTGGACGTCGTTGTGTTTAGAAAGTGATGTGGACGCATAACTACTCCGACTGGTATCAGCCACGTTACTTTCTGAACATAGCAACCTCCAATTACCTGTCGACGACATCAAGGTAATTGGATGTCCTGATGCTCTCTTGGCAGCCATGCTTCTTGAACTTGCAGGGGCTCGATGAAGTTGTCCGTGGCTGCTGTCTCATCTTCCTCTTGCTGTGTGCACAACCCCTCAAAAGTGGCTGAGGGATTACGAACAATATATATATAATATATATGATGCCGGTTTTAAAGGCATAAGTAGCCAGTGCTTGGAGACTTTATAGAGAAAAATCATCACAGACGGTTTCAGCTACAAACTGTGTACAGAGAAAAGTCATCACAGACGATTTCAGCTACAAACCGTCTATAGAGAGAAGTCATCACAGACGGTTTCACGTACAAACCGTCTATAGAGAAAAGTCATCACAGACGGTTTGATGAACTGTTGTCGTCCCGATCTTTCGATGAGAAGGATAAATTTAGATTGTATGATGATCAACTCTCATGATCCAGGCTACGAACGCAGTACGTACAAACCAAGCAATCGCTGAACTAATCACCAAGTTGTTATCAACCGTGCCAAAGACCCGATTGACTTGATCACGAGGATCAATTCCTGCAAGCAATCGAAGAACAAGCAAGAACAAAGTAACGAGCAATCTGAATTGCAAATATATAATTGAGTTCAAAAGGTGGGATTCCGTAGAGGTTCTTTACGGTTGGTCTAGTCGACACAAACGAAGAACAAGAGTTTTCACAATGGAAAAACTAAGCAAACGAAATCCGCCAAACCCTAATGGCGGTGGCCACTATGTATAGGAGGAAGAGGTGAAAGAAGGGGGCGGTGGTACTGTTCATATGTGAATAGTAACCACATGAACAGTACGGGTTGCCTAGGGTTACAAGGCCCATGGGCCCAAGTTTGACTCAAAAACAACCTCTGACTCCTTTGACGACTGCGGTGCGCTCAAAAGGAATTTGGAGGTGAGGCTGGATCCGTTGGAGAGAGGATGAAATAAGCTTTCAATCAAGTACTCGTGCGCCTCAAACGGAGTCCGTATGTGAACGTTATGCACGTTTGAAGTCGGTGTTGTCACCAGTGGCCGAATTGGATTGCACAAGCTTCTCTTCATGATCAACTTCTAAGTTCCCGATTAAAAGAAGATCACATGCATTAGGTAGTAGCATATTCTTATTAGAAAGAAAATGCACTCCTAGAAACGAAGTTACCTGATGGTTCAATTGACGTGCACGAGCTCTTGTGATTGGACCTTGCAAGTGCATAGGTTCAGATCTATTGTGAGGAGTGTTGGTTGTATGCATGGAAGTGATGTCCTCATCATCCTCCCCTTCTTGCATTTGAGTTGTCCTCGACTCAAGCTCATCTTCTTCACCCAAATATAGCATCAAATCTGCAATGTTAAATGCGGGACTAACCCCGAACTCTGCAGGTAGATCAAGCTTATATGCATTATCATTAATCTTAGCTAACACTTTGAATGGACCATCAGCTCTAGGCATCAACTTAGACTTTCTCAATTCAGGAAATCTATCTTTGCGCAAATGTAACCAAACGAGATCACCAGGTTCAAAAGTTAAACTCTTTCTACCCTGACTACCAGCAACCTTATACTTAGCATTCATGCGCTCTAAGTTTTCTTTAGTTGTTTCATGTAGTTTAAGAACAAATTTAGCACGCTTCTTAGCATCTAAATTTACTTTTTCAGAAGTAGGCATAGGCAATAAATCAATAGGAGCGCGAGGATTAAAGCCATATACTACTTGAGAAGGGCTCATTTTTGTGGTAGAATGCAGCGATCTATTGTAAGCAAACTCTACATGAGGTAAGCATTCTTCCCACATCTTTAAGTTCTTTTTCAAAATAGCCCTCAACATAGTGGATAACGTGCGGTTGATAACTTCAGTTTGTCCATCCGTTTGGGGATGACAAGTAGTAGAAAACAGCAGCTTGGTCCCCAATTTCGCCCAAAGGGTGCACCAAAAGTGACTCAAAAACTTCGCATCCCGATCTGAAACAATAGTATTGAGCACTCCATGTAGGTGAACGATCTCTCGAAAAAATAAATTAGCAACATTTGTAGCATCATCGCTCTTATGACAAGGTATAAAATGGGTCATTTTAGAAAATCTATCCACAATAACAAAAACACTATCTCTTCCCTTCTTTGTTCTAGGAAGTCCTAAGATGAAGTCCATTGAAATATCCTCCCAAGGAACACTAGGCACAGGAAGAGGCATATATAAGCCGTGTGGATTAAGTCGGGACTTAGCTTTATTGCATGTAGTGCAGCGAGACACATAGCGCTCAACGTCGCGCCTCTTTCGAGGCCAATAGAAGTGCTCGGCCAGAATATCCTCAGTCTTCTTGACACCGAAGTGTCCCATCAATCCTCCGCCATGCGCCTCCTGTAACAACAAAAGTCGAACGGAGCTAGCTGGAATGCATAGCTTGTTAGCTCTAAACAAGAATCCATCTTTCAACACAAATTTATTCCAACTCTTTCCCTCTGTACAATTCAGCATGGCATCTATAAAAGTATCATCTTGAGCATAAAGTTCTTTAATTGTTTCCAGGCCAAAAAATCGACAATCAAGTTGAGATAACATGGTATAACGCCTAGACAAAGCATTAGCAATAACATTCTCTTTCCCTTTCTTGTGTTTGATAACATATGGGAACGATTCAATGAACTCTACCCATTTAGCATGTCGACGGTTCAGTTTACTTTGACTACGAATGTGTTTTAAAGATTCATGATCTGAGTGTATAACAAACTCTTTAGGCCATAAATAATGCTGCCATGTTTATAATGTTCGAACGAGAGAAAATAATTCCTTATCTTAAGTAGAATAGTTCAAACAAGGCCCACTCAATTTTCGCTAAAATAAGCAACAGGTTTACCTTCTTGCAGTAACACACCTCCTATCCCAATTCCACTAGCATCACACATTCAAGCTCAAAGGTCTTACCAAAATCAGGAAGTTGGAGAAGTGGTGCATATGTGAGCTTCTCTTTCAGAAGGTTGAATGATTGTTCTTGTGCAGGGCTCCAATGGAAAGGAGCACCTTTCTTGGTGAGCTCATTCAATGGTGCGGCAATGGTGCTGAAATCCTTGACGAAGCGTCGATAAAATCCAGCAAGTCCATGAAAACTCCGCACTTGTGTGACCGTGTTAGGAGTCGGCCAACTATTTATAGCCTTGATATTGGCTTGATCAACTTCAATGCCCTGTGGAGTAACAACATAGCCAAGAAACGATACTCGATCGGTGCAAAAGGTGCACTTCTCAAGGTTACCAAATAAACGTGCATCTCGCAAAACATTAAAAACAGCACGTAAGTGATCAAGATGTTCCTCAAGTGACTTGCTATATGTCAATATGTCATCAAAATATACCACCATGAATTTCCCAATAAAAGCATGCAAAACTTAGTTTTGAACGCTGTTTTCCATTCATCTCCTAATTTCATCAATCTCATGAAAGTACTAGGCGCATTAGTTAAAGCCGAATGCTACTAAACAAACCCTAATAATTCTAATCAAGGCATCACTAACCACTCATATAGACCGACTAACTTAGTTTTGACCGCCGCCGCGATACCCATGCGCTGTTTTCCATTCATCTGACCAAGCCTAATTTCATGCAAATTTACCAAAAGACAACAACATTGTACCACAATAAATCATAAGCATAATTTGAGCAATCACCATACTTAAACAATCATCAAGTAAGCCATCTTGCTATGCAATCATATATCAAAAGCACACAAACATAGCCAATCAATCACCCCATATAACAAACAATGCACTTGCCTTAACTGTGTGAGAATGGAGGGCGTGAAGACGGTGCTGCCTCCGTACCAATCCCACACTGGACATGAAGAAAACCTCATTCTAAGACCAACATTCTAGACCAAAATCATAAGTAGCATCGCAATTGAACTCGCTAACATCTTAGCATTTTCTAATTCTCATAATTTCTAGCGATCAGTCACTGCAGACAGCTAGCTTCTAAAATACGTAACTTTCTGCTCGGGTGTCCAAATAAGATGATCTTGGACATTCTGGAAAGGTAATTAAAATTTCTAAATAAACTTAGTTGGGGAGACCTCTGATTCGGCCATCTACTAGTCCTACCAATCCATTTAATCAGAGCAAACATTTCACGTCGGGTTTCTGAACAGCGACAAAGAAACTATCATAACTTTCTCTACGTTCGTCCGAATTTAGTGATCTTTAGTTTTCCTGAAAGCTAAGAGGATTAGCCTCGTTTTTCGTTATGGTGAGACCCTCTGGAAACCCTCTAAATATGCGCTTCTATCAGGTTAACCAACACTAGTAATTCTTCTTCTACAGAAACACAGAAATACTAAGAAATTCATAACTTTGGCTACCGAGGTCCGAATGACTTGATTCTTGTCGACAATGAAAGGTAACTACGATATCTACAACTTTCTAGGAGAGGTCCAGACCCAATTCTACTTTCAACCTACGCAAAACGAAAACCGTCTCTGGACAGCAGTCCAACAGCAATATTCAGATGACCATAACTTTTGAGATATAACTGAATTGATCGTTCTTTAACAATCTGAAAAGGTTATCGAATTATCTACAATAACCTAGTTGGGTGAACTTTCAGATTCTTCCAATTTCCTATCATATTTTAGAAATATCCAGACAGTTTATTCTCGTCAGATTTCTGGCAGCAGAAACTAAATCGACCATAACTTTGACTCAGAGAATCGAGTGAACTCGGTGGCCACTGAAACTTAAGAAGTAGGTCCAGATATCTCTAGGAGACCAACTCTTCAGATTCTGCCTCTAAGTAATCGAAACAGATCCCGCAACATACTGGACAGAATTGAACGAATTGAAGACAGACTGGATTTAAGCAATTCTACTCGCTAACGATCTAATCACCAACAAACCTTGCAAGAAACCTGATGTTACCCTTGTAGAACCGCTGAAGATCATGAACGGAAACACCAACTTGCGATCCCTCTCTTTCCCTTCTCACTTCTTCCTTCTTCTCTCCTTTTCCTTTCTCTTCTCTTCTCTTCTTGGCCAAGCGATCTCGGGCGGTCCTCCTCTTCCTCCATGACACCGGCAATGGGGGCACCTCCTGAACAGCAGCGGGGAGGAGCAGCAGGGAGGTGGCGTGGGAGGGGAGGAAGTGGGGCGCCAAAGGGGGAGGAAGGAGGAGGGATGGGGCGGCGGCCACAAGTGGGAGGAGGGGAAAGGAAGGGCAACTAGGGTTTTGGGGAGGGTGGCGCCTCCCTTGGCCGGCCACTACATGGCCACCGCCAAGGCCTGTGCCCAGTTGCCGTGACAAACGCTGATTTCCCCTCTCTAATCGCAAATTAATCATTTTCTATTTGGTCCTTCACAAATCGATAACTCTCTCCGATTATTTAGTCTCTCCGGTTAATTCTTTTCAGATACTTTTGGGGTATTACATTCTACCCCCTTAAACTGAATTCGCCCTGAATTTAACCATTCTTACGCCAAGTATAATCACACTAAAACTTACCAACAATACCATATGCCTACTGTGAGTAACTCCAGATATTGCATGCGCATGCGAGACACCAATTCACTAGTCGCTTCACTCTCGGACTTATGGGACCACATCACCTTGACGGATATCCAAAACTAACGCCTTGCACCTCAACACTAGTCTTAACTTTTATCGGGTACACTTAACACACAGGCCTCGTGAGGTAAGGTTTTACTCGATGGCCAAGCTCTAATAAAATCTCAAGCTCCCGATCTCGTGTTCTATCAAGACCTAAAAGTATAAGACATCGCAGCACTCTCGCAAGTACTCGAGACAGTAAGAGCGTTACGCCAATCTACAAATTCCCATGACTGGGAACTTATCCGACACACTTTGGTTACACTTCCTTTTTGTTACCGAAGTACACCGACAGCACAAAATACATGGAACTCTTGTTCCAACACTCAGTCGATCACTTTATCTATGCAAGCAGCATCTCCTTTAACAAGGGACGCACAAAGAACTCGCCTATCGACTCACTAATCCGAAAAAAAATCAATCGAAAAACAAAGGAGACAAAAAAAAAATGCATCCAACTCAAAGCCATCTTCCCTTAGAAGTGCCCAATCCAAAATCAATGGGTTTACTACGAAATCTTTTCCATTTTTCAAATAGGCAGTTTAGAAATAAATGCCACACAAGCCAAAAGCGAAATCAATCGAAAAACCAGTTTAACCATTTTTTTTTTTTAACTGAAAGGAATCACACATACTGGCAAGAACCAACTCAATTTGTAATTGACATCCGTCATAACCACATAGTTCAAGTAAGAACTAAGAAAACATCTCACTATCCAAGATCACACCCTTTACCACAATCTTTCTTTAAGAAATCAACTTTCCCTTAAACCATAGGATCCCAAATCATCGTGATAACGCATTAACTCATTTCTCTTAAATTGGCAACCTCAAACTTATGCTCTCTGAACACAAAGTTCACACTTATGCAGGAGATTCTTCCAATCGACAATATCGCATTTCCAGCCAACTTCCCTACCAATTAATACTTTTCAAAATAATTTCCAACACAACTCAATATAAATTTCACCCACTATCACATCCCTTAATCCGTTAAGGATGAACAATTTTTGAAATTCACATCCCACACTCTCATATACTAGCTCCAAAGGATAATATCAATGATCATCCACTACTGAATCCACTCTTATTCTACCACTTCGCATAATCATTGGCATCGAAGGTTCTAATATAAAAATACAAAGCCCAAAATCAACCTCGAGTCTCCTCGCAATGAATTTCTGTTATGGTGGATAGGAAATTCTCAAATTCTTTCACTAAAATTTCTCATAGCTCAACCAAACCTCAATCATTAACATCCACGCTCCTCACTAATCAAGTAACCGCCCCAAGGCGATTAATTTCACAAGTCTTAGACCTTCTCTAATCCACACCAAATCCAATTTAGTTACACAACCACAATATATCCGTCACAAACCCTAACCGATTAACCAACATTCAAATATACACAATCACTAACATCAATAAATAAATATATATCCTTTGACCAAAACATTCTTAGAAATAATTTAACTCCCATAGGGTTACTTACTAAGGTCGAGTCATTGTTGACAATAGTCCAACACTTTCTCGCTATCCCACTAATTATCATGACACCGAGGTTCCTCCACACCACTACTCTCATTAAACTTCACCACCACAATACTTACGCACAATCATACTAAGTATCCAATTGCGATATTCGATAAGTTTGTTAGGAGTCCATAATTTCGATAATCCCAATATTCCAACATGGACAAATGTTACCGATCATAATTCATCATAGGTTCCACTAATTGTAATACTAATCACTTTCATCTCATCGACAACTCTCCATTTAAATAGAATTCTCTCCAGGGTGTTGTAGGTCGAAACCAATTCACATTATATTGTTTCTTCAAATAGATTGGTTCCCAAAAATATCAACAATTCCAAATACTTGACCACCTCCAACCAATCACCATGCTACTCTTTATAACACTTGGCAACACATTTTGGTTATGCTTTATTCAAAAGGAAGAAATAAACAGATACAAAGTTCGACGATAAGAAATCATAGCTCCTCAAGTGAGCACGAGACCAAGAGAAATAGTCAAATAGAAATGATCTCGTAAAGCAGAATGCGAATCCACAATGAGGGCAAAAGTCCCACAAGAAGAAATTTTCCATCTCCATAACTCATAATAAAACATTGCTATGCAAACCCAAGAAACTCTTAAGTCGAGACAACAAGTAAGTTATGGATTACATTTTTTTTAGCTCCAACCTCAAATACTTATGGTAACCATTTTCCGTTAACACAACGAAAGTAATCTCTTTGATTACAACATTACTTGCCAAACCAAACAAGAGATGTCTTTAATACCAAAACACATTCATCACTTCGGAACCAAACGGAACCTTTCCATATGTCACATTGCTCAACTAATTTTATCTACTGCGAAAATCATGAGTCCCCAAAAGATCACGAATACAAAACTCCAAATATTTCATTTAACCGTTATTAAAACAATCAACTTACTTTCTCTCTAGAAAAATCATCACCACTCCAACACGTCACAATCTCTTGTAGACCTTATTACTAACATCAAGAATATTTCACTCTTAGCAAGGTTCGTTATCATCAACTCTTCCTTTATAAAGTCCCCAAAAACTGACCAAAATGTTATATTTCACTTTATCCTCTCATCCTCAAATGAGGGTACACCAAATTCTTACACCCTCACTATAACAACCACCATATTTTTCAAGGAACCTACTACACAATTTACAAGGTTACACCAAAACCCTTTCATCAAAGACATACTATTATCTGACAATCTCACCATCAAGCAAACACATGTCACCTATTGAATCCCACCATAAACCTTTCCAACAGAAACACAACTTATTCGGAATGCTCATATTTATTTGGTACACACTAACTCCAATCTAGAGGTTATCATAAACTTTTGATGATTATTCAATCATGGACGAATTGATGGTCTTGTACCTATTTGTACTCCCACGAGTATAAATAAGATCATCAAATAGCCAATTAAAGAAGATTTCTATATTAATATCTACCAAGACGACAATGAACACATCTTATATTTCTCTTTTCGCACGCTTAGTCAATTAGGTATAGCCGTACACCTAATCACGATTCAACAAGAATTACTATATGACCCAACTTGATAACTCATATCATATTCACTAATTTCTCCGATTATAACCTCCCACTTAACCACGAGATGACATCGCTAAAGGGTTTAGCATTTTCTTTTATAAAAGAACTTTTCAACTTCAACACTCAAGATACCCAAAAGAAATATACAGATCGCAAAGGAAACTTTCATTACCCAAGAACATCAACCTGATAAATGGGTCATGCTTTCCAATGAGAAGGACAAAACTCCAAAATAACGGTCAAACTTGACAATCAACTCGGTTCACCAAACCGCAAGAATAACTCATCATTGGGAAAATAACGATTGCTTTACAGGACAAATTAAGCCAAAGAAAACACACCAATATTTTTTTTCTCAAAGCAACCCATCAACCACAAGAATAAATAACCCAAGAGAAACTCATCAATCTCAACTGGATAAGAGTTGACCAAATTCAAATTCAGGGAAGAGAACAACTCTTTTAAGTATACTCGCTACCAATGCCTGTACTACGATCTCTCATGTGGATACTTGCTATTCTGTACACTAACGGTGGTGTAACCTGGTATAGCCCAGGACCACAACCACTACCTCCACCTCTCAACATGGGTTACCCCCACACATAATAACCATAGTATTATACTATAGATATAACAGATCATCTCAAAACAAGAATCATTAATACAACTCAACGAAAGCGTAAATGCAACAATCAGTAACACCAAATTTCGACATGAGCACGGAATGCTACTAAACAAACCCTAATAATTCTAATCAAGGCAATTTTAGTAAATCTCGGCGAACCTCCTTGTAAAATTAATTACACTGAGGTTCCAACATGATAAAACATGTATTAACTAAACTATCATTTAGAGACATCAAGAGATAAACAAAGACATGTTAAGTGTCTAACATAACTAGAGAGGTATGAAGTTCCACTACTCATCTTTATTACATTTAATCCATTGCATAAGACAAAACATAATAATCTAATATCAACCACGCTCAAGATCATTCAACTTTATTTAGTTCATGTGGTATGTGTGTGACTAGCGTCTACTTCCCCATGCATGTCACTCTTGGCTCTGGTACCTAAAACAACAATAAAAGCAAGAGTGAGTCCATGCACTCAGCAAGTACATAACTAAACTATAACATCAACATACATATAAATAAGTTCAACATCAAACATCTCATATGCAAATGCAATGCTCAAGGAACCTTTAACTTTAACTTTCTCGTGTGCATTACACTGCGATCGCGTATAGTATGCGACCGCCGCCAAGATAGCCCATGCTGCAGCGCCGCACGCACAGGACCACCTGCCGTTATTCGCAAGTAACGGGACCTCAAGCCCACACTCCACGAGTGAGGATCTCGCCCGTCACATTCATGACGGGATCTCAAAGAAACATGCTTGGTCACCGCGTGACCAAGCCTCAACATGTTCTCAATATGCATATGCTCATCTCTTATTCATCATCAATCTTACCAAAAGACAACAACATTGTACCACAATAAATCATAAGCATAATTTGAGCAATCACCATACTTAAACAATCATCAAGTAAGCCATCTTGCTATGCAATCATATATCAAAAGCACACAAACATAGCCAATCAATCACCCCATATAACAAACAATGCACTTGCCTTAACGCGGTGAGAATGGAGGGCGTGAAGACGGTGCTGCCTCCGGTACCAATCCCACACCTGGACATGAAGAAAACCTCATTCTAAGACCAACATTCTAGACCAAAATCATAAGTAGCATCGCAATTGAACTCGCTAACATCTTAGCATTTTCTAATTCTCATAATTTCTAGCGATCAGTCACTGCAGACAGCTAGCTTCTAAAATACGTAACTTTCTGCTCGGGTGTCCAAATAAGATGATCTTGGACATTCTGGAAAGGTAATTAAAATTTCTAAATAAACTTAGTTGGGGAGACCCTCTGATTCGGCCATCTACTAGTCCTACCAATCCATTTAATCAGAGCAAACATTTCACGTCGGGTTTCTGAACAGCGACAAAGAAACTATCATAACTTTCTCTACGTTCGTCCGAATTTAGTGATCTTTAGTTTTCCTGAAAGCTAAGAGGATTAGCCTCGTTTTTCGTTATGGTGAGACCCTCTGGAAACCCCTCTAAATATGTGCTTCTATCAGGTTAACCAACACTAGTAATTCTTCTTCTCTACAGAAACACAGAAATACTAAGAAATTCATAACTTTGGCTACCGAGGTCCGAATGACTTGATTCTTGTCGACAATGAAAGGTAACTACGATATCTACAACTTTCTAGGAGAGGTCCAGACCCAATTCTACTTTCAACCTACGCAAAAACGACAATCTTTAACACTGCAGAACAACTTACTACCGCCTCTGGACAGCAGTCCAACAGCAATATTCAGGTGACGATATCTAATGGTAATATTATTGATAGCTCTACAATCAACACACATATGCCATAAGCCATCTTTCTTTGGAACCAAAATTGATAGCTCAGAATGACATATGGACTAAGGCAGAACGACACGACTAAGGCTCTCTTTGTGAAGCAAGTCTTGCACTTGACGCTCAATCTCCTTAGTCTCCTCCGGGTTTGTTCGGTATGGTGCGCGGTTGGGTAGGGAAGCTCTGGGATGAAGTCAATCGATGCTCAATGCCCCTAATTGGGGCAGCCCAGTGGTACTTCACTTGAAATACATCATGATACTCCCGCAAAGGTGAGCAACGGCGGGAGGCAAGGAAGGGCATATCCTCAAATGAAAACAATCTTTGCCTTGCACACTAAAGCATAGCAAAGCAGAATGACCACTTCTACCTCACTAATATCAGACTTTGTAGCAAACAAAACAGAACCTTTCAATTTAATTTCACCTTTCTTAGAACTAGTTTCCTTCTTCTTGTGTGATGCAAGTTCTTTAGCTACAATCTGATTTTCACTTTTGCTACTCTCTTTTTCTCTATTAGCTCTCTGTAATTCATCTTTGAAAATTGCTTCTGGAGACATGGGCAACAAAGTGATTCACTTTCCTTTTGATATGAGAGTATATTGATTTGTCCTACCATGATGCACAATATCTTTATCATATTCCCATGGTCTACCTAATAGTAATGAACAGGCTTGCATAGGTACAACATCGCAATCAGCATAATCATGATATGAACCAATAGAAAAGTGTACTCTCACAATGCGAGTTACCTTCAGCTTACCACATGAATTAAACCATTGAATGTAGTAAGGACGAGGGTGCTGTTGTGTGGTCAAGGCAAGCTTCTCAACCATATCAATGCTAGCGAAATTGTTGCAACTTCCTCCATCAATAATCACACGACAAGAACGCTCATTGACCACAAATTTTGTTTGAAACAGATTGTAGCGTTGATTCTGTTCCGCACGCTCCATTTGAGCACTCAGGACACGCCTCACAATTATGCTTAAAAACTTATCACTTGTTTTAGCTCCAAAACATTCTTTGTCGTGTTTAGATTCATATTGCTCGCCTACGGGGTCAGTTACAAGCAATGCATGTTCTTCATCAATATCACTAGCTGAAGTATACTCACCATCGTCTCGAACAAGAAGTGCTCGCTGATTTGGGCAATCTCTCATCATGTGCCCGAAGCCTTTGCAGCGATGGCATTGTATGTCTCGCGTTCTCCCGGTGGAAGCAACTGACGTAGAACTCTTAGCTTGCTGAACTGAAGTTGATTTGCTTACGTCAGAGGCTCGGGGAGTGGGAGTAGTGCTTGCTGGTCGCCCACGGCCAGAGGAGGGTGGGGGACGGTTAGGAGTGGCAGGGACAACAGGGGGTGATGCCCTGCCCGAAGACTGCGCCTGATTCTGCCTACCTGCAAAAGAAACTCCAACAGAGCCTCGAGGCGAGACTGTCTTCCCTGCACTTCACGTTCAGCTTTGCAAGCAAGATGGAACAAACAGGTGATAGAATTATACTATTTATAATCTAAAATGTCCTGAATGTCCCGATTAAGCCCTTCTAAAAATCTAGCTATTTTAGCATCTTCAGTTTCTTCCAAACCACAACGTAACAAACCAATTTGCATTTCTTGATAGTAATCTTCTACGGTGTTACTACCTTGTCTTAAATGTTGTAATTTATTTAGCAAATCATGGGAATAATATGAAGGCAAAAATCTAGCTCTCATAGCTCTCTTCAAAGCATCCCATGTTCTAGGTATGTGTTGTTCATTACGGCACAATTCATTCCACCAAATAGATGCAAAATCAGTGAACTCACTAGTAGCAATTTCTAACCCTTTTATTTTTAGGAAATTCATGGCATGCAAATTTTTGATCTACGGCTAACTCCCATGTGAGGTAAGCATCAGGATCATATTTGCCAGCAAAAGGAGGCATAGTGAATTTAATTTTTCCAAATGCATCATTACGATCACGTACCTCATGTGGTGGGTCTCTTCTCATACCTTGTCGATTGAAGCGTCGTTGTCGATGGTCACGATCATTGTTGGGATTGAAACCACCATCAGACTCTGTATCAGCAACATATGGGTTTGCTTCATCTTCTACCTCATCGGCCAATGAGCTAGCAACAGATGGGTTACGACGTGGTTGTGCAATGTCGACAGCAGCAGGAGGTGGAGCTCTCTCAAGCTGCTCCACACGTGTAGCAATTGCAGCAAGGTTGTTATTGGTGCAATCTAGAACCCCCTCAATACGCTCTAAATGTTGATTCAGCAGGCGTGAAAAGCGTTGCATGATGTCTTTCATACGAGGCGTGAGAGGTGCATTGTCCTCAATGTTGGTCCTACTCCCTTGTGATCCTGAACCTACTATTGTTAGTATCAACAAAGAAAATACACGAGTGTATAAAATTCCCTATGAACTACTAGGTTCGGTGGTCACAAGTCACATACGCTCAAGCTCTTACTAAGCTCTTGCAAATTCTTACCAAAGCAAACAGGTGGTGTAACCGGTGGCTGGTTCGTGATAAGCGTGACACAAGTGATGAGCAAAGCGATTGCAAGGGTGCAGTACCTGTTCGGTTAGTTGAGCTTGGACAGGTGTAATATATGTAGCAAGGATTAGCAACAATCAAATCAGTAATGCAAGCTGAAAAATCATTCAACACCGGTAAGTGCTGGTCCTAGGCTAGACCGTGCTAGAGACGCGAGCCTAGAACACAAACGAAAGCATGGTGCGGCAGAAGCTCGAAAAAGGATGTCGTCTTCACGGGGAACCTTAGAATCACTTACAAAAGAGCTCTGTCAATTTTGAACAAATGCTGAGAAACTTTTTTTTTGTCGCTCTTTTTTTTTTGCTCCTCTTTTTCTCTTTTTTTTTTTTGCAAATGTGCACCTCACTCAAAACTCTTCAAAGTCCTCTTCCAAGCCAGAGAGGTATATGGGTCACAAAGTTTTTCTAAAATGTAGGGGTAAGAAGGTAATTAAAAGATACTCTCTCTCTCTAAACTTTGATTTTTTTGATCGCGTTGCCGAAGTTAGATGAATCTTATGTTTCCTTCTGGCAGCACAAAATAACCTCTTTTTCTTTTCTTTTTCTTTTTCTCTCTCTTTTTTTTCTCTGTCAATAAATCGAAACGGCCCCCTTTGTTCTTGGTTAGGGTTTCCCTTGGTGTGGCGGTGGCAGGACGATGGTGGCTTGCCACGGCAGGAGGATGGTGGCCATAGTAGGGCGCGACAAGGGATGGTGGCAGCGCTGGTGGTCGCGACAACAGCTCTGGTGGTCGCGACGGCCCGAAGGCATAGACGGTAGCGGCTCTGCCGGGTGTGGCAAAGATTGGCAACAGTGGAGATAGGCGCGATTGAACCCAAACGCAACGGTGCGACCAAACGTGAGCAGAACTCAAAACTCTAAAGGAACTAGACACTGAGACCAGCAAAAGACACGACGATATAATCGAAAGTTCAACAATGCAATGTACTGAAAAGAAAGATGCAATGGCGCAATTGGTATTCGACAGATAGGTGATCTACTCCTATAATTTTTTTGCCTTTTTTTTTGGACTTTTGGAATTAAGCAACCTAACTACGAAAAACAGCAAATTCTCACCGAGCAACCTTGAGCTCTGATACCACTTGATGAATTGTTGTCGTCCCGATCTTTCGATGAGAAGGATAAATTTCGATTGGATGATGATCAACTCTCACGATCCAGGCTACGAACGCAGTACGTACGAACCAAGCAATCGCTGAACTAATCACCAAGTCGTTATCAACCGTGCCAAAGACCCGATTGACCTGATCACGAGGATCAATTCCTGCAAGCAATCGAAGAACAAGCAAGAACAAAGTAATGAGCAATCTGAATTGCAAATATATAATTGAGTTCAAAAGGTGGGATTCCGCAGAGGTTCTTTACGGTTGATCTAGTCGATCAAACGAAATCCGCCAAACCCTAATGGCGGCGGCCACTATGTATAGGAGGGAGAGGTGAAAGAAGGGGGTGGTGGTACTGTTCATGTGTGAATAGTAACTATGTGAATAGTACGGGCTGCCTAGGGTTACAAGGCCCATGGGCCCAAGTTCGACTCAAAAATAGTCTCTGACTCTTTTGACGATTACGGTGCGCTCGAAAGGAATTTGGAGGTGAGGCTAGATCCGTTGGAAAGAGAACGAAATAATATTTCAATCAAGTACTTGTGCGCCTCTAACGGAGTCCGTATGTGAAAGTTATGCACGTTTGAAGTCGGTGCTGTCACCGGTGGCCGAATTGGATTGCACAAGCTTCTCTTCATGATCAGCTCCTAAGTTCCTGATTAAAAGAAGATCACGTGCATTAGGTAGTAGCATATTCTTATTAGAAAAAAATGCACTCCTAGAAACGAAGTTACCTGATGGTTCAATTGACGTGCACGAGCTCTTGTGATTGGACCTTGCAAGTGCATAGGTTCAGATCTATTGTGAGGAGTGTTGGTTGTATGCATGGAAGTGATGTCCTCATCACGGTTTCAATAACAAACCGTCTGTGATAGTTAACTATCACAGACGGTTTTATCTACAAACCGTCTGTGAAAGTTACCTATCACAGACGGTTCTGAGTTAATAACCGTCTGTGACAGTATGCATCACAGACGGTTTGAATAACCGTCTGTGATGAATCATGTTATCACTGACCCATAAACTCAGACGGCTCACGAAACCGTTTGTGATGACGTTTTTGTACCATCTGTGAAGACCTTTTCTGTAGTAGTGATACTGCTAGGAGAATACACTTTAAGTGATTAAACTGATGAAGTTTAATATTTTGAGTGGGCAATAAGCAAAGGGAAACAAACCTAACGACCTACCAACTGAAAATGCATCAGCATTATTTGTTGCAAGTGCCAAAGCTATAATATTACATAATACATGTTATGAAGTGCATTGCATGCCTCAATCATTTTTTAGTAAGTTATTTGGTTTTGAATGTATTGTAACCACAAGCTTGTTGATTTCACTATCCTTGTTTATTTTCATTGCTGTGATGACTCTGTTGTCCTTCACAATTAGTTTTATGTCAGAATTTTGAGTAAGCATTTGGCATTGAAAAGCATCTCATTGATTTCAATGTCACTTTAATCAAGTTCTTCCATGTTACTCTTCTGCCCTATATATCTTCAGCATTTCTCTAATAATACATGTTCATTGTTGCTCCATAAATGGCCTCTATTTCCAATATATGCCGGATTGTAGTGGTGGTTTAGATGGGCTGAGGGACAAGAAGCTGATTTTAGGATAGTGGTGTGTAATGTTGTTAAGAAGCTGATCCCACAGATGATCTATGAAGCACACATCCAAACTGTGATCTATTACCACACACAAGTCCTTGGAAAGGAAATTTATAGGGCCAATGCTTGCCAAACACATTTCACTTTGGAGTACATGCAGGTAACCAACTGTACAAATGATGTCCTTGATTACAATCAATTCTAGTTTATTCATATTTAACACTTGGTTAATTTAGGCTATACCTTGGTGGGCCCAGAAGTGTGAAGATGCATGGCATCAGATTGCCCAAAAAGAGGTGGTGCAACGAACAATAGTTAGAGGCCTCTTGTGCTGCTAGGGAGCGGAGATTGTTGATGGGCGGGATAGCCCATCGTCAAGGCAGCTCCTCCATGGCTCGTTACAAGAAGCCTTCGGTAGGTCAACATATTCATATTGATTGTATGCAAGGTAGTTAGGATCGCGATCCAACTCTTAGAGTCTTACGATTCTACGAACCCACGACAGCCCATCGACCCAAATATTACGTCGATCCTACTCGTAGAGTCTTAGGGCAAAAAAAAATTTGTAATTTTTTTAGAGACCAAGCTTTGTTGATATTTTATTTTAGAGCAAAATTTGTTGATATTAATTTTTTAGAATGAAACTATAAATAAATAAGGAGCATGCAAAATATTATATCGATTGTGGTAATCTTTGTTCTCTGTAGTTGAACTATATCACCCATCATGTCAGAACCATTATGCTTTTCTGTTGTGTGATAAGAAGTGTTTTGCCCCTTTTTTGGTAATAAATATGTGGTATACCTTATAAGAATCATACAAACTTATAGTATAGATGGTAAATATATGTATTTTTACAAATCCGTAGAATCGCCGATTCTATGATTCGATACTACGATTCGATCCTACCGGAGACAAATCGATCCGACTCGGGATCTCGACTCTGACTACCTTGATTGTATGTTGCAGATATATATTTATTTACCTCCACGGTATTTTTGGGTGCAGGAAAAGAAGAAGCAGAGGCCTGTCTCTGATGTAGAGGCATATGTACAAGCTAGGAGGGGTGATCAGGAGGGCACCTTGTGTAGCCAGCACACAACAAAAACTTGGTACGATTTCTAGACTGTGATCATCACCTGCTTGAGACCATATGTATGCACTAGTCCCTCATGATTTTGTCTAACAGGACGCATATACCGAGGCTGCTAAGGAGATTCATGGCCCGGGCTTTGATGTAATGAATTCACCACTGGACGCGACTGCTGTGTATAATGCTGGAAAGGGAAGAAACATGGTTGTTCTTGACGGGTGCCAGCTACATTAGCACACCGACAACTCTCTTGAAGGTCCAAACAACGAGTACTAGATCAACAACTGATGTACACCCTCAAATACGACTACGACCATCAACTTTACTCAGCTTGAGGCGAGGCTACAAGACGAAATTGAGGCTAGGCAGCGGTTGGAGCAAATGATCCAGGTTAGTTGGAGCATGGCAATACAATAACAAAGAAATATGCAAAAATATATATATATATTCGTACTTGGGAAATGTATGACAATGTGCAAACAAATATGCAGGCACTTCAATCCTGACTTGATGGCACTACACCGGGGGCACCACTGCCTACATCATCTTCTCCGGTTAGTAATGGGAGAGAGTAGTAATTACTCCAAGTTCTAACTGGATTTATGCTAAACTCCTGCTACACTAAACAACAGTTTTTGGTTAACTTACATTGATTAAGTGGTACTCTGTTTCAATGATTTCTATTCTATTTTCAGCGTCAACTGTAGGCAACACTAAGCTATATACTATTAGAGAATTATCCCGCACATTGATTTCTATTGCACATTGAGCTCCAACTTCTAACTGGATTTATGCTAAACTCCTGCACATTGATTTCTATTCACATTTTTTATTCCCGCTGAGTTATATACTATGAGAGAAATCAGGAATTTGATTTCTTATAATGCGATTTCTTATGAAAATGTAGGCAACGGCGGGATCAATGGCAGATCCAACTACTTCGAGGTGATGCTGGAGATGGTACACATGTTAGCAACCCAAACCACGATCATGTGGATGAGTCCATTATCGAGAGTCCGCTCGAAGATAATGCGAATGAGTGCACTCACAAGTGAGCTATTCAGTATGTCACCCAAAAAAAGTGAGTCATTGGTACTCTCTCTACATAACACATAAATTTACTAGTGGATTTGTCTTGGCAATATAGTTTTCCTACTTGTTTTACTCTCTCTACTTGTTTGTATAGTACAATGAACGCATGACTTGTATACATGTGCATTTATATGATATTGGTCCTGCATGATCTACATTCTTGAACAGACAGTAGAGGGAATAACATATAGTCACCTTGCAGAGACCATGCATGCTAAAGCTAAACTAAATCCTCATTTTAGGGAGCTAGGGGAGGGATGGAAGACTCGATATGTGATAAAGCTAAAGGTAAAGATTCATATGCCATTTTCTGGCAATTTTAAAGCTTCTTGGCCCTAGAGTCCGAATTGGTGATAGAGTAACCTAGTTGTATAGCAACTCAAGGCGATGTCATGACAGTCATATTATAAAAAGAAATCAATCAGTACAACTTCAAAAGAAGTCCTTAACCATCAACATCTAATTTTAATCCATCACTACAATCAAGTAAAAACATCATTTAGTTTCACAGCTTGTGGTTATTTACACCCTTTTGATTGCTATCTTTGCTACATGTATGAATCTGACATGCAGAGTGAGTTGTTTTTTGAACTTTTTTATTAATTAATCCTTTTTCAAATTTTATTTTAAAGTTAACCCCCAGCACTTTATTTCCAATTCTGATCCCTTTGGTCACGCCACCACCCATGGCGTGACAAAAAAACATTGTCACGCCAAATGATAAGTCTGCAAAAACATATTTTTTATCACGCCACTAGTGGTGGCATAACCAAACAATACTGTCACGCCACCACCCGTGGCGTGACAAGAGTTTGTCCAGACACGGGCTGGCGTGACAGTATTATTTTATCACGCTACTGATGGTGGCGTGACCAAAGGGGCCAAAATTGGAAATAAAGTGCGTCGGGGTTAACTTTAAAATTAAATTTGAAAAAGGATTAATTAATAAAAAATTCGTTGTTTTTTATTGTGCTGTAAGTCCCATGAGCTGTTCATATACATGAATAAAGATGATTTTGTTGAGTTCCTTCAGTTCAATGAGTTATTGATATCCCGAGTGACTGAATCCCTCCAGTTTTTGGTCTTTGGCTTATAAAAGTAGGAGCACTAAATATCTGCTATGGAGCTCCATGTCAAGTATATTTACCATCTAGGATACTGTGGTGGCGAAGAAGGTTCATGATGATAGATCCAGGATGAAGAGAATTCGCAGTGATGTTGGCACCCTCTTCCTGTTAGACAAAATATTTGTATCGTGATTTGACATAGTTGGCTGAAACAAAGCTATGGAACATACATACAAACTGGAAAATAGTCAAAACCGGTAAAGAGCACATTACAAGCTTATGGATTGGATACAGATTGTTATCCAAATTTGTTTTAGACCCAGGAAATTTTGGTTTCTTTGGTTTGCACATTGTTGACCCAATAATCTTAGGAATCGGTGGTTTATATAGAACTTGTTTGTTGATTGGCTGTATTGTAGTTTTAGCTAAGTTGGGTGATTTAGTCAGTAATTACTGAAATTGTTTACTTAGGTGCTTAACTGTTATCCAGGAAAATCTGTCCTTTGAATTGTCAATTAAACCTAGAAATCACAGCACCAGTATTTGTGTACTATTGCTTCCTTTATACTCAGTAATTGCCTCTCCATCACTTCATGTCTCATTATGAGAATATTATTTGTGTACTATTGCTTCTTTTATACTCAATGTAACAAGTTAACCTCATACTAATTTTACTACCATTCACTCAATACTTCACTATGAGTTCAACAAAGGCTGACACCAATATTTGGTATTGCAGAAGTTCCAACTGAACCGCAGTCTGACGCTGGAACATCTCTTGCTGAAGCTGAAAATTCTAAAGATCTTCAAATAAGATTGAGAAGCTGGAGCAATTGAATGTGAATGTACATCCTATTTTCTGAAGAAAATGGTAGTAGTGATAATGTGCTTTTGTTTGATGCATTACGCATAAGACCATGTGCATGCTCACTCCTTAGCATTCACTTCATGAAATTACTACTTGGAACTGTTATATGTATCATGAAATATATATATTTGTGTGTGTGTGTGTGTGTTGTATTGTGAGCTTGGGAATTATGTTAATGTTGTCGAATTTATATATGTAATGATTTATGGCTAATTAGTGGTGTTTTTCTTGTTGTGGAATGTATGGTTTATTTGATTGTCGAGTTTCCTGTCAGCCTAGTTCAAAATTAAATGCAAAATCGAACATACAAAATCGGTGCAAAATTGGTGCCTATGTTGTTCGGTAACTCCCAAGTGCCCTTGTTTGACATACGCTCGGGAAACAAATACTATTCCTAAGTGTCCTAGGTTGGCATACACTCGGGCAATTTTAGGGACCCGTTCGGAACGGATCGCTACGTGGCTATATTTCTCGACTGTTTACACTCGGGACAATTATCGGCACTCACCGGGGAAAAATTCCCAGTGTGGTTGTTTTCGATACACTTAGGCAACATATACAGATCCCGAGTGTCCTCAGTTGATATACACTTGGGCCAATTTTTATGACCCGTCGGGAAAGGATCGACACGTGGTAATATTTCCTAAGTGTTTACACTCAGGGCAATTTTCGAGACTCATCGGGAAAGATATATTCCCGAGTGACAATTTCCCTACTTTCCCAAGTGTCAACACTCGGTAACGTTTTCTGTTACGTTGGCTAAATCCATTGAGGCAGCTTTTCTCCCAAGTGTTTTCTGTTTCCCGAGTGTACATCGTGGCACTCAGGATATTTATGTCTCCCGAGTGTAATTCTCGGGAAACCAGTTTTTACCTGACGAAACTATCCCAAGAACCGAAGGTTGACCTTCAGGAATTAGTATCCCGAGTGTTTTCTATGTTTTACCAAGTGTTTAGGGCACTCGGGAAATTAACTATTTCTGGTAGTGTCTACTTATGGCATGCTGTGAACTTCAGTTGACATTTGTATGTTGACCATGCATATAGCTAGGAATGAATATAAAGTGAAATCCCTAGTTAAGTTTCAAACCAAATTACAACTTCGATTTGAGTTCAATAAAAGTCATGAGCTAGCTCTTAACTCTCTAAACACTTGGTTTCAGCTGGCCGGTTATTTCTAGCTGCACACTGAGAGCTCTCTTGGGTGCAATAGCGAGCACACAAGGTTGTGAACTCATCCTCCCTCAACAAAAAATAAGATTGTGAACTCATCCATCCAAGTTTAAATCTCACTAATTTTAAGTGTTGACGGAATAAGTCTTATCCCATCACATCTAAAAAAATCTAGCTGCACTTCCTCTTCTTTTTAGTTCATAAGCTCTGATCAGGAATATCATATTTTAGAAGCTTATGCTCCTCTTAATATACTATTGGATATGTTTCACATGAATTAAAAACGAAATGTCCTTCAGATATCCGGTTCAAGTCTTAGCTTTGGTGTGCTTAATTTTGACTACATGGTACGTGTAAGAAGTCTAATATCCAAATGGTAGATCAACTTCCGTAGAAATTAATGAATAACGAAAAAAAAACTTTGGTAGCATTTAATATTTTTCAGGTTTTCAGCAAACAGTCCATGCTAAATTAAAGAGTACGAACACTAATTATTGACAAAATTGATATGGTCCCAACTACGTACATTAAAACTGATAGAGTTTGCCCAACGGCTGACAAATATCCAGCAACACATTATTATACACTAATTTCTAGTAAATTATTCATTTTCATATAAACTAGCACGGTGTCCCGCGGATTTGCGTGCCTACATTTATTACATATCATTCACATATTCAATATTGGTATTTTGTCGATGTCGGGTGTTTGATTTTTCCCTAATTATAAGTTGATTTTACTGACTAATTCTGCTTCAACCTCCAACAACAAACCAATTCTTGATCGATGACTTGATCATCGACAGCTGGTGTCGTCTGTGGGGAAGAAGGCATTGAGTTCTTGAAGCTTTCTTTGCTCAAGCAATCCTCATCCACTTTCCTTCGCTTCATCGTCGCTCGTGTGATCATGGCGGGGACATGGGATGAGAAAAACTGGTTCAACTTGGTGGACTACTTCGACATGGACATGGACGCATGCATCTGTGCCATGGAACATGACGTAATGTCGTCATCATCCCCTTTCGTTGCAGGCTCACTGCTCGCTGAGACCAGTGAGATCGACCGAATGGAGGAAGACTCACCACCAGTGGTGTTCCCAGAGGAACCAGTTGTTCCAACCAGTTTGGAACATCCGAATGCCTCTGCAAGCCCAGTTCTTACGACCGATAAGAATGGCTACAAAAGCCCAACGTTGCGATTAGAGGGTCAATGTACTCTCGATACGGTCATGAACGACCAGTATTCGCCAATGGCTCCTACGTATTCCGGGGCCAATCGACATCTAGTGAGGGTGTCAATGAAGTTACCACTGGTCGAAGGCCAAGTGAGAATGATAAAACTCAGCATACGTCGGCAATCCGCCGGATCAGGCTGAGTCCACCACAAAGCCTACCAGAGGTGGTAATCTCCAACCGCTCCCCATCATGGAGGCTTCTTGCCGAAGCCCTGTAAGGCTCTCCCTTAGCTACGATGGGAGCTCATCGGAAGAACTGTTGTTGGAGGCATGAGGTTATCGCAATCGGAGATACCAATCAAGATGTTGTGCACAATCCTCCACAGCTTAACCCGCCACCATGTGCTGGTGGAAATGGTACGAGCACTCAAACACCAAATGGCAGTGGTAATCAAACTGAGGTACATCGATCAGTTAATTCGCCTGTTTCTACCCCCACAATGCATGATGGGTCGGACAGGACAAACTAGAAGGCTAGGGAGAATTCCAGTCATTGAACACCCTCTGCTAGTGAGAATCCTTCGAGACCTTCGGTAACAAGTCAAAACCTGCAAGGAGTTCTTGACATTCTAAATAACTCGGACCTGCTCTAGTAGAGGCTCCCGGATTTGTTCAACTTGTAGGATAGGTATCAGAAAACATTCAACAAACCATGCAACATACAAAAATATATCGGGAACAACGGAATTCGCAATGTCACACTATGACTTCATCCCAGCATTCTTCCCTTGGTAGGGGATAGCATGGTCAGGCTAGGAGCCATCCAATACCAAGACCTCCTTGAAGATTCGACCAGGGAGCCATGAGGAAAGACGGCTCTTCCAAGAAGCCACTCCTCCCCCTCGTCAAGAGGAACAACTGCTTAATTCGAATGATCTTCAACATCATCTAAACCAAGCAGGTGGTCAAAGGCGCTACACCAGCGTCCACGATCGGATTGGGGCACCAGAAACTTGGTATGTTAATACGAGGAATCGGTCCCCAACCGACTACAATCCTGCTCCTTTTCAAAGAAGGTGCCAAGACTCTATTACAGGATGTCAAGCATTCTCGGTAGGACTCCAAGTTGTACGCTAGCCGGATAAGTTCAGACTAGAAAACATGGAGAAGTTCAATAGGACTAAAAACCCATTAGAATTTCTCCAGATCTATACTACTGCCATCAAAGCTGCTAGTGGTAACGACAAGGTGATGGCAAACTACTTGCCCACGGTCCTTGAAGGATTTGCCCGGTCTTGGTTGCTCAACCTACTGGTCGGATCAATTTACACTTGGGAGCAGCTTTGTGACTTATTAATCGCCAACTTTCAAGGGACGTACGACCACCCCGGAAAGGAGGATGATCTTCATTAGATGAGGCAAGAACCCAATGAGACTCTTCGACAATACATTAGGTGGTTCACCAGTCCGTAACTCTATTCCTGAGGTCACAGACTCATCCATTATTCAGGCTTTTAAGGCAGGATTTAGAAATCGAAGATTTATGGAGGACATTGCAATGAATCCCTCCACGAACAACCGTCGAGCTTTTCGACATGGCAGATAGGTATGCAGCTGCCAGTGAGGTGGCTGAATGGAGTAAAGCCATTGATCGAAAAGAGAAGGTCCCTCAACCTGGCCTGGATAAACTAGAGAAGAAGCATAAAAAGCTCTCACCGGTAAAAAGAATTGCAAGCCTGATAACAAGGAGGTTCTTGCAATTCCAGAAAAATTTACCAAGAGCAAGAAAGATTATTCCAGTTGTAGCAAGATAAAGGCTCCGACTGATGAACATAAAAAGATAAAGAAGTGGTGTCCACTTCATGAGGCGCCAGGGTATGATCTGCACACGTACCGAGCCTGGCAGAAAAAGCTGGAGGACTATTATGTAGGTATAAAGTCCCTTTCCGTCCATACAAGAGCTCAGAGAGCCAAGCTTCAAGAAGGACAAGGATGGCAACGAAGAAATAGAGTACCAGGAGTCGTGGCACATAGTTGATATGATCTTTGGCGGATCATCCTCGTACGAATCAAGGCACCATTTGAAGACCGTGGAGCGGGAAGTGAACCTCGCCGAATCTTTGATCACTGTCAAGCCATCAGGTGGTCGAAGACAGTCATCTCCTTCAACAAAGAAGATTGCCCCATTCCTTCAACTCGACCAGGTAGGTTCCCTATTGTTGTTGGGCCTACTATTAATAATTGCAAAGTTAATCGAGTTCTAATAGATGGGGTAGTTCTTTAAATATTTTGTTTATGGGAGCATCGGAAGAAGTGCAAATTCTCAAGTCAAAGTAAAGCCTCACGAAATATGCCTTCCATGGCATAGTTCGAGATCTCTTGCTAAATCGATGGGCAACTTTCCTACGATTCGTTCGGAAGACCAGAAAACTTTGAATAGAAAAGATTCCATTTGATGTAGTAGATTTCGAAGCGCATACAATGGAATCCTTGGTCGTCGGCATTGACAAAATTCCTAATAACTACGCATTATGGCTATCGAGTTTAAAGATGCACGGTCCAAAAGGGGTCATAATGGTTTAAGGGGATAGAAAGATGGCATATGCATGCGATCATAAATCCTTGGGCAGTCGATGAACTTCTAACCAGGGATACTAATCCATCTTCTATGCAGGTCAAGCACTGAAGACCAAAGATGGCCCCAAAACCCTCCGACTAGACCACGGAGGTTCCACTAGACAAAGGCGCTTCTTCGAAAAGTGTCAAAACATCGTATGGGTCAGGAAATGCTAAGACATATACCCAAAAGGTACTGCTCGGGGGCAGGACTTGACCTTAAATAGGAAGAGTCGCTCGTCTCCTTCCTCCGAGCAAACTTGGATGTATTCGCCTGGCAGGCATCTGATATGCCCAGAGTCCCTAGGGAGGTGATTGAGCACAGACTAGCTCTCTGGCTTGACAAGAAACTGGTCAAGCAGAAGCTAAGGTGCTTCGCACCAGATCAGAAGGAGGCAATCCTATCAGAGATCGACAAGCTTCTCGATGCTAGATTTATTCATGAAGTCGACTACCCAGAGTGGCTCGCTAATCCTGTAATGGTTAGAAAAAATAACGAAAAATGGTGAATGTGTATTGATTTCACAGATCTCAATAAAGCTTGTCCGAAGGATGACTTTCCCCTTCTACGCATTGATCAACTTGTAGACTCTACTTCAGGGTGTGAGTTGTTAAGTTTTTTAGATGCGTACTTAAGGTACCACCAGATTAACGTGAGTAAAGATGATAAAGAGAAAACTTACTTCATCACACCATATGACACTTACTATTACATCAAGATGCCATTCAATCTCAAAAACGCTGGTGCAACTTTTCAAAGGTTAATGCAAAAAATCTTTAGTCCCCAGATAGGTCAAAATTTAAGAAGCCTACATTGATGACTTGGTCGTAAAGAGCATCAATGTTGGTGATCATATTTCCGACCTACACAAAACTTTTAATGACTTAAGAAGGCATAACCTTAAGTTAAATCTGAAAAAGTGTGCATTCGGAGTATCATCTGGAAAGTTTCTTGGATTCCTAGTTTCGGCTAGAGGAACTGAACCAAATACAGTAAAAATATCAGCCATCGACCAGATGCGCCCTCCGACCACAAAGAAAGAAGTCCAAAAACTAACCAGCTGTATGGCAGCGCTAAGTTGTTTCATATCACGGTTAGGAGAAAAATGATTACCGTTCTTTATGCTTCTTCAGAAACATGGAAGCTTCGAATGGACCAAAGAGACAAACAATGGCTTTGAAGAACTCAAAAGGTACCTTACAAGTGTCCCGATCTTAGTATCTCCAAGATCGGGAGAAACTTTGTTGATATACCTGGCAGCAACACCACTGGCAATCAGTACTGTATTGGTTGTTGAGCGTGACAACATCCAACGACCAGTATACTATGTAAGCGAAGTCTTACATGGACCCAAAGAACGATATCCACAAATACAAAAATTGCTATACGATCTCCTTATGGCTTCAAGGAAACTAAGGCATTACTTTCAGGCCCACAGAGTGGTCGTACCTACTGGATATCCTCTTGATCAAGTTCCCAAAAACAGAGAATCATCAGGATGAATAGCAAAATAGGCAGTCGAGCTTGGGGCATTCGACCTCCATTTCATCTCCCAAACAGCAATCAAGTCCCAGGCTTTAGCAGAATTCATTACCGAATGGACGAACTCTGAACCCAACCAAGGGCCTGAGTACAAACACCACGATGAGTGGACAATGTACTTTGATGGTTCCTTGATGCTCAAAGGCTCGGGGGCTGGAATTGTCTTGATATCCAATACCGGAGAACACATTACAAACGCCATTTAGTTAAACTTTCCTGCTACAAATAATGTGGCAGAGTACAAAGGTTTACTAGCAGGACTCCGAGTAGCCAGAGCGCTCGGGATTCGCAGATTACTAGTGAAATGTGATTCTCAACTGGTAGCGAATCAAGTTAGGAAAGAGTATCAATGCTCAAGTACAAAGATATCATCTTATTTAGCAGAAGTACGAAAACTTGAAAAATACTTCTTCGGTTTCCAGATCGAACATAATCCTAGAAAGGAAAACTTGTTGGTAGACTAGATGGCATGGATGGCTTCAACGAGATCATCTGTCCCGTCCAAAGTTTTTCTCGAGCAACTCGATGCACCCTCGCTGGTCGAGCATTCCGAGGACACGCGTACTCCATTGGAGTTCATACAGATCGATCACAATAGTGATTAGATGACATCGATCTACAATTATCTTCAGCATGGTATAATTCATGAAGATGATGTAGAGACCGATCGTATAGCTCGAAAAGCCAAATCATACACTCTGATCGAATGCACCCTTTATAAACAGGGAGCTCACGGAGTGTTGATGAGATATTTATCTCAAATGGATGGTATTAAGTTATTATCCAAAATGCATGGAAGAGTCTGTGGAGCACATCATTTCTACAGAATACTGGTCGGTAAAGCCTTCAGGGAGGGATACTACTGGCCAACTGCCCTCTATGATGCAAAGAATCTTGTGACGAAGTGTATACAATGTCAATTTCATAGTCGACAAGTACATCAGCCGGCACAAGCTTTGCAGACCATAACTCTTTCTTGGCCTTTTGTGATCTGGGAACTAGAAATTTTGGGACCTTTCCCAAGAGCACTTGAGGGCTTTGAATTCTTATTTGTAATGATTGATACATTCACAAAATGGATACAAGCTGAGCCAGTTGTTAAGGTAACAACTGAGGCTGCCAAGAGGTTCCTCACAAAAAAACATGATCACACGATTTGGTATACCCAGTCGTATAATCACAGATAACGGTACCCAATTCTCAAGTGGGAATTTTCAAGAATTCAACGAGGATATAGGTATCAAGATACATTATGCTTTTGTTGCTCACCCACAAAGTAACGGGGTAGTCGAGTGAGCTAATGGTATAATAATATAAGGAATAAAATGCTGAGTATTCGACCGATTAATATAATGGTTAGGAGCTTGGGTTCAAGAAATTCCTCTATGTTATAAATTGTTTGAACCACGACCGATCGTCATGACCGATGAAATGCTATTTTTCTAGTTTACATTGTTGAAGTCATGCTTCCTCGGAACTAAAAATTGGCTCTACTCAAACTGATTATTTTAATGAGCGATCAAATGGAACAACGTCTCGATGATATCAATTTCCTTGATGAACAACGAAACCAAGCCCTAATATGATCGGCAGTTTACCAACAAGCCATAAGAAGGTACCACAGTTGTAAGGTGTAACCTCAAAACCTAGCTGTAGGTGACCTGGATCTCAAAAAAATTTAGAGCTAGGCAAATCACAACAAACTTTCTCTCAAATGGGAAGGTTCATACACTGTGGTCGAAGTCACCTGACCAGGATCGGTACGACTAGCAATGTCAGATGGGCGTGTTTTGTCTAATTCTTGGAACATTGGTCAATTGCGTAAGTTCTATGTGTAGTTTTTCATTTTTTTTCAATTTCAATAAAGATGAATTATTTGTTTCTTTTCCAATGAGTGCTGTTATTTATATGTCTACTATCTGTTATCTGGTCACATACTATTGTTGTTTAAGCTAGTCTGAGAAGACACATTTCTCTCTGATATCCTTCCAAATGGCCTCTTTTACTTTTTTGGCCTTAACATAGTTGTCAAAAGCCATAAAGGTTCTTGTCGGTGTTTTAGAACCGATCTTACGTAAAGATTATTTGATTCGGGGGGTCTCCATAATTGATCACGCAGACAAAAAGATATGAGGAGTTTTATACAGGTTCATGCCTTTTTCGGAGAGAATAATAACCCTACTCCTGTATGTATTGTGTCGTGTATGCTGGTTACAATCAAGGTAAAGTCTAATACTTGTGCTCCTGATTGTCTCTACCCCCATTCTCTCTGACTTAAGCCCTTTTATAATGCACGGAGAGGTGGTCGTTCCTCCAGGTCAAGAGGCGTCTCATTATTTTGTATAACGGATGTAATAATGGTAGTAATCACCAGAGTAGTAACCTCTCCACGTCGTCTGGCAGTTACTTGTCAGAGATAATGGTGCGTTACATGCAGTTACTTCATAGAATAATAGCGTATATTAACTGCTTATATCCCGTAATCAATTGAGCCTATAAACAAGTGGATCTCATTAATTACTGGGTGGTCATAGCTGAGCTAGTCGTAGAAGAACTTACGACCATAGGGTAGTCGTAGAAAAGGTTACGACTAGGTACTGGTCGTAGAAGAGCTTACGACTAGTGATCGTAGAAGAACTTACGATCATGAGGTAGTTGTAGAAGTACTTACGACTATAGGGTGGTCGTAGAAGGACTTACGACCACCTGGTTGGTTTCTCCCTTAAGGCTATAAGGGGTATACCTAAGGACTGTATGACAGTATATTTACCCATAATATTAATTATAGATAAATAATAAAATAAAGATTATTAGATCCTCGTCATCTAGGCTGACTTCAAGTGAAAGTAACTTACTTGGGAAAGGAGTTTGTTGGTCATCTTATGATCACGGGGTGATCGTAAAATGATGGTCGAAGGAAAAACTCTTTGGCACGTATTTCATTTGACCAGAAAAAAACTTGGTCAAAAAAATTGTTGGAATTCTTACGACTATAGGGTAGTCGTAGAAAATCCTATGATTATGAGGTAGTCGTAGAAAACCTTACGACCAAGAAGTGGTCATAGTATGGTCATTGGAAGTAAAGCCTTTCTGACTTCGTGTTATATTTGACCAGAAACAGACATGGTCAAGAAAGTAATTTTGCTTGAGGTGTGAAGACTGATTCGGTTTTCTTAAACTGACATATTCAGGAATTTTAACCGGCCCTCACAAACCTGTTCGTTGGGATGATTCCCAAAGCAGTGACAACTGTTGAGCATCCACGGCGCTTGGGTTCGGTCGTGCAATTATAAAAACTCACCGTAGGGGTAGTTTTAGGGTTCTTGCCTTTTCCCAATTTCTCCAACTGTTCATCGAGCTCTTGCGTTCTTCGCCGCCACTCAATCTGTACTCCTCAAAATCTTTCTAAGTCCAAATCGAACATAATTTTTCGACCTCTGTAGCGAAAGTTATGAATTTATTGGTGCGGCTGTTCTGCAACTCTGTCAGTTTTTGGACAGGTTTTAGTAATCTAACCTTTACGATTAGTTACAGAGAGAATTAGAGGATATCAATATAATGAAAGTTGTAGATAATTATCGTAGCTTTCAGGGAAGCACAAGAACGCAAAATTTGGATAAACGAACTGAAAGTTATGATAGTTTTAGTGCTCTGTCCAGAAAGTCTGACGTGAAATCGATGCTTTGTTAATCGGCTTAAAAGTAATTTTAGATGGCCGAATCAGGGGAGCTCACCAACTAGGTTTAGTTGGAAAATTTGATAACCTTTCAGTGAAGTCCAAGAACACCTTATTTGGACACCTGTAGTGAAAGTTATGAATTTTAGAACTTAACTGTTCACAGAGGGCAGTTCAGCACTTAGGAATGTGGGGTTGGGATCGCGTTGCAATCTACTATTTGATGAGTTCGCTTATATAATTCATGTTTTTCGTTACTGTGGTCTTAGTTTATGTTCTTAATGTATTAGGTGGGGTTTGGTTCCAGAGGCAGCACCGTCTTCACGTCCTCCATTCTCATGCGGTTAAGGCAAATGCATTGTTTGATTCGTGGTTGTGATTGATTGGTCATGTTTGAGTGCTTTTTCGCATGCGATAGCATAATGAGATTGTTGGCATGTTGTTGGTTTAAGATTTGTGGATGCTTCAAATATGTTTATGCTCTATTGTCGTATGATGCTATCGTCTTATGGTAATTTGATGATGATTAAATGATGAGCATGTGCATATTGAGATCATGTTGAGGCTTGGTCACGTGGTGACCAAGTATGTTTTCTTGAGATCCCGCCATGAAGGTGACGGGCTCGAGATCCCCACACTCGTGGAGTGTGGGTTGAGGTCCCCAATACTTGCGGAGTATTGGGCAATTGGTCCGCAGCGCGTGCGCCGCACAGCATGGGTATGCGGCGACGGTTGTATACTTTGCATTACCGTGTAATGCACAAAGAAAGATAAAGAGAAAGGATCCTTGAGCATTGCATTTGCATATGAGATGTATTATTGTTGACCTCCTATATGTATGGATGTCGATGTTATAGCTTTTATTCGCAGATTTGTTTGAGTCTGTAGACTCACTTGCTTTTAATGTTGTTTTAGGTACCCGATCCAAGAACGACATGCATGGGGGAAATAGAGTGATAGTCACACACACACACATCATGAACCAAATAAAGATGAATTAAACTTCAGACCATGTTTCTTAGTGTTGGGCGTAATTGCTCAAAGGTTATTATGTTATGTTTCATGCAATGGATTAAGTGTAATAATTATGAGTAGTGGAACTTTATACTTTCTAGTTTTGTTAGTCACTTAGCATGATTTGATTATTTATTGTGGATTAGAGTTGATGATTTACTTATTTATGATTTACATGTTTATTGGAATCCCTTTGTAATCGTTTACAAGGGAGGTTCCATTAAATTTATTAGCAATTGCCTTGGTTAGTGTTATTTAATGTTAGTTCAAAGAGCATTCCGTGCTCATGGCGGGCTAGGGTGTTACAAAATCCTCTTTCTCGAGAAAAAATGGCTAGAAACATTTCGAGTGGGCCAAATCGAAATGGACGAGGCGAAATGGAAGTGGCTTGGTCACCACCGAGAGGATTCCAAAAAGGCGCTTGTGAAATGGATTGAAGCTATCAGCAACATTGGCCATTGGGGAGTTAGGTTAGATCCCGCCTTCCGGACATATCTGAGCGGCCTGCGATTGCCTACTCACCCCTTCCTCACTCTAGTACTTGAATATTTTGGGGTGGAATTGGTGAACCTTGTTCCCAACTCCATCACAATGCTCTGTGTTCGTACTTGTGTGAGGCGCACTGGGATTCCAGCAGACCTCGAGCTCTTCCAGTACTATTATGGGATGGTTCGTCAAGCTAGGATCGCCGAAAGCTGCAGTCTGAAACTCCACGACGGGAAGTCGAGGGAGTACATTTAGATGTTCACCCGGTCATCGTGGCTGGGGTGGAAGAAAAGGTGGTTTTACTGGGAGACCACTAACAAGGACAACCTTTCTTTTGTGGGAAGGGTCGAGAGGATTTCTTCAGAGGATTCGACTCCTGTGGATCTTGATCGGATCGTCCCTACATTCAAACCATAAAAGACTTGAAGAAAGAGGATTCACCGGTGGCATGTGGTGAAGGATTTCATCACGCACCGCATCACTTTGAAGAAACGAGTTCCTCCCATGTGGAGGTACTGGGGACAACAGACCACTGAGATTACGAGGAGGGTAAGTGAAATTCTTACTTTTAGCTCGCTTTGGTTAATCCTAGATTGGTCTCATTGAATATTTTATCTACTTGCACAAATCTTGCATAGCCGAAGATTGACGCCGCGCCAAGCTCATCGTGAGAAAGGTCCACCAAATGCGGCTCCTCAAATCCTAGCGGTTTTGCTCATGGACAAGAAGAAGGAATGCCTAAAGCTAATAAAAATCGACTTCATCTTTAGGCTTTTATAGTCGAGAAATACTTACGACTATGAGTTTTGTTGTAGAAAAACTTACGACTATGAACTGGTCATAGAAGAACTTACGACCAAAGGGTGATCATAGAATGACTTACGACCACCGGTTATGTTTTCTTTTCCGACTTTAATGTAAAGTAGGCATGAAAGACCACCAAGACGACACGGAGGTCGAATTGGTGGTTATTGGGGCAGTGGCGGAGACGGTTCAAGTAAAAGCTCCTCCGACCAAAAGGCGCTACCAGAAAATTGTCGACAAACGCGACGCAAGCTTGAGCCCTCGTTACGCCGAGCAAGCCTTTTGTGAAATTTGTTGTAGACATATTACGCCGCGCAAAGGAAAGGGCGATCGAGGCTACCATAGCTCTTAAACGCAAAGCCCCTAAGGCCAAGGTACCCTTCTATTACGACAATAAGACTTTCGTAGTTTTTGCCTCTCGTGGCTTTGTCAAGCAGCTAGAAAAGGAGAACTGGAAAAGCTCCATATCTTTTGTGAAGGAATCTGCTGCTCCAGCAGAGCCTGAGGTTGAGGGGATCAGCACTCTTGAGGTGGTCGAGACAGGTCTCGGCCACCAGGGGAGTCAAGAGGCTCAAGAAGGAGTGACTCCTGTTCCCCTGCTTGAGTTTCGACTAGGAATGGTCGAGAAGAAGTCGAAGAAAACTTCTTTAGGGAAGGTTTCTTCTCAATTCAAAGTTAGGTCAGCAGACTAAGGTATGTAAAGAGACAAAAGTGTAAGAACATCATTTACCTTTTGTTTCCACAACGTGATGCATTTTCCTTTTTCATAATTTTAGCCCAACCTCCGACTTCTAGGGATGCTTCGTTGAGAGACCCACTGTCTCTTCCTCCTCGGTCGAGGAAACAACAGGGGAGTGGTCGAGGATCGACTCGCTCGTGGAGGAAGGAGATGTTATGCCAGAGTTGTGCATCCTAGAAGGTGGCGTAAGTCGTTATGAGTGAAGCGACTACGACCACCGAGGTGGTTGTAGGCGAAAGCAAAGACAGAGAGGAGATAGTGGCGAGGCATCCGCTCATGGCGTGGCTCTTACATCCACCGCACGGAAGGAAGCCATCCCAAACACTCTTCCTAATCCCCAAGGTGGAGTCATCATCATCGAATCAAGAGGAAGAGTATAACAACTTCTTCTCCGAATTCTTTGGCCCAGTAGATGTTGTGGGGTCTTCGCTGTGTCTCGCCTTTGAGTTCCTCATCCCAAAGATATTCCAACAGTGGGGAATGTTTTTGACGATGAGCGCCGAGAAGGTATGGTGGGACCAAGTGTAGGAAATAGATGAACCGAAACCCTACAAGAGTTCTTTCTTCATTCGCCCGAATGAGTATTGATGTAAGTAAGTGCTGCTCAGCATTTACATATGTGATTTTCCCTCACTTCTCACTGTCTTCCTTTTTGCAAAAACCTTTAAAGCAGATTGTCACAGTTGGTGAGTACCACCGACAACTTCTAAAGCTACGACAGGAGAAGACGGAACTCTGCGAACAGGCAGAGAGATGGTAAGCCACCAAAACACGTAGTCATTTATGTTTCTACTACTTGCACTACTCGTAGGAATTATCGTAGAAAAACTTACGACTAAAAACTAATCGTAGAAAAACTTACGATCGATAGTCGTCGAGAAGAACTTACAACCGAGAACTAGTCATATAAGTACTCACGATCGTGAGGTAGTCGAGGAGAACTTACGACTAGATGGGTTGTCGTAGAAGATCTTATGACGGGTGTTGGTCGAGAAATACTTACGACCAAGAGGTCATCGAGAAGAACTTACGACTATGAGTAGTCATAAAATAATTTATGACCACTTGTTTGGTGCTCATGTCTACTCTAACCTCTCGCAGTTTAAAAGCGATTTAAAAGGTTTCTAGTTGATTCGCCGACTACTAAAAAGCCGAGACGAAAAAGCCAAGGAAGAAAAGATGAGCTATCAAGAATCTTCACGAGGCAAACTATGCGACTCAACAGCTGCAGGAGAAATAAACAGAAGCCTTGAACTTACAATCGATTATGATATTGATATTCACCTTTTAACTCTTGTTCTCATTCGTAAAAGAGGTCGAAGGGAACTCTTCAAACCGAGGTCAAAGAAAAGACCTTGGTTATTCATGAGATCTCCCGCATCATCAAGGACAAAGATCAAGAAATTGAGAAAACTGGATTCTCAATTAGCGGGTAAGTAATTCTTTATCTGCTACCAGATTATTTTTCCTGCCCCTAGGGGTTATTTTATCTGACCAGCCTCACCCTTTTCAGTGCGATTGGTCGAAATAAAATGACTTCATGAGGCTTCGACTTATACCCAGGAGGAAATGAAGTCGATGAAGGTCAATCTTCAAGACAACATCTCACACCAACAATGTACTCGGTGGGCTACATGTCAAGAGGTCATTCCTCGTGAAGACACGATAGTTTGCCATGCGAGTGCCGTTAGGGAGCAAGTCGGTACTTTGAAAGAGTTGGTGGCCACTTTAAGACCAACCGCATCGACTTGATCGGGAGACGGTCAAGGGGACACCAACCTTAAAGTTCTCCTTGTCCTAGGAAAACTTAAAACCCGTGACCCTAACCTTAATCCTCAATCAATCGAAGTGACTTGATTGCACCAAAGCGTATGAGCGATTGATTGAAGACATGTAGTCGGTTGGCGAGAAGGTCGCGGAGGAGATGCAAATAGGATCTCGCTCGTCGAGTAAACTCGTAATAGGCACCTGTAAAGACAAGCTTTTTGTTGATATATATATAATCTGCCCTTTTTCCTGCAAATCATCTCGTAGAGTAGTTAGTAACTCATAAGATAATAAATGGAAAAGAGGTTAAGACCAAATATATGTAATCCTTCCTTTTTCATCCTTTTTCCTGCAAATTATCCTATCAAGTAGTCAGTAACTCATAAGATAATGAATGGAAAAAGAAACCAAGACTAAGAATTGAAGTCATATTTATAATTTTATCCTAGCCCCTCACTATTTGCTTAGTTTATGAGGATAAACTAAGTAAATAGTGAAAAAGGGTTTCTGAAAATAGCGAGGTTTGGTTAACTTATAGTTTTCGATCACGATTATCCTGCACTGGTCGAAAGAGTAGAAACGAATCGATGCTAGGAAGTTCCTTCTAGTGGGCAGGACCACGTGTAGAGAGGAAAGGCTTCGACTAGGTGAAGTTACCATCTTTGACCAGATTAATCCAATCAAGACCGTAAACTTGAGTTAGACAAACATCTAGAGGACTTTATAGATTCGTTTAGCCTTTTTCAGTGTACTCGATAGGTTTGCCCTGGTAACAAGAGTAGAAAACAGGACCATGCTAGGAAGTTCCTTCTAGTGGACACGATCGCATGCAGAGAGGAGAGACTTTGACTAGGTGTGTTTCTTCCTCCAACTAGTTAAAACTGACCGAGTGTACCAAAAGCAGTCGAATAAATCTCAAAAGTGCACTCTGCTTAGAATATTTTTCAAAATGAATGAAGAAATAAACTAAGGTGATAAGAGTTGTTTTAAAATCGTTCACCATGTTTTTAGCTCAAGATCTTTGTATTGGCAGCAAAAGTTAGGAACAAGACGATACTACGGGTTCCTTCTAGCGGCAAGACCACATGCAAAGAGAAAAGACTTCGACTAGTTGTTGGGACCTTCCTTCGACCAGTGTAAGAAAAAAACTGAGTGTATTAAAAATGGTTGAAAGATTATAAAAGCACTACTCAACTTAAGACAATAAAGATAGAAGGAACCTGATACTTTATTGTCGTGGTGATTTGTTACACATAAAACTTGCGCAACTGGTCGATGTTCCAAGTGTTTGAGAGAACCCGACCATCTTCCATTGCTAGTCATACCGAACCTGGTCGTGTAACCTCGACCATAGTGTAAGGACCTTCCCACTTGTAGGAAAATTTGTTCCGATTAGATCGATTGATAAGTCTCAATACCAACTCACCTACAATGAGGCTACGAGGTTGGACCTTACGATCATAGTATTCGCAGGCTTGTTGGTAGACCGTGAATAGATTAAGGCTTGGTTTTTCTTCTCTTCGAGCAGTTGATGTCGCCCGCTCGGTTGTTCCCGGTGGAGTTGTTAAAGTTTACGACTCGTGCTAACTCGATCTTTAGTTCTAGCGGAAGCATGTCTTCGCACCAAAAATAGAAAAAGGGTGTTTCACCTGTGGCCCGACTAGTAGTCGCATTTAACCGCTCATAATATCGAGGGTAATCTTATACCCAAGCCCTCGAGCGCTTGACAAGCTAGTCGAAGACTCGAGTTTTGATTCCCTACACTATTTGGTGTTCGCTTCTTTCGACCGCCCCATTGCTTTGGGGTGGGCAATGTAAGCGTAACACGCCTTGGTACCCAACTCGTCGTAAAATTCCCAAATTTTGCGCTTAAAAATTGTTTACCATTATTCGTGATTATTCGACTTGGAACTCCAAATCGAGTAATCACGCATCTCATCATGAACCATTTTGCTTCTTCTCGTTGTTATCCTAGTCACGTGCTCGCTTCTATCCATTTTGTGAATGTATCAATAGCCACATAAAGGAACTCAAACCGCTTGGAGCTCGGGAACGGTCCTAGGATATCGAGACCCCAGGTTACAAAAGGCCAAGATAGAGGGATTGTTTGTAATGCTTGAGCCGGTTGATGTATTTGCCTACTATGAAACTGACATTGTACACATTTCTTAACCACTTTAGCATCATAGAGGGTCATTGGTCTGCAAGAGAAACCTTGTCGAAAGGCCTTATCGACCAACGCTCAGAGGAAACATGAGTTCCACAAATGCCCCCATGTATGTCGTGAAGGAGTTTTAATCCTTCGCTCTGCAGAATGCATCGCATGAGCACCCCTTGAGTGCCTCATTTATAGAGTACTCCTTCACCAAAGTATACATTTTGGCCTTTCGGGATAAGCAATCTTCCTCGAGATCATTGTCTGCACAGAACCCGCTTGAAGATACTCGAGATGGGAGTCATCTAGGTGTTCTCGTATTCTAGAGAGGCTATCTCAAAGAGGAGGTGTTTTTGGTTCTTCGACAGAGATGGCTTCGGAGCTATTCCAAGAAGACTCCTTTGGTACTATGGATCGGAAGAAGCTATATGAGCAAGCTAGTCTGCGAGGAAATTATCCTTTCGAGGGATGAATTGTACCTTGAAACTGAGAAAATACTTTTCAAGCTTTCGGACTTCCGATAAGTATCGAAACATTGTCAGATTAGAGCACTGGTACTCTTTTCTGACTTGATTCACGACTAGTTGAGAGTCTCGTCTTACGAGTAGTCGGAGAATTGAGAGCACTTTCGTAGCTCGTATGCCGCTTAGCAAACCTTCGTACTCGGTCACGTTATTAGTGGCCTGAAAGTTTAATAGTATGGCATACTTTAAGGTCGCCCAGAGGATATTTCAGACCACACCACTCGAGCCACTTAAAGTAAGTGACCTGTCAAAATACATCGTCCACTGGTCATGAGAATCATATCGGGATCCCTGAACAGTTCAGATTTGTCTATTCGCGACAAAGTCCGCCAAGATCCGGGATTTAATGGCCGTTTGGGACATGAAATGAAGGTCAAACTTCCAAGTTTGATCGACCATTTTGCCATGCGCCCCGCTTGATGAGGACATCAACCCTCCGGATATGAGCGCTACTCTATGCCATGGTACAAGGAAGGTTTCCATGTCACTTTGTGTCCAAGCAAAGCAAGAGTTCAAGTTGGACACGCTCGAATCCAGTTCGCCTCCGAGATAGCCCCGACTTCAAAAAGGCATAACTTTCGATACAAACTCCGCTTGAGGTCCACGTGTACTTGATTGAAAGCTTATCTCGTCCTCTTTCAAATGGATCCGCCTCACCTCCAAATTCTTTCAGGCGCGCTAATCATCGAAAGAAGGTGCTGATCACCTATTTGGGCTGGCCACACTTTGTCAGTATTATTCATGGCCATACTGCTCATGTGAACAGAGCCCATGAATAGTACCACCCCTTAGTTTGGATATGTGCGCTCTCTCCTCTATATAAGGAGGCCGCACCTCTAGTTTTCCTTGCATTTTATTTATGTTTAGTTTGCCTTCGTTGCAACTTGTATCTTTTGCGTGTGTCGACTAGACCACCCAATTAAGATCTTTATTCAGAATCCCAACTCAATTCAAATATTTTAATTCCAATTTGCAATTTTAGATTGCTTTATCTTGTTCTTGCGTGCTTCTTCGGTGTATGTAGGAATCGACCTTCGTGGTCAGGTAATCCAGGTATTCGTGCACGGTTGATAACGACTTGTCGAGCAGTTCAGCGATTGCGTGGTTTCGAGCCTTGCGTGTTCGTAGCCAGGATCGTGAGAGTTGAGCGACGCCTACCGAACTTATCGTTCTCATCGAAAGATCGGGCCAATAATCGGACCTTCGGTTTATCAAGTGGTATCGAGCTACGCTCATGTGAGAAATCGTACCTTAGTAGTAGATTTGTTTTTCATACTTAGAGTCTAGAAAATTGCCCCAAAATTTTTGCATCTATCATCCATACCAACCAACTGAGCCATTGCAATTTTTCTTTCGCTTTTGTTCGTTGAATCATTGGTTGCATTGTCGTGTTCAAGTTGTTGATTGCTAGTTTAGTTAGAGTCTAGTTCGTCGTTGTCTAGTTTGCATTTCATGTTTTCCTTCGCCGCTTGATCGCTTCTTTCGTGGTTCTTAGTTTTTGCATCTAAAACAGAAATTGTGGGTTAGAACTCCTCTAATCCGCACTAAAAATAGAAAATTCGTATTGTTGTTAATCCAAAAAAAGAGAGGATTGCTGTGATCTTTGGGAGAGTTGATATTATTTATGCACTTGTGGCAAATCCTAGGTCACCAAATAGTAGAAGGAGAAAGAGGCAATCGCAAAAACAAAAGTCGCAGAGAGAAAAAAAGGAAGAAAAGAAAACAAAAAGGAAAGTGCATAAAAATTAGTGGAGACCTTCTACATATAGCCACAAGCTTCCATAAAAAAAATCAGCAAGTTTGGCCCACGGAATCAAAAGATATAGTAGTTTCAAGATTGAACACAAGTCGGTTTCGAGTCCGAGTAGGATTCCATTTCCGAGAAACCTTCAAGAAACACGGGTATAACTTTTGCATACGGTGTCCGTATTTGACATTCTTGTGCTCGTTTCGAAGCTAATGACGAGATGAATCTTTTCTACCTAAGCCATTAGTTGCCCTCCAGGTGCCCCAAAATCGGCCATCTTCAGCCCCGAATTAGCATCGCAAGTTTTCGGTTTCTGTTTTTGCCATTTCCTTCGATCTTCCTTTCGGAATTTGGAGTTCGCCTCAACTGAAAAGTTGTAGATCTCGTCAAAAAAATTCAAAAGAGCATATATAAGCCATATAAAACTCTGCTTTTTCATCATTTGAGACTAGCTATTGTTTCACTCAATCTAGATCGTTGTTTGCATTCCACCGATATTGTCGTCTTTTGTGCTTTACGTCGTGCGAACAATCTTGTGCCCTTTATAGAAGTTTGAGTAGTTGTCTAGCGTCCTCCTAGCACTTGTTGTGAGGCTTTTCCATGCTTGCATCAAGTCACATTGATCGCTATGCAGCGCATATACACTTCTCTCGCATAGGGCTTTGATTAGCTAGCTTTGATTAGGCTACGATCGCAACATTGGTTGGTACTTTGAACAATCTTTCAACTTGCATTAACTGATTTGATTATTGTTGATCCTTGCTACCATATTGAAGCCTTCCAAGCTCCACTTCCTACTAACTCAGTAGGTGTCGTTCCTCGCAATCGTTGGACTAATCGCAAGTGAGAGTATCACGAATCAGCCACCGGTTGTACCACTTTCTTGCGGCATTGGTAAGAACTTGGTATAAGCTTGAGTGTGAGTGACTTGATTTGAGCCTCCAGATCCTAGTAGTTGATAGGAACATATAGTTGTGATTTGTTCTTTGTTTTCTACTAACAATGACAGGTTGGTTGAATTTGGTAGATTACGATGTCATCGCAGTCAGATTTGAGCTCAAAGGGAAAAAAACTACCTGCATACATACTGCCACTCACTGCTGAGAGTACATCATTGGACTACTTTCTATGGGTTACTATGTTGGAAAGTTATTTTGAAAGACAAGACCTTGATCCTTATGAGAAGATGACCATAGCAAGGACGATACTAATCGGTGATGTTCAACATTGGTAGTCGAATATGGAGTACCACTTCATGTACACATGGGAGTAGATGAAGAAGAAATTGCAACGTCGATTTGTACCTCCACCAACCACAGCCACAAGCGAGGTGCGACCTAAGGTAACTAAAAATGCTAACATTGTTTTGGCTCCTACTCCATCTCTAGATACCGCCAAGACGCTTGAAGAGATGAAGGATGATCTCGCACATCTTATGCCATTAGAGGAGAAGCTTGAGGTACCTACATTAGCTGATGAGGACGATAATGACAAAGGTACTGATTTAGTGCTACAGCAAGACATAGAGCAACCTTGTGAGTATATACCTGCTGTAGTAGTGCAATCTTTTGATATTCCTTGTGTTGACTTGAACGAACAATGTGCTAATCTGAACTCTCATAATTTTGCACATGTCGAATTAATTACACATAAGGAAGTACTAGATAGAATATCCCCATCGATGCTTTGTGCTATATCATGCTTAAAGATCCAATTAGTTTGAATGTGCTATGGAGAAAGTTTTGAACTTTCATCGCTAAATTATTTTTCTAGCACCTACACCTACTATTTTAAATTAATTGGAGATTATGGTGTAGGCAACAATTTCGTATATCGAATATGCATAACTTGTGATCACATGAATGATTTGAAATTTGCTATTTTGGACAATAATTTTGTGTGCTAAATCCTATTCAATATGAGAGAAAATAAAATTTAATACTCATCCAATGCCTATGTGTTTACCTTTATTGCACCATCTAGTATGGACAATCTCAATAAAGGTGTTGAATTATAGAAGAACTTACAAATCTTTTCACCTTTGTTAGAAGAATTTGCTATTGCTCAATTGAAATATGATTATATGAATGATTTGTGCTTTTTGAATTCAATCATGCTTGCCCTTTCACAGAGCAATGAATAACTCCACTATATACTTCACTTATACTTGCAAATTGAGTTGCAAACCGACTATTATGAGAAAATATATCTTTGCCGATTTGATGCATGCACAATCACCGTAATTTTCAAAGCTTTCTATTTCTTTGCCACTTGTTATTGCTAACATTTTGCGTAAAGATGAGTATGCATTGCTACAAGTTTTGAAACTTTTCTTGAATTGAGGATGAGCTTGAGTCGAGGACGACTCAAATGCAAGGGAGGATGATGAGGACATCAACCCTCGGATATGAGCGCTACTCTATGCCATGGTACAAGGAAGGTTTCCATGTCACTTTGTGTCCAAGCAAAGTAAGAGTTCAAGTTGGACACATTCGAATCCGGGCCTCGGCCTCCGAGACGCTTCTGATTTCAAACAGCATAACTTTCGATACAAACTCCGCTTGAGGTCCACGAGTAATTGATTGAAAGCTTATCTCGTCCTCTTTCAAACGGATCCGCTTCACCTCCAAATTCCTTCAGGCGCACCATAATCATCAAAAGAAGGTGTCGCACACCTATTTGGGCCAAATTGGGCTTTGTAACCTATTTGAGTCGGCCACCTCCTTGGCCACCCCCCTTGGACTGCACTATTCATGGCCATACTGTTCACATGAACAGTACCCATGAATAGTATCACCCCTTAGCTCTTGGATATGTGCGGCTCCCCTCCCCTATATATGGAGGCCGCACCCCTCTAGTTTCCCTTGGATTTTGTTTATATTTAGTTTGGCTTCGTTGCAACTTATATCTTTTGCGTGTGTCGACTAGACCACCCAATTAAGATCCTTATTCAGAATCCCAACTCAATTCAAATATTTTAATTCCTATTTACAATTTCAGATTGCTTTATCTTGTTCTTGCGTGCTTCTTCGGTGTATGCTGGAATCGACCTTCGTGGTCAGCTCATCCGGGTATTCGTGCACGGTTGATAACGATTTGTCGAGTAGTTCGGCGATTGCGTGTTTCGAGCCCACGTGTTCGTGAGTCAGATCGTGAGAGTTGAGCGACGCCACCGAACTTATCGTTCTCATCGAAAGATCGGGCCAACAATTTGACCTTCGGGTTCATCACCGTTGTTTCTATCTTGGAGGATCGCTTGAAGGAAACTCGCATAAGAGAGCTATTTTGTGTGCCTAAAAATAATGCCGCAGCTTTTCGAAGACATAAGGAGGGCATATAGAAGTTTTTGGACTTGAGGGTAACGCTCCTAAGGCGTGTAAAACTTCACTTATGTAGTAAATCGGTCGTTGTACATTTTCACGCTCTACGACCAGACTACGCTCATCGCCTATGGCGTGGAAGCTAAATAAATTAAGAGCATCTCTTGGTTTCAGAGAACCGAACAGAGCACTCGTATGGTACCTCTTGACATCCTCAAAGGCAGCGTTTGCCTCTTCTGACCACTCGAAACCCTCGTGCTTCCTTAAAAGTTTGAAGAAAGGTAGCCCTTTTTCTCCCAAGCGTGCGATGAAATGACTTAAAGCCGGCATGCATCCTATGAGTTTCTGGACTTCTTTCCTCGTGATCGGAGGGCGCATTTGCACGATGGCCTTTATCTTTTTAGGATTTTCTTCGATTCCTCGTGCAGAGACTAAGAATCCAAGCAATTTTCCTAAAAAGACCCCGAACACACACTTATCATGATTTAGTTTCAAGCGGTGCTTTCTGAGGTATCATGATTTAGTTTCAAGCGGTGCTTTCTGAGGTTGTCGAATGTTTCTTGTAAGTCGGGATGTGATTAAGTCGTTTGATGCTTTTTACGACTAGATCGTCAACGTAGGCTTCCAAATTTTGGCCTAGCTGAGGTGAAAAAGTCGCTTGCATCAAGCGTTGAAAAGAAGCGCTAGCAGTTTTAGACCAAATGGCATTTTGACGTAGCAAAATATACAAAATGGTATAATAAAAGCGGTATTTTCTTCATCTTCTAGACACATATTGATCCGGTGGTAACCAGAATATGAATCTAGAAAACTTAACACTTCACAACCAGTAGTAGAATCAACAAACTAATCGATACGAGGTAAAGGGAAATCATCTTTTGGATAAGCTTTATTAAGATTAGTGAAGTCTACGCACATACACCATTTTCCGTTTGACTTCCTAATCATTACAGGGTTGGCCAACCACTTTGGGTGATCGACTTCTCTTATAAAGCCTGTTTTAAGTAGCTTGTCCAATTCTGACCTAATAGCATCTCGTCGATCAGGAGAAAATCTCCATAACTTTTGTTTTACGGGTACTTTGTCAGGCCGTAAAGCTAACCTATGCTCGATCACTTCCCTAGGGACTTCAGGCATGTCGGACGCTTGCCACGCGAAGACATCTGCGTTTGCTCGAGGAAAGTGATGAGGGTGTCTTCCTATTTGGGGTCAAGTATCCCGATGTGAGCAGTCTTGAGGGCTCCTCTGCGCCGTGGGAACCTCCTTGACTTGGTCGATAGCTTTGGTGCACTTTAGGCTTCGACTTGCTAGTCAAAGGCTAACTTTCTTCTCGAATGGTATCCGACCAACCATATCGAGGATCACTGGTCGAGGTATGTGCCATCTTCTTGTCACAATAAATTGTGATCACCCTTTGGGACCTGGCATCTTAAGACATTGATACTCATATTGAGTAGCTATTAAGAACTTTGCCAAGTTGGTCGTCCGAGTATGGCGTTATATGCCGACGAAATTGACCACATCAAAGGAGATCTTCTCTGTCCGAAATTACTTAGTGAACCAAATGTTGAAGGAAGAGAAACTTGACCAATAGATTTGGTGAAGACCTCAGACAATTCCACTAAAAGAGTATCGATCGGTCTTACCTTAGTCCTAGGTACCTCGCGCTCGATAGCCTTGTCGCCGCTTTGACTCGTATGCCGATGATCCCCGTAGATGTGGTCGATGGTGTGTTGCGATCTTGAAATGACATCTCCTCATTGTCGTCCGACTCCTTTCGACCACTCGCTTGTCCTACCTGCTCAAGAGTAGGAAGCGGCCCTTGCCGCAGTAATAGTCCTTGAGTTTCGGATGGAAAACCCAGCTTGCAAAGATTGTGTCCTTCCTTTTTATGGAAAGGATGCCACCTAGGCTTGTCGTTCTTCCGATTGGGGAGCTTACGTTTGCCTCGGTCGAAGCTTTGTTTGGAATTGCGTGGCTCCTTATCGCTTACGGCCAAGACCTCCTTCGAACTGTTGGCTTGAGGCTTTTGATCCTTCGCCTTGTTCTTGGATTTTTTTGGCCTTTTTGTCCTTCTTCTTACCACTTTTGCTTGTCTCTTGAGGTACTTGTCCTCCCGATCGATAGTGTTATTCCACTCGACTGCTTCGGCGGCAGTCGCATACCGATCGACCATCTCAAAAAGTTTGGTGACAGTAGTAGGAGGGTTCAAAACGATGTCCTCTGTTATCCTTCTACTGTGGACTCCTTGCTTGATGGCTCTGATAACAGACGAGTCATAAACCTCTGAAATTGAATTACGAACCTGACTAAAATGCCTAATGAATTAACGTAGGGTTTCATGGTTGTTCTGTCTCATCTGGTGCAGGTCGTCCTCCTTTCCAGGGTGATTGTAGGTGCCCTGGACGTTCGACTAGGTCACAGAGGTGTTGCCACGAGTAGATCGACTCGGTGGTTGGTTTAGCAGCCACGATCGAGCAGACCCTTCGAGCATAGTTGGAAGGTAATTCGCCATGACATGCTCTCCTCCTTCTGCTGCTCAGACAGCTGTTGTGTAGATCTAAAGGAATTCACTGGGATTTTGAGATCCATCTACTGGACTCCCCTACTACTCCTTCGTCTTCCGCTGTGTTCTTTATTGTTGGCTGTAAGCCTATCTTGTAAGCAACTCTGTTATTTATTAATAAATTTTTGCGATTATGGTTGTGTTATCACATTTGTTTACTGTGTGAGCTAGCCACTGATCATGGGACTAGTTCAGTTTGGCACAGAGGATCTGGGATGTTAATTCCGGGTCTTACACTCTGGGAGAATGATCATTATCAGAGGGAAGGACAAAGACCTCCTGTTGAGGATCTCCACTTGCGCTCGAGGCCTCCTCGCTTGAGGTGTAGTCGAGAGACACCACCTGACGACTTGGAGTAAACCCCTCCAGGAAGGGGAACTCGGGGTCATAACCATCTCCGTCCGCATGTGTGCCCTGTGATGGGATGGTCAAACATGCAGGAAAAGTGTGTTTGATCCCCTCCTCTGCGGGGTTAACCGAAGAGAGAGGACCACCAGGTGTCGATGAAGCTCCGGAATGATGGTCTCCAAAACTTGACTCTCCAGATCGGACTGGCTTAGGTGGACTCGAACATTCAGAGGAAGAAATCTCGTCATGTTGTGAGCCTACCTTGACACAGTCCTTGTTGTGGTCGGATTGACCCTTGCCCTCTGAGGAAACTGATCCCTCAGCTGGACGTTCTATTGTGGGGGATAAGGATCCCTCCTCAACTCCATCGGTGGTCTGGTCTCTGAGATCTGATAGAAGATTTCCAGAGGTGGCAATACCATCGGATGATTCGATACTCGGCTCACAATCGAAACCAGCATCCATGTCGATGTTTGTGTAATCTGCCAAGACGAACTAGTTCTCCTCGTTCTACTCTCCTGCTATGGAAGCATCAAAGAGAAAAGAGAAATTGTTAACAAGGAATTAACTATCGGTGTTTTAGAACCGATCTTAGAAATAGATTTTTGATTCGGGGGGTCTCCACAATTAATCATGCAGACAAAAAGACACAGGGAGTTTTATACAGGTTCATGCCTTCTCCGGAGAGAATAATGACCCTACTCCTGTGTGTATTGTATTGTGTATACTGGTTACAATCAAGGTAAAGTCTAAACTTGTGCTCCTGATTGTCTCTACCCCCATTCTCTTTGACTGAAGCCCTTTTGTAATGCGTGGAGAGGTGATCGTTCCTCCAGGTCAAGAGGCGTCTCATTATTCCGTATAACGGATGTAATAATGGTAGTAATCACCGGAGTAGTAACCTCTCCACGTCGCCTAACAGTTACTTGTCAGAGATAATGGCACGTTACATGCAGTTACTTTAGAGAATAATAGTGTATATTGACTGTTTAGATCCCGTAATCAATCGAGCCTACAGACAAGTGGACCCCATTAATTAATGGGTGGTCGAATGAGAGCTGGTCGAGAAGAACTTACGACCATGGGGTAGTTGTAGAAAGGCTTACGACTGGGTACTGGTCGTAGAAGAGCTTACGACCGGTGATCGAGAAGAACTTACGATCATGAGGTAGTTGTAGAAGTACTTACGACTATAGGGTGGTCGAGAAGGACTTACGACCACCGTTGGCTTCTCCTTAAAGCTATAAGGGTATACCTAAGGATCAGATAACAAGATATTTACCCATAATATTAATTATAGATAAATAATAAAATAAAGATGATTAGATCCTCGTCGGCCCTAATCGTGGCCATCACAATGATGGCTTTCATGAGCCACCATATACTCTTTTCTCAAAGAAGCAAACAAGTAAAGGAGTATAACACGCATAACTTGATATAGTTTATTACATGTTTAAGAATTCAAAGACTAACTTTTTTCATTTCAACATTTTGTTCTACTCTTATTTTGCTACTGGTCGAGACACAGAAAGCATCCTAGTCGAAATATCTCCTCTCTGCATATGGTCCTGCCTACTGGAAGGAGTTTCCTAGCGATGGTCCTTTTTCTTATGATCTTTGCTACCAATCGGACTTAAGAACGAATACGTTTCACAAAGTGTCACTTATGTCTTTTTGATTCTTAGCAACCTTTACGACCAGCTTGGATACTAAGTATAAATAAGAACACTTGCATCGTTTCTTCTCATCAAGGTAAGTCATATAATATCTTCCGACCATACAACGTATTATATGGTATTTCGACTATGGAGACAGATCTACAACTAGTCAAAATCTTGCACTGGTTCTGACCAAATTGATTTCCTAGTATTAATACGATCATTTTTACTACAAAATCAGCACATATACAATATTCAGGGCTTTTGCTACTTTTTTCTAGGTCTACCACTTCTTTAGTAAGTTCTTCTACTACATAAGCAGTTGGGGGCTAGGAAATATATGAGTACTGAATAAGTTAAAAAGATAAACACAAACTTTACTGATGACAAAAAGTAAGTTTTTACATTCTTATATTACATTCATCTATTGCTCAGGACCACCAGACTGATCGCTACAGGATGGAGACCCAACCTGCATCTCCTCAGCAACCTTCATTCTGATGGGTCTTACTCCCTCAAAGATATTGACTGCATCACCCTCCAAACAGTTGAAGTTCGCTTCAACAGCTTGGGAGTTGATGGAGGGGTCAGATGCCTTAAGCTTTACTAGAGCAAAGGTAACTCCATCCGCAATGTCATTCTTCATGGTCTGCACGTGGTTACTCCGAGTTGTTGCGAGCAGACTTTTGAGATCCACGAGTAGTCATCCAAGATAATTTATCTTCTCCATCGAATCTCTTAAAGAGGACAAACATTCTCCTGACCCCATGTCGAAGAGCAGTTTGTTGAGAGCCTTGACCTTCTCTTCAAGACTCCGCCCGAGTTCTTCCTCCTTGTGATGCTCGAACTCAAGAGATTTTTCTAATTTTCTAACTGGCTCTGCGCGAGTTATTAGAAAGTTAGAGAAATATAATTGTAACACATGATAAACCTAGTCAAGTTTACAATCAGTTACCTTGAGCTTTATTCTCAGAAGCCTCGATGGCTTCTTTATGCTTGAGGGAGGCCTCATTGAACCTAGTCAACCAGTCTTTGATCAATTGGTCATGGGCCATATACCTCTCTTCAAGACTAGTTATTTTTGGCTTGTTGGCTTCTTTAGCCATAACCTCTGTCTCAATATTCTTTAATTTTTTCAAAAATGACAAGAGAAGAAATTGATAAACAACGGAGAACAAGATAACAAGAAGGGAAGGAAAAAAAGTCAAGAAGAAATACTTACTTTTCAGTTCATAATTTTCTTTTTCCAAGTTAGTTATTTGCTAGGTTAGTCCTCCGACCACAGTGATATTTGCCACCATATGCTACAAAAATATCAAACTTCTTTAAGTTTTTTTTTAATAAACTTTAAAGAAAAGACTATAAGAGTGATCATAGGAGCTTACATGGATCACCATGTCCGCATATTGAGAGTAGATAGAATTAGGACCCGTCTCCATTTGACGGTCCAAAATTCTCTCCTACCCTCATCAAGTTTTTCATCATCAAAGATCCGAGGGCAACTAGGAAATTGCTAGGATGAGGAGACTTCTTCAATAACAAAGAATCCACTCTCCTTGAATGATCCCAGCAGGGGGTGGAACCTGCTGAGGTTCTTCTTCGACTCCAGTCTCCTTAGACATAGTTGAAGCCGCCAAGGAGTCCTGCGCAATGGGAACCAGAACTGGAGCCACCACCTGCTCGGGTGCTGGCTCGACCACCCTTTTCTTAGGAGCTTCCTCCTGAGGGGTGCTCTGATCGAAGGCGATCAGAACACCAGAAGATCTATCAAAACAAAAGAAAGGAAAATCAAGATTTTAGAATACCAGAAATGTTAAAGGTATGTATTTACATAAGTTTCTTTCATGTATACATACCGTCGTTTTTGTCTTGATCTTGAAACACCTCGAGCAGTAATCCGTATGCTTGCCTTCCTTTTCTTTTCAACTAATTTCACTAGTTCCAAACCGGCAGGGCTGGTTAGACCCCACACATTCTTTGATCGGAGGTCAGAAGAAATCTCCCCGACCACTGGGTCGAAGAGAAGTTCCCTGATCATCAGGTCAGAGGTTGTGGCTTCATCAACCTCCAGAATAATTGCTTCCGGAGCAACTATCAGGTCGTACGTAGTCACTCTGAGGTCTACGACCTCCGTAGCTTTGGGCTGCAGGTTCTCCTTTCCTCTCACCTAAGTTATAAATTTAATTTAATTAGGTGATAAAATTTACCATCTAAAATATATACTCCTTTTAGATGCTCTTTTTACCTCCTAGAGACCATCATCCTGGGTAGAGACCATCATCCTGGGTGGTCGTCAATGAGGAATCGGTTGGAACAATGGTTGGGGTAGAGCCCTCACCAGACATGACGATCTTCAACCTGACCACCTGCTATTAAAGCAGAGTTATATACAGATCGGAGAATATATAAAATATGAAAAAAAAAAGTTGTTATTTACCTTGAGTCTTTCTATTCTCTCTTCAACAGAGACAATAGCCAAAATACAGGGAACCTCAGCCTTGTCATTAGGCTCCCCATGCAGATCATTTTGATTTGCTCTTTGATTTCATTAGAGGAAAGGGCTTCAAAAGAATAAAGAGATTTCAAGGTTACAAAATAGTCAACTAAATAAACCATACTAATTGTGATTGTCCAGGACTTACATTCCCTAGAATACCTGGTCGCGTCGTCACGACCAATGTACTAGAGCAGGGAACGCGATCAGAGCATCAAGGGACTTATCCGACGCATGGAAAAGTCCCTCACCACGTGCCAACAAGTCAAGCCCTTGACGCTGAGATCTTGTATGGCTTGAATCCATCTTTCGACCCTTCCCTTCTTCTCCGTGGTGGATCTCTAGTTTGGATTCTCGCTCGCCACTTTGCCGGCAAAGCAAAGGCTGTCTTATTTTGGGACCGTCATGTAGAACTAGCTTTTCTTCCATGACGACCACGAAGACTTTGAGTACATTCTAATGTACTCCTCAGCTTTTCTATCATGGAGGCGCAACGAGCACTCCCCAGCTGACGTCATTGATTTCCCCAACCTCGCCATCTTGTAAAAGTACCTGTAGACCTTCAAATTCGCTGGGATCCCCATGTACACCTTGCAGAGGTAGATGAAGATGATGAGGTTGGCGATCGAGTTGGGAGCCAGGTTCACCAATTCAACTCCATAGTATTCAAGAACCTTGAAGAGGAACTTATGTGCTGGTAACCTAAGCCTGCATTCGATGTAGGCAAGAAAAACAGGGATTCCTCCGTCGTTGCCACTCGGGAAATACTCTTCGACCGCTGATCTCTAAAAAATCAGATTCTGGTCAGGGATCATCCCGATCTTCTCCAAAGCCCTGAGCTTCTTCTCGCTCAGATCAAAAGCCAACCACTTGGTGATCGAGTCCGACATTGTTGGATTTTGGGCGAGAGGAAGTCGATGGAAATTTTTTGCGAGAAGATGAAAGGGGATTGAAAAAAATCTAAGAGCGTAAAAGCCCTAAAGTCGTGCATGATGGGGATTTTATAGCCGTATTTAATTAACTGCAAAAGGGAATTGCCCGAAAACCCAACAGGCACAAACCTCTTCAATTTCCCATATGGGTTCTCAACTTTAAAGTGAATATGGACCACCTCGTTAACTTCGCCATTAAGACGAGGGTTGTTCTTGATAAGGATCTTCGTCGGAAGGGGTTCACACTATAAATTTATTTAAAGTTTGGAGGCTAGTTGATAAGCATTAAATCTCTAAATATTACTTTATTTAATTAAAGACCGTGACGCCCTTCGTGGTCGTAACCCTAAGGCTAACGACTCGTGGTCATAAGGATTTCGAGGTTACATTATGGGTACCTTGGTCGAACGAGATCATGTACCTTATCCCCGACTGCATGATCGCCGTAGAAGCAATGAACCGTACTTGGGTCCGTTCCAAGTATATTCTTTCCGTGTGATGAATGGAACATGTGCCTTATTTGCTCCAATCCACACAACGTTTAAAACCCTAAGTCACCGATAATAACCACTATATGGTTATTATCTCCCACTAACATCAACTCATCGGTCGGTTGGTTTTTACCAACTACCACCATTTCTCCGACCGCACGTAACACTTTCAAAGGGTGCCTCTTCCAGGTGCAACTCCCACCACTTCGTTAGTTATTTAAAGGAGAATACAAATGACATAAGGGGAGATCGAGGACCAACATATCATCCAGAACCATCAGATCATCGAAGGAACAAGACTAAGTGATTTGAAGAAAATTAAAGCATTAGCATAGCAATCAATACACCAAGTGTAATTAGAGCTAGTTTGTTGCCTTACCTAAGGCACCCCCTGTAAAGATCCAGTACACTGCAATAAAGAGCAATCCCATTCTCTCCCAAGAACTCTTTGCCTTTTTTCTCTATTTATTTCATAAGATCGGCGACTGGATCGTCGACATCAATGTTGTGGCTTCCTCACAAACTGCGCCGACCTCCCATCTTCACTGATGTCGACATGTTTGCTTTAGTCGCTATATAACGATATGGAGAATCTTCTCATAATCGCTGGTGATGTCACACCCTCGTCAGCGATAGCACGCTCCTAGATAACGATGGCCCACATCATCTGTAGCTTGTATTTAATGCAAAGCTTCATCTCTCTAACATGGATTCTCCATCATCGAGTTTCTTTAGCTGCTGACTTCTTCAACAACGCTAACACTTGTAACATCCCAAAAATCCCAAATTTGGGAAAGTATAATGAAAATAAGTAGGAGGAAAATTTTGGGCATGTTTACATGTGGGAAAGATTATTTGAGCATGTTTAGAAAATTCTCATTAAAAAACAACAATGTATTTATACGAAAACAGCAACTTGGAAGAATTTTTGAGAAAATCACAAAGAATATACAATCCTGGAAATTTTACACAAGGAACTACAAAGTGCCACAAGCCCTCACAAAAAATTTCATAAATTTGGATCCTGTTTGATGGGTTTAAAAATTTAGAAAATACTCGGCCTTTCCTGGAAATTCCAAACCTAATTCAATTTCCCGCCGAGCCAAATGGGCCAATTTCGCCTGGTCCAACTTTCGCTCGCACCCACTACTGCCCGCTCCTGCTTGCTCTCACCCTCTCACTAACATGATAGGCCCGCCGTCGGTGGTGTCTTCCACTCGCAGGCTTCACAAGACAATACAGAACAACCCCAAAACTAGGGTTTGTATTTCACATGTATAAAAGTATGAAAGCCCAAAAACTTTTGTTGTATCTCTTGGTCATGCTCTTGATTTTCTAAAAAAACTTGTGCACAATTTTAAAATTTTGATGTTTGTATTAAAGTTTGTGTTGAAATTTCAAACTTTTAAACTTAAATTCCATTTCTATTTGAATTCCAGAAAAATGTATGAAGGAAAGTTCCTGAAAATAATTTATTAAAATACTATATTATGTACATTGAATTGTAATTATTTTTACCAAATTTTTAGAAGTGTTTCTGACTTCACTAAAATTCAAATGAAATCCCAAATGCAGATTTGAAAGTAATTTAATTCTAACAAATTTTAGTATATAAAATGTCTAAAATTATTTTTCCTAAGTCCCTTGTGAACCTCAGAATGCCCACAAAAATTTTCAGAATTTTTCAAATTTTATTTCTATTTCAATCGGCTAAGTCAAACTTGCTTATTTTCGGTCAAAGCTAATCCAAATCCTAGCCCGAGTAATCGTTCCTCCGACCGACCACTTGTCTTGGCCGACTCAACCGCCGTCGCCGAACCCGAACTCGAGTTCGACCGACCCTTCGCCACCGGTTTGACCGCATCAGCCGCACCGAGCCACCTCTCCTCTCACTTACCCAGGCCCCGTCGTCGAACCACTTCTCCACGCAGCGCCGCCGCTGCGCCGGCGCCCGCGTCGCGCCGCCACCACCTCGCCGCATGCATGCCACGTCGAGCCGTCGGTCACCTCGCCGCCCATGCCGCCTCCACCTCGCTGTCTCCGCCTTCCCCTTCAAAGGCCAGCCGAGAGCTCACCTACCCTGGTTTTTCTCCCCTCCTCGTCCATCTTCTCCACCGAGCCCAGAGCCCGTGAGCACGCGCGCGCCTCCAAGCGCTCCGGCTGCTCCGACGGTCCCGACCCCACAACCGCGTCACGGCGCGCCCTTCGCCTCAAGGAGCAGGTCCCCTCAGTTGATTCAGAGAAGCCACCACCGGAACGCCGCACACTCGGCATCTTCTCCAACACCGGCCGCCACCGCCATTTCTAGCGCCACGCCTACTCCGGCGACTCCTCCTCCGATTCCTTCCTCTCTGAGTATGCTTGGGCCTCCTTTTTCTTTCCCCGATCATTCACTCGCGTCGCTTTGCTCCACAGGAACCCCTCCACGGTGAGCACCCCGCGCCACCGCCGGCTCGTCGTCGCCAGCCCTCTCCGGCCACTCTCCGTCATCGCCGACCACCCCAGCATGTTCCAGGTACATCACTGGTGCTTATGCGCACCTTAATCCTTCTCCAACCGCTCCCTTTCACCCCTCGCCATCGCCGCGCCGCCACCGTGCCTCTCCAGCCACCCCGAGACCACCCATAGCTTTAGTAGTCCTCTGGCGACCCATTTTGGCCTTCGCCATGGTCTCCCCGTAGCCCCAACCGCCGGCGATTTGCCGCTCCAATCCAGCCCGAGCCCCCTCCCTGTTCTTCAGCTGTGTCTTCCTCTGTCTCACTGAAAAAGTGGGGCCCACTTTCTTTAGCTAAGCAATTTGCTGCTAATTATCTATGTGGATGTGCTTAGGTCACTCTAGATGGTTTAGCAAATTTGAAGATTGAGCTTTGAAAGAAGTTTAGGCTTTAGTTCTCTGAAACTTTTCCTCTGTGTTGTCGTGAGTCAAGCACTAAATCTGCTCTCGATTTTCATCTTCGTAATGAGTTCGAAGCAAATTTGTGCTTGATAGTGTTGCCACTCAAATTTGTGATAAAACAATTTGGATAGAATGCATTCATGGGTTGAGTAGTTGGAAGATCAGTATAGTTTTGTTGAACTGATAGCAGAGAGAAGGTGTTTTGATAGCACCCCAATTTCGAAAAATGTTCTATGTAGGTGTGTGTTTAGTAATCTGAAAATGTCGGGATATGAAAAGAAGCAATTTTATCAAAAGGCTTATGACATCATTAATGCAATAGTTAGAAATGTTTTGGAATCTTTTAACCATTTGAGCACTTAGGTGTCAAGAGTAGTCAAAACGAAAACCAATAGGGAGGTGAGTTTTGTAAACCAACATAGAAGAGATGTTATGGTAAAAGTTGTTTTGTTAGTAGCATTTTGGTTTTGCTATTACAGAGTAGTAAGGCCATAAAGTATCAAAGATGTTGAAAATTTGTTAGCATCCACATATTAGTTGTGTGGTGCTTAGGAGTGTTAATAGTTAAGTGTCGAAGGCCAAAGTTGGTTAGAAATCTGTTTAACAATTGTTAGTTCCTAATGAGCTAGTCAGTACTCCATAACAAATTTGTAGGTCTAAATGAACTAATAGCAGTGAAGGATACATAGAATAGTTAGCTATTTAAATTGGGGTAGTATGTTTCTTAGCTTATAGATGTTCATATAGAAAATGTTGAAATAACAATTGTGTTTTATATAGTAGCAGTCTGTGAGAAAATCAATTGATTAAATGATAATTAAGTGTATGGTTAGGCTAGAATAGTTAAGTAGGTATCTAGAGCCCATCTGTAGCTTATTGTTGTGCACACAATCACCATCAAAGTCCATTAAAGAAGAGAACATATAAGATGATTGTTTTTGGCTGTATGATTATCGTGGAAAGTAAGTGAGTTTGGAAAGATCAATCACAAGAAATCCTAACTAATTTAAATAAACTCCGAATCAATTAATTTGTGCTCCTAAATTCATAATCTATCTTCTGTGTTATTAATTTTTGGATCCTTTTTGGCATTCTGGTGTTTATTCGCTATTTTTCGCTTTGGCAGTTTTTATCGTTAGATGGCGTTGTTTACGAGAGTGATCCTCTGCAGCAAGTCGAATATCTCTAGCAAGGCAAAGGCAAGCAGTTTGATCATATCCACTCAATCCCATTACTTTTAAAATCTAATACTTTGTTTTACTCGTACGTATGCATGTTTTTGTGTCAATGATTAATTTTGTCGAATAGAGGTAGTTAATCCCATTGCATTGTTGCCCTGAAAATTGTTCACCCCTGCCACTACCTTAGGAATATTATTCTCACTGGTGAATTAGAGCCCGGTGAATGATTTAGGGCCTTTTTATTTGTCTTTATGATATGATGCTTAGCAATGCTTAGATACCGATAGAATTGGGTGGTTATCAACTTAGTCGGTAACCTTGATCACATAAAATTATGATATATTTATATTTCAACCTCTTTGCTATGATTACTTGTGAAAACTAAAAACTAAAAACAAAATGATTTCGACTTGGGCACAATGGTAAGATGGTGTGCTTTTGGGTGTGACTGGAATGGTGCCCGGGTCAATTAAGGACCGAATATCTTGTGAGTATCTGTTATCCAGGCATTTTTGCGTGCTAACCACACTAGAGGGTATGGGACCTCTCTTGACTTAGTACTTTGGCGTGTATTGACTCCGAGTCGCAGGAGGTCGCAGGAGGGATGGTGTTGGGAGCATGGTAGTTGTCCGAAAAGCTTTACCCTTTGTGGGTAGTTGTCTTTTCGGCTTTACCATGTAAGCGTATGGATTTCTATCCATACGAGCGGCTCGTAGTTAATACACAATATTGGAAATATCTCGTAGGACTTAGTCAGGTCAGATACCTTCGGAAGTGTGCTTTGTGGCTTAAATGGCGTCCAAGTGTGGGTACATTGGTACACCCTCGCAGGTTAAAACTATTCGAATAGCCTCGCCCTAGGTTATGGACACGCTTGGGTAAGCTTTTCAAGAGTTAGACTACAACATTTAATTAAAACTTGATGGGTTGTATGAATGGATGTTCATACTATTGTTGTGGTGACCATTGGGATGGTCACTTCTGAGTTGTCTTTATTGTTGTTATTATTATTGTATCATTGTTATTTCAACAATTACAAATAGTTTGTCAAATTGCTTTGAATCTATTACATTATTGCAAATGAAAACTTGCTTTATGCTAAAAGTAAGTCCAGAGCCCTCCACTTAAATAAAGTTTGCATGTAGTTAATTATAGTTCATTACCCCTACACGTCATTTCTTGCAGTACAAAAACAATTTTTGTACCCAGTTGCTTTGCTTAATGTTTTTGTTGCAGAGGAAGAAGGTGAGCCCCAAGGGCTTCCTTTTGTGAGATGTGTCATGGTTTGACGACTAGCTTAGCGGCCCGGTTGGTTGCCTTGTGGGTAAAGGCACACTAATTGACTCTTTTATTTATCGCCATCTTATGGCTTTTGCTTCCGCTGTTTAATTGTTATTTTAGTTGTTGTTTGGTCGGTTGGCCCTTGTTGTAATAAATCTCTAGTATGTATGTCTGTTGTTAGACCTGTTGTATGGAATTGATGCATGATTTTGTAACGAGGTATGTATACTGCATTTCTGGGAAGTATACATATCTCGAGGCTTGGTTTATTTGATTTGTGATGCTAGGGTCAGTGGAAGGCTAAGCATTACAAGTCAAATAAACCGGGGTCCTCACAAGCGCACCAGGGCACCCTTGCCAACTCCGCCGCTCGTCCACGAGACATGACAGACGCCCACAGTTTCGACACTCACGTACCTCCATCACCTCTGCCTGGCTCTGTCCATGCTAACAATCTCCTTAATGGCACCCAACCCCCGCGCTGGCGGAGACACCAATGCTGGAGCGCGAGTTAGTACCGACTGTTTATTTTTCGTCTTCCAGGAATCAGCTCAGACAATAGTATTTGTTGTATCCTGGTCAAGTCTAGCATGAATAAACACTATTTAGCTAGTGGTACTGTACATAAAGTGCTGTGCAAGATGTTGACCTATTTTTGTACCCCGATGGATAAATGTTGTGGCTGCCAATTAAGATGATCGATCGTGATGGGATGCCAATTTAATTACGAGTTATTTCGTACTCCCAGCTCGTATGAGGGATGGGACGATCTTCCCACTACGCATGGTAAACCCTTTCTTTTATTAGTTAAGATAAGATATATGATTATGTTGACTACTTCGTCCCTGTTACATAATGTTTCTGTTGCAATGGATATGAAATCACATATTGATGATTAATCTTGTTTAGGAATGCTCTTCTCTCATAACTATTTGAATCATGTTATTATCTCGCTCATGTACCGTTTGCAGTGTAAAGTTATGCAAAATACCACGTGGCATAAAAATGAAGTTAAAAAGTTTGCATGATAACAACATGGCCAAAATTAATGCTTAGCGGTTTATAGTTAGAAAAGAGAATAACCAAGATAAATTAAACAAAAATACAACTGTACCACTTAATTATCATGGGACAACTATGACGCCATTGGAGAGGGAGTTGTTGTTAGGTGAGATTGACGTATACAGATTAGGAGGCTTTTCTTGTTCGTTTCAGGGCAAGGTTGTTACAGGAGCTTGTCATTTCTGCCCCCAAAATCTTGCAACATGGAATTGTTTGGGGGGAGCGAAGATCTTCGCGGTGACCAATCTGGAGATCGCCTCCGGAATTTGTCGTCAGTTGTTTAGTCGAAATAGAATAACACCAAATTCGATTTTAAAACTAAAATTATTTCGAAGGTAAATGATCTAGCTAATTCTTCTCTCCTCTAGAAAACAAAATCAATATTAGGTCAGCTATTGGTAAAATTTAAGCCAAAAAGCGAAACACGTAGAAACCCACACATGACTACACATGGCGCAACGCAACCGCGACGTTTATTATTCACCATTAAATGCCATTTCCCGAACAACCTGATCCGCCCGTTTTAATTCCCGGTGATTGTAGCTGCCGCTAGCTTCCTGCGATCGCGCCCAGGTTCATCGCCGCCTCCTCGTCAGTCCGTTCCTGACACGAACGCTCATAAACACACACGATTGGTCAAGCTCTCAATTAGTTCGCCCTAGCTAATCGGGAGACGGCCTATCGCAACGCAACAGAGCTGTACAACGTACACGCAGATCGATCGACACGGACGTCACGTTCGTAAACGATTGGAGTGGTCAGTTGGCTAGTTCACACTGATCTCGACGACAAATCTTGCAGAAACTGTGCTGGCACAAACCACACGCATGCTGGGCTTGCTTTAACTCGACCGATCAATTCATGGCACTTGCGAACTGTATATATTTTAGGCACCGGTCCTCGCATCTTGGTAGTGATCTGTATTCTGTAAATTGCGATAAACAGTACAAGAGAGACGTATATATGGCTGTGTGCAATGAACAGTGTGGACATGGACATCATTAGCTCACCTAAGACTAGCTAGTACTTGAATCACATATAGTATTAATCGGCCACATATACGATGTACTACTTAATTTGCTCTCCTAATCCCTCCTCATGTCTTGCGTTACTAAACTGCGACAGCCTCGTGCTGCAGTACTAGACTAATCGCCCATTGGAGAGGGGGTTGTTAGGTGAGATTATTTGTGTATACAGATTATGAGGCTTTTCTTGTTCGTTTCAGGGTAAGGTTGTTACAGGAGCTTGTCATTTCTGCCCCAAAATCTTGCAACACGGAATTGTTTGGGGGGGAGCGAAGATCTTCGCGGTGACCAATCTGGAGATCGCCTCCGGAATTTGTTATTAGCAATTTCAAATGTTTCTGGATGCAGCATGCACGGATGGAAAAAGTAGGAGAATTATATACTTTTTCTGCTACTCGCGATCGATCACCTACATCAAAGTACAATCATTGCGCCTGTTTCTCCAACCAAATGAAACGACCCGAATAGAAAAAAAGGAGGTGTTCTGTGGTGGTCCATAGTACCAAGCGTGCAAATCTCCACCATTTAACATTCAAGAACTTCATAGGAAATTATACAGTTCTAGCTTAGTTGACAAGCAAGAACATGCGAGGCTGCTTATTACTCTCTTCAAATTTAGCTGGAATCTTACAAATACTTTGCAAAAAACTATACAATTCCTAGCATGAAACCCCGTCTTCCATAATTCTTTTTCTGAAAGGAAAGGACAGGGAGCGCTGCCAATCACTTGAGACAAAAGAAAGTAAGTTTACAACGAGTCGCCGTCCGCTGCGCCAAAAGGGACCCGACGAAGGGATTACACTAGGAGGCGAAGACACCCTAAAAAATGACGCGGAGCTAAGAAAAGGTTGTATTGCTCGTTTTCGGCTCATCTTGTCCTCATTCACTCGATCGGTGACGTCATTCGGACGTGACGTCACGTACGACAAGATCCGACAGTTTCTCTCTTTTCAAATGTTCCACATTACGTAAATGACCATTCACCAAAGGCACATTTATACCTTGGACCACATGACTGACAGGAGTACCTATCTCCGTCAATTAAGCTTCTTTGATCCTCTCAGTACTGGTCTCAAGCAGGGATAGAAAACCCGTTCCAGGCTAGATCCCGGCCCCCCTCCGGTACCGGTAACCGGGCCGGTTACCGGTCAAATCAGATTTTGTTCGGTCGAAATTCGTTAAAATTTAATTAAAATTCATTCAAAATCTGAAAATTTAATTTTGGATTTGAAAAAACCTCGGGGATCTCATTTCCCGGCCACCCTCCGGTAGACGGTTACGGCCGATAACTGTTGGGTTTTTTTCCCCTGGTCTCAAGCACCTATCAGTATCTTACTCCTCGCTCCTTTTTTCTTCGATGTTTTTTTACTTTTCAAGATATGATTTTAATAATTACTTTTTATAACTTTACATTAAGAATACTAATAAAATTATGAGAACTTTTAACGACAAATTTGATGATATAACTTTCATAGGAAGTTTGATGACACGGATTCTATGACATCAAGTTAAAAAGGAACGGACAGAGTATGTGTGGATTAGTTTGGCTATTCACATAGGCCGCCACACCTCCGGAGAGTCTGCTTACCACCGTGAAATCCACGTAACTAAGGCCTGCTTGAAATTATACAGGAATTTCGCATATGAACCTAGTACGTAGTTTCTCAGGATTCACGTGAAAATCCAATATTCCACAATTCATCCAGGTAAGGAACATTTATACCTTAGACCAAGGGGTCGTGGAGCACACATTTCAGAAAAAAAAAAAAAGATATTGCTACGGTGAGACATGCGCTCGAACGGCCTATTACTCTTCGCCCAGCACACTACTTGCGAGTGGCACCGCAAAACGACACAAGCAAATTCATAAGACCTGAGCATTTCGCTCGAACTCCGCCGCACCTACTCCTTCGTCCACTTCACTTATCCTCTCTGTTTCATCCTCCCACCTCACCTCCTTATTCTCTCCCCCAATCCGACACCAACATGCCCTTTCCGGGCCTGATGCATCGGCAGCCGTCGCAATGTCCACTCGCCAACCCCATCCGCCATTGATCCCATTCCATCACACGTTGCTAACCACGCCGCCATCACACAGTTCCCCCCCAAAATCACAGAGAGGATGGCAAGCAGAGGGCTGCACATCGCCCGTAGATCGTCATGCGGAAGAGAGGAAGGTAACCGTAGGAGCCGGGACGGCAGATCGCGAGCGAACGTGATGATGACAAGGCAGTGGTGGTGTGGGGCGGAGACAATGCATTGGGTAAGGCACCACTTCCTCTGACAAGCTCTGCCATAGTCGCCGCCCGTGCGCCCTCCTCCATCAGTAGGTTTGTTGTAAGCATTTCTCCAATTGTTGCAACACACTTTCTCAATTACTGTATGAAGTGTTCGGTTTCATTGCAACTTGTCTTCTCAAATTTTACCGCATGATATGTTTCTTGTGGTCAGGTATTTGATTTGTTGCATCAAAATTTATTTTTTGTTGCAATATAAATATTAATTTGTTGCATCATTTTTGTTGGGATGGGGCGTTGTACCGATTGGCTATTTTGTTGCGCCTGTTTATTGCATCGGGGAATATTTTTTGCACTTTGGTTGGATTTTGTAGATCGGACGGCCGAACTTATCCAGTTAAGTGATACCGCGGGGGCGGGGCGGGGGGTCGCCGCGGAGCAGACATCGATCTCCAGCGAAATAACCGCTTATGTCATTATGTGGTTTTAACCCAATAATCCCCCTTTGTCAGTATCTCCGGGAGCAAATCTTATCCCGTTTGATACGCGCGTCTCCTCTCAGAGCGCGACGCCCCACCCCCAAAATCTAATCGGTATGGCCGATTGCTCCCCTTGCTCCTCCTCCCCCGATGCCTCGTCGTCCTCCCGCGCTCTGCCTCTGCCGTGCGCCCGGTCGCGCGCGGGGAGAGCTACGCGAGATGGGCCGGACGCACTCCCCGCGCGGGAGCGCGGTCGCTGCAAGATACGTCCCTTTCGCCCGCGCGCGCTGTCCACCCCATCCGGCCGGCTGCAGGTCAGACCCCGGTTATGGCGGGCGATGGATGGAGTTTTTTCGGGGGATGGGGATCGATCAGATCGATGGATGCATCGGCATCATCGATATATGTACCCGTGCCCGAGATGGGCGAACTGATGCACCAACCTCCACCCAGCTAGCTCGCTTGATGCTGAGAGCACGTACGGCCAGTACCTGCAGGGAATATGGGATTCTCTTTCTGTGCCATTCTGGCCGGCCATGCCACTGCCATCTACTCCACGCACTTACCTTTCTTGCTTCTGTTCTTCTCCGTCGATCTCACTCTGATAGGAAACCGAAGAATGGGCTGTGATATCTGGTCTTACCTTTAGCTATCTGGCTAGCATGTGCCACATCCGTGCATGGAAAAGTGTTGGACTGGCTCGATACACCTTGGCCCGTAGTACTTGTTGGAATTTTTTCTTTGTTCTTGTTCTGTCTTTTGCTTCGTTCCAGGAAAACCGTCACTTTCCTTAGACCTACTGGACTTCTCCCCAAGGTGGCCTCCTGGTTCCTGTGTGCAAGGACAACACCTTTACTTAGTTGTCTTCACGTGATAGCAACACCTCTCGTAGGACCCGCTAGTCCCCACGACGTGACTTTGAAGTAGCACAGGGCCTTCCCATGGGAAGGAAATTCTATAGGGCGGGGTCTCCGTGAGGCATCGCGCTCCGAGCCTTTGGATGAGGGGAGGGAGGAGGTGATGCGTGGTGATGGGACGGGGTCTCACGGTGAGGCCCCGTCCCACTGTATTTTTTTCCTTCCCACGAGGGCGGGAAAAAAAAACTCGAGATTCACGAGCCAGCTCGATTTGCTAAGAACTTGGTTCGAACTTGGTCCTTTAACGAGCCGAGCCGAGCTAGCAATTTAGCTCGTTTTCTTAACGAGCTGAACAGAGCTGGCTCGCGAGTTACTCGTTTAGCTTGGTAAGAAAATCAGACTCAGCCTACTGTGCGTAGTACTGTGGTGCGCTCTGCTACACCAACCCTAATCCCTAATCCCCAATCCCCGCAGTACCGCACGGCCGCACTCGTTTGAATAATTTTAGTCAAATTTTGGCCAAATTTCATTTAAAAATTCAAAATCATATTTAAACATTTTAAACGAGCCTAATGAGCCGAGTTCGAGCTTTTTAACGAGCCGAGCCGAGCCGAGCTTGATATTCTACTCGTTGGCTTAACGAGTCGAGCCGAACTTATTTTCTTAACGAACCTTAACGAGCCGAGTTGAGCGAAGCCGTTATCCACCCCTAGCTTCACAACATGATGCACTCGCCTGGTACAGCAGCTGCGCTCCTCCTTGTCTTCGGCTTTCTGCTGCGCCTCGCCTCGGTTGCTGCTTTCCGCTGGAGAGAAGATACACGAGACAAAACAAAATCCAGAGAATACAATCGAACGAGTTGGTTTTTGGGAGCACCAAGCGTCGCCCTTTTTTTTGCCTTTAGTGTTTATTTATACTCAAAGGTTTTACAAAACCATACCAAAAACAAACTCTAACACATACTCGGACTCCTACCAAAATCAGAAATCTAAAACGGAAACTAACAAAAAATTAACGAAACAAGATTAAATCTGTCAGTACTTACTTAACAGTTATTGTGTTGTATTTTTCCTCGTACGAGTAGCACTCAGGACATACAACAGTTGTGCCTCGGAGATCAGTGTCCGAGTCCTCTCCCCTATCTAGTGATGTATGCAGCGTTAGACTTTTATGTACGAATTAATTGAGATGCGCAGTCAACACTTGACATTCAACAACAACGTTAACATGTGTTTTGTTCTTGTGTGAGACGACTTGGGCAACGTTTAGTTAACTAGCGAAATTTCTCACGTAATTGTATGGCTAGATGTTGTAATATATTATATTTGTTATATAACTCTATTGTCTCTCGAAAATATATTTATATCTATTATACAATTGTAATAGTTGTAATATCTATACATGATTAATCTACATTGTTAAAATTTAGTCACCTAAAATAAGCGATGTAGATTTTTTTCTTAATTAATAAGAGAACTAGCTGAGTGGTCCGTACAAATTGCGTGGGTAGCTAGCACAATTACACGTAACTGAAAAATATTTATTTATCCAACGATTGATACGAGAGTTTTTATCTCAGCCCATTAGATGAAACAGTAGTCGAAGGCTCGGCTGTCAATGCCATTCACCTTTTTTCTTGTTCACGTTGCTGCATGCAGGAGGCTATGAGCATATACTCATAATTAATTACTGGTATCTCTAATAGTTAGAGATAACCTTGTCTCCAACATATACTACATCATCTTTAGAGAAAATATCTCCAATAGATAGTCTCTAACAATCTCTAATATTTATATTTTATAGTTTTATTTTGAAACGGGTCTATATGTCAACTAGAGTAGATTAATGTATCATGTCTTGTTTCACGTGCACGATAGTCTCTTCAGAAAGAGACAACCTGTGCTCTCTCTCCTCCCCCTCTCTCCTCAACATAGGATTTTGCTAACGTGGTATAGTTAAGAGACGACAATAAATACACTATTGGAAATACCCTAATGCCAGTTGCATATCTAATCCTAGTCGTGTATCTGAATATGAATTAAACTGCATTGGATATTTAATGCGAATTAGAGTTGCATCAATAATAGATTCTTCATATATCTAACATTTGGTTCACAATTAATTGTTATAATCTGGAGTTCTGGACTAATCACAATGGATGGGGTAGACCATTTTCTTTTCCTCCAATGATTAGCTTGCATAGTGTTCTTCCACTATTACACAAAGGTCATCACAAACGGTTCGAATCGCCATCACGACGGTTTTTGAACCGCTCGAATTTGTCGATGCTGTGATAACAGCAATTATCACGAGACGGTTCAAAAATCGCTCGTGATAAATCACAACACATATAGTTTTTGTTAAACTGTCGTGAAGGGCTATTATCACGGACGGTTTCCACCAAAAATCGCCTATGATACGTAGGATATCGCGCACGGTTCTATTTATAAACCGTATGTGATTGGAGATATATCACAGACGGTTAGTAAATAGAACCGTCTGTGATATCTGATATATCACAGACGGTTGTTGGTGAAAACCGTCTGTGATACTAGCCTTTTACAGACGGTTTAACGATAAAACCGTCTATGATAGTTCTTTAAACCTAACTAAATTTATTTGATTTTCGGCTAGCCTCAGGAATTGCTAGCCATGCCCTCTGAAAACAAGCTGGTAGAAAATAGATAAATCACAGATGAATCAATTGTTGATAACTCAAAGTGATCATTTACAACTCAAAATCAATTACAAAAAATATGTTCAAGTATTGTTGCTAGAGTTACAATTGAATTACAACTACTCAAAGTGAATTACAATTGAGCCAATTGTTTGAAGGTGGTTCAGCGGTGTCGACGGAGTGAAACTCTCCAGTGGCGTTAACGATCTCCATCTTGATGAAGCCACAGAGCATCCCTCGAACCTTCGAGATCTCGCTCATAACAAGTGAATCTAAATTTATGTTCAAGTCCTATCGCTAGCAGGAGTAAAGTAGTAAGCATATATATTTAAATTTATAATTAGAAAATAATTATGGCAAGATTGACAAACCTCGGGATCCTTCATCTTAACACTCATGATTTGCTGTATATGATGGAAACGTAGAATGCACATAGGTGATCTTGTTTTTGCTGGCGACACCGCAAAAATAGAATTACATATATATATATGTATAGTCAGTTCGAGACTCATTATTACGAAGTATGATATAAGATTATTGTGTTGTAGCGTGTACTGAAAATTGCATCCTGTGTTGCAGTGTGGCACTCGATTCCTTGTATGTCCCTCCCATGGCTACATAGGCGCTAAACGACCTACATGATTCTAAAAGGTTATCCTCGGCCATTTCAAATGAAGGAAGACTACAATAGAGTTATATATGGAGAAAATGAGCATTCATGTCGAGTATTCTCAGCACAAGGGTGAAGTCACGACTTTTGTTGAGTAGGGAATCAAGGTATATTACCTTGTTTCTTTTTGGTACAATGACTGAAAGGATCTAGTGGTACGTACTCATATATGTCACTATAGTCATTAAACCTAAGTTCGTGTTGCGTATAAAGTACAAATGAAATTTATAAAGTAAGTAGTGAAGCACTTACTCGGTTGAAGGGCAGCAGCATGTAGTCCTTGTTGGCCTGAGCAAGCAATCCCGTCGTTATGTGTATTTCACGACGTAGGATGCGTCTTGGTTGATGCATTGCTCAGAGACCAAGTGTGGGTCGAGGAAACCCACCGGTTCTTTCCATTCCCGGGCATTTTTCATCATGCATCTATACATAAGTAATTAGTTGTGGCATTTATCGGTATTACATGAATGTAGATGTAATATCCTGTGAGACCCCGGTGTATTTAGTTTGTAATGCTTAGCCTTCCATTGACCCTAGCATTACAAACAAAATATGCCGTGCCTCGGGAAAATGTATACTTCCCAGAATTGCAGTATACATATCCTTTTACAAAACATTGCATCAATTCCATACAAGTCCCATACAATAGAAATAAAACTTTACAAGCAAAAGAAAAACATAATAGTTATTACAAAAAGGGACCAACCGGTCACAAATAAGCTAAAGAGCTAAAATAAACAGCGCAAGCAAAATGTCATAAGATGGCTATAAACAAGAGCCAACCGGTTTGCCTCACACCCACAAGGCAATCCGATCGGGCCGCCAAGCTAGTCGCACCCACCGCAGCAAAACTCACAAAAGTCGACTCCTTGGGGGTCAACTTCCTTTGCAACAATTAAGCAAAGCAAATGAGTACAAAAATGTACTCGCAAGACTTACGAGTAACAAACCTAGATATTACTACTTGCAGGCTTTAACCAAAGGAGAGGGCTCAAGGTTTATTTTCAGCATAAAGCAGATTTTATTTGTAATAAGTAATAGATTGAAGGCAGTTTTAACAATCTGAAATTTATTTGCTCAAATAACAGCGAGACAGTAAGTAGTACATAGAGACATCTTGGAGATGACTAACCCAATAGCCATCACAACAATAGCACGAATTACCCATTCGTACCACCCACATCAAGTTTTAATTAAAAGGTTGTAGTCTAGTTCTTGCGGGAAATAACCAAGCGTGTCCATAACCTAGGATGATGCTATTCGAATAGATTTAACCCTGCAGGGGTATACCAATGTACCCACACTTCAGACCGCCTTTTTGCCACTAGATTAAGCATACTTCCTTAGGTATGCCGGCACGGCTAAGTCCTACGAGATATTTCCAATGGATTGTATTAATCAAGAGTCGCACGTATGAGGGTTGACCCTTAATGATCTGTCGGCGACAAAGATCACAAGGACCCACACATTGAGTTGGAGACACCGGCCCAGCTGAAGCAACTGCGGGTGCTCCTGGGTATGGAGAACCTAACCGGAACCCATCCCTCTCATCCCAAACGAACATTTTTCTCTATCACTACCCCCAGCGACTCATCAATTAATACCTCCCAAAATACTAAGTCAAGAGAGGTCCCATACCCCCCTAGTGTGGTTAGCACGCAAAATTGCCTGGATCAATGGCACAAGTAACTCGGTTCTTGATGACCCGGGCACCATTCCAACACACCATAAGATCACACCATCATACCATTGTGCCCAAGTCTAAAACATTTTATTTTTAGTTTTAGATTTCACAAATAAACAAAGCACAAGGTATTAATCATAAATAATAACAAGTTTTTGTGTGATCAAGGTCATCGACTAAGTCAATAACCGCCCAATTCTACCGGTAACTAAGCATTGCTTAGCATGATATCGTAAAGACAAATAAAAGAGCATAATTCATTTACCGGGCTCTAATTCACCAGTGAGGATATTAACTTAGGGTTGTGGCAGGGGTGAATAATTTCAGGGAAGCAATGCAATAGGATTAGCTACCTCTAAACGACAAAAATTAACTTTGACACAAAGAAGCATGCATATTTATTCTTTGCAAACAAGATATTAGACTTTAAAAGTAATAGGAACAATATGATCAAATGATGCTACATCTACTTGCCTTCTTTGAGGATCACTTGGTTGTCGCAGAGGTCCACTCTCGTACTCAACACAATCGTCGGAACCTATCGAAAGAGCAAGAAAATCCAATAAGAACGACGAACACCGAAAAAGACTCAAAATCCAAATTGCTCCAAAATCCATGAAATTTACACAGCAGGTAGAGCATGATTTTAGGTAAATTTAGCAGAATAAGAATCATTCAATTTGGGTTAAGTATGTAAAAGTTATAGCCTAAATAACTTCGGTCTACTGGATAAATCAAAATTAATTGCTATCTGTTACTGTTCATCACACAAATTTTTAGAAAGTTTTTTGATATGAAATTTTTAGGGTAGGTAGATAATGACATCCTAAGGTTAGCAAAAGTGAGTTTACTTCATTTGGAGTTAAGATGAATTTATTATGATTTTTCTAAGTTATGAAATTAGAGCATTATCAATTTCAGCAACAAAGACCACATTGAAATTAATATACACTAAAGCATATTAACAGAGGAACCTAACAAACTTTAGTTTGTTCAATTTCAAGTTACAGAGAAAAACTTATGTATTTTTGAAGTTCAAAACAATTTAACAATTTGTAAATAAAAGCTTTCAGGCTTCAGTTGAAAACCAACTCAGCCGGGGAGGTCTTGGGTCGTTGATATGAAATCGCACGGCTCACGGGCACGGGAGCACAATACACACAAGCACCCATGCGAAAAGACTCCAACGCACCCTGAGGAGGTCTTAGCCGTTAGATCAAGACCTGACGATCCAGATCTAACAAGGAGGTCCTAAAGGTGGAGGTCTACTGAGGGAGGTCTTGACAGCTAAGATCTCACAGGGGAGGTCCTGGATGGCTCAGATCTCCATAGGGAGGTCCTGAACGGCCAAGATATCCACGAGGAGGTCCTAAATGATATATTTTACAAAAGCCTAGGGGGTGGTCTTAACGGCTAAGATCTCACAGAGGAGATCCTGGACGGCCAAGATCAACAAGGGGTGGTCCTGAGGCTTGTCAAGAAGGTCTAGTGTACGACAACAGGAGATCATGGCCCACATGTAAGTGACACAAAAGCCATTTTAGGACAGCAATTATCTGCTAACCAATGATTAGCAATGATTTGCTCATTAATGTTATCCTAACGACAATACACGGAGCTACCGCGTCCGACAAAAGCCCGAGGGCCAACAATGGCTTGCCGCCGGCGATGAGGACCTCGCCTGCGCCAACCAAGGGCACCACTAAGTGCACAATAGTATTGCGCACCCACTGGGACCACTCACGGCGGCGACTTAGAACACCGACGAGCCGGAGAGAGGTGGTGACGACTAATACGGCTAAACTTGAAAAGCAAAAATGAGCTCCGCATTGTTCTGAGAAGCAGGCGCCCAAGCCCCTAGGGACTAATAAGAGGTTACCTGAGGACAGAGAAGGCAAGAAGATAGCCGGGGAAGCTCCGGCGACCAAGTATCTTGCCGGAGTTGGGGAAGAAAGGGGTTGAATTCGGCTGAATTTGAACAAACTCCAATTTGACAATCTCTGTGAAGGTCAAACAAAATAAGTTAGAGGAAATGCTCAAGGTGATCAGAGGAACAAGTTGACACGCCAAAATTTGCAATTAAACCTTTGGAGCCCTGATGTCACCGAGGAGCTCCAAGGTCCAGCAATGGCGAGAAGGGGTTCTCAGGTGTTTGAGCTTAAGCGACAGAGATGAGATCTAGGGTTGCAAGGTGGTGTCTAAAAGAAGCTAAGGAGGTGCTCAAGGGTCCTTTATAGCCAGAGAGCAAGTATAAGCAATGGCAGAGCTCCACGGGTGCACCGAGTCAAGGTCCTACCATGGGCGTACTCGAATTGACGGGGGCAGGTAGAAGGGGGATTTTGGGGGCAAACGTTCTTACTCACATTTAATGTTGGTAGTAAAGAGCCGTTGACAAGGACAAAGAATTGACAAAGCACTGCTCCTCCTCTGCCATGGTGCACGCGCGCAAGGAAGGTGATGGTGACCAGGCTCAGAGGTCCCACCAGTCAGTGAAAGAGCTCAAGGTGGACTGGTCAAAAGAACATAACGTTTAGGTCAACTCCAGAGATGGAGTTGGGGAGGTCTTAACGGTTGGATTTGAAACGAAGGGCCACGATTCAAAATGAGGTTCGGAGGTCCTAACGTTCAAGGAGATCCGAGACACAAATCTACACATGGATGACCCACGATCACCCAGGCGCTAACAGAGGTGGTAGCCACGGGTGGTCTGGAGGGTTGTCTTTGCGAAAGACCAACGGGGCGGTCTTTGCAAAAACACCGAAGGTGGTTTGAGAGGAGGTCTTTGCAACCGACCCAAGGTGGTCTTTGCAAAGATACAAAGGGTGGTCCAAAGGGAGGTCCGAGAGGGTGGTCTTTGCAAAAAGACCCGAGGTGGTCGTGACCAAGGGTGGTCTAGACGATAAGAGGTCCGATCACTCCCAAAGATCTCAGGGGTAGGTAAGAGATCTGACGGCTGACATTGATCACGCCTAAAGGACTAAGCCCGAGGGCGCTAGGAGGTTGAGTTCGACCAGGAACTCGAGTCTGACTCGAACCCAAACCAAGAGTTTGACTTAAGGTTTGAAATTGAGCTGGAAACTTTGAGGGATTTTTAGAGGTAGCAAACTAACTCCAAAATTTCAGAAATTTTTATAAGAGCTTGTTGACTCTAGGATTGACCTTGTGTAAACTTTCCAAAGGTTTTTATGCAAAGTATTTTTCTCTAAAAATTCTTCAAGTTTTTACCAAAAGCCAAAATGGTTTGACTGGCCCCTAAAATATTCAAACAATTCCTGAAAATTGTGAACTTTTTCAGAGGGGTCACACAACCAAGGAAAAGTATTTCCAGGGAGGGGAACCCAAGATTTTCAACAAGGAGTTTATGACTTTTAGTCAAATAGGAGGTTTAGGTTTTTGATTTCCCACAATTCGTTTACAAGAATTACAGAAAAGTTCAAAAACTTCAAGATGCAAGAAAAGTTTTAATTTCTACACCTTTTTTACATTTGAAACACAAGCCCAGAATTGGGATGTTACAAACCTCCCCTCCTTACAAAAATCTCGTCCCGAGATTTGGCTTACTCGGAAAAGAAAGACGGGTAGTCCGCACGCAAACGATCTTCCCGTTCCCAAATTGCTTCATCTTTGAAATGATTCGACCACTGAACTTTAAGGAATTTGATAGCCCGATTCCTTGTTCTTCGTTCAGCTTCTTCAAGGATGAGAACAGGACGCTCGCGGTAGGTCAAATCTTCTTGAACATCGAGGTTTTCCAACGGAGCTTCCTCGGTTGGAACACGAAGGCACTTCTTCAACTGGGACACATGGAACACATCATGTACTTTAGCACCACCTCCCCTCCCCTGCTACTGGCCAAGGACGTCGCTCCCCAGCTGCCGGCCTAGTGGAGGAAGAAGGGAGGACGCCCAGGCTGTTGGCTAGCCGAGAAGAAGAAGAAGGGAAGAAGAGAGAAGGGAGGGGAAGCAGGATCGTGTGGTGTTCTTCGTGTTCTTCAGCGTTTCTTCAAGGGTAAATCCTGATCCCTTTCGATTAGTGGTGTAATCGGGAATTTAGGTGATGTTGGTTTTAGATCGGTTCTCTGGCAGTCTATAGTATTCGTTCGATTTGGGGCTGTTAGCCACGAAATCTGGTCTGGCCATCTCCTAGAGAGTTGTAGATAACATTGGTAGCTTTCTGTACGTTCTTGGATCAGGTCGTTTGGATGAGCGGATCATGAGATATAATTTTCGTAGCACCACTGTTCTGCAGTTCTGCCATAATTCTGACAGTCAATGTTAATCGGTTATTAGCAAATAGTTAATGAATTATTTAGAGGATCTCACCAAAACGAAAGTTGTAGGTATGCTCGTAATATTTTTAGAGAGATAAAGATCACAATTTTTGGATAAGTGTATGAAAAGGTACATTAGTTTTAGTCTCGCTGTCCAGAACCTCTGATGGGATTTAGTTGTTCTAGTAATCTGTTTGGTAGGGACAGAAGATGACAAAATCTGGGAATCTCACCAGCTAGTTTTATGTGGATAATTTAATAAGCTTTCAGGAGAATCAAAGAACACTAGATTTGGATAAGTATTCGAAAAGTTATGAATTTTGAAAGAAGATTGTTCTGTTTTGGGACATATCGATGCATATAGAAATTGGCATTTTGGGTTACGCTAGGGAGTGTAGTTCGTCGTGTACTTATTTCTAGCAAAGTATTGCCCAGAAATATCCTCTTAGTGTGGTTGTTATATTTATTCAGGTGGTTTGATTTCGAGGGCAACGCCCTCTCCGCATCATCAAGCTTCGCACGGTTAAGGCAAGTACAATTAGTGGTAGAACAATTAAGCTTGATTATTTATGAATGCTAGTAGTATGTGTATGTTCTTTATTCATGTACGCTAGCATGATGAGTATGTTCTTTGTTCATGAATGCTAGTAGTATGAATATGTTTTTTACTCATGTATGTTGCTGCTGGCTATTACATGTTTATGTTGGATAAAAGGATTGTTTCATATGCATCATGCTATCATCCTTGAGACTTGGTCACGTGGTGACCAAGTATTGATTTTGAGGTCCCTGTCATGTATATGATGAGATTGTGGTCCCCACACTTGTGAAGTGTGGGCTTGTGGTCCCCATAATTGCAGAGTATGGGCTCTTGGTCCCTATGCTTGAGAGCACAGGCATGGGTATGCATCGACGGTTGCATACCCTACATTATCGGTAAAATGCAAAGAGAGTCAAAGAGAAAGGATGCATTGAGTATTTGCATTGCATGTGTATATGATTTGGTTTAATATACAGAATTGTGGTTGGATGATGATGATAGAGGTGTGTATTGAATTGTTGTATTAATTGTACTTTGCTGAGTCTTGGACTCACAGTTGCTATTTGTTTATGTTTTTAGGTACCTCTGGCACGAATGTCATGCATGGGAGGGGCTAGAATGAGATATGTTACACACAACCATGAACCACTCATGGATGATTGATTTTAGACATTGAATTAATAATTGAGCAAACTGCCAGGATGTTTTCTTTTGGTTATGTCTTAATGCCTCTATTGTTTTGTAATAGAGTTAATTAGCGTTTCATGGAAGATTTAATGATTATGATTGAGATTAGATGTTGGATTAATTGATTATGTTTTTGATACTTGCTAGAACCTCTCGGATGGTTGACTGTACAAAGGAGGTTCCGCCGAAATTTAGTATCATGACTTAGGTTTTAAATTGTTACTTTGTAATTTTAGTAGCATTTCAGGCTCATGTTGGGCTGGGTGTTACAGTAGAACTTGATTGTACGCACTTATAGTATCTAGCATCGTAGAAGTGAGGCGTCGAGGGCAGTGAGGTTGAATAGGTCGAATAAGTCATCGAAACCCACGATGATGTGGCCCAGCTCGTGGAGGAAATGCTCCTTCGTGTATCTGATGGTGATTCCAGTATCACACCCTTTCTCTTTGGTCTTTCGCATGTACCAGACATGCAATGACTGACAACCTATTCCAGTGCGGGCTAATACTGTGTCGAGGGCCAACGGACTTCTGAGGAAGTATTCCCTAGGCTTAGGAGGCACCTTAATGTTCTTCGATTTCGATTTGGCCTTAATGACTCACCCACTACACGTCTTCTTGTTAGACGACTCGGGAACTGATACAACAACATACTTTTCTTGTTCCTTCGATGTCTTCTCCACGGGAACCGATGAAGCAGCCTTCTGAAGCGAAGGTTGAGGTGGAGTTATTGAGGGTCCTATTGGAGAGGCATGGTCGTGTCGAGATGGCAGCACTGTAGGGTCCAGGGCGATGTCCTTCTTGGGCCACTGGATAAAAGTGTACCTGGCATCCCCTAGTGTTCTGATATCTTCGTTTGGGTGAATCTCAAGTGGGACGGCCATTAAATTGTCATGTACCATGTCCACCTAGACCCTGGCGTAACCCTACGCCACCTGGGCACCGTGCTGCACTGTCCCTTCCTGGTATGGATATGTCATCCCCCGCCTAGCCTCAATAGAAATGGACTCAATCATCCTCACTTGGAGCTTGCAGGGCTTCGGCTCCTACAAAATGATATGTAATTAGCTAAGGTGTCCTATAGGTCTATCTTTGGAGCATTCTAGAGATGTACATTACCTTGATGTCGTCGATAGGTAATTGGACATCGTCATTTTCAGAATTTTGCGTAGACGCGACACTACTCTGATGTTGAGGAGGATTGGCTCCCAAAATAACGAGGGCGGCTTGCGACTGGTTGAGGTAGTTGATTCATTTGATCCTACAATCTTGTTATTTGTCCTTAAAATTTTGCAGTAAGCACCTGTACCAACCAGTTATCGTGCTCAGCCTTGGATCTCTTCCTACTCCTATACGTGCAGTAGTCTGCGAATCCATCCCTCCAAGGTATGTAAACCCCAATGCCTCATGTGCGACCCAGGTGCTCCTTATTTCCCAGGGTCGTAGATAGTATATCCTTCTCTCTATCTGCTTCAAAGGAGCCTTGGAAAGATACGGAAGTCAATGCTTGCTGCAAGAGGTTATCATGTTATTATAGACACTATGAAGTTATGAACTTATTTACAACTAGGTAGTTCAACATATTTACCAGACGTTGGGACACTTCCTTGTCTGTCGGTTTTGTGAAAGAGATGCCGCCTGAAGACGTGGATGATGCCCTCGCTCTTAACCAGCTTCGAGTGCGCTCGTCTATGATCTCAGCAAATGGCCGGGTTGCGTTCTCGTCATCCGTCGTCCATTGTGTGGTTTTAGCCACGTACCCAACGGTGCCAAGTTTGTGGGGGGTGAGTGTTTTGTGCCTGGAAAGCCTTGTGAGCCGCACTTTGCTCCTGAAATTCGGCCGTCATCTTCATTTGCACAAAGGTGTCCCATATATGCCGCGATAAGAATTTATACATCGTGAAGGGCGTCTGACCCGTGTTCACATACTTTGTGACAAGCGTGCTCTTGAAGGTCCTCCACACGTGTCCTATCGCGAGGAACACCTGCCATTCCACATGTGACTGGTCTACTTCTGGGATAGTGAACGAGCTTGAAATTTTTGTCCACAGCTCGCCTCTCTGTACGTCCGTTAGAGACTTCCAACTTGGTGTGGTGATGGAGGCCCGTTCCCTTCCAAGTATCCCGCAGATAGCTCGAAATCTCACCGCTGCTTTCTTGGGACTCAGAGGATCCCAACTAAGATCGACCTCCGAGCAATTTTGATATTCCTCTGCCATCTCAGTTACGTACCACTTTCCTTAGAGATCCAGACGCATTCGACGGCGGTGAAGATAGTGCGGACACCATCTCGCTTACTTGCTATCTATATAAGTTACATACGCAATGAACTAAAATTTCAGAATTCAAAACGCTGAGAGTTTAAATAACATGGATTGCAAGTTTATATCCACTAGGTATTTTCAAAGATAATTTCCCTTGAAAACATATTTTATACAGAAAAAATAGAAGTTACCCAACTAATGAACTAAAATTGCATTGTAAATAGATTAACTATAAAAACAAATAGAAGTTACCCATTGAACTTAAATATAGAATATGTAGTAAAGAAAATTGAAAACTAAAAGGTACAAATGTTAACATCGCTAGGTAACATATACCACATGTATATGAAAGAAATCAGCATAAAACTGAAATAATTGAAGTTATGGAGTGCTCTCAGAAGGTGTAACATCCCAATTTTCAGGCCTTTTTGAAAATTTTCAAAATAAAAATAACCAGTTGATTTTATTGAGTTGTTAAAGCTTAAATTCAAATTTTGCAAATTAAAAACAATTTAATGTGAGTAAATCCAACTTCAATTAAATCAAAAGTTGATTTATTTGAGTTTTATTGCTTTTCTGGATTTTAATTTGGCTTTTCCTTTTTGTCCCTGAGTTAAAATCTATTTTGTTTGCAAAATTAAAAGCTAAAGTATAGTTAAAAGTATTTTTATTAAGTTCTAAATAATTCAAGGGATTTCTGTGCATTTTCCTAGAATTTTTGGACTTCAATAGCTGTTTTCTAAAAAGTCTTTTGGTTTTCTGGTATTTATTTAAACCAAAATCTATTTTAAAAATCTTCGTTGGATTTGGGCCAATTTCCCTCTCCGACCCGTTACCCTTCCCTACCAACGGCCCAGCGCTTGCTGGCCTGCTCTGCACACGCGGCCCAACCGCACACCCTCTCCTCCGTTCGCCCACTGACGAGGCAGCCCCGCCCGTTAGCGAGGAGCCTCTTCTTCCTTCCCCCGTCGCCTTCCTCACGGCCGTGCGTGCGAATCGCGCCGGCTCCACCACTCCGCCTCCCCACGTCCTGCTCCCAACCACTCCCCTATCGACATGCCCTGGCCACCTGCCCCGCACCTGGCGCCGCTGCTCCCGCGCACGACCATCCCCTGTCAGTTCCGCGCCCATCCCCGCACCGTGCGCTGCACACCGCTCGCCCATGCTGCCTTGCTCCCTCGGCCTTCGCCTATAAGATGCACCAAGCCCCCTCTTCATCGCCCCTCTTTCCCCTCTGTCTCGCCCCCCTCACTCTCCTCCATTCCCCCCTTGCCCTAGAGCTCCACGCTGCCGCTGCGTCCCGTCTTCTCCAAGGCTGGTGCCGTCGCCCAGCATCCAATCCGCCGCTCCGGTGATGTAAACGCCCGGCCAACCGCGTCACCACGTGCGCCCAACCCTCCTCTATCCTCCCCCCTCTCCAATTTACCTTCTCCCCCACCCGAGCGGTGCTTCCACGACGAGCTCTCCACGCAGCTACCGGCTCCCGCCGCCAAGCCGCTCCAGCCCTCCTTAGCCTCCGACGACCACCCAGGTGAGATCCCCTGGGCCTCCTCATGCTCATGTGCACCTCCTTCTTCTCCTTGGTCCCCTCCAGCGCCACCACACTTTATCCCCCTCACCTCCGGTCGCCGCTGCCGCCGCTCGGTCACTCCAGCCACTCTCACCGCGCCACGCGCCTCGGAACCGTCTCGGCAGACTGGTTCCATTTTGTCCATGCTCGGCCAACACCATCGCCTCCTCGGTAGCGCGCCACGCCACCGAGTCGCTCCGCCTCTCCGCTCTACCTTCCCTTTTGCTCACTCTCTGTTTGGTTGTAACTTCTGTGTATGTTGGGTTGGAGCATGTATGTGTAGATGACAGAGCCCCATCAATGAATATAAATGACTAGAGAAATTCAATTGTAGTGAGGTTAGATTAAGCAGTGGAGCTTAAATGGTTAATAAGTGCTCTTTTCAAGTAAATTACAAAGACAAGTTGAGTATCCAGAGAGTTGATTGATCTTTGTTGTTGGACCCTGTGAATTGGGGCTAATTAGAATCAGATAATAGGGATTGATTATTGGAGGATAGTTGAACTAGTGTATGACAGTATAATTCTTGGATTAGGTTAGTAGTGGATTGTTCAATTACCAGATTGAATTGTCGGAAAGAGGTCAATTAGCAAGTCAGTTAGCATGGGTTAGCTTAGTGTAGTTAATTTAAGTAATTAGCTAAGTTGTGGGAGAATGCTAGTTAAGAATTGTTAGTCAATTATCTGCTAAGTATGGCGATAAAGTAACACTCCAATCTGTGTTATCAGTATTTGGATAAAGTCCAAGATCTGTTTGGGTAGGCTATTAATAGTTAACTGGCCAGTGAGCCCTAGCCGATTAAAGGACTACTGTGGTGATTCGGTATTAGATGACTCCCTTTAGCAACTCCTGTAGTGGTATAGTTAGCAGCCACCTTGAGAGTATATAAGAGAATTGATTTTGACTGTATGATCATCGTGGATTTTTACAAAGAATGCATGGAGAGTGTTTGTAAGTGCTAGGTGGACTATTAAGGAAAACAACATCACCATCAACGATTCTCCTACTGATTGTTTGACCGACCTTGAGTGTAGCATGTCCTTTCGGTCCTCCAGTGATGGCATAGGTTATTTGGCCACCTCTGTAGGCCAAACTCAGTCCCTTATCAATCACCAATCAAACATCGTCTAAACCCTAGCTATCACCCATCGCTATAAGTTCTCAATAATCGGACAATTTGTGATCTGAAGGTGGACCAGAGAGTCATACCTAACCAGGTGAACTCTCCCATCTAGGTAACCCTTGAGGAATGTTCCTGCGGACATTCTCTCCCCCCTGTTGGATTTACCTCGTTTGGTCTGTAGTATTTCCTTCACCAACTCCATTGGGCATGATTAGTTTCACCGGGAGTACTTCAAGATGTCGTTATATATATTTACTCTCATTAGAGGTACTTCCTTTTGTTTGAATGTATTTGGATTTATTGGATTTCATTTGAATGCTTTCAGATGTTCTTGGGTTCGATCGTGTTTTGCGTAATTAGAACCTGAAGCTACATTGGGACAGCGGTCCGAAACAGAACGAGAACAAGACGAGGATTATCAGAATATTGGGTTTTATCAGGATATTAAGCAAGGCGGTTATCAGCATAGTGAGCCTTATCAAAATATTAAGCAAGGCAAGTCGTAGACCTTTGATCATATTGAACCCACTTTATAAAACTATATTGTTTGATATAAATATGCATTGCTAGCTTTATATTAAATGGTTTTGGGAGTAGATAACTGCCTAATTGATGTATGCCCTCTTGAGAAATTGCTATTGACATGTACCCTTGGATGACATAAACCCTTGGACACCTTAGGATGGGTTATTTTAGTTGGACATTGCTAAACTACCAACACGGGTATCTAATATGCTTAGCCATGCTATAGTTGTATGTTGGGACTCATGATCACATGCTCGTATGAATAAACATGACTAAATGAATTATGGAATCGTAGCGCGGCCACTATTATTAAAAGATGTTGTGCCAAGGCTAGGGTGGTCTTTGGCTGGGTTGAACCAAAAGGATTTATACTCGGGCGAGTGATCGTGTAGTAAAGGGGAGAATTTTGGGATGTGGTTGCCTCGCCTGAGTAGACACTAAGGACTTAACCTTGTAAGCCATTGATCTGAGCCATACCGTGCAACCACAAGTCTATTATGTGGGTAGACCGGGCCAACTAATTAGCAATATTTTGATTTGATTCTGTTTTGGGTTGATTATGACGCAAGAGGGGGCCCAAAATAGCGAATCCTTAGCGAGCAGAACTGGGTCAAAATTGTAATACCCTAAAATATATTCAAAAGGATGTAATCAGGAGAGAATGTAATACTCCGAAAGCGAGAGAAGCAATTAATCGGGATAGAATAATTTAATCGGTAGAGATTAATTTAATCGGGGGGAAGGTTTCTTTAGAAAAGCATCAAAGCAAGAAAAGAGAGGGGGTTTTCCGCATTTAGTTGGCAACTTGGGCTTGGGCCTAGGCCCATGTGGGGCTGGCCGGCCATAGGGGGGGAGGCGCCACCCCCTCCCCCAAACTCTAGCCGCCCCCCCCATCTTTCCTCCCCCTCCACCCCTTGGCCGCCACTTCCTCTTCCCCCTTGCGCCTCCTCCCTGTCCAGCACCTCCCCCTTGCATCCCTTGCTTTCCATCTCCAACCATGGGTGGTCTTCCCTCCATTGATGCCAGCCAAAGGAAGGAGGGACAAGAGGAAGAAGGGGAGAAGAAGAGGGATGGGATGATCATCATCTTCGCGGGGCAAGATCTTGAACTTCCTGGTTTCTACAAGGGTAACGAGTGCCGATCCTCATCGTTTGATTAGTGGTAGATGTGTTTTGGTTCAATTTCGATTAGATCGTATTGCTGCGAGTAGAAAGTTAATTCTGTCCAGCATGTTGCGTGGTCTGTTTCGTGACTTTAAAGGCCGAATTAGGAGTTTTGGTCTCCTAGAGTTATGTAGGTCTTGTTCGTAGCTTTCAATGGCCGCTAAGAACGCCCAAATCCGATTAACGGTTAGAAAGTTATGAATTGTTTAGTGCCGCTGTCTGGTTAATCTGTCAACATCCTGACAGTCTGTAGAAATCTGAGTTAATCTATTAGTTAAAGACTAAATCAGAGGATCTCAATATAACAAAAATTGTAGGTAATTTCCATACCTTTTCATAGAGATAAAGAACGCAAGATTTGGACCTTCGTAGCAAACGTTATGGTGGTTTTAGTGTACTGTCCAGAGAAACCGACATGAAAATTGTTGTTCTGTAGGTTGGCTTGGTAGAGGCAGTAGTTGGCATAATCAAAAGGGCTCCCCAACTAAGTTTATTTAGGTAATTTAATTACCTTTCCAGAAAGTCCAAGAACATCTTATTTGGACTCCGGAGCAGAAAGTTATGTATTTTAGAAGTTGACTGTCCGCAGTGAACACCAAAAGCGATTGCTAGAAATTGGAAGATTGAAAAATGCCTGGAAGTTTAGAGAGTTCAATTGTGTTGTTATTTATGCTTTTGGTCCAGTATGTTGGTCTTAGATTGAGTTATCTTTATGTTCAGGTGGGAGCAAGATCCCAGGGGCAACGCCCACTTCGCGTCCACCGTTCTCGCACGGTTGAGGCAAGTATTCGGGTTATCGTATTATTATGCTTGTATGCTGTGACTGTTTGTGTTTGGGTCATAATAGCCATGAATAGATGTTATTGTGATGAGTCCAAATTATCTTGGTGGATGCAAGTACTCTGTTTGGTCGAGTAATTATGAATGGTTTGACAGTGCTTACTAGTATTCGATATATATTAGCTATAGTTGATTGATAGTGTGATATGCTGGTTAAAGATGATCAATGTTTATGATACATGCTAATATTTGTTATATGTTAGCTGTGGTTGATTGATAATGTGATATGTATGTGTAAGGATGGTGAATACTTGAGATATGATTAATTGTTATTCATGAGGTATTATTCATGTTTGCTAGTATTATGAATATATGTGCTATTCATGGATGCTAGAATGCTATGAATGTTAATGATGAGGAATGCTAGAAGTATGAAAAAGAAGTATGAATAAGTTTATTCATGTATGACGTTGTTGTGAATACTTTGGTATGATAGCTTAAAGATTTGTTCATGTGCATCGTGCTATCATTTTGGAGGCTTAGTCAAGTGGTGACTATGCATTTTTGAGGTCCCCGTCATGTAGATGACGGGCTTGAGGTCCCCACATTCGTGGAATGTGGGCAATGAGTAAAGAGGTCCCCATCATTAAGATGATGGGCAAAAGTCCCTATACATGTGGTGTATAGGCTCTTGGTCCCTGTGCCAGAGGGCACAGGCAAGGGTACACATCGACGGATGTATACCCCGCATTACCGGTAAAATGCGAAAAGAGATAAAGTTCAAAAGGTGCATTGCATTGATCGCATTCCATGAGTATGAAAGGTATGATTAGTGTAATGTTATTGTGAATCATGGATGCTATGCTTGTGTTCTTGCTTATAGCCTTGTTGATACTTGCTGAGTCTTTGGGCTCACCCTTGCTTTGCTATGTTTTAGGTACAACTGCCAGGAACGACATGCATGGGAGGGAGTAGATGTTGGATGCACTCACTACCTCACGACCTTAAGGCGTTTGCCATTTAATTTCATATCAGGATTAAGTAAACTGCTTGAGAATCACTCATAGATGGTTTTGAGTATTTATGTTAATTGTGATAATGAGAATAGCAAGTCTGGATTATGTTTATTCGATCATCTTGCATGCTTGTGAAATCTTGATTATGAAGATATTGATAAATGCCATGATTAATTGTTGGAACCTCGGTACAGTTGACTATACAAAGGAGGTTGTGCCGAGAATTTGTAATTGGTCTTAGTTTAGTTTAATTTAATTTAATTTTAGTAGCATTCCAGGCTCAATGCTGAGCTGGGGTGTTACAATTGGTATAAGAGCGGGCTTTAGGTCCGTGGTTAATAGAAAAAAATATTAAATTGACACACTGTGCACAGTAGGTGGGGTTGGGAATTACATTGCTTCCGCATTATTTGTTGTTATGTTTCATTTGTTGAGCAATTGTTGAATTGCCTCTGTGCTATCTTTCTTGTTGTTAAACTATGAAATGATATGTTATGATATTCTATAACTATGAATCTATTCTATGATTACCATGAGATGATCATGTATAATCATATTTGATTATATTGTTTATGCGTGTTGGTAATAGTGGATAAGAAGTGGAGGCCGTGGTTATGGCCTTGGACTTTGTCAGGTTATACCACCGTTTGTGGTAGACGAATGGAGTAGTTACCCCGAATACCATAGTTGCAGGAGTTGAGCGTGAGCTCCTTTGGAAAGTTATTTTCCTCCTTGACCTCAATCTTGGGAAATTCTTGTTCGGTGGTGGATGATGAATTTCTCTTGGGTTCGTGGTTCATGGTAGTTGTTGTGTTTCAATGGTTCTCTGAAACAATTATTATTTTCCTACTGTTGAGTCGCTTTTGCTACTTGTGATCCTCGTCAATTGGCAATATGGATAATTCCATGGTTGTTCCTTCTTTCTCTTTGACAAGGATTGACTCATTTATTCATTTGATAGTTTGGTTATCGAAAGTTTCTATTGCAAGTTTGTTAGCATGAGAAAGCTTTGGCTCTATGTGTTCCTTTTGGATTATTTCGAGTGTTGAAGTTTAAGGCATCTCTTTTCTGTTGGAAATTGTTAAAATCTTTTTGTGATGCCTTGTTATGGTTAAATCAGAGGTTGTAATCAAATAACGTGTTATGGTATGGGTATCAAGTTGAGTCATTGGTATGGTGCATAATTAATATTAATTAGTAACCTTGGAAGTGAAATTGATTAAGTTGATGTTGTCTTTTTCTAGTTCTTGATGAACGGTATATATAAGTAGTGATTGAGAGATATCAAGAAGTATGGAACCTTGATGAACTAGTCTGGTCATTAAAACTGTTTAGGTTGTTAAACTTGTTGGGTTCTTTGGTTCTCATGGATTAATTTAATTGTGTGGAAAGGAAAATTAGAGGGAATACCAGATTTACGTATTCCTTAGTATGATTAACTATCGGAATTGTGTTTAATCGGTTGAAGGGATTGAATATGGGTGGATCTAGAATTTATGAGGGAAGTTCTATATAGTTCCTCTATATAGAATGACGCAATGAATTTGGTTGTAACGTTGCTGAGACTTTTGATCGATAGAAGATTTCGATTTTTGAAGTTTTAGTGTACTTTTTGCCGAAATCCTAATGTGAGGAGAAACGGTTGAATATGTGTTTGTTAATATCCATATGATTTGGGAATAAAAGTAGGTAGCAACTAGATTTCATAATGAAGCCAGTTAATAACAACAATGGTTGTGGTATAACTGTTGTGTGTTGAAGTTTGATGATGAGCATCGCTAAGAGTTGAACTGATATGGGCTTATGCCCACATGATTGTGAAATAATCGGATGATAATGTGTTCTTGTTGAAAGGGTTTCGGTAAGAGCTTTTCAATTGTGTAGTAGACCCCTTCTAAACTTAAGAGGTTGATGTAGTGATGTTGTATGGTTTTGGTATACTCTCATTTTGAAGATGTGATGAAAAGGTAGAATGGAACAATTTGGTGAAACTTTGGAGGCTTTCTAATGGAATAGTTGATGATAAATATTTGTGTTCAAAGTATATTACTCTTGATGTTAGTAAGATTATCTGCAAGAGATTGTGACTTGTGTGTGAGGTGATGATTCTTTTAGAAATAAAGTAATTTGATCGTCTTTCGTAACTTGGATTTTGTAGAAGTGTTTCGAGTTTTGCAATGGTGATAATTTGGATCACTTGAGTTATGTGGTGATTGAGTTGCTTTGAGCAAAGTGACATGTTGAAGGAATTTGTTGGTTCTTATGTTGTTCCTATGATTTGGTCTTAAGAGCTTATCTTGTTTAAGCTGGCAAGGTGATGTAGTAATCACAGAAAATAACCTTCCTTCTTAAAGGAAGGAGTGAAGTATAAGCAATTGAGATTCAAGTCACGTTTCGCATCTTACAGTTTATTTGATAGTACTTAAACCTTATGCAGTTGTTCCATAAGAGTTTATCAATCTTCAAAGGGCATTACCTTCTTCTCATTTGTGGTTTGGAATACGCTTTCAGTAGGGCTTGAGCCCTTGACTGTTGACTTTCCCTTATGTTTTTCGAGTTCTTGGCCTAAGTGACAGTTTTCCTTGGTCTTGTGTTCACTGCGGGTGGCACATGTTTTCCAAGTTGATAAGAAAAAAATTTGATTCCATTCGCTCTTTCTTTTGAGGAAGAATCAACCTATTCGTTTCACCTGAATCTTCTGAGGTGTTTATTAATTGTAGTTGTGAAACTTGGGTTTTAAGTAATTCGATGAGCATTGGAGGATGAGATAATTTCGTAATATAGTTCTTTGAGAGAAGTCTATCTCAATGGAAGATTGTCTTATGGGGTTAAACTGATTGCATTGTTCTGACTAGTAGAACCTATAGTGATTGTGATCCAAGATCTTTTGTTCACTTCGGGTGGAACATTAGAATTACCGAAAGTATGGAAATCTTGATCAATTTTATAAAGTATCGCAATTTGGTAGTATTGCGAGGTTGTGAATGGTTATTCTTGATGATGTGGTTTAATGAGAGTGGGATTACAAAGTAAACGAATCGTCATGTCAATTAATGGGATAATAGAAAATGTTGAGTAAACGTGATTATGGAGTTTATTGTTTATTGCCATGATTATTTGTTAGAACCTCGGTAAAGTTGACTATACAAAGGAGGTTCTGCCAAAATTTGGTAAATAGTTTCAGTTTAATTTAGTTTCAGTAGCATTCTAGGCTCAATGATGAGCTGGGGTGTTACAAAAATAGAACTTTGTAAAGGCCTTGTCACGTGCTATAGACTGCTCACCTAAGGTAGTGAGCGGCGGTATTGACGGATGCCAAACAAACTAGAGAAGTCGTGTCTTGTGGGTAAAGTTGTACAACCTCTGCAGAGTGTAAAACTATTCGAATAGCCGTGTCCCCGGTTACGGACAATGCCTAGTGGTTCACATGAGGGGTGGATTTTCATCAAAAATGGTGGGAACGATGGTTTAGGTGGAATTGTTGGGAAGTTCACTTGTTGTTTCCCAAAAAACTTATTTACTTATGTATTAATCTTTTAATTTGTGCTTTTACAATCTACTTATTATATTTATTGTCAATACTGCTTTCTACAAAGTAAACATAAAGCTATCCTTGTCAAACCTTGCATGAATATTAATTGCATATATTTCCCTACGGCTTGCTGAGTACGATCAAAGTACTCATGGCTTTATGCTCTCTAGTTTATCAGTCACTGAAGAAGACCCCAGAAGCTCGGAGTTCTATGAAGAGGAATACTTTGAGGGTTATGCGAACTAGGTCGCGTCCTCCACTCGATTGCCTGTGGGCATGTCGGCTGGCCACCACGAGTTATTTTGGGTTCCGCTGCAAGTTACCTTTTGTTGTTAAGCCCTGCGTGGCAGCTCTATAAGACTTGACCATAAGGTCCTTTTGCTACTAAGTAATATTAATTTATCCGCTTGATTGTTATTTGGTTGTATGGTTATAATTACATCGATGTTGTAACTGTACGAGCTAGCTACTGATCATGGGACTAGTTCGGAATGTACAGAGGGTCCCAGGGTTACATACCTGGGGTCCCGATAGAAGGCGAGTTGAAAAAGAATTAATCCTTGCCATCTCAACCCTTTTGCCTTACTCTTCATTAATTGAATCATGTTATGGAGTGCTCTGACGATGAAGCCATTTCTTTACAAATAGTTTTTCTGGATTGTTGTAAACAAAACAGGATAAGCAAACTAATAGAAATAAATCCAGCATAATCACAAAACAAAATAGCATTAATCCAACAGCTTTCGAATTACCAAATCAACATAATCAAATGTAAATCCTCAAAGCCATTTAAATTGATTGAAATGCTAAACATATACCATATGTATATGAAACAAATCAGCATGTTGCTCAGATTTGAGTGAATTTAAAGTTGCTCTCAGAAGTAGAGTTGGAAAAGTATTTAAACTCTGCATTCTCAAAACTATAGACTATACTTGACAAGGATCTAATAATCCACATTTTACTATTTATCTGTAATTAGTATTATGGGTAAATATGACGTCACACGGCTATTAAATATACCCCTTATAGCCTTAAGGGAGAGGCCAATCAGGTGGTCGTAAGTTCTTCTACAACCATCCCTATAGTCGTAAGTCCTTTTACGAATACCACGTGATCGTAAGTTCTTCTACAATCACCTCTGGTCGTAAGTTCTTCTACGACTACCACGTGATCGTATGTTCTTCTACGATCACCTCTGGTCGTAAGTCCTTCTACGACCAGTACCCACTCGTAAGCTTTTCTACGACTACCCCCTGGTCGTAAGTCCTTCTACGACCAGCTCTGTCACGACTTCCTCATAATTAATTGGGTCCATTTGCCTGTAGGCCCAATTGATTACAGGATCTGAGCAGCCAATATACACAATTATTCTTTGAAGTAACTGCATGTAATGCACCATTATCTCTGATTGATAACCGTCAGGCGACGTGGGGAGGTTACTGCTCCGGTGATTACTACCATTATTATAGAATAATGGGGCGCCTCTCGACCTGGAACGACTACCTATGCACGTACTATAAAAAGACTTCAGTTAGGGAAAAAGAAAAGGGGGGCGATCAGTAGTAGTATAAGCTCAAGTCTTTCCACTGATTGTAACCAGAATACCCAATACAATACACACAGAAGTAGGGCTGTTATTCTCTCTAGAGAAGGCCCGAACCTGTATAAAAATCCCCGTGTCTTTTCTGTTTGTGTGATCAATTGTGGAGACCCCCCGAATCAAATAATCTTTACGTAAGGTCGGTTCTAAAACACCGACAATTGGCGTCGACTGTGGGGATCTTCTGGTAATTCCTTGCCAACGGTTCTTTCTTTTCTCTTTGATGCTTTCATGGAAGGAGAGTGGAACGAGGAGAACTGGTTCGACCTGGCCGATTACGCAGACGTCGACAGGGATGTCGGTTTCGATTACGAGCCGATTATCGAATGATCCGATTGTATTGCCGCCTCTGGAGATCTTCTATCAGATCTCGAAAACCACACCATCGGCGGAGTTGAGGAGGGATCCTTATCCCCCACAACAGTACACCCAGCAGAGGAACCAGCTTCCACAGGGGGCAAGGGTCAACACGACCACAAACAGGGTTGCCCCAAGACAGGCTCACAACACGACGAGAGTTTTTCCTCCGAGTGTTCAGTCCCCTTAAGGCAGTACGTCTGGCGAGACAAGTTATAGAAGCCATCATTCCAGAGCTTCATCGGCACCTGATGGTCCTCTCTCTCCGGCTAATCCCGCGAGGAGGGGATCAAACACGCTTTTCCTGCAAGTTCGACCATCCCATCGCAGGACACACCTGCGGACAGAGACGGTTATAACCTGGAGTTCCCCTTCTTGGAGGGGTTTACTCCATGTCATCAGATGGTGTCTCTCGACTACTCCACAAGGGAGGAGGCCTCGAGCGCAAGTGGAGGTCATCAACGGGAGGTCTTCGTCATTCCCTCTAATAAGAATCATTCTCCCAGAAGGAGGATTGACGATGCTCCCCTACGGGCACACACTACGTCCCCTCGTGGCAATGGCAAGAACACTGCCGCTGATGAACGGGGTGAACACCCTGATGAACGTGCGGGAAATCCTCAACATTCTCGTACTCCACTGAAACCAACTCAAGGGTCTGATATGGGTGATCTTGAGACAACTCGACAGATAAAAATAGTGGCTCAGAAAAATCTCCCTGGGCGCGCTTATTATCAGTCAGAGGAAGCTCAGGAGCTCCAGTATATCAACGACTTGCTTGAGAATCCAACTCAAGAGCTCGCTCGAGCACAGGCTACAATCTTTTTGCCGAAGAGATCGCACGAAGGATTTGGAACACGATGGCAAAACTCGAGCATACTTATTGACATCATTCCAGAAGTCGTAGTAGTAGGACTCCATCGTTCGCCAGTCATTCGAACAACTCGTCGCATGGAGATCGACATGATTATCGATCACGTCGCTCTCCTAACTTGGGGAAGGCTCTTCGAACATCTGGAGGTCAACAAGCATCCAGGAGAGGTGATCTTTCACTACTACAGGGTCAAAATCTACGGTAGTAGATGGAATACGAGGAGTATTTCCCTCGTAAGACTGAGGCCTACTATAGGTCAAGTCCACCCGTGACTGGGTATAGTCGAGTACGATTACCTGGTGACGTTAACCCTTCTTTCCTGCAAAGAAGGCGCCAAGAAGTTATCACTGGATGTCAGGAGTTTTCACCCGATCTCTGAGCAGTTCGCTGGCCACCTCGTTTCCGACCAGCGAACATAGAGAAATTCGATGGAACCCAAAATCCCATTGAATTCCTCCAGATCTACACAACAGCTATCCGAGCAGCAAGAGGAGGAGAGCATGTAATGACGAATTATCTTCCGACTGTGCTTGAAGGGTCTGCTCGATCATGGCTACTGAACCAGCCATTCGAGTCGATCTACTCGTGGCAACACCTTTGCGACCTTCTGCTGGCGAACTTCCAGGGCACCTATAATCGCCCTGGAAAGGAGAACGACTTGCACCGGATGAGACAGAACGATCATGAGACTCTGTGTCAATTCATCAGGCGCTTTAGTCAGGTTCATAATTCCATTCCAGAGGTTTCTGACTCGTCTGTTATTCGGGCTTTCAAGCAGGGAGTCCGCAGCAGAAGGATAACGGAGGACATCGCTTTGAATCCTTCTGCCACTGTCCCCGAACTCTTCGAGATGGCCGATAGATAAGTGACTACCGCTGAAGCAGTCGAGTGGAATAACACTATTGACCGCGAGGACAATATCCCTCAAGAGGCAGGCAAAAGTGGCAAGAAGAAGGATAAAAAGGCTAAGAAATCCAAGAACAAGGCGAAGAGACATAAATCTCTAGCCATTGGTTCTAAGGAGGTCTTAGCCGTAAGAGACAAGGAGTCACGTAACTCCAAACAAAATTCTAACCGAGGCAAAGGTAAGCGCTCCGATCAGAAGAATGACAAACCCAGGTGGTGTCCTTTCCACAAAAAGGAACATCATGACTTTCGCAATTGCCGAGTTTTTCTATGAAAACTCGAAGACTGTTACTCTGGCAAAGGGTCACTTCCTACTCTTGAACAGGTAGGTCAAATAAGTGGACGGAATGAGTCAGATGACGATGAGGAGATGCCATTTCAGGATGCACAACACACCATTAATCACATCTATGAGGGATCATCGGCATATAAGTCAAGGCGACAGCTTAAGGCTATCGAACGCGAGGTAAACAGAATTGACTCTCTTCTTGTCAATAAGATGTCGAAGTGGTCGGAAGTCACCATCTCTTTCGAGAAGGGTGACTGCCTGATCCCTTCGACTAGACTAGGTCAATTTTCGATTGTGGTCGAACCCACCATCAACAATTGTCGAGTAAATCAAGTATTAGTTGATGGTGGTAGCTCGTTAAACATACTATTTACGAGTACCCTGGATGAGATGCAGGTTCACAGGACAAAGGTAAGGCTGGTACGATACTCTTTTCATAGAATCGTACCGGGGTCTTCAACCAAACCAATTCACCAAGTTTCTCTTCCTTTAACATTTGGTTCACCAAGTAATTTTAGGACAGAAGATCTTCTTTGACGTGGTCGATTTCTATACGGCATATAACGCCATACTCGGACGACCAACTTTGGCAAAATTCTTAATAGCTACTCACTATGGGTATTAATGTCTTAAGATGCTAGGTCCGAAAGGAGTAATTACAATTTATTGTGACAAGAAGATGGCACATTCCTGCGACCGTCGGTCCCTCGAGATGGTTGGACAGATACCAGCTCAAGACGAAAGTTAGCCTTCGACTAGCAAGTCGAAGCCTAAAGCTGCACCAAAGCCGAACGACCAAGTCAAGGAGGTTCCTCTGGACATGGAGGAGCCCTCGAAGACTGTTCACATCGGGGATTCTTTCGACCCCAAATAAGAAGACGCCCTCATCACTTTCCTCCAAGCAAACACAGATATCTTCGCGTGGCAAGCATCCGACATGCCCGGAGTCCCTAGGGAAGTGATCGAGTATAGGTTAGCTTTACGTCCTAATAAAGTACCCGTAAAACAAAAGTTACAAAGATTTGTCCCTGATCGACGAGATGCTATTAGATCGGATTGGACAACTCGCTAAGGCGAGCTTTATAAGAGACGTCAATCACCCAGAGTGGTTGGCCAACCCTGTAATGGTTAGGAAGTCAAACTGCAAATGGTGTATGTGTGTAAACTTCACTGATCTTAATAAAGCTTGTCCAAAAGACGATTTCCTTTACCTCGTGACGATCAGTTGGTTGATTCTACTGCTAGTTGTGAAATGTTAAGTTTTCTAGACGCATACTCTGGTTACCACCAGATCAATATGTGTTGAGAAGATAAAGAAAAGACTGCATTCATTACACCATTTGGAATATTTTGCTATGTCAAAATGCCATTTGGTTTAAAGAATGTTGGAGTTTCTTTTAGCGCTTGATGCAAACGACTTTCTCATCTCAACTAGGCCAAAATTTGGAAGTCTATGTTGATGATTTAGTCGAAAAGCAAAGAAACGACTTATTCATATCGCAGACCTGCAAGATACATTTGACAACCTCAGAAAACACCGCTTGAAACTCAATCCCGAGAAGTGTGTGTTCGGAGTCTCTTCAGGACAATTGCTTAGATTCTTAGTCTCTGCACGAGGAATCGAAGCAAATCCTGAGAAGATAAAGACCATCATGCAAATGCGCCCCCCGACCATGAAAAAAGAAGTTCAGAAACACGTAGGATGCATGGCGGCTTTAAGTCGTTTTATCACACGGCTAGGAGAAATATGACTACCTTTTTCAAACTTCTAAGAAAACATAAGGGTTTCGAGTGGTCAGAAGAGGCTAACACTGCCTTTGAGGATGTCAAGAGATATCTTACGAGTGCTCTGTCTGGTTTCTCCAAACCGTAAGGACGCCTTAATTTATCAAACTGCCACGCCACAGGCCGTAAGCGCAATACTGGTCGTAGAACATGAAAACATACAACGACTAGTTTACAACATTAGTGAATTTTTACACAGGCCTAAGGAGCGTTACCCTCGGGTCCAAAAACTTCTATATGCCCTCCTCATATCTTCGAGGAAACTGCGGCATTATTTTCAGGCGCACAAACTAGTTGTGCCGTCGGAGTTTTCCTTGGGAGCGATCCTCTAGAATAGGAAAATAGCGGGACATATAGCAAAATGGTCAGTCGAACTTGGGGAGTTCGACATCCATTTCGTGTCCCGAACGGCCATTAAATCCCAGATCTTGACAGACATTGTCGCCGAATGGACAAATCCTGAACCTGTTCAGGATCCCCAGTACGATTCCCACGACCAATGGACGATATACTTTGATGGGTCACTTACTTTAAGTGACTCAAGGGCTGGGGTGGTCCTGGAATCTCCTACCGGAGAGATCTTAAAGTATACCATACAATTAAACTTTCAAGCCACTAACAACGTGGCAGAATACGAAGGTTTGCTAGCTGGCAAATGAGCCGTGAAAGTGCTCTTGATTCGCCGACTACTCGTGAGAAGAGAATGTCAACTAGTCGTGAATCAAGTCGCAAAAGAGTACCAATGCTCTAATCCGACAATGTATACTTTGGTCGAAGGAGCCCTCTATAAAAGAAGCACTCAAGGGGTGCTCATGCGATGCATTCCGCAAAGCAAAGGATTAAAATTCCTTCACGACATACACGGAGGCATCTGTGGGACTCATGCTTCCTACAGAACGCTGGTCGGTAAGACCTTTCGACAAGGTTTCTATTGGCCAACAGCCCTCTACGATGCTAAGAAGCTAGTTAAAAAATGTGTACAATGCCTGTTTCATAGCAGGCAAATACACCAATCGGCTCAAGCATTACAAACAATCCTTCTATCTTGGCCTTTTGCGACCTGGGGTCTCGATATCCTAGGACCGTTACCCAGAGCTCCAGGCAGATACGAATTCCTTTTTGTGGCTATTGATACGTTCACAAAATGGATAGAAGCCGAACCTGTGACTGGGATAACAACAGAAGTAGCAAAAAGGTTCATGATGAGATGCGTGATAACTCGATTTGGGGTATCTAGTCGGATAATCACAGATAACGGTAAGCAATTTTTGAGCACAAAATTTCAAGAATTTTGCGACGAGTTGGGTACCAAGTTGTGTTACGCTTCCGTTGCCCACCCCCAAAGTAGTGGGGCGGTCGAAAGAGCGAACGGTCAAATAATACAGGGAATTAAAACTCGAGTCTTCGACTAACTTGTCAAGCGCTCGCGGGCTTGGGTACAAGAATTACCCTCAGTATTATGGGCGATAAATGCACGACGATCGGGCTACATGGTGAAACACCTTTCTTTCTAGTTTTGGTCTGTCAAGCCATGCCCCGCTAGAACTAAAGATCAGTCGACACGAGTCAAAAATTTAACGACTCGCCAAGAACAACTTCGAGTGGGCGACATCAACCTCGCTCAAGAGAAGAGAAACCGGAGCTTTAATCCGTTCGCGGTCTACCAACAAAACCTACGGATACCTACGATCGTAGGTCCAACCCGCGACCTCATTTGTAGGTGACTTAGTGCGAGGCTTATCAATCCTAGTCTAATTGGAATAAAGTCTCCCCAAGTGGAGAGGACCTTACACTATGGTCGAGTTCGCGTCGAGTTCGATCGACTAGCAATGGAGGACGACTGAGTTCTCTCAAACTCTTGGAACATCGACCAGTTATGAAAATTTTACGTGTAACAAACCTCCACGACAATAAAGTATCAGGTTCTTTCTATCTTTATTGTCTTCATTCGAGTAGTGCTCTTCTAATCATTCGACCATATTTTATATGCTCAATTTTTTCTTTACACTGGTCAAGGAAAGGACACAACAACTAGTCGAAGTCTCTCCTCTCTACACGTGGTCCTGTCCACTAGAAGGAGCTTCTTAGTATTGCCTTGTTCCTAACTTTTGCTACCAATACAAAGGTTTTGGGCTCTGAAAACATGGTTGAAGGATTTTAAGCCAACTCTTATCACCTTAGTTTATTTCTTTATTTAAAAAAATACTATAAGAAGAATGCACTTTTGAGATTTGTTCAACGGCTTTTGGTAAACTTAGTTGGTTTTAACTGGTCGGAGGAAGAAACACACCTAGTCGAAGCTTCTCCTCTCTGCACGTGTTCCTGCCCACTAGAAGGAACTTCCTAACGTCGTCCCGTTTCCTACTTTTGTTACTAGGACAAACTTATCGAAGTACACTGAGAAAGGTCGAACGAATTTTTAAAGGTCCTCTAGATGTTTGTTTCACTCAAGTTGTCGTTCTTGATTTGATTAATCTGGTGAGAGATAGTAACATCATCTAGTCGAAGCCTTTCTTTTCTACACGTGGTCCTACCCACTAGAAGGAACTACCTAGCATCGATTCGTTTCTACTCTTTCGACTAGTGCATGATAATCAAAATCGAAAACTATAAGTCGAACAAACCTCTCTGTTTTAAGAAACCCTTTTTCACTATTTACTTAGTTTATTCAAGTAAACTAAGCAAATAGTCGGGGACTAGGATAAAGTTATAAACATGACTTCAATTCTTAGTCTTAGTTTCTTTTTTCATTCATTATCTTATGAGTTACTAACTACTCTACGATATGATTTGTAGGAAAAAGGAGGAAGAAAGGAAGGATTACAGATATCTAGTCTGATTATCTTTTCCATTCATTATCTTGTGAGTTACTAACTACTCTACAAGATGATTTGCAGGAAAAAAATAAGGATCACATATATATACATCAACAAACAAAAGGCTTGTCTTTACAGGTTCTTATCACAGACTACTTTGATGAAGATCCTATTTGCATCTCCTCTGTGACTTTCTCGCCTACTGACTGCATGTCCTCGATAAACCGCTCCGCTTCGGCTTCAGTGCAATCAAAGTCGGCTTCAATTGATTGAGTGTTAAGGTTGGGGTCACGAGCTTTAAGTTTGGCTAAAACATAGCTTACAGCTCCTTTGACCGCTTCCTTTATTGAGTCGGTCTGGTTAGTCTTCAAAGTGGTCACCAACTCTTGCAAAGTATCGACTTGCTCCCCAATGGCACTCGTGTGGGCGGCTATCGTGTCTTCACGAAGGGTGACCTTTTCAGCACGTAGCCCACCAAGTACATTGTTCAAAAGTGAGATGTCGTCTTGAAGATTGACCTTCATCGACTTCCATCTCCTCTTGGGTACAAGTCGAAGCCTCATGGAGTCGTTTTATTTTGACCAATCGCTCTGAAAGGAGTGAGATTGGTTAGATAAAATAACTCTAGGAGATGAAAAGATAATTTAATAACAGGTAAAAGATTACTTACCCGTTAGTTGAGAATCTAATCTCTCAATTTCTTGATCTTTGTCCTTGGCGATGCGGGCGATTTCATGAACGACCAGGGACTTTTCTTTAACTTTGGTTTGAAGAGTCCTTACTTCGGCTTGAAGAGCCCTTGTCTCGACTTCTTTTTCTGAAAAAGAACGGGAAATTAGGAAGCTAAAGATTAAGATTATAAGCAATCATAACTTCAAGGACACACTGTTTATTTCTTCCTGCAACTGTTCGGTTGCAGAGTTGGCCTCTTGAAGCTTCTTCAGAAGGTTATATATTTCATCCCTTAACTTTTTCGTCTCGGCTTTTTCGAAGTTGAGCGAATTAGTTAGGGTCTTTTCGTCGCTCTTGAACCTGAAAATGTTAAGGGTAGACATGAACACAGAGGCAAGTGGTCGTAAGTTCTTCTACGACGGTCCCCATAGTCGTAAGTATTTCTGTGACTATCACGTGATCGTAAGTTCTTCTACGATCACTTCTGGTCGTAAGTTTTTCTACGACCAGTACCAAGTATTAAGGTTTCCTACGACAATCCCCACGAGTACTATACGAGTAGTCGAAACATAAAACGATTACGAGCATCAGTGACTCACCACCTCTTTGCTTGTTCGCAGAGTACTGCTTTCTCTTGTCGTAGCTTAACAAGTTGCCGGTTGTACTCGCAAACCGTGGTAATTTGTTTCAAAGCTTTCTGCAAAAATAAAGACAATGAGAAGCAAGGATAAAGCCATACTTATAAGTATCGTCAGATACTTACATTCATGCTCGTCCGAGCGAACATGGAGACTATCCTTGTCAGATCTTTCAGCCCATCCATCTCCTCGACATGATTCCACCAAACCTTTTCGAGACGTTCGTCATCGAAAATTTCCCCACAGTTGGGAATGTTACTGGGATGAGGGACTCGGTCACGAGATCTGAAGGAAGAAGATCCTATGTTGGAACCAGGGCCAAAGAAATCAGAGCAGAAGTTGAAGTACTCCTCTTCCTCTGATTCAGTGACGGCAGCCCCGCCATGAGGACCGGGAGGAACTTCCTCGACAACCTCCTTACCGGCGTGGTGGTCGGAGCTCTCACCACCACTTTCTCCTGGCGTCTTCGTCACAGCATCCATCCCTACGGCTGCATCAGTGGTCGTAGTGACTTCAGCAGCGGCAGCTTCTTCCACCATAGGAATAGTGGCTGACACTTCAGCCACTACCGCTGTCGTTCCTTCATTTGCTGAAGAAGTAGCAGCGGGCTTCTCAGTAGAAGCATCCATGGGGGCTGAAGGAGTTGGGCTAAGATCACGAAACAGAGAGCAAGTTAACTCATGAAAAAACACAGGGTAAATATTGTTCTTACACTTTCATCTTTTCACATACCTCTACGTACTGGACCTAACCGGGAATTTAGAAGCAACCTTCCCAACGAAAGATTTCTTCGACTTCTTCTCGACTACTCTTGGTCGAGATTCAATCAGGGGAACAGGAGTCACCGCTTCGTGACCCTCCTGACTCCCCGAGTGACCGAGACCTGTCTCGACCACCTCAAGAGCACTGCTCCCCTCGACCTCAGGTTCTGCTAGAGCAGCAATTTTCTTCACAAAAGACATGAAATTTTTCTAGTTCTCCTTTTCTAGCCGTTGTACAAAGCTACGAGAGGTAGAAACTGTGAAAGTCTCATTTTCTTAATAGAATGGTACCTTGGCCTTGGGGGCTTTGCGCTTAAGGGCTATGGTAGCTTCATCTGCCCTTGCCTTCTCCGCAGCAGCCATGTCTGCGGCGAATTGAGCAAAGGGAGCAGTAGGACTTGAACTCGCACCACCCCTGTCGGCGACCCTCACAAGTCGATGCCTTTTGGTTGGAGGAGCTTTTGCTTGCTCCGTTTGCGCCGCTGCCCCAACGATCACCAATGCGACCTCTGCGTCATCTTGGCGATCTTCCATGCCTACTTTCTGTTGAAATTAGAAGGAAAAAACATTACTAAAGTGGTCGTAAGTCTTTCTACGATCACCTACTGGCGGTAAGTTCTTCTACGACCAGCCCACAGTCGTAAGTGCTTTTACGACTACAAAAGCCCAAAGATGAAATCGATTTTCGGTTAACTTTAGGCGCTCCACTTTTTCCTCTGTGGTCAAAACCATAAGAATTTGAGGAGCCGCTACATTTGATGGACCTTTCTCATAGATGAGTTTGACACGGGTGTCAATCTCCGCCTATGAAAGATCTCTTCAAACAGATAGCACAATCAATAGACCAAATCAGGACTAACCAAAACAAGAGTCAAAGGTAAGAATTTCAATTACCCTCTTTGTGGCTTCCCTGGTCGGGTCTGTTGTCCCCGAGTACCTCCACATGGGAGGAACTTGTTTCTTCAGGGGACTAATGTGGCGCGTGATGAAGTCCTTCATCACGTGCCATCTGGTGAGTCCCCCCACCTTCAAGTCTTTGATATCTTGAATATAGGGGGCGATCCGGTCAAGATCCCAGGGAGTCGAATCCCAGGAAGAAATCCTCTTGGCAACATTTCCATCAAATGAAAGGCTGTCTTCCTCGGTGACCTCCTAGTAGAACCACTTATTCTTCCACCCCGGCCACGAAGACCGGGCAAACATCTGAATGTACTCCTTCGACTTCCCGTCATGGAGCTTCAGATCGCAACTCCCAACAATTCCGACTTGTCGAGCCATCCCGTGATAATATTGGAAAAGGTCGAGGTCCACCGGAATCCCCAGGTATGCCTCACACAGGTACACGAATAGGCTTAACATTATGATGGAATTAGGACCAAGGTTCACTAATTCCACCCCAAAGTGCTCGAGTATGAGTGTGAGAAAAGGGTGAGTAGGCAATCGGAGGCCGCACTCACAGTACGCCTGGAAGATAGGGATTTGCCTAGTCTCCCCCGATGGCCAATGTTGCCCAACCGCTGAAATCCACTTCACGAGAACTTTATCAGGAATCTTCTCGGCGGCTACCAAAGCGGGCATCTTCGCCGTGTCCATCTCTGATTTGGCCCACTCGAAAACGGTCCTGGCCATTTTTTTTCTCACAAAAAGGAGGTTTGGATTTGGAAAGGCTCCAAGAAAGTGTGTAGTTTTTGCTGGCGATGGCGAGGGCGAGAACTCGATGAACAGTCGAGGTGAATTGAAGAAAAAGTAAGAACCCTAAAGTCACCTCTGAGGTCAGTTTTTATAACCGCACGCTTGAAATGAAACGCCGCGGGAACTCAACGGTTCCCACCGCTTCAGGAATTGCTATAACATACAGATTCTCTTAAATCTGCATGTTTGAGAAAACCGAGGCTATTTTTACACATCAAGCGAAATTACCTTCTTGGCCAAGTATATTTCTGGTCAAACGAAATACCAATCAGAAAGGTTTCAATTCCGATCATCATGCCACGATCACTTCGTAGTCATAAGATTTTCTACGACTACCTCGTAGTCGTGAGATTTTCAACAAACTTCCTTGACCAAGTATATTTCTGGTCAAATGAAATACGTGTTGAAGAGTTTTTCCTTTGACCTTCACCCTACAGCCACTTCGTAGTCGTAAGAACATCGATAACTCCTTTCTCAAGTAAGTTATTTTCACTTGAAGCTAGGGGGCTAGATGACGAGGATCTAATAATCCTCATTTTACTATTTATCTGTAATTAGTATTATGGGTAAATATGACGTCACACGGCTATTAAATATACCCCTTATAGCCTTAAGGGAGAGGCCAATCAAGTGGTCATAAGTTCTTCTACGACCATCCCTATAGTCGTAAGTCCTTCTACGACTACCACGTGATCGTAAGTTCTTCTACGATCACCTCTGGTCGTAAGTTCTTCTACGACTACCACGTGACCGTAAGTTCTTCTATAATCACCTCTGGTCGTAAGTCTTTCTACGACCAGTACCCACTCGTAAGCTTTTCTACAACTACCCCTGGTCGTAAGTCCTTCTACGACCAGCTCTATCACGACTTCTGCATGTTATTGGGTCTATTTGCCTGTAGGCCCAATTCATTACGGGATTTGAGCAGCCAATATACACAGTTATTCTCTGACGTAACTGCATGTAACACACCATTATCTCTTATTGATAACCGCGAGGCGAAGTGGGGAGGTTACTACTCCGGTGATTACTACCATTATTATAGAATAATGGGGCGCCTCTTGACCTAGAATGACTACCTCTGCACGTACTAAAAAATGACTTTAGTTAGTGAAAAAGAAAAGGGGGCGATCAGTAGTAGTATAAGCTCAAGTCTTTTCACTGATTGTAACCAGAATACCCAGTACAATACACACAGGAGTAGGGTTGTTATTCTCTCTTGAGAAGGCTCGAACCTGTATAAAAATTCCCGTGTCTTTTCTGTCTACGTGATCAATTGTGGAGACCCTCCGAATCAAATAATCTTTACGTAAGATCGGTTCTAAAACACCGACAATACTCTTCACTAAAAGTATTTGACAATATCAATTTAAGCCTTGAGCTCTAAAACAATTTTACTAATCAGTCAAGAGGATCTCAAACATAAAATAACATTAAGCACTTTCGACCAACAGGAGGTCACAGTTAACAGATAATCAAACATAGCAATCTAGTCAGCCAACAGTCTTTGTTTAACAACCTTGATTTAGACATAGGGAAAAATCACATATTAAACAAGACAACAAAAGGCCAATATTGCTCACAAGACAGCTAGTAGCCTGAACTGCTAAAAAGAATCACAAAAACTAAACGTACAACTCTCTAGGCATCCGAAAGTATTGAGCTATCAATTCAAGACCAGTTGACAAAAGTAAACAAACATATTGGTGCTCAAGTCTAAACTAAATTGTCAAACCAATTTTAATATAAGTCTAATTTCATCACAGAGCAATGACAGAACCACTGATAATTTGCAATATCTCCAGAACTAGTCTCAGATATCAAAATATCACAGATCAAGAAGATCAACTAGTACTGCTAATATGTATGCAAGGATTAGGCAAACTATCACATACGTGCAAAACTCACTGAAGCAGTGGTACTCAAAACCACCAAGATGAGATTTCTTTTCTATTTAATCTTTTCTCAAAAGAGAAATTACACAACAGCTTAAGCACTACCAGGAACAGGAGTGACAAGGGGGAAGGGAGATGTACCTTGGGGCTTCAGGTGGCGGTGGGGGAGGAGGAGCGACAAGGGGAAGGAGGAGGCTTGCGGCTCGGGGCTAGAAGCATGGGTGGTGTCGAAGTGAGTCGCTCCCGAGGAGCAACAGGGGCGTCGACGATAGGGGAAGGGGAATCAGGGCCGGCGATGTAGAAGGGGCGGCCAGAGTTGGCGACGAAGCAGGGGCGGTCGAAACTGGCGACGTAGCAGGGGTGGCCAGAGTTGGCGATGAAGTAGGAGGCTTAGGGCGGCGGTGGCGTCGAGGTCTAGTGCGCTCGGGTGGGGAGCTGAACGAGTGAGTGTAAGGCGCTGGGGAGGGGAAGTATCAAGTAAGGGCACAAACCCTAGCGGTACCCTACTAATAAAGGGATATCACAAGCGGTTCTATTATAGAACCATCTGTGATAAGTAATGACAGACAGTTCCATAATAGATCCGTCTGTGATATGCTACTATGTGATAGAGCACACAGACCTAGTAACGTTCGGACTATTTGAACATCACTTTTGAGCCGATCAGACCATCCGAACATTAATTAATCCATTGAAAATTCATTTGACTTCAAAAATTCATATCTAATTCAACTCAATTCCAAATCAAGTGAAACCAATTTTGATATTCCACATTACATCAAAATAAGAGATTACAAGTCCATAACACATGATAATTCCACATTGACATCAAAATAAGAGATTAGAAGTCCATAACACATGGCAAGTCCACATTGACATGTCTCATGTTATGGAATAAATTACAATGGAATACAATTTTAATTAAAATATAGCCCTTCATGATGATCGACGCGCATATAGCTAGCTTCCTCACTAAGCTTCCTCAATGGGTTCTTCCTCGAGCCTGATGTCATCTCTGAAAGGAGGCAACTCGTCAAATTGATTGTACTTTTCTGCATCCACGACATTCTCAACTTCGATAATCCTTCTTTTTCCATGAAGAACTACGTGGTGGTTCTTATTTGCAGGGTCTGTTACATAAAAAACTTGAACAACTTGCTTAGCGAGTACGAATAGTTCATCCTTGTATCCGACATATTTGAGGTCCACAGTAGTGACGTCGTACTTGTCGACCTTCACACCCTGTGGAAGTTTAACCCAATGGCATCAAAACAGGGGGATCTTGAAAAGTACGTAGTTGAGCTCTAAAATCTCCTCTACGAACTCATAATAGGAGTTTCAACCCACGTGGCCTGGCAATATTGAATTGCTCGTGAAACGCATCTGTGCAGACATCACTTTTCTGGACTGTGCTCTTCCTATCGTGAGCTGTCGTATAAAATGTGCACCCATTCATGTCGTATCTTTGCCATGTGACAATTGTAAATTTTTGCCCTTTTGCCAACCATAGCAGCGTATCATCACTTGATGACCTCCTAGTGAATCACACCTTTAACCATTCGTTGAACGGATGGTTGTGCTCTCTCGTGATCCAAATCTGTAACACTCTGGCTATTCGGAAGCCAAAATACTACCTAAAGGCCTGACATACAACACTACTGCAGAAGGATTTCAACAAAACTCAACAACTAATATAAAAAGATCAACATCTTTTAGAACCTAAGCAGGTATTTAAACTGATTCGAACAACAGTTCGCAAATTCTAAATATTTAAGTCTACTGAATCCATTAAGACAATCATATCAAACGATTGATTAGGGAATATAAGCAGCTATTTAAACAACCTTAATGTAGAGACGGATATCATCCACATCTAAGTTTATTTATTACAGTCCATCACTTGTTGAAAGAAAAACAGAATCTAATTCTTTTATTGAAGCTGGTGTAAGGTGAAGTGAATGAGTAGTGCGTGTCTACTCCCTCCCAAGAGGAACATCTTCATCGATCACCTAAAATAAATAAACAAACAAACAAGAGTGAGTCCGAGACTCAGCAAGTACAATCAATAGTTATGAACAGGACAATAACTCCACAAAGTGTGATCGTACACTGAATGAATATATGAATGCATGAAATCAATGAATTGGAAGGACTGTACATGTGCTTATACCGGTATAGCTAGTGATACACCCGTCGGTGTTCACTTAAGCCCGCACTTTAACAAAAGTGCGGGGATCCAAGTCCCGTATGAAGAACGTTTCATACAGGTGTCCAAATCTACCCATACTGGAATTGATGGGTCTTTCTATCCACTCCTGTGGACGGGACATGACAATGTCCAAATCTGCCCACATTGGAATAGTAGGACTTACAATCCACTCCCGTGGAGGAAACATGGGTTATGGATGCATGGAATGAAATATGAACAATGAAAGACATCATCTCTAAACATGGAGTCAACACATATGAACGAACATAGACTTTTCACCTTCTCATGTATCATAAGATACCACAACATGAACATTTAAGCATTCATCAATCACAATCATAAATATTAGCAAAGTACTTGCCTTCCGCGTTGCGACGCATTAGTAGGCGACGACGGTGCTCCTAAACCCGAAGCTTCGCCGCCTAAACAATTAAGTAATTGAAATAAGATCACATTGCACACGACACTTCTAAACAACGTTCTACAACGCTTCCCCGATGACTCAAGATTCAACTAAAAACTCCAATCTGAAAACTGACAACTCAGGCACAAAGCGAAACTGGACAGCAGCACGGTAAAAATCATATCTATTGATCTGGAACTCGGAATGAGGTGAGACCAGTTTATATGGATTCTTAACTGACATATCTACAATATTCTAGATGACAAGATAACCCAATTCGACCAATTTAATTTACTAACAGTTAGATGAAATAACAGAACAGAAACTGCCTAAACAATTAAGACAGCAGTACTAAATAGATCCTAACTTTTAATCTACAACTCTGAATTGAGCGTTCTTTAACAATCTGAAAAGGATATGAAATTCTCTACAATAACCTAGTTGAGGGAAAACCCTGAATCGTCCATTATCATAAACATATTTTAGAAGACAACTTGAAAGATAAATCTCGTTAGAATTCTGGACAGCAAAAACTAAAACGATCATAACTTTTGATTCGTACGTCGGAATCAGGTGTTCTTGGTGGACATTAAAATCTAAGAACATTTTCTAAATATATCTAGGAGATCAAAACTCCTAATTCAGCTTCTGTAATACCCCAAAATATATTCGAAAGGATTTAACCGGGAGAGAATAAGTAGTCGGGAGAAGGGTTCTTTTAGAAAACCACCAAATCAGGAAACGAGAGGGGGTTTTTCGCATTTAGTTGGCAACTCGGGCCCTGGGCCTTGGCCCATGTGGGCAGGCCGGCCATAGGGGGGAGGCGCCACCCCCTCCCCCAAACCCTAGCCGCCCCCTCCCCATCTCCCCTCCCCTCCACTCCCCACCTCCCCCCATTGTGGCCGCCACCTCCCTCACCCCTCCCCTCCTCCAACCGGTGCCCCAACCTCCTCCTCCCTACCTCCCCTCCACCCCCATTGCTGCTGGCTAAAGGGAAGAGGAAGCCCCATTGCAGTCGGCCAAGGAGGAAGAAGAAGGGGAAAAGAAGAGAAGGGAGAAGAAAAGGGAGAAGAGAGGAGAAGGAGGATCTTCTTCGGGGCCTGTTCTTCGTCATCCAGCACGTCTTCAAGGGTAACGACGGGTTTCTTGTGATGTGTGATAGTCATTAGAGGCGATTGCTATTAGATCGATTGGATCGGATTAATTCTGTTCAATGTTCAATTCTGTCCAGAATGTTGTGCGGCCAGTTTCATGTGTTTAGAGGCCGAATTAGGAGTTTTGGTCTCCTAGAGATATGTAGGTCTTGTTCTTAGCTTTCATTGGCCGCCAAGAACGCTCAAATCCGATTAACGGTTAGAAAGTTATGAATTTTTTAGTATCGCTGTCCTGCTGATCTGTCAGTATTGGGACAGTCTGTAGATATCTGAATGAATCTATTAGTTAAAGACGAAATCAGAGGATCTCAATATAACGAAAAATGTGGGTAATTTCTATACCTTTTCAGAGAGATAAAGAACGCAAGATTCGGACTTTCGTAGCAAAAGTTATGGTGGTTTTAGTGCACTGTCCAGAGAACCCGACGTGAATTCTGATGTTATGTAGATTGGCTTGGTAGGGGAAGTAAATGGAAGAATCAAAAGGGCTCCCCAACTAGGTTTATTTAGGTAATTTAATTACCTTTTCAGAAAGTCTAAGATCATCTTATTTGGATTCCTGAGAAGAAAGTTATGTATTTTATAATTTGACTGTCTACAGTGTGCGCCAAATCGATCGCTAGAAATTGGAAGTTGGGAAACACTTGGGGGGTTTAGCAAGTTCATTTGTGTTGTTCTTATGCTCTTGGTTCAGTATGTTGGTCTTAGATTGGGTTATCTTAAAATTCAGGTGGGAGCGTGGTCCCAGGGGCAGCACCCTCGTCGCGTCCACCGTTCTCACACGGTTGAGGCAAGTATTCGGGCTATAATATATGTATGCTTGCATGGTATGATTGTGGTGTATCTTGATCGTATAGCCATGCATGCCTGTTTATGAGATGAGTTACTGTTTTTTTTATGACTGCTAGTTATGGTTAAAGGTTCTTCCGCATGTTGTTATTGCTTCCGTGCCAATGAGAATATGTTGTATTCCTGCATATGAAAATGTTATCATGGTGCATATGCATGTTGAGAGCATACAGGTGCCTTGGTCACGTGGTGACCAAGCACATACAGTTGAGGTCCCTGTCATGTAGATGACGGGCTTAAGATCCCCACATTCGTGGAATGTGGGCTAATGAACAAAGAGGTCCCCATCATTAAGATGATGGGCAAAGGTCCCTATACATGTGGTGTATAGGCTATTGGTCCCCGTGCTGAGGAGGAGCACGTGCAAGGGTATACAATGACGGTTGTATACCCGCATTACCGGTAAAATGCGAAAGAGATAAAGTTCAAAGGAGCATTGTATTGGTTGCATATCATGAGTTAAATGGCTATGTTTAGTGTGATGTTAATTGAGGATCATCGATGCTATGTTTGTGTTCTTGTTTATGGCCTTGTTGATACTTGCTGAGTCTTTAGGCTCACCCTTGCTTTAATGTGTTTTAGGTACCAGAGGCAGGAACGACATGCATGGGAGGGAATAGAAGTTGTTGCACTCACTACCTCACACTCTTAAGGCGTTTGCCACTTAGCACCAATTTAGAAATAAATAAACTGTTTGGTTATCACCATATATGGTTTTGGTTTGAGTATCTGATTATTTGTAATAATGAGGTTGCCAGTCTTGGTATGTTCATTTGATTATCATGCATGAATGAGTAGACTTGATTATGAGAAATATTGTTAAAGGCCATGTTTTATTGTTGAACTCTCAGTATAGCTGTTTAAACAAAGAAGATTCTGCCAAAAAATGGTAGTTTGTGCTAGAATAGTATAATTCCAGTACCATTCCAGGCTCTTTGAGAGTTGGGCTGTTACAACTTCTAAGCACCCGAAACTGACCCCGCAACAATCTAGACAGAATTGAATCTTCGACAGATCGAAAGAGCAGTTGGATCAAAACGGCAATAACTTTTATTCTACAACTCCAAATTGGATATTCTTTATCAATATGGAAAGATAAGACCAAAGCCTACAAATTTCATAATATGGAGAAGTTCTGATTTGGACCGTAACAATAATCAATATACTAATTTAATTAACTGCTGATAATTAACCACAATTCTGGACAGCAGTAAAGAATTGGTCGTAACTTCCAAACCACAACTCGAATTCACGTGAACTCAGTGGCTATGGAAACTAGACAAAAAATCCTACAACTCTCTAGGAGATCCCAAGTAATAATTCGGGCTTGAACTGTGCGAAAACTAGCGCACAACAAAGAACAGAAATCTGCTCCTAATCGCAGCACTAAAGACGAATCGCAAAACGACTTCTTAACAGGAACAAATTGAAGCAACAGCGGGGAAACAAGGTGCTAACCCTTGACGACACGTGACTCGCTAGACCTTGCAAGGATCTCCAATGGACGATGGCAACCCGACTCTTCCTCCTGGTTTTGGCCTGCGGCACCAATGGAGAAGGGGGAAGGGGCTGCCATGGAGAACAATGGAGAGGGAGGGCACTATAGCACCACGCACTGTAGCTATGGCTACTGTAGCTACAGTGCCGGTCTAGGGTTTTCTCCCTTCTTTTATAGGTGGCCGGCCCCTCCTGGGCCAAGGCCCGAGGCCCAGGATGCTGAAGAAAAGCGAAAAACCCCTCTTTCTTAATTCTATTCTTCTCTTTTGAATGATTTCTTCCTTAGAATAAATCGGGATATTACATTCTACCCCCCTTAACAGGATTCGACCCCAAATCTAAACGCCGATCTACACGAAAGAAAACTGCGACTGAAAACTAACAACAGATACTGACGCGATCAACTCTTGTTAAAACTCGCTCACGCGAGACTCCAACTCTCAAGTGGCCTCTATCTCAAACTAATGAGACCACAACACAAGGATGTAAAACGACGTCTGTATTAACACTCAACTCGACATTTCCAAGAACATTCATCGAACGAGACTCAAAGGTAAGATCCTACTCGAAGGTCAACAACGTTAACGAAAACTCAAACTCTAGATCTCTTAGGTACTCACTCAGCACCAAAACATACCAAATGTTGCGTACACCGCGTATGGACCCGAGACAGTCCTAGCGATACGCCAACTAGCGAAAACAAGCCAATGTACCTTGGGGTAACCCCCCCAGTGGTACCAAACCACGCAACATACGCATAGAACACTGAACTCTTGTTCCACCTCTCAATCGAACTGTAACACCCTGGCTATTTGGAAGCCAAGATGTCACCTAAACAAAGATCACCTCCTTTAACGAGGGACACACAACTGAACTCGCTTTAAACACACTCTTTTACCGACATAGCCCAACTGAAAATGAAGGACTCTCATCGCAACCAAGCGTTACCAACTCGGTACTAAAAAGAGTCAAATTCAGAATTGAAGATTTATCACAAAAAACTTTCCACTTTCTAAGTGGCAATTTGCGAATAAATTTCACGAAAGCCAAAGGAGAAAATCATTCGAATAACAAAATCGATCATTTCCTTTATTCTTTCTGAACTGATAAGAACCACACATATCAACAAAAAGCAAAACTCAATTTGCGAAAGACATCGGTCAGCAGCACAAAACTCAAACGAGAATCAAGAAAACGATTCACTTCTTGAGGAAGCATCAATTTATCAGTTTCTCTTTTAGGACTAAAATTTCTCTTAAACTTTGGGATTCCAATTCATTGTATAACACACTAACTCATCTCTCTTAACTTGGCATTCGCAACGCTATGCTCAAGCCGAAATACATCATCCACACCTCTGTATAGAAGCTCTATCGACTCCACATAAACTTTCTCTCAACAACTCCTCTACTGACAGGATTAATTTGACAAATGACTCCCAATGTATATCAGAATAGATCTCACACGTAATCACATCACCTCAATCTTTTAAGAGTAAACAACTCAGAAACCTCAGTACATACATTCATATACTTCATCAAAGGGTTCTATCAATGATCATCCCACTGTTCGGAATTCACCCTTAATCTACTTCGCCTACACATAAACATTGGGCGACCAAAGTCCTAGCACAAAAATGCGAAGCCCAAAATTAAACTCCAAGACTCCTACCATGAACTTCTCATATGGAAGATAGGGGAAACCTCAAATTAAATCCCTAAAATTCTTACAATCCAAACATACTCGCACATTGACATCAACACGAAAATATTTCTTCGACCCAAATATCTTTATCGAGATTCTAACTCTTAGAGAGTTACTTACTAAGTCCAAGTTATTCTTGGCAATAATCCAACAATCCCGGCTATCTCAATAATCGCTTTAACGATCAGATTACTTCGCTAATATTACTTTCATTACAACACCATCATATTTCATCTGCACAACCGTGCAAGGTACTCAATCGTGACACTCTATTACATTGATCAAGATTCTCATCCTTTCAAAAATTCTAATGTTCCACCCAAGTTGAACAAGGGATATTGGGTCACAAATCTCCATAGGTTCTAATGGTTGCATTAATGCAATCAGTTTAGCCTCAAAGGCAAACATTCTGTATAAATAAAATTCTCTCCAAGAATTATACACGAAAACAGTTCATCTTTCAACGCTCCTCGAATAACTTACAACCCAAGGTCTCACAATCACATTGAATAAACACTTCGAAAGACCATGGTGAAACGAATCGGTGGATCCTTCTTCAAAAGAAAAAGCAAATGAAGACATTTACTACTCGAAGTAAACACATGACCAAGGGAATTAGTCACTTAGGCAAAGGACTCGGAAAACATAGAGGAAGTCAGCAGCTGAGGGCTCAAGTCCTGCTATAAGTGAGTACCAAACCACAAATGAGAAGAAGGTATTGCCCTTTGAAAATTGGTAAACTCTTATGGAACAAATGCACAAGGTTTAAGCACACTCAAATAAACTACAAGTTCCGAAACGCGACTTAAATCTCAAATACTTTTACTTCACTCCTTCCTTTAACCAGGAAAGTTATTTTCCGTGATTACTACAACACTTTGCCAGCTTAAACAAGATAAGCTCTTAAGACCAAATCATAGGAACCACTTAAGAACCAATAAAATCTTTCAACCCGTCTCTTTACTCGAATCAGACTTAATTACCACATAACTCATGAGGTCCAAAAGATAACAAACGCAAAACTCAAAACACTTTCACTAAAACAATATCATGCAAATGATCAATTTCTTTTACTTATAAATCGTTCAACATTATCATCACAACCACGATCGACAATCACACTAATCAACGAAATAATATGCTATTAGAGATCGAACCTCTTAATCATCGTAACCTCTTATCACTTCATGAACTTTTGAAAAGAAACACAATGAATTACTTCATCATATCTATAAAATCTAAATAAGATTGCATATACTTGATCTAGGAAAGCCTAGTGCAAAAACCTCATAATTGAAACAAAACTCTTTCAACGAAAATATGATCTTGAGACTTGCTCGTGGGTGATTGATGATATTGATGATCCTAGATGTATTCCCACACGCCACAGCAAGTTAGATCACGTGCAGAAACTAAGCAAAACTCATGATCAAAGAAAGACTCAAATCATCAAAAGAGAGAAAGAAAGCAATTGACCTCATCTTGAAGAAACTTTCTTTGGATTGATTTGATATGGTATTGGTTTACAGCCACTCCATCAATGGATGACAAAGACTCAATACATGAGCACGAAATCCAATCCAACTCTCTAGAACCCTAACCTCCTCTCCTCCTCTCCCTAAGCAAATTAGGTTTCTAAACAATGAAACGCCGAAAGGTCGGGTCAAAGTGCAGCCACCTCCTCCTCTATTTATAGTGGAGGCTTAGGTTTCTAATAGAGTCTCCTAATGGGCCCCGTTAAGGCCCAAAACAAACGGTGACACACGCACGCCTTTAAAGCGCCGTGTCCAAATTGTGCGGCACTCGCTGTTCGCCACGCAGGTTGATCCAACGGCTCTCATCATGTCGACAAGTCTCTCCCATCCGGCTCCCACCGAAACCACCATGGCACTTGCACCACCCCGCGCCGCTTGATTCAACCGCCGCACCGAATCGCCTGCTCGGTCACCTTTGTCCATCTTGCACCATACTTGAGTCCAATGACTTCACCCGCATCGCCGATCGCTTTGAACCTCAGCCTCCAAGCCTAGTCCCGATCATCCTCGCCGCTGACCGCCGCGACCACCAAGCAACTCGCACAACAATAGACAAGAAAATCGAATCGGAACAAGTTCTTCACAACTTGACCCACGTTAGTCAAAACATGCATCATGCAAAACATATGACATGAAACCCATGAACTTGACCTAATCAAGAACCATCGCCACCACATCGGCCGACGACGTAGGAAAACCGCCGATCACACCTTGGCTTGGCCTCGATCACATCGCCGGCCCGATCGCCACCGTAAGGCTTTGCTGCATCGCCACCAAAGGACTTAGCCAAAATTTCAACATCAAACCGCAACCTCTTTGGAAATTTAAAACGAATAGAACTTTTGACCGAGGCTCCAAAATTATGGGACCAAGTGCGAGAATCTCCTCACTTGCCTACACCTCTATTTTTGGCCCACCAAACTCAATGCCACTCAACTTGCCACCCGATCACATCGACGCCGCCGATCGCTACCAAGCGTCTGATCACGACCGCCGGCCGACCGCCAAGACAAAACACCGAGAGGCGGTCCGACCGCCACCAAGGCCGGCCGACCGCTTGAGACTCGACAGACCGAACTTTGTTTAAAACTCGTTTTTCAAGAAACCTTCAACGCCATTGCCAATTGTCACATCATCCTAAGATCATGAGCATATCCCCATGATATCCACAATCTCCCTTGATGAACACATTGGCAATTCCCACAAATGCAAGTTTTGAGGTTTGAAAAGTAAAACGCAACGTTACAAAGGCACAACTTGGTCCAAATGCAAGAGAAAACAATGGAAATGACCAAGCCGCTTCGTAATAGCATCTGCAAGTGAGTTAAGGCAAAAGAAAGCAAGAAAGCTTCAATTTCCAAAGAAGAGTAAAAATCTCACTTAAGGTCCATATGAAAGAACAATTGTTCGAATAACCTTCGATCATGGTGAGGCTCAAGAATTGCAATGAAACTCCCTCACTATGATTCTCAAATTTTAAAACTTCAAATTCTCCAATTTTCTCCTCTTTAATACTTTTAAATCCTCTCTCCTTTACACATTTTGAAATATCTTCCCCTTTGACAATGGAGTCATCAAGGAATCACGCCTTCCTCTCGCCGAGATAACAAATGCGAATGAGGAAAAGCATAAGAAGGAGCATGCATGAAATGCAATGAAGTGGCTTCATATTTTTGTATTTTTCAATTTTGGATTACAAGAAGCTTTGGAGATTACCCAAAAGAACAAGCTAGCATCTCAAATTTTGCATAAACATCATATCAGCCTGAATGCGCTAGCAAGATCATGATAAAACATATATAACAAAGCTAAAGCAAGAAGGCTCAATGTAAAGCAATAAATTTTAGCATTTTAAGCAAAGCTTCAAATCTAGCAAGTTCATCAACAGAGATCCTAAAATGATACTGGCCATGTCAAAATGTCAATGTGAGATCAAAAAGCTAACAATGACCACATTTAGAGACAAACAGGTCCTGAATTGAATCATTTTGCTCAATTTTTCTCAAACGCCCATTTTTCAACAATTTATCATTTGCAATGAATATTGAAGTTGATTAAAGATATATCTTAGTGAAGAAGATCCCGACTAGGAGCCATCCACAAACTCTTCCTAAGCTTGTACCAATTTTGATAATTCATTTTCTTATCCATGTGCTAGATCTCAAGTCTTATCACACCATCTTAAGCACAAAAGCTTAAAAGAATGGTCTAGGTCGCCCAAAACTCCCTAAGTTCATGCTCTAGTGCAATGGCAAGTCGTCTCATGAGAAAGAATTGGTGAGACAGTTTTTTCGCACAAAGAGACCTCCTTTTTTTTCACAAGAGCAATTTTAGATTCTTAAAAGAACAAGAAGCTCAAGTAATGATCAATACTAGATTCAAGAGCTAACACAGCAATTTCGACAGGCCAATGTCACAAAAGGAGCACTAATTGCGCAACTAGCTAAAACATCCACAAATTGCGCTTTCTTAGTTCAAGTTGTCTTAAAGTTCTGCTCATTCAAAGAAAGACTTAGCTACACATGTGAAAGCATGATAATTCTAGCAAGTCAAAGAACTAGACATGGCATTGAGCGAATTGAAATACTAAAGCTCAAAAGGGTAATAAGCAAAGCTTCATCAATTTTAAAAGACAAGGTAAAAGCTTATATAACAATGCATCTTTTGGTTTTTCATATGAATGCAATATGAAACAATGAGATGCACAAAACTTAAAGAGCCTAAAAGATCAAAAGAAAATACCACTAGAAGAAGGTATCGTAAAAAGTAAAAGCTCAAATGAACAAGAAAAGTTCGTACAGAGCCAACTCCCCTCAAACCAAACCGTAGGGATAAATTACCCTAACTCACTTCTCAAGGTTGCAAACCTAGTTGGATCTAAAGGCTTGGTGAGGATATCACCAACCGAGCCTCTGACTCCACTAAATGCAAAGACAATATCACCCTTCTCGACATGATCTCTAAGAAAGTGATAGCGAATGTCTATGTGCTTGGTCCTAGAGTGTTGCACAGGTTTTTAGCAATGTTAATCGCAGAAGTGTTATCACGAAAAGAGGAACACTATCAAACGCCAACCCAAAATCCTTAAGAGTGGACACCATCCACAAAATCGACTACAACAACTAGCGCTAGCCTACATATTCACTTCCAGCAGTGGATTGTGCAATGTAAGACCGCTCCTAGAAGACCAAGAGACAAGAGAAGTGCCTAGGAAGTGACAAGTGCCCGAGGTACTCTTCCTATCAGCCGACACCGCAAAATCGTAATCGTAAAACCCCGAATGGACAAGGAAGACGAGCAGAATACCAAATACCATACCGAGGGTAGAGTGTAAATACCAAGATGCGCTTAATGGCTTGGCGATGGAAGTCCCTGAGACGCCTCAAACTCGCATGCAGGCGCACTGCGAAGTGGATGTCCGTCTTGAGGCCGCCAGTACAGGAGGGAACCGATCATGCCGCGTATCGTTGATCCACGCTTCTCCTTCCTCATCCGATCCAAAACAGCGGTCGCCATGGGAGTGGCGATCGCTTGCGCCACCCATCTCGGCGCTTGAGCAGATCCTTGGTGTACTTCATTCGATGGATGAAGATCCCTTCCTTGCATTGCTTGATTTGAAGCCCTGTAGTAGTTGAGTTCTCCCATCATGCTCATCTCAAATTCCTCGACATTGTCTCTAAAAACTGGAAACAAGAGCATGAGAAGAACCACCAAAGATAATATCATCTACATAAATCTCAAAGCAAGGTGAAGTCATTACCACGCCTAAGGATGAACAGGTCTTGTCTACCTTACCCATCTCAAAATCATTCTAAGCGTAAAGGTCTTAAGTCTATCATACTGTGCTCTAGGGGCTTGCTTAAGACCATACAAGGCTTTAGATAGCTTGAAAACATGATGTGGATGCTTGGGATTCTCAAAGCTCGGGGTTGTCTAACATACACTTCCTCCTCTATAAAACCATTCAAAAGGCACTCTTAACATCCATCCGATATAATCTAAAGCCCTTAGAAGCAAAGAAATGCAAGCGTAATGCGAATGACTTCCAATCTAGCAACAGAGCAAATGTCTCATCAAAGTCTAACCCTCAACTTGGCTAAAACCCCGAGCTACCAATCTAGCCTTGTTTCTAACCACGTAACCATCCTCATTTTGTTTATTTTTGAACACCTAACGGGTTCCTATCACATTATGACCACTAGGAGGTTCTACTAGATTCTGCACCTTATTCCTCTCAAAATTCTCTAACTCCTCATGCATGGCATTAACCCAAGAATCGATAACGATGTGATATATCGTGGTTCAAAGAAGCAACAAATCCAGTAATGAGAGTAGAGACTTGATCGTGATACCGGAGCGCAGTGACTCGCCATTAAGATTACCAATCATCCGATCCGAGGATGATGCCTCAATATGAAGTGGAGCGCCTGGGAGACAATATCTCTCAATCTCCGCAGTATCGCTGATGAAGAAGATGCGCAGAGCCTCAATTGAGGTGAAGCAACAGAAGGTGTTCTGAACTTGGACAGAGCCTCAGCAGCAGCAGTGGAGGACAAATATCGCCTTCATCATCTTCCTCCACAAAAATGCTTTCACACCGTATCACCGAAATGTCGGATCTAGCTCCAGGCTAGTCTCATCAAAAGTGACATTGCATGTCTCCGACAATGTTAGTTTCAACATTAAAACCCGAAACCCTCGAATGCGCAGATAACCTGTAAATAAACCATCAAAAGTCCTTGATTCAAATTTATCTAGGTTTCTGCCTTGAGAATGAAACACTTAGCTCCAAAAACTCGAAAATGAGAAACAGAGGGTTTTCTACCAAATCAAGCTCATATGAATTCTTGCCCAAAGACGGTCTCAAGAAGACACGATTTGCAATATGGCAAGTCAGAGAAATAGCTTGCCCAAAACCTCCTGTGTGCTATACTCATCTAGCATTGTCTAGCTATCTCGACTAATGTTCTGTTTTTCCTTTCCACAACGCCATTTCGTTGAGGGACGTGTGGAGAAGAGAATCGATGCTCAATTTCGCGCCAAAGACAAAAGAGGCAAACGAGGCATTCTTGAACTCCGTACATTGTCATCATGGACGCCTCAAGGCACCGTAAAATTCAAGCCAAACGAAGAACAAGATCACGATAAAACCAAAAGCTTCATCCTTCAAGCAAGAAAGAACACCCAAGTGTATCTCAAAATCATCAACTATGACAAGAATGTACCACTTACCACCAATTGATCGAACCTAGCAGACCAACAAGATCCATATGAAGCAACTGCCCCGTCCGCTACCATGACCAAAGTCACCAAGGGTGTGAGGCGGCAACTTGCTTGCCATGCCTCTGTGGCGCACATACAAAGATCCTTGACGGCTTTGAGTTTGGGCAAACCTCTCATGAGATCAAGGTTGCTAACTCGCCGATGATCAAAACCAATGTGCCCCAAACGCTCGGTGTCAAAGCCGAACTCGTAAGAAGGTGTAAACAAACATTTAAGAGAACCAAGAAGAGATTCGTAAAAATCAGCTCCAAAGATCCTAGCAACTCTATAAATCCCAAAAACGAGCTCACCAAAGAAAATCAAGCACCGACAAGCATTTTTCTTAAATATAGTCTCATAACCATCATCAAGAAGCTCGTGAGACAGAGAAGTTAAACCTAAGCTTGTCCACAAGGGCGACGCCCTTAGGATGAAATTGTCGCTCACCCCGATTGATCCTGCTCCTTCAATCCGCCCTTGTGTATTGTCTCCAAAGGTGATGAGGACATCACCTATCGACCGCGTGGAAGGAGGTGAACCATTTTGAGTCTCCTGGTCATGTGGCGTGAATAAATGAGTCGACGAACCATGTGTCCTTCTTTCCGCGGCGATCCCGAAATCAAGGCACAAAGAACGAAGTGTCTCAACATCAAGTTAGTTAAACATGACTTGGGAACCCAAGACTAAGACACACGTCATGAGTAGTATGTGCGTAGTGCTATCCTTGATTCTATTTGAAATTCTCAGAGCAATGGTTACTCTAACATGAGAGTTATCCTCGTCTAGGAGCATGAGCATGATTAGCATGTGAAATAAATCCTAGACCAGTTTCTTCCTTTCTAAATCACATGTCTCATAAAAGCTCTAGGTTGATTAGATGACATTCTAGCAAGATTTTTCTTAGCATTTTTCAACCTACGCCAACAGAACTCAACTAAATGCCCATCCTTCTTGCAATAGGTGCAATGGTACTTGGTACCACCGGGAGAAGCACCTTTGATCAACAGATGGTTGGGCAAACTCGCAGATTTGAAAGTGATCTTTGCGTGTTGGGTATCAAATTCAACTAAGCCATTTCTCAAAATTTGAATGTCATTAGATTTATCCCGGCAAAGTTGTATCCTAACCCTTGCTTCTTATAAGGAGTTTTTGACTTGTCAAGAATCATGTTTAATCTGTTTCTTACCGTTAGAAAATCTTTCTAATGTGTCATTAAGGTAAGCAATTTCTTTTCTAAGGTTAACACATGAATCACAAGTTTTAGCATCAAACCTCTTCTTATAAAGAGCAACTTCAAGCTTAAGAGCTTCACATGAAGCACAAGTAGCGTAATTAATACTGCCCTTAAGCTTGGCATATTTAGCTCTAGTGCTTGTACAACATCATGTACTTCACGCTCACGTCTAAGGCACAGAGCAAGAGCTAGATTCAACCACATCGAAACAACCAACTTGCTAGACTTTAAGCATTTTTCACAAGAAGCGATTTAACTTCAATTAGCTCATTTCTAGCATTTTCAAGTTGTTGCAAAGCAATATCATGAGCAGATTGCGCTTTAGCAAATTCGAATGTAAAGCATAGCAGATGAACATTCATCGATTAAAGACTCTTAGCATTCACAAGTTCTAATGTGAGTTTCTTTACTTGTGACTCTAACTCCTCATTCTTAGTCATGATGAACTTTAAAGCTTTATCCCGACCTAGCATTTGCTCATAAATGCTTCACATCTAACAAAGAGAACATCGTAAGAAGGAGATACCTCATTGTTGTCATCGATGTCGCTGAGTCACCATGAAGCACATGCCTGAAGTCCTTGGCCTTCCCTTCTTGTCTTGAGGAGCTCCTCCTCCTGTCCTCCTCGCTCCCGAGTCCACATCACTCAAGGATCGATCTCCAAGAGCGGCAAGAACCCGTGAGCAGCCTTCCGAGCTTGGCATCATCAAACCCGGACTTGCGCCCGAGGCTTCTTCCAAGCTGGCTTTTCATCCTTGTGGTTGCTCTTACCTTTCAGCTTGGGGCAATTTGTCCTGATGTGATTAAGCTTCCACACTCATAACAAGTCACAGTACGCTCTCTTTTGTTTCTCATATTGTTGTAGGTCTGTGTGAACTTCTTAATCAAAAGCGCCATCTCGTGCTCAGAATACTCTCAAGATCCTCTTCTTGAATTGCGATAAAGAAGCAAGTGAAAAACTGAAGAGGACTCAAACGACCCATCGAGGCTCTCTTGAGCGGTCCGCTACCAAAGCCATGTTACCCTTCTTAGAATGGTCACTGATCTCATGAGTCTTGAGCTTACTATAGAGCAGCTCCAAAGTTAGATCGAGAAGTTGACATTTTCCGAATGACGGTAGCCTTTATCTTCCACTCCGGTGTTGATTGCAGCCGTGAGATGGATGGCATTTTGCATCGAGTAAATTCAATACCAACAGACTTCATCCGATTTATCACGTGTTGAAGCGATTGAAAATGTCATCGATGCTCTCACCAGACGCATCTCGAATTTGTTATATTCTCTTTATAGACTCGCCGACGACTTGTTTGATTTGGAAGAACCTCATGATAGGTTTCGAGAGTCTTCCAAATCTCATGTGCATTCTCGAGATTGCAAATCCTATCATATTCCTGCCTACCAAGCCCACCATACGTAAAATTCTTTGCCTTACGGTCATTAGCCAAGAGGGCTTCTGGCTGGCGTAGCAACCTCATGCAAGATAAGCGGACCTCGAATGCCTCCCAAATACCTCGTGGTTAGCTCTCAAGAAAGACACGCATGCGGTTCTTCCAAAAGGCATAGTCGTGCCCATCGAAGATATGCGGTTTTGAAGAGTACTTATCCATCACTAAGTTTAGTGACCGTTAAGATCAAGATTGAACTAACCGGCTCGATACCACTTGTTGGACCAAAAGGCGACTAGAGGGGGTGAATAGGAGCACGATCTCTTTTTCTCCCAAATTCAATTCAATACGAATCTCACTCCAATAGCTATGAAAGCTATGAAGATCAATCAATCATGCACGAAGACTTGTATTGAATCAACTCAAAACCCCAAGTAAAATCAACACAAAAGCAAAACACAAAGACACCGCGGTCCGACCTCTCACGGCTGGCCGATCGCTCGTCTAGCGGTCGACCGATCCAAGCGCCGATCGATTTCAAGCGGTCGGATCACGGTTCGATGAACAGAGAAAACAGCCCACAAACCAAACGCAAATTGATCAAACTTTTGATTCGGCGCCCAAACTTCGTGAAATTTGACACACACCTACCTAAGTATGTCAGAACCTATTCCAAGCAACGATCGTGATAATTCTTGCCAAGATTCTGACCTTTTACAGTTTGAGCGGTTAGGTCAAAACCGAGTCAAAACGAAAATATGATCTTGAGACTTGCTCGTGGGTGATTGATGATATTGATGATCCTAGATGTATTCCCACACGCCACAAGAAACTAGATCACGTGAAACTAAGCAAAACTCATGGATCAAAGAAAGACTCAAATCATCAAAAGAGAGAAAGAAAGCAATTGACCTCATCTTGAAGAAACTTTCTTGGATTGATTTGATATGGTATTGGTTTACTGACCACTCCATCAATGGATGACAAAGACTCAATACATGAGCACGAAATCCAATCCAACTCTCTAGAACCCTAACCTCCTCTCCTCCTCCCTAAGCAAATTAGGGTTTCTAAACAATGAAACGTCGAAGGTCGGGGTCAAAAGTGCAGCCACCTCCTCCTCTATTTATAGTGGAGGCTTAGGGTTTCTAATAGAGTCTCCCTAATGGGCCCCGTTAAGGCCCAAAACAAACGGGTGACACACACACGCCTTTTAAAGCGCCGGTCCAAATTGTGCGAAGCACCGCTGTTCGCCACGCAGGTTGATCCAACGGCTCTCATCATGTCGACAAGTCTCTCCCATCCGGCTCCCACCGAAACCACCATGGCACTTGCACCGACCCCGCGCCGCTTGATTCAACCGGCCGCACCGAATCGCCTGCTCGGTCACCTTTTGTCCATCTTGCACCATACTTGAGTCCAATGACTTCACCCGCATCGCCGATCGCTTTGAACCTCGCCTCCAAGCCTAGTCCCGATCATCTCGCCTGACCGTCGTTGACCACCAAGCAACCTCGCACAACAATAGACAAGAAAATCGAAATCGGGAACAAGTTCTTCACAACTTGACCCACGTTAGTCAAAACATGCATCATGCAACACATATGACATGAAACCCATGAACTTGACCTAATCGAAGAACCATCGCCACCACACGGCCGACGACGAGTGAAAACCGGCCGATCGCCAAATTTTGGCTCGGCTCGACGCCACCGCCGGCCCGATCGCCAATGTAAGGCTGGCCGATCGCCACCAAAGGACTTAGCCAAAATTTCAACATCAAATCCGCAACCTCTCCGAAATTTAAAACGAATAGAACTTTTGACCGGAGGCTCCAAAATTATGGGACCAAGTGCGAGAATCTCTCACTTGCCTACACCTCTATTTTTGGCCCACCAAACTCCAATGCCACTCAACTTGCCGGTCCGATCATCGACGACGGCCGATCGCTACCTAAGCCGGCCGGATCACGACCGGCCGGTCGACCGCCAAGACAAAACACCGAGGCATGGGCGGTTCGATCGCCACCAAGGCCGGCTCGACCGCTTGAGACTGACAGATCCGAACTTTGCCGAAACTCGTGTTTCGCAAACCTTCAACGTCATTGCCAATTGTCACATCATCCTAAGATCATGAGCATATCCCCATGATATCCACAAAAACTCTTTCAACAAGATGATACTAGAACATGATAATCTTGCAAATGTACACCAACAAAAATCTCTTATTAGATTTCATCCATTTAACTCTTACTGACACTCGACGCTAAGATAGAACACACTAAATGCTCTCTAGCCACACATGGCACAATCATGATCCTACCTCTGATTGCAAACTCATCAATAGCCATGAGGATAGATTCAACATTCTACCTTATGTCCAGAAATTAGAATGAAATGTCTTTAACTTCAATATTATAGGATAAATAAGACAAGGCTTCACAAGGCGATACATCATCGCTCATTTAGTCCTTTAAACATGTTTCAATAATTTTTAGCATGGCAAGAATTAAGTAAAGCCATCATTCAAATAAGATCATCAATATCCGAAATAGGAGACAGATTCAAGATTAATATTTATCAAGACAACATTTGAACATATCCTTAACTTAACCATCACTAGCGGTTAGAATAACCGAAAGAGGGCCTATATTCCAACTCATCTAACAAATTTATCAGATTACTCGATCGTAAAGATCAACCCGCTACATCCACATTTTCCACACTTCTTAACAACAATAGGTTCTTGAACAGATATGGACTAACTCTTAGCTAAAATTCATCATGTACCAAATACAACGACATTTCACAATAGGCAATTTCACTTCCATGGATACTAGTTAAGAATAAACGACTTGCACAAAGCTAATAACCCAATCTGATAACTCTTAGCACAACAATTAGTTATTATTAACTTCCTTGGTGATGTCGCGTTATTATTAACTTCATGTATAATCTGCTCTTCACTGTGACTGGTCCAACATGTATATCCCTTTTTGAAACCCCTTCAAATCAAGTGCGCTTCGATCTGCAATGGGTTGTTAAACATCTTTAGATTACCGCAATCAATGCATGGATAATACATAAATTTTATCTCCTTCTTTAACATATCTTGCTTAGTGGCTCTTCTAAAAGCAAACACGCCATTAATGTACTCTTCACTCACACGGTTCTCACCGTACACCAGTTTTGGTCCATCTACGCTACGCACGTAACAAATTAGTGTTAAATTAGATTAATAAACCGCAAGTACTCTTCCTATTGACCAAACATACTAAAATTGATTTGCGATTAACTTAGAGCAAATATAAAGGGTTGTAGATTGTTACCTCGGAGCTCACGACGAAAATCCCAAATATCCCGCGAGATCCTCCTCACCTTCTCCTTCTCCCCCCTTCCTCCTTTCCTTCTCCTCTCTAAGGTGGCGCAATGAGGGAGGAGGCAGCAGGGGTGGCGGGTCAAACAGGAAGGGTGTGGAGGCACTAGGGGTAGGGGGTCGGTCGGGGCTGGATATTTATAATGCCAACATACAACAACGGTTCTTATTAAGAACCATTTGTGATGTTGCACTATCATAGACGTTTCTTCATAAGAACTGTCTGTGATAATTCAAAAATGGTTCTTAAGAAGAACCATCTGTGACGAGTGCGATTATCACAGACAGTTCTTATTAAGAACAGTCGATGAATTATCACAGACGGTTCTAGTTATAAACTGTATGTAATAGTTACGTATCACAAACGGTTTCAAAGGAACCGTTTGTGATAAGTACAACACAGACGGTTCCTTTAAACCGTCTGTGATGAGGCGTCTAGTATAGCCTATTTTTGTAGTAGTGTTCTTTTTCACATTGCAGGAGGTTATGACCATACACTCGTATTTAATTACTACTAATTCAAATGAATTATCATCGATTTCAAATACGAATAGTTCAGATAAAATAACAATTCGAATGGGAAAATTATATACCATATTTGTATCCATAATTTTTATGCGAATACGAATACGGATATGAATAGGAGAGAAATTGTCAAGATGCAAAGAATCTGTACACGTAACATCGACAATGACACTGACAATGACAATGACACTCACAAGGATACATGGCCAACACAGCATGGATGATAATTAAATAAGCAAACACAGCCAACTACATGATCTTTGGATTTTTATAGTGTACTGAACTAAACATTTACATTACAAAACACTGACAATGACATGGTAAAATTTAGCATAGGGGGATACATGACCAACACAGCATGGATGATTATTAAATAAGCAAACACAACCAACTGTATGATCTTTGGAGTTTCATGGTGTACTGAACTAAACATTTACATTACAAACCAAGGACCTCCAAGCTTATTGAATAAAAGACATTTGAGTGTCCATGAAGTCGTCGCTGACCTCCCATTGTGCTGGCCAGAGGAGAATTCCAGCAGCTTGGGAAGCTAGTATTGAACTGTAAAGAAAAAACATCTTTCTTAGACAACCAGCAATAGTGCCAACCGGAGGAGAGTTGCAGCAGCTTGGGAAGCTAGTATTGAACTGTAAAGAAAAAACATCTTTCTTAGACAATCAGCAACACGTTGACATGCATCAAGTTGTGTAGTCCATTTAACAGGGTGAGATGGTTGTGCAAACGACAAATTATTACCTGGTTAATTTTAGGTAGGTCTGTCAGCTTCCTACCATATAACAAGTTTCTAATAAAACATGATACATGCTTCTAGTACATTTACAGTATGTTAAAGAAAACAACAGGTTGATCAACACAAAGACTTCTAATATATGAGCAAATTAATCGAAAGGTTATTACTTTACTCTACCCGAAAGATTACCTCCAAGTGTAGATATGCTGGTTGGTTCCCAAGGGTGATGAGAAACTTGTCTAGATTGAGCTTTGAGAGGAAATGAACTTGTCTAGGTTGATTGGAAGTGATCTCTTTTTGCAAAAGCATATAACATTAGCCAGTCCAGGAGAATGTATCCTAGTTAGCATCTCTCCCAGTCCAATTATCAATAGTATTACCACTTTTGGACACAAGAAGTTAACAGAAAACATTGTCAATTTAGCAAAACTAGTAAAGGTCAAGAAGAGAGTCACAACATTACTTAACAACATGATTCGTATACTAATGAGCAATGCAATGTTTTTTCCAGAAGCTACAATAAGGGGTAAAATATGACTTGTGTAACATCCCAAAATTCACATTTTGGGAATACATAATAACAATGCATTGGGAAAAATTATTTTAATCATCTTACATATGAAAATCTAACCGTGTTTGATTTTTGAACCTTTAGTTAAAAGCAAATAATAAAATTCAAACAAACACGCACTTAAAGGAAAATTAGATAAAACAAAATAAAAATAGTTGAGAGAATTAATTAGGGCAAAATTTCTCAGGGTATAATCTACAAAACAACTTATGTGAATTTTATTAAGAATAACAAATACAAATACATAAGAACAGAAATTTATAAGATTTTTAGAGAAAATCATAGACAATATAAAGTTCTAAAAAATTTACATAAGGGACTACATTAGGTTAGAAGCCCTCACAATTTTTTTTTATAAAATTTGGACTTCATTTGACTAGTAAAAAAATCCAGCAAACAATTCAACTTGAAAATCCAAAACCCTAACCTAAACCCATCTCTCCCTCTCGCTAGATAGTGGGCCCCACTAGCAGGCACTGTCTTCCACCTCTCACTTCGCCAGTGCACGCTCACCAGTGCATCACTGCGCGCCCACTGTTTCGCTACACTGTCCCCAATTTTCGCTACCTAACTGCTCTGTCACCTCCCCGCGCCCATGCTCTACCCCGACCGCAACACCTCCGGGAGCGTCACCGCCCTTTCCCGTGGGCATTCTCCTCCCTCGTGAGTTTCTATGCCCCATCGCCTATAAGAAGATCGCCCGAGCTTCCTCTCTTCTTGTCCTCACCATTCCCCTCCTTTCCCCATCTTCCCCCCTCCACCGAGCTCGAGCGCAAAAGAACCCTGAGCGCCATTTCGGCCAACGCGCCACCACCACCATTCTTACACCCCGAAGGGTTTTTCTTCGCGCTACTTGCGTCACCTTATGTTCCGAAACACTAGAATCTTTTCCCCTCACTTGATTTCATCTTTCATTCATAGGAGCTCACTGAAGCCCTTTCTTCTTCTTCTTCGGCCACTTTTGCCGCCGCTGACACCGCGGGAGCTTCGCCACACCTTGGACCGATTCACTGCGCCAGGAGCACCCCAAGGACTCCATCAACCTTCCCCAAGCCTTGCTATGCCTCCCCATCCTCCCCTGTGAGTTCCCACATGAAGCCCACCGCCACCTTACTTCACATCATCGGCCTTCTCCAAGCTTTCCCGGAGCCTCTGTTTGCTTCCGGTGAGGTCCTAGTACTAGGTAGTAGCTCATGCACACGTTATTTAGTTGGAAGAGTCGACGGTTTGCTTATTGGCTCGAAGCGGTAGCTTAGCCGCCGCTCATCTCCGGCGCGCCACCGCATCGGGCCACCTGAGCCCTCGCCACTAGCACCATTAGGTGCACATGGGAGCAGGGAATCCATTTTGGGCTTTCCCGACACCACCATGCACCACCCGCTGGCGACAAGCGTGGCTGCAAGCGCCCTCACGCTGCTATGTGTTGTCCGAAATGGACATGCACTGTAGCAGCACAATTAAGAACAAAATCTCGATCGGGTGAAGACAAAGCATTAATTAACGTTGATTTAAACACTGCTAAGTCTCACTAACGCGTGGGCCCTAAAAAATAGTAAACGAGATTCATTAAAACCTAGTTTCGCTTTGAGTCACTAACACACGGGTCCCACGACCATTAAGTGCACAGTGCCCCCCTGCATGGACCGCGCATAGTGTGCGTAGACCTTCCTTTAGAAATAAAAGAAAACAGAATACCCGGGCCCACCTGTCACACACTAGTATTTCTTAGCAGAAAAATAAATAAAAATAAAAAGAAAAGGGCACGGGTCCCACCTGTCAAAGAGAGATTTTCTCTCCCTTTTCTTTTTCTTGGTTTTTTCAAACCGAACCAATTTGAAACTTTAATAACTTTTACATAAAAACTCCAAATTGAATGATTTTTATCTCTAAATTCATCTAAAATCATTCTCGACCTGAGTGTGCAAAAATATTTGGATTTGGTTACTGTTGAATTTATTTGGCATTATTTAATTCATTTTTGGCTCTTTTTGAAATAGACGTCGATTGTTTGAGCGAAATTTTCAACGACCAACCATCCTTATATTCAGAACAACAAAAGCAAGGCAAGCAACTCCTTTAATCATGTTGATCCCACTAGTTTAATTATTGTACTTTGTTTTGTATAATCTATTATGCATGCGTGTATGTGTGTTGAAAAACTGCTATGTTGGGAATACGGTAGATGTAAATCCTATTTGATGCATAGATATCCTTGAAATATTGATCCCCTTACTATTGTATCCATTAGGATATGGGTTAGACAATACATAATGTCAAGTTGGGAGTTTTCAAGTGCGATTGTCGCACAACTACATTATAGAACGATAGATTTTTCATAAAAGCTATAAAAGGACAATATAATAAAAATGGAATTGGGATAGATTTTTCATTAGGATATGGGTTATACAATACATACTATTCTAAAAACGATATGACCGCATGTGATAAGCGGTACTACCACAGGTCGGTAGTACTGGATTCTAGATGGCGTTACGTATTTTCCAGAGAGCATGTTTTTGGGAGTTTTTCTTGAATTCTGAAAATGGTATGACCGTATGTGATAAGTGGTACTAACGCAGGTCGGTAGTACCAGATTCTAGATGGTGATACGTATTTTCTAGAGAGCTTGTTTTCAGAGTTTTGATCTCCCCTAACAATCGGTATGACCGCATTTCTTGAGCGGTACTACCGGACTGCGGCAGTACCAAAATTTAGTTGGCGGTACATTATTTCCAGAAAGGGTGTTTTTTGTGTTTCTCAAAACCTTTGAAAATCGGTTGTTTCGTTCTAGCCAAGCGCCACTACCGCTGTGCGGTAGTACTAGACCCTTTTTTCGTAACGGCTAGTTTAGAGCATTAAATGCAACTATTCCGACTGTTGATCATGAAGAGCGGTAGTACCGGATTTGTTCGGTGGTACTTCCGCAAATACTGAATTTTTTAGGGTTTTGATCCAAACGACTAGTTTTATGGTTGGGGGCTATAAATACCACCTCCATCTGCACCAAGCTCAGAACCTTTGGCCATATTGAATATTCTTGAGGCTTTGGTGCACTCTCTTCTACTCATTTGCATTCAATTCACATTTTTAGGTAGATGAGAGCATTCAAGCGCATTGCATCATTGGTTGATCTTAGTGGCACTTGTTCTCTTCAAGCAAAGGCTTCGATTCATTACTCTTGATGCTTACCGGCACCTAGATGGCTTAGAGAAGTTATTGTGCGGTGATCTGTTCAAAGAAGCTTATGAAGTGACTCGGTAAGGAATTATGAAGTGGTTGCGTGCTCACCATCTCCGGAGAGGAGGAAGAGCAACGTTAGTGATCGAGGGAAGTGCTCGTGTGGAGCCGACTTGATTCGTTCAAGTTTCCTCAACGTGGACTGGTGAAGACCAGCAAGTCTTCGATACCACGGGAAAAATATCAAGTATCTACATTATGGTTTTTCCTCTCTTGTATTTACGCTTTCACATTTTATATTTCTAGCTCTAACTTGTGTAGAATTCTTGCTAGAATTGTTTTAGTAATCTTGAGTTGCCTTAGCAATTTTTTATCATAGGCTTTAAACTTGTGCAAGTATTTCTTTTTAAGATCAATTGTTAAAAATTATCAATTAGAGCACAATAATTTTTATAACCTCCTATTCACCCCCCTCTAGTCGGTCATCCTTGATCCTACAAGTGGTATCAGAGCTTGGTCTCTCTAATTTTGATTTGGACTTAACTGTCTAGGAGAGAAAAAATGGCTAGTGAGGGTATGTCAATAGGCAAAGTACCTTTATTTAATGGATCAAATTATGTTTATTGGAAAATTAGAATATCCATTTATTTAAAGACCATGAGCCTAAGCATATGGATAATTGTCAATGAGGGTTTCGTTATGGCATTTGATCCTACACATCCCACGAATCTTGAAGAACGAAACTCCCACCTCAATGCTCAAGCAATGAACGCTCTTTTTGGAGCTTTGAACGCGGATGAGTTCAATCGAGTGAGCAACCTTCAAACCGCTCATGAGATATGGGCTACACTCTTGGAAATTTATGAGGGCACATCCATGGTCAAAGAAGCCAAATTGCGTAGGCTTAGGATCAAATATGAAACATTTACAATGTTGCCTTATGAAAATATCATCGAGGTGTATTCTCGTCTTAACAATATTGTAAATGAGCTTAAGGGCCTAGTCACTAACCTACTTGATGTTGATATTATGCGAAAAATGCTTAGGGCTCTACTTGAGAAATATGAGACTTTGGTGACTCTATCAATTCTTCTGAATTGCCAAGAATAAAGCCAACCGGACTCTTGGGCAACCTTATCATAAATGAGTTGTACAAGAAAGACAAGGAAGAGCTTTTGGAACCATCCTCCTCCAAGAAAGAGATTACCGATTCCAAGACGAAAGCGGAATCAAGTGATGAAATAGAGGATGAAGAGGAAGACTCCAAAGAAGAATTTGCTCTCCTTGTGAGGAGAATGAAAAAATTCATAAGAAGACGCCCATATCAAAGCTTTAATTTTGACAAGTGCAAAGATTAGCAATTCTCCAACGACAACAAGTGCTATAGCAATATTCATTGCTATGAGTGCGATGAGAAGGTGCACATTGTTTCTCATTGCCCTAACAAGAAGGATAACAATGCCAAGTCATCAAAGAAGAAGGAATACAATGGCAAGAAGAAACTTTTCAAAAGGCTTCAAAAATATGGCAAGAATGAAGCATGTGTTGGAGAATGGGACTCCGATGAGGAGTATTCGGACTCCAACTCCGATGTTGAATGGTCCTCAAAGAAGAGAGAACTCGTCGGCATCGCCATCAAGGAAGCGACGTCACTCTTCTCCACTCCTACTTGCCTCGTGGCAAAAGGAGATGAGGAAAAATCCATTATTTATAATGAACCTTCATATGATAAACTAATGGATATGCTAGAAAAATTAAATGAATACGTTGGAAAATAGAAATCAAAATTTGAAGTCTCAAGACATAGTATATCTCTCTAAAAAACTCTTATGAGGAGCTCATGAATCTCTCCTTCTAAAGGATATTAAAAAATCTCATTCAAATGTTGGAATTACATGTAATTTAATGAATGAGATGCCTAGAGTATAAGTCATTTCAAATGCTATTTTAATGTCTAGTATTTCTACTTCATGTGATGACCTATTATCCATGTCATGTTGCTCTAAAATTGATTCAAATGCTAATATGGCTAAAATATGTGACACATTGCTCATTGTTGAAAATAATGAATTAAAAGAACAAGTCACAAAATTAAGCAAAAGTTTGAAAAGATGCTTCAAAGAAAAAGCTACCATTGACAAGCTATTGAGTGAGCAAAAATGCTCATTCAACAAGGAAGGACTTGGGTTTGTACCCAAGAAAGATAAGAAGCAAATTTACAAACCCGCAAGGTTTGTAAAAAAATTAGTAAATATTGCAATAAATATCGTAATATAGGACATTTACAAAATGCATGCTCAATTGCCAACACCAAGTCATATGGTACATATGATTCATGCTACATGCTTAAGAAATCTAAAGATGGCAAAGTTGTAGCAAAGTTTATTGGCAGTTCAATTTTAGGCGCAAAAAATAATATCATTTGGGTGCCCAAAGCCTTGGTTACTAACCTACAAGAACCCAAACAAATTTGGGTACCTAAACGATCTTGATTGTTATTTTGTAGGTGAACTACAAGACTGATGGAAAACATTGGGTGCTTGATAGTGGTTGTATCTAACACATGATCGGTGATAGAAAAATGTTGACCATTTTCAAAAACAGAAAAAAAAAATGACAAGATCACTTTTGGTGACAATAGCAAACAAATGGTAATAGGATTTGGTAAAATTGTTATATCAAATGATATTTTCATTTCAAATATATCTTTAGTTGAATCACTTAATTTTAATTTGCTATCTGTTACTCAAATTTGTGATCTTGGTTTAACTTGCTCATTCTTTCAAGGTGTTTCTATTTTAAATGAAAAAATAATTCTTTAGCTTTCAAAGGATTTAGATTTAGAAATCTTTATTTAGTGGATTTCTCCTCAAATGATTCATGCTTAAAAATTTGTTTAATTGCAAAAATCTCCTTGGGTTGGCTTTGATATAGAAGGCTAGCTCATGTTGGAATGATTCAACATAAAAAGTTTTTCAAACATGACTTAGTTGTTGGCTTAAAATATGTGAAGTTTGAGAAAAATATATTGTGCAGTGCTTGTCAAGCCGGAAAGCAAGTTGTAAATTCTCATCCTTTCAAAAATATCATGTCAACTTCTATGCCATTAGAACTATTACATATGTATTTGTTTGGGCCAACAACTTGTAAGAGCATCGAGGGTAATATCTATTGTTTAGTCATTATGGATGATTACTCAAGATATACATGGGTCTTCTTCCTATATGACAAAGCCGAAACCTCTAGCATTTTTAAAAGTTTTGCAAAAAGGGCTCAAAATGAATTTGATTTCAAAATTAAGAAAATCCGTAGTGATAACGGCTCCGAGTTCAAGAACACTAAAATTGAAGATTTTTTGTGATGAACTTGGATAAAAACATGAACTTTCCACAACTTATACTCCGGAGCAAAATGGAGTTGTGGAAAGGAAAAATCGAATATTAATTGAAATGACTAGAACAATACTTGATGAATATAACACTTCCGATAGTTTTTTGGTGGAAGCAATCAATACCACTTGTCATGCCATAAATTGTCTATATTTGCATCGTCTTTTGAAAAAAAAGACTTCTTATGAGCTTCTTATTGGAAGAAAACCGAACATCTCATATTTTCGTATCTTTGGTTGCAAATATTACATTTTGAGAAAAGGTGTTTGTCTTTCAAAATTTGCTAGTCGTTGTGATGTTGGATTCCTACTTGGTTATTCATCAAATAGTAAAGCTTATCGTATCTTCAATAAAAATTCCGGTTTAGTTAAAGAAACTCATGATGTTCAATTTGATAAAACTAACGACTCTCAAGAAAAGTAAGAGAATTTGGATGACGTAGGTAATAAAGTATTAAGACAAGCAATGAAGAATATGCAAATAGGTAACATCAAGCCAAAAGAATATTCAAATGACCCATCATCTTACACTCAAGTCGAACCTCCAACCTCTTCCACAACAAGTCAATTTCAAATTGATGAAGGGGACAACAAGGAGGATGAATAGCCACCAAACTTACCACAAAAGATTCATAATGCAATTACCAAAGATCATCCAATAGATCAAATGTTGGGTGATGTGAGTAAGGGGGTTCAAACTCGATCTCGTATTGCTTCTTTTTGTGAATATTACTTTTTTTGTCTCTTCTCTTGAGCTAAAACATGTAGATGAAGCACTGATGATCCTGATTGGGTGAATGCAATGCTTGAAGAACTTAATAACTTCATCCAAATGAAGTGTGGACATTGGTGGATACACCCAAGGAACACAACGTTATTGGTACAAAATGGGTCTTTAGGAATAAGCAAATTGAAAGTGGAATGGTTGTAAGAAATAAAGGAAGATTGGTCGCTCAAGGATTCTAACAAGTCGAAGGTTTGGATATTAGAGAAACCTTTGCTCCCGTAGCTAGACTTGAGTCAATTAGGATATTACTTGCTTTTGCATCATGCTTTGATATTAAATTATTTTAAATGAATGTTAAAAGTGTTTTCTAAATGGAAAAAATATCGGAACTTGTGTTTGTTGAACAACCACTCGGTTTTGAAGATCCTAATAATCCAAATCATGTGTATAAACTCTCCAAGGTATTCTATGATCTCATGCAAGCTCCCAGAGCATAGTATGAATGCCTTAGAGATTTTTCTAGTCTCAAAATGATTCAGAATTGGCAAAATTGACTTAACCTTGTTTACAAAAGTTTTAGATGATTATTTCTTTGTATGCCAATTATATGTTGATTATATCATTTTTGGGTCTACTAACCAAGATTTTTTGCAAAGAATTTGGTGATATAATGTCTAGGGAATTTGAAATGTCTATGATCAGAAAACTTAGCTATTTCCTTGGACATCAAATCAAACAACTCAAAGTTGGGAGTTTCATGAGTCAAACAAAGTATGCAAAGGATTTAATCAAAAGGTTTGGCATGGAAGACGCAAAACCCATCAAGATTCCTATGGCAACCAACGGTCATCTCGACCTTAATGAGGGAGGTAAACTGGTAGATTTAAAGCTTTATAGATCTATGATTGGTAGTTTTCTTTATCTTACTGCATCTAGACCCGATATCATGTTTGGTGTTTGCATGTGTGCAAGATTTCAAGCATTCTTAGATATTTAAAGCATTCCTCAAGCATTGGCTAATGGTATCCCAAGGATGCAAAATTTGATTTAATTGGATACTCGGATTCCGATTATGTTGGTTGCAAAGTGGATAGAAAAAGCACATCGGGTAGTTGTTAATTCTTAGGAAGATCTTTAGTGTCATGGTCATCCAAGAAAAAAATTCCATAGCCCTTTCCATCGCCGGCGGAATATATTTCTGGGAATTAGATGTTGTGCTCAATTACTATGGATGAGGCAAACTTTGATGGATTATGGAATCAAATTTGAAAATATATCTCATTTGTGTGATAATGATAGTGTCGTGAAGATTGCAAATTACCCGGTCCAACACTCAAGAACCAAGCATATTGATTTCGCCACCATTTCTTGAGAGATCACGTGAGTAAAGAAGACATAAAATTAGCCACATAAGGACTCGATGATCAATTAGCCGATATCTTCACCAAACCATTAGATAAGAGCCACTTTTGCAAGTTGATGAATGAGTTAAATGTTATAGATCATTCTAATGTTGCTTGAAACTCATGCCTCATGTCATTTGCTCTCATTTAGATTTCTTGAAATATTTATGAAAATCATTTAAAAATCTTTTCAAAATTCTATAATTTGATAACAACTATGTGAAGTTGGAGCTTTTATTATCTATATTATGTATAATGATCTTGAAAGATTTATTTGAGTGATTATAATTAAGGATCATTTAAATTCATATTCTACTCCTGCTTTGTCAAGCAAAACGGTAATACCACGGTTTACCTTCAGTACTACCGCTGCTCAGTAATACCGTGACTTCATTGCGGTACTACCGCATCTGGCTGGTGGTCCCAAAAATGGTTCCAACCGAGACCTTATTTGTAGGTTTTCCTCTCCCGTGCGGTGTAACTATTTCCCTTTTTCTCAAAACCATCAAAAGCCACTTCCTCTCTTCTCTCTTTCTCTCTCAAGAACTCCTCTCAAATCTATCAAGTTCTTGAAGTTTGTAGTCGGTTCATTAATTGGGATTGATTCTAGCAGTCATATCTCATCTATCCCTCGAGGTATTTTCCCTTGAACCATCTCTTTTCTCATCTCTTTGCCATCTATCCCATTTCTAGCGTTTTAAATGAAATATGCTTGATTAGATCAATTTCTTTTGGGCAAATTGGTAGAATCTAGTATTTGGTGATATATTATGTCTATTTCATGAATTGGATCATGCCAAATACATATTAGAAGCAAAATCGAGCCAATGCCCTAGGCAGTTCTGTAACTACGATACTACCGCTCGTCGGTAATACCGAATGTCTTTTGTGGTACTACCGTGTTTACAGAAAGAAGTTGAGTTAATCATTCTCTTTTACTCAAAACCTATCCTGTCTTGTTCTAATTGTTGTTTCTTATCCTAGCAATCATGCCAAGAATAAAAACTTCTATTTGCAAGAGTGCTACCCTTGATGGAGATCCCGAGGAAAGATATGATCCTCCAACATCTAGTATTGGACCATCTCGCCCAAGAGTAGCCACTCGAAAGGCAGCATCTCAAAAGGCAGCTTCAGTAAGGTCTCCAAAGGAAGACAGTGACCCTGAGACAGATGCTTTTCTGTTATCAATGAGGGCAAAAGACCAAGGGCAATCCTCAAAACAAGCTCAAGTGAGTGAAAGCGAAGAAGAAGAAGAAGAAGAAGATAGTGATCATGAAGAAGATGATGAGTATGAGGAAGAAGATGATGAGGATATGTGTGAGAGCCGCCTTGCGATTTAACTTGTAATGCTTAACCTTCCCATTGGTCCTAGTATCACAAATCAAATTCCCCCACTCTCAGTGTATTATGTACCTCCCAGAACAGCGGTACACATACGCCTCACAAAATAAAACATCAATTCCATACTCAATTTATTACATTGCCGAAAACTTAATAATTTACATCACATTAAACATACGGCTTCAGAATTCATACAAAAGGACCAACCGGCCCAATATGTTAGCAAAAGATTAAGTTTGCAGTGGAAAAACACAAGCCATAAGATGGTAGTAACAAAAGCCAATCGACTGCCCTTACCCACAAGGCAACTGATCGAAAACGCCAAGCTAGTCGTCAGAAGTGATATCCGTCTCACAACAGTTAACCCCTTGGGGGTCAACCTCCTCTACAGCAAGTAAACAATACAACTGAGTATAAAATTATACTTGCAAGACTTACAATTAACAAACCTATACATAGCTACATGCCAGCTTATTCAATAGAGAAGGCTATAGAGCTTATTTTCAACACAAAGCGACATTTCAATTGCAATAGTGTAATAGATTGAAAGGCACTTTATCAAATCAGTTTTAAATTGTTCAAATAATAGTGAGACAACATTTATAAACATAATTAACATCCTAGAGGTGTCTTCCCAACAGCCACCACAACAATAGCACGAATACCCATTCGTACCACCTGATTTTAAGTTTTATCAAAATGTTATAGTCTAACTTTTGAAAGACCTTCCCAAGCGTGTCCATAACCAAGGACTTGGCTATTCGAATAGATTATACCCTACAGGGTTGTACAACTTTACCCACATGTCAGTCCACCCTTTCGCCAAGCTATTAAGCACACTTCTTTAGGTATGTCGGTAAGGCTAAGTCCTAAGAGACGTTTTCAATATAATGTATTAACTACGAGTCGCCTGTATGGATAGAAACCCATACATTGTGTTGAAGTCATTGATAAAGCCTATGTTAACTACCCCTCGGGGTAAAGCCTAAGACAACTACGGATGCTCCTCGGTGTGAAGAACCGAGATAGGAACCCACCCCCGCACACCCAACAACCACATAACATTTTTAACACAACACATAACAACCTCCTGCAACTCAGAGCTAACACACGCCAAAGTACTAGGTCAAGAGTGGACCCATATGACCCTCATGTGGATGCACGTAGAAATGCTTGGTTCAGTGTGACAAGATGTTCGGTCCTTGTTGACTCGGGCACAAACCACACACCCGATAACCACACCAACCAACCAGGTGCCCAAGTCTAAATATTTTTGCTTTCAGTTTTAGTTTTACCAAATACAATACATACATGAGTACCCTGACCCAGTATTTAAAGTGTTGATATAATGACTATAGCTGAAGCGATGATCCCCATACTACCGTTCTAAGCATTGCTAAGCGGCATCAACTCGTATACTAAATATAAAGCGACTAGAGCCCATCCATCGAGCTCCAAATCATAGTGGATATAAACCTAGGCTTAGTGGCAAAGGATGGATGTTTACCTACAGTTCATGTATCTATTCGAATTAAATTTCGCAAACTGAGAAATTACTCATCAACATAGCATGCATACATATATTTGAAATTAAAATATTATCATGCGAACATAATAGGATCAATATGCATCAAAGGAGGATTGCTTGCCTTGTCGGAGACAGTCCTCTTGCTGCTGCGGATCACTCTCGTAAGAACCTGAGATGTCGAAATCTATCGATCGAACGAAAAGAACAAATAAGAACGAATAACGTCGAAATTAACTAAAAATTTAAATTCATCCTAAATGCATGCAACTAACACAGCAGGTAAAGTTTGTTTTAGAAGAATTTAGGTGAAAATGTTAGTCCAAAAGTAGTTCATATGGATTTTCTAAGAATTTTACAAAGTTAAAGACATAAGTGCACAAATAAATCAATTATCAAAATTTTACGAAACATAAACATATTTCAAACTTATGCCAAGTTAGAGTATAGAAAAAAATTAAAATTAAAAAATTAATTTCACTCAATTTGGAGTTAAGATGAAATACTTATGAATTTTTGAAGTTTATTCAATTTTCTAGTGTAAAAACAATTCCTTTTAAACATTAATTTGACTCCAATATTTTCTAGAGTAGAAACATACTTAAAAATTATTCCACTTAACAGTACATTAAAATGAGAACCAACAAAATTGGTTTTATTCAGTTTGGAGTTAATTCGAATTAGTTATGAATTTTCTAAGTTATTTGAATTTTCAGTACAAGATTAATTCGTTTTGAAATTTCTAAAAGAATTTAATACCTTTTACACTCACACTCAGCTAGCCACAGTGGATGACAAGTGGCACCCAAGACGAGGGCTGGCCAGGTCAACTTTGACCAGTCTCGGTCGAAAATGACGTCGAAGGCGTATTCAAACAAATACGTCTTCTATTTACCAAAACGTAAGTTTGGTTTAAGCATATATGGAATACGCTTCCCTTATGAGAAAATGTCCTTCATAACAATATACCATCACTTAATCGGCCATACGGGCCCACATGTCATTAGCACTGAGGTTTAGATAAGTGTGATTTAAATTTCTAAACACGTTTAATTCCGGTGGGACCTACAGGTCAGAAACCCATCAACTGAAATCACTTAAAAGCTAATGGCAGGGTTTACCCTAACACGCCGACGGCCCGTCGGAGCTCCTGTGCACGAGCAAGGCGGCGAGGAAGGGGATCTGGCATAGCTGTGAGAGTTTGGACTTAGGATTAGCACGTACGGGTGCAGAGCAGCCTCGTGAAAACTGGTGGTTGCGATGTGGAGTTCGATGGTCGTTGGCGTCGAGCTCGCGATGGCCGGAGGCAGAGATGAATGTGTGGCTCATGCGGAGAAGGTGTTGCAGTGGTCGAGGAGGCTCAGGAACAAGCGCGTTGGGGTCACCTCGTCTCCAGGAGCACAAAGCCCATGATAACGGCGGCGATGGAGGTCGGTGGCGGCCAAAATAGCGTTGATGGCGGTTGACCGAAGTCGGAGAAGACGATGCTAATCTTCCTTAGTGTTGCTCTAAAAGCAAATTAAATTCACCATTAAGCTCAATGGAACAACGTGATCCTAATGGACCAAACGCCGAGGAGAAAGACTCATCGGAACGCTTATGGGCTACGGGACCATGGACATCGGAGATGGGGACGAAGATGTTGTTCCAGATGACCGATGATTCCAGGATGACGTAAGGCTCTGGTGGAGAAAATGGATGTGACATTGAGAGAGGAACTCGGTGTCAGGGTCACGGGCTCGAGGGCGGAACCGAGGCGAGCTCTAGCTCCACATCTTTGACCTAGCGGTTAAAAATAGTAATTAACTTCTAAAAATTCTAAAAAAATTTGTGAGTGTTGTAAGACTCAATTAGAACTTAGGAAAATTTATTTCATCACTGTTAATACTTCATTTAGTGGATTAATTTCTTTTCAAAACTGCACTAGTGACTTGGTTAGGATTTTGGTGAAGTCAAATTAACTTCTAAAAATTTAGGAAAATCTGTATTAATTCATTATAAATAATCTAGTATTTAAATAAAATAATTCCTAGAGGTCTTCACAAGCATAAATCACTGTTTTCCAATGAAGCTTTGGTTAAAGTTCCATTTTAAAAAGGATTTGAAATTTACAAAAGCTAAAATTGTGCACAAGCTCTAGAAAATCATATGCATGCTCATGAGATGCATCAAAAGTTTTATAAAGTTCATACTTTTATACATTTGAAACACAAACCAAAGTTTGGTTGGTTATAATATGGTAGAGGTTGAAGAGCCTGTAATTGATCTCATGCAAATTACAAGTGACAAATATGTAATCCTTCATCATCCAAATCAGTTTGCAAAACTAGCCAACTCAATAGATTCTAGATTCCATACTCAATTTTAGCAACAAGTGTATGCTCAGCTCAACAATCATCACCATCGGGTCACGACCATAAGTATGTTGATTGGACTCATCTGAATTCTATTGAAAGATTTGATGGAGCATACCGTCTGTTTCAAGATGCTGGTTTAGCATAAATAGTGACATTAAAGTGTAGCTACAATGAAGACTTGATTAGACAATTTTATGTAATTGTCTATGTTTCTCCAGATTTTGATCACTTGATATGGATGATAGGGACTCAACGAGTACAAGCTACCAAAGCTAATTTTGAGCGAGCCTTGACGACATACTCAAGAAAACAGGGAAAGATCTATGACCGAGGAGCACTCTGAACCCCAGCTTGGTGTTAGTTTTATAATGAAAATGTTAGGTTTACACCAGGAAAGATCGGAGGTCTGCTTCCTTTGCCTAGTTTGATAAATTTAATAATCAATCATACCTTCTTCCCAAAAAAAGTGGGAATTTTGATGCCATCCGGGGACATGCTTGGAATATCATAGATAACATCATGCATGGACGAAAATTTGATGTGATTGATCTCATCATTAAAGAAATAGCCTCCTCTAAGAATGACAGAATCGAAAGGATTTATTTTGCTCCTTCCATCATGGCACTTATCATGAGGATAACTTAGTTTCAAGGAGCTCAACTAGAAATTCACAAACCATACAAGCCAAGGGAAGGGGATCTAGTTCCTGCTGCCATTCCTGCTCAAGCTCCAAAGACAAGAAGATGCTCGGCCGCAGACACCGTCTCCTTGACTCAGATCTACTCCGTAGTTTTGGAGATTCACAACTCTCAGCATAGGTTGGAAAATGCTCAGATTGAGACAAACAATCGGATCGCTGCTTTAACAGATCAAGTGAACACTCTTGAGCAAGCCTATTCTTTAGCAGCACCTTCTTCGCCTATTCGCTTTGGTCATCATCGCCGTCGTGGTCCATCTCCTCTAAACCCTCCTCCTCAAGATCTTTCTTCACAGGATCCTCCACTACAAGAATGATTCCTTTTGGTACTTGATGCCAAAGGGGGAGAGATTGGAGGAGAAAGTTAAAAGTCTAAGGGGGAGAATCTAGAAGATCAAGACTATCTTAATATTTTTCTACGTTGGAACTATGTGTTTGAGTAATGACTTTAAAGTATTTGGACTTGTATGCTTGTAATAGTTTAGTTAAACTTCATAATGTTTCATGACATATGCTATGATACATTATTAGTTATCCTTGTTTATCCAAGTTTATGTGTTCAAGCTTTCTGTAATCATGATTATTTTCTTTATGCTTGAAAGCTATAGAAAATTCCTCGTTTTCAATAAATAAAGGAAAATCCGCTGAAATCTCCAAAAATACACAAATGTGCATAAAAATCACTTTTTGAATCTCTATGCACATATTTAGGGGGAATGTTGCTTATTTATTGATTGACTTTGAGTGCAACTAATTCTTCATCTCTTTTTGAACTTCTCAAGAATTATTTGCTTCAATTAAAAGTCAAAATAAGAATATACAACTTGGTGTATATTCAAAATCTTTCAAACCATTCATATTGATTAGGTTATCATCAATTACCAAAAAGGGGGAGATTGAAAGCATCTCGGCCCCTAAAAATGATTTTGGTAATTAATGTCAATAATGAATTATGGGACTAACATGTGTGCTAAGATGTTTAAAGGTTTAGTCCTGGAGTTTGAATGATGACATAGAAATGGCAATGCAAAGATGAGAAAAGATCGACATGACTCAAGGCAAAGGTGTCATATAGTCTAAGGATCCTTTTGTAGTTTTTACCAGTATTGGTGTTTGGAGAAAAGACCGAATTTGTAGGCTAGACGTCGTACTATAAAGAGGGATCATGGCTAGTAGTTTGAAAGTTTATTTTGTGCCATTTTGATCAACCATGTGTCATGCATTGCATTTGTTTTTTGCATCTGGAAAACTATTCCGAAAACAGTATGACTACATGTGATAAGCGGTACTACTGCAGGTCGGTAGTACCTGATTCTAGATGGCGGTACGTATTTTTCAGAGAGCATGTTTTGGGAGTTTTTCTTGAATTCTGAAAATGGTATAACCGCGTGTGATAAGTGGTATTACTGCGAGTCAGTAGTACCAGATTCTAGAAGGTGGTACGTATTTTCCAGAGAGCTTGTTTTTGAAGTTTTGATCTCCTCGAATAATCGGTATGACTGCATTTCTTGAGCAGTACTACCAAAATTTAGTTGGCAATACGTTATTTCCAAAGAGGGTGTTTTTTTGTGTTTCTCAAAACCTCTGGAAATCGATTGTTCTGTTCTAGCCAAGCGGTACTACCACTTTGCGGTAGTACCGGTTTTTAGTTGGCGGTAGTACCGAGCCTTTTTTTGTAACGGCTAGTTTAGAGCATTAAATGCAACTGTTCCGACCGTTGATCATGAACAGCGGTAATACTGGATTTGTTCAGCGGTACTACCGCAAATGCTGAATTTTTCAGGGTTTTGTTCCAAACGGCTAGTTTTGTGGTTGAGGCTATAAATACACCCCCATCTACACCAAGCTCAGAACCTTTGGCCATATTGAATACTCTTGAGGTTTTGGTGCACTCTCTTCTACTTATTTGCATTCAATTCATATTTTAAGGTAGTTGAGAGTATTCAAGTGCATTGCATCATTGGTTGATCTTAGTGGCACTTGGTCTCTTCAAGCAAAGGCTTTGATTCATTACTCTTGGTGCTTGCCGACACCTAGACGGCTTGGAAAAGTTATTACGCGGTGATCTCTTCAAAGAATCTTGTGAAGTGACCTGGCAAGGAATTGTGAAGTGGTTGCGTGCTCACCATCTCTAGAGAAGAGAAAGAGCAACAATAGTGATCGAGGGAAGTGCTCGTGTGGAGCCAACTTGATTCGTTCAAGTTTCCTTAACGTGGACTAGTGAAGACCGACAAGTCTTCGATTCCACGGGAAAACATCAAGTGTCTACATTGTGATTTTTCCTCTCTTGTATTTACACTTTCGTATTTATATTTCTAGCTCTTACTTGTGTAGAATTCTTGCTGGAGTTGTTTTAGTAATCTTGAGTTGCCTTAGCAATTTTTTATCATAAGCATAAAACTTGTGCAAGTATTTCTTTTTAAGATCAATTGTTAAAAATTGTCAATTAGAGCACAAGAATTTTATAGCCTCCTATTCACCCCCTCTAGTTGGTCATCTTTGATCCTACAATGCTTTAGACTGCTTTCCTACGGTAGTGAGCGGTGGTATTGACAGATACCGAATAAACTAGAGAATTCGTGTGGTGTGGGTAAAGTTGTACACCTCTGTAGAGTGTAAATCTATTTAAATAGCCATGCTCGTGGTCATGAGCGTGTCTAGTGCGGTCACATCGGGTATAGACTTGATTTTTACAAAAACTTTTTTATTGGAAAAATATGGGAATTGTTTGTGGTTTATATTTGAGTTAACAACCATGTCTATAGCTAAAAATGAAATGTTGCTCGCAACCGAGGAGGTTTGCGATTTGTTTTTATTTCATTGGTCACAACCGAGGAGGGTTGCGATATGTTGTTATTATTCATTCTGTTACTTACTTACTATCATGTACTTATTTAACTACTCTTTTAAACTTTTCGTTGCAAAATACTACAGATGGATATTGCAAATAAAATATGCTTATTGCAAAATAACTTGTAGAATAGAGCCTCCTCCTTTGATAGACTTGCGTTTATCTAAACTTTGCGATACACTACAAGTATTGCTGAGTACGCATTGTACTCAATTTTGCTTACATTTGTTATTCAGAGTTTGAAGATGAACCAACGCCCGACAATATGTTCTTCGCACCTGAAATCAGAGAGTTCGGTGATGGGTCTATCTAGGCTTTGGTTTCTTGTCGGTTGCCTGAAGGTTGGATGGGCATGCTGCTAGAATTTATTTACTTTCATTACCTCTTCCGCTGCTACTTTTACTCTGTTGATTCCTAGTTTTATTTGGCTAGTCGGCTGTTGATGTAATAACTTTATACGCTTAAGTTAAATACCCTTTTTCTTTACTTTGTATATGTGAATGTATGGATGTGAATGCCAAATGTTGTGAATGTGTGCACTAGCCAATAATTATGGGACTAGTATGGTACACACATAGGGTCTTCAGGTATTCCACGCCCGAGGGTCCAACAACTTGACATTCACTTTACTCTTCGGATGTGAGAAGGCAATCTCTCCCAATAATTTGAAAAACAATTGAATGTTCCAATGTACTTTTGGTGCCAAAATAAATAGAAAAATAGTATGCAGGAAGGGACATCAGCTAGGCAATCAGAGTTACAAGGTACAAGGTCCATTGTCAAGTCCTCACCACCACGAGTTAAGCAAGCTCCAAGAAATCAAACATTCAGACAAGGAGCAATTGGTTTTCCATCTGTTGTGGTTAGGTTCACATGATGTCTGATTTGCTTTACTAGCATATCTTAGATGTACATGCAAAGGACTAAACTAGCTATAAACACTATAGTAAGCTCTAATGTTTAATTCCCACCACTAACCTCAAAAGAAAACAGAAATTAACATCTCAAGATACGAAGCTAACCAAATTAATCCCATAGCACTGCATATCAGGATTTATTGGCAACAACTTTGCGTTTCTTGGCTTAGACTAAACAAAAGAACTACCAACAAAATCAAGAAACAACTAGAGATCTCACACATAGGCATCTTGGTGTTCCTCTTGGACGCCCCAAACCCGGACCCGCTGTTTTGTATGTTAGCCGTGTGGTTGTTCATCGCACCAACCACCAACACACTACTCTAGAAGCCAACGTACCTCGAGAAAATCGCAGCCTCTAGCAAACCCAACTCAGATTGAAGGCTTTGGGTTGCCGAAGATGGCGGCCGCTCACCAGGGAAGGCACTGGTTACCGTGATTTTTCAATGGATCTAGGGAGGTGGTCGCCGTGGCCAAACATATCTACAGCATCAGAGAACACAAATGAAGGCCACACCCACATAGATCCTCTAACATTCCTAATCCAAATTCCTCAAAGGAGGGTGGGGCAAGAGGAAATGAAGGATTGAACTTGAGTCCACGCTTGGGGAGGACAAGGTTGACATGTTAGTGGAGGACGAGGTCGCCATCAGCACCGAATACAAGAAACATTTTCATTGGGAACATTGACCCCCTGCTTTCATGTACGCCATCAGTACTAATCCCCAAAGTGCAATACTTTGCATGTTCATTACATGGACATGACAAGAACTCAATTTCAGCCTCAATTTCTAAAAAAGTTTACATGGATCTTGATTACAAAAATGAAATTTCAAACATATCATCCATCATTCTATTGCGTCAAGCATCAATCAACTTTGTTATTGCAACCAACACAACACACCATCCATCATCCAATTGCATCAAGCATAAATCAACTCTGTTATTGCAACTCTATTACCAAACAAACAACCGAACAAGCATGAATCAAGATTCAGGAAAAATCTTTGAAGATACCAAACAGAAGGTGGCATATACATCCATCATCCTATTGCATAATCAAATAGACACATATTGCAACTCTGTTCACATGATTCCCAACAGATCCACCTCACCTCGATGTCATCGGTGTTGGTGTGGAACTAGCCCAGGCTAGGGAGGAGTTCGTTGACGGTGTTAGTATTGCACATGTCGTGTGTATCTTACCATCTCTTAAGCCCTGTGGAAATGGTGTCGCGAGGAGAGTTACGTACATTTAGGCCTCCAATTGGGTCATGTTGTGCGTCCTATGCCGAGCGTTTTCCAAACGGCGTGCGGCACGCCGCCGCTGGTCTCCCGTTGCACCGCTCGTTTGGGCGGTTGTTTGTCCTGTTTCGCACTATGTGTGCGCGTGCGGGTTTCTTCTCGTGCTTTCGCCCTATGGACCACGTTGCCTCCTTCTCGCGCCTTGCCTATGCAATGCGTTGCCTAGATTTTTTGCCTCAATTCGTTCTTCCTTTTCCGATCGGTTACATGCTAGTCTCTTCTCTCCTCCCCATCCCCATCTCCTCTCTCGCCGCTGCTGTCTCCTGGTCCCCACCGCTGCTGCTCTGTTGCTCGTTGGTAAGTAGCCTCACTCCATCCTCGATTCCTCAGTTCGTTCCTCCTTTTCCATATTCGTTCTCTCAACATTCTATTTTTTCCCACTGTTTTCTCCTCCGGTCGCATACTGGTCTCCTCTCTCCTCCCCATCCCCATCTCCTCCGTCACCGCCGCTGCCTCCTAGTCCCCGTCGGCGCCGCTCTACTGCACGTCGGTAAGTAGGCTCGTTCCATCCTCGATCTAGGGGTGTACCCTGTAACATTCCCATTTTCGAATGATGAATAGTGTTTGCTAATTTGCTTTCGGTTTTTCTTCCGTATGTCAACTTATCAAATAATTTCAAAATCCTCTAGCTTCTTCTAAGCTCGGGTTTGTGTTTCAAACATCCTTGAATTCCTAATTCAAATTCAAGTTTGAATTTCTCCTTTTCGGATTTTGGGCCCTTCCCATTTTGCCCTTCCTTGTTTGGGCTCAGCCCACACCTCCTTTTGGACTCAACCCTATTTTCTTCTTGGGCTCGGCCCATCCTTTTTTCCTCCGGCCCATTCCTCTTGGCCAAAGACCTCCCCGGCCTTGTCCTCCTCTCTACCGCCTTGGCCCGGCTCCTCACCTTGTCTTCTTCCTCCAAAGACGCCGAGGCCCTTTTTCTTCTCTCCTCGTGTCCTCGATCATCGCGCTTGCCACCCCGCGCGCACACCGCTTCTCTACGATGCCTCGTGCACCGCCGCTTCCCTACCGCCACCGGCTCCTCTCGCCGCCTTGACCTCGGTGGCCGCGCTCGTCTTGTCCTCACCAGCACCACGTCCGTCTGGTCATCTCGCCACCCGAGAAGCCCGGTCCACACCATGCACTGCAGACGCAAGCCGCACAAGTCGCCGCCCTTCGTCATCTCCCGCCAGCCACCTACTCTCGCCTCGCCGCTTCACTCGGGCCACGCGAGTCGTTGCCGGCCTCTAACGCCGCCAGGCCGCCCATGCCGTCTCGGGACCGAGCTCCCTCCCAACGGCTCGAGCCTTGGCCGCCTATAAAGAGGCCCTATGCCTCATTCTCCCCACGCCGCCCCTTGAACTCCTGGTAAGTCCCACCGAAATCGGCACCGTGCTCCATTTTGGTGAACCACCTCGCCGGCGGTCTCGCTCCTCCAGTGCCGCCACCGCGTCGTCACCCTGTCATCGTGCGTCCTCGACGCCAGGATCATTTTTTATGTTGGGTCATTTCCGGACCTTATCTTTTTTTATTAAAACAAGAGTTCCAACTAGGGAGACAAAATATACACCAAGATAATTCTGCTGGTTCATTCTCCTTTTATGCCTACCGGCCCAATCCCATGATTCGAGATGATCTGCTATTATGTGATGTGCTATGTCATGGTTACTGTAAGCTTTAGTTCTTTGAAATATGTCCTTTGCTCAAGCTTTGCATATATGTTTTTTTCTTAGTTCCATGCACAATGTATATATGTTTGTAGAACGACATAGATATGTATATTCAAAGATGTTTGACATACATAATGTAAGTTCAATCCATTGATAGTTGCATTCTCTTTTTTCCTGCATTTTAATGATATTTTCGTCTTCGTTATTCTAAGCATTTTCATTATAATCTTATCTATCAAATCTTAGCCGCTTTATATTGGTCATTTCAGAATGGTTTTATGTATCCTATTCGAATAGACCTTTGCTACCTTTGAGTGGACGATCTTTCTTCAATGCTCCTGAAAAGTGAGTTAAAATAAAAAGAAATATGTTTGACCTTGTTTCATTCTTGGTCCATATCATGAGATTGGTTCATGGGATTGGGTCCAGTAGGCATGAAAAGGAGAATGAACCAAGAGAATAGAAATGTCATCTGTTCTTGCCATGGAGGATCCGATCCTAATCGGACTAGGCAGATATTCGAAATGATAACAATACTCCACCTTTTATTTCAGTGCAAACAAAATCTTGTCCTTGACACACTATCTTCAGAGAAATGACACTCAACTTTGCAGAGAAGATGATTGTGAGCACACTTCAATTCAATATGTCAGTCACCGACACCGTGTTGTTTAGTGATAAGGTTCCTTAAAGGCAATAATCGAAAAAAGGTAAGTGTAATACCTCAATTTCAATCAGAGAGAATAATTTTCAGTAGAGAGTAATTTATTCAATTTCGATTGCAACATAGTTTAGAGAGAGAATTAAGGTAAAAATTCAGTTTCTATGGGGTTTTGGACCTTGGGCTTTCGGCCCAAGGCAGTGCAGCCCTTGTGGGCCAGCCTCAAGTGGCCCAAGAGGGGGGGCGCCCTAAACCCAAGCTGCCCTCTCCCCTCCTCCTAACTCTCCAAGCCGCCTCCCACTTCTCCCTCTCTTGGACGCCACACCTCCCCTTCCTCCCTGGCGTCTCCACCTCCATCCCCTCCCATGGCCGGCCATCTCCTCCTCCCCTTTGGGTGCTGCCCTAGCTGCTGGCCGAAGGCAAGAAGGTGAGAGAGCCCCGAGGTTGCCGTTGGCCAAGAAAGAGAAAGGAGGAGAAGACGAGGGATGTTCTTTGTGGGGTTTCAACCAGTGTTTCCCAAGGGTCTTCAAGGGTAACGAGATGTCTTCCCTGCAGTTGGTTGGTGTTCAGATGTGAAAATAGATTAGTTGGATTAGATTGAATGGTTGCTGTTAGAATTCAGATCTGTTCAGATTGTTGCGTTGCCAATTTCGGATTCTTAGAGGCCGCATTTGAGATGTCCATCTCCTAGAGTTATGTAGGTATTATTCTTAGCTTTCGGTAGCCGCCAAGAACACTAAATTCCGACGTACGGATCAAAAGTTATGATAGTTTTCGTCCATACTGTCCAGAATCCTTATGAGAATAAACTGTCAAGTTGTCTTTTAAAATATGAATATGTTAATGGAAGATTCAGGGTTTTCACCCAACTAGATTATTGTACAATTTTTTATAAAATTTCTATATTGATAAAGAATGCTAAGTTTGGATTAGCCAATTAGAAGTTATGGCTATTTTCGTGCTGCTGCCCAGATTTGTCGGGTAGTTCTGACAGAAGGTGTTCATCAGTCTTTTGGAGTTAGATACATACAAAATTCGGGATTTCCACCAACTAGGTTGTTGTATATAATTTCGTTACCTTTCAAGTAAGCCTGAGTTTATGTTTTTACGAATTTCAGAGCAAAAGTTATGTCACTTTTAGTACAGTTGTCCATTACGGCTTTCTGCTAGAATGTAGTTCAATTTAAGTAAAGAATATAATTAAACGTTGGGATTTTGGGGTATGAGTTAGGAGCGTTGTGAGTAGTGTCTTGATGTCGTTGTTCTTATTGAGTAAATTAATTGTGTAGGAGGTGAGGCTTCGAGGTTAGCGACATCGTCTTTGCCTTCTAACGCATCGCAACGCGAAAGGCACGTGAGACTCACCATTTCAATATGGGCAAATTTGGACACCCGTATAAAACATTCTTCATACGGAATTTGGATCCCCGTATTTTGTTAAATACGGGATTAAGTGAACACCGACGGTTGTGTCACTAGCTATACCGGTATAAGCAGGAGTGTAGTCCTTTCATTTCATCAAATCCATTCATTCATGTAAATATTCGGTGTTATGTTCACATCCTTTAATGTTGTTGTTTTGCTCATATTTATCGTATGTCCAATTATTCATCAGACTTGCCGAGTCTCGGACTCACTCTTGCTTTGTTTGTTTATTTTAGGTGATCGTTGATGATGGCTCTATTGGGAGAGAGTAGACACATACTATTTATTCATTTCACCATATTCCAGTTTCAATAATTAGACTTGGTTCAGCTTTTCATTCGTTTAGTGATGAACTGTAATAAATAAAGTTAACTGTGGTTGATGACTTCCTCTATGCTATGGTGGATTATTCTGCGGGTGATACTTGATCATCCCCATTGTTATGCTTAGTCGGATTCAGACTATATTCCTGCCATTGTTCTATTAAATTTGGAACTCTTTAAGTTCTTAGATGAGTTATGGCTTAAATTCTTCCGCTGGATGGTTGTATGTTAGATTATTTAGGTGACATCTTTACTTCCAAATAGTCGGGGTGTTACAGTAAGATACTGGTACATGGATCTTGTATGCTATACCATTGTTGTATATGAGTGCATTTGTGAGGACCCCAGTTTATTTGGCTTGTAATGCTTAGCCTTCCATTGACCCTAGCATCACAATTCAAATAAACCAAGCCTCAGGATATGTATACTTCCCAGAAATGCAGTATACACACCCCGTTACAAAATCAAGCATCAATTCCATACACGAGAGGTTACAATATCAAAACTTCATAATATACAACAGATTGAACTTACAAGATAAATAACAAACTACACAGCGGAAGCAAAAGCCATAAGATGGCGATAAATAAAAGAGCCAATTAGTGTGCCTTTACCCACAAGGAAACCAACCGGGCCGCCAAGCTAGTCGTCAAACCCGAAGTGCATCTCACAAAAGGAAAGCCCTTGGGGCTCACCTTCTTTCTCTGCAACAAAAACATTAAGCAAAGCATATGAGTACAAAAATTATTTTTGTACTCGCAAGACTGACGTGTGAACTAGCAGACCTATACATATGCTACATGCAGGCTTATTTGGTGGAGGTCATATGTTTCATTTGCATAAAGCCAACTTTAGTTGCAATAATATAATACAGTTTAAAGGCAAGTTTGCAATTCATTTTTACTGTTGAAATAACTGCGAAATAAAGATAGATACAAGTAATCACCTGTAAGTGACTATCCCAATAGTCACCACAACATAGCATGAATCCCTGATTCGTACCACCCGTCAAGTTTTAGTTAAAAGGTTGTAGTCTAACTCTTGAAAAGCTTACCCAAGCGTGTCCATAACCTAGGACGAGGCTATTCGAATAGTTTTAACCTCGCAGGTGTACCATCGTACCCACACTTCGACCGCCTTTAAGCCAAAACACACTTCGAAGGTATCTTTGCACGGCTAAGTCCTACGAGACGTTTTCCAATATTGTGTATTAACTCGAGCCGCCGTATGGATAGAAATCCATACGACATGGTAAAGCCGAAAGACAACTACCCACCCAGATAAAGCTTTTGGACAACTACCATGCTCCCAACACCATCCCTCCTGCGACCTCCTGCGACCCGGAGCCAATACACGCCAAAGTACTAAGTCAAGAGAGGTCCCATATACTCTAGTGTGGTTAGCACGCAAAAATGCCTGGATAACAGGTACTCACAAGATGTTCGGTCCTTAATTGACTCGGGCACCATTCCAGTCACACCCAACAGATCACACCAACTTACCATTGTGCCCAAGTCCAAATCATTTTATTTTCAATTTTTAGTTTAAACATAGCAAAAATGCTGAAACAAAAAGTTATAATAATTTTGTGTGATCAAGGTTACCGACTAAGTCGATAACCGCCCATTTCTACCGATACTAAGCATGTCTAAGCAGTTGAAATCGTATCTACTAAGTGACAAGAGACCATCCAACGATCTCTAATCACAGCAAATAACCTAGGCTCAAGTAGTAGAGGAATATTATTTGCCTGCAGATTTATGCAACTAATGGGCCCACTAACCATATTTAAACAAAAATAGCAATGCATACATAAAAGTTGCAAACAAAATATTAGTTTGAATATAAAGGATTAACATGATCAAACCGCTTGCCTTTTCCTTGTTTGAGAAATTGACTTGTTGCAGAGGATCACTCGATATCAACGTCATCTAACGATAAAAACGCCAAGCGAAAAGCAACGAATAAACACCAAGATTCCAAAAGTATCCAAAAATTGACAACACGAAGATGATTATGAAATTTAGGAACAAAATAATTGATTTGAGGTTTATTTAAATTAGTTAGGATTTCTTATTATCGCTTTTTCACAAACTCACTTATTTTCCACGATAATCATACAATCAAAATCAAACCTCTTATATGTTTTCCTCTTTCGGCAGATTTTGATGGTGATTGTGTGCACATCTATTAACTAAGCAGCAAATTACCACATTTTAATTAACCACATTTTAATTAACCAGCTATTCTATGCAACCTTCACTGTGATAAGATCATTAGACCTACAATTTGCTATAGGAACACTGACTAGCTAATTATCCAACTACTAGATGCTAAGCAGTTTTCTAACTAAGTTTGGGCTTTACTGATACTCAACTATTAACACTCCTAAGCACCACACCCTAATATGGTAAGGCTAACTATTTTATCAGCATATTGCTACTCTATGGCCTTACTACACTGTAATAGCAAAACCAAAAAGCCTACTGGCAACACAGCTCTTTACCATAACCTCTCTTCTCTGCTGGTTTCTGAAAACTCACCTCCTTATTGGTTTTCAGTTTTGACTACTACTGACAGCCTAAGTGCTCAAATGGTTAAAAGATTACAAAACATTTCTAACCATTGCATTAATAGGGTCATAAACTTATTTATCAAATCTGATAATCTTCAGGTTACTGACAATACAACTTGTTCATCTCAAAAGCTTCTCAACATTCATTCCAACAAGAGTTTGAAACCTAGAGTTACTAACTAACTAATTTATTTGCTAAACACTGCTTCTAAAGGGATTCATCAAGTACTAACAAGATCTAATAGCATAAGCATTTCACCTATTTCAGTTTACTAACAATGAGAGAAAACTACAGAGAACTAGTGTCTAACTTTCTTTCAAAACTTAACTTCCAACTTTGTTAATGCATGTGAGTGAACTAATAGACATTCATAAGATTGATTAGCAGCTAAAGATTTGGCTTAAGGGAGTGGGCCCCACTGTCAGTCACAGGGAGCGCAAGGAAGGAAACAGGAGGCTCGGGTGTCTGAGGGTCGCGCCGCCGCCGTGGTGGAATGGTGGCGCGCCAAGGTAAGGGCCAAAATGGGTTGCATACGGGTTATCGAACCTAGAGGTGGTCTCGTGGTGGCCGGAGATGTACTGTGGCGGCGCGGCGACAGGACGCGGCGGCCAGCCGTGGAGGTGACAAGGGGCGACGGCGCCAGAGAGAGAGAGGACGGAAAATAGTGCGCGCATGAGCATCGGTGGTTACCAGAACTCACCGTGTGCTTGGCGATGACAATGAGGCACCGAGTGGCCCGGCGGCGAGATCTGCGGTGGCGCAAGGTGGTCACCCGGCAGGACCCGAGGTGAAGGGAGAGCGTGTGAGTGATGGGGAAAGGTAGAGGGAAACCAGAGGATGCTTACGGAGGTAGGAATCGAGCTCGAGCTCTCAAGAAGAAGCGCGGCGCGAAGAAGCGGATTCGCCGGAGTTGAAGAAGAAGTCGTGCGCATCTCCTCAGCGATGAAACCCAAATTACTTGGGGGTTTGCTTCCGGGATGCGGAACACGCCGTGACGCGGTCGGCCGAGGTCGGGATCACCGAGTAACCGAACACTGAGGCGCGCGGGGTGCTCACGGCTCGGGCTCGGTGGAGAAGAAGACAGAGGAGAAGGATAGAAAACCGAGGAGATGAGCTCTCAACGCTTTTGTAGAAGCAGCGGAGGTCGCGAGGTGAAGGTAGCAAGGGCGCGAGGTGACCGCGACTTGACGTGGCGGCATGCATGCGCCAAGGGCGATGGAAGGTGCAAGAGGGAGAGGCGCGTGTGCGTTGAGGTGGAGGAGAAGACCTGGCGAGTGGGGTCGGGCAGTCAGCGACAGAAGAGGGGTAAGGTGGTGCGGTGGAGACAGGTTGGCTCAGGTCCGGTCGGACCAGAGGAACAGTACTCGGGTTTGGATTAGGATTTAATTTTGACCGAAAACAATTGAGTTTGACCTAGCAGTTTGAAGTAGAAATAAAATTCGAACAATTCTGAAAATTTTTGTGGACACTCTGAGGTTCACAAGGGACTTAGGAAAAATAATTTTAAACATTTTATGTATTAAAATTTGTTAGAATTAAATTACTTTCAAATCTGCATTAGTGATTTGATTTGAATTTTGGTGAAGTCAAAATCACTTCTAAAAATTTGGTAAAAATAATTACAATTCAATATAAATAATCTAGTATTTGAATAAATTATTTTTGGAAACTTTCATTCACACATTTTTCTGGAATTCAAATAGCAATGGGATTTAGATTTAAAAATTTGAAATCTCAACACAAACTTTAATACAAACATCAAAAGTTTAAAATTGCACACAAGTTTTAGGAAACCAAGAGCATGACCAAGAGATACAACAAAAGTTTTTAATTTTTAATACTTTTATACATTCGAAATACAAACCCTAATTTTTGGGTTGGTACAGCATTGCCCCTCTGACACACGTGCTCACCGTCTACTGAATTAGCTCGAGCTCCTATCTTTCTTCATAGTTGAGCTGAGCCTTGTCGATTATGAGATGCTCAAATTCCGGCCATCAATGCTGGCGGTGGCTGCCATCTACACTGCTCAGTACACCATGAATGGATTCAAGTCCTGGAACAAATGCTGTTAGCTGCGCACAAAATATTATGAAGAACAACTGATGTATGAAAACTGCGTCTTTGAATCATCCAGTTTGTATTATGTCTCTGTAGGGGTTCAGCAATCGTAGACGTTATTTGTCTACTTAGAACTATTTTTGCGTCCTGTTTGTCTTTGCTGAAGTCCACTAATCCTAGGATTTTTAGTCTATCGATTGTTTGGTCATTCTATCTTAACAGTTTTTTATTGTCTTTTATTTATGCATGGGTTCACTAATACCATTATAGAGTACTTTCGTCTCGGATTTGAATATTTAACGGTATCTATTTTTTTGTGGTTTCAGAGAAAGTAAACTGTGATTTGTTATACAAAGTGCATTGTACTTCTGTATGTCCAATCAATAATATAAAGAACTTTTCTTTGCCATTTTTCTTCTTTATCTTCAGTGAAATTTTCATGTAGATTGAGTGCACACATTCATTCCTGCACAAAAAACAGCTTAATCTGGACATTGTTAAAGCATTGTCGACACAGGTGCAGCGAAGCGCACCAAACGTCCTAGTATACTAGGACCACGAAGATCATAAAGGAGATAAAATATGTCCAACGACGTACTAGTCCTAGAAATTTTGTCGGCCGTTCAAATAGCAAGATCCCGGATCAAATATCCGGAGAAAGGATATAGCAAACGAGCCGGTCGGAGTTCGAGTGAGCTAGGTAGACTCGGGTGAGCTCAAGATGAGTCGGGTTAGAGAACAATCTACAAAGTGCGTGCATACTTGCACATGATGATCTCGATTGATCAGATATGAGTAATGAAATCTGTTGTCACTTTGTAACCAAGCTCGGAAAGATGGTCAAATTCGGTTCAAATTTTTAAGTCGATCTTCAGTCGAGCTAAAAACAAGCTGAACCCAAGCGTCGTCTCAAGCTTTTTAGGGATTATTGAAGATTTGCCATTAAATTCATATGCAATTGCTAAAATACCACATAATGTCTCACTGACATAGGGTCACATGTCAGTGACTCAGTGAGACATCATGTGGTATTTTGGCAATTGAGCAAAAAGTGGTGTGGCAAATATGCCAATCCCCTTTTTTAACCCTACTCAAGACAGGAAGTGAAACTTATATAGGCAATGCATATGGAGTGACCAAATAAATAGAACTTCTAAAAAGTAAACGTGTTTAGATTTGTGCCCTTTAATTATTTGCCGGCCGTTTTCCAGATGTCTCATCAAACGGCCTAGCTCTAGCTAGTCAGTTATCCAATCTACAACACAGCTCGATCGCAATATTATTCCCTTCCCACTCATAGTCAACACCTTTGATCATCCCGGTCATTTTGAATGACGTACGAAACGACCGACCGACTGTCGGACCTGGATTTTCTAATCCGAATTCTCTGTGAAAACACTGTGCTACTCCCTGAATCAGTAGATAGCACTCACAGGTACATTGCTGAATCATTCATACATAGCGTGAACTAAAGTACTAAGTTTATTACAAACATCATAGTGACATAGACCACGTCGGGTCGAGTTTTACAAAAGGGGCCGATCAGGCCTAAATGATTACATTACACGAAAGCAACGTAGACTACAGTGGAAGCAAAAGGGGTAGAGCTCAACTCTCCACAGGCAAGCGACTGGGGCAACCTGTGTACGACTAATATTAACCAAGGACCTGGATAATATCGGTTGTACGCAAGTACCAATGAGTCCGCTAGACTGGGACGAGGCCTAGACTACAGAATCTATACTATTCTTCATCGTTTCTTTGCCCATCGACTTCTGGATCCTCGTTGTCACATCCCCAAATTAATAAAGAGGTTTATTATGCATTTCATTATCATGCATCAGGTTTTGAAACTTTTTATTTTGATATTGCACTTGAAAAATCTCAAAATGCTTATGAAACATCCACTTTAAATTGAACTCCAATCATAAAACTAAAATAAATGCTACTGAAGTATCTCTGAAATAATTTATTAAAATACTATATTAATTATCAAGAATTAATATAATTTTTCCAAATTTTTGGGACTGGTTTGAACCCTAAGAAAATCCCAACACTATTAAAAGACCTAGTTTGAGTTTGAATTTACATATCACAAATTATATCTTGAACAGTAGAGTTCAATAATTTTTATGGGCACTAGGTTATCCCAGGAACCTCCACAAATTATTTCATGATTTTAGGAAATTTATTTCTATTTTTAAACCCTGGTCAAAGTAGGGAACACATTTTAATTTTCGGTCAAACCCTTGACCCAAACCAATCGCATCGTTCATTGGGCTCGAGCCCGACTGGCGAAAGTGACTCGCGAAGTCGACTAATCGCACCGCGACATGCAACCTTGATCTCGGATCAACGGCTCGATCGCCTACCCTTCGACCGTCCGATTGCACACACCGATCTCGTCCGCCCACTCGCAATCCAACGGCCGATCTAAACCACTTACTCGCACCACGCCGTGAGACCGACGCGCCGCCCATTTGTCGACCTTTCTTCTTCCTTGGGCGAGGCGCGCGCAGAGCCGATCTCCACGCGCCGCGAATCTCTTCACGCACCGGTGACGCCACAATCCACCGCCTCCATCCACCACTCCTAGAGCTTCTTCGCTTCACACCGCCTCTACTCCGCCTTCTTCCCGCATAACACCCTCGCACCCTCCTTCTCCCTCACTTCTCCTCCGCTGACCGAGGAGAGGAGGCTCGTTCTGCTCCTCACGCAGTAAACTCCCACCGAGGGATGCCATTCTTTTCTTTGTTCCATGCCTTCTCCATTTTTGCTAAGCCCAGCTCCTACCTTGCCTTGTAGGTCTCGGTTCATCCTCGTGCTCTAGCTCACGTCCAGAGCACACACCTGAGGACACTCTCGTGCCATCTTCGTGTCCCTGAGGTATTATCTCAACTTTGCGCCACACCCCTCATGCTTTAGTCCACCGAGAGAAACCCTAATCTAATTTTGGTAATGCACGGCAGATCTGGTTGAATCGAGGTTTGCACCATTTCCGACCGTGAAGCAACTTTTCGCCTCCCACCTTGATCCGGTAAGCCATTGTCCAATTCCTTGCTCCTATGGCTTGCTATTAAGCTCCTTGAGATAATCTAAGCATTCACTTTGCTTCATTTTGCTCAGATCTTCCTCTCCACGTGCGGCCGTGTTGGCACCGCCTTCTTCTCCGGCGCCGTTGGTGCTCCAACCGACTTCTAGCTTCCCGGCGCCCACCTAGCTCTGTAGCCTCCAAGTAGTCTTTAGACACTCGGGCACTCGCTTGTTTGCGCTGCGGAGCGACTTTTGCTGTTTTCGAAGTTTACCGTATTGAGCGCCGCTCAACTCCGGCTAGCCGCCGCATGCAGCCAGCTCCCCCGCCGAGACCACTCTCATTAGGAGCGCCACACTATTGTGATTCTGTTTATGCCCTTGGCGGCACCGCGTGCGGAATCGCCGCGAGCCGGGCAAGCAAGCGGAAGTGTGTCGGCCGTCCAAGACACCGTAGCAAGGTCATTAGGACCATGTTGCGTCTTTAAATGGCTAATGATGAGTTAGTCATTAAATGATGTCTTAGCGGTCTAATGTTCCACTTACATATGGGCCCCACGCACAAGAACGGAACTTTGAGGTTAAAACCTCGATGGATGACATGTGGACCCTAGGCTTTAAGCCCGTGCACCATGCGCGTGCGTCAGAGACCAAGGCCCGTGGACCGAGTCTCACTTAACGGGACCCCATGTCAGTTCGAGTTATTAAACCTATTGTTACTTTGAAAATGGTACTGTTCCCGGGCCCGCTGGTCAGTGACCACGGCTAGCGCGTGGCTCGGTGAGAAAAGTATGAAATACATTAAGAAATTCGAAATCTATTATTGTGCACACTGAAAAATTGTATTAACTTCTAAAATACATAACTAATTCATTTTTACTCCAAAATAAGTGAAACCACTTCTGATAAATTTTATTTTTAATGAACTTTGTATTAAAATTGGTTTCAAACATGTCTCTGTAACAGAGGGCATTAATTTGGAAAATGAGCTATTAACACTATTAATTTTACAAAAGAAAATGTTGGTAACTTTAGAAATTTGTAACTAAATCATGAAAACTCCGAATGAGGCAAACTCAACTCTGTTGAGCTTGTAATAATATTGCCTATTTATCCTTGTAATCCATGTACTCACCACTGCTCTACAAATTTTCACCTTATAATTAAATTACTCAAAGAAGACATCTCGAAAACTGAAATTCCAACACTTATAACTTTCACACCTTAAATCAAAATGGAATAAATCTTTCACCATAAATCATCTAAAATCATGACTTAGCTACGGTAGAAAAATCATGCATTTTTGAGCATTTTGAATTTTGAGATATTTCTCGGCGTTTATTCGATATTATATCTATCTAGATTCCGAGCCTTTTGATATTGACGCCTACGCCACCGAGAGTGAGCAACTACTTTTCCAGCAAGGCAAGCATCCTTTGAACTTTCTTTTGCATCATATTTGATCCCAGTTTTGTTAGGATAGATGCAATGATAATTGCTTGCATGATAGTTTTATATTGTCGCTATTTTTGTGATGAATGGTTAGACACATCCTATTATCTTGTCATTGAGGCTATCCATGAATTATTCCATTACTGAAATGTTATGATAGGATGAGTAAAGTTATATTGTTCGAGTTGCTTAGCCATGCAAGTCTAGAACCGGTAGTTTGATTGTCGGGAATAACCCGACAATTATGGGATAAACACAACTCTCATTATTTACTTTTGGTTCAGATCTTCAGATCTGTTTTGTGAGTTAAAATTTCGTCTTTTTAAATGAGCTTTGGTCTGGACAAGTGTTGGTTAGTGATGGTGCTTGGTGCACGAGAATTGGGTATGTGGTTGACTTGTCCGACAATTAAGGACCGAACTTTGTAACGTCGTTGATTCAAGTACATTCGTGCTACCACACGCGGTTGGGAGCCGTATGGTTAAGTAGGGGAAGGTTTTATTGTGATGAGTCCCACGGTGGTGAGATTGTTAGGGCATGGGACCGTGAAATCCCGTGTTCCTTTTGGGCCGATAGGATGGGGGCGTTAACGTCTTGTGTTTCCTAGGATATATAGGATGGAGGCGTTAACGTCTTGTGTTTTCCTAGGAGCCATGGGTTGAGGGACTTAGCTCAATGGGATCTTCTTACTAAAAACGACCGTATCTTGATTTACCCGGCCGGCATACCATAGGAAGTATGCTATATTCGGAGGCATCCGAGGCTTACTGCTAATCAAGTCGTGTGGGTAAAGTAGTACACCCCGCAGGTATAAATCTATTCGAATAGCCGTGTCCACTGCTATGGACAACCGCTTGAGTTCGGGAGTTACTATTGTTAGACTTGGAATTAAAATTGTGGTTATAACTTGGTATCGACATGAATGGGATGTTCATGCTTGTTGTTGTATCAAAGTGGACCGCCACTTTGTTATGATTCATTTGTTATTGAATTCATTACTTATTCACATGTTTTACTTCTACTTCAAATCTGATTTTGAAATGGCACTTGAAAAACTAGTATGTGTAGGTTGTTCAGTATTGCGTCTCTTTCGCAAAATTAAGCCAATATGAGCCCTTCCTTTGAATGACCTTATGCATAACTATTTTTATTTGTGTAAGACTTGCGAGTACTCTTTGTACTCAGCCAGATGTTTGCTGGCTTTACAGTGAGGAGGATAATGAGATCGACGAGCTCGTCGGTGTCAATTTGGGCGACACCGATGAGTAGCGTGCTATCTTTTAATCCCAGTCGGTTGCCGATGGGTTGTGGGCATACCACTGTTGGTCTTTTGGTTATTTACTCGTTTCCGCTGCTACTTAACACTCTTATTTCAATTTGGCCGGTCGGCCACTTGTATTAGATGTAAACTTGGAACTATGTTGTAAGTCTTTTGTACTATCAGTGTTTGAATGTTGTATGGATGTAACCAACGTTGAATGAGAGTATGGTTATATTAGTCGCTGATCTTGGGAGCCAATATAAGTCATACTCGCTGTTCATGGGTTCCCATTTAACTCGCTAAGTGTCGTGGCTTGGCTTGTTGGAGAACCGACAATCATGCAAAGGCTTGCAGAGGAGCGCGCATGATCGTCTGGCTCTAGTTGCGCCAAGACTCTCATTTAGACCGAGTTGTTGGAATTCATTTACCGGAGACCTAGAGTTATGTCTCTAAGACCATGCTTAGTCTCGGTCTTATGGAGATAACTCCGGGTCCCCACACTCGTAGTACGCATAATCTCCATCATCCGCATCCTCCAAGGTTTTGGGAAGAGAGCGAGGATGAGCACAACTTCGTGCTCACGAGCCAATACACAATACAATATTATACATGCAAGGCTTAACAAGGATGGCTCGGTTCTTTTATTTGAAAGCAATATTTTCAATTATCATAATTAAAAGTCCTATCACTTAGCATTTTAACAAATTGCATTTGGTTAAAGAGAATAATTGTGCAATATTTATATCACAGAGGTTCCTCCACCTTCATGCTTATTTTGATTGTGGTTACATCCACCACTAAACAACACCGGGTAAGGAGACCGTGAAAAAGAAACGATCTCGGGCTAGGTGAGCCCGCCACAATTTTCATGCCACCCACAAAAGATTTTTGAAATAGAACCAACTCAAGTTAAGTTCTATGTCCGCTTTGACCATAGGCACTACTGTTTAAACAGCTTTATAACTCGCAGATGTTGTACACTTTACCCACAAGAGACAATTAACTCGTTGCTCTACACGATTCCGTAGTCGTAGTCGAGAGGTTGTCACAATAACTTTTCTAAATATCTCGCCCTTTCCATCATCTCACCCATATGGGGTTACGCCCATATGTTGCGCGGATGTCCACTCGCCGATCGGGCGAGCGTGGCTACACCTCGACTAGTGAACTTCACCCTTGACTCTGTCCCATCCACCCGACATACCTGAGCTTTTGCCCCTTTGTCCCTCCAAAGTGAGGTGACTTTCAAGATTTGATAAATGTACTAAGCCAAGTCGCATTTGTTGCGCACTTGTGGTTGTACTTGTTATACACAGAGGTCGTGACAAGATTAAGTCCTTAGGTTGTCCTGACGGCTCAACCACATTCCCGCCATTCTCGTGCTCCATCCGCACCCACCATCTTACCATCCGCCTGCATTTGGTATTAGCGATTTAGGTTTTTGAGATGTAAAATACAACAATTCAACCATCTCACCATTTAACCGCAATGACCGCCAAATCATTTTATGTTTGAAATGATGATGATTAGAACATTTTAATGCCTCGGTACTTAAACAAGTCTAGCATGTCGCTTAAGTACAACCTAAAGCTAGTATTACCATATAGTTACTAGGGTGGCAATGGAATTAAGGATTCAATTTATCAAGGATGGCATATTAATTAATTATTCCACAATCGGTATTTATCTACCTTAAGCTTTAACATACATTTGATTAAGGAATTAAAGCATGCAATTTGCTATTTTAAAAGAATATAATTTGAATAAAATATAGGCTCAATATGATCAAAGTATTGACTCGCCTTGGTTGTAGGGAAGAGAGTCCGGGTAGCCTTGTTCTTGATCAACGTGGAGGTCTTCGGTGTCTCCGAACTCTACGCTAAGCACCTAAAAGACACAATAGGCAAAAGAGCCAATAAATACACAAGAATACCCAAATGAACTCCAAATTAAATAAGACCTATGCCATTAGCAAGATCTTGAATTAACAAATTTTTAGGAATTTATTTTATAATTTTCGGAGCTACGACGAGGAAGAACGGAGCTTTTAACTCGGAATTGGAATTAAAAGGGAGGGGAGAGTTCACAAGATAGTGCCAGGACCGAGTCTATGCAAGACACAAGGCGTCGGTCCACCGAACAGAAAGGAGGGGGCCCACATGGAAGAGTGAGGAAGGGTGGGTTAAGCCAAATGACAGTGGGCCATGGTCATTCATCCCCACCCACTCGATTCCACAGAGAAAAGAAGGGGGAGCAGAGGCGGGCTCAGCGGTGGCATCGGCGGTGGCAACGCCGAGGTTGAGGAGCGGGAGGCCGGCGGTGGGCGGAGCGGATCTCGCAGGGCAGACCTGGGGAGGTGACGGCGCTCCGAGAGGGGCGAAGCGCAACAACGGAGCAAGGAGGCGGCGGCGTTCCACGGTGCCAGCGCGCGCGCGGCGGCGACGCAGGAGGAGGGCGGCGCGCGCACGGCGCAGGCGACAACGAGGGGAGGCGGTGGATGACCCGTGGCTCGGGAGTGGCTGAGCTGGTCCGCGGCACGCCATGGACGAGAAGAAGGAAGCCCGACGCGGGGCTTGGCAACCGGGAGGAGGAATGGTGGTGGGGACGGACTCCTTGGCGCCTTGGGCACCTCGTGACGGGGCGGCGTGGTGGTGGCAAAGGCCGGGCGGCCGAGCGGTGGGAGGCGCGCGCCAAGGTAGGGAGCGGAGCTTGGCTTTGCTCGCTCGGTGGAGAAGAAGGGAGAAAGGGCACTGTGGGAGTGGAAGCAAGGGAGGTGGCTCAAGGCCTCTTATAGCCGGAGGAGGAGGGTGAGGAGTCATGGGGCCTGAGGCGCCACGCCTTGAGGTGGGAGTGGGGTAGCAAGGACCGCGAAGCGGCAGCGCGGCGTGGTGGTGGCAGATGTCGCCGGGAACAATGGCGCGCTCGCGTGGCAGGTGAGAGCAAGATAGGGGAGGCGACGAGGCGAGGTGACAGGAGCGAAGACCGAGGAGGACGAGCAGTGAGGGTAAGGACGGATGCGACGTGCACGCATGTGAGCTCGGGAGAGCAGTGGGAGCACTGGAGCACGCCAATGGCGATGGCATGGGCGGCGCTAGGCGACATGACGCGCGTAGTCGAGCGTAGGGAAGGGCGCGCCAAGGCACGCCAGAGCGTCCGGTGGTTCGGCTGGCACAGCTGGTAAGAAATGGCAAAGGGAGCCGAGCCAAGACGGAGGGGCAAGGCCGAGGCCAAGGTGAAATTCAAAACCAAGTTTGAAAACGGGATTGAAGCTTGAACTCGATTTTGATTTGAAGGCCTTTGAACTCAATTGAAGTTCTTCGCCATTATTCAAGCTTTGAAAAACAAGTCATACAAATCCTACCCTCTTAAAATGAATCTCGCCCCGAGATTCCTAGAAATAGAAGGAAGGAGGTGGGGCTACAACCGGCAGCATTAGGTTCCTTTTTTTTTTTGCTTGCTTGACACTGCCCTTTCTTTGAAGCAATGAGAGAGAAGCTGCACCAAGTGGGTTAAGGGGAAAAAGAGGGAGACTCGCTCTTCGTGCAGGTCGAGTCCTCTTCACTTTACTATGGAGCATTGGTTGCTCATTTCTTCTAGGTGCTTGTTGTACCTTAGTGCTATCTTCAAAGCATCGAAAGGTTGAATAGTAGTCGCTCATCCTGATGTATCCCGACACTTCTACATAGTCTAGCTACCCCCTTAAAATCAATGGAGCCCGATACTAGTTGTCTTTGTCACTTCCTTCAAATATCGAGGTCTTCACTTGTTCTGATTGTTGTAGATTGGCTTTTCACTGCGCAGAGATCCGATGGGGTTCTCAAAGAAAAGGTGAGGGGAAAACAAGATGAGATACTTAAAAGAATCGTGGAGATAAGGCAATCTAAACCCACTCTAAGAAGCACACCCAGGGAGCTAGGGTGACACACAAACCACAAGATTTTTAAGAAAGACAAAAAAAACTTTTCCCATGGCCGCGAAATGTAACATCCGAGGGCAAGTAGGCAGCGCATAAGGTCCAACTGAAAACTTGCAATAATACGACGTCTATCGTGGAGACACACAAGAGAGGGTGCAGGGTTTAGTACACGAAGCCTAACTAAAACGAGTCTACCGACGTCTTGTTTGCTTCTTGAAGATGTCGAGGATCTTAATAGGATGCTTCGAATAAGTTAGATCTTGTTGAAGGGTGATGGCTTCGACGAGCGTCTGCTCTTCAGGTACTTTGATACCTCCCTTTACTACTGCCTTGAAGTAAAGATGTTGGGCACCTCCAAATTGTAGTGGTAGGTCCAACTTGGTAAACTAATGCCAAACTGTTGGTTCACAACTATATACTGGAGTGCCAACTAAAAGCTATCAATTCTGTCTTCCAAATTGCTGGATCCAATTCTCACTATTATTGAATTCCACCATTCCAGCATAGCATAAAGTCACCTAATAAAAATCTAGCCATTTAATTAATCTCACACTCTGTCGATATAATAACAGAATTCTCTAATCTTCCTTAGGTATAAGTTTAAATAATCCAATAGATTTACCACTTTGATTTCATAACTTCTTCATTTCGTAAATCCACAAAATCTAGTAGTAGTAGTCGCATCTTCCAATCCAATACACTTCAAGATCATGCTAAATTTCATTCTATGCGCAATTGCCTTTTCCAAAGGTCTTGACAAGATCCACGATATCATTCATTTAATTCTTCGATTATATTTATCAATTTGCAACCCTCCAGAATGTCTTTATATAAATCCAATATCTTCATTATAGAACCTTCCAAAAGACTGCTCGTAATCCATAAATTCAATTTAATCCGCCAAATTATTTCATCACCATATATCCGACAATTATTTAGTCCAACTTCAATACCAGTAAGATATCCATCAATATAAGAATCGTACTTCAATATCCAACAATCCAATAGTTAATAATCATGTATTTCGAGTATCCAACTCTCAGTAATGATCTATTTTCTATAATCCGATCACCAACGATTATAGGTCTATAATCTAATTTTCAACAATAGCTTATTCCCATGATTCAACCTCCAATAGTCAACAATTGTATAATCCTATAATCGATCTCCAAGAATCACGCATCCCTACAATCCAATCTTTTCACCAATCGGTATTGCTATAATCCATTAGTAATGTAACACCCCAACTCAGCATGAGCCTGGATTGCTACTATCCTAAGCTAAACCACAAAATTTCGACATAACCTCTTTAGTATACGACGATACCGGAGGTTTTTCACAACAAAACATAAAACAATAATAACATCAGTTATAAGACTTAATCATAAATCCTAATTTACCAACTAAGTTAACACCTTGGCTATTCAGAAGTCAAGATGCTAACCACCAATTTAACATAAGCCATACATCATAAAACTTCTCAATAACATCGGTCAATCCTCAAAGATCATAAAAGAATGCCATCCACGACTAGATTCATTTATTACAATCAAAGTTAACATAATAAAGTCTTTATTCATTCTTGCAATGGAACTAAGGTGATGTGCATTATTCGAGTAGTGCATGTCTACTCCTCCCAAGATAACCTCATCGCGATCACCTAGAAATAGATAAACAAAGCAAGGGTGAGTCCATGACTCAAAGCAAGTACAATAATTAAAAACACAATTATCAACAAGAATAAGACCTACACGGCCTCGACACTAATCATAACACAAATGAGTACTTATGATGACATGAAATGAATGCTTAAACATCAAGGGAATGGATGCACACACACATATATCAGATAGTCGGTGAACACCCGTCGGTGTTCACTCAAGCCCGCATCTTAACAAAAATGCGGGATCCACTTCCCGTATGAAGAACGTTTCATACGGTGTCCAACATTGCCCATATTGGAATTAATGGGTCTTACTCAACCATCCCGAATTGATGGTCTCTCATCCACTCCGTGGATGGCAAAAATAATGAATGCATGAAGCAACTTAATGAGTATAACATTACCATCATTTCTATTCATGAAACCAACATAGAAACAAAACATGGATATTTCACTTCATACTACACAAGAGTTATCACAAAGACGCACATATCAACAACTACAATGCACAAACGCTTAGATCAACAATGTACTTGCCTTCCGCTGAGACGCGTAGTCGGAAGCGATGGCGCTCCTAAACTCAAGCTCCCGCCTAACCAATGAAATAAAACCAATAAGAACACCAAAATACCCAATTCTACTAATCAACGCTATACACCGCTTCCCCGAAGACTCTAGTCGATAATACAAAACTTAAACTGAAATCAACAATTTCTGTCATAACTTAATTCTGGACAGCGGCACGGTAATTGACATATCTTAAGATCTGGAAGTCGAAAAGAGGTGAACCCAATTTCTGTAGCTTCTTAACTGACCAATCTACAATACTCTAGTTGACGTGATAAACCAATTTGGCCAATTTAATGGGTTAATAATTGTTTGAACTTTCAGTACAGAAACTGTCTACAGAATGAACAGCAGAAATAAAAAGATCATAACTTTCATTAGGTAACTCCAAATTGAACGTTCTTTACCAATCTGAAAAGGTCATCGAATCCTCTACAATAACATAGTTGGGTGAACTTTCAGTTTCGACCAATTTCCCTTTCAAAATTTAGGAAATAACCAGACAGTTTATTCTCGTCAGATTTCTGGAAGCAGGTACTAAAACATCCATAACTTTTGACTCGGACCTCGGAATCAAGTGAACTTGGTGGCCACTGAAACTTAAGAACGAGGCCTAGATATCTCTAGGAGACCAAACCTTCAGATTCTGCCTAAAAACAACCGAAACAATCCCTCCAACATACAGGACAGAATCAGTCTTTAAACGCAGCGATTCTGCCTAGACAATTATGAATCCAAATCGCTTCTACCAACAAACAAAACAATGAGACTCGCATCGTTACCCTTGCTGCAACCAGGAGTAGGTAGACGAATCACGGAGAAGACGATCTCCTCCTTCTCACCTCTTTGCCCCAAACAAGCTGCTGTCCTCCTCAACTCCTTGCGCAACCGACAGCGGAGAAGGTCCAAGGCCGGTTGGGAGGCAAACCAGCAGGGACCAGCACCCGGGAGGTTGGGGCAGCTCCTAAGGGCAGGGGTGTGAGGGGAAGAGAGGAGGAAGGGAGGGGCGCCAAAGGGGGAGATGGGGTTCGCCAAGGGGGAAAAAGGGGGCTGGTTAGGGTTTAGAGGGGAGGGCGCATGGGCCTAGGCCCATGACCGGCCAAGGGGTTGGAAAGGCTACCCAGAGGCCCACGACCTAAACAACTCCAAAACCGAGAGTTTTAAGCTTCCGAGTTCCCGATTAAATTCTTTCTTTCCGACTAAAAACAGGTATGACATTCTACCCCCTTCGTCAGACGACCCGAATTCTACTCACGCAACGGACACAAGAGCGTAAGTCTAAGGAATTGAAAACAAAATTTAACACGCATCAAAGAACAAATAGGTTCGATATCGCCGCGCATGCGAGACTCAGCCCAAGTGGCTTTCTCCGCTTGATGAGACCAAAGGATCTTGACATACTTCGAGTTTTATTCCTCAAAACCCGCCTCGATTTTTCCGCACTTTCACCGGCCGGACTCAAAAGTAAGGTCCTGCTCAATGCTCAACGGCCCATTGGGATTGCATGCTCGAGGTCAAATAAGAACTTCTCAACATGGACACATGAAACACATTGTGAATCCTCTCATAGATTCGGGCATCCAAGCGGTAAGCCAAATTTCCAACTCTTGCCACAATCGAAACGGTCCGATGTACCTTGGGCTAAGCTTTCTTTAGTACCGAACGCATTACGCTTTGGTAGGCGATACTCGTATGACCTCGCCACCACGTTGAACTCCACCTCGCCTCGACATCTGCGTAGCTCTTCCATCGGCTGAGCAGCTAACAAGTTCCTTCTAACTGTCACTCTAGCCACGCTTTGTTGAACCCATTCGACCCAAGATTGCCCGCTTCTCCCACCGCATCCCAATACAACGGGATCTGCATTTCCGCCATAAAGGACTTCAAATGGTGCAAATCGGATATTGGAGTGATAACTATTATTATAAGCAAACTCGCCAAAGCTAGATGGTCTTCCCAACCTCCTTTCCAAGACATAACACAACATCCGAGCATATCTTCAAGCGCCCAATGGTGCGCTCGGATCGACCATCGGTTTGGGGATGAAACGCGTACTAAGACGGCCGAGTGCCCAAAGCATTCTCGCAAGCTCTCCCAAAACTTGAGACAAACTTAGCATCTCGATCCAAACAATCGTCTCGCACCCCGCAACCGCACTATCTCTCGCACATAAAGAGGAGCTAAATCACTTGCCGTGTTAGTCGCATTTAATAGGAATAAAATGTGCCGATTTACTAAACCGGTCCACTATGACCCAAATAGCATCCTTTCGCCGCGCGTGCAGGGTAATCCAACTACAAAATCCATAGAGATGTCATCCCATGGCCACATCGAACCTCTAAAGGTTGCAACAACCCGCTGGTCGCTATGCTCGCCTTAACCCGGGCAAACTCCACATGATGCCACATACCGAGCAATATCAACTTTCATCCTTTTCCACCGTAAACTCTTCTTCAAATCCTTGTACATCTTGGTCTCACTGGATGTACCGATACTGATGTGGTGCGCTTCCTTTAGTATCTCATCCTTGACTGTGCCTTCAGTGGCACACATAGTCGACACTTAAATCGCAATGCACCGACTCATCTATGCCGAAATGGCCTTGTTTGCCCTCATCTAGGCGTTTCCTCACGCTGAAACATTTGATCAAGTCGTTGTGCTTCCCGCACTGATCCGAACGGTTGACTCAAGAAGCATACGGTCTCGGGACAAGGCGGTGCGCAAAACAAAAGGAGATATCCATACGCCTAAATCGGCAATGAGACAACCGAGAGTAGGAGGTGTCGCCTTGCGACTCGTGGCATCGGCTACAACATTTGCCTTGCCCTGATGATACCGAATGGTGACATCATAGTCTTTATCAATTCCAACCATCTCCTCTCGCCTCAGTTCAAATCTTTCTGGTAAAGATGTATTTCAGACTCTTGTGATCGTGAAAATGTCACAAGATTTGCCATACAAATAATGACGCCAAATCTTCAAGGCAAGAACCACTGCAGCAAATTTCTAAATCGTGAGTAGGATAATTTGCTCATGATTCTTCAATCGCCACATGCATAGGCAATCACCTTGCCATCCTGCATAAGTACACAACCAAGCCCAACTCTAGATGCATTCAATAAATAGTGAACCGCCTCTGGTTCAGAAGAGTGAGAACTGGAGCGGTCACCAATCTATCCTTCAAAGTACGTAAACTTCGCTCACACGCGCTACCCATCAAACTTGACCCTTTCGTGTCAATCGTGACATTGGTCTAGCAAGGGTAGAGAAACCTCCACAAAACGCCGATAATAACCAACTAAAACCGTAAAACTCCTTACTTCTTTTACATTAGTTGGTCTTTTCCATTCCACCACCGTTGAGATCTTACTTGGATCGACCAAATGCCCTCTTGATTAATTACATGGCCCGTAAACCCAACTTCGTAAATCCAATTCACATTTCTTCGCTTGGCATAAAATTGGTTCACTCGTGGTCTCAAGTACCAACCTCGATCGAGCATGATCTTCTTTCGTCTTGGAATAAATCAAGATATCATCAATGAATACTACGACGAAATCATCAAGGAAAGGGTGCAACATACTATTCATGGCTTCCATGAAAATCGCAGAGCATTGGTTAGCCCAAAAGACATAACCTTATACTCATAATGACCATACCTTGTAGAGAAAGTGTCTTCTCAATATCTTGCTCTCGAACTCTAATCTGATTATAACTCGATCAAGGTCAATTTTGGAGAATATTTTAGCTCCTTCAACCGATCAAAGAGATCCTCAACACGGGGCAAGGGATATTTATTCTTCACAGCTGCTTGGTTAAGAGCCCAGAATCCACACACATACGCCAACTACCGTCCTTCTTCTTAGTGAAAAGAACAGAGCTCCCACTGCGAAACACTACGCCGAATCAAACCTTTGATAGCAAATCATCCAATTGCTTTTTCAACTCCTCCGAAAGGGACGCGCCAAACGATATGGAGATATAGAAATAGGTCTGGTTCAGAACAAGATCCATCCGAATTCCACTTTACGCTGGGGCATTCCAGAAGCTCACACCGAAAAACATCGGAAACTCATTCACTACCGTAATATCTTCAATAAGGCGAGATTCGACTTCTCGCTAAGGGACCAAAGCAACCCAATGGTCAAGCTCGACGATCGGGAAACAGACTAGCCAACACGAACAAGGAATCGACGGCGCGCACTACTGAAATACCGCCACACCCGATGGAGCTCGCAAAGTCACCGTCTTCCAAAAGCAACAAATCTTGGCACGATAATTGAATAACCACCATACCCAAAATAACATCAAAAGGTGATAATGAATCACCATAAGGTTGGCGTGAAATTTCATCTTCAATAGTGATAGTACACCAGACACGTCAGAGCTAGAAATAAGACCTCGGAGAATCGACCACCACGCACTCGGATATAAATTGCACACTCAAACTCGCCTTCTAACAAAATCTAAGGACACAAAAGAATAAGTAGCTCCGAATCAAATAGTACGAAAGCCTCATGTGAATCAACTAGCAAAGTACATTACACGCCAGACGGCCCACTGATCGGGAGTAGGCATGGCGAGACTCCCATGGGCACCGGAGCAGGACGCACCAAAGACTGGTGAAGGATGAGCAGAATCGCCATGGAGAAGCATATCGAAGGTGTGTGCAGACGGGGCAGGGTTCCAGAGAACCCGCAGAGGCGCAGAGTAAAACCGCAGGAGGAACCCATCTCAAGAAAACTGAGGCATGTGGAGCAGCTAGAGTTCAATCGAGCCCCGAGGTGCACTGGAGGAAGACGCAATCGAATCGCTTCCACTTAATGATGCTCGCTGGGTTCTGTTTGCAAATCGACGCTTTGTGGCCTTCCGCCACACCGCGACACGCCCTCGAAAGAACACTCAAGACCGGTGACCTTCCACATTCAAATATTTCATACCTTGTCCCGGACGGACGCGGTGGGTGTGGATGACGGCGCGTGGCGCTGATGAAGAAGATCGCCATCGCCGAACGACGAGACCGGCGACTTTGAAATCTCTGGATGCGTGTCGAGAAGACCCGCCCACCACTAAAGCTCGCTCGCCACCGCCGTAACCACCAACAGAACAGTGCCACTAGTTGATCGTCTCGAAGGGAGATTCTCACCAACTCCATTCTCTAGCTTGCTCAACCACCGCATCAAATCATGCAAGATGATGCCCCAGAACCGGCGATACTCTCAACGAGACCCCGACGGAACCTCTTGGCCTTCTCCATATCATCATTGGCTACCGCGGCACAAAGCGCACTCAGTCGTTGAACTCACCATACTGACATCGACCTATGACCGAGTCAACGCGGCAAAGATCGCTCCATCTTCTCCACGAAAGAATCCGGATAGTACTTGGCTCTAAATTGCCCCACAAAACTTCCCAAGCAACCGTCCTCAGATCGGGTCTGGCGCATGAACCCTTCCCACCAGATATCGGCTGGCTCCTTCAGCTTGAAAGGCCACAAAACGAACCTTTGCACTTAGTTCATCTCCAACGCCACAAAGCGCCGCTCCATGTACCGAGCCAATCTGCTTTGTCAACGGGGTACCGCCCATCAAAAGTGTCAAGTCGGCGACATCCACTCGCGGAGACTTATCCTAGTCTCGGTGGAACCGCGCAACGATCGACTCGCAACGGAGACAACAGCAGCAGCAGCGAGGAGCAGGCGGCAGCAGAAACAGCAGCAGATGAGCGCTCGCATCCGCCGACGGAGCGCTCGTTCTCCTCTCAAGATTCTCGAACAATAGCCGACGCCGCTGGGCATCCACGGGCGCGCAGCTTGAGTCTGCGGTCGGGTGAGCGGTGAGGCAACCTCTCGCCAGCTTCCACCAAGAAATTTCTTCGCGAGGTTGCGTAAACAACCGACCACGCCCACGATCGCGACACTACGGCGTGACGACCACCACGCCCTCTACCTCTCGCCATCTAAGAACACCACAACCGAACAAAACTAAACACTTAATTTAATAGTTCGTAAGAAGCACGGAACTAAGCAACAATTACACAACAAATAAAGCATAACAATGTAAATTGCGAAACAATGAATCACCCAACCCATCCCATCTGTACGGTGTGTCAATTTAATAATTTTATTTTAACCACGGACCTAAAGCCCGCTCGATACCAATCAGAACACCCCAACTCAGCATGAGCCCGGATTGCTACTATCCTAAGCTAAACCACAAAATTTCGACATAACCTCTTTAGTATACGACGATACCGAGGTTTTTCACAACAAAACATAAAACAATAATAACATCGCTTATAAGACTTAATCATAAATCCTAATTTACCAACTAAGTTAACACCTTGGCTATTCGTAAGTCAAGATGCTAACCACCAATTTAACATAAGCCATACATCATAAAACTTCTCAATAACATCGGTCAATCCTCAAAGATCATAAAAGAATGCCATCCACTTACTAGATTCATTTATTACAACTGAAAGTTAACATAATAAAGTCTTTATTCATTCTTGCAATGGAACTAAGGTGATGTGCATTATTCGAGTAGTGCATGTCTACTCCTCCCAAGATAACCTCATCACGATCACCTAGAAATAGATAAACAAAGCAAGGGTGAGTCCATGACTCAGCAAGTACAATAATTAAAACACAATTATCAACAAGAATAAGACCTACACGGCCTCGACACTAATCATAACACAAATGAGTACTTATGATGACATGAAATGAATGCTTAAACATCAAGGGAATGGACCGCACACACATATACGGCAGATAGTCGGTGAACACCCGTCGGTGTTCACTCAAGCCCGCATCTTAACAAAAATGCGGGATCCACTTCCCGATGAAGAACGTTTCATACGGGTGTCCAACATTGCCCATATTGGAATTAATGGGTCTTACTCAACCATCCTAGAATTGATGGTCTCTCTCATTCACTCCCGTGGATGGCAAAAATAATGAATGCATGAAGCAACTTAATGAGTATAACATTACCATCATTTCTATTCATGAAACCAACATAGAAACAAAACATGGATATTTCACTTCATACTACACAAGAGTTATCACAGCACGCACATATCAACAACTACAATGCACAAACGCTTAGATCAACAATGTACTTGCCTTCCGCGTTGAGACGCCGTTAGTCGGAAGCGATGGCGTTCCTAAACTCGAAGCCCGCCGCCTAACCAATGAAATAAAACCAATAAGAACACCAAAATACCCAATTCTACTAATCAACGCTATACACCGCTTCTCAAGACTCTAGTCGATAATACAAAACTTAAACTGAAATCAACAATTTCTGTCATAACTTAATTCTGGACAGCGACACGGTAATTGACATATCTTAAGATCTGGAAGTCGAAAAGAGGTGAACCCAATTTATGTAGCTTCTTAACTGACCAATCTACAATACTCTAGTTGACGTGATAAACCAATTTGGCCAATTTAATGGGTTAATAATTGCTTGAACTTTCAGTACAGAAACTGTCTACAGAATGAACAGCAGAAATAAAAGATCATAACTTTCATTAGGTAACTCCAAATTGAACGTTCTTTACCAATCTGAAAAGTTCATCGAATCCTCTACAATAACCTAGTTGGGTGAACTTTCAGTTTCGACCAATTTCCTTTCAAAATTTAGGAAATAACCAGACAGTTTATTCTCGTCAGATTTCTGGCAGCAGGTACTAAAACATCCATAACTTTTGACTCAGACCTCGGAATCAAGTGAACTGGTGGCCACTGAAACTTAAGAACGAGGCCTAGATATCTCTAGGAGACCAAACCTTCAGATTCTGCCTAAAACAACCGAAACAATCCTCCAACATACAGGACAGAATCAGTCTTTAAACGCAGCGAGTCTGCCTAGACAATTATGAATCCAAATCGCTTCTACCAACAAACAAAACAATGAGACTTGGCATCGTTACCCTTGCTGCAACCAGGGAGTAGGTAGACGAATCACGGAGAAGACGATCTCCTCCTTCTCACCTCTTTGCCCCAAACAAGCTGCTGTCCTCCTCAACTCCTTGCGCAACCGACAGCGGGAGAAGGTCCGAAGGCCGGTTGGGGAGGCAAACCAGCAGGGACCAGCACCCGGGGAGGTTGGGGGCAGCTCCTAAGGGCAGGGGTGTGAGGGGGAAGAGAGGAGGAAGGGAGGGCGGCGCCAAAGGGGAGATGGGGTTCGGCCAAGGGAAGGAAAAGGGGGCTGGTTAGGGTTTAGAGGGAGGCGCATGGGCCTAGGCCCATGGCCGGCCAAGGGGTTGGAAGGCTACCCAGAGGCCCACGACCTAAACAACTCCAAAACCGAGTTTTAAGCTTTCCGAGTTCCCGATTAAATTCTTTCTTTCCGACTAAAAACAGGTATGACAAGTAAGGTATTCTTATAATCAACATCCAACAATTATACAATTTTATAATCTGATCCAGACGTATCTATATAGTCCAACTAAAATTATTTTAAATCCCAACTCTCTATTCAATCATATCCAATTTGAATCAAATGTTGCCAACATACCCAAGTATTTCCATTTTTTATTCGATTTACTCTATCAAAACCAATATCCCGAATTGGTAATCCTATAATCCAATCTTCGACAATTATATAATTCTTTGATCAAAGTCCAACTGTAATACATTTCTATAATCTAACATCCAACAATTATATTTTTATAATCCAATCTCCACAATTATAGTTCTATAATCCAATCACGATTCAACTAACTCTTTTAGAATTAATATCATGCATCAATATGAAAATCCAATTTTCTTCGTATTCCACTATGTACCTTCAATGCACACATACCTCAAGTCCAAGTTTCCAACCAACATCATAATCAATTCAAGATTCGATGAAAATCCAATTTCTCCTAATAATCAAATCGGTACTTCAGATTCCTATATCTTGCATTGTCAATCAAAATTTTGCTCCATGCTCATTTTGTTTATCCATAATCTATATAATCCACCAGTCTGCTATCTTTTACATCATTCATAATCCGTGTTCACGGGACTTCTTATAACATCGGCAATCCTAAAATTTTCAATTCCCAAAATCAGTTCTATCAACGATTTCCCGAAGCTATCTAGCTTGGCATCCAAACATAGTAGGTAATCCCAACAAGAATAGCTTCCATGTGACTTGCCTATTTGAGCAATCTTCAACCATTCTTGACAGGTTCATAGATGAGAGGAAGAAAGCACGATAGGTGAGAGGGAAAAGCATGCTAGATGAGAGAGAACAAGGAGGAAGACTTGACTGCTGCTCTCCTTGGTTCCATCTGAGGGAACAACTCAACTTGGAACTAGATGGGTTATATGAGGTTTCATGGGCCTCTAGAGCACACACGTAAGAACTTCAAACCAACGAGGAGAAAGAATCAAATACAATACAAAGCTTAGAGGGTTGTATTATATTAAGGGGTTAGGTGTTACATGACTTCAAGCATAGCATATAGGCCATGCTAAACCACGACACAAGATACAAACACCACGTCTATGGACTGCAAAAGAAGGAAAAGGTGTCTGAAACCAAAAGGTCGCTTAGCAAGCACCGCTAGCTAACCTAAGCTAACTACTTTCATATGGTCTGACCACCACAAGCGTGCAATGTTCGGAGCGGAAATGGGAATGGTTGCATCAAGTCGGCGACGGAAACAAGAGAGCGAACGAAATGTTGCGTCCTCGACTCGAGTCTTCGATGTTGATGACGGGCGGCGAATTGGGGTGTCGCATGCTCTTGCGTGCAGCGATCCTGGCGCGGGGTCCAAGATGTCTGGTCGGTGCCGGGTCACTAAGGATGACGGCCGTGTGCGAGGAGGTCGGGCATGCATCACGGCGGCCATCGCGATCGCGTTGTTCTTGACGTCGAAGATCTTCGGGTAGCGTTCTCCTCCCTGGAGAGACGGGAAGGAACAGAAATGCGACCTCAACAAGAGATCCTTGTGCACTCGGCACAAGTGAGGCGAGGCGAAGCGCGCTACGTGATGAACGGCAACAGAACAGCGGCTCCTAGGATGTTCGATCTTGAAGCTGTGAGCGATGAACTCAACCTCCATGGGACGATGCTCTCGATCTAGAACCTGAGTCTTCCGACCTCTAAAGATGGGCCAGTGGCGAACCAAGGTACTGCTTGAGTTTGCAGAGGAATACCGACAAACTCGTCGTGGTTCTCACCGTGAGAGAAGAAATCCAACGGGTCATCGGACGACGATACGATTTATCTAAAATTTTTTTTAAAAAAAAACAGAGAGAGCCAGCAACAGAGTAGGCTCACAAAAGGAGGTAAGTAAAGAACCAAGAGAGGTGAGTAAGAGCAATAGATACGTTATATTTTTTGCCAAAGCTTTTCTTAGTTTTTGAAAATAAGACTCAAGTCCTTAGGCTCGACCAGTCTAGATAAGGCTCCTACAGTATTATGCTCTGATACCAGCTCTGTCGGACCTGGATTTTCTAATCCAAATTCTCTGTGAAAACAATGTGCTATTCCCTGGATCAGTAGATAGCACTCACAGGTACATTGCTGAATCATTCATACATGGCGTGAACTAAAGTACGAAGTTTATTACAAACATCATAGTGACATAGACCACGTCGGGTCGAGTTTTACAAAAGGGGCCGATCAGGCCTAAATGATTACATTACACAAAAGCAACGTAGACTACAGTGGAAGCAAAAGGGGTAGAGCTCAACTCTCCACAGGCAAGCGACTGGGGCAACCTGTGTACGACTAATATTAACCAAGGACCTGGATAATATCGGTTGTACGCAAGTACCAATGAGTCCGCTAGACTGGGACGAGGCCTAGACTACAGAATCTATACTATTCTTCATCGTTTCTTTGCCCATCGACTTTTGGATCCTCGTAGTACGTATAATCTCCATCATCTGCATCCTCTGAAGGTTTTGGGGGAGAGAGCGAGGATGAGCACAACTTCTGTGCTCGCGAGCCAATACACAATGCAATATTATACATGCAAGGCTTAACAAGGATGGCTCGGTTCTTTTATTTGCGAAAGCAACATTTTCAATTATCATAATTAAAAAGTCCTATCACTTAGCATTTTAACAAATTGCATTTGGTTAAAGAGAATAATTGTGCAATATTTATATCAGCAGAGGTTCCCTCCACCTTCATGCTTATTTTGATTGTGGTTACATCCACCACTAAACAACACTGGGTAAGGAGACCCAGGAAAAAGAAACGATCTCAGGGCTAGGTGAGCCCGCCACAATTTTCATGCCACCCACAAAAGATTTTTGAAATAGAACCAACTCAAGTTAAGTTCCCATGTCCGCCTTTGACCATAGGCACGGCTGTTTAAACAGTTTATAACTCTGCAGAGGTTGTACACTTTACCCACAAGAGACAATTAACTCGTTGCTCTACACGATTCCGTAGTCGTGTAGTCGAGAGGTTGTCACAATAACTTTTCTAAATATCTCGTCCTTTCCATCATCTCACCCATATGGGGTTACGCCCATATGTTGCGCGGGATGTCCACCTCAGCGACTGGCGTAGCGTGGCTACACCTCACCGACTAGTGAACTTCACCCTTGACTCCTGTCCCATCCACCGACATACCCGAGCTTTTGCCCCTTTGTCCCTCCAAAGGAGGTGACTTTCAAGATTTGATAAATGTACTGCCAAGTCGCAGCTTTGTTGCGCACTTGTGGTTGTACTTGTTATACAGGAGGTCGTGACAAGATTAAGTCCTTAGGGTTGTCGGACGGCTCAACCACATTCCCGCCATTCTCGTGCTCCATCCGCACCCACCATCTTACCATCCGCCTGCACAGGTATTAGCAGTTTAGGGTTTTTGAGATGTAAAATACAACAATTCAACCATCTCAGTCATTTACCCGCAATGACTGCCCAAATCAGTTTATGTTTGAAATGATGATGATTAGGACATTTTAATGCCTCGGTACTTAAGCAAGTCTAGCATGTCGCTTAAGTACAACCTAAAGCTAGTATTACCATATAGTTACTAGGGTGGCAATGGAATTAAGGGATTCAATTTATCAAGGATGTCATATTAATTAATTATTCCACAACTGGGTATTTATCTACCTTAAGCTTTAACATACATTTGATTAAGGAATTAAAGCATGCAATTTGCTATTTTAAAAGAATATAATTTGAATAAAATATAGGCTCAATATGATCAAAGTATTGACTCGCCTTGGTTGTAGGGAAGAGAGTCCGGGTAGCCTTGTTCTTGATCAACGTGGAGGTCTTCGGTGTCTCCGAACTCTACGCGGGCGAAGTACCGGAAAAAGACACAATAGGCAAAAGAGCCAATAAATAAACAAGAATACCCCAAATGAACTCCAAATTAAACAAGACCTATGCCATTAGCAAGATCTTGAATTAACAAATTTTTAGGAATTTATTTTATAATTTTCGGAGCTACGACGAGGAAGAGCGGAGCTTTCGAACTCGGAATTGGAATTAAAAGGGGAGGGGGAGAATTCACAGCATAGTCCCAGGACCGAGTCTATGCGCACAGTGCGTCGGTCCACTGGAACAAGAAAGGAGGGGGCCCACATGGAAGAGTGAGGAAGGGTGGGTTAAGCCAAATGACAGGTGGGCCATGGTCATTCATCCCCACCCACTCGATTCCACAGAAAAGAAGGAGCAGAGGCGGGCTGGGCGGTGGCATCGGGCGGTGGCGGCACGAGGTTGAGGGAGCGGAGGCCGGGCGGTGGGCGGAGCGGGATCTCCAGAAGGCGGCAGACCAAGGGGAGGTGACGGCGGCTCCGGAGAGGGGCGAAAGCGGCAACAGCGGAGCAAGGAGGCGGCGGCGTTCCACGGGCTTGTGCGGCGCCGGCGAAGCGGCGACGCAGGGAGGAGGGCGGCGCGCGCGCCGGCTGTGCGACAGCGAGGGGAGGCCGGTGGGATGACCCGGGTGGCCTGGGAGTGGCTGAGCTGGTCTGGCGGCAGCGGCCATGGACGGAGAAGAAGGAAGCCCGACGACGGGGCTTCTTGGCAACCGGGAGGAGGAATGGTGGTGGGGGACGGACTCCTTGGCGTCTTGGGCACCTCGTGACGGGGGCGGCGTGGTGGTGGCGAAGGCCGCGCGCCGAGCGGTGGGGAGGCGGCGCGGCCAAGGCAGGGAGCGGGAGCTTGGCTTTTGCTCTGCTCGGTGGAGAAGAAGGGAGAAAGGGCACCAGGTGGGAGTGGAAGCAAGGGGAGGTGGCTCAAGGCCTCTTATAGCCGGGAGGAGGAGGGTGAGGAGCTGTTGGGGCTCTGAGGCGCTCACAGTCTTGAGGTGGGAGTGGGGTAGCAAGGACCGCGAAAGCGGCAGGCGCGCGGCGTGGTGGTGGCAGAGATGCTGCTGGCGGGAACAATGGGCGCTCTGCGTGGCGGTGAGAGCAGCATAGGGGAGGCGACGAGGCGAGTGGCGGAGCGAAGACCGGGAGGACGGCGGTGAGGTAAGGACGGGATGCGACGTGCAGCGAGCTCCAGAGAGCAGTGGGAGCACCGGAGCACGCCAGCGGCGATGGCATGGGCTGGCGCTAGGGCGACACGACGCGGCGTAGTCGAGCATAGGGGAAGGGCGCGGCCAAGGCACGGCCAGAGCGTCCGGGGTGGTTCGGTTGGCATGGCCAGGGAAAGAAAATGGCAAAGGGAGCCGAGCCAAGACGGAGGGCAAGGTGAGGCCAAGGTGAAATTCAAAAGCAAGTTTGAAAACGGGATTGAAGCTTGAACTCTGATTTTGATTTGAAGGCCTTTGAACTCAATTGAAGTTCTTCAGTTACTATTCAAGCTTTGAAAAACAAGCTGTTACACCGACTGATCGAGTTTGTTTCATCAAGACACGGAGGCGACGAGAAAAGTCTTGAGCTCGCGAGCCCACGCCTGAAACGGAACATTTGACGGATATGTACGTGGTTCCTGAAATAAGGAAGGAAATAATCCTTTGGTATAAACGGAGCGAAAGTTGAGACGCAAAGAGATATGCCACGTCGCCCGAATCCTTTGCCCCATCGGATTCCGTGCGCTTTTCCTTCGTGTCCGTCCGATTCTCCTTCGTTTTGCTTGCCTGCGAATCCTTCGCGTTCTGGCCCGTCCGATGCGTTTCCTCCTTCCTTCTCCGCCGTTTGATCCTTCCTGGCGGAGCGCTCCCACACTGCTGCGCTCGACTCGCCATGCGGTCTTCACTCGCTGGATTATTCAGCTGCCCCGTTTGCCCAACCCTATCTACCCCCACCCCCACCCTCATCCCCTCCACCTTCCCCGGTGACCCCGCCTCCGATCTCTGCTCCGCTTGCCTCAGTCCCGTCTCCGCATCCTTCTCCCACGCCCTCCGCCGCGCTCTTCTTCCTCATCCCCTCCACCCTCCGTCGCTGCTCCTCCCCTTCCCCTCCCTCGGCCACCACCCCCGCCCCCATCCCCTCCACGTTATCCAGCGCCTCCATCCCGCCTCAGCATCCTTCTCCCACGCCCTCCCACGCGCCCTTCTTCCTCATCCCCTCCACCCCTCCATCGCTGCTCCTCCCCTTCCCCTCCCTTGGCCACCGCCCCCGCTCCTATCCCTTCCACCTTCACCAGCGTCCCCGCGTCCGATCTCTGCTCTGCGTTCCTCCATCCCGCCTCTGCATCCTTCTCCCACGCCCTCCCCCGCGCCCTTCTTCCTCATCCACTCCACCCCGTCCCCTCCCTGCCGGCGCGACGAGGTGGAGGTGTTCGCCGAGACGAGCTAGTCGTTCCCCAGCAGCGAGATCGGCGTCAGCCACCGCTCGTTGTCGAACAAGATGTGCCCGCCCCTCACTATCCTGCAGACCATCGGCGCCCTTCTCCATGCGAACCACGCTCCAGCCCGAGCTGCTGCCTCTCCACCAGAGACTCCATCAGTGAGGAGCTTTACGAGTGGTGTGTCATTCTTTTTTTTTTAAGCTTGCTTTTCAAGCGTGCTGTAGCATGAGAATTCAGATGGTAAGATGAAGTGTGAAATATTTATGGAATCTTAAATATTTCTTAAATACAGATATTACGGGAACTATCTTTTGAGTCTCTAAAGTTTGTAGTATTCACTACTACAGAAAAAGTCATCACAAATGGTTCAAAAACGTCATTACAGATAGTTTCATGAGCCGTCTGAATTTATGGGTCAGTAATGACTTGAGGTCATCACAGATAGATTTTGAACCATCTGTGATGCAGACTATCACAGACTATTATTAACTCAAACCGTTTGTGATAGTTGACTATCACAGACGGTTTGTAGATAAAATCGTCTGCGATAGCTGATATATCACAGATGGTTTGTAGATGAAATCGTCTGTGATAGATGATGTATCACATACGGTTTGTCCTACGGAACCGTCTGTGATAGTTTTTTCTCTATAAAATCTCCAAGCAGTTGCTGCTTATATCTTTAAAACTCGTTTCATATATATATATATATATATATATATATATATATATATATATATATATATATATATATATATATATATATGTGAGATATATATAGTATATATATAGTTCCAGTGTAGTTACTATATATATATATATATATATATATATATATATATATATATATATATATATATATATATATATATATATATAGTCCCTTATTAGCTAACTTGAGGCCTGAATTCAGCTAGCTAGCTTGCTCCTTGGCCGTTCATCCTAAACGTCAGGTGAACCATGGTCTACTTCATCGAACCTAACACACTGAGTGTATGATCTGCTTCATGTCATGACAGCCCAAGTTTAGGAGGATTCTATAAGCACTTGGAGGGTTGGCATGAAGCAAATCATACACTCCTGTGTGTCACGTTCGATGAAGTAGGCCGTGGTTCACCTGCACATTCAGGATGAGCGCCAAGGAGCGAGCTAGTTAGCTAAATTCAGGCATCGAGTTAGCTAATAAGGGACTACGAATTATATATATATATATATATATATATATATATATATATATATATATATATATATATATATATATATATATATATATATATATATATATATGAAACCAATTTTAAAGGCACAAGTAGCCGCTGCTTGGAGATTTTATAAAGAAGAGATCAGAAATAGAATGGTAGGACCCTGGGACGCAAGGGAGAAGAACTTGACTAGCATGAACATGATTACATAGACAAAAGTGAAATGAATGGCGAGAGACAAGTGAAGAGGTGTTGTAGTAGTTTTTGACTCATGTGGTCTTGTTTTGGAATGGAATAGCAAATTTTTCCTTCTCGTGTCCCAAATTACAAAAATGCATACATGCTACATATAAGAAGAGGATAAATTTGCAAAGTTATATAATTACTTATTATACTTGAAATAGAATACCTTAAATATAAGTATGCGATGTTCAACAATTCAACATCCTAGGAAACTATTTCAAATGAATGAGATTACTCATGTATGTTCTGTATTCGTGGCACAATGAGGCAATTGGTTTTCTGAATTGTTGTAAATAATGCGATTTTAGCAAACATTCAAAGTTAATTCCAGCATAAATAATAGCAATTAAAGCATAATTCCAGTAGCATTTAAATAACATAATTAACATATACACATGTAAATTCGTTAAGTCATTCAAACAGAATAATATGCCCAACACATACATTTTAGCTAGTCATTAGAATAGATCTGTACCAGATTAGGCACAAAGCACATGAGTGCACAATACACTCAAGGACCAAGGAAAAAAAATCTGATCTAAGCATCTACATACAAGTGATATAGTTTATCAGTAATCACCACGACAAATGGTATAAATTGCTTAGTTAACTCATTAGCATAGTTCCACTACAAGAAAAACATATATACAACAACACATAACTCGCAACGGAAAGCACATGCGTTGCAGGGCCTCCCACATCTTATATTATATCTTAACTAGTATAAATTCGGAGTTAACCCAACAGGCTATCGTCCCCTCCCCACCAACTCACGCGCATGCGCATCCCCCCAGCGCCCACTTCTTCGCCCCCTCCCCACCCGTGCACGTGCATGTCGCCCCCGCCCCCCTGCCACCAACTTCTTCGTGGTAATCGCCACCGGCTACTCGTCTCTCTCCCCTCACCGCGCCCTGTCTCTCTCCACGTCGTCGCCTCCGCCACCAGTGTCGGCGGTCCCCACCGTCCCTCTCCTCCCAGCCCCCTGCTTTACACCGTTGTGGTGTTCCCATCTCAATCTCGGCTAGATCCACCGCCAACTGGTCTTCTCCCGACCGGATGACGCCCAGATTCGACGCGCCGGAGCTCGGCGCTGTTCGATCACCGCCTCTCCCCTCCTCCACCTCGTCGCCTCCACTTTTTCTTCCGATCTGGAGGTGCCTACATTTATTCTCTTCTTCATTGGTCGTGAGATTGGAGATTTCTTGGATCGTTTGATTTTGGGATTGTTTTCGCTTCATTTTCTTCTTTTGTCATTGTTGTTTGTTGTAGTCTCTTCGATGTCTCCTACATGTGCGGCCTCAACCTCTGCAGCCGCTAGGCCATCCCTTCCTCGAGTCCCTCATCGTCGCCGATGTCGCCGGACTCAAGGACGGCACTGGAACACTCACTGTATTCACCAACGAGCGCGGCGGCGCCATCGATGACTCCGTGGTCACCAAGGTCACTGACCAGCACATCTACCTCATCGTCAACGCCGGGTGCAGGGAGAAGGACCTCGCCCACATCGGGGAGCACATGGAGACCTTCAAAAAGAAGGGCGGCGATGTCAAGTGGCACATCCATGATGAGCGATCATTGCTCGCATTGCAGGTGAGCGGTTTCTTGGCCTCTTGGGGATTTTATTGCTGTTCTTGGTTTTGTTAATTGATTCCTGCGATGTGTTAAAGATGTCAAAAAGGGGTTCATTTGATTATTTGTACGATCTGGGAATGCAGTGTTTCGAGGTGAAAATCATGATAACGAGAAATTGTTCAACACTTCACTTCTGTGAGAAATGATGCGCTTTTTATATAAAATGATTTTGCCACTTGGGAAAAATGTGCAGGATCACAGAATAGAGACAAGAGGCTTTTTTCATGCAGTACCGTTTTAATATGTATTGTTTGTAGGAAGGGTGATTTTTATTCTTGATGTGATGGTATGTGCATTTGTGGATGGAATTTTTCTTTTCAAAGTATGTGCCCAGTGCTGGTACGAATTATGTGCATCTGTTGATGGCGAAATGTAGGACTTAATTGTTTTGTATGTTGGTGTTCGGTGGAATTTTTATGATTGATAAACATGGTTTCTTTCCTGTAGACAACCCAGAGTGTCAATTAGTTGTATCCACTACCCAATTCATGGAGTGCTTGCTTGCTACGTCTAATTTTGTTTTCTTACAATGCTTTTATCTGAGGTAGTAGTTGAGCAGGTTTGCATGTCTTTTTCTTGGTTGTTGGAAGCAATACTTCCAACTGCGGTCTTACTTTGGTGTAATCCAGAAATGCCTGGACTAGATTGTCACAACATACAACTCCTAGGTCTTATGCAATTATCAATACACTACATAGAACCTGGTTCATGTGAACCCTTTTTGCAACCCAGTTCATGATGTACTGTTTCATCAAGGGAAAGTAGGGTAAATGTTTGCATAGCTTTACATTCATGGATAGAAAGCAGCTTGCATGTTATGATTTTCATGCCAGATTGCTGTGGAAGTAGTTTCTCAATTCCTAACTTTTTCCTTAACACAGGATTGAGAAGATGGCTACAAATAAACCATTTTCCAATTGGAACATAATTGTTCATTTGGAGAAATTGCTACTCGAGATACAAAATCATCCATAGAGATATGAAGGCAAGTAATGTTCTTCTAGACAAGGAGATGACTCCCAAAATTTCCGACTTTGGTATGGCAAGAATGTTTGGCAATGAAGAGACAGAAATCAATACCCGAAAAGTGGTTGGCACATAGTAAGTATAGTAACAAGGAAAACACTATTGATTATATATATATATATATATATATATATATATATATATATATATATATATATATATATATATATATATATATATATATATATATATGTGTGTGTGTGTGTGTGTGTGTGTGTGTGTGTGTGTGTGTGTGTGTGTGTGAATTTTTCGATATTAATCATATTCATTATACCACTTAGACATATTTTCTTTGCAGACAATTATCCACCCATTGTTTGAATATCAGAACCAAACAGAATATGTAGTCAACTTAATGGTGTAGTGTAACATTGGACTAACAATTTTGTTCTATTTGTAAACCGTGTGATGACACAAATGACTTTCAAGTGAGATGTTTATTAGTTTTTAATATTTCAGTAAGTTCCTTTTACAAATTGAATCTTATTTTTTCTAACAGGAAATTTGACATTACTAAGTTCTGCAGTTTTGTTCAATCTACAAGTTATATATTTCTGCCTTAGGTAACAGATTTTTTGAAATGTCCGTTGCATGGCATCATGTTCGTGATGGATTTTCGTGTTTAATAATGCACTAAAAGAACTTTATTTCTCTTTTCAGATTGAGAAGATATGTTGATGGTTTGGACTATTCGGCAAACTTGTGTCTAGAATGAAGAATGCTAAGGAATAAAGAATTTTTTTATAGAACCACGGGGCATAGAGAACGAAGACTTTCCACTAAAAGTACAGACATGTACTTACATTTATGTTTTAGGGCATATTATGTTATTAGATCATGATGGTACCAACTGTGCATGCCTGAGTCTAGACTTGTAAAGCCAGTTGGAAATTCTTTGTAATGAAACAATTTTTTGTTGATGTCAACGAAATTTTTTGTTATACACTTTGATATGTGTGTTTTTTTAACCCCGCGGGCCCTAATTGATAAGCTCAGCCTGGACATGAAAAGAACACCTTTTGCAATGATTAGATGCATTGTAAACAATCCTGGAAGCGATTTGCTAGTGTCCAATGCCAACGCATATATATGTTGCCACTATATCGAAATATGTGTTGCAACCTTACAACGCTTTTATTTACATGTTACCAACACTTGTATATGTGTTGTCACAGACCTTGGCAACGGCCTCAATGGCAACACATACTAAATACGTTGGTATAGATCCTAGCAACATTTTTTGGACTTCTACCAACGCATATATGCATTGTTAAAGGGGTGTTCATGTTGTAGTGTTCCTACCATCAGTATACTTAGACAAACTTAAGAACACACCACATACTCATTTATGAAAATTTCAGTCACACACAAATACCACTCTCAAACCCAATGAATTCAATACTAGTCCATGCATCTCTGGCCAGTAATGGTGCATCACACAATCTAGACATGCATGCTTTTGCTAATCACAATACACGAAAGTTCAACACTTATGCACAAATATAGTTGATGATGTTTCAGTGCCAAATCCATACACCTGTGCATATAATTGTTAATATAATTCCCTTAATTGATTAGCATGCATTCACTATGATGTTTAGTTGCTTGATTTGGGCATCTAGGAAATACTAGTCCAGTAAAGGGAAGAGGTGAGAGGAGAATAGGAGTAGCACCTAGCCGGCGTAGGGTAGAAGCAAAGCTCGCCGTAGTTGTGGACGCGGTGGCTGGCATGGGGCTGTCGTCGTGCTCCAGAACGCTAGACACCGCGTTGGAGGCTGGCGGCGCGGCTGTGAGGTCACCAGGTCGGTGTTGCATGGAGACGGGTGCCAGGCTCAGGGAGGAGACCTGCCGAGCTTGGGGGAGGAGGGGCACTGGGTTCGGGAAGGAGGCGCACTGGGCTCGAGGGAGGAGGGGCGCCGGGTTCGGGGAGGTGGTGGCTCATGCTCAGGAAGGAGGCGGTAGGCTGAGGGTAAGAGGTGCGCCGGGCGCGATGAGGAGGCGACGTCGAGGATAAATTTAATCGTTTGAGTGGGGGTGCGAGCAAACCCTAGAGTCCGAATATAAATAGGTTTGGACATCACAGACGGTTCTAAAGTAAAACCGTCTGTGATAAATACACATTACAGGCGATTCTAAAGTAGAACCGTCTGTGATAAGGTTCCAATAAATAACCATTTTTTAATTGTCATGGGGTGTGGCGCTTTTTGTGTTCTCCGTGCACTTAACTAATTAAAATGAGTCACTGGTAAATAAACACATGAGGTACCTACTTTGCAATAAATAAGTAAATTATATGGTAATGAACAGTAAAATTGAAGACAAATGGAAGCACCTGCATGCAGTGGCGAATCCAGGATGAAAAATGAGGGTGGGCTGAAAGAGTTCAAGCCTCGAATGACTAAACTAATTTGTAACGAACGTAGTTTTGTATTCTTGTCAATCAAATTCATAGTTTCATATATGAATAAAAGCAAAGCAAAAAAAAGAGAAATACAACGGAGGTACCTCGCTAATAGAAAGTGCATCCCCCAAAACATGTAATATGGTTCCAATAGGTAACAATCTGTACATCAAAATTAGAAAAATTAGTGATACAATAGCAAATTGTACTTAAATGATCATGAACATTCAAAACAAAAAAACCATACCACTAAAATGTTAGCTTGAATCACGACTTTCGCGAGGCAAATCATTCTGCGATTTTTCATGCCTTGGAAGGATTTTATGATTGCATCATCATCAATGGATCTAAATATATCTCGCTTGGTGTAGCACACCATCAAATCATTCAGCGACTCATTCGATACCTTGTTACGCAAATCTGCTTTGATAATATTCATTGCCGAAAATATTCTCTCAACAGATGTCGTTGCCACTGGAAGGATCAATATCAGCTCGATGAGGCGATATACCAATGGAAAAGTTCTATCTTTTTTTGTTTGAACCATCAATTGAGCAAGTTTTGAAATATCAGAACATCCATGAAATTCCTCACTTCTCCTAATGTTGAGAATGAAGGTTTGAAACTAATTTCTTAATAAGAATCGATTAGCCATCGTGAAATCATCAGCATAAATCCCAGCAAATCGAATAAGCTTATCAACATTAAATTTAGAGAATGAGTTGCTTGGATCAAGACAAGACATGCATACCGATAACTCCGAGTGCATGTGGTACTGATACCATTCTCATGCACCATTGCACTGCACTGTGTCCCCCAACCCAAAAGCGTCCTGCAAAAGCGCATGCATGATGCAAACTACACTCTACTCTACTGTAACATCCCAATTTTCTGAGCTTGAAAATCTTTTAAATAATTAGTAGGAAGAAAAGTCACCATTTGGTTTTATTTGAATTTAATTCAAAAGCTTAATATTGGACTTTACAATCAAAAACGTTTAATGTGAATAATCCCAACATGAACAATAGCCAAAACTATTTTATTTGGGTTCTATGTGCTCAGATATATTTTCTAGATTTTTTTAGAATTTTTCTGAGTTCATTTGCTATTTTCTATGGCTTATTTGGATTTCTGGTATTTTACAAAATAGAAAAGCTATTTAAAATCTTAGAAATTGCTTCGGGCCGAAATCCAAAACCCTGGCCCAACTCCCACGCGCGGCCCAGCTCGCCCGCACGCGTGCCTGCCTCCGCTGACAGGTGGACCCCACCTGTCAGTCCCTCAGCCTCTCCTATCTCTCTCTGAGCGCCCCGCTCATTCTCCACCGTTCGATCAAGAATGGATGGCTAGATGCGCGTGATCTGTTCGGAGGTCCGAACGCCCCATTGATTTTGGGTCGTTCGATCTTGCATGGACGGTCAGATCTTTTGAGTTTGTTTCACAACCGCGCCGTTTCGCACGCGCCCGCGTCCGAGCCATAGCCGCTGACGTGTGGGTCCCACCCCGCCACGTCATCATCGTGTGCGAAGCGGACTCCACCTTCCTTCCCGATTTCTCCGCTGTCGTACCGTGTTCCTCGCGGACACACCTCCCAGGGTATGTGATGGATGAGATATATATGTGATGGATGTGATATATATGTGATGGATCTGATATATGTTTGGATGAATTTGTTTGTCGTGATGGAATGTAAAAAATAAATAAAAAATACAGTTTTGGGTCACTTTGCCGAGTGCCATGGTCATGGCACTCGGCAAAGCTGTGAATGTGGGCACCTGAATGTGGGCAAAGAATTTTTTAAAAAAAAAAATTAAAACTTTGCCAAGTGTCAGGCCCTGCGGCGCTCGGCAAAGAATTTTCAAAAAAAATTGTTAAACCTTTGCCGAGTGCCATCATTCCGACACTCGTCAAAGACATTTTCAACAAAAAAAAAAGTAAAAAATATTTGTCGAGTGTCTCCGGGTTGGCACTCGGCAAAGCGGCCGTCAAAAGGGCCGGCGCCATAACTTGTCATTTTCTTTGCCGAGTGCTGACTCGGCACTCGGTAAATCCTTTGCGAGTGCGACAAAATACACTCGGCAAAGGTTGCTTTGCCGTTAAATTTTTTCCGAGTGCCCTTTGCCGAGTGTCGCGCTCGGCAAAGCCTTTGCCGAGTGCAAGGAGCCTTTGCCTAGTGCACGAGGCACTCGGCAAAGTGCTGAAAGTCGATAGTGCCCTACGGCGCTCGGCAAAGAATTTTCAAAAAATTGTTAAAGCGTTGCGAGTGCCATCATTCGACTCGGCAAAGACATTTTCAAAAAAAGTAAAAATATTTGCCGAGTGTCGTGGTTGGCACTCGGCAAGCGCTAAATCAACGTGGGCGGCCGTAATCGGTCCTTTTCTTTGCCGAGTCTTGACTCGGCACTCGGTAAAGCCTTTGCCGGAGTGCTCGACAAAATACACTCGGCAAAGGCTTCTTTGCCGATAAATTTTTTCCCGAGTGCCCTTTGCCGAGTGTCGCACTCGGCAAAGCCTTTGCCGAGTGCAAAGGAGCCTTTGCCTAGTGCCTGAGGCACTCGGCAAAGTGCCTGAGTCCGGTAGTGATAGGCATCTTTACGTCATATCTACGTAGTGCATTTCAATGAACTGATTCAACTATCATCACACAACAATTGACCTGCCATCGGAAAAGGCCAGCAAGGTAGCTATTACTAATCATATTGGTTGCCAAACGTATGGTAAATAACCTTGTACACTTCCAACTCAATCGCATTTTGTTTCGTATGTTACCTGATGAGCTAACCATGAAAAGAAAATGTTCTTTATTTGTGCGGACAAAGGTTGGCCAAGCCCGACACATTGCGTATGGACCCACCCATGATCCAGTAGGTAGACCATAACTTTTTCCAGCTTGAAGTAAATAAAACATGATTTAGCAACAATTGGACAATGGCTCATGTAAACTGTGTGAATCTATGTGCTTCTTAAGCAATGGTTCGGCTAGTGATAATAGTAACTTGTAATACAGATAAACAGTAATAACCACAACAGGACATTGTGCAAGAAAATTGAAATTGAAATTACTTGCAAACAAACATTGTCCTCCTCCCTTCCCATAAGAGACCCCAAGTCTCTAGAAAGAACTTCCAAAGAAGCATCATACTTTCCCTGTTGTTCAAGAACTGAAATATAGAGAGTGAGTGCTGCATGTAGAGTAACTATGTTAGAAGAGGACATCACCTATGCAAGCGTAGATATATAGCATGGCAAAGGGCACATCCGATATAAGTAGATATACCTTCTGGCTCATGTAAACTATGCGAATTTATGTGCTTCGTAAGCAATGCTTCGGCTCGCAGCGCTGCTAATTTTTCACTTCCACTGGTAAAGCCTACCTGGCATGGGCAAACGTACAAGTCACACGCAACATAATAGCACATACAAAACAAACTAAAGATAATCCTGGCAAATAATATAGCATATATACACATCCTTGATGGATCTGTTTTAGCTAGCCTGTTCCAAGTGACACAAATATAACAAAAAACAGTGGTGATCTTTGCATAAAAATCCGAAGCTATGAAAGAGTGGATTCAGAAGGTAACAAAAATAGTGGTGATCTTTGCATAAAAATTGGGAAATAAATACAGAACACTTCGAGAACACTGGCAAAAAAGTTTGGCCTTGGACGGGGGCAGCAGTGGCAACCTAACTCTTGCGTTGTAGGAACCAAGAAACCCCAAACCCCACAGATACATCAAATCTTCAACCCAATACATGCCCAAGAATGTATTCAATGGGAGTGATCGGGAGAGACAGGAGGAGGCAAAGGCAGCGTGCGACTACAGGAATTTTGGTGGGGGCCTTGCGTGGGAGGAGATGGGAAGGGGCACGGATGAGACGGACAAGGCGGCTGCAGTGGGGAAGAGGTGCCCTAGAGGGATTCTGGTGGGTGATGGAGGCGTGGCATGGGAGGAGGCAAGGCGAGGGCAACGCTTAATATCCCAAATTTATTTAAGAGAGGAGAAATACTTTTGGGAAGAGAATTAATATGGAGAGTGGATTTAAACAAAAGTTTAGGGGGATTTACACGTAAACCAGAGAACTTGGGTTGTGGGCCAAAAGCCCACAGCAGCTTGGCCCAAGGGGGCAACCGGCCAGGTAGAAGGGGAGCCAAACCCTAATCCCCCTTCCACCTCCTGGCCACCACCCCTATTCAAGTTATAGCCCTCCTGGAGCAATTGCATGTTCCAATCGTGTTGAGACTTGGTCATACATGCATGTTTTTGATATATGATAGCGAAGTAAGGTTGCTGGCATGATGTTTATATTGAGATTGGTGAATGCTCTAAGTATGATTATGCTCTATTTATGTCCGTTGTTATTGTACTTGGTATATTGATGATGAATAGATGTTGTGCATGTGCATATTGAGATCATAAGTTGCTTCTTACGTGGTGACCAAGTATGCATTCGTTGAGGTCCCCCGCCACCTCTCCTTCTAGGTACAACTGCAAGATCGCATGCATGGGAGGGAGTAGATGAATTGGAAAGCACGCACTACCTCACAACATTAAAGCAATTGTCATTTAGCTTCATATAAGAATAAATAGACTCACGAGAAATACCCCTAGCACCTCTGATTATGATTATTGATAAATGCCTTGACCAATTGTTGGAACCTCCCTACGCCTCCTCCCCTTGGTGGTGTCTCCTTACCTCCTCCCTACGCCTCCTCCCCTTGGTGGTGTCTCCTTGCTGCCGACCAAGAAGAAGAAAGGAGGAGGAAGCCTCCTTTGGGTGCTACAGGCCAAGGAACAAAGGAAGAGGAAGTGGGAGAAGGAAGAGGGAAGAGAGACCTCGCGGGTTTTTCAGCAGTTTTCATTGCGTTTATCAAGGGTGACCCTTAGATCTCCTTTGCTTTGTTTATTTTTTTGTGATTCGGTGATATCGGGTAGCGGGTCGGTTGTTTACAGTTTGTAGTGCGCTGTAGATTTGGTTCTGAGATGGTGAAATTTGGATTCTTCACCACCTAGAGATTTGTGGGTAATGTCAATAACTTTCCATAGAGTCCTGGATCACATTGTTTGGATGGATGGATCTCGAGTAATGAATTATACAATTCTGCTTTCGAGAGTTTTTGTTAAGATTCTAACAGTTTTAGGGATTGGATGATAAAAATTAGTTAACGATTTAATTAGAGGATTCCACCAAAATTAATATTATGGGTAATTCCATAAGGTTTCCAGAGAGACCAAGTATCCAGTTTTTGGATAAACCGTTAGAAAGTTATGACTATTTTAATCTTGTTGTCCAGAGTTGTATCAGGTTCTAAGCAGATGTAGTAATCTGTAAATTAAAAATAGATAGTGAACTAATTAGAGGGTTTGACCAACATGATTATTGTAGCTAATTGTCTAAGGTTTCCAGAGAACCCAAGAACGTAATTTTTGGATAAACGAAATGGAAGATATGATTTTTGCAAGGTGATTGTTCTGTTTTGGGACAAAATAGCGTTCAGGGAGGAACAGGGTCGTTTAGGATTACGATTAGGAGTGATGCTATTTATTTATTTTTTGTATTGTTGTATGCCTTGGATTGTCTTCTTAGAGTGTTTATTAAATGCTCAGGTGGTGGTGTGAATCCGGGGTAGTGCCCTCTTCTCATCATCAAACTTCACACGGTTGAGGCAAGTACAAATAGTGGGTAGAACCTGAGGAGGATATTCATGAAATGTTTTGAATTATGAATATGAGCTTTTATTCATGATCTTGCTGCTGGTCGATATTTACTCATGATGATTAAATGAGTAGGCTCATTTGCATCATTACATTTATCCTTAGACCTGGCTACGTGGTAGTCAAGTATTGATATATTTGAGGTCTCCGTCATGTATTAGACGGGCATGAGGTCTCCACACTCGTGGAGTGTGTGCTTGAGGTCCCTGTGCTAGAAATCACAAGCATGGGTATGCATCGATGGATGCATACTCCACATTATCGGTAAATGCAAAGAGGAAAGATATGTGCATTTGTGGCATTTGCATTGCATGAAAATAAGAATTGCATAGTTATGATATTATTGTGAATGATTGATTGTGTTAGAAATGAGATTTGGATTATTGTCTTAATTGTACTTCGCTGAGTCGTGGACTCACGCTTGTTGCTTTGTTTATTTTATTTCTAGGTACCTCTTGCACGGACGACATGCATGGAAAAGGCTAGAAATAAAGATTGGTGCACTCTACCACGTTCAGCACCATGATCGCTAATTTTGAATCTTAATTTAATAATTGAACAACCTGCTATAGAATGATATTTATCTTTATGACCAAATTCACCCTTCGAGGTGTATTTGTTACTTTGTATTAGAGTCGATCGATGCTTTCATGGAAGTTTCTATGGTTATGATTTAAGTTTTGATACTTGATAATCTTGCTCATAATATTGTTAAATGTTTAGAATCTCTTTTATGGTTAATTCTTCGAAGGAGACTCTGTAAGAATTTAGAGTAAATTCTTAGATTATTATTCTATTATGTTATTTTAGTAGCATTGTAGGTTCATGTTGGGCTAGGGTCTTACAACAGCACTGCCAGAGGAGCGTACCGCGGGGAAGGGGCAGGCGGCGGGGTGGAGAGGGGAGTAGATGGCGGCGGGGCAGGGGAAGAGGACCAGCGATGGGGATGGAGCGGAGGGCAGGGAAGTGGCGGCAGGGGTGGGGAAGAGACAGGAGGATTCGGGAGGCTTCCGCACGCCGCGAGAACCCGGTCGAAAGAAAAGGGAGGAGAAGCATACGCTAAGCGCTACATCGCCCGTCCGGCCGATTGAACGGCTCGGGCGCACACGAGTTCGGTGTAGACGAAGAAAACCATGGCACAGGTGAGCACAAGCGAGTGATAGTAAATCGCTGCAAAACGAGGAGAGCCCTATTTCTAGGCGCAATAAGGAGCTTGGTACGTGTTCCATTCTAGCTACTACAACATGCACCACTATACTATGGGATATAGGCAGTACTCCTAGTAGCACTTTTGCTAATGACGAAGCCTATGAACGAATGGTGCAGTGCTGTGTCGTCTAGGGTTTTCCCCTGCTAGCTTTGCATGCATTGATCGATGCATGCATGACCAGCAAAACGGCCTTTTCGTCAGCATGCGGAAAAGCCTGGCCCAGCAATCCAGCATACATGATAGATAAGATAAAAAGACGAGATATATTCATAGATAGAGATAGACGTAGCATCTATAGCTCTAGATCTTGTTCTACAATACATGCATGTCGTTCACCAAGAGGACTGATCTTGTTCTAGATCGAGTACAATTGATTCCCTCTCTTTTTTTTATCCCATTCAGATGGCCGGCCGGCCCTCGTGCATGCAGTTTCTCACTGCAGCTGAATTGCTTCAACAATGCAGCGGATCCAAATTCTGCACAAGTACGTACATGACTACTACTAACACCTCAGTATATACTACTAACAGATGATCACTAAACACGTACGTACGTACTCTAAACACCAAGACCTGAAACAGTACAAAACAACAACATGTATAGACGACCACTCATACTAGAAACAGTACTGCTACAACAGTTTCGTAGCATTTCTATTAAAAATTTGCAAAGCCAGAATTAATGTTGTTTTTATTTCTTTCAAATCCAAGAAATCCAGGGTTGTTGTAATAGTGCTGCTGTAACCTGGTCGTGCTGCTGCTGGTGGTGTTGGTGCTGCTGCCGCCGCCGCCTAGGGTTTCCAGCGCCTGGACCTGTGACTTGAGGAACTTGAGGTAGCTGGCGGCCTCGTCCAGCATGGACGCCGTGTCCATCTTGCTGCCGCCGGGGACCAGCTTCTGCAGCACGCGAAGGCGCTCGCTCACGCGCTCCCGCCGGAGCCGCGCCGCGACAGTCTGCGGATCGCTCGAGATGCGCACGTTCTTGCGGCGGGGCTTGTCCGCGGCGGCATCCGTGCCGAGGTTCACCGGGCGCATGGAAGCCGCGAGGTAGACCAACTCCTTCACCTGCGCCATCGCCTCCATGTCCGGCTCGTACCCGCCAGCCGCACCGGCGGTGGGGTCGTGGGCGCCCTGGCCGAAGGTGATGCTTGTTGCTGTGGTGGTCGCCTTCCGCTTTGCGCCGGGGCTTGGGAGCGGCGGAGCCGGTGGCGCGGTTGCTATGGTGGGGTAGTCGTCTGCTAGCTTCCGCTTGGGGTTAAGCGCCTGGGTAGACGTCGTCAGGGGAAGCGACGGCGTGGTGGTTGATATAGTGGACGTCGGCGACACCACCTCGGCGTCGTGGCCGCGGCCTCCTCTGTAGTTCTCGGACTCCCCGGAGGAGATGTTGCCGCCTGTGGTGCCGCTGTAGCTGGACAACATGGCGCCGTTCGAGACGGCCCCGCCGTCGCCCTCGACGAGCTCCCTGGAGAAGGCGAGCGCCGTGTCGAGCAGGCCGTCGTGCGCTCCCGCGCCGTCGACGACAGACGCAAACACGTCGACCCCCGAGCTAAAGAAGCCCAGCGGGTCGCTCGCAAGGCCCGCAGCGCCTCCGACAGCACCAAAATTCGAGCTCACATGGCACGACCCGGCGTCGCCACCACCGACGCTGTCAGAGTGGAGCTGGCCGAAGCACGCGCCGAGGAAAGCGTCTTCCAGCTCGAACCGGCCGCAGCTCACCTGATCCACGGAACGCGGCAGGTGTACGTCGTCGTGCTGGCCGGTGCCGGCCCAGCCGAAGGTGTCCATCGCCGCGCCGCGCGCCGAGAGAATTAAGGAAACGGAACAACTGGCGCAGGGATTCTAGGACGACTGCACATAAAAGGAAGTGAAAGTGTTAGGAAATCTCGGCATGCGACTCATACGATCGATCAATGGGAGACTGATCATGAGGGAATCAAAATTGAGATGTGGAACGCGCGGTTGGAAACATCAAGAAACAGTCACACGGGTAAGACATTGATTGCCGGACAAGGACGGCAGGGGAGAGATGTCTCGAACCTCATACCTGTATTCTAACGCCTTGCCAAGAGCCTAGCCTAGCTCAAGAATCACATATATCTATCGTATATTTGTGCCTTGCATGACGCGATGCAAAAACATATTAAAAATCTAGAGTGCTCTAACTAGTTGGCTAAATGAACAAACTCATGCGTATGCATGCATCTCTCTCTCTCTCGTTTTTAACAGAGCGGTCGGCGTAAATTATTTGGTTTCTACTGCTATATATAGGAGTAATACGTAGCTTCGTCCAAAGTAAATGAATTACTAGTGCTAAGTAACTTAAATTTGCATGCACGAAATCACATGTGCTAATTATGGAGTAATTAATATGCATACAGGATCTGTTCTGTTCATACCTGTGAGATCAAGCCGGATAGATGGTTGATGGCAAGGGGTGAAACAACGGAGGCAGCTTCCACGATGTTGCACAGCTTGAAAGATTCAACTTGGTCAGGGAGCACCGTCAACAACGGTGATCCGCCGACACGGTTCGACCGATCGACGAGAGAATCCGCCCAAGACTGGTCTGAGCAAGAAGCAAATGGACACAGTTACAAACTTTTCTTCAAGAACCAAGCCGAGCTCCAATGAAAAGAAGAGGAGGAGAAGTAGCTACATATATATTGGTGTACTACGTGTATAACTGTACATACACTAGCTAGGTGTCTACATACCTGTGTGTTTGGAATATTCGTGTGTTTGCTCTGCTCAGGCTGTAGCCAGTGGCTACTGATGAGAGGCAGCACTGCCAGATGATTGATCAATCAATCAGCTGTGGTACTGGAGTCTTGCCGGGCGGCCTAGCTTCCGGGAAGCTCTCTTCGCTTTACGTTAGCAGGCAAGCAAGTCAGGGAGAGCAGAGGAGACGAGACAGTACATATCAGATGTGTGGGGTGTGGGATATGGTCCTCCTGTTGATGGTTGCATATGGGCTTCTTTTATAGATGGCTAAGCTGCCAGCTAGCTATGTCAATGTGAGAGCTCCTGCCTGTAGCTAGATACTTAACTCTCTCTCTCTCTCTCTCTCTCTCTCTCTTCTTGAGAAGTGGTTTCTCTCTTTCCCTCTCTATCTTTCTCTGTTTCTGTGGGGTTGCTCAGTTGGGAAAGGATGATGATGAGTGGGCAGCACATGAGCATGCACAGCAGCTGACGCGCTCTGACAAATACTTGTCCAAATCTGCAATCGCTTTGTATCTAAATACTTCAATATATTCGTGTTTTATATGTTTTTAGTGTTATATTCCGTACGTAACTAACAACGCTTTATTTTGTTTTGTGAGCAGGGGCCTCACATGTAGTGGCTAGGATAATTTTTTTCCCTGGAGAAAAAACATAATATATGCACTCAAAAGAGACTCAAAGTAGCATACTCCTAGATTGGGGAAAAGGTTTCCACTTCCTTTGGTCTCTGATCTAAGGCTCCTGCTTGTTTCTAGGGCTCTGCAGTTAGCTTTTTTGCCTTTGGCTGCAGACTGAAGAATCAGAATGGGAAATGAGATTGATGACTGACACTCTCCTGTCCGTTTCACCAGCAACTTTTGGTTACTTGCTTTTTGCCATTTGTGAGATGAGGAACAAGGATCAAGCCATCTTGTGTTCACTTCACTTGTCTGCATTTAGTTGGTGACAGGTACATCACATGAAAACTTGTAGCTTTTTTCTTGGACATGCATGATTCCCTAACCTATAATTGAACTAATGATTCGCAGCAGCCAGTATAAGAAAACAGTAAAGCAACAAAAAATTTACTGAAAATGCATGTACGTATGTAACGTATCTTAGCCGCTCCCAGTAACATGAATAGTTGGCAAACCTTTTGCAGAGCAAAATGACAAGAAAGCTACAGCAGGTTGCTAAGGTGGGTGCAAATTTGGAGAGAAACAGACAAAACTATGACAACAAGGAAGGAGAGGGAAACAAAGACCAGAGAGAGGGAGAGATCTAATGCTCACATATTTTTATTTATTTATCCTTATATTTAAAACAAGACAGGAGAACACATATAATCTGCATATGATAGGATGATGTGTAGAGGACCACATTGATGATGATAGGCAACCAATTTTGCAAGATTAGAGTTTAGAGCTTGTCACATGCATTTTCCCCCACCTAATATGGAGACGTTTGATAGTTTGAAGCATACCACTTAGCCGTGACAACATGTTGGTTAAACCCTCACCCAACAGTAAATATATAGTTGGGCAAACTAGTCTCTGAGTGCACATGGTAGGCTTTAATTTACTCTAAAATACAATTGTGTAAGGAACAGTACACTTGTAAAAGTAAAAGAAGGGTAGAGGTAGAGAAGATCTTAATCTTGTTTTTAGGGAGTTGTCTCCAATGATAAGTTGGGAGAACATGTAGAAATAATTCTAATGTCCTAAGAAAGTAACATTGTTTAAGGGCATGCAATTCAACTTGTTCCCAGAATATTTGTCATGTACCATCTCATTTGATTGGGGGCACATGACCTTGTCTTGACATGCTTAACACCATGCGCACCTAAATATAAATTTATTCAGCTACTTAACAAGCTTGCTTCCCCACCTTTTGAATTTAGAAGCATGTTCCTGATAGGCTCGACAAATGTAGTTTGTGAAATTATTATTACATAAGCAAATAACACACAACATGAAATTTATATGTAGGAATTAAGTCCTGGCATTCACAGAAGTACACATTTGTTTCCCAAATTAAACCGGTACGTGGTAGTCAAAATACACACCATAAATATATGTGTAGTTATTATTATGTGGTAGTTACACTTGCTGAAAAAATAACTTTCGATTACTTTTGCTAATTTTGAAGGAATAGATGAGCACGCAGCAGGCCCGCGCTCGTCTGTACCCTACAGAATTCTTCATAATTAACGTGTAATACATAAAATATTTTGATTAGACATTTCATCGTATCTCTATGATGTTTATCTTGCTGCTTCCTTCGGTCGAGCTTTATACATTTAATTAACAAGCAATCAGCTTCTTGATATAAACAACTCCAAATAGTGTATACAACCTGCTGAGCAGTATTCTTTCATGGACTGATTTAATAATATTTGTACTGGATATCGTTATTTAGAATCACATCCCATGTTCGATCTATTCATAAGTGATGGATCTAAGACTCGTGAGTATACAAGTTAATCTATTTATCTATAAACAACCGGTGGGTACCTCCATCATTTTATAGGTTTATTAGAAAGTTCCACAATAATCCATATATAAGAAGAAAAAGAGCATAAATCAAAAATTCTTTCATTAATCGAAAGAAAAAGAGAATATCTATACCACTTATTTCGGTGGAGTCAAATTATAACGGTGTAAATTAATCATATATATATATATATATATATATATATATATATATATATATATATATATATATATATATATATATATATATATATAGGAAAATGGTATGTACTCTTGGGAGTACGTACTCCCACCTCTCATATACCACTTAAACTGTATGATTATACCTCTTTATCAATTTGAGTATACTCCAATAATGTATATATATATATATATATATATAACAAATACATCTATATTTTTGAAAGGCATTAGAGATATATAATGAATACAATATGTTACAATATCTAGCTGCGCAAATGCGCGGGAAATTCCACTAGTTATTATTATATATTAAAAGTCGAAGACATGTCTTTTACATCTGCCGAGAAAAAAGAGAAATTTGAGATAAAATCTCACAAAAAAAAACATCTGACCATTAAATTGGTAGACCCTAATTTTAAAGGCTTATATTCGATAGTTGTCTTAGAGATATATTAATTTGAAAAAATCTAAAAAAACATCTAACCCTTAATTTGGTGGGCCTTAATTTTAAAGGCTTAGATTCAATAGTTGATTTAGAGATACATTGGTTTGAAGAAGAAAAAAGAAATATGTAGCACTATGTTTAACTCAAATGTTGAGAGTGTAAATTACCTCAATGGATCCACCACTCAATCCTCTCTTTCACACATAAGGAAAGAGATCTCAAAATAAATTTACTAATTAAATATGAAATCAAATATCCCAAATTCAAATTTAGATTGCGAGATACAAAATTTGGAATTTGGAATTGCATAAAGTTATATTATACTATACCAAACCGCACAATTGTGCAGGCCATGCCAATCGGCTAGTTTCTCAAATGTTCCATGTATTTGTAAAGTCTTTTTCCTACTGTCGGGAGTAACTTCATTATGCTGTATTTCACAGGTAAGAGGTATGCATATCTATCACGCAACAGAGGGTATATACATGAAGTACACGAGTATGCGAGATGGCACCTAGGTGGGATATATATTTTTTAAAAGTGGTATATGTACTTCTTTAGGTATACTTACTTTTATGTGTGAATATCAAGGTACATACACATATATAATATCAAGGTACATACACATATATATAATTTTTTCGTACGACTGGCTTTGGAGCATCTTAAAATTAATAGGTACATAAGCATATGTAAAGTGACAAAGGAATATATCAAACTCATTTAGGCCCATTAGAATGCTAGAATTTTTAACATTTCTATAAAAATTGAACTATTTCCTATCAATTCTTGCGAAATCTTATGAAAATCCTACATTCCAAACAAACCTTTAGGTATAAGTGGTGTGGTTAGCAACAACCATGGCTGGAGTACCGGAGATGAAACTATCCTTTCGAATAAATAAAAAAATATTTTATTTCGAATATTATGCATCTTTAGTTTCAAGTATTTCGAATATTATGCATCTTTAGTTTCAATAAATAAAAAAATATTTTATTTCGAATATTGGTATAATTTAATTGTTGATCCTTTGCATGCCGGAGCATTAAGCCATTGAAAAGCGCTATCGATCTCGACAGATTTCCCTTTAAGGCATGCATATATGCAGCACTGAGCGGTGAGTTGGCCAAATATTCTTCCTGAATAAAGTCGACGTAAGCATATCGTACTTGCAAATCTCTGTAGAAAATTAATAGCAACTAACAAAATGTAGGTCCAACCACTTAATTTTTTGCCATCAACTTCTCCATTTTGTTTTTCAAATTGCATGTATATCTCTACGTCGAAGTTGCATCACTTGCATACTCGATCACGGCTCGGGTCTGTCAGCTGCTAGAGAGCAATGCATCTGCTCTACTTGACGCATAAAATAGTACCCTTGGAAACGGCCAAGGCACGTAGCTACTAGGTAGCCACCCGGTTTTGAGATTTCCTCATTTGCATCGGTTGCATAAGTCCACAGTTTGGAGGAGTGCATACGTACGTGAGAACTTGGAACCGCACGGCACTGAGATGACGACCACGTGCTGACACTACCGGACACAGCCCCTTTGCCGAGTGCAAAAATCTTTGCCGAGTGCCAAATATCGGGCACTCGGCAAAGAGCTATTTTGCCGAGTGCGACACTCGGCAAAGAACTACACTCGGCAAAGCCCTCTTGGGCAACATACGGGCTTCGCTGTGCCAGCTGGGCTGTTCGTTCAACCTCCGCCTACGCGTCTTGTAGCTGCAGCTACTCCTGTGAGTATGAAAGTTATTTGCTTTCGCTTGTGCTTTGCTTGTATGACCTATACCTTCCTAGATTAGGTATCTAATGTAATCTTGTCTCACATGCAATCTCTTCTCCTTTGTGCAGCCTCAATCGGCGGGTTCGAATAATCCACCTCATGCGCCTCGAATGATGGAGTTTTCCTTCACCACGATCGCGATGGCCACCTTGAGATGAATGGTAGTTGTATTTTCATTTGTTGTTCACTTGGTGATGGACTTGTGATATACTTATGATGCACTTGTCGACTGTTATGAACTTGTGGATTTGTTTGGATGGACTTGAGCACTTATTGTTATATATGTGATGGATGTGATAAATATGTGATGGATGAGATATATATGTGATGGATGAGATATATATGTGATGGATGTGATATATATGTGGATGGATTTGTTTGTCGTGATGGAATGTAAAAAACAAATAAAAAACGCAGTTTTTGGTCACTTTGCCGAGTGCAACACACGGCAAATAGGTCCTTTGCCGAGTGCCAGGGTCATGACACTCGGCAAAGCTGGGAATGTGGGCACCTCAAAATCCCAGTTTTCCAGCTTTGCCGAGTGCCATGACCATGGCACTCGGCAAAGATTTTTTTTAAAAAAAAAATTAAAACTTTGCCGAGTGCCATGGCCAAGGCACTCGGCAAAGGATTTTCAAAAAAAAAAAAAATTAACGTTTGCCGAGTGCCATGGCCAAGGCACTCGGCAAAATATTTTCAAAATTTTTTCATCTTTGCCGAGTGCCATGGCCAAGGCACTCGGCAAAGGATTTTCAAAAAAATTCACCTTTGCCGAGTGCCATGGCCAAGGCACTCGGCAAAGTATTTTCAAAAAAAAAAAATCGAAACGTTGCCGAGTGCCATCATTCCGACACTCGGCAAAGATATTTTCAAAAAAAAAAAAAAATCTTTGCCGAGTGCCTCCGGGTTGGCACTCGGCAAAGCGGCCGTCAACAGGGTCGGCGCCGTAACTGGGCCTTTTCTTTGCCGAGTGCCAACCCGGCACTCGGTAAAGCCTTTACCGAGTGCCCGAAAAAATACACTCGGCAAAGGCTGCTTTGCCGATTATTTTTTTCCGAGTGCCCTTTGCCGAGTGTCGCACTCGGCAAAGCCTTTGCCGAGTGCAAATGAGCCTTTGCCTAGTGCCTGAGGCACTCAAAGTGCCTCAGTCCGGTAGTGTGACATGCAGCCGGTAAAATTAAGTAGCTAGACAAAGCCGGCCGGCAATGCCGCTCACCCTTCGCCTCTGCACCCCGACCAGCCGGTTTCACCGGCGTCATCGCCGAACCAGAAAAAAAAATTGTAAGGTCAGGAGCCAAGTGAATCAATCCATGTACTTATATATGAAGGTTTCGCGCCAGAGTCAGAAAGTAGAAAAATACATACAAGTTAATTTACAAAAAGGTCAAGGTTATATAGTATTACGCCATTTACAAAATTTAAAGAATTTCGTCAAGACACGCACTGGACTTGCTTTAAGATTCGGTTTATTTCAGTACAATATACATGCATGCATGCAACTTTAATGCCAATGGCATAACTATCGGAGAACTAAACATGTGGATTCGAATTTTGGAGAAGTACATATTTAAGAATGAAAATTCTTACAAAACTACGACTCCGTCATATTGGAGCCACTACTACAAAACATGCAATAGTAGACACCTCATCACAGACGGTTAAAATGGAACCGTCTGTATTGGTCTGTCGGGCCTATCACGAGCGGTTTGTAATACAAACCGCTGCGTGATACTCAGTATCATAGACGGTTCTATTAAAGAACCGTCTCTGATAGTATCATAGACGGTTCTATTAAAAAACCGTCTGTGATAATCTGCAGTATCACAGACAGTTTTTTAATAAAACCGTCTATGATACTATTAGAGACGGTTTTTTAATAGAACCGTCTATGATACTGCAGATTATCACAGACGGTTTTTTAATAGAACCGTCTGTGATACTATCACAGACGGTTCGTATCACAAACCGTCTGTGATAAGTACCTCATCACAGACGGTTGGTGATACGAAACGTCTGTGATATGTGATTCACAACGCGGGAGTTCGAAAATTTTGAATACGTGCGCGGGAATTTTGAATGCGTGGCGGGAGTAGCGAAGTCCTATATATTAATAAGGAGTCCCCCAAATCCAGCGTGACCTCTCGGCTCCCTTCTCCCGCGCCGGCCCTTGTCCCTCCCGTTCGTCCCGCCGTCGCCGATGCTCCTCCACCGGCCTCCTCCTCCTGCCGCTCGTCCTCCCCGGCCGGGCGGCGGCGTCTCCCCACCACCGCCGCCCCATCCAGCGCCGACCCTCCTCCCTCCGGTGCCACTGTCCTCCCCCCGGCTTCTCCTAGATCGAGGTATACATGTGTGCTTGAATACTGATTTTGTGATTGAATGTGTGCTTGAATATAGTTTTGTGATTGAATGGGCGGGGAACAATGTGGCTTGATGATTTGACAAATGCTTGATTTTGGCGGTGGCGCGTGGCCAAAGCCATGCGATGCGTCGTGAGGAAGGAGGGCGAGGATGAGGATAAGGATGTGCCTTCGAGGAGCTCCGCAAGCGAGACAAGATCATGGCCTTCTTGAAGGCTCATGAGCGATGGAGCCAGGAGGTGGGACGAGTGCCGAGGCGAGAGGCGGGACGACCAAGGGAATACATTTAGTATTTTTTTGCGATTGAAAAAACTATCACGACGGTTCTTAACAAGAAGCGTCGTGATAGTAATATCACTGACGGTTCTTGTTCGTAACCGTGCGGAAAATATACTATCACGAGCGGTTAGGAAGTAGAACCGTCGCGATAACTACTATCATGCAGTTCTACTTTCAACCGTCGTGATATTCGTATCCTGACGGTTTTTGAACCGTGCAGCGATAATGTCTGTTATCACGCAGCGAACTTTTCGACGGTTGGAAAACCGTGATGATGACGATTCGAACCGCCTGCGTGATGGCGTTTTACGTAATAGTGAGCCCTAGGCCATTATGAGGCCGGTCCGTTTGGGCTCGCCACATAGCCAAACTGCTTGCCACGTCGATAGGCTCATGTGGCGTAAAATTCACAAAATTACAACTTTAATGGATAAACCGTCGAAGAACAACACATTTGAGTTCAAATTTCCGAGAACTACATATTTAAGTGTGAAAATTCTCGCAAAACTACAATCCGTATTTAAGTGCGAAAATTCTCGCAAAACTACAATCCGTCACATTGCTCTCTTCTGACAAACAGATCGACGGCTAGACTCGTTCACGGGTAGCCCAGCCCGCCGGCCCAACTCGAGCCCGTCCCAGTCCGGGCCGGGCTTGGGACTGTAAATCTGGCCCGAAAGAAGCCCGTTCCAGCCCGAAATTCAGGTAAAAACAATTTAAAAATAAAATTCTATTTATTTAATTCTGAAAATAAATTAAATATTATTTCTTTATTCTGAAAAATAATTAAAATAATACTTTTACACAGAAAAAATGATTTTCGGGCTGGGCCGGGCCGGGCTTGGACCTACCCATTTGAGACCGGGTTTTTCAAGCTCGGCTCGACGTTTGAACATGTCTATCGACGGCTGAGCGAGAGCACACCATGTTGTATGCCACCGTGGCTACACTTTCGACCAACGCCATATCAAACCGCTCAATCCCACACGCAATTGGTCTGCCAAATGTGGGACCAGTTTGTCAAGAAGGGAACAATGTGACAAACTGTAATTTCGAGCAATTTTTTTCTCTTAAATATGTAGTTATTTAAAATTCGAAGTCACATGCATAGTTCTTTGATATTATTACCACTAAAGTTGTAGTTTTGCGAAATTTACACCACATAAGCCTACAGACGTGGCAAGCGGTTTGGCTACGTGGTAAGCCCAAACAAAACCTCTTAACGGCACAGTGATGATTGTGTCTCTGACCTATGGACTCGGGGCTCTATAATAGAATTTTCGCTCTTAAATTTATAGGTCTATGATAGTTAAACTCGATGTGTAGTTCTTTGATAGTTTTGTCATTAAATTTGTAGTTTAACGAAATCTACTCTATCTAGAAAAAGATATACATGCATGTAAATATGTAACCATGTTATACATGTAGGTTAATTACTAAAGCAACATGTACGCAAGTACAATGACGTGCATAACTGAAAGCTGCATGTAGTTGATACATATATGTTCCTTTCCATAATTACGTACATCGATCGACAGGACAATAAGTTACCGAAAACAACCATCCATGTCGGCAGCATTGGCCGTCTACTTATGGCATGTTGTGAACTTCAGTTGACATTTGTATGTCGACCATGCATATAGCTTGGAATGAATATAAAGTGAAATCCCTAGTTAAGTTCCAAACCAAATTACAACTTCGATTTGAGTTCAAGAAAAGTCATGAGCTAGCTCTTAACTCTCTAAACACTTGGCTTCAGCTGGCCAGTTATTTCTAGCTGCACACTGAGAGCTCTCTTGTGTGCCATGGCGAGCACACAAGGATGTGAACTCATCCTCTCTCGGCAAAAAAAAAAAAAAATTAAGGTGGTGAACCCATCCACCCGAGTTTAAATCTCACTAATTTTAAGTGTGGACAGAATAAATCTTATCCCGTCACATCTAAAAATCTAGCTGCACTTCCTCTTCTTTTTAGTTCATAAGCTCTGATCAGCCATCTCATATTTTAGAAGCTCATGATCCTCTTAATACTACTATTGGATATGTTTCACATGAATTAAAAACGAAATGTCCTTTGGATATCCGGTTCAAGTCTTAGCTTTGGTGTGCTTAATTTTGACTACATGGTACGTGTAAGAAGTCTAATATCCAAATGTAGATCAACTTCCACAGAAATTAATGAATAACGGGAAAAAAACTTTGGTAGCATTTAATATTTTTCAGGTTTTCAGCAAACAGTCCATGCTAAATTAAAGAGTAGGAAAAAAAACTAATTAATGCCAAAATTCACATGGTCCCAACTGATAGAGTTTGCCTATCGGCCGACAAATATCCAGCAACGCACTATTATACACTAATTTCTAGTAAATTATTCATTTTCATATAAATTAGCACGGTACCTCATGCATTTGTGTGGCTACATTTATTACATATCGTTCACATATTCAGTATTGGTATTTTGTCGGTGTCAGGTGTTTGATTTTTCCCTAATTATAAGTCGATTTTAATGACTGATTCTGCTTTTCTACTTCAACCTTTAACAACAAACCCAATTCTTGACCGATCACTCTCAGTTGTTATCCCTTCCAATATAATACTCTATCACATATTACTTTTCTCCAATTATTGCTTAATGCTGACCATTGCGACATCAAACACGTATACGCATGCAACTGTCGCCGATCCCTGCTGGGGACACCTATCATGCTCTCTCTGGTAGTCCCGAGCCTATTCCATATGATTGTGTCATCTCTACTCGAGATCTTTGCTCCTCGGTTTTGTGCAACCGTGTTTCTATTCATACAGATGTATGCATGTATATACACATACATAAAGTTATACATGCATGATGTCCTCTTCTCCTATGTCGATCGCTCCCCTTCTTCGTTGTTGACCAACTCAATGTTGTGGCTTCCTCACAAACTGCGCCGACCTCTCATCTTCACTGATGCCGACATGTCTACTTTAGTTATCATATAACGATACGGAGGAGAATCTTCTCGCAATCACCGATGATGTTGTGCCCCTCATCAGCGATGGCACGCTCCTAGTTACCGATGACCCACATCATCCATAGCATGTATTTAATGCAAAGCTTCATCTCTCTACCAGGGATTCTCTATCATCGAGTTTCTTTAGCTATTGACTTCTTCAACAACGCCGACACTCGTCACTCATTGTCGCAGCCCTTGGCTCCTCCAACTCTTGCCTCTCTCTTCAACGACTCTAGCGAGCAATACGACATTGTCCTCATTGAATGGCTAAGGTGAGCAACATAGCATTGTCCTCATCTCCGCCGTCGTTGCATCCACTACTACAGAAAGCCTCATCACAGACGGTTCGGAACCGTCATCACAGACGGTTCGGAACCATCTGTGTAAAAGTACGTCTGTGATAATGAGCGATTATCACGACGGTTTTTGAGCCGTCAGGATAAAGCTATCACAGAGCGGTTGGAACAAGAGCCGCTCGGAAAACAGTATCCGCAGGCGGTTTGGAACAAGAACCGTCAATTATCACGAGCGGTTCTTGTTCCAAACTGCTCGTGATACTTTTTTCTGACGGCTCTTGTTCCGAGCCGTCTGTGATAGCTTTTTTTATTGCAAAAAAAAAATTGCCATTTTTCATAGATACACTCATACACATACACTATCATTTCCGAAGCCTCCCAAACATAAATTCATTGATACACATACATGGATTCCCAACTCCTAAGCCTCCCAATAAATTTCTCAAGTCATGGATTCATGGATACACGCATACACTCGATCATATACAAGTACCAACAGAAGTAGAATCTAGAGGAGAATCTAACAGAAATCTGGATATGAATCTAACACAAGTACCACAAGCTCATACATACAAATCTGGATCTGAATCTAATAGAACTATAGACTTCGACGTCGGAGGAGGACTGGAGGAGCTCGGCGTCGGCGTCAGAGAAGGACTAGAGGAGGTCAGCGTTGGTGTCGGCGTCGACTCTCAGCTGTTAGGGAGGAAGACCACGTCGAAGGTTGGGGACTGCGGGAGCAAGGGAGGACCGGAGGAGCAGCTACCAGCCGGAGCTCGGAAGAGGACTGCCGGAGCAAGGGAGGACCGAGCCCAAACGAGGACCGGGGGAGTGCGAGACTGAGCGCCCAGAGGAGGTCGGCCATAATATATAAGGACATATTTTGCCTCCCGCGCACGCGTTCAAAATTTTCAAATTCCCGCGCTGCGAATCATAGACGGTTTCATACAAAAACCGTCTGTGATGACAAATCACAGACGGTTGGTATTAAGAGCCGTCTGTGATTTGGATTTTACTATGGTTTGGAATTTTCCTTACTCTCTGATTTTACCATAGCTTAGAATTTTCCTTACTCTCTGATTTTACCATGGCTTAGAGTAAGGAAAATTCCAAGTCATGGTCTCTGTGATTTTACCATGGCTTAGAGTAAGGAAAATTCCAAGTCATAGTGAAATTACCATGGCTTAGAGTAAGGAAAATTTAGTAAAATCAGAGAGTAAGGAAAATTTAAAGCCATGGTAAAATCAAAATCACAGACGGTTGTTAATCCCAACAAATGCGCGATGAGGTACTTATCATCGGCGGTTGGTATCACGAATCTATGCGTGAAGTATCATAGACGGTTCGTTATACTAACCGCTGCGTGATGAGTGTCTTCATCACGAGCGACTCCTTCTACCAACCGTGCGTGATACTTCACGACGGTTGGTAGCGAAGTATGCCGTGATGAGGCACTATCACGAGCAGTTCTTATTATGAACCGTCTATGAAGTATCCTGACGGTTGGTAATAAGAACCGCTCGTGATGAGGCACTATCGCGAGCGATTCCAAAGGGAACCGTCAGATAAGTTCAACTGACGGCTCCTTTGGAACCGCTCGTGATGAGGCGTCGAGATGACCATTTTGTAGTAGTGATCGACTCTTCGCATCCTCATGGGTCAATGTCTTCTTGCAGGACAGATCGACGCCATTGCAATTAATCTTTCGCGATCTCCTCCGACAACACCCATGCTATCCTCCTCGTAGCTTTCATTTTCATTCAAAATTGTCAATCATATTTAATGCTTATTATGAATAACATTTATTTAGGGATTTTTCTTTGGAATTAGTATAGAAATCAATTTTTTTATTTTTTATTCGAATTTGATTATTTTTTCTTGGAATTCATATAAAATCCAATTACTAATTTTAGTTTAATTTTTATTTTAAATTATATTTATTTATGGGTTTTATTAGGAATTCATAATCAAACTTCTTATTTTATTTTTTATTCTAAATTTCAATTTGTTTTGGAATTCTTATTCAGATCCAATTGTTATTATTTCTATAATTTTATTCCAAATTAGAATTATTTAGGAAATTTACTTTGTAATTCGTATAGAAATTAAATTGCTAATTTTATTTATTTTTATTTGGAATTTTAGTTATTTTTTGTTGAAATTCGCACACATAATCGATTGCTAATTTTTAAAAAAATTATTCCAATTTGTATTTATTTTAGGATATTATTTTTTGGAATTTGTATCAAAATAAAATTGCTAATTTAACTTGTTTATTCTGAATTTCAGTTATTTTGGTTACATTCGTATTGAATCCACTTGGTATTTTTTGGTTAATTTTTATTTTGGGATTTTACTTTGGAATTTGTATGGAAATTAAATTGTTAATTTTTTATTCGAAATGTTAGTGATTTTTTTATTGTACTTGACATGGACTCTTTCTTTTAATCTAGACTGTTATAATCTAGACCCATCACAATTGATAGGATAGGGTAGATGTTTCTCGTTTTCCATTGATTAACGTTGGAATTTCTAGCATTTGAGAACGAAAGTGGTGTCTTATTTTTCTGAAATTTAGTTAGTTTTTGTTGGATTTCTTATACAAATCCAATTGCTAATTTTTATTTTTAATTATATTTATTTAGAGATTTTACATTGGAATTCATATAGAAATCAAATTGCTTATTTTATTTTTTATTCCTATCTTTTTTATTGTACTTGACACAGACTCTTTTATTTATCTAGACCGTTATAATCTAGACCCACCATAATTGATGGTGTATATCTTTCTTTTTTTCTCCACCGATTAACGTGAGAATTTCTAGTCCTTACGAGCGAATGTGGTGGCTTTCTTTTCTATCATTTTAATAATATAACTAGAAAGGTGGTCCGCGCATTTGCACGGATATATTTGTTTCAAAGTTTGTAGTATCAATTGATATATCTTAGATTCTTGAGAATATATTTACGTATCATGTAGGCTATTTAGATTTTTAATACCTCGTAAACATTAGAAGTGACAATAGAAGTTCGAAGGCAGATACAATTTGAGGGACATTATTGATGTATTAGCTTTATTGGAAGAAAATCAATGAGCATGATAAGTTGTTAGGGTTCTTAGAAATGTAATCACTCTCCATCATGCATAGATCATGTACCTGCATACCCAGTTCTTCCTCCGTTAGTTACTCTTTTCCAAAATGTATGCATACATGTGTACCTATATGTAACCTCAAGCAATATATTGATTATGCGTGCGGCAAATTATCTTATTAGTTTACACGGTATTAGAGTATTTTGCTCACGCATATACCGCATGCATCATGGGCGACCTACCTTGAACTTATCTTCCCTCACACGTCTGCATTGTCATGGCATTATCGTGTATCTTCTATCTCTTCTTATTGTCATAGCATTCATGCTTCAACCTCCAACAACAAGTATAATTCTTTATCGATCTCTCTCAGGTGCTACACTTTTCAATTCAATACCCTGCCACATAGTTATTTTCTACTTCTCTTCAATTATTTCTTAATGCTGATTGTTGGGACATCAACACACATACACGTGCAATTGTCGTCGATCCCTGCCGGGGACACCCGTCATGCTTGCTCCGGTGGCTCTGAGTCTACTCCCTATGGTTGTGCCATCTCTACTCTGAGCTCTTTACTCCTCTGCTTTTGTATGCCCGTGCTTCTATTCATACATATGCATACATGTATACACATGTGTGATGTTATACATGCTCGATTTTCCTCCTCCCGTATAGTCGCTCCGCTACTTTAATGTTGGCCAACTCAACATTGTGCTTCCTCACTAACCGCAGTGACCTCTCATCTTGATTGATGTCGGCACATCTGTTTTAGTCATTGTCTAACGATATGGAAAATGTTATAACCATCGTCGGTGACGTGGTGCTCCTCGTCAGCGAGGGCATGCCCCTAACTAATCAACGACCCTATATTGTCCATAGCTCGCCTTCAATGCAAATCTTCTGTTCTCTTTGTGAGTGCTTTCCTATCATCGAGCTTCTTTAGTCACTAACTTTGACTTTGGCATTTGTCTTCAACGGCTCTGGCGAGTAGCACAGCATTATTCTCGTCGAACGAATAAGGTGAGCAACATAACATTGTCCTCATCTCTAGCGTCGTCGCCTTAGCTCTTCGCTTCTTCGTAGGTCAATGTCTTCTTGCAGGACATATCAACGTCATTGTAGTATTTCGTGGTCTTCTCAGACACCATTTGTGTTATCCACGTTATAACTTTTAGTTTTATTCAAAATTTCAATTATTTTTTGTTGGAATTCATACACAAATCGAATTGGTAATTTTTGTTTAATTTTTATTCTAAATTATGTTTATTTAGGAATTTTACTTAAGAATTCATATGGAAATCAAATTGTTTATTTTATTTTATTTTTCATTTCAAATTTTAGCTATTTTTGTTGGAATTCGTATACAAATCCTATTACTAATTTTAAAATTTTTATTCTAAATTATATTTATTTAGGGATTTTACCTAGGAATTCGAATGGAAATCAAATTGCTATTTTGATTTTATTTTTTATTCCGATTTTATTTAATTCTAAATTTTGTTTATTTTTGGTACTTGACATGGATTTTTACTTTTAATCTAGACCATTATAATCTAGACCCACCACAATCAACGGTGTAGATATTTCTCTTCTTTTCTGATTAATGTGAGAATTTCTAGCCCTTGAAAACGAAGGTGATGGCTTCTTTTGCCTTTGCTTTAATATATAATAGATAGATAGATTTTACTTTTGTCAAAAGGATACATCTCAACTTTTTGCCATTACAAGGTAGACACACACACACTACCATGTACACACACCACACACGCGACACGCTCCCTTAGCACACGCCAAGACATAAGGAAGTCGGAGATAAATTGAAGACCTTACAAAGTTCCTACTTAAACGCACTCGCATATGCATAAAAATAGACACCTGAATTTGAAATGGAGTTGTACACCATAACTTTACCACCACTAAGGAAGAGGTGGTTCCAGGATTATATAAAGAGGACGTTCCTACCAAACTGTTTATCTACGAAAGTAATACTGCAGCACACCGCGTGTTCTTTTTGTTTGGTTGTTGCTTTTTTCGATAGAGTGTTGATTAATTGATTGGTTATCTGAAGCATCGTGCTATCTATTGGTGATGTTAAGCTTCATTAAAAAAAAATTATGAACAGTCATGGCCAGTTATGTTTTTTTAATAGCATGTTAGTACCGACTGTTCTTTTTTGTCTTTCAGGAATCAGCTCAGACAATAGTATTTGCTGTATGCTGGTCTAGTTTAGCACGAATTAACACTATTTAGCCAGAGTATTACTGTATGTACAGTGCTGTGCAAGATGTTGACCTATTTTTTGTACTCCGATTGATAAATGTTGCGGCTGGCAATTAAGATGATCGATGGCGATGGGATGACAATTTAATTACGAGTTGTTTTACTAGTTATTACTATATATATGATTTTGTTGACTGCTTCGTTCCTGTTACATAATGTTCCTGTTGCAAGGGGATATGAAATCACATATTGTTGATTAATCTTGTTTAGGAATGCTCTTCTCTCATAACTATTTGAATCATGTTAATATCTCGCTCATGTACCGTTTGCAGTGTAAAGTTATGCAAAATACCACGTGACATAAAAATGAAGTTAAAATGTTTGCATGATAAGAACATGGCCAAAATTAATGCTTTAGCGGTTTATAGTTAGAAAAAGAGAATAACCAAGATAAATTAAACAAAAATACAACTGTACCTCCTCCCTTTCTCCTAAAAACCTTAGCCACCACCAAACAGGCCCCCCTCTCCTCCTCCCTTCCTCCTCGCCGCCACCGTCAGCGGCCGCCGGCTGGCCGTGACGGGGCTTCTTCTCCTCGGTGGTGGTGGCTGATCTGCATCGCGCTCCGATGCCCGACGTCTGTCCGCTGATTTCCAACGGTGTGGACTTTTGTCGGGGTTGGATCTGGGGCCCTTCTCCACCGGCTCGTCTTCGGGCATGGCAATCCAGGGCCCTTCTCCGTCGGCTTCTTTCAACGGCACGGCTTCGTCGATGGCATGACGACAGAGGTGACGCGGTGCAGATCCAGATTTGGCGTAGTTGGTAGAGATCGCGGTGGCTCGGTGACGGTGGCTTGTGCGGCGCTCGACTCCTCCCCGTGGACGGCTTTTAACCGGTCAACGCGTGGGCTGCGGTGGACGTCGCCTTCTTTTGGTGCCAACGGCGGTTAGCCGTTGGGGATGTTGCGGACGTTGTCTTGGCGATCTGGCCTTCATTGATTGGATCCAGTGACAAGGTCGTGCTGTGACATGGTCTTGGAGTGCTGGTACCTTCGATCCGGGGTGAAAAGTCTTGATCTAGCCTTCGTTGGTTTGATCCGGCAACGACATCGATCTAAGCGGTGTTACCTTCTTAAAAGCGTTGCTTTGGAGAACCGGTACCCGAGCTCTAGAGTGAAAACTCCTGATCTGACCTTCGCTGGTTAGATCCAACGACAACAATGTGAGTCGTATCTCTTCTTGAAGGCGTCACTACGGAGACTGATCTATCATCACGTCTTTGTTGCGCAGCTGCTGTTCGCATGTGGACGATCTCCTAGTTGGTCCCGAAAGCGGGGCTAGATGGCCTTTTTTTAGACCCTTTGCATGACAATTTATTTGTCATTGTTGGTTTTTAGCCCTTTTTTGTTTCAAGCTTTTAGCTGATGGTGGTGTAATAACTATGTGCATCCTTAGTTGGTTCAGAGGTTAAAAGTTGTACTTCTATTATCATTAAAAAAAAAGTACCACTTAATTTATCACGCGCATGGACAACGCAAAGTTCACATCATAGTTACCTTTTGGCACTCACTGCATACATACATAAGTGCGTATCCTCTCAAAACCACCTAAATATTAAAAACATGCGAAAACCAAGTGTGAAAGTTTTAAAAAATTTACCAGATGTAGAGGATGGCATGTTCTATAGTTATGCAAAATTTCAATGTCAAACTCAACCATATTTGCGAGATAGTGAACAGTACCACATCGTCAGTTGTTTAGTCAAAATAGAATAACACCAAATTCGATTTTAAAACTAAAATTATTTCGAAGGTAAATGATCTAGCTAATTCTCCTCTCCTCTAGAAAACAAAATGAATATTAGGTTAGCTATTGGTAAAATTTAAGCCAGAAAGGAAAGCACGTAGAAACCCACACATGACTACACATGGCGCAACGCAACCGCGACGTTTATTATCCACCATTAAATGCCATTTCCCGAACAACTCAGATCCGCCTGTTTTTAATTCCCGGTGATTGCAGCTGCGGCTAGCTTCCTGCGATCGCGCCCAGGTTCATCGCCTCCTCCTCGTCAGTCGATTCCTGACACGAACGCTCATAAACACACATGATTGGTCAAGCTCTCAATTAGTTCGCCCTAGCTAATCGGGAGACGGCCGATCGCAACGCAACAGAGCTGTACAACGTACACCCAGATCGATCGATCGATCGGTGCAACCGACGACGTCTCGACACGGACGGCACGTTCGTAAACGATTGGAGTGGTCAGTTGGCTAGTTCACACTTATCTCGGCGACAAATCTTGCAGAAACTGTGCTGGCACAAACCACACGCATGCTGGGCTTGCTTTAACTCGACCGATCAATTCATGACACTTGCGAAATGTATATATTTTAGGCACCGGTCCTCGCATCTTGGTAGTGATCTGTCAATTGCGATAAACAGTACAAGAGAGAGGTATATATGGCAGTGTGCAATGAACAATGTGGACAAGGACATCATTAGCTCACCTAAGACTAGCTAGTACTTGAATCACATATAGTATTAATCGGCCACATATACGATGTACTACTTAATTTGCTCTCCTAATCCCTCCTCCTCATGTCTTGCGTTACCAAACCGCGACAGCCTCTCGTGCTGCAGTACTAGACTAATCGCCCATTGGAGAGGGCCGGGGTTGTTGTTAGGTGAGATTTGCGTATACAGATTAGGAGCCTTTTCTTGTTCGTTTCAGGGCAAGGTTGTTACAGGAGCTTGTCATTTCTGCCCCAAAAATCTTGCAACATGGAATTGTTTGGGGTAGCGAAGATCTTCGCGGTGACCAATCTGGAGATCGTCTCCGGAATTTGTTATTCGCAATTTCAAATGTTTCTGGAACCACTTGATTCCCTGCAGGTACGTAGCTTAGCTAGCTTCTGCGTCCATCCGTGGATGCAGCATGCACGGATGGAAAAAGTTGGAGAATTATACACTTTTTCTGCTACTCGCGATCGATCACCTACATGCACGAATTGTTTTCTCAACTCTCCGAGAAGGTTTGGCCTAACAAAGTACAATCATTGCGCCTGTTTCTCCAACCAAATGAAACGATCCGAGTAGAAAAAAGGTGTTTTGTGGTGGTCCAAGGTACCAAGCGTGCAAATCTGCATCATTTAAGCTCGTTGATCCTACGATAGTTACTCGTTAGCAGTACATCCCAAGCTCGTTACCATTGGTTGATTGAGACATTGCTCGATACCACCGCTCGGGAGGCTGTTCACTTCTCTCAACCTACTTATATATACTTGACATTCAAGAACTTAGTAGGAAATTATACAGTTCTAGCTTAGTTGACAAGCAAGAACATGCGAGGCTGCTTATTACTCTCTTGAAATTTAGCTGGAATCTTGCAAATACTTTGCAAAAAACTATACAATTCCTAGCATGAAACCCCGTCTTCCATAATTCTTTTTCTGAAAGGGAAGGACAGGGAGCGCTGCCAATCGGCAAAAGAAAGAAAGTTTACAACGAGTCACCGGACGGCGGTCCGCTGCGCCAAAAGGGACCCGATGAAGGGATTACACTGGGGACGAAGACATCCTCTCATTTTCGGTCGTGATCTATATGAATATATTAAAAATTTAAACTAAAATTCCAATCTATCTACGTGGATAAACAAAATTTTAGACAAACAAAAAAAAGAGGGGAGGAGAGAGAGAAGCTAAGAAAAGGTTGTATCGCTCGGTTTTGGCTCATTTTGTCCTCTTTTACTCTGTCGGCGACGTCTTTCAGACGTGACATCACGTTCTAGAAGATCCGACAGTTTCTCTCTTATCAAATGTTTCACATGGTTAAGAAACCGGGTTCAAGCCAGGTAGACCTGACCCACGATGGGCTCTCCATCCATCTAATAGCCTATATAAAGAGGGGACCTCCAACCATCGTACTACCTTTGAGAAGAGAAATAAAGAGAAGCAAAAATCCTCTATATCTCTGTGTTCAATCTACTATTCTGTTCTTGATTGTTCTGTATGAATCGACTTCCATCTGCGAGGTGATCACTCGAACTGGACTCACCAGCGATGGTTCCTCAACACGTTATCGGCATGATCGACTCCGGCCTACTTTACTCGGATCGAAAAGGTAACCATCGAAGAACGACGCTCGTAGATCGAATCGTTTTTCTATATCGCTTTCAATCCCGCAATTGTCGCTTTCTAGATCGTTTCTACAGTGCAAATCTACTCTAATCTACCGCGAGCTGACTTGAAGTCGCCAGCCAAGCTGATCGGTGCATCGCATGAATAAGAGGATGTTGACTGCACTGTAGATCGAAGCATGAACAATGAACAGTACACACATTGATTAACAGTAAAAAAACGACGGTGCAACCCCGTACGGCCGCGACGCCGCCGGTCCATAGCACGGCCGCACCACCGCTCGCCGGTCCTGCACGGCCGTCGGGGAGCTTGAAGAACGGCCTCGCATGGCCTCGTCGCCGACCGGCCCTGTGCTAGGCGCCCCGCACCATGAAGCACTTCTGCGTCGATGTCCCCACATGGGCACGAGCGTCGTTGGCCCTCGCACGGGCACAACTCCTAACCGCCGCCGCCCGGACACCGGCGAGTCACCACGGCCTACATGCCGAACCGCCGTTTGCCACGCCGTAGCGCCTCGAAGGCCGCCGCACCTCGTAGGCCACCCGTGCCGTAGCACCTCGAAGACCACCCGCACCGCCGCACTGTGCCTCGTAGGCTGCCCGTGCTGTCATGTTGTGCGTCACACACATCGGGGCGCCCACGGCGCCATCGGCCACCGCAAGGCCATGCGGCGCCGCCTCGAACAGCGCCTGCACGCGTCGGCCGCCTCCTCGCGATACCCCTTGAAGTCACCGCCTCAAGCTGGCACCACTACGCCACCGGTGACTCCATGCTCACGAGCTTGAAGTGCCGCCACCACTTCCGGTTAGCCGCCGCGCCCGCACGGCACCGCCTTGAGCCACCAGCACGTGACGCCGGTGTCGCCGTGCGCCTTCCCCACTCCGACCGCCCGCATGGCCACCTCCCCGTCGGCTTGCCTGCACGCACCGCCAGCCCTCCGCTCGCATGAGCTCCCGCTGGTCGCTAACACGCATGTGCGCCGCCACGAGATAGTGGAACTCTTACCCCCCCCCCATGCACCCCTTGTACTCCGGCCGTAATGGGCCATGGAAAGGAAATGTAACCAAAAAAGGACATTTTGCAAAAAGGTCCTTCAGGATCCTGAAAATTACGGGACTCTTACACGGATAAGGAAATTTTGCAGAAAACCCCCCTAAAAAATGAAAAATTGCACGAAAAACTTCTCAGAACTGGAATTTGGCAATTTAACCCCTGGAAATTACAGAATTCGTCGAAAGTACTTTTTCTAGCAGAGAAGGGCCTTAGGGATTCGAATTTTGAATCTTTTTTACCATTTGAATCATGTTTAACTTTGTTATTATTATTTCTATGCAATTTATATAATTTATTTACTATTTTTTATTATCTGTGATTATTTATATTACATTTAATCATTAAAAATAGCAGTAAATCATGAAAAATACATAAAAATTGCAATTTATGTATTTTATTTACTATTTTTGCAACCATTTTATGCAAATTACCAGTAGTAATCTTATAAACTCTTTGCATGAATATGCAGATGACTAGCATTACGAAACGGAAGTTCGAAAAACTGGCCCAGCATGGTCAGAATTACTTGACTTAGCCATCTAATGTCGAGATCGTGCTTGGGGTCAAGAAGCTCCGTGCTGCTATCGGACTTGGCACATCGAAGGATGCCACTCTAACTACTGAGGAAAATGATCAAGCACTTCATTTCCTCAGACACCATCTCCGCCTAACGCTCAAGAATGAGTATATGGCAGAGAAGAGTGTACCAGCTTTATGGACCGTACTGAAGAAGCGGTTCGAGAAACTGAAGTACATCATTCTTCCTCGGGCAGAGCAGGAATGGATTCGACTACGTTTTGCTGACTACAAGACCGTGGGGGAGTACAACTCTACTTTGCACAGAATTTGTACCAGTCTTCAACTATGTGATAAGATAACCACAAATGCAGAGAAGATTGAGAAAATTCTCTCTACCTTTCACCCGAATATGGTGCAATCCGCACGCAACTACCGTCGAGACGACTACAAGGAGTATGCCGAACTGATTGACATCATGCAAATTGCGGAAGCTCAAGATGAGGTTCTAAGGAAGAACTACATCTCACGGCCATCTAGTAGCAATATTGGCCATGAAGTCAAGGCTAACAGCTACAAGGTGAGGAAGCCTCACTCAAAGGAAAGAGGCAAGAAGGGTAAGGTCATGGGTCGTAAGACCATGCCAAATGCTCAATCCAAGAAGGGTGGACAAAATAAGCGTGATGAAAAGTCCTATGGCTAGCAGGACCAAAGTTGCTACAAATGTGGCACATAAGGACATTGGTCGCGCGTTTACCGTGAGCTGCAGCACGTGATTGATGCTTTCAAGTCTAATAAGAAGGGCAAAAGACAGCATGAGGCCCACCTCGTCATTGCAGGCATAGAGGATCAACAATCATTGATTGCACCCATGGATGTGGACAGCCCAGCAGCAGCCACCATCACCCCTTCTTTGGACATCGTAGCGGCCGCAGCCGTAGTTGCCGAAGAAGAGAAGATTGACATGGAACAGATTTAGGCAGAAGTTTCTTCGTACTTCGCTGATTCGATCTAGTGCATGCATTGCACTTGGTTTTATATAGTCATTTGCAGTTTATGGTTGTGATAGAATATTGAATTATTTGAATAATGGTTGAAAGCTCTAGAAGAGAAAAGCATTAAATTCTTATGATGAGTCCTGTAAACTTTTTCCCGTATTAATAAAGGCAAGTTATGTTCTATTTTGGAGTATTTTATTTATGTGTGGATTGCTTCATATCTCATATTAATAAATACTTTATATCAGAACGCGTATGGCGCCCTATGAAGGAAGTGTGCTTAGCAAATAGCGGCACAATGAATACCATCTTGAGAGAGACGAAGTATTTTTAGTCGATCAGCAAGAATGTTGGTAGTCTTATGACAATCGTAGGCAGTGATACTTATATAATAGGCTCAGGAAGAGCCACAATTATACTCCCAATGGCACAACTTTGGTTATTAAAGTAGTCTTGTTGTACTAAGAATTGACTAGCACTTTCCTAAGCTTTAAGGATATTCACGCTAACGGTCTCCACGTAGAGACTGAAGAAGATTATGGTAAGGAATACATGTTCATTACAAAGCGTGAAGTAAATAGAAAAAGTGTATTAGGACGACTTCTTTCATATGAATCTGGGCTATACTACACTGATATTAAGGCACCTGCAGTCTATACTGTCCTGAAAACCACTTATAGAAGCTCTGAACTTTTATGTCTCTGGCATGGTAGATTAGACCACCCCGGTATTATGATGATGAGAAATATAATTAACAATTCTCAGAGATATAATATAAATGTAAAGAATTTTCTGAATCAAGAAGATTTTGTGTGCCCTGCATGTGCCACCGGGAAATTAATTACTAGGCCTTCTGCTCTGAAAGTGAAGGATGAAATACCTGCATTCCTAGACCGTATCCAAGGAGATATTTGCGGTCCTATATAGCCCCTGTCAGGGCCATTTAGGTATTTTATGGTGCTCATCGATGCTTCCTCAAAATGGTTGTATGTATGTTTATTGTCTACGAGAAACCATACTTTTGCAAAGCTGATCTCGCGGATAATTAAAATTAAGAATATTTTCCCTGATCATCATGTGAAGTCCATCAGAATGAACAACGTTGGAGAATTTACTTCAAAGATATTTGATGATTATTGCATAGCAATGGAAAATTACCGTTGAGCATTCCGTACCACATGTCCACACCCAGAATGGACTAGCAGAGGCATTAATTAAAAGAATTCAATTTATTACCCAACCACTTTTGCAGAATTATAATTTACCAACTAGATGTTGGGGACACGCAGTCCTGCATGCAGCAACTCTCATCAATTTTAGACTGTCAGCATATAACATCCATTCCCCTATGCAACTAGCGCAAGGGTCAGCACCGAAAATCTCTCATCTTCGCAGGTTTGGTTGTAAGGTTTATGTACCTATACCACCACCGCAGTGAACTGCAATGGGCCCTGTCCGAAAGTTTGGGATATACATTGGTTATGAGAAAACATCCATAATCAAGTATCTGGACCCTATAACTAGAGATTTGCATCCAACCCGCTTCGCTGATAGCATATTTGATGATGATAGTTTCTCGTCATTAGGGGGAAAATCAACCCCTTAATGAAAAATATCAAAAATAATGTGGCAAGCCACGGGAATCCATGCACATGACCCACGCACTAATGAAGCAAATAGAGAAGTCCAGAAGATAATTGATTTGTAAGTATTAGTAAATCAACTGTCTGACCACTTTAGTGATTTGAAGAGCGTGACCAAGTAGCATGTGCCTGCACGCAATGCACCGGAGAGGGTTGAAATACCAAAGAAAATTGAAGGTACCCCTAATCCCTTCCAGAGGCTTCAGAATAAAAGGACGATAACTCTAGCCCCTCGAATCCCAAGTAACCGAAGATGCCTGGCGAAAAAGGATAAGAAAGACTTGACACAGCCGATCACTGAAATTCCCCCAAAACCAGAAGGGGAGCCAGTTGAGACCTGATACCAGTATGGAACCTTCAGTAAAAGGTATACTGGAATTGAATATTCCCACGAAGGGGGACATCAGCATAGATATGTGCGCATACATCGGAGCTGAAAAACTAAAGGGACTTACCCCTGCAACTGGAAGTAGCGTTGAGCAAGTAGAAGCATTAGAAGAATTACCCCATAAAGAAATAGCTATAAATTATGTGACCACGGGAGAATCTATGAATAGGACAACAGCCAATGTCGATATTTATTTTGCAAAAAAATTGCCACAATCATCGATCTTGATCCAAAGCCTACATCGCTCGTTGAATGTAAGAAATGATCAGATTGGGAAGATTGGAAGAAGGCAATAGAAGCAGAATTATTATCTTTGAATAAAAGAGAGGTGTTTGGGCCCGTAAGCCGCACGCCTCCCCATGTGCACCCCGTAGGGTACAAGTGGGTATTTGTTCAAAATAAAAATAAAAATAATGAAGTTGTGAGACATAAAGCAAGGCTCGTTGCACAAGGTTTCACGCAACGACCAGGAGTTGATTATGAAGAAACCTATTCCCTGGTCATTGACAGAACTACCTTTAGATATTTAATCTCAATGACAGTAAACTTGAATTTATAAATGAAATTGATGGATGTGGTAACAGCATACTTTATGAAAACTTAGATTCGGACATTTATATAAAGGTACCTGAAGGTATCCATGTCCCGAACCAAGATAGAGAAAATAGAAATATGTACAGTGTGCAACTTAGAAAGTCACTGTATGGACTTAAACAATCAGGCAGAATGTGGTATAATCGCTTAAGCTACTTTCTCTGCAAGAAAGGCTACACAAACAATGAAGATTGTCCCTCTGTATTTATATGATGATCCTAGGATGCATTTTGTATAATCTCAGTATATGTAGATGATCTGAATATCATCGGGACCCTAGAAAATACTAAGAAAGCAAGCTCTTACCTGGAATCGGAGTTCGAAATTAAATATTTGGGTAAAACCAAATATTTCTTAGGCTTGCAGCTTGAGCATGCCCCTGAAGGGATTTTAGTACATCAATCAACCTACACTCAGAAGGTATTAGAAAGGTTCGGCTTTGAGAAGGCATACCCTTCGAAAGTGCCAATAGTCGGAAGATCCCTGCAGCAAGACAATGATCCCTACAGACCTAGAGAAGAGGGGGAGGAAGTCCTACGACCAGAATTCTCGTACTTGAGCGTAATAGAAGCACTCATGTATTTAGCAAACTGTACTAGACTAGACATTGTATTTGCCATAAACCTACTAGCAAGGAGCAAGGTATAGTGCAGAACCTACCAAAAGGCATTGGCAGGGAATAAAGGACATATTTAGATATCTCTAAGGAAGCAAAGATTTTGGTCTGTTCTACAGAAAGAACCAAGACCTAACTATAACTGGCTATGCAGATGCTGGGTATCTATCAGACCCGCATACAGCCAAGTCGCATATAGGCTATGTATTCCTATGTGGTTGAACTGCAATTTCATGGAAATCGTCTAAGCAAAGTCTTGTATCAACTTCGACGAACTACTCAGAAATCATAGCGCTATACGAGGCCTCGCGAGAATCACTACTACACACAGCCTCATCACAGATGGTTCGAGCAGTCATCACGCATTCGCCCAACCGTCATGGTTTTTGCACGTCGTGATAAGCGAGCGGTTATCGCGCACGGTTAAAAATCCGTCGTGATAAGTCTAACACTGACGCGGTTCTAATTATATAACCGTCGTGATATCTAATTATCGCGCACGGCTCTATTAAAGAACCGTCTGTGTTATCTAATTATCGCGCACGGTTCTATTTACAAACCGCTCGTGATATGCACATATCGAGCGGTTCTAATTATTTAACCGCTCGTGATATGCACATATCCCGCACGGTTCGTAAATAGAACCGTCATTATAAAGGATATCGAGCGGTTCTATTTACGCAACCGCTCGAGATATGTGTATATCATGACGGTTATTAAATAGAGCGGCTCGATATGCATATTCGCGACAGTTTTGATTGTTAAACCGCCTGCGTGATAGTTACTTCAACCTAACTATTTTTTTAAAATTTTCGGCTAGCCTCAGGAATTGCTAGCCATGCCCTCTGAAAATAAGCAGGCAGAAAATAGATACATCACAGATAAATCAATCGTTGACAACCCAAAGTGATCATTGTCAATTACAAACCAACATATATCAAATATTGTCGCTAGTGTACCATTGAATTACAACTATTCAAAGTGAATTACAACTATATCAAAGTGAATTACAACTATATCAAATATATATTAATTGTTTCAAGGTCGTTCAGTAGTGAAACTCTCCGTTGGCCGCAATGATATCCGTCATGATGAAGGTGCAAAGCCTCCTCGAACATCCGAGATCTCTTTCGAAGCAGTGAATCTAAATCTATATTCAAAACCTACAAACAAGAGTAAAGTGTTACACATATATATTTAAATTTATAATTAGCAATTATTGCAGATTGACCAACCTCGGGATCAAGCAACCTAGCACTCATGAGAATCGTGATATGATGGCAAACGAGAATGCACATTCTTCTCGCTTTCTTTGGCGGCATCGAAAAAATAGAATTACATATATAGGTATAGTCGGTCGAGACGCATTATTACAGTATGATATAGGATTATTGTGTTGTAGCACGATCGAAATCGCGTCCCGTGATTAAGTGTGGCGTTCGTTCCCTTGTATAGCCCTCCTCGGCAATATAGGAGATGAACGACCTACATGTTTCCAAAAAGTTAACCTCGCCATTTCAAACGAAGGAAGACTACAATAGAGTTATGTATGGAGGAAATGAGCACACACGCTTAAGTACTTCTTGCACAAGGGTGAAGTCGTGGCCTTTTTCATTATGGAATCAAGGTATAGTACGATTCCTCTTTGTATAATGACTAGAAGGATCCGGTGATGCCTACTCATGTATGTCGCTATAGTCATTAAACCTAAGTTCATATCATGTGATAAAGTACAAATGAAATTTGTATAGCAAGTAGTGAAGCACTTACTTAGGTTGTAGGGCACCATTATGTAGTCCCCGTAGTTTTGAGCAAGCAATCCCGCCGTTATGTATTTCGGCGAGGATGCGTCGCCAAGATGGTTTGCTCGAGACCACGCAGGGTCGAGGAAACCCACCTGTTCTTTCAATCGCCGGGTAGTTTTAATCATGTATCTATACATAAGCAATGAGTTGTTATATTACGTGAATGTACGTGAATGTAGAACTTGATTGTACACACTTACGGTGTCCAAAGATCGTAGAAGTGAGGCATCGAGGGCTTTGAGGTTGAATAGGTCGAATAAGTCGTCAAGCCCACGGCGAAGGGCGGCTGCGTGGAGGAAATAGTCCTCCGTATCCGATGCGATGATTCCATCGCACCCCTTCTCTTTGGTCTTCTCGCAAGTACCAAATTATGCAAACTCGACAACCTAATCCAATGTAGGCTACATCGTGCTCGCCGCCAACGGACTTCCAAAGAGTATTTCTTAGGTTAGAGGCGAAGCGCCTTAATGTTCTTCGATTTCGATTTGTCCCGAACGACTTGCTCGCCACGCTGCCTTCCTCCGTCGACGCACTTGGGAACCGTCACGCGCGCACGCTTTTTTGTTCATTCGGTGTCTTCTCCACGGAACCGATGAGGCGGGCTTCGCGAAGGTTGAGGTGCATCATGGAGGGTCTGTTGAGAGACATGGTCGTGTCGAGATGGTTGGGGTAGAGTCATCAAAAGTTGAGGCGGCATCGCAGGTCCGTGACGATGTCCTTCAAAAGTTGAATTGAGAGGCATGGTCGGTGTGGAGATGGTTTGGGTGGAGTCATCAAGGTTGAGGCGCATCGCAGGTCGTGGTGATGTCCTTCTTTGGCCACCAATAAAACCGCATGGGCATCCCCTAGTGTTATGATTTCGTCGCTCGGCGAATCTCCACGGACGGCCCTAAAATTATCATGTACCATGTCCACCGACTCGGCGTAACCTCGCACCACACTGGTACCGGCCGCACTATCCCTTCATTGCATGGATACACCACCCCGCCCACCTCAATAGACATCCCAACCATCCTCACTTGGAGTGTGCAGCAGCGCCGACTCCTACAAAACGACACGCGATTAGCTAAGGCGCCCTATAGGTCTATCTTTGAGTATTCCAAAGATGTACATTACCTTGATGTCGCTGATAGGTAATTGGACATCATCATGTTCACAATTTTATGTGGACGCGACGCCATCTGATGTTGAGGAGGATCGCCTACCAAAACAACGGGGCGGCTCGCATCGTTGTTGAGGAGTAGTAGTTGATTCACTTGGTCCCGCAATCTTGCTATCTTTTCTTCAAATTTTGCAAAGAAGCACCGTTCTCTTCCTTCAAATTTTGAAGTAAGCACATGTTCCAACACCGTGTCGTACTCGCCTTGGATCTCTTCCCGCTCCTATACGCGTGAGTCGTCCGGGAATCCATCCTCCAAGATACGTTAACCCTTTGCCTCGCGTGCGACCGGGTGCTCCTTGTTTCTGTGCACGTAGTTAGTATATCCTTCTCCCGCTCGCTTGGAAGGAGCTTTAACATGCGGAACTCAATTCTTGCCGCAAGAGGTCATCATGTTATTATATACATTATGAAGTTATAGACTTATTAACAACTAGGTAGTTCAAGATATTTACCACACTTGGTTACATACATCCTTGCGGTTTGTGAAAGAGATTTCATCAAGACGTGAATCGATGCCCTCGCTCTTAACTGTGAGAGAGCGCACTGTCTGTGATCTCAACAAATGGCCTTATTTCGCTCAAGGCGTCCTCCCGCCCATTGTGCGGTTTTACCCGCATACCAGCTGTGCCGAGTTTGTCGTGGTGAGTGTTAAGTGTCCTGAGAGCCCAGCGCGTGCACTTTCTCAAGAAATTGGGGCCGTCTTCATTTGCACAAAGGCGCCCCATATATCCCGCGACAAGAATTTATACGCCGTGAAGGGCGTCACCCGTGTTCACGCATTTCTGTGACAAGCACGCTCTGAAGGTCCTCCACGCTTCCGATCGAGAGCAACGCCGCTGCTCCACGCGCCAGTGTCCGCTGGGCCGAAAGTGAACGATTTTAAAACTTCGCCCCACACCTGACTTCTCCGAACATCCGACACGTTGTCCCACCGCTGTGGTGATGGGGACCTGCTCTTCCAAGTATCCCGCATAAGGTTCGGAATCTCGCCGCCGCTTGGGGGACTCACAGGGATCCCATTGGCATTGACTCCGTGACGGTCATTAGGCCTCGAGGAATTTCGATGTTCCTCCGCCATCTCGCGACGTACTCACTTTCCTCGAGATCCGACGGCGGCGAAGATGGTGCGACGCCATGTCGCCACTTGCTATCTATATATGCACGGCAATATGCGTAAGCTCTAATCGACTGCATTCAAGCAGATTTACTCAACTTAACCAAAATGATGCACAAACGATAATATATAAAGATGGATATATTGATGGTAGTTTGTGCTCGTAGGAGAGTTGCAAAAGAACAAGTCTTTGCCATCTCAATCCTATTGTCTATACTCTTCATTAAATGAATATGATAGTATAAATTCAAACTATGAGCTCTAAACAATACTTTGCTTAATCACAAATGATCTCAATCATACGAAAATGATCTTAACTATCACATTCAATCTCAAAGATAAGAGAAAAGTTCATCACAGAGCGAACCGTAACAAAGCCCACCGATCAATTTCAGTTCACATTATCAAAGACTATCAAGTCACATCACGCACGGTTCGTCAATACAATAGAGCTCAAGAATGAACTAACAAAGATATCAAATTGATGGTGGCATTCAACCATCCGTGATAACTAGTATTCAATCGAAAGTAACAAATTAACAAGATATGAAATTGGAAGAGCAAGTAATTTGTACAATAGAGCTCAAGAATCAACTAACTATCACATTCAATCTCAAGATAAGACAAAGTTCATCACAGAGCATGTCAACAAAGCCCACTAGATTCTGGGCCACATATTATCTTTAGGAATACTCACAGAGAGGATGCCGCACAACAACTCACGGTGCAAGGAGGAGGCCGGCAGGAGGAGGCCGACGCTGGGGAGGAGGGAGGCGCCGGAGGAGGCCGACACAGGAGGAGGACGGCGCGGGAGGAGGCCGTGCAGTGGAGGAGGACGGCGCGGGAGGAGGCCGGGCGCAGGGGAGGAGGCCGGGAGGAGGCCGTGCAGCAGGGAGGAGGCCGACACGGGAGAAGGCGCGCGCCGAGGCGAGGCAGCGCTGCCGATGAAGGGGCGCGGCGGCGGGTCTTACGGCCGGAGGTGAAACGCGAACCCTAGAGGAGCCGAGAGAGCGCGAGCCTAAGGGGCGCGGGAGACGGCGACGAGTAAAGAGCAAAACCCTAGGTGCGCTTTTTATAAGGGGATATCGCTGCACGCTCTATTGAAGCATCGTCGGATATACTATCACGCATTTCGTGCTTTAATAGAGCCGTCAGGATATGGATATCGCTGCACGCTTCTTAATGGAACCGTCGTGATAGTGGATATCCTGCACGTTCTTTAATGGAACCGCTCGTGATATTGATGATATCACGCACGGTTCTTACATAAAGCCGCTCGTGATATGGTAATATAATGACGGTTATTTAATATATCCGTCGTGATATCTTATCGCGCACGGATCCATCATAGAGCCGCCTGCGCTATGGATCTCATTCCCTTCATCTCCGCGCGAGTGTCTCTTCTCTCTCGCCCATTTTACTACTTTTTTATATAAATAGACAACCCTTATCGTGAGGGATTTCACTAACCTCGATCCTTGATCATCCTCTCTCCACAAATTCCAAATGGCTTCTCTCTCGCCCCTACTGCATCGGCCTACATTATGGTTGTGTACTCGCACCTCTCGATCGCAACTCGCCCAAGTCGCAACAAGACGCCCGCTCGCAATGCAATCCATTGTAGACCCTCCGATCTACCGAGACCATAACGCGATCATCGGCCGATTGAGCTCCTCCTCCAACAGACTAGTGCGAGGCTCTCCAAAGATCCGCGAGTAAACCTCGCCGTGAGATTGTCCTATGGAACTTTGGTCCGCACCGAGGATGCAGCAGCAGAGTCGAGGACGACCTCGACATTGCAGGAGAGCGGTCACCTAGCAGATCTGTGGAGACCGTGGATTGATGGCCTCTGGTTATATGGGACTTGATTACGAGTCCGAACATCTACAAGAGGAAATTGAGCGTGCAAGGTCACGGTGGAGGCGTTTGGTGAGACAAATACATCCCGCTCCCACCAAGCCGACGAGAATGCGTACGAAGATTTGAAGACTAAGATAGGATCGCTCATCCTTTTTTTATCGTCTGTGATGTAAAAACGATAAGGCCAGTCTATTGTCTGTGATGTAAATATGGTCTTTAATTTTTATCGTCTGTGATGATATGGTCTTTTTTATCGTCTGTGATGATATGGTCTCTTTTATCATCTATTTATTACTGGGCAAAATTCAATTTGTTAATTATTTGCGCATATACATGCTCAGACGCTATCAGCGCATTTGAATGAAGAACCATCTGTGTTAATATCCTCATCATGCATTTGCCTTACACTAACCGTCAGGTTGAACTTTCACGCACGGCTCAATGTGGAACCGTCAGGATATCCTCAATATCACGCACGGTTAATAAGTAGAACCGCTCGTGATATACTCACATCACGCATTTGCTGTACTTATTAACCGCTCGTGATATTGATTATATCACGACGTTCCACATGGAGCCGCTCAGGTGCAAGTTCAACACGACGGCTTGTGGAGAACCGCTCATGATATACTGTATCACTGCACGGTTGGAAATAAGAACCGTGGTGTGATATGCCACCCTATAAATATAAAGACCAGCAGAGGCCCCCGCCCTAGCGCCCGATCTCTTCTTTGGAATAGAGGGGCTTGAGAAGCTTTGCTCGTGTTGGTCGTAGGAGGCTTGTTTATTTTGCTTGCCTTGTTCTTGGTTGTGGGTTGCCCTAGCAACTTATGGCCATTTGGCTTGCATGCATGCTTGCTTTGTGAGGCTTGGCTTTGTGGTAGCTCTCGCTTGGGTGCTGTGAATGAGTGTTTTTGTGAGTGGATAAGCTTATGTGGAGCCGTGCATTTCGACTGTGGCTCTTTCTCTTGCCCTGCTCATTGGCCCTGAAGGAGAAGGACCGTGAGGAATCTCGGGATATTAGGAATTTCTGCCAGAGCTCCGAGGGTAACGATCTTTAACTCTTTATATTTGCTTAACAGAGGAGTAACATATTTGCAGTTTATTAATATAATTTAACACTACTAATTGTTACATGTGTAGCGATGGACCGAATCGATGTAGTGCGTAACCTGTGAGTGAAGAGTACATTAATGGCGTGATTGCTTTTAAAAGAGCCGCGAGCAGATATGCCGAATAAGGGGATAGAATTTATGTACTCGTCCATGCATTGATTGTGGTAATCAAGATTTTTAACAACCCGCGCAGATCGAGGGCACTTGATTCGGCGGGTTTCAAAAAGGGTATACATGTTGGACCAACACGTGAAGAGCAGATTATACAGAAGTTAATAATGATGACATCGCGAGGAAGTCAACGATATGCGGATGTGGATCGTGTTTTTGATGACGATAGGTCGCACGATGACAACTGATCGATGCTACGCGATGCGTAAGGAAACTACAGTGAGAGAGAGCTTAATGAGGACTCGAGAAACCTTTGTTCCTCGGCCGCAGCCGGAATACACAAGGTTGTCAACCGCATTTGAATCGCTGAAATTGAAGGCGAGCAATGGTTGGTCCGACAAGAGTTTCACGGTGTTGTTAGGTCTCCTAGCGGACATTCTTCCGAGGGAAACGTGTTGCCCAAAGACCACCTACCAAGCCAAGAAGGTTCTTTGTCCATTGGGAATGGAAGTAGAAAGAATACATGCATGTCCGAACGATTGTATCTCAGATCGTGAAAGAGTATGCAGATTTGCATGTATGTCCTGTAGCAAAGCATCCCGATACAAGCGTAAGAATATCGCCAAGGTGAAGCAAGGACCTCTGCTATGGTGTTGTGGTATCCGCTCGTGATCCCACGCTTGAAGCGCTTATTTGCGAACCAAAGGAGGCAAGATTGCGCTGGCACTCTGAGGAGCGTAAGAAAGATGGAAAACTAAGACACCCTGCCGATTACGCCAAAGGAGAAACTTCGATCGGACCTTCAAAGAGTTCGGTGGAACCGAGGAACATAAGGTTAGGGTTGAGTACAGATGAAATGAATCCTTTCGGTAACATGAGCAATGACATAGCACCGCCCGTGGAACCTATGTATGTACAACCTTCCTCCTTGGTCGTATGAAGCGAAGTACATTTTGATGTCACTACTTATCCAAGGGCCGAAGCAACCGGGAACGATATTGATGTGTACCTAGCACCATTATCGGATGATCTTGTGACACCGTGGAACGAAGGGTACAAGTATGGGATGCGACAAACGAGAACTTCTTTACGCGCCATGTTGTTCTCGCACTATCAATGATTTTCCCGCCCTTGGTAACCTGCTTCGCTTCAGACGAAAGGAGCCAAAGCGTATCCGCATCGCTTAGATGCTACGAGAGTGTATGGTGAACAACTCGCAAAATCGTATATGCGCCACCGTGAGGTTCTTGTAGGGAAACGTAGGCTACACTAGCGCAAATTAAAAAAATTCTACCCGTGAAACCAAGATCACCGCAGCTATAGATCACGGTCTTACCACTAGACGCGCAGTGGGAAGTTGATGCGCCGCGTCGGCAAGTGTAGTCGTACTAAGTTGATGCAAGACGTCGGGCAGAGTAGTCGACTACTTCCCGTCCTCGCCGTGGCGCCCCACGCATGCCTCCTTTCTTGCGGTTCGTCCCAACGCCACAGATGCAGCGGCTTCAAAGGTATCCACACGCACGGAGGAAGCGACGCACGGACTACTAGATCCGCGCGAGCGACTAGGGCGTGGGAGGTGGCGCCGTGGTTTGGGATGTCACAAAAACTCAACCCTTAACCGCGGCGCTCGCTCTCCTTTTATAGACGCCCTTATAATGGGCTTCTACGAATAGAGGCCCATTAGGACTCAATGCCCACTCTAATTCGGATCCAATCCGACTAGGCTTCAACCCTTAAGTGTGTGACCCTATAGGTTCACGTGATGTTTAGACATGACGCAAGTACACATACTTGGTCAATAGTTGGTAGCGCCTCTAGCAAGACGTACAACTCCTAAACGCACGTAAAGATCATATCGGACGAACCATCACAACGTTATGTACATGCCAATCCCTTTGCCTCACGATATTCTGGTCGAGCTCGGCGACCACTCTTTCTCGATCCCGTGATCCTAATCCCTACTAGGTTAACTCTAACCTTAAGTAGCATGGCCATGCATTTCGATCCGATCACCGAGGGCCCCAGAGATATCTCTCTCGTAGAGAGGGGCAAATCCCATCTCGACTTACCATGCCTCGTGAGCATGCTTCATGACAAACCCGGAAGCTACCTTTATAACTACCCGCCATGAGTAGCGCTTGATAGCCCCCAAGTAGGTCTATTCACATCTCAAGTACATGCGACAATCTCTGTGTCTAAGGACAAGACGTACACATTGTGTAGAGAGAACCATAAGTATAAAAGCTATGTCTCATGTTGGGTCGGTCCAACCCCATGTTCTAAACATGTGTCCACATTATTGGTTTGACATCTCCATGTCTATAACACGTGAAACATGGTCATCAACCGATACATGTGCTAATCCATCATTCACGTGTCCTCACATGAACTCCGACTAGGGACAACTTTAGAATAACCATACAAGTAAAGAGTTTCACAAACAAGTCACATACTTGTTAATCAACACAAAGGCAATATTTAAGGAACATTTATTAAATCATGGATACAACGAAATATCATCATCAAAATGATTGCCTCTAGGCATATCTCCAACGCTTCCTTCCTGTGAGTCACCCATACCACAAGATGAAAAACAATTCGACGAAATAAGGAGGACGATTCAGCCCAAGGGCTTTTAGAGGGAAAGAGGTCTATGATATGGTTATGATATCGATATTGTGCTTGGGAAGGGACGTAAATTAAAAACCCGCGGAAGAACATCCGAAGAAGCTACCAATTTTTGGGACTTGCCTTATTGGGAGCATTTAGAAGTTCACATCGATCGACGCCATGCACGTGGAGAAGAATGTATGTGAAAGCTTGATTGGTCTCTCATCAACATTAGTAGCAAAACAAAGGATGGTGTTAACGCACGACGCGACTTGGTTGATATGAACATAAGGACCGAAAGTTAGCACCGAAAGAGACCGATAAAGGACGAACATACCTTCCACCGCCTTGCTACACTATGTCCAAGGCCGAGAGAAATGAATTGTGCCAAAGCTTGTATGGTGTCAAAGTCCCGTCCGTTACTCCGCTAACATTAAGAAACTTGTTTCTATGCAAGATTTGAAATTAATTGGTATGAAGTCTCATGATTGTCATGTGTGATGACACAAATGCTTCTCGTTGCAATTAGGGGTATCTTGTCAACAAGGTCCGAGTGGCAATCTTGAGGTCGTGTTATTTCTTCAACTTAATTGCTCAAGGTCATCGATCCCGAAGGACTAGATGCTCTACGGGCCGAGGTGGTGACGACTCTATGTCAACTTGAGATGTATTTCCTCCGTCATTTTTCGGATATCATGGTCCATCTCATTGTTCATCTTGTGAAAGAGATAAAGATATGCGTCCCGTGTTCCTACGCCATATGTACCGCTCGAGGGGTATATGGAATTCTCAAGTCCTACGCACGGAATCGATCTCGATCGAGGGCGATCATCGAAGGTTATGCAACCAAGAGGTCATTGAGTTCTCGCGCCGACTACATGGCTCAGTGGAACCGATAGGTGTGCCTCTATCTCCTCATGAGGGAAGGCCGGATGGTATCGGGACCATCGGAGGAAATCAATCACTCCCGATCCGATACGCACGCCAAGCCCATTTCACGGTCTTGCAACACATGACCCAAGTGTCCCCGCACATCGCACGAGCACAAAGACATGGTACGCCAAATGTAATCTCGCACTTCTGGCCGAGGTTTGATCACGAGAGCACAACCGCCGGTTCAACGAATGGGTAAAGGTGTGAATCATGACCGAGGTCATCAAGTGATGATACGCTATGGTTGGCAAAAGGGCCACAATTTACAATTGTCACATGGCAAGGATACGACATAAATGGGTACACATTTATACTGGCACTCGTGATAGGAAGAGCATGCCCCAGTAAGCGGTGTCCGTGATAGATGCATTCAAGACCGATGGGTCGAGGAGCTCGTGATTATGGGCAACACAGAGATATGGGAGCTCGACTACGTGCTTTTCAAGATCCCCTATTTCGGTGCCATGGGTCCATCTCCCACATGTGAAGGTCGACAAGTACGGCGTCACTACCGTGGACCTCGATCGTGCCTGATACAAAGACGAACCATCGTGATCAAGCAACCAAGTTGTTCAAGTCTTCTATGTAACCGATCTGCAAATAAGAAGCGCCACGTAGTTCTTCATGGAAAAAGAAGGATTGTCTGAGTTGAGAATGTAGTGGACGAGGAAGAATACAATCAATTTGACGAGTTGCCTCCTTTCTGAGATCAGATCGCTCGAGGAAGAACTCAAATGAGGAAGCTAGCTATATGCCGCCGATCATCATGAAGGACTATATTTTAATTAAGAAATTACTCCATTGTAATTAATTTATTCCATAACATCATGTGTTATGAACTTGTAATATGTCGTATATATATTTTGATATCAACGTGGAATTGTAATCGCTCTCGCCCTTGTGGACCGTATATTTTGGTGCATTAAAATTCATTTAATTTGGAAAATAGTCCAGTTGCACTACCTTTCTAGAAACCTAAAAACTAAAATTTTATGGCAAATAGTCTAACACCTTTGCAAAGAACCGGTATACTCATGCCTAATCCAGCTGTCATCGCAGTAAGACGCACGAGTCGCCCCACCCTTCCACACCGCAGCCTAATGCTTGTGCACCGGTGGCCATCCTCGACAGCGCCACACCGCCCGTTGGCCTCGCCTTCTTCCCCACGCCGCCGCTCGACCATGTCCGCGGCGAGCTCGCACCGCCCGCACTCGGCTGGTCTTGGCCGCTCGCACCCGCCGTCGGCCGGCTCGCCCGACTCGGCCGATATAGTGCTTCCCAACGCCGCGCGCCTCGCTGGCCGTAGAGGAGGAGACCGAGCACGAGGCCTCGCCTTGTGGCGCCACGCCGCCGCTCAAGGAACATGAGGCCGCGCCGCATGTCTTGGGGCGCCAAGACAAGCCCGAGGCCGACGATGAAACAAGCCTCGGGTTGCGCGGCGCGCCAGGTGGTTGACGACGGCAGGTAGCGCCGTTGTCCGCCACTCATCGCCTCCTCTCGCTCAGCCGCCACGCGCTCCCACGCGCTGCTGCCTTGACACCTTGTACAAGGCCTTGCAACTATACGCACATACATTCAAGATGTTAGAATAAATAGTAGTATGTACGCACGTATATTGTAGATATAAAGATGTACGACGTTAATCGTAGGCTACATAGGTCCTCCATGGGTGAGGAGAGCTCGCGTCACACGCCGACGATGTCGACGACGACATCGTGAGAAAGAGTGGCGATCACCGACCTCCTCGCCTTGGTGCCGGCCTGATCGCTCTCGCATGCTCACCTTGGCGATTGACGTACTCAAAACCGTGAGACGAAGAGCGATGGGAGGAGTTTAATCTTCGTGAATTATTCCGCCTTATAAAGAGTTAGGAGTAATCGCACGTGAGACAGAGACGGTTGTCGCATCGTGAAGAGACACATCGCGGGAGAAGAGGTTGGATATCACTGACGGCTTATATGGGAACCGTCGTGATAATAATATCATAGACGGTTATTTAATAGAGCTGCTCGTGATAGTAGCTATCACGATTTGTTAAAATTAAAACCGTCGTGATACTTCATGACGGTTTTATTTACAAACCGCTCAGTGATAAGTTGTCCTCATCACGATGGTTCATATTAAGAACCGCCTCGTGATACTTCACAGACGGTGTTTAATATGAACTCGCTCGTGATATGTCCTCATCACAGACGGTTCTTTTTACCAACCGTCAGGAAGTATCACAAACGGTTGGTATAAGAACTGCTCGTGATGAGGACATATCACAGATGCGGCCTCGCACGTTCCAAACGGAATCGTCAGATAATTCAACACGACGGCCCTTTGGAACCGCTCGTGATGAGGTGTCCGCTATTGCTCGCTTTGTAGTAGTGAATGTTCTGGCTTCGCGAATGATTCGCCACATCCTCAATGTGTGGATTGAATACCGTACAGACTCCCACTATTATCTATGAAGATAATACAGCTTGTATTGTACAAGTACAGATGGGTTATTTGAAGAGTCAACTCACAAAGCATATCAACCTTAAGTTCTTTTATGCTCATTAATTACAAAAGATAGATGAAATTAAAGTACTGCATACTAAGTCATGTGAAAATCTTGCATATTTATTCAGTAAGTCACTTCCAGCATCTAGCTTTGAAAGGTGCATACATAGAATTGGAATGATGGGACTTAGAGAAGGGCAAAATTCAGGGGGAGAATCTTCAGGAACTCATTATTGAAACTTGATCACGAAGATCGAGTACCCAAAGAATAAATCTCAGAGATTAAATGAAATTGGGTGGATTGTACTCTTTTTTTCCTTGACGAGTTTTTTCTGAAGTTTCTCAACTAAGGTTTTTAATGAGACAATCCGTGCAACACAACAGAACGTGTTTCGTGCACTCTTTCTCTAATTTTTTTCTACTGGGTTTTCATGGAGTTTTGATGAGACATGAATATGACGGATGAGTTTTCAAGGGGGAGTGTTAAGAAACCGGGCCTAGGACAGGCAAGCATGGCACACGATAGGCTCCTCATCCATCCAGTAGCCTATATAAAAAGGGGGACCCCCAACCATTGTGCGTACCTTTGAGAAGAGAAATAAAGAGAAGCAAGAAGTCCCCCATACATCTCTGTGTTCAATCTACTATTCTGTTCTTAATTGCTCTGTGTGAATCGACTTCCGCATATGAGGTGATCGTTTGGACTAGACCCGTCAACGATGGCTCCTCAACACACATTATGTAAATGACCATTCACTAGGCACATTTATACCCTTGGACCACATGGCTGACAAGAGTACCTATCTCTGTCAATTAAGCTTCTTCGATCCTACCATCATTACAGGCTAGTACTCGTCTCAAGCACCTTTCAGTATCTTACTCCCTCAGTCCTTTATTTCTTTGATGTTTTTTTACTTTTCGCAATATCTGAGAATGATTTTAATCGTTACTTTTTATAACTTTATATTAAGATATACTAATAAAATTATGAATATTTTTAACAAAAAAAATTGATGATATAATTTTTATATAACCAATCTAAATAGTTTTAAACATGTTGATGATCAAACTTTAGGAAGTTTGATGGCACGAATTCTATGACGTCAAGTAAAAAAAGGAATGGAGAGAGTATGTGTGGATTAGTTAGGCTATTCACATTGGCCGCCACACCTCCGGAGAGTCTGCTCACCCACCATGAAATCCACCTAACTAAGGCCTGCTTGAAATTATACATGAATTTTACGTATAAACCTAGTATGTAGTTTCTACGAGTTTTTGGCTAATCTAGCAGCATTTCATTACATATTTACATATCTGATCACGCACGGCAGATTTGCGATGGCAACGCGTTGGCGCACGCACCACCGCGGCGCCAACACCGAGTCGCCGCCACATCGCGTTGGTGCACGGCCATCGTGTGCCAACGCATGCCCTACCGCCGCGTGTCCACAGCCCCACTGACCTGCCTCGCCACCCTCGGCCACCGCCACGTCAGCCGCACCAACCCCAGCGCAAGGTGGCAATGCGCCAACCCTTGGGCACAGGGTGGCCATGCGCCCACATGCTAGGATTAGGATGATTAGTTAATTAGTTAGGATTAGTTAGGGTTAGGGTTTGAAAGAATTTTAAAATATAGCAAATAAGTTCAAAAAATTATGATTTTTTTAGCCTCACGACACCATGTGCTTGCTTGTGTAAATTTTTCATAATTTTATTCGTTCAGAATTTTTATCGCTATTTCGTATAATTGTCCTGCTAGTACGAATCAATAAATATAGAAAATGAGCTCCAAAAATTATGAATTTTATTTTGAAGGGTCCTCACGCAATGGACTTGATTGTGTAATATTTTGGCAATTTTATATGTATTCTGGTATTGTCTCAAAAATTTAGGATTTAGGACGCGAAAATTTCGGATTTACATTTCAAAAATTAGGATTTCATGATTTCATGTGACTTGGAATGTATACAAAAACTATATTGCAACTCCATTGGAGATGTCGATATACAATATGGCGCTAGAGTACAGACGTAACAACCAAAATACGCATACAAATATAGTAAAACAAAATCGCATAACACGCGATACTATATGGCTCACTCGTTTGAGCCACTACTCTCTGTTTGCTGCAGCTGCATCCACGTGCACAACCTTGTTTTGCGCCGAGCATGACCCGTGGAATACGTCCACCAGTCCGGAGAACGTGTGTCGGTTCGGAGGGGGTACGAAGACCGTTGAGGCGGAGGTGGACTAGTAGACTGACTCTGGAGCAGAGTCTGGTAAGTGTACATGTCGTCGTGATGAGCCATGCCGACCTAGGGGACACCTCCGAGAAATTCATCCACGACGGAGGCTATAAAACCACTCTAGGGGTACGATGCCTGCAACTCCGGTTGCGCAGAAGAGCTCTGGCCTTGAACGTATAGTAGGGTAGCGAACCCAGAGGAACTCTGCCCTACGTACAGTAGAAACCATGGCTGCCATTGTCCGTACCCTAGCGTCGTGTACTGCTCCCTGGCAGGAGCTGAGAGGCCCGTATCCTCGTGTCGTCAGTCGACATGAATTGGCCATCACCCCCACGGCCGTCACCCCCACGGCCAATTAAAGGATGTAAGACGGAACGATGTTAGTACAAATAAACACTCTGGACGTAAACTAAGAACCTCGTATCTCCTAGATATGCAGTGTAGATAACCTAGGGGGAGCACCAGTCTGTGTACCGGGTCTGGACGACAGAAGTGATTCATCCCGATGGACCTACGGCAAGAGAACGGCATGATGTTAGCGAAACGTAAGGCATAACCAAAAAAACTAAACATAATTTTGCACATAGCGACTTACCTCCACGGCGACTTGACTCGTGAATGACCGACGGGGAACGTTACGACACCTGCTGGACTCGCTAAGTCGTGGTGACCTAGCGGGTGAGCATGCCCCCCCACTTCGTGCCTGATGCATAGGACGTCATCCCTCGAACGACCGCAGCTCAAGTTCTTTATTATCTTCTTTATCTTCGCTGAGATGTGCTTCAAAACTTTTTTTATATCCCGTCGGGGTTTTATCTGGGCTGCGAAGGGTGTCCTCCGATGCGCTCTGGAGGCACAGCGCTCGCTCCAACTGTAGTGACATACATAACATGTTCATTAACAAAAAGTATGAATGTCGTCAATAAAACGACTAGAGGTTGTAAGTGTCTTACGGTGTCATCACGCCGTGAAGCGCTGTGACGGTCGTACGTGCGGCGGAGGCTCTCTTGGTGCGTCAAATATGTCACCTCCTCCAGGTGCTCCGGAAGGAATGGTCAGTCTTGCGCGTTCGTGGCACGTACCACTCCATGTATGCATCGTATGACTCAAGGTCATATGGATGCTGCTCATTCCAGACATCCACGTGTGCCATGTTCATCCATGTCGTAGTCCACTGCTGGTGGTGCATTCGCTAGTCCGGGATATGCCCACTCGCTCTCGATTGCTTGCATTTTCACAAAGATTAATGTTAGAAAAGAAGACGTAAGGACTGCAAACATTACTCAGATAAAGTTTGACTCACAGGTATACAGCTCGCTCCAGGAGCCTGCCGTCAAGGGGGGCACGACCTGGCACCGACCAAACTGTCGCATTACGCGCTGCGACGCGTAAGGTTCCACCATATGTGAGAACACTAGGTGGCAGGTCGTCGTCCACAGTAATGCATCAGACGCATTGCACGGACAGCCCGTGCGACGCTACCGCGAGCAGGAAATTAGGATACCATGGACACCAAATGATGTCGCTCTCGTGCATCGACTCGAACTCGTTGTGGTACAACGAGTAGCACCTCGCTGGTCTTTCTCGCCCAGCGCTGACAGGTAGCAGTCCACCGTAAGCCCATGGTGGGTGCGTCTACCTGGTCATGTGGGACAGGGTATGGGTGCACCGCTATCTCGATGGTTGGTCAACCAACAGGGAAGTGCTCCCAACTCCACAACTACAGGAGCATGTAGCAGACGACCAGGTTGGTACCAGCAGTACCGCGCCACGAAGCGTCACACAATCCCCGGTATGTGGCGTAAAGGACGGCTGATGCCTAGCTATACTGAGGCATCGGCCCAACCCCACGTCAACCAAAGACTCGGCGACACGGATGAAGCTGGGGTTCAAAAAATTGCCCTTTGTGGTTAGAAACAGGACCCAACCAAAGAGCTAGAGAAGGTAAGAAACGAGGTGTGTCCTAACGACCTCGTGAGGTGCACCCTGCGGGCATTCGCTAAAATGCCTCAGCCAAGCTCGGAGAACGCCACGTGCACCCTCCGGAAGAGGTTGGCCAAACCGCTGCTCCAGCCTGGCCTTCTAGTCCGCACTCGGAGGGCCCGGAACAAGCGGCACACCCCGAATCGGGACACTGGTCAAGAACGAGACGTCCTGCAGGATGACCGTCATCTCATCCCACCGAAAGTGGAAAGTGTGTGTCTCGGGTCTCCACATGTCGACAAGTGTGGACAGCAAGCTGGTGTCTAGGGTGAACTGGCGTCCGCCGAAGACCATCCTCGCAAGGGGCAACAAGCCCGTGTCTCGGAGGATCGGGACGTAGCGATCGTCCAGCGCCCAACAATCCCTCCCTGCCTGAAGTGCCAAGGGCGGATGGCCATCCGTGTCAGCAGTGAGCCACAGCTTGCACCGATGGTTCTCATCGTAGAATTGTTCTGTAGCTCCGGTAGAGACATGGCTTGCAACACATGGCATAGAGGAAACATTAGTGAGAAGGTGGCTAATGAACATAAAAGATTGTAAATTAATTGCAGAGTAGTTTTTCTAGGGTGATAAGCTACATGATAAGCTAGCTTAATTAGATTAAGCTCATCTGTTCTTCGATGAATGCATTTCTTATTATTTCATTTCACTTTACGACCAAACTAACACTACAAATTAATGTACATTACTTTGTTAATTAATTACTACTAATTATTTCGTAACTAATAAACACTGTAAATTAAAAATTACGACCAAACTACCTGCGAACGACGACGGTTAATAACATTGAAATGTCCTCCAAAATATAATCGACAGAGCAAGAGAGTGCGAAATGAAATGAATGAGCGGAAGAGCGAGCGAGCGACTGCGATATGAAATGAACTAGCGGAAGAGCGAGCGAGCAACTGCGAAATGAAATTGTGCTCCCTCCCTCTAATTTATAGCCACTGCTCGAAGGGAATCCTTATCCCACGCGCTAATTAAGGCATGAATGTCGGGGGACAAAGATTTGATGGATGAGATAAGGAGATGATGGGAAAATGAGTGATTGATGCTTTCGGTGAAAAATTAAGGCATATGGAGGGAGGGCCTTGTTGAGATGTTTGGACAATCAACACATGGCACCCAAATTTATTGATTTGTCCGAACAGGACACTTATACAAAATAGCGATAAAAATTCTGAATGAATACAATTATAAAAAATTTACACAAGCAAGTACACGGTGTTAGGAGGCTCCACAAAAATTTATAATTTTTTGGATTCATTTGCTATATTTTAAAATTCCTCCAAATTTCAAACCCTAACTAATTACCTAACTAATCACCTAACTAGCCTAACCACTAACTAATAACTAACTAACCTAATTGGCTGGTGCACGGCCACCATGCGCCGGCGCCTGGCGCATGGCCATCGTGCGCCAGCCGCGTGAGGTGGCGGGGTCGGCGGCCACGCGTCGCGGGGCGGCGCTGGCGCATGGTGGTCGTGCGCCAGCGCCAGATGTCGGGCTCTCGGTCGTTGGCGCACGGCCACCATACACCAACGTTGCCATTTTTGCAAATACAATTCGCATACGACCATATCTACAAATACATGTTCAAAACTGGCTAGATTAGCCAAAAATTCAGTTTCTACGGGATTCACATGAAAATCCAGTATTCCATAATTCATCGAGGTAAGGTACATTTACCTTGGACCAAGGGGTCGCAGAGCACACGTTTCAGAAATAAAGAAAGATATTGCTATGGTGGGGCTTCCGATGTGAGCCATGCGCTCGAACGACCCATTACTCTTCACCAACACACTACTTGTGAGTGGCACCGCAAAACGACACAAGCAAATCCACAAGACCTGAGCATTTCGCTCGAACTTCGCAACACCTACTCGTTCGTCCACTTTACTTATCCTCTCTGCTTCATCCTCCCACCTCACCTCCTTATTCTCTCCCCCAATCCGACACCAACGTACCCTTCCCGAGCTTGATGCGTCGGCAGCCGTCGCAATATCCACTTGCCAACCCCATCAGCCATTGATCCCCTTCCATCACACGTTGCTAACCACGCCGTCATCACACAGTCCCCCCCCCCACCCCCAAAAAAATCACAGAGGATGGCAAGCGGAGGGTTGCACATCGCCCCTAGATTGTCATGCGGAAGAGAGGAAGGTAGCCGTAGGAGTCGGGCAGTGGATCATGAGCAAATGTGCTAATGACAAGGTGGTGGTGGTGTGGGGCGGAGACAATGCATTGGGTAAGCCGCCGCGCCGCCTCCGACGAGCTCGGCCATAGTCGTCGCCCGTGCACCCTCCTCCATCGGTAGGTTTGTTGCAAACATTTTTCCGAATTGTTGCAACACACTTTCTCGATTATTGTATGAAGTATCTGGTTTCGTTGCAACTTATCTTTTCAAATTTTGCCGCATGATGTCTTTCTTACGGTCAGGAGTTTGGTTTGTTGCATCAAAGTTTATTTTTTGTTGCAGTATAAATATTGATTTGTTGCATCATTTTTGTTGGGACGGGGTGCTGCACCGTATTGCTATTTCGTTGCATCGGGTGAATATTCTTTGCACTTCAGTTGGATTTTGTAGATCGGACGCGGAGCTGACATCGATCTCCAGCGAAATAACCGCTCATGCGGTTAATCCCCCTAGGCACTATCTCCGGGAGCAAATCTTATTATGATACGCGCCTCCTCGCAGAGAGCGACGCCCCACCCCGACACAATTTAATCGGTATGGCCGATTGCTCCTCCTCCCCCGATCCCTCGGCACCCCGCGCTCTGCCTCTGCCGTGCGCCCGGTCGCGCGCGGGGAGAGCTACGCGAGATGGGCCGGACGCACTCCCCGCGGGAGCGCGGTCGCTGCAAGATACGTCCCCCCATCCGGCCGGCTGCAGGTCAGACCCCAATTATGGCGGGCGACCTCTCCCTCGGTCAGTTCAACTCACCCGCCCGCCTACTGCATGCGCCCGGCCAGCTCCTACCCACCTCCTAGACTCCAAAACCGGTCCCTGTTCATGCAAGCTGTCCCGGCTTAATGCACCCGCCTTGTCCCGCCGTCGCCGTCGCGAGAATCCCGCTCCCTTCAGAGCGCCTCTGCGCCACCAGTTTTGCGGGGCGGATGGATGCAGAGAGGGATGGAGTTTTTTCGGGGGATGGGGATCGATCAGATCGATGGATGCATCGGCGTCATCAAGATATGTATCCATGCCCGAGATGCGCCAATTGATGCACCAACCTCCACCTAGCTAGCTCGCTTGATGCTGAGAGCACGTACGGCCAGTGCCTGCAGGGAATGTGGGATTCTCTTTCTGTGCCATTCTGGCCGGCCATGCCACTGCCATCTACTCCACGCACTTACCTTTCTTGCTTCTGTTCTTCTCCGTCGATCTCACTCTGATAGGAAACTGAAGAATGGGCTGTGATATCTGGTCTTACCTTTAGCTATCTGGCTAGCATGTGCCACATCCGCGCATGGAAAACCGTGCATGGGCGAACTGATGCACCAACCTCCACCTAGCTAGCTCGCTTGATGCTGAGAGCACGTACGGCCAGTGCCTGCAGGGAATGTGGGATTCTCTTTCTGTGCCATTCTGGCCAGCCATGCCACTGCCATGTACTCCACGCACTTACCTTTCTTGCTTCTCTTCTTCTCCGTCGATCTCACTCTGATAAGAAACCGAAGAATGGACTGTGATATCTGGTTTTACTCTTACCATTAGCTATCTGGCTAGCTGGTGCCACATGCTTGCTTGGAAAAGTGTTGGACTGGCTCGATACAAGTTGGCCCGTAGTACTTAACAGTTATTGTGTTGTATTTTTCCTCCTACGAGTAGCACTCGGGACATACAACAGGTTGTGCCTGGGAGATCGGTCTCCGAGTCCTCTCCCCAATCGAGTGCTGTATGCAGCGTTAGACTTGTATGCACGAATTAATTGCAGATGCCTTCAACAACACGTTAACTTGTGGTGCTTTGCTCATGTGTGTGAGTCGTGAGACCACTTGGGCAGCGTTTAGTTAACTAGCGAAATTTCTCCCGCAATTGAATCACTACATATTACAACATATTTTATTGGTAACACTATTGTCTCTCGAAAATATATTTATATCTGTTATACAATTATAATAATTGTAATATCTATACATGATTTATTTGCACCGTTATAATCTAGTCACCTCAAAATAAGTGGGGTAGATTTTCTTATTTTTTTTCTCTTAATTAATAAGAGAACTAGCTGAGTGGACCATGCAAATTACGCGGGTAGCTAGCACGATTACACCTAACTGAAAAACATTTATTTATTTTTCCAATGATTGATACGAAAGTTTTTATCTCAGCCCATTAGATGAAACAGTAGCTGAAGGCTCGATGCCAACGCCATCCATCTTTTCCTCCGATGATTTGCTCGTGTAGTGTTCTTCTTTTTCACGTAGGGGTGGGAGTGGTTCACGCTGGTCCATTGGATCAACGATCCGCTCTATAAATTTCAGCAAGATGGGCTCGAATAAGGTTCATATTTGCCCAAAAGAAATTACGGATCGAATAATATCGGCGAATACGAAAAGGTTCATCAACCCCTTAAATTGTATGTTGGTCCATAGGTCCTAAACATTGGCACTAGCAAGTTGTATTAACTAGTTCATCACAAATAAAACACTTAGTTTACCGATTTTTCTAGAATTTTGAACTCTATTTGCTATTTTTCTAAAAGGCTATTTGATTTGTTGCATTTTCAAATTTAGAAATCAATTAAAATCTCATTTTCTCTTTTGGGCCAAAATCCTCTTTTGGGCTGAAATCGGATATCCGCCTTTGTCTTATCAGGATAATCCGTATTCGTTTCCGTGTCCGCGGATAGCATGCTCTACCGTATTCGCCAGTTCGGCAAAAAAATCAATTCGTTCCGATCAGAATTATCAGAAAAATCCGATCCGAGACAATCCGAATCCGTTTTCGTCCGGATCGGTCGGAAACTATCCGATCCGTTTTCACCCCTAGGTCCAAAGGATTCGACCCTAGCTTCGTTGCGATGAAACTCCATCCAACACGCCGGTCGCGCAAGCTCCACGCCATCACCATCTTCTCCACCCTCAATCCATTCCATTCCCCATTTCCTCCCCCAAATACGGCACCGGCACAGCACGACGCCCTCTGCTCTGTCCGCCCTCCCCAATGGCAAGTGGCGCCGGAGGCATGCGCGTCAGCGGCGGCTGGACTGGCCTTCAGACAAGCAAATCGAAAGGACCACCATTAGAACACAAGACTATAACTCGGTGAAGAATAATCGCAGCAAAATGGAGCTTTTTATCACAATAAAATTCGAAATTGTGCCCAGATTAAAGAAACCTCAAGTATAAACATAATCAAATCGCAGGATCGCTAGCTTCCCTTGACTAGAAAAGTAACACCCGAGAAAAAGCAAGAATAGGATGACGGGGAAGCGAAGTGAGAGATCAATAGGTGAAGCTACTCACGGATCTGACCGTCAGGACCCCATCCCCATGGGCCCCTGTTCCCTTGCGCGGCTGTTTGCCTCGACCAACCCCAACCCCTTCTCAGCCGCCTCTCACCAGTCACCGCAGCCGCCGTATGACGAAGGGAAGGGAAGGGGGGAAAGTCAGAGAGAAAGCCCTCGCGTCTCATGTTCTCTCCACTCGCGATAGAATGGGTCGGCTTTTAATGATGGGAGGTAAGTCACAAGGTAGGAGCATCGGGCTAGTAGCAGAAGCACGTATCTATTACCATGATACAACAGCATGGTCCGACCCACGCGTCCCAAAGGGTCATTTGGGCCAAGGGAGGAACGCAAGGGGACCCGATCCATTACCCTAAACCGGACTCCTCGGCATTAATGGTCAGTCCAGGGTTGAACCGAACCTACCCATTCCCATCCCTATTTTCACATTGCCGCATGAGGCTATGACCGTACACTCGTATTTAATTACTACTAATTTGGTTGCATATCTAATCCTAGTCATGTCTGAATATGAATTAAAATACATTGAAATTTGAATACAAATTATAGTTGCATCAGTAATAGTTTCTTAAAAATATATAACATTTGATTCACAATTAATCTGCATTAATATAGACCCATCGCAATCGACGGTGTAGATCTTTCTTCTTTTTCCTCTAATGATTAGCCTGCACGATTGCGCATGACAAAATGCATATTTGATTTCACATTTAATTAGAGTAATTTCATTTGAGATATCTCTGCCCTCTGTGAAAGAGATTTTCACATAGGATTGGGATTTGGACCCCTTTATCAATTTACACACTTCCAAGTCCAGCTTTGAATTATGTGTCGCACTCCTTATCTCTCTTTTTTCAAATTAATTTTATCTAAGCCAACTATTAAATTTAAGGCTAGGGTCCGCGGAATTAAGGGTGGGTATTTCCTTTTAGTAAAATATTTCAAATTCTTATATTTCTAAGCAGGCGGTCAAATCCAAACCTTTGAAATTAGAGTCCACCAAATTAAGAGTTGTTATGTTCTTTTAATAATTTCTAGCATAAATTGCCTATCATGTGTTTCCACCTAGACTCTTCAATTCTTTAATAAATCTGTTGCATACCCTGAACCAGACCCTGAAGAACATTACGAGGAACAGGTGAACAATGGTTGTTGGCAAGACAGGAGAATCAGCAGACGTCAACATAGACCTTCATATCGTTATCCAACGGAGGAGCGGATTTCGTAAGGGGCGTGTTTCCTATCAAGACAGGATGGAGGACCCACCGATCTGTCCTAGAATCGCTGGGGCGACTTAGGCTGTTTCTGAAATTGTGAAAGGGCATGAAAGATGTAATAGCAGAATACTACTACTCTGAACCTCCCTTCTAGTTCTTCTACTTCCCTGTCCTATTCTTCTCCCAAACCCATCCCTCTCTCTATAATCCCACAAACCATTGGTGTTGATCGAAGTAATATCTGAAGAGGGTTGTAACATTTGGTATCAGAGCCGGTCCTGAAACCCTAGATCGTCCGCGCTACCAAACGCGTGCTCAAGCCCAATGACAAGAGATGGGGCATCAGATTGCTGAGTTGACGAGGGTGATTATGGCGTAGAGCAATTCGATCAAGACATTACAAGCCATGAGTGAAGCGATTCATACCACCATCGAGGAAATCAAACCGGCGGTGCTCAAGCTGCAGAAATGGAAACCCGAGATGGAGTCCTCGGTAGATGGATTGCACTCGGAGGTGGGCGAACTGCGAATGCATGTCGTCCATATCACACTCTCCTGTGTTGGCCCTACAGCCAGGGGATCTGCCACCGATTCTTCCTCTGCCAGAAGCCAAGCGAGAGCTTGAACCAGAGATGGACCAAATGTTATCAGGCAAGGAAGGAGTATCCCATGTTCACGGCAAACGTGCCCTTGGATCACTAGGTCACCAGGAGGATTTCACTCAGTGAGGGAAGGTCATTGGGGAAAGGTTTCCCATATCATCACCTATAGGCAATGGTATGTCTAATCGCTCTGAGTTATACTCTTATGCGATTGATTCAGGGGGAAATTCAGCCAAACACCATGGGACCTATCAGGGGACCTATCATCATCATCATCATCCACCTAAACTAGATTTCCCACAGTTTAATGGAGAAAATCCCAAGGCATGGCAACTAAAATGTGAAAATTATTTAAGAATTTGCTATGTTCACCCAGAGTTCATGGTTAGTGTTGCCACGATGTATTTTGTGGGGGCTCTGTTGTGGCTACAAGCATCCAGAGCTCATAGTAGGTTTGAGAATTGGGAAGCCTTCGCAGAGGCCGTTTGCATCAGATTTGGTAGAGAAGAATTCCAGCAATTGGTGAGGCAGTTCAATCGACTTCATCAAGCCAGCACCTAGGGATGGCAATCTTGCCCGATTACCCGCGTACCCGTGGGCAAAAATCCTAATAGAGGTGGGTTTGTTCTTCATTTATTGCCCACGGGCATGTTCATGGGGGGCAAACTCCGCCCGACAGGTAAACGGGCATGGGTACAGGGAGCTCCACCCATGCCCGTTCCACCCGATTACCCGCCATCTCCTACTGACAGGTGGACCACATTTTAAAAACCCTAACCTGCCTATTTTATTATGAAATTGGTATGGCCGTCATTTTGATATGTGAGCATATTTTGTTATCAGCTGGGCCATTGCTGGATAGCATCTATTTGGTGATACATAGTTCATGTCTCTTTAATGTGGTAGCGAATCCCTAATGATAGAACATGTATATTACTGCATTTCTACGAGAGAACGCAGGGGGGTCTCTTTAGGCTTCAAAAAGAATATGTTGCGGATGATAAATTTGCAACACATATATTTTTTAATTAGTCTGTTAAACGTTTGTAGCCTCGAGGTGTGAGTGTCCAGTAGCCAGATAATCCATCTTGTATATGGCAAAATGACATGAGTCTTTGTACTTCCGAATTTGCAGTAAGCTCTTGCTACACTCAGGTATGATGCTCACAGGTTCCACATCCTAAATTGAACCCTTGCAATTCATTAACACTGTACAGAGGCTTGTCGACTATGAGCCTGTGCCTTTGTTGCCTAAAGAATGGAAGGGGAAAAACTTCACTTGTTGCAAAGTCAGCGTGCTCTTTTTTACTGCACCTTTTTTCTTATCATCGCATAATTTACCCTTTGTTACTAATTCTTATTTGTGAATATGGTGCCTCATCAACATTACATTTTAAAATGTTTGCGGGTACATGGGCATGCCCACGGGCGACGGGTATGGGTGAGGTTCTTCGCCCGTCGTCCTTCGTGGGCATGCTGTAACAACCCAAATTTCAAATTTCAGTAAAAATTAAAATTTATTTACTTTTGTGGAATTTTCTGGAATTTTTAAAAGTCTTTATAATTATTTTAAAGTCCAAAAAAAATTTATTTGCAAAATTAAAAGCCAACATAAAGTTGGAAATAATTTTATTAAGTCCAAAATAAATAAGGAAATTTCTGTGAATTTTTCCATATTTTTGGAATTATTTTGCTATTTTCTAAAGCCTAATTGAATTACCAGAATTAAAACAAATAAGAAAAATCAAAGGAAAATCTAAAACTCAGTTTGGGCCGAAACCCAAATCTCCGGCCCAAACCTCCTCCCACGCGCGGCCCAACCGGCCCACACCCTCGCACCCACGCACCCCTCTCCATCCACCGTTGGATCGAAATCCAACGCACGCGCCGCACACACGCGCTCCCCATCCTATCTCCACCGCTGGATCTTGAACCAACGGTCAAGATCTTTTGTAACCTCCACACGGTCCGAATATCATAATCAAAGCTAGCCGTGCGATCTTAATCTAACGGTCAGAATCGCCCATCTTCTCCCACGTCGCCCCTAATGATCGTGACCGTTGGATCAAAATCCAACGGCCCATAGTCTTTCTTCCTCCTCGCCTTCTTCTCCGCGCGGACGAGCCCCACGACCGCCATTTTTGCGCGCGCCTGAGCTTCGCTAACGGCCGCATCTAACCTCCCCGCACTCCCCGCGTCGTGCGCACGAGACCGCACCGGTTTCCGCCACCTCCTCCACGTAGTTTCCCCCTTTTTCTCTGCACGTACGCCACAATCGCTCGCAACCGCCGCCGCACGCCCCCATGTAGCCCCGCGCTCCAGAGCTCCCCGGCGCCTATAAAAGGCAGCCCTGGGTGCGCATTTCTCCACCGAAGCCAACGCACACACTCACTCCTCCTCTTCTCTCTTGTGCTCGTCGGATTTTGAGTTTGAAGATCCTCGGCCGGAGTTCCTTTCTTCGTCTTCTCCGGCGCCGACAAGCCGTTTCCGACCACCCCGACTCCACCATCGCCTTCGCCACATCATCGCCGTTCCAGTGCGCACCTTCACTTCGCCGGAGGACCCTCGGAGCGCCTACTTCACTAGAGCCGAGCAAACGCCGCCGCCAAACCTCATCGCCGACGACCAAAATGCCCCGCCCCGCCGCCCCGAGGTAGGGCATCAGGATTCCCGCACTTCCCTCTCGCTTTTGGTATCATTCACTCCCCTTGTCGTGGCGCGTAACGCCAGCGAGCTTGTCACCGAGCCGCACCCTCGTCGGGCCTACGTGGCTCAGCCACGTCACGGCCAAGTCAGCGCCACCTAGGCGCTGAGCATACGTGGCTGCCTACACGGCGGCCACATCAACCTCTGCGCCAAATCACCTTGAGCCAAAGCTCATAAACCCGGTTCATGGTAGACCGTGTCTATGACACGAGGGGTCCACTTGTTAGAATTTTATTTTTAATTCTTTTAATTCTGAAATCCTATTACTGATGTCAGCATTGCGCAATAACTATAATTTCCTTTAGAAAAATAAATCAGGAAAATCTAATAAACTCTGAAATTAGGTTTTAAATAGATTTAAACTTCAAAAATTCATAACTTTTGCATCTGAACTCCAAATTGGGTGTTTCAAGTTGCAAAATTTATATAAAATCATAATCTAGCTAACTAAACCAAAATATTTCATTTTGGAGTTAATTTGAATCATGATTTTGAATTTATTTGAATTTGTCATATTTTCGCGTTTAGACTTCGACGACTCCGGAGAGTTCGACCAATCCGAAGATCTAGAATTCCAAGACATCAACAAAGGCAAGTTACACCATTGACCATATTGTCCCCAGTATTTTAAGTTATTTTCAGCTTTTAAATTATTTAATGCATGCATATGTTTGTATAAATATGTTAATGTCCTGTTTTATATATAGTTACTCCCATGTTTAATTGTATGGCCAATTTGAACATTGTACTTGACTACCATGACACCATAGACAAAATATTATCAAAAATAGTCATATGCTTAGCCAGGCTTAGTTCACACTTAAAAGATTTGGGAGGGTTTAACCAAATTTCTTACAATTTGTTTCAAACTTGACTTTGTGGTATTGTTTTACCACATGTATTTATAAATAGAGTTTTATTCAAAATAAAATGGGTTTGGACTTGGGCGAAATGGTCGGAATGGTGGGTGCAGGTTTATGCACGGGATTGATCTGGTTAAGATTAAAGCCCATGGTTAGTAGGAATGACGCCCAAGTCAATTGAGGACCGGTCTTTGAGCAGCAATGCTATGCCTTACGTACCACCACACGTCTGTATGGGCAGGATTTGGCTAATTAATTTGTAATGCTTTAGTGTATTTATGTCATGTTGATATGTGGGTGTCGGTTAGACTTTTATTCCCACTTGGCGCAGAGAGGGCTTAGGAGGACGGTTAGTCAAAGGGGCGAAACCTTAGCGGGCATGAGTACACTAGGATAGAACATTGTAAAAGCCTCATGGTAATTGCTCAGTCACACGCCTACGGAAGCGTGTATTGGCCGACATAACGAGCATGTCACCTCGTGTGGGTAAAGTTGTACCAACTCTGCGAGTAGAAACTATTCGAATAGCGCGTCATGATCATGGACATGCTAGCGGGGCCACTTAAAGTTAGAACTGTTTTTGGTTTTTAAATGCTTTATTAAATGTTGAGGATGGTTAATCCTTATGAAAAGTTGGGCGGGAAGCCAAGTGTTAGGAGGGGATCCTTCACTCAATCATTGGAGGTTATCTACATTACAACATTGTCATTTTAAAAATATGATTTTAGTCATAGTATAAAACTACCTTAGAAATTACTATATCTATTTAAATTAAAAATGTTGTTTATGCAAAACAACCCCTGCCATACCCATTTGTTACCTTATGCATGCATTTCCATTCAATATTGGGTGTAGCTTGCGAGCACGGAAGTTGTGCTCATCCTTGCTGAATAAATCTTATTCAGGAGAAGACTTCTTCCCCGACGGTGAGGATCAGGACGAGTAGGCCTTCGACCCAGACAATTGCCTGTGGCGCATCGTGTGGCTCACCTCTATTATTATGCTTCCGCTGTGTTATTTATTTGATACTTGATATTGTTGTTCAGACTCATTTGTATTAAACAATTATTTACTTAATGTCATTTACGATTTCGTGATATGATTGTGATATCCATTTTGTGAGACTATGTACACTGGAAATCCTGGACCGGTGTATGAACACAGAGAATTCGGGATCCTTCGCTCCCGGGTTCGACACATACCCGTGGGGGGAAATCGGAGTCGCGGGCATGGGTATGGGCGAGCACTACCCGTGCCCGCCGCGCCCGATTGCCACCCCTACCAGCACCGTAGCAGAGTATGCAGAGAAGTTTAATAAGCTGATGCATAATTTGTTGGCACATCATTCATCCTGGAACCCTGTATTTTTCATCACTCGATTTGCGGATGGACTGTGTGGGGACATAAGATCAGTGGTGGTGTTTCACAGGCCGTCGGATCTTGATACTGTTGTGGCTCTTGCGTGTTTATAGGAAGAAGTTTTGGAGACAACCAGAAGGGATCCTTGTTGCATGGAGTTTGCTTCCAGTACACGATCAGGCTTGCGCACTGCATTGCCACTTCCACCACCACCAGGAAGGGGAATACCATCATAAGGGTATGGAGGGAGCGAGAGTAGCTTCTGTTGACAATAAACTTGGAGCTCTTTGTGCCTACCGATGAGCCAAAGGGCTTTGCCACACTTACGGGGAGCGCTGGTCTGGAGAACATAAATGTGCCCCAACAGTTCAGCTTCATGTAGTTGAAGAACTTTGGGAAATGATGGAGGAGAAGGATCGAGCTTCGCAGAAAAAGGATGAAGATGAGTCACTATTGGGGGCTGACTTGGGTCCTGTTTGGTACAACTTCAGATTCTAGCTTCTCGTCTGGATCTTGTGGAGCAGTACCAAACACACAGCTTCTCAAAACCACCTGATTCTAATCCTTGCGAGAAGCTGTCTCAAAAATGAACTAGCAAGGAGAAGCAACCTTCCTGCAGATTCTCGTCAGAATCCAACCTTGCAAAACAAAAATACCCTTTGAAGTTCCTAATATTTACCCACCACTGCCATCGAACTACCCCCGAACCGTTTCGCGATCCATCGCCGCCACCCACTCCCCCACCCCCGTCCCCGCCCTCTCACCCCCCTCCTCCTGCCACCGCGGCTGCCTCCGCGTCCCTGCTCCACTCCGTACGCTCCCTCATGGCCTTCTCCGCCGAGCCAGTGGGCGAAGAGGCACAGGAGGAACCCCTGCCCCCCGTCGCTGCCGGCGCTGGAGACGGAGGCGAGGTGAGCACGGAGGATTGGCGGTGCTGGGGCACTTATTCTCCTCTCCTGGCCGTGGTGGCCGCTGTCGTCTGCGAGCTGCTCGAGATGGAGGTCGAGGCCGGTGAGAAGATGAGCTTCGGCGATGTCAGCTCCAAGCTGAAGGTATACGCCTTTTTCTCGAATCCCCTATCAGATTTAGATGTTCTTGTTGCTTTTGTGCTTCTAAAAGTTGTAGAACACTGCAAGAATCGAATCGATGGGAATGTTAATGAAGTCATGGTATGATTTCTTTGAACTTGCAGGATGAAAGAGGTACTTCGGCTTCCTTCCTTTGTGTTTTATGGTCCATCTGTTGTTTTTTTTTTATCAATGAGTGTGTCTATAGTTAGGACTTTGGATGCAATTTTCGAGCACATTTTGCCTCGATACTTTTAGATAATTGGCATTCCTATTATCTCTGTGCTTGGCTTGTTTTTTCAGTGTGGAATCTTGTGTCCTACTAAAATTTGACCAAGGTCCGAGGGTAACTTTTTATTAGCGGACAACATGAAGTGATAGATTACAATGAATGATGGAGTTCCATATTATGTAAATACCTTGATCATAACAGCTCATTTCTGAAGCTCGTTAATACCAGAAAATAGTCAAAATATCTTGCACATTCAGAGATAACGATGCTTCATTTGTCGTGTGTAATCTTCAATGTTGCAATTTTATTTTGTAGAGCAAGATGACCCATTGAAACTGTCAGGGAAGACCAGACAACTAGGCCTCATTATAAGTACTCTTTTTAATGTTGAGTTTTAACTTGTGGATTCAATCATTCCTCTGTTATTTTGTATATTTTGATAGCGGATGTTATCCTTCATATTTTGCTGATGTTGAATTGTGACATACGGTCCATACTTAATCTTCTCAAGAACTAGTATTCCACTATTCCCAGTGGTTTCTTCTTAGTATCTTGTACTTACATAAACGAAAACTACATGATTGTTAGGCGTAAACCACTCATCTGTTGTTTTTTGGGATCTACAATGTCTTGTTTCCTCCTTGTTCCTTTCCATGTGTTTTGCTTTTGCAATTGTTGAGGTGATCTGTCGTACATGTAATACTTTGTCTTACAGGTGTGTAAAGGCACATCAGTCATGCTGGTGTCACCAACTGATGGAACGGATGAGATCGCCAATACTTTTCTCACAGCCAACGAGGCATCATAAGCTCGCGGTGGTCGATTAATTAAGAAGTGTGTTATCCAAGCGTGTTTCAGACGTGCTTCTATTCCATTGGAACCCCCATCTCATGTATTAATGTACCCACATTTGACATGTGCTGATGAACCTTGTATCCACTATTGAGCAACTTAAAACATTGATCCTTTCGCGGCAGCCATGGTTGCATGTATCTATTTTTTTAGGAGAATGGTTGCATGTATCTTGTGTTCTATCTTATGCTTTTCTTGCACTCAAATAATTCAATGCTCGAGCTATGATCGATGCTTTCTTAACAAAAAAAAGAAAAGAAAAGAAAAGAAGCTATGGCTGACACTTAGAGGTGGAAAAAAGCTAGTTAGTGGGGTTTGTTGGTTTAGTTCAAAATTGTTTTAATTATACTTATTAATTTGGTTAAACATTGAAATGAGTCAATTTCTAATGAAATTTGATTTCGCTCTAGCTCCGCTCGTTAGTTCATCTATTGCAGCGTGAACAGTACAAAATTTGCTTATACACAGTTGTAATCCATCATGAAGTGTAAATACAATGTAACCTAGCATTGTATATAGATACAACGTATATACATTCACATGGTATAAACAAATTTAGGGAAAAAATTCTATAATTTGTGTACAAATACATAAGAGAAAGACACAAATACAATTGAATTATTACAATCAAGGGTAACATGGTCTATATGCCTCTAATCCTCCCTCATATGGTTTTTGGAGCCAACCTACCAGCTAAACGCTTTCAATAGACAACTCCAGATTCTCAGAGAAGTGGATTCTCAGAGAATCAGGAGCAGAATCTGGAAAATGAGAATCTAAAGCTCTACCAAACAGGACCTTGATGTCGATATCCAAGGCGGCAGTACACGGAGTCGTAAACATGTGAACATTGCGTTTATAGGGTACTGTTCAAAATCAGTACGTTGTCATGTTAGTTGACTCAGGAAGCTCACATTGTTTTATCAGTGAGTTTTCCAGGAGGTTGAGCAAGGAGTAACATTCGATCAATCCCATGCAGGTACGTGTTGCTAACGGGGAATTACTAGAATGTGTGATGGAGTTCCCTCATTGTCATTGGGAGATTTAGGGTCACATCATCATGGGTATTGATTGGCTAGAAGAGCATAGTCTATGAATATCCATTGGCTAAAGAAGGTGTTGTCATTTTGTTACAAAGGGCGAGGTGTTTGCTTACAAGGTATTAAACCCAGTGTTTCTCAGTGTTGTCTGGTCTAGGAGAGACAACATGAAAATTTGGTAGGCAATTCAAGTACTGAACAATTGTTGGCGCTTGGAACTATACCTGGGACCAAAACTGAGATACATCCATCTATTGTGCAATTGCTGAAAGACTTTAATCATCTGTTCGAGGAACCCCCAAGGGCTACCATCATGCATATCTTTTGATCACTCCATACCATTGATGCCCATGGTCAAGCCAGTAAACCTTCGGCCATACCGGTATAACCCAACACAAAAGAATGAAATTGAAAAACAAGTGAAGTATATGCTTTCTCAAGGGATCATACAACCCAGTACTAGCATGTTTTCATCCCCAGTGTTGTTTGTGCAAAAGAAAGACAAGACATGGCGATTTTGTGTTGATTACAGGCATCTAAATGCTGCGACAATAAAAAACTGATACCCCCTACCGATCATTGATGAGCTACTGGATGAGTTAGTAGGATCCCAGTGGTTTACCAACTTAGATCTGCGGGCTGGATACCATCAAATCCGTATGAGGCCTAAAGATGAGCACAAAACAGCCTTCAAAACTCATCGCGGGCACTTTGAGTTCAGAGTTATGTCATATGGCATAACCAGTGCACCTGCAACATTTCAAGGATTGATGAATACCATCTTAGCACCTCTGCTACACAAAGGAGTTCTTGTGTTTATTGATGATATATTAGTATACAACTCTGATCTGCAAAGCCACAGAGACATACTCCATCGAATGTTTGAGATTCTGGATCAGCATTACTTGAAGATCAAGAGGTCAAAATGTTCCTTTGCTAAATAAGAATTGACTTACTTGGGTCACATTATCAGCCGGCATGGTGTTGCAACAGAACATAAAAACATCGAAGCCGTGCGTGATTAGCCAATTCCATCAAGTGTCAAGGAGGTTCGCGGTTTTTTGGGATTAGCCAGTTATTACCAAAAATTTGTACTCAACTTTGGGTTAATTAGCAGACCTCTTACAAATTTATTAAAGAAACAATTGATTTTTGTTTGGACTGATGAGAAGGAGGCATCATTCCAAGCATTGAAGAAAGCTCTCATTACTGTGGTGCTTGCGTTGCCAGATTTTAGCAAAACATTCGAGATCAAAACCGATGCTTCAGATAAGGGGATTGGAGCTGTGTTTATGCAGGAAGGACATCCAATAGCTTATTTGAGTAAAGGATTGGGACCCGCACTCGTAGATTATCGATGTATGAAAAGGAGAGTTTAGCAATTATGCTTAGTGTGGAACATTGGAGATCCTATCTGCAACATGCTGAATTCATTATGAAGACTGATCAAAGAAGTTTGGTCCACTTGGATGATCAACGTTTAACCACTCTATGGCAACAAAAGGCGATGACCAAACTGCTTGGATTACAATACCGATTACGGTATAAGAAGGGAGTGGAGAATCGAGTTGCAGATGCTCTATCAAGAAAGGATTCGTAGCGTGAGGGGGAATTGCTAGCAATGTCCACCTGTTTACTAGCTTGGTCATCGGACCTCGCAGTAGGTTACAAAGAGGATGCTCAGACCAGTCGAGTATTGGCCGAGTTGAGTGTGGGCACATCGAAGCATCCGAAATTCACACTAAAGGATGGAACTTACGTTATGATGGTGTATCTGGATTGCCAGCAATACAGAAGTGCAACAGAAATACTACAGTTGATGCATTCCAGTGCAATTGGTGGACATTTGGGATTTCAAGTGACTTACCATAAAACATGAAATTTGTTTGCATGGCTAGGCATGAAGAAGGACATTCAGTTGTTTGTGGAGGCTAGCATAGTTTGTAAACAAGCAAAACTGAACATGTCAAGTATCCAGGGCAATTATAACCCCTCATAGTTCCAGAATAGGCATGGCAGATGACATCACTCGATTTCATTGAAGGACTTCCCAGATCGGCAAATTATAATAGTATAATGGTTGTGGTCGATAAATTCTCCAAATATGGACACTTTGTGCCATTGGCTCATACCTTCACGGTGTTGTAGGTAGCTCAAGCCTTTATCAATAATGTCTTTAAGCTCCATGGCTACCCCAGTCTATTATCTCTGATCAAGACCGCATATTTACTAGTACTCTATGGAGAGAATTGTTCCGATTGGTGAACATTCAGCTGAGAATGAGTTCGGCTTACCACCCACAAACGGACGGGCAGACGGAACATGTAAACCAATGCTTAGAAACGTATCTTTGTTGCTTTGTGCATGCCTGCCGGAACAGATGGTTTGAGTGGCTAACTTTGGCAGAGTTTTGATATAATACTTCTTGTCACACCACTCTGAGGAAGTCGCCTTTTGAGGTATTGTATGGACACAGTCCAAGACATTTTGGTGTGGCTAATTCTTCCTCCTGTGCTTCGGCAGATTTAGCAGTATGGTTGCAAAAATAGAGAATTGATGATGAATTTGTTGCGACAGCATCTCAATCGGGCCAATCAGCGAATGAAATTGCAAGCAGATACTAAATGATCAGAGCAGCATTTCCTTCCTTTGGATTGGGTGCACCTGAAATTACAACCTTATGTTCAATTGTCTGTAGCAACAAGAGCTAATCATAAACTCGCTTTCAGATATTTCGGTCCTTTTTAGGTGGAGCAGAAGGTAGGAGCAGTGGCTTACAAGCTTCGATTTCCATCGATGTGCGGAATTCACCAAGTGATCCATGTATCACAACTGAAGAAAGCATTGTTCCCAGGCGAGATTGTGCAGGAAGGGCTGCCTGAACTGGATGAGGATTGGGTATCGAACAGAGTGTTGAAACGCCGGTTTCATCAAGCGATACCAATCTTAGGGACCCAGGTCTTCGTGCAGTGGTCAGGATCATCACCAGCGAATGCCACCTGGGAGGACTTCATCGAGCTGAAGAACCTTTTTCCTAATGCTCCGGCTTGGGGTCAAGCCGGCTCTGAATGGGGAGGGAATGTTACAGACCCTGAACCAGACTCTGAAGAACATTACGAGGAACAGGTGAACAATGGTTGTCTGCAAGACAGGAGAATCAGCAGACGCCAACACAGACCTTCAGATCGTTATCCAACGGAGGAGTGGATTTCGTAAGGGGCACGTTTCCTATCAGGACAGGATGTAGGACCCACCGGTCTGTCCTAGAATCGCTGGGGCTACTTAGGCCGTTTCTTAACTTGTGAAAGGGCATGAAAGATGTAATAGCAAAATACTACTTCTCTGAACCTTCCTTCTAGTTCTTCTACTTCCCCGTCCTATTCTTCTCCCAAACCCAGTCCTCTCTTTGTAATCCCATAAACCATTGGTGTTGATCGAAGTAATATCTGAAGAGGGTTGTAACAAATCACTGTGTGTACTGTGTATGCCCATGCATGCTTGCAGTGCCTCGTGCCAACAAAGGCCACGGTAGCTTCGATATGGAGAAAGACGGAGAACATACATCACCGATGTTAAGGGAAAATGCACGTAAGGCTTTGCTTGAATTAGATTGGGTTGATCAATTGCATGACGCATAAAACTTAATAAGCTAGAGTTGGAGTCGAAGACATCTTTGCATGTTTTACAGCTAGCTAATCGAACTCCTCTTGAACCCTAGGTCTTTTTGCTTGACTATTCCTTTTTCTCACCGTACACGTATTCGCGTGGAAGCATGATTAAGATACATAGTCATGGTGACTATTTCTTTTCGGAATTTTGTTGTAAAGAGTGGACTTTAATTATTTTTTAATGGAAACTTTAGGGTATCTTTTAATCATTATTGAAGTATGCTTCAACTATATAATGGAGAACTTTTGACTAAAAACATGAAAAAAAAATCAACTTAGTTGTTTTAACTTTCAAACAAGGCAAATTGCAACATTGAAAATAATTTTTTGAAACTAATATAAAACTAGTTTGGCTTTAAAACTTTTCAACTAAAATAATCTCCCTCTAACTTACCTGGCAGAGGCGCCACGCTACAACAGGGTATGAGGAGTTAGGGTTGGACTAAAAAGGGGAAACAAAGTGTGGCAGCTTAAGCAGGTGTGAGGTGGGATGTGAACAGTGTTCTTCTGCGGTGACGGGAATAGGGGCATGATTAGGGGTGAAAATAGATCGAATACGAATTGAATAGTGGTTAAATCATATTCGTATTCATATTTTTTAAAACGAATATGAATTCAAATATGCTCAAATACAAATAAGAATGTGAATCAAATATCTACTCAATTTGGTCAAATCTGGATATCCTCGTAACGTATTTAATGTAAAGATATTAGTGACGCTTTATCCTTGTACAGTCACACAATCATTCCAAACTATTTATTTCACCTAAAGGAATATGAATTCGCATTGAATTAGAAAAACTCATCCAACTAATTAGGCATACTCAATAAAATACCTATATTGCTTTATCGAATGCGAATACAAATAGTTTAGATAAAATAACAATTCGGATGTGAAAACTCTATACCATATTTGTATCCATATTTTTCATGCGAATTTGAAAACAAATAGGAAAGAAATTGTTAATCGGATGGAAAAAAAACTATGACGTTGTAACATCTCGTTTCGGATGTCGTTTAGTATCCTCTGTTTGTCTTCTTGGTTTTCAAAACCTACTTCAAATTAGTGTGCATTTACAAAATTCTCTAGTTTCTGCCTCATTTCAAAATTTGAGTTTTGAGTTTCAGCTTGAATCTCGGCTTCATTCTGAATCCTCTCCCCCTGCCCCTTGTTTTTCTTCTCGATCAGGTGGTCGAAAGTTTATGTCGACTACCACCTCGTTGTCGACCCTCTCCTCGTCGTTGCCTAGACTTTGGATCAGACGAGCCCCTTGGGCTTAATTCAACCCCCCTTATTGGGCCCGACCCATTTCTTTTTCAGGGGTTAGCGCTGAGCCGCTATTGCACATGCATATCTGCTCTGCTGCACCCCCATGTGCCTACCTGCGCCCCTGCCTGCTCCGTCCTATTGCCCACCTGCCCTTGTCTGCCAACGTCAACGCTCCCGCCCCGTCTCATCCCCGAGTAGCTTTCTGCGTACGCCCGCTCTCTGCTCTGTTCCATCACTTCGTACCCGCCTCGTGCTCTCACCTGCCACCCTTGGGACTGAGCGCCTTTAGCTAAGCCTCTCAGCGGCTCTCTCCTCCTGTCCTCCTGGCTATAAAAGGGCCTGAGCAGCCTTCTTCATCTCCTTTTCACACCTAACTCTCCTCCTCTCGCACTTGTTGCCGTGGTTTGCCCAAAGCTCTGAGCTCCGAGTTCAAGCCGCCGCGCACCTCCTCTCGGCCCTTGTTGCACCTGTGCAGCCCCCTCTTCTACCTGTGTCATTTCGTGTCCCAGACCTCCTGGGAGCAATCCCCTCACTCTGGCTCGGTTGTGTTTTGCAGGAGCCACCGCCTTTCCTTCCTCCTTCCGTCCTAGCTGACCCCTTCACCGTCGGCCTCCTTCACCCTCGGCTGTGAGCTTCCTCCCTGCCGTTCACCATCTGCCGACGCCCTCCGGACCCTCTCTCAGTCCTGGTTAGTTCCCCGTACCCTGGTCTCTCTTATTCCTTTCGGCCAACTTCCCGTGCATGTTCTCTTTCTTTATTCTTTCGACCACGTCAAGCCGTCGAGTCCGTCCTTGTTCTTTCGACCGTGTCGAACCATCGAGTCTTTCTTTGTTCTTTCAACCACGTTAAGCAGTCGAGTCCTTCCTCTCTTTCGACCGCCGTTGAGTAGTCGTATTCCTCTTAAATCTTTCCTACGACCACGTTGAGTGTCGTGTCCCTCTTGAATCTTTCCTACGAACACGTTGTGCAGTCATATCCTTCCTACGACCACGTTGAGTAGTCGTACCCCTCTTGAATTTTTCCTACGACCATGTTGAGTAGTCGTATCCTCCCTACCATCACGTTGAGTAGTCATATCCTTCCTGCGACCACGTCGAGTAGTGGTCGAACCCTCCTTCCGACTAGGTAGTCGAAAACCTCCCCTTGCGAAGGCGTTGGGCAGTACTCAAAACCAAATCTTTGAGGACTCAATTCTCCTCCGTTATAACTCCGATTATAGCGTTTCTTGTTGCTGATTCGTCCAAGTTCAAAATCTTGCTTTTAGCTCTGGTCTTATTTAATTTGAAGTTCATTTATTATTTCATGTGTATTTATTTGTTCTCTCTGCTTATTTATTCCTCTTTCTGGTACGCTCGTGCGAGTAGGATTCAAAGAAACAGGAGATCTTCACCTCGACCAAGCACAAGACCTCCAAGACCCTCCTGCCTTTTATCAAGGCGAGTCAACACTTTGATCATATTGCGCCTACATTTTTCGCAAATTATATTCATTTAAATTACCGAAACTGCATGCTTTAATTCTTTAAGAAAATGTATGTTAACTCTTAAGATAGTTAAATACCCATTTGATGATTATTTATGTATTATATCATCCTTTAACATTTGAATCCATTACTCCATGTCACCCTAGTAACTATATGGTAAATTACTAGTTATAGGTTGTACTTAAGCGACATGCTAGTCTTGCTTAAGTACCAGGGCATCAAGTGTCCTGATCATCATCCCTTAAAATCATGTTTTTATTTTGGAGCAGATGTGGGAGGTACATGACTGCAGTATTTGGATTAAAGTGGTTTTTCCTTCCCAAACCCCCAACTTCTTTCACTACATCGGGCGGATGGTATGATGGTGGGTGCGGATGTAGCACGAGCTTGGTGGGAATATGGTATGAACCGCCCAGATGACTCTAAGGACTTAATCCGGTGTTGGCATCCCTTGTAAAACATATGCAAACACAAGTCTACAAAGTGCAACTTGGCTTAGTAAAGTCATTGAACCCTTAAAGTCATCTCGCTGAAGAGGATTGGGGGCAGTACAAGTGGCGGATGCGTTCCGGCTTGAAAGGGACACCGTGGTATGGTGAAGTTGCCAGCTGCGCTAGTCGTTGTGGCCGAGGCCAGCTACGCTAGTCGTTGTGGTGAACATCCCGCACAACATATGGGTGTAACCCCATATGGGTGAGATGACGGAAGGGGCAATATGATTTGAAAAGTTACTTTAATGGTCTCTCGATCACATGGCTAAGGAATCGTGTGGGGCTACGAGTTGATTATCTCTTGTGAGTAAAGTGTACAAACCTCTGGAGAGTGTAATCTGTTTAAACAGCCGTACCTACAGTCAAAGGAGGACATGAGAACTTTACTAGAGTTAGTTCTATTTCAAAAACCTTTGTGGATGGGCTGAAAACTGGTTGGACGAATGTAACTCGTACCTGGTGTTGCTCCTGGGTGGTCGTACCTAGTGTTGTTAAGTGGCGGATGTAACCACAATCAAAATAAGCATAGGTGGAGGCAGCCTGTGCTGTTAATTATTATTGCATATTTACTCTCTTTAATATAATACAATTTGGTTAAAATGCTAAGTGATATGAATTTCTAATTATGATAATTGAAAATCTTGCTTTGGCAAATAAAAGAACACAAGCCTCCCTTGATAAACCATGCATGTATACTATTGCATTCTGTGTGTTGGCTCGTCAGCACGGAAGTTATACTCATTCTCGCTCTTTTCCCAACCCTTTAGATCCGGCGGATCAAGGAGACTACGACTACTATGAGGACCCCGAAGTCGCTGGGCAAGGCGACGATGAAGAGTAGTATAGTTTGAGTAGTCTTGACCTTGCCTCAATCTAGCTGGCTCGTTAGCACTTGCGTACAACTCGTATTGTCTAGGTCCCTGGTTAATACCAATCGTACACTGCCCAGTCGCTGCCTGTGGAGATGTATGCTCTACCCTCCCTCTTTTGCTTTCGTTGTATTTTGTGTAATGTATTTAGTTTGACATGTTCAGCCCTTCTTGTAAAACTCGACCCGACGTGATCTATGTCACTTTGGTATTTGTAATTGAATGGTTTGGTCTTTATGACATGTATGAATTGATTCAGCAATATACTTGTGAGTGCTATCTACTGATTCAGGGAATAGCACAGAGTTTTTACGAAGGACTCAGATTTAGGTCCGATAGACGTATTTATATTCTATCGAATACAGTAGTCGAATAATACGGATAATTGGTATCATTTTTCATCCACAGGCGTAATGACAGTGGGGAGGCAGGGGATTTAACGGGAGTGAAGTACAAGACGGAACACGAGCGCACGCGATGGGAAATAGGGAACCAGCTGTCACCAGGAGACTTCATCAAGCGTGGACGGACGGCCCTGGTCAGGGGCGGAGGGAGCATCCCTCCAGCCTGGGCAATTGCCCAAGCTTTGCCGGCCCGCTGGGCTATAGGATGCTGGGTCATGTACTTGTTATGGGCTGCTAGTTGCAGGGCATTTCCTAGGCTTCATCTTCCCCAACCCTAACTGGCCAACCTCATCTCCCAACTCCAGGCGGCCAGGCACAAGCGCAGCAAGCAGGAGCGGCGGCGGCGGCTTGCTGCAGCACAGCAGCAGCACGATTGCACAAGCGCCGGCGGGAGCTCGCCCCTGAGACCCTCCTCGCCGTCTTGCCCCGCGGCTCCGGGCCTCTGGCCGCCCCCGCCCGGCTTCTTCCTACGCCAGCTGCGCCAGGTGGAGCTCCTGCCTCCTTGCTATTTTTCCTCAGCGGCAGCGCCTCCTTCTCTTGCTCTTGGGTTTCCCCACAGGCACAGCCACGGTGCCGCCTCTGGCCTGGCCGGCTCGGGCTCCTGTGCTCCGTCGCCCGATCGCCGCCAACCTCGGCTTGGCGCCTTGGCGATTGGCGGTGCTTGGCGCCGGCGCCGCCTCCGGCTTGCGCCGCCAGTCTGCTCGGTGCTCACCCTCATGCTCTGCCGGTGCCACGCCCCTGGCTAGCTTCGGTGTGTCCTCCGGCGGTCCGGCGTCCGGCGTCGGGCCTCGAGTCTAGGCTCGGCTTCGGCCAGGCGACGAGCCATGAGGCCGTCGGGCGTCGGCTCTGCTCCGGCTTCCCCTTTTCTTAATTTAAATGATTTTGGTTTTGAGGTTTAGATTGAACTAGCTCTGGTGCTTGCTGTGTTTAATTTAATTAATTTATTTATGCATGTTTGTTCCCTAAGCCGGCAGCCTGCTCTCTGCTCCCCAAGCGAGCCAAGCGAAAGATGGCAAGCGGCAAGCACGAGCGGCGACAGCGGCCTGCTGTAGGCAGCTAGGTGAGCATTGAGAAATCTTTGTTGTTCTCCCAATTTTGCGATGCTGTCAGTTGGCTAGTAGGAATGTAGGATGAGTGGATGACCTTGTTCTTGTTATTCTAGTTGAAATGTAGAACTGTAGAAAGAGCACAATCCTTAAGCGGTTGAGTATTGAGATGATGAGAATTTTTAAAATTTCAGAAATGAGGAGGTTTTTGGTTGACTTGAGAAGTTTACCACAACCGCAACCACAACATGAAGATGAACGAAATATGACTAATGATGAGGAGGAGGATGTGTTTAATCCGGATGAAATTGTGTGTGATCCTACTCTTAGAAAACAAATAGATGATTACCATCCGGATGTTCAAGACCAAGTGAGAAGAGCATACATTTTGAAGGGTTCAACTCAACCAATTGTGAATTTTCCTCGCAAACAATTTGGATGTTTGTGGAGGGCATTTTCAAAAGATTGGTATAAGAAGTATGATTGGATAGAATATAGTGAGTCTCAAGATGCGGCATATTGTTTCTATTGCTTTCTTTTTAAGAATCCGGGAAATAATCAACGCTTTGGTTTCGAAGTTTTCACCAAAACCGGGTTTAGTGATTGGAAGCATGCCTACAAAGCATTGCCCGACCATATTGGTGGTGTAAGAAGTGATCACAACAAGGCAAGATTGCATTGTGATGATTTTCGTAACCAAAGACAAAGTGTGTCAAGTAAGTTTTCTTGTGCAACCAAGGAATCCGAAGAACAATATAAAATCCGTTTGACTTTTTCTTTAGAGTGCACAAGATTTCTCATTGGTCAAGACATGGCTTTTCGTGGTCATGATGAATCTTCTACTTCATTGAACAAAGGTAACTTTTGTGAAATGATAGATTGGTACAAAGATAAAAATAAAAAAGTGAGGCATGCTTTTGATCATGGCCCAAAACATTGCAAGATGCTTGCTCCCGAAATTCAAAAGGATCTTGCAAAATGTTGCGCACAAGAAGTCACCGATGTGATTATGAGAGAGATTGGTGATAGACAATTCTCCGTGCTTATCGATGAGTCGCGCAATATATCTGTGAAAGAGCAAATGGCGGTAATGTTGAGGTTAGTAGTGGTTCATTATTCCATTTACCTATTATTCCATACTTCCATTTAACTTTGTTGCAATTGTTTTGTTATAGATATGTGAACAATGATGGGAAGGTTGTGGAACGATTTCTTGCTCTACATCATGTCTATGAGACTACATCGGATGCAATAAAGGTAGATCTTGTTGGTATTCTAGATCATTACAAGTTATCCATTCATAGACTAGGGGGCAAGGATACGATGGGGCTTCAAATATGATAGGCGAATTTAATGGCTTGCAAAGAAAGATTCTAGATGAAAACCCTTATGCTTTCTATGTCCATTGCTTTGCTCATCGTTTGCAATTAGTTGTTGTCTCCGTTGCTAGTTGTTGCTCATCTATTCATGATTTTTTTGAGTATGTCGCCTTGATTGTGACTACAACAAGTGCATCTTGCAAGAGGAGGGATGCATTGACGGAAGAACATCATCAAAATATTTTGGATATGCTTGAGAGGGGTGAGATATTTAGTGGAAGAGGCTTGAATCAACAAACAAGTCTCGCTAGACCTGGGGATACTAGACGGGGTTCACATCATATAACTTTGCTTCGTTTGGATCAAATGTGGATGTCGGTGTTATATGTGCTTAGTGCGGTAGATGAGGATGGGCGTGGACCGTCTCAAGCGGCGGGTTTGATAGAGAAAATGGAGAGTTTCAAATTTGCTTTCATTTTGAAGCTTATGTTAAAGTTGTTTGCAATCACAAATGAGCTCTCACAAGTCTTGCAAAGGAAGGATATAAATATTGTTCATGCTATGGAATTAGATCATGATGTTAAAGCTCAGTTGATCTCTATGAGAGAAAGTGGTTGGGAGGACTTGTTTGATGAGGTTCAACAATTTTGTGTTGTCAAAGGTATTCCGGTGCCAAATATGGATGAACAAATACCAGTTAGGGGTCGTTCGAGGCGTGATGGGAAGACTTACACTAATCTTCATTATTATCGAGTTGAGGTTTTCTATGTTGTCCTTGACAAGATATGTACTGAGATGAATCATCGCTTTAGTGAAGCATCTACAGAGATATTAGTGTGTTTCTCATGTCTTGATCCAAAGAATTCTTTCTCTAAGTTTGATGTTGACAAGCTTGCTCGTCTCACTACAATTTATCATGCGGATTTCTCTAGTGGTGATCGTGCAATCATAAGTCATCAACTTGAGACTTACATTCATCATGTGAGAAGGCATGTTTCCTTTTCTACTTGTAAAGATCTTGAAAGTTTGGCTACAAAGATGGTTGAAACCGAGAAATATTTGGTTTTTCCATTGGTCTACAAACTCATTGAGTTGGCTTTGTTATTGCCGGTGTCAACGGCATCGGTTGGAAGAGCTTTTTCGGCAATGAAGATTATCAAGTCTAAATTGCGCAACAAGATCAACAATGATTGGTTCAATGACTTGATGATATGCTACACCGAGCGGGACATATTTAAACAACTTGATGATGATGTTATTACCCGACGGTTTCAAGCCATGAAGAAAAGGAAAGGACATTTGCCTCGTAAGCCTAGGTCTAATTAGCACATTATCGGTATGTTTCATTATCTTCGATGTGAATATATTTTCAAATCAAAGTTATATGACTTACTAATTCATATATTTTTTATCTTGTAGAGTCTTTTACTCTCTTTTGGTTGTGCGATTGGATATTTGGACTTTTATTGTCGACTCGTCGCAATTTTGGTAGTGTCCAGTGAGTTGTTTGTTATCATATCTCGTTTTTTTTATCTATGAACCTTTACATGTGTGATGTACCGTATCCGTTCTTTTACTTTAAAATTATTATGAATTTGCATGATGTATAATTGTGGTTTGCCCATATTTTAAATAATTTCTGGCTCCACCATTAGCCCTGGTTGCTCCTACCCACGATCCAACGGTCGATGGGATCCAGGGGCGCCCACAAATTAGCAAAATCGTATTGTTTTTCTTAGCTATGGTACATACTTGAGATGAGAATTACGGTTTGCAAAGTTGGAAGAGAATGAACTACCGGACGATGTGAATCACATACATAATAAGTTGCGTTGCGTGCCATTGTGTACGGCGCTGGTAACAATCATGGCCTCATAGAATAGATGAAGCATCAATTTTATCCTTGTGCTGGTCTTGCTTGTGTAAGCAACACCGCGTGCTGCCGACCTCTGCTATTTACTTCTTGCGGTGTATTTTCTTCTACCGAACATAATCATTGCATTTTGTGGACAGGTGCAATAGAGACTTGTTGAGGCTGGTCCCGGGATGCAATATAGACTTGTTGAGGTTGGTCCCGGGGTGCAACAGAGACATAACGTAACATACATCTTTGACAAATTTAAGGTGAATGTCAGGCGCTAGCTAGGCGATCCACATCACAGCATGCAATGCCTTTACTTACAGCTTTGTACACAAAATCTTACTCGGAGAGATCACTTGAAACACCAAAATATTTATGCTGCACTAAGTACATGATTTTTCACCTAATTGGCAGTATCTAGAACCTTCAGAAATGCCTTCCGGCTCCGGTCAGTCACATAAATGTTTGCTTTTTCAATTCGTGTTAACAGTGCTGGCTGTCACTGAGCTATGCAACCAGGTTCTTGGTATAGACCCGGATCCTCTGTAGTAACGCAAAGGACACTGTTGGTAGTGTTATGAGTCTGCAACAGTGACAGATGTAGAATGCTGTAGCAATTCACTGTATCAACAGTAATAGATTTGTTACGTAGTGTTGGTACTGTAGCACTAAATCTTCAGATGTGCTCTAAATTGACCACATTGTTCGTCGTCTTACATATTAGTAACGGTCGCATCAGTAGCGGCTAAGCTGCTAGCTAGCTATACCACACCAAGTAGCTATAGCTAGCTAGCAGTGAGATCGACCACCTACAGATGCACGTACGCGTTTAATGATCTCACGCTCCCCTGACTGACGGACGGGCGGATCGGGTCGTTCGGCCGGTGGCCTCCGCGCAAGCGCCGGCCGCTGTCACCGACGTATGTAGCTAGATCCGAGCGCGCAGTCGCACCGCGCGGAGTTTCCGTGCGGATGTTGGTTGGGTTGCCGATCCAGCTCGCGCAACAGTGTCGCGCCACTGTGCGCGCCGTAGCGTAGTAGCGTTGCGTTTGCGTCGCGTACAAGCGATCGACCGACCACGCGCTCCCGGATGGTCCTCACTTCCCAACGGCAGCGATGCACCGCGCGGTCGATGGTTCCACGGGGCGTCGGGGCCACGCGCGTACGCGCACGGTTTTTAATTGGCGCCGAGTACGTCGCGCCTCCGTGCGTACCCCCTGATGCATACGCGCTGTCGCGGGCGAGCGCGCGCCCAGGCGTGACGCAGATCTATCGGCATTGCTATTCGCTACTGTTGGGAAGTACGGGTACACTGTCATAATGCTACTACGTGCCGGTTTGAAGTCGGGAATTCTTTTTTGATTTGACCCGTAGCACCATGTAATTACAAAAATAATCCATCTTCGATTGTATTTGCACGATTAGCCCACATACGAGTGCGGAATCACGGGGCCGACGCGTGTCCCTTCCGCACTCGGCGAGCGCGGAAAGCAACCAGCCATCGCGGCAAACCACGCCAACGCGGAAGCGAACGTTTGGCGGGCCCGGCGACATTCCGCGGTCGCCGAGCGCGGGATGAGGCGGCCCCCCTTGCCGCGCGCGCGCCTGCCATGCGCCCGGCTGCGTGCTCTACACGCGCCTGCGCGGCTTCTTTCCATGATCGGCCACGCATGCAGCGCCGAACCTTCCGCCGCCACCGCAGGAAGTCACCGCCCCTTCCGCGCTCCTCCACTGCGGAAGGTGGCTTTCACCTCAGTCCCGCGCTCGCTACGCTGGTGCCGTGCCCATGCTACCTTCCGCGCGAGCGCGGAAGGGGACACGCGTCGACCCCCCGGTGATTCCGCGCTCGTATGGGGGCTAATTGTGCAAATACGATGAAAGAGAGATCATTTTTGCAATTACGTAGCGCTACAGGGGCAAATCAAAAAAGAATTATGAAGTCAACATGGACTGTATATGGTCATAGTTTGGTGCTCTTTGCTGTTGTTCATGCATTCTTAATTTTTCTCCTTTTTTTGGCTGTGACTGGCGTGGTAGTATCGTGGTTTCTGTAGCTAGGTAACAGCGAGTCAAGTACACGAGTTGGAATTAGCAGTGTGTTAGGTCTGGGCTAAAAAATCTTTAGCGCATCGCTCCCAGAAAGACGAGTCACTAAGACAGTGGCACCAGGGGCGGACACACCACCGGTGCGCGCAGGGGCGTGCGCATCGGCTCTAGCCGACGTGCCCCTGGAACCCCCTCTGGCCTCTGCACCTACACTATTCGCCAGAGTCCCTATCTGCACAAAGCACCGGCTGCCATGAAGGAAGAAAGGGAGCTGCGAAGGCGAAGAAGAAAGAACTCATCAGACTGAAGACAACAAGCAATTATTTGGGCCGTTTGAGCCACATTCATTCAATCATTCCATAATCCAATGGCATATGGCCCATTTTCGCACTCCGCAAATCCACATCCGGCCATCCCCCCTCCCCAAATCCACATCCGCCATCCCCACTCCTCAAATCCGGAAATCCCTAATTCTATTCCCCATCCCCACTCCCCAAAACCTCACCTGAGCGCGAGGCCGACGGTGGGGGCGACCGGGCGAGGCCGCGAGGTGGCGAAGGCCCTGGGCACTGAGGCGAAGTCGCGCAGGCGGTGGGGTGACGAGGGGCCGACCGCCGCCAGGCGGCGGCGCAGCGAGGCACCGACGGAGAGCGGCGGGCGCGTGAGGTCACGGACGGAGGAGAGGCGGGCGTGTGGCGCGAGAAGACCGAAGACAAGGCGAGAAGAGCGAAGAGCGATCGGGCGCGTCTGTGCGTGAGGAAGAGAAATAGAGGGGGTTGAGCAAATTTGGTGAGGATTGAGGAGATATGGAGAATGGAGATATATAAAGACTAAGACTTTGGAGCAGTGCTGACTTGCCACTCGCCAGCTGAGGTAATCACTAATCACTAATTTTGTAAACTAGTAATTGGTAATTGGTAAAGTAATAATTGTTGACACTCGATAGTGGTTTGGCACTTTGGCTCACTCATTTAAATACTTAGAAACTTAAAATTGAAATGTTGAGAACTTAAATACTTATAAACTTAAAATTGGAATATTGAGATGATGTTGTGAACTTGTGATGTTGTCTACTTGTCTAATCTAGTTACATGTACTTAGTACTCATGGATTATATACAATTTATTGTAGATTTATAAAAGATTCATTGGAGGTTTAATAATAATAGTTTTAGCAATAAAATTTAGCGATAATAATAATAGTAGTTTTAGCAATAAAATTTAGCGATAATAAATAGGGTGAGGCGGCGAGCCGCCACCGCCACCAGCGAAGCAATGGTAGCGAGGCGGCGAAGCGCGGGCGCGTGAGGAAGTCGGCCGTCGGTGTGGGCACTGCTGCTGAGGACCGAGGAGCTTAAAAAAAACTGAAATTCTCGTATTTTAAATTTAAAAAATCAAATTCAAACAAAATTTTGGACAAAATTCATCAAAACCAAAGATTTCGGGGTCGGTTTGTATTCCTACCAGCCCCCACCGGTTACTGCCGGTAACCGCTGAAATTTCGACGAGATTTTTTTTCACTGGCTTGAGCACCCCTCTATTTTTGTCCTACGTTCGCCACTGAGTGGCACCTAGCTAGTGTCCTAGGGTTTCTGCAGTTACTTGACAAGGGAGTCTTACAGAGAGAGGAGTGATGATGATATGTGATTGGTATACAACACCAGCAAACTGACTTGCCATGGGTCATAGGCTTCATTATTAGGGAAAAGATAAAGGGCTTTGAAATGGGCCAGATAGTATAGTGACAATTTATCAGTTTTGAGCATGGATAGTTGGGTTCCTAATAATGGGCCTTTGGCCCATTCCTGGTCATACCATATTATATAGTTCTCTATATTATTGTTCTACACTTATATGTATGTTTTTATTAAATAACTAAGACGAACATAGTAGCATATGTTGTTGCTAGCAGAAATAAAGAAAAGTGAATATAAAAGAAATAAATCCAATACTCATGTTTGATCCAAAAAATACCTTGGTATGTGTTCACCTGTGTAAAGTGTGGCCGTGTGGTAGGCTCCCATATGGTTATTGTTGGGTTTTCTTGGTCCATACATGTTAAATTGCATTCGATCTATATATGCTTTTATGGTAAGATAGAATTCAACGGTAGATAGTTCCACATCATAACAAACATTCAACAAAATAAAAGAAAAAATGCTATACTTAAATTAGGTTTTTTCACCTAGTTTAGACGAGGCGAATTATTCACTCCTACTAGCGCATAAAATAAAATAGAAGCACTTTTAAAAAGAATAGGCCCAATATTCGTTGTTGAGCCAAAAAGTTTAGCATACACTCAACACATGTAAAAGGGTGGGCTATGTGATATGTCTATACGTGATACTTGATGATTTTTTTCTTTCGACCCAATACAACATATATGTTAAATATTTTTATAGAGACTTCTAGATACTCAATAAAATCCGATAATATCAAAATATCTTTTTTATTTAAAGTTGATATCAAAATATCTTTTGTTGAAGTTACTGCTGTCATGCTGTAAAGGGGAAAAACCCAGTGAAAAGGTTATCTGTTAGATTAGGGTTTCTGGTCGGCTAGTTCATACGGCGGAGAGCACGGGAGGGGAGGCGAGGAGGAGCACGGGAGATGGGCGCGCCGAAGCAGAAGTGGACGTCGGAGGAGGAGGAGGCGCTGCGGCGCGGCGTGCTCAAGCACGGCGCCGGCAAGTGGCGCACCATCCAGAAGGATCCCGAGTTCAGCCCTGTCCTCTCCTCCCGCTCCAACATCGACCTCAAGGTACTATCCCCTGCAGCACCAGCGTCGCTTCCCATCTACCTCCGCACGCGTGCGCGCTGGCGTTCGTCGCGTCGCTAGATTCGGTATCGTGAAACGCTTGTTTAGCTAGCTGAGGCTTCTGCTGTGCTGTTCGTCATGTTTCGTACCGTCTCCGTCCGATTTGTTAGCGATGCTCTGTTAGCCCTTTGGTGATTGTAGGATACTCGGTAATTCCTCGGCCGGGGATATGGTGGTAGATTTGCGGTCTGGAAGGCGAGATTTTGGGCTTTGGGGCACCCAAAAATGCAAGAATGAGTGGACTTGGTGGCATTCTATTGCTAATGGATGTTTCGATGTGATTTTCCCCCAAGGATGTTGCACTGTCTGAGTGCGAAGAGAGGGCCGGCAGTGGGGGAGCATTGGGGAGGGTGATTTTTTTTGTGTGATCTGGACTGCACAGTAAAAGAGAGAGTTCTCATATTAGTGAACAATTGCTTGTAAAATAGTTAAATTTGTTGGTGTTGCTGATCACGAGATGATGGCATATTTTCAGAACGAAGTGAATTTGTGAAACAGATTCGTTTGTGATTTGATTTTGCCCTTGGATGCTGCCCCGAGTGCAGAAGAGAAAAAAGGTGATGCCATTGTATGTGGGTGTGGTTGGGTTTTGGTGGTGTGGGGTTGGAATTAGTGGGGCAATTGAGAGACATTTTCTTGTTTGTGAACAAGTGCTGATAAAATAGTTGGATTTGGTCATGTTGCTGCTTATGGGATGATGGCATATTTTCGCAAAGAAGTGGCTTTATGAATCCCTTTTTGCTTGACGGCAAATGCTAGCAGCCAGGCACAGTGGAATTCTAATTAGAGTGCTGAGCAGTTGCTGCTGCTTGGACACAATTTTCAGTACTGAGAAAGTTTGATGGAGAGTTTGGTGAGGATACCGCAGTAGTGGAGGTTGGGAAGTGAATATTTTGCTTTTAGCATTACAACATATATTGCTTATTTCGTTGCCATATGTAAATAATTATTTACTGTAAACCGCTGTATTTAACCACAAAATTACTTCACAAATAGGACAAGTGCTCATTTTTGCATTCAGTTCATGTTTTTGGTTGGAAATATGTTCTTCCTCTGCTAAGTGCCCTTTAGATTATCTTGTACTCCTTTAATTTACCCTCAATTTGCTCTCATAATAACTCATTCTCTCTGAACAATTCCTCTCATAATCCATTCCCAACCAGGGTTGCTGGCCAGTTTTTTGCCCTTTTGAATTTGTGATTTTTTGAAAAATCCTCTCTTTTTTCAGATTTGGAGTTTGGGATGTATACTAAAAGCAATTATAAGCATATTGGGAGTTGATTTGAGATGAGTGATTTAGTGGGGTGAACAGACTGGTCTTCACTGGTTTTTCAAATTCCCAACCACTAGAAATAGCATGATTGTTTTTACCTTAAAAAATCTAGAACATCATTTTACCTTAAAAAATCTAGAACATCATCTATTTTGTAACAGAGGGAGAAAATGTTTGGAGGATGAATACACTCCTAGCAATAGACTTATCATTCGAATATGTACCCATCCTTATAGTCACTGTCTAGGTGGTTTTACTGGAATGATGCCATTCTTTTTCATGAACAAAAAGCTCCTATGATGGCAACGTATAGGGAAAGCTTGAATTGGAGTATTGAATGAATTTGAACACTACACTCAATGACAGCTATCAGTGCCCTACATGTAGACACAATCGATTGTTCAGATTGAGGACATGTGTTAGTCTTTGATTACAGCAATTTATGCAGTGTGCGAACTACATGATCTTATTTTTACATAACTGTGCCCTATCTCATTCTGATTGCTGTGTCATATTTTTGTTCTCCAGATCCAGTATATGAATAAGCTGGTAAGTTGGTAGATAGTGGTTTCCCTAGGCTGAGCAAATGGGAGAAATTATGCATTGCTGGTCCAGTGGTCCCATTCTTTTTTCAAAGAGTATTATTAGTAGCATGCTGCAAATTCTTACACAACCTGCAGCATTTGTTTTTCCGAAGCAACATTTGTGCAGTACAATTGTGCATGCTCTTTGTGTTTCTTCCTTTCATAAATCCATAACGGAAACAAAGGTACGGCAGCATGCTTTTTCAAATGGTTAATTATGGTCCCTTTAGTTCATCAAGAAGCTTGCGCAAAATGAAATTGCATGATAAGTCAACTTGATGTTGGTATTTGGTAGACTTTTTGGCCAGTCCTCTAGCGTGATGTTTGTGTGCATGAAATGTGATATGTGTGTTTTTGGTATAACTGGGAAGAAACCTGGATATACATTGCAATCATCTTCCATGTGTACAATCCAAGGCAAGAATGTTTGTATAAACTTAGATAGTTTGTTGCATTAGTGCTGCCATTTGAGGAACATGAGGAAAGTATGTCGGTTCACTTGTACTGTTCACCTTGGTTAGTGTTTTTGTTCTCTTTGACACTGTCTGATTGAATTTTCTTTGGTACTTTCAGGACAAATGGAGGAATTTGAGTTTTAGTGCAAGTGGACTGGGTTCAAGGGATAAAATAAGGGTTCCGAAGATAAAGGGACCTTCATCCTCCCTGTCACCTAGCTCACACACTCTGCTTCTCCCAGCCCCAAATAAAGTTGCTGAAGCTTCCCCACCTGCAGATTCTGCAAAAAACCCACAAGCACAGGATGGGAAGACTCCAAAGTTGGTCTCTCTTTATTTTCATACTGAAGTCCAATTTATGAAGTTGATTGTAACTATACTCATGGATATAAATCCCGGCGGTTACCAGTCTTACCGTTGGGCACCGGGATTTAGAAAATTGCCTTTTTTTTCCCGGTTTAGCAAATTTAAATTTCATTTTTCGAAGTTTGGCCAGTTTTTAAGCACATTCAAATTTCAGTTTTCAAACTTCGGCCGGGTTTTTTTTTCTGGGATTTCCGGTTACCAGCCGGTAACGGAGAAATGGCGCCAGGCGGTTTTTTATCCGGTACCGGGATTTTGATCCTTGACTATACTTGATATTATGCCTTCGGACTTTGGTTTCAAACGCAGTCTTAAATGGCTAGTTATTGTGGAATTCAAACATAAATTCCTATTGATTCACTACTTTCATTCAAGGGTAAATTCATGGTCACATGACACATCTAGGATGTTCCTATTCATCCCATGTTATATAAATTGCCTCCTATGTTATCTGTCTTCTGGAGGAATATGATTTTGGCCAATGATTGCAAGATGATTTTCACACCAGTAGGAATGACCATGATAAGGATATCTGATATAAATTAAGATGTTGGTTTGATTTCCATTAGTTGGAACAACTTCTGGATTAAAACAAGCACTTTTGTTTTTGGTAGCGAAATGCAAAGGAAGAGTGGATACCCCCACCCCCCCACACACACAGGCATTTGATTGTGCAATCTGATTACCCTCTACCATTTTTTTTTGTATTAGGTACAGTTCCATGATCCTAGAAGCTCTTTCTGAACTGAAGGATCAAAATGGTTCAGACGTTGCTACAATTTGTAACTTCATAGAGGTTGAGTATCTTCACAATTTTCGCTATTTGATTCATTGTTTTGCAATAGTTATTTCGTCTCGTATTTTGAATTCATTCAACTTTCTTGTTCCTAACTATTTACAACTTATGACTTAGATATACAACATGATATGATAATAATATGCCGTCACTTGATTTATTTGGATGGGGAAATTAATTTGGTTTTGATGTTTTTCTGTTCTGAAAATATGGTTGGCTATAAGAGCTACCTTAGGTGAAGCAGATCAGTCTAGCCTTTTCTCACATGGATAATGTCATCGTCATCTAATCTTCAATATGGTGTAAAATGTGAGCCCAAGTACCATGGCCATGAGCCATCTAATTAATGGCATACACACGACTTTTTCTTTATTTAAGCTTCTTTGACATCTAGGAAGCTCTAAAAGTGCCTTGATTAGTACAGGAAAATTTTGCACTTTGGATTCAGTAACTTCGTTTTGTACCAATGTACCATATAGTGGGGGACTTGAAGTGTTTGTTAGGGTCCAGTGTGATGGGCGCCAACGGTCAATCATGCTCTGAGATTTTTGTTTACATACTTAGGATCTGTCTTGTTTTGTACTTTGCAGTATTTAGATTTCCCTAGGAAGAGATTGATACAAATAATTACAGTGCTAGAATGATGATAAATTGCTGATGCTATCTTTGTACCATATATGCAGCAAAGGCATGAGGTGCAACCAAATTTTAGGAGATTGCTTGGTGCAAAGTTACGGCGGCTTATGGGTGCAAAAAAAATTGAGAAGGTGACAAATTTTTTTAAACAAAAAGTAATTGTAGTTTGTTCTTTTTGATCTTTCCTTTCTTAAATTAGACTATAGTAGTTTTTTTTTCATCTGAGTTTTGCTTACTTGTTCCGCATGGATTGGGCTGGAATCCCACCCATTTCGAACCCATCCAAATGAAGCCTTAGTGGAACTGGCTTCCTCGCTTAATCAACAGCTAGGCTAGACCGCATTTAGGGCCTGCATGTCAGCTGGGGAGAATATTGGTGGGAATATAAGGAGAATTGGGAAACCTCACTGAGATAACTTCGCAGCAGAGGTTTTGATTTTAATAAATTGCAATGTAAGATTTGATAACATATAATTTTGCAGTTGGTTAATCAAACCCAGAATTCAGATCCTTTAGATTACTTGTGAAATTTGGCACTCCACATCTCAATTCTTTAGATTGCTTTCAAGGCTCAAAATGGAATTCAAGTTCTAAATTGTTTATTTATTTATTTTATTTTTCTCTTCAAAATGAATTCTGATTCAAAATTCAGAATGCTCGATTTTTTTTTTATCATAGGAATGCTTTGGAGTTTGGATCCAAACTATTCTCTCTTTTTTTCACACACATGTAATATTCTGGAATCCCCTCTATTCTTTGGAGCTTCTTTGTATGTTTAGTAGATGGCAAAGGGTTTTAGATGCAACTAACTAGTGGTGATCTAATTACATTCTTTTTATCTTGACATAAAACAGATTGACAAGTCCTATAGGCTCACAGATTCTTATGCAACCAAAGCTTCAGCTCCAATAAAAACTCCAACTCCAAAGCAGAAGGATCCAGCCAAGCCATCGAAGGCATCACAGAATCTTGGACTGCTTGCTGCTGTGAGTCCCGCACTAGATGCAGCTGCAGCTGCAGCTGTGAAAGTAGCTGATGCGGAGGCCAAAGCAAACCTTGCAAACGAGCACATGACAGAGGTTGAAAGGATCCTCAAGATGGCCGAGGAGACCGAGTCTCTCCTTACTCTTGCAACAGAGATCTATGAACGATGTATATCAATGTCCATCCTCCAGCATTTAACCTTTCACCTTGCCATTATCTTTTCCATCATCTAACTTTTGCTAATGCTTCAGGTTCAAGGGGAGAGGTACTCACAATGTTGCAAGTGGCGCAAAGGGAGTTTTGAAATCAAATCTGTCAGCGAGATCTGTTCTTTTGTACATGGATAGGTTGGCTTGGTTTGTCATTTTCCCATATTGTCCCCGTTGTTGTATAACTTAAAACAGTTTGTGGTGTACTTGGGGGATGTTGCCTAGGATTTTAATTAACTAAAGTACATTTCGTGTACCGTCCATCTTTAAATCATAATGTCTATCTCATCTTGCCTGGCCAGTGGGCCACTGCAAGTGCGATCATATGGCAGCCATGTTTCTGGCGTGATTAAAGAAAAGAGAAGGAGAAAGGGGATAAGTGAATTAAAACTGATGCATCAAGGTAAAGTATCTCTGTTTATCATAAGCTGTTTCCCTCTTGTACGTTTCACTTCGACAAGGTTGTGTGTGCTAATCTATCCTTGTTCCTCACGAATGTGAGAATTACTTTTCGTGGATGCTTAACTTGTAGCCTGTTATCTGATGCTGCCTTCTTTGCATATGGTCGATGACCTTTGTCAAAAGAAAGCACCTAAAGCAGATTCTCCCTTAATTTTGTCCTCTGAGATGCACTTTGCTCTGTTGGTTGCAGGCACAGATTTGGATCAAACTGTCGTGAGCGTACGACAAATTCAAAAGATTGTTTTGTGCAGAGCGTTTTTGTCTCGTAAAGCAATTATAAAACCAGATGCTTGTATCTAACGTGGCACTTAAAAAATATGAAAAATAAAACTTATAGCCTAAGTATATAAAGATTTATTATTGCTACTAGTAGTTAACGAAATGCATTGTGTGTTTCCCTAACCTGAGCTGAACTATGCTGCACTAAACCTAAAAAAGAATTACGAGGAGCCCACAAGAGACCCGCCCCCTCGCGTTCCCCTCCTCCGCCTCGTCGTCTTCTCCCCATCCCCTCAAACCCCTCGAACCCTACCGCCGATCCAGCCCCGCCGACGACCCGATCGCCATGGCTGCCCCCAACAACAACGACGCCTCCGCCGCCGCCAACGCCAGCGCCTCCACCAGCGAAGGCGCCCCGGCGGCACCGGAGGAGACCTCTATTGAGGCGCTGGCGCGGCGCGTGCAGGAGCACATGACCCTGGCCTCCAACCCCACCGCCCGCCACCACAAGCTCTGGGAGACGCAGCCGGTGGGGTAGTTCCACGACGCCGCCGACTCGTCCCTCACCGACGGCACCATCGAGCCGCCGACCCCGCTCTCCGAGGTCCGCGCCGACCCCTACCCGCTCCCCGCCGCCTTCGAGTGGCTCACCTGCGGCCTCGATGACGACGCCCTTCTCGCCGACCTCTACTCCCTTCTCGCCCACAACTACGTGGAGGACGACGAGAACATGTTCCGCTTCAACTACTCTCCCGCCTTCCTCCGCTGGGCGCTCCGTCCCCCGTCCTTCTTCCGCGCCTGGCACATCGGCGTCCGCGCCAAGGAGTCCAAGAAGCTCGTCGCCTTCATCTCCGGCGTCCCCGCGCGCATCCGCGCGCGCGACGACATAGTCCGCATGGCCGAGATCAACTTCCTCTGCGTCCACAAGAAGCTCCGATCCAAGCGCCTCGCGCCCGTGCTCATCCGCGAGGTCACCCGCCGCGTCCACCAGGAGAACATTTGGCAGGCTGCATACACTGCTGGGATTGTCCTCCCGACCCCCATCACCACCTGCCGTTACTGGCACCGATCCCTCAACCCCAAGAAGCTCATCGACGTTGGGTTCTCCCGTCTTGGCCCCCGCATGACCATGAGCCGCACTGTCCGGCTCTACAAGCTGCCTGACGCGCCGCTCACCCCTGGGTTCCGCCAGATGGAGCTGCGGGATGTTGCGGCGGTCACACGGCTGCTGAGAGCGTACCTTACGAGGTTCGTGGTATCGCCGGATTTTGATGAGCTGGATGTGGAGCACTGGCTGCTGCCCCAGGAGTATGTGGTGGACAGCTACCTTGTGGAGAGCCCTGAGACTCATGAAGTCACAGATTTCTGCAGCTTTTACACGCTGCCCTCGTCAGTACTGAACAATGCCAACTATGCAACGCTCAAGGCGGCATACTCGTACTACAATGTTTCCACCAAGACCCCGCTGCAGCAGCTGATGAATGATGCGCTGATTGTGGCCAAGCAGAAGGACTATGATGTGTTCAACGCGCTCGATGTCATGGAGAACGAGTCGTTTCTCAAGGAGCTCAAGTTTGGACCTGGAGATGGGCAGCTCCACTATTATCTCTACAACTACCGTATTCGCAATGGAATCAAACCATCAGAGCTTGGCCTTGTGCTGCTATAGGGCAGTCAAGGCTCAGGACAGTGTTTGGGTTATACTCCTTAGCAGGTACTCCTTGTGTGGCTACTTTAGTGTGTCTTTTCTAGTTGCTATAGATGATGATTTGATTCCCGTCATGCTGTAGGTTGCTCAGTGTGCCATCCCATGGTTGCTCATTATGTTTATTGCGGTAGCGAATCTCCTTTATATGATGCCATGCCTTTTCATGGGAATCCAAGATTATTTGCAAATGAGGAGACTGGAATTAGAAATTTCTTTGATTAATTGAAGACTGTTTTCAATTAGCGATATTTGGTGTGTATGGTTCAAAACATTGTGTGATGACACTGGGTTTACCAAGAAATTTTGATAGAACTTGTGTTATGCCAAATTATTTAAGTGCCCTTGTGTTTGAGGTTATAATTGTATGGATGTCTCGATGCTAGGACATTCAGCATTGTTCTTCAACCCTGCCCCAAATTTTTATATTTTTTATTGTATGCAAATTTTTGTATTTGTGTTTGATGTGTTGTAGCCTAATGTTGCTATCATATGAGGTGGGTTATGGTTAATGATTTAACGGTTTGATATACCTACTTTGCCCAGGAATGGATGGAGTTTGGTCTTGTGGGAGATAACTACTTATTCATATTAGGTTATTCCAAGTTTCTGACAGTAATGTTTGGTGCATTATTGCAGCACTAAGCCACTTTATCAATTTATTTCGTGGCATCCTAGTTTCTGCAATTTCCTCAAATCATTGCATCGTGTACTTACTTCTGATTTTCTAGCTTTCTCCGTTCAAAACATACATCATTATCGTAAGGGTAATTTAGATACATGGTAATTTAGATACATGCCACCCTAGAGTTGCTAGTTTTGAAATATGCTATTGCAAAGTTCGTTATTAGATTTATGTCACTCTAGAGCTGCATTGTTTTGAGATATACTATTATGATTTTTTATGGATCAACTTGTCCTTCTTCCTCCTCCCACCTTCTTAGTTCTTCCTCGTGGACCGACAACGTCATGGATGTGGTCGTCGCCGGGAAGGATGGCGGCTGCAGGCGTGTGCCAGCGAGGCAGCCCAAGCACGGCCTTTTGTGTCTGTGCTGGCCTGAGCCCATTTAGCTCGACCGGCCAATTCTGGCCCGCTTAGCCCGCTAGGTCCGAATTTTTTTAAAAAAGAGAAAAAATCCAATTTTTTTAATACATATGAATGCCTTTTTCTCTTTTCTTATCTTTTCCTTTTTCCTCCTTATTTTTCTTTTCTCCTTATTTTTCTTCTTCCTCACGCACAGCCACACGACTACCTCCGTTCTCTTTCTTTCTTTCTTCCCCTTTTTTTCTTCTCTCTTTCTCTTCCTCTCTTCTTCCTCCACCAGCAACACCTCCCTCCTCCTTTCTCTGGCCGAGTGGGCCCTGATCCGGCTAGAGGCCGTCGGATCTGACCGTCGTTGTGCTCGTCTCGGTGCCGCCGTTCCACCACCGCCCGCCACTGCGTTGGCACCGCCTCAGCACTGTCGCTCGGCCTCGGCTTCGGCTCCGTCGTCGCCCCCTGCCTCGGCGTCCACGCATGTTGCTGCACGCCGGCCTCCTCCTCCTGGCCCCTCTTCTCACTACTCGTGTCGGCCTCGCGCCGCCACAGCTACACCGGCCGCACGCCCGCCCTGCCCTCTCCTCCTCACCCTTTCGCAGTCGGGCCAGCATGCCAAGGTGGCGGCCCTAGTACGGTCCAACCCATAAACAGTGCAAACCATGCCGTGTCTGGGCCAGGCCAATAGTGTTGTGCCTCGGGCTGGCCCGGTCGGCACGGCCCATCTAGCCACCTCTAGGTACACGGTTGGCGTCGATGTCCTGCCCCTCCCCGGCCCTGCGGGTGAGAGGGTGGGCTAGTGCTCCGCCTCGCGCACTCCTCGGTGACGATGTCGTCCCGCTGGTGCCGGTTGCGTCATTCGCGGGAGGCGACTGCCTCGCGGCTGAGCTCTCCCTCGACGCGTCTCGGGCGCCTTTCTACCTCTTGTTTCTGCACCGCAAGACGAGCTTCCGCATGCCGGTTGGCGTCGGGCCGGGCCGCCCGGCTCCGCTCAGCATGCCCCTCTCGGAGGACGGGGCCGCCAATTTCGCGTTGTACAGCAAGAGCGCCAAGGGCGTTGTGCTCTGCCTGTATGGCGGCGGCGAAGGCGACGATCATCCCGCGCTGGAGATCGAGCTCGACCCGTGCGTCCACCTGACGGGCGACGTCTGGCACGTGTCGTTGGAGAGAAGGAGAGCGTGCGAGTTGATACGACAGCTCCGAAGACGGCGAAACCGCTGCGGGCTGTGCAACTACAGAATGCAAATATTAGTTGGTGCATGCGCCGCCCGCTGTTGGACCCGTACGCTAAGGTGACCGGGGACTTCGTCCCTGGCAACTCTGTCAATGACGAGGGGTTCACTGTGCCGTCCATGAGGTGCCTCGAATTGCTGGCGAATGAACCGAGCTACAATTGGGGCATTGACAAGCGCCCACGCTTGCCATTGGAGAAGCTGGTTATGTACCGGGCAAATGTGACTTTGTTCACGAAGGACAAGTGGAGCGGGCTGCCGGACAATGTTGCCGGTACTTTCTCTGGACTAGCTGCAAAGATAGAGCACTTTAGGAGGAAGAAGGAAGGATAATTTGGTCCAGAAAAAATTATAACGACATATCTAAAAGCAACGCAGCTCTAGAGTAACATAAATATAATGACGAACTTTGCAACGGTAGATTTCAAAACTTGCAACTCTAGAGTGACATGTATCTAAATAATCCTTATCATAATGTGGACATCAATATCTTTGGTGGTTTTCATATTAAATATTCAGAGGTTCCTTCTTATCGGAGGACATTAGCTGATGTTTACGTTATTTACTTGTATCCTGCTCAACTAGAATGCGTGCCTAGACTAACCATACTTGGTAGCCTTGCATGATAAGGAAAACAACCAAGTCTATCTACACAGAATTTGATTGTTTTCTTTGTAAAACACTGTCACATTCTGAAAGTTTATTTACAACTCTATTATACATAAATTACAATAAATTATTTATGTAATTTTTGTTCTTAGTCACTGTAATTATTCTTGAAAGTCTTAATAACTCATATTTCGATCATATGATTCAAAATCTCACATGTACTTTGAGAGATTGAGAAAAAACAAAGATAAAAAATAAAATTATATACCAACAAAATACGGTAATGTGGTGAACCTGTTATGTTCTTCATATGTACTTTGAGAGGTTGAGCAAAAATAAAAATAAAAAATAAAATTATATACCAACAAAATACGGTAATATGGTAAATCTATTATGTTCTTCGCATGTACTTTGAGAGGTTGAACAATAACAAAGATTTAAAAAAAATCTCCTCAACGCCTTTTGATGAGCTGCAAAAGATATTAGTTTGTCATGAGTGATGTTTCTCGAAGCAGCACGAGATGAATCCCTCACATGCATATGGGGCAAAATAGCCATTACGTTGATAAGTGACAGTTTTATAACACATCAACAACATGAATCTTATAGCACGTCTAACTAACAGAAAATGATAATTTTGGCTTCAAAAAACTGTCAAAAATTATATAGCAATTCCCAAAACAACCTGACAAAACTTTGCTTGCGTCATGAAGTAACATTTTAGCAAAGGGTATTCATTTCATACTTTCAAAAGTATTGACAGAATTCCATTATGAACTCTACTTCTTTTTGTTAGCATAACGTGGAATTGCTCCTCCCAATATGTGGTCATAGGCACGAATGACTTGTGACTAGATCAAATAATGATTTGCTGCATAGCTGTGATTTGTGAATTGTGAATGCTCTTAATGCAACTGTCTGATGAAACATTGTGGAAGTGTGGTGATGCAGCAGGCCTTATCTTTAATTGAATTGAAATGCTCTTAATTTTGAGTTGATCCCTCTCTGTTTTTCCCCCCTAATGAAGAGCTGGTCCAATTTTGGTGCAAGAACATCGTATGATACTGGATCAACCCTGCACCAAACGTTCAAAAGGCCAGTTGCTGGCTACATGCCTGGCTGAACATGACGGTAGTAAGGCAGGCAGTAGTGCTTTGGTACTGTTTTGTCATTTTGAGCGTAGTATAGAATAATGAACTTGCAGCTCCCGTAGTCCCGTTCCCATTCTCCATTCTCTCAATACGATCCATTACCTCTACTTTGTCTTCAAGGATTCAATCGAGACGTTTTCATCAACTGGCAACAATGGTGATCACGATTATGTTCATCCGTTTGGTAGGCGCGCCACTCGGTTGGTGAATCATACGAACAGATAGTAGGGGGCAGCACTTGCCAACAGGCAACAATGGTGTGGTGATCACGATTAGTACGGACTACGGAGCAGCACTTACCAAAATTTGGGCCGAAATCTACGAATAGTCGTTGCATCCGAAAATCCCAAAGCCCAGACCGACCAAAATCGGAGACAGAACAGAATATACTTGAGTTCCCCTCCCGCACAAGCGACCCACCCACCACCAACGAGGCAACGAGGACCCCACCACCGCCACCAACAGCGGCCGCGGCAGCTGTAAGAACAAAAATACGTGCCGTGGGGGTGCACGGGCACGGGCGCGCGGCCGAAAAAAGCGCAGGCTGCCACGCGATTCGGCCGCCTCCTCCTCCCCTCCCCATCCCCTCGTGGTCGCCTCGTCTCCTCCACTCCGCCCCTCCAAAAAGCTAGTAAAAAAGAAGGGAAAACACGCCAATCCCACGCGCACCAGGGCGTTGGATCGGATCGGATCGGCGGGGAGCGCGAGATGTGGGAGTCGGTGGCGCTCACGCTGGCCGGCGCCGCCGGCAACAACATCGGCAAGGTGCTCCAGAAGAAGGGCACCCTCATCCTCCCTCCCCTCTCCTTCAAGCTGAAGGTCCCCGGGTCCTCCTCTCGCCCCTTCCTCCCCCTTCTCCTTCCTTCCGTTCCAGATCGTGGCGGTGACCCCCTCTTGGTGTTGTGCGCAGGTTATTAGGGCGTACGCGCTCAACAGGCTCTGGATCAGCGGGTTCCTCATGGACATGTGCGGCGCCGCGCTCATGCTCACCGCGCTCTCGCAGGCCCCGGTGCGTTTCCTGCTTCTCCGCTCCCTTTCCTTTCTCCCCCACCTCTGTGTGTTTTTGCGCAGCCGTGGAGTCACCGGGCTTACGCCGATTGATTGACGGTGGCGCTTGCTTTCTTCGCAGGTCTCCGTCGTGCAGCCGATTGCCGGCTGCGGCCTCGCCATACTCTGCGTCTTCTCCCACTTTTACCTTAAGGAGGTCATGAATGGCCTCGATTGGGTGGCGATTACGTTGGCCGGCCTCGGCACTATAGGTGAAACATACTCACAACCTTCACATTACATCGAATGGTGACAAGATATAAATGGAATTCGACCAGACCTGTTTTAGAATTCACGATAGTGTCTTAGGCTAGTCACTAGTGTCCATGCATTTGACTGGGTGTGTTGTGCGTTCTCTAACTTCAGGAGTTGGTGTTGGTGGCGAGGAGCAGAAAGTGGATAAGATTCCTCTTTTCAATATACCTTGGCTAGTGCTCTCCATTGTCATCTTGTTTGTAGGTACCATACTCTGTGCTGCATTAGTTTTATTACATCCAGTAAAGTATGATTTCTACCAAAAGAAGTGATTTTCTTTCACCACAATGTGTTATATTTATCCCGCTTCAATATTCTGACCCACCAACAAGAATTTTAGGCGTGCACTATATAAGTACTACACTTGCATTTCCATATATAAATTATGTTTTGCCTATACTTCTTTGTTACCTCCAAAGAAACCTGCTGGCTGAAGTTAAAACTGCGCTTTTGTTGGACCAATTGTCCAATTCGTTCCTATTTGATTAAAAAAGTCATAGATATAAATGTCAATAGGAAACATGAGTCATTGTGTAGGGCACTAGGGTGGGTTTTATTATCATAGTTTTGATAAACTTGAATTCTAACTTGAGATTGATGGAAAATTTTAATGATGTATGCCTATTAAGGTTCTGCTCAACACTTGGCTTCATATCTACAAAAAGCAAAGGCGTGAACAAGAGTTGGTGAGTATTTCTAAAATTTGGAATTCGTGTTTGCACATTGCAAATACTGACACCATGCATCAATGCAGACTGGACCTGAAGTGATCGAGGAGATCATATATGGGTTAGAATCAGGCATTTTGTTTGGGTAATTTCTTACTATCCATTTCCATTTATCACTGTGTTTTGCAATTTTTCATCACTGAGGTCATATGTGACTTAAAATGAGGCTTTTTCATCCATCACTTCATACTATCTATTTCCATTCGTTGAGGGGATCATATATTGCTTAGGCCTTAGAATCATACATTTGTCATGAAAAGAAAAAATGCTACTTCAATGTGTCTCAGGGCCGGCCTTTTTTTCTTTTAGTTTACTATTGCTTAATGGCCCAATGTGTGGGGATGACTTATAACTGTATTTCATGTATAGGATTTCATCAGTAATCTCTAAGATGGGATTCGTGATGTCTGAAATGGGCTTTTCGAAGATTGTTGTACCAGCTGCCATTTCTTGTAGTGTGGCCTGCAGTGCTGTGGGATTTGTTTATCAGGTATATCTAGCTTTCTGGAGATGTGCCTCCCTGCTTCATAGTGTGCACTGTGGCCCTGATAGAATGTATACAGTGTTTGCGTGGTGTTTCTAGAAAACATGTAGATATTAATTGAACTCTTATACCAAGTTCATGATGCCCACACCTTGAAAAGTAGGGTACACCACATGTGGGCACAGAGGAGTGCTAATGTCTTTTCTCTGTGAAGCAGGACCAGGGGTGTGAACTGTGAAGTAGGGGTGAAAACGGATCGGATAGTTTCCGACCGATCCGGGCGAAAACGGATTCGAAATTCCTCAGATCGGATTTTTCTTGAATAATTTTCGGATCTGAAACGAATACGGTAGGCATTCTATCCGGCGGATACGGAAACAAATACGGATTATCCGGATAAGATGTAGTCCGGATATCCGGATTTCAGCCCAAAAGAGAAAAGGAGATCTTAATTGATTTTCGAATTTCAGAAAATACAACAAATCAAAGTCTTTTAGAAAATAGCAAATAGAGTTCAAAAATCCTAGAAAAAATCACATAAATTCCTTAAATTATTTTTAACTTAATAAAATTAATTCTAACTTAAAGTTGATTTTTTATTTTTTGTATATAAATTATTTTAAATTTCTAAAAATAGGAAAACCTTTTTAAATACAGAAAATTCAATAAATTAATTAAAATATTCTTTTTCACTTTAAATCTAATAAAATCCCAGAAAACTCAATAAATTTTATTTTTTACATCACAAAACTAGGAAATTAAATAATTGACTTTATTTTATTATTTTTTCCTTTTTAACCAGGAAAACTATTTTAAATCTCAGAAAATCCAATAAAATAATAACTTTATTAATTTTATTTTTGGTAAAATACTTCGGGATGTTACAGTTATTTGCGTATAGATTAACCATTCAGTCTAATCGATGTTAGTGTGAACTAAGTTTTATGTATGTGATGAACTAAGTGTGAATGCATGATGACTTTGTGAGTTATGACTTATGAGCTAAATATGGTAAACTAAGTGTTATGTTTGTGATAAACTAGTTAATGCAATTTGCTAGTGCCAATATTATGTGTGGTTGCTAAAAATATGAACAATTCATAAATGTTTACATGAAATAAATTAGTTATATATTTTCGTTAATTTCTGGTATACAATTTAAGGGGTTTTCATGTTCCGAAAAATATCTGTGACCGTATTCATTTCGATTCATATTCGCTCTGTATTCGTATTTGATATTATTCGTATCCGGATCCGGGAAAAAAATATGAAAACAAATATGGCAGAGCCATTATTCGTCCGTATCCGATCCGTTTTCACCCCTACTGTGAAGTGGGGCTGCATAGTGGGGTTAGAGACAGGAGATAGAAAAAACTCTAAAAATGCATAAAGGCTAGAATATGATCCGCATAACCATTTATGCCACTTAATGTTCACTAATACTAAATTTGAGGTATAAAAACTTCACTTGCAGGTGTTCCCCGACATGGATGATATTGAAAATTTTATTTGTTTGCCTGATTGCAGACATTTTCCTGTTTGGTTTGTGGTTTTAAATTGTACTAGTAAGTTGGACACATTTGATGAAATATATGTGTTTTTAACATCTGCCTTGAGGACTTGTCTAGTAGTTTTTGAATGATTCTGTCCTGCTTTCATTTTATTTTCCACTATAATGGGACATTTCATTCGTGCAGACTCGGGGTCTCAAGCATGGGAGGGCAATTGTTGTGTCGACATGTACATCAGTGGCATCTATTGTGTCTGGTGTTGTAGCTGGTATGGTTGCACTTGATGAACATCTTCCAACAGCTCCCACAGGCCGTTTTGTTCTCTTACTTGGATGGTAATATTTTTTACACTATTGTTTTTCTCTTGTGTATTGTGTGCTTGTTGTTGACTGATTTGGGCCCCTTCTCTCTGGCTTCAATACTTAGCTACTATAGTGTACGATTGTTTTTTTGCATAGCAATTTCATTTAATGCTGCACCTAGAGGTTGCTGCAATTCTTCTACAGCATGTCCTTGTTACATAAGTTTTGTTGGTTTTACTTTGATCATGATAAAATCTAGTAAGTTCTTAGTTACAACTTACAACAATAAGGTTGCTGGTTTATAAATTCAGCTTTGCTGAAATAAATAATGGATATTGGTAGATAAATCAGCAAGATATTAGGACAATAATGCCAGTGTTGGACTGGAGGCATATTCTCTTGATTGACAAATTCCCATTGAACAAAAAATGTGTTGTCCCACTTTGTGCTCTCTACTTCAATTTGGAACACACTCCTCAACTTACAAGTAGACATTGGCTGCTACAAGAGAAACTAAATAATTAATGTTCCTTGCAGGTTCTTCATTATTACGGGAGTGATACTTCTTGTTACTTCAACCCGATTGATTGCACGTCTACCTAGGCCCGTGCAGAAGCTTTTGAAGAGTAATGTGGAGCGTACCCACAGCATCAGGAGGCCTGGCTCAGCCCGAGGGAAGGACCCCATCCCAAGCACAACAATCCATGCATCGTCATTACATCTACTAACCTCTCCAGCAAAAGAAAAGGCTTAGAAAAGCTGCTGCTGGAGCAAGATTGTTTTGGCACCTCAGATGCGTCATGCCATTGTTTATTGAATCGTTCTGCGAATGTAGAAATCTAGAATAGCATGTTAAAAGTTTGGGTTGGTTACTCATATACTGCCCTTATAGGTCTAGCAGATGTTTGGAAAATTTGCTGCGAATTTTGACCAGGTTGCACCTTTCCCTTTGGTCAGTTGGTAAATGCTATATCCGTTAGTTCTGTTACTCCTATCCGGTATGCATCATGTATTTGCGGGTCTCTGCTGTGCTTGCAGCACTGTTATGTTTTCCTTAGCACGTGTGGGTGGAGTTGTGGAGGCATCCATGGTTTGTTTGGTTCATAGCCAAACTTTTCCCCCCGAACCAGCTGCCATCATCGTGTTAAATTTGAGCCAAAAAATTTGTAATTGGTCATTTGGTCAGACCTAAAAGACCAGTAGTAATGCAACAGCTCTTTACTGTTGACTGGTTGCAGTACATGTTTGCCTAAGAAATGAGTTTTTGCAATTACAAGTATTTATAGTTTATCTAGCTCATTGGGGATTTTTACTATCTTATGGCACCATCCTGGTACTAATGAGTTGTGCGAGTATATACTTAACAATTTCGATGAGCCCATAGTTTGTCATTGAAAAAAATATTTTTTCCGTGAAGAATTAAATATATATAGGGTTTGGAATTCTGTTTGCCCCCAGGTTCAGTGCGCTAGCAATTTAGGATTAGCTCGCAGATGCTTTTTTTTTTAAAAAAAAAAAAAAAAGGGTGTAGGCTTGCAGATGCTTCCGCTCTTTTTTCCCTTGTGACATAAACTAAAAGCATTATCCTGAAACTTCCCAAGCCTACCATGATTAAAAATAGCCTTTGCTTGTGTCTGGTTAGGTGCTACTGCTAGGCATAGTCTTGTCCAGCCATTTGGTTAGCCAGGTTAGGTCAACAAATGTATGTATATTACGTGGCAATGGAAAAGGTTTAAGGGACCTGGTTAGGTGTTACTGCTAGGCATAGTTTTGTTCATCCATTTGGTTAGCCAGGTTAGGTCAACAAATGTATGTATATTACGTGGCAATGGAAAAAGTTTAAGGGACACTTCACATCAATCGCCTTGGGCCAGCATTTAGAAAAGTGTCATCCAGTGCTAAAAGGTAAAAGATTTCGTAGATTTGGAGTTGCCTCCCACAACTTTCTTCTACATCTTTAGCCAGGGTAGGGTGCCAACCTTCTCTACAGAGTTGCCTGAAGATGTGCTAAAGAAATTCACTTCGCCAAGATATTTCATTAGCTATACAAAAATTATCTCATGATATGTGAAATTGCATGTTTTTGCTAGACATAGTTATGTTCGTAGCTATCACTTGTTCTTTATTTGCTATCTTGGTCTATGTAAGTGCTTTCTTGTTTATGCATCATGTTATATGTCAATTGTAGGAAGATAGTTGCGAGTTTGCTTGCAAAGATTACCAAGTTTTTGGCTAATATGGCACTGTTGCCGGGCGTAATGCCAAATTTAGCCCCCTTCCAGCCGTAATGCCAAAAATGGCATCCCGGAGCTGCCGGCGGGCGACACGTAGCCAAGTCCAGTCCCCAGAAGGACGAACTCCACCTCCACTGCGCCATAGGGGGGCCGACCCCCCCCCGCGCACCACGCCACGTGCTAAATTCGGCCCCCCAGGGGCCGGACCTAGCGTGTTCGTGCCCCTATGGACTGGAGCTCACTAGGGCACGATTTCGCCATGCAAGTGCCTCTGGGGCACGGCCTTGTCCTTCGGCGTGGGACTCCCTCCCTCACATCGCTTTCGATGTGGGATTCCCTCCCTCCATCCCATCCATCACCTTCATCATGTTTGTTGCCTCCGCATGCATGCAAAGAAACAACCCACAGGAGGCAATGCGTTCGCGCGGCTATAAAAACTAGTGTCACTCTTGCTCTCATGCTCGAATTCATTCTTGTTCTCACTCTCGACATAGAGTGACAGAGAGAATTCAACGAGCGAGTGAGTTCCGTTTCGCTGTCGATAAAAGAGTGTTTAAAGCAGTGCTTAGGACTGTATTAGTACAAAACGGTCAATATCAAGAGAAGGTATTTTTCCCTATGCATTAGTCATAATTAATTTATTCGTAGTTAATTAACCGTAATTAATTTAGTCACAATTAATTAGTTGTAATTAATTTAGTCATTACCATTTAGTCGTAATTAATTTAGTCATAGTTAATTAGTTGTAATTAATTAGTCGCAACTAATTAAGTTGTAATTAATTACTCGTAATTAATTTAGCCGTAGTTAATTAGTCATAACTAATTTAATTATAGTTAATTAGTTGTAATTAATTTAGGCATCATTAATTAGTTGTAGTTAATTTAGTTGTAATTAATTTAGTCGTAGTTAATTAGTACTAATTAATTAGTTGCAATTAATTAAGTCCTAATCAATTAGTCATAATTAATTTAGTCATACTTAATTAGTCATAATTAATTTAGTCATAGTTAGTTAGTCATAATTAATTGCGTGTATGTAATTTAGTCATTACCATTTATTCGTAATTAATTTAGTCTTAGTTAATTAGTCGTAATTAATTAGTTGTAATTAATTAAGTTCCAATTAATTAGTTGTAATTAATTTAGTCATAGCTAATTAATCATAATTAATTTAGTTATAGTTAATTAGACGTAATTAATATGATCATCACTATTTAGTCGTAATTAATTTAGTCTTAGTTAATTAGTCTTAATTAATTAAGTCTTAATTAATTCGTTCTACTTATTTAGTACTAGTTAATTTAGTCATAGTTAATTAGTCATAATTAATTAGTCGTAGTTAGTTTGTCGTAAATAATTAGTCGTAGTTAACTAGATTTAGTCATTATTAATTAGTGCCTTTCAATTTGTTCCGAACTGATTCGACATTTCATCTCTTTCAAGTCATGCCTCTACTGGAGCTACTCGAACCATTCTACGACGAACATCACTGGAGCAAATTGTGGACCACCGGGGACAGGGATGGTCCTCCATCCCTCTTGCTTCGGTCGAAGAAGCATTACTGCGACCTTGACCCTCGCTACGTCCCAATTTTTTAGGACACGGACTTGTTATTCTTTGCGAGGATGCTCCAAGTCGGCCACACACAGGGGGTTGTGTGACGCTTCGCAGTGCAACACCGGTTTGAAACCGGTCCTTGTCGTCTGGTACATGCTCCTGCAGCTGTGGAGTTGGAAGCACTTCCCTATTGGGCGGTCCACCATTCGAAATGTAACGCACCTGTACGTCGAGTTCCACGACCCCTAGACGGGCCCACTATGGGCACCCGGTGGACTACTGCCAAATTACGCTGAGCCAGAGACAGACCGGCGAGGTGTCACCCGTGTTCCTGGAGCTTTACGCGTCGTAGTGCGTTATGCGACAGTTTGATCAATACCAGGTTGTGCTCCCTCCCAGCGGGAGAATGCTCGAGCGAGCTGTCCACTTGTGAGTGCAACTCCATCCGAGTAATATTTACAGTTCATACCTATATCCGCTCTTCTCACACAAATCCTTCTTGAATGCAAGCAATCAAAGATGAGCCAACATTTTGAGGACTGGCAGGTAGTCCAGGATAAATGGACTACGGCTTGGACAGAGACAACGCACAATGAGGTTCTACAGGAGCATCGACTGTACGATGTTTGGACTTACCATGAGTACATCGAGTGGTACATACCACGGTCACACACTAGACTCACTGTCCTCCGCCAGAGCGCCCGAAGCAGGTCACGCATGAGGAGAAGCTTCGTCACTCATTTGATCGACACATCGCTCCGCAGCGTGACGACATTGTAAAACACTCACAACCTGTGCTCGCTTTGTTCACGATATTTTTACTCTTTGTCACTGAACATCTGTTGTCTGTCAATTCAGTTCTTTTGGATCCAGCGGATCTCACGCACATCGGATTCCGCCATCTGCAACTCAGATCACACCGTTCCAAGGTGATGCGGATCAACCTCAAGGCGAGATTGAATCCGTGGGTTGCCCGATCTTTCACGGTGGAACTCGAAGATCGGTAGTACGTCGTCTTCTTCTTTTAGCGTCGGATGAACAGTACCATGCACATGAATAGTAGCATACACATGAATAGTAATCTAAAACAACACTCCGCACCTGGATAAATAAATCGCATGCCCGCGCACACCACAGTACACGAACGAGAAATAGGGATCAAAGATCCAACGAGCAACTCCTAGCACCACAGCTAGAAACCATCACACCAAGATGAAATCCAAGATTGGAATTCACAAAAACACTCATAGAATAAGGATGAACCCTAACGGCCGAAGGCCAACACGCACACGTGTTTTAATTCATAACTCAAACTTCGACTCCCCTCTCACGGCCGAAGGCCTTTGGCTTTTATATGCATGCACACACATGACTAGTAGTGCTAATATTAATGCACATGCATATGCACGTACAAGACTAGAAGTGCTAATGCACATGCACGTACACGACTAGAAGTGCTGCACATGCACGTACACGACTAGAAGTGCTGCACATGCACGTACACGACTAGAAGTTCTAAAGCAAACTAAAACGTGTATTTTTTCCTTTTACATCTCGGAAACCAAATAAGTATTCTACCCAAACTGCGTACGTGACAAACATGGTTGTCACGACCAGGGGCGGACCCAGGACTAAATATTAGCCATGGCGAGAATCGCAAACATTGACCAAAGAGGATTACCCAAAACTAAAAGAAATCATAAACAAATTATATTGCAATTGCGGTAATATGAGTATATGACAGTAAATAGAATCAACAACTACAATCCGCATGCGAACATGTGAAGACAGAGGTAGGACATAGCAAAATACCTTACAAATGAAGCTTGCTCAACAATTTGCCACCAAATCATCGAACATAATAGTTTGAACAAAATATAAGACATGAAAGAAACAACCTATCAAAGAAAGAATGATTAGTATTTAGTAGTGTTACAATTAATTGATAATAAATCATAAAAGATGTAAATGAATCACACAATACCTAGATACTTACTGGAACTTTTCCCCCAATCTTATTGATGCCTTGCTTGCTCATCTTGACTTCACACAAATTCACACAATCACCGAATCACTGAATCACACAATATTCAACACTAATTCACACAATGAATCACACAACGAATCACATTATCACACAGTTGAACACTTAAACTCATTTACAAATTTACTCTGCTCACCTCAGTCTCACACTGTCACACTGAGCCACCGACGGCCGACTGGCCGAGCGCCCGAGCCGAGGCCGGAGGGCGGAGGCCGGAGCGGAGCAGGACTACCGGAGCCCGGAGCCGCCGAGTGGGAGAGCCGGATCGCCGAGGCCGAGCAGAGAGGAGAGGAGGCCTGCCCGCTGCTCGGCGCCGGCGCCGCCGCGGCCGCAGCGCAGCGCGCTGCGGCGCTCTGCGGCCTTGCCCTTGCCGCCTTGCGCCCTTGCCGCTCTGCGCGCACCTCTCTCGCCCGTCCCGGCCGACACGCCACGCCGCGCTGCGGCCTCGCCCGCCGCCGCGCGCGCGCGCCCGCCGCCGCTCGCGCGCATGCGTCGTGGCCGCTAGGGTTAGTGCCGGGAGGGAGGCAGGGAGCACTCAGCAGCAGGAAGCCCGAAGGAGGAAGGCCCGAAGCATTTGTCCTCGACTCGGGCGCGCGGCCACCGCCCGGGCCGTGAGTCGTGGTGGGCGCTAGCTCGGGAGGGGGTCGCGCCGATTTTGGAGCTCGGCGCCGCCGAGCCGCTGGCGATGGAGGGTCCGCCCCTGGTCACGACTACAGGTGGGTCCCACCCCATAGCCCGTAGAGAAAGAAAGCTATGCAGGCATACGAAAATACATACAAGTCGGCCGATGAAAATACGTACAAGCACAAACATACGTACCAGTCCTATCTTGTCCCTATTTTCTTGCGATGCAAACCGATTTCTTTCCATCTTATCTCCAAGAAAATCATGTAGTATATGGACTCCTAATCTCCTGGGATTGGCATGCACGTAAGAAATAAGAAACCGAGTTTGTTTCCTTCCTGGGCCATGGGCAGCAAACGTGACAACTTCATGCATAGCCAATTTCATCTCGCCTCCTCCCGGATCCCAAACGCATGCGATGCATGCTCCTGCACATGCACACAATGAAAGGAACGACACTGAGATAAGTATTCCATGCACCTGTGTAGAACCAGAATACAACGCCTTGGTATATTTCCTTCTAAATAGATTGGTTGTTTCCGTTCCTTTCTTATCTCCAAGACAGTCCCTCATTATGTTATGGGCTGCACCAACCGACTGGTCTCCACGCATGTAGTACTTCTTTCCTGAATGCATCCGTGCATGTGCACATGTGTTGCTATTGCATGCACACAACCCTTTGCACCAGGGCAGCATACTGATTTCCACACGCCGCCGTTTCCTCATGTGAAGCCTGGTCGGACCCTTCCTCGTGCGCACCAGCATGTTCGCACGCACTCACACGGACAGGTTTAGTAGTCGTGGCCGCATCACAAGGCTTCTCAATACTCTCAAGTCTATCTTAGTGGAGTCCAAGCAAATAATCAAGAACATGAGATGCGGCCAGGCGAGAGATGACGTCCATCAGACTGCGCGTTGAGTGGGCCGACCATGCTCACCTGCTAGGTCATCACGGCCTAGTGAGACTAGCAGACATCTTAGCGCTCCCCGTTGGTCATCTGCATTGCAGATCAGGGAGGTAAGTAATGTTTAATTTACGTCCTGATTATATATTATGCCTTAGGTTGTGTTAACATCATGCCGTCTTCCAGCCGCACATCCGTCGGGATGCATCACTTCTGCAAGCAACGTCCGCACGGCCTACTCAGACTTGCGGCTGTCCAAGCTCCCTGTCGGTTATACGCACTGTACATCGGGGAAGGTGCATGATGTTCAGCTTAGGTCCTGATTATTGATTTTGCCTAATATCATTCCAACTTGAAGCCTTCAGTTGAGCATGGGGGTGACGAACGAATCAACCGATGAGGAGGAGGCCATCCCAGCCACTGCTAGGGAGGAGTACACGGTGCCAGGATTTAGAGCATACCACCTAGGGTGCCCACCCCTGGTCTACGCCCAGCAAAACCTTGACCAGTACGGAGTATCGTACCAAGGCTAGAGCTCCTCCGCACCGAGGGCCGTTCATACATCGTACCTGGAGGGCTGTGCCTCCGAGGGCGGATTTCTTGATTCGTTCATTACAGATATGATGGCAGATGGTAGCCAGTTTGGCATGACTCAGTTGGGCGATATTGATGTTGGACAGACTCAACTGAGCTAGAGTTAGCTTGTTGAAGCACCTTCGCCTACTCAACGATCTCTGTACACCCTTCGAACCAATACACGCTCTTCGTACTGATTCACGTATCCCACGGGACATACTCAACGTAAGGCCAGGACGCGCACGCAGACGCAGTGAGCAGAGAGTGGCTCAGACAAGTGAGCCATATTGTAGCCCGTGTGTAATTACATTGTATAGATGTGCGCTTATGTTGTACAATATTTGTATACATACTTTGCACAACATATTTGTGTGCATTATGTGTGCATTGTCGGAGTACATCAGTTCCGGAGACGACTGCAATGCCCAAGATTCACATGAAATCGTAAAACACCCAAGGTTCGCATAAAACCATAAAACATCCGAGGTCTACATGAAATCATAAAATCATAAAACACCCGAGGTTCACATAAAATCATAAAACATCTCACGGATGGGGGGAGTCCGGCTCCTAGGGCCACGACATGGCGAAACCGTGCCCTAGGGGCTCTTCACTCGTTAGCACCATGCCCCTGGGGCACGAACTAGGGAGCTCCGGCCCCCCAAGGGCACGAATGCGCTAGGTCCGCCCCCCAGAGGCCCGAATTTAGCGCATGGCGTGGGGGGAGTCTGGCCCCCTAGGGCACGGTGGAGGTGGAGTATGGCCTCCTAAGGACTAGACTTGGTTACGTGAGCTCTGCGGTGCTACTTTTGGCATTACGACTAAGAGAGGGCTAAATTTAGTATTACACCCGACAACAGTGCCATATCTGCCAAAAACTCAAGATTACCTAGTACTATATTTCTCCTTGCACAAGAATGAATACATTCCAGGTAGACAAAGCACTTACTTTTTACTAAATGATATCTCAAGCAGGCAGCTTTGAGCTGAAGGTCGTTGCATTTACAAATTCACATGTCAATGTATTACAATTATAGATATTTATCCATCCTAACTTGATCATTACTAGATGTCCTCAGTTTGCTTAGAGTTATGAAAAGTACCCAAAAGAAATACACTATTAAAAAACCATGATGCTTTATTATGAATGTAACATAACATAAAGCCTTCTATTGAAAAAACATTATGATTGTCTTTTCTCTGCAAATAGTGAGCGATTTTTATTATTTAACCTATTTTTAATTTATTTTTATTACTAACCCCTCACCAACTTTATTTCTAATTCTGGCCCTTTTGGCCACACTAGCCAAACAACATTGTTACGTCAGTCACTATAGCATGGCCAAATCATGCCACTCCATCACCAGCAGCGTGACAGTGTTGTTTGGTTATGGTACCACCCGTGGTGGCATGATAAGAAGTGTCATTTAGCTAAACTTATCCTGCGCGTGGCAGAGTTGTCTTGTCACGCCATGGTGGTGGCGTGGCCAAAAGGGTCATATTTAGAAATAAAGTTGGTAAGAGGTTAGTAATAAAAATAAATTTAAAATAGGTTAAATAATAAAATTGTTCACAAATAGTACATAACAAAAAAAAAGATACATCACAGCTCACAAAGCAACCTATTCCAATCCATGAACCCAAACAGAAACTGTGTACCAATGTCAATCCCAATCTTAGCCTATACTAGTCACAATCTATGTGTGCATTAGGGTTAAGCAAAAATTTCTTTGGCCATGCTTCATCCTTAAGCTTGCAATGTACTCCTATTCAATTATTGAGATAAATAACCCTATAAAAAACATCTAACAAGAGGACCATTTGAAATCATGTTATTTTCTACCGCATAGACTATCACGAAAATATGCATAAACTCAAATACGGTAAAAGAAATATGTTACACACCATGGATTTTCTTGTCAAGATGTGATAATGTTTCTCCAAAGATGGCAACAAGAGACTACACCAAACAATAAACCCTAGAGAATACCAGGGAGAAAGAGATGAGGAAAGAGAGAGAGGGCGGGGGGACTTAAACCAAACTTATCAATACCATTCCGTTCCGGCCCGATATGGCTGGTACGTACCATTTTGTTGGGTAAAACAGAATACAAAAGGTCTTGTCCCGTTTCGAGTCAATTTTTGATCAATACCGATCATTTCGGTCAATAACGGCCAGTACAACCATAATTCATTCTTTCAGGCATTTCAGTATCGCCAAAACAAACTATATGCAGTTTTTCCACACACGGAACCCAAGCCATGTTGCCATACTGTCATCCCTATCTTTTCTTCGGATCCAGATTGTCTGTAGTACTGCAGATATGGGAATGTTTGGTCGAAATGGCGCAAATTCGCCCCGTATTTGCAAGAATGCTTATCTTCGCGCGAAATTTGCAAAAATGACGCCCTACCACACGGCAGGTCGTCCGAAGGCGACACCTAGCCCCTGCCGTACAACACCGCGTGATGAGGGTCTGTCGCACGACTACCGTGCGGTAGGCGCACTGTAGCATTTTTTCTTCTTTTTTTAATAAAAAAATCATTTAAGTATATTTTTGTAGGAATTTTTAAACATAGAAACATTGCTTCGAAAATTATGAATTTTTTATGGAGTCTCCTGGCATAGTTTAATTGCTTGTGTGATTTTTCCAAAATTTTATCCATTCTCAATTATTCTCCAAAATTCATTTAAGTATACTGTGTGTAGGAATTTTTTAGAACAATTCAGAATGGATAAAATTTTTGGACAAATTACACAAGCACGTACACTGTGTCAGGAGGCTCTACAAAAAATTCATAATGTTTGGAGCTCATTTGCTATATTTAAAAATTCCTATAAAAATATACTTAAACGATTTTTTTTTAAAAAAAATAAAAAATGCTACAATACTTAACGCACGGTGGTCGTGCGACTGGGCCTGCTATAATGCGCCCACCACGCGGTGGCCATTTGCAGGCCCTCACAGCACGGTGATCGTGCGGTAGGGGCCAAGTGTCACCTCTGGACGCCCTGTCGCACAGTGGCCGTGCGGCAGTATGTCATTTTTGCAAATTTCGCGGAGATGATCATTCTTGCAAATATAGGGTGAATTTGCGCTATTTCTGTCGAACCCGGGAGTGAAGGATCCCGAATTCTCTGTGTTCAAACACCGGTCCAGGATTTCCAGTGTACGCAGTCTCACAAAATGGATATCACATTCATATCACGAAATCGTAAATGACATTAAGTAAATAATTGTTTAATACAAATGAGTCTGAAAAACAATATCAAATAACAAATGATGAACACAGCGGAAACATATAATAGAGGTGAGTCACACGATGCGCCACAGGCAATCGTCTGGGTCAAAAGGCCTACTCGTCCGGATCCTCACCGTCGGGGTAGAAGTCTTCTCCTGAATAAGATTTATTCAACAAGGATGAGCACAACTTCCGTGCTCGCAAGTTACACCCAATATTGAATTTAAATGCATGCATAAGGTAACAAGTGAGTATGGCAAGGGTTGTTTTGCATAAACAGCATTTCCAGTTTAAATAGACATAGTATTTTCTAAGGCAGTTTTATACTAAGACTAAAATCATATTTTAAAATGACAATATTACAATGTGGATAACCTCCAATGATTTAGTAAGGATCCCCTCCTAACACTTGGCTTCCCGCCCAATTTTTCATAAGGATTAACCATCCTCAGCATTTAATAAAACATTTAAAAACCAAAAACAATTCTAACTTTAAGTGGCCCTGCTAGCATGTCCATGATCATGACGCGCTATTCGAATAGTTTCTACTCTGCAGAGTTGGTACAATTTTACCCACAAGAGGTGACATGCTCGTTATGTCGGCCAATTCACGCTTCCGTAGGCGTGTGACTGAGCAATTACCATGAGGCCTTTACAATGTTCTATCCTAGTATACTCATGCTCATTATGTTTCGCCTTTGGACTAACCGCCCTCCGTGACCTCTTGTGCCAAGTGGGAATAAAACGTCTAACCGACACCCACATAATCACATGACATAATTATACTAGAACATCACAAATTAATTAGCGAAATCCTGCCCATACAGGACATGTGGTAGTACGATATGGCATAGCAATAAGCGGCTCAAAGACCGGTCCTCAATTGACTTGGGCGTCATTCCTACAAACCGTGGGCCTTAATCTTAACCAGATCAATCCCGTGCATAAACCTGCACCCACCATTCCGACCATTTTGTCCAAGTCCAAACCCATTTTTGATTTTATTTTGAATGAAACTCTATTTATAAACCCATGTGGTAAGACAATACCACAATATCAAGTTTGAAACAAATTGGTAGAAATTTGGTGAAAACCCTCCAAATTCTGTAAGTGTGAACTAAGCCTAGCTAAATATATATTTAGTTTTGATAATATTTTACCTACGGTGTCAAGGTAGTCAGATACAATATTCAAAATTGGCCATACAAATAAACATGGGGTAACTATACATAAAACATGACATTAAAATATTTATACAAACATATGCATGCGATAAAGAATTTAAAAACTGAAAATAACTTAAAATACTGGGGGCAATATGGTCAATGGTGTAACTTGCCTTGGTCGATGTCTTGGAATTCTAAATCTTCAGATTGGTCGAACTCTCCGGAGTCGTCGAAGTCTAAACGTGAAAACACGATAAATTCAAATTCAAATTCAAATAAATTCAAAAACATAGATCAAAATAACTCCAAATTGAAATATTTTGGTTTAGTTAGCTAGATTATAATTTTATATAAATTTTGCAATTTGAATCACCTAATTTGGAGTTCATATGCAAAAGTTATGAATTTTAGAAGTTTTAAACCTAATTCTGAAATTTAATTGAATTTTATGAATTATTTTTCTACTGAAAAGTCTACTTATTGCGCAATGCTGACGTCAGCGACAGGATTTTCGGAATTAAAAGAATTAAAACAAAATTCTGACGTAGGGTCCCATCGTGTCGCTGGCTCTACTCACGGAGACTAGGTCTACCGAGCCAGCGGGACTTGGCGACTGAGGTGGCACGACGCACACGCCGCGGCGCCGACGCGGCGCCACGCGGCCGCTGTCGCGGTGGCGCACAGTGGCACCTCGGTGGCTGCCATGTGGCAATGCCACGTTGGCGAGGACGGCGCCGGCGCGGGGGCCGATGGTCGCCGGCGCTATGCTGCGCGGCGGTGTCCGACGAGTGCACCAGAAGGAAGAGGAGAGGGCGGCGATCCTGTTGCTCACCACGGCGACGAAGAAAGGTGAGGCGGTGGCCGGCAGCGAGGACGGCGGGGCGTGGTGCGGCAGCGGTGGAACGGTGCTCCGGTGATCCTCCGTCGACGAGAGTGGGCGCACCAGCTTCGCGATGACGATGCGATGCCGACGGTGGCGACGGCGGGGAAGGAACGTTGTCGGCGACGACGCAATTGGCGGCGAGAGCTCCTTCGGGCGGCGAGCTTCAGCGGTGAAAACCGGCAGCGCTGGGGCGAGAGAGAAGGAGTGAGTAAGGGGGAAAGGTGGAGGAGGAGAAGGGCTACCCGGTGCTCCCTTTTATAGGGCAAGAGGAGGCTGGAGCGGCGGCGACGTGGGGGACGTGCGGCGACGGTTGCGGGCGTGGCGGCGGTTTCAGCTAGAACGTGCGCGAGAAGAGGGGAACGAGGGAGGAGTGGGAGCGGAGGCGAGATGGCGGAGCCGTTGCGCGCGAGTTCATGACGAGTGGATGAGCAGGACGCGGGGAACTCGGAGTTCCATGGACTCGGTCATGGCGGCGGTTGCGCGAGACGACGCGGAGAAGAAGGGTGCGGGGACAATGAGTACGGCCCGTTGGATTTTGATCCAACGACCGAGGTCGTATGGGGTGACGTGGAAGGCAACGGCCGCGGGCGGCTGTTGGATGCTGATCCAACGACTCGAGAGAAAGGGATTGAGAGAGAGCGGCGTGGGTGATTGGCAACCGTCCGATTTAAATCTGACGATGGAGAGAGAGAGAGTGCGCGCAGTGGTGGCGGTGTGCATGCGCGAGGGTTTTAGTCAAGCCTTTGGGTTTCGGCCCAAAGCTATTTTTGGTTTTTCTTTTGCTTTTCTATTTGTTTTAATCCTGGTAATTCATTTAGGCTTTAGAAAATAGTAAAATAATTCCAAAAATTATAGAAAAATTCACAGAAATTCTCATACTTATTTTGGACTTAATAAAATTATTTACAACTTTTTGTTGGCTTTTAATTTTGCAAATAAATTTGTTTTTGGCTTTAAAATATTTATAAAAAGCTTTTTAAAATTTCAAAAAATTCCACAAAACTAAATAAACTTTTAATTTTTACTGAAATTTGAAATTTGGACTGTTACAATTTCGGCCAAAAATTCCAAGATGATACTGTGCGCACAATAATACAATGCTGCTACAGTGACTAATGCACGACATCGTAGCATTTTCACTGTAGCACAGTGCCAGATTTTATTGTACGAAAGAAATTGTATTATAGCAGAGACATTGTGACACTTGATCTAAACCATTGGATTTCGATTAGACGGTTGAGAGACCCTTCTAATGTAGAGTATTGTCCATCCTATGCATTTACCCATCCAATGCAGATGATTTGAATCTCTTTTTATTCGCACTTGTTAAAAACTTAACCGACAACTCAGCTTTGCTCGTGTATCCAAAGCCTCCAACTGAAATATGGGCCATATAGGAGATGGCACCACATGTAAGTGCTAGAAATGGTAGCCTTGGAGAATTATTGCCAAGCTGACTGTCCAAAATGTACGAAGCCTAGACCCCTAGTATTATGTCATATTGCTGCATTGTTTGTCTGCTAGTATCCATTTATTTGCTAGACTTTTTTTTATCTATACAACACTATTTGTACAATTTATAGTATGTATAATTATATTTAAATTTTAAAATGATTACATTCAAATTGGTACACCGGTATCTGGAACATTTCATTTCAATAGGTACAGCGAAATGATCACTAGAGTTGTTCAAACACTGGGCAAGGTTGGGCTTGAAAAGCCCGACTCAAATGGGTAGGCCTGAGCTTGACCTAAAATTTGAATTTTCAATTTAAATATATTATTTTAATCTTTTTCGGAATAAAAAAATAATATTTAATTTATTTTCAGAATTTTAAAATAGATTATCTTTTTTAATTACGTTTTTCGGGCCTTCAAACTTTTGGGCCAAAAATCCAGTCCCTAAACAGGGCCGGGCTCGGACCGGGCCGGCCGGGCAGGACGGGCGTGAACAGGTCTAATGACCACCAGAACGGTATTCATGGGTATGACTTCAACGCTAAGCAATAAACCCAATAGATATATAGATAGAATCGAAAGGCCAATCTGCTCCTTTTCTCCTGCAGTCCTGCTTCGCTTGCTTGCTTCGTCTACTTCTCCAACTCACCCCCGATAAACTAATCCAAGCGTGTCTACGCACGCACCCACACGGCCATGGCCGCCTCCCCCTCCCCCTCCCCGCCCCTCCCAAACCCTAGGTAGCACGAGAGCCCCCGCACCCCAGATCCCGGCACCCCCAGCCCCGCGCCGATCTGGGCTCCCGCCGCTAGATTTCCGGGAAAGCGCGTTTTTTAGCCTTTTTTCCGGCCGTTCTTGGTGGAAGTTTCCGAACTTTGGTGGTTTTTTTTTCCGGGAGGGCTGGAGATGGAGCCGCGGGTTGGGAACAAGTTCCGGCTCGGGCGCAAGATTGGGAGCGGCTCCTTCGGGGAGATCTATCTCGGTGCGGGTTGCTCGTGCTCAATTTTGGAAGGTTTCTGATCCTTGATTGGTTTGTGATATGGTTCTGTTCGTCTCTTTTGCATGTAGGGACAAATATCCAGACGAACGAGGAGGTCGCGATTAAGCTGGTCTGTGCTCCGTTGCTGCGGATTAACTGCCTGGATCTTTGTTAAATTCCAGCTTTCTTATGCTACTTTCTGATGCTACTAAGTTGTTTTGCTGTTTTAGCCTGTGTGTTTCTGTGCATCGGGTGTTTTGGCCACTGTAATAGTTGACATGTTTAGTTCCAGTTAATGTCAGTCGGAGTGTGCGTTCCTGTAGGATAGTTCAGAATATGCTGCTGTTCTCAAAACAATTTGAACTTTTGAGTTGGCTCCGGATTCAGGGTCTGCTCGCCTTAGCAGCTCTAGTTCTCCATGGATGATCGTTTGGAGTAGTTTATTGGTCCATGGGGCTCAAGTGATGTGGTTGACTTGGTTGGACTTGATGTGTTTTTAGGCGCTGTCAGTTAATCTTGGCAAATTGATAACTAATATTCAGCTGTTGGAGTATTGGATGATGGCTAATAAATAAATAAATAAATGAGAGATAAAATTAACCAGGAGATAAATGAGAAGAATCAGGAACTTGATATTTTCTTTCAATATATTGCTACATTCTTTGGTGTGTGGAGTGAGAGTCTAGAAATAGATTGGCGTTCCTGGTAGATGAACGTATATATGTATGGTAGTAGCTTGTAGCTTTTATAAATTATTAAGATGAGAATGCAATGTTATTCATCTTAATTACTAGTATCAGCTTTATGAAGTTGACATTTGATTGCTTGCTTTGCTTCTTATGCAGGAAAATGTGAAAACAAAACATCCTCAGTTGCTCTATGAATCAAAGATTTACAGGATTTTGCAAGGAGGAAGTATGGAAGCTCTACACCCTGCATATTTTTTTAGGAATGTGTGATAGAGCAAGTGTGTTTTGACTATCTTTTTTCTGGTAGCTGGAATCCCAAATGTCAGATGGTTTGGTGTAGAAGGAGACTACAATGTCTTGGTTATGGATTTGCTGGGGCCAAGCCTGGAGGACCTATTTAATTTTTGCAGCAGAAAATTATCTCTTAAGACTGTACTTATGCTTGCCGATCAGATGGTACGCATACTCCCAAGCTGTCCCTTAACAAATCCTTAATACATCCATTTTTTATATAACAAGGAATGAACTTTAGACCTGTCTCTGATTCACTTTTGTCATGGCCTATGCTTCCACCTTTGCTACCCACACCAACACTTGTGTTTGCGCAGACACGCAAATTTTCACTAGTATTTTACATTTTTTTTTCCCCACACTAGGCTTTCTTCCTCCTGACTTTTCTACTTCTCTGTATTGTTTCTTTATTATTATTATTTTCTCGCTTGTTGTTTGCTTATGAGCTATATTTTATCTCCATTCCCCACTTGTAGATCAATCGAGTGGAATTTGTCCATTCCAAGTCTTTTCTGCATCGAGACATTAAGCCAGATAATTTTCTCATGGGTCTTGGTAGGCGAGCTAATCAGGTGGGTAACAATGCAGCTTTTAATAAGCATTCCACTTTCCCTTGATATATTTTGTTGGGTTGATTTACCACTTTTTGTGTTGCTCTGTATTTTTTTTTTATTTCAGGTCTATATTATAGACTTTGGTCTTGCCAAAAAGTACAGGGATACCTCAACGCATCAGCACATCCCATATAGGTACGAGGAAAGGGGCAATAGCTCAGCATTACTGAGTTATCCATGTTTTCCCTTTCCCTCCTGGCATAAGCATATTCATTTTTCTAATTAGCTGGAGTTAGTTACCATTTTTCTCTTCTATCATTTGTTGGACCGACCATGCCTGAGTTAATTTGTGCGTGTTTGTCAGCATAAGATCAATCTAGGAAGTACTATACCTGATTAAGTCATTTTGATAGTCATATCTCAGTCCTCACTTGAGTGTGGGAGGGAATGAGAAATATAAAAATGCTGCCAGGGCATGAAAATTCATGTTTTATTAGTTTCTTTCCTGAAGATATCATCTTTAGTATGTGTACCTTTTCATTAATTTTCTTTTTTGTGATATACTTCCCCTTGCGTTCTAACTTGCTATTTAATGCTGCAGAGAGAATAAGAACTTGACTGGGACAGCAAGATATGCAAGCGTGAACACTCATCTTGGCATCGGTGAGGATTTGATACTGTACCAGTTCATGGTTTTTTACCATTATAACTTCCACCTGTTTGTACTTCAATATGTTGTCAAGTGGAGCATCGCACATCCTTCCTCTGCACACTTTATTCTCTGGCTGTTATTTTCATTCTTTTTTCTAATGACCAGAACAAAGTCGAAGAGATGACTTGGAATCTCTTGGATATGTACTTATGTACTTCCTAAGGGGAAGGTGAGTTTAATTGTTTGATCCTTTTATGTGCCATATATTGATGATTCAGGTGTAACATTGTTTTCTTTTCAGCCTTCCTTGGCAAGGTCTGAAAGCAGGAACAAAGAAGCAAAAGTATGAGAAAATTAGCGAGAAAAAAGTTGCAACATCAATTGAGGTACTTGTAGAAAAGGGGTTGGCACTCTGCCCTGTAGATTTTGTTGGTTCTAATGTTATTGTTCTATTTCAGGCTCTATGTCGTGGGTATCCTACTGAGTTTGCATCATATTTCCATTATTGCCGCTCACTGAGGTTTGACGACAAGCCTGATTATTCCTACCTTAAGCGACTGTTCCGTGACCTTTTTATCCGTGAAGGTTAGTTTCCTTTTCATGCTTGAAGAGGTGCAGGAAATATTGTTTTCCTTTCGTACTTAAAGAAATCCATGAAATATTATTTTCCTCCATACTTGATAGAAGCCTGTTGCACTCGACTCATTCTTAAAATACCAAACATCCAAAATGATTAGAAGTTTTCGAGGCATGTGGTTCATAATCGGAATAATGATTTTCAGGTTTTCAGTTTGACTATGTGTTTGACTGGACAATACTGAAGTACCAGCAATCTCAAATTGCTAGTGCTCCACCCCGTGCTGTGGTATCTCCCTCAAACACCCACCCACCAAACATGCATATTTTTTATGTAGCCATCTGTGGGGAAATTTTTGATGCCTTACCTATGTTGCAGGTTCATGGTGCGGGTCCTTCTGGATTGGCACCACCTGCATTGCAGAATGACAGGCAGTCTGGTAATTGATATACTTTAATAGTTCCTTATTACTAGATTTTTTTGGCAATATTGCTTTGTAATTGGCTTATAATATAGTTAAAACACCTTAGTGCAAGTTTCAGTTGCTTCTATAACATTACATTGAACCAGAGATGATTAATTTTGTTGTGTTTGTATTGCAACAATTAACTAGTTAGTTTTCTTAGCTATGTTCATTTATTCATTGTTTATCTTTTAGGTGCCGAGGAAGGGAGAACTAGTGGTTGGTCATCAATGGATCGACGTCGTGCCCCACCCCCTGTTGCAAGTGTGGGGACTTTGTCTAAGCAGAAAGCGCCTGTAGGAAATGATGCTCCTGTTTCTAAAGATCCTGTGGTGAGTTCTCCCTATTTTCCTTTGTTGGTCATAGGGGACTTGACAAGGTGATTGCAAGATGAGGCAGATACTATTTTTCATTTTTCTAGTGTGACTGAAGAACAATGTGAGAACTGGCCAGAATTTTTTGAATCAACCATAAGTCCATAACTTGTTTTCATAAACTGGAGCTCTGGCTTGCCAAATTTCTACCCTCACAGGAAATCATAAATTGCCATTTCCCAGCTGCCCATCCAACCCTGCAAATCACGTAGTACTGAATACTGAAGTGCTTTCCCGATCAGTGTGTCCTGCACTCCTGTGGCTGGCAAAAATGCTCCCATCATTGTGCAAGTTTGGTGTTTTTCTGTGGGTTGCCTGTGTTACGACTTTGTAAAGCTCATTGTTTTTTCAGTTGGTTGTGAACATTATTGTATTTTTTAATTGATGACACTAATCATAGTTTTAAATGCTATTGTATCTTTATCGATCCAAAGCATCAGCTGGACAGCATAATTAAACACCAGAAATATTGCTCCTTTTTTTTTTTTATCTTGTCACTTACTTTGGCTGCTTCTATTGTTTAGATATCTGGTTCAAATTTTTTGGGACGGTCAAGTGGATCGTCAAGGAGAGCTGCTGTTTCAAGTAGCCGGGATGTGTTGGCAACTGATACTTCTGAGCCTTCACGAGCGCGTATAACTGATGCAATCCCTGGGGCAATTCGTAGAACCTCAGGTCCTCAGAGGAGCTCACCAGTCAATTCTGCAGAGCCAAAGCATTCATCTTCAGGTCGGCATTCATCTAACATTAAGAACTACGAGTCCGCTCTCAAAGGTATTGAAGGTCTTAATTTTGACAGCGATGAGAGGATTCAGTACTAGCACTGAAGAAATTCTACATGTGCTCTGTAAAAATCATAATCTGGAGATAAGCACAACATTTCCTGTTGAGTTTTGGATCACAGGAGATGTTAGGAGGATGTGAAGTGCTTTTGCCAGATGATGGTCCTCTGGACACGGTAAATAAGTGGTCAGTCTGAGGTGCATTAAATTTAGCTCATAATTAATGTGATGGTTCTGTAAATGTTTTTATAGTTTGTTCGTCTGGCGCCTCTTGGGTTCATCAGTCTGTTGTGTTATTTCTATTCCTTCGGATACACCATGTCCAGTTACTGTGCCTCAGGACAGCCAAGTGCAACTGGTAAAACTTGTATTTGGAAAACTGGAACTTGAGCATGTAGATTTTTTTCATCAGTTCATTGAACAAATTTGTCTGAGAATGTTTCTGACTTCAAATGTGCCTTGGAAATATTGTGGATGTGATTTGTAAATGTGTACCTGTGATCAACTGCTCAAAACGGCCATGCTCTAATAATTCATGCATATTTTCTTCACACTTTGCTTTGCAAAAATCTGACACTTCAAATTCGCGTCAGAGCAGGAGCAGCCGTGCCGTTTTTTTAAAGCATGAATTGTGTCTGCGACAACAGAGGAGGAAATCTGTAGCTATCCAATTGTGATTGCAAACTCATGTATCTCTATCTTTACTATTTAAAAATTAGAGTTTGTGGTTGTCCGTCTCGTTACTCTTTTAGGCGTCCGGCTGATGACTCGACATAATGGAACTATGATTTTTGTAATTCGTAGCAAAGCACGGACATGGAACTAGTACTTCTTTAATTCTTGTATCACCATCATATTCATAGAGTAATATGCAACTAGCCGGCATTGTATTTGAGTTTTTGGTTCATTTAGTCTCTTTTTAAAATGAAATAGCAAATGTAGCTCTCCTCCTCCGCTTGAAATGATAAAATTAGCACTACGGTAGGCTAGATAGACGACATGTATCCCCTATCGCGTTTCCAGTCTGTAGTAAGATAACATGTTGTGTTCATAGTTCGCAGTAGGATGATATGCACACGTTCCCACTGTGGTCAAATACGTTTCTGCGGCGGATAGATAGCACAGCAGGTTGCTTCCGCAGATTGGGAGCACGATAGATATATGCAGCGATATCAATTTTACAATTTCGTGTATATTTACTATTACAAATAAAAAAACTAGCATGACTAGGATCGTCTATCTCCGAAAAGGAAAAAAACACTGGCAGGTTCAGCCCATGCCGTCGTCCTTGCAAAGCAGGAAAAGGTAACCATCAGTGGTGTCCTAATCGAAGAGCAAGTTTATTGACGAGGTGGTTGGGAAAAGAACTCACGTGGTTATGCTGTTTGTCAGTTCGCTAACGTCGTTTCTACCACCATTGAAGCAAGATTCACGCATAATGGTACCAAAGAAAACGAAAGCCCTGTGGGCTGTGGTTTCGTTTCACCTGCGATTGGTGGTTATTATGCAATCGCAACCTGTAGTGTCATAAAGCAAAGGATGGCCGACCACACCGTATGCTCCAATAAAGCGAAAAAATCTTCAAAAAGCAATCCATTTAGTTTCGCTTCTACTGAATAAGCTTCAACTGTTAATATGCAACAGTAAATCAGATTTTGGTACAAATTTTGTTACGAAAGTTTATATGGATACTGAAGCCCACTGCCACATAAACAAGGCGAAAAACGTTATATAAATTATAGCCATGTGTCCACTTGGTCAATGTTACTGTCAAAGGGTAGGTGCAAATTCTTATACTTCTTCACCAGATAAAGTAACAATCGAACGGACAGGTAGCATGAAAGACAACCAAAAAGGGGAAATATAAAGAGGAGGATAATTGCAAGCCAATGCCCAGTTCAGTAACACTAATGCTAAAGGAAGAACAAGAAGGCGACTCCAGGAACGATGTCACATTGCCAAACATATGCTATGATTCCTCTGGTGCTTTTCCATAACCCAGTTCAGACATCTCCCAGCTTGTACGCGGGGCAACTTCCCGGTGTGGACGAGTGTATTGCTGAATATAATCAAGAGAATTATTGAAACAATAAACAATGTTAATCCTTATGTTTGTCAACGAGGCTAAGTATTTTAAACTAAAAGAACGAGTATTAGAAGTGGATAGTGAGGTCAATTCACCTCCATCTTTGTCAGCAATTCATCGGCAGTCGGTGCAGAAACAATTATCTGTCTGCAATCAGGCTTAATAAAACCTTCAGCCGCACCCTTATCGAATAGTGCAAGCAAAGGATCATAGTAACCATCAACATTTAGCAACCCAACCTGTAGTAAGTCAATGATCAGTGCCCTTGATTAGTTGTAGCAGACTCGTTTGTCAATTGTCATAGCCCATATACTAATACTCACTGGTTTGTCATGAATTCCAAGTTGCGACCATGTTATCATCTCTAACAACTCTTCCATTGTTCCATACCCTCCTGATGTCCAGAAAGTAAGCATGTAAACATGTTGGATTGATATATTAGCCCGTTCTTGTCATGTAAGCATGCTGGATTGAAATATTAGCCTGCTCAATAATGCCAGTGAAGAACATGTAGAATGTGCATACCAGGAAGAGCAATGAATGCATCAGATTGTCGTGCCATCTCAGCTTTCCTCTCATGCATGTCGGAGACAACCTTTACATCTCCAACACTTGCACCTGAAATCTGGAAGGGAATTTTTGGTGTGCCAAATGGTAAAATAAACTAGGAATAGTTTCAGGGGCAAAATTATCAGATTCCTCCTACCACCATTCTTCAAAGTTCAAACATGTGTAAAAAGTCGCACTTCCACATCAGGTGTATAACAATGCAATTCAACCTCACTTTGATACAGGTACCTAGAAAGAGTGTCATGTTCTTTGCCTTGTTCCAACTCCATGTGCTCAGTTTTGAACTATGATGTTGTCATTCCAAACCTATCCTCAGCTGCCTACCAGAAAAAAATTATTATCTAAATTACCTACTGCTTCTTACTTTCTTCTCTCAACTTGTGAATTGTGATGTCCTCTGGGCAAATTACACATTCTATTATTACATCCACCAAGTGGCAAAATTTATATTTTCAAGTTGGACCGCCCAAAAGTCTAAACTGATAGTTCATTTTGAAAAAAAGTCTAGAACTGATAGGCTGCTATCTCACTCCCTAAATTCTAGTCCTAGTTCCTTAATGATCACCTATTTCTAACCCGACAAGCAAAGGTGAATCAATCTGAACCAATAGACCACAGGAATCAAATAGTGAGTGGGTGGCCACTAGTGATAGCACTATATAATTGGTACATACTCAGCAAAAATCTCGTGACACCGACAGGTGGGGCCAAATACAAGGATGGAATTTAGATGGCCCATCTGTCAGCAAGTGTTCCAAAATTCGAACAAACTTTGTTCCAAACTGACAGTTGTTCTTCACTGCTTAATAGACCCTTCTCTCTAATGAACCAATTAGGTGATAGATTAGAAGTCGAGACTTTAGAATTAACAATGACGTAGCAATCAGTATTTCTGCACATACACAAAGAAGAAGAAAAACCAGAAAGAAATTGCTACACACCTCAAGGGGCATGAGTGCTCTTGGAATCACCCTGCAAGAGAATCAAACGGAGAGGCCACACATTAGAATTACAGATCGAAACATGAAGTGTGCTACTACGAAACTGAACAGAGGGGTAGATGTTTCAAGTGCAGCGGCTAGCTACCCGAGGACACGGCAGCCGCCATCAAGAACAGTCCGCGCGATCAGGCCCATCAACCCGACGCTGCCGCCGCCGTAGACCAAATCGATCCCCATCGTCACCTGCAAAAAAGGAACCCCACGAAATCCCGCCATGAACGCCAGACCAAGGAACCAAGAGCCCAATAGAGCAAGGGTGGCAACCCAAGCCGGGTGCCCCGGGGCGCGCCAGGATTGAATTTTGCGCGGCCGCGGGAGCCCCGCCTCCCCGGGGCGCAATCTTGGCATTGGGACAGCATTACCAGCTCGTTGCCGAGCTCGAGCGCGGCGTCGCCGAACACCGCGCGGTTGCCGGCGTTGCTGCCGCAGAAGACGCAGATCCTGCCGAACCTGCTCGGCGGCGCGGCCCCGGCGCTGTCGCCCATGGCTTCCTCAGGTTCGGGACGGGGGCGGGAACGGGAAGGATGGAAGAGGAGAGGCGTTTGGCTTTGGTTCTTCCCTGACCGGCTGACCCTGTGCTATTTCTTGTATCATTGGGAGCTTCAAATGAAGGCGGCATTAAGGTTTCTGATGCAATTGTCCTTTTTATCCCCTAATCAATTTGCTGGGTCAAATGGCCCGATTTGCACCAGAAGAGGCCCCACATCAGGCAGCTTTTCTTGCAGTTTAGCCCTTGCCATTTGCACCCTCTTATAATCAAGTCCTTGTGCTTGTGAAAAATCTGGGAAATCCTGTTGGATCTTATTCAGTGGAGAACAAGTGACATGCTCTATCGAAGATCCAATGCTCCATGTCATGATGTTGTTATACAGTGTCGTGCTACAAGCCTACGATGCGTAAAGTGTGCTATAGCACTCAAGGTGAAACGCACTACAGGGTTCAAAGGGAATCATGAACGCTTTTCTTGGATGGAATCAGCAGTTCAGCACTACCAAAATATAGGCATCCGAATATACTTGCTCTCTCTCTCTCTCAAGCTTATGTTACTACGTGCGGTGACAGTAAACTGGCGCTGTTAATTCTCAACTTTACTGTATGCTTACTGTCCAATCTTCACTAGCATCAGTTTGTTCACTGATAACAACAACGGCTCTAACGAGCCCCTGTCCTTTATGCCATATTGCCATTGTGTTATCACCAGTCAGAGCAGATTACGCGGAGTCGGAGCAGCAGTTCGTTGATCTCATCGAGTTCTTTAGCGAACCTGCCAGCTGCCGCGAAGCTGACCACAACAACCCCTGACCCCGTGTTTCTCAACCTCTGTTCGTTTTGGCCCTGAGTCTCTCGGACAGACGACAGAGACCCTTCATCATGCATGTTTTTGCACCCTGTTACATAAAACAAAATCTAGCCAGGAATCGCCGCGCTGGGTGCTATTCCGTTGCGATGGACGTAGTTATGAGTTGCAAAATCCTACAGTACGCCGCAAATAGGGGGATTCGTGCCTGCCCGGGCTCGACGTTTCGCTGGCAACAAGAGGACGTCCGATTTAGATCCAACGGTTTCAATTAAGTATGGGAAATTATCAGCGTATATACCACTGGTATAGTCACGGGTTACGAAAATACCATCGGGCCGCGACAACGACGGGTGATATTTTAGCAAACTGTGAGTTTGCTGGTGGCACGAGAGTAAATCTCCCATTAGGATTCTCTATATGGGCGTGGAGACAGCAGTGGCAGATGGATCCGGATCCTCTTTGCACCGTGGAGAATCACTGTATCGCTTTCTTTCTTTCTATCTTTTTTCTGTGCTTTTGGCTTGAAACTTTGATTTTAGATGAGACGGTGAAGCTCGACTCGTAATGCATAACACTGTGCATATCTACGTTTTGAACCTAACGCAGAGGATCTGTTTCGGCGGCAGATACCTCTTCCCTATCGACGAGCTGCATAGTACTTTCTCTGCAGCTTCCTCTACGTGATATGCCATGTGGTACATCAGCCGCCGCTAGCTGATGTTGACACGACAGTCTGATAGACGGCCCCGAGCGAAAGTGCAGTGAACTTACTCTGTCGACGCCCGAAACGACACTCTGAGAAGGAAATTCTTTGGTCTGAAAACGCTGAGCTCAATAATGGGACCGGTTTGTTTAACACGGGAATGTCCCGCCATGTTGCGGTGCTCCTCCCGGAGTTCTGGTGAGCATGCACAGGCAGAAGGCATGGGTCGGCACGCCTCCAATAGGTTAGACCTGCAATGACATGGGGTCGCAAGGCATTTAGGGACAAGTAATGCTTTGTTTAGTGTCTAGGGATCACATGATGGTGGTAGATGTTGCGAACACATGGCACACACATCTTCCAAATCGGATACCAGTAGGATCTAAGTGCAGATGGAAGATGCTCTTTGTCTCCAATCTCCATGTATTTAATCATGAAGGATTCTGCAGTGGATCAAGAGACAGGTGTCAACCGCAGCGGCTCAGCCGACATCAGATAACCTGCAAACAAGGGCAGTTTCTGATTAATTCATCGCATGATATTCTAGTAACTTGCTACTACTTGTCTCCTGCAGATTAATAAAGGGCAAAGGAAGTGGACTTGTGCAGCGCATCGGTTAACATTTATCTTCTTTTTTTAAAAAAAACAAAGGTATGAGCTCTGCCATTCATTCCAAGGAGAAGAGAAAAATACAAGCCTTCGAAGAGGAGACACCAACACCGGCAACCCCAACAGAGAGGGACATCAACACCGGGCAAGGAGTCCCAACAAGAACTCATACCAAACACTTACTGCATTCAGAAGACAAGTACCTTGTGGAGCAACAACAAATACCCCTCCTCTAGAGATGGGAGAGGGGGCGACTCCTCCACTCAAACCATCGGTGACCCACAACCGCATCAAGCACCACCAAGACGTTGCTCGACGCACGCCATCCACTGATGCATCATGTCACGAGTCATCGTGGCCGCCCGTCACCCATGACATAGCAGCTTCGACTCCGCCGTGGCCTCGCGATGCCGATCCACGAGACACACCACCCGATACGCCAACCGCACCGAGCCCAAGCTCGCCCTCAGCCGTCGCCACCTGCGTGCCCTGACGTCCCCACTACTACAAAAAGGCTAATACTGGACGCCTCATCACAGACGATTGACCAAAACCGTTTGTATTACATGCAATCACAGACGGATTTGGTTTAGAGACCGTCTGTGTTACTGGCTGCTCTAAAAACCATCTGTGAAGAGATAATAAAAACAGTATGTGAAGTATCACAGACGGTTCTTAACAATAACCATCTGTGATATTTAGAAATATCGCAGACGGTTTTCAACAAACAACCGTCTATGATATTTCATAGACGGTTCTTAACACAAATAGTATGTGATAATTGTAGACTTCACATACGGTTTTTAATTATAACCATCTGTGATAATATCGCTACAGACCCGGTGAGTTTCTTCGTCGCCGTCGTCGCCGATGCGTCTCTTCATCGCATTAATGCCGCTTTGGCTTCCCGATGCGTCTCTTTGTCTCTCGCACCGAATTTATTCCTTATTTTATATAAAGGATCATCCGCCATCGAAGATAATCATCCCCACATATAAACTCAACAATATATACTTCTAAAGCAAAAATGGCTCCCTCTTCTGTTTCCTTGTCGCCGGCATTGATGGCCCTCCTGGCCATACTGTACGAGCAACTCTTCGACCGTACGTTGGCGGATGCCGTAGAAGGACATTGTTTCAACAGTGTCCTCACTCCTCTGCCCAAGGATTTGCCGGAGCAGGTGATGGCGACACCTTCCGCTGTTTGGACATCCTCCTCCGCTGCGTCCTCCAGGTGATCTCCCACTTCCGGCGAGTGTACTGTGTCATCGACGTGGTCCTCTATAACGACGATGCACGTCTCCACGAGGCTTGTCGTCACTTGGACTACTTAATCGAGGCGGCGGGTGTGAGGACCCCAATTTATTTGGCTTGTAATGCTTAACCAACCACCCGGTCCTAGCATCACAAATCAAATAAATTGATCCTCGAGATATGTATACTTCCTTAAAGCAGCGTATACACACCCGCTACAAAATTAGACATCACTCCATTCCAAACATAGAGTCCAAACACCACACTACCAAATGGAAGATAAACAAATAGTAGAGTTATTACGCATAAAGGCCCGTGAGCCAAGATACACAAATAAACAAGAACGACAATGAAGCAAAAGTGCCATAAGATGGCTATAAACAAAGTCAATCGCGTGCCTCCAACCCACAAGGCATCCGACAGGACCGCCAAGTCTAGTCGCCCACGAATCGGCAACACGACTCACGAAGTGAGGCCCTTGGGGCTCACCTTCTTCCTCCGCAACAAAACATTAAGCAAAGCACCGAGTACAAAGATTGTCTTTGTACCCGCAAGACCGACGTGTGAACTAGCGCACCTATTCATATGCTACATGCAAAGCTTGTCCGTGGAGGCCATATGGTTCATTTGCGAAAGCCAACTTTATTTGCAATAATGTAATACGCTTTAAAGGCAAGTTTGCAATTCATTTTTAATGTTGAAATAACAAGAAGGATAATAATAACAAAAGCGAAAGATAAACAACCTAGAAGTGACTATCCCAATAGTCACCACAACAATAGCACGAATCCCGCATTCGCACTCACCCATCAAGTTTTAATTTAAATGTTGTAGTCTAACTCTCGATAAGCTTACCCAAGCGTGTCCATCACCTAGGACGAGGCTATTCGAATAGTTTTTAACCTGCAGGGTGTACCACTGCATCCACACCTCGCATCGCCTTTAAGCCAAAGCACACTTAGAAGGTATGCTGACACAACTAAGTCCTACGAGACTTTTTCCAATATTGTGTATTAACTACGAGCCGCTCGTATGGATAGAAATCCATACGCTTACATGGTAAAGCCGAAAAGACAACTACCCACTCGTGATAAAGCTTTTGGACAACTACCATGCTCCCACCTCCATCCTCCCGCGACCTCCTGCGACCCGAGCCAATACACGCCAAAGTACTAGGTCAAGAGAGGTCTCATACCCTCTAGTGTGGTTAGCGCCGAAATGCCGGATAATGAAACTCACAAGATGTCCGGTCCTTAATTGACCGGGCACCTTTCGATCACACCCAATAGATCACACCAATCTTACCATTGTGTCCGTCTAAATCATTTTTGTTTTCATTTTTAGTTTTGCAATTAAACATAGCAGAAATGCTGAAATATAAAGTTATATAAAATTTTGTGTGATCAAGGTTACCGACTAAGTCGATAACCGCCATTTCTACCGATACTAAGCATGTCTAAGCAATTTGACTCGGATCTACTAAGTGACAAGAGATCATCCGTGACCTCTAATCACAAAGAAATAACCTAGGCTCGGTAGTAGAGGTCAATATTTTGTCTACAGGATATGCACTACGGATTTAACTAATCAATTTAACACAAATTAAGCGATGCATACATACAAATTGAAACAAAATATTAGACTTTAAAATACTTGGGATTATCATGATCAAATCGCTTGCACTGGTCTTTGTTGCTCAAGTTGTTGGAGGATCGTCCTTAGGGTTGCCGCAAATATCGGCCTAACGATCGAACATAACAAAGAAATAAGAACGAATAACACCGACAAAACTCAAACATACAACAACATCAAAACAAGCCAAAACTCACACAAAGAGCCTAAGCATGACATAACAAAATTTAAGAAACAGAGAACAAATCATTTTAAGTTATTAAGAATTTTCTATGAATTTTCTAAGTTATAAACACATCAAAGCACTAGTTAAATACTTAACAAATTTTTATGAACATAACTAGTATCTGAAACCTATCCTAACAATTAATATACTGAAAATGGAATTTACTGAATTGGGTTCAATGAATTTGGACAATTATTGAAAGAGATATGCATTTTCTAATTTAGAAGATACATAAGACATCATTTTATTAGCTAACAGATTTTTGCTACAGAGACATGGATGAAGCTAATTTTATCAAATAGTACACTTAAAATGAAAATTAACAGACTGGTTTCATGCAATTTGGATAAAAATTGAATTAGTTATGCATTTTCTAAGTTTAAATGAATTAACAAGGCAAATGTAAAAACATATTACGTAAATACTAAAGCATTAAATCCTTTTTCTACCCACAGCCAACTAGTCCCGGACAACGACAAAGGGCGAGCGAAAGTGTGACCAGAACCGCCGTCACGAAGGTGACGTCGGCGTATTCTAAGAATACGTCTTCGCTTACCAAAGTGCAAACCTAACATACTCTCCGAGAAATACGCTTCCCAACAGAGGAAACGACACGAGCTACACAAACCTAATCGATAACATGGACCCACATGGCGTTGACTCGAGAACAAATAACGGGTGGATTAAAGGATTTCTAAACGCGATTAACCAAAGAGGGCCCACAAATCGGTGATACCGACTAAAGATGGTTATCACTAAAAGTAGGGTTAGACCTAACGCCGCCGCTGGCGCCACGGCGACCACAAGGGCGGTGGTGCGGCAGACGATCGTTCTCGCGAACCGGGAGGTCTTAGAGGCGAGTGAGTGGTACCTTAAGGTTCGCAAAGATCTCACGAACCGGTGGCGGTGACGCGAGCCCGATGGTCGACGGAGATGGGCTCACGACGGCGGAGGCGGAGAAGAAGGTGCGGTGCTCGCGGAGAAGACGCTGTGAGCTTCGAAGACCCGGAAGGTGCGCCACGGAATCGCCTCGGCCGGGGAAGGATACGCCTGCACAATGCCGACGAAGAAGGTCTGAGGCGGCTGGAATCACCGCGGCGGCGAGATACCGGGCTCGGAGAAGAAGAAGTCGCACACCCTCCACAATGCATCAAAGACAGGAACGAGCCCACCGTGAGCATCAGTGAAGCATTGCGATCAAGTGAGATCAACCGCTGAGGCTTGAGACTCACCAGAACGCAAACGAGCTCACGGAGCCGAGAGCGCCGGAGGTGGAGACGACGATACCACCCCTGGTGATTCACTGGACGCCAAGAACCCGGGATGGGCAAAATGGAGGCGGCGTCAAACGTGGATCACTGTGGTGCGGTCGCGGGCTCAAGGGCGGCGTTAACACGGCGGCGCTGCTCTCGGGTTTTTCTCCGGCCGAAGCTAAGAAATGGGCGGAGAGGGCGTAAGAATGGTCGCGAAGGAATGGACGACCCTAGGAGGTAGATGGACTTGAGCGATCCTCGAGGCGCACACGCGTCCCCGTGGCGGCGGCGATTTAGCCGCGTGGCACGCATGCGCGATCGCCCCGAGCTCCGGTGAGGGCGGAGTCGGCGAGGAAGAACTCGCGAGTGGGACCCATATGTCGGCCGACGGACAATGCGGCGCGAACAGATACTTAGACTCGATCAAGAATGTATCGACCGTTGGATCCAAACGGACTACCGAGACCGTGTATGCATTCGACAGTCGGTTGCAAGACGCAACGTGGATCGCTCGATTTGCATCGGACGGTCACGATCGATTGGACTTCGCACGCGGTGCAGCTAGGCGGTGCGGCGAGTCAAGTGGTGCGGTTCGGTTTGAGTCGGACTCGGTTCGAGCCCGACAAACGATGTTTTCGATTTTTGATTTTAAAAGCTGAGAGAGTTTAGGGAATTTTTAGAGATAGATCCCGAGCTCCAAAAATTCCGAAATTTTTATGGTAGCTACTTGAGACAGAGAACAACATTGCATAAATTTTCCAAAACTTTTTATGCACTTGAAAAGTTCTGCAGAAAATTCACAAGCATGCTGACCTAGGATTTGACCAGATTTTCAACTAGTTTGACTTGGCCATTTGAAATAGCAAATAAAATCTAAAAATTGTGAAATAATTCAGGGAGGTAGATAGGATGATCAAGATGATAGGAAAAATAATTTCAGAGGATGATCACAAGTTTGAAAGCTAAGAATCTGATAACAACAATTTCCAATCACAAGAATTAAATTCTAAGAATTGGAAATTGCTAGGGAAAATTGTAGAAACTTTCAAATGATTTGAAGAGACAACAAAAGTTTTTATTTCTCCTCAAAATTTTACATTTGAAATACAAACCCTAAGTTGGGGTCATACAAATCTCCCCCTTACAGAATCTCGCCCGAGATTCTCGATCACCTGGGAGAAGAAGGACGGTAATCCGCTCGGAGGCGATCTTCCCGCTCCCACGTGGCTTCATCCTCGGAGTGGTTTGACCACGAACTTTAAGGAACTTGATCACACGGTTCCTTGTCCTGCTCACTTCTTCGAGGACACGAACGGGCGCTCACGATAAGACAGATCTTCCTGCACATCGATATTTTCCAATGGTGTTTCCTCAACTGGAATACGGAGACACTTCTTCAATTGTGACACATGGAAAACATCATGCACCCCTTCAAGTGTAGCCGCAACTCCAACTTGTATGCAACAGCTCCCACTTTCTTGATGATGCGATATGGCCCGACATATCGAGGAGCCAGTTTGCCCTTGACACCGAAACGACGATGTTCCTTCAGAGGTGAGACTTTGAGATACACAAAGTCATTGGGCTGGAAGCTCAACTCACGGCGACGCCGACCGCATAGCTCTTCGCTCGATCGAGCGCGCGCAAGTGCTCACGAATCAATCGCACTTGACTTTCGGCCTCATTGATGGAATCGAGTCAAAGAATCGCTCTCCCGCCTCCACCAGTTCAATGGGGTTTCGTGACGCCTCCCATACAAAGCCTCAAATGGTGCCATACCGAGACTAGCTCGAAGTCGTTGTTGTAGGAGAACTCGGCAAGTGGTAGGCACTTCTCCCAATTCTTCCCATAGGAAAGAACACAAGCCTGAGCATATCTTCAAGCACTGATTGACGCGCCCGTCGACCATCACCGAGGATGATAGGTCGAGAATGAACGAAAGACGGTACCCATGGCCTCTCGTAGATCGTGCAAAGTCGGGAAGTGAAAAGAGAACCACGATCGACACCATCGCTCGTGGCACACCATGCAAACTCACAATGCGGGATATGTAGAGGTGCGCCAATTTCATGACGCCGAGGCGGTACACACCGCGAAAATGTGCTACTTTTGTCAATCGGTCAATAACCACCCAGATAGCATCCTTCCCGAAGAAGCACGGCAAACCGATGTGAAGTCCATACCAACTAATCCCACTTCCACTCGGTATAGGCAAGGGCCGGAGGAGACTGCGGACGCCGATGCTCGCCTTGACGCGACAACATATGTCACATCCGCCACGAACCCGCAATCGCGCTTCATGCGAGTCCACCGAATCTCGACGCAGATCTTGGTACATTTTGGTGGCCCCGGATGGATGGACAAAGGCGAATCATGGGCCTCTCAAGAATCAAATCCCGCAACCCCGGGACCTTTGGGACCACAAGCCACCGCCCAAACCATACGACACCGTGCTCATCTTCTCGTGAAACACTTGGTGATCCATTCTTGATGTTACGCTTAATTTTACCCACACCATCATCCGATTGTTGTGCTGCCTTGACTTGATCCACCAAGGTCGGTTGCACAACCAAGGCAAAGAAGGGAACCATGCTCAACCAAACCCAAGTTGAGACGCGAAATTCCGCAAGAAGTGCGAGTTGTCGCTCTTGGATCATCAAAGTATTGCAATACACTTTTCGGCTAAGTGCATCAAGAACCACATTGGCTTTGCCAGGATGATATCAATACCCATGTCATAATCTTTGATCAATTCCAGCCATCTCTCTCGCTCGAGGTTCAGATCGCCGAGTGAACAAGTATTTCAAGCTCTTGTGATCGGAATACACCTCACAATGTTACCAATCGTAATGCCGCCAAATCTTGAGTGCATGAACCACATCACCAACTCTAAATCATGGGTGGGATAATTGAGCTCATGAGGTCTCAATCGCTCGGATGCATAGGCAACCGCTTGCCTCCCGCATAAGAACGCATCCAAGTCCTCGACGAGAGGCATCGCAATAAATATCAAGCTCTTGTGGATATCGGAAGAGTAAGGATGGGTCAAGTCAATCGCCGTTTGAGCTCCCAAAGCTCTCATCGCAAGCAGAGGACCACACAAACTTCTTGTCCTTCTTGAGCAATTCGGTCATTGGCTTTGCGATCTTGGAGAAGTTCTCAATAAAGCGCGGTAGTAGCCCGCTAAACCAGAAAACTCCGCACATCGCTGGATCGACTTGGTGACCCGAGATAGAACATCACGACTTTTTGGGATCCACAACTATGCCTCCACTGAAAGAACATGGCCCAAAATGTCACTTCCTTCAACGAACTCGTGATTTGTGAACTTCAGATACAAATTGGTGCTCCCGCAATTTGCCCAAAACAATCTTCGATGCTCAAGATGCTCGTGATCTTGGAATAGATAAGAATATCATCAATAAAGACCACCACAAATTTATCCAAATACTCCATGAATACCGAATTCATAAGGTTCATGAACAAGGTGGAGCATTGGTTAAGCCAAAGGACATGACGGTGTACTCGCATGACCCATAACGAGTAGTGAAAGCCGTCTTCTGAATATCCTCGAATCGATCCTCGACTGATGATACCCCATTCTCAAATCAATCTTTGAGAACACTGGCTCCAGCCAACCGATCAAACAGATCATCAATGCGGGCAAAGGATATTTGTTCTTCACCGTCACCTCATTGAGAGGACGGTAATCCACGACATGCGCAAAGTCTTGTCCTTCTTCTTCACAAAGATCACCGGACAACCCCAAGGAGATGAACGGGACGGATGAAACCCTTTGCTTGGAGCTCACCAAGCGCTTCTTCAATTCTTCTAGCTCATTGGGAGGCATTCGATACGCGCCAAATCGGGCGATGCGGGCAGCAACTCGATGACAAACTCCTGTGTCTCGAACCGAGGCATCCGGGCAAGTCTTCGTGAAAGACATCCCCAAAGTCGATACTATGGGAACATCCCGACCGCAAGGTGGCTTTGCCTCTAATACACATAGATGTGGCCCCTGGTCTGCGCGAAAATCCGACCTGCTCACCAAGGGCGGTGAGATAAACAATCTTCCCGCACAATCGATTTGCCCCAAGTGTTGGGACAACCAATCCATGCCAAGAATCACATCCGTGCTCATTGAACCGAAAGCGTAATAAGGTTTGCCAAAATCCCTCCTTTGACTATGATAGGAACATCCCGACATCAGAATCGCCCTCATTTCCGACCCGAGAGCGGATGAGCAAAGGAACTCCCAAAGGAACACGGTGAAGACCACTAGCAGCAGCAAATGATCTTGAAATAAAGAATGCGATGCTCCGTAATCAAATAATACCGTAGCGGGACGAGAATTAACAAGAAGTGTACCCATCACGACATCCGCGCCCCCGAGCCTCCTCACCGAAAGGTGGTTGACTCGACATTGCCGCCGCACTCGGTCTTCAACAATCTTACCGTCGTGTGGTGACCACTCTCGCCCGCGCCCTCCATTAGGACGAGGCGATCGCAACACTCGAGGGCAAGCGTTGGCGTAGTGGCCCTTGTTGTGGCAAATAAAACAAGTAACCTCGGCCGCCGGATTGCGAGGCCGCTCTGCTTGGATCGCAGCGCACGTGGTTCAAACACGCCCGCGGTGGACGGAGCCGTGCAGATGGCCTCGGCGCCGGTGGAGCAAAAGAATGGGCCATCGTGCCGCCCACCGAGGACGAGTGAGGTCGGGCGTGAGTAGACCGATGCGCCTACCATTTGCGCTATGGACTCGCCCAGCGCCTTTGCCTTATGCTCAAGAACAATGGCCTTATCTACCAAGGCTCGAAAGTCGAGAAGTCCACAATAGATAGCTTGTCCCGCAGCTCCTCGACAAGCCATCCATAAACTTCTCCCGCTTAGCCTCATCCGAGGCCACCTCCTGGAGCATAACGAGCGGATGATTGAACTCTGCATAAGTACTCGTCACGATTTGCGCCTTACTTGAGCGCGAGGAATTCTTTCTTTTCAGCTTCATCGTGCCATCCGGGATGTGGGCCCGACGAAAGGTCGACTGAACTCCTCCCACGCGACCACATGGCCCGCGGCCGCATGGCGAGATAGTTCTCCCACCATGAGAGCGCGCGCCTCAAGCCGGTGGGACGCGAAGAGTGCCTTATCCTGTGCTCGCATCGAGCTATGTTGAGCTTTTGCTCAACCATGCACACCAATCATCCGCATCAAGAGGGTCCTCGAGCGGAGAAAGTCGGTGGTCGCGCACGGAGGAACTCGCAAGTCCCCGCGAGTCCGTGGCCGCCACCACCGGCAGGAGTGGAGGTATTCCTAGCAATAACTTCCAAGATGCGCGTCCGTCCATGCGGTTTCGCTCGATGCGAGCGAGCACCTCACCATGGTCTGAGGAGGGGAAGCTCCTCATCATGACCACTGCTGATCGCCACGCTGTTCTCCCGCCATCCTGTTTCACTAAGACAAGTTAACAATAGCCGGAAAACAAGAAGTCAACATCCCACTGCAAATAACTTACTAACAAAGACAAAACAAACACAAGACTTTTAAGTTACAAAACCAATTGACAAAAATCGGACACTTAGCAAACTCACATATATCTTACCCTTATACCCCCACAAATTTTTAATTAGACTAATTCTCTATGGTTTTCCCAAAGACCGATTCTACCAGTAGCAACTATCTTTTGAAAGGAAAGAGGAAAACCAAGTTTTAAACTCAAATTAGAGTAAGATGAGAGTAGAATGCTAAGATAGGTAAGGAGTAAAATCTGAGAATCGCTTAGGTTTTCATAAACCCTTTTATACTTTGAAATTAATCTTTTCAAAATATCCTAAAGACGACTATGCTTGGGTTGCTACGGTCGAATGGCTCGATACCAACTTTGTGAGGACCCCAATTTATTTGGCTTGTAATGCTTAACCAACCACCCGGTCCTAGCATCACAAATCAAATAAATTGATCCTAGATATGTATACTTCTAAAGCGAGATACACACCTGCTACAAAATTAAACATCACTCCATTCCAAACATAGAGTCCAAACACCACACTACCAAACGGAAGATAAACAAATAGTAGAGTTATTAGACAAAGGCCGATGTGCCAAGATACACAAATAAACAAGAACGACAATGAAGCAAAAGTGCCATAAGATGGCTATAAACAAAGCCAATCGTGCCTCCAACCCACAAGGCATCCGACCGACCGCCAAGTCTAGTCGCCCACGAATCGGCAACTGACTCACGTAGTGAGGCCCTTGGGGCTCACCTTCTTCCTCTCGCAACAAAACATTAAGCAAAGCACCGAGTACAAAGATTGTCTTTGTACCCGCAAGACCGACGTGTGAACTAGCGGACCTATTCATATGCTACATGCAGCTTGTCAGTGGAGGCCATATGGTTCATTTGCAGAAAGCCAACTTTATTTGCAATAATGTAATACGCTTTTAAAGGCAAGTTTGCAATTCATTTTTAATGTTGAAATAACATGAAGGATAATAATAACAAAAGCGAAAGATAAACAACCTAGAAGTGACTATCCCAATAGTCACCACAACAATAGCACGAATCCCGATTCGTACTCACCCATCAAGTTTTAATTTAAATGTTGTAGTCTAACTCTCGATAAGCTTACCCAAGCGTGTCCATCACCTAGACGAGGCTATTCGAATAGTTTTTAACCCTGCAGGGTGTACCACTGCACCCACACCTCGCATCGCCTTTAAGCCAAAGCACACTTCCAAGGTATGCCGCACACTAAGTCCTACGAGACTTTTTCCAATATTGTGTATTAACTACGAGCCGCTCGTATGGATAGAAATCCATACGCTTACATGGTAAAGCCGAAAAGACAACTACCCACTCAGATAAAGCTTTTCTGACAACTACCATGCTCCCACCTCCATCCTCCCGCGACCTCCTGCGACCGAGCCAATACACGCCAAAGTACTAGGTCAAGAGAGGTCTCATACCCTCTAGTGTGGTTAGCACGCCGAAATGCCTGGATAACAGAAACTCACAAGATGTCCGGTCCTTAATTGACCCGGGCACCTTTCCAGTCACACCCAATAGATCACACCAATCTTACCATTGTGTCCGCGTCTAAATCATTTTTGTTTTCATTTTTAGTTTTGCAATTAAACATAGCAGAAATGCTGAAATATAAAGTTATATAAAATTTTGTGTGATCAAGGTTACCGACTAAGTCGATAACCGCCCATTTCTACCGATACTAAGCATGTCTAAGCAATTTGACTCGGATCTACTAAGTGACAAGAGATCATCCAATGACCTCTAATCACAAAGAAATAACCTAGGCTCAGTAGTAGAGGTCAATATTTTGTCTACAGGATATGCAAATACGGATTTAACTAATCAATTTAACACAAATTAAGCGATGCATACATACAAATTAAACAAAATATTAGACTTTAAAATACTGGGATTATCATGATCAAATCGCTTGTTCTGTCGTTGCTGTTGCTCAAGTTGTTATGAGGATCGTCCTTAGGGTTGCCGCAAATATCGAAGCTTCAACGATCGAACATAACAAAGAAATAAGAACGAATAACACCGACAAAACTCAAACATACAACAACATCAAAACAAGCCAAAACTCACACAAGAGCCTAAGCATGACATAACAAAATTTAAGAAACAGAGAACAAATCATTTTAAGTTATTAAGAATTTTCTATGAATTTTCTAAGTTATAAACACATCAAAGCACTAGTTAAATACTTAACAAATTTTTATGAACATAACTAGTATCTGAAACCTATCCTAACAATTAATATACTGAAAATGGAATTTTACAGAATTGGGTTCAATGAATTTGGACAATTATTGAAAGAGATATGCATTTTCTAATTTAGAAGATACATAAGACATCATTTTATTAGCTAACAGATTTTTGCTACAGAGACATGGATGAAGCTAATTTTATCAAATAGTACACTTAAAATGAAAATTAACAAGACTGGTTTCATGCAATTTGGATAAAAATTGAATTAGTTATGCATTTTCTAAGTTTAAATGAATTAACAAAGGCAATGAAAACATATTACGTAAATACTAAAGCATTAAATCCTTTTTCTACCCACACCAACTAGTCCCGCATACATCGACAAAGCGGCCCGAGCGAAAGTGTTGACCAGAACCGCCGTCACGAAGGTGACGCGGCGGCGTATTCTAAGAATACGCCTTCGCTACCAAAGTGCAAACCTAACATACTCTCACAGAGAAATACGCTTCCCAACAGAGGAAACGCATTACCAGAGCTACACAAACCTAACTGACAACATGGACCCACATGGCAGTGACTCAGAGAACAAATAACGGGCTGGATTAAAGGATTTCTAAACGCGATTAACCAAAGAGGGCCCACAAATCAGTGATACTGACTAAAGATGGTTATCACTAAAAAGTAGGGTTAGACCTTAACGCCACGGCGCCACGGCGACCACAAGGACGGTGGTGCGGCCGCACGACTGTTCTCGCGAACCAGGAGGTCTTAGGGCGAGTGAGTGGTACCTTAAGGTTCGCAAAGATCTCACGAACCCGGTGACGGTGACGCGGAGCCCGATGGTCGACGGAGATGGGCTCACGACGGCCGGAGGCGGAGAAGAAGGTGCGGTGTCGCGGAGAAGACGCCGTGAGCTTTCGAAGACCGGAAGGTGCGCCACTAATCGCCTCTTCAGGAAGGATATGCCCCAGACAATGCCGACGAAGAAGGTCTGAGGCGGCTGGAATCACCGCGGCCGCGAAATACCGGGCTCGGAGAAGAAGAAGTCGCACACCCTCCACAATGCATCAAAGACAGGAACGAGCCCACCGTGAGCATCAGTGAAGCATTGCGATCAAGTGAGATCAACCGCTGAGGCTTGAGACTCACCAGAACGCAAACGAGCTCACGCGAGCCGAGCGCCGGAGGTGGAGACGACGATACCACCTGGTGATTCATCGACGCCAAGAACCCGGATGGGCAAAATGGAGGCGGCGCCAAACGTGGATCATCAGGTGCGGTCGCGGCTCAAGGGCGGCGTTACACTGCGGCGCCGCTCGGTTTTTCTCCTACGAAGCTAAGAAATGGGCGAGAGGGCGTAAGAATGGTCGCGAAGGAATGGACGACCCTAGGAGGTAGATGGACTTCAGCGATCCTCGAGGCGCACACGCGCCCCGGCGTGGCGCGACGAGTCGCGTGGCACGCATGCGCGATCGCCCGTGAGCTCCGAGGGCGGAGTCGGCGAGGAAGAACCCGACAGTGGGACCCATATGTCGCCGACAGGACAATGCGGCGCGAACAGATACTTAGACTCGATCAAGAATGTATCGACCGCTGGATCCAAACGGACACCGAGACCGGTGTATGCATTCGACAGTCGGTTGCGACGCAACGTGGATCGCTCGATTTGCATCGGACGGTCACGATCGATTGGACTCGCAGCGCGTGCAGCTAGGCGGTGCGGCCGAGTCAAGTGGTGCGATTCGGTTTGAGTCGGACTCGGTTCGAGCCCGACAAACGATGTTTTCCGATTTTTGATTTTAAAAGCTCGAGAGTTTAGGAATTTTTAGAGATAGATCCCGAGCTCCAAAATTCCGAAATTTTTATGGTAGCTACTTGAGATAGAGAACAACATTGCATAAATTTTCCAAAACTTTTATGCACTTGAAAGTTCTGCAGAAAATTCACAAGCATGTTGACCTAGGATTTGACCAGATTTTCAACTAGTTTGACTTGGCCATTTGAAATAGCAAATAAAATCTAAAAATTGTGAAATAATTCAGGAGGTAGATAGGATGATCAAGATGATAGGAAAATAATTTCAGAGGATGATCACAAGTTTGAAAGCTTAGAATCTGATAACAACAATTTCCAATCACAAGAATTAAATTCTAAGAATTGGAAATTGCTAGGGAAAATTGTAGAAACTTTCAAATGATTTGAAGAGACAACAAAAGTTTTTATTTCTCCTCAAAATTTTACATTTGAAATACAAACCCTAAGTTGGGGCTGTTACAGCGGGCGACCGAATCGACCAAGCCGAGACCCCTCAAGCAAGGGAAGAGAGCCTAGGCTCAATTCTTCTTGATTCAACAGTCCGAGGGCCTTCGGGAGACACTTGAACAAGCGCATCAGCGGGTGGACGCATTTCGGGCTTCGTTCGCTGATGATCACGAACCGTCTGATGTCGACGCCACCGCCTACGAAGTTTTGAAGACGAAGATAGCAGCCTACCTCCGTCACTAGAAAAACTTTGTTTATTTAGGTTTCTACTTTTTTTAATCTTTGTAAGAAGCGACTGGCCACGTTATTTGGCCATATGTAAATTCTAAAATAAAAAAAATCTAGTTTGGAGGCGAAGTTACTATATTATATGTTGAACTACATATTAGAGATGGTTTAGTGGAACAAATATCCGTCTGTGATACGTATCATAGTTAAAGAAAAAATTTAGTAGTATTTAAATAACAAAATTGACATATAAACATTAATTTTTTCATGCCACGTAAATGTATACATGATAATATGCTCAAAACATAGAACTTGAGAACAACCATATCATAGACGGTTCCATAATAAAATTGTCTGTGATATAAGACCATATCACGGACGGTTCTATTATAGAACCATCTATGATAAGTATCATTAATGGTTTCATAATAGAACCGTCTGTGATATAAGACCATATCACAGAAGGTTCTATTATGGAACCGTTAGTGATAAGTATCACTCTTTATTAATAGGAGCCCGCTAGGTTTTGCACCCTAACTCGTCACTCCCGAGCCCTTACTCGCGTGCCTCCCTCATCCGAGACCTCGACTTGCGCCGAGCCGACCCGCCACCGACACCAAAGTCGTCGCCGGTTGTGACACCACGGTTCACTGCACAAGACACTCATATGATAAAAGTGTCTTATGCAATGTCACTGTCGTGTCGCAACTCTGATGCGACACCGCTTTCCCTCTTCCTCCCCCTGGAGGTTATCCACATTATATCATTACTATTTCAAAATATGCGTGACCCTCTTGCATGCGTGATGACTGCCTCGCCACCTCTCCACCGACCTTCCCCGGCTACCTCTCCACCGACCTCGACCTTAGCTACCTTACCATCGACACCGGCGATGTCGAGATAAGACAGATCTATCACCTATTAGTTTGTGTTGTGGTATTCATGTGAACCAAGCTGCAATGTGGGTTGATGGTCGGTTTGGACACCCTTGGCCTTGCTGTCTTGCAGTTTTGCCCTCTGTGAATTGTTGTTGGGGTCGGGTGGATGGATTGGGAATGGGGTTGTGTTCGTGTATTCGGTGTCTTTGCTAGTTGTGGATAGAAATGTTTGTATGTTCTGTGTGATTTGTCTGTGTCTAGCACTGGGAGGTATTGCAAATGGGTATTTGTATGCTCTGTTGAAATGCTCAATGATGTTAATAGTCTTATGCTAAAATTGAATCAATAATTAGCTCATATTTGAGCTCTGATGAATTGCTCTTTCTGTTATTTTAGTTTCATGCTTGAGCTTATTTTGGTTTACTGATGTGAGTTAATTATTTACTAATGTGGGTTAATCTATTGATTAAGCATGGTAAATGAAATGGAGGTGGGTTAATGCATGGTGGAGGTGTTGCCGCTGGTATTGCGTCGCACACATACAAATTTTTATACATGTAACTAATTTTATGGTATGTTCCTATATGGTATTCTAAGTAATTCTATGTAACCGTGTTCATGCCGGTCAAAATTCTCCTCCCTTGCGTTCCAGGTGTCCTACCATTCTTTTCTTGATCTCTTCTCTATAAAGTCTCATAGCAAAGGGTTGCTTGTGCCTTTAAAACTAGCTTTATATATATATATATATATATATATATATATATATATATATATATATATATATATATATATATATATATATATATATAGGAAGCCTTTTCCTACTCCCGGAGTAGTTACTCTCTATTCCGTATCTCACATATCTCACAACGTAGGGAGTATCTTGCGCAACCGAGAGTATGTATGTGTAGTATACGAGTATATAAGACCATATAGGTGGTATTTACACATTTTTAGAGGTGGTATGTATAATTTTTAGACATACTCCTTTTTATGTGCGAATATGAAGGTATTTACAAAATATGCTAAAAGCTATGAATTTTTTTGCAAATTTTTCATGTGTTTCACATTGGAGTATCTTATAATTAGTATATGAGTATACCCAAAGTGATAAAGGAGTATGTCAAGTTCTTTTAGGTGGTATATCAAAAGTAGGAGTAACTACACAGGGAGTAGAAAGTATTTTTCCTATATATATATATATATATATATATATATATATATATATATATATATATATATATATATATATATATATATATAGTTAGTCTGACCACTTTGGGGATTGAGAGGAGATGAGGGAGCAGCCACGAACAACCTCGTCAAGCCTGCAAGTTCAAGAAGCATGGTTGCCAGGAGAGCGCATGGACATCTAATTACCTGGATATCGTCGATAGGTAATTGGACTTAACATCAAGGAATGGTTGGCTGCTGATACATGAAGCCACTTCCCAGTCGGAGTACCTGCGCGTCCACGTCATATTTAGAAAGTGGTGTAGATGTGCAGGTACTCTGACTTGGAAGTGGCTTCAAGTATTAGTAACCAATCATTCCTTGATGTCAAGTCCAATTACCTATCGACGACATCCAGGTAATTGTATGTCCACACACTCTCCTGGCAGCCATGTTTCTTGAACTTCCATGCTCGATGAACTTCTCATGTCTGTTGTCTCATCCTCCTCACAATCCCCCGAAAGTGGTTGGGGTACTACGGACACTATATATATATATATATATATAAATGAAGTCGGTTTTAAAGGCACAAGCAGCCACTGCTTGGAGACATTATAGAGAATATATATCACAGACGGTTTTATCTACAAATCGTCTGTGATACATCAGCCATCACAAACGGTTTTATCTACAAACCGTCTGTGATAGGCAAATATCACAGACGGTTTTGAGTTAATAATCGTTTGTGATAGTATGCATCACAGACGGATCGAAAACCGTTTGTGATGACATCATGTCATCACTGACCTATAAACTCATACGACTTATGAAACCGTCTGTGATAACATTTTTGAACCATCTGTGAAGACCTTTTCTGTAGTAATACCCTCCACGACGCTTGTCACATGTTATTGCCGTTGCCTGTCACACAGCCACGATGAGGTAGCTCCAACTTCGCCGTGATAAGCATCGTTGAAGCATCCAAAGTGACGCCTAAAGCAAATCCTCGACTGAGCTAATGACGATGCCCAACCCAATGCTCGAACCAGAGCTCGCTCGAGATAGTCGAAACAACCGCCACTTGCGCGCCCCGATGCCCTGCCACGATGCTTGTCACGTGTAATCTTCACCGCCAGTCGCACCCACGATGCGACAACTCCAACTTGGCTGCGACAAGCATAGTTGAGGCATCGAAATCAGCGCCTAAAGTGATGCCTCAGCTAAGCCGACGATCTCACAAGACCACTGAACCAACGAAGCCGTCGCTACAAACGCGCCCCAACACCTCCACCGTGATGCCTATTGCGTGTCATCGTCATTGTCCGTCGCCCACCCGCCATGTGACAGCTCCGACTTTGCCACGACACGCAACACCAAAGGAACCACAGCACGCGGCCGCAGCTAGGCCAGGCCCAGCAAGCCACGCACACAACATGCGCGACCACAACTAGGTCTGGCCAGCTACGCGCACGCCGCGGCGTAGCTTGAGGCAGTGAGGAATGAGAGATGAAGTGGTTCCCGGGACTGGCGGGGACTAACTTTGGCGTCGATCACCAAGGAGGAGGCCAGATCTGGTAGGCTCTGGCGAGGAGTAGAAGGATCTGGACTAGGGATGTCGGCCCCACACCGTCGCGAGAGCCGCACCCATGTCGGGGCTCGGTCGCAATGATATGCCACCGCACCATTCCCACCCCGTGTCGTGCCTGCGCCATCCACTGCCACGCCCCGGCTCCCACCGGCGTAAACGGTGGTGAGGCACACGGCGACCTGGGGGAGATCTAGGGGGAGGGAGAGATGGGAAAGAGGGGCCTGCAGTGGGCAGCGAGGGGGAAGCAGAGTGGCGGGAAGGGTTGTCAGCGGTGGGTTGCATTCGCTCCCTGAGTCGCTGGGGAGCGACTCAGGAGGCCCTTCCTCTACGAGACGTTACGTGGTTGATTAGTTAGCATATAATATATTATTAAAGTGATAGAGAAAGAAGCCACAACATTCGCTCTCAATGGCTAGAAATTCTCACGTTAATCGGTGAAAAAAGAGAAACATTTACACCGTTGATTTTGGTGGATCCAGATTATAACGATCTAGATTAAACGAAAGAGTCTATGTTAAGTATAATATATAAATAAGAGTCCATCTCAAGTACAACGTAAAAATAACATAACTTCAGAATAAAAATAAAATAAAATAACCAATTTAATTTTGATACAAATTCCTAAGTAAAATCACTAGATAAACATAATTTGGTATAAAAATAAAAAAAAAATAGTAATAGGATTAGGATACAAATTCCAACAAAAAATAACTGGAATTCATAATAAAAATAAAAATAAAAATAGCAAATTGATTTTGATATGAATTCCAAATTAAAATCACATATATAATAACGATAATTCTTAATATATATACATACATATATATATATATAATAGCAATTGCATTAATATACTAATTCCAACAAAAATAAAATAAAAACCAGGATAAAATAAAATAAAATTTGTAATTTGATTTCGATATGAATTCCAAAGTAAAATACTTAAATAAATAAAATCCAAAAGAAAAAAAACAACATGAATTTGATTTCCATATGAATTCCTAAGTAAAATCCTAAATAAATATAACTCAGAATAAAAATTAAACAAAAAAAGCAATTGGATTAGTATACAAATTTCAACCAAAAAATGATTTTGGAATAAAAATAAAATAAAATAAGTATTTTGATTTTTGATACGAATTCCGAAGTAAAATATATAAATAATTGTAATTCGGCATAAAAATTAAATAAATGATAATAATTGGATTAGTTTACGGATTCCAACAAATAATAATAATTGAAATTAGGGACAACAAATAAAAAAAATTATCAACTTGATTTCCATACAAATTCCAAAGTAAAATCTCTTAATAACTAAAATTTGAATAAATTAAATATAAGTTATAATGAGGATATCATGAATGGTGTGGAGGAGACCACGTGTAACATCCCAAGGTTATGTTACCAAAATTAAAATAAAATAAAATAATTATTTTATTGAATTTCCTGAAATTTGATAGAGTTTCATTGCTTTATTTGAATTTCTGAAGTTTTAAAAGTCAAAATTTAAAATTTATTTGAAGTTCTTGAAGTTTTATTTGATTTAATCTGAAAAATAAAAATTTACTTAATTTCTAGAATTTTCTGAGACTCTAAAAGCTTTTTATAAATATTTTAAAGCCAAAATAATTTATTTGCAAAATTAATAGCCAATTATAAGTTGGAAGTAATTTTATTAAGTCCAAAATAACTCTAGGAATTTCTGTGAATTTTTCTGGAATTTTTGGATTTATTTTGCTATTTTATAAAGCTTAAATGAATTTCTGGAATTAAATCAATTAAGAAATCAATTAAAAACCCTAATTTGGTTTTGGGTCGAAACCCCTCCGGCCCATATCTCTCTCTCTCTCCCTCTCTCTTCAGCCCACCGCCCGCTCCACCCTCTCTCCCCCTCAACCGCCTCATCCTCTCTTGACCGTCCGATTTACATCTCCCCACGTCTTCCGCCTCCTCCGCACCGCCGGATAAGAATCCGACGGCCACGCCTCCTTCTTCTCCCCCGCACGTCTTCCTCGCGCAGCCGCACGACTCCGCCATTACCGCGCGTGGGAGCTCCGTCAACGCCGCCTTTTCCCGCCCCCTTTTCTCACACGGACGTGTGCATTCAAACCGTCACTCGCCACCTCCCCCACTCCGGCCGTTTTCCTCCTCACGCCCACGTCCGCCGGATCTTCGCCATCATCGCCGCGACGCCCGCACCCACGATCTCCCTCTAACGGCCTCCTCCGCCCCTATAAAAGGAGGCACGGTGCACCCCTCTTTCCACCGGAGCCGACGCCGCCACTCGTTTCCCCTCTCCCCTCTCAACTTCGCTGCCACACGCGAGTTTTTGCTGCCGGCCGCCGTGAGTTTTCGCCGCCTCTAGCGCCGCCGCCACCGCCGCCGCATCCTCGCCGAAGCCACCATCGGCTTCGCCGCGCCTTCGCCGACCCGGTGCTCGCCTCCGCTTCGGCAGGGTGCCACCGGAACCGCGTCGCCACCGTCGAGCCACACGCGCCGCCGCCAAACCTCTCACCGCCGGCAAGCCACACAAGCCTTCGCACCACCGTGGTAAGCACCGAGCTCCCCGTCACCTCCTCTCGCGTTTAGTACCACTCACTCCCCTCGTCGGAGCCCCTATCGTCACGGGCTCGCAGCCGAGCCGCCGCCGGCCATCCACGATGTGGCCCAGCCACGTGCTGCCACGGTGTGCCACCTCCCCGCCCCGTAGGCGCCACCTCACACTCCCGCTGCCATGTCAACACCCACGTGGCACGGTCCACCCCCCCTCAGCCTCAAACTCTCATGGACTTGGTCTACACGAGCCGTGAGACCGACATGTGGGTCCCACATGTCGGAATTTTCTTTTAAATTCTTTTAATTTTGAAAATCAGCTGCTAACGTCATCCTTGCGCAATAAGTTGATTTTCCTTTAGAAAAATAAATCAAGAAAAATCTAATAAATTCAGAAATTAGGTTTTAAATAGATTTAAACTTCAAAAATTCATATCTTTTGAATCCCAGCTCCAAATTGGGTGATTCAAATTGCAACATTTGTATAAAATTATTATCTAGCTAACTAAACCACAATTATTTAATTTTGAGCTCATTTAACCAATAATTCCTTTAAACCCTAAAACTATCATTTCATGTAAATTCAAACCTCAAAAGCCCATATCTTTTGCCTCCGAACTCCGATTGAACCCATTCAAATTTCTTAATTTATCTAAATTCAAGATCTAGCCAACTAAACCAAAATTATTCAATTTGAAGTTGATTTGAATCTTATTTGCATTTAGTTTGAATTTGGCTTATTTTCACAGATAGATTTTAATGACTTGTAAAGTCGATTTCATTGCTTGAAGAGCACATAAGAGGATTGATTTTGACTGTATGATCATCGTGATTGTACACATATACTACATGGAGAAAGTACTTGTGAGTACTAGGTGACCTGTTAAGAAAAACAACATCACCTCGGTATCAGTTGATCTGTTCACCTCAAGCGAGGCAAGTTACATTCTTGATCATATTTGCACATATTATTTAAAATTATCTAAATTCTATTTCAAATTATTACTGCATGCTTATTTATACTCAATTATTTAAATTCATGTTTTTAAATTTATAGTTATGCCTAAAATCCTTTGTAAGGCCAATTTTGGAAATTTAAGCGAGCATATTGTCACCCTAGATAAAACCTAGTTGATACAATAGTATGGACTAGGATCATTTGAAAAATATTGTGCTTAGCCATGCTTATAGACCAAATATGTTTGATTTGGGAGATTTCAGCCAAAGATCAATTGACGTTTAAATAGTACCCTTGGCATTGGTGTGTCATGAGAGTTTTATAAATGACTTTGAAAAATAAAATAAAATGATGGTTTGGACATGGGCGAAATGGTTGTCTGGTGGGTGCAGGTTTATGCACGGGCTCAACTGGGTAGGTTGAGGCCCAGGGTTCTATTGGTTGTCGCCCAGGTCAGTTAAGGACCGGTCTTCGAGCCGCATCTTGCTAAGCCACATCGTACTACCACATGTCTTGTATGGGCAGGACCTGGCTGATTAATTTGCAAAGTTTCATTATGGTCATTCCTGTTGGTGCGGTGGGTAGTCTTTCATGACTTTTGTTAGTCCCACCTGGCGCAAGAGGGGGCCTGAACCCTGCGGACGGGTAGTCCAACGGGGGTGAAACCTTAGCGGGGGAGGACTATAGTGGAATGGCACATTGTAAAGGCCTTGACACGTGCTCTAGACTGCTTACCTAAGGTAGTGAGCGGTGGTATCGACGGATGCCAAACAACTAGAGAATTCATGTCTTGTGGGTAAAGTGGTACAACCTCTGCAGAGTGTAAAACTATTTGAATAGCCGTGTCCACGGTCATGGACATGCTGGCAAAGACACTCAAAGTTAGACTTCGATTTCAAAACATTTTGTAAAACAGTTTGACATGGATGGGTGTCTATGAGAAAAGTTATGGGTTGAAGCCCCGGGTTGGTGCTCGTGTTTATGTTGGTGTTAGGTTGGTGCCTACACTATCTTTATCAATTCAAAATCAATTTTAGATTTTATAAAACTTGAGCTTTTGAACTTAGTATGGTATTTAATGTAAAATGTTGTTTTTGCACAAATAACCCTATAAGCCTTTCTATTGTTACATCCATGTATGCATGTCATTCTGTTACCTGACGGGTGTAACTTGCTAGCACGGAAGTTGTGCTCATACTTGCTTAATGCAAACAAATTTCAGAGGAGAAGAACTTCGCTTCAGGTGTGGATCGTGACGACTAGGCCGCTTCCCGAGTCGATTGCCTGTGGCAGATTGCTGGACCCTACTACTTCATCGTCTTCCGCTGTGTTTATTTAATGTTGCCCTGTAAGGCTATCTTGTAATCAACTCTGTTGTTATTTAATAAATTTTAGCGTTTATGGTTGTGTTATCACATTTGTTTACTGTGTGAGCTAGCCACTGATCATGAGACTAGTTCAGTTATGCACAGAAGATCTGGGATGTTAATCCCGGGGTCTTACACCACGAAAGAATGCAATGACGTCGATCTATCCTACAAGAAGATATTGATCCACAAGGCAGCGGCGGCGAAGATGAGAATAATTCCATGCTGCTCACCTTAGCTGTTCGACAAGGACAATGTCGTGCTGCTCGCTGGAGCTATTGAAGAGAAAGACCGGAGTCAAAGGAGCCAAGTGTTGTGACGACGAATGATGATCGAGAAAGACCGAAGTCAACGGTCAAAGAAACTCGATAATCGGGAAGACATAACAGAGATGAGATGAAGCTTTGGATTAAAGACCAGCTATCGACGATATGTGATCACCGGGTAGCTAGGAGCATGTCATCGTTGGTTGTAGGATCAAGGATAACTGACTAGAGGAGGGTGAATAGGAGGTTTTAAAACTTTTTGACTAATTAGCAATTTTAAGACAGAAAAGAACTATGTCTAAACTAGATACAATTCTAGCTAAGCAATTCTACATAATTAAACAGCTAGAAATGTAAATACGAAAGTAATAAAGACAAGAGTAAACCACAATGGAAACAATGATGTTTTTCCCGTGGTATCAAAGACTCGCCGGTCTTCACTGGACCACGTTGAGGAAGTTTGAACGAATCAAGCCAGCTCCACGAATTAAGCCTCAATCCTCAATCACTACAGTTGCTCTTCCTTCGCTCCAGAGTTGGTGAGCACAACATCAATCACAAACTTACCGGGACTCTTCACAATCTTCTTGAAGAGCTCACTGCACAATTTCTTCCTCCAAGCCTTCTAGGTGCAGGCAAGCACCAAGAGTAATAAACCACGAGTTTTGCTTGAGGAATTACAAGTGCCTAAATGATCAACTAATGATTTAATACACTTCAATGCTCTCAACTACCTCAAGAATGAGAAATCAATGCCAATGAGTAGTTGAAGAGTGTATATGAGCTCAAGAGAGTTCAATGTAAGTGTACAATGCTCAAGGATCTCAATAGTTACTGCTAGAAGGCAGGTGGGGGGTATTTATACCCTTCACCAACAAATATAGCCGTTACAACTATTTTCCTGAAAAATCATGATTTATGGTAGTACCACCGTTGAAACCCGGTACAATCGATTTTCAATATAACAGTCGGAACAGTTGCATTTAATGAACTAGCCGTTACAAAAGTAATTGCGGTACTACCGCCAACTAGAAATCGGTACTACCGCAGCTAGAACAGACTATCGTTTTTCAGAGTTCAAGAAATCTCACAAAAACACCTCTGGAAAAAACATACTGTTATTATAGAATCGGTACTACCGATTCTCAAAAGGAGATCGAAACTCCCAAAAACACACTCTCTGTGATTTACGTACCACTATATAAATATCAGTACTATCGACTTGCAGTAGTACCGTAGTTCAAATGCGGTCGTTCTGGTTTTAAGAGAGAATCAAAAGTACTTGGTCTGACCCGACCAGTTTTCTCGATCGGACTACACGTTCGGACCATCCGTTCGGGCTAAACGTTCGGACCACCAGATCTGGCCGTCTGTTTGGTCCATCCGATCGGACTTATACGTTCGGACCACAGATTTGACCGTTCGTTCGGTCCACCCGTTCGGACCATCCGATCGGACCACTTGGTTAAGGAGAAAACATACCGCCTTAAGTATCAGTACTACCGACCTGCGGTAGTACCGTAGTTTACTTGTGATCGTACCGATTTTCAAAACAAATTTGCAGAAGTTCAAATCAAAACAATGCATGAATCCTAATTGATCATTATGACACAAAGATAGTTTCTCAAGCTACCAACCATGAATCCTATAAACCCAATCTTTTCTCTAAAACACTGAGACTGGTAAAACTATTAAAGGGTCTTTAGGTTTATACAATACCTATGTCTTGAACCAAGATGATCTTTCATCACATCTGCATTGTCAATAGCCTTGCCATCATTCAATCATTAGGACATAACCTTTAACACATCTTAGTACACATGTTAGTCCCTTAACATAATATTGACATTAATCACCAAAATCAAATATGAGGGCCTAGATACTTTCAATGGTAAGTGATATGGCGTCATCGACGATGGCGAGAAGATTCTCTCTATCGTTAGACAACGACTAAGGCAGACATAACGACATTAGTGAAGATGAGAGGTCATCTCAGATAGTGAGGAAGGTACATCGTTGAGTTAGACAACATTGAAGAAGAGGAGCGACCAACACAGGAGAAGAAGACATCAGCCATGTATAACATTGTGCATGTGTATATACATGCATGCATCTTACGAATAGAAGGATGGTCGTACAGAAACAAAGAAGCAAAGAGATCGGAGTAGAGATAGCGCAACGGTAAGGAATAGCTTAGGCCCACTGGACAGAGCACGACGGGTGTCCCAGTAGGGATCGACGATATTTGCATACATATACGTGTAGATGTCACAACGGTCATAATTAAGTGATAATTGGAGAGAAGTGGAAAATAACTATGTGGTAGAGTATTGCATTAGAAATGGTAGTAGCTGAGAGATATCGATCAAGAATTGTGCATACTCTTGGAGGTTGAAGCTGAAAAATTGTGGCGAAGAGAAGAGATAGAAGACACACGGTTTGGTGGGGCAACCGACGTAAGAGAAGATAAGTTCAAGGTAGGTCACACATGGTGCATTGGTGTATATGTGGGTAAGATACTCTAATACCTTGTAAACAAAAAAATATAATTTTGTTGCACACATAATCAATGTATTGCTTGAGATTAACATATATACATATGCATGTAAATATTTTGGAAAAGAGTTAAGAGCATGCAACTACATGATGCATACATAATGGAGAGTGGTTAACTTATTATACTCATAATTTTCTTCCATCAAAGCTCATACTTCAATTACATTACTCAAGTTATATCATTTGTCACTACAAACTTTAAAATAAATGCAGCCGCGTAAATGCGCGGGCCACCCTGCTTATTTATCTAAGGATGACAGCAAGTTTAAGTTAGTATATTTACCATAGTATAAGTTTATTGATAAGGTCAATAGCAGTTTCCATTTTTGTTTATGATATATGTACATTAGGAGTGACAATCAGTTCCACCTGTTGTATATTAGTTTATTTCTGAGATCCGATTATGCGTGCACTTTATCTAAACAAAGATCCATTAGGAGCTATTAGCCCATAAGACCCATTATTTAGTTTAGTCTCGCATTGCTTATTCATGTATGAAAGGAAACATTCTCCTATATAAAGTGAGGCATGAGGCTCTTATTCTACACACAAATCTGCGTATAAAGAGATTAATAAAGAGGGGGACTACATCTTTATTCTTGTCTATTGTTTTTATTTATGAGTTAAAAGCTTCCTACATTGGCAACACGATCTCGATTATACAACACCACCTATCCAAACAGACTCTTGGTGTTAATTTTAACGTATCTGCGACTAATCCCCATCTACTGCCTGAGTGCATACCAGAGGTACTTGGCAATGCACCAACTCCGCAAAATCCCCTGTCCAGATGTCTTCCTGTATATAATAACAAGCCACTGACTGGCCGCTTGACATGCATGATGCTTTCTGAATGGCTGCAGTTAAACAAATGACTGCAGTTAAAAAAAACTGTCAAATGACTGCAGTTAAACAAGTCAAAAGATTAAGATTTGCTAGAGGAACTATAATACTGTAAACATTTGCTCAGCAACCTAGTGAATAAAAACATAAGATATGTAGCTTCCAATCAAGAATTGGCAAAAACAAATACATTTGGGCAAAGGATTGGGGCAAGCAATTCTCATGGGACAAATATACACTCAAGACCTTGTGAGTTGCTGCAATGTAAGGGACACATGATTATTTGTCGAAACAAACATGCAAACACTTCACATCACTTTTCTTGTCCAAAATTATCAATTCATTGCTGGTGATCCAGCAGAACCAGCAATCACAATCCCACATAACTTCAGTTAGAACCCTGAGATTTTATAATGCAGCAGGCGGACAGTAGCAGTACAACCTTTGGCTAGTTTTGCATTTGTACATCATAAATATAGATATCAAAATAGGCAACGAGGCATTTTACTCAGAACATGCATACAGGTAAACATCTAGACCGCTAAAATATTTGAAGGGAATAAATAGGGTTCAGGTCCTAAAAGAAGAAACTAGATTGATCATCATTCTCCTTGTCCAAACTTCTTCTAGTGCATCGACCTTTTAGAGCCAAACTGTTTAACCTCTTTGAAGTAACTGAAACATCTGAGCCAGCAGTGCTTTGAACATCTATTGAAGAGAATGCCGCCCTGTTGTTATGGTGCAGATCACCGGATCTTTGTCTTTGGAGTAGTGGTTTATGAGTGCCAGAAGAACTGCTCAGCCTTGCTTTGGCTGATTTGGTCAAGCTCATGTAGTTCGGTCCATCGCCCCGACCACAATCAGATCTTCTTTCTGATGTTAGGAAATTGGTGCCAGACACTGGAGTAACTGAAGATGTTGATGGAGAGCTCTCATCACACACAAAATCAGAAGAGGAAGCTGAGATTATGGAAGGCGGCTTCGCTGCCACCCTAGTTGTGACATTGTTTCTTCTGATCTTGACTGAGCTTGCATCAGAAAGTTTTGAGCTGGCTACGTTCATTTCCTCAACGCTCTCTGAACACCGTGAATTGGTGGAGTGTTCAGTATGGGTTTGCTCCATCAGGCGACTCTCCCAAGGTTTTGTTGTCATCCACCCTTCCAAATAGCTCCAACTTTGATTGCTCCTATTAGTCCCATGATTCTTAAGAGAGACAGCAGGAGAGCTAGGTCTTCCACCATGGTTTGAACAACGCTGCTAAAACAAATACCAGTATACCACAGCATGTCAGCAAAAATCAATAAATTAGTCCTGTACCCAGATTATTGCTGCAATATGTACCTGGTGAGAAAGAGCATAAGCAACTGCCCTTTCTCTCTTAATTGCACCCTCATGCCTCATGTGTATCTTTGATCTTACGTCATCCACAGTACCTTGACTATCACACCATCCTGCCTGCAATGTGAACAATGCCATCCAAACATGCAGACATCATCATATATTATCTTCTCTTTTGCAGCACCACACTATGTCTCTTATTTTGAAAGCTAAAGAACTGTCCAGGACTGCAGGCCAATTATCCTACTACTCAATAGTCAATACTCTGATAGAATAAAAATCGCGAACGACAAGCTTGAATTGGCTAGAACAAGTTGCAAAGATGCATTATTGATAGCATCACCCTTTGAAGGCATACCTAACAATGCCACTACCATGATTCATTCAAACATACATGGTCAATAGCAAATACTATCTCAAATCATTTCTTAAAATAAAGGGAGCTAAATGTCCATTTCAATCCTTCATCATGATGAGAGTAATCCTACTGCTGCAAGTCTCTAACTAGTAAAAGTAATTCATCACATCGACTAAGTGACACACCTAATTTTACTACTGCAAGTCTCCAGCAATTGCATTCAAAGTAGTAATGCAAAGTAGTAACCCATTCATCGTGAAAAAAGTAGTAATGCAAAATAGTTCTTTATTTGCACACGTATATATAATGCATAACGCACGCGTATAATGCAAAGTAGTAACCCATTTTCATCGTGAAAAAAGTACAACGCAATCCTCCAGTCGGAAAATTCGCGCATCAAGCGAACGACGGCACACGAGAATTCGAGGAAGCAAATTATGAACTATCAGTATGCAGTGTTCAAATTTTCGGCGAAAACCGGCAATTTCGGTTTTACCGGTGGGACCGGCAGGAATGAATGTTGATTAATCCTGTGAGCAGTTTTTCTTGTGTTTTATTACTGGTAACGTTTCCGGTTTTTGTTTTGCATTAGTGCCGTGTGCATTGAGTGCTTCGGTTATGCCTGAGTTCCTGTGCTAGTTATGTGCAAGTCACAGGATAGCACTAGTGGCCTAGTGGGCACGTTCTGGCGCAATTAGTAGCGTTTCATTGCTGGCTTGCCTGAGTATTGCATGGTTGATAGCAGTTATGCCGTTCGATCATGGGTGCTAGGATTCAGTGAGCAGTTACTCATTTTTTCTAGTATAAATAAGAGAGAAAAGCAGAAAATGCTGTGTGGTTGTGCAGGACCAAAAATAATCTTGTGTTCATCTTCTGTTAGCTGTCCAGGCGAGCGTGTGTGTTTTTCTGTCAGGCGTTTCGCGTGACCGGCGACCCTAACAATGCAAACCGGACTAAAAAAAAATCTGTTTTGATGATTTTTGTAAAAAAATCGAATTTGCTTGAATTTTGTTTGAATTTAATTTTTCCATTTAATAATCCGAAAAATCCAATTTTTTATTCGATTTTCGGCCTTACCGCCCCCTTAAAAAAATATTTCCAGTTTGAAAAACCGTGCTAGTATGTACTGTGTACAGTAGTGCAGTATATACCTCTGCTTCCTTGATTGGATCCGCGAGGCTGCTGCGCTCGTCGAGCATGTCCTGCGAGTCGCAGCCGTCCGCCGACCGCCGGGCGCGCCGGTCCCGCGCCCGCACCTGCACCCGGACGAGCGCGTGCATGCACTTGAGCGTCACGGCCAGCTGCTTGCGCACGCGGCGGCCGCGCACCAGAGCCTGCAGCCGCACGATCCCTCGCAGCGCCTTCAACGCCCTCCTCGCCTGCACAAAACATCAACAGGAAACGCTCACAAAAGCTGGCATTTTTAACAAGAATTGAGCGACGGTGGTGGTCTACCAGGAAGGCGCGGAAGGCGGTCTGGATGCGGACGGCGGCCCACTCCAGCCTGATGAGGCGGAAGTCCCTGGGCGGCCCGCGGACCACGGCCGCGACGACCGAGCTGAGCGCGTCTGCGGCCAAGGACGACGTCTCGGACACCTCCGAAGCCGACGCGTTCCCCGCCGCGGCGGACCTCTGCCCGCCGGACGAGCTCCGCCACAGCCGGCTCCACTTGCGCGCCTTCCCCCCGCCGGGCTTCTCCTTCTCCGCCGCCGGCTTGAGCCCCACCAGCGTCCTGATCCACTTCCCCGAGGCCCCCATCGATGCGCCAGCTAAACCCCAATCTTTCCTCAAGACGAGACGAGACGAGGCGAGCTCTCTCTCTCTCTCTCTCTCTCTCTGAAACCGAAGAGGACCGAGCACTACTCCCACGGGCGAAATGCGAGAGATGGGAAACGGGAGGCTAGACTTGTTGGCCGTTGTGCGCTTTGGTTACGAGGCCGGGACGGGAGCCGTTTGGGCTTGCGTGGCGGTTCAAATTTTGAAATGCGGATGAGCCCCAAGCCGGGAAAGCCGACCGAGCGCCGGGGCCCACCCTGTCAGTTCCCCCGTCCCGTCAAGGACGCTGGAGTGTGGTCCCGGGTTGTGACGGCCTATCATGTCGTTGGGCACTTCGGCCGAGTCGGAGCGGCAAAAAGGCGCGGCATTTGCGGCTCACGCCGTCACGCGCTGGCCTTTTGCAGTCGTCGGGCTTCGAGAAAGAGGGCTTTACTCTCCTCGAGGGACGGGCCGGGGACGCTGCCATGTGGGCCGGCGGGAGATGCATGTCGGGGTCCGGCTCGGAATTTTGAACTCGTGGCGGCTTGCCAGCTTGCTCGCTTGTTCTGTTTCCTGAGTTCCTGTGCTTCTACTAGTTCCACGAGTACGAGATGACGAGGCCCAGCGGAACTCCTGCCCGGGACCTAGCGGACCCGTGACTTGGGATGCTTTTTTTAGACGGAAGTCATCTTCCATTAACCAGTCGGCTCGGGCAACTCGCCGGCCATCAGGAGACTGATCCACCCAAAGCAGAGGATCGCTCCCAGATAAATTCGAACCAAAGCTCACAGATAAATTCGAACCAAAGCTCATTGTTACAATGTCTCAGGCATGCCGTGCCGAGATATATTATCGATAAACTCTAAGCAACATAAACTACGGGCTTCTTTAACCGACGAGTTCTTTTTATTTTTTAAGTCTTTTAAAAAAAATATTTTAAAGACTTCATTTCAATTCTGACCTATTTCGCTATGTGGCATGACACAAGCACTTTGTCACGTCACGGATCTTAGCGTGACAAACGAGTGTTGTCACGTCATTCCTCTTGACGTGACAGGACTTAGCACAAAAACACACGTGTATTGGCTCGGTCGGTGGCGTGACAGCACAGTTTGGTCACACCACGGTCAGTGGCGTGACAGCACAGTTTGGTCACGCCGCGGGTTATGACGTGACTAAAATGGTCAGAATTGAAAACAAAGTTAGGAAAAAGTTATCTTTAAAATATGTTTTAAAAAGGATTAAAAAAATAAAAAGAACTCTTAACCGATACACTAATATCTGCTCGGTAGTGGACCTCTCCTTGCCATGCAACAGCAAGATTTGAGGCGTCTGTTTCCAGTACTATTCACCCCATACCTAGCTGGATGGTGTGTTGGAGTTTTTGGCGCAAATAGCACGTTTGTGATGTTTTATTACGGAAGTAGCGGCCGTCACAACGAAATAGCAACTCTGAAGCTCGTCTGCACGGTCACCGGCCAGACGCGATGTCCACACAACACGTCACCTCGTCCGGTCGGTCATGGGCCGCCGTACGCCCCTCCACGTTGCTCGTCCGGTCGGTCACGGGCCGGACACCTCCACATCGCTCGTCCGGTCGGTGACGGGACGGCCGACACCCTCTATGTCGCTCGTCCGGTCGGTCACGGATCGGACGCCCCTCGCTAATTAATTAGAATTGTCGTAATTAGCTAATTAATAGAAATTTAGCCACGTCAGGCCCGTGGCCGGTCGAACATGTCGCTGTCCCCGACACATCCGTCCCCTCAACCCTCTAATCCGGTCCCCTCAACCCTCTAATCCGTCACTTCCATCGTGACTTTGTCTATATGCATGCAAGAGATTGGCGCAGGAGGGATTCTGATTCTCTCCGCAGCACCTTCTCGGCGTGTATTTAATCGCATGAGAGTGCGATTTCACTTCGCTCTCTCGCTACTCTCGCTCGCTCTCTACTTTCTCATTCTTTCGGTTTCGGTTTTCTCGTGACTTATTATTATTTGCCGCCGTCATTAGTAGTCATTTCAACAGGTATGTCTCTCCTCATACGTTATTTATTTTTAAATTTTGTGGTTAGTAAAATTTTCATAGTGAAATTAATCTTACTTGATTTATTAGTTGTAATTTTTAGGGGTAGCTAATTAGTTACCAATTAATTAATTAGTCATAAGTACATTGTTTTACTCAATTCATTAGTTCAAAATAGTTAGTCGGAATTAAGTATTAATAAATTAGCAGTCATTAATTAGTCGTTAATACTTTAGTTGTAATTTTTAGGACGTGATTAATATACTTTCATCAATTAGTGGTAATTAATTTAGTACTAATAAATTAGTATTAAAGGACTGAAGAATAGAGAACAACAAGATGTGCCAAATCTATTAACTATTTGCACTAGTAGAAATTAATACAACTAGCGTGCTCTGATTCAGAGACTTGTTTATCCATGAAACGACAAACTTGAAGCAACCTTCTGAAGTTTTGATTTTGACATAAAATTGACCACAATGCATCTAGGTTGTACTTTTTTTTCTTTACAGTGAACTGTTGTACATAGCAATGACTTTGTTGAACAGTGTTTAGATACAGATGCGTCTAGGGGGCAAATTCTCATTTTATAAATAAAGAGGACAAGGGTCTAGATCAAATCATAACATACAACGAAAATTTATTTTTTTAGTATGAACAGTTATTTTAGTGGCCTTAGTTAGCCCTAATAATTTATTTATTTTCACCAATAGTCTCTCTCTTCCATATCTTGCAAGTCATGCCTCTATTGGAGCTTCTGGAACACTTCTACGATGAGAATCACTAGTGCAAGTCGTGGATCGATAGGGACGAGGATGGCCCTCCACCCCTGGCGCTTCGGGGCGGGAGGGAATGCTGGGAGCTAGACCCTCTCTACGTCCCCATCCTCCGGGACACGGGTTGGTTGCCCTTCACGAGGCTGGTCTCCGTCTGACACCGGTTCACCCTGGACGGCAGCCTGCTGTCAGCACTTGTCGACCAATGGAGGCCCGAGACGCACATGTTCCACTTTTGGTGGGGTGAGATGACGGTCACCCTACTGGACGTCTCATTCCTGAACTGTCACCCGATCTGGGTAAGCCACTTGTTCCAGGTCGTCCGCCGTTGGGCTAGAAGGCCAGGCTGGGGAATAGGTTAGGCATACGTGTGCGAGACAGTGCCCATGGTGTCCCTCGAACTTGACTGAGGCTTTTCAGTCAGTGCCAGGAGGATGCACCCGATGACGTTGTTCGAACGCACCTCGTCACTTACCTTCTATATCCTTTTGGTTCGGTCATGTTTTCCGCATCACAGCGATTGGGTGTACCCTAGCTTTATCCGCATCGCCGAGTCTTTGGCTGACACGGAGGCTGGGGCATTGCCTCAGTACAGCTGGGGATCAACCATCCTCTACGCCACATACAGGGGGTTATGTGATGCTTCGAGGCGTGACACTGCTGTCAACCCAGCCTTGCCTGTTGCTACGTGCTCCTGCAGTTGTAGAGTTGAGAGCACATCCCTGTTGGCGTGTGAAGGATCTAGACCCGTCATTATGTGTTACTAGAGTATTTTGGTGATTAATGACAAATGCACTTGTGATACTAACACTCTTATTGTTATATCATGTTTAGTCTCAGCTTGGATATAAAAGCAAAAATCCAAACAGGTATGTATTCATTAATGACAAATCTATTTGTGAGACTAACAATTCTATTGATTATCTATTGCTTAGTCTCGTTTGGATATAAAGATGAAAATACAAGAGGTATGCATTCTACTTCCTCTTATTATATCTTGTTGTATTACTCGGATCCAAAATATAGGTTAAACTCCACCAAAAAGGTTAACTTGGATATGTGCATATGTTTCCATTACACATTTGTGTATGCACACATTTAGGGGGAGTTCATTCTATATTTTGTGATTTCATTAGTATTGATCCATATTCTCTTTCCACATATACTAAGGATCTTTACTTTAAAACATATCCTTGAATATATTTAACTTGTGTAGTTAATATATTCATATGAGTATATGAGAGCATATGAGACTTGTGTAGTTAATATATTCATATGAGTATATACAACTTGTGTAGTTCGTATACACTCATATTTAGTATAAACAACTTGTAGTTCGTATATACTCATGGTATATATAACTTGTGTAGTTCATATATACTTGTATGTGAGTATATATAACTTGTGTAGTTTATACATACTCATGTTTATCTATATTCAATTATTTGAAATTGGGTTGTGGGACTAACATATGTGCTAAGATGTTTGTAAGGCTTAGACCTAGAGTTTAAATGATGACATGAAAAGGAAATACAACGGTGATAAGAGATCAACATGGCTCAAGACAAAGGAGTCATGCATTGCATTTCGAAAAGCTTCTGGAAGAACTTCAGCGAAAATCGGTATGACCGTATTTGGTAAGTGGTACTACCGATGAGCGGTAGTACCGGGTTTTACATGGCGGTATGTTTATTCCAGAGAGCTTGTTTTTGGTGTTCTGTTTTTCTCAACAGTTTTGGTAGCATCGGTGTTCCTTTGAGAGGAACTACCGCACCTCAGTTATACCGGCCTTTGTGGCGGTACGTGTTTTCCAGAGAGGCATTTGTTGCTCTCTTGGAAGCACGGTAGTACCGCCACTGTGTGCATGGTAGTACCTCACCTTGGATGTACCGATTTCTGTGCGGTATGGAAATTCCAGTAGCATTGCTTTTTGGACTTGGTTTGCTCTGAGGTGGCGCGGTAGTACCGGCGCTTTGTGCGCAGTATGACCGGCTCACGTAACTACCGTTCTTATGGTGGCGGTACGTAAAATCCAGAACGTATGCTTCTTGGTCCTTAGCCGCGATTTTGAGCATGTGTTGCTCTCTCGGTATTGTGGTAGTACCGCAATGTGTTGCGCGGAACTACCGATTATCGGAACTACCGCATATTAGTTGGTGGTAGTACCGCACCTGAAAGTAATGGCTTGTATAGAAGCATTTTAATACAGGTATATCTTGTTAAGTAATGTTAACTACATTATGGGACTAACATTTTCCATGAGTTGGATGAATATGTTATGTTCCAGGGTGATGAAGACTTTGGATGACATCATGAGTTGATCATCATCAAGTCAAGGTTCAACAAGATGATGTATCATGTGTTGATATATATCAAGATCTCGAAGAAGAGATGATCATGAGTTGATCATCAAGTCAAAGAAGGATCTATCATGTGTTGATAGAGATCAAGCAAAAGATGCATCATGTGTTGGTGCATATCAAGACTCGGGATGAAGGATGTCATCATGTATTGATGGGCATCAAGTCAAGATCCCGAAGCAAAGAAAGTCATCATGTGTTGATGAACTTTCAAGTCGAACCCGAAGTTGAAACGAGGATGTGCGTCATCAAGCTTCAAGTGGATGCTCAACGCAAATGTATGACTAGCTAGGGCTAAGGATATGTTCCTAGTCTTTTACCGGTCTTGGTGTTTGGTTGAAAACCGGATTGCTAGTATAGGTTACCGTATTATTAAAAGGGATTTGCCTAGTAGCTTGAGTCTTATCATATGTTGATAGCTCAATCTCACTTGCTCTAGCTCTCCGTGGCATGATACTATTATTTGCGAATGTGTTTTGCAAATAGCCGAAACTCATGCATTTAATCCTTGTAGTATGTGACTATACTTTGCAAATGGTTGAAGTCCATGTACCTACTCCTTGTGGCATGATCTAAGTTTGTAAATGTGTTTTGCAAATTGTTGGGATTCATGCATTCCCTTTGGCATGGTCTAAGATTGCTTGTTGCTAATTCTTTGGACTTAGATCATGGTAGTGGCTTTTTGCAGTTGTGCTTTTTGATTTGATAAAATGTGTTTGAGATCAAATCAAATAGGTGGGTTGTGTAGCCCTCTGAATAAGCTTTCCATAGAGTCCAAGATCACTCAATTCCGACATCGGAGTCAAAAGTTATGACATTTTTACCGAGTATCGTTTGTGCTAAAATTGGGCTGCGGAACTACCGCCTTATAAGAGCGGTACTACCGCCGAGAAAAGGTAGTACCGCGGTTTGCACTGCGGTAGTACCGCACCAAGTCTATAACGGCTATTTTTTGGGCTGTAACAGCTCCAAACGGCTAGTTTTTTTTATGGGGGCTATAAATACCCCCTTGGCCGGTTGAGAGACAATTTTTGGCACTTCATTTCACTCTCTTGAGCTAGTATGAGCCTCTCCTCTCTATTGTGCATGTGTTGCACCTCGTGAGCAAAGAGAGAGGTCTCTAGTTGCATGTGTTGTATCTAGAGTTGGATTTTGTATCCATTTGAGCTTGTGCATTTGTTGCACGTGATGAGAGTCAAGCAAGGGGCTTGGCTTATTACTCTTAGTGTTTACCGACACCTGGACGGTGTGGAGGCGTCGTGGTCTGGTGATATTATCAAGTGAAGCTTGTGAGAAGGCCCGGTGCTTGTGAGTGGTTTGGTGCTCGCCATCTCCGGAGTGAAGTAAGAGCAACCCTAGTGGAGCGAGGTGTTGATACCTCGGAGGAAGGCTTAATTCATGGAGCCGGCCCAATTGGTTTGGGTTTCTCTCAACGTGGATTAGGGGAGACCGGCAAGTCTCCGATCACCACGGTAAAACATTGCCGTGTCTTTTGTGGTTTGCATTCTATTGCTTTACATTGTGCAATTTATATTTCGTGTATTAAATTGCTTATTCATTGTGTATGAATGGTTGTCATGCTTTGTGCTATTTACATTGCTAAAATTGAATAGCTTACAAGTCTTTGCTTAATTGTAATATTCATCAATTGACTTGTATTATTGGTGCACTTAGTTGAACCTAATTGATTTAGGCTTTAATTGTGTAAACCCGTATTGTTATAAGCTTCCGCTTTAGAAATAGGCTTTAGCGCATAGAAGTTTTAAAACGCCTATTCACCCCCTCTAGTCGGCCTCCTCGATCTTACAGCGTGTCGTCCTTCCATAGAGCAGTCCACTTGTACCCCGTGTTGCAGACCCGATGACAAAGCCCAAAGATGGGCCCCGTTGGACTATCGCCTCACGCCGGCGAAGGACGCATCGGCCGAGGTGCTACTCGTTGTTCCACAACGAGTTTGAGTCGTTGCATGACAATGATATCATCTGGGCTCCATGGACCCCAGACTTCATGGCCTCAGTGTAGATATGGTGGAGCCTTACGTGCCACAGCGCATAATGCGGTAGTTCGATTTGTACCAGGTCATGCCCCTTTCAGACAACAAGATGTTGTAGCGAGTCGTTCACTTGTGAGTCTAACTCCCATCTGAGTAATGCTTACACTTAATACCTATATCCTCTGTTCTAACATCAATCCTTTCAGAATGCAGGCAATCAAGGGCGGGTCGACATGCTGATGACTGGCGAGCATTCCAACACGAGTGGATTATGTCCTGGACGGAGACGGCGAACATCGAGGTCTTGCTGGCGCAGCGACTGTACGACGTACGAACATACCGTGAGTACATGCATTGATATGTACCATGGTCACGCACCAGACTCACTCGTACTCCGCCAAAGCATCCGGAGCATGTGACGCACAAGGAGAGCCTCGACCACTTGTACGATTGATACAACGCTTCGCGGTGTGACGACACCATGATACACTTACAACCTCCGGTCATTTCATTGATGATATTTGTACTCTTCGTTCCTGAACTTGTTTTTTCTCTCACTTCAGTTGGAGCGAGCGCGCATCACAAGCACATCGGAGACCGCCATCCGTAGCCCACACACAAGATTAGGGCTGCTGAAAACTTTGAAGTACATCTTTGCAGAGTTGAAGAACATAATAAAGAACTTGAGCTACGGTCATTCGACGGACGACGTCCTGCACATCGGGCACCAAGTGGGGGGACCGGGCTCACCCACTAGGTCATCACGAACCAGCGAGACTAGCCGACGTCGTAGCACTCCTCGTCGGTCATCCGTGGTCCAGGTTAGCGGGGAGGTAAGTTATGTACAAATATACGTTCTATTTTTTGGCCCCTTACGTTCCGCTAACATCATGTCGTTCTCCCGCCACAAAGTCCATCGGGATGCATCACTTCTACCATCTGCATTCGGTACACAGACTAGCGCTCCCCCTCAGTCATCTTCACTGCACATCCAGGAGATACAAGATTCTCGGTTTACGTCCAGGCTATTTATTTTGACTAACATCATTCCGTCTTGCAGCATTCGGTTGACCATAGGGGTGACGGCCATCCGTCCAGTGATGAGGATACGAGACTCCCAACTCCTACAAGGCAGCAGTTCATGGGGTTTGGAGCGTACGCGGGGTTTGGACCGTCTGTAGGGTTTGGAGCGTACGTAGTGCAGAGCTCCTCCGGGTTCATTGCCACACTAGACGTTCAAGGCCAGAGCTCCTCCACATGACCGGAGTTGCAGACATCGTACCTTGGGGTGCATTTATTCACTCCCTCATTCATGAGTCCATTGCAGGAGGCCCCCAGTTCAGTATGTCTCAATAGGACGACATCGGTGCTTACCAGACTCAGCTTCCTCCGAGTTAGCCTGCTGGTGCACCTCCGCCCACTCAATAGATACAACGGTCTTCGTACCCCCTCCGACCCGACAGCGCTCTCCGGACCGGCTCACGTATCCCACGGGATATGCTCAACGCAAAACAAAGACGTAGACGCAGACATAGTGAGCAGAGAGCAGTGGCTCAGACGAGTGAGCCATATTGTATCCCGTGTACCCTGATCAAATAGGACAATCTTTGTTAATTTATCAGTTTAATGTGGATGATGTTCTTTAACACTGTATTGCACCACATGCTAGATTATATATTAATTAATCTATTTCTATCTATCTTTACTCTTTGTCTCGAGCTGGAGAAGGAGGCTACATGACTATTTAATTTGCGGTTGCTAACTATTTAATGTAATTTGTGGTTGCAAATTATTTAATTTGTTGGCTATTTAATTTGCTAACATCTCACGTGATTAATCCAGATTAATTTTTGTGGCATTGTGTTTTCATGTCTGATGAGGATCTAAAAATCCTCATTTAATTATTTATCTATAATTCTTATTATGGATAATGATACCATCATATGGTTCTTGGGTATAGCCCTTAATGTTCATAAGGGAGAAGCTGGTCGAGTGGTCGTAAGTCCTTCTACACCACCCGCGTAATCGTAAGTGTCTTTCTACGATTATCTCATGGTCGTAAGTTCTCCTACGACTACCTTATGGTCGTATGTTTTTCTACAACTACCTTATGGTCGTAAGTCCTTCTACGACCAGGTTAGTTACGACCACCCTATAATCGATAGAGCTTGCAGACAGGTAGACCTAATTGATTAGGGAATCTAAGCAGTCAGTATACGCTGTTATTCTCTAGAATAACTGCATGCAATACGCCTCTGTCTTTGACAATAACTTCCAGGCGATGTGGAGGGGTTACTACTCCAGCAATAATTACCATCAATGTGCTCATTATATGAAATGATGAGATGCCCCTTGGCCTGAAGAAACGGTCACCTCTTCGTACACTATATAAAGACTACAATCAGTTGACATGAGGGGGAGGAGACAATCACAATCTGGAGGACAAGCCCTAGTCAATATAGCCACACATGAGTTGGGTTGTTATTCTCTCCGGAGAAAGCCTAAACCTGTATAAAATCCCTGTGTCATTCTCCGTGATTTCAGTCATGGAGACCCCCCGAATCAAATAATCATATGTAAGATTGGTTCTAAAACACTGACAATGTCTATTTGCATAACTTACAGCAGATCCTATTCTTTGACCCACTGAATCAGTTAAGACAGAGCCAGCAAAAAATACTTCATCACTAACTAGAAAAATCCTATTCACCCATTAGCTTTTAAGATTAGTAAGCACAAACTTACTCTTATTTGGCTATATGACTCTTTTATTTTGTTGAGCATTAGCATATCTATAGGCTTGTTCACTGAATTAGTTTGAAAGTTCGGCCATGTGCGATGACGATGTTGAACCCAAAGCAGGCATCTAGAAATGTCCTACAAAATAACGAAATTGGAAAGAATTCTCATCACCAAACTCTCTAATTAATTTGAGTTCGGCTGGGCACGGGCCGGACACGGCTGACGGTTTTGATATTGCGTCATTCGGCCAGTGAGGGGACGGTGGAGGCAACATGGAGGGTGAGCAGCGTTTGGCCCGTGACCGGCCGAACGAGCCGACGTGTCGCATGGACATCGTGTCCGACCAGTGACCGTGCGAATGAGGCTTTAGATTTGCTATTTAGTTGTGATGGGTGCTACTTCCATAATAAAACATTGCAAACGTGCTATTTGCGAAAAAAATTGGTTTGTTGAAGTGCAGCCACGCAAGCTTCAGCCTCGGCATGAAGCCATGAAGGGGCGTGGAGTGCGTGAGTAATACGACCAGCTCCTACTGGTCTGACACTACCTGTCTCATCCCGAGCCACGAATCCCCATTCGCCAGTCTTCTGTTCAACCAAAAACGCACCATCAAAATTAATTGCTTGGGTTCTCAATGGACGACATCCTTCTCAGCCAGCCTTGCACAATCATCTATATGGTACTGGATCACACAACATACATCATTTGTGCTTCTTCTGGTAATCGTAGCAAAAAGGAAAAAAGATCTACGCTATTGATTGTAATGAGTCCAGATTATGAGGATTTTTACAGTACATTCTAGTGGTAGTATATGTGGGTAGTATAAATTAAATCTGGCCATTGATTTATGGATGGTGTAATAGACTATTTTATTTGAATAAAATTTAATTCGTAAGGGTATTTTGGACTTTTATCCTAACCTAACGAATCACATTCTTCATCCCCATCCATTGCTAGATTCATTCAAGTCCATTGCTTGTGCCCCTACCTCCTTATCGAAGTCGCCGCATCACCATTCCTCTGTGCCTTCACCACCTAATCAGTTGTCGTGACTTCGCCATTGAGCTAGGAGCTCTCCCCTTTCACGTCTCGATCCATTCCCTTGCACCACCGCAACTCTCAGCTGCACGTCGTCTGTGCCACCGTCGAGTCAGTTGCATCTGCCTGTTCAATCCCCTTTCGCTCTGTTGCGCCGCTCCATCCTTCACAACCCTCGAGCCCTCCCTCCGGCCTTCAACTAACCGGCCTCGGTATGGACCACCCGGCGATAGCAACTCCAACCTTGAGCCAAGCTGACCTCGGGCTCCCCTTTGACGCCCTGCTGCACCCTACCGCCTCTAGCCTCCTTTCACGTCGGCTCCGCTCAAGCTAGCCCGCCTCCACTCCACACCCTTTTATGGAGCTCCGCGCAAAGGATCTGTAAAATGTGTTGGCCATATCTTCTGGATGCAGTTTGTGGCAAAGTGATGAAGTGCAATGGAAAATTAAATGACATCATTCGAGGAGTATAAAAGTCTCTAGATTTTGTTTTGTCCTTGTTAGACTATTCAAGTGAAATATTCCTCAACATTTGCAAACATAAGTAAGCATGTAGAGTTCTACGCTTTAAGATTTGTTCAATATACTCCTATCAATGGATACACACCAGCCCATGGATGGGGGTTGAAAAGTATCTAGATTTGTTCAATGTACTCATATCTGGAAAAGTGATTGTTTGGTCAGGTGTTTGGGAAATTTTTATGCGTTTGTCGCCTGATAGAACCACATCAAATCGTATTGCCCATGATATATTTATTGTATGTTGTATTGTATCATTGATGAACTGTAATAATTGAAGATAATGGTAACCTGGAAAATTATTATTGGATATGGAATTGTAGGTACTAATTTCTATGAGAAGTGAGTAAACAATAGGAAAATATAAAACATTATTGGGGTAGTTACAATGCGATGATGATTTGCACTGAATCACAAAACAAAAGTTATTTCATTTAGATTATGCACCTCAAGTTATAGAACTGACAATTTCATAGTTGGACAACTACTCTACTTTGGTTTATGTGCATTGATATACATTTTCTAGTGGTACATCATCTTGGTTTTTTTTTTTTATTTACTTGTGTGAGATATGTTAGTAATATGAATGCAATGTTACTTAATGGCAGTTGTACGTCATGGCTGGAGAAAATAACATTAGCCAGGATGAAATGGATGAATATAACATGGTGGTAAATTAGATGTTTAGAAGTGAGGAAGATGGTTATAAGTTCTACAATGCATATGCAAAGTCCAAAGGATTTAGTGTCAAAAATGAGTGTGTCCAGCGGAAGGGAGATACCAACATGGTTATCTGGAGGAGATTTTGTTGTTATAGTGAAGGACATAGGATGATTAAATACTTTAAAACTACTGATTAAAAAAGGGAGCCACGACCATTGACCCATTCTGGATGAAAGTCTAAGTTGGAGATCGAGCTAGATGTAGGACATGGTTATGGTTTGTTAAAGATTTTATTGACACCCACGAACATGCTCTTGCTAAGCCTGATTAGGTTGCTTTCTTACGGTCTCATCGTGGGCTAAGTGATGCTCAAAAGGCTAAGGCCGTTGAATTTGGTGTTGGTGGGCTACGTACATGTCGAATTATGTCAGTTATGGAGCATACTCATGGTGGTTATGACCAGGTTGGATTTGTTTCTCGTGACTTGTACAATTTCTTTCCAAGGTACAAGAAGAAAAGAATACAAGGCAGTGATGCTGAATTGTGTTGAACCATATGATAGCACAAAAAGAAGAAGATGCCGAATTTTTCTTTAAATACATTACGAATGATTAGAAGTGTTTGAAAAATATATCTTAGGCAGATTCATAATCTCGGATTGACTATGGTGCCTTTGGTGACATTGTGGTGTTTGACAGTACGTATCGAGTCAGCCGTTACAATATGCCTTATGTTCCTTCTATTATAGTTAATCATCATCGTAGTATAGTTGTTTTTGGTTGTGGTATTATTTCACATGAGACTGTTTCTTCATGTTTGTGGCTCCTTCAGGCATTTTTGGAGGCGATGCGCCAGAAGCATCCAAAGTCATTGATCACCGATGGGGACAATGCAATGACCAAAGCTATTGGGAGGCTACAAGGCACAACTAAAAGAGTAGGCCTTGAACTAACACAAGCGATGAGCTTATTTGTAATCCTCCATAGTTAAAACAATCACATATTTGAGCTCTACAATTACAATTTGTCAATGAACAGCTACAAGGAATGGATAACTATTTTGATATCTCAACACATTATGAAGTAGCTGAAATATCTAATTGGCCTAACCACAATGTTACATCTTGGCCTATCACACATTACGTATGAAAGCAAAGGCAAAAGGATGGGTACAATACACATCATCGCTTCATAAATATACTTTTAATATGAAATATATGGGTTCCTAATAATTATGCAATCTTGTAGCTCATCCTGAGGTCTATACATGCTCAAGTTCATGGAATATTGGATAGGATCTAAGCTCTCACACAGCTTTACCCAGGTATGTCATACAATACTATTTTACTATAATAATAATGTATCACATAGCAAAAACCTTTATCTCTTCTGTTTTTTCCTACGTAGGATAGTATAGACAATTTTAGACGAAAATTGGTGGCCATCTTGGTGGACTCTCACCTCAACAAGATTAGTGGCAAACCAAGGTCCAACAAACAGACGGGTGGGATTACAAAAAATGAGTAGAGATTACAAGGATAGAATGTTACTACCCTATGTAATTTATAGTTATGCGGTACAATGCAAACTTATTAACAGTCCTATGTCGTCATTAACAAATTGATTAGCCTACTATAACCTGATATTTAGTAAAAAAACTATAATTGATAAATGTACGCAATACATAAACTGAACTGGGCAAATTAATCAAAATGAAGTATTTCATGTTAAATCTTCAAAATTATTATGAAGTACATTGATACAAGAGTAAAGTGTCAAACAATACCATTTCAAAAAAAATTCAAAAAATCTTAATGTGTTGTATAAGGTGCAGCATTGTCAAGGACTCAAGGTAACATTAATCCAACAACAAAAATCATCTCACATGACTGCAAGACTAACGCTGGAATAAGATTGTTCAATGAGTAGCAAAATTGACTAAAGATATAATCCATACACAGACATTATACAAATTTCACAAAAAAGAGATAGTACAAATGATAAGGAAGTATTCAATATATATGACAAAAACCAAAACAGTTCACACAACAATGAGCGAAAGTCACTTCATGTATACTACTCGGCATTGTTGGTAGCATCTACAACCTTGGGTGCCTATTGAGTACTACTAAAGTACTTACTTCCACATGTATACATTCTACTTCGGAACTGCTATTGCAAGGTATCATAAAAATATATGATTCGTTGAACTATTATCATATACACAAATAATGGCATAGACCTAAATGAAAAAATGTTTCAATGGACAAACCAAAACAACCTAAATGATTAAGTTCTGGTTGAAATGATACCCTGCAATGACAATCTTCTCTTCACTTGTTAGATTGCAATACCATTCCAAGTTCCCTAAAATCAAGCACTTAATTTGGCTAGTTCAAGCCATAAAATACACTTCAACCTATATTCCATTTCCTTAGTTTAGCAACATACGAGTGAATTGTATACTACAATTTACCAATGACATGAAAGGACGGTAAAAACAAGCCTACAAAGATATTAGGGGGAAGAAACAAAGACAAATGTTTACCGGAGAGTCCATTAAGATGATGCGCTAGCGGAGGAGCATGTTGGCAGTGTCCAAATCCTCGAGGGGCGCCTTCCCGGTGCCTTGCCATCGATAGCCCGAACAAGTCCCACCAAGAGGACAGCGTCCGCCGGGAGCCCTCAGCGCATCGGGCCATCACTGCTAATGCGCGGACGCAAGCTCTGGGAGACAACATCTAGCATCAGGTGTTGGGGTGAGGAAAAGGGAACATGACGAGGACGACGAGGATGACCAAGGAGCCATTGGGAGAGTCACCATGCCTGCTCGCAGCCGGTGGCCACAAAGGAAGCATACACCATCGGCACCAGGTGGTGCCGCAGCGATCACCGGGAAACAACGACAACACCACGCTCCTCATGCTGTCGCTCCAGCCCCTCATCATGTCCCGCTGTGCCACCCCCATCACGATGCTCGCCCCACACATCAGCCGGTCGGCCACACTCGCCGACCCGATGCACCGCCGCCTCATCAAGCCATCCCGATTCACACCCTCATCACACTTCCCAGACACGTCGCCCCCTCATCACGCCGCACCAATGTGCAACCCCCTCATCACATTGCCCCCGACGCACAGCCACCTCATAACGTCGCCCCTGGCGTCCCTCATTCCCCATTGCTCTATCGAATAAAAAAAACCTAACCTACTAGACCCACAAAGCGGCTAAGCAAGGAATACACGAAGCCAACCAGATTATGGGCTGGCGGATGGCCTATTCTAAACGTGAAACCTAATTTAAGCCCACTAGGACGACAAAAATTACCCTTTTCCATGCCTTTCTTTACGATTGTACCCCTCTCCTAATTATACTACACATACTACCAGGGGAAGTATAACTAAATCCAAATTAATCTCATCCATTGGATCAAGACGAATGGACGACCCATATTGAATTAAATGTACTGTAAAAGAGCTCTATATTATAATGGTGTAGATTTGTTAGATTAGTTTTATAATCTTTTGAAGAAGTCGTATTGGTAATGAACATGTATATTTGGAAGTAGTATTGGCCGGCACTCAACATGGAGCTTACACGATTATGGAACGATAGTAAGAAGTGCAACACAGGTAATCCGTGTCCAATACCATATGGAGCAGATAGTATAGAAGATGTGTCATTTTGAAGCTAGCCGACCATGACCAACACGAAGTCAGGCTATAAGTTGAAAACTTTGAATCAAACTCAATGTGTGTCTAAGCAAGTTACGTCCAAGTTCTCAAGGCTTTTGTAACGTCCCTATTTTCTGGGGCCATCAGACTCTTCACAACCGCCCAGGATGTGCAGTTGTGAAGTAAGTAGCATTGCAACCAAGCTTTTGATTACAATAAAAAACCAACATTTTATTACACAAGGTTAAGGCTTATCATCACTGACACGGGCATCCAAGCCCAAAGTTAATATAATACATGACAGAAGAACTTCTAAACCACACACACCCTTGAGGAATTTTTTTTGAAATAATATATATTTTTTAAAAAAATACAAAACTAGGGAGTCACCTCAAAAAATTATAAAATAGGTCCTCGCCTTGATTCATCCGCGACAGCTCCTATCGCGATTGAACTGGCGACATCATGACAAGCTCCTATCGCCGCTGAATCAAGCACAGAACCTTGAACAAGACGCAGCAGTTTTCTTGCATTCAATCAAGCGACATGAATCTAGGAATTTTTAAATATAGTAAATAAACTTTAAAAATTACAACATTTTTTGTGGAGCCTCCTTATACAGTGTTCTTGCTTGTGTAATGTTTTCATAATTTTATCCATTTTTAATTTGTCTCTAAAATCAATTTAAATATACTAATTGTAGGAATTTATAAATATACCAAATGAGGTCCAAACATTATGAATTTTTTAATGCTCCTTACATAGTTTAATTGTTTTTGTAATTTTTCTAGAATTTTATGTGTCCTGAAATTGTCTAAAAAATTCTTCATTTAGGTTTCTGATACAGTGTACTTGATTGTATAATCCCTTAATTTTTGAGATAATTTCAGAACATAAAAAATTCTTAAAAATTACACAAACAATTAGACTTTGTAAGGAGCATTCACAAAAAATTCATAATGTTTGGACCTCATTTAGTATATGTAAAAATTCCTACAAATAGTATAATTAAATGAATTTTAGAGACAAAATCACAATAGATAAAATTATGAAAAACTTACACAAGCAATAACACTCTATCGGGAGGCTCCACAAAAGATTTCATAATTTTTTGAGTTTATTTACTATATTTAAAAATTTCTAGATTCCTATCGCTAGTTGAAGTGGTGACAGGAACCTACCCTTACTGTTCAGGGTTCCTATCACCAGTTCAACTAGCGATAGGAGCCTATCGCCAGATGAACTGGCGATAGGGACCTATTTTTATAATTTTTTGGGCGAATCCCTTGTTTTGTAAAAAAATATATTATTTTTAAAAAAAAAATCCACGCTTGAGCATGGTCGAGACCTAGTAACAGTAATCGCTGCCATCTGTAGCTCCATCAAAATCTTGCTCATTAAGACCCTCAGCATTTTTCTAGGTTTCTCTGTAGATAATTTACAGATTTTGCAAGAATGGATACACAAGCTTACTCAACAAGCCAGATGAGAAAGCTAAATAATTATATGCTAGGAGTTCAAAGGATTGTTTAGGGTTTACCATAATAGGCATATGTGGATGCATTTTTTATTTAAAGCAGATTATCTTTATAACAATAATAAATATAACATCAGGGGTTTTCTCAACCATTGCAATTATCAAATTAACATATTAAAATCTCTACTTATGCCTTATGTACTCGAATCACCCATAAACACACTTCATTAACCAGAAGCACGATGTATTCGAATACCTTTGATTATATACTCTGCAGAGTTGCCCAACTTTACCCACAAGATACCTCATGCTCATACTGTCAGATCATAGACATGCAACACGATAGCTTGCGACTGAGTTGAGATAACAAGGTGTTTTCACTGCTCAACCTTTCTAGTCTCTAACCGGTAGGTCTTACTCCATACAGCCCTCGAGAGACCACCGACCAATAGTGGAACTTGCGTCCCGACACTGACGGGTCCATACAGTTGTGTAGACCAGCGAGTGTCCCTACAGATCTACTCTTGTCCCACCTATTCCGCAACTGCTCTGTCACACAAGAGCAGTTACCTATCTCATAGATATTTGATCGGAAGAGCAGTGTATTAAGCCAGGGAAGAATGATCACACCTGTGGTTGAGCGGTTTTGTGTCTATCACTTGGCACAAGGTTCTTGTTCTTGCCTGAGGCACTGGACCAACACCAACTCATGGTTGTTCATCTCCAAGCCTCACTTTTATCAAGTCTATTGGGTTATCCAACCTCTTGATCTCAACCCTCAACTCTCTACCAAAAACCATTGGCGCAATGCCAATACTGCTTTTCAGGATTTATAAATACATTGTATGACAATGCTACTTATATAGCTATCATTATATGTAAACTAGTCAAGGTGAATGTGGCCTACAAGGAATAGGAGGGTTTGTCTGTGGGGTAATGAGATTTATCTATTTACCATGGCATTCCAAAGTATTATTTCAATATTTAAAGTAATTGGCACAAATACAGTAATGAAAGTAATAATATAAATACATGAAAAGAAGGCTCAAAATGATCAAAAGAATGTGACTTGCCTCCTTGCACAAATTCTTCTAAAAGCTCATATTGTCCGGCGTCTTCTGGTGCTTGGTTGTTGAAGTCGTGACCTAACACAAAAAAGAATAAAATAAACCAAATAAAATCCGGCTCGACAAGGAATGAGCTAGGAACAACATGCAAGTAAAGAAAATTAGAAAAGAACCATAAAAAAGGTGGTGTGGGAAGGTAAGAATTTATCTGGAGCTTGATTTGGTGAACGGAGTTGAGAAATGGATTCACTGGTTTGAAACGGTCAAAGTGGATATAAAATGTTGGGTTAGGGTTTTGGGGTGAATAGTGTTGAATGATGAATAGTACTAGTTTTACTGTTCATGGATGAAAATGGTTTACGAATAGTAACTGAATTCACTGTTTTGGTTTATGAACAATAATCACGATTACTATTTTTTGATTGTGAACAGTGATTACTATGAATAGTATGAGCATTGTCGAATAGTGTTTGGGCTGAAAGTGAATGGACAGTACCGGGTTGAGCCCAATATGCAAATGGGCTAGAGGCCAAGTGGGCCCAAGGCCAGAGCTACGCATGACTCTGAGCTAGTGAGCGCTCATGGCACGCCCGAGCTGGGGAGGGGAAGCCGACGGCACTCCTGGCAGCTTCGATGGGAGGTGGCATCGCCAAGTGGTGCGGTGAGGGTCACCGTGGCCTGAGCAACCCATTTTGGGGTTTGGCTTGGGCCAGGGTGGCTCGGAGAGGGTGTGGCAGCACGGGTGGCGCACGGCGGGGCAGGGGATGGCGGCGGCAACGCTCCGGCCATGCTCTGGCCAAGGTGAGTGGCGCATGAGCATCAGTGGAGCTAGGGAGTTTAGGAGTGGCGGCGGTGGGGCTTGGGGTGGCGCATGGTGACTGTGGCCATGCATGGCGCGGTGGAGGAGGTGGAGGAGGGCGGTGTCGGTGAGGTGGCGGCGAGGATAGGGTGGGGGATGATGGGGGAAGGTTCGGTGTGGCAAGGAGATGCTGAAGCCGGAGTTAGAAGAGAAAGGGAGGAGGGATGGCAGCGAATTTACCTCGGGCATACCAAATAAGAAAACAAAGGTGGTGGCAATCCCTGGAATTGGTCGGCGTTGAGGACGATGGAGAGTGGGAGGTTGTGAGGTGTGCTGTGATTCCTTTGGCTTAGGATTGAGAGGCTTTTATAGCCGGAGAAGGGTGGTGGGAGCAGGAACGGGGCGCGGGGTGCACAGCGCGTGGGCGGCGACGTGTGCGGCCATGTGCGCAGACGGTGTTGGGCGGGGCGACAGCATGGGCGGGGGGGGGGTGTGCCCGCGATGAAGGTGGAGCAAGGTGGCGCGGCGAGCTGGCAGGGTGCTGACGGGAGCAAGAACAATGGCGATGGTGTCGGGAAGGTGACACACGGGAGGAAGACAGGGGGAGAAGCGTGCGGGGAGGAAGGCGCTTCCGGGTTTGCGAAAATGGAAAGTTCAAAAAGGGAAAGCGAAAAGAGAGGGAGATTTGCTGAATTGGGAAAGAAATTTAATTCAAGCCAAAAACTTCAAAAACTTTTGAAATTCAAAATTTTGAGTTGTTTCAGCTTTGCCTAGAAGCTAATTAATCAAACACCAAAGACTTTGCTCAAGTAGCACTCCGTCATATTGTTCAAGTGTATCGAAAGTAAGACAGGGGCATTGTTAGATACAGTAAAGCGTACGGTGTTTACCCTACGAGAAGAGCTCAAGGAGATGGCCGACTAGAGCTAGTGCCGACTGTCGAGTTCCCCATAATCTTTTACAGGGTGTGGCGGCTGCTCGGGGAGCCAGCGCTGGAGTTGAAGACGACGAAGTCGCGGTGGTGCGCTGGAGAGTCCAATCGTAGCAGAAGAAGTGATGGACTGTAGTAATATGTGTTGGATGCACAGTGGCACACACATATTTTGTGGCAGTGAAGCTAGGACACCGTCAGATGAAGCCAAGGATAGAGATAGCGGTGGGCTAGTGAGAGCCATGGCTCCCCTATGTTTCAAAAACAAAAATCAAAGCCCTTTGATTTTGTGTGGAACAAAAATTCTAAAAACACATACATGGTCCCTCCCATAGCTTACATGTAAAAATCTTATATACTAAGTGTTAGTTATCTATATGTACATATACACAAACGAGCGGTCCATCTTCTTTTATTCCCAAGAAGTAGCTAGCAGCGGTAGCCTTTTTTTACCTTTGCTCATCTCTCACAATCCTAAATACTCAAGGCATGAGAAGAGGGGCACCTCAAGGTGGCACAACCCCTCTTATTCCCTCTCCCTTTTAATTTCTGCAATGTAAACACTAAAATATATTAGTTTCACTTCTATTTTGTGCGTTCACTCTCATGGAACTACTTGACATCAAAGTAATATAGAGCTATTTTGGTAGATCATTAGGTAGATGATTGTGAAACAATGTATCGCTACATTAGGTCTTTAGAACTCGGGCTTGAAACCAAATGAAAATACTGACTTTTTTTTGGAGGAGTTTCCCGGGTCAGTTTGTTAGCACCACGGGTTCAAATCTGGGTTTGAATCCTCCCTTCTTAAATACGTTGGGGGGATAAGTCTTATCCCTCACACTAGTGTTTTTTTTAATGCCGACTTTTTGTTCGATGGCCCCCTCGTGTAAAACTTTTGCTCCATCCAACCTTCAAGACGTTGAAGAAACCAACAACACGCATGTGAATGTATGCATGTAGCCATGCATGGCGAGTGAATGGCAGCTGCTCTTCAAAATTGAGCCGAGGACCCCTCGCGACGAGTAATGCATGACAAGAGGAGGTTTGTTGCCGATGATGATCAGCCTGTCGACAAGCCATTGAGGAAGACAAGGACATGGCAGCCGAGGAACAGGTGGCGGTGCTTGAATTGGGCAGTGGTCCTTTTGCCGGAGAGGTAGTAGAGAGAGAATGGGAGGAAAAGTAAATGTGTCAATATGCTTCAACATAGAGAGAAGCATATCAAGGAGGATAAAAGTCTTCGTGATCATGGTGAGCTTTTGATCTTCATGTGCGCATCAATTTGCTAAGGGCGAGCTCCTAGCATCCTTTCCCCCTTAGCCACCCACGGCGCCTCTGCGGTTGCAAGACGTCAGCTCGCCTCCGATGACCCTAGGTCCCCGCGCCCGGTACATTAACATGGCTTGGACTCGCTGAGTCCAGTGCACCTTTCCTTTAGCCATGAGAAAGTTCGCGCTCTCACCACCGTGACACCGACTTCGTCCACCTCTTCAGTCATCTTCACCCTCCTTAGCTTCGCCATACTACCCTCTTTGCATCCCACCGCTCAACATCGCCTCCCATCGCGTCGTTCGTCGCCGACGAGCTCGCCAAGCCTTTGACCGCGAGCAGCTCTACTCTCCTTCCTTCTTTCTCTCTCTCACTAGTGGGGCTCACTCGCGTTTAGGATTTTGTTAACACTAATGACAGTGGTTAAGTGTAATGGGTGTATGACACGTGGGACTGGGTGAAAAGTTAAACAGAAATCTAATTCAAATCGTATTTAGATTGTCACTGACATGTGGGACCACACACAATTCTAGGTTTGAAAATACGATTAAAACCCGAGAGGCTGACATGTGGACCCCAGCTGTCAGCGGATCAAATCAAATCAGAATTAATCATTTAGTTAAATAGTGTATGGCATGTGGGACCACCACTGGTTTATTAATAAAGAACCAAGAAAATTAAACTATGGGTCACTAACAAGTAGGCCCCACATGTTAGATAATAAAATTCAGAAAAATGAGAAAAGACGCTTTCAGTAAGAGGAAAAATACGCTTTCTCTGTTGGAAAGCGTAAACCTTAGAAGAGCTCAAAGGAAAATATGATTTCTCTGTTAAAAAGCGTAAACCTCAAAGAATACGCTTTCGACGTCACCTTTATTAACATCTGGATTTTCAAAACGAAGCAAATTAAAACGTTAATAACTTGTGCATACGAACTCCAAATTGAATGAATCTTTTTTATAAATTCATCAAAAATCATGCTATATCTGAATATGTAAAAAATATTTGGATTTTCTTACTGTTGAAATTATTTTTTCCTTATTTAATTTGCTATCAGCTCTTTTGAATAGATGTCGATACTTCAAACGAAATCTATGACTATCCTCCATCCTCATACTCTGAGATTGGGTATTTCGAGTGCGAATATCGCACAAATGCTTAGCCGGGCTCTAGATTTACTAAAATTGAAAAATAGATATTGAACATGAATTTGGGAGGTTTTGAAATGATGGTTCAGAGATATTTACCTCTATTATTTTGTATAAAAACAAAAATAAAAACTTAGTTTATGACGCGAGCGAGTTATATTATAATCTGAGGAGTGTGAGAGATATATCTTACAAGTAGATAGGGGGAGATCCTCGCCCGGGTCAATTGAGGGCCGAATGCCGACAAGTCCTATCTAAGCCTAAGTGTACAACCACATGTGCCAATATGGGACGACCTTAGCTAATTAAGTCATCGACGACTAGCCTTGCATGTTGGTAGGCCGCAGTAGTACGGGCATGACCGGGTAGGCTTGCTCGAAGGGGCTCCCTTCACCGAGGCGTTGGGACCAAAGCCTTCCGATACAACGGTTAATGTCTCACTCTGACGGGAAGTACCCGAGATCGGAGTGAGGGTTTTCATTGCCGAGCTAGTGCAAGGTTAGTACTAGATGATATACAGGCTTCGATATGTGCTCTAGACTGCATACTATAATGTTGTGTGCAGTGGTATTGATCGATATTGGATAAATTAGAGAATTCGTATGTTATGGGTAAAGTTGTACACCTCTGCAGAGAGTAAATTTATTTAAATAGCCATGCTCGCAATGATGAGCATGCTTAGTGTAGTCTTAACGGGTATAGACTTAGTTTTTTTTTTTTGTAAAAACAAGCTCTTGTTGGAAAATGTGGGTATGGTTTTTGTTACTGGTATTTGAGTTGAGTGCCATGTCTTTGGCTGAAAGTAAGATGTTGATTGCAGCTGAGGAGGGTTACGATTTGTATTTATCAAGTACTTACTTGCTATTCTTTATCTACTTTACTACTCTTTAAACTTCCATTGCAAAATAATACATATTGATATTGCAAATAAAATTTGTTTAATGCTGAAAACAACATGTAGCATAGAGCCTCACCCCTTGTTAGCCATGCATGTATATAAATTTTGTGATACACTACAAGTCTTGCTGAGTACGCAATGTACTCAATTTTGCTTAAATAGTTGTACAGAGTTTGAGGATGAGCCTATGCTAGACGATGTGTTCTTTGCACTCGGTATCGGAGGGTTCAGTGGCGGGTCTTGCTAGGACTTATTTTCGTCGGTTGCTTGAGGGTTTGGATGTGCATACCGCTGGACTTTTGGACTTTATATATTATGCTTCCTCTGTTTAACTTGCTACTTATGATACTTGTCATTTTATTTGGTCGGTCGGTCGTGTATTATACTCTCGTGATGTAATCGTTTATGTTACATACCATATTTGTTTCACGTTGAATGTATATTGTGTATGGATGTGTATACTAACGTTGTAGATGTATGTACTAGCTACTGATCATAGGACTAGTACAATACATACACAAGAGCTTCGGGTACTCCACGCCTGGAGTCCGACACGTTGGGCGCGAAGCGACGACGCAGCGTGGAGGCAGCGCTGGCTTCGGGCACACGCGCGCGCAGCGGTGCGGTCGGGCAGCAGCGACCAGCCATGAGCCGGTGCATGGCGGCGCGACACGGCTTCAGGCCAGCATGGTCGACCTCGATGGTGTGACAGGTGTGGTGCGACCAAGCGCTGCGCGGTGGGCACCGGCGGTCGGCTCTGGGTTGATCATCAGATCGGGAAAAATTTCATATGAACAATGCATATTCAATCTAATGCGACAATTAACAATAATTAATCGCATATATCGATTAAACAGATCTAGACAGATTGAAGCAAAATTAATCTACCAGATTAATTTATAGCGAAATTAGAGATTGAAAGATGGAATTCCGACGACATACCGATTCGGCCGTGTAGGGCGATTTGTGCTGATAACGTGTTGAAGGACATAGTAGTCACAGGAAACAATTAACCAATTACCAAACAATAGACAATCAACAGAGAGACAAAATAGATGAAGACACAATATGGGGAACCTCTTTATTAATTGATTGATCTCTTTCTGAGTACAAAGAGGCCCTATTTAAAGACTAAAAACCCACCAGGGGTAGTTTTGGTATTATGCCTATCAACCCCTAATCCAGGGTTTCTCAACAATGTGAACCGTTGAAGATTTGCCTACTTCCTAATTTCCAGGTATGGATAATCGATGCTTGCTTTGATGTTCCAACCGCTAAATTGTGTAGGGGGATTCCTCACAGGCAAAAAATTAGTATGAGCCCAGTGGAATTTTGTCCACTACCTTATAACTTCAAGTTATGATATTGGTATAGATTGTGTGTAATCCTGTTTTATACAATGATAAATTTTCATAATCATGGCAGATAAATTATTTTGAAGCAATATCAATATAAATAAATATATTATTAAAAACGTATAATCATCCGTTAAATTTCAATTAATCACCCTGCATAATGATTAATCGCTTTGCGATACCCTATCCGTCCGACGACTGCGTACTGTTTTTCACAACACTGGCCAAAACCAAATGGCATAGGGTATTTATTTTCCAATACATGGCTAATGGCATCTCCTATGCATCATATCTAAGGTTGTATCTAAAATTAAAGAGATAGTGCTCACCACACCTTAAACCTAATTAAGACAAGACAACTCTCTTTCAACAAGGGGTTCGGGGGAAATCTTGCATATGGATATTTTGGTAAAAAATGTTCACAAATTACTCCCACCGGTTCACAAAAACATGTCATTTTAGACATCGACACGGTCTCTAAAATACAACTTTGACTACTAATTATTATTGCAATATATTTGTAAAACCTAGTAAAATTATAATATTATGAAAGTACTTTTCGAGATGAATCTACACATATGATTTTCATGTATCTAATCTAAATATTTAAAAATATATTGATAACCAAAGTTTACAAAGTTTAACTGCACATATTCCAAAATGACTTGTTTTTGTGAACCAGAGGCAGAATGCTATTTCATTAATACCAATGTAAATATGGGTACATTGGGAACCACCTCTTATTTGGTTGGTACAGTAGTGGGAGTACTACTCCACCAAGGAGGGTTTGATCTTAGTTATTCACATTCACACATATGCAAGTGCTTCTCCTGAGAAAAGATGCTTGCTCGCACTCTTTGAAGTCGTAGATTTATGGGTGCGACTAGTGCTCAGACGTACGATCTGAACGCTAGCCCCGTACAGCATGCTCCGACGTCGGATCTTGGAAGCTGTTCTACAGCCTCCATCTCGCGCATGAGAGAGCCTCGTCCTGAACATCTCGTGCAGCACAGAGCATCCAAAATCCCCCTATAACTGCACCCCCAACACTCATTCGTCACCCCAATCCCGATCTCCTTCGCCCATAAATTCCCCAAAAAACACAAAATCAAAACAAACAAACATCAAGTAACTTCTTCTCTCTAACGGATGCCAACATATATATATAAAAAAAGAGATAAGGGAAGAATAGGAAGTATAGTCCGAACATAAGAAAATTTTTGCAACATCACCATGAACTCACCATGAACAGTATGCAACATCACTGTTCAACGGGTCGCAATATTTTTTTCAACGGGATACAATATTTTTTTCGACGGGTCACAACATTTTTTTCAACAGGTCGCAACATATCAAAGAACAGTATACACTATTTTTTTTCAAAAGTTCGTAACATCTCAAAGAACAGTATGCAATATTTTTTCAACAGGTTGCAACATCAGAACCAGAAACACATTCAGGATCTACAAAAATTTCAATCAAACCAAAAAAATTCATCCAGACTGCAACAAATTTGTAACCTACTCATGGCGTGATGAAGAAGACGATGTCGACGGGGGCTTGACAGGCAATTTCTCCTCGGGTGCGACAGCCAGCAAGGCGAGCATGGGAGCCTCAGTGGCCGTATCTCTGGGCGGTGAGGCAGTAGGGTCTCCGCCTCCGGCAGGCTGCGGATCCGGTGGGCGCGAGCGTGGGGGCTTGGGCGAGGGAGGAGGAGGAGGTGTGAGAGCGCGTGCGGCCGAGGGAGGTGAGTGCGACTTGGGACACGATGGCTACAAGAGGATTGGATTTTGGAATGGATTGCATGAGATGAGAGGAGAGAAGCAAGAGAGATGAGACGAGAGAAGCAGGAGAGATGAGGAGGTGCGAGAGCGCGTGTGGGCGAGGGAGGTGAGCGCGACTTGGGACACGATGGCTACATGAGGATTGGATTTTGGAATGGATTGCATTAGATGAGAGGAGAGAAGCAGGAGAGATGAGACGAGAGAAGCAAGAGGAGGAGGCTGTTGTTGCTGCAAGTGAGAGAAAGAAATGAAGGGGGAGACAGGTGGTGGATTGGTAGTTGGGGAAAGCAGGGGAAAGCATAAATGCAGAAACAACGCTGCTCAGGGGGTCTACATTAGGAATTAAATTTTCACTTGGGGTATGAGCAAGCGTTGGATTAATATAGTGCAATGGATGTACCGTCCGACGCAAATTATCCAATCAAACGTAAGGGTTGTATCGTTTCCTTAGATTTATTCGTTTAATCTTATGAAGACATAATTGGGGCTAGTTGCAACCGCCATATTGCGCAGAGGTGAGCAGGGGCATCAAGGGTGTCCTTAGTTTTCTTCGACCTCTACTCAGATTATTACCCTAATATTTGGATATGGGAATTTGAATCATAGTCCTTAGAATTTAGTTTATATTTGAATTAAATCTAAAAATTTATAAAGCAATCCTCTCGCCAAATGCCACTAAACATATCAGAAAATTCTGAACGTCGATATTTGATCTGAAAATATCATAGTGTTATAGGCACGACACGTCCACACCAGAGGATACCGAGAATCAAGTCAGCACGGCATCGAAGGCCCCCGACCTCCTGCTTTCCTGGCAATTCGCGTTGATATTTAAGGGGGGCGCGAAGATTCTCCCGCATATTACTCGTCGGCCACCGCCCCCCGCCCCCCGCCCCGCACTCCTCCTCCCCCTTATTTTTTGTCTTGCAGAAAAAGAAAGAAAAGAGGAAACCGCAAGCAACCCCGTGCTGGTCATCGCCGCGGTCAATTTCGGCGGCGGCGGCGGAGGCCGGAGGGCTGACCGGGCCGCGGTGTGCGTACCCAATCCGGTGGTATCCTTCGGGCTCCGCCCCAGGAGGAGATACTTCGCCCGGGGGTTGCTTGATTTGGATGAGAGAAGCGCGCCGGCGGCATGGGCACCCCCTCGCAGGGTTCGGCATCGGCGGCCGTGGCGGCGGCCGGGGTCGACCTCTGTGCGCTCGACCTGATGCCCGTCTTCGCCAAGGAGATGATCGCCGGCGGCGTCGCCGGCGCCTTCTCCAAGACCGCCATCGCGCCGCTCGAGCGTGTCAAGATATTGCTGCAGGTTCGTCTGACCCTCGTGCATACAGTACAATAGACCTGCGTATTAAGGCGTCGAATTATAATATCGTCGCACGGGCGCATCGATCAAAAGACAAATCACTTGGGATTAGAGTTTGGTTTGCAGAGATTAACTAGTAATTTGTTTGTGTAATTGTCGGGCGTAAGAGCCTTTAGGTATGATTTGCTTGAGGATGTCAACGTCAAAATTGTTAATGGAAAGGTGATTTTGAATCATGTGAAAACGTGCGCTTTAATATTGAGAAGGACGTACATATCGATTTCATGTGATGCAATGGAAGGTAGTGACCGCACCTCCCTTTGTGTATGCACAAATTCTTGTGGTTGTAAGATGCTGGCTTGTGAACATCTGTGCTATGTCAATGAAATTGATGCCACAAAGCTCACCTAAGAGTTGCAGCAAATCAGGCTATACTAGATGCCTATCTAGATTCTCGATCATAAATATGCTTTGGTCTATTAGAGAACATATCTTGCTCTCATTCTGTATGTTTGATTTTTTGGATCTCACCCTAAGCTGCATTTTAGGGAATTGTAGATGTGATGGCCTGATGGGTACAAAGGTCCACTTCCAGAATATTGATAAGTTCTGCTTCTATTGACCTTGTAGATGCAAGATGATACAATTACTAGCAGCTGCTTGATTAGTTTTGCACATCTAGTTTGCACCTGATGTTATTTTGAGATTATTACATCTAACTCACGTACTCATTCAAATTATAAGTTTCTTAATGATTGTGATGGCTAACAGATGCTTAATTTCTGATTCTGCTTTTATAGACTAGAACAAATGAGTTCAGGTCTCTTGGAGTTCTCAAATCCTTGAAGAAACTGAAACAACATGATGGAGTCTTGGGCTTTTACAAGTACGTAACAATTCAACTAATGTACAATATTTGGACACATGCAGTGTATAATAATTTTACTCTAACCAAATCTTTGTGCTACTTTCAGGGGAAATGGTGCCAGTGTGTTGAGAATTGTTCCTTATGCTGCACTACATTATATGGCGTATGAGCGATACAGGTGTTGGATCTTGAATAACTGCCCCTCACTTGGGACAGGACCCTTAGTAGATCTTTTAGCTGGCTCAGCCTCAGGGGGGACTGCAGTGTTGTGTACTTATCCCTTGGATCTGGCTAGGACTAAGCTTGCCTTTCAGGTATCGCATTGTACATCTCTTTAATGTCTTCTTTGGTCATCTCCTCAGCTTGCTTACTTTTTACCATTCTAGACTACTGTTTACTTCTGTACTTCTACATATACACTTCATTGCAGAGCACAACCGTAGTATAATATTCAGTATTGAATTGGTTCGCTAGGGTAACTAATAAACTGAACAGTCAACAAAGCTGTGACAGTTTTACTATTTGTTCCCCTTAGTAATTAGTATTAAACTGCGGTACTCCCTCTGTTTACAACCAGATCTCACCAACCCGCCATAGTACATGTGCAATCAAGCTTATTTAACTTTGACCACTAATATATGTATATGAAATATGTGAATTGCTCGTATGAAAATGATACTTGTAGATTGGTAAGAATTACTTTCACGATATAAATTATGGTTAAAGTAGTAGATTATGCTGCCTCAAGAAAACACATCTATTTGTGAACAGAGGTAGTAGTAGATTACGTTGCCACAAAAAATGCTACCTGAATTGTGATTTGTCTATCAGTCATCTCTTGCAAATAAGTATGACGTTTCCTCGGTACATTTCGATATTTTTTTTGTCTTCTAGTAGTGCTGACTTGCTTGGTTTTGCTTAAAGGTCAATAGTTCAGACCAACTCAGTAGTGGTTTGAAAAGGATGAGTGCTCAACCAACATATGGAGGAATAAAGGATGTTTTTAGAGGTGTTTATTCAGAAGGTGGAGCGCGAGCTCTGTATCGTGGAGTAGGTATAAATATCCCCTTCATATATCGATGATGCTTAGTCAAGCACCATCAAAATCTCTAGTGAGCTGAAGACTTGCTGTGAGCTGTATATATCCTATTTTGCTCTCGTGTCTGGATAATTTCAATACCTTTGCCACTGTGGTAGTTATATTATTGAGGCCTCCATCTGAACTATTTGCATTCAGGTCCAACGCTCATGGGAATACTTCCTTATGCTGGTCTTAAATTCTACATATACGAAGGGCTGAAGGCACACGTACCTGAAGATTACAAAAATTCTGTCACATTGAAATTGTCCTGTGGTGCCACAGCTGGTTTATTTGGGCAGACTCTTACTTACCCATTAGATGTTGTCAGGAGACAGATGCAGGTACTTCACTATATAGCACTTCCTTTTTTAGAGATCCTTGTTAATCTTCTTAAATAACTATGTTTGTCAAATCTCAACTATTTATCATCTCTGTTTCACAAAGCTCAGCTATTTATCATCTCTGTATTTGCTTCCCTTTTGTAGGTTCAGAGTCAGCAACAGAATGATCACTTCGGTGGTCCACGAATAAGGGGTACATTCCAGGGGCTTACAATCATCAAACAAACACAGGGATGGAGACAATTGTTTGCTGGCTTGAGCCTCAATTACATCAAGGTAGTTATGGCGATAATACTTGGCATTTAGGGTTCAAACTACATTTATAGGAGCCTATTAAGTTTCCAAATATACTGAACAATCTTTTATCGTTTATTTTGCAACCGCCCCATTAGAATAACTCCTTGGTAGTCTGAAAGTCTTAGGAGAACTTGCTCTCTCCTGTTGTTGGAGCCTGAAACTCTGCACCTTTACCTCGGATCTTTCATTTAAAAAAAAAAACAGAATGCCTCATATTTTGTGTGCTTCATTTACAGGGCATAACTTTTAAGATCACATGGTGGAAAACCAAAAAAACAGACCAAGTGGTTTCACAATTTTTTGTGGAACACCCTAAGCAATGTGCACGGCTTTCTTTTGCTTGCTTTGCCTATGAAACTGTAGTTGTTGATTGGATTATTCTGGCTAATGATCTATAATCTTACCTGGAATGTGGCCATTTTTGTGAGTAAGCATTTGCCACTTGGTGTCTCATTGACATGTGGGTAATTTTGTTCTTAAAGTTTCCCAATACGTTTTTGTTCTTAAACTTCATCGTCCCTGAACCCTTGCATTTAATTGAACCACGGCTAATCTTGAACTTCTGGTTTCCGCTACTTGCCCATGGCAGTTTTTTAGCTAAAAAACTTACTCGTTGGTTAGTGTAATTCATGTTCAGATGTGGTTTTGCAGTCAAATTGTATACAATTGTGTTGTGTTACCAAGATGTCGCTTCTGAAATATGGGCAATTTTGTAGGTCGTACCCTCGGTAGCTATTGGCTTCACCGCGTATGACACAATGAAGAATTTGCTGAAGATACCTCCGAGAGAGAACAAAAGCTCTGGCCATGGTTCTACTTGAAGTTTCTATCCACAAGAAAGGCACAGCGGAGCAACAGCCTTTGTGAAGCCTTGAGCGTGCAAAGTCCATAACTCTTGTCACGTAGTAATTGTGTTACTTAACTGACAGCTGAAATATTCTTTCGATTCTATTTTTTTTTAATTCATTTTACCTTTTCTTTTTCTTTTGCATATGTATGTGACTCTTATTCTCAAGAAATTGTACTTGAAAGCCCATCTTTTGAGTCGTGCGAGCTTCTGTATACACGCTGGTGTTGACTGTTGAGAACTTATCCACATTTACCTGCAGCTGGTCATGTTATCTCTTAATTACCTGTATGAATTAATTAAGCGTATAATTTGTTGGTTTGTTACGACTACTTTCTCCTGTTTCACCACATTGTATGATGAAAGTAGTCTGCAGTAAATACTGCGTTCTTCTATCCTTTTCTAGAGATGGAGTATCTTTCATGCTCTTATTTAGCTTTTGTTTACTGCATCTAACTCTACATCTAGATTTTTTTTTGTGTGGTTTCGGTCTGATCTATTCATGTATGTTTGCATCGAAAGCAATGGCATTAATGTCGCCTAATTTGAGGGCATCAATTGGACTACATGTGGTAAGAATGTCGAAAGATGACTTTTGCCGCCTTGTCACCGTGGGGAGTGTGCGGTTAAAGTTTTCGATTTTGATCAATTATATATATTTTTAGTGTTTAGATTGGTGATACAAAATTTATAGTGCATTTGTCAATTGCATTATGAATGTCATAATTTATTGCTTTTACGAATATTACTTGTTTCGATAGCACACGCACATGTTTCAACACAATAATGTACAGCGAAATTGCGGTCTGGGAGTGCAGACGTCTCCGTGCAGTCCCGAAACAGTGCAGCAAAGGACTCAGGACTAAGCCAATCGTATGTAATCTCATCACACATTTCTTTGTGCCATGCCCATCTCGCCATGGTTAATCAATGCGCGGCACGGCCCCCTTTCCGAACCAAAGAGAGAGCTGCCGCGAGCACCAACCCGCAAGTCAACCCCTTTTCCGGCAACGGAGCCGCTCGGTTGTCGCATTCCAGGTCGTTTCGGCTCGCCCGAGCGCGACAACGCCAAGGCGGACGGATATCGCACGTACGCACGCATGATTGGGCAAGCTCGGGAGGAGCCCAAGCCCGACCGACCGATCCGGCCGTTGCTACGCGCTCGCGTGGCGACGTGGGCGCGCGCGGCGGCCGTATCGGCGAGGGGATTCGGCTTGTCTCGTTCCCCGCGCCGGGTTGCTGGCTAACGGCAGCGGGCGCGGGCGCGCACGATATCCCTCGGCCCCTCTCCTCTACAAAAGCGACGGCACTACGCGCGCGCGCGGGAGATGGCGACCGACCGTGCCGCTCTCGGAAGGTTAACGGATTGGGAAAGCTTCGTGGAAAACGACTCGTTCGGCGCTCTCTTTTACGTACGCGCCGGCCGGCCCGGTGGAGTTGCCACGAGTTCATTAGGCGAGTGATTGTGTTGCGGCCACGTCCATCTGTGTCTCCTGACTATTCATTCAGCTATCAGATCATGTATAGGTCTCCGGACCCGTTCCAGGCTGATAAAGCGAGACCGGGAGTTTAACTAAGGGTTTATTTGGTACAGCTTCTACTCATAGTTTCTAGTTCAGGTCTCGTGGAACTGTATCAAACACTCAGTTTTCCAAAAATATCTCAAAAATGAATTAGCAAAAAAGAAACAACCTTTCCGTGAATTCTCGTGAGAAATCAGCCTACTAAAAACAAAATACCTATTAAAATTGGACTTAATTATCCACAAAATGCCACTAACCTAACCCCTCCCCCCTCCCCACGCGGAGCCCCAAGCGTAGCCTCCCCCGCCTCCGCGCCGATCGCTCGGTGAATCTGCGTCGGCCTCCTCGCTGAGACCCCTGCACCGGCCTCTTCCCCACGCACCATCCGAAGGTAATTGTCCTCTCCCTACTCCCTCCTTCTCTATCTGATTTGTGAAAAATCTAATGTTGCCTCGCGGTGATTTTTTTTTTCGAGTGCTTGATCTGGATTGTGGCTAAGTGCTGATGCAGGCCGTGCAGCGTTGCCTCGCCAGTGTTTGGGGTGACACCCTTTAGCTGTTCGATGAAATGCCCCCATCCAAGTGGCCTTTGGCGCGGTGGCGCCTATCATCTTCAAGGCTGCTGTACAGCAAATATCTGATCATCTTATTGTTGGAATCACAACTGGATACATCGGAAGCCTTACCACCTTAAGTGGGTGGAACCAGAGAATGGTTAGCTTGTCTTCCAAAGGCCACTGGGTATATGCTGTAGCTGGCATAGTCCTAGGTACATCATTATCATTTCGTACGAAGTTCTATTTTGATCCTAAATTAGTTATTATTGAGTCAAAAACAAAACAGAATCATTCTTTTGATGGCTAACAACACTCAACATACTCAGGAATGTTCATTGTCAATGAGTCCATCACGGTGGGTGCCGAAACAGGTGAGCGCCTATGAAACTAGATCCTAAAATGCATCAAGGAGAAGAGTTCAATAGGAAGCAAATGTGACTGGGAGCGCTGGAGGGTGGACACCAGGGCTCAACATTCTGTGCTTCTGGCAGTGATGATGATTTTGCTATCTTTCTTTTGGGTTCTGAGCATCATGCTGGCCGTAGTCAAGGTGCATAGCCTTGCCAATGGTGTTGTTCTCGGGCTGGGGTGTTCTGTAGCGCCTCCAGGTGTTTGGTTACGCTGGTACCTGGCAAGGCTCAACGGCGTGGGGATTGACAAACATAGATCCTTCAATTGGCTTCCCAGCCAATGTTCTTGCTGCAAAGAGGAGTGGTGATATTGCCTCTCTTTTCGTAAATATGCATCAAAGAAGAAGGTTTCTTCTCCATCTCCTTCCGTGGTCGCAATGATCCGTAAGAGCAAATTGAAGAACAAGAAGGTGGATCGGATCAAGATAGAGTGATTGAAGAAAATGTGACTCCAACTCCAATGCCTCCAAGTCCACCTCCGATCGTTGAAAAGAACCGGTTTATGATATCGATCGGCTTCCACTTGATCCAGGAGAGGCAATCCATTGCAAATTATCCCGCCAATGATCAAGATGCGATTCGACGATCATATATTATTTTGTGTGCTTCATTTACAGGGCATAACTTTTAAGATCACATGGTGGAAAACCAAAAAAACAGACCAAGTGGTTTCACAATTTTTTGTGGAACACCCTAAGCAATGTGCACGGCTTTCTTTTGCTTGCTTTGCCTATGAAACTGTAGTTGTTGATTGGATTATTCTGGCTAATGATCTATAATCTTACCTGGAATGTGGCCATTTTTGTGAGTAAGCATTTGCCACTTGGTGTCTCATTGACATGTGGGTAATTTTGTTCTTAAAGTTTCCCAATACGTTTTTGTTCTTAAACTTCATCGTCCCTGAACCCTTGCATTTAATTGAACCACGGCTAATCTTGAACTTCTGGTTTCCGCTACTTGCCCATGGCAGTTTTTTAGCTAAAAAACTTACTCGTTGGTTAGTGTAATTCATGTTCAGATGTGGTTTTGCAGTCAAATTGTATACAATTGTGTTGTGTTACCAAGATGTCGCTTCTGAAATATGGGCAATTTTGTAGGTCGTACCCTCGGTAGCTATTGGCTTCACCGCGTATGACACAATGAAGAATTTGCTGAAGATACCTCCGAGAGAGAACAAAAGCTCTGGCCATGGTTCTACTTGAAGTTTCTATCCACAAGAAAGGCACAGCAGAGCAACAGCCTTTGTGAAGCCTTGAGCGTGCAAAGTCCATAACTCTTGTCACGTAGTAATTGTGTTACTTAACTGACAGCTGAAATATTCTTTCGATTCTATTTTTTTTAATTCATTTTACCTTTTCTTTTTCTTTTGCATATGTATGTGACTCTGATTCTCAAGAAATTGTACTTGAAAGCCCATCTTTTGAGTCGTGCGAGCTTCTGTATACACGCTGGTGTTGAGAACTTATCCACATTTACTTGCAGCTGGTCATGTTATCTCTTAATTACCTGTATGAATTAATTAAGCGTATAATTTGTTGGTTTGTTACGACTACTTTCTCCTGTTTCACCACATTGTATGATGAAAGTAGTCTGCAGTAAATACTGCGTTCTTCTATCCTTTTCTAGAGATGGAGTATCTTTCATGCTCTTATTTAGCTTTTGTTTACTGCATCTAACTCTACATCTAGATTTTTTTTGTGTGGTTTCGGTCTGATCTATTCCTGTATGTTTGCATCGAAAGCAATGGCATTAATGTCGCCTAATTTGAGGGCATCAATTGGACTACATGTGGTAAGAATGTCGAAAGATGACTTTTGCCGCCTTGTCACCGTGGGGAGTGTGCGGTTAAAGTTTTCGATTTTGATCAATTATATATATTTTAGTGTTTAGATTGGTGATACAAAATTTATAGTGCATTTGTCAATTGCATTATGAATGTCATAATTTATTGCTTTTACGAATATTACTTGTTTCGATAGCACACGCACATGTTTCAACACAATAATGTACAGCGAAATTGCGGTCTGGGAGTGCAGACGTCTCCGTGCAGTCCCGAAACAGTGCAGCAAAGGACTCAGGACTAAGCCAATCGTATGTAATCTCATCACACATTTCTTTGTGCCATGCCCATCTCGCCATGGTTAATCAATGCGCGGCACGGCCCCCTTTCCGAACCAAAGAGAGAGAGCTGCCGCGAGCACCAACCCGCAAGTCAACCCCTTTTCCGGCAACGGGAGCCGCTCGGTTGTCGCATTCCAGGTCGTTTCGGCTCGCCCGGAGCGCGACAACGCCAAGGCGGACGGATATCGCACGTACGCACGCATGATTGGGCAAGCTCGGGAGGAGCCCAAGCCCGACCGACCGATCCGGCCGTTGCTACGCGCTCGCGTGGCGACGTGGGCGCGCGCGGCGGCCGTATCGGCGAGGGGATTCGGCTTGTCTCGTTCCCCGCGCCGGGTTGCTGGCTAACGGCAGCGGGCGCGGGCGCGCACGATATCCCTCGGCCCCTCTCCTCTACAAAAGCGACGGCACTACGCGCGCGCGCGGGAGATGGCGACCGACCGTGCCGCTCTCGGATGGTTTACGGATTGGGAAAGCTTCGTGGAAAACGACTCGTTCGGCGCTCTCTTTTACGTACGCGCCGGCCGGCCCGGTGGAGTTGCCACGAGTTCATTAGGCGAGTGATTGTGTTGCGGCCACGTCCATCTGTGTCTCCTGACTATTCATTCAGCTATCAGATCATGTATAGGTCTCCGGACCCGTTCCAGGCTGATAAAGCGAGACCGGGAGTCTAACTAAGGGTTTGTTTGGTACAGTTTCTACTCCTAACTTCTCGTTCAGGTCTCGTGGAGCTGCATCAAACACTCAGTTTTTCAAAACTATCTCAAAAATGAATTAGCAAAAAAGAAATAACCTTTCTGTGAATTCTCGTAAGAAATCAGCCTACTAAAAACAAAATACCTACTGCAATTGGACTTAATTATCCACAAAATGTCACTAACCTAACCCCTCCCCTCCCACCCGGAGCCCCAAGCGTAGCCTCCCCCGCCTCCGCGCCAATCGCTCGGTGAATCTGCGTCGGCCTCCCCGCCTCCGCGCCGGCTCCCCCCCCCCCCTCGGGACCCCTCACCGCCGGATTGCCCTCCTCGCTGAGACCCCTGCACCGGCCTCTTCCCCACGCACCATCCGAAGGTAATTGTCCTCTCCCAACTCCCTCCTTCTCTATCTGATTTGTGAAAAATCTAATGTTGCCTCGCGGTGATTTTTTTTCGAGTGCTTGATTTGGATTGTGGCTAAGTGCTGATGCAGGCCGTGTAGCGTTGCCTCGCCGATGTTTGGGGTGACACCCTTTAGCTGTTCGATGAAATGCCCCATCCAAGTGGCCTTTGGCGCCTATCATCTTCAAGGCTGCTGTACAGCAAATATCTGATCATCTTATTGTTGGAATCACAACTGGATACATGGGAAGCCTTACCACCTTAAGTGGGTGGAACCAGAGAATGGTCAGCTTGTCTTCCAAAGGCCACTGGGTGTATGCTGTAGCTGGCATAGTCCTAGGTACATCATTATCATTTCGTACGAAGTTCTATTTTGATCCTAAATTAGTTATTGTTGAGTCAAAAACAAAACAGAATCATTCTTTTGATGGCTAACAACACTCAACATACTCAGGAATGTTCATTGTCAATGAGTCCATCACGGTGGGTGCCGAAACAGGTGAGCGCCTATGAAACTAGATCCTAAAATGCATCAAGGAGAAGAGTTCAATAGGAAGCAAATGTGACTGGGAGCGCTGGAGGGTGGACACCAGGGCTCAACATTCTGTGCTTCTGGCAGTGATGATGATTTTGCTATCTTTCTTTTGGGTTCTGAGCATCATGCTGGCCGTAGTCAAGGTGCATAGCCTTGCCAATGGTGTTGTTCTCGGGCTGGGGTGTTCTGTAGCGCCTCCAGGTGTTTGGTTACGCTGGTACCTGGCAAGGCTCAACGGCGTGGGGATTGACAAACATAGATCCTTCAATTGGCTTCCCAGCCAATGTTCTTGCTACAGGCAGGGGCGGAGCTACAGGGTGGTCCCTGTGGGCCGCGGACCACCCTGCGGCCTGCGCTCGGCCCACTCCGCGCGTGCGTCTCCGCCGGCCCGCCGCATGCGTCGGCCGCGTCTTGCGTGGCGCCGGCCCGTGGCGCCAGCCGTATTCCGATTCCGCCCCGCCGCCGCTTGCTCGCCGCCGCTCGCCGTCTCGCGCGCCGGGCACCGCTTGGTCGCCGCTGCTTGGCGGGAGAAGGAGCGCCGCAATCGCGTAGCGTAGTGCCAGACGCGAAGCGGGATCGCGAGGAGAAGTGGAGCAGGTGCATGTTAAGTTGTTAACGAAGACCGCGATGCGAGCGAGTGAGTGTGTTCTTAGTTTCACTTGTTCATGTTAGAGATCTCTGATGCTTCCAAGTCAACTTTTGCTATGGCGCGTAGAATCATTCAATCTGATGATTATATGTTTTTTGTAGTATAAGATTATTAGTTTGATAAATTGAAACTTTATATAATTCTCTTGCGATTTGTTAAAACATGAAGAGGAGTGGTGATATTGCTCTCTTTTTGAAATATGCATCAAAGAAGAAGGTTTCTTCTCCATCTCCTTCCGTGGTCGCAAATGATCCGTAAGAGCAAATTGAAGAACAAGAAGGTGGATCGGATCAAGATAGAGTGATTGAAGAAAATGTGACTCCAACTCCAATGCCTCCAAGTCCACGATCCATTGAAAAGAACCGGTTTATGATATCATCGGCTTCCACTTGATCCAGGAGAAGCAATCCATTGCAAATTATCCCGTCAATGATCAAGATGATAAACGATCATATATTATTAAAGGCTCATTCCAACCTTATGCACATGAATTTGAAAGTAGAAAAATCGGTAATAGGGATAGGCAATTCAATGCTATATGGTTTTATAAATATCCTTGGATTGAATATAGTATCAAGAAGGAAGTGCATTTTGCTTTGTGTGCTACTTGTTTGCAAAAGAGAAAACTAAGAAATCGCATTTGTTGAAGGTGGTTGGAGAAATTGGAATAGAAATGATGCACTTGATTTACATGTGGGTGATGTAACAAGTGCTCACAACGCACTCAAGAAAGATACAACTTATTTATGACTCCCATGGAGCAATTGATGATAAAATTGTGAAGGTGGATAATGAGGAGCGACGTCTCTACAAGATCAAAGTTGACTTATTCACTTAGATGTTTGAAGTTTCTTTTGCGACAAGGATTGGCATTCCGTGGGCATGATGAAAGTGAAGAGTCTAGCAGAGGGAACTTCATTGAACTTTTGAAGTGGCTTGACAAATAATGAAGAGGTAGACAAGTTTGTTTTGAAGAATGCTCCGGTAATTGCACATTGACTAGCCCGGACATACAAAAGAAATTATTCAATGTTGTGCTATGGAGACTAGAGATCAAATCATTAAGGAAATTGGTGAAGATCACTATACAATTTTAGTGATGAGTCTAGTGATGTCTCTCATAAAGAACAACTAACCCTTTGCTTGCGTTATGTTGATAAACCAGGAAGGCCATGTGAGCGGTTTCTTGGAATTGTTCATGTAGATGATACTACTTCTTCATCACGTAAGGAAGCAATTCAATCTTTACTAGTTAGTCATGGTTTGACTATAACTCAAATCCGTGGTCAAGGCTACGATGGGGCTAGTAACATGAAAGGAGAGATTAAAGGCTAAAAACCTTGATCATGAAAGAATCACCTTACGCTTATTATGTATTAATTGTTTTGCACATCAACTCCAATTGGTTCTTGTTGCTGTTGCCAAAGGAAATAATGATTGTGTGTGGTTTTTTGATCAAGTATCACTTTTGCTAAATATTGTTGGTGTTTCTTGTAAGCGTCATGGCATGCTTCGACATCACCAATATGACAATGTCATGAAAGCATTTGAGTGTGGTATACTAGAATCTGAAAGTGGGTTAAATCAAGAGATGGGGCTGCCTAGACCGTGAGACTCTGGGGCTCTCATTATAAAACTGTGGTCAACATGATTGTTATATATCCCACAATTCGTGATGTACTCATAGCTCTTGGAGAAGATACATCACAAAGGGGTGAATGGCCAAAAATACATACTATGGGCATCATGGCAGCGCAAGTGGTATGATAAACATTTGTTCATACAGTTTCATCTTTGGCAGTTGCTATGTTGTTTATTATCATCTGTCAGTCTGATTAGTTTGATTTTCTCGTAGGTAAATACAAAGCGATCGACAACTGCTCTTGATGGCATAGAATTCAGCTTCCTCGGTTGCTTGAGCACAGTGTCTACTTTTGCTGCTGAAGTTTACACCATGAGAAGAAGCGGGCAGATCGCCAGGGCCTTTGTTTATGCTACAGCCACCTTCCTGCTCTCTTTTGTGCTGGGAACTCTCATATACTCGGTGCCGGTGCCAGTGTGGGTTAAGCATTATCAATGGCTTCACGACCTACTGTAGAATCGAAGTCTTTGGTGGCCTGTTGCAATTTGCAACATTGCAACATACAAGTAGACAGTGCAATGTAGCTTCAGTGCTTCGCATACAAAGTTAGAATTTTCCAAGAAATGTGTCTCTGATTCTTTTTGATATGTGATGTACAGAGTAAAGCGTGGTGGTGTTTGTGCTTGGCAGAATCATGCAGTGCGCTCCTGCCAAAAATTTTCGATGGATATCTGGAAGATGTATGAAACGAATGTATCGTCTTTAACCTTTGAAGAAAAAATTGACAAGAGACAATATCCCTTCTTGACTTTTATTTTAGAAATGTTTGTACACAGACAATACAAAAGATTTATACAACAGCCTCAAAAGAAGTATATCATACGTTAAATTTGCAGATATGCTGGTTATCTGTTTCATCTGCCACGTACAATTAATGGTTGTGCGTTAATTCGTTATTTGCCAACAGTTGTAATCCATCATGAAGTGTAAATGCAATATTACCTGGTATTGTGTACAAATACAACGTATAAACATTCATATGGTCTTAACAATTATTTTTTTTTGGGGAGGGGATCTATAATTTGTGTACAAATATATAGGAGAAAAACACAAATACAATTGAAGTATTACAACTAGATGTAACATGGTCTATTTGTCTCTAATCCTCTCTCGTATGGTTTTTAGAGCTAACCTACCAGCCAAACACTTTCTTAGGATAGCTCTAGATTCTTAGAGAAGTGAATTATCAGAGAATCAAAAACAGAATTTGAAAAACAAAAATCTAGAGTTCTACCAAACAGAGCTTACGACGGTGTTCCTTGTAAAAATTCAACCTGCAAGAAATCATTGCACGAGTAAAAGTGTAAACAGTAGTGACATGCTCGCATTAAGATTCATGAGTTGAAGTTCTGAAATGAAAGCGCTGAAGAGACATGACAGTTACACGACGGTGAGGCCGTGCTGGACCCTGCTGCATGTGCGGCCGCGCGCGCGTGACTGAGCTGGTCCAAGATGCCTCTTGCAATTTTGTTCGGAAAGTTACCATGAAGGCTAGCTAGAGCTTGAAAAGAAACTCTGTCGCAACTCTTTCGGTATCAACTCCCCACTGACTCCGATCCATCTCAACTTCTTGCACGGGTGGTTAAGTAGCACGGAACAACTCTTTCTTTCTGGTCACATTTCGTACTTTACTGCCCCCGAGGATCGTTTGATTCGTTTATGCACAGGTCAGGTGAGAGATATCTACTATGAAAGTCGAGGCGAATCACACGTGAAGCTGTACACAGTACACATATCTTCTTGAACGGATGGCATCTTGAGTTCACTGAAAAAAAACTACAATAACTGTATGTGTTTTTCATGCAGATATGTATGCATTTTCTTTTGTCCTGGACGTATATAGTGGCTATCAGCATTCATTCATGTAGCTTCGCTTACAAGTGCAGCAAGAGCTACGTTCACCGGTACTTCCTGCACATGGAGCGGTTTCTACGTACTGCCAGTTCTGAAGATTGGACATTTGTCATTTGATGGAGGAGCACTACGAATACGTACCAGATATACCCAGTCCTCACACAAAGCCCATCTGTTTGATGCCTCGCACGTACAGGCATTTTGCTTCCAATTAACGCAAGGAAAAAAAGCTAAAGCTCGGAACTAATCATGCATGAACGAAACATGGCACTACTTGGGAGATCAGAAAGCCCATAATGCGCGTACACACGAGTAAGAACAAGGAGAGAAACAACAAAGGAGGCTTGCCACTGAATCAACCGCGATGGGCATGCATGCAGTGTGCAGTGGTTGAGGGATCACATCGGCCCGTCTTTGGTACGCACGGACGAGCGCGAGGAGAAAGCACGAGAGGGAGAGCACCAAGTAGATATATACATGTACATTAGCTAGCTAGCTAGTGTGAGCGTGTGTGCGTGTGAGTGTGTGTGACCACTGCAATGCGGTGTACAAGAGGAAAATTGCTCACCAGCTTGTTAGTCGTAATGTGCCGTTTTGCACTCGATCCTAACGCACGCATTCCGTGGAAGTGTCGGTAGAGGCTTCTGTTTTCTCTTTATGTTCTTTGTAAATAGGACACATGCCACTGGGCCGGCCGGACGTGTACGTAGTACATGGTTGTTCTCTCTTCTTTTCCAGCTTTTCTTTCTGGTGTAGTAGTAGTACCTGTACTTGCCATGACATGTCGCGCGGGGCCCGGCGCATTAATGGCACGAGCCACGAAGGACGTGCACATGACCCGTATGGTGCACGCTTCGATCGATCAGGGGGAGGGGGTCGCGTGATGCACGTACGGTTCACGCTACGTGTTGTCGCGTTTCCTCTATTCTGCATGGCCCATGCATTGTTGCAGTCCCACTCGATGTGCTCTTGTCCGAAACCGCTCCCCTTTTTCACCGTCAATCTTCGGCCAAACAAATATATACAAGGCTCGATCAGCCTTTTTATCTCGGTGTCGATCAAGTCCAATGGCAAGTTCAAATATGTGCTAAATCAACATTGTAAAGCTAGCTAGTGCAAGAACTGGATCCAAGCAGAAAACCAGAGTAAACGAGGTACATCCTTTTTCAGGTAACCTGCGTATCCTTAATTTGCCAGAAAGCTTTGATGAACGTTGATAAATACGGAAGACCACCTACTCTGCTTAATTACAACTACAATCATTTTAGGGAAGCTACCTAATTGTGTCCTCAAGACTACGTACGTACAGAGACCTTCTGTTTGTTGCAGTTCCTGTTCCTTGTCTTTCTCCTTGGCAGGGTATACAGAGGATCCCAAATCTTGATCTTTTTGTCAAAGGTGAATGAATGGTACATTGCTTTTTATATCAAATAGCTAGATAATGCTTGTTTTCTGCAGGGCAGATGGTAAGTAAGAACAATACATGCTGAAGCGTATAGAATATTTAAGGCTCGAGTACACATATAGATGCGATGGAACAGAATTCAGAACATATGGACCATTAGCTAGACGAATTGATACTAGTCTAAATGGTAGCTGCTGCCATGTAGTTTGGATAAAGATGGCACTTATGGGCGTACTGATAGAGCAGTGAAATTTTACTCATGCACACACACTCCACACAGGCATCAAAGTTGCGGTCTCACACCCGGTACAAGAGTTCCCAAAATTAACCAGGCATAGGGCTCAACCCCATCACACAAGTCTTCTCTTGTAGTGCAGGGGTGAAAGTACCAAAATGCCCTCCAGTCACCTCATCAACCTTGGGTCCTCACTTGAGCCACTCACTTTTGAAGTAACCTATGTAACATGCTGCTCACACGCCTAGGTTAGATAGGGTCCTAACTAGGGCTCAACTGCATGCACAGGTTTAGGTCCAACTTTTCCTCTCCGTGCTTTTAATCTGCCTGCCCTTAGATGTAGCCCTTGCATGCATGCATTTGGCATATTGCTCTCTCTCTCCTCTTCTTTATAACCAAGTACTACTAATGCTCGAGTAGTTGCGGTGCTGCTTCTACTGTGTGAAGTGAGAGCCTCCAGGAATCAGTTCAGGGGGAGAGAGAGGAGAGAGAGATGGGGCACCACTCCTGCTGCAACAAGCAGAAGGTCAGGAGGGGCCTGTGGTCACCAGAGGAAGACGAAAAGCTCGTCAAGTACATCTCCACACATGGCCATGGCTGCTGGAGCTCAGTCCCGAGACAAGCTGGTACGTGTACATACACATGGCGTTCGATCTGCTACTTCAGTGGTTCAGTGTACTTCAGTTTATGCATTGCTGCATATGCGTGTGCTCGATGTGTATGCATGCAGGGCTGCAGAGGTGTGGCAAGAGCTGCAGGCTGAGGTGGATCAACTACCTGAGGCCGGACCTGAAGAGGGGAAGCTTCTCGCAGCAGGAGGAGGCCCTCATCATTGAGCTCCACAGGGTGCTAGGAAACAGGTAATCCTTGGCCGTCCCGGCCCTACATGCAAATCAGCTATGCATGCATGTGTGGCTGTAACTTCTCCTGTATGACAGTTATCTGTGCATGCATGACCTATATGTGAGTAATGCACAATCACATTAACTTGCTTAGGACAAGGAAAGGGACACAAATGGCAAGCTATCTAATTGTGTGTCATTGTGCTTTACTACGCTGCAGGTGGGCCCAGATAGCCAAGCATCTGCCTGGTAGAACGGACAATGAGGTGAAGAACTTTTGGAACTCCACCATCAAGAAGAAGCTCATATCTCAGGCTGTGGGCAGCCTCCACCCCGGTAACATCCCTTCCCCTGCAGGTAATTAAAACCTGTGTTACATTTGACACTTCTTTCTGTAAGCATGCCACTTATAATACCTCTCTATCTTCTTCTTTTCTTGTATAAGGCATAAAATTTGAGGGCCCAATAATTTTCCATTTGGAAAGAACAAATTAATCAGCTGGCACCAAACTTTTAGTGCTAAGTACTAACTCGAATTCTGTTGCATTGCTCCAGACTTGTACTACAACATTCTGGATGGAGCAGGACAAGGCAACGCAGCTACGGGGTGCACATCACTGAACGGGGTGGGCAACGCAGCTCAAGCAGTCACGCAGTCTCCTCCTCCATCTTCCGTGCACAACTCCGTGGCGGCATGGGCCAATTTCAGCTCTCAGCCACTGTTCCTCCCCGGCCACGCCGTCCACGGCGGCGATATCCAGTACGCCGTCGACGGGGAGTTCATCCAGCTGTGTCGCGCCGCGGATGCTTACCCGGAGCACGGCGCTGATGACATCGCAAGCCAGTGCAAACCAAGTGATCTCGTGGCTCAAGAAGGCGCAGCTCGGAGCTGCCTCCCGGTGTTTGTTCAACCGAATGGCGCCGGCGCTTTCGTGGCCGAGCCGGTCATGGGTCCGGTGGCAGATTTCATGGATGCCATCCTGGGGTCGTCGTCGACGTCGGCGGCCAGTGCTTCCTCTGTCGACAGCTTCTCGGCGAACACCGGCATGCAACCTCATTGGATTCCCTGAATTAATGTTTGGGGTATTTCGGTAGGTATGGGTTGATCTAGTTTGCATCCTTAATTTCAGAAGACTCATGTTTCTTAGAATATATAATTAATTAATTTATGAAATAATCATACACTCGTGTTTCTTAGAATATATTTGCATAAGTTACGTGTAAATATATTTATTATATATAATGTGTAGGAATGATAAGTATATAATTGGTGTTAGAAGACTTAGAATATGTATGTATGTATGTATGTATGTATGTATGTATGTATGTATGTGTATGTGTATGTGTATGTGTATGTGTATGTGTGTGTGCACGCACGCTTGATGAATCAAAGGAAAATTACATCCTAGTTCTCTAACTTGTGAGGTTGTACTACCAAACTCCTTAAACTTGCATTTTATTCTGTGTACTCCTTAAACTTGCTTTCATTTGCGCTGCAGCTCCGCTCCTCCGTTTGCTCACAGGTTTCGCTGACTTGGCTACTGGCTCGTGAGGTTCATTGATGACGTGGAAAGAAATATTTTGGTGCAGTAGTTGGAGTACCAACAGCTCACGAGCCAGTGCAACCATGCCAGTAGCCAAGTCAGCGAAATCTGTTAGCAAATAGAGGATGGGAGTTTTTGTGCAAACGGAAGCAAGTTTAAGAGGTTGTTTGGATTACAAATATTAGAAATAAGTTTTCAGAAAACTGGTTTTAGTAGTTTTTTTTAGGAAAACATGTTTTAAGTAGTTATTCTGTTAGAGTGAGTTTATGGATTACTTTGTTTGGATTAGAAAAACTAAAACCAGTTTTCACTCATACAATGTTTGGTTGAGATATTTGATAAAATGAACTTTTAGTATGCGTTAGTTCATGCTTTAACACGATAGCTACCAACCATTGGATCAACTCCCTTATATCATCTATGGACTGTTCGATCGAGCAACTTTCCAACATTTTCAACACATCTTCCCCTTCTCTCTCCATTTATTACTGTCACCACTCACCAGTCACCAACCCAGACACATGACACCAAGTCTACTTTCCCCATCTACTCTCTTCATGCCCACCACAGTCACAGAGCACATTGATGAACCTCCTCAACTTCTTCTAGACTCCAAGCAGTAGCAATGTCCGTGGGAAAGGTGTTACCGCATCGAGTTGGTCGAGCGATAGGCGCGACGCGCAAGGGCGACTGGGCGAGCCCCGATTCCTCCTCCTCCCCTCTCTCTATGTCGAGCGCGTTGCCGGTTGATTCACTGCTGCCGCAGGTGAGCTCTACGCCGAGACTACCTAACCGGTTGTCGCCTCCGGCTCGGTCACACCCCGCGTCCGGCTCTCCTTGCGGCCGCATGCTCCTCCCCTACACGCCTCCCCCTCTGCTCGGCACGTCTTGGCTCCCCCATGGCGAGGCGAGGCGGCGAGGGCCGAGGTGGCGAGCCCGAGGCCGCGAGGCAGAGCCGGCGAGGCCGAGGCGGCCACAGGAGGCGAGGAGGCCAAACCCCCTCCGCGCGCGTGCTCCACCTCATCCCCTACATCAGCCCTGCCGTCCCGGACACCCCCGGCGTCTACGGCGACGACCGCTACTTCTGCAGCGCCCGCGAGAGGGAGGCGGCGGAATGCTGCGTCGGGTACTACGACACCGAGCCGAACAAGTGCAACGGCGAGGAGGGCAACAACGATGGCGCAGACGAGTAGCTGCTCGAGTGGGCGACGATGGAGGAGAGCTGCGCGGGCACCGTCGACGCGGCGGAGGAGGGCAAAGAGAACAATTCCGGGGTGGACGTGAAGGCGGAGGAGTTCATTGCCAAGTTCTACTCGCAGATGAAGCTGCAGAGGCAGATCTCCTGGCTGCAGTACAACGAGATGATGAAGAGGAGCCTCTGCTATTGTTTGTTAAAGTCCATCATTTTTGAGTTTGACGTTGAGTTGTTAGGAATGTGGATTACACAAAACTCATTTTCTGAAAAACATGATGGAGTCGTTTTCCACAAAACTAGTATTTTGAGTTTTAGCAAAAACCAGTTTTTGTTACGTTGGTTTTATCCTCTCCTCCCAAACATGTTTTTAGATTGTTAGGTGCTTAAACGTGTTTAGCAAAATCTAGTTTTGATAAAACTCGAGATTCAAACAAGCCCTAAGGAGTCCACGAAGTAAAATACAAATTAGGGGAGCTAGGTGGCACAACCTCATAAATTTAGAGAGCTACGATGCAATTTTCTCACGAATTAATGTGTATTATCATTGATGAAAATGTACTTGTAGTTTGCACGCATAGGCGTGAAAAATATATGAGCAGTGGTGGACCCAACAGGGGGCTAAGGGGGCAGAGCACCCCCTACGTCTGATCGGACCATGGGTACTCCCTAGCACTCCCATCTATCCGGCGACATGGCTTGAAGCTTAGCTGCTTTAGGAGTAGAAGAAGAACAAGAAAATGATTTGAACATGAATTCTCTTGTATGGGCTGCGTTAAGCCACATGTTAGTCGTTGCTGTCTTGGGCCAACTAGCCAAGCTCACCAAACCCATCTATCTCACTCTAACTCTGCTCTATCTTCCCATGAGGCATTGAGTCCCATCCAAATTCTAACCAACTCCCCAATCCACGTCATGGCAAACCCTAACGACTAGCACCACGACCAATGTGCGGGCGTGGGCTTGGGCGTGCTGGACAGCTCACACAGGCATGAGGCACTGGCAACTGGGTAGTGCTGCGTGGCACAAGCCTATGTGCAATGTGGCAACCGACACGACAGGTAGACAGCGCTCGGCAATCGAGCAGGCAGACAACGCGCAACCGGGTAGGCAGGAGGCAGCGTCCCGTTAGTACCCCTAAATTCTAGTCTTTGGTCCACCACTGTATATGAGCTACACAAACTACACTCCAATTAATCGTCCTTCATCCCTGCTTTCCTCAGTGAATGACTATTAAAATCATCGAAAAAGTTCCTAAAAATGTACTTTTACAGTCAGTGGCAGAGCCAGGATTTCGTGAAGCCTCGGGCAAAAAACTAAGTGGCTGTAACTAACGCCAAATACTATTCATACAGAGGTCTAACAAAAGTACAACACAAATGCACAATTGAAATAAAATTTGAATTCCATGTTTAATGATACGACAAAATAGATAAAAATATGACAAAAAATATAGCGTAGTTGAGCGATACAAAAGTTAATACCTAATTAACGAAGATTTGGTTCATCCTAAGCCTATCATATCTTCATCAACAACCGTACTCTTCATCTTGTATTTCTATTACATCAAATAGAATCAAATCAATTAATAGAAGTCATATTGTTCAATCAGGAAACACAAGCTTAAACCTCAGTATTAAATTTGGCTCATATAGAACTTCTAATTTAGATCAGAAGACGTCAATATTAATTTTTTTAGTTAAGGTCCAAAGATCTCTCAGGTCCACTTAAGCTTGACAATTCACACCATCCCTTTCTCTCTTCTAAGGAGCATATGTACAAAAAGATGGCTCAATCTCAGATTGTTTGTTATTTTCTTTTCATCTAGTTAACTGACTACAAAAGCATCTTGGCACAAGATCCCATATCACCTTCTGCTTTATGGATATTATCATTAGCATTTTGCATTCATGAGTAGTAAAAAAATACTAATTGTTTCAAAAGACAAGTCGTAATGAAACAACTTGCAATGGGATTGATTGGATAAAAATTATCTCCATGTAGAGGGAGCCGAAGGGACGCTGTGGAGTGGGGGCGGCGGCGGCGGGTCGAGCAAGAGCCGAGGGGAGTGGCCGAGTGGGGACAGAGCGATGCCGGCGCTGTCGAGGCCTCAAGGGAGCAGGGAGTGGTGTTGTCAAGGGTGGAGTGACGCCAGCTCGGTCGAGGCCTCGAGGGTGCAAGGAGCGACGCTGTGGAGTAGTGGCGGCACTGATGGATCAAGAGAGGGCCGAGGGGAGTGGGGACGGAGTAGCGCCTATGCGGTCGAGGCCCTCGAGGGAGCCGGAGTGGCGCTAGGGAGTGGGGGAAGCGCCGGCGGGTCAATAGAGGGCCGAGGGGAGTGGGTGCTGAGCGGCGCCGGTGCGGTTGAGGCCTCGAGGGAGTGGGGAGCCGGAAGCAAGGTTGTCAGAATCATGATTCTGAATCGGATCGGAGATACTCCAGTAGGATCATACATTAGGATCAAATCGTAGAATCTAATATTCTACCTGATTCTACTAAAAATACATTTTTTCCTAATGTGTCGTGTATTCCAAGAGTAATATGAGTATTTATTTGGTCATTTGACATCTAATTTGATTGATAAATATCTAAATCGTAGTTTAGATTCCATATCATTCAAAGCTACAGCTAAAATATTGATTTTAACAATCTTGCCATTACCTGAACGTTTTACATACAAAGTAAAATAAATAAATAAAATATTTTTTATTATTCCAAACCTCCAAATCTTAATGTTTAACATACTAATTATTTAGTACTTATCATACAACTTGAATTGAGAGATAGGACACAACCAAACACCTAAATCTTTTATAATTTGAGGTGATATGTGATTCTACCACAATTCTACTAAGGGCGACTCTAAGTACGATTTAGATCGTATTTGTGTTGTAGGATCGTAGAATCGTACGATTCTACAACTAGAGTCGTGATTTTAACAATCTTAGCCGGAGGGGCGCTATGGGGGAGGAACGGTGCCGACGGGTCGAGCAAGGACCGAGGGGAGTAGGGGAGGAGCAACGCCGACGTGGTCAAGGCCCTCGAGGGAACTGGAGTGGCGCTAGGGAGTGGGGGCGGCGCCAACGGGTCGAGTGAGGGAAGGGGGATGATGGTGAGTGTGCGGAGGAGGAGCCACGGAGGGAGGATACGGGCACAAAGTTGCTTTTTGCTTGGCAATTGGGCTGGCCGACTGGGCCTCACTCTTCTGGACTGGGCCTTGGGCTGGGCTGCAAGCCTCGGGCCATGTTACTATGGGCTGCCTAAGACCCATATCTGCCCCTACAGTAACCGCAAAAATAGTGATACAGATACATCTCTCAATCTGGACGTATATACTAGCTATGCCGGTGATGGAAGGCATGATAGGAACGCAATAATTTCGCATAGTTTTTATAGGAAACAACCCTTCCATCCAAAGGGGCCTGTGCCAAGTCGGCAAGTGTCTCAGTTTGCAGAAAATTTAATTCGCTATCACACAGAATGACCAGAAACTAGGGCGAGCGCACATCGTTTCGCTGCAGAGCACGGGTTTATTTTTCTTAGGTAAAAGACAGGAACGCGCTACAGTTCCACAAATGTATTTAATTGATGCGGATCGAGTGGTACATGCCCGCGAGCTCTGTAGGTACGGTTCAGAGAGCAGCACGTCGATCACGGGATCGTTGCACAAAAGCACAACTGCACAAGGCCTCATCATGAAGCTTGTATAACGTACACGCAAAGCGAAAAATGTGATAAATTCCCATCTGCACACGTATATATATATTTGTACAGCGTGAAGTTTGATTGGTTTTTTTTTTATTTAAAGGATGTTTATCTCCCTTTATTTCAATTAGTGAAACCAGTAGTATCGTCTACGGTACACACAGCTAGAGTACCATCAACAGTAGTCCAACTATAGTACTATCTACATACAGGCAAACCCAGCCCAGGCATCGTGGACGGACGGGCCAGGGGGAACCGGCCACCCGCTGCAACACGAGTTTGATTGGGTTCTTTGCCTCTCGTTTTTTGTTCCGCACCTCTCCTGGAGTACTGGTCTTCTCTGCGCCGATGACGCAGACACGCAGACGCAGCCGATCCAACTCGTGTTGCAGCGCGCGCGCCCCTTGGCCAGTTAGTCCTGGTGGCGCCGCGTCCGTCTTCCGCCACTCGCTTACTCGCCATCTTACGCCGTGCCGGCACCGCAAAATCGACCACCCTCCCCACACCAGGCCGCCCGCGCGCCATCCCAACACGCCCGCTTTGCACGCCACCACCCGCCTGCGTCCACGGCCCGCAGGGGAGAATTGTGCGTGCAGGAAGGCAGCATATCGGTTTTGAGGCCAAATTGGCTTTGGTTTTTTGCCGGCGTCGATTGCCAACAAATGGGCTAAGAAAACGTACTGATTGGGCTTGAAAGAGTCCGGTGCTTTAGGAATTAGGATTAGTGCCTGTCGCGGGCCACACGCATGGCAGGTTTGCACTACGACCAATTTTCGGTATGTATGTAGTAGGACCACCACACGTACATACGTCATGAAGCAGGAATAAACGTACGTTACGCAACGAACCGTCGGTACGTGTTCAGATCAAGGACCTTGGAACATGCAGAAATTTTATTTAGTTCTCATGTAAATCGAAAAAAATTCCTATGTTCCAAACGATACCTAAATGTTTGATTGGTTTGTACACAACCATGCACAAACAGAGGCGGCGCAAACAAAAGGGCCCAGTCGTGTACATAGAACAAGAGGTTACAGATCGTCAGAAGCACATTTACTATTGGTACCGTACGAGATATATACTAGTGTGTATGATTCATCTGTCAGTGCAGCATGTGTTGCTCGTCGGGGCTGAGCGGCTCCACCTCGCAGGTCGGGATGCCCTCGGCGGGCAGCTTGGGGAAGCCCTTGATCGTGCAGGCCTCCTCGCAGCTCTTGACGCACGCCTTCTCCCTGCACTTGCCCTCGCACTGCTCCATGTTCGGGATGTGCGTCCGCATGCACAGCTTCATGCACTCGCAGGTGCAGTTCTGCCCCGCCTCCGCGCGCTCCGCTGCGGCCATCATCGCCACCGCGCACGCCACCGCCACCGTCGTCCTCGCTGGTCTCGCCGCCATCTTGTTGCTGCAGATTGCTTGATTTCTAGCTCTCAGCTCCTTGATGCGTACCGGCTGTCTTGGCCTGTCGGTTTGGTTTCGCACGGTTTTGGCTTTCAACTTCCAAGGCTTAAGGGCATATACAGTGGAGTGACATCAGCAGTCTATTATCTTTGTTACGTAAGATTTTTAGTGATGTGGATGAGAGAGAACAAAGAGAGAGAATGAAGTTGTCTGGCATGCAACAGACAGTCTATAAAACCCTTATAGACGACTGTTTTGTTGTTGTATGTATGCCGTCTATAACCCACAAGTTTTATAGCCTCATTTTATAGAGAACATATATAGACAACTGAGAGACAACCTATTGTATAGGTTGTGTTTAGTTTTATCTATAGATAACATGGAAGGTACTATAGACAGCCACTGTCTATACCACTGTACATGCCCTAATTAGCTAGTGCGACATGCAACGTACCGTATATATATGCGTGCGGTGTGTTTCCGTTGCTAACGTACTGTGCTTAATTAGTAAGCGGTTTATGTCGTGCTAATTAAAGGTGTCGTGGATGACAGGTGCTTGTATATAAACTACAGCTTAATTTGTTCGTCGGCAGGCCTTGAAAAGCGGCATCGAATGGTTAATCACGGACATGCCTAATAATAGCGTTTCTGGAAACACTGGTATGGCCGGGCAGGACAATGTCAGACTGTTTTTTCTTCGAGACGAGGACAATGTTATACTGATTATATACTAGAAACCCGGGCGCGCCTTGGCGCGCGGGTGGAAGCAAAATAGTTGACTATCACATTGTATATATGGACCAACACGATATTGTGTCTTGCATCTTGATACAGTTGTGTCTTGTGTCGATTATCTATTAAATTCTAGTGTCATAGTGCTTGAAGGTCAGCAAACCATTAAATTCTTCAGAAGATATGTTCGCTGCTCGCATGTAAGTTTCCCTTGTGTAAGGATAGTAAAAACAATGGAGCAACATATATCTCGTATAATATGTGTAGCTATTCCCATGTGTTTGCATCAATACCAATTTGTCATACTCTTCCATCTATATGATCCACTGTATGTACTTTTCATTAGTGCAAAAACAAGCGTGTTTACCAAGTGCTATCGCAATTAAATATGCATGATATTGTCTCGGTTTGCCCCAGGCATAGTTGAAAACATAAGAGGTAATTGATGAGTTGAACATGATTTCACCAACCCTAGGCAAAGCAATTCTTATGATGAAAGATATTTAATATTATTTAGCACATACAAAGAAACAAAAAAAATGCCAATGCCCTGCAAGTATTAAGTCCATAACACATGAAAAAAAGAGGATAATAGCTAGTTGAATTTAAGCTCAATGACAATGGAGTGGAAAAAACAGGAAGCAAAGGAGACCTGGATGCTTGAATGTAGAGCTGGGTCAACAGTCATTTAGTTAGGCTCAAAGCTAAACAACATATCAGTAGAAGCTTGACAGGGTTCAGATAGCAAAGTTGACGGACTTATCAGGGTAGAATCTATTCCCTTGCCTAGCATATCTAGAAGTAATCTTGCTTGCATGTCCAACAAAAGTGCTCTGACATCTTTAGCATTCGTTCCTTCCAGCAACCTGCACTTTATCCTATCGAAGTCTTACATGAAGTAAATCGACTAACCATAACTAAAAGCAAGTAATTGCTTAAAAATACCTAAAAAACTGAAGCAAATAATCGATGAATGCACTATCTCAAGAACTCATGAAGACAATGTGAGACACATATTACATAGTGATGCAAGTGGATAACACATGATGAATAATTGAAGGTCAGTGCTTCAAACCGTGCATAGTGTACCAAAAGCAACGACATCACTTATAGGACAATGCTGCTACCTCTGTTGTATAGTTGGAAGGCAATGGAAGTCCACATCCAGCAAAACTATCACATTGTTAAGTGAGGCTGAAATAAGAAGCAAAAAAATTAGATTCCTATTGAAATAGGTAACCAACCATATGCAACAATTTGCGAAACTTACTAAAACATAAACATTCCATCTGCTACAAAATTTTTGCCACGCCTCACACCTTTAGACAATATAACACATTAAGGAACATAGACAGGAGCAATGAAGCAAAAACACATATGCCAAATGCACATTGCACAATGCACATCACCAACCTGTTACCTGCAAGCGATTTAACCCATTTCAGATGGGAAGTGGATCCTTTGCATATGACAAAAAATGAACTTCCTCCCATTATAGGCCACGCATATAAAAATGAAGGTAATGAAATATTTCTCCCACTAACCCTTGACCTCTTTCAATTCAAAAACACCAAATTTTAGTCAGGCCTAAACATCGAAAAGAAACTTGATTTAGCCTCCATTAACTCCATTAAAGATATGTAGAGGCCAAAATGACAGCTGCGGGAATTCTATAGTGCAGCAAGGGATCCACTTCCCTTCAAATTGTACAGACAATTGGAATAGATTGAATCGGACAAACTACACACAAATGCATAACATCTGCAGAAACATCCTTACCGATAACATCTTCCGTGACACTATGTGTGCAACCAATAGTATCCCACCAATCCGCACCATCCAATAGACTCCACGCAAATCTGCCAAAAATATTGCAATTATCACAAACAAATAAATCATTTAAAGCAACATCTATCATCCTGGGTGCATACTTATCTGCTGTTGCCCGTTCCCACACAACTGAGCTAAACTTTGTCTGGGCATTAAGAATTGCAGGAGGAATCAAACATATTATCTTCGGTATGGTTTGATCTTTGAGTGTGTCATGCCATACTGATGCTAAGCAACAACTACTTGAGGAAATGGCTTGTGGAGCATTTGCTGAGCCAACATTGACATGATAGTTGTCAACCTAATCAAAATTTAGCAACAAGGCAATTTGGGTAGTGCTAAATAAAATCTTTGAGGGCATCCGACCTGTATTCCTCCTGCTTCAAGAGCCGCGCAGTTGGCAGACCGTGGGGCCATGCTAGGCACGTGGGTGAGGTCGCTGCTGAAGACGGGCCAGTAGCCATGAGCGCAGTGGGGAACCACACCATCTGGCAGAGGCACACAAATGCAAATAGTCGCACTGCATCGGTGAGTTGTGCGTTACTCACGCTTGGGCTTCTTGTTCTTCGAGGAGGCGGATTTTGCCGAGGAGGAGGCGCAGAAGTGGCAGAACCAGTCACCGGCGGGGAACCGCAGGAGAATGAGGCGAGGCGTGATGCGCCGCCGCGCGCAGCAGGCGACGGGAGACGGTGAGAGAGGAGGAAGAGGAAGAGAACACGGGCGAGCGAAGCAAGCGACCGAGCGATGCAAGCGAAGAAGAAAACACGTGTGCCCGAACCCTTTTCCCTCTGCACGCAAACACGCGTGGCGAGGCGAAGCGAGGCCAGCGCGAACACGCGTGGCGAGCAGGGGCAGCATACGGCCATGCGCCATCGGACGGACGGGGAATGGAGAAGCTGAAATCCGACAGTCACGAAAAACAGGGCTACATGGCCACCCTGGCTGGAGCCCAATCCGGCCCCCTTTTATACAGAAGGATTGATAGATGCTTCACGTAATAATTATTTAGCACTAGGTACCAAAGTACCACAATTCATGACAAACGTACGTACGGTGCGATAATTTGACCGCTTTGTGTTGAAACGGCCATCGATTTTCATTACGCATATTGAGTTGCATCATAAGACAAATAGACTATGTATATCTAGTAACGAATGTGCTAGGCTGCTAGCCACGTCTCCTTTAACACACAAAGTCAATATAAGGTATGTAGTGCATTGAACGTGGCAAAAGCAGATGAGGGGGGGGGGGGGGAGGAATACCGAACCCAATAATCGGACATCTCTAATTTAAAATATCAATTGATGAAGCTTCTCGACGGTAACTCTGATTAATATGCGCAAGCCATCATGTTAGTAACAGTAGTATGTCGGAGTAACAGTAGAGACACGAATAATTATCAGCACCAGTTTGTTCGTTCCTCGTCAATCAGAGCCAGCTCCATGCATCGAAAATGATGACTTGCGGTGCGTGAGAGTGCATGGCATCTTGATCTAAAGTGCAACATGAGCGCCCCCCAGCCCAAAACAATCGATAGCTTGGTCGGGTACGCAAATTGCATGCTAAGCCAATCACAGGAATCCGAAACGGTACTGGGTGGATTAGGTCGCGGGAAGAGATCGCCCAAAAGCCGTGGTATGTGTTGAGGAACCGTCGCTGGCAAGTTCAGTCCGAGCGATTACCTCGTATACAAAATCAGATTCGTAAGAACGATGCAAGAACAAAAGAACACAACAATAGATGAAACACAGGTATGAGAGGGGACTGCAGGCTGCTCTTTATTGCTCTTCCAATAATGAATTGTGTGTACAATGATCAGGGGGGTCCCCCCTCCTATATATAGTCTAGAGGGGATGAGGTGCCCACCCGGACCCGGACTCCTGGCCGGGCCCGGTTTCCTAATACTCCCCCTTGGGCTCTCATCCTTTATGTCCATGCCTCGCTAAAACTCCATAAAAACCCAGTGGGAAAATTTTTTGAAGAAAGAGTACATGAATCATGTTCTACTATGTTGCACGAATTGCCTCATTAAAAACCTTAGCCGAGAAACTTCAGGAAAACTCGTCAAGGGAAAAAGAGTACAATCCACCCAATTTCATTTAATCTTCAAGATTTATTCTTTGGGTACTCGACCTTCGTGATCAAGTTTTAGTAATGAGTTCGTGAAGGTTCTCCCCCTGAATTCTGCACTTCTCTAAGTCTTATCATTCCAATTCCACGTATGCACCTTTCAAAGCTAGATGTTGGAAGTGACTTAGTGAACAAATCTGCAAGATTTTCACATGACTTAGTATGCAATACCTTAATTTTGTCCATCTTTTGCATTTCATGAGCATAGAAGAACTTGTGGTTGATATGCTTTGTGAGAGGACTCTTCACATAACCCATCTGCACTTGTGCAACACAAGTGCATTATCTTCATAGATAATAGTGGGGTTTGTGCGGTATTCAATCCACATGACTGCTGGATGTGGTGAATCATCCGCCAAGCCAAGAGCATTCCGTCGCGGCCTCGTATAGTGCTATAATTTACGAGTGGTTCGTCGAAGTTGATACCAAACTCGCTCGATGATTTCCATGAAATTGCGGTTCCACCACACAGAAAACATAGCCTGCTTATGACTTAGTCAGTATGCGGGTCGACAAGTACCCAAAGATCTGCATAGCCGATCATTGTAAGGTCCTGGTTCTTTCGTAAAAGCAGGCCAAGATCTTTACTTCCTTGGAGGTATCGGAAGACATCCTTTATTCCCGCCAATGCCTTTTGGTAGGTTACGCACTATACCTTGCTAAGAGATTCACTGCGAAAGCAATGTCCGGTCTAGTGCAGTTTGCTAAATACATGAGTGCTCCAACTGCGCTCAAGTATGGGAATTCCGGTCCCAGGACTTCCTCCCCCTCTTCTTTAGGTCTGAACGGGTCCTTGTCTTGCTGCAAGGATCTCCCGATCATTGGCACTTTTGAAGGATATGCCTTTTCAAAGCCGAACCTTTCCAACACCTTTCGAGTGTAGGTTGGTGATGTACTAAAATCCCATGGGTATGTTCAAGCCGCAAGCCTAGGCAATATTTGGTTTTACCCGGATCTTTCATTTGAACTCCGACTCGGTAAGAGCTTGCTTTTCAATATCTTCCAAAGTCCCGATGATATTCGGATCATCTACATATACCGAGATTATACGAGAATCCATCACAGGATCGCCGTATAAAAACACGGGGACAATCATCATGCTCGTGTAGCCTTTCTTGCAGAGAAAGTCGCTTAGGCGATTATACCACATCTCGCTGATTGCTTCATCCATACGGTGACTTTACGAGTTGCACATCGTATAGATTTGCTTTGCTCTATCTTGGTTGATGACAGGATACCTTCAGTACCTTCATATAAATTCTGAATCCAAGTTCCCATAAAGGTATGCGATTACCACATCCATCAATTTCATTTCCAAATTCAAATTCACTGCCATTGAGATTAAATATCTAAAGGTAGTTCCGCCATGACTGGGAATAGGTTTCTTCATAATCGACTCTGGTCTTTGAGTGAAACCTTGTGCAACAAGCCTTGCTTTATATCTGACAACTGCATTTCTTTCATTTCTCTTTCGAACAAATACCCATTTATGCCCTACAGGGTGTACATGGGGAGGTGTGCGACTTCTGTGCCCAAACACCTCTCTTTTATTCAAAGATATTAATTCGCTTCTATTGCCTTTTCCAATCTTTCCAATCGATCTCTTCTTGCATTCAATGAACGATGCGAGCTCTCGATCAAGATCAATAATTGTGGCAATTTTCTTTGCAAAATAAATATCGACATTAGTTTGTTGCTCTATTCATAGATTCTCCCGTGGTCACATAATTTATAGCTATTTCTTCATAAGGCGGTTCTGCTAATGCTTCTACTTGCTCACCCGCTTTCAATTGCGGGGCAAGTCCTTTAGTTTTTCACTCGATGTGTGCGCACACATCCATGCCGATGTCTCCTCCGTGGAATATTCAAATCGTATGTCTTTATGAAGGTTCCATACGGTGCAGTCTCAACCGCTCCTTCTATTTGTGGGAACTTGGTGATGGGCCGTGATGAGTCCTTCTTATCCTTTTTCGCCAAGCGTCCCCGGTTACTTGGGATTCGAGGGGCCGGAGTTCTCGTCCTTTTATTCTGAGGCCTCTGGACGGGATTAGGGATACCTTCTATTTTCTTTGGTATTTCAACCCTCTCCGGTGCATTGCGTGCAGGCACATGCGACTTGGTCACGCTCTTCAAATCACTAAAGTGGTCAGGCAGTTGATTCGCTAATGCTTGCAAATCAATTATCTTCGGACTTCTTTATACGCTTCATCGTGCGTGGGTCATGTGCATTAATTCCGTGGCTTGCCACGTTATTTCCGACATTTTTCATCAAGATGTTGATTTCTCCCTAATGACGGAAACCGTCCTCATCAAATATGTTGTCGTAAGCGGTCAGTATGCAAATCTCCAGTCATTGGGTCCAGATACCTGATTATGGATGCAGTCTCATAACCAACGTATATCCCAGATTTTCGGAGAGGGCCCATTGCAGTTCGCTGCGGTGGTGGTATAGGTACATAAACCTTGCAACCAAACCTTCGAAGATGAGATTTTCGGTGGTGACCCTTGCGCTAGTTGCATAGGTGAATGGATGTTGTATGCTGACGGTCTAAAATTGATGAGAGTTGCTGCATGCAGGACTGCGTGTCCCCAACACGTAGTTGGTAAATTACAATTCTGTAAAAGCGGTCGGGCAATGAATTTAATTCTTTAATCAATGATTCGCTAGTCCATTCAGGTGTGGACATGTGGTACCGAGTGCTCAACGGTAATTCCCATTGCCATACAATAATCATCAAATGCCTTTGAAGTAAATTCTTGGCGTTGTCCATTCTGATGGACTTCACATGATGATCAGGGAAATTATTCTTTATTTTAATTATCTGCGAGATCACTTTGCAAAAGCATGATTTCTTGTAGATAATGAGCATACATGCGACCATTTCGAGGAAGCATCGATGAGCACCATAAAGTACCTAAATGGCCTCGACAGGCTGAATAGGACCGCAAATATCTCCCCGGATTCGGTCCAGAATGCAGGATTTCATCCTTCACTTTCGAGGAGAAGGTCTAGTAATTAATTTCGGTGGCACATGCAGGCACACGAAATCTTTCGGATTCGGAAAATTCTTTACATTAATATTATGTCCCGAGAATTGTTAATTATATTTCTCATCATCCTAAGACCAGGGTGGCCTAATCTATCATGCCGAGACGTAAAAGTTCAGAGCTTCTAAAAGATGTTTTCGGGATGATAGGTCGCAGTGCCTTTATATGAGTGTAGTATAGCCCGATTCATATGAAGGAAGTCGTTCTAATACCCTTTTCCCATTCTCTTCACGCTTTGTAATGAGTAGGTATTCCTTACCATACTCTTCTTCGATCTCTACATGGAGACCGTTAGCGAATATCTTTAAAACTTAAGAGAGTTCTAGTCGATTAAGTACAACAAGGCTTCTTCAATGACCAATGTCGTGCCCATTGGGAGTATAATTGTGGCTCTTCCGAGCCTATTATACAAGTATCACGCCAATGATTGTCGTAAGACAACCAAAGATTCTTGCTTGATCGATTGGAAAAATTTCGTCTCTCTTAGTATGGTATTCGTTGTGCCGCTATTCGCTAGACACACTTCCTCCATAGGGCGCCACACGCGTTCTGATATATAAAGTATTTATTAATATGGAGCAAAACCATCATAAGAATTTAATGCTAATGCTCTTCTAGAGCTTACAACCTTTATTCAATAATTCAAAATTCTAACATAAACCGCAAACGACTGTAAAACTAAGTGCCATCCATGCACTAGATTGAATCAGCGAAGTAAGAATTAACTCGCTCAATCGATCTACTTCTATGTTTTCTTCTTGGCAACTACGGTACGCGTCGCAGAATGTCCAAAGAAGGAGTGGTAGGGTTTCTTTGCAGGATGTCCACATCCATAGGTGCACCAATGACCGTGGATCTTCAATGCCCGCAATGGCGAGATGCGCCTCATCTTTGTCCTTTGCCCTTCTTCTTTGCCTTGAAAGCATCAATCACGTCTTTGCGGTTCACGCAGACACGTGACCAATGTCCCCAAGTGCCACATTTGTAGCACTTTGGTCCCGCCGACCATAGGGCTTCTCATCGCGCTTCTTTTGGTCGCTTTCTTGACTTGAGCATTTTGCTTAGTTTTGTCGCTCATGACCTTACCCTTCCTGCCTCTCGCTCGAGTGAGGCTTTCTCCTTGTGTAGTGCTAGCATTGACTTCATGGCCGACTTTGCTACTAGGTGGTGCGAGATGTAGTTCTTTCGAGAACCTCATCTTGAGCTTCCGCAACTTGCATAATATCAATCGCGGCATATTCCTTGAAACCATCCTCGACGATAGTTGCGTGCGGATTGCACCGCATTTGGGTGAAAGGTAGATAGGGTTTCTCAATTTCTCTGCATCTGTGATTACTTTACCACAAAATCAAGATTTGTACAAATTACGTGCAAAGCGTAGTTGTACTCCCACGGTCTTATAGTCAAGAAACGTAGTCGAGTCCATTCTGCTCGCCGGCGAGATGGTGTACTTCGATTTCTCGAACCGCTTCTTGAGCGGTCCATAATGCGATCGCGCTCTTCTCCGCCATATACTCATTCTTGAGAGTTAGGCAAAGGTGATGTCGAGAAAATGAAGTGCTCGATCATTCTCTCAAGCAGCTTGGAACGGCTGCTGCGAGGCGCGAGTCCAATGGCAAGACGGAGCTTCTTGGCTCCCAAGACGATCTCAACATCGACGCCTAAGTCAAATAATTACGGCCATCTTTGGGCGGCTCCCGAACTCCTGGTTCGTAATTCCATCATCTGCATATTCATGCAAGGGGATGCATAAGATTATCTGGTAATGTACATAAAAAGGTTGAAAGAATTCTATAATGTTCTCGTATTTTTCACGCAATATTCAAGATTTACGCTATCTTCAATGATTAAAAGCAATATAAATAATTACAGATAATCAAAACAAGAATACAGAATAAATTGCATAGAAATAACAATAACAAGAATAAATATGCTTCAAATTTCAAAAATATGCAAAAATTGATTCCCGAGGCCTTTTCTCTGAAAAAGTCACTTTCTAAAAACGCAAGTTTCAGGGGTTAAACGCGAAATCTCGATTCGAGAAAATTTGCACGTAAATTTCATATTTTCCGAGGGTTTTTCAAAATTTCATTATATGCAAAACTCATGCATAATTGAAAAACTTCAAGGCCCTTTTGCAAAATTTGATTTTTCGCATGCGCCCTTCCTTTCTTTCTTTCACCGCTACCCTCTCCTTTTTTTTTTTTTTTCTTTCTTTGGCAGTGTGTCGATTCCTTTGGGCCGCCTTCTGGCCCACCAGTAGAATAAGAGGAGAGGTGGGGACCTCTAGGTTTCCCATCCTCACTCCATTACAGGTGCGCGGCCCTAATGGAGCACTAGGGGCGGCGCACGGTGGCGCCGTGGTGGCGGCGGTGCCTCTGGCGGCGACGAGGTAGTCGCGCGGCGACCGGTGGCGGCGGCGTTCGCCGGCGGTGGCGGCGCTGAGGCGTGGTGCGTGGCGGCTCGTGGCGGCGCGCGAGGCGGGCCGCGTCGCGGCGGTGATATGGAGGAGGTGTTTGCGCTTCAAGCGCGACAGCGGCTTTGAGGCGAAGCGGCGACCAGCCAGCGGCGCGCCGAGGTCGCCGTGAGCGCGACCGACGCGCGGAGTGCGCTTCTGGCGGCGAGCCGCGATTCGGTCTTCGCGGATCGCGCGGAGTTCGCGGCGGCGGACCACGCGGCGGCTACGGCCGCCGTGGCGACGCCCTTCTTCTTCTTCGGACGATGCCGCGTCGCGCGCCACGACGGCTTTGGGTCGGTAGGCGGCGCGCGCGCTTCCTTCTTCCGGCGGCGCATGCGAGCCATCCGGCGGCGGTGCATGCGGTGGCAGCGGGAGCGGCGCCGGGCGGCGGCGGCGGGGAATGACCCTTCTTCGCCTTCTATGCCGCGCGTGATGTCGCCGGCGGCGTGGTGCGGCCGGCGGCGCGTCTGCAGCCGGGGTTGCGAGGGGGGCGTGGCGGGCCGAGCGCGATAGCGCGGCGATGTCGCCATCATGGCGAGCATATTTTTTTTCTTTCAAAAGATAATGTTCATCTATGCATGTGTGTATGCAATGCGATGCGATGTAATAGAGTGCAATCGACATCGGTTCTTTCATGCAACCACCGATCGGCTTTGCCGGCGACTTCGAGTCACTTGTGGTAGGTTAGAACGGATTTGCAATTTTCAATCTACTTGATAATCGACATCCGCTCTTTCCTGCGATCGTTGATCGGCATTGTGCGGCGACTTCAAGTCGGCTCGCGACAGATTAGAGCAAATTTGCACCGAGAAAACGAATCTAGAAAGCCAAATTTGCAGAATTGAAAGCAATCTAGAGAAACGATTCAATATCGAGTGTCGTTCATCGACGGTTACCTTTTCGATGCGAGGAGAGCCGATCGTGCTGATAACGTGTTGAGGAACCGTCGCTGGCAAGTCCAGTCCGAGCGATTACCTCGTATACAAAATCGATTCGTAAGAACGATGCAAGAACAAAAGAACACAACAATAGATGAAACACAAGTATGAGAGGATCGCAGGCGCTTCTTTATCGCTTCTTCCAATAATGAATTGTGTGTCTGATGATCGCGCCCCTCCTATATATAGTCAGGGGATGAGGCTCACCCGACCGGACTCTGGCGGCCCGGTTTCCTAATAGTATGGACCAATTCAAGCGTGCATGGTCCAGGCGCGTTTTGCGTGTGCAACTCTGCTTTGCACGAGGAGACGATCGAAGCGCGCGAGCGACCACCGACCGACCAGCCTCTGTTTGCGCGCGCCGAGGTGGCCCATCGAGCCAGGCGCGCGGGGCCGGTGGATCCGGCGAGGCTGCCGGCTGCCTCCTCCTGCCACGGTGGATCGATCCGGCTGTGCGATCGATGGAGAGGCACCACCAACTACTGCTGACTGGCTAGCGGCTAGCCCCTCACATGACCTCTGAGGACTCACATCACATGGGGTGCTGTCTGGTATTTCAGCTGGTGGCTTAGTGGCCTCGATCGCCTCCCAAATCCCAATTACGCGCTCCGCACGAACACAGAGGCGCATGAAGCTGTGCGCGCTCGCCCTCCGTGTCCTCGTGCCTACAAGATTTAGGTTAGGCGAACCCAGTAATGCTACCGGAGCGAAGCGGTTGGCCCACTCGCGTGCCGAGCGTGAAGATGGCCGGCCGGAGACGAGGGGGATTTGCGCTCCGTACGTGCCCCTGCCTTGGTGTTCAAACCGCACGGCAGGACTGAGTGGTCAGAAATCACCATCTTAAATTTAGATGTACTTTGATGGAGTATACGTGGATGGGTAGAGCATATGTCCGTCCGCACACAAGGAAGGAGATCTCGTGGGATTCTTGATTGTCTAAGGAAGGTACGCTAGCCAATCATTAGCTAGTGCAACCATCAAGGTTCATAAACTACAGGTGACACGTTCTAATCCCGAAAAATTGTATAGAAAAGCAAATAAATACCCTACATAAATCGATAGTTAGTTAAAATCAAACTCTGATCGTCAGCTAGACAGTCGCAGCGACACGTTGTTGAGTAATCGATTCGGTACCCTTTATTAGAGACAGTGGATTGGGTGTCAAAAATGGGCGATCAATTACCGAAAGACGACAACAACAGTTTGCTGAAGCAATACTTAACTTTCCCCTCAAATCTGTGCAGGTAAAAAAAGTGCCTCTCTATACACATAAACTATGCGCGCCCGGCCTGGAAATCCATAAACTATGCGCGCCCAGCCCATTTCAGTCGATTTTCCTCCCCTCCGTTTTCAACTCTCTCTCCCTTCGTTCCTACATCTCTCTCTCTCTCTCTCCCCCCAACACCAGTCCACCTATCCGGCGAAGCCGATGGCCGCGAGCTCCGGCGACGAAGCCCCGAGGCCCAATCCCCTCGCGGCCGCGCTCGTATCTAACCTCCAGTCCGTACTCGCTGCCCGCCGCCCGCCTCCTGCCGAGGACGCCGGCGCCACCGCCGCCGAGACCTCGGCCCAGGAGGCGGAGGCTGTGGGAGATCCGGCGGCTGATGACGCTCCATCGAAGCCTGCCGTCCTTCTGACCTGCGCCGGCGGGATCCGGTCGCCTGGTCTCGCGGCGCTCGTCGACAACCTCGTCGCCGGCGGCCGCTGCGACGTCCACGTATGCGCCCCCGAATCGTACGTCCCCCAATCCAAACACCCGAATTCTTGATCTCATTTTTCTCGTGACCTCAGAAGATTCTCTGTTTTGGCTGGATTCGTTGTGAACTCACTAAACTAACTCATCCATTCCACCGGTGGTTCTAAAAGCAACCAACTTATAATCTTTTCTTGATTTGAAGGGACAAGCCTGTCTGCGGCCACTCCATCACCATCCGCGAGACCGTTGCAGCGACATCCGTGGAGTTCACAGGGGCGAAAGCTTTCGAGATATCCGGTGAGGGTTCTTCATCCATCTGTTCTCCATTTGGATCATACTATTCCCCCGCGTTTGGCTATTGTTGAGTTTTTGTCTTTGCTGATTTTGCTGGTTGTTAATGTAGGGACACCGGTGGATTGCGTCTCATTGGCATTATCTGGGAGGCTGTTTTCTTGGTCGGCACCTGCTTTGGTATTGTGCTTGTTAGCTATGTTTAGGAAGCGAATTTCCGATTTCCTAACCTTGTTATCATTGAGGATGATTTCAATTGGTTTGCAGGTGATCAGCGGTATCAATGCAGGGCCGAATTGCGGTTATGAGATGTATGCTCTTGTTTCAGAAGTGGTCCATTTATAGTCCGCTTTCTATTTTGTTGTGTAATTTATTGCAAATTTGTGTAGGTTCCACTCTTCTGCCATTGCTGCTGCAAGGGAGGCCTTAATTTATGGGGTACCGTCAATTGCGATTTCATTGAATTGGTGGGTATGCGTGTAGTCATGTTAAAACTGTATTTAAAATCTGCTCCATCATTAGTAGTATGATTGGTTCACCCCATAACACGAGCTAACAATATGTGGTGGATATATGCAACTAGGAAGAAGGATGAAACCAAAGACAGTGACTTCAAGGATGCAGCTGAGGCGTGTTTGCCATTGATACATGCTGCCTTGGCAGACATTGAAAAAGGAACTTTCCTCAGAGGGTGCCTGCTGAATATTGGGGTTCCAAGCTCGCCGATTGCAAATAAGGTTATTTTGTGAACGAAACTCTGAACCTTAAACTACATATTATGGACAAAATATAGCACGATAGCTGTATAAGTACATGAGCCTCTTTTACTTGTTGTCCACCTTGAAATTTAGTTATAACTTACAAGTGTACTGGACCATGTTGTTGCTATTGGCTAGAGCAATACATATAATGATTAATTTAAGAGCATGATACACTACTTCGATTTCCTTGAGAGGCTAGTCTTAAGGGCAAACAAACGAGATTCTACATTACTAATGTAGAACGTAAGCTGTTTGCTATGTTGTCGGAGAACAAGTTTTTGAAAGCGTTGAGCCATCTGAAGGCAGCCTGCACCTCACTGAGGATTGAAGTTTGAACCATCTTTTGCCAAAAAAAAAAGGCTCTATCGTGTCACCTCTGGTTATCTCTCTTCTGCTATTGACTTACTGTATCATAACATACTAATATGTATCTGTCTATCTGATTCTTGAATTTGAACTTCCTCAAGTATTATGGTCATATGTTAGCTTGTCTTTGGCTTCATCCTTTAGTATAAATCATAAAGAAAACATTTGTTTTCATTATGCTGCAGCCTGCCCGTTTGCAAAGCACTGGCTCAATCTGTCTTCTCTTCCAAATACTCTGTCATATGTCATGCATTTTTTTTTCCCAAACTTCGAAATGGCTGCATGGGTTCATCGTTGTTTTTCTGCATCATGAGTTCATGACTTGGACTTCAAATGCTGAGCTGTACAGAATGCTTAACCATATTGGTATGCTACAAGTGCAACAATATGCCCCAAGCTTTCTTCATTAAGAATATACTGATTTTACTTGTAAGGTCATGGAAATGTCTGTACAGCAAATCACCCTTATTCATAGGAGGTTCACTTTGATATTTTGTGTTAATTTGCATTCTTTTCAACAACTGTGATAAACAAAATCTATAGCACTCACGTAGTTTTGGTTCTTTATTTACACATAATTGTTTTTATATATATATAATGTATCTCTATCCTGATGTCAGGGTTTCAAGTTGACCAAGCAAAGTGTATACAGTCCTGCTCAAAGTTGGCAAGCTGTGTCAACAAGCAGACCCTCATCTGCTACTCACTTCATGGGCATGCATCAAAGCCTTGGTATTCAGCTTGCCCAGCTTGGGAAGGATGCGTCTGCAGCAGTATGAAGCCATTCTTTTATGCCACAGAAGTTTGTTATGTCCTCATTAGCACATTCTCAAATTGGTTTATCCTTTCCTCTTCAGGGAGCTGCACGCAGAGTTAATGCTCAGCGGAAGACAGTTGAGGTTGAGTCTATTGCAGCTGCAGGGAAACTAGAGGCTCGAGAAGTAGTGAAGAAGTTTTTCCGTGCTGAGGTAAATATATTTTTAGAGCTTTCATATAGCACAAAACACACTGCTCCACTTCTTTGACCATGCACCGAATTTTTTTTGAACTTTTGAACAGTACCAAACTAGGTACATATGGTCATATGGAGATTGTGAATAGCCTGGGCCCTGGGGCCATTTTAGTATTGGTTTTTTTGAGAAGTGAGAGTATTTCTGAGCATATTTCTAGGGGCATATAGGCACCCTCAAAGCTTTCTGAGCATCCTTTTGTTCTTTGGTTACATCAAAACGCAGTTCATCGAGAAGCAGCATGAAGGTTTAGATGAGGATATTGATTTGAGAGCTTTGGAGAGTGGATTTGTAAGCTCTCTCTCTCTCTCTCTCTCTCTCAGAGTCAGTGTTTGTGTGTGTGTGTGTTTTCTCAAGTGCTTAAAGCGTTTTCCCCTTCAACAACCTACAGATATCCGTCACTCCTCTGAATGTACACGGCCGTGTGGAGCCTGAACTTGGAGCTCCAGCTTCGGACTGGCTCTCAGCAGCTGTGGCTCTACACAAAGAAAAAGAAGTTTCTCCAGTTATATCTGAAGAACAAGATGCTCCGGTTGTAGCCGAAGAACAGGAAGCTCCTTCAGCAACCTAACAAACACGCAGACATGTACACTCTGTAGGTGTTTTAGTCCTTGGAATGATGTCTATCTTTTCTCATCTTGCTCAATTGGTTTGATTCTTCTCTGTCTTTTGCACTTCATATTTGTTCAGTGCAATTTTTATTTTTGCCCATCTCCTCTGATTTTCTTCGTCATGTAAAATGGTTTGATGCTGGAGCCCCTACAGTTTGGATGTAACCATGTAGGCGATGGCATCTACTAGATGAATACTGCCAGCCCCCACTATTTTTTTCAGTGTGGTTTGTTCCAGAAAGGTGTTGTATTCAGCATCGGATGGATGTGATTGATTTTTGCTTTGTTCCCGTCTGAACGATGGCTGACAAAAGTACTTTGACCTCATGTAACCTGAAATGCAATTCCAACGATTTAATGTGGTAGTGTCATCTTGACTAATGATTCGCTCGTGGATTTGTGAGACGAAGCTATACGCGGATTTGTGTGAGATGAAAGCTTATACGCTTCCACCTGCTCCGTACTCCTCACCTGCGGCGGTGGTTGGTTGTGTCAGCTGCAGTGTGTGCTTGGGCGATTGTCTCGCAGCATATTGTGGGTTCATTAGCACCAGTCTGCTGCTTCATTGTCAGGTCACAATCCAATCTACCAGTTCGTCACCGCGTTATCGATACTAAGTTGCGAAGATTGAGCCACCCATCTTATGCACAATCTCTTTACCAGGCTGATGAGTTTGTAGCTCCGGTTGGCTTCCTGATTTTTACGTCACAATCCAATCTACAAGTTCCGCACCCAGTTACCGATCCCTACATCGTCATGACTCATGAAGCACATGCCTCCCATCGTATGTGCCATCTCACTGGGTTGCTGCATGGCAGAGATTTGCCAGTTACTTTATTTTTCAAGAACGCGCGAAAGCTTGTGGGGAAATAAAACCAAGTACACGGTTACACGGGCGTTCCGATTATGCGTCAGTTAGGCGCAGCTCCGGATGGCCCAACACACATGAGTAAGCTTACAATGCTAGGAATAAACAACCTGGAGACTACTCAACGCACTAAGAGACCAGAAATCAAAATGGCTAGCCCGAGAGCAGGAGGACCCATTGCCCTTTCTCCGCTAAGATGGCACGGGGGACCTCCTGCATGCGTGCTCGCCGACCTCCCTTCGAAGATCCTGGAATTTCTCTCTTTCCAAATGCACCAGATAACAAAGGACGTAATTCTTGTTAGGTTTTTGCTAGTTGAGATGGCATCCATGTGGCTGCAGGCTGTAGATGCATAGAAAAATTAGCAGATTTAAAGTGGCAATTTTTTTTAATAGAAATGTATCGGTAGCAAATATACAATTTTTCCATGGTTACCACTAAGGCCTTGTTTGAGAGGCCCATAATCTTGGCCAATCCACGGAAAAAAAAAAAAGGCTCAGGCCGTGGGGCATAAGCAGACTTGAAGAAAATTGTAAGGAGTTGGATACTTGGATTAAAATTTTCTTCCGAAGGGTAGTTCTAGATTTGAAGTCAACTGTAGGGGATGTAGGTAGTTTCCACTCAAACCCCAGTTCGATAACCTACCCGCCGCGCCTAACGAGAATTGTGGATAAAACAAGGAAAGAAACGCCGGGCAACCTTTCGGAGGTGGAGGACCGGCTGCTCGACGATCTTAACTAGATTTTATTACGAAGCAAAGATCATAAATAACTATAGATGTATAAAACGATACCAACAGCAGGTAACTCATTGCACTTCTAAACATACTTAATAATATGATTATAACAGAATATTCTGGTCGTACAACCAACTTACAGTAAAACTTGATGAAAAACAGGAAGCAACACAGACTCGAAGTAGTGCAGATCATAGATATCGCAGTGAAGCGAGCGGTCGCACAGATGTACTGCTCAGAAACCTTATTGTCGCCCCATACAGATGAACTCTGCGACAATGATTCGGAGATACCGCTCACCTTCCTTCCTGGTGCACGCCGAGGAGATGTTATTGTGGTCTTAGGCTGGGATTCATTTTCTTTGCATGCATGCAGTCTGCAAGGGTTTGAATCCAGGGTGACTAATCCTTTAGTTTCTTGATTGCACCAAAACTTACTGCTTCATGTAATTTTTGGTTTGAAAGAAATTTCCAAATACCCACACAGGGCCTAAAGGGGATCGATGAAATGCTGGATTTATTAAATATATCTCTTATAATAAAAACTTGGTCGTTGTTAGTTTGTTTGGTTGCTTATTTATGCTATTATCTGGGCAAAGGGCTTCTAATTTGTTCTTTAAACTAAAGTTTTGGATATACAAAATTATTTATGCATGCGGGATTCTTCACTGAACCTCATAGGTCCTAACCCGAGCGGTTGCATTGATGGATCCTCCTGAATTTGAGGTGGAGCTAAGGCCCTGTTTGGTACAACTTCTATTCCCACCTTCTCAATAGATTCTCGTAGAGCTGTACCAAACACCCCGATTATCAAAACCACTAGATCCTGATTCTCGCGAGGAGCTGTCTCAAAAATGAACTAGCAGCGAGGAGCAGCCTTCCTGCTGATTCTCGTGAGAATCCACTTTACAGAAACGAAAATACCTCTTAAAGTTCATAGTTATTACCCACAAATGCCATTGAACTACCCCGTCCACCGTGCGACACCCCGGGACATTCCCCCTCGCGTCGTCATCTCCAACCTAGAGGCCGTCGCCCCCCTCTTCCACGCCGGCTTGCCCCCGCCCCCGCCTCCCCGCTCCGCGCGGACTCCTCCTCCACGCGGCTTTCCCGCCTCCTCCTCCTCCCCCTCCCCGCCCCGCCCCGCCTCTCCTCCTCCGCGCGGATTCCCGTCTCGCGCCGGCCCCGCCTCGCCTCCGCCTCCTCCTTCCCCTCCGCCTCTGCCTCCCTCCTCCACGCCGGATTCCCCCGTCTCCGCGCCATATTCCCTTGCCTCCGCCTCCCCTCCGCTGGTCTCCCGCCCGCGCGCCTCCCCTCCGCCTCCGCCCTTCCTCCGCGCGCCGCTTCCCGCTCGCCTCCCCTTCGCGGCCTTCCCCTTGACCTCGCGGCCGTGCGTCGGCCAATTAGCGGCCTCCTTTGCCCTCTCCGAGCTATGCCGCAGAGGTCGCACAGGGCGCTGGGAGTTTCCTGCTTCGATCTCTCTTCTCCAATCCTCCATCGGCTAGAGCAGATGAGATCGCCGTGCTTCGCCCTTCCGTCCAAAGAACGCCGCTGGGACTACCTCCTCAACTCCGCCTCGGCCTCGGCGACGATCCATGTGCGTATCCATCCGCATTTTCCTCCGATCTGCGCCTCTACCTCTTAATATTACGAATTGCCTATGTTTGATTCTGTCATATGCACTATAAACACAAATGCTATTACATATTGGTTTATTGTCTTCCTGCATTTGTAACTTGTCTACTATTATGTATGCGTGATTTTTTAAAACTTCCAGTAGTGTCAGATTGATGAATGAAAATTGTCGTATGCAAATGAAATGTCAGTTTAATATGTGCATAGAAAGAAATCGGTATCACTGGAATGTTCCTCGATATTTGTTTTCTAATATGATTCCGTCCACGTATAAGCTCCTTTTCTCTCATCTTGCTTTCTGTTTAATTATAAAATGTATGATCTGCAAGCGTCATTCATGTGCCCTTCTCCTGTGTGACATCTTCATCTCTAAGTGTGCTAAATATTATCTAGCTGTATTACTTTGTTACATAGATATGGTTGTCTGGTCACTATCTCGGCTGGTCAACCCTCTAGAGATATTTCATTCATGGTCTAATAACGTATATGTTTATAACAATTTGTTAGAAGTGCATAACTTCTATTGAGGATTGGGACCACGATCGCTGGTAGGATTTGTTTGCACACCATAATAACTCTGGTAAGTGGTCACTGAGGCAGTTTTCGCCCAGAACTATCTCGTAGTGTACCTTGACACACAATTTAAGTGAAGAAGTGACAACTACAGAATTTTTTTACACATGGATAGACATATGTTCCATACCTTCTGTGCCAGAGTGAGTTCAGTTAATGTATAATATTTGTTTGTATTTTATATTTTACAAAGCATAATGAAAGCTGACTCTTTTATTTTATTTTTTTAAAGGAAGGATCACGGTGCAATATCTACCACATCCCCATTTAGCTATCAGGGATATTTTGTACGCCTCAATCCTGTTATAAGAAATCTCGAGTTAACCATGGCTTGAGTAAAGCGCCACCCCTACATCCAAGAAAGCGCCACCCCCGCATCGTCTCGAACTTTTTGGCGTAAAGCACTTTGGCGCAATGTACAATTTTCTCACAATAGCAAATCCCACAGGGTCACTATATTCTTAGGTCTTATTGCCAGTAATTTATATGACTATGAAGCTGAGAAACAAGCACACCACCGTCAGAGTGCTGTCTGGACGAATGCTTCACAACATGAGTTTTCTTGCAGATGGACCATTGAAGTGTGAAGGATCATGTTGAAATTTCTATGGATAGATCGAAATCCTCCTCCTGCTGTTGTTCCATGTACCATAAATTATTGAACATACGGTTCAAGACACACAAAGCTAAAGTTTATTTGTAAAGTTTCAGATCATTTCAGAGCTTGTATTGTAAAAAATGTTTGGTGTCTGATACTTGCAGCCCTACAAAAAATTGTTAAACTCATAGGAATGAGAGTGACTGTGTATTGATCTCTGAATGCTACTTTAGCTGTTTTTCTTTTGAAGAATATGCTAACTTAGCTGTAATGATCCTTCTGTGCATGATTGTATCTTTTATGATTCTGCCAGTGCTGAAAACTTAAGACTTCTACTTATTGTACTATCTTCCTCACAGTATATGAACTTGTGACCAGTAAATGTTGCTTCTTGCATACCTTTCATAGATGCTTTGATCTAGATAAATTCTACTTTGGAACAAACTGTAAGATTGTGGCCTGGAGAATCAGTTTGGGCATTGTAGCATCTGGAACTGGATGCAACTTATTCGCTGCAGTTCAGTGAAAATGCAATTGCATGCATGGCACTCAAATGATCTAAATTAGCACCCAACATTGGCATACATCACTCTTTAACATCTGTGAATTGAATTTTTAGCGAAGTACCAGCTGTGTTAGTACTAACAACACTAGTGTGTGTGTGTGTGTGTGTGTATATATATATATATATATATATATATATATATATATATATATATATATATATATATATATATATATATATACTCTCAGGTGTAGTTACTCTCTCTCTCCATCCACCTTTTAATCATCGATGAGATCCGTGCGTCTTTGCAAGCCTAACGGGTCTGAAAATCATTTATTATTTTAATACTTGTACGTAATATCATTTAATTATCGTTTGAACACTTATACGATATGAATGAGATATCTCCGGCTTCATCTATCGCAGCGTGAACAGTACAAATTTTTTTTATACACAGTTGTAATCCGTCGTGAAGTGTAAATACAATGTAACCTGACATTGTGTACAGATACAACGTATATACATTCACATGGTCTAAACAAATTTAGGAGAAAAGATTCTATAATTTGTGTACAAATACATAGGAGAAAGACACAAATACAATTGAATTATTACAACCAGGGGTAACATAGTCTATTTGCCTCTAATCCCCCTCATTTGGTTTTGGGAGCCAACCTACCAGCCAAACGCTTTAACAGACATGACTCTAGATTCTCGGAGAAGTGGATTCTTAGAGAATCGGAGGAATCAAAAATAAGAATCTAGAAAACATAAGAATCAAGTCCAGAAGATAAAATTTTATGTGCTCTATATTTTCTACCAAACAAGTAAACAAGATCCTAAGAGTGAAGGGTCCAAGTCCATCTGAAGATAAAATTTTATGTGCTCTATATTTTCTTTACAATAACCGTGCCAGTGAGCATAAGGCCGGCCTTCTTCAAGCTCTCACACGTTCAGCTAAGCGCAGCGCATTGGAGCTGAAGTTTGTACATATTTCAAGCGTATTGGAGGCTACCATTGAAGTGCTTCATCTCGAAGGGTCAAGAGATTTCATGGAACATTTATTGCTCACACGGAGTATATTCACCAAGGGGATATTTACAAAGAGAATACAGTGATGTTGTACTCTAAACATAAGAATGTGATTGTTACCAGCGATGGACGGCAAGAAGGCAACAGAAACAAAGACAACTAATGTCGCATGCAGCAGTGAGCACCGGTCGTTCTCTCTGCTTGGCAGCCGCCGCCGCTTCACCACTTGCCCGCCCGCCCCGTCGCTCTCTACATGCACAACCAACGGCGAAGTCAGGATTACAATCCTGTTGAGTCAAATATATAATTATTTAGTTATCAATTCTTAAAAAAATTATATTGTTTTCTAAAATTTTACATGAATTTTCACTTGTATTCAATAGTTTTGCAAAAAAAAATTGTGGGGTCAATTGAGTCCACAGTTTTAACGTGGCTCCGCAGAGCGCATGGTGTTTTAAAAATTCATGCTTAGTTCTTCCAATAATCACTCTGGTTTCTCCAAGCTTGGATCAATAATCATTATTATCTACAAGTACACCAACACATTTGTTCCTCAATCGAACAGATATAACACCTTCGCGCGCGTGTGTAGCATACAGGACAAACGAGAGAAGACACACCACGCGTGGAAGGCAGCGAGCTGCGGCTGCCTTGCGAGAGAGTAATGGCGATCTCACGGCGAGCATCCCTGGGCACGCGGAGGAGAGAGCAGCGGGCACGCGGAGCGAATAGCGGCGGCGGCGGCAGCGGCAGCGGCTACGCAGCAGAGAGCAATCGGTGTGGTAGCCAGCCTCAGATGCAAAGCTTCCAGATTATGGTTTTGGATTTCGTTAACCCTGACCAGATGGGTTTGTTTTGGGGACCTGCGCCTGGTGTGCACCACAGCATGTGGACGCGGCTCTGCACAGCCTCAAGATGTGGACACTGGGCTTTTTGGTTGGTGGCGTGGGCCTCGTGTCTGAAAGAAAAGTGGTGTCGGTAGTCTTGAAGGTAGTTTAGACTCTAAAAAGTATATAATTTTTGTCTATAAAATAAGTTTAAAGATTAACTGTTTAGTTGAAAGCCTATGCCTAAGACTGATTGATGAAAGTAGAGACGGTGGATCAAAGATTAAGACGGTTGATCGAGTCGCCTAGGAACCGGATGCTTGTTTTCCTAGGTGACACCTTCTATGTGACACTACAAAATCTAAAATCATGGTTTGGCTATATGAAACTCCAAAATGGCAGCCATTTGCCGCGTAACACTAGATGGATTAAAACAATATCTTCCTGTATTTTGGAGAGATAATATCACATGTATGCCAAAATTTCTCCTCCTATTCTCCTTGCTGCTTTGGAGAGGGCATTCAGACAAGATATTAAGCTTAGCCGCACATATACCAGGTACGTGGTTGATACCGTGTTTATGGTGTTGAGTCCAACAAGTGGAAGTTTACTATTAACCTTATGTAGTACTTCCTCCGTTGATTTTGATAAGGCACGCATGTATTTCTAGATTCAAACTTTGTAATATGTGACCAACAATTATTTCAACAATATATAGGTTTTGTGATACAAAAGTGGTACCAATAGATTCACATTTGAAAGTACTTTTATATTATCATGATTTTGTAGTTATTTGATAGCATATCCTAAGAGAAATTAGCGATCAAAGATTAATTTCGAAGACCGTACCGAACCAAACCGTGTTAGCAATCAGAAGGGAAATCGCTACACCACGAAGCGCCGTCCAACAAAACACGCCTGAGTTGGGCACAAATTTTACGTTTTACCCAAGGGTCGGGAACCGGGTCTTGGGTCTTTCACTCTGTCCACTCCCTGCGCTACAGTCAGTAAGATATGTTGCTTGCTTCCGGTGTTACGGGACTAATAGGACTCAATGGTTCGTCATTCCTCACCGTGCTGGCTGTGTGGTTTCGTCTGAATGACTACCAGCCGGCTTTCGTAGTGCTGAATAGGCGTTACTCTTGCAACAAAACATTGGTGATTGGATCAAAATCCGCTAAAAGCCCAGCGAGCACGCATGTACTTGCTTCGCCCAAAAGGATTAATACAGAAGTGTTATATTTTGTGCTAACATGTATTATATGCCAATATCGCTCAAAGTAGACTAATGTGGTATTAAAGACCGGGGTGTTACAAAATATCCCAAATTCAGTTGAGTATTTCACTTGATTTTCCTTTCACGTGGAAGGAAAATTGGGAGGGTTCATGGGAAATTTACAATTGAAGAACCAGCTTTTATATAATTCAAGCACTGTACGAAAAAAAAACGCGAAGTTCTCCTGTTTCAGCTCCCCGTATGCATTTAGTTAGAGAAAAGAGTAGTGTCTAAGACAGAGTAACAATATTAAGTTCTGTCATTCCTAGCAGGGGTAGATCTAGGCCTTGAGCAAGGTAAGCTATAGCCCGAGAACTAGTAAAAAATTCAGTAGAATTTTTTTTGTGACATAGACCCAACAAATTTATTGATAGTATCTAACCTAAGGTCTAGCCTAGCACTATTCCTCCCATCCACGCCGACCCAGGCGCTAGCCTGCCCACAACCCACTTGATCCCCACAGCCCACACCCATAGCCCAACCCCAAAGGCCAAAGCCTCTTGCTCTGCCAATCCCACCCGACCTAATCTCTCCACCCACACGCCTCCGTGCCCCAGCCCTAGTCCTCCTGGCTCCTTGTGACCTTGCCTGCCACCGCTGCCGGCCGCCCCTCCCTTCGCGCCCTCCCTCCACGCGCCAGCGCACCCTCCAACCCCGCTCGGCGCCGCGCCCTCGGCCTTCGTCCCCACCCGACGCTGCACCCACGGCCTCCGTCCCCGCCCAGCGCCGCGCCCGTGCCCGTTCCCTCCTCTCAATTCTCATTAATTTGTCTTTCAGAAATTTAGTTATTTCATGAGCAATTATATTTACATATGTTGATATCTTCCATTTCACGTGTGTCCGTGTGTTGTCAAATTTGTTAAACAACTTTATGTACATTAGAATTTGAACATTGAACTGAGATATGCATGGCATGTTATGCTAACTATCTACATTAACATTGTCAATTGCTCATGGTTAGAGGACCCTTGGTTTACTGAGATTATACAACATGCGTAAAATTTCATTTTGTTTTGTGGTTTACAGGAGGGATGGTTATGATTCATAGCCTGCTTTATTTTTTACTGTTTTATAATGTCTGCTGGCTGCTGCCACTTGAAGACCAAGTCATGTTGTTTAGTTCTTTAGGGTAGTAACTACTTCAGTGCTCAAAATTGTAGACCTCAATATTGGTGCTAAATGATGTTAATAAGTGTATTATGTGCATACTGTTAATAAGCAAAACTCTTCAAGAATCCGAGGCTAGTTGAAGTACTTGTGTGTTAATAACTAATAAGTGCATATGGTTAATAAGTGCATTTCTTATTTAGAAATTAGAGATACAAAATGAAGAGGAGTAAGACATTGTTTGTTATGTCCTAAGATGCTATATTATTTATATTTTGCCATATTTTCTTATTATATTTTATGTCGAAGTATTTTTGCTAAAGTTTCATGTCTACGAAGCATTTGTGGCTTATTTTTTGTTATATCCTGGTATAGGTAGAAATTAACGTTAGTTTTAAGATATTAACATATTATAATTTAGCCCGAGGCATGATCAAATTCTAGATCCACCACTGATTCCTAGCACCCTACTCCCAGTCCAAGCTGAAACTGGTATACCGATTTTTACATCTTTAACCATTTCTCACATATATTCACAATCAATATGAAATCCGGCTTGCACAAAATAAGCCAATGTCATTTCTTCAATGCCTACATCATCAAAAGAAGCCTACAAGTTGACTACTCTGAATCTATCCTAAATCTTTGTAGACCACCGTGTTCGCTTGAGCTACCTGTTGATAAGCCTCTCTCCCTATTGTGTCCAGTTCTACCTACCCTCAGAGGACCTGAGCTTGAATATCGTCGAAATGAACCAGAGGCATCCAGAGTATCATAACGTGCTGACGCAACGAACAGCTCGGCAGAGAGCACTGGGTCTCCGTCCCTATCCAGACTTGCTCTACTTATAATCTCAGCATCCTGGATATGCAAATCTTGGCTAAAACTTCTTGATTCATTGAACTCGCTGCCTTCGTTGCATACCAACTTTAAAGCTTGAACAACTTCCCCCATAAACGGGCGCTGGTCCACCTCAGGCTGAACGCACATAGAAGCAATCGCTGCTACTTTTGCAATGCTGTCAAATGGGATGCTACTTCCAAGTGATGGATCTATGATTGTTTCCAAACCATCCCTGCTTGTTAGAAGAGGACGAGCCCATGCGACTAAGTTTTCTTGCCCTGGAGGTCTTGACATATCTACTGGTTTCCTTCCTGTAAGAAGCTCCAGAAGGACAACACCGTAGCTGTAGACATCACTCTTTACTAGAAGATGCCCAGTCATTGCATATTCAGGAGCAACATACCTAACAAGAATCCATCATAAGTATACAATATGTCGAGGATATTTAATCAACTACAAAAGAGAATGAGAATAATTTCAGATCCAGCTTACCCAAAAGTTCCCATAACACGAGTTGAAATATGCTCGTTCCCCTCGCCCAGAGCTGTTCTTGCTAGGCCAAAGTCTGACACCTTGGGGGTGAAGTCATGCTCCAGCAAAATATTACTTGACTTGAAGTCGCGATGTATGACACGAGGACTTGAATCTTCATGCAAATAAGCAAGAGCACGTGCTGCACCAAGTGCAATTTTAAGCCTAGCATCCCAATCAAGTGGAGCAGTTTCCATATCTGATCCTGCTTGGAATCATGAATAAAATATTTTCAGAAGTTCACATATCCATATTATCCAGGTTTGCTAATTGAGAGAACAGGAGATGTATACTACGTGACGCATGAAACATGTCGAGAATTTGAAAAGACAGGTCTGTATTTTGCTGGTATCAAGTATCAACATAATGTAACTGGAAACTAGTACGGATATTTCATTTCTTAGTACATCAGTTTTCATATGTGCAGCTCCACTATAACACTACAGAATGGATTTGTGTATTTTCTTGTCAATAAAGTGTTTGACCCATCCATCTCACTCCAAGCAAAACAGACTAAATAAAGTAACGAAACTGAAGTTCTCATGACAAAGTAAAGAAAGTCTTGGAAACTGAAGGTCTAGTAACAAAATGAACAGTCTTACCATGCAAGTGAGATTCCACACTTCCATTCGGAACAAGCTCATATACCAAACATCGGATATGCTCCTCTGTGCATATACCTATCAACTTAACCAAATTCCTGTGATGTAATCGGCTAAGCATCTCAACCTCAGCCAAAAATTCCCGGGTTCCCTGCTGGTCATCCCTCTTAAGAATTTTGACAGCAACCCGTTCTCCATCCTCAAGAATACCTTCATAAACACGTCCAAAACCGCCCTCACCAATTATTCTGGACTCGTCGAATCTCTGTGTAGCTCTCTCCATCTCAACCAAGCTAAATGTTTTTGCCGATCCTTTATATGCCACTATGCTTGAGCTGAAGGACGGTGATGCTGAAATAGGTCTGCTTCCTAGCCTGCACCCGACCACAACAGAACCAGGACCTGCATTTTCAATGAAAAGATTGATGAAAAAATAAGAGAGAATCAGCGTCTAAAGTTATTTTTTGTAGCTGTAACCCCTTCAGATTTTGTTCAAAGCTGTTCCAGGTACTGTCATCAGTGAAGCAGGAAACAAAACTCATATTTTTTTCATAAAAACATTCCTTTTCAGCAACAGAAACATGAAACAAGACTTCTCAATTCTTGAAAGCTAAAAACAGAATAATCATCTTAAGCAAACTAGTTTGCTAGTTACATGCACGAACAATCATATCAAGGCCTCAGAATGTATATGGGCATGGAAAGGATGATCAATCACTCCTGTTGTTCTCTAACATATACATGTAAAATCTGCTACCTAATGGCTCATGTTTTCACCGGAAAAAGGGACACCTTATGCTTTTAACAAAAAAAGATTCACCATGCTGCATTTCGCTAGTTTTTTCTTCCAAATGTGTCACATGGAAAGATAAAAACAAGAATAATCCATAAACAGAATGTCTTGCTACCTGCAGGCTTTGCTGGCGTAAGTGACGCTTCAGTTAAATGATTACGGTTTCTAAGCTTGAAATAAATCACCAATGCAGCTCCAGCACATAAAATGAAAGCAAAGACACTTGATAGAACAATTATGATAATTATGTCCCTGCCTTTCCTTTCTCTGTGGTTTCCCACATCAACAGCAAGTGGATGTAACCTTGGATCATTTACATTGCTAAGGCCATTGTTCATACTTCCAGGAGCTGTTGGTGGCGACGAAGGAAGACCTGCATGAGTAAATGAAACAAAGTATACTGTGACCAATGTTTCGAGGAAAAAAAAAAGAGCAGCAAGGGAACTATAAACCTGAATAATAAACAAAACGATTTCAGGATCAAGTCAAATATCAAACAAAAACAACAATTTAGATAGGAAGAGGTTAACATAAAGAAACCGATAATAAGTGGAACACAAAAGGAGTTATGAAGAACTCTCACCTGGGTAAAGAACATATAGCACATCATAGTTTCCAAAATGCATAGGATTTATGATGACCTGCTTGTGCCAAAACCTTTGAAATACTAATTGTGCTGTTGTATTGTCAAATTTTGCTCCCAGTGGCACAAGATCAATAAGGACAACTGTCTTCTCAGGGTCCTCAGTTGCAGCATTTGCTCCCATAACACGGACTTGACTTTGTTTCATGAGCACTCCAGATGAAATTTCTTGTGCAAGTTCTGAGACCAGTGCAAAGAACGTGTACAATGCTATCCCTAAACGAAGCTCGACTTTTATTGGCAACACACAGAAACATGTAGTTCCTGGAGGACTATTGGTCAGAGGATCTTGACAAGATAATGACATGCAGTCTAGCAAAACAGAAAAGAACATGAATGACCCACAAGTAAGTGATCGATACTAAAGAAGTATCAGCTGAGTAGCTGACTTAATTTGAATGTAGAGAACATTTGAATTAAGGAATTCAAATGGCACAAATAGTATCCTCAGCATACATGAATTTGGAGGTGGACGTGGCAGTGATTGACTTGGTGCTGGTGCCAAAGCCTTGGGCTTTTTAAATGCAGGACTGTCAGGCGGATGCACAGGCGGTAGAGCAGGTTCTGCATAGGCACAATTATACAGAAAAGAAAAGATTATAGCATTATATAGTTACATTAAAATGAAAGCCATGGAAAGCTAGATTACTTCTGGCCCTATTGGATTTAACATAAACAGAGAAAGGAGTTTTTTTTCCTTTACATTTTGACAAACTGAATGGAGGATGGAAACTTGAGGACCTGCATGACTAGTATTGCATATATTCAAATGCCTATAGCAGGGCAGGATTCTTTGCGTGTTCAAATCAAGGACGAGTCTCAATCAATGTTTGTGGACTAAATATTGAGCTGTCAATCAACTATACCAGGGACGATTATTGCATTACTGTGCTGAACTATCTGTGTCCTATTCAATGCCATGATATGTCTCAACTCTCGAGGTTATCAGCATGCATGCTTGAGCCTAATACTAGTACCTTTGGAAAAGCGAGGTGGTGCATGTTTGGACCTGTTCTTAGGGATATGGCTGGAGCATTTGTAGGAACTAGAACAAATGAGATAATGTAAAGAACAAAATAAAATTGCAACACGTGTTCAAACAAATAACAATTAACCTGGATAATATGAAGGTGAATGAGAATGATGTGGAGCATATGCAGGATTTCCTTGCCCTTTTCCTTTCGATGGAGGCAAGACCACAGGTGCAGGTGCAGGACTATGATGTAAACCGGAATGTCCATGGCCTGTTGCAGAAGCATTATGTTGGAGATATTAGAGTTGTTGGAGATATTAAAGTTTAGTTAAGAGTCCAAGTCGTATGCGAGTCTAAGAGTCCGAGTCGGATTGTAATTTTTAGCACTATAAATAAATGGTGTGGAGGTCCTAAGGGACACACAATTATTCCCAAAATTTCTACATGGTATCAGAGCCAACCCAACCCTAAACCCTAATATGAGCAAACCCTTACCTTGGAACCGTCATCGTCGTCGATCTGCCGACCGCATTGCCTCATTGCACGTGGTTCTCTGCGATCGCGTCGCACGGGAGCCAATCGCGGTCGGCCAGGTTGCATGTGGGCAAGCCGGGGCGGCGGCAAGAGGAGGCGCAGAGGCGGTGGTAGTCAAGGCAGAGAGTGGAGACGGAGGCTGGCTGTGACACCGAGTGGTGGAGCTTGGGAGAAGTGGATCCGGTGCTCGGGCCAGCGGTGGAGAAGGGCTGACTGGTGGTGGGATCCGATGGATCTGGTAGGCGTTGAGGAGGAAGGAGCTCGAGGGCCGGCGGCGGCTTGAGGAGGAAAAGGGATCCGGCGGAGCAGAGGAAGAGAAAGAGGGGAGAAGGAAGAGCGCGGTGGCGGAAAGAAGCCCTCGGGGGGGGTGTGTTGGAATTAGGAGGAGAGGAAGACGAGGGTGTCGATGGTGGAGAGAAGGGATCCGCGCCGATGGCGGATCCGGCGCGAGAGGAAGCCAAGGCCGCGGCGGCGGCGGCTTTGTGAGAGCGGCGGCGTCGGTGAAGAGGTGGCCGGTTCGGCCGGGAGCCAGAGAGATGCTTCGGTGGAGGATGAAGAGAGAGGGGAAAAGGAGCTTGCGCTCGGTGCTTCGGTGGAGGAGGAAGAGAAAGGGAAGGCACAGAGGTGAAGGCGTGCGAGAAGAACAGAAAAAAAAGGGGAAAGAGAAGAAAAGGAAAAAGAAAGGGGATCTAGCGATCGGTGTGGCTAGATTCTTTGTGTAGAATTGGCTAGATTCTTTGCGTGGAATCGGTTGGTGGTCGGGCTCGGGAGGTTTTCTGTGTGCTTGTGGTGATCCGGTGTGGAGGTGGGATCCGGTGTGGAAGATTTGGTGTGGATCTCGGATCCGTTGTGGAGGATACGGTGTGTGTGAAAGATCTGATTTGGTGTGTATGCTTCGAGGATGGAGGATCTTCTGATCCGTTGTGGAAGTCTGGCAATCTGATCTGGTATGGAGGGTCTAATATGGTGTGGCGGGATCTGGTGTGGATCCAGATTAGTTAGGGATCTGGTGTGGATCCAGATTGGTAAAGGATCTAATGTGGTTACTTGTGCTGTGTTGGGAAAGGAGAGAGAGGATGATGTGCTTGCTGAGTGTTCTTGCTACTGGCTTGGTTGTTGAGTTTTCTATTAGGTTGTTTCGATTGCTATGGTGGAAGTTAGTAATGGTGGAGAAAGCTTAGGTGGTGATAATATCAGAGAGTACGACGAAAGGCATGGAAGACAGGGGGGAAGAATGTTCAGGCGGTGACTTTGATGGTTGTGCTAATGGTGGAATTGGTGGCGGTCTCGAAGATTGTTCAGGTGTTGACTTTGCTGGTTGAGCTCGACGATAGTGATGACGAGGTAGGAACTAGTGGTAGCTCCAATGGAGGCTATGGTGATGCGATTGATGTCGTACGGTGGTGTTGGTACGGGTGCCGGAGTTAGTTTTGCTGGAGAGGTCCGAAAGAGGATTGGGACTGGGGTCAAGTGTAATGGTCAATGATAGAGGTAGAGATGGTGGAGGCCGAGACTGGGGGCGTGTGGGCAGAGTGGTGGAGGCCGGGGGTGGCTAGGGGCATAAGGGTAAAGGAAGATGAGGTTAAGGTCGGGGCAGCTGATAGATGGTAGAGATGGATTTGGTGACGTCTCTGGTAGTATTGGTGGTGAGCAACTTCTGGTCATTGTGATGGTATTAGTTATAGAGTCAATGGTAGATTTGGTAAATTCTAGTAATAATATTGCAATATGTAACAAGATGGACATAATTGTTATCTCATGTCCATCTTGAGAGGGAGTGTTAGAGATATTAGAGTTTAGATAAGAGTTCAAGTCGTGTGTGGGTCTAAGAGTCCGAGTCGGATTGTAATATTTAGCACTATAAATAAAGGGTAAGGAGGTCCTAACTCCTAAGGGACACACAATTATTCCTGAAATTTCTACACATTATCAGCTCTATGAGGAGCCGGGCTTATGACAGGATAAGAACCTGGATCAAACATCACGTACTGAGATGAATGCATTTATTTCTAATTGTCTTTTCGCTATGTGCATACCTTTGTGGTGACTATGATTGCCAGGTGGTAAATGGCTGGAATGTTCCTTTGGAGGTGCAGCAATTGGAATGCCATGTCCTCTACTATGGATGCTGGGAGAATGTGAGGGAGAAACAGCAGGTCCTACACAATATGACTTCATGAATAATTTTATTATAAACTATAGGTTCATTGTCGCAGTAGGTATGGTCGGTGGGATACCTTTTACATATGTGTTATTTACAGGAAAGGAATGGTGATGCCTTTGCTTTGAAGGTGCCACAACTGGAGCTCCATGGATCTTCCCATGTGTATTATGAGCATGCATGGAATGGTGATGCCTTTGCTTTGAAGGTGCCACAACTGGAGCTCCATGGATCTTCCCATGTGTATTATGAGCATGCATGGAATGGTGATGCCTTCCTTTCGAAGGTGCTGCAACGGGAGCTCCATGGGCCTTCCCATGGTTGGCGGGATGGATTGATGTTGCTGGAGAAGCTGCTGGTCCTGCATAATGTAGAACAAAAATGTGTTATGCATTCCTTAGCAGATGTATTTCTTGTATAATATTGCTTGAGAGACATACTTTGCACTTGTGGCTTATTTGCAGGCAATGGAGGGTAAGATCTGATGGGGGGCACCAAAACTGGAGGTGAAGTCGTTGATACTGGAGGAACAGCAGGTCCTGCGTCATACATACATTGTTGGAATTAATTTTAGAACCAGCAAATACATTTTTTCATAAATTCTCAACTGGTTGGGATATAGCATATACTTTTCTTATGTGGATAATTTAAAGGTGGTAAATGTTTTGGATGGGAAGCAACTCGACTGCTATACATCTTCCCATGATTGGTCGGTGGAGCATTTAGTTGCGGTGAAGTGTGTTAGATTTAGGAGAGGATTTTGCTATTCACAACTATGCATCTTATTCGTTATTGAGAAGATATATATATAGACAGGAGAGACTACTAATATGTACAAGACTCTTAACACCCTCTTTCAAACTCAAGGTGGATTAGGACGATCTGATGCACTGAGTTTGAGTAGATGAAGTCAATGCTGTTCTCGAGTCTGAGTCTTAATGAAGAAATCTGCAACTTAAAACTCTGAGGGTACATACTGGAGGTCGATGGTTGACTGCTGACAATGAGACCGTGTGAATAATGCATCAACACCAATAAGTTTTGTCAACTCATGCTTGATTGAATCACTAGCAATCTGAATGACACTTGTATTGTCACAAAGCAAAGGTGTAGGATTATGACAAATAACACCAAGATCAGCCAAAAGCCATTGAAGCCAAACAATCTCTAAGATGGTAGCGGCAAGAGCTCGAAGCTCAGCCTCTGCACTAGAGCGTGACACCGCAGTCTGCTTCTTGGACTTCCAGGCAATGAGCGAAGTACCAAGAGAAATGTAGACATGCAGTAGCCAATGATAGATCAATGGTCAACAGGATCACTCGCCCAAGTTGAGTTAGAGTAAGTGTGGAGCTGGAGCTTACTAGAACTAGCATAGAACAAACGTCTGGACGCAAGTCCCCCTCAAGTATCTCAGCACAGGAAGAATATGACCATAGTGGACAGAGGTGGAACACTGACAAACTGGCTGAGCACATGAACAGCATGAGCAATGTCTGGTATGGTGACAGTGAGATAAACAAAGCTCCCAACAAGCTGACGATAGCGGGAATGATTTGTCAGTGGTACACCATCTCTAAGACGAGGCTACAAGTGGAGCTCCATGGGTGTGTCAGCAATGCAAGTATCAGTCATGCTAGAGTGAGCAACCAAATCATGAATGTAGCGATGCTGAGAGAGGTAGTAGCCATCACCATCAAAATGAACCTCAATCCCCAGAAAATAGCTCAGTGGTCCCAAATCTGACATCATAAACTGTTCACTCAATTTCTTCTTGACAAAAGCCACATAGTACATGTTGTTAGATATGTATAGCTTCCCCTGTGATCAGCAAATCATCTACATATAGCAGAAGCAAAGTACGACCCCGTTGAAAAGTGTGAATAAACAAGGCAGGGTCATGCTTACTTGGAGTAAAACCAGCAGCTCAAATCATATAACTGCAACGCTCGAACCAAGCATGAGGAGCCTACTTGAGACCATATAGAGCACGCCTAAGACGGCAAACATATCCTATAGGAGGCTCAACACCTGAAGGTGGCTGCATATAGACCTCATGTAGATCACCGTGAAGAAAGGCATTCTTGACATCCATCTGAGATATAGTTCATGAGCGTACCGCTGCAACAATAATGAGAGTACGGTATGTAGTCATATGAGCAACTGGAGCAAAAGTCTCATCATAATCTCGACCATAAGCCTGCTGAAAACCTATTGCAACAAGACGAGCCTTGTATAGCTCTACTGAACCATCTGGTTTGGTCTTTACTTTGTACACCCACTTGCAAGTTGTAGGAAGAGCTCCAGATGGTAGCGGAACAAGATCCCAAGTGCATGTAGACTCTAATGTTGTAAGCTCCTCGGTCATAGCCAACTGCCACTTAGGTATATTGGCTACCTCCTGATAGGTACTCGGCTCAGATACTACACCTACACGAGAAAAACCCTATCTCTCTGGTGCCTGAATAGAAGAATGGTCACGTAAGTCATACCGTGATGTAGTAGAACGATCGTGAGTCTGTGGTACTGGCTTGAGGGTCAAGTGGAGGAGAGAACTAAGTGGAGGAGAGGACTAAGGATTAGAAGGTTCAAGAGGAACTAAGGATCAGAAGGTTCAAGAGGAATGAAAGTCTGAGGATCAGAAAGAACTCTCTGTCGACGACTATAGTGAAAGGAAAAAAATGGAAGTGTCAGAAACTAGTAGAGCTGGTGGAGGAGACATACTAGAAGGTGGAACTGGCGGAGAAAGTGTGTCTAGAGAAAGCAAGTCTAGTCAAGGAATGGGAGGTAGACACAAAAAAAGAGGTGGAATCTGTGGAAGGAGTGAGATTTGTAGAAGAATGATAAAAGAAAGATCGACCCTCATCAAAGGTCAAATCACAAGAGATGTGAATGCGACGTGTTGAAGGATCGTAGCAACGATAGCCCTTATGCTCAGAACTATAACCCAAGAAGACACACTCAACCGACAGAGCGCTCAGCTTTGTGCGCTCACGAGGATCATGCATGGTGTTCTATCATATGTCTGAATCTTGATACCTTTTTCAGCAGGACGACATGATGTGAGATGAGATGCATCAGATGTCACGTGAAAAGAAGTTCTTGAATCCAACAACTATGGGAGTGAAACACCCGACACAGGACAGGACGATGCACTAAGACAGATAGATCCACCGGAAGATGCATGTAATTGACACAACTAGGCATGAAGTTGCTCATATAAGCCTATATCTAACCAAACTAAGTTGCACAAGACTCCAAAGCATTGACAATGATAGAAGAAGCAATAGCAGCATTACCTCGGTGAGATGAAACACATGATGGTAACCTCAGCTCGAGGTTCAACTCAAAACACCGATCTGCTGGATGACCATGTCTGGACCAAGGATACCTTCGAACGCCATCGAGTAGAAAAATCCTAGTAGTAGACCAGCAGCAACACTACCTTCGAGGGAACCAGATGGCTGGCCTTGCGCACAAAGGGGATGGAGGCCACACGAGCACCAGCCGCTTGAGGAAGACTAGTTCGGACGCCTCAAAGGAAGAGCACCGCGACGCGACCTCCTCCCAATCGAATTCGTCGACCGCGGTGGAGGCCTCAAGCGGCAGATCCGGCCACTCGGACGCCTCAGAGGAAGAGCATCACGACGCGACCTCTCGGTCGAATTCGTTGGCCGCGGTGGAGGCCTCAAACAGCAGATCCGGCTCGTTGTCGTCCAATTGGAGGCAGTCCCACCGGATCAAGGCCTCTTCGTCGTTGTCCTCGAAGAACTCGAGGTGGTGTCAGGCACTTTGTGAAACTAGATGACTGCAGATACAGAGGTATCGATAACAAAGGAAAAGAAGGGTTCAGAGTGAAGTCGGGACAAGGAGAACATTTTGACGTCTTTCACTTTGTGGATTGATGGCTCAGGTGCAAGGAGAAAAGGCGCGCTAATGCAGATCCAAGGGAAGAGGATGAAAGGCCTTTGCTATTAAACACTGTTTATTACCAGCTCTTGTCATTTACGATTTCAGTCTGTAACCTGAACATGTAATCACGCCGGATGATGTCACGGAGGGTTTTACATACCCAAAACCGTAGAATGGAAAGTAGTAAGTTGAAAAGCATATCTTTTGGTGTTCTATAGTCTTAGAGTAAAGTTGAGAGGAACCCTAGTCCAGCGCATCTGAAATCTTCCATCTCTACCATCCAAATACCAATTTTTTGTCAGACTCTTGCCGAGTCTTGACAAATTGGTATCAGAGCACAACAATCCTTGGAAACAAGGTTAGATTTGGTGAAGTTTGGCGACGGGAGTTGAGTGGCCACGGCAAAATCCCCAGATCGATCCGATCTTGAGTCGGGCGGCGAAGTTGTCGACAGAATCGAAGTGGGTTGGCAGGAGCTGCTGTAAAATCCCCATTTCCGCTCTGTTGGAAGAAGGAGGTGGTTGAGGAAGAAGAAGTAACAAACCCTTCTCAGGCGACCTCACTGATCCGGAATCATCATGGTGGTCACGACCAGATCGCAGTCCCAGGAGTCTTTAGCTGGAAGGGAGGAGGTGGCTGAGGTAAGATCTGAAATCATGAGTATGAAAGAGGATATTGCGGATCTCAAGAATCTGAGGTCAGAAGTGACTGAAATTAGAGAGATGATGAAACAAATGTGGGGGGAATTTATGGGGGGAGCAGTAGAACTACAGGAGTCACAGATGGAAAAGGGAAAGAATGTGGTAGGAAGGGCTACTAACATTGATGGTGGCATAGAGACTTCAATGGGCATGGGGTCTGAATTTCTAGCTAGGAGAAGTTCAGAGGTACATTTTGAGCTAGAACCTCTTGCAGGAATATCCGAATTTCAACAAAATTTCACCCCAGCGGTGAGAACTACCATTCCTTCCCCAACACACCAATGGAACGCTTATGCCAAGGGCGATGGGCCTGGCTTAATTCATCAGCATTATGCTATGGGGGATACAGGAGGAGTGAATGTGAAAGCATCTGTGGGAGTGGGTGTGAATCAGATAGAGGGACAAGGTTACCCGGGGGTATTACTGATAGATGAGCAAAGAAACCAGTACAGGAGTCAACCAAACCCAAACTCACACTATGCTGAGGCAATCATTAAGGGGCCTAGACTTGAGATACCATTGTTTTCGGGTGATGATGCATTAAACTGGTTGAAGCAGTGTGAGAAATTCTTCGAAATTTCTGGAACTCCACAAAATCAGTGGGTTAATCTGGCTACTGCTCACTTCCAGGGAAGAGCTGCCACTTGGTTGAAAAATATGGGGATGCCTTGGCAGATTCTCACATGGCCTCAGTTATGTGCAATGGTCAATGATCGCTTCTCTACTGCTAATGCTCATGAAGCAGTTGAGCAGTTACAAAATGTCAGACAATACAATTCTACTGTGTTGAATTACATTGATAGATTTGAGGAGTGTGTAGAGCTAGTGAAGAGGGATCATCCATACTTACATGAATCATTTCTGTTGAGTTGCTTCATTGGAGGATTGAGAGGGGATATTAAATATGATGTGAGTAGTCAAAAACCTCAAGGCATGATTGAAGCCTACTGGCTTGCCAAAACGTATGAAAAGGCTGCTGCAGCGAAAAAGAGTAACCCTTCTGGAACTTTTTCAAGAATAAATTTCCTAACAAGAACATGGAGTATAATCGAGGAAACAATTAGAAAGGGGTGACCAACAAACCTATCAATGAGAAGAACACACAACCGATGGTGGAAAAGAAGGATCAGAAGTGCTGGTACTGCAAGGAGCCCTGGAGTAAGCAGCATAGATGCAAGATTGGGAGAACTCTACATATTCTGCAAGAATTAGAGGAGGAGGACAGTCAAACAGAAGAACAAGAGAAGGAGGATACCAGGGAATCGGGTTATATGACAGCACCTGATAGTCCTGAGCAAGAGGAGGGCCAGGGGCAGCTTATGCAGATCTCTGAATATGCAGTAAAGGGGACCATTGGCCCAGCAACATTTTCCTTGATTACTCATATAGGAGGAAGGAGGGCAGTGGCCCTGGTTGACAGTGGAAGCACTGACACCTTCATGGACTATGATTTTGCTCTAGGTAGCAGTTGCACTCTGAAAAACACAAGTTGCAGAAAAGTAAAAGTAGCAGGAGGAGGAGAGTTGACCTCAGATACCATGATCCAAAATTTCCAGTATGAAATTCAAGGCACTAGGTTTTGTAACTCATTTAAGTTGCTCAAGCTCAATAGTTATGACATCATACTAGGAGCTGATTGGATTTATGAACATAGTCCTATTGGATTGGACTTGAGGAGGAGAACACTGTCTATTACTAGACAGGGAGAGCAAGTGGTGTTCATGGACCATACTATCCCTGGAAAAGGGTGCATCATTAAGGCTCAAAGGCTGAGGAAGATGGTCAAGAAGGGGGTAATGGGCTGCATTATCCAGATTCAAAGCTTGACAGTAGAAGAACCAAAAAGAGACATTATGTATTCAAGTGAAATACAAAGATTACTGAATAGATTCAAGGATGTTTTTGAAGAGCCTAAAGGGTTGCCTCCTAGAAGAAGCTGTGATCATACAATCCATTTGAAGCAAGGAGTGGAACCTCCTAATTTGAGACCATATAGAGTCACACATCACCAAAAGTCAGCAATGGAGGAAATCATAAACAAGATGTTAGGGACTGAGGAGATTAAACATAGCATGAGTCCATATGCATCTCCTGCAGTGATGGTAAGGAAAAAGGATGGTAGTTGGAGATTATGTGTGGACTACAGACAATTGAATAGCATCACTATCAAGAACAAATTTCCTATGCCTGTGATTGAAGATCTGTTGGATGAGTTGAATGGGGCTAATGTCCTTTCCAAGCTAGACTTGAGGTCTGGTTATCATCAAATCCGAATGGCCAAAGAAGACGTACCCAAGACTACCTTCAAGACACATATGGGTCACTATGAGTATTCAGTAATGCCATTTGGCCTTACTAACGCCCCTGCCACATTTCAATCACTTATGAATGAAATATTTGCTAAACAGCTCAGGAAATCAGTGCTAGTTTTCTTTGATGATATATTAATATATAGCAAGACTATGGATGAACACATGGAGCATCTATGTGAGGTACTGATGACACTGAGAAGACACAAGTTATTTGCTAAACAGTCCAAGTGCACCTTTGCCACCGACAATGTGGAGTACTTGGGACACATTGTGTCAGGTGCTGGAGTGGCTACTGATCCCAAGAAAATTGAAGATGTATTGAAGTGACCAATTCCTAGCAGTGTAACAAAGCTCAGAGGATTCTTAGGTCTTACAGGCTATTATCAAAGATTTATTAAAGATTATGGTAAGATTTGCAAACCTTTACATGATGCACTCAAGAAGGGAAATTTCCAGTGGGGAAGAGATCAACAAACAGCATTTGATCTTCTTAAGGCAACTATGACTACTTGTCCAGTATTGGTCCTACCAGATTTCAGCCAACCTTTTATACTTGAGACTGATGCTTGTGGAGTAGGAATTGGGGCTGTCATCATGCAACAAGGAAGACCCTTGGCTTATTACAGCAAGGCATTAGGAGTGAGAGCTGGAGCCCGATCAATATATGAGAAAGAAGCCATGGCCATTTTGGAGTCACTTAAGAGGTGGAGGCACTACTTCTTGGGAAACAAACTAGTGATTAGAACTGATCAGAAGAGTCTTAAGTATATGACCACTCAGAGATTGGTAGAAGGTATACAACATAAGCTACTACTCAAGCTTCTGGAGTTTGATTACACCATTGAATATAAGAAGGGGAAGGAGAATAAGGCTGTGGATGCCTTATCTAGGAGAGATGTTGAAGAGCTTGTTGAACCCAATTGTATGGCAATGATTTCCATAACTCCAGAGTGGATTGAAGACATCAAAGCCAGTTATGTCAATGACAACAACATGGGGACTGTTATGCAAGAAATACAGACTAACACCAGTGCTGACAATCCATATACTATTGCTGGGGGAGTGATCAGATACAAGGGGAAAATCTATGTTGGAGGATCAACTGATGTGAAGCAAAAACTTTTAGAAGCATGCCACTCTTCAGCTATTGGAGGGCATTCAGGAGTAAGGGCTACTTATTTCAGGCTGAAACTTTTGTTTTATTGGCCAAGAATGAAGAAAGATGTGGAAGCTATGATAATCGAATGTCCAGTATGCCAAGTTACCAAAGCTGAGCATGTTCATATCCCTGGGTTGCTAGATCCTTTGGAAATTCCTGATATGGCATGGACTCACATAAGCATGGATTTTATAGAAGCATTGCTTAGATCAAAAGGGAAGGAGGTCATCTTGGTAGTAGTTGATAGATTGACCAAGTATGCACACTTCATACCTTTAAGCCATCCATACACTGTCCAGGAAGTAGTCCAAGCCTTTATGGACAATATATACAAGTTGCATGGAATGCCAACAGCAATAGTAAGTGATAGAGATAGGATTTTCACTAGCAGATTCTTTCGAGAAATTTTCAAAGCTATGCAAGTGTCACTGAGATTCAGTACAGCTTATCACCCTCAATCTGATGGCCAAACTGAACGGGTGAATCAATGCTTGGAATCTTATTTGAGGAGCATGATCTTCCAAGAGCCTAAAGGTTGGATGGACTGGTTATCACAAGCTGAATGGTGGTATAATACCTCATACCATACTTCTTTGAAAATGACTCCTTTTCAAGCACTTTATGGTTACCCACCTCCCCAATTTGGAGCATTTCATGTCTCTGGTGATGTTATGCCAACAACTCAGCTGACTCTGGAGGAGAAGGAGAAAATGAATCAAGCTCTGAAACAAAACCTACTCAAAGCTCAAAACCGAATGAAGCAATTTGCAGACAGAGGAAGATCAGAGCGCCAGTTCACTGAGGGTGACATGGTTTATCTCAAGATGCAACCCTATAGGCAGAACGCTTTTGGATTAAGGGGATCACTCAAGCTCAGGTCCAAGTATTATGGACCCTTCAGAATTATGAAGAAGGTGGGCAAAGTGGCTTATCAGTTAAATCTGCCAGAAGGAGCAACTATCCATCCTGTATTTCATGTGAGTCAACTCAAGAAACACCCGGGATCCAAAGCTGTTCCACTCCCTGATTTACCATTGGTGGGACCGGATGGCAAGGTAAAAACTGAACCATTAAGAATTCTGGAGCGCATAATTGTTCAGAGAAGGGGGGAAGTGGTAGCTCAATGGTTGATTCAGTGGCAGAATCTAGCTCCAGATGAGGCTACTTGGGAAGATGTGTCGTTTATAAGAGTATTCCCTAATTTCCAAACTTGAGGACAAGTTTAATCTAAAAGAGGGGAGTAATTGTCAGGCACTTTGTGAAACTAGATGACTGCAGATACAGAGGTATCGATAACAAAGGAAAAGAAGGGTTCAGAGTGAAGTCGGCGACAAGGAGAACATTTTGACGTCTTTCACTTTGTGGATTGATGGCTCAGATGCAAGGAGAAAAGGCGCGCTAATGCAGATCCAAGGGAAGAGGATGAAAGGCCTTTGCTATTAAACACTGTTCATTACCAGCTCTTGTCATTTGCGATTTGATCAGAACTGAACATGTAATCACGCCGGATGATGTCACGGAGGGTTTTACATACCCAAAACCGTAGAATGGAAAGTAGTAAGTTGAAAAGCATATCTTTTGGTGTTCTATAGTCTTAGAGTAAAGTAGAGAGGAACCCTAGTCCAGCGCATCTAAAATCTTCCATCTCTACCATCCAAATACCAATTTTCTGTCAGACTCTTGCCGAGTCTTGACAGGTGGTCAGGCCTAGGGGTGGCGGCGGCCCGAGCAAGGGAGGCGGAGACGGAGCAGAGGGCGGAGGCGGCGACGAGCAGAGGAGCCAAGGAGCGCCGGAGCAGAGGACTTTGCCCATCACAGAGCAGAGGCACACGAGGAGGATACCGGATCCGGACGAACCACAGGCGAGGGAGAGGAAAAGAAGTAGCACGCCGGAGGCTCGCCGGTGACGGCGAGGATGGCGGCGGCCGGACCGGGTCTAGTCCCTAACCCTTAAGACTCTCATACCATGTTAAATTTATGAGAGGATTTTGCTATTCACGACTATTGAGTCTTATGGACTATATGGGTCACATGGGTCAAGAGAAGGACCACTAATATGTACAAGATTCTTAACAAAGTAGATGAGTTTGCCATCATACATATGATTATATTGTAATCAAGAAAAGTTTGTTGAGGTTTAACTAAATGAGAAGGCTACCTCCTATAGTCCTATGTGTGGATAATGTGCAGGGGGTGAAGGGGGTAGAGGATAGCTCTGGAGGTGCAGCAACAGGCGCACCATATCTAGTCCCATGGACGGCAGGGGATGTGATTGGTGATGAAGAAACAACAGACACTGTACATCATATGTTTAGAATGCATAAATGGAGATGTTAAAATCTATAGAATGACCTAGTTGAGTTCAGTACCATTTGAATGCGGACTTTGTCCCTGTTGTGGGGGAATTTGAATGGCGTGATGCATAGAAGATGGAGCAGCAGGAATGTTGTCTCTGTTCGAATTAATTGGTGGGAAGATAGCTGGGTTTGCAGGGGGAGAATGATCAATCTCCCTTGTGCCTATTCCCAAGCAAATAGCTCTTTTAGAAATGCCATAGAATTTTTGCGCACTGAATCAGGGAGACTACACCTTTTGGTGGTGAGCTGTTGACGTTGTGCCTTGGTAAGTTATTTGGAGGTCTGGCAGCTGATATACTATCCTTGTCCTGACTGGATGCGGGAGTGATGGGAGTCGGTGGTACAGCTGCTATAATTCGTCAAAGGTTACAACAAAATCTGGGTCAGATAAAGATGGACATTTGAAATAAATGGACCAATTTGATGGCCAAAGATCAAGAAGAACTATACCTTTTGATGGTGGCTTTCTTTGGCTGGGTAATTCTGCTGGAGGTGAAGCAACTGGTACTCTAGATGTGTCCTGGCCAGTTGGAGTATGGGATGATGGAGGAGCTGCTGCCATGCAAATGGCAGGTTGCAACAGATTCTGAGTTAGGTAAATATGAGAACTTGACGCCATTAATAAAGTAATAACATGGTATAATACTAGATCCAACAATCTTACAATGGGCATTTATACGGGGTGAAGGAGCTGGCTGTGTTGATTGACTGCCAGTAGAAGGGGGAGATGAAGAAGGTTGAGATGCTGATCAAGGTAAAAATATATGAAATTAGAGAAAGTAAAAGATTGATCAAATGTTCTAATGAACAGTGAGAACATAAGCCAGATCCAAAGAGTTTTTACACCAGGGTGGCTCTGGAAAAGAAGGTGCAGCAGCTGGAGTGTTCACAGCAATTTTAGGGTCAAGCACATGCGGTTCCACTGGAAGAGATGGTGAAGCTGCAGGCACTTGTTTTTGAATATGAGGATTGCCAGTTTGAATAGATGGAGAAATCATTTGTGAAGGTGGGGCAACTTGGCTTGTGAATATAGAAAAAAAAAGGCTAGAGAAAATTGCACTGTATGAACTTGCGAGGTTATGCTACTTAGCTCTCTGAACTTGCATTTTACTTTCTCAGCCCTCTGAACTGGCGAGGTTGTGCTTCTTAGCTCCTTGAACTTGCGTTGAAGCGAAATTTGTCGGATACGATGCCAGCGACTTCGTCCCCTCCGAGTCCGGTGGACTCGTTGCCGCTCCGTTCTGGTCATGTTCATCGCCCCCGTCACCTTATGCCGACAAAAATGGATTCTTCAGGCCCGAAAACGCACCGTGCTCACGTCTTCGCCAGAGTTCCGCCGTCATAGCTTGCCGCCACCCTCGCTCTTGCCTCCTCTGAGTCGGCCGTGAGAGAGAGAAGTACATTCCCAGTGTCAGAGCAGAAGCTACTCACCCTACACGAAGTCCATTTGACTATTTGTTAACAGAAAAGGTTGAGCTGGCGAACCACCACAAGAGAGAGAAGTACGGTGCCCCTACTCTGGCACTAGGAATGTACTTCTCTCTCTCTCTGTCACACACACAGTCGACTGAGAGGAGACAAGGACGAGGGTGACGGCGGTGGCAAACTGCAACGGTGGAGCTTCGGTGAAGACACGAGCACGGTATGTTCCCACGAAGTCGTCGGCATCACATCCGATAACTTCGCTTCAACACAAGTTCAGGGAGCTAAGTGGCACAAACTTGCAAGTTCATGTGGCTGAGAAAGTAAATGCAAGTTCAGAGAGCTAAGTGACACAACCTCGCAAGTTCAGGAGCCTAAAGTGCAATTTTCTCAAAAGGTTATAATCATTCCAAACTAGATTTTACAGTATACATAGATGCAGATAGAGTTTAGCATCATGCTGACCAACAATTGGCTCTGGACTCGGTATAGATGGCGATATTTCTACGTTTGGTGACCGATAAAAATGATAAGGCGGAGCACTAGGTTGCATTGTAGGTAGCACTGCTTGCTTAGATGGTGACACGGCTTCATCTGTGGCAAGGTTCAAAAAATCGGTAACAGATACTTGACAGGTCACCCCACCTCGTAGTGATTATACGGTATAATCGGCCTATTATGCGGTATAACCGACCTGATTATACGACAGCTCAATTATACGCTATAACCGGCTAACAGGTAGGGCACCCGTTACTTGTATATGGCCTAGTAGACCTATTTTTAGAACACTGATGTGGGAAAGACAACACATTAGGAGAGTATAAAGCATTTCCAGGCAAAAAATCGGCAGCGTTATTGAAAGAGGTTTGCTCAACATGGGATTTGAGGAAAACTTAAAATAAATCATAGTTACGAAAAGTACCTTCATGTTTGATCGTTGGGCTCAGTGCATATCGATCCTGCTGTTTGTTAGCATGTGTACTAGTTGGTGCAGATGGTTTTGCAGTTAGTCCTAGCAAAGAGTAGTTAATTTCATTTAGTTTAGAAATACACATCATGATATACAAAAACTAAAATTCCAAATCATTGGGCTATAGGCATGCTTAGTTACAGACCTAAGCTTTGGAGTCTTGGAGCTTGTAATTGTGATGGATGAAGTATATTATCCAAGTTATTTTGCTGATGCCCACTTGTTATAGATTGAAGAACTTTACGGGCAAAGGCAGGTGCATGAGAATTGTTCAGACCTTTGAAAATAATGTATGAAACAGAGCATTCAATTATTTACTATCATACAAAGCCACAACTCCAAGTCGTCGTTATACAGAAGGAACTTGGTTGTGTTTGGAAGCGAAATAAACTATAAAGCAGTACAATTCTTTTTTCATCAAAGAAAATGATAAAGAAGATACGGAGAAATTAATCTGACCAGTGTGTACTAGTTCATAAACAATAACAACAAAGTGCTAACGAAAATACGATTAGTCAAATAATTAGCCACATACATGATCATTATATTTTTGCTAGTGCTCAACACTAATCTGATTAGAACTGAACATTCTCACTTTACTAGTTCAATGTCCGTGCTTTGCTATGGATTAAAAAATTATAATTCTAACATGTCGGGTCGTCAATCATCATTGTACTCAGCAATGCGATCTGAACTGTCGTGTCCCGCTCGCTGATCCAACAGACGTTGAAGAGGGTTAGGAGGACGGACGACCACCAACTCCAATTTTTAAGTAGTAGAGATATGCAAATAAAAGAAAAGCCTCTTTTCTTTCCCCTCGTATACTAATATGCCTACTTCCTTAAATCCCAAATCCCTTCTCATATCATAGTGAAGGATTAAGTGCCAAATCATGAAGCAATTGGGCTTCCTTCCCAGTTATTGCCACCATCCTAAACTACTACATTCATCCAAATTCTTCATCTTTTCAGTCTTACGCGCCCTTCTTTGAATATATTAAGCTCCAACAGTGCCGCATGCAGTGCAATTATTTTCTTTGTCGAAACAAATAAAAGAGATACCTAACAAATTGGACACAACAACTCACTCCTGCCTAACTTTCTAAGTATAGAAACTTGAAACGTATGTGTCTCAAATTTAAAATTTCGTGCATTTTTTCTTCTTTACTTTGCTTCTGAGTTGGCTGTTTCTCGAGGGGCGCGTCCTGTTATCTAAGTCTGAGATCCTAGCAGATGTTACATTCAGGACAGCCGCCAAATCACAAACGACACCCTCTAACCATTAATTCACCATCTAATTCCAAGGATCAAAGGCTCAAGCGACGGTAACTCGCATTGCCACGCAGAACCTACGCATCAGTTTCACATTAAAATCTAAAGAGCAGTACCAAACAAACGCTAAGGCTGGGGTTGGCAGCTCAAACCCAAAATTCTCACAAGGAAGCTACTTTAGCATTCGGACACGCATGATCCTGACCAAACTACACCAACGGGAAACCACCAAACTCCCATAGACCAACACACGAACACAGCACATCACCGATTCCACATACCTCCAGCTCCACGGATCACGAGCACGGAGACGACCAAAGCGGCGGCGAGGACGGCGCAGCCACCGCCGCAGGCGCCCCACGCGCCTCCTCTTCCTCCTCCTCCGCACCGCCCCATCTCCCGGCCCCCTCTCCACACCATAACCCAGCGGCAAAACTCGGATCTACCGCCGGTACTAACCGCCCCTGGATTCACCGTGATCACATCTCAATCGCCTGGGGAAAAAAGTCCGGCACTCCGCCCGACACACCGCACGGCACGCGCAGACGCGGAGGCGGGTGAGTGGGTAGCGGTGGCGGTGGCGGTGCACTGGTGCGCGAGGAGGGAAAAGATTCGGTGCGGAGACTAGTAAACACAAGTGGGGAATGAAGCGAAGCGAGCATAAACCCAACGAGAGCCAGGAGGAGCGAGCCTAACTCTTTTTTCAAAAAAAGGGAAAAATCGCGGAGGCGTGGAGCGGTGAAACCGCGAAAGGGCTCGGCAAGTTGCGCACTAGCAGCAGCACGGCGATTCGCTGTCCGTTGCCGCGATCGCGCGAGCGTTTTTCCGTTTTTTTAAGGCTCGGTTTCGCGGCAGAGGCGGGCGAGACTCGGGGGCAGCAGTAGTGAGAGGGCGTTGTGTTGTGGTGAGTTGAGGCGGGCGGAGACGGAGGAGGTTTCTGGTTGATGTGGAGTTGTATTGTATCAGCAGCGTGTGAAGTTTGTTCGGTAGGCTCGCAATTAGTTTGGTGGACTCTATCCAGTCCAGGCCGCTGGTGGTGGTGGACGCGTGGGTAAGGTTTTTACCCTTTTTGGGGACAGCAGCAATCAGTGAGATTACGGAGACCCGTGGTGCTCTACTGCCAACACGATACTGTTGTTGTAGTAGAAGCTTACGGTCAGATTAGATTGGACGGAGTATTAAATGAGTCTAGAATGGATTAAACAGTGCGGGCGCTTTCGGAATTCATAACTTTCAAGCTAGGGAAGATCGTGGCCTGTTTTCTTTTCTGGAGGACTTCAACAGTTCAGCTTGGAGTCATCGGAAGCTTTCTCCTGCAGGCTTCTCTAATTCTTCACTTTGTGCTTAGAAGTTGAAACCCCCTCTATTTACTTCTCGTTTAAAAAAAACTTGAACCTTGTGAGGATCTGGTAAGAGCCTGTCAGGCCAGGTTTATATTTTCCAAATATGAGTTTATAACTTGATAATGTTGATATGAAGCCCAGGTTCATTTCATCATTTTTTCCTGTAACTTTCTAGATGTGCCCTTTTTCTTTCTTTAGGTGACAGCGCTATCATGATAGCTTTATGATGAAACATTTCGCACTTAGGTGCTAGCTAGATTTGTTTATAGCATTCTGCATTAGCTATTTTTAGTTTCACGCTGCAGTTAGCGTACGACTATTGCTTCACAAATAAGCTTGCTTAGAGACCACCGATCGAGTCCGTTGGACCATTCTAAACTATTTCTTTCACACAAAAATGTACCTCCAAAGGCCAGAGCTAATAGTTAGTTGACAACCAGGGTGGCTAACAAGCCGGAATCACGATTTAGAATGGCCCAATATTATGCTCGATAGATCAGAGTTGGCAACAATTATAAAGCTGCCACAGTTCGATGTCACGCTACATCCTCAGTGAGATCATCCCTCGCTATAACGCTCCAAACAAAACGGGAGGAAGAGAAAGGCCACATAATGCTGCGGTCCCGTGTGTGGAGCATTTTCAAAAGTAGAATGACTCGACAATGGATTTTAGTGACCATCTAGTCCCATGGTGCAATACTATCTATTTTTCATTCCTTTCCAAGAGGGCAAGCGAGAAGAGAATACAAACCAGTGACGAAGTGCCTTGCGTGTTGTGGATGCCTTGTCGTCGATGGTAATCAGACAAGCCACCCACGTACAGACCTTTCGCCTCTCCTTTTCCTAAGTAATACAGACCTTTTGCCTCTCCTTTTCCTAGGTAACTAGAATTAGGCTGAACATGCAATAAGTATGTTAAAAGTGAGGTCTCCAAATTCCAACCATGGCTAAATCCTTTCACATTTCTTTTCCTTTAGCTGTTCGTTGATCTGGCCCCCTCAACCACTACACAGGATCCTACTGGTAAAATTAGTGCTACGTGCATCAACAAATTGTTCTCGAAAAGGAGTGCATCAACAAACATATGTTGCTTATTATGGCTGTGTGTATCCTTAGTTGGTGCAGATATCGGGAGTTATACTTTCATTTTTTAAAAAAATATATATATATTTTTGAATTTCACAACACCGACTGACACAAGATTTAGACACACAAGTGTCGAGTATAAAGTATGGAGCCAGCCTCTCAATACATCAATTAGCGTCTAGGTACCAAAATCCTTTCACAAGCAGAGCTAGCCATTCCTGTTCCGAATCTCAGAACAGCTAACCTCCACCGGACATGCGTGTTTGAACCACCATTATTCTTTCATCGTTTTCCTTCTGATGGACCATGAACTAATCGACAGAAACACACCAGTGCGCGCGGTCTCTAGCGATCCTAGGCAGCTGATGATTGAATATTTGAATCCAAGGACATCGAGTGATGGATGATAGCTTTTGTGCCCAGTCAATCAAGGACCCTGCTGTTAGGTGCGTGAGATGTACGTGGCAGCACCTATGCAATGCTAAATAGGTAGACATCGCAACTCAGCCGTACAATCACCAGCTAAGCAGTCCTGGCTCTGTGCGCTCCAGAGTGTCACACACACACACACACAGTTGTCCATTGGTCAGGGAAACAGATGCAGAGAGAAGGCCAACTAAAATACAGCGCTAGTACTGCATGCATGCAAAAACGTTTTGCAAGAAAAATTTGCTGACGCTTGGAGCCGAACCCGCGCACACAAGTACCTCTCAAACGAAGGCATCCCATCCCATCGCATTGCAGTGAAATCGTATTCAGAATTAAATTTAGCATAAATTATAATAATTAACGCATATTTCCAACAACATTTAAATGACAGAGATAGTATATAAGTGTGCAAAATCTTCATGTCATATAACCAGGATAACATGCTTAAAAGATGGAACATGAAAACATACAAAATCAGCATATTGTTCAGATTTAGAATGTTTGTTGCTCTCACATGTTGGGCTGATCGAGATTAAATCTTGGCCTCCTCGCCACTTGGGTCAAAATTATATCACAAATTAAATATAACAATACTCTAAAATAAATCAAGCCTTGAGCTTTAAATAAAATCTTGCTCTTCTAATCAGTCACTTAAAGCAAATCAAATGAATCAACTACAGAATATATCACTTGACAAGACTATATAACGGCGACAATAAATGAAGCACAAAATAATGTACTGCAACCGAATAAATCACAGTAAACTGAAAGCAATTGATCAAATGAATCACAGTGGACTACTAGCAATAACCGAATGAAACAATTGCATAACACAATAAAATAACAAGTAATCTACAAGCTCAAGACCAATTTATACCCAATTGTTGTATTCAATTCTCACAATGACCCCAACTCATCATCGAGCATTAAACCGATCCCACAAACATCACTTGGCAAAGTCTCCTAGTATTAGGCAAAGTTATCGAATGTAATTCAACTAGCACAGCACACAATGCCAAAGTAATACAAAAATAAAAAACAGCGATACTCACGATGCGGATGACACTCAAAGCCACCAAGTAGTAAACCGGGCAAGGCACGCAAATGCGCTGACTCGGAAAACCAAACACCCCGCTGTGCCGCGATGAAAGGATGTGGTCGTCGGAGATACAATGTCGTTCTTCATAATTTGGGACACACCAAACTACAAAGTCGAGGTACAGAGGATGCCGCCCAAGAACCAACCGAAGATGCACCGACCGAATGCACCTGTAGAGCAAGAGACCACCACGGATCCAAGGTATTCACACCCAAATCAACCAAGAGTCGGCTGGGTCCAAGTCCAACGACGCAAGATCCAAAAATCCCCCAACGCAAACTCAACAGAGGAGATGGCGCAAGAGAGAAATTGGGGTGCGCAAGGAGGAAGAGGAGCATGTCCTCACTACTGACGGCGCCGTGACCAACATGGCGCGCAGCAGCTCCCACTGCTCAAGATCGAAGCCACATCGGAAGAGGAGGAACCAAAAAAGGGGAGGACTCACTGGTTTTCGGGTGAGAAAAAGGGAGAGGAGAAGCCGCCATAAGGAGAGGAGGAGGGGAGAAGCCGAGTCGCCACTGCCAACGGCCGTGTGCACAAATCACCCGACCCTCCTGCCACGCCCGCTCGAGCCGCCGCCAGAGAAAAAGGGAAAAATCCCCAAATCCCATGCGCTGCCTCTGTTAGGGTTGGAGACAATGTCTCCAACTTTTTACCTCCCTACTATCTCAATGACATGTGGTCCCACCTCCTATTTTCTTTTCTTTTATCTATTTTTCCTTTTCTCTAATTGAGAAATTACTAAGTAGCCCTCAAACTTCAACGGTTTCTTACAGAGATATGAGTACATACCCCTCCAAGCTAGTGATGAGCTACTGTTACTAGTCTGCTACTTCCTCCATTTTTATTTCGACTGACGGAACTTTGGCTGTTATTTTTAAGCAATACAAAAGCAAACCGCTCTAAATGTAGAATATTAGTAAAATACTTTTGATTACAAATCTAATAATACCATTTTTATGTTACATAATTAGGTATTTTGAAAATTATCATTGGTCAAAGTTTGATCAGTCAAAGTCAACGGTGACAATTAAACTCAAGTGGAGGGAGTATTTCGTACCAAAAAATCAAGCGTTTTTCTTTGGTGTGCGTTAGTGCGGAGGCGTCGGGCGCCGCTAATGCGGATACATGCGTGACAATAATAGCAATCACAAGCTGACAAGTGACAACCTGTCTGTCCTTTCAAAGTTGTATGCATAAAAATAGTTCTTCACCATATTCCACCCTGGCCTGGTTGGCTGATTGCTACCTGTCAATCACCGTTTGTATGCAAAAATAGATACTCCACGTACGTACGTTGTATGTTCACTGTGTGATGCGGAGTTCAATCACTTTCACTGCATCTACCGAACAGAAGGCTATTATTTCGGACAACAGCAGCAACCTTACTTATCCATGCAGCCCATGGCGTCCACAGCGACTTGGATCGTTCACCGTTAGCCGCTCTCTCTAGCTGCACGAGCGCCCCTTCAATCGAACTGACGCGAGATTCTACCAAACGTACGTGCATCAGACTCGTCAAATGACGTAGACGAGATGAGCCGGCCGGGAGGACGAAACGACGAGGTGGAAGTTGGAACCGATCGAAGAAGTGCAGTGGAATTCCGTGCTGATTTCCGCCAATGCGGCTTGCGTCGGCGAAGTTAGGCGACGCATGCTTTTGACCTGCAAGAGAGATGGCAGAGAGGACACCAAGCCGTCTTGCATATTAACAACGAAACCTTCCAGTAACGGCACGAACGAAAAGTTAGGAGCGGTTTGACGCATGACGATATGGGCGGTGGGGAGGTGGTGGTGGAGGATGAGGAGATAAGCTCAAATCGCGGTTAGATCGGAATTTTGTTCTCTTTTGGTCGAGTCCAATGAATTTCCCTTTGTGATTTCACTTTCACCCGCAATTCTCACTGCATGTGGTCGATCAGAGTGCCAGAGTGCAGATGTCCTATTCCCTCCTCCAGGGGTCCCACCAGTCATTATTAACAAAAAGGATCAAAGAAAAGAGGCCAGTCGCGCTCACACTCACATGATCAGGTCTGGTTTTAAAACCTGGTCCTCCAACACTTCCGAAATCGCAATCTGGCACGCTATAGTTACGAAGAGTGACAGACAGCGCCGGGTTTACCAGAGTCCTGTTCGAAGTGTGTTAATTAACGGTTTTGCTAATCCTAGAAAGCTCCGTTAAAGAATCTGTTTGCATATGCTGATATGCATCGAGTCATTTACTCATTTACCGATCCGTTGCTGTTGATGGGGTAGAAGATTGCGCGGAGGAATGGGAGCCCGAGAACGGAGGGGCGGGGGGTCGCTGTTGGCGACGAGGACGTGCCGCTGCGACCCACCCAGCCGTTAGTTATTCATCATCATTCCCGGACCGGTAACATTCATATCTGCAGGCAGGGTTATTCATCATCATTCCCGGACCGGACTCTATATCGCATTCGCACCTGCCTACCCTGCCTGCAGATGCATGCCGGCCGTCTCGATCCATCCGGGGCTGGACGGATCCTAAGACGAGTGGGTGGACAAGGAATCACCCGTGCTTCGATGCGATGTAAGCCGGCGCGGACACGCCAGGGCGCGCGCATGTGCGTCACGCGCTGGCGCATCGGCGTGTCAGGCCTGCTGATGCAGGCATGCACGGGCCCAGTGCAACAGTTGTGCTACTAGTTTGTTCGCTTTTGTACTGACTAGGGGCCTGTGCGTGCCGCATGGCACGCCGAAAAAGAGTAATATTTTTTGCTACATAGTGTAAACAGTTTGGTATGAAAAATATATAAACAATTTGGTATGAAAAATAATGGTTTTTAGAATTAAAAAATCTGAACAGTTTGTGTGTTAATTGTATTAGAGAGTTTAATAGAATTTAACTGTTGGCGTGCATAATAATGACGACGTTCCTCTCCTTTAGGTATTTACACTGACGAAGGAAAGCCTTGTTAAAGATTACTTTTGACTTCCTTTTTCGTACTCTTCTTTTATCCGTCATACCAGAACGTTTTTTCTGGTTCAGAAGAATAACATACTTCAATTGTGGCTTACATATGGAAAATGCCATCGTCTTGAAGCTACCAATGCACAGCACGGTGAAATCATTGTCAATTAATTGTTAGATTCCCCCACACAGCCTGTGTTTTTCTATCTCTGGCTAAAACTGAAAAATTAACCCCAAAAAAATCATAAGTTCTCTAACAATGATAAGGTTGCTATTTCTATGACCATTGGTTCATTTCGTCAAGAGGGCATTTGACCTAAGGACAATGTTGTATGTTGTTCTTGGCCTAAATCATGAGATCGGTAGAATCCAGCAATAAGCATGCCCAGGGCTCATGCTTAAATCACCATCTGGCATTTCTGTAGCATCATTCATTCATTCAAACATACATTCATCCATCCATTCAACATTCCATCGATGCATAATCAGACTTGACTAAGCAGGAGAATTACACCATCACATGACTGATTACATAAGCTACGCTAATCAAGCTAGAGCACTTAGATATGCTACTAATTTACATCAGATCATCACAAATCAATTTGTAAGACTTCACTGCTTGATGAATTGAATCGTCTAGAGCTTCATCAAGCGGAGCCTAGGCGGACTTCACTTTTCAACACCAACAAATCAAGGGATGGAATAAACTTATAGCTCCTGTTGTTCAGCCAAGAACAAGAAACTGGATAGTGGATACTAATCAGAGGTGGTGCAAATACTGGGGATACAATGCTTTACAGCCAGTTATGGAATGTGAATTTTGCACCCTTCCCATTAACTTACGCACAATAGAACTACATTTCTTGGTTTACAGCAAAATTGGTGTTCGGATAGTCTAAGCATGATGATACTTGGATTATCTCAGAAGCTAGAATTATCTCCTGCCATTAGAAATGAAACATAAAATTTATCCCTTGAATGCGAAGAATTAAACTAACTCACACCTATGACACCACCCCAACCCCTTTCAGCCACAAGGAACAAGAACAGGCTTTAAGGCAATTAAGTGGATTGTAGTAGGCCTTGAGCATTAGCAAATTATTTTATGATATGCTTGAAATAGCTACAAAGGCATGGGGTTTCCATTTGCCAAATATACCATTTTTGGCCCCAGAAACTCGCAATATGTAAGATTAATGAATTGGTACGTCCTGATACCAGACAAAACAAATTTTTCATTGAACCGCTGGTTAGATTCCCATATCACGAAATCACGAGCGCAGCAAAAAAAAAGAAAAGAAAAGAAAGAAAAAGACTCAGTTTTGGAAGTGCGAGCGTGAGTGAGACAAGTGGGAGAGCATATATACCAACAGTGATGTCGCATCCGCCGAAGAACTTGCCGTCGATGTAGAGCTGCGGGAAGGTGGGCCAGCTGGAGTACTCCTTGAGCCCCTGGTGGAGCGCGTTGTTGGCGAGGACGTCGAGCGTCTCGAAAGGCACGTCCAGCGAGCGGAGGATCTACACGACGGTGCGGGAGAAGCCGCATTGAGGGAAGTCCTTGGTCCCCTTCATGAACAGCACCAACTTGTGCGACCCCACCACCTTGTCCAGCGTCGCCCGCATCTCCGGGCTCAGCGTGCCGCCAGCCGCCAGGCACCGCACCGACCGGGCGCGCGGCGAGCCGGGGGAAAGCTGCGCGGTCTGGCCGAGGCTGAGGCGCATGGTGGGAGGCACTAGGAGAGAGCTGCAAACCTCGCGTGATGCGGCCGCGGGGTGAGGAAGGGAATGAGGGACGCGCCGGCGAGCGGCGTCACGGCCGGGGCGGAGGCGACCATCGCGGTGGCTTGTGGGGTTCGCGTGCCGGCGGCGACGGATGGGAGTCGTGGTTGCGTCGAGCTGGATTGGGTGGGCGTGGCAAACCAGTAATTTTAGTGCGCTTTTGTGGCCGAGATAGCACACCGCACAAGCAAACGCGAAGGCCGAGCGCTGAGGCAGATCGAACGGCGTAGAAGCAAACCAAACACGATCGGACGGTGCACAAAAAAACGTCAACGTGGCCTGGCCGAGCTGCGCCCTATTCTGCCTCGAATTAAGACCGAAGGATTCTTTCAAAGTCCGAGCCTCTCGTGGATTTCAAAAGAAGAGTAGCACCGTGCTTATCACGCGTACGTGTATATAATTCTTGATTCTTGGGTCCTCGGAGGATGGATCTCTGCTGTTCATTGAGGTGGATTGAATATGCAGTAATTTTTCCTTATTTTTATGGACATGTTCCAAACAATGATTTTTTTGCTAATACAGCACGTTTTCACCACATATTTGTAGTTTTGACCACGCTGCGCGTGTATTTGCAAATATGGCACCGTTACTGCACGATCACCATGCGGCAACGGCTCAGCCACCGCCATGTCGCCCTCCCCCGCCAGCCCCACCCGGCTCCCACGCCACGCCACGCCACGCCGCATGGTCAGTGTGCGACAACGACCCGCGTCGTGACACGTGGTGGGTAGGCTAGGGTTAGGGTTAGTAGGTTCATCCGAAATTTGTAAAAAAATATATTAAAATAGCAAATGAGTTCAAAAAGTTATGAATTTTTTTGTGGAACCTTCCGACATAGTGTACTTATTTTGTGTAAATTTGCCATAATTTTATTCATTCACAGTTTTCTCACTATTTCGTATAAGTGTCATGTTTATGCGAGAACAAAAAACAACAGAAAACCGTGTCATGTGTTGTTTGCTCAAAGATCCGAATGAGGCCCTCCTCCATCTGCCTTTTTTTTCCACCAAAAGCATCAATCACTTGTCATCCTGTCACCTCCTTATTTCATCCATCAAATTTTTGTCTCCCCAAAATGCATGGCTTCATTAGCGCGGGGGGATAAGGATTTCCTCTCGCAGCGGCTATAAATTAGAGTGAGCGAGCGCGATTTTATTTTGCATTCACTCGCTCGCTCTTCCGCTGTTCATTTTATTTCGCAGTTGCTTGCTCTCTCGCTCGCTCTCTTGCTCTGTCGACTATATTTTTGGGGATATTTCAGCGTAATTAACCGCCGTCGTTCACAGGTAGTTTGGTCGTAATTTTTAATTTACAGTGTTTATTAGTTACGAAATAATTAGTAGTAATTAATTAATTAATTAGTGTACATTAATTTGTAGTGTTAGTTTGGTCGTAAAGCGAAATCAAATAATAAAAAATGCATTCATCGAAGAACAGAGGAGCATAATCTAATTAGGCTAGCTTATCATGTAACTTATCACCCCAGAAAAACTACTCTGCAATTAAAAAGCTAGCATATTTAATTTATAATCTTTTATGGTCATTAGCCACCTTCTCGCTAATATTTCCTCTATTCCATGTGTTGCAAGCCATATCTCTACCGAGCTTCTGGAACACTTTTATGATGAGGACCACCTGTGCAAGCTGTGGATCATCGGTGACGCCGATGGCCCTTCGCCCTGTTGCGGGCGGGAAGGGATTATTGAGAGCTAGACGATCGCTACGCCTCGATCCTTCGGGACACAGCCTTGCGAGGCTGGTTTTCGTCAAACACCAGCTCACCATAGACGCCAGCCTGCTGTCGGCATTTGTCGAGAGGTGGAGACTCGATACGCACACCTTCCACTTTCGGTGGGATGAGATGACGGTCACCCTGCAGGACGTCTCGCTCTTGACCGGTCTCCGATCCGGGTGAGCCGCTTGTTCCGGGCCCTCCGGGTGCGGACTCGAAGGCCGAGCTGGAGCAGCGATTCGGCCAACCTCTCCCAGAGCGTATACGTGGTGTCCCCGGGCTTAGCTAAGGCAGTTCAATCATTGCCCGTAGGGTGCACCTCACAAGGTCGTTAGGACGTACCTCATTGCTTACTTTCCTAGCTCTTTGTCTGGGTCCTGTTTTCCAACCACACAGGACAATTTTTGCTACCCTAGCTTCATCCGCGTCGCCGAGTCTTTGGTTGACTCGGGATAACCGATGCCTCGATGCGGTGGGATCATTTGCGCCACATACCGGGGTTGTGTGGCGCCGCGACGCAACACCACCGGTACCAACCGTAAATGCGCACGTGCTCTCGCTATTGTGAAGTTGGGAGCACTTCCCTGCTGGGCGGTCGACCATCGAGATAGCGGTGCACCCATACGCCCCCCACGCCCCCGATCGATGTGATAGACAGGCCCACCATGGGCTTACGGTGGACTACTGGCCGTCTGTGCTGGGCCGACGTAAGACCGACGAGGTGCTACTCATTGTACCGCTATGATTTTGAGTCATTGCATGAGAGCGATATCATATAGAATCCATGGTATCCACAGTTCGTGTGCACGGTAGCCACACGAACTGTCCGTGCAATGCATCTGGGACATTTCGCTATGGACGACAAACTGCCACCTAGTGTTCACATATATGGTTGAGCCTCACACGGTGCAGCGCGTAATGCGACAGATTGGTACATACCAGGTTGTGCCCCCCGGACGGCGGCCCTGCCGCAAGACGTACACCTGTGAGTCAAATTTCATCCAAGTAATGCTTACATTTTTTTACATCTTCTTTTCTAACAGCAATCCTTCCAAAAATGCAGGCAATCGAGGTAGAGTGGGCATACTCAGGACTGGCGCTCGGTCCAGCACGAGCGGACTATGACATGGACGGAGAGGGCGACTTGGATGTCTTGCATGCCCCGCCCGCGTCCGTATGACCCTGAGACATACGGTGCGGTGCGTACATGGAGTGGTACGTGCCACGGACGTGCACAAGACTCACCATTCCTTTACCGAATCACCCAACGTCGGTGACAGAGGAGGCACACGACAAGAGCCTCCGCCGTTCATTCGATCATCATAGCGCTTCACGGCGTGATGCCACCGTATGACACTTACAACCTCTGGTCGTTTCATTGACGACATTCGTACTCTTTGTTAGTGAATCTGTTACATATGTCACTACAGTTGGAGCGGGCGCAGTGCGTCCATAGCGTATTGAAGGCCGCCATCCGCAACCAGATAGAACCCCGGAGGGATATAAACAAATTTGAAGCACATCTCGACGGAGATGAACAAGATAATAAAAGAATTTGAGCTGTAGTCGTTCGATAGACGACATCCTGCACATTGGGCAACAAGTGGGGGCGTGCTCACCCGCTAGGTCACCATGGCCTAGCGAGTCTAGCCGGCGTCGTAGCGTTCCCCGTCGGTCATCCGCGGCCCAGGTCGGCAGGTAGGTAAGTTATGTACAAATCTACATTCAGTTTTATTGGTTATGCCTTACGTTTCGCTAATATCATGTCATTCTCCCACCACAGGTCCGTCGGGATGAATCACTTTTGTCGTCCACACCCGGTACACAAACTGGCGCTCCCCCTCGGTCATCTGCACTACACATCCAGGAGGTACGAGGTTCTCAGTTTATATCCAGAGTGTTTATTTGTACTAACATCGTTCCATCTTGTAGCCTTCAGTTGGCCGTGCGGGTGACGATCGTGGGGGTGACGACCAATTCATGTCGACTGATGACGACGATACTGGCCTCCTAGCTCCTGCCAGGGAGCAGTAGACGACGCTGGGGTACGGACAATGGCAGCTAGGGTTTGGAGTGTACGCAGGGCAAAGCTTCTCCGGGTTCGCTGCCCCACCGTACGTTCAAGGCCAAAGCTCCTCCAGGTACGTGGGAACACAATATGTCCAAGGCTAGAGCTCATCCACGCAATCGGAGTTGCATGCATCGTACCCCAAGAGTGATTTTATAGACTCCATCATGGATGAATTCTTTGGAGGTGTCCCCCAGATTGGCATGCCTCATTACGATGATATGTACGCGCTACCAGACTCTGCTCCAAAGTCAGCCTACTGGTCCACTTCCGCCTCAACGGTCTCCGTACCCCACGCACTCTTTAGGTGGTGGACGTATTCCACTAGTCATGCTCGGCGCAAAACAAGCTTGCGCATGCGGATGCAGCCGCAGCAGGCAGAGAGTAGTGGTTCAGACGAGTGAGCCATACAATATAGCGTGTTATGTAATTTTGTTTTGCTATGTTTGTACGCGTATTTTGATTGTTATATGTGTACTCCTACGCCATATTGTATATCTTTTTTTTGACCGAAACCATATTGTATATCGACATCTCCAATAGAGTTGAAATGGCGCTTCCTCAAATATGAAATTATCGCGACCTAAATCCTAAATTTTCTAGATAATTCCAGAACAACTATAAAATTGTCAAAATATTACATAATCAAGCGTGGGAGGCCACGTACACTTATACGAAATAGCGAGAAAAACTGAAGGAATAAAATTATGGCGGTGTCGGGAGGCTCCACAAAAATTTATATTTTTTGAACTCATTTGCTATATTTTAAAATTCTTGTAACCCTAACCCACCCTAAGGCTAACCCTAACCTAACTGGTTGGCGTGGGAGGCCACGTGTTGCGCATGGTTGAGGCCGAACAGCTTTGCATGATGACGGCTGAGGTGGCGGTGGGGTGGGAGGCCACGTGGCGGGAGGCATGGTGATGACTGAGATGGCAGTGGGGTAGGCGGGGAGGCTGTGTGGCGGGCTGAGGACCATGTGCTAGATTTGCAAATACGTCACGGTGGTGGTCATTCCTGCTAATATGGTTTCAAAAGAAGCTGGACTAACTGGGGGAACATGGGCATATTCCAAACTACATTTTATGAACAAAGCAATTTGAACATGCAGATTAATTATCGGTGGTCTTGGTGCCTAACATCGACACCCAGATCATGATGCTGTTTAGAGCGGTGATTCAAAATCGAGAATTGACATGTGCCGACCCAGTATCCTTGTGCGTCGAAGTTCGGTTCCTTTGAAATTTCAGTTGCCCCTAACTACGCTCATGTTGACAACTACGGATCCTACCTTGTACCATTAGATTTGATTGGACTTTTTTTTTTCAGTGCACGTTAGCAAACACACGAGAAACTCCTGGACAAAAAAAGCACAGTCACCTAATTAGTTTCGGAGATGCAGCGTGTCGCTGTGACATAAGCCAACACATTTGGACAAAGCCACACAATAATGGCTACTCGCATAGGCACAGCCTCACAGGCAGGAAAAATAGAGACCCAATTATTCTCCAAAGGCCCAAATCACCGAAGTCCACTAGTACTCTCTGTACGGCTGTACCCATCAGCCGAAAGACAAGAAGGGCCCAGCCCACACACCGCTTCCGTTTCCCCTTTCCGCTCCGCTCCCAGTCCCAGCCTAGGATACTCGTCTCTACTCGCACTCGGGCACAGTGGTGCCATCCATCACCGAGCGGAGAACCAGAGAGGAGAGCCCAGAAGCACGCTCCTCCCGCAGCAGAGAGAGCGTGACCTGACCGCGAGAGTGGAGCGGAGCAGTCGCCGGCGGCGGCCAGCGGCGGAGCGGAGATGAAGGAGAGAGGCGGGTCGAGGGCGGCGGTGGACGAGCGCTACGCGCAGTGGAAGTCGCTCATCCCCGTCCTGTACGACTGGTTCGCCAACCACAACCTCGTCTGGCCGTCCCTCTCCTGCAGGTAATCCCCACCGTCACGCAACTCCTTCCTCCTTCCCCTAGCCGTTTCCGCCGTCTCCGTGTAGATTCCTGCTGGTGTAGGGTTTTGGGGGCACCGGGGCAGAGTGACCGTATCTAGGGTTTTGGTGCGTGGTTGTGCTTGCGGTGGCTCCAGATCTGTCGCGTGGTTCGTGCATTGGTGGGGATGGAGCGGGGGTGGGAATGGTGGAGCTATGTCAGTGATCTGCAATGCTAGGGTTTTTGGGTCGGCGGGGTTTTGTGGGATGCGAGGTTGGGGTTTTGAGCTAGTGTGTTCATGTAATGTTTGCTGTAGTGAATTGTCTTTCTTTAAGATTTGATAGCTAGTGGGATGGTGTTCGTCCATTTTTTTTTTCTTTTTAGTACGATTACTTGTTATCTGTTAGAGCGACAAAGCATGATGCTGGTGACATGCTTTATACGCTTCAGTGATGTGCTGCATTTTAGTTTTTCACCTGGTACTTCGAAGCTAAAGATAAAGTATCGCAGATTAGTGTCAGTGTCATTCGGTTTGAAAGCATGCTGCTTGGATTTTTGCTCCACTTTTGACCTTCAATAATGGTTCTGTAACTGATGATTTGCTGATCTCTTGGTTGATTGGGAACAGGTGGGGCCCTCAGTTCGAGAAGGCCACCTATAAGAATCGTCAGCGCCTTTACCTATCAGAGCAGGCGAGTGCATCCACAATCAGAAATTCTTGTCTATTTAGAGATGTTATGAAGCTCAAGCTTGCTGTGTAGTTTGAATTAGCATCTTCAGCTGATGCTTAGGTGTTGTTAGCTAATGAGTATTTATATTTTCTTATTTGGAGCTAACTATATCATTTGTTTATCATGCAATGGTTTCAGACGGACGGGAGTGTCCCTAATACTCTGGTTATCGCAAATTGTGAAGTTGTCAAACCAAGGGTTGCAGCTGCAGAACATATATCGCAGGTTATTCGTTATTTGTTGCATTCATTACAGTTTCGGTTTGTCAAAAGCAGAACTGCGTGATTTTTTAGATGCGTGTGCATACGTCTGTCCTGCCTCTTGTTCCTCCCTTAGTTCCTTTCCTGCAGTGTTAATTAATTTTGGTGTCAGTTTCCCACCTCAATGTAATCACAGACGTAGACTCATAGTTGTGTCAACTGAGGTTATGTACTTATGTCCAATCTATATAAGTGCATTACTATATCTGTCTCAACGAGAACATGCAGATTTGCATGACTTCTGTCTTGTGATAAGGACATATGACAATGCCTTCTTTCTGAACTATTGTTTATCTTCAAATTAGCAAATTGCTGTGTACAGTAGTGTAACTCTGGTGGTTCCTGATAATCTTATGTACTAAGGAGTATACTAGCATTCAATGTTCACCAAGGCGCTAGGCGCTAGTCAGGCGGCAGACCAGCGCCTAGCCCACCTAGGCAGTCGACTAGCCCACAGCATGAAGCACCAAGACAGCGAGAAAAGGAGGGAAGTGCAGAAGAAAATTGGAAGAGAAAAGGGAACAAAGGAAAAAAAGTGCAACTTACCTTACCTAAGCCCAGGGCAGCCCATCAGGCCCAGCACCGCAGCTGGCATGCACGTGAGGAGGCCTAGCACCTCATTAGTCAAGCCCAACTCTCGTCTCGATCTTGATCGAGATCGACTGCCCTCCTCCCTCTTGGTCTCCCCTTCTATCCTCTCCCATCCCATCGCCGTACCGCCGGCAAGCGGCACAGAGGCAAGTGCGAGGACGGATCCAGGCGGGGATGGCGATCTGGCGGCGGGGATGGCAGATCCGACGGTGGCGGAGGTCGATTTGACCGGCAGCAAGCCAGAGTCGGTGGGGGTGGCTTGGGATTCACCTCCTACAGCCCTAAAGAAGTGAGGCAAGCCCTCCTCTCCACTTCTCTCTTCCCCGTCCTCTCCCTCTCCCGTCCCCTCCGCCGCCTTGGACCGCCTCCACTGCCTCATCCTGCCTGGAGCCGCCTGGGTCTGCTTTGGACCAGCGTTGACCACCTAGGCGGGGTCAGCACCCAGGCCGCCGATTAGCCGGAAATCGCGGCGGCCTAGGCGGGAGCCTAGGGGAACATTGTTAGCATTGCATGCTCGAGAGGACCTGAATTAGGAATTTATTTATACTGATTTTAAATCGGTTTACATGTAGCTGACTAGATGACTGTTTTTTTGTGCAGTTCAACGAGGAAGCACGATCGCCTTTTGTAAAGAAGTACAAGACTATAATTCATCCCGGCGAGGTAAGAACTGTCCTTTTGTTTTTTTGTTTTTGTTGCAGTTATTTTGTATTTAAGTTATCTTGTTTATATGTTGCTGACACTATTTTGTGGATCTTGATGATTCCTCTTTTCCTTGCTCAACTTACGTTGTCTACTTCATCTTGAAAATTTTATGTTGTCTGATGCAGATCTTTCTTTTCTTTTTTTGAGATTTACTTTTCAGTCTTGATGTTCAACTTGCTTACCTATATGAAGTATAATGTTCAAGATGCTCTGTTTGATTTGTTAAACCCAATAGTTGATGTATTATGTCTGTTTTATCATGTATACAGGTTAACCGAATCAGAGAGCTTCCACAGAACAGTAAGATCATCGCCACTCATACCGACAGTCCAGATGTATGTCCAAGCCTTTATGCTGCTGCTTATTTCTTGTAAAGAGTCAATAATCCCTAAGCATTCCAGTGACGTCTTTACGAATTTAAGCCTTTTCCGTACACATGCAGGTACTTATTTGGGATGTTGAGGCCCAGCCAAATAGACATGCTGCCCTAGGAGCAACTGAATCTCGCCCTGATTTGGTGTATTTTCTTATTTTAGTTCTGAACTTGTATCATTTTAAGATGCTAAAAATTGTAGTTTTGCATGGTGGATTGTGCAAATAGGAAGCGCACAGCATGGATAGACATAACGGGGTTTAATAGAATAGATTGAAAGTTTTTCAATGTAGCAATTCTGTGCCTTTCAGACATAGTGCTTATTAGCCTCAGCTGTTTGCCAGATATTAAGAGGACATCAGGAAAATGCTGAGTTCGCGCTTGCCATGTGTCCAGCAGAACCATATGTACTATCTGGAGGTTCGCAAAATTTTGTCTTGTTATATGCTTGTATCTTTCTTCCCCTTCCCCCTTTTGGATTTATTCAAATTTTGATCCAATTTCCTCAAAACATCTGAAGCGATACTCAAGGAATTATTCACTAAAATGTCTCTTGTTGCATTGATGAGCTCTCTTTCCTCCTAGGATATGTACCCTTCTTTGTAAGCCTATCAATTATCAGTTTTATACTTATCTTCCTGTATTCCTTACAAGTAACAATCCAAGAAATTTGGAGATGTCGTGATCATAGTTTATGTTTGAATGACTTGTCTTTGTCCAAGTTGCATGTCTTTTTAACCCTCTATTGAGTAAAGGACACTTTAGGTTCCTAAACTTGCACTAGTTTATCACATATTTTGAGAGAGAATGCACAATTGTGTTACTTGTGTCCGTGAACTTGATAAGTGAACTTTTGATTCCATTTGAGCTTGTACATGTGAGTCAAGACAGGTCCAGACCTGATTTAGTTGACAAAAGGAGATGACATGACAACTTTAACACACGTAGAGAATTGAATGGAAAATAGAATCCAATCACCAAATCAGCCGATGTGATAACTAGGCGAGCATCATTGCTAGCTAAGTTGGGTTGGACCTAACTCAAATCACCTGTAAAAGTTGAGGGACCTAAAAGTTTTGCTGTCAAGTTCAAAGGACCCAAGGGACGTAGCAGTGCCTTCTTATATTTCTTTGAGTGAGCAGCTGTGATAACTTGAGCTTTGGTTCAATTGCACATTTTAAATAGGAAAGGACAAGTCGGTTGTCTGGTGGAGCATACAAGACCACATATCTGCACTTGGAGATTCCTCGAAAAGTGAGTCTTCCCCTGGGGCATCAGGCAGCAAGCAGTCTGGCAAAACTGCGAATGAAAAGGATAGTCCTAAAGTTGATCCTCGAGGTGTATTCCACGGGCATGATAGCACCGTTGAAGATGTGCAGTTCTGCCCTTCTAGGTAAATAGGTTACTCTGTTTTTCTGGTTTGCCTTCAAGGTATTGCATGGGTACAGCTCACTAGCATATGTATTACATCGTGTAGGCTTTGAGCTACACATGGGCATTTTCTACTTGGCTAATACAGTGTTTTTTAACGATTAGTTAATAATATCTGTCACTGTTGTAAACAAATGGTGTGATGCATGATTTTTTCCCCATCTGTATGTTTTATCTTACAGTTTTTTTTTGGATGAAGTGCACAGGAGTTCTGTAGTGTGGGTGATGATGCTTGTCTTATTCTTTGGGATGCTCGGACTGGTACAAACCCAGCTGTTAAGGTGACATTCTTATCTATCTTAAGTGGATTAACATTGTTTTACACATAATTTTGAAATGCATGCTTCAATGTAATATCTCTCTTTCGTAATAACTAATAACATCGTTTAACTTGAAGAGGTGATGGTCACTAATGAAACCAGATGATTTATAATGGTCAATCGTGCCTCACATGGAATGATTCTTTTGGGGCATGCTTGGTTTCCTTGCCCACCCAAGAGTGAGCAAGACTCTCTTGCCCACTAGCAAGGTCGGGCAAGAGAACCAAACATTCCCTAGTCAAATTAGCTCACCATATTTTAATTGGGTGTATGGTACTTATGTTTTTTTAATGGTTCTTCATTTTTATTAACGTAGCCAACATATATTGCCTCTGATTGAATGAGTCTTCGACTAGAGGAGGACTGATTGTTAAGTTGCTGCAACCAGCTTTTATTTATCTTGTTCCAAAGAGGCTGAAATATTTTTTTTAGTATAGTGTACCTTTTTCTTTGAAACATATGGAGTGACCCAATGTTGAAACTGCTTTCTTCTTGATGTCCAGGTTGAGAAAGCTCATGGTGGAGACGTTCATTGTGTTGACTGGAATCTCCATGATGTTAACTATATCTTAACTGGGTATGATGACATGAAGGCTTTCTTAGTTCTGCATAATCTGTTATGAGATCTGTACTTAGTTTATTTTAATTTGCCATATGGACTTCTATCTACGTTTGTCAATTATTTACACATTTGAGTAAGGTGATTTCTCTTTATATTCAGTTCTGCCGATAATTCCGTTCGTATGTGGGACCGACGGAATCTAGGTTCTGGAGGAGCTGGTTCTCCAATTCACAAATTTGAGGGTCATAAAGCTGCTGTTCTTTGTGTTCAGGCATGTATAGAGAATACATTTGTTATCTCTATGTTCTTTTTATGTAGATAACTAGATATGGTCAATGTTCATGTTATTTCTGTATGTATGTTTTTGGCTCTAATTTAAACCTTGTGCATTCCAGTGGTCACCGGACAAAGCATCTGTTTTTGGAAGCTCTGCGGAAGATGGTTACTTAAACGTGTGGGATCATGAGAAGGTATCTGTTTATACACATATCTTCTCGTACACTGGGTGAACTATTTTGTCTCTTCTGAGATAACCTGGCAGAATGATTGGCGATGGGAGCTAACTCACCTGTTGTTTCTTTCTCTCATGTAATTTTTATTAGAGACTAATAAAGGTTTCTTGTGATATAGGTTGGGAAGAAGAAAAATCCCAATTCACCCGCTGGGCTTTTCTTTCAACATGCTGGTCATAGGTACATTGTCTTACCTATGAAACTTACCTTTCCATATGTGATACGTGAAACTCAAAATCCACCCCCTTTTTTTTCTTCAAATGGTTATGCCATGTTTGTCGGCATTTTCTCCGTCACATTGCTGAAGCACTTGAAGAAATGTCTTTCTTGCATGACAGTTTTAGGCTGTATCTTTTCTTTGTGCATCAGTAGGCAGTTTAGCTAATGTCCTCTGTTCCAATAATGAGCTACTTTTGCTGATATTTCTATGAAGCTGTATTTTTCCCAGTTAAAGTTTGACTAGAGAATAGGGGCGCTTAAATCTACTCATTTCTGTCTGACTTAGGCTGACAGATGAAATTGCAATTGTAAAATAGAACGTATCTGAGAAGCCCAAGATGGAAACAAAACTTGATTTCGGTCTACTCTCCATTGTCATAGCCAAGCCATTTGTTCCTTCTCCAGCTTTTGGGAATGCCAATATAACATGACATACGTCGTCCCATTCATTTTTTACCCTTTCTTTTGCGCAACCAACAACCGATACTTAGTGGATTATAGGTTTATTGCCCTGTACCGTATATGAAATGCTTTGTATGACTTTTTCCAATTGATTTGGACACTGTCATACATTGAGGGGAAGTCTCCAGTCAGGTGCAGTGGAGACTGATTGGATCTGTAGGAACGGTCTTCAAACCATTCTATCAAGGAAATTGATGTTGCATTTTCATTGTTCGGTAATTATTTATTTCATCCTTTTCACCTTTGCAGGGATAAGATTGTAGACTTCCACTGGAACTCGTCAGATCCTTGGACCATTGTGAGTGTCTCTGATGATGGTGAGAGCACTGGTGGAGGTGGAACATTGCAGGTACTTCTCTTTCTTGAAATTGTCTACGCTGTGTAAACCACAGACAAGAACTGTACTTTCATAGTTAATTGCAATAATTATGTTGCCTTTTTGTCTGGTACCATACTTGGTCTGTTCTTATGGATGATGCTTCACTGATACAGATATGGCGCATGAGTGATTTGATCTACCGGCCAGAGGAGGAGGTTCTTACAGAGCTGGAGAACTTCAAGTCTCACCTGGCCAGCTGCACTCCGAGGACTTGAATTATGCGAATTATGCGATAGTCTGTGAAACCCAATCCTGTAATAACTCTAGTAGGTATCGTAGCTTTATGTCCATTTCAAACATTGGTTCTGAAGCTGAACCTAGACTTGTACCCTTAAGGTGCTGGTGAGCTTATGTTAACTTGTTGTATGACTCAAATCGGTATGCTCGTGCAAACACAGCGGAGCTGAATTTCTCTGTAGGAAGACTATCGGGGTATTGGGAAACATTATTCTGGAAACTAATATTGGACCGAACGAGCTTGTTTTTGAGGAGCTTGCCTTGATGACTTGATCAGATGGTTCTTCAAATAGATCTGACCGACGACTATGTGCTTGATTGTATCGTTGGTTATTCCCTGAAACATCGCTTATTGCATTCAAAAGTTACTTACCTCTGCGCATTGGAGCATGTCGGTATGCGTCGTTCATGTGTGATAATTGCAATTGCAGAGGTTGTATCCGAAGAGGTCATTTAGGGCACATATTTCCGCATCGTTCAAGCGAGATTCTGCTGCATGGTTAAAAAAAGATTGTTTATATAGTTGTCTATTATATTAACTAAAATGATGTTAAGAAAAGCCTCCATAGTTTGTTTGAGAGGTTAGAAATTCTCACATTAGTCGGAGAAAAAAAAAGAGATTTACATGATTATATTTGGGGCGCTGATGATGCAGATATATATATATATATATATATATATATATATATATATATATATACACACATATATATATATATATATATATGATATATATATATATATATATATATATATATATATATGAAATATTGCAAGAGAATCCATAGTGAATACAACTCTATTTTCAACTATAACATGTATGTTGTACTTCCTCTGGTCACAAAAGGAAGTTGTTTTGGATATCGATATGGTCTCCAAAATACAATTATGATTACTTTTTTATTATAATATATTTATAAAATATAATAAAATTATAATATTACGAAATTACTTTTCGAGACAAATCTACCCATCATTTTCACGTGTTTAATCTAAATATTCAAAAAGATATTGATATTCAAAGTTTATAATATTTGACTGCATATAGCCTGGAACGACTTTCTTTTGTGATTTGAGGGAGTAGTATTTAGCCACCCACGTTTGCACAGAACATTAGGCTAGTTATATAAAAAAGAATATAAGCACTATTGAAAAGTGACCGCAATGCCAAACAAGCGAGCCTTGAATTGTATTGTCTGATTTGCAACCAAGGAAATGAAAAACAAAGAAGGGAGCGGCATTCTTCTTTTTTTTTCCTCAAAAAATGGCAAGAGAATTGCCATTATTGCATTAAAGAAGGGGTTGTTCATAATCTATAGAAAGCATAACAAAAAAAAAAACAATAGAAAGCCAATAGAAAGCAATACAAGGGCAGCATCTCTCCCAGGCGCTCGGCAGAAACCCCGGATGTAGCTCGATGAAGCGTGTTCCAAGCCGAAGCAAAATTGTAGGGAAGACACGCATCCAAGACGAATAAACCTGATCCTTGAGTCCCCCCAAAAGGAGTTCTGGCATCGATGTGAGTTGGTTTCCTCTCGGGCCTCTCGCTCTCTTCCCCTGGCGATCATGAGCCCTGATGGAGCCTTTCTCTGGAGTGGGCCTTGCATACCATTGCTAAACCTTGTTTCCTCTTTCTCCATCCGCTTCACCATTCACGGCTTCACCCCCAAATGGAGCTTGTCCAGCGGCCTTCCTATTGTCGCCTGACTCAGCCTCTTTGCTCGCTCCGTATGGTAGTGTAGTGCTTGGGTGACGACGTTTGCCTCGGGGCAGAGATCACCCGACCAGGCGTGCAGGCCAGACCCTAGAGCGTGCGCCTGAACTGAGGGAAGAAGTTTGCAGCTGTCGGCATCGGTGCTGTGATTATCAATCTTTCCACCCCGTTGAAGGGAACGCCAGCCTAGCATTTTGCCAAATGTGCCGTTGTCGGTTTTCGTACTATAGCTCGGCAGGGTGGTTCTTTTGATGTTGTTGTTGCATCTAGCCGGTGAGCACCCGTTTTAACTTCCGATCTCCCCTATCGCGTGCTTGTCATCACCTGGCAGGCTGGAGCATCCCTATGAGGTTCGGTCCCGCTGTGCCCCAATCGCCGCCGCACGGAGACGGCCTTCATGAGAGCGCGATGTCTTCCGTTGGTAAGTTGGTCGTTAATTTTTTGCCCGCTTATTATTCAGATCCTGACTTTTTATTTGATGATTGCTACTGTTTCTATAACCTCGTTTCTTTGGTACTGAAAAATCTTTCTGTTTCTTTCTTTTCAAACTTGCCAAAGTGTCAGGATCACTAGTGAGCTTTGGCCTTTCCAACCGTGCCCATTTCTCTCTGCGATACCGCCAACCACCAATCCAAGACGGTCTCACGAGTGTCCCCTTGTGTCGAAAGTGTGCTACTATGTTGTGCTCATGTTGCTATTGTGGTCCATGCTCTTTTGGTATAGGCACATTTCAGAAACAAGTGAAGGGTTGTTTTAGGGTTGTTTGTATAAAGCGGGCACAAAAAATCATTTGGTATGTGTCGTCTTGCTAATATGTCAACTGTTGGTAGCCTTCTTGGACAACTAGACATTCAAAAAAAAATAGGATTGTCTATTCATAAGTTGTCTGAAATTTTCTTAAGTTTAAGTCACTTGTTGTGACTATTGGATCAATATTCAATCATATGACATTCATTGGATCAATATGCAATCATATAACACACTAATCTCTACACAAATCCAATGATCACAACAAATGATTTAAATTTAAAAAAATTTAGGTAACTTAAAATTAACAAAACCGAAAAAAAATTACATTTTTGTGGCGTCCATATGAGGTTGACATAGGGTTTTCCGATTGAACCTAGAAATTAGGCCTGATATACTGACTTAGCCGTGTGTGTCCCCCTGTTGATGTCTATTTCTAAGATATTTCGTCCGGTATATCCGGTGCGAGTGCCAACTGTGTTATCCCGGGGCTGGCATTATTAATCCGTCCTTGTGCTTCTTACGAATGGATGAATAATGAATTCAAATTGACGGGCATCCTGTGCAACTTGAAAGAAGGACATGTGCATATGCTGATGAGAGCTCGTAGTCTCGTACGTTGCCGGGACTTCTCAGCAGCGCTATTGGCGTTAATTCGCGGTGGATCGAGTCAGGTTGACCTGCCGCGGTTCCGATCTCGCCACCGGAGCAGGTCGTGGCACGTGACGTGAATCAAGGCGCGCACGCCAAGTGGGCTTGTATCACTAGCTGGACGGTTACTCACGTGGTTCGCTCATCCAACCGACTGGTAAGATGGATGGTCGCACACTTGCTCCCTGAGCGCATGCATCTTCGTCAAAATGACGAGGCACCACGCACCTTCCAAGCTGCTACGAATAATTAGGCAAAAGATTAAACCATCTTTAGAGGATTTTTATCCTTTTGCAGACTATAAATATGAAGACTCTATGTACAAATGATACACAGATGAATAAAGATTACAGATCCTCCTCTACACATTTGTATTCGTTGTCTTTCTCTGGTGTTCATTGTGTTATTGTTCTTGTTATTCTACCGATGATTGTTTTAGAGATTCTACCGATGGATTGTATTATTTAACACGTTATCAGCGCGATTGCTCTTCAACGATGTGTATAATACTTCTAATCTTTTTGTTGCTAGATTAATCTCGTCGATTAACTTTGCTAATCCCCCAGATCCAATTGGATCGTCTTTTTTACTCGGGTTTGTTGCTCAGTTTATATGAATCACATTTGTGTTCATCAATTGTTGTTCATACAACGAGAAAAAAATGGAAATCGTAGCGTCGTGCCGGCCAGACACCTCCACCGCGTAAGCCTTGCGTTGGCCCCACTGGCCGTCGCCGCGGACGCCGCTGCCGCCGCTCCCACTGTGCACACCGTGCCGCCCACTCCCACACGCGCCCGAAGCCGCTGCGTTGCGCTCTGTGCGCCTCCGTGCTGAGTCGTGCGGCCACGCCCACGCTCGCGCCGTCAAGCTGGCCGCGCCACCCCGCACACAATGACTCCGCCACACCCATGCACCGCTGTGCCCGCACGCCACCGATTGCGTCGCGCGTGCCCGACGCGCCGCAACCCCGTCGCCACCGGTGAAGTGCCACCTGACGCGGTGCCTCCATGTCGTCGCCACGCGCTCGCCGCGCTCGTCGCACCCGTGCCTGTCAGCACCACGCGGTCACCCACGTGCCGCCTGCGCATCGTTGCCACGCCTGCCGCCACCACACGCGCGCTTCCCAAGTGCCACTGCCATGCACGCATCTCCCGGGCGTCGCCACTGCCACTGGGTGTCACTAGGGGAAACCCTAGTGACCTTGATGGTCTTGGCCAATGTGGGGCGGGAAAGATCAATGTGGCCCAAATGAGGCAATGATTTTGGAAAGTTTGCATAAACGACACTCGAATTTTAGGAAAATTACGAGAAAAAATTACAACATAAAGTTTTTTTCATAAATCCTCCCCTAAGTTTTGGATTTTACGAATATATATATATAATGTATATATGTCATATCGTATATATATATATATATATATATATATATATATGTAGTAAGCCCTTGATGTTTTGATAATTTGCTCTAGTAATGTGCGGCTTGAGCTATTTTTCAATTAAAACCCTAAAGTTTTCAATAATCCCGAGAATTAATTTGTAAATTCTAAAATTTTCATTTTAAATCCTAGAAAATGAATTTTTTTTCGGTATACGAGCTTCCATAAATTATGAAACCATAGACCTAGTACACCTTGGGAGCATAATATTTTTATGGTTTTTCCCCGGTATTGTGTGTTTGAGAAATTAATTAATGGGTTTAGTAATTATGAAAATTACACCTAGACCTTAAAAATTACCAGAAAAACCTAAAAGTACTAGGAAAATTTTGGGAAACGTATAAATTATTTACTGAATAGATAAAATTATTCTTTACTATTTTACACTCATTTCATGCATTTAAAATGCTTTACCAGCTGTAATCATAGAAGATTGCATGAAATGTGTGGGACATGTTTGGCATCGCTTAGTGGATATTTATTTGTCCTGGATGACATCAATGATAAGCCCATATTATGCTCTATGGAGATCTGTAGCAATCTCTTAGTTATCCCTTAACTTTGTAAAGACGTTTGTCGATGTTTTAGAACTAATCTTACGTAAAGATTTTTTGATTCGGGGGGTCGCCACAATTGATCACGCAGACAGAACGATAAAGGATTTTTATACAGGTTCTAGCCTTCTCCGGAGAGAATAACAACCATACTCCTGTGTGTATTGTATTGGGTATGCTGGTTACAATCAAGGTAAAGTCTAATGTTTGTGCTCCTGATTGTCTCTACACCTTATCATCTCTGACTAAGCCCTTTAAATAGTGCGTGAAGAGGTAGTCGTTCCTCCAGATCAAGAGGTGCCTCATTATTCCATATAACGGGTATAATAATGGTAGTAATCACCGGAGTAGTAACCCCTCCACGTCGCCTGCCAGTTACTTGTCAGAGATAATGACGCGTTATGTGTAGTTACTCCAGAGAATAACAGCATATATTAACTACTTAAATTCTCTAATCAATAGAGCTTACGGACAAGTGGGCCCAATTGATTACGGGGTGGTCGTAGCTAAGCTGGTCGTGGAAGAACTTACGACCAGGGGGAGGTCGTAGAAGGACTTACGACTGGGTACTGGTCGTAGAAGAACTTACGACCAGAGATGATCGTAGAAGAACTTACGATCATGAGGTAGTCGTAGAAGTATTTACGACTATGGGGGTGGTCGTAGAAGGACTTACGACCACCTGATTGGCTTCTCCCTTAAGATCATAAGGGGTATACCTAAGAACCGTATGATGGTATATTTACCCATAATAAGAATTATAGATAAATAATAAAATAAGGATGATTAGATCCTCGTCAATGTTGTTTTTTTGCGCGAGTTGCATTGGTAGTATAGATGCAACTCCTATCGAGCTTGGTCTTGTTCATAAAGTGTATCTCTTATTTTTGCTATAGGCTGAAACCTTATGCATTAGATTGTTATTTCCTAGATGCCATAAATAAATTAATGGTCTAAGTTGTTCTATTAAAGTCTTATCTCCTGCTGAATAGTTGATTAAATCTGCTTAATAAAACATATTGCCAACAACATACCTTACCTGTAGTAAATTAATCTTGCATGGAATAAAATTTTGTAATCAGTATGTTTGAAAATTGAATTTTTTTACATGCCTTGCTAACAAAATATTATACATGTACTCTTGATATCTAATAAGTCTCAATTCACTTGCTTGTAGTGCACACATGCCTAGATGGCAAAAGAGAAACTATTTTTCTCAGTGGCACGAGAACAAGCCTAATCATATGTTGATCTGTGATGGATTACTTTGGTTAGTAAATACTATAGTCCTCAAATAAGTACATAATAACTTCAGCCCCAAGACTTGGAGTCTATATAACACTATCCTCCACCACTGTTTTCTTAATTGAAGAACTTTGTAAACAAAATATTATAGAGTATATATTGGTTTCATGCTAATAAAATTGTACTCTTGTTGAAGTATGATTGCAAATCTTTAACTACGAGTTGATTTCAAGCAAATGCCTGATGCACACGCTATCACTTGGGATTTTGCAGTTGGCATAAACGAGGGAGGAAATTAGGCATGTGTGGGATATAGGAAGTTAAGAGGCATAGGAAAATTGTTCAAAATAAGACTATAAGAGTCATGGTAGGCACGGTGGCATACCCTAGGTCAAAATCAGAAGCAAATTAGCTCGAAGCAATAAATTAATCTAGTTTATTTTGGGAGATAATTAAAGTAAATTGCAAGATTATTATCATTATCCCGTTGATATGGAAAATATCATTTACGCCATTGTCGATACCATGCTATTGGTAACCACAATCATTGTTGCCCATGAAGGGCAATTCATTTATGTCTTCAGAAATATGTTAAACGCCAGCATGTTGGAATGCACACGACAAATCAACAGCCGCTTGACGCTGTTTGTCGGGACCTCGGATATGCAACCCCGAGACCATTTGTGTATTCAGAACTAGTCCCAGATCAGTAGTTAACTCACATAGTTGGCAACGTAGATGTAATCATAACCATACAACGAGATAAAGATGAAGCAGACAAATTAATATTACTTAGTAGCAAAAGGACCTTGTGCCCAAGTCTTGCAAAGTCTGCCACACAGGGCTTAGCAACAAAAGAGAGCTTGCAGCGGAACCAAAATATCCCGTGGTGGTCAACTGACATGCCCACAGGCAATTGAGTGGAGGGCGCGACCTAGTTCGCATAATCTTCCAAGTACTCCTCCTCGTAGAACTCTAAGTTCCCTGGTTCTTCTTCAGTGACCGATCAACAAATGGCATAAAGCCGTGAGTATTTTTAAAGTACTCAGCAAGTCAGAGAAAAATGTATGCAAATAATATTCATGTAAAGTTTGACAAGGATAGCTTTATGGCTATTTTGTAAAAAGTAGTATTGATAGTAAATACAGTAAGTAGATTGCAAAGCACAGATTAAAAGATTAATACATAAGTAATCAAGTTCTTTTGCAACAACTAGTGAACACCCTATTCACTTTCCAACCATTCCATCCAAAACCACCCTTCCAACAATTTTATAAAAATCTACCCCTCGTGTGAAATCACCAGGCATTGTCCATATCCCAGGACACGGTTATTTGAAGAGTTTTACACTCTGCAGAGGTTGTACAACTTGATCCACAAGAGATAATCATCTTATAATGTCAGACATGACACACATCCAAAGGCGTACGACTAAGTGATTATCACAAGACTTTTACAAAGCTCTGTTTTGTCCCGGTTCTACTCGCTAAGAATTTACCTCGAACCGGCCCCTCTTGCGCCACTTAACAACCCAAACAGAACCGATACAAAGCATTGCTAATTAGTCGGCTAGGTCCACCCCACTTTGGACATGTGGTTGTACGGTATGGCCTAGATCAATGGTGTACAAAGTTAAGTCCCTAATCGCTACTCAGGCGAGGCAACTACATCCCAAAATCATCCCCTTTACTGCACAATCACTTGCCTGAGTGTAAATCATTTGTGGTTCACCCTGACAAATGACAATCCTTGCCATGGTTCAACAACTTTTAATAACAGTGGCCGCGCCACCATTCCATAATTCATTAAGTCATGTTTATTCCTAAGAGCATGTGATCATGAATCCATCGTATAACTAAAGCATGGCTAAGCATATACAATACCCCAAGTTGGTTATACAATATGTCCAACTAAAATAAATCATCCTATGGTGTCCAAGGGTTTATGTCATTCAAGGGTACATATCGATAGCAATTATTCAAGAAGACATACAACAATTAGGCATTTAACTATTCCTGAAAGCATTTTTATACAGCTAGCAATGCATGTTTATATAAAACAATATAATTTTGTAAAGTGGGTTCAACATGATCAACGATCTAAGACTTGCCTTCATTGAAGTGTTACGATGCTTCGATCGTCGGGTTCAAGAATTCATCCGAAACACTTAAATCTATACGTGCGAACAAAGCCAAATAAATAAAACAATTTCAAATTAAATCCAAAAATTACAAAAATCAGCACCAACAGAAAGATAATGAATTTAGAAAATTGAATAACTTGAATCAGAATTCGAATAGGCTTCCAGAAGTTTGAAAACACATAAAATGAAGAAAACTGGATTTTTGGGATTTTTTGATTTGTTTTTCTAAAGCAAAATCATATTAATGTGTCATGCTCACGTTAGCCCTGGGGTTTTTATTTTGGCCGATTAATTTTTCCAAAAGAAAATAGACTCGGCCACGTCAGCAGCCACGTAGGCCCACGGGCCGACGTGGCGCTGACTGTGCGCCACACGGTGCTACCACGTAGGCGACGAGGTGGCGGCGCTCACGACCCAATGGTCGTCGGTGATTGGCGGGGAGCTGGCCGGCGACAAGGGTACCTGTGGCTAAAGGGAGGCAAGGCGGTTACAAGTTCACGGTCCTGATGATGTGGCGCCTAGAGACAGCTGGCGGCGATGGGGAAGAAGTGGTGGCAACAACGGCCAAAGGTGGAGATGGGGTTCTGGCGGCGGTCCGGAGGCGGGGAGGTGTGCACGGGGAAGGCGGCGAGCTCACAATGTCGCTGGTGAGGACGACGACGTCGGAGGATGCTTGGCGATGGCGCAAGAGGCCACGGCGTCGCGCGGTGGTCGCCGGCAAAAAGCTCGAATCGCGGCCGGAGGAGAGCGAGAGAGGGGGGAGAAGGGGGGAAAGAGAGAGGAGCGGAGGGGCCGTGCGGTGCTCGCCTTAAAAAGGCTCGGGGGAGGTCGAGAAAGGAGGACGGGTTCGGCGGGTTTCACGGCGGCGTTGTCCAGCGTGGCGGGGGGGGGGGGTGATACGGGGGCAGCAGGGCATGGGGAAGGGAGTGGGGGGCAGCAGCGGATGCGACAGAGACGGTAGGTGACGCGGCGCGACAGAGAAAGGGCGGGGAGGTGACAACGGCAGGTGAAGCGGGCGCAAAATGCATGTATGCGCTGCACGGCTGCGTGAGGAAGAAGACAAGGGAGGGAGAAGACGAGGAGAAGGGGCTGACGGGTGGGCCCCTCCTGTAATCCAAGCGAGCGGAGGAGGCGCGGAAGCGGGTTGCACGCGTGGGAACGTGCCGAAGAAATGGGCCGCACGGGAGAAAAAGGGGAAATGGGTCGAAGAAATTCAGCCCGAAGCTTTAACCGGATTTTAAATTCATTTTTGATTTAAAGAAAAGCCAGAAAAGAAAAAGGGTTTTTAGAAAATAGTAATATAGTCCAAAAATTATAGAAAAATGCACAGAAGTCCTTGGAATTGTTTTGGACCTAATAAAATATTTTCAACTTAACTTTGGCTTTACATTTTGCAAATAAAATAGATTTAATTTTGGGACAAAAGGAAAACTCTTTTTAAATTCCAGAAAAACCAAGAAATGATTTAAAATAATATTTTTATCTTTTAAATCCAAGTAAATTCCAAAAAATTCAAATAATCCAACTTGAATTAATTGGAATTTGATTTATTCAGTTTAAACTAATTTTATTTTCAAAAATTCTAAGTTAAGCTTTGGCAATTTAATAAAATCAAATGGTTAATTTTTAATTTTTAATTTTTTTCTTCAAAAACTCTGGAAATTTGGGGTGTTACACTGTTGCCTATATGTCATGTTCAGCTATGCACTGAAACATGCCATACTCATCAGAAATGACACATGCATAAATTGGTAAGTGCAGTATGCAACTGCATCACCACGAGAAGTCATATTATTTGCTTGAAGCAAATATAGCTCTCGAAAGAAAGATAACCTATTAGACTTTGTTTGATTCTGAATGATCTAAATTTGGCCATGATGATTCTGACACTATAAATTAAAATAAGGCATACAATTTATTACCCTTAATTAAATTTGGTGTTCCTGTTGAACAATAAATATTCTCGTTGAATAGTTATACTATTTGGGTGATTCAACTAGATTTGAAGTCGAGAAGAAAATCCAGTATTTCTATGCAGATTAACTATGATCAAAGATTTTATGTTCTAGCATTATATTTATGTTCCAGAAGAGCAACCTATAGTTTTATATTGTTAGAACACACTGCTTACGACCATAAGAAAATATATTGCATAATTATAAACTTAAAGTTTAATAATCCAAATTATTTGAATTAAGGTATGAGTAATTGGATCAAAACTTGGGCAAATAATGAAGAAGCTAGTCTATAGAATAAGTCCGCCAACTCTCGGACCCCCAGGTGGGACCTTCGCCGCAGATTAATGACCAACCCGAAGTTCTAATATCCTACGGAATATTAGGATCATGCAGTTTTCTTGCCACTGTACTGATAAAAGTCTAGCTCACTGCGCATAGTTATCAAACCCTTGTTGAAATAAGTGCGTGTTAGAGGAATCAAATATTTCCCACATGTTATAACCACTGTATCATACACATTTGGGCCACCACCAATTGTTGGAGATCATATTGGATTTAAAATTCAATCAATCATGTGCCTATGATATGAGAATTTTGTGGTATGCTATTAATAAAGATCGAATCTCGGCATTAGGGGAGAGAAATGCCCAAAAGTTTGAATGACGTCGTATTTTTCAGAAGGAAAAATCTTTAGTACTAAGGTACACGCACTAGTCAAGCTAAACTTGAAGTTTAGATTATACTCCTATACGCTAGAAGCGGGGAGCCTGCCAGATACTTTCCAATTATGATGATTCACCACAGAGTTTACTTGCAGTAAATACATCGCTAAGAGAGGAATACTCATGGTTGAATAGTATACCCACCTCCGGGAAATTGACTTATTGGTTCTTGATCTAAAATCTGTGGGGATGCCTGTGGGTGTAAGATCTAATGACACTAGTCAAATCAATTATTAATCAATCCTTTAACTGTCTTGAAGAGAACTCACATTGAAGGTGAAATACATCATAAAGTGGTTCAGCATGAAGATGAAAGCCCCAGCAATTTGATGCGAACATATTACAACGCTGGGAATGCGAAACGACCAATAATCTTTTGTTTGGGAAATGACAAAGATTTAGTCAACACTGAGATACCCTCAATTTGAACGATATGGGAGAAAAGTTATCGACAATCACTTTGCCTCTGCAATTGCTAAAGTTTCTCTTATGAGAATACGGATCTAGAACCAAAGTCTATGGTCGAGCGCTTGAAGCGTTCATATTGGGTTACATAATGAAAGCATATGAGACTGAACCATAATTGCCAAATAAAAGTCTTCGAACCAGTTAGTTCAGACTTGATGAGCCATTATGAATATAATGAAGTGGTAAAAGCTATGGTTAAAAGGTCCCTGTAGAAATCGTTACTCTGCTATTATGAATAACATAATGTTTCATTGCATAATAATTCTCGCAAATAGCATGGACGAAATATGCAGTCAATGGATTTTGAAAATCCTTGATGAGGTCTTCAAAGGACTCAAAATTCATAGTAAGAAAGGAAACAAAATTGTAATATATATAAAATTCGTACCCAATAGACTTTTACCTGTAGTAAGAGCATCCCTTGCAAGAGAGCGCATCTCTCGGAAGAGAGAACATCTGTTTGAAGGAAAATTATCTTGCCAGTCAATCTTTTAATCACACAAATGATTATATTATCCCTAGAAGTGGATAAGGACCCATCAAGACCCGAAAGAATGTAATGAAGAATCTAAAGAGCAGAATTGTGCCACATAAGCACTTATAAAGTGCATCTTCCACTATAAGTTAATGGAATAGTGGTTTCCTTTAGTACCATGAAGGTACGACATACACTGGCACTACTACAAAACATGCTATAGTAGCTATAGTAGACGGTTCCTTTGGAACCGCTCGCATGGGTTTGTTCCTTTGCAACCGAACCGTGTGGGGTTTGTCCCGACGCGGCATTTGTACTACTAGCCTATCACAGACGGTTCTTAATTAGAACCGTCTATGGTAACTAATTATCACAGACAGTTTGTAACTAGAACCGTCTGTGATAATTCACAGACAGTTATACTCACAAACCGCCTGTGATAATCCAACTAATCACAGACGGTTCTTATAAGGAACCGTTTGTGTATTATCACAAATGGTTCTAGTTAAGAACCGTATGTGATTAGCTGGATTATCACACACGGTTCTTATGAAGAACCGTCTGTGATAAGTACACAGACGGTTCTTTATGAGAACCGTCTGTGATAATTAGTTATCACAGACGGTTCTAATTAAGAACCGTCTATGATATCCTAGCATAATATAAATTGCGCCCGACACATCCTCAGCTGCACTGCCGCTCTAGAGGCGCTGTGTCCACTTAGATCTGCTGCCACTGCCGCACTGCCGCTGCCTTTACCGCTTTGGAGTAAAGACTATGTCTTATGCAATTAGTCAACTAAGAGCAATTGAGCAATCTTATTTGCTTAGCTTCATGTTGTTTTTAGTTGTTCTTATAATGAATATGTTGAATTTATTCATACACTGAAATTGATTATCATCCTATTTTGTTCTCATAGTGAATTTTGTGCTCTACAATATTACTTGATTCTATTTTGTTTCTATGCCTTCATTAAAGGCTAGTCTTCTGTACATGAAGCATTAAACCTTTGCTTAGCATTTCTTGGTCGATCCTGACACACTCGAGTTCTATCTATACAAAACATTCGTATCACTAGTTTGTATCACTAGTTTAAATGACTTGAATGATTTACATTTGATTATGTTAATTTGGTCCTCCCTCGTGCCTTGTCTGTTGATGGCAGAGGCACCGTCTTCGTCGCCGTCGACGCCGCAGATGACAGAGGCGCCATCTTTGCCGCCTAATCCGTCGATGATAATGATACGGAAGCGAGATGGCAGAGGAGAATCGAAGATGCCCGTGGGCCGACTGGTCATCACGGAGGTCAGTGAGTTTGGGGGCCCTCTGCGTCCCAAGAGCTCAATGGCGAGATTCCAGACCATGTGCGAGATACTTGCAAGGAAACGGGTCCCCATCACCACACCAAGGTGGAAGGATCTGACGAAAGAAGCGAAAGACGCGCTATGGACAAAACTTTTACAAAAGTTCACTATCCCAGAAGTAGACATGGCACGCGTGGAACGGACGGCGATGCTCACGATCGATAAATTGTGGAAGGCCTTCAAGAGTATTTTTGTCACGAAGTTCGTGAACACGGGTCAGACGCCCTTCGCGAAGTATGAATTCTTGACGCAGGAAACATGGGACGCCTTTGTGGCTATGAAGACGACGCCCGAATTTAACGATGAAAGTGCGGCGCACAAAGCTCTCTAGACACGAAATGCTCATCCGCACAGACTCGGCACCGCTGGGTACGCGGGTAAATACGACGAATGGGCGGCGGAGGAGGAGAACGCGTTTCCTGATGTCACAGACCCGCATTCCCTAGCCTGGTTAAAAGCAAGGGCAAAAGTCTCGTCTTCGGGTAGCATCTCTTTCACAAACCCGGTAGACCAGGAAGTGTCCCAACGTGTGGTAAATATGTCGAACTACCTAGTTGTTAATAAGTCCATAGCTTCATAGTGCCTATAATAACATGATGACCTCTTGCAGCGTGAATTGTCTGCCCAAACTTCCCAAGGCTCCTTCTAAGCAGACAGGGAGAAGGATATACTATCTACAACCTTGAAAAACAAGGAGCACCGAGTCGCACGTGAGGCCTTGGGGTTAACGTACCGTGGAGTCATGGGTTCGCAGACACTACTGCACGCATAGGAGTAAGAAGAGATTCAAGGCCGAGCGCGAGGACCGGTTGGTACAGATGATCACTGAAAAGTTTGAAGGAAAGCTAGCAACATTGCAGGATCAAATGAATCAACTCCCGAGCCAGTCGCAGTCACAAGCCGCCCCTATTAATTTGGGAGCCAGTCCTGCTCGACATCGGAGTAGCGTCGCGTCCACGCATAATTCTGAACATGATAACATCCAATTACCGATAAACAACATCATGGTAATGTACATCTATAGAATGCACCAAATATAGACATATAGGCGCCTTAGCTAATTGCGTATCGTTTTGTAGGAGCTGACGGCCTGCAAGCTCTAAGTGAGGTTAGTTGGGTCCATTTCTATTGAGACTGGGCGTGGGATGGTGCATCCATACTAGGAAGGGGCAGTGCAGCACGGTGTCCAGGTTACGCAGGGTTACGCCAAGGTGGAGGTGGACATGGTACATGAACATTTCATGGCCGTCCCGCTGGAGATTCGTCTGAACGAAGAGATAACAACACTAGGAGATGCCGTGCACAGTTTTATCTAGTGGCCCAAGAAGGACATCATCCTGGACCCAGCAGTGCTGCGATCTCAATACGACCATTCCTCTCCAACGGGACCCTCAATGAATCCACCTCATATTTTGCCTCAGAAGGCCACCTTATCGGTTCCCGTGGAGAAGACACCGAAGGAACAAGAAAAGCGTGCCGCCGTAAAGGGTCTCGAGTCGTCTCACAAGAAGACGCTGCCAATCCTTAAGGCCAAATCAAAATCAACGAACGTTAATGCGCCTCTCAAGTCCGGGAAGTCCGGATATCCAGGAAGTATATCATCGAAAACCGTTGTGCTCCGACGCAGTATTAGGACGCGCTGGATATGCTTGCCAGGCTTTGCATGCTTGGTACTTGGAGAAGACCTAAAAGGAGGGGTGCGATACTGGAATCACCGTCAGATACTAGCATAAGCATTTCTCCCACGAGACGAACCACTTCGTCGTGGGCTTCAATGACTTATATGACCTATTCAACATCGTTGGCCTCGACGCCTCGCTTTTACGATGTTGGACACTGTAAGTGCATACAATCAAGTTCTACATTCATATAATACCGATAAATATCACAACTCATTGCTTATATATAGATACATGATGAAAAATATCCAAAAATGGAAAGAACCGGTGGGTTTCCTCGACCCACATGTGGTATTGTTGCAAACCATCCAAGAAGACTCGTCCTTCGTCGAGAAATACTTAACGCAGGCATTGCTTCGTCAGCAGAACATGAAGTACATAGTGGTGCCCTACAACGAGGGGTAAGTGTCACTACTTGCTCTACAAATTTCATTTGTACTTTATACGTAGCACGAACTTAGGTTTAATGACTATAACGACATACATGAGTAGGTACCACTGGATCCTTTTAGTCATTATACCAAGGAGGAACTATGTGATATACATTGATTCCTTAATCCGCAGTGATCACAAGTTCAACATTCTGAGAGGAATACTCGACAGATATGTTCATTTCCTCCATACATAACTCTATTTTAGTCTTCATTAGTTTGAAATGGCCGAGGATAACTTTTTGAAATCATGTAGGTCGTTCATCGACTATGTTGCCAACAAAGGAATATACGATGGAAAGAGCGCCGAACTAACACAGGACAAAATTTCCGGTACGCGCTACAACATGATAATCCTATATCATACTTCATAATAACGCGTCTTGAACTGATATATGTAATTCTATTTTTGCAGTGCCATCAGCAAAAAAATGATGAGTTATGTGCAACGTTTGCTATCATATGGAGCAAATCATTAGAGCTACGAAGAAGGATCCGAGGATTGTGAATCTCAAAATAATTATTTTCTAATTATAAATTTAAATATATATGCTTACCACTTTACTCTTGCTAGCAACAGGCCTTGATTATAGATTTAGATGGACTCTTTGCGAATGAGATCAAGGACATTCGAGGGAAGCTCTACGGCTTTATCATATTAAAGATAATTAAGGACATCGGAGAATTTCACTCTGTCGCCGACCCAATGCATCACCCCGCCGACACTTCTCAACCACCTGCAAACAATTGACTCAATTGTAATCCAATTTATTTTGTAACAATAATTGAACAAATACGATCTTTTATAATTTATTTTGAGTAATGGTCAGATTGAGTTTGTCGACAATTGATTATCTATGATATATCTGTTTTTCTGCATGCTTATTTTCAGAGGGCATGACTAGCAATTCCTAAGGCTAACCAAAAATCAGTAAAAATATAGTTAGTGTAATGAACTATCCCAGACGGTTTTTGTATTAAACCCGTCTGTGAAAGACCAATATCACAGACGGTTCGTGTATAGAACCGTCTGTGATACTCTGCATTCACAGACGGTTCGTGTATAGAACTGTCTGTGATACTGGCCTTCACAGACGGGTTTAATACAAAAATCGTCTGTGATATTCGTATCACAAACGGTTTTCGAACCGTCTGTGATAACCACCTGTTATCAGAGACCAACTTATTCAGACGGTTCAAAAACCGTCTGTGATGACCCTCTCTGTAGTAGTGTGGTGATATTGGCAATTAATCCCATAAACGCCAAAACTAAAACTGATTATTTTAATCTAGAGTGGTACAACCATACTTTATAGTTCTGCAGAATAGACTATTTGTTGTAACTTTAACCACCCAGAGATAGTTACAAAATATTAAGACCCTGAAATGTTTTGATAATTCGTGTCTGGAAGGCATACGACTTTGCAACTAGTATTACCTCATATCCTCTGCAAGGATAATCTACTTGTGTTGCACAATTAAATAGTGGTATTTGATAAGTTAAACATATCACTCTCGAATAATGTTTATCCTAAAATCTTTAGATGAGCAATAGGACAGTTGTATGTAAGACTCTGCATTATGGTAATCTAGTTGATTTGATCACAATATACTTGCCTATATTCATTTTTGAAAAATGCATGAAAGGCAATAGAGCAACGAGACTTCAACGGAAGTTGTCTTCGGGGGGAGCATATGCTAAACACTGATCATCATACTTGATATTTTGAAAATGTTAGTCAAACCTAGAAGGTGTTAATACGATGATTACTATTTAAATTCACCTTGAAGGTTTTTACCACTTAAAAATTTAGATCTAGTTGGTCGACAATGAAAAGATCACGAAGATCACGTGTAGATCCTAATGATCACTACTAAATCCTGAAGATATACTGACTATATGTCAAATCTCTATAGTGCAAAATCCCAAAATGGATTTATATTACTTTGTGCTGGTGGAGTCATCTCTTGGTGGTCATCTAAACAGACCTTGGTAACTACTTCTACCAACCACTCCGATATTATAACGCAATATGAAGCCTCACTTGAATATGTTTGGCTCAGACGTGTGATTAACCACATCTAGAAGCATTGTGGCATTAATACCGTCGATACCCCCTCAATTATCTATGAAGATAATGTCGCTTGTATTATACAAATTCAAATGGGTTATGTCAAGAGAAACATCACAAAGCATATTGCTACTAAATGTTTTCTATCCTCATGAAATCCAGAAGAATAGTGGGGTAAAGACCCTGCAAATAAATTATTATGAAAATCCAGTTGATTTGTTCACTAAGTCTCTGCCTGTATCCAGTTTCTAAAGATGCATTCATGATATTGGAATAAGACAGTTTAAAGAGTTGCAGAGTTCAAGGGGAGTAAACCCTTAAATCATGACCCTTATCAAATCCTGAGGATTTATCCAAAATCTTGAAGATTGGACCCCGAAGATTAAGCGTTGTACTCTTTTTTGGTGAGTTTTTCTGAAGTTTTCTCACATGAAGGTTTTTAGCAAAGAAATAAGTGTAATGCAACTTACGAATGTAATACACTCTTTTCTTCATTCTTTTTTTCCTAATGGGTTTTTGGAAGGATTTTTTTATGAGACATTTGCATATCATTATCTATTGTCCAAGGGAGAGTGTTACGAAACCTAATTGGATGAGCACAAGACTAAATCGTTATTGGAGGGTTTTCACCCTTTATGTGCTATAAATATAAGGACCCACATGTACAAGTGATACACAGATGAATACATATTACAGATCCTCCTCTGTACACTTGTGTTCAATGTTTCTCTAGTGTTCATTGTGTGATTATTCTTGTTATTCTATAGAAGATTGTTCTGGAGATTCTCCCTATGGATTGTATTATTTAACAAAGCTTCCAGCACCCAAACATTGTTGCGAGCGGTGAATGCGCTTGTCTAGAGTTATCTTTCTGTTCTTCTCAGAAAACAATCGAGTCAATCGGCCCTTGTTTCGTTCAGATCGTGAAACAAGTTCGATCAACTACGTACAGTACTTGCTTAAAATGATGGTCGCTGGAGAAGTACTACTAGTACATCATTATTTTGATATTTTCTGACGATGAAACGCTGTGGCCGACGCGACGACCAGCGATCCCCTGCTGCTTGCATTGAATTAGGCTCATGGGCTTGGGGATCTCCAACCTGGCACGGCGGATGGTCGGCTCCTGCGAGTGCAAGAGAGGGCGGCACTCTTGTACACACGGTTTCTCCCCCCGATGAGCGAGCAAAGCATTCCCCTCCACCACCCGCCTCCGTGCGCCGCGTGCCCTCTGACTTATCGTATATTACCACGCCGAGCAGCCCAGCAGGCGAACGCCGAGCAGCCCACCGACCCACGTCTACTACGTTGGCTGTACCAAGTCTGCCTACCTCTCGACACTGCACACTCCACCCATCTCCTCATCCTTCCCGAGCGCGTAGCTAAGCTAGCACCCAACCAAATGGACGGCGCGGACGCGATGGTGTCGTGGCCGACGGCGTGGTCGCTGGTCTGCGGCTACTTCTCCCCGGCGACGCTCTTCCTACTTCTCAACGTGGTCATCGGCACCATCGCCCTCACCTCCCGCTCCCACCGCCGCCGCCACCACCACCACCACGGCGCCGGCGAGCACCACCACCACCAGCACTGCCATGATCAGTACGCTCCTCCTCCCGCCCCGCTCGCTCGCACGTCATCCGTCATGGAGCGCCTGCGCTCCCTCGGCCTCTACCGCTTCCGCTCCGGCGACTTCCCTCCCGAGTACAACCTCTCCGCCGCAAGCACCATCGGCGACGAGGAGAGCAACAAGCAACAGCAGGCTCAGTACACCAGGAGCCGGTCAGAGCCGGCTGCGAGAGCGCCCGTAGACAAGAAGGACAAGGAGGAGAAGACGGTGAAGGTGATGAAGAAATCGAGCTCGGAGGTGAAGAGGCTGGAGCGCGCGGCGGCGCCAGCTCAGGCGCGGCAGGTCCAGCGCGCGCCGAGGGCTCCGGCTCGGGCGGTGGTGGCGAGGGATCAGGAGGTGGCGGAGGCCGCGGCGGAGAAGTGCGTGGACGCGAGGGCGGACGACTTCATCAACAAGTTCCGGCAGCAGCTGCAACTGCAGAGGCTCAACTCGCTGCTCAACTACAAGGAGATGCTCAACCGCGGCACGTAGCTCGCGCGCGCGGGGATCCATGGGTACGGAGCAAATGCAACGCAGCAGCGATCCGTGCGTTTAGTTAGTTAGTGGCGGGTCTTGCTGTAGACCGGTGTGTGTGTGGAGTTTTTGGTTCAATTAGCGTGATTTTAAAGTAAAAAAATTAAAATTAACTCCTACCTCGCTCTTTGGCGCACGGCAGGCTACTTGTTGCTCAGTGGTGGCACAGCAGACCAGCTGCTGTCGAATGGGAGGTGTCACGTGGTGTGGTATGTTCCTTGCCGTGTATTTTGAAAGTGGTATGGGTGTCATTTTTATCAATTCGTTCGCAAGGGTGGGAGACTATAAGTTTAAGTCACTTGTTATGACTATTAGATCAATATTCAATCATATGATATTCATTAGATCAATATCTAATCATATAATACACTAATTTCTACACAAATCCAATGATCATAATAAGTGACTTAAACCTAAGAAAATTTCAGGCAACTTAAAACTAGCAAAACCTCTATTTTTATTATTTGATCGCGAAACAGTATCATTTTAGCTAATAATTCGATCATTACCATTTCCATGTACGAGCTGTGCAAATGCTATTTTTTCATGTGTTGTTGTATCAGTGTGGAACTGTGCCATGTACGAGTTGTGTTGCAATTTGCAAATGTTAATTTCGATGATTCAAACAAACACTAGAGTTTACAGAACCTTCTACTCTCTTGAAATAATAGTGTGCGTGGTGGACAAAGTTAAAACTGCAAAGATTAATGAATGGAAACAAACACGCATCCCATTTCGTGTTCTCACCAAACACCTCTGCGTGTGTTCGATGAACCGAACGCCTTTCCACATTTCAAAAAGGCAAAACATAAAGAAAGATCTTCGAGGGGAGAGGGAGCAAGAGACGAAAAGAAGCCCACCTGTATGTGCCAAGTCTTGTCCATTTGAGCCCAAGATTCCACCCCTTCTTGTCGTCTTTCCCTTTTTCCTTTGTCCAAATTCACAAACTCGGCATATGCTGCTGTTTTGCCAGTGTGCTTACCACAACCGTCTACTGTCCAATTCATGCATAAGCATTGCTCTCATATATAGACTCATGTGCACGAATAGTATACGTTGCTCCCTGCCGTGCTATTTTCGGCCCCCGAATGGACAGCATACAGGGCTATGCGGCCATCCCAATTATCAGAGCCTATGTAACAGTCGGCTACATGCTCACTTCTTTAAGGAAAGCTGTGGTTGGTAATGGCCCCCGAATATATACATGCTGCGTTAATGCGTTTGCCAGATTGGAGAATGTGCTTAGCGCTTCAGGCTCCAGTACTTGCTGAACTGCAAGGAAAATGTGACCGGATAAAGAGTTCTTTGTGATGATGGTTGTGAAATGGGAATCGCCTTTTTTTCTTCTCAAAAATGTCGGGATCCGAATTTTCAATCCAGAACCCAATGTGTATATCAACACTAATATCTGGATGAGTAGCGAGTATACAGTAACATCGTTGAATATCAAGCACAGATCTCACAAAAGCAAAGTTATTATGTAAGATTAAACAATACATAAATAGAACTAACGGTCGTTGACTTACACGCGGGCCGATCAAGCCAAATACCTTTAAAGAACATCAGCGGAAGCAAAAGCGGAAACAACACCTAAGTGGGACCCTCAGGATATGCTCACAGACAATCGGCTGAGGCTCACAACCTAGTTCTCGGCTTCTTCAACTTCCGATCTTGTCGAACGCGATTAAACGCTCGCAGAGCTTTCTTTTTTCCACTTACTGAATGATGGTAATTGAGCAACAGTGAGTAAGAACGTGCTAGCAAACAACCACACTTAATACAATTATAATAGAAAAAGGGAAAGAACATATGGGCTGGGCCAAATTCTATTTTGGACCCAACTAGGGTCTTGAGATTTTATTTCATTTTCCCATTTTAGTTTTTCTATTTTGAATATTAAATTGAGATTTCTGTGAATTGATTTGAACCCATATTCCTATTCAGATTAGTTTTGCTAGGATATAAATTTTTGGATTTGAGTATTATTAAATTATTATTTCCTTAATTGTTTGCTTCGAATTCAAAGCTCGATAAAAACCAAATGATCTCCAGGAAATCCAAATAACCAGAATGCATCGAAAAGTTTTTAAAAATCCTATACATTCATATTCAAGAATTGATTACAATTTTTGTGACGTTACACAGAATAAGCGTTGTAGTAGCAGTTTGGTAGATTAACTTGTTCGACTTTAGATGGTCGCATAAGTAACACAGGGAAACAGCAACAATGATTCAATAGACTGAAAACCCTATTCCTCTGTAAACATCTAAGCAAACCTTGTCTGAATGAGTTCAGAATATGTAGGTATGTGTGTTGTGGGTTCAACATACTACTCCGTTAACAAACATAATTACAACTTCAGACTGCTAATGACGGTGTAAGGTTGATTACATGGAAAATCAAGCGTTCTTTTTTTGGTTTGTTTTCACCTACTAAGAGATGTCAAGAGTCTGTTGAGTATCCTGATTCAATGTAAGCAACCCACAAGCTTAAGCCGGTGAAGAAGGCCGGTGATCTACTCATGTTTGAACTCGAAATGAGACTTGTCTATCCTTTGGAGAGACTTGATCTCGTTATCGTACTCTTCGACTACAAGAATGTTGCGCAAGCCAAGTCTCGAACTCATACTCTGCCTCTAATGTGATACTGAATTTTATGCACCAACAGTTTACTCGAATGCTTTTTTGAAAGAAAAAAAGTCCACCTAAATGCCTAAGGGGTGAGCTGGCTGACGCACGGGAGAGACTCATGATCACCCTTTGCATTTTTTTTACATTGGATCTCACATCAATAGAAGGTTAATTAAACACTATAAAAAGGGTGGTTTGTATTCCCTTCTTTGTCATAAACAAACAAACAAACATCTCTTTTGTAATGTCCTCGTCTTTAGACTGGGCATAGACATATTTGCGGGACCAATGGTCATAGACCTTGACATGCATGTATATATATCAAGATCTGAATCATCGCAAAGAGACGAAAGGTGATATTAGGCCAAGGTCTCTTTCACCCATCTACTTTTGCATCGGAACAAAATAATCCAGGCAACGCTGTACTGCTACTGCAGAATATAATTCGAAGCGAAAGTGACGCCCCTCATCGATCGCCCAATCAAGGAAAAAGAAGACGACTGTCGTCAAACCTTTGGCCGCCCCCCAACACAAAGCTGCGGCAATCGAATCAAATCGCTGTCACTCATGCAGCAGTGCTAGTAGTACGGTTACTACTCATTTCGCAATTAATTGCCAGGCTCGCCTCCGACAATTTTAGCCCTCTATGCCATTTGGTGGGCCGATGCCTAGGTTTAGTACGGGATTTTTTTTAAAAGTTTTTGCCACTTAAAGAACATATAAATTTTGGTTAGGAAATTTGACCATTTTATTTTTGTCATCCGTCCTTCAGTGCATATTTTGTTTTTGCCACTCCATTCAATTTTTTTTTGTCAAATCAACGGAGTTTGACCATTAAGAAATATACAAAAATATTAGAAAAAAAGAAAATTGAAATAAAAATTTAAAATACCAACAAATACAGAAAAAAAATTCAAAACAAAAGTGCACAAAAGTTTCTTAGTGTAAATTTCTAAAAAACAAAAAAAAAACACCAAGGAAAATTTTAGCAAGGCTCCATAAAAGTTGAGAAAGATTAAAACATTTTTCCTTAGTGCAATTTTTTTGAGAATTTTTATTAGTGTATTAAAAAATTGTTCAAAAGTTATCCTAGAATTTTGCTATATTTTTCTTGTGTTTTTCTGGTTTTTCTATGATTTTCTGGTATTTTTCTGTTTTTCCTGTATGTCTTAATAGTCAAACCCCGTTGACTTGATGAAAAATTGAATGGAGTGGCAAAAATGAAATATGCACTAACGGAAGAATGGCAAAAACGAAATTTCCGATGTTAGAATCGAATTTGCACATATTTTGAGTGGCATGAACAAAATTTTCCCTTCTAGTATTGTCATACCTACTGGTACCAGTACATCTTGCTATGTCAAGGTAAGGGCCTGTTTAAATTGCGGGATATTCCTGGTATTACTATAGGAATAAAACTGTTTCTAACATACTGAACTTTTTTTATTAATTAACTAGTCATGTGCCGTTGCAACGGAAAATCAAATTTGGCAACTAATTAATATCCATGTTAATGCATTTATCTTGTGGGCACACAAATATAACTTTGTATTGTTGAGTTCATCTTTTATGTTTGAATCTGTTGACATACAAAAATAGCTTATACCCAAAGAGCATTGTTATTATAATTGTTACAAACGATGGAAGGAAATAACAAATTTGGCTGATGAAGTACAAACAGTGGATAGAAATAACAAAATTTATTTCAGAATCATAGAACACCTGAAGGTTGAATCTCATGGTTCAAAAAAATTTATCATCAAGAACAATATAATGCAACGTTTAACAATTATCTGAAATAAGACGACATGTTTTCCTTATCCATCTTCGATTTAAATGACCTTATACTTCTAGCATATTTGTAGCATTAGACTTCTTTTTCCGTTGCTGCTTCCGCCGAATCACCTTGAAGACAATTATGAGCTCCTTGCACAAACAAAAATGTTCTTCCAAGAGAATATATGTAAGACTAAACCAGGTATTTGAGTTAGTACCTAACCGTCACTCCAATCAATTACTAATACATGTTTCGATTCAAGTCATAACAAAGTTCCAAATTCCAATATATTATGCGTCTTACGAGGGCACACTTGCCACAGAATTAACATGGCATCTCAGTCGTCTCACACAAAAAGTTTAAAAAGAGAATAGAACAAGACATTCAACAAAATATCTTACAACATTCTCCATTGATAAGTTGATCACCTTCTATGTTTAGCGCAAACAACATATGTGGAGTTTCTTGCTTGCATCCGCCACTTGGTTTGCAAAATCAGAGAAGGAAAAAATCTGATATTATTTTCTTGTCCAAAAGCAGAAAGCAAAACCATTAGGCAGCAGTGCCCACTCCCAATTCAAGTTAAGAAAATATATATGCACACTTGTTATTTTTAAAGCGGCCCAATCTGCGTAGTCAAAATTTTAATGTACATATGGATAATCCTATAACAAAGAGCTACCATGATGATGAATAGTAACAAGAAAAATAACATTTTGTGATTAAAAAAATGAGTTCATAATAGCCATACATGTCTGATAGTTCAAACGCGCCATATATTTTCTTTACTTAAAAGACTAACTAATCGTCTTAAATAATATCAAGCTAACATAATCAACTTGAATTCTTGAACAAACACAAAATATAAAACAAAGGACATCTTTTTATTTACCTTTTTCTTCTGGACATTGGAGAGCCATTTCAATTGCCGTTAAGTTGTTGTCTACCATTACACGTGTACAGTCAACGACAGAGCCAACGATGGCAACCAACATCACCCACAAAGAATAGAGATGGTTAACTCAAATAAATAATGTAGACCAGGAAGTTTAAGTCGATCATGACCTCCTAGTCGGTCCTTGCTAAAGCTACTCTTTTTAATTGAACTAGTAGCTTTTGGTAGCCTCCTTGCTCTCCCGTTACGAATGTAGCTGGTGACATCAGAACATCCACAATATGCCCACTGGCAGGGTACACCAGATGTGTGCAATCACTTTCACCACCGGCCTTCCTCGAGAGCACCTCAAAAGATTGTTGTCCTGCAGAAAACAACCATTTCTCCGATGAATAATACTTTCATAAACTGAACTAAATGAAGAGATGGACCCTTTTTCCATGGGAAAGAGATGAACTATATTGATAACAATAGATTTAGCAAGTTCAACCGTACAGGTTTCACAGATAGTGAGTGAAACTATTGAAGGCACATGCATTATTGCAATATATATCATACAAAATATATCCAATTCATGTCAACAGAACAGAAGCAAAAGTGATCCTAAAAAACTAGAAATGCATAGTACTTCTTGAATCGTGAGTTTCCTTGTTGGGTGAGCGACGTCTACATGACGAAGGCCGTGCTCGTGAGCTCCTCGTCGAGCTCCGTGAGCGTCCCTAGCGTGCTCGGGGGCTGGCCCCCGTCTCCCCCGTCGGATCCGCCCATGCTGTCGTAGTCGAGGTCGGAGCCTTCCCCTTTTTCTTCCGCTCCCGCTCGCGGGTGGCTCCTCCTTGATCCTGCCTGGCGACGCCTCCTTTTTCACGGTGTGATGGAAGGAAAAGGGGTCCAGAAGGAAGAGATGTGAATGGGAGAAGTGGAAGGCAGCTACGGTTTCGACGTGCGGAGGTTGCTAGGATCGTGAGACATGGGCTGGTCACGATAGCTGGCAGGCGAGGCGCGCCGATACCCATCGGCGCGCCAGTTAGAGTTAGGATGAGGCAGAGGGAAAACAAATTAAACGACCACTATAAGTACTTCTTAGTTTCTGCCACGTCTTGATTCTCGGCGTGACAAGGGGAGACTCGCACCAGAAGAATGGTTCGCGTTTTCCCGCACTAGCCAAGTCTTCAACGTTGGCACGGCGCCAATTGATTTTCGAGAAATATGTGCAAGGAAAGGCATAGGAGTTCACCACATCCAATAACATATTCAAATACGACCACAAATTCTTAACACAAGCTAATTGAAAAAAGAAATCGATAAATGACAAGTGACACAACAGTTGACAAGTTCTTGTTCAACTCAATTGCCTCTACCCTTAGTTCTGTTCACTATTGCTGTGCTGCTGGCCTGCTGCATCGCTTCCTTTCCCCACCTTCCCCTGCTCCATGTCATGGCGACGAGCCTAGGCGGCCAGGCCGCGCCCACCGGCTGCCGCCCCGGCCGCCCTTAAGCCTTGCTGCTACAGACTGCAACCGCTCATCGGCGCACGGCGTGCTCCCGATTTTCAACAAAGAATGTCAAGCTTCAACCAAATTTGTCCTTATACATTCCTTCCGACGTAACATCCTTTGCAACGCCAGCTGTACTGGCGTGGCAGTATGTAAATATCATGCCATGAGTAACAGTGTGAACAAAAAGGATCATATTAGGAAATAAAAGTACAACTCAAAAAAAATAAGAAGAAGAAAAATCAAACAGGCCTTAGATGATGTTAGCTTTTGCATCTTTTTGGACACGCACAGTGCGATTTCATATTCGTTACCGATTTCTTGTTCCGCTACCACTAGGTTGATTGATCGTAAAGTGAAATACTGGCGCTAGAATCATATTCTACTCCTGCTACTCGTAGACAAATTAATCTTCTCACGGGACAAGAATCGGATTCATCGGCCGGGAATCGCTCGATCGCCTCCTCTGGGCATCAACATCATGATGGCTTGATCGTGTTGGGATTCGGACAAGAAATGGACGCGCTGCCTGATTGGGACCCTCGGCCCTCGCATCGCATCACATCGTCTGCGCGCGCGCACTCCGAGACCGTCCGCTGTTGCTGACGATGGAGCCCGGCCGCTTCATATCTCTGCAATTCTGCCTAGCCTGGAGCCCCGAAGCCTGAACTGAAGATTTGTCTTGCCGAACTTCTGTCTCACAACCAAAGTTACTCCTTATACATCTAATTCAATTATCAAGACATCATTATGTTATTCGGAGATGTGAGGTTAGTAGTAACGTCACTGATATTGACGTGCAGGAAATTTTGCGTTGAACCACATAGACATAGTCTAATGGCCAAACGCAGTTCGGTACGTCATCAAATGGCAAGTAGAGCGACAACTCTGAGGGAAGATGCGTTGTCATTGGAGGGGGCGATACATGTCACGTCGGGGCCTCACCTCGCCGATTTGACACGTGCCGAAAGCGGACAAAGGAAATCAAGTATACTGTCAGTGAGAAAGCACCATCAATGTTATCATTCGGCGTACGAAAATGACACCGTAATAAGCCGACAGGAAACGCAGCCACTCAACTGTTCGGTTGAACTCACCGCTAACAATACGGACAAGTACACGGAGACTCGCTCACAGAAGACAACAAACACTCCAGAAAACTGAGGAGCTCAAAGCCTCGACCACAAATTCCGTTTCACAGGCACGTTTTAGTCATGTACAAAAGGTGCCCAGGCCCTTATTCGCCTCTGCTAGTCTGATGCCAATATTATACTATCCAGCACAATGCATCTACGGAGCATTCATCGTATCATGTCCATCATGGAGACATGGACCCCCTGATACACAAGAACAAACAACTATCGATCCGGCCTTAATAATGGATAATGACCCGTGTCCCATTTTATCGCCGTACCTCAGATTACACAGAGCGCCATACCGACAATAACATAGCCTACCTGCCACGTGAATCACACCAAAACAAATGAGCAAATTACTACCGAAAACTAGTAAGCTACAGGGCTCGATCGAGTTTAGCGAAACGATCGCGGCGGGTAGAAGAAATTTTTTGCAAGAACTCTCAGCGGTAGTGTTGCAGCAGCCGGTTGGCCTCCCGTACGCCGCTCAGGTAGGCAGCGTGCGTCGTCGAGTAGTGCGTCCGGTGCGTCGCCTCGCCGGCGAACAGCACCCGCAGCGCCGTCCGTTTGGCCTCCGGTGCGCGTGGCAGCGGCTCGGCCATCAGATCGAGGTCCTCCCCGCCCGATCCGACGGCAACGTAGCTGTAGGACCCGAGGAACAGCTGGTCCGTGGCCCACCCGCTCCTCTTGATCCTCCTCACCCTCCATCGTGACGTCGCCGTGGCCCCGCTGCAGCAGCGCAGTGGGGCCGGGAGAAAGGAGTCCAGCGTGGCGTGGAGCCCCCGGATGATTTCGTCGTCGGGGAGGGACTCGAGGTGCACGGCCTCCCGCCCGGCGAACCACGCCAGTGCCACGCTGGAGCCCGCGTAGACGGGGCAGATCGACTCCGTGCCCCGCATCCACCACGGGATCTTTGCCACGTGTCCCCCGAACGCCATGTGCAGGAACGGGAAATCTGGTGCCGGTGCCGGCTGCTCGTCTCCGCCTTCCGGTTCAGGCGCCGCCACGGCCTCCACCTCCATGAACAGCTTGTTCACGACCCCGAAGCCCAGGCGCGCGACGGCCTCGCGCTTGAAGGGCGGGAGCGGCGGGTCGAAGGCGATGGCGCCCGCGGCAGAGGCGTCCTTGCCGAGGCTGGCCTTGAGGACGCCCAGCGATACCGTGAGGATAACGTGGTCGGCGGTGAGCGTCGGCGCTCCGTCGGCGAAGTGGAGGCGCACAGGGGTTTCGCTCCAATCGAGACGGCGGAGGAGGAGGCCGAGGCGGACGGTGCCGGGCGGGAGCGCGGCGACAAGATGCTCCACCACGCGGGAGTACCCGCCGGGGATCGTGACGTGGTCGCCGGGGAAGTCGCGGTACTCGCCCTCGGCGGTGAGGTCGAGGTCGCCGAGGTCGTCGGCGGAGGTGTCCGTCCGCTCCCGGTTGATGTGCATGGCGAGCAGCGCCTCCTCGACCTTCTCCAGCTCCTTGCTACCGCCGGGGCGCGCCTCCTGGTACGCTCGAAGCCCCCGCCGCAGGTACTCCTCCACGCCCCCGCCTCCTTCCGCCTCGCCGGCGCGCGCGGCCTCCATCATGCCCCTGTACAGCTCCTCGATCGGCTTGGCCACCGTGTCCGCGTCGACGACGTCGCCACACTCGGCAACAGTCCGCACGCGGTCGGGGAACCCGTCCATGCGCTCGTACGGGAGGCCAGCCGCCTCCTCCCCGAGCGCGCCGGCGTCGCGCGCCAGCGCGTACACGGGGCTCCCGACGATCCCCTGCACCCACGTGGCGCCCATCTCGACCCGGTGTCCCGCGAACTCGGACGTCAGTATCCGGCCGCCGACGCGGGCGCCGGCCTCCACCACCGCCACCTCGAACTTGTCCCCGCCCGCGCCGCACAGCCGCCGCGCCGCCGCGAGCCCGGCTATGCCCGCGCCCACTATGACAATCCTCGGCTTCTTCGCCACCATCCTTGCCTGCCGCGCGCGTGTCGCGAACCACACCGGTTACAGAGGTGTTTTGCCTTGCCCCGATGACCGCGAAGCCACGAGCACGAGCAGTTATAACAAAGAAGCCCAAGCCAAGCGAGGAGGGTAAAGCGAACACAAAGTTACACGACACGGCCGGGGGAAAGGGGTGGCACAAACACAAGCAAAAGCAAGCAACACGACGAGCCCCACCTTTTTACATTAGCGCGCCCGCCCGCGCGCGTACTGCTGTGCAGTGCCGTTGTTAGTAGGAGTACGTAGTCGTACGTAGTCATAGCGATAGTGTGTGGAGTTTAGCTAGATGCTTTCATGGTCTCTTTGATCTGCGAATTGTTTTCCAGATTACTACTACGGCTAGTGCGCCTACGTACTGGTCTCGCTGTCCGGACAAGACCGGGAAGGGGCCCCTCTCTCGCTGCAACCTTTCACTGCGCCACCTCAATAATGCCGCACATGTGCCGGCCCACGTGTGCGACAGGTGGTTTCGGTCGTGTGGATTCTCCATGCGAGCTCTGCGCGCGCGCTCTTCTGCTTGCTGCCCGTGGTGGCCATGCTCGTTTTCAATGCCTCGGTGCTCTGTTTGCGTGTCGCGCGAACGATCTCGATCCCCGTAGGCGTAGAGAATCTCGCGGTAATGGCGTGCTGACATCTGAACAAACCTTTTGAGATCCTTTCCCAGTAAGACACGCACTGTTTATCAGAATATTTGTCGTGTGGTCAGATGTGATCTGGCCACCTTTGTGCGCGCATATTTTACAAGAGAAAAACATGGGCGACATACTACCGTTCGTCTACATTACAAGGACGTAGAGGAGAGCTACGTACAGATGTACGGCGCGTACCTACCAGTTCAGGTCAGGCGGCGGCAAGGAGATTTTGATTTTGGCATCGTCCCTGTGCTTTCTTAGCGAATGCAAACTGCGAAGCCAAGCTTTGTAGCAATCATGCGGTCACCTGACCGTTATGGCAGGGAAAGTGGTTATAGGCTTATAGCCAGGGAGATTAATTTGCATGTACATCTTGTACGATCGAGATGAGTAAATCTGATGCCAATCTAGAGAGAGAGACAGACAGAGGTGGGTGGGGGGCAAATCTGATGCCATGTCACTATTCAGCTGTCACCCTGTAGCTGTTACGTACAGCTAGCTCTTGACGTTGTTTTGCATGTATGTGCGAACAACTGGCAAAAGTTGCTCTCGCATCGAAAGAAAGGACGTCTTCCTTCGTCTTCTTTCTTAAGTTTGCTTAATGGCCCTGCTGCGCGTTGATTCTACCTCTCTGTGTAAAAATACTCGTCGCTTTTACCAAATCTTTCTTCTACAAATATTTGGCATTTCGCTATTTCTAATAAAAGTTTTCCTATTTTGCCCCTATTGTGCACCTTTTCCTAGTTTGTGCGACTCTACTTCATCCACACAATTAAAATATTAAATTTGGAACTACCAACCCTTGAATTGGGCAATTTTGTCATGTCCTATTCAACAAATAATTGTCTAAATATACATACAATGGTCGAAAGTGTAAGTATTCGCAAATGGAGAGAGCATGTCAGACTTAACTACGGATAAGTTTGTTTAGTTACGCAGCCGTACGCTAACACGCTTTAATTTGAGCAACTGGAGGGTTCTGCATGCACAATGCTTTATTTTTTAAAATTTAAGTACTTTTTTGAAAGAAAAATATAGTTTTGGAAGTACTTGATTCACCTAATACATTTGTTGCATATGAGGCTTAAGGCGACCTCATGTTCAGTATTCCAAATATACTATAGCTAAGTAGCACTGAGAACTAATTATTGATCGAGGGGACAATTAATATAACAGAAGTACTGTCAGGTTATTCACGAGTCTCTGTTGGCGAGGTTTTGAATGAATCAACACCAGGGCGTGGTTTTCCATTCCCCCATTATGTGGATGGCTATTATCTCTCCTAAACTAGATGGCTCCTACTAGTACCTCACTAACATTAGTAGAGTCCGTTTTTTTTCAAAAAAAAAGGTTGAGTCCCACTCCTATGTCTCGCAGGTAGTTTTGTTTTACTCATACACTGTCACTCAAGCAGGACAGTAACAGTGATGATTTTTGTATATTTTTCCCAAGTTGTTGTTGTGTGACCCTGAAAACATGCTCATGTGGAGTTTCTTTGGAGGATACATTTGTTTTCCTAACAATAATGTGCAAAAAAGATCGTCTCTACACTGCGAATCCCTTATTATAATTGCAGTCGTCGTAGTTTTCTTTTCAGTATACGGCTAGTCTGAAAATTGTAGAGTGCATGTATTTCTTTTTCTTCTTCTTCTTGCGAACAGAGTGCATATCTTTATCGCTCTTCAAATGTTTTCATAAGGGCGTTTAGGTTTTCCAAACAGGATTCCCGATGCCCCCATGCAGCCATGTATGCGGTTGGAAGCTTAGCAGCCACTTTTCCGCTTTCCCTTTTCGGCTTCCCGTTTTCGCAAGTCCGAAGGCGCCTTCTTCCCCGTGCGCTTTCTTTCCTACTACGGCGCCCCGTGTCATTATCCCAAAAGGTAATCACACTTAAACATACGGATTACCATTTGTCTGCCCGGTCGGATACTGCTCCGATGAATAGTAAGTATTACCAAAGTTAATGCAGCAGAGCAATATGATAGAAATTGTACTTTATTACAATATTTAGCCACGCAAGGCTATGGTCTTTATTACAAGTGATAATTTACAACTGCAAAATAGGACTAAGCCCCCTCGCTTGGCTGCCCTGCTCCATTAGTCGCCTACTCGTCCCACTTACTGAATAAGGTGTCCACCTCGCCCTGCTCCTTGTAGTAAGCGCTCTCGACTCTTGCGGTCTCCTCGGTACCTGCGTATCCTTCATCCCATTTGGGATAGTTTCTGGCCGGATTAGGATCTAACAAAGGAGAATAATAGCAAGAATGAGTACTAGTGTACTCAGCAAGCATTTATTAGCGAAGATGTATTGTACAACTCATCTCTGTTCGTTATCACATTTTTTAACTCATCTCTCTTTCTGGAAAATAATTTATCAAAATTTATGTGGCAGTTTTAATTCTGAAAAGACTATTTGTCACTCGGTAGGAAGATAAACCCCTAACGGTCACCATAGACTCCAATCCAGGAGACAGGCATAAATTCATGGTTTGATATATATGGCAATGTACAGGTTTTGTACTACTTTACCAATAGCTACTTTGAGCTCTCTTTATGCTAGGTCTCTCGCATTTCCTTTAATGCGGTTTCGAGTTTAGAATACAGAACGTTTTTCAAGTTACATGATTAAGTCTTCACCTATTACTTTTCGTTGGTATACTGGGGCGCTCACCCAGTCCTCCACCGAGTTCCCGTAATATTGGTTGGGCCATACATCCCCGCACCCAACACTCTGCCTTACGGTACTATATCGCCTTAGATCCCCCACTCTCGGACTCTTTCTACCGGTCCCGGGTTCCTCCATAACTCACACTATATTACTTATCCGATGTGGAGAGTATAGCCACGTAACAAGGTAGCATTTTGCCCGCCGAAACAGGAAAATAGTTGGTATTTAAATACGACCTTTTATTCAAGTAAGAGTTTTTGTTGGTCCTTATATATTAACCATATGTAAAGGGTCCCACCTCTTCCCTCATCTATTTTCCCTACCACAGGTCCCCTTTACCATCCTAACATTTCTCTTGCAGTACAGCTGCTCATCTCGGTTGTACTGCTCTTTTCTCATCCATCATCTCTTTTATTTTCTCTTCGTTCCTTTATTCGATTTGATTTTATTACACACACACACACACACACACACACACACACACATATATATATATATATATATATGAAAAATACTTTCTACTCCCGGGTGTAGTTACTCCCACTTTTGATATACCACTTAAAAGAACTTGACATACTCCTTTATCACTTTGGGTATACTCATATACTAATTATAAGATACTCCAATGTGAACCACACGAAAAAATTACAAGAGAGTCTATAGTTTTTAGTATATTTTGTAAATACCTTCATATTCGTACATAAAAAGGAGTATGTCACATAAAAAGAAGTATATCTAAAAAATTGTACATACCACCCCCTGAAAATGTGTGAATACCACCTAGATGGTCTTATATACTCGTATACTACACATATATACTCTCGGTTGCGCAAGATACTCCCTACGTTGTGAGATACGAAATAGGGAGTAACTACACCCAGGAGTAGGAAAAAGGCTTCCTATACATACATACATATATATATATATATATATATATATATATATATATATATATATATATATATATATATATGTATATATATATACATATACATATATGTAAATATATATGTATATATATGTAAATATACATAAAGTAATCATTTACATTTAATATAGCTAGGTTGATGTTCAAGAGATAAGCTTGCCTTCGTATTCGTAGAAAAGATCTGCGTCAATTAATTTAGGATCGGATGTTCCTGCTTGAACTGGTTCGTTCTCTGCAAATATACAGTAGACACGAATAATAAATAAATAAATACTTAGTTGTTTTTTTGTGCTATTATATGAACATTATTCAGTTGATTTTCTTTTTCAATAGATTTTAATTTAATAACATTTTTAGATCCTTCTGGGTTAGCACTCCCCAACTGCGGTTGTTCTAATTTGTCAACTCTAAGATCGAGGTTGTCTATACTCGTGTTTTATCGCACGAAAATAAAATACTATATGTACCCGCATGCAACTAGGTCTATTCCATTTTACTCATGCAAATATGCCTAATCGACCTTCTCAGGTGTGCATGTATTTCATTACTTTTCTAAATAAACTCGAGGTACGCGTCCGTCACTAACGGATTTGGCCAGTCTGCTTTTGGGTTGATACTTACCAGGGGTTGTTTAATTAATTATTCTATCTTGGTTAAATTGTTAATTTCTAATGCATGAGACTATTTGTCTAATTTTAGTGATTTCTACGGTGATTAATTCATTTATAAAGTCCTAGATTAACTTTGCGGTGTTTTCTATTTTTATTTTCTACCGGCCAGTCTGCGGCTATCTATCCTTACGAGAAAATACCTTTCTGCCCCTTACCTAATAATAATTTTCTCTCTCTTTTCTCTCCCCCCTTATCTCGTTCTCTATCACTCTTATCCCTATCCATCCCCGACAACTTGGTTCTTTTTTCCCATTCTTTTCTTCATCCTAGTGCTTCTCTCCTTCCTCTATTCTCCCATGGCTCTCTCTCTCTCTCTCTCTCTTAGCCGATGCTTGGCGCTGCCGCCTCTGGCTCCCGGCTCGGCCCGCCCGTGCGTGTGGCCGTCCGCTCGCCTCCCTGTACCTTCGGCTCGACCATCATGCTAGGCCCCCAAATTTGGGGTTTATGGCCAGGATTTGGTTTCTTCCTCCCCCCGATTTAATTTCCCCTTTTTTGTTTCTTCTCTCTTGTTTCGGTTTTCAATATTGAGCTTGATTCATTTTTCGGATTTTGTTGCTTGTTGACCCCTCATGGTGAAGATGATGGATAGGGGTATCGTGTCTACCTATGGTGGGGCTTGAGGCTTTCCGCACGTCGGGGAGTGCGGTGGCCGTCGGGTGCGCGTGGTTATGCCCGTGGTTGTGCTGCCGTGGGTGTGGTCTACCGAGGTATACTACTACTCTACTCCCCTCCTTGCTCTGTGATGCACTCGGTTGATGATGTGGTTGGTGTGGCATGGTCACTGTGCAATGGTTCGGCTCACAGGGGTGGTTCGGTTTGGGTAAAAATAACAGTAGGGGCATGAAGGGTGGGTTACCTTGTTTGGTCGGGCTCGGAATGGAATGGCAGTGGTGGTGATGCTGGTCTGGTGGTGCTGATGGTGCTCTTCGGTGCTCCCTTTGGTCCGTTCTGGTCCTTGATGGCTTGGCTTGGTCGTGTGGTGGTTGTCAGTTCGGTGGCTTCCAGTTTGTCATGGTCACCCATGGTGCCTCCTTCACCTTCTACCTTCTAGCCTCTTGCCTTGTCTTCCCTTGTGTGGCTGTGGTGTGGATGGAGGTGGTTGACTTGGCAAGCCTTGGGTTGGCAGTGGTGCTAGCTTGGGTTTCTCCTTTGCTTGTGGTGGTAGTGGGGACTTTGCTGGTTGTGAGTTGGGTTCTTATGTGGGGCTTGGTTGTGGCTGTGGATGGCTGGTGGTCCCCCCCCCTCATGTGCCTTGTCTCATTTGCCCTTGCCTTATCTCATGCTCTCTCTATGAATCCTATTCAGCTGGGTAATATGCATGGACCATTGGTCCAAAGGGCACTATTTGTCATATTTTCTGCGATTAAGGTAGACAGTATAACGTAGGTGTCGGATTTTAATAATTGCTGGGTGATGAAACCCACTAAAGTGAGATGATGTCGACTAACGTAGGTTAGTCTGGGAATCTCGATGATCTTCATGCGATTTGATGGCAATCCATTTTCTACCTCTAATTTCTATTTATGGCTTTTGATTTGTTATTAGTCTTTTGGTTGTTGGCAATCGATGGAAATGTGGGTGGGCTTTTGTTTTGGCCGAGAAATGGGTTTGACTAGTTGGTGATATTCAGATAAAGAGAAGGAAAGGCTTCGGTGATATGTATGTAAGATTTTACTTTGTAGTTAAATAAATTTTGTAATGTTTATTTTGTAATGTACTCAGGCTGTAATATTTATTTATTCTTTGATGTAAAGAATTTTTTGTAATCAATTGCGGAGAGTGTAATAATGTTCTACTTCTGCTTACAATAAATTCTTGTAATTGACTTTGAATTTTATATCGATGTTGTAATTTTGTTGTAATAATTCGAATTGTAAATTATGTTGATGAACTCTTGAGAATATATCATGTATGAATTTTTCTGACGATGTGTTCGAGATCAACTGAGCTTATGTTATGTTCTTGTTTTACATGAATTTTATTTACTGCTAATTATTGTTTATCGCCGTTTAGAACAAATTAACTTTTAGGGATCTCACACCTACCTTCTTCCTCTTCGCGTCGCCAGCTCCGCACGCCTCGATCCCTCTTTGTCATCGTCTCGGTCAATGTCGCCCCCGCATCACGCCAAAACTTTGCAACCTCACTTCGCCACCCACCGCCAACCTTTCCCCTTTCTCGTCGCCAATCGCGCGCGGTCACGCACGTCGCCACCCACGCGCCGCGCCCGCTCCGGTTCGACCACTGCCGCAACCACCTCATCCTGACTATAAAGGCCACCCAATCCTAAGCCAAGAACATCGCAAGCACTCACTCAACCTCACCGAGCCATCCTTTCTCCCACAACTCCGGCCAAATCCACGAACTTTCGTCGCACCCAAATTCCTCCCAGTGAGCCTTCTTCCCGATCCACCGGCCTCATTAGCGCCCTTGTCAAATTGATGGCGCCATGAGCTTCACCTCAACACCATGAACCCGCCCCACCACCCCACACCTTCTCCCTGAATTGTTGGCTGGCCGATGTGACCAGAGATGAAGAACGGCAAGAAAGGTTCTGGAGGACTCAACGACGATATCTCTGTCCAACTCATCTCCCGAAACTTCACCGACTTCCAACGGTTGGTGGACAAAGCGATCCGCCAGAGGCCAAACATCACGAGATGGAGAACCGCAAGCGGAGGATGGCGCCCGGAAGATTAACGAGCTTTGAATTTTGGCTAAGTCAAGTGGCATTCCTTGGACATATTGTGTCGTGAGGAGGAATCGCGATAGATCCTGCCAAGGTTGAAGCCGTCAGTTGGAAGCAACCGGGCATATCCACCAAGTGAGAAGTTTTCTTGGACTAGCGGGTTATTACCGCGAGTTCATTGAAAATTTCTCTAAGATTGCAAGACCCATGACTCAACTTCGAAGAAGGAGAAGAAATTTGATTGGGCGGATGCTCTGAAGAAAGTTTTCAAGACACGAAGAGGAGATTGGTCTCAGCTTTGTGTTAGTTTTACGATATCCATAAAGATTTCGAGATCTTCTGCGCGCATCCCGTCAAGGTCTCGGATGCGTATTGATGCGGAGGGCAAGGTAGTAGCTTATGCATCGAGGCGATTGAGGCCACATGAAGGGAATTATCAACCCACGATCCGGAGTTAGCGGCGATTGTGCATGCCTTGAAGATCCGGCATTATCTCATTGGTAACACGTGAGATTTTCACGAGATCACAAGAGTTTGAAGTATATATTCACAGTGAGTAATTAAACCTTGGCGAGAGAAGATGGTTAGAGTTGATAAAAGATTACGATCTTGGAATCCATTATCACCCGGCAAAGCAAATGTAGTTGCGAGATGCCTGAGCGAAAGGCCTATTGCAATACCATGATGGTGCGAATGAGCGGCCGAACTACATGAAGAATTGAAGCGTCTAAACTTGGAAATTGTTAGTCAAGGTTGTGTGAATGCTCTGGAAGTACAACCGACTCTTCAAAGTCGATCGAGAAAAACAACTAGAAGATGATGACATCAAGGAGATCAAGAAGAATATGCGAAGAGGCAAGGCTCAGGATTGGCGAAGATGAACAAGGGCGTGTGGTTTGGGAATCGCATTTGTGTACCTAACCAACAGGAGTTAAAGCAGTCAATTCTTAAGGAGGCTCATGAAACGCCTTACTCCATTCACCGGAAGCACCAAGATGTACCAGATCGAAGGAGAAATGCGGTGGAGTCGACATGAAGCGAGAAATTGCGGAGTTAGCCGCTCATTGTGATGTGTGTCCGAGTTAAAGCGAACATCGAGACCGGTACGGATTGTTGCGACCACTACCAATCCGAGAATGGAAGTGGGAAGAGATTGGCATGGACTTCATCACCGGACTTCCTAGGACCCAATCGGATATGATTCTATCCGGGTGATAGTTGATCGGTTGACCAAAGTAGCTCACTTTATTCCGTCAAAACTACTTACGAAGCGCCGGTTGGCGAGTTATATGTGGCTAGGATCGTTTGTCTACCGGGTACCCAAGAAGATTGTGTCCGCGCGAGGTTCTCGTTTACATCAAGATTGCGGAGTCGCGCATGAAGCCTTAGGCACGGACTCAACCGGTCTGACCTATCATCCTCAAACAGATGGTGACAGAACGCACCAATCAAGTCCTCGAAGATATGCTCCGAGCTGTGCCTTGGAATTTGGACAAAGTTGGGACAAGAATTTGCCGTATGCGAATTCTCGTATAACAATAGCCATCAAGCTAGTTTGCAAATGGCTCCTTTTGAAGCATTGTATGGCGAAAATGCGAACTCCATACGTGGGATGAAGTAGGAGAGCATCAACTCTTTGGACTGAAATAATCAAAGAGGCGTAGTAAGGTCAAAGCTATAAGGGAACATTTGAAAGTGGCACAAACCCGACAAAGAGTTATCGCGATAACCGTCGGAGGATCTAAACTTTGAGGTAGGAGACCGGTCTATCTCGAGGTCACTCCACTCAGAGGAGTAAGAAGATTCGAACGAAAGGAAAACTCGCACCAGCATTTGTGGGGCCATACAAAATTCTAGCCAAAAGAGGTGAAGTGGCATATCGGCCTGAGCTACCGAAGCCTTGTCATTTGTGCACGATGTCTTCCATGTATCGATTGAGGAAGTGCTTGCAAGCGCCAGAAGACCATACCTTCTTGGAAAGTTTCGATCTTCGTGAAGATCTCACCTACGTGGAGCGACCAATCAAGATTCTCGGATGTCGCAGAGCGAGTCACCGTGGCGAATCATCGGATCATACAAGGTGCGATGGAGTCATCACCGGAAAGTGAAGCCACATGGGAAAAGAAGAAGACCTCAAGACCAACTATCCGATCTCTTTCTTGACCAATCCGAATCTCTGGTGAGAGATTCCCTTAAGAAGGTAGGTTTGTAACCCAAATTTTCAATTCGAGAAAAATTTAAAAATTTATTTATGTTTGTGGTTTCTCCGAATTTTCAAAAGCTTTTTATAAGTATTTTAAAGCTAAAACAAATTTATTTACAAAATTAAAAGCCAACAAATAGTTGGAAATAATTTTATTAAGTCGAATGAGTATGGGAATTTCGTGAATTTTTCCATAATTTTGGAAGTATTTTGCTATTTTCTAAAGCCTAAATGAATTAACAATTAAAACAATTGAGAAATCAAAAGAAAATCAAAATTCAGTTTGGGCGAAACCCACAGCTCCGGCCCAAACCGCGCACGCGCCCACGCGCTGCGCCGCACCCGCTCTCATCTTCGCCGCCGTCAGATTTAAATCGGACGGCTACTAGATACCCACGCCGCAGCCTCTTCGACTGTTGGATCATGCGCAAGCGGTCAAGATCTTTCACAAGCAACCGCACGGTCCGAATGCCATCATCAGCGTGGGCACGATCTTAATCAACGGCGCGCCAAGCGCGCACTTACCGCTCGGTCTAATCTCAACCATTGGATCTTAATCCAACGCCGCGCCGAAAGTCACTTACGCCGCGAATCTAATCTCGGCCGACGTCGCAACCACCTCATCCCGACTATAAAGGCCACCCAATCCTAAGCCAAGAACATCGCAAGCACTCACTCAACCTCACCGAGCCATCCTTTCTCCCACAACTCCGGCCAAATCCACGAACTTTCGTCGCACCCAAATTCCTCCCAGTGAGCCTTCTTCCCGATCCACCGGCCTCATTGACGCCCTTGTCAAATTGATGGCGCCATGAGCTTCACCTCAACACCATGAACCCGTCCCCACCACCCCACACCTTCTCCCCACCGCCCGCTCACCAACACCGAGCTCCACCGCCGCACCACTCATAGTCGCCATCACCAAGCCACTATGAGACCACCCCGGCCACACCAACACCACCCATAAGCTCCCCTCTGCGCACTGGTGCTCAAGCACCAGCCACTTTGGCTGGAGCTTTGTCGGAACGCCGCCGTCACCCTCCCCTGTATGGGCCGTGCTCCACCACCGTCGCCACCCCTTCTCCAAGGCACCTCAACCCATGCAAAACCCAAAAATGGGTTGCGCGCATTGACGAGATGCTCATTGCGCCACTCGGTTTCGCCGTTTGCCACCGAAGCCGTTGCTGGCCTCGTCGGTGTCGATTTCTTTGGCTTGGGAGCACGCCTGGTTCCTGGTCACGTGGCTTAACCTGCACTTGCAGTAGGCCTTTAAGGCCTGGCCCAGTGGCATGTAGCCCAACACTGTTTATCCCACACTATTCCGAAGTCCGACCCATTACTGTTCATAACCAGCCCGACCCAGCACTGTTCCAACCAGGCCAATTACTGTTCATAACCCTTAAATGAACAGTATACAATAGACACTATTCATCAAGCCTAATACTATTCATCCAGACCCATTTCGGCATAATATGTTCATTTCGATCGTTTCGAGCCCATGAATCCCATTTTCAACTCTATTTAACCCGATCAAGCACCCATTAAATCCTATTCACCACACCACCCTTCTTTACTTCTTTTCGAAATTATTTATTTCATGTTGTTCCCAGCTTGTTCCTTGTTGAGCCCGTATTTTTATTTGGTTTATTTTATTTTGTTTGTGTTAGGTCTCGTCTTCGACAACCACGATCCGGAAAGCGTCGGACAAGACGAATTAATAGAAAACTTTGAGCAAGAAGGCAAGTCACATTCATTTGATCTTGTATTTCATATACTTATATTATTACTTTGATTACCATATTTATGCCAATTATTTTAAATATTGAAATAATACCTTTGAATTCCATGATAATTAGATATATCCTATCACCACACATACGAGCCCACCTATTCCTTGTAGGCCATATTCACATTGATAAGTTTACATTACACAAAATGATAGCTAAATATTTAGCATTGTCACACAATGTGTTTATAAAATCTAGAAAAGAATATTGGCTAGCCGTCAATGATTTTGGTGAAGAGTTGAGGGTTGAGACCAGGAGGTTGGACAACCCAATAGACTCGATAAAAGTGAGTTGAAGGTGGGGCCAAGAAGGTAGATAGCCACAAGTTGGTTGTGGTCCATCTCCTCACTAGAGATAGGTAAGGATAAGAACCTTATGCCAAGTAACACACACAAAAATTGCTCAACCACAGGTTTGGTCATCTAACTTGGCTTAGTACACTGTTATTTCGATTGAATATCTCCATGATGAACACATGCTCTTGTGTGATAAAGCAGCCGTAGTTTTGGGGGTGGGACAGGAGTGGCCTGAAGGGACACTCGCTAATCTACACAATGGTAGGAACAGTCAGCGTCGGATCGCGTACTTTTCACCATTGGCCGGTGATTTCCCGATGGCTGTATTGTCCAAGGACCTACCAGGTAGAGATTAGAAAGGTTGAGCAATGAAAATGCCTTGTTATCTCAGCTCAGTCACACGCTAATGTATTGCGTGTGTATGACCTAACAGTATAAGTTTGAGGTATCTTGTGGGTGAATTTGGACAACCCTGCAGAGTATAATCAAAGGTATCCGAATACGTTGTACTCCGGTTAATGAATCTATGTTCATGGGTGAATGCAATATATGAGGCATAAGTAGAGATTTTGAGATGTTAAGATGGTACTTGCAATTGTTGAGTAAACCCCTGATGTTATATTAGTATGATTTTACTGTTTTAAAGATAAACTGTTTAACTCAAATGATGCATCCACATATACCTGATATGGTAAAACCTAAACAATCCATTGAACTACTAGCATATAGTTAATTAGCTTTTCCATGTGGCTTGCTGAGTACGGTTGTGTACTCATACTTGCTAAATCAACTACAGAGGAAACCTAGAAAAACTCCGAGGATCTTAATGAGAAAGGTTTTGGTGAACCTCCAGATGAGCAACAATTACTGGTATTAGGTCTCGACCGCGCTCAAGCGTGCCTGTGGTTTGAAAGTTCTTTTGTCCTGTAATTATATTAATTTTGAGCTTGAATGCTCGTGCCAGTGTTAAAACTGACTGTTAAGTAAGACCTTGTGTAATAAAAGTCTGATTTTATTGTAATCGAAAGTTTACTTGTGATGCTTCTTAGTTTACAACTACATATCCTATACGCTTGTGAAAGATTTGACGACCCTAGAAATATGGTCGTTACATGAGCCTAGTGTTTCTTGAGGTACTAAGTACTAACGTTTGTTCTTTTCATGATTTTCCATGACCAAGAAGGGCAACAAAACCTTTTTTTTTAACTCAACAAAACCATTTATTTATGCAAATAGAAGCACAACTGCACTCACAGCACACCTCGGGCGATAGCTACCCCAATCAGCTAGGCATGATGCTGAGCCCCAGTATGCAGCAGCTTGTGAGATCATGATGCTGAGCCCCAGTATGCACTAGTCTCAAAGTTGGCCCCGTACGTGGCTGTGCCACTGGTAGGTTCGCACTTAAAGTTGGCCTGACATCTCCGTGATGTAATGGTGATTGTGAGTGTGGACACTGTTCCTTCCTGCCGATTCTGCCGAACGAACACTGGCATGAAACACACGCACGTGTGCTCGCCAAGGCTCCCTGCAAACCCCATAAAAATCCTGCAAGCAAAAAACACTACACGGATGCCTCCTAGGCTCGTACAATTGAGCGTTCCTTTGTTTCCTCAATGTCCTACAAGGGTCAAAAGAGAGAAGCACGAGAAGAACGCTGTGTAACTTAAAAGAAAAAATTAAATCAGGTTCAGAGTTAATGCTACAGTTCAGTAGTTCACAACTTCACGTCACAAGATTTACAACTGTTGTTTAAAGAAAAATTAGATCAAGTTCAGATTTAATGCTACAGTTCAGTAGTAGTTCACAACCAAGTGTCCAAGTGGCTAACTATGCATTGACCGGTCAATACGCTTGCAGAGGGGACAGCACCCTGCTGGGCAGCTGATCGCTGGGCAGAGCCGAAGCATATACGATTCAGCACTACTCCATGCATGAACGCAGAGAAAATCTAGCAGAGGAAATCTGCATCCTGCGAAAAGAGGGAAATGATGGAGCCTCTGGCGAAGACAGTACGGAGGACTGCGCTGCTCAGTGACGCTGCAATGCCATGTATCACTGCCTGCTGACGTGTATCAAGGCGGAAGTGGACGTGTCCAGCTCAGATTGGATGGAAGCCGATCAGCACCCCAAGCCCACAACCCAAGCTGTTTCTCGTCGCAGTTAGCACTGAACCGCACCATGCTTTTGGCTTCAGCGGGAGTTAATCCAGAGATCGAGATCGAGATCGAGATCGAGGTAGGGAAGTTTTGATCGAAAGCTCTGAGAGAAACGCAACTTTGTTATTACTAACACACAGGCGGAGGCAAACACACGAGAAAACATCTGTGCCGCCGTGCTGGCGCCATGGACGGCGGGAGGCAGCGAGTGGAGTAACGAATGGTGATATGTACGTACCTACGGACCTATAGCTAGATCCACAGCTCGACATCCCCCCACACCCACAGTGATATTGATTGAATGAGGAAGGAGGTGGGGGGTGGTGTTAAGAAACAATAGGATTAAATGTTGATAGGTATAATACCGAAACTATTTTTAGTGAGTTTTAGTTTATAAATAGGATTTTTTTGTACATAGAAAGATTTTGACCAAAGAATAAAGAGATTTCTTATATTGTGTTTCTATCTGTTGCCTTTTTGTCGATTGTCAATTGTTTAGTGATCGTCCGTAATTCAACACCTGGACCGTGGTGGAACTTGGAAGCGGGTGTTTTCAACTTTGCACGCCCACCGGCCACGCTTGGCCGTTGCTCGGCTTGCGCCGGGCCGGACGCACGGGTAGGCCTTGCTAGATCTGGCCAGCGCCCGTCGAATAGGAGCCCGATCCGCACGAACTCTTTCGATGTTGCGTTCTCCCGCGGAGGGTTAGTGCTAGGACTGAGTATGATGCTGGAATTTTGGAGTTTGACCGACCTGGATTAGACCTGTCACTTGTGTATGGTGAGTTGATGGGCCGTCGAATAATCCTCCAATCTAGCCATCTAGGCACCGTCTTGAGTGTTTGTCAATGCTAAGGCCCCGTTCGAAATATGGAAATTTAATAGGATTTTCACCGAAAAATCACTACAAACAGTTTAATTCTAGTAGAAATTGAGAAAAATTCCTTCGCCCAAACAGGCATAAAACCCGGCCAAGCGAGGGCCGAGCATAACTCGGTTGGTAAGCCACGCTGTCGAGCGTGCTGCCCGGCTGGGTTCGAACCCAGTTCGCCTCACCATTAAGTTGGATTTAGGAATAGTACACATACACGTGGGTACATTCAGTGACCAAAACGTGTGTCTGCGCTCCTTGGGGTCTAGCCCCCGCTCTAGATTAAACGTGTGTGTGGGGAGGACACACCCACATGTGTGTGAACATACATGTGGTGTGTGTGCGTGAGTGTGTCCGATATATACTCTAAAAAAACCTGGCCAAGCCTTCCATCAAAGCTTCTTTCCTCCCTTGTAGGTATCTTCGTTATTTCATCATAGGGCGCTTCTTGAAAGAGAAGATCACAAGAGGATACCACACTAGTACGAAACTACACTAGTTCGAATAGAAAGAGATATTCCTCTCCTCACGAAAGATGTTTGCAATCCTCGCAAAAGAAGAAGAAAGATGTTTGCAAGGGACTTTTTTTCTTCTTCCAAAATCCAAGAGTAGTAAATATCATGACTCCCGTTAAAAATGCTTTCACCAGACTTCAGAGACAACTTATATATGGATAGAATATCACCATATCAAAAACATTAGTACACACAGACTGACGAAAGTATCTAGGTAATCTAGCTAAGCAAACATACAAGGGAATAAGTTAGGTCAGGGTCACGGCACCATATGAAACGCATGTGTATGCAGACTTAGCGAATGGGGGTGGGTGAGTACGTGACTAATTACATAATGAAATAGGTCAGGCATATAGGCCCAAGTTTTATTTCACCATTATTACACAACCATCACAAAGTTATCTCTAATTCAAACTTATCACAACTTTAACCACCACTACTACACCATCATCATCACTTTTATTGACATCGTAGCCCGTTATCACAATAGCAAAATTAAATCACACGATCGTTTAATCGTTCACATGCACAAACTAATTAACTCTTCTAAAGCAGGAGGGTAGAAGCTTAGCCCCCGTGTCCTTCTTCTTACCCTCCGCTGGTATCTTGGCCTCCTTACCGACCGCCGTGGAAGCGACATCGTCATCGATGACCCTCCCAGTCACGACTGGTGGGACGGGCAAGTTCTCCTTCTCGGGCTGCTCGTGCTGCCACTCCCCTGTTTCGCCCAGCACCATCCCCTTATTCCTCTCCACCCACCACGACTCCGGCACGAGGTTGTCGTCCTTGAGGTAGGCGCACGACTTGTTCACCAGCGCCACGCTCCGCTTCACCTGGAGCTTGAACTCACCGTCCTTCCCGTTCCAGCCGACCACCGTGTGCAGGATGCCCTGCAGGTTGTGGTAGTCGCCGACGTTTGTGGTGTCGGGCTTCAGGTAGGGCGACTTCTTGGAGTCCACGGAGAGGAGGTCCCCGACGTTGGCGTAGCCGAGGAGGTTGCTCGGGTAGAGCGGGATGAGGTCGGGCTTGTTCCTGACGTGCAGCGCGCGCAGGTTGGGCAGCTCCTCGAACCACTTCTTGAACTCCGGGTTCCCAATCTGCGGGCTCCCGAACACGATGGCCGTGACCGGGATGTGCGCGTCGCCGACCTTAGACACGCCGTTCACCACGATGTCGAACGCGGAGAGCGTGGCCAGCGACGCGCCGAGGCTGTGGCCGGTGCAGACGATGCTGAGGCTCTCTCCCTTGTACTTGGCCATCAGCTCGCGCACCGCGGCAAGCAGCTGGTAGCGCGCGCTGTACCTGGTGAAGGGCGAGCGCTCGTCGCTGGATGTATATATGACGTGCCACCCCTTCATGACGCGCGCGTGGCCGTGGGCTGCGTCGCCCTCCGGCAGGATGGCGTCGAGGGCGACCAGCTCCGGCTTCAGCACATCGACCCACTCGAGGGTCCGGATGGTGCCGCGCCACGCGACGTAGATGACGCGCTGGCCCGTGGCGGCCACGGCGGCGTCGGTCGACACGGAGACGTAGCCTATCCAGTTGGACTCCTTGCTCCACGCCTCGCGCGAGAGCGAGAACACCATGAGCCCACCCGGGAACGACGACACAGAGGTGGCATACAGGTTCGCGGCGACGGAGACGTCGGCGGCTGCCGGGAACTGCGTGCGGCTGAAGAGCGTGGCCTTGGAGAAGCGGCAGCTGCCGCAGTACCTGGAGTGGGGGTCGGAGTTGAAGGAGTCGTAGGTGACCTGGCAGAGGTCGCCGCAGAGCAGGATGAGGCGGCGGAGCGTGAGGTCGAGCGGGTCGAGGAGACCGTCCCAGTGGGCGGAGCCGAGCAGCTCCGGCCACGCCGGGGAGGAACCCTTGCCGCCGGCGCCGACCAGGGCGCTGGACAGGAGGACGCCCTGGCTCGCGTCCATGTGTGCGCGCCGGCGGCGCGTGGTGTGGCCGTACGTGTGATGGGAAGAGGATTCGGTAGTGAGTGGTGACTGGTGAGAGGAGGTGTATCGAGGATCAGATGCTTTGACTGAGTGTGCTACTAGTACCGGGTGACTAATGTCGGATGTGGGTTCGCGCGAAGGCGAGAGGAGCTGGTGGTTGGGTTGGCGCGTGGTGACGGTCCAGGAACAACATGTGATTTTAATCATTTTTGGTGTGCAGGGTGAACACGAAGTGGATAATTATCAACCGATCGAAAATTTATAGAGCGAATATGAAAAAGATAAATATTTACTGACTTAAAAAAATACGAAATATAATACGAGATGAGTAATATCCGTTCATATACATCTGTATATCAGGTAGTATGAGGAAAGTTTGTTGTGACTTCATTTAGAAATATGATAACAGATAGGTGGGTTATTGCATCTAAGCAGGTAGAGTATACTGAGTGTTTATTCTTCGATAGCTCAGCGATTAGTCTCTTCGTGTTGGCTCTGATTGCATCCCTACTATCTAATGTCCTGTGTAGAGGTGCAAAAGAAGTGGATAATATCCGTTCGACCGAAGTCTTACAGAGCGAATACGTGATAGAGAAATATATATTCGACACTATCTGTGTCTGACTTCGACTCGAGAAAAACATATGAAATATGATATAAGATAAGCGATATCCGACCGTATTGTGGTCGTGTTAGCAAACTATACGTGGAGGCATTTATGATCCGTTGTCATGTGTCAATTCAGTCCAGGACTACTGCGTAGCATGTGTTCACTTGTGTAACTTCAGATCCTAGTTTCTTTTGCTAGCTCTGGTAGATTTGGACTGATGGGTTGGTTTAATAGAACATACTCTGTTAAACGTGTGCTTATGGCCATGTTAAGAAATGGTTGAACACTCGTACCAAAACCTTTGGCTATGCACTCGAATACTCGATCAATCTCCTCATCAACAACTCCGTCTGAAATTCTCGAGAGACCATCCTTCTATATAAAAGGGGCCAGGTTGAAGCTCAGTCAGGGCATCCACGTCGCCTCATTTTTTTGGGCTATCGGATTTCCGCGCAGCTCTTCCTCGCCGTTCGATCGGGGCTGGGGATTTCTCGCGTCGCTCAGCTCGCCACACACTCCTCTTTGGATTCTTTGGTTGCCTCCATCTTCCACGTGTCGTCGCGTGTACACAGGAAAGGGAACCTTCAACCTTCCGGATAGCTCCAAACCTTCGTTCCCACTGCTGCTTTCCCCTCTTCCTCCCTGACCCCCGGTGCTTCGTCCGCGTCCCTGGTGGCTCGGCTTCCCTCCTCCTTCACTGCCCCCTACCCCCGCCTCTTTCCTCTTTTCCACGAAAGCCCTCTCCTCCTTCCTTCCACGAGCTCTGCACGCCCCCTCCCCTTCCCTGCCCCTACTTCCCCTTCCCCTCACCTGCCCTTGCTTCCACCACCAACGACTGCCGGTAGCCTCGGCGCCTCGCACGGAGCGAAAATGGTATTTCTTGGCCTCCACAACCGCTTCGTCCTCACCGCCCCCTCCCTGGCCTGTGAAGGAAGTGCCATTTAGGTCCAAAGAATGTGTGTTCCTAGGGTATAGCTCCCATCATAAAGGGTACAAGTGTCTTGATGTTTCCTCCGACTGTGTCTACATCCCACGATATGTAATTTTCAATGAGAAAGTCTTTACTTTCTCTTGAAATCTTGAGGATTCTGCACTGACCGAAATAGTGCACCCCCTACACATACCTTCCAATGATATCTCATTCAATACCACCTTCTTCTGCACCACTGAACCAAGGTAATAGCATTTCTAGTTCAAATGATCAACTAACATAAGATGTGCATACTACTGTTTCCTCTAATTCTATCTCAACAGATGGTGTATAGATTCCACCAACAGTTGATCCTCCGATCGTTTCCCAACAGCTTCGATATGGCACTCGTTTACAACATGGTACTCGGTGTCCCAAGAAACACACTGATGGAACGGTGGCATATAATGCTGTTGAAGTGGAGTCATCATCAATTGAGCCATCGAGTTCAGTTGAGCCATTGAGTTTTCTTGATGCTGTACAAGAACCTCGGTGGAAGGAGGCCATGGAAACTGAATTTGCTGCACTACAACAGAATGACACGTGGCACTTGGTGGCTCGTAAAGCTAGGTTAAACATCATTGATTGTAAATAGGTATTTAAGCTCAAGAGGAAAGCTGGTGGTTTTGTTGATCGACATAAGGCCAGATTGGTTGCAAAGGGGGTCAAGCGGCGCCATAGCATAGATTATGAAGAGATGTTCAACCCGGTGGTGAAACCTACCACTATACGAGTATTGTTGTCTCTAGCAGTATCTCGAGGTTGGAACTTATGACAGATAGACATACAAAATGCTTTTCTTCATGGCATTCTTCATGATGAGGTGTATATGAAACAACCGTCGAGATATGAAGATCCCAAATATCCAAATTATCTGTGTAAGTTGGATAAATCACTTTATGGGTTGAAACAAGCACCTCGAGCATGGTTTTCCAGATTGAGTGAGAAGTTACAGTTTCGTTCCCTCCAAGGGTGATGTTTCTTTCTTCATTTTCAATAAAGGTGATATCGCTATATACATGCTTATATATGTTGATGACATAATTATCATCAGTTCATCAGTCAAGGCCACATATATGCTTCTTCAGTAGCTTCGGGATGATTTTTCTGTTAACGATCTTGGTACTCTCAGTTATTTTCTTGGCATTGAAGTTGATTGTGTTAATGACAGTATCATCTTATCGTAATGCAAATATATCCATGATCTGTTACACATAACCAACATGGTCAAAGCCAAGTCAGTTGCTACGCCCATGGAAACGACAAGAAAACTGTCATTAGCTTAAGGGAATTCTCTCTCAAATGGTGATGCAACAAAGTACAGAAGTGTTGTAGGAGCATTACAATACTTAACCCTTACAAGACCAGATATTGCATACAGTGTTAACAAGGTTTGTCAATTCCTTAAAGCACCAACTGAAGTTCATTGGACCACTGTCAAGAGAATTTTGCGCTATCTTAAGGGTACAAGCCATCTTGGACTGGTTCTTCGTCGATCGACATCATCGCTAGTCAGTGCCTTTTGTGATGCTGATTGGGTGGGATGCCCAGATGACAGAAGAAGCACCAGGGGATATGTTGTTTTTCTGGGTTCCAATCTTGTGTCCTGGAGCTCACGAAAACAACCGTCAGTTTCCAGATCAAGCACTGAAGTATAGTACAAATCTGTTGCTAATACGACAGCCGAGATCATGTGGCTGCAAGCTCTGTTAGGAGAGTGTCGACGATCAAGACGTCGATCTTACGAAAATAAAAAGGAGAAAGTGACGTGGGAAATCTCAGGAAATAATGGAGCTGCTCTTTATTTATATGAACTGGGTTTTACAAGATATCTGTCGACGATCAAGACGTCGATCTTACGAAAATAAAAAGGAGAAAGTGACGTGGGAAATCTCAGGAAATAATGGGGCTGCTCTTTATTTATATGAACCGGTTTTACAAGATATCCTCTAAGAATACTGCTTATTCCCTTACAATTTCAGACCTATCACACGAATCTATGACTTGTGCTTTAGTCTGATGACTATGTCTTGTCTTCTGTCCCCTCCTCCCTCTTCCGTCAAGGTTCCGTCTTTAAATAGCCCTTGAAAAGGCGGCAGTTACTTTCAGAGAAGACGCCTGATGTGAAACGATACGTCTGGTCGGAGCCAAGCGATGGTTGATAAACAACCAACTGTTCGACGGTTATATGTATATGAGACATATAACCGCATGGAGGTTATTTGTTGTTGTGTCTGGATAAGATACATCGTATGGTATGGAATATGCACGTGTTCCATTCATCATACGGTAGAGAATATTCTTGGAATCAGTTCATACCTTTTACGAGCAGTTCTCCTGGTCGGGAGCTTGGCTTAGGCCTTCGTCCGACTAGGGTACTCATTATGTAATCTATGGAATCTCTACAACCAGTGAGGTCGTGCACCTCAGGAGTTACGACCATGAAGACGTATGGTCTTTTTTTATATATATGGAATAATATATAGATGTTTTAATCCTCGTCAGCTAGCCCCCGAACTTTAAATGAATAGGTCGTGTGAACACCTTTCTTCCGATGAAGTCGTATCGGGATGACGCTCATTTAAATGCAAGGGCATTTGAAGCGGTTTGTATTCCTTTTTATTTTCATAAGATCGACGTATTTTCGTAATCGTCTGCAGAGAGCTTGGTATATTTCTTCCAGGAGCACCTTGTATTTGGTGTGATAATCTCGACACTGTTTATCTCATTGCCAATCCGGTTTTTCATGCCAGAACTAAGCACATCGAAGTGGATTATCACTTTGTTCGTGAGCGAGTTGCACACAAGGCCCTAGATACCAAGTTCGTTTCATCTAGTGATCAACTTGCTGATATCATGACTAAACCACTGCCGACTCAGTTGTTCACCCGATTCAAGAGCAATCTCAACATGTCTTTATCACATCTAGATTGAGGGAGGATGTTAAGATGTGTTGTATTAGTTTTGTTTCGGTTGTAACTGTTATTGGAGATATATGTAAAGGATATCTGTATATTGATTCAAACTTTGAATCTATCCGGAGAGCAGTTAGCGCATATCTTCTCTGTAAGTTTTCTATGTTAAGTCTTGTTCCCATACGACACTATTTGCCATCCGACAATATAAATATAGGGCACCAATGACCAATTGATCATTGCGGCAAACAATCTTTTCAGAGTAAACGATCGAGGCGCTAAAGTTGTGCTATCGCTAACATTCTAGCACAAGGGGATCCCCAGAAAGTTGAACATTACATGTCCTGGACTGGAAATAAAGTGATAAGCCTTGGCATTCCATGTGTCATGCGTGAGCTAGGCACGCTAGAATTAAGCCAGGGCAGGGGGAAAAGCAGGAGGCCGGATTCGTTTATCTGCAATACGACACACGCCGCGGTACTGTCTTTCTCTAGAACATTTTGATGGGACAGGATGTTATCAAGATTTCTCTCGACAATTTAGCACCGTAGCCATCAGATATTGTATTGATTTTATATGGATTGTCACCTTTAAAATAAGATGGATGCAGACAAGGGGATGGAACTCAAGCCTGAAAAACGAAAGAAATGGTACCGAAGCACTGTACTGACTCTTCCTGAGATAGGTGGTCTGCTTATATATATTCGTTGGCAAAATCCTCTCGAACCCAGTGCTAGGGAACGCAAGTTGCTCGACACCAAAGGAGAAGCTCGGCTTCTCTTATCTCAACCTACGTGTATGTCTCTCACGTTCAAGTGCATGTATACGTACAAGCATACAGCAAAAACTCATGTTTGGCTCCTGCTACATCTACCGAGTGGCACGTTCTTCACCATTTCAGCGCGGCCGGCCCCTTGCAAGAGACAGCGATGAAATGATCTGGATGACCAGGATGGCAGTGGTCAGTGGCGGTCCTGATCTGGCTTGTCCACAACCACAAGGTGGTCCTGATAGACAACTAGACAGAGAGCAGAAGAAAACGAGTGATCAGAGACCCGGAGGAATCTTGTTTTGCTATCCTTCCGATATGCATGAATGATTAATTGATGTTGGTGAGTCACAACCGATGGACATATCAGCTTAATTGCCCGAATATTAGTACATGCATTTATAAATCTAAGTTCTTTTTAGTATATTATAGAAGCTAGCTAGATTTACTTAACGACAAGTATTTGATTGAGTTCCAACATGCAGGTCTATAAGTTGAAATTAGGACAAAATAAGCAACTTGTTTTTGCAGATATACAAGTGCGGACCTCTGTTTTACTAGCTAGAAGCTCCTGACCTCCTGATAAACTCATGGCAAAGAGCTTTCTGTGACTTGTAAACTGAAAAACCCTAATCAACAAACTTATAAGATAAGCTTGAGCTAGTTTGAAAAGACGGACTGTTTTGGTGATGGGCATTGGAAAATGACTGTTAGAATAGGACTCTTGTATTTCCTTATCTGTATATGGCAACCGCTTTGTACTTTCACTATATATATCTTGCTCTCTCTTGAATAGATGAACATATTATTTATATCATGGTATCGAGCTAGGTCTCTAACCTAGCTCTCCTTCCGCTTCATTGCCGCGCGCGCGTGTTCCTTGGCCGTCCGACGCAAGCATCATTGCCGATCCGAGGTCTTCCGCGCCGGATCCGTCGGCCGCCATCGATCGTCGTCGTCCCCGCCGCACAAGGCTACCCGCAAACGAACCCGACGCCGCCACGTTGGTGCCGCCGCTGCCGCTCGACGCCGCCGCCGGAACTCCGACGCGAGTCGCCTCTCCGCTCGTTGGTCGGCCGATCCGAGGCCTTCCCGCCGCCGGATCCGTCGGCCGCCATCGATTCGCCGCGCCACCCCGGAGCCTGTCGCCGTCCCGCCGCAGCAAAGCGCTACCCGGCAAAGAACCCGCCGCCGCTCGTTGGCCGCCGCCGCCGTCGCCGACGCCGTCTGCCGGAACCAACGCGAGGCCGCCTCCGCTCGTCGGTCGCGCGCCGCGCCGTTGGTCGCCGACGCCGTCGCCACTTGTTGGTCGGCGCGCGCTGCCACCACTCACGAAGAAACCTAGCGCCGGTTTCCTTCGCGGTCGTGAGGCCTTAACGGCCGCTTTTTCCTCGTGAGTCGTTAAAAAAGAGAGAAAAAAAAGACGTTGTTACCGCCGCGCCGCCCAGCGCCGCCTGTTAGACTTCGTTGCCTTGGTCGCCGCGCCGTCCAACGCCGCCTACCAGTGGCTTTCGTTCCATCAGCTGCGATCCCATTCTCGGGAACCAAGCTTAATGGGACGAACTCACATGTTGTGGTCTTCGCCATGGAGATCACCTCGATGGTCTCCCTGCGGGGACATGTCACCGGTGCTCGAGCTTGTCCGCCATCGCCGGTTCGGCCTCCTCTCGCATACTTACGCACCTTCTACGAAGATGAGGCCGCCAAGACGAGGCGAGTCGCCGCGCCGCCGATGATGTCGGCGATGAGGCCTTTCAAGATGCCATGACGCTTTTGAGCGCTGGTGTGCTGACGAGGCCCATGTTCGAGCCATCCTGGTGGTCAGCGTCGACGACTCCATCCAGCCAGGTATTGTTGGTCTGCGTGCCACTCGTCAGATCTAGGAGTACTTGCGCGAGCGATACCGCAGAGAGCGGCGATGCTCAGTTCTTTTCGCTCCAGCGTGAGTTGGAGACGCTTCGCCAAGACGACTCCTCCGTCGACGACTTCTTCCGAGCCCCGCCGTCTCGGCGCCACCGAGCGAGCTCGCTTCTCATTGTCGGGCGTGTCATAAAGGCGAAGGGCGGATCGTGATCGCCTTCGCCTTTATGATTTTGTCTGCCGTCTGCGCCCCGAGTTTGAGCTCGTCGGGGCTCGGCCATCGAGCCGCTCACCACGACCGACGCTATTCGAGGCTCTTCGACTCTTAGCGAGGAGATTGCGCGCGGGTTAGCGTTCCCGATTTGTTCCGATATGCTTGCTACCCTTCGCTTCGACTAAACCGGTTTACGCTCGACTAGAGGATCTTCTCGCTTGTCTGTTTACGCTCGCTTTTGCACCAAGCGGGGTTGGTGCAATTATTGCAAGAACTTCGCACGACTACGGCGTTGTGCGGTGCGGAAAAGTCAACAAGACGCGTGGGCGATCAAAGGGGCAGGAGGCCCTTCCTCGGCGGAGGACAGACAAGATGTCAGACCTTCTCGGCGAGGTGACTCTGTTCGGCAATTTTGCGAGCTCTACTTCAGAGCCTCTCTCACGGCTCGGCGAGTTCGCGGTCTAGCTCGACGTCTCCTCGGGTACTTCTTGGGTTACGGATTTTGGTGCCTCTTTCCACATGACACCGGACTCCACATCTCTCACGTCGCTTGGACCTCCCTGTTTTCCTATCTCTGCTCGATACCGACGTTACTCCTTTGTCCGTCACCGTCGGGGCACTCTTTGTCCATCGATTTTTCTGCTCCATTGTTGTTTCTCATGTTCCCACTTACCATGCGGCTTTCTCGGTGGGTCACCACCGATCTCACTGTAGGGTTGGTTTTGACTCTCACTCTGTTTTGTTCAGACCGATGCACGAGGGACGGTACTTGGGATCGGCGGCGCCGTAGAGATCGCCGTGGTCTCTACATTCTTGATCGCCTCCACCTTCCGTCCACTTCGGTTGCTCCTATCACCTCTACGACTACTTCCACCGCCACGCCGCCACCACCTCCGGAGTTTTTGCAGTGGCATCACCGTTAGGTCACTTGTGTGGGTCCCGTCTTTCTTCATTAGTTCGTAGGGGTGTTCTTGGACGTACATCGCTGACACGACCATGTTTTGTCGGGGTTGTAAGTCGGGCAGCGGCTCATGACTTCCTTATCATTCTAGTGAGTCCTTGTCTTCTCCCTTTTGACTTAGTTCATTCAGATGTATGGGGACTGCGCCTATTATCTCTAAAGGCGGCATAAACTTTATGTGATCTTCATTGATGATTATTCCGTTTACATGGATTTTCCTATGTCTAATTGAGGTCGGTTTCTTGCGATCTATCGTAGCTTTGCAACGATGGTTCGTACTCGCTTTGATTCTCCCATCCGCACTTTTCGTTGTGATTCTCGCCGTGAGCACTCGTTCGGCGCTTTTAGACGGCTTCTTTACGAGCGGGGCACTCTTTACGATCTTCTTGTCCCGGTGCCCATGCTCGAATGGGGTTCGGCGCAAACATCGTCATCCGATTGAGATCGCCGCACTCTTCTCCTTGCCTCTCACGTTCCACCACGCTCGGTCGAGGCATTTCTCTACCACGCATATCTCATCAATATGCAGCCTTCCACCGCTCTTAAGGGTGTCGCCCTATAGAGCGTCTCTACTCGAGCCCCCAAGACACTCACCTTCGTGTTTTTGGTTGTACTTGTTTTGTTATTGCTGACCTCGTGAGCGCACTAAACTGTCACCCATCGATTGAGTGTGTGTTTCTTGGTTATAGTTCCGAGCATAAGGGTTATCGCTTTGGGATCCTTCGCTCGACGGATCGTGGTTTCACGAGGCGTTGTCTTTGACGAATCTCGACCTTTCTTCTATCGAGATTCGCTCCTCCTGTTTCCACCGTTGAGTCCATTTCGTGGTTGTCTCTTTCGACTCTTCACCCATTTCTCGCACTATCACGGTCTTCCCCGGTCCGCCCCGGTGGTTCCTTCAGACCGCCCGCTTCGCCTCTGCAGACCGCCTCTTGTTCTGCACCACCACGCCTCGTTTCTCGGTATTCACTACTCCAGCACGTCCTTGTCCTTACCGTCTCTCTCGGTATATTGCCGACACCACATCCGATCCTCCGATGATGCTCCTCGTTACGCCCGCCGTGACCGGACATCCCTTCGACCTCCTAATCGTCTTGGATTTGCTCCGATAGCTCATGCTCTCTCACACCGAGCCTAATTCTTATCGTGAGGTCGCTCCTCATTCGAGTGGCGGCCGCTATGGCGAGGAGCTTGATGCTCTTCGACGACGGAGACTTGGGATATTGTACCGACACTGTGCATGCTCGTCCGATCACGTGCAAGTGGGTGTACAAGATTAAGACCCGGCCGATGGTACTATCGGCGCTACAAGGCTCGTCTTGTGGCTCGCGGTTTCAGCGACAATACGGTCGTGACTATGACGAGACTTTTGCCCTGTTGCCCATATGACCACTGCTCGCACTCTTGTTGCGGTTGCTTCGTCACGGTGGTCTATCTCTCAGCTTGATGTTAAGAATGTCTTTCTTAATGGTGTTTTGCATGAGGAGGTCTACATGCAGCCACCACATGAGTATTCTGTTCCTGATGGGCATGTCTGTCGTCTTTGTCGTGCTCTTTATGGCCTCAAACAGGCTCCTCGTGCCGGTTTGCGCGCTTTACCTCGGTGATTACTAACGCCGGTTTCACCGTTAGTTCCCACGATCCTGCTCTTTTTGTCCATACCTCATCTCGGGGTAGGACACTGCTTCTTCTGTATGTTGATGACATGCTCATCACTGGTGATGATTCCTCTTTCATCACATATGTGAAGAAGGACCTCAGTGAGTAATTTTTGATGACTGATCTTGGTTCTCTTACATACTTCCTTGGGATTGAGGTCTCTTCCATACCTGAGGGCTACTACCTCTCCCAGCAGAAGTATGTCCAGGATCTTCTTGACCGGTTTGGTCTGACTAACACTCGCACCGCTGAGACTCCCATGGAGCTATCCCTCCAGCTTCGTGTCACTGATGGCGATCCTCTTGAGGATCCTACTCGATATCGTCATCTTGTTGGGAGTTTGGTGTACCTTGTGAGCACTCGTCCTGATATTGCTTATGTTGTTCATATCTTGAGTCAGTTCATGGCTTGTCCTACCCATCTTCACTACAGTCACCTTCTTCGTGTTCTTCGCTACTTGCGCGGGACCATCTCTCGTCGTTTGTTTTTCCCTAGCTCCACCTCACTCTGCCTTCAGCGTACTCCGTCGCGACTGGGCTAGTGATCCTCTCGATCGTCGTTCTCTTTCGCTTACTGTGTTTTTCTTGGCACCTCCCTGATTGCCTGGAAGACTAAGAAGCGCATCGCATTCCGCTCGAGTGCAGAGGCTGAGTTGAAAGCTATGGCAGCAGTGACAACAGAGATTACTTGGTCGAGGTGGCTACTTGCGATTTCGAGTGCCCGTGATGAGACCTACGACTCTTTTATCCGACGAAGACAGTGCGTCAAGATTGCTCAGACCCAGTGAAGCATGAGCTCACCAAGCACATTGGTGTAGATGCTTCATTCACTCGCCACAGTGCGGAGGAGTACTTGCTTTACGATTTGTGCCATCCGAGTTACTGGGTTCTTGATTTCTTCACGAAGCCACAGACTAGGGCACAACATTTGTATTTTCTCTCCAAACTCAGTGTGTGTGATCCACCATGAGTTTGAGGGGGGGTGTTAGAATAGGACTCTTGTATTTCCTTATCTGTATATGGTAACCCTCTTTTGTACTCCCTATATATATTGCCCCTTGGACCTCTTGAATAGATGAACATATTATTTATATCAATGACATTGGCACATTTCATCAAAGATCCATATATGTACAATTCTGTAACTATGTAGGAAACTATCGATGTCCTGTTCATCTAAATTATGTAGTAGAAAACTACCCCACCTGAACTTGTCACACTTACTATTCCATTTGACTAACTGACAGTTTTGCCACTGCCAATGATGAAATGATTATTAGATAAGCACAGAGATTTGCCATGGTCATTGTTTTTCTTAAAAAGAAAATATTTGCAATGGCCATGGAAAAATGTGCAAGCCATTGCATAGAAGAAGTACACGTGGAAAACCCAAGTTTGAAACTCTGAACGGATGGACAATTTTTTTTGGCAAAATTTGATATATGCCATTCAGAGAAACGGCGTTTTGAGATTTGCCACTCAGAATCTTGAATTTGGATATATACCACTCTAAATTTTGTTGGCTTTGATATATGCCACTCTATGACCCTTTTGCCCCTGGCTCTTCTTCTTCCTCCCCTTTTCTTCTCTCCCGAAATTTTCTTCTCTCCCGAAATACCTTCATTCCCCGCCACCGCCTCCTCCCCGTCCCCTGCGTAGCCGCCTCCCCTCCGCTCCCCGCACCCGCCATGGCATCCCCCACGGCAACGCTGCGGCGCGCCCGTCGGGCACTCGGGACTCGTCGCGAGGCCAAGTCGACGCCGACCTCCTCTCCTCGTCGGCCTCACCGCCGCCAGACCCACCTCGCCGCTCCTCGGCACGCCCACTCTGCTGTCCGCCTCCTCCATGCGCTGCTCCTCGCCCTCGAGTCCGCCTCCCCCAAGGTCGTCGACCCCGCCCTCGACTGCGTCGCCAAGCTCCTCTACCACCGCCTCCTCCTCGGCGACCTCGGCACCGCCAGCGACGACTCCCCGGCCTCCAAGCTCCTCGCCGCCGTCCTCTCCTGGTCGGAGGTATTTCGGGAGAGAAGAAAAGGAAGAAGAGCCAGGGGCAAAAGGGTCATATAGTGGGATATATAAAAGCCAACAAAATTTAGAGTGGCATATATCCAAATTCAAGATTCTGAGTGACAAATCTCGAAACACCGTTTTTCTGAGTGGCATGTATCAAATTTTGCCATTTTTTATTATTTAATCCTTTTTAAAATTTTATTTTAAAGTTAACCCGCGAATTTTATTTTCAATTCTGACCGTTTTGGTCACGTCATCACCAATGGCGTGGCAAAATAATACTGTCACGCCAGCTCGAATCTGGTCAAACTGTTGTCACGCCACAACTAGTAGCGTGACAGTATTGGTTTGTTATGCCACCACTAGCGACGTGATAAAAAGTGCTATTTTTCGGACTTATCCTACGGCATGACAAACGCGTGACAATGTTGTTTTGTCACGCCACGGATGGTGGCGAGGGGTTAACTTTAAAATAAAATAAAAAAGAATTAATTAATAAAAAACCTTCGCGAATGGACAGCAAATTGAGTTACTGTGGTCAACTACATGAAAGACTAACATCAACGTAGCGAGCAACGTAATGACAGTTAGTATAGCGGGCTTGGTATATGTGAGTTGCCTGAATTTTTGTTAATTATAGGTGGATTTTGTTGATCTTTGGATTAGCTTTCAAATATGTGTATGTTTGTTCTAGGTTGATCTAATAAACCAAAAATATGACCTATATTTTTTTGCGTAACATCTGACGGCCTTAACACGATCTATACTTAATAAAGTATAAGTTGACTTTTTTTTTTCTTTAGTGGAAGCATAAGAGCATCCACAGCGTGGGGTACTGACCCAGCCGCTAAGACCTACTATATCACTGCCACATCACATAGGTACTAAACTAACCTTACTCTCTCCAGTGTTTAGCATCTCATACCATCACCAAAGGTGGGACCATTGATTAAATTAAAAAGAGATTCCATCAGTCTCTCCTCAGCCCCACCATTCTCTCTCTCTCTCTCTCTCTCTCTCTCTCTCGCACGCGCTAACCTCCCTGCTGCCGTCGATTCCTTAGCTCCGGCGACCATCACCAATTCATCAGCTTCGCTCGACCACCATCTCCATCCTCCGCGCCGGCCTCCCTCACCTTCCCCTTTCGCATCAGCCCACCCTGCCTCCGCCTTCCCCCTTCGCACCGCCCTCAACCTTAGTTCCGGCGGCGGCTTCTGATCAGATCCAACGGCGGCGGATGTGGGCGGCCTCCTCGGCCCGGCGGCTTCCTCATCCTCAAGCTCGGCTTCGGCAACAGCGACGACTCCCGACCAGATCCAACGGCGGTAGGATTCCGACGCCCAAACACGGTGGTGGGAGCGGTTCCGACCTCGAGCTTGGTCAAGTGGAGGTGGTGGCGCGAGCGGCTTCCTTGAGCTCGTTCAGGCCACGACGAACATGGCGATGTGGCGACAACTCGTGAGAGAGATGACACGACCTAGGCGGCAGTCACGGCGACGCTCCCCTTCTTGGCGCAACGGGAATGCCGATAGGTGGGTCAGGCCAATTGTTTATTCTCTTGATTCTGGTACTAAATGAGGTATGGGGCGTTTGCTTGGTTCCAACTTAAGAATGGGCTCTAGTGAAGTACCGATACCAAGCGGCACTCTCTCCTGTTGGTATCGGGCAAAAAGAGTTGCTCTAAGTCAGCTTAGAAATAGACGACGCCTCACGGTTACCTGTTCGATTTACGGCGCCCAAAAGCAAGGCCCGGTCGTTTTGCGGCACTAAGTAGTCGGTATTGTTCATATATGGGCCTAACATAGGCCCAACAGGCCTTTTCGTTTTGCAGCCCAAAAGAAGCGAATCCTTCCGTAAGCGCCGCAAGTGGGCCAACGTGACCCGCTCGACTTCCATTCCAGGCGCTTCGCCCCGATGGGGCCCACCTAAACAATTACTACTAGATCGCCGATCTGGCCCGTCCATGCCAACCAAACCCCTCACACAGCCACCACGCGGACGGTCAAGATCTTCGAGCCTCCAAGATCGCGGATCAACAGAGGAAGCTAAACGAAACCGCTAGTCGCATGGCCTCACGGGGGAAAGAAATAACTCGCGCGATCCCTCGAGCCTCCAGACACCTCTGCTGCGCGCATCCAATCGAATCCAAGGTATGCGTATGCGTTCTTCGGATCTCGCCCTCCTCCTCCGCTCGATTCTGATCCTAGTTCGTCCACTCGCCGCGGCGCGCTTAAGCTCGCGCGTTAGATATTTGCTCGTTTGGGTTGCCTACGACGAGAGGGTCGGGGGCACTGGGTTGTGATTTGGCGCTTCAAATCGGCTGCATCGTTGATAGTCGCTAAGTTTTTTTTAGAGTTTTGCGTCCTCTTCTGTAGCTTGCTGTGTTGTGCATGTTTGATGCTTCTGGAGTTCGGTAGTTGATTAACCAATGTAGAAGTCTGTAGAGCTGTCGTATAGACATAGTCAATGGGACGGTGAGGAGTGGGGATGAGTTTCTCAGAGCGTGGTGTCTAGGAGCTTCATAATGTTCTTGAAGAACTGATATATAGCTCGGTTTTTGTAGCTGTTCAGTCTGGTTTGGTGTTCTTAAACTGTGCCTTTTAGGGAGTTCGATGCGTGATGGTTGTCTCCGATGTTTCTGAAACCTGATCTTTTAGATTAAGTGGTGTTGAACTAGGAATGGATCTAATAAAGTTCACATGATCCACGTGTTGTTGATTTTTTTTTTCTAGGGATTGTTAGAGAGAAGTTAACAGCCTTAAAATGTTTTGAAACCTTAACTTTTTTTTGAAACATCTATTAGAATATAAATTAATTTACTTTCGTTGATTTCTTGTTGGCACAGCCATGTAATTGAAACCTTAACTTTGTCAGGATCTGGTTGATTTTAAATTGGCACACAATCTAGTTTATGTTGCTCGGAATCTACGATTTAAGTATATATTGGTTAGACCATGGTTCCAGTCTTCTATATGCTGGAGAGTTGTATGAATCAATTAATGAGAGCACTGAGTGAAACGAGAAGGTACAACCATTAACGTGCAAATTTAGGGTGTGTTTGGTTGGTGGGATGGAGTTAAATGGGATGAGATGGTTCAGCATCTAGAGAGAATATTCCACAAATTTACATCCCACCATCTAAGATGGGATGGTTCCATTCAACCAAACACATGGATGACTTTTTTCTTGAACCAAATCATACATGTACCACTTGGTACAAGCGACTGAACACATATCATAGTCGTCTAGGGAATTTTTTCTGTTTGAAATGTATTTTATTAAGTTAGTCTATAATGTTTGGTATGTCAGGCTTCTAAAATCTAAAACATGGTTGTTGCAAACGGCAATATTGACATGGAGGAAGGAGCCCTTGAGATCGGGATGGGTATGCATTTTTTCTTCTGTTTATCTCCATATCAGTAGCCTTACATGAATGGGGTCTCAACATTTTTTAATATTATTCTGGTTAAAATTATGCACACCTTCTAACATTTCTCTTTATATTGCAGAGTACAGGACAGTTTCTGGAGTTGCTGGTCCTCTTGTCATTCTTGATAAAGTGAAGGTATCATATCTAACGATGGCTATTCTATATAGTATTACATGCACATACCATCTTTGGTGATTTAATTTCACATTCATAATAATTTGTTGATCATGTAACTGACATTTCAGGGTCCTAAATACCAAGAAATTGTCAACATACGATTAGGAGATGGCACAACTAGGCGTGGTCAAGTGCTTGAAGTCGATGGAGAGAAAGCTGTAGTTCAGGTATATATATTTGTACCATTGTCTCATAGCAACATGTAGAATGAAAATCACATGTTTTGTTCAGAAGTTGGCAATTCATTGATGCGGTCATGTAGTTTATGAAATAGACATTGTTTCCTTCTTCATCACTTATTGATGGGACCCCAAAAAAAAAAAGTGTATTCAGGTTGTGATAATGTGATTGGGAAAAGAGGTGGAATATACTCTTTATCTTATCTTTTATGCAACTTGCAAAGACTAAGCTCAATTGCCTGTCTTTAGGTCTTTTGTTAGAACCATCTAGGTTGCAGTGGATACAATTATGTAATATGGCAGACACATTAGCTCAATATAAGCATCACTGAACAGTTAGCCTTTGTCTCTAGATGTTAGTGTATAGTTTTTACCTACCTTTCTTTTTATTGCTCATCACACTTCTGAAATTCACTGGCAGGTTTTTGAAGGGACTTCTGGTATTGACAACAAATACACAACTGTGCAATTCACTGGTGAGGTAATACCATTTTCCCCTGCAACTTGTGTTCACATATAGTGTAGATGAATATTCTTCTGTGTGATATCTGGTCCAATGGATGAATCGACTGTGATTAAGTGCTATTTGTTTTGTTGCTTGAATTTTTTTAGCAAATTCGTGCTGAATTTCGGTTCATTCATGTCCTTTTTGTGTAATTCAGGTTCTAAAAACTCCAGTGTCACTGGATATGCTTGGGCGCATTTTCAATGGTTCTGGAAAACCTATAGACAATGGCCCACCGATTTTACCAGAGGCATACTTGGATATTTCTGGTAAGAGTTAGCTGGTTTCAAATATGCAGAAGATTTGAGAATGCCTAGATTTTGACATTATTTTGTTAATCTTGTTCAGGAAGTTCTATCAATCCCAGCGAACGAACATATCGTGAAGAAATGATTCAGAGTGGCATATCTACAATTGATGTCATGAATTCTATAGCTCGTGGTCAGAAGATCCCTTTATTTTCTGCTGCTGGTCTCCCACACAATGAAATTGCTGCTCAGATTTGCCGTCAGGCTGGTCTGGTAAAGCGTTTAGAGAAGATTGATAATATCTTGGAGGTATATATAAAGCCAAAAAAATTATCAGCTACCATAGTATTTCATTTTTAAAAATAATTTTGGATAACTCTAGAGAGTATTGAGAAATAACTAGAAAAAAATTGTAATGAACATGTAGCTAAAACAACCACCTGGGCCTTGATGGTTATTTGCTCCATCAACCAGGCTTGTATGCCGGTGTATGACATTTTCTATGGATTGTTCGAACCTTTCTCACCTTGCTAAAAAATGCATGCTATATGCACTTGAAGTGATTAATTTTGGATGATTTTTCTCTATTATGGTAATAAATAGCTAACTGCACATTATGCCGGTATTTTTTCTTCTAAATTTGGTAAGATTACATCATACATCATTGGTGTGTCATTGACCATCTTTAATTCTGGGTACTGTAGCAATATATGGGCAATTTTTCTTACAATAAGCAGCTATACATGCTAATTTGCATCCTGTCAGAATGGCAACCAGCCAACCACAATTGACAACATTGACTGACAATGTATTGTTGTTTTTTCTGTGGTCTATATTCCAACTTAACTTCTAAGAAGTAACTAATGGTGCAAGCTTGGTTCGGTTTTTATGGACCATGGCAAACTTAAGCGTGCAAGTGGTAGTAATAATATAAAAACAGTGGCTATAAATTAATACTATTGTCAATTACTGCTATTTATTCCAACCATTCTATTCAGCCTTTGCTGCATGCTAGATCAACAATTTGTCATCCATACATCTGCATTCACTTTGTCAAATATTACAATTGTTGTAGAGTGCCAAGGAGGACAATTTTGCTATTGTCTTTGCAGCTATGGGAGTAAACATGGAAACTGCACAATTTTTCAAGCGTGATTTCGAGGAAAATGGTTCGATGGAGAGAGTTACCTTATTTCTTAATCTGGTACATTTGCCTAACCTTTTTTATCCTCTTCCTTTTCTCACTATGTTGCTATAAGGATTTTGCAAGATCTTCCAACTTTTCCCTTGGTTTTGTTCATAGGCAAATGATCCAACCATTGAGCGTATTATCACCCCAAGAATTGCTCTCACCACAGCGGAATACTTGGCATACGAGTGTGGGAAGCATGTTCTTGTCATACTGACTGACATGAGTTCATATGCTGATGCACTTCGTGAAGTAAGGGCACTTATCTTCCTGTAAAGTATTCCTGGTGTTTACAGTAGAAACATTTTGCAATTCTCTCCCATCAACTGGAGTTAACACGAGGTTTTTGATAGTGGATATGCATAACCCTGAAAAAAATCATCTTGCATCTTAATTTCACTTGTTAAAAAAAGAGCTCAACAGATATGTTTATACAGGTGACCCAGATTTAAACAAGTAATCACTGATGTTTGTTACGGTCTACTATTTATTTAATTGGGAGCTAAATATCATATGGTTACATCAACACAGACACGTAGATATTCACTATTGCAGCTATACAAGTTCTATGCTTTTTATATAATAACTTGTTATAAACTTAGAGTAATCTCTTTTGGTTTAAGGCTTTAGGCCAATGAGAATTATTGAATAGGATGGCAGCAAAAAAAAAGTTTTTATATGCAATAAGACGATAGCAGAAATAAATTTCCGGTTGCAATGTTGGTTGAGGGCAGTTGTTTTTCTATATATGTTTCTTGCTTTTTCTTTTTCAAGTTTGGTTCTTTTATTGGTATTGTTTTAAATTATTCCTTGAGTGTGCTGTCATGACTCATAAGCAATTTCCTTGTTTTATATAGAAGTTTATTTACCTTTCAGCCTTTTTTCATATCAGGTTTCTGCTGCTCGAGAGGAAGTGCCTGGGAGGCGCGGTTATCCTGGTTATACGTATACTGACTTGGCAACTATCTATGAGCGTGCTGGTCGTATAGAAGGAAGAAAAGGGTCAATTACGCAGATACCTATTTTAACCATGCCTAATGATGGTCAGTTAATGAATATAACCTCACATTTATGCTAAATATTTTGTTAGCTGGTATATTTTTTTTCTTTCTGTGATGTAAGTATGTAACTTTTAATTGAGCTGAGAACAAAATAGTGGACATTTTTTTATTGCTAAACATGTTACATTTGTAACTGATGTTCAGTACTTCGGGCAACATTTCTGACTGTTATGAGTTCCATGCTGTTGTAGATATTACACATCCTACTCCTGACCTTACTGGTTATATCACCGAGGGGCAGATTTACATTGACAGGCAGCTACATAATCGGCAGGTATTCTACAATGCCCAGTTGCCCACTAAACTTTGTATTTAACTTCTAAACCTAATATTAGGATTCCTGATTCTAACAAGAAATATAACTGGACTTAAAATACTCAATTTATTGAGACAAGAGGCATACATAGCACCGCTGGAAAACACTTAATTCTATTAAATGAATAGCGAACTTTTTTTAGGGAACTACAGCGGTCGGGCCTTAGGCCAGCCTGAACCGATTATATTACCAAAATTGAAAGAATAATACAAGAGGTTTAGGAGCGGACGGATCATTACACATTAGCTACGCGCTATTACAAGAAATTTTCTCCCCACTCAACTAAGCACTGGCGGTATACCAACTTATTACATCTGTTAGCCCAAAGGAGAATATCTTCCGCGCATCGTTTAATCACCTGAGAGTTGTTACCTTTCCTGCACAAAGAGATAAAATAACAGTTTTTCTGATTTTTTTTCTATAACTTAACTGCGAATTGGAAAACCCTATATTGCTCTAAATGACTAAATCTAAGATGACAATAATCAACTCAGGTCAAGATTGTTGGAGCTGCTAACTGACTAGCATCTTAAAAGTTCTCTCTGATCTTGTTGCTGATTTCAATTTGGCAGATCTATCCACCAATTAATGTTCTTCCTTCACTTTCCCGGCTCATGAAGGTAAGGTTTTGCTATTAAAGAAAAAGGAAAAAGTCTATATAACACCCTGAACTTTGCTTGAAAGTCCGTCCAGCACCTCGAACTATGAAATCAGACATTTGATCCCCTCCCCCAAACTTTACAATCCAGTTCAAATAACACATTAACCCGGTTTTGTATTATGGTATTGTCCACGTGGCGCAATGAGTGAGCAATTTTGCCACGTAAGATAATATGCTGGTCAAGTTGGATCAATAATAGGTGGGGCCTACGGGGGCTTCTCCCCCACTAAGCTCCCGGTCGTGCTTACATGGCCGCTGCCTTTGTAGCTTCCTCTCTCTCTGTTTCGATTTGGGGAAGAAGCCCTTATGGGCCCCATCTGTCATTCACCAAAACTTGGCCAGCGTGCCCTCCTACGTGGCAAAACCGTCTACTCATCGTGCCACACGGGCAATACCACCCACCAAAACCGAGTCAGGGTGTTATTTGAACCGGATTGCAAAGTTGGGAGGTGGGGTGGGGGAGGGGTCAACTGTCTGGTTTCATAGTTCGGAGTGTTGGATAGATTTTTGAGCAAAATTTAGGGTGTTATATGAACTTTTTCCTAAAGAAAATAGTTGCACTCAACAGCTACGTTATATTTGATGCCAGCATCATCAATAAGTTTCATAACTGCTTTCACTTGACCTGGATCCTTTGCAGAGCGCTATTGGCGAAGGCATGACTCGCCGGGATCATGCTGATGTCTCGAACCAGGTTGGTTTGACATTCCCATAGTCCGCAGTCTGCAAAATACTACCTGTTCTAGAATATGGATTATTTACTCATTTGTGTTTGTTTCAGCTATATGCCAATTACGCCATAGGCAAGGACGTGCAGGCGATGAAGGCGGTGGTCGGAGAGGAGGCACTGTCATCAGAGGACTTGGTAGCTCTCGAGCATGCACCGACTTTTCTCCTAATTTCAATTCTTTCAAGCTCCTTATTAACTGAACTTGTGGAAATGGCAGCTCTACCTCGAGTTCCTTGACAAGTTTGAACGGAAGTTTGTGACCCAAGGGGCATATGACACGCGAAACATCTTCCAGTCGCTTGACCTCGCGTGGTCACTTCTTCGCATCTTTCCCCGCGAGCTGCTCCACCGTATACCGGCAAAAACCCTTGATCGGTACTACAGCCGTGATGCCTCCCATTGAATCAGTAATTGGGCACCATTTTTTTTTGCAAAAATCCTTGGTGGTGGTGTAATTAAAGCCATCCCGGCTTTTCACTTCATATTGTGTAGCAAGACTTCCCATTCTTTCGACAAAAACACGATTTAATTAGCACTTTGTCCACCATCATTGTTGTCCCAATTACATCATGTATCATATTCTTGTTGCGGATAAAGGAATAAGTGAGGACAACTTGAGCTGGGAACGGTTACTGTGAATAAACAAATGAAATGAGCCATTGAGCCATTTGCTTCGTATGGTTTTCATTTGTCAATTGGGTTTTCACCTTCAGTCTGTAGTAAAGCACTTGTTTGTCCTTGAAAATGAAAAAAAGAACACTTGTTCTGATGGTTTTGCTTCCTTAAAAGATGGGTACATAATCTGTAAACATTTTTGGAGTGAAATATGGCCCATTGAGTATCCAATTTCCTATGGCATTTTCCTGCGGAATCGAATTGTTTCCGGTGAATTTTTTGTATTTCAAATACACCTTGAGTATTCCAAGATCCGTATCACACCCCCAAATCATCTGGGCTACGATTCTTTGCTTATAAGCAGAATACTTTAGCCGAATCATAGTCGTACTCCAAAGATTTCCTACTTCAAAACCCCTTCCCTTTGCTGTACTTGTACGTGGACCTGAACAGCTGATTACATGGAATAAAAACCTCCGATATTTTCTTTTGAAACTGATAAGTGTTGTATAATTGAGGTCGCGTTGCCAACGAACAAAGCTTTCAACTAACAAATAATAAATAATAGATAAGAACACAAAAATATAGTCCCGACCTTCTCACTTTATTAATCTCTTTGCTTGTGTATACAATGAGAACCACCTACCCCTTTATATAGGAGGAGGTTTCTCTTCATACATGAAGAAGTAATATGTAACTAAACTAACTAATGGACATTATGGGCCGATAGCCCCTAATGAGACTTTTCTTTAGGTAAAATGTTCATACATAATTGGGCCTCAGAAACAGGTTGATATACAACACCTCTCTTGGACACTTTGCCAATACCATGTTCATGCCTCATTAAAAACTTCTTCTGAAAATCCAGTGGGAAAAAACGATAAGAAGAAAAGAGTACGTAGCTCGCATTCTTGTCATTGCACATGCTGCCTCATAAAACCTTTCGAATGAGAAAACATATTGGGACAAAACTCAAACAAAGGAAAAATAGTACATCTATTCATCCAATGATGAACATATCTCTCCTGAAAACACAACTCTTTGTGTCTTCTCATACCAATACCATAGATGAGTTTATCAAAACTTGGTCTTAGCAAGGCTTTAGTAAACAAATCTGCAAGATTCTCACTTGGTTGGATTTTCTGCATTTCTAGATTTCCATTTTCATACAGCTAATAAGGGTAGAAATGTTTGGGGAGTATATGTTTTATCATATGCTTCTTGACATAGTTATCCTTCATTTGTGCAATGCAAATTGCATTATCCTCATGGAGAACTGTAGGAGTTTTATCCACCTCTATACCACAAGACTCTTGGATATGGTGAATTAGTATTCTAAGCCATGTGTACTCTTGAGTTATCTCATATACTGCAATGATCTCAGCATAATTAGTTAACATAGCAACAATCAATTGTTTTACAGATCTCTAAGAGATAGCTATAGAACCACCTAGAAAGATGTATCAAGTCTGTGACTTGGCATTATGGGGGATTAGAAAGATAGCCAGTGTCTGAGTAACCCTTCAACCTTATATCTCGACCCTTGTGATAAAAGAGTTCAAGATCAATTGTACCCCTAGGTTACCCGAGGATTCCCTTAATTCTGTTCCAATGCCTCTTCGTAGGCTCAAAACTATATATTGTCAAATAATTTACTACGAATGCAATATCATGTTTGGTATAATTGGCAAGGTATAACACTACTCCAATAGCACTTAAATAAGGGTTTTCGGACCGTAATATATCCTAATTCTCTTGTCAAGGTCCATATGGATCTTTCTCCACTTCCAGTGACCTAACAATTATGGGTGTACCTAGTGGATGAGATTTATTGAGATTAAATATCTCCAACACTTTCTTGGTGTAGGTGGTCTGATACAAAAATATGCCTCTAGGCAAATTTTCAATGTGCAACCTGAGACAGTATTTAGTTTCACCTAAATCTTTCATCTCGAATTTCGTCTTTAAGTATGAGCTCACTTCAAGAATATTTTCACGTTTTCGATTATGCTCAAGTCATCAACATACACAGCGATGTTGCAAAATCCCTTCTTGGATTTCTTATGAACAGACATGCACAAACTTCGTTGTTTATGTACCCCTTCTGTAAAAGGAATTTATTCAGTCGGTTGTCCCACATACAACTGACTGTTTCAATCCGTATAGTAATTTTTGCAACTTAACACTATACATGTTGCGATGTTCATTCTCGCTCATACTTGGGATTTTTAGTCCCTCTTGAATCTTCATGAAGATTTCAGAATCTAGTGACCCATATAAATATGCAGTCGCGACATCCATAAGTTTTATTTTTAAATCCATTCCTGCTGCCATAGCTATAAGGTATCAAAACGTTGTGCTGTCCATTACAAGAGAGTAAGTTTCATCAAAATCAATGCTAGGTCTCTACGTGAACCCTTGTACTACTAATCTCGCTTTGCATCTCACCACTTTATTATATTCATTCCTCTTTCTTATGAACACTCACTTGTGTTCAACTGGAATAACATCATGAGTTGTCTTGGCCACAGGTCCAAAGACTTTCTTCTTATTAAGCGAATTTAGTTCATTCTCGATTGCTTCCTTTTATTTATCCCAATCTTGACGATTCTTGCATTCTACAATTGTCTTTGGTTCCTAATTCAATTCAATATGGAAGACAATCTTTTGAGATGAAGCAACTACTATTAGCATTCATTTATCTATAAAAGACCTCTTATGTTTCCACATAGTTTGTGGAAAACTCTTTGTCCAATTCAATTAGAACTTTATTTAAATCTACCAACTCTCCACTATTTCCCAAAATGGCGGAGTTTGACTGTTCCGTTGCCCTAGTGTCGGCGGGTGCGCTTCCCCTTCACTAGTCACTTGTCCCCATACTCTAGCATGGGGTGCCTCCCCTCTGCTCCTGTATGGGCATCACCTGTCGTGTCTTCACTTAGGATATAAAGTCTATCGGACATTTCTCATTCATATTCGGTTCATGGAGCCCCCCTGTTTAATACATCTTTTTTGCAGATGTCTTCGCATTTTGAGATCATTTGACCTAGGAAGTCTCTCATTCTTCTTACTAAGAGTGGTGAAGTCAGATGCAGAACCCAAAACCTAGGATGGTTCTAGTCTTTCAGGTGCATTTACCGCTAGTATATGCGACTTTGTAACACCTTTATGATCCGTGAATGAATATGGTTGATTTACAAGATTATGCAAATCTATTATCCTTTGAATCTCTTGCTCCGAGTCCTTAGTGCGTGGATCATTATTATGAAGACTACTATCATTCCATGATAGTTCCCAGCAGTCCAACTTGGGGTCCTTTCCTCCCCTGTTGGGAATATTTCTTAATTAAATACAGTGTTAGTGTATCTTGCTTTTAGCAAATCCCTTGTCATGGGCTCCAAATACACTATTATAGACAATTATTCAAATCCCACATAAATTCCTAATTTACGGTGGGGTCCCATGACGTACGCTGAGGAGGTGAGATAGTTATGTAAACGGTACAACTGAATTTACGTAGATGAAAAATACTTGACTATTTCCCCACACTAGTAGGAAAGGTGACGACTTATGGTATACGGATGACCGGAGTTGTATTAATGTTGATACATATAATATGTCATGTCCCGAACATGTGGTTAGTAGACGAATCTCATTAACAAGGTTCTAGCGATTATTTTGATTCTCTTGATTAATGATTCAACAAGCCCAATGATAATTGGGCCCACACTTATAGCATGGCCTATTATCACCTGATACTTTTAGTGGAGACTTCCCATTTCCTCCTATCTTACCTTTTGCCTTGAAGACAAATTGTTTAGACTTCTTTCCTCCGCCTTTCCTTTTACACCAACATTCGTCCTTTTCTAAATGTTATGCGTTCAGGTGCACCCTGAGTTCCTATAGGATGAGCATTATGATTCCTCATGAGGAACTCATTATGCTTTCCACCCCTAGAAGTGCGATTATCAGTTCAGAGCGGTTTTCATACACCGTTTCTCTGTACTTTTGTGCTAGCAACAGATTTGTAGCATGGAAAGTGGAAAGGATTTTCTCGATCAGTTGTCCCTATGTAAATTCTCTTCCACAGAGCCTGAAATGAGAAATTATCCTATAGTGTGATAAGTTATAAGCCTTCACATTTAAAATCCTAGAAGAGAAAATTCGTTTAATCATGCTCTGCTTGTGGGAGCATTAATTCCCTTTGCTGATTATATCTCTTTTGAAGGAAACCCATAGGGCTAAATGATCTCTCTCAGTCAAACACTCATTCTTGAGATCCTTATTCAAATGATGGTGTAGGAAGAATATGGCATTAGCTTTGTCTTCCTTTGGGGGCTTCGTAGTATTGCTATGAGGAACAATAGTTGCACTTAGCCCTTTAGAAGTTAAGTAGAACTCCACATCCAGGGCCCAGGTTATTTAGTTGCTCCTGTCAACTGCCAATTCATCAAATTCCCTTTTTGTGATGTTAGTCATGTTGTCTGTAGCACTGTATAATGACGTATATAATTACCATAAGTTAATGAATAGGAACATCATGTACCGCATGAGTCAACACATGTGTTATAGCAATAAAAACGACTTGTATGCGTAGTAAATATCAAATTTACGGATTTCAGTAATTTTCTAGGCATAGAATAGTTACTACACTCATAAATTGGTAAAAAAGCAATTTTTGGTATAAAAGAACAAGAAAATTTTTTTAGGTTTAATTTGTAAAATTCCACCGAGTGGAAGCTCCCATTCTTTATTTCGAAAGTTCTAGGGTTTTTTGCAAAATTTTGGTCCAGAAGGACTCAATTTTAATGAACCAAGGACTTACGCTTAATTTCAAAAAAGTCGAAGGGCTTTTCTGCTAAAGTGCTAAGGCCAATTGGATCCCATCCCAACCGGGCCTTATAGGATAGAACCAACAACTGAAATAAGGCCTTTGCACGGCTCGCTAGGGTTTGCCCTAACACTAGTGCGGCTCGGCTTGAGTGCACGCACGCAAAGGCTTGTGGCGGTGACCTAGGTGTGCATGATAACAACGACGCAAGTAGTGGCACTATCCCGCGGTGATCCGCCCACCCGACCGGTCCTGGATAGATAAGACAATGGCGTACACCTGATGCCTCTACCTTGTCCTTGCCATGGGCGATGGTGGCGGCGGTCATCGCCGCTCCGTCCTCACTGGGGACAGAGCCAGAGCCTCTAGCCTCGTCCGCTCACACACGTGGAAGCAGTGCGGAGACTGCCTCAAACCGGCATTGCCGTCGAGGCTATGATACGGGCTCGGAGGTGAACGGTGTTGACAATGGAGTGAAGGTGTCGAGGTCGTCCCGTCTCTCTTCTTCTCTGGCGAGCTGGCGCAAAGGCAACGACAACGGCGGAGTATGCTGACGCGGCGGCCATGGCACAATGACATCGATTTGGCAAGCGACGTGCGACGTGAAGGCGGCGTATGGTGCACCTATCCCGATGGTGAGGTCCTTGCCCCATGGAGCCCGACGGTGAGCTCAACCCCAATCGGTGTTGTGGCACGGAGGCGACGGCCTATCCGATCGAGATGGTGAGATCGATCCGACGACAGCGCGCCGCAGAGGCGATGCTCGGTTCTCGGCTCATGACAGCGGTGTGCACACGAAGGCGTGTTGTCGTTGCCAAGACAGTGGTTGTCGGCAGCGCGTGCATAGAGGCGCATAGTCGGACGACCCGTCAACGACGATTGGTGAAGGTATGCGGATGTGTGCTTGAACCAATTGAAGAATCTAGACTTGTCATATGAGTTAATGGAGTATTTTGGTAATTAATGACAATCGTTATATGGACTAATATTTTGCATGAGTTGATAAAACAGGTTGAGTCCCATGATAATGAAGACTTTGGGTGGCATCGTGAGTTGATTATCATCAAGTCAAGATTCGGGGTGAAGGATGTCATCATGTGTTGATGAATATCAAGACAAGATCCCGAAGAAAGAAAATCATCATGTGTTGATGATATTCAAGACAAGACCTCGAAGTGGAGAAGATCATCATGTGTTGATGATATTTAAGTCAAGAACTTGGAGTAAAGAAAATCATCATGTGTTGATGATATTCAAGACAAGATCCCAAAGTGAAGAAGATCATCATGTGTTGATGATATTCTAGTCAAGAACTTGAACTAAAGGAAATCATCATGTATTGATAATTATCAACTCAAGAACCCGAACTTGGAGTGGAGATGTTCGTCGTCAAGGGACCACTCAAAGATGGATGCTTAAGGCAAAGGTATGACTAACATAAGCTAAGGATATATTCCTACTCTTTTACCGGTCTCAGTGTTTGGTTGAAAGACTGGATTGCTAGTATAGATTGTTGTACTATTAAGAGGGGTCTTGTTTAGTATCTTAAGTCTCATCATGTGTTGATAGCGCACTTCATCTTGTCACTCGGCCATCCTCCCCCCTCTATAAACAAAACACTAGGGAGCTCCTTGCCCTCTTGGTTTCCCTCAGCTCCCAAAGCTCTCTATCTCTTTCCTGCTCTCGCCCCTTTTCAACGCACTTCAGGTCTCGCAGCCTCCTCCATTCGAGCTCCGGTTCGAGTGAACCAAATCTCTTTATTTTGTATCTTTTCTCTTGGCCCTAGTGTGGTGTTTTCGTTGGAGCCTTGGTGTTTTTTTTTTTGCTTATTTGGCTTTGTTCGCACATATAGATTCCAGTTTCTTCGAAGAGTTTGCGGACCTAGCGACCTCGACCGAAGCATTCCAACACTTCAGCGAAGGTAAGTCGTAGACCTTTGATCATTTTGAACTCATTTTCTAAAAGTAATTTGTTTTATATCAACATACATGGTTATTAATATTAATTTGTCTTCGCGAGTGTTTTGTTTTCGCTGCAGCTTTCATTTGTTATAGCCTTATGCGGCAGATCTTGTAAACAACCTTGATCGTAAGGTCTTTTTGCTATTAATATTAATTTTTCTACTTCATTTTTAAGTTTGTTATATGGATATGATTTTATCTATGTTGCAACTGTACGAGCTAGCTACTAATCTTGAGATTAGTTCGGAATGCACAGAGAGTCCTAGGGTTACATTACTCGGGGTCCCGATATTTGTGCAATTTACATTCCTAGAATTAAATTGATTGCATGTCAAACTAAGATTGCAAACCGTGACTTAGACTTAGGGTGTCGGTAAACTTAAGGAAAACTAGAATCTTTATGTTTTAATTGTGCAAAACCGAATTGACTTTTGCTTCCACATTAGAAATCAGTTTTAGTCATAGAGATTTTAGAAAAGACTATTCACCCCCTCTAGTCGGCCTTCTCGACCTTACACCAATCTCGGTGGAGTCCTGCGACGCGTGCGCAGAGGCACACGACTGGTCGAGTTGGTTGGCCGGTGGTGCCCAACCGACGGTTGTGGTGGTGCGTTGGCGCGTATGCAGAGGCATACAACTAGTGTGGTGGGGGAAGGCGCGGTCAGCGCACACGAGGAGGCATGAGTCCGGCCGGTCGGCAGGATTGACAGCAATGAACATTAGAATAAAAACTAATCTACTAAAAAGAACATTACCGTTAGAATTGAAAACTTAGATCAAAGTAACGTAGCAGGAAGCCTTAGCTTAGAGTGTTATCATGCTGATAACGTGTTATATACTTGAGGTCGTGTTGCCGATGAACAATAGACAAGAATATAAAGATGTAGTCTCAGGCTTCTCTTTTTGTTGATATCTTTACCTATTGCCTTGTGTGCATAATAAAAGCTTCCTGCCCCTTTATATCGGAGGATATCTTCCTTCATATATAAATAAATAATACGAGACTAACTAACTAATAGACCTCGTGAGCCGATAGTTTCGTAAGGGCATCTTCAATAGTGTCAATTTAGCTGTTTCTAAGATTGTCATATAGATTTTCTGGTAAAGTGGAGTGAAAGAGAGAGAATGAGGTTGTCCTCTCACGAAACAGTCGTCGTATCACGCAAAACAAAACACTAACGACAAAACTTTTTGTTATTGGAGCGTAGTCGTCGTTTATTCACGCCAAACAAGACACTTGATTCATGTAAAACCTAAATACTTATAAAGCTTAAAAAAAACAGCTGAAGAGATAATATATTAGAATAGCTGTCTCTAAAATTGAATCAAGATGACCTAAAAAATATTACATACAACTAAAAAATAAACTATTAAACATGCTCGATCTTTATTTAGGTAAAGCGTTCACGAATCGGGCCTCGGGCCTCGAAGAGAAGCGGACCGATATTTAAAAAACTTCCGCATTTCTTTCTCCACCCTTCCCAAGTTTCCCCTGCCGCAAGAATAAACGGGAGCGAAAAACCCAGACCCCCCTCCTCTCCCCCTCCCCTTTGGCGGCGCGACGGTTGGGGAAATTCCATCGAACACATGGCCGCCACCGTCGCCCGCTCCAAGCGCACGCTCCTACCCTACCTCCACCGCCTCGTCCACTCCACCGCCGCCCCCTCGCCCAGCCGCTTCCTCCGCCACGCCTCGCCGGTGCCCCGCGCCCCGACCACTCCCCCTTCCTCTGCTTCCCCGCCCCGCTTGTCTCCACGCTCCCCACCGGCCTCCGCATCGTCACCCAGGCCTACCCGGTCGCCACCCGCATGGCCTCCGTCGGCGTCTGGGTCGACGCGGGCAGCCGCTTCGAGCTGCCCGGCACCAACGGCACCGCGCACTTCCTCGAGCACATGGCCTTCAAGGGCACCACGCGCCGGCCCACCGCGCACGCGCTCGAGGTGGAGATAGAGGACATGGGCGCGCACCTCAACGCCTACACCTCCCGCGAGCAGACCACTTTCTTCTCCGACGTGCAGGGCCGCGACGTGCCCGCCGCGCTCGACGTCCTCAACGACATCCTCCAGCACCCGCGCTTCCCCCAGCAGGCCATCCAGCGCGAGCGCGGCGTCATCCTCCGGGAGATGGAGGAGGTGAACTGTCGCGCCCTTTTGCTGCGTTGCCCCTTTTCTTGCCCTACACCATGATTCCTTAATTTACTAGTCTAAAGGTGTAAGCTTTGGTTATACTTACGCTTACTTGATGTTCTCGTGGCATTGGTAATTTGCTCATTTGTATTAAATTTGGATAGTTGATACTTCATTGGCATTGCAATTTGTATGTAGTGTAACCCTTAGGTTGCTCCTGTTTGTGGATGCCTGTATCTTTCCGTGTGAATGTACACTACACGGGAAGCTTCTGCCTTTTCGCACTTGCTCAAACATTGCAATATGGATTTTTACTGCTCTAATTGTTGGTATTAATTGTAGGGTAGAACCTTGTAGTGGTGCACAGTATGGTAAGTGTGCTTTAACACTGATGGTCTAAATGTAACAATTTTAGTGTTAAATACTCCCATATGATTAATTCGTGTGTTTTGGCATTCTGTATAAAGCTTGAAACTTTGTCATAACATGAATTGCTGGTTTGCTTTGTAGCATCAGTCTTTCCATGAATAGTAATGAACCCTGGGTGCCTGCTGCGGTTTAGGATAGCTCTTAGCTCTTTCTGTTGAAGTGCAATATTATTGCTAGATGTGGATGTTTGATGCATGTTTACGGGTGTTTATGGATAGACAGGTGCAAGGAATGATGGAGGAGGTGATATTTGATCACTTGCATGCTGCAGCGTTCCGAGGCCATCCTCTGGGGGACACAATATTAGGTCCTAAAGAGAACATTCAATCGATCTCTAAGAAAGATTTGGAGCAGTATATTTCAACCCATTATACCTGCCCCAGAATGGTATTTTTATCTACCAACCTGAAAAATTTAGCTATTGGTTAACATACAACTTGAGTGATGAAAGTTTCGGTTTTGCTGGTTGGTTTAGGTTGTATCTGCCGCTGGGGCGGTCAATCACGATAAAGTTGTTGATCAAGTGAGAGAATTGTTTACAGGATTCTCTACTGATCCAACTACTGCAGATCAGCTTGTTGAGGCAAACCCGGCTATTTTTACTGGTTCAGAGGTCTGGTTTCAGTTTCTCAAGATGTTATTGCAGTAATTTGTTAGGCTATTTGAATTGATCTTTATATATATATATATATATATATATATATCATTAGGTTCGTGTGGAGAATGCAGAGATGCCTCTAGCGCACCTTGCAATTGCTTTCAAGGGTTCATCATGGACTGACCCTAGCTCAATTCCTCTTATGGTGATCCAAAGCATATTGGGTTCTTGGAACAGGAGTATCGGGGCTGGGAACTGCTCAGGGTGAGAAAAGGATTTTCATAAATTGATTACATTTCAGTGATAAACAATTTGCTCTCCCTAGTGTGTTATTACTAAGTTTTCTGCATAAAGCTGATGTTATATATGGAAACTGCAAGGTCCGCTTTAGCTCGTGGTGTCAGCAATGCTAGTTTAGCTGAGAGCTTGATGGCGTTCAACACTAACTATCGAGATACAGGATTATTTGGCATCTATACTACTGCTCCGGTAAAGTTTGTTTCTCAATCTTTCTTATTTGTTCAGTTGCTTGAACATCGGATCAGCTTTAATAAAATGTGATGTCTTTCCCCCCTATCTTGATGTCAACCACTATGAATAATACTCATCTTTACTATTAATTTCAGTGCTGTATTTGTCATTACTCATTAGAGCACTGAAATTGAATAATGTTTAGTTTAAAATATAAAAGTAACTAGCAGTGGGTACTCCGTTATAGAAGTAACTAGCAGTGGGTACTCCGTTACTACATCTGTGGTAATAGATTTGTATAATCAAGCAGTGTATTTGCGGTATACTGGTACATGTGCTACTCTTTATATGTTTGTCACTACTGTGAATGTGTAATGAATGATTAGTTAAAAACATAGGATGGATTACGAAACTGAGGTTTTTTTTTTCTGGTTTAGTCAAACTATTCTTTTCCCCCTTGGCATCTGCATCGATTGCAAGTTTGAATATTGTCAGCAATCACTTGTATGTGTGCAACACAAAGTTTTTTGAAGTGATCATGCAATTATACCAGCAGCTGAGCAGAGTTAATCAGTTAAGCTATAGATTGGACGGAAAAGTTCTTCTTTACAATGTTTTCTTACAATTTGTGAAATATGACTGCAGCCTGATACCCTGCATGACCTGTCACGGTTAATAATGGAAGAATTTAGAAGACTTGCATTCGGAGTGTCAGAGACAGAGGTTGCTCGTGCTCGTAACCAGGTATCTGGTTCAGTCTCCAAGTTCCTAGTTCGGTAGATTTTATACAATTCCACTGTTAATATCTGGTTTTCCCATGTGAATCTTTATTGAAGGCAAAATCACACAGTTGGTCCTACATTATTATTAATAAACATAGAGAAAAAACTATGCTATAATTTGGTTGATTTGACCTTGTATTTGTACTGTTCCAGTTTGTTTAATAGGCCCATGCTTTTTTACAGCTTTACTTACATTTGGGTCGCTTATGGTAGTAGATATGTTTTCTTTTTCTTTATATTCTGTGTTTCACTCGTCTTTTCCTTCATTGGATGATACTATTATTGGTGACAATGTGGCTGCATGTAATACGGTTAAAAAAATGTAACTTCAATGATCAATCTATTATAGCTTGTGCAATAATCTGACAAGTTCATCAACACCAAACCTCCTCCCCTTTCCCTGAAATGATACTGGCAGCATATACTTAATGATCTATAGGATGATATTACATTATGCTGCACTAGTACAATCATTAAGTACGAATGTACGATGTATGCTTGTTACAGCATATGGCAATTTACTCGCATTTGTATATATGGATTATACTATGGTAATTTGTGAAGAGTGGACCATGTTTGCCACATAACATCAAACTGCAATCCTCTATTGGTCACTTGCTGGAAAGCCTTGTATTTTATGGCCTCACATGCAAGCGATGTATTTTTGCATGTATTAGGTAGAGCTGGTTTTCATTAGTGAAGTAAGTGGGTAACAAGTAAGAACTAACACTTTATCTTATTCCAGTTGAAATCTTCTCTTTTACTTCACATTGATGGATCCACTGCAGTTTCTGAGAATAATGGTCGCCAGGTATGTTAGTCTAGTTTTATCTTAAGCGTTCACAATAGCAACTGCTGCTATTCTTCCTGATTAACAAAATTTGCCCTCAACCATCTGGTACAGATGCTCACTTATGGACGAATAATGCCATTCTTAGAGCTTTTTGCACGCATTGATGCTGTTGACTGTGCTACAATAATGGAAACGGCCAAGGAGTTCATAATTGATAGGGTAAAACTCCAAGATTGGGTGTCTTACTACTAATACGGTGCAATGCAGTATTGCTGAGTAGTTGAGCTATACGGAAGTTTCATGCACTCACATGACTTGTTTGACAATTTTCAGGATGTTGCCCTTGCTGCTGTGGGACCACTCTCGTATTTGCCAGAACTGAGCTGGTTTCGCTCACAGACATGTTCTGATGATGGATTTACTGCAAGAATATTCTTGCAGGACGCTTCAAAATAATTGAAGCTGCAGCTCTTGGTTAGTGTTGTTGTAACTCTAGTTCAGTCACAAGAAGTTCTCAATTGATAGATAGCATCAACCATCTAAGTTATTTATTAAATATTCGTTTTTTTGTGCTTGTACTCTATTTATTTTATGCTAAATGTGCAAATAACTTTCTTCGCTGCGGTGCTCTACTCATAGATTCCTTCCCTCCACGCTTTATTTGTGAGTCATGTTTGGACTTTGGAATCATCTGCACATCTCGCTAATGCAAAGCATCTTGAAATAATAAATTGGCAAAAGAGAATGGCAAAAAGGACTAATTCTTGATAGAGAATGCCTGAACTTAGACGTTGCTATTTCTTTCTCTATTTCACTCTCTATTTCTTTTCTTTGGAAGCCTCGTGTCTACAAAAAAAAATTGGTTGCATTTAGAGTCTGCATCGATTGTCATAGCTCATTTGTTGTTGTGATGTCAGAAGTTCGAATATGTATTGATTTTTTTTTTTTAAAAAACGAGTCCGTGTTGAGGGATTTGGGTTAACCAACAAACAAATAAGAAAGGAAATCTGTACAAGGGCACACCATTATCGGCCGAGCAAGAAAGTGACAAAAGAAGACTTCACCTGGCTAGAAATTTTCCAAATAATATAGTGTGGAACTTTAACACATTTAAACTCAATTAACGTGTATAAATTTTATGTAATATAGTCGTAGCAATGTCCGTCTTATACAGTGTATCATTGCTGCATTACAATACAAACCATTGAAGCTGCTGCAGTTACTGAGCAGCCAGGCAGCCAGCCGAAGGCCAGAAGTCCAGAACAACCAGTCGAACGCCGCAGCCCACTGAGCGCAGATGAGCCAAAAAGGGCGCATGGTGAAAAAAACTTGCTCCTTTTTTCCAGTGAATACATGGGGCAGAGTCATGCAGCATTGCGGCCTTGTTCTGTTCACTCACTCAGACTGACACCCAGACATGCAAAAATAAGCACCGGTGACTCAGCGAAAAAATGCTGATCACTGGATGGTTGTGCTTCGCTACTGCAATCAATGGCAGATACGACACGGACGTTGCTGTCTCCTTGTGCGGATTTTAAATAGAAAGCGCCCGTTGCCCTGTTTAGGACATCCGGTAGTGTCATATCAGTCGTCGGTTAGCTAATCTATATTAGCGAAGTCCTACGTAGAAGAGAGAGAAGCATGAGAGAGAAGAGAAGCCGTCATCTCAGGACACGATGAGCGCTACGCGCGAACTAAGACAAAGCGACTAAATAAAAAACTGATGGAGCAAACCGACTTCGGTTGCCGGCAAAAACACGAACTAAGACAAAGCAACAACGTGAAAACAAAAATGCGCTAGTTGAATGGGACGACGACGACCTCCACACCTAGCAGCGCTGACCACAGCGAGGTAGAGCAGGGTGCCAAAACATCATCAGCGGGCTAGATCTGGTTGGATCCAGATGCTTTGGCGGCGGCGGCCTGAGTCGGTGGAGGAGAGGGCGGCGGTGGGGCGCTGGTTGGGGAGAGGGCGGCAGTAGGGTGCCCGTAGGGGAGAGGGCACCGGTGGGGCGCTGGTTGGGGAGAGGGCGGCAGTAGGGTGCCCGTAGGGGAGAGGGCACCGGTGGGGGAGAGGGCGTGGCGGTGGTGGGGCGCCGGTTGGGGAGAGGGCGTGGTAGGGAGAGGGCGCCTGTGGGGGAGAGCCGGAGAGGGCGTGGTGTCGGTGGGGGATGTGAGGAAGAGAGGTGTCGGCGGGGGAGAGGGAATTTATTAAAAAAATTGATTGCAAAATAATTAAAATATGATATTGTGGAGTATGTTAGGGTGTGTTTGGTTGGGTAAACCAGGGTGAATGAGATGAGATAGTACAGAATAGATGGGATGGTCCTATATGAGATGATACATGTATGTTGTTTAGTTGGTGGGATATGATGATACATGATTTTGTTTGGTTGGTGTGATAGGATGATCCTAGATGGTTCAAGATGGTATTTGGTTTGATGAATATGGTTGTATTTGGATTGCCATAATTTTTTCTTTTTCTTTTATTCCTTTTTCTCCCCCCCCCCCTCATTTCCTTCCTTTCTTTCCCTCTTTTTCTTTTTCTCCCTTATCCCTTCTCCCGCCGACACTCTTCTTTCTTCCCCACACTCTTCTTTCTTCCCCGAAATAGGCAGGGGGAGAGCAAAGTGCGCTGACTGCACCTCCGCCAGCCGCCGCCGCCAATGCCCGCTCTCCCCGGCTCGCGCCCGCCACCGGCTCCTTTCCCCGGCGCCGCCTCCACCTGTGCCATGGCCGCCTTGCGCCCCTGCTCCTCTCCGGCTTGGCTCCTCCCCGACCCACGCCTGCCACCGGCTCCTCTCCCTGGCGCCGCCTCCACCCGTGCCATGGCCGCCTTGCGCTCCTGCTCCTCCCCGGCCCGCGCCCGCCACTGGCTCCTCTCCCCGGTGTCGCCTCCACCCGTGCCATGGCCGCCTTGCGCCCTTGCTCCTTCCCGGCTTGGCTCCTCCCCGGCTCGACTCTCTGTTGGCCTGCACCGCCACCGCCGGTTCCCCTCCCCTCCTGCGCCCCGCGCTCGATGGCGCGCCGCTTCCCTGCGTTGAACCGCGTGGTTCGGCAATTTTTGTTGAACGACCTGGTACAGCATCAACAGAGAATATTCCCCGAATTTGAACCAGATGGACTGGGATGGTTTGATACCATTCAACCAACCAAATAGCTGAATGCTCTCATTTCTCATACCGAACCACCCTGTTCAGCCTCAGCCATCCAACCAAATGCACCCTTACAGACAATGTATTGAAGGAGTTGTTTCTAGTGCTGTATTTAGCTGAGGTGTAGGTGTTATAGACAATCTAAAAGACATACTATTGAACATGCCCTTAGCGGAGCGAAATGCATTGCAAACGACAGGTAGGACTAGGGATGCAATCCAAACAGATACGAACTGTTTTCTTGTGTGGATTTTAAATAGAAATGGTTTGTTTCGATGTTTAGCAGAGCGAAACACATTGCAAACAACAGCTAGGACTAGGGATGCAATCCAAACGGATACGGGCAGATATAGTTTATTTCGTATCATATTCTATTTTTTCTTGAATTGGAGTAAGACACTGACAATACCGAATATGAATACTAATACAGATAGTCTTGGTCACAAATACGGAGTGAATACATGCCGAACTGAATATGGATTGTCTCGGTTGCGAATATTTAGTCGGATATTACGCGAAAACAAAAACCATATATGTCGCACATATAAAGATCAATCAACCGTACTATATGTCCAAAATGCAACTACATTAACAATTCAATAAGTAAATTTAACTACATCACACTATCACAACGGCTAGTTAAAGTAGTAATTAACAAGTAGCAAGTCATGGTGATAACAACACTAAAGATGTCCAAAATGTAACTGGCCAATTACACAACAGGACATACAACATCATAACAGGGCATACAACATATGTAAATCCTACGTACCAATAGTAATAACTAGTTAGGGATACAGAACGATGGGTTGTGCTTAGCACGACACGGTCCGATTGGGACGATGAGAGCGTCCGACATCGAGAGGCCATTGCTCGGCCTCGGCTTCGGGCCTCGTAGGGCGTCGACTGGCCGGCGGTTCCCACCACCAGACCAGGCCACCAACGGTCCAACTCCAACACCAAGGTAAACATTGGGGATCCGGCCTCCCGCCTCCGGAATTGGATTGGGGGGGGGGCAGGTGGGCTAGGCCACAGAGGCGCAGAGGGAGGCACGACACTGGCCAAGCGAGGCGACCGGGCGTGCAGGTGAAATGGGTCAGAGCGGGAGCGGGGGGGAGGCGCGCGCATGAGGGAGCAGTGACGGGAGGGGGAGGCGCAGCCGCGCAGAGGCTCGGGATGGGCCGAAGAAGTGGAGGTGGCGCGCCGGCAAGGGATGGAGATTTGGGAAAAAATGAAGAGACTAAGAGAGAGAGAGATTGGGAAGAAGGAAAACATCGGCACTGCCGACTGCCGAGTGAAGAGATAGGAAATTACGAATATAGGATAGAAAGAGAAAGAAAGAGGAGCTCATCGGCCGACCAATCTCCCCCGAAACCAATTGCCCAATGACTCAATCTAAATGCTATTATGCTATCAATCTGATCTGTTCTTGAATGTCTTTTGACTCCTGTGATTTGTATATGTAGGACAAGTTGAATCCTTGAAATAAAAAGAATAGAGATATCATTTCTTTTTTCGAGATGGCAAAGCAGTCAAGTCAAAAACTGTTGAAGTGGAAACTACTCAAACTCAAGGAGGAGGAACTGAAGCAAGTATAATTAGAAATGAATTGGCTTTGGTTGTGACTTCTTCGATTCCATTTGTGAATGCACCATCTTGAAGTGTGCACTTCACAAAATTCCTGGCTCCGCCGCTACTGTCCCGGCATGATTCTTTCATGGGCCGGAATGGGCCGTGCTCGTGCCTGTGCTGGGCCGGGCTGCCCATGTGGCCATGTTTGGAGACGAGCGAGTAAGAGGGGGTTTTGCAAAGAATTGGGTGTGCGCAGGGGGTTTTCGTAAAAAGCGCAAAAGTGGAGAGGTGGGAGCACCCGCCTCCATCTGAATGGCCCGTTTCGGACCGGATGGCCGAGATGAAGTATGTCCATATGTCCACAAAATGACTTTTGTTCACTAGATATGTTGCCTCAAGATGTACTTTGTATGAAAGAGGTCGATAAGAAACAAGATGGCTACATTAGTGAGTGTCGATCAATAGCATCGTTACGAAGGATTTCCATGCTTCTACGCGTTTTGGCCTCATCGGGTGGAGTGGATTTTTCAATTTTCCATGCTTCATGGCGGCGAGGTACCGCCACGCAGCATGACGCGTTTTGGCGGTACCTCGGCGCCTCATCGGGTGGAGTGCCACCATACCCCCACAACATCATCCAAGTGGCGTGGCGTGACGTGTTTGGACCGTATCGTGTCTCAGGCCGACCTAAAAAAGCATGACCTAACTCCCAGGTCTACCAGGATGCAGGCCATAAGTCAGTAATGGCTAAGATTGCTCAAGTAAAAACATTATGCAGTGCGTTAATCTGTTTTTTTGTGTGCGTTGGTTAGATTTTAGAAAGGAAGAGAGAAAGATATATGTCTAAAGAAGATGTATTTGAACAGAAACTTTGTGTGTGGACTAGTCGATATACGAAGCTTGCATGGTATATGATCATGAGTTCAAGATCTATCTAGTGTAATTTTTAGAAAAAGATATTTGTTTTTAGCTAAAAAGCCTGGTGCTTAGAGCACAAGGGCCAAAGGTGGACCAGGACCTAGCATATATTGATCCATGTCTTAGGCCTAGCTACACATACGGAAGTGTTGAAAATACAGGTAGATTACCCACACTTCTACAATAGTGAACCAAATAGATGCATGAACTTAAATAGCAAGCGTTTGGGCTTCAAAAGTGCTCTTTTTAAGGCATGTACAGCAAACTTTGAAAAATCTTGCAAATCTGTTTCCAGTTTCTACAATACTAAACAAAAAATATCTTCCCACAAAATTTGGCTACCTCACATGTTCTTTTCATTTCGTTCATCCTAATTTTGAAGGCAACGTACGAACCATTTTTCCCTTCCTCATTTTTATTGAGAACGATACTACTCCACTTGGTTAGTGCAAGTTTTTTTTTTTTTTTTTTTTAAAAAAATTGTGATGGTAGCTCGTTTTGTGACACCACTGGATACACCACTGTCCAAAGTTGTTTGTTTGCTTGTTCCATAAATAAACATTGTGACAGCACTGGATACTCCCACTGTCCATATTGTTAGTTAGTTTGTTCCATAAATAAAGTAGCATGCTATGTCCACAAACATTTGGTACTGCTCTTTAACAAGAATGAGGCTGGACACTGGGGCCCGTTTAGTGAAATTCGAACTATATAATATGTTTGGGTTTTAGTTGACATGAAACATCAATAGTAGAAAACATTTTCCAATTGTTGGTTCTTCGAGCTAGTACTATGCTATAACGTGTGCCCTAATATTATTGACTCAAATTATATAATTAATCCAATTATCATTACTCAAATACTGCAAATTTTATTTTGAAAGAAAATACATGATTTATCTGAAGCATCACTAATAAAGGTTTTTTTTTACCAGGTTTGTCTTTTTTAATGTCCAAGTAGTTCTCTAACTATTGTGCAACTACAAGTATGGTTTACCGCCCAGAGGTGTGGGGTTAACTTGTGATGAGGCAGTACTCAAGGTTAGAGGTGCAATCGGAGTGGATACGGACGAATATCGGTCATCTTGTATCTTATTCATATTTTTTTTTCTCGGAATCGGAGTCGGACACGGATAGTGTCAGATATGAATACGAATACGGATAGTCTCGGTCACGAATATGGAGCGAATACATGCCAAACTGAATACAGATGGTCTCAGTTACGAATATTTAGTCGAATATTGCGCGAAAACAGAAACCATATATGTCGCACATATAAAGATCAATCAACCATACTACATGCCCAAAATGCAACTACATTAGTAATTCAACAAGCAAATTTAACCACATCACACTATCACAACAGCTAGTTAAAGAAGTAGTAGTAAGTCAGTGATGGCAGTACAAAAGATGTACAAAATGTAATTAGCCAACTACATAACAGGATAGATACAATATATACAAAGCTTACATACCAATATCAATAACTAGTTAGCAAGGATGGAGTTAGAAAATTTTTACCCAGGGGCCATATGGTGATAACTAAATATGGGGGGTGCTAAGTAGAAATATTTTGCTATTCTACATGAGCAAATTAAGAACTATATAAAGGGTTTCATCAACTAGGGGTAGGCCTCCCACTAGTTCCCCCCTGTCTTCGTCCCGCTAGTTAAGGATACACGGAACATCGACTGGTATCAAGTCTGTAGCATTCTAATTTTTGAGTTTTTTGAAATATTTTATTTAAAATAAGGTTTTATAATTTTTCATGATTTTCTAGAATTTAACAAAGCTTAAATAGAATTTTCAAAAATAAAAATTATTTAATATGAATAAATCAAATATCCATTAAATTCAAAAGTATTTTATTTAAGTTCCTTATGATGTTCAAGTATTTTATTTGTAAATTTTCTGAAATTTTTCCGAGTTCAATTGCTATTTTTCTTGGCTTATTTTGATTTCATGTATTTTTCTAAAAAATAAATACTGGAAATATTCGTGGGCCGATTTCTCTCTCCGGCCCACTGAGGCCAGATTTTACTGGATATCCGAAATAGTGTTTATCGAATACCATCTGATAAATTATTGGGATAGCTTCGAATCCGACGAATACCTCCTTTCCGAATCTGTTGTTGTATTCGGTAAAAACTATCCGACACTGAATTCGAAATATGAGAAAAATCCTAGATATCCAGTTTCAGACTCTGAATAAAATCTGAATTTATTCAAACAGACAGTTGGGAACTACCTGCTCCGTTTGCACCTTTACTTAAGGTACACCAACTTTAACTCGTATCGTCCATTTAGTCTGATATAAGGTTCAAATTAAATGTGGTGACATGTTACCTCACAGGACGTAGTTATATGTAGTCTATGTATCTCTCTTTGGGCATTTAGCACGAAAGGGAATAATAAGATTTGGAGTGATGCATGTGTGAGCAATTTAACGGTTTACTCTTATGATCTTTTCTAATTCGGAATGTACCGGCGATGACACATTGAGTTGCTGCCATACATAAAATGTGAATACTGTCGCGTTTCATGCGTTAGCACTTGGTAACAAAATACGGTGGTCTTGGTCCTTGATATCACCTCTGGACAGGTATTGGGATGTAAGAGATGTCGTCAAATTTCTTTTTGTAGTGCAGGGAGGAACTCAGCTGAGAAATGCGTCCGCCTATTGAGTACGGCTGCGCCGTAGTCATCCCAATGACAATTTCCATATGCAGCTCTGGCAATCAGGTTCAGCAAAGACCAAAGGTTTCCAATAGATAAGCAGGCTTACTCTGTGGAGGTTGGTGGAACAACGACATCCGGCCTCCCATCCCATCCCATCCCCACGGGTTCCCAGAGATTCTTTGGCGGTGGGTGAACCCAACCAACGTCCTGGCCCACCTCGAACCACCCCTCCACCAAACCCACATCAGCCACTGACGCAACAGCCCCAACGCAGTCCGTGCCTCCTACCCCGTGCATCAGTGGATTGATTGCTAACCACTCCAACCTCGGTGAATTTCAGCTCTGCCCGAGCGCGCCATCCCACGTGTTCCGTCTGAGAGCTTGAATCTGGGGCTGGATCCCTCGACCGCACCGATTTGGCAGCTTCCTTCGCATCGCACCGATCCAACGTGGGCGCTGAGGGTGCCTCTCCCACCGAAGGAAACGGACGCCGCAGAAAATACGCCCCAGGGCGCAGAGCGATTTTCCTGCCCCCCCACCACCAAATTTATGCGGCCGGAGGGGCGCACTGGGGGAAAGCGATAAGGCGACTGCCGCGCCGGCGTCGTGCCCGCAGCTCTCCCGCTCGCTCGCCCCCCCAATCCATGATACCTCCACCCGCGCCTGTTCCCATTCTAGCGACTTGCCCGTTTCTGTGGCTGGGCCTTTTATACCGGCCGCGGCTCGGCTCCTCGTCCATACAAACGCCATCCGCCTCCCCAGCCTCCCGTTGCCGATCGCAGTGTCAGCGCCCACGTCACTCGCCCATCGCCAAAAACATTTATCCCATGCTCTCCACCCCACTCCACAATAACTAGGCACAGCTCTTCACTACCGGGACGGGAAAAAAAACGCCTCCTTTTTTTTTTTTTTTTTTTATCTGAATGCGCCGATATATATTAGCCAACCAAATCACTCCCTAACCGAGCACCAGAGCCGCTCTTCTCGGCAGGAGCGGAGGCCCTCCTACCCCCGGGACTCACCACTTCCATTCCTGCGCCTCTCTTGCCCTGCGTGTGTGTTTCCGCATCCCGCATCTCCAATAGGATGGAGCGCGCACGCCGCCTCGCCAAACGCGAGCTGCTGCGCCGCCTGCTGGCGGCGGCCACGTCCACCACGTCGCCCTCGCCGTCCCGCGGCATCTCGACCCTGGCGCCGGGGTCGCGCCCCCGCGCGCGGCCGGCCCACCAGTACACGCCGGGGCGGCCGGTGTCGGTGTCGGCGCTGCAGCCGAGTGACACCTTCCCGCGGAGGCACAACTCCGCCACGCCCTCCGAGCAGGCGGCCATGGCGTCGGCCTGCGGGTTCGACACCCTCGACGCGCTCATCGACGCCACCGTCCCGGCCGCCATCCGCGCCCAGCCGATGCATTTCTCCGGCAAGTTCGACGAAGGCTTCACGGAGTCCCAGATGATCGACCACATGCAGCACCTCGCCGCGAAGAACAAGGCCTACAAATCCTTCATCGGGATGGGGTACTACAGCACCCACGTCCCGGCGACCATACTGCGCAACCTCATGGAGAACCCCGCGTGGTACACGCAGTACACGCCGTACCAGGCGGAGATCGCGCAGGGCCGTCTCGAGTCGCTGCTCAACTACCAGACCATGGTCGCCGACCTCACCGGCCTGCCCATGTCCAACGCCTCGCTGCTTGACGAGGCCACCGCCGCCGCCGAGGCCATGGCCATGTGCAACGGCATCCTCAAGTCCAAGAAGAAGACCTTCCTCATCGCCTCCAACTGCCACCCGCAGACCATCGATGTCTGCCAGACGCGCGCCGCCGGGTTCGACCTCAACGTCGTCGTCGCGGACGCCAAGGACTTCGACTACAGCAGCGGCGACGTCTGCGGCGTGCTCGTGCAGTACCCCGGCACGGAGGGGGAGGTACTGGACTACGCCGATTTCGTCAAGGACGCGCACGCGCACGGCGTCAAGGTGGTGATGGCCACCGACCTGCTCGCGCTCACCACGCTGCGGCCGCCCGGCGAGATCGGCGCCGACATCGCCGTGGGCTCCGCGCAACGGTTCGGCGTGCCTATGGGGTACGGCGGCCCGCACGCCGCGTTCCTCGCCACGTCGCAGGAGTACAAGCGCCTGATGCCCGGCCGGATCATCGGGGTGAGCGTCGACTCCAGCGGCAAGCCCGCGCTCCGCATGGCGATGCAGACCAGGGAGCAGCACATCCGCCGCGACAAGGCCACCAGCAACATCTGCACCGCCCAGGTAACACACGCACTCCACCCGCTCACCAAATTGCCTGATAGCGATAGAGACGATAAGAGATGGGTGTTTGTGATACAGTGGATTACTGAATAGTGACCGAGTTCTTGCCATGGAGTAGTGATAAAGATACTTGTGGTTTATACTTTATAGGCCTTGCTCGCTAACATGGCAGCGATGTATGCTGTCTACCATGGTCCTGAGGGGCTGAAGGCAATCGCTGACCGTGTCCATGGCCTGGCTGGCACCTTTGCCCATGGATTAAAGAAGCTCGGGACAGTGACGGTGCAGGAGCTGCCGTTCTTTGACACGGTCAAGGTCAAGTGCGCCGATGCGAATGCGATTGCTCAGGAGGCTTGCAAGAACGAGATGAACCTTCGCGTTGTTGACGCAAACACGGTTCGTTTTCTGTAAATGTTTCTGTTCCATTGCAACTGAGTTTGTCGATTTTGAGTGTTGAGCATTAATTTCGAGTTATGATATCGTAGATAACCGTCGCCTTTGATGAGACCACCACCTTGGAGGATGTGGACAAGCTGTTCAAGGTGTTCTCTGGTGGCAAGCCAGTAAGTGGTCATTCAGTCAATGCAAAATCTGTGTCATTGATGTGAAATTAGACCAGGATATTAAATGGTGTGCCATCACAAACACTTTCAGGTGAACTTCACAGCTGAATCCCTCGCACCAGAGGTCTCAAGCTCAGTTCCCAGTAGCCTTGTGCGCGAGAGCCCCTACCTAACGCACCCAATCTTTAACATGTATGTGGTGTCAAAAGCTTGCATCTTTGCTTCACTAATTTGTCAGAATGTTTACACTAAACTGAAGTAATGTTGTGGGCCTGCAGGTACCACACAGAGCATGAGCTTCTCCGTTACCTGCATAAGTTGCAATCCAAGGATCTCTCACTGTGCCACAGTATGATCCCTCTCGGTTCTTGCACCATGAAACTAAATGCTACTGTGGAGATGATGCCTGTCACCTATCCCAACTTCGCAAACATGCACCCATTTGCCCCTACTGACCAGGCTGAAGGTTATCATGTAAGAGCAATTCAGCATTTATTTTGTTTTTAATGGTAAATTATTCATAATAGGAAGTTATAGATGATCTGAATGACTTGTTTTGTGATGAAGGAAATGTTTGACGACTTGGGCGATCTGTTGTGCAAGATCACTGGTTTTGATTCATTCTCTTTGCAACCAAATGCTGGTGCTTCAGGAGAGTACGCCGGATTGATGGTTATCCGTGCTTACCACATGGTATGTCATGATAAATACTCCGTCCTAGCTCTGTTGTTTTGTTTAGCATTCTTTGTTTACAAGCCATGTGAAAAAACTGCAGTCAAGAGGAGACCACCACCGCAATGTCTGCATCATTCCTGTCTCAGCACACGGTACAAATCCTGCAAGTGCTGCCATGTGTGGAATGAATATCGTTGCTGTTGGAACTGATTCCAAAGGTAACATTAACATTGAGGAGCTGAGGAAAGCCGCAGAAGCAAACAAGGACAACTTGGCTGCTCTGATGGTACTGTTTTCATGCCCCATTAGTATGAGAATTTATCATGGCTTATGATAATAATGTCACCATACTTTTACTCCAGCTCAACTGTTCATTGCTAAATTTTGATCTAGTGTTCTGCTGCTATACTATTGCTGCATGGCCTTCTCGCTATATTTATTGTGATTATGTAAATTAGTAGACTCTTGCTGTCTTACTACTGCTTCTAATATATTTCAAGAGAGAAGCTAGGCAGCTGCTTCATAGTACTTCCCTCTAATGGTACTTGTCACATATTCGAAGGTACTTAGCGTAAATAATAGAAACATGTGTCCAACCGCTTTGGTTTATCTACTGCCAAATAAAAGCTACATATAATTGATGAATAAGAGTAAATATGTGCCCAACTGCTTTGGTTTATCTACTGCCACATAAAAGCTACAGATGATTGATGAATAAGAGAATAAAATGGAACCATGGAAATGTTAAGAGTTCACTCAGGAGTTAGGACAAAAGTTGATTATTTTCTTCAAAGAATGTTTGAAATATTTTTGCCTTGTGTCGAGATTCGAGAATAACACAATGTTGCATGATTACCTTATTCTTCAGGTTACCTATCCTTCAACCCATGGAGTCTATGAAGAAGGCATTGATGAGATATGCAGGATCATTCATGAGAATGGCGGGCAGGTCTATATGGATGGGGCTAACATGAATGCTCAGGTTACTTCTTTGCAGTTTGTTATGCCATCTTGTTTACTTTGTTCTTTGTGCAATTGCTCTCTTCAAGTGTTTTATACTCTTAATGGATTGGAACACATCTATGTTGCTGTGTCCGAGAGATGGAACACGGCCATCCAGACTCTATCTTCTTCAGGAACCTGATAGGTGCGGAAGTATTGATCGCATTTGGTCAACCAGGTGATCGGGTCTACGTAACCATCGTAGATTGGGAGTTCCAGATGGGGTAGGCGTGGCCGATCCAGATGTGTCCGAGGAGCATCTAGGCGTGTGTGGGAACCCCTGGTGGTCCTCAAAGTCGTCCCCGGTGTCCCGGCGTCGCTCAAAGCCATCCTGGGTGCGATGAGTGTCGAACCGATTGGTCGGTGGAAATCGAGTATCGGGTGTCATACCGGAGGTGTCGTTGCCCAAGGAAGGCAATGGCAGCAGGCCTGGTCCGTTGGCTGTGGCAAGGATCTGGGTGGGTGGGTTCGCCATGGTTGGGACCGCCGGTGATACTCGCAGGGTGTCAAACATCTGTCGCATCTCCTTGGCCAAGTTGTTGAGGCACTGATCCGAAGCCAGCTGCTAATAATGAAATCTTTGTTCGTTCGCAGCCTGGAGTTTGGTAATAGCCTGGAGTAGTTCCGATTGTGCGTGTTCCAATCCATCAAGCCGTGCATCGGTTGATGAGTCAATCTTGGGCGGCATGGTGGGCAGGATCGGTGTCTCTGATACTGAATTGTTAGGAACCGAAGTGCCTCTCGAAGAAGAACGAAGGTTGTAGGGATGGGAAGCCAGAATTTAGATAGAACGAAGAACTGGAGGAAGATAATTGTATTGATTCATAATGCTTGTTCAATTACAGAAGCTCCGAGCTCTTTATATAGTGCTAGAGCCGGATTGAGTTATGGCTATGACAGCCCTACTCGGATACAACTCGAACTAACTCTTTCTATTCTTAACTTACTATATTTAAACTTCTGGATTCATCTTGTCTTTATTCCTGTGCTGGTACTGAATCCCAACGAAACTCTCTATAACACCAACATGATGATGAGTTTTTTTTTTTAAAAAAAATAATTGTGAAAGAAAAATTCTATTAAATTTGTTTATGAAATAAGTGTACATGAATTCACTTTTAACTCATAGTTATAAAACCCGGACCGGACTGGCGGTTGAACCAGAAAAACCTAGACCCAGAGGTTTTGTCGGGCTAGGCACACTCACAAGACCAAATATGCAATTGACCTAGGAAAACTTGGCCGACCGGGCCGGGTTTGCTTGACCCGTCTAGGTTTTGCTCATAAGGCCAATAGATAAAAAAACCCTTCAAATGAAAGAGTTTTTCAAGACAAAACTAAAAGGCATATTCACTCTCTCACTCCGGCCGGAAGCTCCTCTTTGTTCTCTGCTCAGCTTCGCCTCTATCAGCAAGATACGATGCATTTCCCAACTTGCTTGTTTTGTTTGTCTGTACTCTCTAGTCTCTAGTTAAGATGTAAGTGTTAGATTTTTACGGTTCTATTTTCTAATCAGAGTAATATATAGTTAGATCTAAGACATATATAATAAGATGTAAGTTGACGATTCATGTATTAAGCCAAACATGAAGTGCATCTGGATGTGAGAGGAATTGGAGCATATTTAAACATATTAAAAATAAACTAGAACATCAACGGTTGAATGATATGGTTTATGTGTGAGCCTATGATGGCGCTCATTGACAGACTTAATTTGTTGTTCATAATTCAGATTCTTTGATTATTATTGCTTTTCGTGTATAGTTGATTTTCCCTATTTTTTGCGATATATAAATTTATGAAAAATAAAATTTAAAACATGCGGTCCGACCGGTGCTCCTCCGGTCTGACCATCAGATCAGTGACCCGACACCTCGGCCGGGTCGATGATGACCGGTCTGGGTTTTATTACTATATTTTTAACAAAGACATAAGTAACCACCTTTCATTTGTTTGTTGCTCCTCTTTTTGAAGAATGATAATTAAATGACACCTATCCAAATATGAATGCTGAGCTATGCTCTTTAAGAAAATATGACTCCAATTTCACCTGAACCTAGTTGAGAGTTTGCGATATGGTAATTTCAGATATCTTATGATATAGAACAAAACGTTCAATACACTGGAAATTCCCTTGAACTTACCAAATTTGTCTTTGTACAGGTTGGATTGACAAGCCCTGGTTTTATTGGAGCAGATGTTTGCCACCTTAACCTTCACAAGACATTTTGCATTCCACATGGTGGAGGTGGTCCTGGCATGGGTCCTATTGGTGTTAAGCAGCACTTGGCACCATTTTTACCATCTCATCCAGTGGTAGGTGTCCTGAATTATTTATGCAGTCAATCTAAGCAAAATTATCTTATTCAGAACTCAGGCATATTAGATAAGCGATAAAGCTGCCCAATTTCCAACATTTACCTTGGAATAATAGACAAGATTGGTATTACAAAGAATGACAACTCATGTTTTGCCATTTTACAAGCCTAAAAATCATCCATCTTTACTTATATACTACATCAGACAGATAACAAATCATGTGCAATCAGTTGAACTTCCACCAAGGGTCTTCTAAGACGTATTAGACTGAAGATTCAGATTATTTCACACGGCTTACACTTTTCTATGTAACCATCAATCCTGTATTATTGTTTGGAAACTAGTATCATTGTCACCTTAAATTTATTACACAACTCAAGAACTACTATTTTCTTCTCCTGCCAATGTCTTTTTTTTTCTGCCTTTTTGGATGCCACATTGGCTCAGGTGGGTATGCTAAGTGGAAACTTATTTTCATTTCCTTACCTAAAACTACCCAAGCAAGAAAGAGTTGCCTGCATTTTCTTTCATATCAAATACACCATAGGGTGATAGATGCAATTGCTTAGTAAGTGTTTGGTGTTGATATGTTAACTACTCAAACCATGCTTTAAATGTTGAATACTAAAACCAAGAGAATCATTCATAAGTTTTTCATGACTTCTTCGTTTCATTCAAAACCAAATGCAACTACAATATCAGACTTATTCTGTAATTATTAGGTCCCCACTGGTGGCTTTCCTCTCCCTGAGAAAACCGACCCTCTTGGTACCATTTCTGCTGCTCCATGGGGATCTGCTTTGATTTTGCCAATTTCCTACACATACATAGCCATGATGGGCTCTAAGGGACTCACTGATGCTTCAAAGATTGCAATCTTGAATGCAAACTACATGGCAAAGCGTCTAGAGGTACTTTATGTTATTCATGATTATGTAAAATTCACTACATTTATTATTTATGTTTAAACTAATTTTCTAAGTTTTACTTTGCAATGATTTTGTAGAATCACTACCCAGTTCTTTTCCGTGGAGTCAATGGAACTGTTGCCCACGAATTCATCATTGATTTAAGAGGGTTTAAGGTACTTATCCGAATCATATTAGCAATTGAACCTCGTGTTTATGCATCTCAATTTTCTAAATGGGTGGTGGAATTTGTTTTACAGGCAACTGCTGGTATAGAGCCAGAGGATGTCGCAAAGCGCTTGATGGACTACGGATTCCATGCACCAACTATGTCATGGCCTGTTCCAGGCACACTTATGATTGAACCCACTGAAAGTGAAAGCAAAGTAAGCATATTGCTTTAAATCTATTGCTTGCCATTGTACTAACTGTTGGCTTTTATATATGCTTAATGTCACATCATTTGTCTTGCAGGCCGAACTAGACAGGTTCTGTGATGCTCTTATCTCCATCAGGGAAGAAATTGCAGAGATAGAAAAGGGCAAATCAGATGTGCACAACAATGTCCTGAAGGTAATATACTACTAATGGTTTCAGTTAAATAATTAACGTCTTACCATATCAATCCATAATCTCTACATACAAGAGGTTGGTAGATCCTGTTGAATCCTAGTCCCTTTTATGCTGTGTGCGACTTAGGAGAAAAGTAGCTTGAAGCTGTGAAGAATATCTATACGTTAGCATAGGCCAAGACTTCCAAACATGAGATGGTTATGCACCTCTTTGCATCAGCAGGGAAGTTGACATATGCTTTCTGTTTTGTTATGTAGGGCGCTCCTCACCCACCCCAACTCCTGATGAGTGACGCATGGACTAAGCCGTACTCCAGGGAGTATGCTGCGTTCCCTGCAGCATGGCTTCGTGGTGCCAAGTTCTGGCCAACAACAGGTACTAAAACTCCAGTGTCTCCAAAGCCTTCTCGTTGCTTAGTATTTTGACATTAAGTTAATCTCTGCTGCTCTGTTTGTGCTCTTACTAGGTCGTGTGGACAATGTGTACGGGGATCGCAACCTCATCTGCACCCTGCAGCAGGCGTCCCAAATGGCAGAAGAAGCTGCAGCTGCTACTGCATGATCGTCTAATAATCATGATCCCAGTGTGTAAAACAGCATCAAGAAGTTATAATGCTTCCTGTAGGAGGGAAGCATGCTCTCTTCTCAATCTTCTGAACTGTATATAGCTCATGACAGCTCCTGATTCTCCTCAGCTGCCACCTTCTCCTGTAATTCTGTACTCCATTGCTTCTTCATTCCCATTTAAAAGTGAAATTAGTTTTATTGACTAGCATTGCTATACTCTTTTCTGAACACGGAAAATTTTAAGATCTATTGTGTCCTAGCCATATAGAACAAAAAAAAAAAAAGGAAGGAAATGATAACGATATCGATCTATCTGCCTGGTGGAGTATGCCTGCTATTGAGAATAGTTGTCCTTGTTGAAACATGGCAGAAATGCTAATATTACCAGCTCGAGTTGAATAATGGCATTTGTTCAATAAGAATAAGAATATCAATGTATCTGCCTTGTGGAGTATTACTTCTATTGAGAATAGTTGTCCTCGTTGAAACATCGCGGAAATGCTGAAGAAAATCTTGATTTTATTTTTGCCGTCCTGAGTCGAGTCCGTGCAGATGAGTCTGAGACATTGAGGAGATGTGTTTGTCGTCCTGAGTTGAGTACAAGTTGAGCAAGTCGTAGTTGAGATCTACTGCCTCAATGAGTAAGAGTCCAAGACGTATTCAAGTTGTGCCACTGTCTCCGAACAAGTAAGTGTGGGTTAAATTGAAGTCGTGTCCAACTTTGAGTTCAAGACATATTTGAGTTGTCACTGTCTTTGGACAATTGGATGAGTTAAGTTGAAGTTGAGTTCAACTAGCAGCCGAGTATACGAAATATAAGTAAAGAGTGAGTGTTAGATAATCTTTGTATTAGTTTATATGTTTAGTACTTAGCGTATCCGAGTAGAAACCGAGTCCGTCTCCTTTTCGGTACGTGCGTGAGTCACAGGCTATATAAAGCCATGTACTACTCTATTTGTGGTAACGTGAGAAAAAGCGATGTAAAAAGAAGCTAGAAGTAATAGAAGAGAGGAAAGAAAAGCTGCACTCTAGAAGTAATAGAAGAGAGGAAAGAAAAGCTGCAGTGCAGCAAGAAATCGTTTTCTTGATTTTCAGTGCGTGAGGTTTCAGTGACGAGTGCATGTGTTCGTCTTTGATCGGTTTCACGAAGCGTTATTTGAAGTCTCTGCGGCTCGGAGGCAGCGAGCGAAGTCTTTGATATGGAGCATGGTGTTAGCGACGTCTTTTTTGTTGATTGGTTGCCATGCCATCCAAAAGCAAGATCATTTGTCAAAAATTATGCCATATTGGTGCCACGTTGGATGAAACCGAGGTGAAATGGCTTTATAGGTGTAGGAAGAAGACAACAAGAAGGTGTGGGAGAAAGTTAGGCGGAGAGGCGACAGTGAGGTGGGAAACGTGATATGGAGGTATGACTTTTTTTGTTGAGACCATCCAAAAGCAAGATCATTTGTCAAACATTGCCATATTGGTGCCACGTTGGATCAGGTGAAATGGCTTTACGTGCCTCCTCGGAGCGGGCAACATTGCGGTGGCCACTCACGTGACGTGCGGCGGACGGTGCGTTGCACCTCCTTTCTTCTCGCTTCGCCCGCTTGCGGTTCACTGGATGCAATAAGAAGGATGGCGATTGTGGGAACGCATCACCGACTCGTCGACTGTCGCAGCCATGGACAGCTGCAACAACTCCTTCTCCGGCAAGCCGTGCTCTACATTGGTTTACGAATGGACAAAACCTTACAAGCAAATGTTGAACCTTTTGCTGGATCAAATCTCAAGGAGAATACCCATCTTTGGCATCTGTTTTATTCCACCTTGAGCCCAGCCGCTGAACCAACCGAAATGAAGCTCCATTTCCCCACTTCCTCGCCTCACCCCCATCGCAGACCAAAACGCACCCTTCCTTCTCCACCCGCCGCCCTCCCGCCCTCTCCTTCTCCCGATCCGTCCCCGGCCGTCGCCGCCTAGCCGCCGCGTCCAAGGACACCGCCAAGTCGCCAACAGCAAGGGACAAGAACAAGAATCGCGGCGTGGCGAGGCGAAGGCGGAGGCGAGCGAAGTCGCGAAGGGCACAAAGGAGTTGAAGGCGGCATCTACGGAGAAGAGCTAGGAGGCGGAGACCACCACTCTGGGGGCGTCGAGTGGTCGGCCGGGGTGGCACAGGAGATGGCGGAGATCGAGTGGACGGCTCCCGGGAAAGTGGTGGGCACCGTCGGTGTGGTCCTCGGTGTCATCGCGGGGTCCACCGTCGTGCTACTATCTGTGAACATGCTCCTCACCGAGCTCTCCGGTCGCGTCTGCGCCGCCCCCGGCCAGCTGGCCTCGGCACCATCCCTGGTGTTCCTATCAAGAAGCCATCGAAGTCGAAGCTAGCAAAGAAGAAGGGCACGCCGCCGCAGGCGCATCCCTTGAGCGTGTCCGCGCCCTCGGGGGCTCAGCGGCGGCCGTGGAAGGGAGACTACGGCCGGACACCTGGGGCCTCGGGGGTGGGGTGTTCTGGCCTCTGGGAGATCCGGGGCAACTGCCTCGGCTTGCCCTTACGGTAATTCCGCCACTGGTGTAAAGTGAATGGTTTAAAGAGTTTGAGGACGTCGAATGTTGATTTTATAGTTTAAGGTTGGTTTTCATAGTTCAGGGTGTGAAATGATTTTTTTTCCAAAGCAAATATGGCGAGTACGGAGTAAGCGACCAAACAAGAGCCTGCGCGTGTGCCTACGGCCTACCATTGCCCATCCATCATCCAGTGAGTCCAGTCCACTCCAGCCTCCAGGTGCATGCACCTTTCCCTCCTCTCCCCCTCTCCCCTCCCCCTCTATAACTGCGCCTCCCCAACTCCGGAGTGCAGCGACGCTTGGCCCATACGTCGAGACGCGGCGCTCCGCTCGAGTCGCCCCCCGCCGGATCGCGAAGGCAGGGCGCTGCCGAATCCCGCTGATCCAGCTCCCCCGGTGAGGCTTCCTCTCCCAATCTCCGCCCCGCTTCGGTTTCGATTGGTTCATACCGTGCTGCTGTGCTAGGGTGCTTGGATTTTAGGGCCAATCTAGGTATTTAGGAGCCGAGCTTTGACGTTTTTTTGTCAACTTAAATGGCGAATTGCTACAGTGGATCCTCAAACGCAATCAACTGTCTTGCGATTCGCTTGTGATTGGTAATTCGGTATCCTACCCAATCTAGTTAGCGGGATTGGATACACCAGTATATTGAGCAATTATCAGATGTGATTTTCAGAAATCGATTTCTAGTTCATACAGCTAGGCGCAAATTTTGTAATGAGCTCCTCGCCCTTGGCTCGAGCACACTCCCAGCAGGTCCCTCGCTCTTCGTTTGGGCATTTCGTCGAACAGCTGGCGGAAGCGATGGCAGTCACTGGGGAAGAGGAGCGGCTCCTGGACGTGCAAATGTGCCCTTGTTTGGAACATTTATTCATTGTCGTTCATTGCCAATTTAATCTTCTGTTCTTCAACATCTCGTATTCAAGAGATCTATTAACATGTTACTGTGTTAGACAAATAAAACATTGGAGATACAATATTTCCTTCATCAAAGTTAACCTCCCGCCCCACCACATCCAAAGTAGAAAAGGGTTGGGCTACTTTTGGGGGTTTAAAAGATGATTTACTGGTAGAAGACTAAAGTTGCTGATGAATGTCCAGGTAGGCAACAATTTAATTTCAGGCGGAATGGGTGGTAACGAAGTTTAGTTGATTCAGAAAAGTGCTAGCCCATATCTCTCTTGTTCATACCTTTATGTCCATATTCAACATTTTTTATTGTTATATTGCTGTATGGATTTGTATAGATGCTGACGTTCTATAGTAGTGTGATTTTAGTTCTTCACCGTTTTTTTTTTGTCCTCAAGTATGGGAGCTTAACTATTGGTTCTTCGTTTTCAGAAAACGTTGACAACATCATGAGATGGAAACCAGTCACATTTGATTTTGTTTAAGTACAAGGATCATTAATGTCACCAAAAGTATTTTCCTCAATGGAGGTTGAAGCTGATTTTGATGACGAAGATGTCAGTTCAAATAATGGACTGCAGGAGTTGTGGCCAGTTGGCGAGATAGATCCAAAGAGAGCAAAATTCCCTTGTTGCATTGTCTGGACTCCTCTTCCTGTAGTTTCATGGCTTGCTCCTTACATAGGGCATGTTGGAATATGTCAGGAGGATGGGGCAGTCTTGGATTTTGCTGGTTCAAATTTAGTGAGCGTGGATAATTTTGCATATGGTTCTGTTGCCAGGTACCTCCAGCTTGACAGAAAGAAGGTATGCATGATTCCAATTTTTTTTCATTTTCTTCTTTTGGAATGAAGTATGCAATTCAAAGTTTCAAACGTAACTGATCCTCTTGTACTTTGTTTATCTGTACCATTTCCAAGATTATCAATAGCTATAGGATGAACAGAACTAGTATAGATCCATATTTACTTTCTTTGAGAAGAAATTTCCTACTAGTTCTATACCCCTATAGTCCTATGTGACACGCTCGCAGTATTCTGTTTGACATGTAGTTCCTGTGTCAGTAACTTCTAAGTATTTCTATGATGTACAAGAAATGAAGCCACCTTCATTCCTTTTCATTTACTTGCCATGAAAGAACATTTCATGATTTACCGTTCTTTAAACACTTAATGTTTTCCAAGCTAATACCCAATTTTAGTATTCTTTAAGCAGTGGAGTATTTTACAAGCTGGTGCTTGTAAAGGTGAGCTAAGAAACAGATTCTTTCATTAAATAGTAGTATTATTTATTTGAAAACACACAAAAAAAAAATCAAACATGTGAGCTGGAGACATTGAATCTGGGACTTCAGCCAGCTATCTCAGACAGAGCATGATGATGCGCGGGCCTAGGGCAGAGCCAAAGCTTTGTGGTATTTGCCCATTTCGGAAGTTCTTTTATAATGCCAGTTTTTGTTTTCTTTAGTAACAGTGTTGTTGATAAAGAATTTGTACGGCATTCCATAAATTGCCCTTGTTGGGAACTTGTAGCTTTCCTCTGTTGACAAAGACAGCATTTATAAGTTGTAGTTGCATATATTGTTTCACAATCTTGTTCAGGTTTAACCTTTATTTTTGCAAAAACCGATTTTTGTTGTCATCTCACTGACTTTTTCAGTAGGTTCCTTTCAAATAGGTGAATTCTTCTTGACATACTCTTTGTTTTGCTCATGGCCAGTGCTGCTTTCCTGTTAATCTTGCGGCACACGTATGTGAGAGGTCCTACAAGCATGCAGAAGTTGGAACAGCAATCTCCTGGGATGACGCTCTGCAACTGGGCATGAGACATTTCCAGCACAAGTACTACAATCTGTTCACCTGCAACTGCCACTCATTTGTGGCGAACTGCCTGAACCGGCTTGCCTACAATGGCTCGGTGGTGTGGAATATTTTGAATGTGGCCGCGCTTGTTTGGTTGCATGGCCAATGGGTGGACAAAATGTCTATTGTTCGGTCATTCTTTCCTTTCCTAACTGTGACATGCATCGGTATTTTAATGGCTGGCTGGCCTTTCCTAATAGGGATGGCAGCATTCTCTTCTCTTTTGATTGGGTGGTTTGTCTTCGCTGTATACTGCACGAAGGGTTTGGTGTGCTGATTGATTCATAGAACATTGTGATTTAACCCCGTGAGGAATTATGGAAAGAATATACTGAAACCATTCATTCTCATGATTATTCATCTGAAACTCACCGAATGGAAGAACCTACTAACTCTGCATCAGAAGGTACAACTTACATATTATGATATCCTCTGTAATCTGTATTGGTGGTCCTAGTTGCATACATGTCCGGTAAACCATCGGATCTCCTTCCTGATGTTTTGTTCTTGAGAAGGTCGAGTTCATTGCTATTCCATGTTATGTTGCTCTTTGCCTGAAATGATGTCGCATGTAAAATTAGACCGCATTTGCACTGAGTAGCCAGTTTACAAGCCTTCTAGGAAAACTTTAGCCTCCAAACATGCTCCTCCACTCTTAGGATGGCTTGGACTTCGATGCCAACAAGTATTGAACTCTATTCATCGTGTACAGATGACGATGAGTAGGTTTTATCCGTTTGTACTGTGTGCACGAGTGCATCGCATGATTCGCATCCCCAGTTCACGCGTTGCTGCATCTCGCCATAAACATCCATTGAAATCTCAAGGCCGAACTAGTCAAGTAGCCGGAAGCTAGGCGTAATTGCTATTACCGTTTCCAGCCTGTGTTCGTCACGGCGTACGCCAAACTTGCCAACTTAAGGCCCCTTGCGCGAACGCAAATCGAACGAACATTTGCAGAAACACGGGAGGCTCCCTAAATCCAAACGCGCGCACGACGCTCTGCTTCCGTAGCTCGGATCTGAGCAGCAACGCCGAACAGCCGGTCGTTCTTTTCTTTGACCAGATCGTTGCGTCTCGCCACACAAGTTCAGCGGAGAAGAGCTGAAAAATAGTGTCATGTGATTTCTTATCGTCGGATCGGCGGATCCTCCTCCATTTCCAAGCTTCCTCCGACTGCTGGGACAGAGGACTGGAGGCCGGCAGCGCCGTAGCGGGCTTGACCGCCCCACTTCGCGCAAAACAATCAGATTCAGAAGTGACAGGGAGTAGCAGTACTGTAGTAGCACGGCGACCGTACGGCAGGGAGCGTGCACGTAGCTGAGATTTTCTTCCACGAGGCAGACGAAGCTTGACCGGTAGTAATGACAGCAATGCAGCTCAGGACTGTATCCACGCATGACACCGAGAGGCGGGGGGAGGGCACACCGTGCCACCGCGCAGCAAACTGCTCGAGTGTTTAAGCCCGAACGCCTTCTGTTGCACGTACTCCACGATTTTGGAAACCCACCCATGTCACGAGTCATTTACACACGAAGTCAGTAAACCGCCCTCTGAAGAACTCATGCTCCATTTGCTCTTTTGGTACGTGGTAGTGTGGAACATCAGCTCTTTTTTCTGGATACCGGATTTGCTGGTAAATTTCACTGAGGCACAATCTTTCTAACATGCGTTGCTTGGTTGGCTCGCTACGTCGACGTGCGTGCAGCCTGCTTCGGCTCGATTCCAGGGCGCCTCACCATTTAGGTGGTTTTAGAACCATTCAGGTAGCTTTAGGATTGGTACACACACGTAGGTATGTTCAGTGATCAAAATATGTGCCCACACTTTGTGGGGTCTAATCATCTGCTCTAGATTAGGCGTGTGTTTAAAATACACCCACGTTTGTGTGGGTGTGTGTGGTATGTGTGTGTGAGTGCGTCCAATGTATACCGTCAAAAAACACACACACACATAGAGTGGTTTGTCCAACTAAATGAAGCATAAAGTGATATAAACGCGACCCTAGACACCCAACCGAAGAATTGGGGATTTGCAAACACAAACAATCTCGCAGAAATTTGGAAAGAGGAAAAGATGAGGGAAAAAACAGGGAAAAGGGAAGCAAATTCTCTGGGACCTCGCGCGGATGCGGATGGACGGCAGATGCAGGGGCCCTCCCCGAGCCCCCCATAGAATTTATTTTCCTCTTTTATCCCCTTCCCCCGCCGCCTCCTCTCCTCCCGCTCCTCCTCCCCGATTGTAAGCCCCCCGCACCATCGCCGCTAGGGTTTCTCGGGCCTCGTCGTCTCTCGCGTGAAGCATCTAGAGCATTCTACGCCCCCCGCCACAGCCATGAGTGACGACAACGACGCGCTTGACCTCTCTGCCCTCAACGCCGCTGTCCCCGCCAAGGCCGGTGGGTCTCGGCCCCCCCTTCTCCGCTTCGTCGCTGTTGCTTGTTTTTTTAATGGTGATTGGGTGAAACTCTTATTGTTTGCGTCATTGGTTTTTGATGCAGCGCTCACACCGGAGGAGAAGGCCAACCTCGTGGAGATGCTTAAGGCATTGCGATTTTTATTTCTCTCGCCGTGATCGGTGTTTGGTGTGTTCGGTTGGGTTTGGAGCCATTTGTGTGGTGGCGTTTTATTTGATTCGGTTGTGCGTGTGTAGAACAAGCTGCAGGGATTGTCGGCGTAGTACACGGACGTGCTCGAGAGTAGTGGCAGACCCAGGATTTATCGAATGGGTGTTCAGAGTTAATAAAATATTATTCAATGAAAAAATTAAAGGCCCACGCTAGCAAAAAACAAAGTACAATTTTTCCGTACTAGAAATAACACCACACAAAATTGAGAGAAATTACAAAGTAATTAAGAAAAAAAATATTGAATTGAGAATTTGGGATTAGGGACCGAGGAATTGAGGAATGAAGAATTGGGGATGTACATGTGCTGCTATTGACGTATGCAACCTAACTCGCCAGCCCATGAATTTGTAGTTTGCAGGTTTGATTGGTCACATGGATTTGTATAACTTGAGAAGTTGATATCATCAATAAATTATATAGACATGTCTGGATGAATTTATATTCGTATTGCTGAAGTATATATGCCACCATCCTTTGCTACAACCTGATAATCTAAGTTAAATCTAAAGTTACCTATTAGTCTCATGCCCTTAGCTGAGTTGAAAGTTTAGTTGCTTTGGCAAAAATAGTCTAGATATTCCATTATCTGCTACAATTAGATTGTTATTGTTTAGAATCTTTCTATCCAATGAGAACTCCATATGGATACTTGAAAGTTTTTAAAGTATAATATGTTTATACAAGATTAAATTTCATGAGGCTAATCTAATGCTTCATTTTGGTGTCAGCCAATAATGTAATAATTTGAACTACTCTGTACATTTTTCAAAGCTCAAAGCTCGGTTGCTCAGTCACCCAAATGGCCATGCCCACGCGCTTTGCCCCACCGTTGTCACCGACCAGCCCCGCTCATGGATCACGCTAGTCGCTAACTCTGATCCATCGTCAGACCACCTCTATCACGCCACCCGCTCGGAGTTGAAGCCTTGGTCCTCGGAGCAGCGCGTGGCGCGCCTCGCCCTGCCGGGCCAACCCACCCCACTGGCTACTGTGCTCAGAGTAGGTAGGCAGGTAGGCCACGGCGGCGCCGTAGCGCTCCTCCCCTTCTCTTAGCCTCCCCTTCTCCCAGGCCACAGCAGCTCATAGCCACCAGCTGCCGTGCTCACCCGCTCGCCACTCCCGCTTGGTGCAGCATCGCAGCCTGCCACCGTTGCCACAAGCCTGCAAGGCACAAGGGCATGGCTATGTGCGTGTGTGTTTCTTTGAGAGAGATGTGAGATCGAGATAAAGAGAGATCGAGTTAGGGGTTGCCAAGAAATAGGTCTTGAGATATTGTGCTGAGTCATTGTAGGGGAAGGCTGGAATAGTGGTCGAATGTGGAATGCCTTGGCTTTGGTGGGTTGTGCGAGTGCCGAGTGGGTTGCGAGTGAGGTGTCAACGGAATGGGTTTTTGAAGACATTACTTGTTGATTTAACTTAATTTCTAGTATATACATGTATTATACCTCATATATACTGAATTTTTGCCCAAAAAATTTGGGTGTTCAGCTGAACACCCTTAAATCCTGTTGGGTCTGCCCTGCTCGAGAGCCTCGCGCCCAAGGTCAGGAAGCGTGTCAAGGCACTAAGGGAGATTCAGGTAACATAAACACTTACACATTATGTTGCTGAGGCCAGAGTTTCGTGGTGGTGATGTTTGTGGCATGATTTGATTGATGCTGTCTTATATGCTTTGGACTCAGTAACTGCATCTTATTAAACGTGTATGGTGTGGTTAGTATGTTTTGGGATGCATAGTGTCGTTGCATGTGCAATCGTTGTGGGATAACCATGGTGGCATTACTCTGGAACTCAAATCCTCAATGAAACGAGATCTTGAACCTATGAGTTTTTGCATGGTTGCCTTTATTGTTGGTTCCTATTATATTCGATTCATGGAAACTTAGATGGTTGGATCCAGTGCTTCAGCCTTGATGGTTGTGCATTACAAAAAAAAAGTAAAAAACGCAAGGTATTAGATACATGCTTTTAGTTTTCACTACTTGATCTGCTGGTATATCAGTGATCTTCCTTGGTTTCTTCAAGATAGTTATGTTTATATTGCTGGTGTTCCTTCAAGACAGTTATGTTTATATTGTTGGTGTTCAAACTTCAAATCCATCACTTTTAAATTTCGTTTAGTTGATTGTCTATGCTATCTTTAGTTACCCTCTTTATTCACATGTGGTAATTTCAAAAATGTAAAAAAAAAACACTGTAGAAAGCGATATGTGCTCCAAATATCACATCATGTCTTTTGAAATTCTCCTTTGGATACTGGATAGATATTATTTAAGTTGATGGTTATACGCTATGGAAAGAAGTTAGTATTGATTATATATGAATCCTAATCTAGGAGAAGAAAGCTACATTAGTAAATATTTTATTTTGACAGCCCCGACTTGCTTGGTCTTCTAACCGGATAAACTGTAAATCACGCAAGGATGTGCTACAGTTGGAGATTTTGAACAGATGATAAGGCTATACCGGTTATAGTTTAATTTAATTGATACTGTTGATGATTGCGAAATACATGTTCCTATTCTCAATGCTTTTTAATTCATTGGATCTAGTTCTCTTTAGGTTTTTATATTCTTCAAATGAACCGAAGAGTTTGTGTATAAAGCTATATGTGATGGTAAATCACATGTAATGTGAAATTGTGAAGTTCTATTTGTACATTGTTCAAAGTGGAATACCCTAGTTGTGCCTTGTGGTGGATATCTGACCTATGCTTACATGTTTCAGAGCCAACATGATGAACTGGAAGCAAAGTTCTTTGAGGAAAGAATTGCTCTAGAAGCTAAATATCAGAAGCTTTATGACCCACTCTACTCAAAGGTATAGCACATATTTCATCTTGGTCTTTGGTGAATTTTGTTTTGTAATGTATGGCGATTTGCTCTTCCTCACTCTATTTCTTTCCCTTCAAACAGATTTGCTAGCTTCTTGTACATGTTTCGCTTTTCTAAAAAAACTTATCTTGAACCATTACAAGCAAGCACAGCTTCTACTATAGCAGTGTCATTCAATCAACATATTTAAACATAGGATATTTGTTTTAGTTTCTGTAATCCACATAATGTAAATATGTAATAGGCCAATAGCAACTTGTCTGCAATGTTGCTGATATTCTGTTTAAATAAGCTATGCTGTCTAGTGACTTTGTTGTTCTTGAAAAATTGTAGCGTTGCGAAATTGTGATTGGTGTGGTTGAGGTAGAGTGCATCAAACAAGGTGGAGATGAGACCCCTGCAGAGCAGAAAGGCGATGTGTTTTTTATTCCTACTATATATACATTCTTGGGTACGTGCTGGGTCAGTGGTAAAACGAAATTGACCCTTTAAAAAACTTTGTTCACAATGCTTTCCTGCAGAGGAAAAGGGTGTTCCAGATTTCTGGCTTAATGCAATGAAGAACAATGAAATCCTGGCTGAGGAGGTGAGGCCATACTAGTTTGCAGATTTTCCCTTTCTGAGCTGCCAATGTTTTATGTTCATACTAGAACATGAATCTGTTTGTCTGTGAAGTGCATCGACTTCCTTGTTGCCAATGATTCTTGTATCGAATTACTCTTTTCTTTCTTGTGTTTAGATCCAAGAGAGGGATGAGGAAGCTCTGAAGTACCTCAAGGGCATCAAATGGTGCAGAACATTTGATCCAAAGGGTTTTAAGATTGATTTTTTCTTCCATACCAATCCCTTCTTCAAAAATTATATGCTGACTAAAACATATCACATGGTTGATGAAGCAGTTGGGTATATCCATATATGATCATTTTGTTTCTACAAAGTTGTATTTTGTTGTTGAGAAAAAAAATGATTATACAAGCATCTCATATTGGCGAACTGCTTTATGTTTTCAGGACAGAAATTGAATGGCGCATAGGAAAGTGTTTGACACAAAAGGTGCTAAAAAAGAAGCCAAAGAAGGGTTCAAAGAACACAAAACCTATCACAAAGACTGAAGATTGCGAGAGCTTCTTTAACTTCTTCAGTCCCCCTCAAGTTCCTGATGATGATGAAGAAATTGATGAGGACACTGTAAGTAGAACAAGATTATTTGTTTGTGGATACGCCTTATGCTGAGAGTTTGTGTCTTTTTTATGACCTTTCTGTCTGTTGCTTCTTTCAACAGGCTGAACAATTGCAGAACCAAATGGAGCAAGACTATGACATTGGATAAATTCACTTGTTCACTGCATTTTATGTATGCTATGCTATTCTGTTATGCATCATATTGAAGTAGACAATTCTTTGGATTATTTATGAAATAGCATACTTTATGTATTTTTTGGTTCTGAATGGGCTTTGTCGTATTGCCAGATCTACTATCAGGGACAAGATTATCCCACATGTTGCTTCATGGTTCACTGGAGAGGCTGCTCAAGATGAGGACTATGAAGCCATTCTAGGGGATGATTCTCTTATATTTACATATTGTTGGTACTTGAAATTGTTGTTTCTTATGACTGTTGCTCTTTTACCTTGAGCAGAAGTCTGGTGGAGCTGCTGCAGGGGGAGGCCAACAGGGCGAGCGACCTGCTGAGTGCAAGTAGCATTGAATTGTTTGAAGTTTCAATATTTTTGGGATTCCACGAGTGGAGTGAAGCATCTGTGGTCCTGCTTTGTGCAGTCATCGAGTTGGTTTTTTGGAACTAGTGGTGGATTCATTTTTGGGTTATGGTTTTATTTGTATTTTTTCTCACATTGTTGCTATACTGGCTGATGAACATTCCCCGCTATGCTTATGATGCTATACTGGCTGATGAACATTCCCCGCTATGCTTATGCTCGATTGGTCAAGTTATGGTGGTGTTTCATATTGCCAGCATATTTTGCCATTATGTCATCTGTTAATTTGCCTCGTGTGTGTATTCATCTTGCTTGAGAATTATATTCCATGGGAGGGGAAGATGGGTTCACTAAAGGCTTGTTTGGGAGCTCGATTCCCGACCGGGATCCCCGCCCAAACCCCTGGAGCAAAATCCCCTTGGGGAGATTCCCCGGCGTTAGCGAACTCGCCGTTTGGATCACTACGAATGGCGAATTCCCCAGCTCGAGCCCCTAAGTTTCCATGGGGAAAAATTACCGCGTTGAGACACATGAATTATCCTTCTTGTCCTCCCACATCGCTAACGCCTCCCTCCCTCCGCATTGGCGCCTCCCTTCCTCCGCTGCCAAGCCCTCCCTCCTTGCTCTCTGGCAAAGGCGTCTCAGTGGTAAAGACCCCTCTTCCTCCCGCTAGCGTTCTGCATCTAACCCCTTTTTTCTCGTCAGAGGGTATTTGGGTGATCGAGATGATTTCTATGGGATTTTGGATCTGGGGGTTCTTGACTTTGAGAGCTCTATTGAGATTTGATTCTAGACAATTCACATAATATCTGATTTACAGTTTCATATTTATGCATTTGAGTTTCATAATCTTTATTTGTTAGTTGCGGTGCCATTTCTGTTTGATATATAGGATTAGGATTTCTGGAGTTCATTGTTTTTGGCCTGTGAACACATTAGGTTACTTCTATTGGTAATCGGAACATTTTCGCTTAGACATCTCTACCTAGTAACGGTGAAGAGATTGAGATGCCAATTTGACTCTGCAGATCACCAAGCTAGCTTACTAGCTTAGGACTAATGTGTACCAAGCTAGCTTACTAGCTTAGGATTAATGTGTTTCATATAAGATTTCATACCAGCTGATTTGTTAATGTATTACTCTTTGAACAAATACATGGATGTATTATGCCTTCGCTTAGTATTAGTCCAAATTTATAGGGAATAGTTTCTTCACAGTATATATCCATGTATGGAGAGTGTGGCAATTTCATGATGCCTTCTACTGTTCCTAGTCTTGTCAGTTCATAAATTGGTGTTCTCTGTTTATCCAGCTTGCTTCCATTTATTATTGTGCTATACTGCTATTTGATCTGTGATGTTGGCAACTTGTCTTTTATTGGCTAGTTTGATGCATGTCACTGACCATTTTTTGTGTATATTGTTGATGTTGCATGGTCCAGGTCCTCCAAGAGATAACATATGGAAAATGTATAATGCCTAAGGATTGATATGCCTATTCATAATTTCATATCTTGTCCAATATATAGATATGAGGTAATTACATGTGGTTAGGGAGAGATGTACAATCTAAACATTATTTACATCCCTGTTTCCCTTAGTGCTTAGATTCTAAAATCATTTGAGGACGCCCTAAGAATAGACAGGTATTGTGATAGTAAATCTTTTCTTCCATTGCATTCAAGTGTATCGGTGGCTTTTTGTAGTTTCAGACTTTCAGTAGGGTTTGCAATGTTTAGAACAAGGGAACCATGTCAAATGTGTTAGTCTTAAGTCTTAACATTATTATGCAAACAGATTATGGTATGATATTATGTCAAATGATTGAAATTATCTTGCATCATGCAATTGAACAACAATTTAGCTAGCAATCTCTCCGTAGTCCCTGGAAGTTGGAACACAATAATGGCAAGAAGATTTTCTGGTTTTGGCTATACTCTTTTCAGACCCTGCTGTTTTGCGGTAGAGAGATGACACCATGGAAGAACCAACCATTCTTTTGATGCGTGTGTGAATCTAATTTTTTCAGAACCTGTGCACTAGTTTCAAATATAATCTTATAAAGCAATTGCGATGAATTCTTGTGCAATTGCAGAATCCCATTTAATTCATTTGCATGGCCTTCCTATATGCTAGGAGCGCCTGTGATTGTTCTGCTTGTTTTATTGTTCTTTTTTGGTACATTAAATTGTTTTTGTTAAGCCCTCGGTTTCTACGTGTGTTAACTTAGTTATCCAATTGTTTTGTAGGTTGGTCTAGAGATTTGCATGTTGAAAACCCATGTGGATATCTTGTCTGATTTTACACCAGATTTTGGTGCCAAGCTCTGTTTGGTACGTTCTTTTATGATGAGATCTTGCCTATCAGATGTAGGGCCTTTATGTCTATCAATGTTGAGTGTCATTGTTTGTACTGTTCTGTTAGGGGGCATGTTTGAATTTTGCATTGATCAGAAGTATGTTCATTTGATCTGTTCTGCACTAGAATCAATATTTTGGTCCAATGCATGTTACTCCATTTGTGAACTTCATTGTCTAGATGAGAGAAGCAAATCCCAACATCATTTTTTGTTCTTTCTAGGTGCTGAGAAAGCTGGTGGATGACACATCTAGTTGGTGGATGATCCTTCTACTTTGTTCTGCTAGTCTATTGTTGCAATCTAGGTGTAGTTGTTATGACTTATTTCATATATGTGGCATGTAGTTGGTGATGGTGCCCTCACTTTTGCTTGGACTTTGCTATGGCATGTGGGTTGGAAATCTAGAACTACAGAATTGTTTGGGTGGGCCTATAGCAGTGGAAGTGAATTAACCTTTTGTTCTGCTAGTCTATTGTTGCAATCTAGGTGTAGTTGTTATGACGTATTTCATATATGTGGCATGTAGCCGAGACTTGTGTTTTTGCTGATAACTCAAGTACACTATAACTATTGTTTCTGAATTTTACGATTTTTTTGAATTATTTTTCATGGCCGGGATTTTTATCCCTGTTGTTCTCAAATGGCAATAAAGATTTTATTCCCGGGCGGGGAGATTTCCCCCAGGGGTTGAGGGGGATTTCACATGCCCTTTAAAATCCCCATTGGGATTTTTTTCCCTGGGATTTTGCCCCCTAGTATTCAAACAAGCCCTAATGGGGTGGCAGCGCAACAGGGGTGGCCTGTGGCTGGGCCAGCATAAGTTATTTTCGGCTATTGAGATGCGATTATAGCTGGTTCTCCCGTGCTCAGCGCGTCTATTTTACCGTCATGAAACTAGAAGTTCTATGCCTGCTACTGTTGTTCTATCGAGATTTGTACTACATAAAATGCTGTGCTTTGTTGAGGAACTGTTGCTGGCGAGTCCAGTCCGAACGACCACCTTGTAGACAAGTGTAGAATCGCTTAGAACAATACAAGAACAAATAGTACAAAATAGTAGATTTAACACACAGATATGATGAGACTTTTGGCTTCTCTTTATTGCTTTTCTACAAAACTGTAGTACAATGGTTAGGAGTCCTCCGTCTTTTATATAGGCTACTGGATGGATGAGGAGCCCACCTTGGGCCAGGACTGCCGGTCTCGGCCTGGTTTCTTAACACTCCCCCTTGGGTACTCATCCGTCATGTTCATGTCTCATCAAAACTACATAAAACACGTTCTGTTGTACTGCACGAATTACCTCATTAAAAACCTTAGTCGAGAAACTTCAGGAAAAACTCGTCAAGGGAAAAAGAGTACAATACTCCCAATTTTATTTAATCTCCAGGATTTATTCTTTGGGTACTCGATCTTCATGATCAAGTTTCAATAATGAGTTTATAAAGATTCTCCCCCTGAATTATGCACTTCTCAAGATTCCCCCCTGAATTCTGCCCTTCTCTAAGTCTCATCATTCTAATTTCACGTATGCACATTTCAAAGCTAGATGTTGGAAGTGACTTAGTGAATAAATCTGCAAGATTTTCACATGACTTTGTATGCGATACTTTAATTTCGTCAATCTTTTGTAATTCACCAGCATAGAAGAACTTGGAGTGGACATGCTTTGTGAGAGGACTCTTCATATAATCTATCTGCGCTTGTGCAACACAAGTTGCATTATCTTCATAGATAATAGTGTGGGTTTGTGTGGTATTTAATCCACACGATTGCTAGATGTGGTGAATCATCCGCCGAAGCTAAGAACATTCTCGTGAGGCCTTATAGAATGCTATGATTTCTGAGTGGTTCGTCAAAGTTGATACAAGACTTTTCTTAGAAGATTTATATAAAATTGCAGTTCCACCACATAGGAATACATAGTCTATTTGCGACTTGGTTGTATGCGGGTCTGACAGGTACCCGACATCTGCATAGTCAGTCATAGTTAGGTCTTGGTTCTTTCTGTAGAACAGACCAAGATCTTTGCTTTCTTAGAGGAATCAGAAGATGTCCTTTATTCCCTGCTAGTGCCTTTTGGTAGCTTCTTCACTATACCTGGCTAGTAGGTTCATGGCAAATGTAATGTCCGATCTAGTACAGTTTGCTAAATACATGAGTGTTCCTACTGCGCTCAAGTATGGACCTCCTCTCCCTCTTCTCTAGGTCTGTACGGATCCTTGTCTTGCCACAAGGACCTTCCGACCATTGACACTTTCAAAGGATATGCCTTTTCAAAGTCGAACCTTTCTAATAACTTCTGAGTGTAGGTTAGCTGATGCACTAATATCCTTTCAGGGGCATGCTCAAGCTGCAAGGCTAGGCAATATTTTGTTTTACCCAAATCTTTTATTTCGAACTCCGACTCCAGGTAAGAGCTTGATTTCGTAATATCCTTCAGGGTTCTGATGATATTTAGATCATCTTCATATACTGAGATTAGACAAAATCCATCCTGGGATTGTCATATAAATACACGGGGATTATTCTCATTGTTCGTGTAGCCTTTCTTGCATAGAAAGTCACTTCAAGCAATTATATCACATCCTACCTGATTGCTTAAGTCTGTATAATGACTTTATGAGTTTCATACTGTACAGATTTCTATTGGTCTGTCTTGGTTCGGGACAATGATACATCCAGTATCTTCATTTAAATGTCCGAATCTAAATTTCCATAAAGGTATGCAGTTACCTCATCCATCAATTTCATTTCTAAATTCAAATTTACTGCCATTCAGATTAAATATCTAAAGGGTGGTTCTGCCTATGACTGGGGAATAGGTTTTTTCATAAACAACTCCCGGACGTTGAGTGAAACCATGTGTAACAAGCCTTGCTTTACTTATTATTTTTATTTCTCTTTTGAATAAATATCCACTTATGCCCTACAGGGTGCACATGGGGAGGCGAACGACTTACAGGCCCAAACACCTATATTTTATTCAGAGATAATAATTATGCTTCTATTGCCTTCTTCTAATCTTCCCAATCTGATCTTTTCTTTCATTCAGCGAGCGATTCAGACTCTGGATCAAGATCGATGATTGTAACAATTTTCTTTACAAAATCAATATCGACATTGGCCGTTGTCTTATTCATAGATTCTCCCGAGATCAGAAAGTTTATAGCTATTTCTTCAAGAGGTGATTTTTCTAATGCTTCTACTTACTCACCGCTGCTTTGAATTACAGGGACAAGTCCCTTTAGTTTTCCAGCTCCGATGTGTACAGACACATCTATGTTGATATCTCCCTTCATGGGGAAGTTCAATTCTGGTAAGCCTTTCTTGAAGGTGCCATACTAGTGTCAGGTCTCAGTTGGCCCCCTTCTGGTTCTAGGAAACTTCAGTGATTGGCTATGTTAAGTCTCTCTTTTCCTTTTTCACTAGGCGTCCCCGGTTACTTCGGATTCAAGGGGCTGGAGTTCTCGTCCTTTCTAAGGCCTTAGGACGAGATTAGGGATACCTTCATCGGTATTTCAACCCTCTCCAGTGTATTACGTGCAGGCACATGCAACTTGATCACGCTCTTCAAATCACTAAAGTGGTCAGGTAGTTGATTCACTAATGCTTGCAAATTAATTATCTTTTGGACTTCAATTATCTTCTGGACCGCAATTATCTTCTGGACTTCTCTATTTGCTTCACTAGTGCGTGGGTCATGTGCATGGACTTCAATTGTCTTCTGGACTTCCCGTGGCTTACCACATTATTTTTTGATATTTTTCATTAAAAGGTTGATTTCCTCCCTCTAATGACGGGAAACTGTCCTCATCTAATATACAATCAACGAATCGGGCAGTACGTAAATCTCTCGTCATAGGGTCCAAATACCTGATTATGGATGTTGTCTGATAACCAACGTATATCCCAGACTTTCGGAGAAGGCCCATTGCAGTTCGCTGTGGTGGTGGTATAGGAACATAAACCTTGCAACCATACCTGCGAAGATGAGAAGTTTTCGGTGCCGACCCTTGCGCTAGTTGCATAGGTAAATGAATGTTATATGCCGACGGTCTAAAATTGATGAGAGTTGCTGCATGCAGGACTGCGTGTCCCCAACATGTAGTTGGTAAATTATAATTCTTCAAAGTGGTCGGGCAATAAATTTAATCCTTTTAATTAATGCCTGTGCTAGTCCATTCTGAGTGTGGACATGCGGTACGAAATGCTCAACTTTAATTCCTATTTCTATGCAATAATCATCAAATGCCTTCGAAGTAAATTTTTCGGCGTTGTCCATTCTAGTGGACTTCACATGATGGTTAGGAAAATTATTTCTAATTTTAATTATCCGCGAGATTAACTTTTGCAAAAGTATGGTTCTCGTAGAAAATAAACATACATGCGACCATTTCGAGGAAGCATCGATGAGCACCATAAAATACCTAAATAGCCCTTACAGGGACTGCATAGGACCACAAAAGTCTCCCTGGATGCGGTCCAGGAATACAGGAACTTCATCCTTCGCTTTCAGAGCAGGTCTAGAAATTAATTTTCCGGTGGCACATGCGGGGCACACAAAATCTTTCTAATTCGGGAAAGTCTTTACATTGATATTATGTCACTATGAATTGTTAATTATATTTATCTTCATCCTAAGACCTAGGCGGCATAATCTATCATACTAGAGATAGAAAAGTTTAGTACTTCTAAATACGGTTTTCAGGACAGTATAGGCTGCAGGTGCCTTAATATTAGTGTAGTATAGCTAAGTTTCATATAAGGAAGTTGTTCTAATACTTTTTTTTTTCACTTTTTCACGCTTTGTAATGAGCAGGTATTACTTACCATACTCTTCTTCAGTTTCTACGTGAAAACCGTTAGAGCGAATATCCTTGAGAGTTCTAGTCGATTCTGGGTACAATAAGGTTTCTTCAATGACTAAAGTTGTGTCTATTGGCAGTATTGACGAGGATTAAAACCTCTATATATTATTTTTAATATATAAAAGACCATACATCTCCGTGGTCGTAACCCCTGAGGTGCACGACCTCACTGGTCGTAGAGATTCCAGAGGTTACATAATGGGTACCCTGGTCGGACGAAGGCCTAAGCCAAGCTCCTGACCAGGAGAACTGCTCGTAAAAGGTATGAACTGATACTTGGAATAGATTCCAGGTATATTCTCTACCGTATGACGAATGGAGCATGTGCATATTCCATACCATACGACGTTTCTTATCCAGACACACTAACAAACAACCTCCATGCGGTTATATATCTCATAGACATACAACCGCCGAACGGTTGATTCTTTATCAACCGTCACTTGACTCCGACCAGACGTAACGCTTCGCATCAAACGTCTTCTCCGGAAGTAACTGCCACCTCTTCGAGGGCTATTTAAAGATGGAATCTGGACGGATCAAGGGGAGAGGATGACAAAGACAGAGCCATCAGACTAAAGCACAAGCCGTAGATTCGTGTGATAGGTCTGAGATTGTAAGGAACACGCAGTGTTCTCATAGCATATTCTGAGAGCAGTCTCATTATTTCCTTAGATTTCCCACATCACTTTCTCCTTTTCTTTTCGTAAGATCGACGTCTTGATCGTCGACAGCTCGCGCCGTCCGTGGGGATCGCGGCGTGGAATCTTAGAAGAATTTCTCTGCTCATCAAATCTTTGTCCATCCCCCGTTTGTGATCGCTGATGCGGTTATGGCGGGAAGTTGGGATGAAGAAAACTGGTTCGACCTGGCGGACTACGCCGACCTCGACATGGATGCATGCATGCGCGCCATGGAGGAAAACGGAATCTCTTCATCATCATCCTCCGCCGGTTCGCCCATGGCAGAAATCGGCGAAGTCGACCGGATGGATGAAGACACACCGCTACGAACAGTGGCGGTTTCAGAGGAAGTGCTTCCGACCAGTTCGGAACACCCCAAAGCCTCAGCAAGCCCGGACCTTTCGACCGGCAAAAAATGTGATGAAAATTCAACACCGCAACTCGAGGTTCAATATACATTTGATGCGATCATGGTTGATAGGTACTCACCGACGACTTCTAGCAATTCCAGGAGCCAACCGACACCTGGTGACGGTGTCGATGAAACCTCCATTGGTCATAAACCAAGTGGGGATGATAAGGCTCAGCATTCGATCGGCGACTCACCGGATCAGGTTGAGACCCTTCCGAAAACCTCAGGAAGTGCTGATCACCGACTGCTCTCCGTCGTGGAAACTTCTCGTAGAAGCTCTAAAAGGCTCTCCATCGATTACGACGAAAGCTCATCGGAGGATCACTGCTGGAAGCACGAGGTCAATGCGATCGGAGATACGGATCAAAATGCCGTGTACGGTCCTCCATATGTTGCCTCGCCACCACGTAATAATGGAGATGGTACGGGCGATCAAGCACCAAATGCTGGAGGTAACGGAACTGGTGGACGTCCATCAGTTAATTCGCCTGATCCTCCCACAACCAATGTAAGGGACCAGGCAAGATCGACCAGGAGATCGGGGGATTGAAGCCATCAGACACCTTCTTCTGGTATAAATCCTTCGAGACCTTCGGTAACATTACAAAACCTGCAGCGAGTCGGAGATATGTTAAATACTTCTGATCCTGCCCTGGCAGAGACTCCAGGTTTTGCCCAACTCGCAGGTCAAGTATCAGAGATTATCCAATAGACGATGCAGCGCACAGAAGCATATCGGGAACGAAGGCACCCGCAAATTCAAACCATGACTTCATCGCAGCATTCTTCCCGAAGCAGGGGCCTGCATGGTCGTGTTGAAGATCAGTTGACACTGCGACCACCTCGACGATTCCGACCAACAAGTCATGAGGGGCAATCGCTTGGACCTGGTGATCTTCGACATCACCTAAACCAGGCAAGCGGTCGGAGGCGTTCTACTAACGTCCACGACCGAATCGGGACATTGGAGAACCGACAATCCGTTCCTAGAAATCGGTCTCCAACCGATTACAATCCGGCACCTTTTCAAAGAAGACGCCACGAAACTATCACAAGCTGCCGAGCCTTCTCAGCAGGGCTCCAGGCTGTACGTTGGCCAAATAGGTTCCGACCGGCCAATATGGATAAATTCAATGGGACCCAAAATCCCTTGTAATTTCTCCAGATATATACCACTGCTATTAGAGCTGCTGGTGATGATGAAAATGTAATGGAAAACTATCTTCTTATGGTATTAGAAGGATCAGCTCGATCATGGTTGCTTAACCTTCCGGTCGGGTCCGTGTATACTTGGGAGCAACTCTGCGACCTTCTAATTGTAAATTTTCAGGGTACGTACGATCGACCCGGAAAAGAAGACGATCTCCATAGAATACGGTAATCTAACGAGACTCTCCGGCAGTATATCAAAAGATTTAGCCAAGTTCGTAACTCAATACCGGAGGCTGCAGAATCTTTCGTTATCCAAGCCTTCAAAGCGGGATTAAGAAATCGAAGGTTTACGGAGGATTTAGCTATACATCCCCCACGAACAGCCATTAAGCTCTTCGACATGGATGACAAGTACGCAACGGCCAGTGAAGCGGTCGAGTGGAACGAAGCCGTTGATCGAAAGGATAAAATTCCCTAACCTGGCTTAGATAGGACGAAAAAGAAGCAAAAGAAGACTCTCAAGAAAAAGAAGCATGGCAGAGCCAACAACAAAGAGGTTCTTGCTGTTCCTGAAAAATTTACCAAAGGAAGAAAGGATTATTCTGGTCGTGGCAAGGCTAAGGCTCCGACCAATGATTACAAGAAAAATAAAAAATAGTGCCCTCTCCACCAGCAAGCAGGACATGACCTGCGCAATTGTCGCGCTTGGTAAAAGAGGCTGGAAGATTATTATGCAGGTAAAGGTCCACTCCCGTCGATTCAAGAGCTCGGGGAAACAAGCTCCAAGAAGGACAAAGATGATGACGAATAAATGGAGTACCAAGAACCTCAGCACACCGTCGATGTGATCTTCGGTGGATCTTCTTCGTACGAGTCCAGACGTCACCTGAAAGCCATGGAGCGAGAAGTCAACCTTACCGAACTTTCGATCGCCGTTAAACCTTCAAGGTGGTCGGAGACGATAATCTCCTTCAGCAAAGAAGACTACCCCATTCCTTCGACTCGACCAGATAGGTTTCCAATTGTCGTTGAGCCTACTATTAATAACTGCAGGGTTAATCGGGTCTTGATAGATGGGGGTAGTTCTCTAAATATTTTATTTTCAAGTGCTTTGAAAGATATGCAGATTCCCAAATCCAAGGTAAAACCTGTGAAATATGCCTTCCATGGCATAGTTCATGGGTCTACCGCTAAGCCAATAGGGCACTTGTCCCTACTGGTTACGTTCGGAAAGCCCGACAACTTCCGGACAGAAAAAATTTCATTTGATGTGGTAAATTTCGAAACTGCATACAATGCAATTCTTGGTCGTCCAGCTTTAGCAAAATTCCTAATAGCCACGCACTACGGTTATCAGAGTTTGAAAATGTCGGGACCAAAGGGTGTAATCACGGTCTGAGGCGATCAGAAGATAGCCTACGCATGCGATCGAAAATGCTTAGAACTGGTCGATGAACTTCCGACCAGGGGAATTAACACCGTTAACATGCAGGTCAAACATTCAAGGCCGAAGATGACACCGAAACCTTCCGACCAGATAAAAGAGATACAACTCGACGGAAGTGCTTCTCCAGAGGGTGCCAAAATACTAGTCGGGGCAGGACTCGACCTTAAATAGGAAGAGTCGCTCGTCTCTTTCCTCCAAGCTAACCAGGACGTATTCGCCTGGCAGGCGTCCGATATGCCCGGAGTCCCCAGGGAGGTGATCGAGCATAGGCTAGCTCTACAGCCCAACAAAAAACCGGTCAAGCAGAAGCTACGACGTTTCGCATCTGATCGGAAAGAAGGAATTCAGTCGGAGATTGACAAACTTCTCAAAGCTGGGTTCATTCGTGAGGTTGATCACCCAGAGTGGCTCGCCAATCCTGTAATGGTTAGAAAGGCCAATGGAAAATGGCGAATGTGTATTGACTTTACAGATCTTAATAAAGCTTGTCCGAAGGATGACTTTCCCCTTCCTCGCATCGATCAACTTGTAGACTCTACTTCCGGGTGTGAGTTGTTAAGTTTTTTAGATGCTTACTCAGGGTACCACCAGATCAATATGAGTAAAGAAGATGAAGAGAAAACTTCCTTCATCACTCCATATGGTACTTACTGTTATGTAAAGATGTCATTTGGTCTCAAAAATACTGGTGCAACATTCCAAAGGTTGATGCAAAAGACCTTTAGCTCACAGATAGGTTGGAATCTTGAAGCCAACGTCGATGATCTGGTCGTAAGGAGCATCAACGCCGACGATCATATTCTAGATCTACAGGAGACTTTCAATAACTTAAGACGTCATAACCTTAAGTTGAATCCAGAGAAATGTGTGTTCGGAGTTTCGTCGGGAAAACTTCTTGGATTCCTAGTTTCGGCTAGAGGCATCGAAGCAAATCCAGCGAAAATCGCCACCATCGATCAGATGCGCGATCCGACCACGAAGAAGGAAGTTCAGAAACTAACCGGTTGTGTGGCAGCGTTAAGTCGTTTCATAGCACGATTAGGCGAAAAAGGACTACCTTTCTTTAAGCTTCTCCGAAAACATGGGAGTTTTGAATGGACTAAGGAGGCAAGCAACGCCTTTGAAGAACTAAAACAGTAGCTTACGAGTCCCCCAATCTTAGCCTCTCCGAGATTGGGAGAAACATTGCTAATTCATTATTACAAATAATCGATACGTGGTCAACAAGGCAACGCCACAATGATCCTCAATTAACATCACACTAAACATAGCCATTTAACTCATGATATGCAACCAATGCAATGCTCCTTTGAACTTTATCTCTTTCGCATTTTACTGTAATGCGGGGTATACAACCGTCAGCCAGATTACCCTTGCTCGTGCCCTCCGGCACAGGGACCAATAGCCTATACACCACATGTATAGGGACCTTTGCCCATCATCTTAATGATGGGGACCTCTTGTACAGGGTTATCAAGATACACCACAATCATATCATGGTGTACTTGCCTCAACCGTGCGTCGTAGAACGAGATCATATTCAACGACCGATATATTACGTAAGTGAAGTCTTGCATGGACCAAAATAAAGGTATCCGCAGGTACAAAAGTTGTTCTATTGTCTCCTTATGGCTTCAAAGAAACTAAGGTATTATTTTCAGGCCCACAAAGTGGTCGTACCGACTGGATATCCTCTTGGTCAAGTCCTAGGAAACAGGGAGTCATCAGGATGAATAGCAAAATGGGTGGTTGAGCTTGGGGCGTTCGATCTCCATTTTGTCCCACGAACAGCAATCAAGTCCCAAGCAATAGCAGAATTCATTGCCGAATGGACAAACCCTGAACCCACCCAAGGGCCCGAGTACAAGCACCCCGATGAGTGGACAATGTACTTTGACGGTTCATTGATGTTGCACGGCTCAAAATGGGTGGGGTCGGGTCGTCTTAATTTCCCTCAAGGGCGAACAAATAAAGTACGCTATTCGCTTGGTTAAACTTTTCGCTACTAACAATGTGGCGAGAATCGAAGGTTTTCTTGGCGGGACTTGAGCAGCTCGTTCGCTCGGGATTCGCTGATTGCTAGTGAAAGGCGATTCTCAACTAGTAGCGGATCAAGTAGGGAAAGAGTATTAATGCTCTAGTACCAAGATGTCAACATATCTGGCGGAAGTACGGAAACTTGGAAAGCATTTCTTCGATTTTCAGATCCAACACATTCCTAGAAAGGAAAACTTTCGCGCATCATTGGCCCGGATGGCTTCCACAAGGACATCCGTCCCGCCCGGAGTTTTTCTCGAGAAACTCGATTCACCCTCGGTAGTCGAGCCTTCCGAGGACATAGATGTTCGCAAGGAGGTTGCACACCTTGATTTTGCAAACATGGATGCTCCACAGGTCGATGATGGTTGACGCCATCACGATCACGGTTGAGATTGGATGACATCGATCTACAATTATCTTCAGCATGACCTAATTCCAGAAGATGATGTAGAGGCTGATCGTATAGCACGAAAAGCCAAATCATACACTCTAATTGAACGTACCTTGTACAAACGAGGATCTCACGGAGTGTTGATGAGATGCATATCTCGCTCGGATGGCATTAAATTGCTAACCGAAATTCATGGAGGAGTCTGTGGAGCTCATCATTCCTACAGAATGTTAGTTGGTAAAGCCTTTAGGCAAGGATACTACTGGCCAACTGCCCTTCATGATGCAAAAGAGCTCGTGACGAAGTGCGGACAATGTCAGTTTCATAGCCGACAAGTACATCATCCGTCTCAAGCTTTGCAAACAATTCATCTTTCTTGGCCTTTTGCAACCTGGGGACTAGACATTCTGGGACCTTTCCCAAGAGCACCTGGGGGCTTTGAGTTTCTTTTCGTCATGATTGACACGTTCACTAAATGGATCGAAGCCGAGCCGATTGTAAAAATTACAACTGAAGCCGCCAAGTGGTTTCTCACAAAAAGCGTGATTACACGATTTGGTGTACCCAGTCGTATAATCACCGATAACGGTACCCAGTTCTCGAGCAGTAATTTTTAGAAATTCTGTGAAGACCTAGGTATCAAGATACATTTCGCTTCTGTTGCTCATCCGCAGAGCAATGGAGCAGTGGAGCGAGCCAATGGTATCATAATGCAAGGAATCAAACGGCGAGTGTTTGACCAGTTACTTCAACGGTCGGGGCTTGGGTTCAAGAGGTTCCTTCTGTATTATGGGCCGTTCGTACCACAACTAGTCGTGCGACCGGTGAAACACCATTCTTTATGGTTTATGGGGCTGAAGCCATGCTTCCTCCAGAACTCACAATTGGTTCTGCTCGAACTGATTGCTTTTCTGAAAGTAATCAGTGTGAACGACGACTTGACGACATCAATTTCCTTGAAGAACGACGAAATCAAGCTTTGCTACGATTAGTAATCTACCAGCAAGCCATGAGTCGGTACCATAGTCGTAAGGTGCAACCTCGCAGCCTAGCTGTAGGTGATTTGGTTCTTAGAAAAATTCAGAACCAAGCGGGTCGCAACAAACTTTCACCTAAATAGGAAGGTCCATACACTGTGGTCGAAGTCACCCGACCAGGATCGGTACGATTCGCTATGTCAGATGGGCAAATTTTGTCTAATTCTTGGAATATTGATCAATTGCGTAAGTTCTTTGTTTAATTTCATGTCTTTATTTCATTTCATATTTCAATAAAAGATACATTTCCTTTTCTTTTAAACGATAAGTATGGTTGTTTATAATTATTATTCGTCGCATCTGGTCATATGCCTTTATTGTTGCTGGTTGGTCGGAGAAGACACTCATTCTCTCTGATATTCCTTTCAAAAAGGATCTCAAATACTCATGGGTGCTGACTTAAAAGAGCTTCCTAGTGACGGTCCTTTTCCTATGATCCTCGCTGCCGGTAGGATTTGAGCGTGAGCACGTTTCACGAGATATTTTACAAATCTTCAATTCTTGAGATTCGATACGACCAGATTCGGATAATTTATAAACAAAGGTACTTATCTATTCATTTCCTTTTTTGCATACATTCTTAATGCATATCTTCTTATCAGCAAATCCGGTCTTTGTTATATCTTCCGACTACAAGTGGTATTTCATAGTAATTCGATAATGGACAAGATCTAGACTGGTCGAAATCATCAGCTGGTTCCGACCACATGATTTCCTAGTATTTACTGGATCGTTGTCATACACATTATCAGCACTCCTACCATGGTCATTGTTATTATTCAATTTCTTGGTCTACTGCTTTCTTTTAGTAAGGTTCATCTACTAATATAAGCAGTCGGGGGTTAGGAGATATATGAGTATTTAACAACATTGATAAGACAAAACAGGATTTTCATTGATAAAAAGGTAAGTTTCATTTTACATAGTCTAATATTACATCCATTTACATATTGGGACCACCAGACTGGTCGCTACGTGATGGAGATCCGACTTCCATTTCTTCAGCAACTTTCTCTCCGAGAGGTCTTACTTCCTCGAGAAGTTTTGTTGCTTCATTTTCAGAGCAGTCGAAGTCCTCTTCCACAGCTTTAAGACTAACAGAGGGGTCGGAGGCCTTCAGTTTTGCTAAAGCAACACTAACTCCATTGACAATAGCTTCTTTCATCGTTTGGGTATGGTTTTCCCTCATAGTTTTGAGCAGGCCTTTGAGATCTTCCAGAAGTTGGCCAAAATAGTTTCATCTTTTCCGCTGGATCTCCTAAGGAAGGCAAGCTTGATCCTGATCCCATATGAAAGATCATTTTGTTAAGAGCCAAGATTTTTTCATCAAGGCCGAATACAAGGGCTGCCTTTTGGCCACGCTCAAACTCGAGGGTCTTCTCCACTCGTTCAAGTGCTTGAGTTTTTTCTGCACGAGTGGATAAAAAAAAGTTAACATACTCTTTAAAATTGGAGTCATCGAGCACTGGTTAAGTCTACGATCAGTTACCTTTGATTTTCTTCTCACAAGAGTCGAAAACCTCAATCTGTCTGGTCATCACATGCTCGATCGACCGGTCTTTACCCTGATTTTCTTCCCTCAGTTTTATTATTATGGCTTCTTTGGCCGCAATCTCTTCTTTAATTTTCTCTAAATCTATAAAATATGATAGGAAGAGAAGGTTAAGTTATAAGAGATAAACAAGATGATAAAATTTAGGAAGTCAAACTAAAAGAGAAATGTTCTTACTTCTCAGATCGGAGTGTTTCTGCTCCAAAGATCTTATTCGCTGGGTTAGTCCTCTGACCACATCATATTTCTCGACCATGTGTTACAAAAACAAAATCCCTTTTTTTGATAAGTTTTCAAAGAAACTTCAAAAGAAAGAGTTGTAAGGATGGTCGTAGAACACTTACCCGAATTGTCATGTCATTATATTCAGAAAAGATTGTATCTGGACCAATCTCAGCTTGATGGTCCGATATCTTTCCCCAAGCTTCATCAAGTTCTTTATCCTCGATAAATCGGGGAGAAAAAGGGAATTTGTTAACCTGAGAAGCATTTCCAGGAGGAGGTGGAACCTGTTGAGGATCTTTGGAGATGACTACCTCCGGAGAAGGAGTAAGGATTACTAGAGGATCCTGAGCAGATGCTGAAACCTGCTCGGGGGCTTCTTTTTCCACTTCATCCTCGGCAGTTTTAGCTTTAGGAGTATCCTAATCAGGAACCTCCACGACCACTTCTTCTTCAGGAACCTTTTCCTGAGGGGTGCTCTGGTCGAACACGACCGGAACACCAGAAGATCTATTCAAAATTAACTTTCTACAGTTAAGAGGATGCTTTTTCTCTTTTACCATTTTTCTCATAATCTTTAAGCTACTCATTCAGATCGGATAATGAGAGTGTTGTTTATTTGGATTCTTTTTCTATCTGGATGCATACCCACTAGAAAAAATATCCAAGATTCGACTAAACCTCATTACAAAGATATGAACAGAATGACGCTTTATTTCATTAAAGATCCAAATATTACAAAAACCCCTGGTTACATTTCTTCTACAAACCTTCTAAACAGAAAATCCTTCGACTAGTTCTTCGAAGAATAGCTTCAGGTTGATCGAAGATTGATTTACGCGCGAATGAGACCGAGATGTATAACCAAATAAGCGCCGGTTTCGCACCTTTCTCTTGACATGAACTTCGATCTTGATTGAAGACTATACATAATGAAGTATTTACTCAATCTTCGAAGGCCATATTCACCTTGAAAACAGAACTCATAGACCAAATTGACTTCTAAATCACCTTAGGATCACTACTCCATGGGTCTGGACCCCGAAATGGTGATCTAAAAGTCAATTTGTCCTATGAATTTTGTCTTATCAAAAGACATAAAGGTGTTATGAACTCTGGATTTCTAAAATCCATCCTAGAGAAGAGAATTTTCTATCACAGAAGTGAAACTAAGAAGGCTGGGGATTTTTCCTTTCTCTTAAGAGATCTATCCTCTGAAGGTTATTTATAACCTTTAGATTGTGATAGAATTAAAGAAGAAGATAAGAGTAGAAGTCCAACGGACGCAAAACTCTTCAATTCCCAAGGCAAAGTTCTCAACTTTAAAGTGAATACAAACCGCTTCAAATACCCTTGCATTTAAATGAGCGTCAGCCCGATACGACTTCATCGGAAGAAAAGTGTTCACACGACCCATTCATTTAAAGTTCGGGGGCTAGCTGACGAGGATTAAAACCTCTATATATTATTTTTAATATATAAAAAGACCATACGTCTCCGTGGTCGTAACCCCTGAGGTGCACGACCTCACTGGTCGTAGAGATTCCAGAGGTTACATAATGGGTACCCTGGTCGGACGAAGGCCTAAGCCAAGCTCCCGACCAGGAGAACTGCTGTAAAAGGTATTAACTGATACTTGGAACAGATTCCAGGTATATTCTCTACCATATGATGAATGGAGCACGTGCATATTCCATACCATACGACGTTTCTTACCCAAACACACCAACAAACAACCTCCATGTGGTTATATGTCTCATAGACATACAACCGCCGAACGGTTGATTCTTTATCAACCGTCACTTGACTCCGACCAGACGCAACGCTTGGCATCAGACGTCTTCTCCAGAAGTAACTGCCACCTCTTCGAGGGCTTTTTAAAGATGGAACCTGGACGGATCAAGGGCAGAGGAGGACAAAGACAGAGCCATCAGACTAAAGCACAAGCCGTAGATTTGTGTGATAGGTCTGAGATTGTAAGGGAACAAGCAGTGTTCTCAGAGCATATTCTGTAAAACCCAGTTCATATTAATAAGAGAGCAGTCCCATTATTTCCTTAGATTTCCCACGTCACTTTCTCCTTTTCTTTTCGTAAGATCGACGTCTTGATCGTCGACAAGTATAATTGTGACTCTTCCTAAGCCTATTATACAAGTATCACTGCCCGCGATTGTCATAAGACTACCAGCATTCTTGCTGATCGAATAAAAAAATTCGTTTCTTTCAGGTTGGTATTCGCTGTGCCGCTATTCGCTAAGTACACTTCCTCCATATGACGCCACACACATTCTAATATAATGTACTTTATTAACAGACAGTAGAAAGCATGTAACACATAAATAAAATATTTCAGATATTAGAACATAACTTGCTATTATAAATACGAGAATATAAGCCTTATAGGACTCATAATAAGAATTTAATGCTTTGCTCTCTTAGATCTTACATCCATTATTCAATAATTCAAAGTTCTATCACAACCATAAACTGCAAATGACTATAAAAATCTAAGTGCAATACGTGCACTAGATCGAATCAGCAAAGTATGAAGAAACTTATGCCCGAATCTACTCCATGTCCATCTTCTCTTCTTGGCAACTACAGCTGCTGCTACGATGTCTAACGAAGGTGTGATGGGGGCTGCTACTAGGCTGTCCACATCCATAGGTGCAACCAATGATTGTGGATCCTCTATGCCTACAATGGCGAGGTGTGCTTCATGCTGTCCTTTGCCCTTCTTCTTAGACTTGAAAGCATCAATCACGTGCTGCGGCTCACGATAAACACGTGACCAATGTCCTCATGTGCCACATTTGTAGCAACTTTAGTCCTACTGGACATTGGGCTTCTCATCGCGCTTCTTTTGTCTACCCTTCTTGGCTTGAGCAATCTGCTTGGTCTTGCGACCCATGACCTTACCCTTCTTGCCTCTTTCCTTCGAGTGAGGCTTCCTCACCTTGTAGCTGCTAGCATTGACTTTATGACCAACTTTGCTACTAGGCAGCTGTGAGATGTAGTTCTTTCTTAGAACCTCACCTTGAGCTTTCGCAACTTGTATAATGTCAATCAGTTCGACATACTCCTTGTAACCATCTAGATGGTAGTTGCGTGCGGATTGCACCGCATTCGGGTGCATGGTAGATAGGGTTTTCCCAATCTTCTCTTCATCCGTGATTACCTTACCATAGAGCTGAAGACTGGTACAATTTCTGTGCAAAGCATAGTTGTATTCCCCACAGTCTTGTAGTCAACAAAAGTTAGTTGGTTCCATTCCTACTCTGCCCGAGGAAGAATGGTGTACTTTAGCTTCTCGAACCGTTTCTTCAGTGCGGTCCATAAAGCTAGTGCATTCTTCTCCGCCATATACTCATTCTTGAGCGTTAGGTAGAGATGGTGTCTGAACAAATAAAGTGTCTGATCATTTTCCTCAGCAGTTGGAGTGGCATCCTTCGAGGTGCCAAGTCCGATAGCAGCACGTAGCTTCTTGGCTCTAAATACGATCTTGACATTTGATGCCCAAGTCGAGTAATTCTGGCCATGCTGGACTAGCTCTTCGAACTTCCGGTTCGTAATACCAGTCATCTGCATTTTCATGCATAAGATTACTAGTGGTAACTTGCATAAAATGGTTGCAAAAATTCTCAAAATGTTCTCATATTTTTATATGCATTTTTCTTTATTTATCACTATTTTCAGTGATTAAAAGTAATATAAACAATCACAGATAATCAAAATAGTAAATACAATAAATAAAAATGCATAGAAATAACAATAACAAAGTTAAACATGCTTTAAAAGTTCAAAATTATTCAAAAATTGAATTCCCGAGGCCCTTTTCTGCTGGAAAAAGGACTTTCGGTGAATTATGTAATTTTCAGGGGTTAAACTGCTAATTTTCTGCTATGAGAAAATTACTTGTTTAATTTTCAGAAATTCCAAGGGGTTTTCCACAAAATGTCATTATCCTTGAAAATTTTATCGCAATTTTTAGAATTCCAAGTGCCCTTTTGCAAATTTCTCTTTTTCGGCTAGACCTCCCCTCCCCTTTTTTTATCAGGCCATTCTCTTGGGCTCTCAGCTTGCTTGGCCTTTCTGGCCCGATACGGCCCACAGCTGACCGGGTCAAAGGGCGCATGGGGTAGGGTTTCTCCTACCATGATTTCAGCGGCGGCGACGCGGGCGCTTCGCAGGAAGGCAGCGGCGCGCGCTGGCGGCCAGAGGGGTGGAGTGCGGCGGCGCTCTCGTGCGAGGCCGAGGGTGGCACAGGCGTGCGTGGGGCCATGTGCAGGTGGCGGTGCAAGGTGGCACCGTGCGGGGTGGTGCTCAGAGCGAGGCCGGAGGCGTCGCGGTCGACAGTGGCTTGCGGGGCCACGGCGGTGCGCCCATGCGAAGGCGGCACATGGCTGGTCGACGTGAGGTGCGAGGCGACTCAGCGCGGTTTGTCAAGGAGCGGCACGGCCATGCGGGGCAGCGTGGCTGCCCGTGTAGCGAGGCCGGCGGCACGGCCATGCAGGGTTGGCGACGCCTCCCCCTTTTTTCACTGTTCAATGCTTGTGTGTACGTGATGACGGCCGCGTGCAGGCACGGTGGTGCGACCGTACAGGGCAGCGCGGTGGTGCATACGGACGCGAATTGGCAGTGGTGGATGCGGGTGCGGTAGCCTTACGCAACGGTACTATTGCACATCTGTGCATCGCGACTTTGGGCCGGTGCGGCTCCAAGCCGGCTGCTTGGCGGCCGTGCAGGGCCGGCGAAAAGTGGTGCGGTTGTGCTACAGACCGGCGATGGCACGACTGTATGGGGTTGCACCGTCGTTTTTTTTCTTTTAATGTTCATGCAATGAGATGTGGGATCTACTATGCAATCAACAATCCCTTTTTCTTTCGATTAATCATCCGATTGGCATTGTGCTGGCGACTACAAGTCGGCTCGCGAAGATTACAGGAAATTTGCAATCTACAATCCATGGTGCAATCGACATCTGCCATTTCATGCAATCCACTGATAGGCATTGTGCCGACGACTTCAAGTCAGCTCGCGGTAGATTAGAGCGGATTTGCACCTTAGGATAAAACAATCTAGAAAGCAATAATTGTGGAATTGAAAACAATCTAGAAAACGATTCGATCTACAAGCGTCGTTCTCGACGATTACCTTTTCAATCTGTACAGGCCGGAGAGCGTAGTCGTGTTGATAACGTGTTGAGGAACCGTCGCTAGCGAGTCTAGTCCGAACGATTACCTCGTAGACAAGTGTAGAATCGCTTAGAACAATACAAGAACAAACAGTACATAATAGTAGATTGAACATAGAGATATGAGGGGACTTCTGGTTTCTCTCTATTGCTCTTCTGTAAAACTGTAGTACAATGGTTGGGGGTTCCCCTTCTTTATATAGGTTACTGGATGGATAAGGAGCCCACATTGGATTAGGACTGCCGACCTGAGCCCGGTTTCTTAACATGCTTAACCTGTGAATGCTAGTCTTCTTACTGAGTATTGTTTTGTTCAGCTAACGGTGTTAAACAAGACACCGCTTAAGCTTAACTAACATCCGCAGACTGCAGTTTAACCTAGGCCTTACAAGCAAAATAAAAATATATAGTCATGCTATGGAGATGTCGTGGCTATGTAATGCTGATGTACAACCTTGCTAAACAGATATTCGATTATGTTTGTTCTTGGTCACCGTCTAGCGCCTAAGCTCGCTAGCGCAACAACACGCGCGACGCGGCTGGCCGCATCCTATCAAAGTTTGTCGATAAACAACTGCCGCGTGGAACCCCCTATGTCACGTGCAACTGCGCAAGGGCAAAGCCGCAAAGGCTGGCGAGATGGCGCCTGGCGGGTCTACAGCGAAGCGCGCGTTACACGGTGAGGACACGAATCGACGTGGTGGTTTGTGTCCTCGCCATAGAACACTTGATTGCTTCGTTGTGCACAAATCTTAATTAGTGTACATAGGATCGCTGCGTCTTGTTGGGACGTCTGTACTTTTTTTTAGACGGGGACGTCTGTACCTTTTTTAAAAAGGATCACTGTGGGTTGGGACGTCTGCACTCCCTACCACTATAGTTAGGGTGTTAATCGAATCCGAATTATTCAGTATCTGAACTCGGTTGCTAGCGAATGTGGTTTTGATTTTTTTCATCCGGTTAACAATTTCTCTCATATTCATATTCGTATTCGCATTTGCATAAAAAATATGGATACGAATATGGTATGGACCTTTGCCATCCGAAATGTTATTTTATCCATACTATTCATATTTGTATTCGATAAAAAAAAATATGCATATTTTATTGTAGTATGACTAATTAGTTGGATGAGTATTTTTAGTTTAATATGAATTCATGTTTTTAGGTGAAATAGATAAACTAGAATGATTAGGTGTGCTATGTACGAGGATAAAGTATCATAAATATCTTGCAATTACGTACGTTATGAGGATATCCGAATCCGACTGAATTGAGTAAGTATTTTATTCGTATTCGTTACAACATTCAATTCGTATTCGTACTCGTATCTTAACTAATAAAAGAATGGGTTTATCCCCGTGTAGCGGGATGAATCGTATGACCCTACTACGTAAAAAAACACCACGAACCAATGCAGTGGGACCACCATGTCAACCGCGCCCCACCCCGCGCCGCCCCACCCCTACCGCGCACACCTCTATGCACCTGCCACTGCATCTACTCCTCACATCCGCTTATGCTCCTTCCATCTTTTGTACCAAACCTGTTGTCCTTTCTCTCCTCTCTCTCTCTCTCTCTCTCTCTCTCTCTCTCTCTCTCCCCGCACATGCTGACGACGAGCGACATCAGCGGGTGGCGACGGTGCGGTGACTAGCCATGGCTAGTGGTGAAAACGGATCGGAAACGGACGGATAATGGCTTTGCCATATTTGTTTTCATATTTTTTTTTCTGGATCCGGATACGAATACGAATACGGAGCGAATATGAATCGAAACGAATACTGTCACAGATATTTTTCGGAACATGAAAACCCCTTAAATTGTATGCTAGAAATTAACGAAAACATATAACTAATTTATTTGATGTAAACATTCATGAATTATTCATATTTTCAGCAACCACACATAACATTGGTACTAGCAAGTTACATTAACTAGTTCGTCACAAATATAACACTTAGTTTACCATATTTAGCTCATAAGTCATGACTCACAAAGTCACCATGCACTCACACTTAGTTCATCATATACATAAAATTTAGTTCACACTAACATCCATTAGACTGGATGGTTAATCTATATGCAAATGACTGTAATATCCCAAAGTATGTTACCAAAAATAAAATTAATAAAGTTATTATTTTATTGGATTTTCTAAGAGTTAAAAGAGTTTTCCTGGTTAAAAAGGAAAAAATAATAAAATAAAGTCAATTATTTAATTTCCTAGTTTTTAATGTAAAAAATAAAATTCATTGAGTTTTCTGGGATTTTATTGGATTTAAAGTGAAAATGAAAATTTTAATTAATTTATTGATTTTTTTTGGATTTTAAAAAGGTTTTTCCTATTTTTAGAAATTTAAAATAATTTATATACAAAAATAAAAACCAACTTTAAGTTGGAATTAATTTTATTAAGTTAAAAATAATTCAACGAATTTCTATGATTTTTTCTAGGATTTTTGAACTCTATTTGCTATTTTCTAAAAGACTATTTGATTTGTTGCATTTTCTGAAATTTGAAAATCAATTAAAATCCCCTTTTCTCTTTTGGGCTGAAATCCTCTTTTGGGCCGAAATCCGGATATTCGGACTCCGTCTTATCCGGATAATCCGTATTCTTTTCCGTATCCGCCGGATAGCATGGCTACCGTATTCGTTTCCGGCAGAAAAATCCGAATTCGTTTCCGATCCGAAAACTATCCGAGAAAAATCCGATCCGAGACATTCCGAATCCGTTTTTGTCCGGATCGGTCGGAAACTATCCGATCCGTTTTCACCCCTAGCCATGGCGGGCGACAGCGGCACGATGACTGGCCATGGAGGGGGACTGAGGAGGCAACGCTTCCTCACCGACGACGATTCCTAATGTTGGTATGGTGGCCACCTCCTTCACCAACGAAGCTCTGCCCTTCTCCACCGTCGGCGACTCTGGATCTAGGCATGATGGCTCTAAATCCGTCGTCTTCATCCCTCCGGCGGCTGACGACCACAGATCTGGGCATGACGGCTCCAGATTCGTCGCCTCCACCCTTTCGACGGCAAATCCGGCACCATCCACACCACTGTTGGGCGGATCCGGTCGTTGTCCTCTAATAAGGAGAATGCAGGCCGGTGCATCTCCACTGTCTCGTACACTCGCATCCACCTCTAATGCTACCACATCTACGACAGATCCCATCACTCTGTGACTGCCGCTCCTCGCATCCGCCTCTAACGCCGTCGCATTCGCAAAGCCCCACGCCCCTCTGCGCCAGCCGCTCCTTGCATACACGCCACCCCTCCCCTAATGTTGCCGATCCTCTCATCTATGCCGCCACCGCCCCTAATCATCCCCACCTCCCCATCGGCCCCCACCTAGCGAAACTGACCCCTGATACCTCCACCTTTGCCCTTTGCCAAGGCTCGTGCCACTGCGAGTGCTGCCCCATCCCACATCTAGCCGTCGTCCCCCATCTAACGGCATTAGGCACCCTAAGTTGTCAGTTTGATGGCATGGTAGCAGGTATGGGGTGGGCAAGAGTGTGTACAGCGCGACGCAGCGTAACCTGCATAGCAGCAGAGAGGCGGCGATGCACACGTAGCACAGCTGCCTTCCTCACCCACTTAACAGCCGCTAAGGACAACGTCCTCGACGTCCTCCACGTCGAGCTCAACAAGGAGCCACGTAACCGCTCTACTCTAAACCTGTGTAAGCCATACATATATGCATCTTTTAGTTGCATCATTTGATGTTTTTGTATCCATGTGTGTGCTTGTAGTACAGTCATCAATCCTAAAATGGTAGTCTAGGATGCGGTTCCATGAGTGGCCGCACTGTTCATGTCGGTCAACAACACTGCCTGGCCTAATGTATCCTTACATGCAAGGTGGAAGTCGACGCTCGTCACCTGTGGGCTGTGGCCAACAATGCCCAATGGTTGTTGTGTTCGTTGTACTCTAAGTACATCAAATGTCTTTGCTTACTTTTAGTTCTGGACTGTTGAGTTTGGGGTTAAATTGTTCTTTCTTTTAGTATTGGTCAGCTTTATTGAATTTTGGTTAAAGATTGCTAACTTTGCGTGATTGAATGTTGAAGTCATGAACTGAAACCATGGCTGAGTTGCACCAACATTGATTTTTTTGAAGTAGATACCTTTTCGTAGAAACATGCTTTGTTCTTGTATGTAATCATTTTGTTGCACTATGTCCTTGCTTCTGGGCTTCTTATCGACCAAATTGTATACTCTTTTCAACATGGTCAAAATTTATTGAACATTGTGCAAATATACTTTCAAGTGATTTATTACATCATGTATATTGTGTGTGTGTGTGTGTGTGTGTGTGTGTGTGTGTGTATATATATATATATATATATCATAACGTAGGAATATATTATATATATATATATATATATATGATATATATATGTATGTATACCTTTTATGTGACATAAAGAATATGATACAAAAATGCTAAAAATTATAGAGTATGTCAAGTTCTTTTAGATGGTATACCCAAAGTGATAAAGGAGTATGTCAAGGATGGTATATCAGTGAGAGTAACTACACGAGAGAGAGTAGAAAGTATTTTTCCTATATATATATATATATATACGTATATATGCACGTTTGTACGAAATATGTACTCCCATACCTCCCCATCGTTCATCAACTTGGAGATGTGTACTGACCCAAACAGTTCATTTAATGGATACATCCATTAGGAGGGTTGATACCCCTTTTGAAGTGCAACCTTTAATTAATGACTTTTTTAAAAATCCTGCAGCATGCACAACTAATTCGCAACAGAGAGCAAGAAGCTAGGAACGGCAGAGGTTGCGTATTCTTGGAGTATACTCATGTACTGTTTTGGTGCTTCCATTTGATACCCCGTTTCGATGCTTCCATTTGATTTCGTGTTGGGTGCGGCGCAATGCTTATAGGGTGAACCAGCAGTTCGGCACAATGGCGAGGGGTCTCATGGATGGTGACAAAATTTGTCACAGAGCACAACCATGTTATGAAAAGAAGAATCAGTGTTCCTTCAGAAAAGATTATGTGGTGATCGAAGAAAAGAGTATCTCGGCTATGCAAAAAAAGTATGTTCTCAATAGAGTAGAAGTATGTTCTGAACAAAGAAAAGAAGTATGTTCTCAACAGACAAGAAGTATGTTCGATATCAAAACCAAGTGCTTACGAACAATTTCAATTGAACTGATAACAAAACCAAGTGCTTACGAACAATTTCAATTGAACTGATAACAAAACCAAGTGCTTAGTGTCCCATCAATGTATGTAGTCCTAACATTCGGTGCTCGGTTGCTTGTAGCGCTCTCGCTTTTCAGTATGTTGAGCTCCTGAGTATAACCCTGAGCTGCTCCTTGTTACATAAACAAATCAAAGGAGGTATGCAGAAAAATAAGACGGGTATATTTCAAATACAAAAGTAAAGCAAAAGGTGAACCACAATTAGCACATCTCTAACGCAAGGACTATGAACTATTCCTTGTTCTTGCCATGGTTGTGCTAAACATATGACAAAAGAAAGGAGATAACTATATCACAATTCATCAGTAAAGAGGTATACTCGGCATACCATCTTCTCTTGCTGAATATACCTATTTTCCAAAGACAACTTCAACTGAAGAAAACATTTAGTGAATATACCTTTTCTATTCCTGCATATTTTCCCAAAAGGCAAATCTCTAATACAAATATCAGTATGCACTGTACCAAGTATATGCCATGCAGAGAAACTGGATGCATTGTATAATTTGATATCAGTTGATTAGATTGCATAAGAGGGACTACTATTGAAAAAGACAGAAGATCAATTCGAAAGGCACTAAAGCACTAGATCCAATCCCACAGAGCAGCAATGGAATGATCAGTTCATTAAAGGAGTATAATGTATGCTTCACAACAAAAGCACGAAAGAATGAACCTTCTGACAAAAGCTTCTAGTTTGTGTGGTGTTATATATCCCTATTGCACTACAGCCGGTGGTTGAGTATCTTTATCTGATTATTTTTAACCCTTCATACCCTGACAAAAAAGTCAGTATAATTAGAGATGAAACACAAATATACTACCACAAGGTTATACTACCTTGTGATTAGCATACTACTTTTTTCAACCAAATATAGTCCCTAATCAGAGATGAAGTTGAGCCGTCCCTCACAATGAACTTGCCAACTACTAGTGTGAATGCTCAGATATGCAGAAAACGAATCAAATGGAAGCATGCGAACAAAACAATTTACAATTAAGATAATTAGAAATATGGGCGGCTATGGCGGCCTCCTCCACCTATGCTGACACACTGAAGAATAGATCTTGATCAACACAACCTAATGAACTCACCTCCAGTCGCATGATCCGCAAAGGAGTATATATGAAAAATATAACAATTAAAGAATTATGACTGCATGGTTCGTTCTGGCAATGGAGATTGAAAAAACTACCAACGAATTAATCTCGTGTAGTGTATTATCTGTGAAATCTTGTGAGATTAGAATAACACTCCGGATATCTGCATTCAGTTTGTACGCAGACCTTTCAATCCTACAGATGGAACAGAGGCAGTGTGGATTCATAGCTTTGTGTAGTAGTATAGAGGAGTAGTATCATGCTAGTGAATGCTTCATGGAGTACGCAAATGTATGAGATTGATTGTCAGATCAATGGGTCTGGCAACCAGTTTAAAGCAAAAAAGAAACAATTACTCAATACTGAAGGTCAACCATTCAATGAGGTGGGTTTTGGATGTCAAAAATTCAGAACGGCACAGACTCTTTTTTAAGCAACAACATTAATTATGTTCTGTCCCAGCCTACACTACACCAGCACAGATTCACAGGATACTTCTTTTCGTGATAGCGGGTCAAGTGATTGTTTCCTAAGAAAAATGAAGGTACCTGATCCCTAGACATGCCTAAAGAAAAATGGAGTGAAGACATATTTTCCATATTATTATGAATTAACTTTGTCTAATCTCTGAATGCAAGGGTATTCCCATCACTTTTTTTTTGTATAATCACGTGACCCATCTCGAAAAGAAGAAAACTAAATCTTCCACACCGTCGTATCACGCACCGCACACGATGCTTCATCAACTAACCACTTCCAGGTATCAACGCCCCAACCCAAAGAAAAAATTTCCCAATACTTTGCTTGCACCTACTTAGAGCCTCTTTTGCCAATGCCATCAGCATCCGCTTCTGACTGAATCATGTCATCCACCATGCACATACTATCTACATCATCCGGTGGAATCTATCCATCTCTATACAATGATTCGGATGGATTTTAATGTCTAGAGCATACATCCCTACTACCCAATTCGTCTCTAATAGTGTAATCAACAGCACGCAGCTACGAAATGATTCGGACAGATTTCACTTTCTACAGCACAACAGCTACCCAAAATCGAGTCTTACGCCGTCTCTGAATGCACCTAAAAGCCCTTAACCACCAGATGCACCCGGAGCCTTAGCATACGCCTTGTGAGGTTATGAGGCGAGATCGAGGAAGCAGGCCTAGGGGGTTAGAACCGTAGGGCTGGACACATGAACTCGGAGAAGGAAGGCGCCGCATGCTTCCATGATCCAGTGGGGTTTTGGGGGGGAGAGGAGGGGGAGGGAGCTTACGAAGGGGTGGTAGTGGCAGGAACCGTCGTGGTTGTCGACGTTTGTGAACATGGCGTCACAGCCAATCTGTTGGCACCGCACCGGGGCAGGCACGTTGCCGCTCTTCTCCTCCTCCGTCGACATTGCGACGCTCTCGCCGGCCTCGACGTGCTGCGACGCCTCCATCGGAATCCTTTCCTCATGAGCTCCACACAGCCGAAATACTGATTTGAGGAATCGCGCGGCTGCCGATTGGAGTTCTTGCGCGGAAATCAATTGGAGTTCTTGCGCAGCCAAAATCGACTGGAGATCTTGCGCAACCACAATCGAAGCAGCCTCACCACCCCAAAAAAACCGAGGTTAGTAATGCCTAGGGAAATCAGACGAAACATCCGCACCGCCGGAGATATCAAGGTGAAGATCGCCCAGGAAAATCGGAGGATCTAAACAAGTTTGAAGATTTACTGAGTATTCTCCGAGGTGGTAAGGATCGCCAAATCCATCCAGGACAATCGGTTGAAATCAACAACGAAGGGCAGGTGCGCCTGATCCATCCAGGAAAATCGGAGGAACGAAGGGCATATTTACCAGATCAAGCAAAACGCAAGACGATATCTCTTCCCGTACCCGGTAGCGCGGTCTCTCATCAGCACCCGTAGCATTAGATCTACAGTCGATGGAACCGGGGGTACGTACTCCCGGTAGTACTAAGACATTTTCAATATTTTATTTTTTTATAGTTTAGAATTTGTGGTATCATTCATTTGACATTCGTTACAACGTACGAACACTCTGTTAGTTCATTTAGAAAATACGAATATGAATACATAAAAACTACTATTCATCCATTAACACCCCTAACTATAGTATCATCATCGCCATACGTGGCGCCGTGCGCTGCGGCCCCGATGCCGAACTTACGTACAACGCCAAGGAACCTTGTAAAGTCCAAACCTGCCGGCTGCCGTACTTTTCATCTTGACCGTGCGTAGCAGCCCGGTTGCTGTATTCATCTTGCCTGATCCAGTTAACGACAAGATATGGTTCGATTCAAAAGATGAACCCTTTCTCTCCCAAACACCCACCGTGCTACTTTTCTCGACCAGAGACACAGAGATTGATTCCGGTACGGTCGTACTAGAGATAGAGAGATTGATTCAGGTACGATCGTGCTAGATGGCACGGGATCGTGATTCGGGACACAAATTAAGCTACACAGAAGGCATCTCAAATAACCGTATGTAGATGCAGAACCACGAAAATCTACTCCGGCGCTTGGCACAGAGGTCGTCGACACCAAGAAAACCTTCAGTACTATTGTGACCGGCTATGAAGTCTGAACCTTCTTCCGTCCATGAAGACGGCGCCGACAAGAAATCGAGGAGGGAGGCAGACAGGGGCGACTTACAGATAATCCTATACTTTTTTCTCGCCTTGGTTTTGTCACCGTCTGTTTACTACCTCTTCTACAACTTGCCTCCCAAGTTCTCCGTTCGGCTCAATGATGCCCAAGGTCTCGACATGACGGCCCCAGCCTCGTCCCTCTCCACCGTATTCAACATAACCCTGCACGCCAGCAACTGGCGTGGCACGCACACATGCTACCGCCACGGCGAGGCGGTGGTGCGTTACGCCGGCTTCACCGTCGCGTCGGGCAGGACACGGGCCTTCTGCGTGGGCGCGAAGAACGCACGGGACGTGCCGGTCGTGGCTTGGGCCGACGGCGTCAGGCTGCCCAAGCTGATCCGCGACCGCATGGCGGCGGAGCGGCGCGTGGGTTCGGTGGAGCTCGAGGTCGACGTAAGGTTGTTCGCGGAAGACGATAGATGGGGCAGCAAGCCGACGTGGATGTGGTGCAAGGTGATGACGGGTGGAGCGGAGCCGTCGGACGCGGCCCAGTGCACGGTGTTCGCTTTGCAGAATTGGGCCACAGACATTGCTCCTCGTTGGATGCAGTGATTTCTGACGATGTACTCTCTGCGATGGCCGGGCCATGACCACTATGTTGATGCAATTGCAACATTGCAATAGTTTACATAGTCTTTGTCATAATAATTAGAGCGTTTTTCGTTAGGTTATTCTTCAATGTTAGTTGTATTATCAGATCGGAATTAGGCTAGCTGCATTGACATGATCCCATTTATACCTTGTAAAATAGACCGTGAAAACAATTTATCCCCTATATTTACAAATGTACATCGTTCCAAATATGAACATAATTTTTTTTCGATTACAAGAAAGACACACACATACACACACCACATGCACACACACGGGAGTGCGTCTCCTTAGTGCACGCCTAGACAGAAGAAGGCCAGGAATCCGTGACCTCGCAAAACTTCTTTTAAAGCGCACTCGTGTATAAAAAACAGTTTTTTATACATGAGCACAATCTATGAGTGGCAACTTGTACCAATAATTAAAAAAACAGTTTTTGCTAGCTTATGGTCATCTATAACCTACCCACCTTAGGGCTTGTTTGGATACATTATGATCCGATTCAATTCTTTTGGATTGACTCAGAATTTGAACTAAAATTCCTTCCAATCCGAATGGATCGGTTCTCCCTATCCAAACAAACCCTTACGGATGCAAGAATCCATCATCTATTTACCACTCCAACAAAGCTTGGCCGTTCGATCTCTCCTCTGCTCGATCCGAAGCATCCGTGACTTCATCCCATCGCACGCATTTGTGCTCCTTACCTCCTTCCCATTCCCCATTCCCGTCGAGAAGAGAGGAAGCATCGCACAATTGCAGTGGCTGGCTGGCAGCCACCCTCTACTTCGGCCACTTTTGTTGATCGAACGAGCTGTCGCACCGCTGACCCACGCTACGGACCTATGATGTACGGACACGGACGACACCGGTTCACCATTTTCCCGAAAACGATATAACGATTCACCATTTTATATATATATATATATATATATATATATATATATATATATATATATATATATATATATATATATATATATATATATATATATATATATATATATATATATATATATATATAGGAGTATATGTACTCCACTTGAATATACCACTTAAACGAATATATTATACTTCTTTATCACTTTCAGTATACTTAAATACCAATTATAATATACTTCAACGCGACTTGATTGAAATTTTTTCATTTGAGCCCTTTATTTTTGCTATATACCCTTTTTCATATATAAAAAGAAGTATGTACACAAATATTGTAATAAAAGGTGGATTTTAATGAATTTTTTTATGAAACTCACTTTAAGGTATCTTATAATCATTATTGGAGTATACTCAAATAGATAAAGAAGTATCACCATACGATTTAAGTAGTATATGAGAAGCGGGAGTACGTACTCCCAGGAGTACCATACCATTTTCCTATATATATATACACACACATGTATTATTTTTCATTTTTCTACATGATTCCACAACAGAGACTTGAACCTATTGTTGGTTTCCATTTTTCTAGAAGGAAGAAGAACAAAAAATCAAGAACGAAAATCACCAAGAATGAGAAGAACAGGAAGAACAAGAATCACATGGCATAAGAAGGAGAAGAATCACCTCGTCGGCTTGCCGCTACTCGCTGGTCTCTGCTGGTCGCTCGCCGCTGCCCTCTGGTCTCCGCTGGTTGTCGTCGCTCGCCGCTGCCCGTTGGACGTCGCCGATAGTCTCCACCTGCCGCTGCTAGTCGCCGATCGTCAAAGAGAGAGGGGGCGTCACGAGGGAGAGAGGGCGCGACGAGGGAGAGGGAGCACGATGGGCGCGGGGCGGCGCGTGGGGATCAATCTAGCCATCCAGGGGTGCGTGACTAGGGTTATGCCTGAGCCAATTTGGACTGGGTTGTGTCGGATACGTGTCAAAGCCTTATTTAACATGTGTCAGAAATTATTATTTTTGGCTATTTAGTTGTTCGACACGCTGCCTATATGTGTTTGTGGCATGTCAATGTCGTATCCGTGTTGGACACAGTGTTCGACACGGATGCGGCAATAGAGTGGCATGTCTATGCTTTAGATGCGCTACCCGTCACCGCCGCCCCCACCCTGGGTTCTTGGTTCCAACGACGCTGCCATCAAGTCGATGAAAGGGTGTGAATCATGTAGGTTAAAGGGTGGGGAATGAGGAATCTAGAGTTGAAAGTTTAGGAAATTTCATGTTGGAAGCTTTGAATCTCCAGTCGAAATTGGAAGTTTTTGGAAATTTTGTCTTCAAATATTTGAATGTCGAGTTGAAAGTAAAAAAAGTTTCATGTTGAAAGTTCTAGATGTCGGTTTAAAGTCTAAAAAATTCAAGTTAAGATAATTGGATCTTGGTGGAATTTTTGAAAATTTCATGTTGTAAGGTCTGAATCTCGGGTGAAAGCATGAAAAATTCGCTGTTAAAAGTTTTGAAAGTCCAGATTTGATTGATTATTTGAAATTTGAAGTTGAAAACGAGGCCGACGTATGTGACCACAACTCCTCCATCTCACGGTGGTCCGCTAATAATCATGATCCAAAATATAGTATTATGAAAGTATTTTATTTACGGTGAATCTACTAGTATTACTTTCATTCAACAAGTCTAGATATATTTTAGTATTTACTTGTATTAGCATTAAAGGCTTGAAAAGTTTAACTGCATGTTGTCCAAAATGCCATAGATTTTGTAAATGGATGGAACATATTTAGCCCTCCTATATCTTGATCCCTTTGATCCAAATCTTGTTCCCAGTCCGAAGAATTGCGTAGCTTCCTGCAAATCCACTATATATTGTGAAATTTTTATGTTCCAAAGAAGCCTTTAAATGGGCAGGAGGTAGCCTGATGGGCTTAATTACAATTAGCACTGACAGATGGGTCTGCCTGTCCACTCAACTATATATGTGTGTGGGGGCTCAAACCCTAACCGGCAAAAGAAGGAATACAATGAGGTAATAATTACCTTGAAAGTAGGATAATACGAGCTTATGGTTTCAACCGTCTGATCACCACGATGAAGTCTAGACACGATACATAATAAGCACATACCAAATATCTTTTTTCTAAGCTTAAATCATATAAAAACTCTGCGTTATACTCACGCATCTCGCTGTATAAAAAAAAAACACGTTACAACAATCAGGTACTAATTTGGCGCTCATCCTGACCTCTCAGCTGCATAAGTTTGCGACAAACCGACGACGCACCAACCTTCTCCATGCTTGCGAAGGAATTAGCATAGTGATACAACTTCATCTCTACCAATATTTGAGCCGTCCCCTTGTGCCACTCCGATGCAAGACGTCCGCGTAGATCCTCCGACAAACCAACCCCCCTGCCCCATGGCACTACTGTGAACTTGGCCGCCGCCCGCCTCTGCACGCAGAAACTCGGGACCTGCCCCCACGCAAGGGCGACGCCGGAGTAGGAGACCACCACCTCCCCACGGTCGGCGCACCATGCTTGAAAGGTGCGCGGATTCTCTACGCGCACCGTGAGATTAAACGCAGGGGAAACCGTGCGGCCAACCGTACCATTCAGATCCTCGAAGGCGGCGAGATCCATGGTGATCTTGGCTGCTTGCCTCTCGTTACAAATCAAGTAGAGAGTGGAAGCGTTCCACACTAACAAAGCTGCAAACATTGTGAGCAAGACCGCGTTGCTGGCTGTGATCGCGCATCTCTGCACCGGGTCGTTCGAGCCGCCGATCAGTTTTGTTTGGGAGCGTCGTCTTCGTCGGCTCTTTCCCCCATGCCTGTACGTAGTTTCGCACGAAATTAGGAGGGTGGCCAACAAGACGCACGTGGGAGGTAACTATGGAGAACTATAACTTTTTGATTAGATAATGTTGTTACGTATTATATCTCGATGTGCATGTCCTGGCTCTATACGAAATCTCGTTCCGTAATCCAGCAGAGATAGATATCATTAATTCAGACTCGCCAGCAAAATAAATGAGGCCAATCCTAACCGGCAAAAGAGATCTATCCTTACGATCAAATAATTAGAAACTACATCGTCGTACACGGTAGTCGGTGCAGAGTCCAGTCCAGATAAGTTTGTTACACGTACGGTTGAATCGTTCCATATACTATTTTCTCAAGGAAGTCGCACCTTCGAGTTTATAGCAACAATTTCCCTTCCGTGTGGTCGATTTCTCATCCATCGATCTCAGTAGCGTTTTCGATGTAAGTATATATATATATATATATATATATATATATATATATATATATATATATATATATATATATATATATATATATATATATATATAGGAAAAGGGTGTCTAGGAAGTACTTGAGTGTTTTGTTGCTAACTAGTGTTCAAATTTTGAACTCTTAAATCTAGATTCAATGCATGAGATCATTTTGTCTTCTCCCCTAATGAGATATCACTAAGCATAGCATAGATAAAAAAAACTTAAGTGCTCACAAACCCAAAAAACACTCAGTCCTCCCTAAAAAAACCCTTGGGGTGTCTAGGAAGTACTTGAGTGTTTTGCTGCTAACTAGTGCTCAAATTTTGAACTCTTAGATCTAGATTCAATGCATGAGATCATTTTGCCTCCTCTCGGGAGTACATGCTTCCACTTCTCATATACCACTTAAATCATATGATGATATCTCGTTACCAATTTGAGCATACTCCAATAATGACTATACTCTTTTCAACATGGTCAAAATTTGTTGTACATTGTGCAAATATACTTTCAAGTGGTTTTTTACATCATGTATATTATTATTATTATTATATACGAAAACTTACAATATTTTATTTTTTTAGAGTTTAGAATTTGTGGTATCATTCATTTGACATTCGTTGCAACGTACGAACACTCTGGTAGTTCATTTAGAAAATACGAATATGAATACAGAAAAACTACTATTCATCCGTTAACACCCCTAACCATAGTATCATCATCGCCATACGTGGCGCGCCGTGCGCTGCGGCCCCGTTGCCGAACTTACGTACAACGCCAAGGAACCTTGTAATGTCCAAACCTGCCGGCTGCCGTACTTTTCATCTTGACCGTGCGTAGCAGCCCGATTGTTGTATTCATCTTGCTTGATCCGGTTAACGACAAGATATGGTTCGATTCAAAAGATGAACCCTTTCTCTCCCAAACACCCACTGTGCTACTTTTCCCGACCAGAGACAGAGATTGATTCCGGTACGGCCGTACTAGAGATAGAGAGATTGATTCAGGTACGATCGTACTAGATGGCACGGGATCGTGATTCGGGACACAAATTAAGCTACACAGAAGGCATCTCAAATAACCGTATGTAGATGCAGAACCATTAAAATCTACTCCGGCGCTTGGCACAGAGGTCGTAGACACCAAGAAAACCTTCAGTACTATTGTGACCGGCTATGAAGTCTGAACCTTCTTCCGTCCATGAAGACGGCGCCGACAAGAAATCGAGGAGGGAGGCAGACAGGGGCGACTTACAGATAATCCTATACTTTTTTCTCGCCTTGGTTTTGTCACCGTTTGTTTACTACCTCTTCTACAACTTGCCTCCCAAGTTCTCCGTTCGGCTCAATGATGCCCAAGGTCTCGACATGACGGCCCCAGCCGCGTCCCTCTCCACCGTATTCAACATAACCCTGCACGCCAGCAACTGGCGCGGCACGCACACATGCTACCGCCACGGCGAGGCGGTGGTGCGTTACGCCGGCTTCACCGTCGCGTCGGGCAGGACACGGGCCTTCTGCGTGGGCGCGAAGAACGCACGGGACGTGCCGGTCGTGGCTTGGGCCGACGGCGTCAGGCTGCCCAAGCTGATCCGCGACCGCATGGCGGCGGAGCGGCGCGTGGGTTCGGTGGAGCTCGAGGTCGACGTAAGGTTGTTCGCGGAAGACGATAGATGGGGCAGCAAGCCGACGTGGATGTGGTGCAAGGTTATGGCAGGTGGAGCGGAGCCGTCGGACGCGGCCCAGTGCACGGTGTTCGCTTTGCAGAATTGGGCCACAGACATTGCTCCTCGTTGGATGCAGTGATTTCTGACGATGTACTCTGCAATGGCCGGGCCATGACCACTATGTTGATGCAATTGCAACATTGCAATAGTTTACATAGTCTTTGTCATAATAATTAGAGCGTTTTTCGTTAGGTTATTTTTCAATGTTGTATTATCAGATCGGAATTAGGCTAGCTGCATTGACATGATCCCATTTATACCTTGTAAAATAGATAGTGAAAACAATTTATCCCCTATATTTACAAATGTACATCGTTCCAAATATGAACATAATTTTTTGTCGATTAAGGAAGACACACATATACGAACACCACATGCACACACACGGGAGTGCGTCTCCTTAGCTCACACCTAGACAGAAGAAGGCCGGAGAATCCGTGACCTCACAAAACTTCTATTGAAGCGCACTCGTGTATATGCAATAGGTAGACATCAGGATTTAAACCCTTGTGGATGAAGTCATGCACTCACAACTCTATCACCCCACCAAGAGATGGTTTCCAAACATGAGCACAATCTACGAGTGGCAACTTGTACCAATAACAAAAAAAAAAAAACCAGTTTTTGCTAGCTTATGGTCATCCATAACTACCCAACTTAGGGCTTATTTGGATACATTATGATCTGACTCAATCCTTTCGGATTGACTCGAAATTTAAACTAAAATTCCTTCCAATCTGAAAGGATCAGTTCTAATTCATCCCTATCCAAACAAACCATTACGGATGCAAGAATCCACCGTCTATTTACCACTCCAACAAAGCTTGGCCGTTCGATCTCGCCTCTGCTCGCGATCCGAAGCATCCGTGACTTCATCCCCTCGCACGCATTTGTGCTCCTTGACTCCTTCCCATTCCCCATTCCCGTTGAGAAGAGAGGAAGCATCACACAATTGCAGTGGCCGGCTGGCCGCCACCCTCTACTCCGGCCACTTTTGTTGATGTCGCATCGCTGACCCACGCTACGGACCTATGATGCACGGACATGAATACGTCGACACGACATGACACCGACACCGGGATTCACTATTTTCCCAAAAATGCTGATACAACGTCGACACAGCTACATATATATTTAAATAATAATAATATACACATGTATTATTTTTCATTTTTCTACGTGATTCCACAACAGAGACTTGAACCTATTGTTGGTTTCCATTTTTCTAGAAGGAAGAAGAACAAGAAATCAAGAACGAAAATCACCAAGAATGAGAAGAACAAGAAGAACAAGAATCACATGGCATAAGAAGGAGAAGAATCACCTCGCCGGCTTGCCGCTGCCCGCTGGTCTCTGCTGGTCGCTCGCCGCTGCCCTCTGGTCTCCGCTGGTCGCCGTCGCTCGCCGCTGCCCACTGGACGTCGCCGCTAGTCTCCACCTGCCGCTGCTAGTCGCCGGTCGTCAGAGAGAGTGGGGGCGCCACGAGGGAGAGAGGGCGCGATGAGGGAGAGGGAGCGCGATGGGTGCGGGGCGGCGCGTGGGGATCGATCTAGCCATCCATGGGTGCGTGACTAGGGTTACGAAAATAATCCTATAGAACTTGGTCCACAATTCCATCAGTGTAGACCCATTCCACCGTGTGACACGTGTCTTTTTACGAATATCAAAGCATGACATGCTAGCTTTCAGTATTTAATTCGTAAAAATTCACATCAGTGATTTATTGAGCTGTGCGCTTTGAGATTCGTGAAAAGACACGTGTCAGGCGGTGGAATGAGTCTACACTGATGGAATTGTGGACCAGGTCCTATAGGATTATTTTTCGTTGAGTGGACGGGCAGACCCATCTGTCAGTGCTAATTGTAAGCTCATCAGGCTACCTCCTGCCCATTTAAAGGCTTCTTTGGACCATAAAAATTTCACAATATATAGTGGATTTGCAGGAAGCTACGCAATTCTTCGGACTGGGAAAAAGATTTGGATAAAAGGGATCAAAATATTGAAGGGCTAAATATGTTCCATCCATTTACAAAATCTATGGCATTTTGGATAACATGCAGTTAAACTTTTCAAGCCTTTAATGCTAATACAAGTAAATACTAAAATATATCTAGACTTGTTCAATGAAAGTAATACTAGTAGATTCACCGTAAATGGTCATGATTATTAGCGGACCGCCGTGAGATGGAGAAGTTGTGGTCACATCCGTCGGCCTCGTTTTCAACTTCAAATTTCAAATAATCAATCAAATCTGGACTTTCAAAACTTTTAACAGCGAATTTTTCATGCTTTCACCCGAGATTCAGACCTTACAACATGAAATTTTCAAAAAATTCCACCAAGATCCAATTATCTTAACTTGAATTTTTTAGACTTTAAACCGACATCTAGAAACTTTCAACATGAAACTTTTTTGACTTTCAACTCGACATTCAAATATTTGAAGACAAAATTACCAAAAACTTCCAATTTCGATCGGAGATTCAAAGCTTCCAACAAGAAATTTCCTAAACTTTCAACTCTAGATTCCTCATTCCCCACCCTTTAACCTACAGGATTCACGTCCTTTCATCGACTTGATGGCGGCGTCGCTGGAACCAAGAACCCAGGGCGGGGGCGGCGGTGACGGGTAGCGCATCTAAAGCATAGACATGCCACTCTATTGCCGCATATGTGTCGAACACCGTGTCCGACACGGATATGACATTGATATGCCACGAACACGTATAGGCAACGTGTCGAACAACTAAATAGCCAAAAATAATAATAATTTCTAACACATGTTAAATAAGGCTTTGACACGTATCCGACACATGTGCGACACAACCCAGTCCAAATTGGCTCAGGCATAACCCCACTCAACTATATATGTGTGTGGGGCTCAAACCCTAACCGGCAAAAGAAGGAATACAATGAGGTAATAATTACCTTGAAAGTAGGATAATACGAGCTTATGGTTTCAACCGTCTGATCACCACGATGAAGTCTAGACACGATACATAATAAGCACATACCAAATATCTTTTTTCTAAGCTTAAATCATATAAAAACTCTGCGTTATACTCACGCATCTCGCTGTATAAAAAAAAAACACACGTTACAACAATCAGGTACTAATTTGGCGCTCATCCTGACCTCTCAGCTGCATAAGTTTGCGACAAACCGACGACGCACCAACCTTCTCCATGCTTGCGAAGGAATTAGCATAGTGATACAACTTCATCTCTACCAATATTTGAGCCGCCCCTTGTGCCACTCCGATGCAAGGCGTCGCGTAGATCCTCCGACAAACCAACCCCGCCCCATGGCACTATCGTGAACTTGGCGCGCCCGCCTCTGCGCGAAACTCGGGACCTGCCCCACGCAAGGGCGACGCGGAGTAGGAGACCACCACCTCCCACGGTCGGCGCACCATGCTTGAAAGGTGCGCGGATTCTCTACGCGCACCGTGAGATTAAACGCAGGGGAAACCGTGCGGCCAACCGTACCATTCAGATCCTCGAAGGCGGCGAGATCCATGGTGATCTTGGCTGCTTGCCTCTCGTTGTAAATCAAGTAAAGAGTGGAAGCGTTCCACACTAACAAAGCTGCAAACATTGTGAGCAAGACCGCGTTGCTGGCTGTGATCGCGCATCTCTGCACCGGGTCGTTCGAGCCGCCGATCAGTTTTGGTTTGGGAGCGTCGTCTTCGTCGGCTCTTTCCCCCATGCCTGTACGTAGTTTCGCACGAAATTAGGAGGGTGGCCAACAAGACGCACGTGGGAGGTAACTATGGAGAACTATAACTTTTTGATTAGATAATGTTGTTACGTATTATATCTCGATGTGCATGTCCTGGCTCTATACGTTAATTCATGGTATAGGAGATCTCGTTCCGTAATCCAGTAGAGATAGATATCATTAATTCAGACTCGCCAGCAAAATTAATGAGGCCAACAACCCTAACCGGCAAAAGAGATCTATCCTTACGATCAAATAATTAGAAACTACACCGTTGTACGCGGTAGTCGGTGCAGAGTCCAGTCCAGATAAGTTTGTTACACGTACGGTTGAATCGATCCCTGTACTATTTTCTCAAGGAAGTCGACGCAACTTCGAGTTTATAGCAACAATTTTCCTTCCGTGCGGTCGATTTCTCATCCATCGATCTCCAAGTGGAGTAGCGTTTTCGATGTAAGCATTCCGTTCGTACGCTCTGCATCCACCATCCTCCCAAACAAAAGGGACACATGGGCCACACACGAACGATCGAATACAAGCCAAGTCCGCTCTCCCGCAAAAGATCCAGTCCTGAGCACAATGACGCCTCAATCCCCTGCAGAGCGACCAAGTCCACAAGGCCGGGGCATGTCACGACACAACCACCTCGCCTCCTCCTCATCGCTCTCCGATGTAGTAACACGTCTCAGTGCATCGCCTAGAGGAGAGGATTAGTCTAGTAGATCCTTGGCTCGACCATATTTGTTTCCTCTGGCCAAATGGCGACGCTCTGCTTCCCGCATCCCCTCCTTCGCCGCCCCGCTACTCTGCTCCTATGCGCCGATCGCCGAGTCTACCACCGCCTCGCCGCGATGCCCAGCTGTCCGCCGCATGGCAGCGTGCTCCGGTGCCCCCCTACAATGGGAAGCCAACGGCCGGAGGCAGTGGTGTATCGGGCCTCGGGCCTCCCGAGCAATGGACTGAGGCCCAGTCTCAAATTCCCATGTGATGGACCAATCGAAGACCAAAAATTTTCACTTGAAGGAAACCAAGAGATGCGCCACGGTTGGGCCGGCCCGAGGTCTAGCCACGGACTGGCTACGCCCCTGGCCTGAGGCACATCAAGGGCAAGCCGAAGAAGCCGAAAGACCACGGGTCGTTGGACGGCGGCGGCGTGTCATTAGAGCTAATCATCTTGTCGTCTTCGTTGTCGGCGTCAGTGAGGAGGATGTGTTCGGCTTCTTCGGCTTGTCGATGCCCTTCTTTGGTAGGCTTGTTGTAGATATTTCTTTGGATTGTTGCAGCAATTTTTCCATGAAGTGTTTGATTTTGATGTGACTTTCTTCTTAAATGTTGCCGCAAGATGTATTTGTTGCAGTTGGCATTTTGATTTGTTGCGTCAAAGTTTATTTTTTGTTGCAGCAGGTATGTATATTTATTGCAACGAGGAAATTGATATACCTCTTCAAGTTTTGTTGCAAATATATTTTCGATTTGTTGCATCTAGAAATTCAAGATGTTGCTGCGTTTCATTGTCATTTTTTGAACAATATGTCAAGCTTTTGGAATTATCAGGCTTGTAAAACTTGTATGATGAGCGAGATCTTTACTACAACTAAAAATTTGTTAACTTTAGATGTACTATCAATGTTTGCCAGTAATAGTTCTACATTTGTTGCAAATGTTGCTCGAAAATGTTGTATAGGTGGTTTCAAGTTGTTGTGTCATTTTGAGGTGAGAGAGCGTACGATGGGAGACTTTTCATCATACGTCCGGGTGCTAGTCCTCCCCTCTGAACAATCCTTACGTGACAAGTGCACCTCTATGTTAACGACCGGGCAGAACTAAATTAAGAACCTGATGTAACGGTTTTGAGTACGTAGTACGTGCCTCGGATTTGAGTGGCTTGAATGTACGAGATCAAATAGTAGTAGTAGTATCATAATTTGACTTTCCCTAGATGGTGTTCAATACTACTAGTTGTTCTAGCTAAAAAATTTCGTGGGAACATAGAAAATTACATGGGCGCGCGTGACCGCATACAGAAAGCACAGACAATGTATAATTTCTTGCATGCATGCATCTTGTTGCAGCTAGCTATCTCAGCAAATTAATGCAATGTTTGATACATAAGCTAATGAAACTTCTTCAAATTGTTGTGCAATTGCACCATAAAAAGTTACTGCTAAAACTAAAAATCACCACACGTCCCTCTCAAATATTCGGATACTGGGAAAACCAATTCTGCAGAGCCAGCACCGTGCACGGGGCCGCGTTCGGCGGCTGCGCCTCTTCCACCCTCAGCCCGCACCACATCCACATCGGCCTGGCCAAGCCGTCATCGCCCCGGAACAGCTTCACCTCGACCTCCAGCTGCGTGGCGCGGACGCGCCGCTCCACGGCCATGCGGTCGCGCAGCTGCTCGGGCAAACCGACGCCGTCGGCCCACGCCAGGAACGGCATCTTTCTAGCCCCCTTCCCGGGCACGCAGAAGCCCGGCACGCGGCCCGACGCGACGGTGAAGCCGGCGTAGCTCACCACCGCTTCGCCGCTGTGGTAGCACCTCTCCGTCCCGCGCCGGTTGTTGGCGTGCAGGGTGATGTTGAAGGCGGCGGAGATGGACGCGCCTGGAGCCGGCGCGTCGAGGCCCCGGACAGCCGTGAGCCCGACGGAGAACTCGGAAGGCAAGCTGTAGCAGAGGCAGTAGAACGGGAGTATAATGACGAAAACGATGAGGGATAAATCACATAGAAACCTCGAGATGATGATCTTGTCACGTTTGCGCTTGTATGCCCCGAGCGATATCTCGTATTCGGGGTCGTCTTCAGAGGACAAAAGAGGTTGATGCTCCATAGTTGGGTGCAGATCGTGAAGTTTTTTCTTCTTGGTTGATGACCGCGTTTTGATTTCGTGCCAAGGGCACGAAAAGAAAAAAGGAAGATATCTGTTTCAGCGTCCGTATATTTGAGATGCCTCCCCTGTCGTTATCCGGATAGGAAATTGTACGTCTTATATAGGAATATGTAGTTGGCCTAGCCAGCACAGTGCACCAATGGATAGATCGATACGGGTGGGTTCAGATTCCTAATTGGTATTGTAACCTCGCATCGTATCTGCATGAATGTCTGTGTGTCTCTGTTCTAGGAAAGAAACAGGGTGTCCATCTGTTACCGGCCCAAGTTGGCAGCTACACCTTAACCGATAGCCCACCACCCCCAACGGCCTGCCGAAGAGCCTAAGCAGTTAGCCCCTTCAGCATGCGTAAAGGGGAAGAACACCACCTCCATGCCTTGTCAATCCATCCATCATCTCGGCCTTCATCTCAAGGGGTCCCTGGCCTGAAGAGGGTCTTTGGGCCAAGGATGAATGGGAGATCGAGACCCCGCAATGGACCAAGAAATGTGACGTGGTGGACACTGCTCATGAGATTCCACCGTACACTGAAGCTACTAGTGAATAAGAAAAAGACCATGAAGCCCCTACAGTTATAGGGCCTTTATAGGAGCACTATTGTAATCTTCTACCCCTCACTTGTAATAATGTTATAAATAGGCCATCTTGTGTATCAAGCAGATGAGAATTTTAGGTGAATTTAACACGAATAAAGACATCATTCGTCACTTTGTACTATTTCCCACAATTCTAAGATCTCAAGACCTTACTCTTCGCAACAGGTATACCCCAAGATCCTCTATTTTCTACTGTTTGATCAGTAGCCACAACAGATACAAAGTAGTATCCTCATGCTCGATCATCAGGTTCACCAAGTTTGAGCAGTGTAAGGGCGAAGCCGTGCCAAAGCAACCCCGCCGACCTCAAAATCAAGTAACTTCCCGGGTGGGGCCCTGCCCGGCAAACATCGTGACCTCGCCAATGGAAGCGGTACAACTGAACCCAGGGCCGGTGTGTATATTGTAGGCCGGCTTAATTGTGTTACCAGTTATTACTTGTAGTAAATTGGTAACGGACGGCATGCAAATTCAGGTGTCGACGGCAACGCGCGGCGTGCCACGCAACTCGGGGTGGCCGAGTTTCCTCGCTAAGTACATCGAGCGTGCAAGCAGTAGGGTCGGCAATGTTGAATTTACATTAGCCAGACAGTGCATAACCAAAAGAAAGACCGCTAGGCGCTAGTGCATTCATCTCCATTCGTTAGGATTTATAGTAATGTACAAATTTGACAAGAAACATGCATAAACAAACTTGTTACACACCAGAATGTTCCGTGCTGCTTGTAAATCCTTTTAGTGCTTGCTCTAGGTAGCGTCGGCATGTGTTTAGCCTCGGCGTCTGCCCTTCCACTCCAACGTTGCAGACTATTGCAGCCTCGTAGGAGAACAAATCGTAGTCCCGCTCCATGTCAATCTCCAGTAGTGCCACTCACCTTCGCTCTCCGTACATGAGGCGGAACAAGTCCTATGGTACGGTGGTATCCCCACCCCCAATCTTTGTCTCCACGCAAGAATTTGGGACAGCACCTACAGTAGCTTCTCTACTCTCTAGAGGTTGTCCTAAGGCCTCCACATCATCTACAGAGAACTACTACAATCACTTGTCTCTATCATTGTTCCCATAACAATTTTCATGATTTTCACTACAACTTTTGAAACATTTTCACTGCAACTTTTCTCATAACAACTCTCTTGCATTTTGGTTTATGTACCAAGATTGTCTTTTAGTAAGGTCTCTTAGTAAGAGACGACATCTTCTCTCTCTTAACCTTCTCTACTTTTCACCTAGGCTTTTGGGTAATGTGGCATGGTAGAGACCTTTATGTGGCAACCATTGTACATGCCTAATGTACCACAACAACAAAACAACGTTGCAGATGCATGGAAGGTGTGGCTTGGTTGTGCACGAGCAAATTGAATTAAAGGCCTGCAATGCGGTGACTCCACTGCTGGAGTCATTCAAATCTCGCTACCAGCCGACATTTTTTTATTCTCGGTGGGATCTTGGAAAATACTGGAAAATTCCAGTGTCCTCGATTTATTTTTGTCGAACTTTCAAATGTGTTATTTGGATCATATAGAAGAGGCTAAAACAAGCCTATTTCAACAGTTAATGATTGCATTTGGGCGAGGATTTGGGGTGCAATTGGGGTTTTCTAATGGGGGCGCTAAAACTGGTTTTTACCGGTAACCGGTCTGTTACCGGCGAAATTGTGTTTCCTGCTTGCCATGTCGAGCCCAATTGATGCCGATTAGCTACAAGGATCAGCTGATGGTTGGATTGTCGTTGATGTCTCGGTGGGCTTCCTCACAAAATAAGTCTCACGGACGACCGAATGAACAGAGCGACGAGGCATATGAGAGATGGGAAATACTTTGACTCTTACGCCCGAGCGAAACAGACGCTCTGAACATTGACATGGCTCTTTCTCATCCACATGACCACATCCAACTCCTCTCCCCTCTACAACTATCTAGATCAGAGCGCTCTCTCTCTCTCTCTCTCTCATTAACCTTGCTACTCTCCCCCCCCCCACACCTCTTCGTCTAGCTGCACCGGGCTAATAGGAGCGTCCTGGCCATAAGTCTTGATCAATGACAAGTCCTTGTCTGGGTCAACATGCACATCACGGCTAGAACTAGAGCTTCTAGCCCCTGATGATTTTGATTGATTAAAAGTTCCACTCGATTGCTCCTTTTGATCATGAGCAGCAGAGCCACAGTCCATCGAAAATGAATTATTTCCAGACCGTACGCCTAACGAGGCCTTCTTACGCGTAAATGGCACACAAAGACGGTCACTAGAGTATGGTAGCTTCCCATCAACATCTCGTTGCCCTGGCGTCGGACATTCCAAGGAGGAATGACCCAAACGGCCGCACGAGAAGCAATAGAGTGGGAGGCGCTCCTACAAGACATCGTACCATTCCGTCGTCTTCCGTGATTCGAGTAAACAGTGATGCCCCTCAAGAGTGGTTTGTCGACATCTACTTCCACTTGCAAGCGCATGAAAATACCCCAACAGCACCCTTGTGCATCCACATCTATCTTCTTCACATCGCCAACCTGCTCAGCAAGCGTCTTGGTCATCCAGCCAAGCGGAAGGTTCATGATTCTGATCTAGACAACCATCATGTTGAAGATCAACTGGGAGGGCTTAAGATTGAAATCATAGTTCTGAAGCAGGACTGCGTGCCTACCCACCATCCAGGGAGATCCCTCCAACACACGAGTTTTATCTGCCTACGAGGCGAACTCCGCCACGAAAGTGTTGTTGCCGGCGGAGCTCATCACCAAGCCCTTCAGGTTGCCCCATGCCGGCCTCAAAGCCGACTTGATGGTCTGAATACGGAGAACATTAGGCGCGAGGATCTTACCGACGACAGACCAATCCGAATGTGCAAGATCCTTGTCGCTTTCATCATCCAAGACGACCACCTTGGCCTTATTCAAAGTAAGGTGAAGGCGCCCCATCATCTCTGCAACATGCTCTTCAGATCCGGTCACCTCCCCATCAACCGCCGCACTCGCTTTTCCCTTAACAGATCGAATCGGCTCCCAGGGGAAGCCGCCCGATCTCGCTATGGGGCTACCGCCGGCCTTGTCTCCAACTGCCCTATTGTCCCTCAATCCAGCCATCACCAAAACACAATGGTCTCACACACGCACAAGGCCAAGGATGGGCGCAGTCCAGGGAGCGCCCCTAAATCACCCCAAACCAAGACGAGGAGAGCACCAACAGGTACCAATGAGATTGGGGAGATGAGGGAGGGGATTGGGGTAGAGGAAAAAAAGAACGCGCTCAGAAACACAAGACACTGGGCGGCGGGCGGCTTTGCTCCCAAGCGTCGGGCGGCTCTGTGCTCCCAGGTGCTAGGCAGTTCTGCTCCCAATTCCAGACTTCCAGGTGTCGGGCGATGCTCCTAGCTCCTCCCTAGCGTAGGCAGCAGCATGTCAAAATTTAAGAGTAAGACTAACTGACAAAGTACTCTGTATGAATTAGATGCTAGAATTGTATGAATTGGATGGTGGAATTGTATGAATTAGATGCTAAAGTTCTATTATTCCAGACTTCCAGTGGTGTGGAAGGAATTTGCAAAATAGGAAATCAAGCAGCAGAGAGCATACTTTGTTACATGAAATCTCAAAATAGAAAAAAGAACATGTATGTTGCAGTTGGTAAATCAACATTGTTAATCTACCAAATTATAATAATGGACTTGAGTTTATTTCTGATATGAAATGTGTACTTGAGTTTCATCTAGATGGATAGATGATGCAACTAGTGGAAACTTTGATAAGTGTACACTCATGGACAAATCAATAGGTGCCTGATGCAGCTAATGGGAGTGCATTTACATCTTCTAGTTTTAACTAAAATATCTTTTTAAGTTTAGAAGTTTAGTCATGGAAATCTTCTGCATATTGTGCTCATTTGAGTCATTTTCTACTAACTAGATATTTACTTTCTAGTAACTCTGTTTTCACGGTAAACCACAAAATATTAATTGATACTCCCATTATCTTGCAGTTCTTATCGATGTGGCGTGGGCGCAGCGTGGCGGAGCAGGCATTGGTGTCGTGTGGTGGGCAGTGCGGTGTGGGCACCGGGCGTCTCTGCTTCTGGGCAAATTGTTAAGTAAGCTTCATTAGTGAGGTATTTCTCGATGTCCTAGCTTTATCTTCACTTATTGATACCATTTAGTGTCATATGCTCGTATTGGTGCAATTGTAATATAATTTGCATGGGTTATTTTGCTTTTAGGTATGTCGGATCACCGGGCGTAGAATACCTAAAGAGTCTATGTGTATACTGTGCTAGTCCTAGGATTAGTGGCTAGCACACATATTCACATATTTGGCAATCACATCCATACACTCACATACAAAAGTAAAGCAAAAGGTAATCTACTTAAGCTATTACAAGTTATTACATTGACGACCGATCGGCCAAATAAAAGCAGTCATCAGAGTAAAATAAATAGCAGCGGAAGACGTAATATAGTAGGAAAAATCCAGTTGCATGCCCATCCGATACTGCAGGCAACCGACAAGGAACAAGGCCTACGTAGACCTGTCACTGAATCCTTCGGTGCCGGAAGCAAAGAATGCGTCGTCAGGCGTCGGCTCATCTTCAAACTCTCACTACTACAGAAAAAGCCATCACATACGGTTCGGAACCGTCATCACGAGCGGTTTTGAACCGTGCAAAAATAGATGCGTGATAGCGGTGGTTATCACAGGCGGTCGAGAAACCGTCTCGTGATATGAATATCACGAGCGGTTTTATCAACAACCGTCTGTGAAGACAGAGTATCACAGACGGTTATGGTCACAAAACGTCTGTGAAGTCAGAATATCACAGACGGTTCTATGTAAAAACCGTCTGTGATACTCTGTCTTCACAGACGGTTATTTACACGAAACGTCTGTGAAGTCAGATTATCACAGACGGTTCGTTGTTAAAACCGTCTGTGATACTCTGAGTTCACAGACGTTTTTTACTTAGAACCGTCTGTGATACTCTGAGTTCACAGACGTTTTTTACTTAGAACCGTCTGTGATACTCTGTCTTCCTGCATGCTTTTTATAAAAAAATCGAAATGCGTGATAGTTCATTAAACTAACTACATTTTTACGATTTTTGCTAGCCTCAGGAATTGCTAGCCATGCCCTCTGAAAACAAGCATACAAAAAAACAGATACATCACAGATAATCAATTGTCGACAAACTGAATCTGATCATTACTCAAAATAAATTACAAAAGATCACATTTGTTCAAGTATTGTTACAAAATAAATTGGATTACAATTGAGTCAATTGTTTGCAGGTGGTTGAGAAGTGCGGCGGCGGTGATGCGCTCGATCGGTGAGTGAAATTCTCGGTGTCCTTAATTATCTACGATACGATAAAGCGTGAGCTTCCTCGAATGTCCTTGATCTCATTATCAAGGAGTCCATCTAATTCTATATTCAAGCCACCAAGCTAGCAAGAGTAAAGTGTTATGCATATATATTTAATTTTATAATTAGAAAATAATTATTTGGAGATTCACAAACCTCGGGATCCTTCTTCCTAGCTCTAATGATTTGGTCCATATGATGGCAAACGTGGATTGCACATAACTCATCATTTTTTTTGTGGCCTTTGCAAAAATAGAATTACATATATCGATTCGAGATGCGTTATTATGAAGTATGATATAGGATTATCGTATTATAAGCGCGTCTGGAAATTTTGTCTGTGTGTTAGTTGGGCGCTCTTTCCATCGTATATTCCTTTGTTGGCAACATAGTCGATGAATGACCTACATGATTCCAAAAATTTATCCTCGACCATTTCAAACTAATGAAGACCAAAATAGAGTTATGTATGAAGGAAATGAAGTCTCTCCGTGCGTTAACACCATCCTTTGTTTTGCCACTAATGTTCAGTAAGAGACCAATCAAGCTATCACATACATTCTTCTCCACATGCATGGCGTCGATGCGATGGCGAACTTCTAAGTGCTCCCAATAAGGCAAGTCCCAAAAATTGACCGTTTCTTCCGGATGTTCTTCGACGGGTTCTTAATTGGCGTCCCTTCCCAAGCACAACATCGATATCCTTAACCATATCATAGACATCTTTCCCTCTAAAAGCCCTTGGAGTGAACCGTCCTCCTTATTTCCGTCGAATTGTTTCTTCATCTTCGGTATGGGTGACTCACGGGAAGGAACCTACGGTGACGCGTATACAGTTTGCGTGAGTTTTTAGCCATATACTCTGTAGCATCTAGCGGTGTGGACAAGCTTTGGCTCCTTTTGTCTGAAGCTTGACGGAGTTACCGAGGCAGGAAAATCATTGATGGTGCGAGAACAACATGGCGTGTAAAGTGAAGTTCTCTCGTTTATACGCATCCCATACACGTACCCCCTCGTTCCACGGTGTCACAAGATCTTCCGGCAATGGTGCTAGGTACACATCAATATCATTCCCAGTTGTTTGGCCCTTGGATAAGTAGTGACATCAAAATGTACTTCCGCTTCATACACATCCAAGGAGGAAGGTTGTACATGCATAGATTCACAGGCAAAGTGCTATGTCATTGCTCATGTTATCGAAAGGATTCATTCCATCCATACTCAACCCTAACCTTATGTTCCTTGGTTACGCACGAACTCTTGAACCTCCGATCAAAGTTTCTCCGTGGCGAGAATCGGCGAGGTGTCTTAGCTTTCCATCTTTCTTACGGTCCTCACGAGTGTCAACGCACCAATCTTGCCTCTTTTGAGTTCGCAAATAAACGCTTCAAGCGTGGGATCACGATGATACCACAACATCTTAGCGAGAGGTCCTTGCTTCAACCTAGCGATGATTCGGCGCTTGTATCGGGATGCTTTGCACAGGACATACATGCATGTCGCATACTCTTTACGATAGAGGATACAATCGTTCGGACATGCATGTATTCTTTCTACTTCCATTCCCAATGGACAAAGAACCTTCTTTGCTTGGTAGGTGGTGTTGGGCAACACGTTTCCCTCCGGAAGAATGTCCGCTAGGAGACCTAACATATTTGTGAAACTCTTATCGGACCAACCATTGCTTGCTTTTAATTTAAGCGGTTCAATCACGGTTGACAACCTTGTATATTCGGCTTGCGGCCGAGGAACAAAGGTCTCACCGAGTCCTCCATTAAGCGCTCGAATTTACAAAACTCTCTCTCACGTAGTTCTCTTACGCATCGCGTAGCATCGATCCAGTTGTCATCGTGTGACCTATCCTCATCAAAAGCACAGTCTACATCCGGCATATCGTTGACATCCGGCATATCGTTGACTTCCTCGCGATGTCGTTATTACTAACTTCTGTCGCTCTTCACGTGTTGGTCCAACATGTATACCCTTTTTGAAACCCCTTTGAATCAAGTGTGCTTCTATCTGCTAGGGTTGGTAAACATCTTGATTATCGCAATCAATGCATGGACAGTACATATATTTTATCCCCTTTTGAACATATCTGCTCGCGGCTCTTCTAAAAGCAACCACGCCATTAATGTACTCTTGACTCACGGTTCACACCATACATCTAGTTTCGGTCCATCTCGCTACACATGTAACAAAATATATAGTGTCAAATTAGATTAATAAAATCTCTCTCAACCGCTCTCTCTCCATTTCCTTCCCTTCACAGAACTTTAATATTATTCCAACTACCAAATGAAAAATATTATTCTATTCCTTACATCGGATACAAAAGTTTACTCCACTTCGACTCTTATACACGCGATGCTTAGCATATTCTACCATATCTCAATTGGGTTATAAAGAATGTTACCCTCGGAGCTCACGACGAAAATACCAAATCGATCTATTAGATTCTTTGTCTCCTCCCTTTCTCCTCTCCTTCTCCCTCCCTTTCTCCTCTCCTTCTCCTCCCCTCTCTCTGTCGTGCGCGATGGGTTTTTATACGGTGGCGGCTCAAATGGGAATAGGCGGGGTACTCAAGGTATTTATAGCGCGAGATATCGCAGACGGTTCAAAATATGAACTATGCGTGATAGCATATATCACAGACGGTTTATAAATAAAACCGTGCGTGATATGTCCTGACAGCTCTATTAATCAACAAATGCGTGATATGGATTATCACGAGCGGTTTATGTCAAGAACCGTCAGGAAATATCACTGCGGCTCTATTTATAAACAAATACATTTTATGAGGATTATCACGAGCGGTTCATAAATAGAATCGCTATGCATGACATATCACTGACGGCTCTATTAATCAAATGCGTGATATGGGGATTATCACGAGCGGTTTATGTCAAGAACCGTCGGGAAATATCACAAAGCGCTCTATTTATAAGCGAATGCATTTTATGGGGATTATCATGAAGCGGTTCATAATAGAAGCTATGCGTGATATTTCACGAGCAGTTACGTATATAAACCGTCGTGATAATCATATATCACGAGCGGTTACTAGTAAGAACCGTGCGTGATAGGCGGCAAAGCAAATCTTTGCGCTTATCAGACCCAACACAGACGGATTCAAATTAACCCGTCTGTGATGGGGTGTCTTCTATAGCCTGTTTTGTAGTAGTGTCTAAACAACAATATAAACAAGATTGAGTACTTGTGTACTCAGCAAGACTTGTAGTGTATCGCAAGATTATATTAGATGCAAGGCTATTAAAGAATGTGGCTCTACTCTACAAGTTATTTTGCTCAAAGCTATTTTTATTTGCAGTATTCATAAGTAATAATTTACAACGAAATTTGAAAGAGCAGTTTAAATAAGTACATGACAGTAAGTAAAGAACTAAATTAAATAATAATAACAACAAAGATAACAATTCATATTCAGCCATAGACATGGCACTGACAGATTCATGTTCAATCATAGAAATGACAGTTCTGCTATAGACATAGCAATCCAACCATAGACATGGCAGTCCTTCTATAGACATAGCAATCCAGCTATAGACATGGCAATCCGGCTATAGATATAGCAATCCATCTATAGAAATGGTAGTTAACTCAACAAATAAAAACCTCATGTCATTACCCAAGTTTTGTGACAACTCAGTTTTTGGAAAACAAGACTACAGCCATACCAGCCGCACTAAGCATACTCATGACCGTGAGCGTGGCTATTTAAATATATTTTTTCACTTTGCAGATGTGTACAACTTTACCTATAGTATGCGGTATTCCAGTTACCTGGAATATCTCTATATCACTGCTCTAGAGTTCGCGACACAGCCTTTATATTGTCTAACCCTAACCTTGCACTAGCCTAGCGAATCATTATCCTCATTCATCCGGATAGAAACCCGTTGAATGAGGAGCCTTACTCATAAGGATAGAAACTTGTCGAGAGAGTTCCTCACTGCACCCGAGTATACTCGTCGCATCGCTACGTTTTTGACACTGTACCTGAGTATACTCATCGTGGTGCTACGTTTATGTCACCTTCCCCAGATAGAAACCCGTTGCAATGAGGCATTTGCCGTTGTGACAGCAATAGAAATTTCTCGCACTACTTCTACCTACTAATCATACAAGGCTAATTTTCGACATCTTAATTAGCTACGACCATCTCACACTAGCACATATGGTTGTAAGATTAGATCTTAGTCCCAGAGTTGCTGGTTTCGGTCCTTAATCGACTACGGGCGAGAACTCACCCTAACTACTAGTGAGTAACAATCCTCACGTTATTAGAATACAATATAACTCGCTCGCGTCTAAAAACTAAAGTTTTCATTTTAGTTTCATATAAAATAATAGAGATACTTTCTCTAGACTTTTTTTCTTCAAAATATCCCAAATTCTCAAATTATCATATTGTTCATTTATCGATTTTTCAGAAAACCTACCGTTCTAGTTGCATTTGTGCGATAACCGCACTCAAAATTCCCAAATGACATTGTATATTGCCTAACCCATATTCTAAAGGCTACAATAGTAAGGAATCAATATTTCAAGGAGACATATGTAGCAAATAGGATTACAACTACCGATTTCACATACATAGCATTTCCATACAAAACATACACGCATACATAATAGGATTTATAAAACAAAATATAATAATTAAAATACTAGGATCAACATGATCAAAGAAGGTGCTTGCCTTGCTCTTGTTGTTCTGGAAATGTGGTGGATTGATCATCGAAATAATTACTCAGACAATCGACGTCTAATTCAAAAAGAGTCGGAAACGAATTAAATAACACCAAATAAATTCAGAAGTAACCAAAATTAAATATTTTTACATATTTAGGTAGATTATGATTTTAGACGAATTTAGAAATAAATTTCATTCAATTTGGAGTTTTGTAGCAAAAGTTATTAATGTTTCATTTCTATTCGGTTTGATAAATCCAGAATAAATGAGAAATACGCTTTCTAATGGAGAAATCTTATTCTCGCGTCTGTTCTAATGAGGTTTACGCTTTCCAATAAAGGAAAACATATTATCTTCATAACTGAAAATGTATTTTCTATTTTTATTTGATTTTCGTTAAGAATTTGACAAGTAGGGTCCACTGTCAGCGACACGGTACACGAACATAGTGCGTAGGCCAAAGGTCTACGCACATAGTGCACAGTCCATGGTGCAGTGAGCTGGACACTTAAGTGCGTGGGGCCCGCATGTCATAGACTCACTTAAGAAAACATTTTGATTTATGTTTTTCATTAACTTCCGGTCTGGTCCCACACGTCAGCGACTTACCTAATATTAATGATGAGGATTAGCACGTTGATGATGTGCTAAAGTGCCCGTCCGGCAATGCCGCGCACTGGCGATGTGGGGTTTCGCGAGGCCAAAGAGTGCCCAAAATGGGACCTCCGTGCTATTGTGCACCCGTTGGCACCGACGGTGAGGCCGGAAGTGGCCTGGCACAGTGGCGCACCGGCGTTGAGCAGAGGAGCAGGTACGGCAAAGAGCCAAAGCTCAAATGAGCTACGCCTTTGACGAACTACTGCACACATAAGCTCCTACGGACTACCAAGGTCATACCAGAAGCGGGGAGAGGATCTGAGGTGGTTGAAGACGACTGGTCGACGGTGAGCCGAGGCGGCAAGGTGGGTTGCGCGTGGAGAAGGCGTTCGGGTGATGTAGAGCGGAGCCCAATGGTTGGAGAAGCTCTAGGAGGTCCAGGCGATGCTTCAGGTACACGGAATCAGCTCGGGGTGCCTCGTAGCTCCGACAGCGACTGAAGCGGCGATTCTGGCCGGAGCTGAAGAAGAAGAAGCGATCGGATCCTGAGGATCAAAAGCAAAATCAAGTGAGGGGAAAGCTTTAGGGGTTTCTAGAACACAAAGTGACGCGGGAGGAATGATAAGGAACCCTTCACAATGTCGGGGATGAAGGTGCCAGCGCACGGCCGTTCTAGGGCTTGCGCTCTCCAAGCTCTATAGCTCAATTCAGTGGAGAAGAGGAGTGAGTGAGCGCACCGAGTGGAAAGCGTGAGACAAAGCTCTCTAAGGGGCGGAGGAACGGAGGTAGAGCTCGGTCAAGGGGCAGCGGAGCTCTCGGTATTCTCGGCGATGTCCGGGTAGGCGTGGGTCGGCGCGTCATCGGTTTCTCGCATACTTATGCAGCTGAGAGCTCAGGATGAGCGGCAAACTAATACCTGATTGTTGTAATTTGTTTTCTTGGTTATACGACGAGATGCACAAGAGTATAACGTGGTGTTTTTATATGATTTATTTATGCCTAGAAAAAAAACGTATCTGGTATATACTTATTGTATCTTGTCTGGACTGCATCATGCATGGTGATCGGATGGTTGAAACCATAAGCTCGTATATATTATCCTACTTTTATAGTAGTAATTATTACCTCATTGTATTCCTTGCAACGAGACATCTTTTGCCGGTTAGGGTTTGAGCTATACACTTATATTTGCCGCAACCAATTAAGTCCGGATTAATAATAGCTATATATCATCGTGGCTGGACCTGGTGTTGATTGAGTTAGGTTTTGGACTGAGTTGATGACTTGCCGTAGATCGGGTTAGATTTTTTGCTGCGGTGCGATAAGGTGCTGACGGTGCCACCAGAGCCTATGTAGGCGGAGAGGTGACAAGGTGGAGGGCACCGCATAGCTCTGGTGGACACTAGCGATGTAGATCTTCCCACTATAGCTTGGAAATTAACGTATCCCCTGCCTTAGCTGCAGGGCCGTTCCTGAGTTTTTTTGGGCCTAGGTCGAGTACTAATACGGAGGCCTAATCCACTCTCTCAAAATATCTATATATATTTCTATATACGTATATATAGTCTTATAAATACACATCAATTAAGAAGATAATATTCAATGCACTAAAATAACTTATATAGAATATCTCAAAGTTCATAAAGTGGACAAATGTAATAATAAATTACTTACTTGGCGCTTGACATTATTTTAAACAATTTCTTCTAACATTTGAGATGCAAAGCCATCCTTAGCTGAAGCTCGAAAAAAGGTACAGGGCTGCAGTGCATGCGAGGAAGAACGATCCGGATCGGACAACGAAGGGCACAGCTACAGTGTGTTTCCACACATCGTCTCCCGTCACTGTTCCCGCTACCTTGACTTAACAAAGGCAGATGACCCGGATCCCTATCAAGAAGTTGTATTCTCCTCTATTGGCTTGTGCGTCCTGTTGGCCACCACCTGATTTCCTACAGAGAAAACTAGCCGTCAACGAGAATTTTTCTTAAATTGGCTTGTGTTAATTTAAAATGATTAGGGAATATAAGTGATAAATTGTTGAGATTAAAAATTTGTTCTCGTCAATGTACGTAGGAGCACATGCATTGGAACAGATTTCAAATTGAAGGAGGAATTAGCTCAACACATATTTGGAATTAGTTCTTGAAGGTAGGTGGTAGTATCTCGGAGTAATCCTCTTGGTCCTAGATTTTCCTAATCTGAGGAGCCAGACATAGATTTGGCCCTTGTAGGGAGCACAAATAATGCTTTTGTCACGAATTGGTCAGTACGTATGCTGTATCCTACATGAGAACATGTCCACTGCTCCTGCCCCGGCCCTCACGGTGCTACATTGCTCCTATCTTTTAGAACAAGATGCAAATGATCAGGAAAAAAAAATTAACAACATTGTTACAAAATCAATCTAGCATGGAAAAAAAAATTCCAATCTAACTTTGATCTACACATTGAGAAACAAAAAAGATAAAATTCTACAGAGAAGGAAAGGTGGAAATAAAAAGGTAAAAAGCGCAAAAGATTCACTGAAATTTGTCTCTTAGTTTCTCCTAATATGCATCGCATTTTTGTTGATTTTTTTGGATGCTAGATTATATCATGATATATCTAGCCATTTTTTTGAATTTTTCGTGCATCATTTTTCGAAGGGTGGGAGCACGGTAGCAGTGAGGGCTCTCGTGTGCCATCCACACCGACACCTAGCACCGCTGTGCATCCCGAAGAGCATGTTGTTCATGTCATCATGTGCTAGTGCTAGACTTCATCGTAATGTAGAAAAAAGATGTGCATGAATATCGGTATAATATGCTAGACGTTTTATGCATTTTACGGTGTTGACTATATGCTATAAGCATGCATGTCTCCTTATTATGCATTTTTCTTGTGTAATATGTTTTCCCCCCGACAAAACGTAGATGAGTTGCCCACCATCCCGTTAAGAAAAGAACACACAAGGCCATACAACCTTGTGTATTTTGTTGTTGTTGTGTTATATCTTCATTTGTTCCCTTGTCGAGGTGCATCAAGCCAGTGAGCTCATACCCCTTAGCATCTTGTACCAGATGTTGCCAAATTAAGGACAGTGACAAGCGTGCGCATGTCTACCTGAATTTCCAAGCACGCTTGTCTACCTGAATTACCAAAAATCCAACAAGGACACGCCTAGTTATCATGTAAAATTAGTATATTTATATGTATTACTTAAAAAGAAGGTAGTGGTGGCGATGGTGGTGGTAAGTTCTCCGCTACCAACTTCCTATTTCCACCTCTCTGAAAATTCTCTAACAAAAATAGAAAAAACAATATACCAACAAACAAATTTCGCCTCCCTAAAAATTCTCTAACAAGAAAAAAAAACAGAACAAATGGGCTGGGCAGACGATGTCGACTCGACGTGCTGGGAGTAACATGATATTTTTTTATCTTTAGCAAAGCACGAATATTCATGGACACAAAGATATCTCTTACAAATTAATGCTATCGTTACTACTCTCAAAGAAGAATGCGATTGCTAGTAAAAGGGTTTAAGATGGCTTTTACAAGCTAGGATCCTGATAGATAGTAGCAATAACACAAACATAAGCTCGGCTACTCATCCAAATCAACGCTCCAGGTGTACGATTCCCTGTCCCAGCCGGTGGAGCCCAACTGCATCCCAATGTCCAGCTGCGCCACGCCCTGCCTTCTCTCTGCCGACATGAGGCGAAACAGATCATCCGGTACGCCGACCCCCTCGCTCGTCGCGTTCACCGCCATGGTTACCGCCTTCTTCGCCCACAAGAAGAAGGAGGGAGTGCGCCCGTGCGCCAGGGGGACGCCCGCGTAAGAGACCACGACGTCGCCTCCCGCACGGCACTGGTCGTGGAAGTCGTTGTTGTGGACACGCACGAGTAGGTTGAAAGCCGGCGAGGCCGCTCCTGGAGCGAGCGCCGGCTCCAGCCCCTGGACGCCGGCTACCTCAACGGAGCTCGTCATTGGCTTGTCACCATTGATGATTAGTGTTACAGAGGCAATGTTGTAAAGTACCCGAGATATAACATGAACATAGAACAGAAGCGCGTAGAAGACGCACGGCCACAGGAGTGCACGAGGTATCGAATACCAGAGATCGGGTTCGCTTTCGTCGCCCCGTGAACCATCAGTTTTGCGATCCGTAGGTGCCATGGGAGTACGTCGGAGATCGACGGATGACGAACTGACAACACGGAACAAAAATTATTGTCGGGTATATATATGTGGCGATGGAGAACTCCTTAGCAGACCCGACTGCTATGGGGTATATATGGATACTCTCCTGTTTGGAAGGAGGTCAGTTTGCTACGTAGATGGCCCACATGTCAGCTTCAACATACTTAAGTTGTCGTGGAATCCCAATCAAATACTACCTCCTCAATAGATCTCAACAACGCGGGGATCTCTGATAAGCCCCCTTTAAATTAGGAAGTAGTAGTTCCACTTGGTGAAGTCAATTTGGTCTATTTATTTGACTGTTTCGAGTCAACCCTTGCGAGTCGCTTTGGAATAAAAAAAATCCGGTATATGAGTGTTTAGATATAGGGCGATGATCCGGTATATGAGAATATTAGAAGTAGGAGGTTTTTTTTAAGGATTTTAATTCCAAATAATTTTTTGTGGATTTGTGTAAAAGGTGGGAGAACAGGCAAAAATACAAAACCACGTGCATACGGGTACATGCAATATCTTAACAATCAAATGTATCAAAAGATTTGTGCAAAGGGTATTCAATTTGTTGGACCGAAAAAACAACCAGAGAGGGGTTCGATAGGAGCACCTACTCTTTTTCATCACTTGGTATTCAACTTTTTTTCTCCGCTCTAATAGCTATGAAGAGCAGAGACATAAGAACACACTACTATAAAAGAGGCTATACTGGATGTCTCATCACAGACGGTTCTGGAGAACCGTATGTGTTGTAATTATCACAGATGGTTCTAGCCATCGCTAGTAACATAGACGGTCACGCATGACAGTTTTACAAGCGTGGCCGTCTTTCTTACTAGCGATGGTTAGAACCGTCTGTGATAACTGATAATTATCACGTTCGAAACATAGACAATGTATCTTTTGTAAGCTGCGACTACATAACTGATAATTCCAATCTTAGCAAATTAATGCAATGTTTGACAAATAAGCAAAATAAATCTGCTTTCGTTATGAAACCACACTGACTAAAATTCCTGAAATTGATTGCACTGCTACCTCCCTCAAATGTGCTGCTGATATTTGGAAAACCAATTCTGCAAAGCCAGCACCGTGCACGGGGCCACGTTCGGCGGCTGCGCTGCGTCCATCGTCAACCCGCAAAACATCCACGTCGGCCTGGCCGAGCCGTCATTGCGCCGGAACAGCTTCACCTCGACCTCCAGCTGCGTGGCGCCGACGCGCCGCTCTACGGCCATGCGGTCGCGCACCTGCTCGGGCAAACCCACGCCGTCCGCCCACGCCAGGAACGGCATCTCTCGGGCCCCTTTCCCAGGCACGCAGAAACCCGGCACGCGGCCTAACGCGATGGTGAAGCCGGCGTAGCTCACCACCGCCTCGCCGTGCTGGTAGCATCTCTCCGTGCCGCGTCGGTTGTTGGCGTGCAGGGTGGCGTTGAAAGCGGGGGAGATGGACGCGCCGGGAGCCGGCTTGTCGAGGCCCCGGATAGCCGTGAGTTGGACGGAGAACTCGGAAGGGATGTCGTAGCACAAGTAGTAGAAGGGGAGTACGATGAATAAAAGGGTAAAAGAGAGATCCCGTAGCAAGATTGAGATGAGGAGCCTGCCACGCTTACGCTTGTACGCCGCTAGCGCTATCTTGTAGTCGGCGTCGTCTTCATGGAAGGAAGGAGGTTGAGGCTCCATAGTTGCGAATCGTGAAGCTTTAATTATTCTCGTTGGACGTGCGTCCGCGCTTTTGTGACGAGGGCGCCACGAATAGATAAAAGATCTTTGTCCCTGCGTGCCTATGCATGTTATATGAGTTGTCTTCCCTGTTGTAATCCGGATGTATTTCCTTATTGCTCACGTATCTGCATGAATATGTGTCTGTCTCTGTTCGAGGAAAGAAACATGGTGTCCGCGCGTGTTACCGGCCCAAGTTGGCAGCTCGCCTGAACCGATTGAGAAACCCCCTTCCTCCTTACAGGTGATCGAGACAAACTAAACGTCAAAAGTGGTAATCTTTTTTCTCTACCCGGTTTTGTTCTACGAAGATAACTAGCTAGGGCCTGTTTTGAAGAAAAAAATCACAATAATTTTGTAGTAAATTTATAGGATACAATACAATTCGTAAAGGAATTTTGGGGAATTTCCTAGTCCCAAACGGGCCTTAACTTTGCTCACCTTTTTTTCTGCACAGTTAACTGTCCATGTAAGGATTGAGACAAAATTTGGACGAAAGAGAAGCAGTAAGTGATGAACATATGGGATAGTTAAATGTACTCCCTCAGTTCATAAATACATATCATTCTGGACAACATGTAGTCAAACTTTGAGTGCTAATATAAGTAATTAATTGCATTGTATTTCCAGACTAGCCGAACAAAAGTAATAATACCAGTAGATCCGTCATAAAAAAATGCTTTCATACTACTGTATTGCACAGCTTTCTAATTAGTGATAGAAGTTGCTCTTGTGGACCTTGCTTATATCCAAAATGACAAACTCCAAAACCCTAACCTAATCCCTCTCCCCCTCTCGCTGATAGTGGGCCCCACTGCTAGGGAGCTTTGTCCACCTCCACTCGCCTCGCTAGCGCACGCTCGTGGGCGCATCGCCATGAGCCCACGGTTTCACCGCACCGCCCTTGGTTTTTCGCCGCCCAACCGTCCCCGTCACCTCACCGCACCCATGCCCTGCCCCAACCGCGACCCATTCCTGCCCTGTGTTTCGTCGCCACCTCCAAGCGCATCGCCGCCTTGCCCGCGGGCACGCTCGCCCTGGAGACCCCAAGCTCTACTTCGGCCGCTGCGCCACCACCTCCATTCCAGAGGGTTCCTCTTCGCTCTACTCGTGTCATATCGTGTTCCAGGGCATGAGTAGCCTTTCCCCTGACTTGATTTCATCTTTGGTCCACAGGAACGAGCCCGAGCTAGCTTCTTCCCCATCTCTGGTCATTTCCGCCGCTGTAGTCACCGCTGGAGTTTCACTAAACCTTGGACCGCTTCTCTGCACCAGAAGCATCCCTAGGACACCCTCCTCCTTCCCTGACGGCCGGATGAAGCTCTCCCTCGCCCGAACGTCTCCTCCACGTGAAGCTCCACCACGCCGCCTCGGTTCAACGTCGCCATCCTCTCTCTGGCCATCTCCGGTGACCCTCCTTGTCCCGGTGAACTCCTAGTAACTCCTAGTAGCTCATGAGCTCACTAGTTAGCCACGAGCGGCAACATTTTTTTAGTTGGCTTGTAGCCCGAACACCACCGCTGCTCAACTTTGGCGCGCTACCGGCCGTCTCAGCCCTCGCTGCCGGTACCAGGTTCACAAGTCTCAGGAGAATCCCTTTTAGCCTTCTCCGGCCACCGTCGTGCGCCACCATGCTGGCGACAAGCTCGACAAGCCAGCGCCCTAGCTCTGCTCTGTGTTGTCCTAAATGGACAAGCACTGTAGCAGTGTAGTTAAGGATTAAATCCCGATCGTTAAGACAAAGTGGAGTTTAAATGATTAGGTTGGTTAAAGCTGAGTCACTGACGTGTGGGCCCCAAAAATAGTAAACGAGATTCATGAAAACCAGGTTTCACTTTGAGTCACTGACACGCGGGCCCCACAGCCTTTAAGTGCGTAGCATACCATCCCGTGGACTGCGCACAGTGCACGTAGACCCTTGGTCCACGCACTGTCGTGTGGACCGAGTCGTTGACGAACGAACCCCACATGTTAGGATAATAAAAATCAGAGGAAAAATATGAAAAGTATGTTTTTAGTTTTGAGGAAATACGCTTTCTCTGTTTAGAAAGCGTAAACCTCAGATAGTACAGAGGATAATACGCTTTCCTTACTGGAAGGCGTATTTATCTTTTTCTCTGGAATTTCCAAACCGAGCTAAACTAAAACATTAATAACTTTTGCATAAAAATACAAATTGAATTATTTTTATTTATAAATTCACCTAAAATCATGATCTACCAGAATATATAAAAATATTTGAATTTGGTTACTTTTAAATTTATTGGTGTTATTTAATTTGTTTTCGGCTCTTTTTTTCATTAGATGTTGATTGCTCGAGCGATTACTTCGACGACCAAGCATCCATATATTCAAAACAGCAAGAGCAAGGCAAGAACCTCTTTGATCATGTTGATCCCATTATTTTACTTACTGTACTTTGTTTTAAAAAATCTATTATGCATGCGTGTATGTTTGATATGAATATGCTATGTTTGGGAAGTCGGTAGTTGTAAATCCTATTTAATGCATATATCTATTTGAAAAATAATTCCCTACTGTTGTAGCCATTACATTATGGGTTAGACAATATAAAATATCATTTGGGAGTTTTCGAGTGCGATTATTGCACAACTGCTTAATAGAGCGAAAGAAATTTTTTCAAAAATCTATAAAAGGACAATATGGTAAATGTGAATTTAGGAGATTTATGAAAAGTATCCAAATGGTGTACCTCTGTTATTTTGTATAAAAATAAAAATACAAACCTAGTTTTGAACGCGGGCGAGTTATATTATATTCTGAGAAGAGTGAGGGGTGTACCTCACTAGTAGATAGGGGGAGATTCTCGCCTGAGGTCAATTAAGGATCAAACACAAGCAACTCCAATCTAACACCTAATGTACAACCATATGTGCTAGTATGGGACGGACTTAGCTAATTAAGTCATTGAACACTAGTCTTGCGCATCGGTAGGCCGAAGAATGCGGACATGGTCGGGTAGGCATGTTCGAAGGGGCTCCCTTCACTACGGTGTTGGGCACAAAGCTTGCCGACACAACTGCGAATGCCTCACTCGACGCGGGTGTACCCGAGTGTAGTGAGGATAAACAGTCACTGGGCTAGTGCAAGATTAGGACTAGATGATGTAAAGGTTTCAACGCGTGCTCTAGACTGCTTACCTACAATAGTAAGCGATGGCATCGACGGATGTCAAACAAACTAGAGAATTTGTGTACTATGTGTAAAGTTGTACACCTCTGCAAAGTGTAAATCTATTTAAATTACCGTGCACGCAATCATGAGCGTGCTTAGTGCGGACGGTATGGGTTTAGTGTTGACTTTTCTAAAACTGTTCTATTGAAAAAAATATATATGGGCAATGACTTGTGTGTTTTTATTTGAGTTAACCACATGTCTATGGCTGAACATGAAATGTTGCTCGCAACCGATGAGGGTTGCAAGTGGTTGTCTTTATTCTTTTTTTGTGCTCGTAACCGAGAAGGGTTGCGAGTTGTGGTTATTATTCAATTCTTTACTTACTGTCCTGTATCTATTTAACTGCTTTCAAAATTCCGTTGTAAATTACTACATATTAATATTGCAAATAAAAATGACTTTAAGCAAAACAACTTGTAGAGTAGAGCCTCATCTTTTTATAGCATTGCATTTATATAAATTTTTACGATATACTACCAATCTTGTTGAGTACGCATTGTACTCAATCTTGCTTATATTGTTGTTCAGAGTTCAAAGATGAGCCAACGACAGACGATACATTCTTCGCACCCAGAACCGGAGGGTTCGATGATGGGTTTATCTAGGTTTTGTTCCTTGTCGGTTGCCTGAGGGATTAGATGGGTATGCCGCTAGAATTTCGCTACCTTTATGACTTCTTCCGCTGCTACTTTTACTCTGTTGATATATGCTTTTATTTAGCCGGTCGGCTGTTGATGTAATAACTTTACCGTTTAAGTTAAGTACCTTTTGCTTTACTTTTATATGTGAATGTATGGATGTGAATGCTAATTATTGTGAATGTGTGTACTAGCCACTGATTATGGGACTAGTATATGGTACACATATAAGATCATCGGGTATTCCACGTCCGGGGTCCGACATGTACTCCCTTAGTTCATAAATACATATTATTCTGGACATGTAGTCAAACTTTGAGTGCTAATATAAGTAATTAATTGCATTATATTTCCAGACTAGCCGAACAAAAGTAATAATACTAGTAGATCATCCGTCATAAAAAAATGCTTTCATACTACTGTATTGCACAGCTTTCTAATTAATGATAGAAGTTGCTCTCGTGGACCGTGCTTATATCCAAAATGACATACTCCGTACCCTTGTCCAAAATAGATGACATTTTAGCAGGCTGGTTTGAATTGCAAACACTTTACCAAAATAGACGATGCTTTAGCAAGGAAGTTGGTTTGATTTGCAAATCCTTCTCGTTTTATTTTTTGGGGGCAACATTTTACTATACCAAATATCCATAATAATTGCTTGTTGGCCGTGGTTAATATGAGTATGCAATTAATAGGGATAAACTACTCCCTTCGGCCACAAAATAAAACACAACTTTGGTCATTTATTTATATTGTAAATATATTTATAAAACCAAATATTACCAAAGTACTTTTTGAGACAAATCTGTATATAGAATTTTCATATATCCAATCTTAAATATTCATAAATATGTTGGTAGCCAAATATAGGAAAATTTGACTGTATGTATCCCAAAACACCACTCTTTTATGATTGGAGGGAGTATATAAAAAATCTAATGAATTAACTTTCTTTATTTAATGTGTATGAAGCAAAAGCGATCTGGAGCGAGTATATTTGTAAGAAAAGGGGGCTATTTTTTTTCACTACATATTTGACATGGTATATATGAGATCATATGTATATCAATGCAGCTAGCTAATTCTGATATATACGGATGCCCCTAACATTGAAACTAACCAAATGAAAATCCCTCTGATTAGGGCCAATAAGGCTACTCTATGCAAACTATTGCAGCATTGCAATTTCGTCAACATAATGAATTAGTGATGGCCTGGTCATCACAGAGTACGTCGTCAGAAATTATTGGATCCAGTGAGGAGCAATGTCTGAGGCCCAATTCTGCAAAGCGAACACTGTGCACGGGGTTGCCTCCGACGGCTCCGCTCCATCCGTCGTCACCTTGCACCACATCCACGTCGGCTCGGCGCCCGAGCTATCCTCTTCCGCGAACAGCCTTATGTCGACCTCGAGCTCCACCGAGCCCAAGCGCTGCTCCGCCGCCATGCGGTCGCGGATCAACTTGGGCAGCCCGACACCATCGGCCCACGCCACGACCGGCACGTCCGTGTATCCTTCGCGCCCAGGCAGAAGGCCCGTGTCCGGCCCCACGCGAGGTGAAGCCGGAGTAACGCACCACCGCCTCGCCGTGGCGGTAGCATGTACGGGCCGCGCTTGTTGCTGGCGTGCAGGGTTATGTTGAAGACGGTGGAGAGGGACGCGGCTGGGGCTGCCATGTCGAGACCTTGGGCCTCGGTGAGCTCAAGGGAGAACTTGGGAGGCATATCAAAGAAGAGGTAGTAAACGAACGGTGACAAAGCCAAAGCGAGCAACGCACATAGTATTGTCAGTATTTCACGCCTGGTTGTCTCCCTCGATTTCTTGTCGCCGCCGTCTTCATGGATAGGAGGAGGATATGGCTTCATAGTGAAGGCCTTTCTCGATGACGGCCTCTGTGCCAAGCGCCGGAAAAGAATAATCAGCTTTGTTTCTGCATCTTCATTCACCTTCCCCTGTTATTTATGTAGATGCCTCCCCTGTTGTTCAATATGATGGCTGGGTCCCGAATCCTGCTCAATATTGTCTCGTACCTGAATCAATCTCTATCTTTGGTATCAGGAGCGATGTGGAGTTCCGATAGAGTTTGTGATGTCTCCTGTTTTGATGTTCTGAACGTCGATTCAACAGAGTAATTAACTTGTTTGGAACTGTACACTAAAAGATTTACAATTCGGATCGCAGAAGACTCCGTACCGCAGGTGAGTACCGTATAGGACTGTAATACGACAAGTTCTCTTATTTGATCGTGTTGCGTGTGAAGATATATTTTTATTGCCGGTTAAAGCTGCCCCACATAATAAGTATATTAAAAGTTAGGGACTGTTTATTCATAAATTATTTGAATTTTTTTTTAAGTTTAAGTCACTTGTTATGACTATTAGATCAATATCCAATCATATGACATCCATTGGATCAATATCCAATCATATGACAATCATATAACACACAAATCTCTACACAAATCCAATAATCACAACAAATGACTTAAACTTAAAAAAATTCAGACAACTTAAAACTAGCAAAACCGTTAAAACTATAGCCAGGGCATGCACGCCAAAGACCTTAGTTATATGCATAACATATGTAGTTAACAAGTTCTCGATAGTAGTTAACTCCCACGTGTGTCTCAACTCAAGCATGGTGCCTCAACCGTGCAGAGGAGGGCGTTGCCCTTGCATGGGGGCATGTCGCGGGCTTTTGCGTGCAGAGGAGGGCGGCTGCCAAATTCACAGCGGTGCCATGGGGCAAGTTGTAATTTGATTCTTCAATGTGCCTACTAAGCTTAGGAAGGGAAAAAAGTTCCCCACCTTAATTTGTTTCTTTCCATTTCACGTGTTTGTCCCTGAATTCCATTGAACCGTACCGAAACTTGCATTTTGAAAACTGAAATTACTTGAAAGTCGCATGAGACTTACATTTTGGAAATTGAAACTGTTTAAACTCACATGAAACTTGTGTCTTGGAATCTGAAATCACTTGAAACTCACATGAAACTTGAACTTCGAAACCTGAAACTTGTATTTTGGAACTTGAAACCACCTTTGAAACTTGAAACTTTGAAGTTTGATGTATGAAACTTAGGGTTGAAACTTTGAAACTTGAAATCTTGAAGTTTCATGTTTGAAAATTAGAGTTGAAACTTTGAAGGCCACGGGCGAGCTCGGTGGTAGGCTGGAAGGCCAACGGCCACGACATCCCGGTAAGCGTGGAGCTATGGTGGCGGACAGGAGGGCGGCCACAGGTGAGTACGTCGGGATTTTTTTTGCTCTTGTTTGATTTTTTATGTAACTTATTGAAACTTGCTGAAACTTTTTGAAACATGCTGAAACTTGCTAAAAACTTTTTTGTCTGAAACTTGAGTTCTAAAATCTGAAATTTATTGAAACATATTGAAACTTCTTGAAACTCTTTTGTCTGAAACATGAATTTCAAAATATGAAACTTGTTGAAACTTAGGCTTGAAACTTTCTTAGAATCTTGTGAAAACTTCTAGAAATACGCGAAACTCATTGAAACCTGCAACTTTTAAAATGTTTTCAGACTTCTTTGAAACTTCTTGAAAAACTTGTTGAAACTTCTTGAAATTATTTTGTCTGAAAGTTGTGTTCCAAAATCTGAAACTTAGGCTTGAAACTTTTTGGCAATATTCTAGAAAGTTCTAGAAATATGAAACACGTTGAAACCTAGTCGAAACTTCAAACTCGAAATCTGAAACTGTTAAGAAACTAAAACTTTACGAAACTACTATATTGTTAAAAATGCATTCCAATAGTATAGTATGGGCTAGCAGCTCTTGCTTTCTAATTAGTGGTAGAAGTTGCTCTTGTGGACCTTGCTTATATCCAAAATGACATACTCCGTACCCTCGTCCAAAATAGACGACATTTTAGCAGGCTGGTTTGATTTGCAAACACTTTACCAAAATAGATTATGTTTTAGCAAGGAAGTTGGTTTGATTTGCAAATCCTTCTCGTTCTGTTTTTTCGGGGCAACATATTACTATACCAAATGTCCATAATAATTGCTTGTTGGTCATGGTTAATATGAGTATGCAATTAATAGGGATAAACTACTCCCTTCGGTCACAAAATAAAACACAACTTTGGTCACTTATTTATATTGTAAATATATTTATAGAACCTAATATTACCAAAGTACTTTTCGACACAAATTTATATATGCAATTTTCATATATCAAATCTTAAATATTCATAAAGATACTTTTGTGTATTATATTATGGACTACGTCATAGTGATATGTAACAATACATACATACATACATACATACATATATATATATATATATATATATATATATATATATATATATATATATATATATATATATATATATATATATATATATATATATATATATATATATATATATATATATATATATATTGGTACGAAGATCTCAAACTATTTACATTTGTAGCTAATTAAATTGTCTATAATATATATACATCTACAATTGTGGTATTTAAAAAAATGGGCAAAAGGTATCTTTTATCTTCATCTACCTCCTCTGCCCCACCGATGGGTGCCTGGGGGCTGGGTGGATCCATTGACACGGGAGTACTTCCTGTGCTGATATGAGCACATTATTTTTTAAAAAAGAATATGTGAGCACATGGGAGATACCGATAACCTCTTAGCCTCTCAGGCATTATATGGAGGTTTCTGGAAGATAATTTTATGTTGATATTTTTAGATATGAACTGTCGGACCCGGATTTCACAAATTCAAATCCTCTGTGAGAATACTGTGTTATTCCCTGGATCAGTAGATAGCACTCACAGATATATCACTGAATCAATTCATAAATGGCGTAAAGCCATACCATTCATTAATTAACACATCAGAATTTACATAGACCGTGTCGAGTCGAGTTCTACAATAAAGGCCGAGCAGGCCAAACTGATTATATTACAAAAGACAGCGAAACTATAGCGGAAGCAAAAGGGTGAGAGCACATCTCTCCATAGGCAAGCGACTAGGGAAACCCGTGTGCATCCGATATTACCCGAAAACTCAGATAATATAGGATGCACGCAAGCACCAACGGAGTCAGCTGGACTGAGACGATACTGGAACAGCTAAAGACTACACTACGCTTCATCATCTCCTGGTCCTCCGACTTCTGGATCCTCGTAGTAGTCGTAATCTTCTGGATTTCCTGCTCCTGAGGGTTTTGGGGGAGAGAACGAGGATGAGCACAACTTCCGTGCTCGTGAGCCAACACACAATACAATAATATACATGCAAGCTAAACAAGGATGGATCAGGTTCTTTTATTTGCTAAAGCAATGTTTTCTATTATCATAGTTACAAATTCCTATCACTTCGTATTTTAACCAAATTGCATTTTATTAAAGAGAGTAATTGTGTAATATTTATAACAGCAGAGGTTCCCTCCATCAAAAACTCTACCCGATGCTTATTTGACTGGGGGCTAACCCCAATATTAACATCACTGAGTCTGAAAACTCAGGGAAAATCCAACCCAGGGCTAGGTGAGCCCACCACATTTTTCCATACCACCCACAAAGGTTTTTGAAATAGAACTAACTCAAGTTAAGTTACCATGTCCGCCTTTGACCGTAGGCACGACTGTTTAAACAGTTTATAACTCTGCAAAGGTTGCACACTTTACCCACAAGAGATAATCATCTTGATATGTACACACGTTTCCGTAGATATGTAAATCAAGGGGAGATCATCACAAGGCCTTTACAATGCATCTCTTAGTATTAATTACACTTCGCTAAGGTTTCGTCTGCGAAGGGTTACGCTCTGTTTTTAGATCCGTTAACCCTTACTCAGACCCCCTCTTGCGCCGTCGAACGACTTACATCGTGCACCCCGACACCCTTCACCACAAAGGCTTACGGCGTCGCGGATCATCTATCTGATGCAACTCGTACTGATGGATATAAATTATTTAGCCAGGTTGTACTTTACAGACTTGTGGTTGCACTTGTTTTACACAAGAGGTTATGACAAGATTAAATCCTTAAGGTTGTCTGGGCGGTTCATTCCACATTCCAGTCCACAAAACGACAGTCCTTGGGGCTACATTAGCACCCACTGTCATACCATCCATCTTACCGTCCATCCAGACAGGGTAATAGCAATTTAGGGTTTTGAGGAGTAAAACCAAATTACCATATTTATCTTAGTCATGGACCACCAATGACAACCCAAACCATTTTCATGTTTGAAGAGATGATGATTGAGACATTTTAATGTCTCGTTACTTAAGCAAGACTAGCATGCCATTTAAGTACAACATATAGCTAGTATTTACCATATAGTTACTAGGGTGACAATGACTAAATGATTCAAATGTCAAGGAGGGCATATTAAATAGTTAATCAACAATTGGGTATTTAACTACCTTAAGCTTTAACATACATTTGCTTAAATAATTAAAGCATGTAATTTGCTATCTTAAAAGAATATAATTTGCATAAAATGTAGGCTCAATATGATCAAAGTATTAACTTGCCTGGATTAAAGGTAAGAGGGTCCTGGTAATCTTGAGCTTGATCGAAGTGAAGGTTCCTGGCCTCTTCGAACTCTACGCGAACGATCGTACCGGACAAAGAACAAACAAGCAAACAAAACAAATAAGTACACAACGAATATCAAAAGGACTCCAAAATAAACAAGACCTATGTCATTAGCAAGATCTTGAATTTACAAATTTTTAGAAACAAGTTTCACAATTTTTGGAGTTAAAATGAGAGAGATAGGAATTTTTGAAGCTTCTCTTTTGAATTAAAACAGAAAAGAAAAAGAAAAAGAAAATAAAAGAAAAACAGGCGGCGGCCCACTGTGCACGTTTCGGCTCAGCCCAGCCATTTGGGCTGAAGCCCTTGTGCGGCCCACGGCCATGGGCCGGCTGCCCTAAAAAGAAAAAAGGGGGCTCGGGCTAGAGCAGGGAGGAGAGGGGAGTGGAAGGGGCGGGGAGAAAGAAGGGGCGGCGCCGCGCAGGGAGAGGATGGCTCGGGGGCCCGCGTGGCGACGGCCGGAGGAAAATGGCGGCGCACGGGGCTCACCGACCGAAGAGCACCGAAGTGGCAGTGCGCAGCTAAGGTGAGTTTCCTCGGTCTTTTCCCTTTTCCTTGGTTCTTCTTGCATGGGGAAGAAGGGAGATTGGGGACGGGGGAGACAGGGACGGGGCCGAAGAGGAGGGGGAGCGGGGGCTCTTATAGCCAGAGGGGCAGGGGGTAAAGGGGCTGAGGCGCACGGGGTGCCGGCGGGAGTGGAGCCGGGGGAGTCGGGACGGGACGCGCGACGGGCGTTAACGCGGAGAGGGCGGGACGAGACGCGCACTTGCGTAGTGGAGCAGGTGGGGGAGGAGACGGTGCGGCAGAGGCGGTCGCGGGCGGGAGGCACAGCGCTGGAGCGGCACGAGTGGGCGAGGACGTGCACTAGCGAGAAGGTGGAGCAGGTGGCAGAGGCGACATTTTGGCACGGTGCTGTCGGTGCCAGCGTCAACGGGGAGGGAGAGAGGAGGAAGAGAGAAGGGGGAGGAAGAGGGGGGGGGATTTGGGGGAGGTTTTGAAATCCGAAAGTTTTTTATTTTGAACTCGAAGCAAAACTTGAGAGATTTTGAGGGATTTTGAAATTCTGAAGATAGGATGTTACATGAACCAACGTACAAAGGGCGTACTAGGTGTTTGGCATCTCCAAAAAACAGAGAAAAAAAATGTATTACCTCCAATATTTCCTTTCGTGATCAATCCATTACCCCCCAAGTGCATTTATTTCTTCCTCGTAATCTTACCGCAGGCTTAAATTTTGGATTACACAATATTACAATTCTAATCCCCATTAGTTCTTCCTTGATATACGCCACGCCAAAAATGGTATGCAGACTTGATTTGAAAGAATAAAAGAACAAGAGGAGTGATAGGGCAAATGTCGTGACATGTTGCTAAAGGCCACGGTTCGAGTTCTGCTAGCTAGCTGCGTCTTAGGTGGGTTTATTTATTCGATTATTTTGATATAAGAAAACAGTCCAATATTGTTTAGCAAAACCGTTATTTATTTGATATCACGACCTCTCACTGATATATTAACAAACTGCATCCTTTCTAAATAGAAGAGCAAGAAGAAAGCACACGGAAGCAATGGCCTTGGTGAGAAGCAAACATATAGATTCAGTGTGATTTTTCCTGTTCCTTGTCACTCGAAAGTGTAATAGTTTATGTGTATCAGTTGCCTTCTTCGTTACTGACTAGATTCCACAAATAACATGGTCAGGGATGGCAATAGGGTCTATTCCTCATTCCCTGATGGGGAATTCACCCATTAGGGGATGGAGATGAGATTATTTCTTCCCCACGCTAATATGCGAATACAATTTCCCATCGGGTGAAACGGGGATGGGGTCATTCCCCTACTTCCCATCCCCGCTACCCGCATGGCCCCCGATAAGACATGTAGGTCACTAACCCACTACCACACAACTCGATAAGGTGATAGTCCGATAATCTCTTTTGCATCATTTACTTTCTAAATACTAATTAATCAAAAAATATTATTATTTTAGCATTGTATGTGGATGTTCATACTCATTTTATAACATCATGGATCTTCTTTTCTCTTCTTTCAGGGTCTAATTTTCGGGTATGGGCCACGCTACTGAACTTAAATTAATTTAGTAGTACGTATGGACATATGGTGTATAACTGAAAGAAAACTATACGAATGTGATTGCTACTAAAAAAATAGTATGTTCTTTTAGACGTAGTATGGTTGTTACATGCTAGGATGATAGATATCCAATGGCAGTGGCAATGGCAGTGGCAATGGCACGAAGATGCGCGCGGCTACCCGTCCAAATCAACGCTCCAGGCGTACGACTCCCATCCAGCCCAACCCAGTTGCAAGCCAATCTCCAGCTGCGCCATGCCCAGCCTTCGCTCTGCCGACATGAGGCGAAACAAATCCTCTGGTATGCCCACCCCCTCGCTCGTCGCATTCACCGCCATCGTCACCGCCGCCTTCGCCCCCAAGCGGAAGCTGGGGGTGGGCCCGTGCGCCAGTGGAACGCCCGCGTAAGAAACCTTGACGCTGCCACCCTCACGGTACTGGTCAGAGACGCGCCCGTTGTTGACATGCACGAGTAGGTTGAAAGTCGGTGAGGCTACTCCTGGAGCCAGCGCCGGCTCCAGCCCCTTGAAGCCGACGAGCTCAACGGAGCTCGTCATTGGCTTGTCGTCGTTAACGTTGATGGCTTCAAAGGCCTTGTAAATCACCATAGAAATAACCAGAACGTAGAAGAGAACCAGGCAGACGAGGCAATAGTACAGGAGCGACATAGCCATCCTATACCAGAATGTGGGCTCGTAGTCGTCGACGCCCCGAGAATGATCACCATCAGCGGATTTGTGATCCGTAGGCGCCATGGGAGTACGTTGGAGATCGAAGAAGGGAAAGTTGACAATGCGAAACGCAATCTGTTGCTGTCAATTTGGTCGAAGGTGCAACTTCCTTGAAATAGTAGCCGGATGTATCGCGTATCAGAAGCGATGTGGAGTTCCGGTAGAGTTTGTGATGGCTCCTGTTTTGATGTTCTGAACGTCGATTCAACCGAGTAATTAACTTGTTTGGAACTGTACACTAGAAGATTTACAATTCGGGTCGCAGAAGACTCCGTACCGCAGGTGAGTACCGTATAGGACTGTAATACGACAAGTTCTCTTATTTGATCGTGTTGCGTGTGAAGATATATTTTTATTGCCGGTTAAAGCTGCCCCCACATAATAAGTATATTAGATATATGCATAACATATCCAGTTAACAAGTTCTCGATAGTAGTTCGCTCCCACGTGTGTCTTGTTGGCCACCAGATAATCTTCGGAGAAAAGCATGGAGAAAACAGCCGTCGACGACGACGCTTCGGAACCAATAGGCTTCTCGAACGACCCCTTGGTGAGATCGGTTGCCATAGCCCGCTTCGTGTACTACAGTACAGTGGTGATAGCTTTAACGCTGGGGATCTTGGTCCTTGCCCTGCTTTCTAACGATACCAAAGTGGCCAAGTGCACCGTAGATCTCGCTGCCTTTGATGGCCTGAATGCTTCGGTTGGCCGCACGGTTGGCCTGAATGCGTTTAATCTCACGGTGCACGTCGAGAACCCGCGCACCTTTCAAGCATGGTGCCTCAACCGTGGGGAGGTGGTGGTCTCCTACTCCGGCGTCGCCCTTGCGTGGGGGCATGTCCCGGGCTTTTGCGTGCAGAGGAGGGCGGCTGCCAAATTCACAGTGGTGCCATGGGGCAGGGGTGTTGAGTTGACGGAGGATCTGCACGGACGTCTTACCTCAGAGTGGCATATGGGCACAACTAAGATGCTCGTCGAGATGAAGTTGTACTACTACCCCAATTACGATTTGGTAAGAATGACGGCTCGCCCTGGTATGACGTCGATTTCGCAGGAACTTATGCTGGGAGACTCGGGTGAACGCCGAATCTAAGGGTGATAGTTGCTGTGTGTTTTAGTGGTTCTAGAGCAATGTAATCAACGTAAATGCTTTCTGTCATATGTGCTTAGAGAGAAAAAGAGATACTTTTGTGTATTATATTATGGACTACGTCTTAGTGATATGTAACAATACCTATATATATATATACTATATACATTTACAATTGTGGTATTTTTTCTTATTTTTTTTTATAAAAAAATGGGCAATAGGTATCTTTTATCTTCATCTACCTCTTCGGCCCCACCGATGGGTAGGCCTCTGGAACCCCGTCCTCAAAGGTTTGCACGAGCGAGTACGAATAAGGTTTTTGGGGAGTGTTCGCGCGACTGCTCGCTTCATCTGATTTTCTGCTACATCTACATTTGCGCGACTACTACCACGACATCTACGAAGTTCTCTGCTACATCTACATCAACTGCATAACTACTACCACTACGTCATGACTAACGACGATCTCACCAAGACTTCTGCTTCTACTTCTGCTGTTCTTTTCGCTGGATCTGGGTATGCCTATCTCGCACTTGGTGTTTACTTGGCTTTATTATCTGTTGTTGACTTGAACATTGAGATAGGTATACTAGTTTCTGTTCTTCTAGAAATTTGTATATCTATAGTGTTCTTGTCTTTCTGATTTGTGAAAATGGCTACAGTATTCTCCATGATTTATCTAGTATATTTCTGGATTAAAGTAATTCAAAAAATGCTCATATATTCAACAGTAGCTATAGTACTCGTAGCTTTCGACCACCCGATACTCGTAGCTGCAGAACTCAAAGATTTCGACCACTCTGCACTCGTAGCTTTCGACTACCCGATACTCGTAACTGCAGCACTTGAAGATTCCGACCACTCTGCACTTGTAGCTACAGTACTCGAAACTTTCGACCACTCAACACTTATAGCTACAGTACTTATTGCTACAGTGCCAGCTATAGTACTCGAAGTTTTTGACCACTCAGCACTCGGTTGCGGTAAGCCGATATTCTTGAATTTTGCAGAAAACGAGCGATTCGATAAACCTTCAATACTATTGTCAATTATATCATCATCCTAAAATCATGAACATATCCTAATGATATCCATACATTCTTCGTTACTGACTAATTCCACAAATAACATGGCACAGCATTATTATTCACAAAATAACAAGGCACAACTACGGGACGAGTCTCCTACAACGCACGTGATGCATAACGATATCACGAAACTATACGTATCAACCACGCTACTGAACTTAAATTAATTTAGTAGTACGTATGGACATATGGTGTATAACTGAAAGAAAACTATACGAATGTGATTGGGACTACTAAAAAATAGTATGTTTTTTTAGACGTAGCACTACCGGACACAGCCCCTTTGCCGAGTGCAAAAAACTTTGCCGAGTGTCAAATATCGGGCACTCGGTAAAGAGCTATTTTGCCGAGTGCGACACTCGGCAAAGAACTACACTCGGCAAAGCCCTCTTTGCCGAGTGTCATGCACTCGGCAAAGATTAACACTCGGTACATTCAACCTTTGCCGAGTGCCAGGCACTCGGCAAAGGGGGGCACTCGGCAAAGGCGGCCTGAGGTAACGGTTCCCGCCCGACGTCAAATTTTGCCGAGCGCCGGCCGTTTGGCACTCGGCAAAATAAATCTTTGCCGAGTGTCGTATGTGCGGCACTCGGCAAAGAGCCCCTTTGCCGAGTGCCATGGCACGGCACTCGGCAAAGATTTTTATTTATTTATTTTGGCCTCCAAATTTTTTTTGCAGCCCTACTACAGTATCAGGTACTCTATGTTAGGATTTGGTACATTTTTTGTGGCTTTTTGTTATACTTAGTTAATTTATTTCATTTACTAGAATTATTTCGGAAAATGCAAATTTGAACTGCATGTGCATCGAATAGTGGAATTTAATGATTCAAAAAATGATAGTCATGTTATTGACTGTAGTGTGAGGCCGTATCCAGGAACGGACCCGAAATTTCGGACATCTTGTTGACGAAACATGACCGTGAACTTGCGGGCGAAGTGTTTTTAAATTCTATAAAAAGCAAACAACGTCCGAAAATTATGAAACTCGTGGAGATGTCATGATATCATATGTGGAGGCTGTGATAAAAATTTGAGAAGGTTTCGTGCACGTTGTCACGTACGATGCTTTCAAACCAGGACATCTCCACATGTGATACTTATATCCCAGCTGGAGATGTCCTAGTTTGAAAGCATCGTAAGAAACCTTGACGCTGCCACCCTCACGGAACTGGTCAGAGATGCGCCCGTTGTTGACATGCACGAGCAGGTTGAAAGTCGGTGAGGCTACTCCTGGAGCTAGCGCCGGCTCCAAACCCTTGAAGCCGACGAGCTCAACGGAGCTCGTCATTGGCTTGTCGTCGTTAACGTTGATGGCTTCAAAGGCCTTGTAAATCACCATAGAAATAACAAGAACGTAGAAGAGAACCAGCCAGACGAGGCAATAGTACAGGAGCGACATAGCCATCCTATACCAGAATGTGGGCTCGTAGTCGTCGACGCCCCGAGAATGATCACCATCAGCAGATTTGTGATCCGTAGGCGCCATGGGAGTACGTTGGAGATCGAAGAAGGGAAAGTTGACAATGCGAAACGCAATCTGTTGCTGTCAATTTGGTCGAAGGTGCAACTTCCTTGAAATAGTAGCCGGATGTATTGCGTATCAGAAGCGATGTGGAGTTCCGGTAGAGTTTGTGATGTCTCCTGTTTTGATGTTCTGAACGTCGATTCAACAGAGTAATTAACTTGTTTGGAACTGTACACTAAAAGATTTACAATTCGGATCGCAGAAGACTCCGTACCGCAGGTGAGTACCGTATAGGACTGTAATACGACAAGTTCTCTTATTTGATCGTGTTGCGTGTGAAGATTTATTTTTATTGCCGGTTAAAGCTGCTCCCACATAATAAGTATATTATAGCTATAGCCAGGGCAAGGGCGGCCTCGTCAAAACAGCCGTTTCCCTTCCTCCTAAAAACCCTAGCCACCGTCAAACAAGCTTCCCTCTCCTCCTCGCCGCCGTCGTCGGCGACCGCCGGCCGGTCAGCGGCGGCGGCAGGACTTTTTTCTCGGTGGTGGCATCTAATCTGCATCGCGCTCCCGACGCCCGACGTCTGTCCGCTGATTTCCAAAGGTGTGGACTTTCGTCGGGGTTAAATCTGAGGCCCTTCTCCGCTAGCTCGTCTTCGAGCGTGACGATCCGAGGCCCTTCTTCGCCGGCTGGCATAACGATGGAGGTGGCGCGGTGCAGATCCAGATTTAGCGCAATTGGTAGAGATTGCGACAGTTCGGTGGTGGTAACTTGTGCGGCGCTTGGCTCCTCCCCAGTGGACGATTGTTAATCGGTCGACGCATGGGCTACGATGGATGTCGCCTTTGTTCGTGCTAGCGGTGGTTGGCCGTTGGGGGTGTTGTGGTCGTCGTCTTGACGATCTGGCCTGCATTGGTTGGATCCAGCGACGAGATCGTGCTTTGGCGTGATCTTAGAGTGCTGATTTGATTTGCAAACACGTTACCAAAACAGAGGATGTTTTAGCAAGGAAGTTAGTTTGATTTGCAAATCCTTCTCGTTTTGCTTGTTGGTGGTAGTTAGCATGAGTATGCAATTAATAGGGATAAACTACTCCCTTCGGTCACAAAATAAAACACAACTTTGGTCACTTATTTATATTATAAATATATTTATAAAATCTAATATTACCAAAGTACTTTTCGAGACAAATATGTATATACAATTTTCATATATCCAATCTTAAATATTCATAAAGATGTTGGTAGTCAAATGTAGAAAAATTTGACTGTATGTATCTCAAAACATCACTCTTCTGTGATTGGAGGGAGTATATAAAAAATCTAATGAATTAACTTTCTTTATTTAATGTGTATGAAGCAAAAGCGATCTGGAGCGATTATATTTGTAAGAAAAGGGGCTATTTTTTCACTACATATTTTACATGGCATATACAAGAGCGGACCCACCATTCTGGCGAGCTACCGCCGGCAGCGCTGCCAAGCAGAGCCGTTGAAGTTCCGGCTCCCCGCCAAGCAACAGCGAGGGAGTCCTGCGGGTCCTGGCGTCGAGGCTGGCGGAGCAGCGGAGGAGTCAAGCGGCGACGGTGACATCCGCTTCCAGGGGCGCCTGCCTTGTTTCCCGCATCGGAGTTGCTCTAATGACCGTCGCCGTCAACGTTCGCGGCTGCATCCAACTCCTCCTCTCCTGCGGCGCCACAGCCGGTCAACAGCTGCACCAGCTCCTCCTCAAGTCTGGACACGTCCCGTCCTCCCTCCCGCCCTCCAACTCCGCCCTCTTCATGTACGCGCGCTCCGCGCTGCTGCCCGCTCCACTGACGCGACGCCCACCGCCGGTTCGACGTAATGCCCATCAAGAACTGCTTCTCCTACAAGGCTACAACTCACTCATCACCGCCCACTTCAACTCCGGGGACCATCCTGCAGCGCTCCGCCTCTTCGGCTCCATGCCTGAAAGGAACACCTTCTCTTGGAACGCAGTGATCACCGGCAACTGGTTTCTTCGGAAGGAAGACAAGAAAGGCAGTGACGCGTCATGTGTGCAACAGTGGAGTGCTCTCTAGATGAGGCCAGCTCCAGCAGCCGTGGAAATTTTTTTTTGCATATTTGGCCCTGTAGTAATTTTAAATTTTAAAAATAGTCTCGTTCGAACGAAAATTTTAAAAATAACCCCGAAACAGTGCTCCTACCACGGCCACCAAGGGCGGCAGCCACTTGCCTCCGGGCGCGGCAGGCCAGCTGCCCCCGGCGCCAGGCGCGGCCCCCTATTTTTCGAAAAAAAAAAATTTAAAAAAGGAAGAACAACTTAAAAAAATTTTAAAAATAAAATTTAAATAAAATTTGGAAAAAAAATTAGAATTTTTTTAAAAAATATGAAATATTATTAAAAAATTATAAAAAATTAAAAATATTAAATATCTATTGTATGATGTTACTATTTTTTTGAAAATAAAAGTGTGGTGACAACGTTGGTTGGTCTTTTTGTTATTTTTGTAGAATATGAAGAGCACAAAATTTGTCAGACTCGCAATAACATTTTGTGATCGTCGTATATTGTTGTAGTGCGCTAAATTTCTGAGAAATTTTACGAGGAAGATTAAGATAGTAACAAGTCGTAAGGAGGAAGGTAAGTGATATTACTTTATGCTTGTTAAAAATGACGAGTTAAAGCATAATACTTTATGGAGCTTGTACAAAATACAATTAAAGGGGCTGAGAACGCTCGTTGTGATTATGAAGATGGTCTAAAGCAAGACTTTGAAATGTTGGGGGCGAAATGTTGTGGTTCCATACTCTATATGCTTTGCACAATTTTCTTGATTATTTCGATTAGGGTTTTAGAAATGAAAAAAGTAGGGTTTGCGATCTTGATAGCAAGGTATATTTGCGGTCTAGAGGAGGTTGTGGGATATTCCAAATATGCTATACTTTCGCGTATACGGAAAACTATCCATTAGACTCGAATAATATTTTGTTAACGTCGATCGCTAAAGTACAACAATGTCGCAAAAGCATACGTCATGTAATGCGAGGATACACGACAGTTGATCTATTTATGAAGGACTACGATACATAGATAAAGAGTGAATATTACAATCTTATTACAATGGACTTCTACTTGGCAAGAACAAGAAATAATAGAAGAAATACCGCAAAACTAACTATGTGAAGTAATTTCAAGCATTTTCTCAACCCTTTCCATCCTTTCATCCAGTCTTTTAAGTCATTAGGTTCATTTTGCATTGGTTGATCGAAGGGTCGAAGCATCGGGCGAAATGCAACAACACCACGAGTGTCTTCTTGTAAGGCGACAATTTACATTGCAATATCTCGAACTCTTTCGGGCAGCTTCATCACCACTTTGCCAAAACCGCATGTTGTGTTCAAAAGGAATTGCGGCTTGAAGTGAAAAAGAACGTGCTATTTCGAATGGAATTCATTTGGGATGATTAGGCGGTATTTACCGTAAGATTTGAACACTTCATGAACACTCGGGATGGATTCGTTTGGCGTATGCGAGGTGAACACATTTGCGGATCCGCTGCGAGGGCACACGAGGTCTTTGTCGCAGCGATTCTAATTGTCTGCTCACACGAAAGTTAGATGATGCCGAAGATATGTTGTTATAGAATGGAAGAAAGGAGAAGAGGAAGTGAAGAGTGAGGTGAATGACTGCCAAAGCATTCATATATAGCCTGTGGCTAAATTGCAATTGGGTTCAAGGATATTCGCGTCCGCGAGGTAGCTGGCCTGGGGAGGAATTATTTGGCAGTGTTGCGTGATGTCTTTTAGATTTAGTCCCGACTCGTCGGGTCACATCACTGTACAAAAGCTGACTCGTCGGGTCAATGACTGCGCAAAAGCTGACTCGTCGGGTCACATCACTGCGCAAAAGCTGACTCGTCGGGTCACATCATTGCGCAAAAGCTGACTCGTCGGGTCACGTCGCTTGCACAGAACCAGAAGTCATTAGAATTCGAAGACAGAGGCACATTACACGTGGTCACATGGCATGCTAGTTCGGTTAATTGCTTGAGTCATCCTTGCTACTACTACGGTACAGTGCGACACAAGCATCCGGACTATGTAAGTATACATACATGTCTTTAGGGGATAGTAAAAAACATGGCGGGTAGGACGAAGAACTACTACGGAATGGCCCGACCTACTGCGAGGATCGGAACCATTTTCCCTTCCTTGTGAGCTCGGCGTTGAACTCCTCGCTGGCCTCTTTGGCCTTGGCTGCTATTTCCCTCTTTTTCTCGCGCTCCCTCTCGCGAGCCCCGCGCTGCCTGCGATTGCACGCCTCGAGATGAGCTTTTGTCTCCCAACGTATACGCTCGTTTTGCTCGTCGTTGCGGCGCTCGTCCTCCCGGATCTCGCGGGCCCTTTTGACATCCCACTCCTCGAAGTCGAGAGTCCACTGGTCATGTGGGTGGATCTCGTGGTCGATCCACTTGCGGTAGCCACATAGCGGATCCGGGGACTACGGGTAGATGGGAGAGGTTGTTAGTGCATACTTCGAAAGAGAAAGGGTATAAGAACATACTGTAACTGGACCTTACCGGCTGTCGATAGCTGCATGTGTCCCAACGGCGGTCAGGATAGTCACAGGAGTAGTTCGCACAACCCCAATAACGCATGCCCAGGCTTAACCGGTGCTTAGACTTGAAGAACTTGCATGGGTCCATGCACCAGCAGAGGGGCGGCGTCTCCCCCTCTGGCGGGTGCTGCGGCGAACGCTCGGTTGGAACGTTCAGGATGGGGTTGCTGCTACGGGGGGCCTCACTACGGAGAGCTGTCATCCTAGAAAGCGCCTCTTGTTGGACCCGGGCCGTAGCAGCCCTTGCTTGGTCGTCCCGCTCCCCAGCAGCTCTTGCTAGTCCGCAGATCTCTTCCCATTGCTTTGTCATCTTGTCCCATTGCTTCTTCTATCTCTTGTCCATCCCGACGTGGTGAAGGAAGCTCTTGTGTAGTGTTGGGTTTGGTTGTGTAGTGTTCTCTCCCAGAGCAGGTCACCCCCCTTTTATAAGCCCCCGGTGGTGGTCACGGTATGGTTAAGTTCTGGTGAGTAGCCTACGAGGTAGAAGTCTTTGTCTTATCTTTCGAAAAGTTTCGCGCGGCGAGTGATGTCTTGTCTTTACGAAAAGTTTCGCGAGGCGAGTGTTGTCTTGTATTTCGATAAGTTTCTAGCGATACGAGTATTGTCTTGTCTTTCTGAAAAGTTTCTGGCGAGGCAGAGTGTTGTCTTGTATTTCTGAAAAGTTGCCGATTCGTCGGGTCACGTCGCTGCCCAAAGCTGACTCATCGGTAACGCCGCGCGCGCAAAGGCGGCCGATGTGGTCTTGTCGCCGCGCAAAGCCGCCCGTGTGGTCTTATCGCCGCGCAAAGCTGGTCAGTGTGGTCTTGTCGCCGCGCAAAGCTGCCCCGTGTGGTCTTATCGCTGCGCAAAGCTGGCCTGTGTGATCTCATCGCTGCGCAAAGCTGCGCAAAGCTGAACCGTGTGGTCTTGTCAACCGCGCAGCCGCCCGTGTGGTCTTGTCGTGCAAAGCCGCGCGGCCGCCCGTGTGGTCTTGTCGCCGCGCAAAGCGCCAGTGTGGTCTTATCATTTGCGCAAGCCGCTCGTGTGGTCTTATCGCTGCGCAAAGCTGGTCCGTGTGGTCTTGTCGCGCAAAGTCGCCCTGCGTGGTCTTATCGCGCAAAGGCTGCGCAAAGCGCTCGTGGTCTTGTCATTTGCGCAGCTACGCAAAGCGCAAAGTCATTGGAAAGCGTCTTGTTAGACTTAGCCATGCTGCATACCCTAAGTGGGTGGTGGTCGTGTGGGTACATTGGTACACCTTCGTCTAGGTTATGGACATGCTTGGTAGGTCGTGCAAGAACTAGACTACAACCTTTTAAAAACTTAAACTTGCGCAAAGTGACTATGGGTTAGTCACTTCTAGGTTGGTGTTGTTCTCTATCTATGTTATTATTGTCTCTCTTTTATTTGAGCGATAAAAGTTAATTGTGCTTTGAATCTATTACCTTATTGTAAATGAAAACTTGCTTTATCTTGAAAATAAGTCGAGCCTCATCCACTTAAATAAAGCCATGTAGTTAATTATAGTTCGTTATCTCACACGTGGTACGCTCTTAATATTAATTCGCAGAGGAAGAAGGTGAGCAAGGGCCTCACTTTTGTGAGGCGTGTTGCGTTTGGGACGATTAGCTTGGCGGTCGGTTGGTTGCCTTGTGGGTAAAGGCACACATTGGCTTTTGTTCATCGCCAATGGCCATTTGCCTTTATGAATTTTGGCGTCGGCTTTGTAATAACTCTCTTATATTATCATGTCTTTGGTTGTTGCTTTTGCTTGCTCTATGTGGATGAATGGAATTGATGCATGATTTTGTAGTGGGTGTGTATCTGCATTTAGGAAGTATACATATCTAAAGCTTAGTTTATTTGATTTGTCTTATGGACCAAGTGGATGGTTAAGATTACAAACCGAATATACCAGAGTCCTAAAAGTTAGTATCGAGCCATTAAACTAGTAATAACAAAGCTTAGTCGCTAGGATATTTTGAAAACCTTATTTTCAAAGGGTCAAATGATTTGTGAAAGCTTGAGTAAGTTCTCAGATTTTACTCCTTACCTATCTTAGTGGTCTTGAAGTCTTGGATGCGAAATACGGACAGCGATCATTCGGTTCCGGACACAAGCAGGTTCTAACGGGGGTAGAAAATGAGAGTTAATCAAGTAAAACTTGTAGAATAAAAGGGTAAGATGTGATACTAGTTAGCTAAGTATCTAACGCTTTATCGTATAACCGTTCTTGAGTAGTGTTAGGTTGGTTGTAGTGTGCTGAAATTTTTATCTTCTCACACTATTACTCGTTCATTCAATACGGGTTAATGGCATTGAGAGTTGAGCTTGGTTTGGAGTTTCCTTGCTGTTTTGGGTGAAACATTTAAAGTTATTACTTGCTGTTTTGGCCTTGGTTAGGGTGGTGTCTCATTCCCTAATCGTTAGTCGCTTCATCAACTTCTTGTTAGTGCTTTGTCGCGGTAGTGGTGACTTTGTTTGGATGAGAGCTTCGCAAAGGTCCTTCTCCAAATTAGAGGCAGTCGAGGAGGGCGGGAGGGTCTGTTTGGATGTGCGCGCAACACCTCGCCCTTCCGGTCTCGGGATCCGGCGGCGGACATCGATCGTGGGGCGCTTCTTGGTTCTTACCAGGGTTCTCGAGTCTGAGACCCATTGGGCCTTGAATGGCCCTGCGTCGAGTTGGCGTAAGCTTCGGCGTTGCTCGATCACTGAACCGGGGCAGAGCACTCTTTGTCGGACTTGAGGTGGTCTTGTGCAGACGCGCTGTGTCTCTTGGGATGAGTTCGGACGGCGTTCCTCGAGCTCACATCCTGGCTTGATGAAGCCCGAAGAAGAGTTTCGCGCTCAAGCAGGCGTAAGTCTGCGAGTTCAACCACGCATGCTCCATACGAGTGTGTGAGGCCAAGCGAGGAGAGATTCATGGAGGTTTTGTGCGAGGCTGCAAGACTCTCCATTGTGGACTTTGCTGACTTCCGGTGCCTTGGAGACAAGGCCATTGTTCTGAGCACAAGGCCAAAGCGTTGGCGAGTCATAGCGCAAGTGGGAGGCCAAGCTTCCCTACCCAGGCGCCGGCACGATTCCTGCCGCCTCGCGAGTGTTGCCGATCGATGCGCTGCGAACAGCAGTGGCCCCGTCAATTTGCAGGGTCACTGCACTTTGTGCAACCGAAGGGTGGTCTTGGAGGCGCTAGCTCATCTCCTTGGGATGCTCGGCAATCTTTGTCGAAAAAGGACACGGACTGCGCATGTCGCGTTGATTACCGCTAGCGGTAAAGCAAGTACCCCTGCCCCTGATCTCTTCGATCAATTAAGCCGGAGTGGTCTTATCCGAGTGGGATATCACCGAGTTGGATTCGACGAGGATATTCAAAAGCGACTTTTCTACTCGTTATGGCTGCACGAGTATACCAGCATGTCTTCGGCTTAACCAATGCTGACCTTGTTCACCTCATGCGTGTTCATGGAGTATTTGGATAGGTTCGTTGTGGTCTTCATCGATGATATTCTTATCTACTCAGGCGCAAAATTTGAAGCTTGTGTTGGGCAAAGCACAAGTTGTATCACGAGTTGACAAGTCGTTAGGTTGAAGAAGTAGCCTTCTTAGGCCATATTCTTTCGGCGGGAGCGTGGCTGGATCCTAGCAAGATCGCGATGTGCTCACCGGTGACCTACTTCGGTCCGCCGAGTGTGGTTTAGCGGATATTATGGAGTCGTCTTTGCTCAAGAAGGACAAGAAGTTCTCGTGGTCCGTGATTGCGAAAGTTTCAAGCGCTTAAGCGATTGACCACCGTTCCGTTCTTGTTCTCCCGATGTCGATCGCGCGATATCTTTTGTGGCGCTTCGTCGAGGCCTCGATTGTGTCCTTATGCAAGAAGGCAAGGTAGTGGCCTATCATCAAGGCAATTGAGACCTCATGAACTTAACTATCCTATGACTTGGAGTTGGCGTTGTGATTCATGCAAAATGGGTATTCACTACCATCAGGGCAAGGCCAATGCCGGTGTGGTCATTGTTGCTGAACATCGGCCTCTTCTGAGGAGTTTGCGTCTCAACTTGGGTTTGGTTGAGCATGGTTCCTCGCGCCTTGCGGTTGTCTGACCAACCTTGGTGGATGGGTCAAATCGTTCGGCTGAAATGGAATAGCAAGTGCTTCTCGTAGATGAGCTTGGTGTCGTGAGGTTCGACAGCGCCTCAGTAATTCGGTGGTCGGGAGTTGATCCTGTTCTTGAGTCGGCGTGTGCGTCGTGTCAAGGCCGAACATGTCGTCGTGGGTGCTTGACCATACCAATCCGGGTGGAAGTGGGATTCGGTCGGGATGGACTTTATCAGCTGGTCTACCGGTCCCAAGAAGAATGATGCTATACGGGTGCGCATCGATCGATTGACTAAGGTGGCTCATTTTCTTCTGTCAAAAGACCTTGAGTAGGTCTTCTGCGGATCTCTACATAGCCGCATCGTGAGTTTGCATGGTGTACCAAAACGATCGTGTCGGATCGTGGTTGCTTTCTTCACTTGTGATTTTGGCTGGGAACTAGCCTTTCTTTACTGGCATCACCCCAAGCAGATGGTCGGGCAGAGGGTCAACCAAGTTTTGGAGGACATCTTTGCGAGCTTGTGTCCTTTCTATGGGAAGCATTGGGAGAAATGCTTGCCATTCGCAGAAATTTCTTATAAACGGTTTCAAGCCGATCTCGGCATGGCACCATTGAGAGTACGGGAGAAAGTAGAACCCGTTGAACTGAGTGAGGCGGTGAAAGACCTTTCTTGGCGGGCTCGATTAGCGGAAGTCAAGTCGGCTCATTCGTGACGGCTTGCATGCGGCTCAATCGAGCGAGCTATCGCGGAGTCGTGAGTTAAGCTTTGAGCCAATGACCGTTTATCTCAAGTTTCTCCTCGAGAAGGTCACGGCGTGGTGTCAAGGAAGATTAGTCGATATGGCTACCGTATTATCGAAGAAGGAGCTGTTGCCTACAGTTGGAGTTACTGCTTTGCACTTGTACATGATGTGTTCCATGTGTGGCAGTGCCTCCGTGTTCAGAGAGGCTCCGTTGGAAACTCTTGATGTCCAAGAAGATTTGTCATGGCGTCTGTTCGCATACTCGTGAAGGCGAGCGAAGAACAAGAATAAGACCATCAAGTTCCTCAGTTCGTGGTCAAACCATTAGAGATCTACATGGGAGCAGAAGATCGCCTCGTCTGAACTACCCCTCTTTCTTTTAAGTGCGCAAAGTTTGTAACATCCCATTTTCACTTGTGTTTCAAATGTAAGAAAATGGGGAAATTAAACTTTTCTTACATCATGTATTTCGTACTAAACAATTATTGTACAAGTATGGAAATACAAAGTCACAAGTCTGTGGATCCTCCAAAAACAATCTTGTCCAATCTTGTGATCCTGGAAATATTTTCCTAAGTTCTTATGGTTGGTGACCCTCTGAAAAATTTCACAATTTTAGAAATTGTTCGAATATTTTTAAGGTCAGTCAAACTTGTTTGCCTGTAGCCAAACCGCTCAAAGCATTGTATAATTTTAGAAAAGCTGACATAAAAACCTCAGAAAATTTTATACAAGATCCATCTCAAGGTTAGCAAAGCCGTGTGGTCTAAACACAGTCGAGTCAAACTGTCAGACTTTCAGGTCTTGGTCGCACCGAGGCCATGGCGTGTCGGGCTCGGTCGGGTTAGTAGCGGTGGTGCAGGGTTGGATTTTAAATCAGCAAAACCTCCTCGGTCTTGTAAAAGACTCCCACGCATGCGACCTCCTCTGTTCTATTTGCAAAGACAACCCTCGAGGACCTCCCCTAGACCTCCTTACACCTTTGCAAAGACCACCACAGGCGACCTCCTCGGCCCTCCCGACCACCCTAGCGCATCTCGAGATACGTGGCTCGGACCTCCCTAGGACCTCTAACACATAATTCTAAATCTGAGCCCGTGACTCACGTCTGGGGCTCATGTCTTGATTTTAGCCGTTGAGCTCTTTGTGGGTCCTCACTGGTCCTCTCCTTTGTCGGGTGGGCACAGGGCATTATCAATTTTGTGCATGGCGGTGAGCGGTGCCTTGTCAACTCTAAGGTGACAACGGCTATGTCTTTGCCAACATTAAATGTCACAGCGGCACCTTTGCTCAAAAGTCTCTCGACAACCTACTCCCATCACCTCATGTGCGCGATTACTGTGACTGCTTTGCCATCTTTCCGCTACTATATTTGAAGCTCAAGCTTCTCTCTTAGTTCTTTTAGTCACTCTCTTGCACCCCTAGTTCTTTTACGCTCTTGTGCTCAAACACCAGAAAGCCATTGCCACCATTCTTTGGACATTGGAGCTCCCGGCGCACTTGATGGTTCAACATTGCAATAGTGGCGATCATCTTGTTCCCTGGGTCAAAGCCTCCTAACTCGCTTTGTTTGACCTTCACGCTTCTCGTGTGGTCATTTTTAGCGCATGGGTCCCGGCCGGTTATCTCGGTTAGCGCCGGTTGAGTGGTGCTGGTGTAGCTTTTGGCACCTTTGGTTCTCCTCCCTATTTGGAACTCTTCCGCGACGAGTCCACATCGCGGCAAGGCTGATGAACCCTCTCGGGTTTTGCGATTCGCAAATCCATTTCGTCATCTTCTTAGGACCACTTTAATGCTCAAATCATTGCTCATCATTGGTCATTAAGTGTCCCTTTTAGTTTCATTTATTGTCAATCATGCGGAGCATTTAATTTGTCTTAACTTGTTGTCTGGAGGTCTGCGCCATTAAAACCACTCCGGGACCTCCCAGAAATCACGGCGTTAAAGACCTCAGTGAGCGTATTGGATCACCCTCCTCCTGGGGTCCTTTTTGCAAAAGACCTCCTTGAGGCCGTGCGAAAAAGTCACCACGTCGTTTTAATCAGCCCTCTCGGACCTCCTTGGGGTCCTCTTTGCAAAAGTCCTTCCTTAGTCGTTTTGAAAAAACCACCTGAGCCACCCACTGGGTCCTCTGTGCAAAGACCACCTGTCATTTGTAAAGAACCTTCAAAACTTCACCTCTGGCCCTTTGTGAAGAAGTCGTGGACCTCCTCGCTCGGATCTGGACCGTTCATGACCTCCCACGGAGATGAGCAATCGGACCTCTCTCGATTGAACACACAGCAAAGATCATGGCCATCCATGACCTCCTCGGTGAAATCCCTGGTCATTCCTCGCTTCCATCTTAGCGTTCCGACCTCCCCACGGAAATCGTGGGTCTAAGACCTCCTTTAACTCACCAGCGTGCTGTCTAGCCGTTAGATCTAGATCTAACGGCCAAGACCCTCCTAAATTGGACTCCAACAGGACCTCTAAGGAGTCGGGGCCGTCGAGATCTTGATCTAACGATGTGGTCTTGTCATTGCGCAAAGCTGCTCGTGTGGTCTTATCGCTGCGCAAAGCTGGTCCGTGTGGTCTTGTCGCTGCGCAAAGCTGCCCCGTGTGGTCTTATCATTGCGCATTTTTGCTAAGGCTTTGGCTGTGTGATCTCATCATTGCGCAAAGCTGCGCAAAGCTGCTTAACCGTGTGGTCTTGTCTTCTGCGCTATTTTGTTGTTAAATTGATTAGTTAGAAATTGCCAGTGTGGTCTTGTCATTTGTGCTGCTGTGGCAGGCCGTGTGGTCTTGTCTTGGGCACAATGGTATGTTGATGTGATCTTGGGTGTGTGGAATGGTGCCTCGCTGGTCTATCGTGTGGTCTTGCAAACATAAAGCTGAGCCGTGTGGTCTTGTCGCAAAGCTGCCCGTGTGGTCTTGTCATTTGTGCGCTGCAAAGCTGCGCAAAGCGGCCCGTGTGGTCTTGTCATTGCGCAAAGGCGCCGTGTTGTCTTGTCATTGCGCAAAGGCGGGCGCGTGTGGTCTTGTCGCTGCGCAAAGCTAGGCCGTGTGGTCTTGTCGCTGCGCAAAGCTGCCCGTGTGGTCTTATCGTTGCGTCTCCCGTGCTCGGCTATATAAACGCATGGACACACGGCGGTCGATCATTCCCTCTTTACGAGGTGCCTCCTGTCCGTGTGGTCAAATTTTTATTTGTCCGTTGTTCGCACCATCTGCGAAAGTCGTCGTAACGGTAAGCTTATTTCAGCAACACGCGCACGGTTTTTACGGTGTGTTTTTGATCAAATATTGTCTTATTTTTGTCAGAAATGGAGACGTTGTACGTGTTCCACGAGAATGTGCATTCCGGTCCAGACGGAGTGGATTTGTCCAACTGCCAACGTGCCTTGCTTAACATTCCCAACCTGGCACACGTCGATTTGCTCGAGCTACGACGCTGCATTCGGCAGTTGTTCGATGGGCACGTCGCTAGGAATAAGATAGTAATAGAGGCGATCACCGCGAACACGGTCGTTCCACATGGGCACATCGTGTGCGGCTTGGCGAAGGTGACCAGCAGTGCCATGTGGGCACATCACATGGAGATTGTAAGCAATCCTCACGCTCCGATCTATCGACGACCCATGGTGTATGTCCATTTTGTTTATCCAGGTCAATCCTTTGGTGGGGCACCGTTGAAGGAGGCGGCGACGCTCTTCTCCCCCTCTTCGGTTTGTTGACGACGGGAGAGATGTCGAGTGCTCCAGTAGATGAAGATTCGGGTAGTTTCGAACCGAATGAAGGTGTCGACAAATGGAGCGGTGCTCGTGTTGATTATCACGAGATTATTGATGGCATGTCCGATGCGCGCCACCGAAGATGAGGCGGTACGACTCGCAATCCAGCGAGGATGAAGCGGCAGCGGGTGGGATCGTCGGTGGCATTGTTTCGACCGACGCGGACTATGTTCCAAGTCGGTTGGATTGCCAGCGGCCTCTTCCTTGTTACGTCCCACGAGCACGAGTCTTCGTGGGCCTTCGATCTGAACACCCTACTTGTGGGCCAACGGTTCCACACAAAGTGCCGCCGAGCAAGCTATCGTGAGTTTCGCGGTGAAGACCGGTCGGACTTACGAGTTTCTGGTGAGTTCGGACATTGTTTGTTGTTGCTTTGAACTATGTACGGTAAGTAGCACTAACTATTATATGGTTTCCATTATTTGCAGGTCTAATCCTGACACGTACATAGTTAAGTGCATGCATAGCTCTTGCCCCGCAAAGTTAGTGCGTGAGAGATTCCACAGGCGGAGCGGCCTTCCGCATTCTGATCGTTCTGGTCACACGTGTGAGCTTCAAGAGCCATTGCAAATGCATCCGAATGTAACCTCTGCGTACATCGCGAGCATCGTAAGCCATGTAGTTGTCGCCGATTTGACCGTTTCGCCCAAGGTCCTCATGGCTCACGTAGCGAATACATTAGGGTATGCCGTTAGGTACAGTAAGGTATGGCGGACGAAGCGGATTGTCCTCGAAGGGTTGTACGGTACCTATAAGGAGGCGTACGATCTAGTCCCCAGAATGCTTAAGCAAATTGCGGATGCCAATCTGGGGACATGTGTCAATAGGGAGGATAGGCCCGACCGGTCGAACAACGCACATTCCCTTATCCTTGATCAAGTCTTTTGGGCATTTGGCCCGGCAGTCCAGGGCTTCTCCCACTGCCATCCCGTCCTGACTATGGACGGTACTTTCCTTTGCGGGAAGTACAAGGGCACCATTTTCACCGCTATTGCCGATGGCAGCGACGGTTGCTCCAGTTGCCTTTGCCATTGTAAGCGAGTACTAACGATTGGTTGCGGTTCTAGGAACATAAAGTAACATGTTGTAAGGATCGACCGAATGTGTGCGTCATAACCGACCGTCATCTTTGGGTTGTTGTCGTGTTGCTCACCATGCGACGCGATGCGAGCCATTGTTCCAATGGAGCGACATGCGCATACGTTGGTGCATGCAGCATCTAGCCGCCAACTTCCACACGCGCTTCAAGAGCAAAGACCTCATAAAGAAGTTCAAGAAGCTTTGCTTGCAAAACCAGAAGCGCAAGTTCGATGCCGTGTGGCGGGAGCTCGAGGTCGAAACCGAGCGTGCTAGTGGAGGTTCAGACCCAGGCGCACCGCAAAGCGAGTTCGCTGAGTGGATACGCTTGCATGCCCCCGACTATGAGAAATGGTCCCTTCTTCACGACACCTATGGTGCTCGGTACGACATCATGACAACCAACATGTATGAAGTCTACAACGGTGAATTGAAAGGGGTTCGGGCCCTGCCCATCACAGCTGTTGTTGAGGAGACATGGAACCACACGGTCGGTTACTTCGTCAATCGGGCAACAATGGCGAAGAAGCATGTGAGGACCCCAGGTTATTGGAAATGTACTTAATTAAATTCATACTGAAGCACAATTATTAATGAAGGAACAGTACTGTCCCTTTATTAAAGATCATGCTAAAGGTATAAATTTAACAAGTGACAATTCAATAAGCGAGATTCGGATATATATATCTCACAATGGTTCCCAGGATCAACGACCATTGCATATATATCTTTCATCAACATTGCATCAAATACATACAAGTCACACATTGACATAATTAAGCATAAGTTTACAACTTGCGGTTTTAGTACTACATTATGGGTGACTTGGTCACTACAACGATTCAACGGCGGAAGCAAAATAAAAGATCAAAGTCCACCAATGGCCTCATCCACCATGAGCAATTGCGTGGAGGAAAGAAGTAACTTTACTCGTTAGCGTCACACCGATCGGCGCTAACGGTGCTTCATAAAGGTAACCATCCTCACTGCAACAATAAGTGATAGCACCTTGAGTACGGAAGGTACTCAGCAAGTCTTACACAAACTAATAAAAGAAAGTGTTTATTAGAACCTACTCAAAGGACTAGAATTTATACGTGCATAAGGCTACAACAGGAAGGTAAAATGGTTAAGTTTTGCATAAAGCAGGACATCTTAACCTACAAAGACTAAATTTTGATAAAGTAGTTTAATAAATCAAAGTTGGACTAGAACAGTAAGTAAATGACATAATGTAAACAGTACAGTGCATGAATCCCTCATGCAAAGCCAAAAACAGAAACCAGATTTGTAAATCAAAACTTCTATACAGGTGACATCAACTCAAGTTATCGTCCATGACCGTGGACACGGCTATTCGAACAGTTTATACCCTGCAGGGGTGTACATCTTTACCCACATGACTTAGCTAGCCCGTTTCCTTCGGATGCCTCCGAATGATGACATACTTCCTTTGGTATGCCGACCGGGGAAACTAAGATTTGGTTTTTTTCAACAAGCTAATACTATTGAGTTGGACCCCATGTGTGGCGATCTCGCTTAAACAACGATCGATAGCATCGCTAGCAGGCACACATGTTGCGTCGATAATGCCGATCAAACAATTAAATGCGAATGGGCTCACTACCCATATTAGGATGCAATCGGCATCTTTAAGGTGCGTATATGCTACGGAGCACATATCGCCCTCACCCTTCTAAGAACATCGTCTTGACATACAAGCTCACATGGCATACAACACAGTCATAAGACCTAAGCATTTATGCCATACAAGGTCAATACACATATTCTTACTTTCTGTTTCCAACCCAATAGTCTTAACATTTTACTTAACCAAGCAGCGCCCATACACTGCATGTGGAAGTGCGTGGGGACTTGAATTGAATAGTCGAGTTCGGTCCTTAATTAACCGGACAAGTCCACCACAATTCCCAATCTAGTGCACAAAAGCACCATCACTAGCTTCCTCTTGTCGAGATCAATTTAAATTTAAAATACAAGTCGATTTAAAGGGCTGGACAAAGAGTTCAAAATAACAAGTTCATTGGTGATTCCCTGTTTGACACGATATTCTTGTCAAACTCTAAAATCTCTAGATCGCATGTCTAAGCCAAAGCTGAAAATATATGTTATAGTATCTGATCTTGAGCTAGGGTTAAGTGTATGATTATAATTTAAGGTAATCCACCATGTTAGGTTATAGCTAGCTACTCTGAGATCACATTTTTGTATTTTGAGAAAAATAGCATGCACAGATATCTTTGGATTTGTAAAAGCTATTGTACAAAATTTGGGATCAATATGGTGCAGAGAGGAAGCTTGCCTTGATAATAGTATATACATTGCGGGCTCGGGATGCTCGAGAAATAGGTTCAATCACTTGACAAAACGATTCTAAAAGAAGCGATAAAGTCAATAAATGCCAAAATCAACAATAAGTACAAAATGGAAGAAATATGCATGATCAATGCGGAAATGCATGATTGTGATATCTTAAGTTATATCTACCTAATAGTGATAATAAACCATATTACCACCTCTGATTTCAAAGCGAGAAACTAAGGTTTAGTTCAAAGTTTGATTTTCATATTTTGAAAAGAAGCGAGAAACAGACAGTTGCGATTTGGGAAAAGGAAAATAGATCGAGCAAAGATTCTAAAATGAAGCTTAACCTGATCTATTAGGGTAGTTAATACCTAAACTAACCTTAACCTAACCCTACTCGGTTAGATTACAAAAGCTAAAGAAAAACCTATATTGTCGGTTAAGCCAACAAAAGAAGACAGAGACCGATTTCAGCTATGAGGCAAAATAGATGATGACAAGAATTGAAAGATCAACTGGTTATGCTACTAGGGTTTAGCTGAGACCTAACTAGGATAACAAGTCGACAGGAGAAACCCTAGGTCTTGAAAATGACATAAAAGACTGAAAAGTTAGAATAATCACTTTTCAGTTTAAAGCAAGTTGAAGCTACTGATGTTCAAAAGAATGATTCACAGGAGCTTCTAAGGTCATTAAGATGCTCAAGATGTTAAAAACTAGGGTTTTAGCTTACCAGAATAAGAAAGACACCCAAAAGTTGAGAAAGTCGATTTTGCTCAACAGAGAGATAACCTTCGGTTTTGACCTACAAAAGATGTCAAAACCTTAGTGCAAGGTGAAACCAGTGCTTAAGATGGATAAGCAATGGACAAGAGCAAGAAACTCCACTGGACAACAATGGAGGGTGAAAAGCTCCTTTGGTCAACACTGGTAACAGCAAAATCTAGGGTTTATATATAGATGTTGAGCTACAGTGGAAAGTGGAAGAGTCTAGAGTTGATAAGGTGTCCATTTAGGGCTAAATATCCCAAAAATTAGTTGCATAAACTTTGGGATAAATCATCTCCTTAGTTCTGAGAGAGGGTTGCTTGAGAGATAAGGAAGAATGGAGGCAACATATGACATGTGGGTCCCTCTGTCATCCTCAGTCGCGCGCGCCTCCTAAAGCTCAAAAGAACATCAGCCGTCCGATTATAAATGGGCGGCGGTGATAAATAGAGAGGTAAAAAGGTTTTAATCGGTATCTTTTAATATGGGTCGTGCGATCTCTATCGATCGATCGAGATCTAAACGAAACCCAGAGGGGCTTCGGGGCTCCACTTTCAAAGAGAGACGTTGGATTAAGATCCAATGATCAAATAAAAGGAATACACGTCATCCGCCCAGATGAGATGACGCGGCACCGTCGATTAGATTTCTGATCGAGATGGGCGCGGGCTCCGGATGGTCGATTGCATACACTAATCGGTCCCTACGATTGAAATCAACGGACCACTAAATTTGGGCCTTAAAGCCCACGGTCAAAAAAGGCACACCGTAGGATCTAAATCTAAGGGCTCAAGATAACTGCGCGCCTTTAGGTTTAAAAAGAAAAAGGAGACGTTGTTGGATCAGAAACGAACGGTGGAGATCAAAAGGGACTCCGAAGTCGTCCGAATGCATACACCGACCTCGATCGTTAGATGAGGATCCAACGGCGGAGATTAGGGCACACACGTGGACAACTCGCACGACTTCGCGACCACGCCCGTTCGATGGGAGATCGACCGCTCACATCTCGCATGGGATTCGGGCTCGCGCCCGAACGTGACAGAGCCGGACCAAAGTGAAAGGGTTGGACCCAACCGCAAAGGTGTGAGTCACTACAGTACTAGAGTTTGGATTCAAACCAGTTTAGTTGACCAAAACCTATTCAAATGCTTAAAAGGTTTGAGTGGGCTTTTAAAAATAGCAAATAAATTTATAAAATCATGAAATTTTCTTGGAAGCTCTTTGGGATGTTATACTTCCCAGATAAATTTTAAAAAAATCACATTATCACTTTCTAAAATACATAAATAATTATTGTAGTCCAAAAGTTTTTTTTTAAAGGTAAATATTTTTCTGTAAACCAAATAATTTCTAGAAATTCAACAAAAATTATTTTTAGTCAAGATAATTTATTTAGGCTTTAAGGAAAAATACTTCCCAGTCACAATACAAGTTTCATCTTGTATTTCCTTCAAAACTTCAAATAGGTTATTGGACTTTGGCTAGAAAAGGGAGGTTTCAAATGATAACAGCAATTCCAAATTGTTAATTATGAACAGTAATGTCATGAACAGTGTCCCATTACTGTTTATAAAATTGGGGCTGTTACAAATCTACCCCCCTTAAGAAAATCTCGTCCCCGAGATTTGGATCAAGTTAGAGATTAAGAGAAAGTGAAATAGAAATGATTTATAAGGAAATTCAACATCTGTTGTCTTGATTTTCTTCAAAGATAACAAAGAAGAACTTTACATAATAACATAATGTTATAATTACATATTTGTTTACATTGCTTTGTTTAAACTTTCCTTTCTTGATTCAAAGGAAAATTCTAAACAACAAAAAGATGGGGGGTGCTCAATCTGCATCAGATCTTCGCGCTCCCAAGTGGCTTCATCCTCGGAATGATTAGCCCACAGAATTTTTAAGAACTAAACAGTACGATTTCTTGTCCTGCGCTCCATTGTGTCGAGGATACGTACTGGTTGTTCCCGATAGGAAAGATCAGGTTGGAGATCAAGATGCTCATAAGCAGTTGCCTCAATAGGAACACGAAGGCATTTCTTCAATTGAGACACATGAAAAGTATCATGCACTGCAGAGAGTGATTCAGGTAGTTCTAGTTGATAAGCTACAGCTCCTCGCTTGGCAATGATTCGGAAGGGTCCGATATAACGAGGTGCGAGCTTCCCTTTTACCTGAAAACGATGAGTACCCTTCATGAGTGACACTTTAAGATAGACATGGTCATCTACCTCAAAGCTTAATTCACGGCGGCGATGATCGGCATAGCTCTTACGGCGAGGCGGCGGTTTTCAAACAATCTCGAATCGCACGAACTTGCTCTACGCTTCCTTTACCAAGTCGGACCATAGAATGATCTTTCACCAGACTCGGACCAATTCAATGGGGTCCTACAAGCTCTCCCATACAAGGCTTTAAAAGGTGACATTTGAATACTTGATTGGTAGCTATTATTGTAGGAGAATTCCACATATGGTAAAGATTTCTCCCAGTCTTTGCTATAGGATAGCACATAGGCTCGGAGAAGATCTTCCATTACTTGATTCACTCTCTCAGTTTGACCACTAGTTTGAGGATGATAAGCGATCTTGAAAAGAGTTCGGTTTCCATAGCTTTGATGAAACAGTTCCAAAAGTGGGAAGTATGGCGAGGCCACGGTCGAAATAATGACCTTGGGAACACCATGAAGACAAACAATTCTAGCAATATAAAGCTCGCTAGGCGCACGCCGCGAAGATGGTTTTGACCAGGAATGAAATGAGCCACTTTTGTCAAGCGATCGATGATTACCCAAATGGCATCGGATCCATTGGAAGTCTTGGGAAGACCAGTAACAAAATCCATACCGATCTCTTCCCACTTCCACTGGGGAATAGGCAAAGGTTGAAGAGTACCAGCTGACTTTAGATGTTCAGCTTTAATCCTTTGGCAAATATCGCATTGACAACATCTTGAGCAATTTGTCTCTTCATTTGGCTCCACCAAAAGGTTTTCTTTAAATCCTGATACATCTTGGTACTTCCGGGATGTAAAGAAAACTTGGAATTATGAGCCTCTTTGAAAATTAGACTCTTCAATTGAGGATCGCGGTACTACCAAGCGATTGCGATATCGAATCATCCGCGATCATCTTGAGAAAACTTCGTTGGCTTTACAGCTTTCAAGTTTTCCTTGATTTGGCTACCTCGGCATCAGTTTTACGGGCCTCAAGAATCTGAGATTCTAATGTCGGCTCCACTTGTAATGCAAGCAAGAAAACCTTCTTCTACCAAGTCAAGACTTAGCGTGAAAATCAGCACACAAGTCCTGGCGCGAGTAGAGAAAATGTCGCGATTGCATTGTGACTTTACGCTTAAAGCGTCGCCACAACATTGGCTTTGCCTGGGTAATAGTGAATACCCATGTCATAGTCTTTGATCAGTTCAAGCCATCTTCTTTGCCTCATATTCAAATCAGATTGAGTGAATATATACTTTAGGCTTTTATGATCAGTATAGATCTCACAACGATTACCAAGAAGGTAATGGCGCCAAATCTTCAATGCATGGACTACGGCAGCCAATTCCAAATCATGAGTAGGATAATTGAGTCATGAGGGCGCAACTGCCGAGATGCATATGCCACAACTCGGCCTTCTTGCATAAGCACACAACCAAGTCCATGGCGAGATGCATCGCAATAAATGTCAAAGCTCTTGAGAACATCCGGAAGAGTAAGAACTGGAGCTTTAGTCAAGAGAGTTCTCAGAAGCCGAAAACTCTCCTCACATTTAGCTGACCATTCAAATTTCTTCCCTTTTTGCAAAAGCTGAGTCAAAGGCCTAGCAATTTTGGAGAAATTTTCAATGAACCTACGGTAATAACCCGCAAGTCTAAGAAAACTTCGGATCTCAGGGACACTCCTGGGAGGCTTCCAATCTAGTACATCTTGTACCTTGCTTGGATCGACAGCAATACCTCCTTCAAATAACACATGTCCCAAAAATGCAACTTGTTCAAGCCAGAAGGCACACTTGCTGAACTTAGCATACAGTCGATGCTTACGGAGTGTTTCCAGCATAAGCCTCAAATGTTGTTCATGGTCCTTATCAGACTTGGAATAAATAAGGATGTCGTCAATGAACACGACAACGAACTTATCCAAGAAATCCATGAACACCGAATTCATAAGGTTCATGAAATAAGCTGGAGCATTGGTCAGACCAAAGGACATGACAGTATACTCGTACAAACCATAACAGTAGAGAAAGCTGTTTTAGGAATGTCCTCGCTCTAACCTTGATTTGATGATAGCGATCGCAAATCAATCTTTGAAAAGACTCGGGCACCAACCAAGCGATCAAAAGATCATCAATTCGAGGCAAAGGATACTTGTTCATGATAGTGACCTCATTTAACGGACGGTAATCTACACACATCCGCAAAGTGTTGTCCTTCTTTTGACAAAGATTACGGGCATCCCTAAGGTGAGGAACTCGGTCGAATAAATCCTTTGTCAAGTAATTCTCAAGTTGTGTCTTTAATTCAACCAACTCGTTGTGGGCATTCGATAAGGACTCTGGATATAGGAGCGATTCGAGAATTAGTTCAATTCGAACTCCACTTCCGATGCAGTGGCAATCGGGAAGGTCTTGAGAAAGACATCAACATACTCGAAACAATTGGTGCTTGACTCCAAAGAAGGAGTGGTATCAACTTGGTGAGCACAAAGATGAGAACCCACTGTCCTGGATTGAAAAACGACTGAAGTGCCGCTTTCATTAGTTAAAGAAATGGATTTATGAACACAATTAATTTGCCCAAGGTTCTTGGATAACCAATCCATTGCCAGGATAACATCCAACCCTTTAGAATCTATCACAATCAAATCAGCCCAAAAGTCTACCCCTTGAATATTTATATTGACACCACGGCAGACTTGATCAGTCATAAAGGCTGATCCAGGTGAATGGATGATATGGGGTGGATGAAGATAATGCATAATTAAATGATGTTGAGTAGCAAACTGCCTACTAACAAATGAATGGGATGCTCCAGAGTCAAACAAAGCGATGTATCTTGAAATTAACTAGGAGCATACCAAGAACAACCGGAGTGGCATTGCTTCCTCGCGATGTCGGTTCACGCGACCTCGAACCGGGACAGGGTCAGGCTTGACCACGGTCGGGGAAGGTTGTGCAGGACGAACCATAGCTGGGGAAGGTGAAATAGGTGGTATCCCTTGCGCCTTGGCATAGCGATTGGCGAAATGCCCAGGCGCCACAATGGTAACATATAACTCCGGCTGACGGTAACAACGAGATGGTGGCGGTTTCCACTAGGTCTTGGTTGATTAGTGGAAGAAGATGGACGAGGGGCAAACACTGCCGGCCTTGGTGCAAGTGGAGCTGGTGCTCGCGGTGGTCTAGGCACCCACATGCGAGACTCCTCCAAAGCCTTGCTCTTACTTTCGGCCACAATAGCTTTGTTGACCAGATGGGAGAAATTCCTGAAGTCATGCAAAGCTACAGCCATTTGCAACTCCTCAGACAGCCCATTCAAAAACCGGTTTCGACGACGGAGGTCGGTCGAAACATCATCAGGGGCATATCTGGCAAGAAAGTTGAATTCATGCAGATACTCAGTCACAGATTTTCGCCCTTGCTTAAGAGCGAGGAATTCCTGTTGTTTGATCATCATGACCCCTTCAGGAATATGAGCTTCGCGAAAAGCCTCCACGAACTCATCCCAAGTAGGGACATGTCCAGTAGGCTGAATGGCAAGAAGGTTATCCCACCATATGCTAGCCGGCCCATCAAGTTGATAACTGGCAAAAAGAACCTTTTCCTTTCGAACAACGAGCAATCGGCGGTTTCTTCTCAATGGTCGAAGCCGGTCTTGACTTCCATGGGATCATGGGGCTGGAGAACACCGGCGGGTTAGTCCGCTGAAAGTCAGCAACACTGCCCTGCACATGGTGACCTCCTGCTCTGACGGCGGTGCAACAGGGGAAGAGGTGTTGCGCGCAATCTGCTCCAAGATGCGCGTTTGGTCCATTCGATTGCGCTCGATTTGCATAAGCACATCGGCCATAGAAGGTGGTGGAGGAAGCTCCTCTTCCTGGGGATCACCTTGCGGACCACGAGAGTGGAGGTTGATCGGCCCTCCACGAGAATGGGGCACGGAGTCGACATACCCTTCCCTTGTTGCGCTTGCGACGAGTAGTAGGTCTGTCATCTGTCACCATATCATGGTTAACAACATAACAAGGATATACTCGGCAAACACAAACAAGGTTGCAATTAGGAAAGAAACAAATACTACACTTATAATGCATTATGTTATGTCATGCATTGATTAACACCAAAACCGAAACTTCATATATACAACAAAAGATTCGGTTCGACCTCACGGCATAGTCGGACATAAAGGTCGATTACAAAACCAAAAGTTGAACTTACATATTACATACAAGATACTATTGCCTATTACATACATTTTATTTAAGGCGGCTACTAAACTAGAAGACACTTATCCACGAGGGTTCATCGTCGAGGTACTAGCATAAAGATCGGTTAAAGTTCACGGAAACTCATTCAAAAGATGAGCTCGGGGAACGGTGTCACAGGATCAAAGGACTAATAAGGCGCCTCGGAGAACCCAACGATGGTGATGACCTCCAGCAGTGCGATCCGCGAGTGCGAGAAAACTGCGATCATCGGGCTTGGCGCACTTGTCCATAAGCGAGCACGCGCCGCTACTACGGAAGTCGATAAAGAGGTGGTGCGGCGGCGTGGAGAGGTCTCGTTGTCACCATAAAACGCGTTGCGAGCGCGGTTCATGTTGACTCCAAGTAACAGGTACCACTGGGCCTCATTAAAGCGATCTGAGGTTTCCCACAACTCCCTCACAATGCAGCGATGGACTTGGTCCATGATGCGGACCATCCTCGCCAACTGCCGCTTTGGGGTCTTCGCCAAAGCGTATCTCATCGAACATGCTCACTTGGAGGTAGGACCTTGATTCGGGAAGTGGTCGTAGGGAGGTTGAGACAATTCCGTCAAATCATGGCGAAGAAGGCTCATCATCCTACTTGCGACTTCTGAACCGCCATAACCTCGAGGTGGCAAGTGCTTGGACACGATGAGGGAACAACGCCCGACTACGTGCCTAGCGATGGCGTTGATGAAGGCACGGTACTCCTCCATCCCTGGGCCTCGGTCTCGTCGATAGATGGCGTACTCCGGCTGGTAGGTGAAATTGGATCGTCACATCATGTCCAGTAAGGTGGGAACCCATCAACATCCTCTGCCGGGTCTCCTTGACCAAGTACCACCCACTCATCTATAGACAAAGGACAAGGTAAGAAACAATTCACTTTTAGAAAAACCAACGAAAGTTGGGACAAGAATTGACATTAAGGAGGATAAGAAATAAAGATGTCATACTTAAGCTTTGAAAATATATTCTTGCTTGAAAATAATTTTCCCAGAAGACTCTCTAATTACTTCGGCCATACTACTTCTAACCTACAGGCAACGTATGCTCTGATACCAACGCTGTGAGGACCCCAGGTTATTGGAAATGTACTTAATTAAATTCATACTGAAGCACAATTATTAATGAAGGAACAATATTGTCCCTTTATTAAAGATCATGCTAAAGGTATAAATTTAACAAGTGACAATTCCAATAAACAGGATTCCCGGATATATATATCTCACAATGGTTCCCAGGATCAACGACCATTGCATATATATCCTTCATCAACATTGCATCAAATACATACAAGTCATACATTGACATAATTAAGCATAAGTTTACAACTTGCGGTTTTAGTACTACATTATGGAGTGACTTGGTCACTACAACCAGTTCAACAGCGGAAGCAAAATAAAAGATCAAAGTCCACCAATGGCCTCATCCACCCAGAGCAATTGCGTGGAGGAAAAAGTAGCTTTACTCGTTAGCGTCACCCTGATCGGCGCTAACGGGTACTTCATAAAGGTAACCATCCTCACCTGCAACAATAGGTGATAGCACCTTGAGTACGGAAGGTACTCAGCAAGTCTTACACAAACTAATAAAAGAAAGTGTTTATTAGAACCTACTCAAAGGACTAGAATTTATACGTGCATAAGGCTACAACAGGAAGGTAAAATGGTTAAGTTTTGCATAAAGCAGGACATCTTAACCTACAAAGACTAAATTTTGATAAAGTAGTTTAATAAATCAAAGTTGGACTAGAACAGTAAGTAAATGACATAATGTAAGCGATGCGATTGCATGAATCCCTCATGCAAAGCCAAAAACAGAAACCAGATTTGTAAATCAAAACTTCTATACAGGTGACATCAACTCAAGTTATCGTCCATGACCGTGGACACGGCTATTCGAACAGTTTATACCCTGCAGGGGTGTACATCTTTACCCACATGACTTAGCTAGCCCGTTTCCTTGGATGCCTCGAATGATGACATACTTCCTTTGGTATGCCGGCCAGGAAACTAAGATTTGGTTTTTTCAACAAGCTAATACTATTGAGTTGGACCCCATGTGTGAACCGATCTCGCTTAAACAACGATCGATAGCATCTCGCTAGCAGGGCACACATGTTGCGTCGATAATGCCGATCCAAACAATTAAATGCGGGCGGGCTCACTACCCATATTAGGATGCAATCGGCATCTTTAAGGTGCGTATATGCTACGGAGCACATATACGCCCTCACCCTTCTAAGAACATCGATCTTGACATACAAGCTCACATGGCATACAACAGTCATAAGACCTAAGCATTTATGCCATACAAGGTCAATACACATATTCTTACTTTCTGTTTCCAACCCAATAGTCTTAACATTTTACTTAACCAAGCAGCGCCCATACCTGCATGTGGAAGTGCGTGGGGACTTGAATTGAATAGTCGAGTTCGGTCCTTAATTAACCGGACAAGTCCACCACAATTCCCAATCTCGTGTACAAAAGCATCATCACTAGCTTCCTCTTGTCGGATCAATTTAAATTTAAAATACAAGTCGATTTAAAGGCTGGACAAAGAGTTCAAAATAACGAAGTTCATTGGTGATTCCCTGTTTGACACGATATTCTTGTCAAACTCTAAAATCTCTAGATCGCATGTCTAAGCCAAAGCGAAAATATATGTTATAGTATCTGATCTTGAGCTAGGTTAAGTGTATGATTATAATTTAAGGTAATCCACCATGTTAGGTTATAGCTAGCTACTACAGATCACATTTTTGTATTTTGAGAAAAATAGCATGCACAGATATCCTTTGGATTTGTAAAAGCTATTGTACAAAATTTGGGATCAATATGGTGCAGAGAGGAAGCTTGCCTTGATAATAGTATACTTACATTGCGAGCTCGGGATGCTCGAAATAGGTTCAATCACTTGACAAAACCAGATTCTAAAAGAAGCGATAAAGTCCAATAAATGCCAAAATCAACAATAAGTACAAAATGGAAGAAATATGCATGATCAATGCTGGAAATGCATGATTGTGATATGCTTAAGTTATATCTACCTAATAGTGATAATAAACCATATTACCACCTACGATTTGAAGCGAAACTAAGGTTTAGTTCAAAGTTTGATTTTCATATTTTGAAAAGAGCGAAAGCAGGGACAGATTGCGATTTGGGAAAAAGGAAAATAGATCGAGCAAAGATTCTAAAATGAAGCTTAACCTGATCTATTAGGGTAGTTAATACCTAAACTAACCTTAACCTAACCCTACTCGGTTAGATTACAAAAGCTAAAGAAAAACATATATTGTCGGTTAAGCGACAAAAGAAAACAGACGATTTCAGCTATGAGGCAAAATAGATGATGACAAGAATTGAAAGATCAGCTGGTTATGCTACTAGGGTTTAGTGAGACCTAACTAGGATAACAAATCGACGGGAGAAACCTAGGTCTTGAAAATGACATAAAAGGCGAAAAGTTAGAATAATCACTTTTCGGTTTAAAGCAAGTTGAAGCTACTGATGTTCAAAAGAATGATTCACAAGAGCTTCTAAGGTCATTAAGATGCTCAAGATGTTAAAAACTAGGGTTTTAGCTTACCAGAATAAGAAAGACACCCAAAAGTTGAGAAAGTCGATTTTGCTCAACAGAGAGATAACTTCGGTTTTGACCTACAAAGATGTCAAAACCTTAGTGCAGAGTGAAACCGATTGCTTAAAATGGATAAGCAATGGACAAGAGCAAGAAACTCCACTGGACAACAATGGAGGATGAAAAGCTCCTTTGGTCAACACTGGTAACAGCAAAAGCTAGGGTTTATATATAGATGTTGAGCTACAGTGGAAAGTGGAAGAGTCTAGAGTTGATGAGGTGTCCATTTAGGGCTAAATATCCCAAAAATTAGTTGCATAAAACTTTAGGATAAATCATCTCCTTAGTTTACAGAGAGGGCTTCGCGCAGAGATAAGGAAGAAGGGAGGCAACATATGACATGTGGGTCCCTCTATCATCCTCAGTCGCGCGCGCCTCCTAAAGCTCAAAGAACATCAGTGTCCGATTAGAAATGGGCGGTGATAAATAGAGAGGTAAAGGTTTTAATCGGTATCTTTTAATATGGGCATGCGATCTCTATCGATCGATCGAGATCTAAACGAAACCAGAGGGCTTGGGCTCCACTTTCAAAGAGAGCGTTGGATTAAGATCAATGATCAAATAAAAGGAATACGTCATCGCCTGATGAGATGACGCGGCACCGTCCGATTAGATTTCTACGGTCGAGATGGACGCGGGCTCCGGATGGTCCGATTGCATACACTAATATGGTCCCTACGATTGAAATCCAACGGACCACTAAATTTGGGCCTTAAAAGCCCACGGTCAAAAAGGCACACCGTAGGATCTAAATCTAAGGGCTCAAGATAACTGCGCGCCTTTAGGTTTAAAAAGAAAAAGGAGACGTTGTTGGATCAGAAACGAACGGTGGAGATCAAAAGGGACTCCGGGGTCGTCCGAATGCATACACCGACCTCGATCGTTAGATGAGGATCAACGGCGGAGATTAGGGCACACCGTGGAAGACTCGCCGCGACTTAGCGACCACGCCTGGTTCGATGGGAGATCGACGGCTCACATCTCGCATGGGATTGGGCTCGCGCCCGACGTGTGAGCGAGCAGTGAAAGGGTTGGACCCAACGCAAAGGTGTGAGTCACTCTGATACTAGAGTTTGGATTCAAACCAGTTTAGTTGACCAAAACCTATTCAAATGCTTAAAAGGTTTGACTGGGCTTTTAAAAATAGCAAATAAATTTATAAAATCATGAAATTTTTACTGGAAGCTACTGGGATGTTATACTTCCCAGATAAATTTTAAAAAAATCACATTATCATTTTGTAAAATACATAAATAATTATTGTAGTCCAAAAGTGTTTTTTTAAAGGTAAATTTTTTTCTGTAAACCAAATAATTTCTAGAAATTCAACAAAAATTATTTTAGTCAAGATAATTTATTTAGGCTTTAAGGAAAAATACTTCCCAGTCACAATACAAGTTTCATCTTGTATTTCCTTCAAAACTTCAAATAGGTTATTGGACTTTGGCTAGAAAAGGGAGGTTTCAAATGATAACAGCAATTCCAAATTGTTAATTATGAACAGTAATGTCATGAACAGTGTCCCATTACTGTTTATAAAATTGGGGCTGTTACAAACCATTTGGACGAAGGGAAGCAGTACTCGGAGGTTACCCTCGCCTACATGGACAAGAAGATTACCAAGGCCCGATCCCATGTAGCTATCACAATGGATGGCGTCACGAGGAAGTTCGAGGTCCGCCTGCGGGACAAGTACGTTCGTGGCCACATGAGAGGTGACCGGAAGGACGTCTGCACCATAGGCGATGTTGCAGTTTGCACCTGCAATAAGCCTCAACTCCTGCACAAGCCTTGCTCTGCGTATATCTTGCATGTCTTTGTATTTTACCAATCTTGTAACATGTATATGTCGGAGTACTATGACATACGACACCTGTATGATACTTGGAATGGAGAGTTCAACTCCTACGGCGTCGAAGGCCACTATAGGGACATATGGCACAGAGTAGTTAAGTGGTCACCGAATGAAGAACTGCGACATCCAAGCCGTGGCAGGCGTCAGTCAAGGCGCATCCGCAACGGCATGGACGTGAGCCAATGTGGAGATCGGCCAAGAGCAATAAGGTGTAGGCTATGCAAGAGTCATGGGCACTCATTTAGAACCGCCGAATAGGCTCGCTTCCTCGGCGCCATTGTGTATCCGTAAGCTATCCGATGTATTAAGTCATGTTGGTCGTAGCGATGGCGATCTTTGTAGTGATTTGCGTTGTAACCTGTACTACTTTCTATGTGAAATATCCCAAGTATTAGACCTTTTTTCTTTCTATGTGTTTGAAATGTAACAACATGTGCGGAAATTAAAACTTTGCTTGCATCGGGTGCTGATGCATTTCGATCAGTGCCTCGAGCGTCTGATCAACCAATCCAGAACGGAGAAAACCGACTTAACAAACTGGATGAGAGGATGGAAAGAGTTGAGAAGACGCTACACAAATTAGTAAACTTAGTTAGTTTTGAGGTGTTTCTTCTATTGTTTCTTGTTCTTGCGAAGTAGAGCGTCAGTTCTACTTGGGTTTGTACTCGCACTCCTTATCCATGCGTCGCGGTCCATAAGAATAAAATTGTTCTTCTTACATAGACAACGAACTAAACAAGTGCAATCACATTACAAATAAGCAAGCTGGATTACAAGTTCTGACACATAATACACTTCTAATGTTACTACTCCTCGTCTTGCTCCTCGATCTTTGCCGGGCATAGGACCTGCGGCCTTCCGCGCCGTGTTCTTTGCCGTAGGTCTCTGTCGAATCGCCCTCTTGGCGTCGACACCTATCGGTGACCGTGGGTTATCAGAAGGTCATAGCGGGGCTCTTCAACAGCCGTGTCGTCGTACACGGGGGGCATCACCTGCGGGACTGGCGTCGACGACAAGTCAGTGATCCAAGCATTAGGATCCGCAGCAGGATCCGCGGAAGGGCACCAAGTCGGCTCAGCCTGGGAGGTGAAATGGGGAAACTGCTCCGGGTACGGTGTGTAGCCAGACTGGTACCATGGCGCCGTATCGCCTATTGGAAATGGGCCGAGAGTGTAAGGCTGGGAGGGAGAATATGGGATAACCTCGGTGGTTTCGGGTTGCACGTCCGTGCTCTCTCTAATGTCGTCTTCTTGCCGCGACGAGGACGGGATCAGCGTAGGGTCCATCCACGACGAGGACGGGATCAACGTAGGGTCCATCTGCGATGAGAATCGGGACCGCATCGTCGTCACGGTCCTGCGCGTGGCAACTACTAGCGATGATCCGCGCCCATCTGCTGCTGCGGCCTGGTCGACTTCGCTCGGACGGGAAGATGGAGGCGAGTGCGCGACGATGCTCCGCCGATGCCTCAGGTCGGCATCGGAGTGCCTTCCACAGCTCATGTTACGAACGACTTACTTAACATCGTCAACAAGCGTCTTCATCACGGAAAAGAGGCGTTCAACTGTGTTGTTCATGCCCCGCTCGAGCTCTCGGCCGGCGCACTCCAGAACGCTCTCCAACCGGTCCACCTGGATGGTTATAGAACAATCGAAATTTGGTTACTCAACCCTATGGCAGAGGGTGGTTAATGTACTACGTGTTGAACATACCGAATCGTCACGCCGTGATGCACGGTGCGCGTCCATGCCCAAGCCCAACCGTTCGGCGTGGGTAGGATCTTCATGTCGGGCCGGGGGGGTGCCTGTCAGTCTCATTCGCGTGTGCCGTACGTACCACTGCGCAGATCGTGCGTAAGTCCCTTCATCGTAAGGCCGTGCCTCTGCAAAGCAGGCGGTGGCGTTTGCCATGCATCTACCCACGGTGCTGCGTGCGAAGCCGATCATCGCTCTTCGGCCCTTCTTCGTGCGCCTACGGTGGAACAAACACAAAAATTATGGTACCGACATAACATATGACTAAATGACCTACGATATTATTAAGCAATGCAATGTACTTACAAGTGACTGCGCCTCGCAAGCGGTCGCCCTAGAGCCGGGGATCTCACAGTGCGATTTGAGCGCCTCATCACCCGTTGTGGGTTGTAGGGCTCAACCATGTGAGAGAAGACTAGATGATAGGTTGTCCTCGATGCGCGCATCCTGCGGCATAGCAAGCTCAACCCGTCGGTATTGTGCCTTGCGAAGACATCCGTCCAAGGAGCCCATATTACGTCGTCCTCATGCAAGACCTCGAGTCGTTGTGGAACTCGAGGTATATGCGACGCGCCCTATCCCTAGACCACCCCAGTGCTGCCACAGTCCATTGGGATCCCATGGTTGGGCCTTCCACGGGATCCTCGTCTTCCGTCCAACCATAGAAATATTCCGTGCGCGGGTAAGGGTGGACTGCGCGGCGGAAGTACGGCCGTCCGACCGCAAAGTGCTCCCAAGACCACAGCTGTAATAGCGTGTAGCAACCCGACAAAGACGGGCTCTGTTCTGTCGCGGCGCTGCGGCGTCGCGACGAGCCATATTATGTAGCACTGCGATCAGTGGACCCCAAGCATCTTTGCGATGCGTCGTCATCGTCGGCGTCCACGATGGACTCCGCAAGGTGAATATAACTCGGGTACACCATGTCTCCCTACGTGCTAGGGAACATGACCCACCCGAAAATAAACAACAAATATGCAATTAGGTGGCATCAAACCACCTCCTGTGTTGCGTCATTTGGGCAATGCATGAAATAGCGCACGCGGCGTGCGAGCGCCCTTAGACCTCTCGAGGATAGGATGCCCGAAGCGATGATGGAGACGCGCCTTCTAGTCCACGGACCTCGGAGGGGGAACAACCGTACGGCCTCGCAACGACAGCCCGGTAATGAAGCTGACGTCTTGCAGTGTCACGGTCATCTCCCCACCGGGGCCGGGCGTGTGGGTCTCCGCCGCCAACGATCAACGAGGCGGAAAGAAGGCGGGCATCGATCGGGAGGTTACGCCCCATGTTCGAAGATCTGGCGGCGCAATCGGTCAGATTGATGAAGTCTTGGAACATACCGCTCGTCCAACAGCCAAGTCTCCCTCGGTCCCTGCGTCACCAGAGTTGGCGGTCCATTGCCACCGATCCAAGCGTGACAGTGATGTTGGGCGTCCCATGCCTCCTCAAGAAGGGGTGGTACAGTACGGACCATTGCTGCAAATAGACAACAACAAATGGTTAGTGAGATCGGCACGTCACGTAACCCTCAAAGCGCATTAAAAAAATTAATTAGGTATGTCATTGCCTAATGTAATCACAATGTCGAGCGCGTCTTTGCGGCTATAACGATCGAGCGCGGGCGTTCGTTCATATATCTGCTGTGTGTAAGCAGGACAAAGAAAGACACGATGTGACGCGATGTGAATTCGATGTGATTTAAAGAGAAAAAAAAAAACAAAAACGCTTTTTGCATTCGGTGGAAAGCCACGCGCGCGGCGTCCTCATTGCATGCGACGCGGCGTCGCGAACCGCGGCGGCCACCGCCGCGAAATCTGGGGGCTCGCTTTGCGCGCTCGTGCATGCGACATCGCGGCCGCGCGAGCGAGGTGGCATTGCCGCGAAATAAGGGGGCTTCTTTGCTAAGTTCGTGCATGCGACACGTGGCGCGAGGCGAGCGGCGGCGGTGCGTGATACGGGGGGCTGCTGCTGCGCATCTCTGTGCATGCGGCACGCGGCCGCGCGAGACGATGCAGCGTGAAGCGATGTGACTTCGACGAGATTTAAATTATTACTTTTATTACTTTTATTATTAATTTTGTTTAAATAATATTTATTTTTTTCAAATATTTAAAAATTTTAAAGTGTCATTAATTTTTTAAAAAAATTCCTCCATTTTTTCCTATTTTTCCAAAAAAAATTCAAAGGGGCCATTGCGCTGGCGGCGAGCGGCCAGACTGCTTGCGCGGGCGGGGGGCGACCAGTGCCGCCCTCGGTGGCATGATAGGAGCTTTGTTTTGGGGCCATTTTTGTAAATTACGGTGGAATAGGGCTAGTTTTGGAATTAAATTTTGCTACAGGGACAAATACGAAAAAAAATCGCAGCCGTGGGGAAATTGCCCAGGGGCATACACGTAACTGCACGGCGCAAGGGTGTTGGACCGGAAAGGCGACTAGAGGGGGGGTGAATAGGAGCACGCTCAACTTTTTCACCAACGATCGAATTCAATACGAATCTCACTCCAATAGCTATGAAAGCTATGAAGATCAATCAATCAAGCACGTGGAAGGCTTGTATTAAATCCAATCAAAACCCCGAGGCAAAACTACAAAAACTCAAATCACCAAGTCTCGGCGATCGACCTCTCGAAATCGGTCGACCTTTCGAATCGGTCGACCTCTCAATACATGGCGATCGACCTCTCGAAATCGGGTCGAATATTTTCCTAGCGGTCGGACCTCTCACGGGCGATCGACCGATTTGCCTAGCGGTCTGACCTCTCAGGTGTGCGGTATGACCTCTAGCACGATGAACAGGAAAATCAGCCCGAAAACCGAAACTAAAAATGGTCTAACTTTTGATCTACAAGGCCAAACTTGACCAAATTTGGAACACACCTTCCTAAGGATATTAGGAACCTATTCCAAGCAACGATTGAGTAGATCCACATCAAAGTTTTGACCTTTTTCCATTTTACCGAAGGAGGGTTCAAAACCGGGCAAAAACAAAAACTTGATCTAGAGACTTGCTCGTGGGTGATTGATGATCAAGATGATCCTAGATGTGTTCCCACATGTCACAGCAAGCTATATCAAGAGAAGAAACCAAGCTAAAAGCTCTCAGGAGCAAAACCCCCGAAAATCACCCTTTCTTTCACTAAAACCGGGCAAAATCAAAACTTAGATCCAAAAGCTTGCTCGTGGGTGGATGATGATCAAGATGACCTTAGATAGGTTCCAACATATCCCAGCAAGCAAGATCAAGAAGAAAAACCAAGTAAAAACTCCCGGATCAAAGAAAACCCCAAAATCATCAAATAGAGAGGATGAACACAAATAGATACAATTTGTGAAATCTTTCTTTGGATTGATTGGATTGGATAGATGGTATGTTTACAGCCACTCCATCAAGGAGGACAAAGCTCAACACTTGAGCACTCAAATCAATCCCTCTCTCTAGAACCCTAACCTCCCACTAATCTCTCCAAGCCCTAACAACCAAAGCTAGGGTTTCCAATTGAAGGGTTGAGGAGGTCTTTGGCAGCACCCTCCTCTATTTATAGTGGAGGCTAGATTCTGGGAATATTCCATTAGGGCACCCATTAAACCCTAACACACAATGGGTTAACACACGCACGCATTTTAAAGCGCCGTCTTCATCTTCGATTGACCTAAGCGGCTTCACCATGCGCGACCAGCGCGCGGTTTAGCCGAAAGGTCACCAAGGCGGTATTTGGTGAAATTACCAAAATACCCCTTCTCGATCCTTCTCCGAAGACCGAGTCCAGATTGTGCGAAGCACTCGCTTGCTCCGCCACGTGTAGGTTGATCCAACGGCTCTCATCATGTCGGTAAGTCTCTCCCATCCGGCTCCCACCGAAACCACCATGGCACTTGCACCGACCCGCGCCGCTTGCAGTCCAACTAGTCGCGCCGGCGCGGTTCGGTCACCTTTGTCCATCTTGCGCCCGGCAGGTCCTCGACCTCACCCAGCATCCTTGATCGTTCTGGACCTCAGCTCTCCAAGCTTAGTCCCGATCCTCTCGCCGTTGACCGTCATAGACCTGCAAGCCACCTGCACAGTAATAGACAAGCAAACACGAATCCGGGAACAAGTTCTTCACAACTTGACCCACGTTAGCCAAAACATGCATCATGCAACACATATGCACTACTGAACATGAACTTGACCTAACAAACACACATCGCCGCCACACGGGCCGACGACAAGTCAAAACCGGTCAAACTGCCACCAACGCTGGTCTGACCGCTCCCCTTACCGGTCAGACCGCAAGCCAAAGGTCGGTCTGACCGCCAGTCCATGACTTAGCCAAATTCCAGCTTGGGAATCCGCAAGCTCTCTGGAAATCTAAAACGAATAGAACTTTTGCCTGGAGGCTCCAAAAATTATGGGACCAAGAGCAGTAGAACCTCCTCTCTTGCCTACACCCTCTATTTTTGGCCCAGCTCAAAAGTCCAAAGCCACTTCCATGGCGGTCGACCGCTCGCGATGGCCGGTCGAACCGCCTAATTGGCTGGTCGGACCGCCGCCCTGGCCGGTCGGACCGCTAGGCACTCACAAGCAAAGCGATCGAGAGATAGGACCGGTCGACCGCCACCATGGCGGTCGGACCGCTGAGCTGACGACACAAGCACTTCTCCGGCGCGTGTTTTATGCAAGCGTCAACGCCATTGCCAATTGTAACATCATCCTAAGATCATGAGCATATCCCCATGATATCCACAATCTCCCCCTTGATGAACACATTGGCAATTCCCAACAAATAGAAATTTTAAGGTTTGAAAAGTAAAAACTTGATGTTTTCGCGCAAAGGCACAACTTGGTCCAAATGCAAGAGAAAGCAATGGAAAAGACCAAGCTGGCTTCTGAATAGCATAGGCAAGTGAGATAAGGCAAAAGAAAGCATGAAAGCTTCAAATTCCAGAGAATCGACAAAAATCTCACTTAAGGTCCACATGAAAGAACAATTGTTCTATTTGACCTTTGATCATTGTGAGTCTTCAAGATTTGCAATTCAAATTCAGAAACGACAATAATATCAAAAGAATGCAATTTAAATGCTCCCCCTCACTATGATCACCAATTTACAAGAGAAATATTTAAAATTTTCAATTGACCCAATTTCTCCAAAAAACTAAAACTCCCCCTTTGACAATGAGAAACCATTTCTTCTCCCTTTTATAAAACTTCTCCCCCCAAAACATCCTGAACTTCTCCCCTTAACTTGAAAGCTCTTTTTCACATTTTTGCCAAAACTTCTCCCCCTTTGACAATGGATTCATCAAGAAATCATCACTTCCTCTCATCTAGAGATAACAAGTGCAACAATACAGAAGAAGCAAAAGAAAGAGCATGCATGAAGTGCAATGGGGTGGCTTCAATTTTGTTTTGATTTTTCAATTTTTAGTAAAAAGAAGCTTTGGGGATTACTCAATTGAACAGGCTAGCATTTCTACCATTACTCAAGATACAATAAGCCTGACAAAGCTAGCAAGATCATATTAAGACATGTATAGCAAAGCTAAGCTAGAGAGCTCAAAATATCACATGTTGTTGGATTAAATTAAGCAACGTTTCAAAATTAGTAAGTTCAACAACAGGTATCCTAAAGTAATAATGGCCATGTCAGAATGTCATTGTGAGATCCAGAAGCTAGCAAAGACCATCTCAGAGACAAATAAGACCTGAATTGAATCATTTAGCTCAAATTGTCTCAAAAGCTCAAATTTCTCAACATATTTTATTTTCAATAAATATTGAAGTTGAGTAGAGGTCTATCTTGGTGAAGAAGATCCTGGACTAGGAGCCATCCACAAACTCTTCCCAAGCTTCAACCAATTTTCACAATTTGTTTTCTTAGCCATGTGCTAGATCTCAAGCCTTGCCGCGACCATCCCAAGCAACAAAAGCTTAAAAGAGTGGTCTAGGTCATCCAAAACTCCCCTTGAGTTCATACCTAGTACAATGGCAAGCAGTCTCATGAGAAAGAATTGGTGAGATCAGTTCTTTCGCACAAAAGAGATCATTTTTCATTGATTAACAGAGCAAATATAGATTCTTAAAAGAACAAGAAGCTCCATAAATGTTCAATTTTAGATCCAAGAGCTAACAAAGCAATTTTGGCAGGGCCAATGTCACAAAAAGATCACTAGTTGAGCAACTAGCTAAAAGATCCACAAATTGCAATTTTCAGTTCAAGTTGTCTTAAAGTTCTAGCTCATTCAACAAAGACTTAGCTACACATGTGAAAGCATGATAATTCTAGCAAGTCAAAGAACTAGACACGATCTTTGAGCAGGAATTGAAATACTAAAACTCAAGAGAGTAATAAGCAAAACTTCATCATTTTAAAAGACAGAAGCAGTAAAGCTTATATTACAATGCATCTTTTTGGATTTTTCATATGAATGCAATATGATACAATGAGATGCACGAAAGAGTAAAAGCCTAAAAAGATCAAAAGGATCCAAAGAAGATACCACTTGAAGAAGGTATCAGAAAAGATCCATAAAAAAAATTCACATGAACAAGGAAAGTTCAGATGAACAAGAAAAGCTCAAATGAACAAAGAAAGTTCAGATGAACAAAGAAGGTTCAGAAAAGAACCAACTCCCCCTCAAACCAACCCATAGGGATAAATTATCCCTAACTTGCTTCTCAATGTGGCAAACCTTGTTTGATCAAAAAGCTTTGAGGGTAGAATCTGCCAAAAGTGCATTGAACACCACAAACTAGCACAAAGACTTCAAACTCCAAAAGATCTCTAGGAAAAACAACTCGAAAAGCTAGGGAGCGAAACACTAACACTAAAAAGACCTACAGGCAACTCAAAACCCTGCTAAGGACTAGTGATTGGTAGACAAGCTCTACCTAGGCTGTGAGAAGAGTGCATCCTAGCAAACCATGGGATAAGAAGAGTGCCTAGAAAGGACACGTGCTAGAACAGAGCCTCCTATCTACTCTGAACTCAACAAGCCCAAAATGCTATGCAAAGTAGATTAGGGATACCATACATAAAAGTAAGGTATAGAAGCTCGAACCTGAGTCACACTGCTTGGCAGTGAGATATAGTCATGATGGATGAAGATCCATTTCTTGAAGCTCTAAAAAGTAATTGCGCTCACCCATCATCCTCATCTCAAAATTCCTTCGTCTCCTAGAAGTGATAGCCAGCATTGAATGCACAAATGAAGAAGAACCAACAGCTGGAGTCTTTGACCACTTGTTGGACCACATGTTCTTCTTCTCAACTGAAAAGGCGACACCAAAGAGACAGAAGAAGTCTATGCCTTGGTACTGGGTTAGTGAAACATTATCTAAGGAAAACAGTACCAAGACACACGACTAACAAGGATAGCAGCAAATGATCCAAAGCTCATAAAAGCATATAATCAATAATTTAGAACATGAGCATGAAGATAAACAAATCAATTGCAGCACATGCTTTCCAGGATATAACAAAGCTCAAACTATCCTTAATCCACAATAAAGCATAGGAGCAAGCAAACAAGCACATAGCATATCACACATCAAATACAATCAAGGATAAAGCATGCTGGTGAAAGCTATGGCAAAACTCATGCATCGACAATTAACAGTATGACACAAAAACCATGTAAGCATAAAGCATGTTAGAGAACAAATCATGATCAAGGTATGCTAACATGGAATCAAGTAAGAATATGGATACATATAGTAAAAATCAACACGAGCAAGATTAATCATGTACAAAACAACACAGGTTCGTGAAGACAAATCCAAACTTATACATCCATGGAAATAATGAACAACAGTCTAATACATGGATACATAAGCAAGAATCAATCACGAGCAAAATAATAGGGGTACAAGACAGCACAAGCTCATGATGACAAACTCAAACTCATACACCCATGAAAATAAAGAACAACAATATGATACATGGATATATAAGCAAGAGCTAGTAAAGACATGATAAAAGATATCAAGAGAAATACATGCCAATATGGTACAGGTGAGCACAAAGCAAGCACAACATGCCAACAAGGAATAATCATGAAAGTAAAAGCATGAAGATATAAGATAGCTCACCAAACAAGTGTAGACGCCAATCATGAAAGTACATGCCTCTTGGAGGCCATTATTGGGGTGGAGAACCATCAAGTGTCCGATCATGTGAAGAAGCAAAAGACCAGAACCCTTAAGTCCATGTTCTCCAACCCGTGTTCCCGGTACCTACACATGAGAAAGGCAAGGTGTCCAAGTCTTGGATCCAGAAGGGTTAGAGAGCAAATGCTTGGGAACCCAAACCTTGGACACACCACCACCAGAAGCAGTCGAAACATTATGTGAGTTAGCATGATGCAAATGATGATCCATGCAAGAAGATCCAATATCATCCTTGAAGGCATGTCGCGAGTGGACAGCTCGATGAAGAAAACGAGGTCCATCTCTAGAAAAGCGGCGATGACCTTGCTTGAAAGCACCAAGATGAGAACCAACAAAAGCATCAAAAGAACTCACACAACCTCGCCGTGGGTGTGTACCTCGATGAACAAAGAAACCATCATCAAAGCGAGTCTTCGTGCTAGGCTCTTTAGTGTGCATGTCATGAGAAAGACTATGCTCACTAGGAGACTTAGAAGCATGAGCTCGACGCAAATGTTTTGCACGCCGAAAGCAGAAATCCACAAGATGTCCGTTCTTCCCACAAAAAGAGCAATGGTGTAAAGGTCTACTAGGAGACACGGTCCGAGAGGACAAGACACCATTAAGGCTCAAAGAAGAAGTCCTGGAAGAACTAACATCAAGACTCGTCCTCGTATCGGCACTAGACTCACACATGCCACGATAAAGACTATGTGTGTTCCTAGAGGTACGACGACGCACTCGACGCTCATATTTCAAACGGCGAAAGCAAAACTCGAAAGTGTGTCCATCTTTCTTACAAAAGGTGCAATGATACTTCTCTTTTGAAGATGTAGTATCATTTGAAGAAGAAGCACCTTTGTCCTTTGAAAAACGTTGGACAACACAAGAAGGGTTCGAAAGAGTCGAATCTCCTAAAGAAGAGCTATTAAAAAAGATGGAACAAGAACCAACATCAAGTGACTCACTTTTAGCACAAAAAGACTCCGACTCCGAATGCAAAGATTCAAGAGAAATCTTAAAAACATCAATTTCGGAGTGAAGACAAATACAAGAGTCACAAGACTTGGCGCTCATATCATCGCGCAAAGAATCAATCTCGCTCTTCAAAGAAATGCAAGATGTGCAAGAAATTAATGATGCATTTGTATTAAGTATGCAATTCAAAACATCAATTTCACTTTCTAAACAAGCACAATTCTTGCAAGAGACTAAACCATCCTTAAGCAATTTTTCATACTCTAAGCACATGCTACAAGGGCTAGCTTTAATATCAATAATTTCAGCCCTAGCATTCTCTAATTGCTCAAGGTGAATGGAATTAGTCAATTTTAACTTCTCAAATTCAGCAAGCATGCCTACACAAGAATCACAATCATTTCTAGCCATAGATCTAAAATTGCCTATTTCTAACTTAGCATTATCAAGCTCATGATGTAAGGCAATACAAGAATCACATGGCATAGAAGCATTTGATTTCAATAATTCATTTTCAGATTTTAGGCATGCATAAGAGTTTTTCAAGTTCTCCATGTCTACAAGCAATGAATCATAAGCATTCATCGAGGTTTTCAATTTGGAGAGCTCATGAGACAAATCACCCTTCTCTTTTTCTAGCAATTTTACTTTCTTCCTAAGAGCATGCAATTTATATTCATATGACACTAAGCCATCAATGAGTTTTTATTTGCTCACCTTGCTTAGCTCGAGTAGGGGATCGTCCTCGGAAGAATCATCAGGATCATCCTCGAAAAGCTCTTTATCACGTTCATCCTCAATCGCTACGGCACATATGCCAATGGGCTCCTTCTCCTCGGGCTCTAACCGTGACTCATCCCTGAAACTGGGACAATCAAAACCAAAAGGATAGCCACAAGTATTGCAAGTGAATTGCTTCTCAATTGACCACATAAATATCGTATGTTCAAGCCTCTTGTCACGATGGACATTAACAGCATAATAACCACGACAAGATGCAAAGAAGCGCTCACAAGTCGGCACACTAGTCGCCATGCTCAAAGATCGGTTAAGATCACAAAAGAGCAAACTTGGCTCTGATACCACTTGTTGGACCGGAAAGGCGACTAGAGGGGGGGTGAATAGGAGCACGCTCAACTTTTTCACCAATGATCGAATTCAATACGAATCTCACTCCAATAGCTATGAAAGCTATGAAGATCAATCAATCAAGCACAGCGGAAGGCTTGTATTAAATCCAATCAAAACCCCGAGGCAAAAACTACAAAAACTCAAATCACCAAGTCTCGGGCGGTCTGACCTCTCAGAAATCGGTCTGACCTTTGGAATCGGTCTGACCTCTCAATACATGGGCGGTCTGACCTCTCAGAAATTGGGTCGAATATTTTGCCTAGCGGTCAGACCTCTCACACGGGCGGTCTGACCTATTTTCCTAGCGGTCTGACCTCTCAGGTGTGCGGTCTGACCTCTAGCACGATGAACAGGAAAATCAGCCCGAAAACCGAAACTAAAAACGGTCTAACTTTTGATCTACAAGGCCAAACTTGACCAAATTTGGAACACACCTTCCTAAGGATATTAGGAACCTATTCCAAGCAACGATTGAGTAGATCCACATCAAAGTTTTGACCTTTTTCCATTTTACCGAAGGAGGGTTCAAAACCGGGCAAAAACAAAAACTTGATCTAGAGACTTGCTCGTGGGTGATTGATGATCAAGATGATCCTAGATGTGTTCCCACATGTCACAGCAAGCTATATCAAGAGAAGAAACCAAGCTAAAAGCTCTCAGGAGCAAAACCCCCGAAAATCACCCTTTCTTTCACTAAAACCGGGCAAAATCAAAACTTAGATCCAAAAGCTTGCTCGTGGGTGGATGATGATCAAGATGACCTTAGATAGGTTCCAACATATCCCAGCAAGCAAGATCAAGAAGAAAAACCAAGTAAAAACTCCCGGATCAAAGAAAACCCCAAAATCATCAAATAGAGAGGATGAACACAAATAGATACAATTTGTGAAATCTTTCTTTGGATTGATTGGATTGGATAGATGGTATGTTTACAGCCACTCCATCAAGGAGGACAAAGCTCAACACTTGAGCACTCAAATCAATCCCTCTCTCTAGAACCCTAACCTCCCACTAATCTCTCCAAGCCCTAACAACCAAAGCTTCCAATTGAAGGGTTGAGGAGGTGCTGGCCAGCACCCTCCTCTATTTATAGTGGAGGCTAGATTCTAGGGAATATTCCATTAGGGCACCCATTAAACCCTAACACACAATGGGTTAACACACGCACGCATTTTAAAGCGCCGTCTTCATCTTCGATTGACCTAAACGGCTTCACCATGCGCCGACCCGCGTCGCGGTTTAGCCGAAAGGTCACCAAGGCGGTATTTGGTGAAATTACCAAAATACCCCTTCTCGATCCTTCTCCGAAGACCGAGTCCAGATTGTGCGAAGCACTCGCTTGCTCCGCCACGTGTAGGTTGATCCAACGGCTCTCATCATGTCGGCAAGTCTCTCCCATCCGGCTCCCACCGAAACCACCATGGCACTTGCACCGACCCCCGCGCCGCTTGTCAACGATCGCACCAATCGTCCGTTCGGTCACCTTTGTCCATCTTGCGCCCCGCTTGAGTCCTCTGACCTCACCCAGCATCCTTGATCGTTCTGGACCTCAGCTCTCCAAGCTTAGTCCCGATCCTCTCGCCGTTGACCGTCATAGACCTGCAAGCCACCTGCACAGTAATAGACAAGCAAACACGAATCCGGAACAAGTTCTTCACAACTTGACCCGTTAGCCAAAACATGCATCATGCAACACATATGCACTACTGAACATGAACTTGACCTAACAAACACACATCGCCGCCACACGGGCCGACGACAAGTCAAAACCGGTCAGACTGCCACCAACGCTGGTCTGACCGCTCCCCTTACCGGTCAGACCGCCAGCCAAAGGTCGGTCTGACCGCCAGTCCATGACTTAGCCAAATTCCAGCTTGGGAATCCGCAAGCTCTCGAAAATTTAAAGCGAATAGAACTTTTGCACGAGGCTCCAAAATTATGGGACCAAGAGCGATGAGAACCTCCCCTCTTGCCTACACCCTCTATTTTGGCCCACTCAAAAGTCAAAGCCACTTCCATGGCGGTCGACCGCTCGCCGTGGCGGTCGACCGCTCAGCGGTAGCCGGTCAGACCGCCACACTGGCTGGTCGGACCGCCGCCCTGGCCGGTCGGACCGCTAGGCACTCACAAGCAAAACAGTCCGAGACAGGACCGGTCTGACCGCCACCATGGCCGGTCAGACCGCCTGAGACCTGACAGCACAAGCACTTCTCCGAAAACGCGTGTTTTCGCAAACCGTCAACGCCATTGCCAATTGTAACATCATCCTAAGATCATGAGCATATCCCCATGATATCCACAAAAGGAGGGGGAGAAGTATGGTGCATGTGTGATGTGTACCTTTGTGTTGTGACATGATGCCTCCACAGGCGATCTTGACACAGCCCACGGATGTACTGTACTTATGAATCAAGTTTGGTGCTCCCTTCCCTTAATTTGTTCTTTTAGAATTTTTATTAAGCAATCATCCTAAATCATGAGCACAATTTCATAAAAACCTTGAAAAATATGTACATGAAGTAATATGAGTGCTTAATACGTCTAGGTCTCTAGGATGTTTATATATTCTAAAATAATTTATTTTATTAGTTCATTGAGCACTTGTTCTTAAAAAAAATAGTTTAGTTGGAAAAAAAGCAATTAAAATGTGAGAACTTGAACCTATTATTAGTTCATTGAGCGACGCAATGCGTCGAGTCATCGAGCGAGGACCGAGCGATCAGATCCTAGCGGTGCGTAGCAAGACAGTGTCCGACAAGAAAGCGACACCGTCATACCTAAGATGCAATTCTGAGTCCGCCACCGGATATATATGAGATCATATATATGTATATCAATGCAGCTAGCTAATTCTGATATATACGGATGCCCCTAACATTGAAACTAACCAAATGAAAACCTCTCTGATTTGGGCCAATAAGACTACTCTATGCAAACTATTGCAGCATTGCAATTTCGTCAACATGGTGAATTAGTGATGGCCTGGTCATCACAGAGTACGTCGTCAGAAATTATTGGATCCAGTGAGGAGCAATGTCTGAGGCCCAATTCTGCAAAGCGAACACTGTGCACGGGGTTGCCTCCGACGGCTCCGCTCCATCCGTCGTCACCTTGCACCACATCCACGTCGGCTCGGCGCCCGAGCTATCCTCTTCCGCGAACAGCCTTATGTCGACCTCGAGCTCCACCGAGCCCAAGCGCTGCTCCGCCGCCATGCGGTCGCGGATCAACTTGGGCAGCCCGACACCATCGGCCCACGCCACGACCGGCACGTCCCGTGTATCCTTCGCGCCCAGGCAGAAGGCCCGTGTCCGGCCCCACGCGAGGGTGAAGCCGGAGTAACGCACCACCGCCTCGCCGTGGCGGTAGCATGTGTACGGGCCGCGCTTGTTGCTGGCGTGCAGGGTTATGTTGAAGACGGTGGAGAGGGACTCGGCTGGGGCTGCCATGTCGAGACCTTGGGCCTCGGTGAGCTCAAGGGAGAACTTGGGAGGCATATCAAAGAAGAGGTAGTAAACGAACGGTGACAAAGCCAAAGCGAGCAACGCACATAGTATTGTCAGTATTTCACGCCTGGTTGCCTCCCTCGATTTCTTGTCGCCGCCGTCTTCATGGATAGGAGGAGGATATGGCTTCATAGTGAAGGCCTTTCTCGATGACGGCCTCTGTGCCAAGCGCCGGAAAAGAATAATCAGCTTTGTTTCTGCATCTGCATTCACCTTCCCCTGTTATTTATGTAGATGCCTCCCCTGTTGTTCAATATGATGGCTGGGTCCCGAATCCTGCTCAATATTGTCTCGTACCTGAATCAATCTCTATCTTTGGTATCAGGAGCGATGTGGAGTTCCGGTAGAGTTTGTGACGACTCCTGTTTTGATGTTCTGAACGTCGATTCAACCGAGTAATTAACTTGTTTGGAACTGTACACTAAAAGATTTACAATTCGGGTCGCAGAAGACTCCGTACCGCAGGTGAGTACCGTATAGGACTGTAATACGACAAGTTCTCTTATTTGATCGTGTTGCGTGTGAAGATATATTTTCATTGCCGGTGAAAGCTGCCCCCACATAATAAGTATATTAGATATATGCATAACATATCTAGTTAACAAGTTCTCGATAGTAGTTCGCTCCCACGTGTGTCTTGTTGGCACCAGATAATCTTCGGAGAAAAGCATGGAGAAAACAGCCGTCGACGACGACGCTTCGGAACCAATAGGCTTCTCGAACGACCCCTTGGTGAGATCGGTTGCCATAGCCCGCTTCGTGTACTACAGTACAGTGGTGATAGCTTTAACGCTGGGGATCTTGGTCCTTGCCCTGCTTTCTAACGATACCAAAGTGGCCAAGTGCACCGTAGATCTCGCTGCCTTTGATGGCCTGAATGCTTCGGTTGGCCGCACGGTTGGCCTGAATGCGTTTAATCTCACGGTGCACGTCGAGAACCCGCGCACCTTTCAAGCATGGTGCCTCAACCGTGGGGAGGTGGTGGTCTCCTACTCCGGCGTCGCCCTTGCGTGGGGGCATGTCCCGGGCTTTTGCGTGCAGAGGAGGGCGGCTGCCAAATTCACAGTGGTGCCATGGGGCAGGGGTGTTGAGTTGACGGAGGATCTGCACGGACGTCTTACCTCAGAGTGGCATATGGGCACAACTAAGATGCTCGTCGAGATGAAGTTGTACTACTACCCCAATTACGATTTGGTAAGAATGACGGCTCGCCCTGGTATGACGTCGATTTCGCAGGAACTTATGCTGGGAGACTCGGGTGAGCGCCGAATCAAAGTGTGATAGTTGCTATGTGTTTTAGTGGTTCTAGAGCAATGTAATCAACGTAAATGCTTTCTATCATATGTGCTTAGAGGAAAAAAGAGATACTTTTGTGTATTATATTATGGACTACGTCTTAGTGATATGTAACAATACCTATATCTAAAAACCTATATATATTGGTACGAAGATCTCAAACTATTTACATTTGTAGCTAATTAAATTGTCTATACTATACACATTTACAATTGTGGTATTTTTTTCTTAATTTTTTTTTTAAAAATGGGCAAAAGGTATCTTTTATCTTCATCTGCCACCTCAGCCCCACCGATGGGTTCCTGGGGGCTGGGTGGATCCATTGACACGGGACTACTTCCTGTGCTGATATGAGCACATTGTTTTTTTTTATGAATATGTGAGCACATTGTTTAATTAGGGAGATACCGATAACCTCTTAGCCTCTCAGGCATTATTTGGTATTTTATGGAGGTTTCTGGAAGATAATTTTATGTTGATATTTTTAGATATGAACCAACGTACAAAGGGCGTACTAGGTGTTTGGCTTCTCCAAAAAAACAGAGAAAATCAAAAAAAAATTACCGCCAATATTTCCTTTCGTGATCAATCTATTATCCCCAAATGCACTTATCTCTTCCTCGTAATCTTACCGCAGGCTTAAATTTTGGATTACACAATATTACAATTCTAATCCCCATTGCCAAAATGGTATACAGACTTGATTTGAAAGAATAAAAGAACAAGAGGAGAGTGATAGGGCAAATGTCGTGACGTGTGGCTAAAGGCCACGGTTCGAGTTTTGCTAGCTAGCTGCATCTTAAGTGGGTTTATTTATTGGATCCGTCTATACAAGATTTGTAACATTCTCAAAATCCCTAAGTTGGTTTAGTTGTGCATCTCATGATCATGTGTGTAATTTCTGGAACAGTTTTGAACTTTTGTTGTTTGTAATGAAGTTCACTCTGAATTTAGAACTTTTAATGTGAATTCAAGCTTCCATTTGAATCCAGAAGAATGTGTGCATAAATGTTGTCGGAAATAATTTATTCAAATACTAGATTATGTATCATGAATTAATATAAATTTTTCCAAATTTTTAGAAGTCAAACTGTCATCACCAAAAGCCAAACCAAATCACAAATGCAGACCAGCAAATGAATTAATTATAATATCTGGAGCATTAACAGTACCTGCAACCAATTTTTCTCGGTTCTATCTGAATCTGAGAACACTCACAAAAATTTTCAGAATTTATTTTCTATTTTAAATCACTCGGTCAAATCTGTTGCTTTTCGGTCAAAAGAATTAAATTCAAAACCTCCCTATTTGAATCGGGCCGAGCCCAACGAATCCAACCCGACTTTCTTCACCCGCCCCGCCTTACTTCTCTGCCGCGGACCAGCGGGCCCCGCTGGTCAGACCTTCTTCTCCACGCGGCTGGACACGCGTCGAGCGAGCTCTCTGCTCCACCATTGCGCGTGGCAACGCCTCCACCCACCTCCGTCCATGCAAACATGCTCCGTCACCGCCGAAAGCTCCGCCAGGTCACGCCGTCACGTTCTCCGTCCTCAGGCTCGAACAAAACCAGCTCTACCTCTCTGTATCCCCTCACTTCTCCCTTCAGTCGTGGGAGAGAAGGAGGCAGAACACCCCTCTCCGTCCCGGTAAGCTCCGCAATGACCGCGACGTTCTCTTCCTCTCACTACTATATAAAAGGTCTTCACAGACGGTTCAAAAATCGTCATCACAGACGGTTTCGTGAGTCGTCTGAGTTTATGGGTCAGTGATAACATGAGGTCATCACAGACAGTTTCGAACCGTCTGTGATAGGCAATGACAGTTTCGAACCGTCTGTAATAGTTGCCTATCACAGACGGCTTTTAGATGAAACCGTCTGTGATAGCTTTTGTATCACAGACGGTTTGTAGATAAAACCGTCTGTGATGATCTCTTCTCTATAAAGTCTCCAAGCAGTGGCACGGTGAAGCCGACTTTAAATTAAGGCACAAGCAGCCACTGCTTGGAGACTTTATAGAGAAGAGTTAGATAAATGCATAATATGCACAACATATACCACATGTATACTAATGAAATCAGCATAAAGCTCACACTTTGAGCTCAAAATTTAATGCACACCAATTAATAAATAATTGTTGATCAGAGGCACAAGCTAGGTAAAAATTTCAGAAATTTCTATGTTAATTGCAGCTTTACAAATTAGCATAACCTTTATAAATCTGAAAAGTTAATTACAGCTTTCAAAAGCAGAATACCATATAGGAACATACATCTCATGAACCAACATTATACACAGAGAACCCACCCATATCATCCAATCATCGCAGAACACCCACCAATATAGTCCACATCATTCATCACCCACATCACAGAGCAAGGGGAGGGAAAGGGATAGAGAGTAAAGGGGAGTAGTTACCCCAGTGCAACCGGCAAATCGACCACCGGCAATAGCTCAGCACATCCATCTCCTTCACGTTAGCAACAACAACCCACATCAGTAAACAAGTCAAACTCAAACCCAAAAACTAAAGCAGCAGAGAATGTAAACAACTCAAACTCAAACGCTGGGGGGGGGAGAGGACAAGGTCGACATCGCCGGTGTCGGTGGTGAGGTAGCCGGGGTCGTGCACACCGGGGGAGAGGACGAAGAGGGGAAGGCAGATCTGGCGGCGGGGAAGTGGATTTGGCCGGGGGAGGTCGATTGGACCGGCGGCGGTGGCAGTGTCACCGTAGTTGTGGCACCAGCGTGACAATGCACAAGACACTCTTATCGTAAGAGTGTCTTGTGCATGGAACCACGGTGTCACAACCGACGGCGATGGGAAGAAGGGCGGCATCGGCGACGGGGTCGGGGAGAAGGCGTGACTTGGGGGCGGCCATCGGGGAGGAGGCTTTGGGCGACGGCGTCGAGGTCGGGGGCACTAGGGGGGGGGGGAACGGGCGAGAGTAAGGGCGCTGGAGAGTGACGCGCGAGTTAGAGCGCAAACCCTAGCGGGCTCCTATTAATAAAGAGATATCACAGACGGTTCTATTATGGAACCGTCAGTGATACTTATCACAGACAGTTCCATAAAGAACCGTCCGTGATATGGTCTCATATCACGGACAGTTCTATTATGGAACCGTTTGTGATATGGTTGTTCTTAAGTTCTATGTTTTGAGCATATTATCATGTATACATTTACATGACATGAAGAAATTACATGTTTATATGTCTATTTTGTCATTTAAATACTGCTAAAAATTTGCTTAACTATGATACATATCACAAATGGATATTTGTTCCACTAAACCGTCTGTGATACACACACACACACACACACACACACACACACACACACACATATATATATATATATATATATAGTTCAACATATAATAAAGTAAATTCACCTCCAAACTAGATTTTTTTATTTTGGAATTTACATATGGCCAAACAGCGTGGCTAGTCGCTTCTTACAAAGATTTAAAAAAGTAGAAACCTAAATCAACAAAGCTTTTCTAGTGGCGGAGGTAGGCTGCTATCTCTGTCTTCAAAACTTTATAGGCGGCGGCGGCATCGGATGGTTCGTGATCATCAGCGAACGAAGCCCGAAATACGTCCACCTGCTGACGCTCTCGTTCGAGTGTCTCCCGAAAACCCTCAGACTATTGAATCAAGAATAATTGAGCTCATAGGCTCTCTTCCCTTACTTGAGGGGTCTCGGTACGGTCGATTCGGTCGTTTGCCGCCTCGATTAAGCAGTCCAAGTGATGGAAAGCCTCCTGGAGACGTGCAACATCGTTGTGGAGGACAACGTCGATGGCGCGGTACACTCGCCAGAAGTGGGAGATCACCCGGAAGACGCAGCGGAGGAGGATGTCAAGACAGCAGAAGGTGGCCGTCACCTGCTCCAGTAAATCCTCGGGCAAAGGAGTGAGGACACTGTTGAAATAGTATCCTTCCATAGCATCCGCCGACGTACGGTCGGAGAGGTGCTCGTACAGTATGGCCAGAAAGGTCATCAATGCCGGCGACAAGGAAACAAAAGAGGGAGGCGCCATTTCTACTTTAGAAGCATATATTGTAGAGTTATATGTGGGGATGATCATCTTCGATGGAGGATATGATCCTTTTTATAAAACAAGGAATAAATTCAGCGCGTAAGACGAAAAGACGCATCGGGGAGCCGAAGCGACATTGAAGCGACAAAGAGACGCATCGGCGACGACGACGACGACGAAGAAACTGATCATCGGGCGACGAAGGAACTCACCGGGAACTGTAGCGATATTATCACAAACGGTTATAATTAAAAACCGTCTGTGAAGTCTACAATTATCACGGATGATTCGTGTTAAGAACCGTCTGGGAAGTATCATAGACAGTTGTTTGTTGAAAACCATCTGTGATATTTGTAAATATCCCAGACGGTTATTTTTAAGAACCGTCTATGATACTTCACAAACGGTTTTCATCATGAACCGTCTGTGAGATTACCTCTTCACAGACGGTTTTTAGCGCAGCCAGTAACACAAATGATCTCTAAACCAATTCCGTTTGCGATTGCATGTAATACAGACGGTTTTGGTCAACCGTCTGTGATGAGGCGTCCAGTATTAGCCTTGTTATAGTAGTGTCTTTCTCTGTCGTATCCATTTTCACCGGCCTTGGCCGCCATCGTGCATTGTAGCTCTTGGAACACGAACGCGCCATCGTCGCCTTTGGAGCGCGCCCGAACATCGTCGTCGTGTCTTCTCGTGCTCCGGTGAGCTTCTCGCCGAGCCACCTTGTCTCACTACTACAAAAGAGGCTATATTGTACGCCTCGTCATATACGATTCCTATGAAACCGTCTGTGTTGTACTATTACAGACGGTTTGTTAATGAACCATCTGTGATACGTAATTATCACAGACGGTTGTAACTAGAATCGTCTGTGATAATTCACAGACGGTTCTTAAGATGAACCGTCTATGATAATCGCAGACATCACAGACGGTTCTAGTTACAAACCATCTGTGATAGTTACGTATCACAGACGGTTCTTAATAAGAACCGTCTCTGATACTTTTGTTTTGTTGGGCGGGAAACGAAAATTTTTACTTAATGGGCAGGCTGCCGAAACTCGCTTTATATTAACCGAATCTCCTCACACCTCCATCTCTCCTCTAACCGAATTCCGCCATCTCGCCCTGACCTTGCGCTTCGGCCTCCCCCGAGCTCATCGCCCGCAGCCTCCTCCACCTGCCCAGCCTCGTCGTCGCCATCCTCCTTTATTTCGTCGCCCCGGCCTCCCACGACCTCATCACCCCTGGCCTCCACTTTGTCGCCCGGCCTCCCACAACCTCGTCACCCCCGACCTCCTCCACTTCGTCGCCCCAGCTTCCCACGACCTTGTCGCCCCCGGCTTCCTCCACCTCGCCCCAGCCTCGTCGCCGCCGGCCTCCCCTACCTTGTCGCCCCCAGCCTTCCTTGACATCATCGCCCTCAGCCTCCACCTCAGATTGTGCATTGTCCGGCATCAGTCGAAGTGAAGTGGTCGTAGCGCTGCCGTGGTCGTAGCGTTGCAGTGGTCGTAGCGGCTGTAGTGGTCGTAGCGCTACCGTGGTTGTAGCGCTGCAGTGGTCGTAGCCCCCGAATGAAGTAGTAGAAGCAATAGAGATTTTTTTGTAATAGAAAAAGTTATCACAGACGGTTCTAAATAATAACCGTTTGTGAAAAAGTGATCACAGATGGTTTGTAAATAGAACCGTCTGTGATATCCTACATATCACAGACGGTCCTTGGTGGAAACCGTCTGTGATAGTAGCCATTCACAGACGGTTTCAACCAAAAACCGTATGTGTTGTGCATTATCACAGACGGTACAAAAACCGTCTGTGATAACCGCCTATTATCACAGACATACAAATTCAGACGGTTCAAAAACCGTTAGTGATGACAGTTCCGAACCGTCAGTGATGACCTTTTCTATAGTAGTGTCTGGGAGGTTTCCCTCATCGCGCTGAGTCGCTCCACAAATTTAGTTGCAATTTGGTGCAGCGAATCATCGGCGCCGTCGTCGTCTTGTCCAGCTCCGACTGAGCTGCGCTGGGTCGATTCAGCCTCTCTGGTGAGTTAGCTCTGACCGCATCCTGTCCGTTAGGTTCCAGGGGTTCTACTCTTTCTCCTCTGATCTCCCTGCCCCATGCAAGGTAAAGCCGTCGTCGCCGGGAATTAAATTGTCTATACTATATACATTTACAAGAACCAGGCAACAAAATGATCAAAACTCGCTGAAATCCCTACTAGCTGGTCAGACCGGTGAACAGTGCGGTCAAACTGGTGAACAGTGCGGTCAGACCAATGAATAGTAAAATCAGCACAGAAACTGAATTTCAGCAGGATTTCAAAATCGCAAATTGATCCAACTTTTGATCCACAACTCTAAATTTCATGAAACTTGAAACATACCTTCTCTAGGATGTCAGGAACCTATTCCAATCAAAGATCATGAAGATCATTGTCAAAGTTCCGACCTTTTTCTGTTTGAGTGAAGGTTGATCCAAAATCGGGTCAAATACGAAAACGGTGATTAAGAGGATTTCATGGGAGAAATCAATCCAAGATGGCTAAGGATGGTCTCCCATACGTCCTAGCACCCTCAATCACAGGAAGAGTCAAGCCAAAAGCCCTTAAGAGCAAAACCCCTAAAATCACCCTTTCTTTCACCATAACCGGGCAAAATCAAACTTAGATCCAAAAGCTTGCTCGTGGGTGGATGATGATCAAGATGACCTTAGATCCTATCCCACACATCCCAGCAAGCAAGATCAGGGGCAGAAACCAATGGAAAACCTAAGAATCAAAGAAAGCCCCAAAACCACAAAATAGAGAGCAAGAACAAAAAGAGACTCATCTCAAGGAATCTTGCAAGGATTGATTTGTGATTGATGTTGGTTTACAACCACTCCATTCAGGAGGACAAAGCTCAACACTTGAGCACACAATCAATCCCCTCTCTAGAACCCTAACCTCTCCACTCTCTAACCCTAAAAACAAACTAGGGTTTTAATTAAGCCAAAGGGTTGAGACGTGCTAGACAGCACCCCCTCCTATTTATAGTGGAGGCTAGCATCTAGAGGTATATTCTAATTGGGCACCCATTAAGCCTACACACAAATGGGTTTCACTTACGCACATATCTCAAAGCGTCGTCTTCAACTTTTCTTGACCTAGATCGCCTCTCCTTGCGCCGTCTTGCGCCGCGGTTCCTCCAAGGCCAAGAAGGTGATTTCGCACACCACCACTTACCACCTTTTCGGTACAGGGCAATTTCCCAAAATACCCCACTACCGACTTTTGGCGATTCATTCGCCTCGAAGCATCTCCCATGCTTCGTCATCATCCATGTGGCTCCAATGACTTCCCGCCAAGCCTCTCACGTGTGCGGATTCCATCGTACCATCTTCGCTTGCAACTGGGACCAAGTCACTTGGCGCACCACATGCCTCACCACAACTGCACCCAGCTTCCTTGACCGTTCTGGAACTCAGCTCCTCCCTGAGCCTAGCCTGGACCTCAACTCCTCCCTGAGTCTAGTCCCGGTCCACCTTGTCGTTGCCCGTCATGTTCATCACCGGTAGCTTCTGCTTTGGTTCCTTGTCTTTTCGGCTTGTAACCACCCTGCTAGCCTTAGTCATCTTCTAGCACCACCTCGATCGTTCCAGACCTCGGTTCTCCTAACCTAGTCCCGATCTACTCCGTCTCACCATGACCTAGCTCTAGTGTCCTACAACTATCACAAACAAGCAAACCGTTACGTAGCATCGCACAATAGCACAATCATCAATCCATATAATTGATGAGGCATGAGCACATACCTTCACAAAGGCCTTTGTTCAAACTTCGCCTTCTATGGTTCTAGTCCATATTGCGCCTTACTTGAGTCCAACCATCTCACCCGACATCCATGACCGTTCTGAACCTTGATTCTCCTAACCAAGTCCCGGTCCTCCTCATCGTTGACCATAGTTGACTCTAAGCCACCTGCACAACAATAGACCAAGCAACCATTTTCGGGCACAAGTTCTTCACAACTTGACCTAAGTTAGCCAAAACATGCATCATACAACATCTATGCAAAGAGACCCACGAACTTAACCTAACAGACAACCATCGCCGCCACGTTGGCCAACGAAACAAGTCAAAACCAGTCAGACCGCCACTTGGCCGGTCTGACCTCCCCGTGGCCGGTCTGAGTGCCGCCCATCGCCCGATCTGACCGCCCAGCTGGGACTTAGATAAATTTCCTCTCTGGAAAACCGAAATCTCTCTTTAAATTTCAAACGAATAGAACTTTTACCTCGAAGCTCCAAAAAATCATGAGACCAAGTGCAGAAGAATCGCCTCTCTTGCCTACACCCTCTATTTTTGGCCCGACCTAAAATTCAACAAAGTCTTTCGGCGATTAGACCGCGCCTCTGGCGGTCGACCGCCAAAGGTGGCGGTCGGCGCCACAAAGGCCGGTCCGATCGCCTCCACGGCTGTCGACCGTCTGACTGACGAGCGAGGACTTTGCCGAAAACGAGGGTTTCTTCAAACATCTCGATGCTATTGCCAATTGTTCAGCACACGAAGATTAGGATCATATCCATATGATCTCCACAATCTCCATCTTGATGAACACATTGGTAATCTTCTGAAAAATGCAAATTAGAGGTTGTTTTGAAAAACTACATCTCGTTTTCGCGCAAAGGCACATCTTGGTCCATAGGCAAGAAAAAGCTATAAAAATGATCAAGATGGCTTGAGAAATGTAGAAGCACAATAGATAAGGCAATAGAGTTCATGAAAGCTTCAAATCCAGATAGAACACAAAAATTCACTCAAGGTCCATATGAAAGAATAGTTGTTCATTTTGACCAATGATCATTGTAAGGTTTCAGAAATGCAATTAAAACCAAGAGTTGAACATTAAAATAACAAGAATGCATATGAGAAGCTCCCCCTCACTCAGATTACCCAAATTTTTTAGTTTTTTATTTTCTCCCCCTTTTCACCCCCTTTGACAATAACTCCTCCTTTCATTATTTTTGTTATTTCTCCTCCTCCTTTGACAATGGAGTCATCAAGAAAACACGTCTTCCTCTCATCCAAGGATAACATATCAATATGCATGAAAGAAGCATAAGAAGGAGTATGCATGAAATGCAATGGAGTGACTTCATTTTTTTTTTTTGTATTTTTAATTTTTAGTACAAGAAGCTTTGGAGATTACCCAAAAGAGCAAGATAGCATTTCTACTATCACTCAGTACATATCAAGCCTAAAAAGCGCTAGTAAGATCATGTTAAGATATATATATCAAAGCTAAGTTAGAAGGCTTAAGATAAAGCGATGAACTGTAACAATTTAAGCAAAACTTCAAAATTAGCAAGTTCATCAACAGAGATCCTAAAGTGATAATGGCCATGTCAGAATATCAATGTCAGATCAAGAAGCTAACACAGACCATCCTAGAGACACAAAGCCCCAAATTGAATCATTTTGCTCATAAAACCTCAATCACCCGATTTTTATAACAGATTTTATTTGCAATGAATATTGATGTTGATTAAAGGTAGGGCTGTTCATTTTCATACCGTACCGAATAAACCGTACCAAAAATACCGAACCGTACCGGTCAACTCGGTTTGACCGGTATTCGGTACGGGATTCAAAAATCAGGTTTTCCGGGATTTCGGTTTTTTCGGTAAAAACCGATCGAAAACCGAAAAAACCGGAAAAAACCGAAATCTCGTAACATACTACCGCATACTCACGTAGCTCTGGTTTGGGGTCGGGGCCTTAGGCGCTCGCCGCTGGGTGGCTCGGCCCATCCACCTGACCACCTCAGTCCTCATAGAGACAGAGCCGCTCGTCGCTCGGCCCATCCACCTGACCACCTTAGTCCTCGCGCTCGTCACTCGACCCATCCAACCTGAACATCTCGTAACATACTGTTGTAGTGCTGCTGCCATGCTGCATTGCTGCTTGCCGCGGCGAGACATGGGCGCGTGGCGAGTGGTATACCGGATAGGTTACTACTGCACAGACATGGGAGTATAAGAGTATTCAATTTGCAAGTTGTCAGCACCGGTTGTATGTACTTGTATAGTTGTATACTTGTATCTTCTAGATTTCTGAGTAGCACCATCACCACTCTTGCCCACAAAACAACGCAGAGCACCAACAATTAAGGTTGTTCATTTTCGCAATACCGAACGTTGTCGTTCGCAATTCGCGTCAACTTTGGTAAATATGGTATTTACCGATACCATACCGAAAAAAATTGGGATTTACCGAAACCGAACCGTATTTTTAAAAACACTGTATTTACCGAACTAACAATACCGTATTTACCGTATATACCGGATTTACCGAACCAAAAATACCGAACTAACACCCCTAATTAAAGGTCTATCTTAGTGAAGAAGATCCTAGACTAGGAGTCATCCATAAACTCTTCCTAAGCTTCAACCAGGACAACAAATCTTGAGGTTCATGTCAATTTTGACAAGCAGTCCCTATGAGATCGTCTAGATCATCAAACTATCTCCAAATTCATGTCTTTGACATGCAGTCTCATGAGAATAGTTTGGCATAATTTAAACACATGAGAATCTTAAAATTTGATTTTTTATTTTTCACAAGAGCAATTTTATATTCTTAAATGAACAAAAAGCTCAAGAGATGTTCAATCCTAGATTCAAAAGCTAACAAAGCAATTTTGACAGGGCCAATGTCACAAAAAATCACTAATTGTGCAACTAGCTAAAAGATCCACAAATTGTAATTTTTTAGTTCAAGTTGTTTTAAAGTTCTAGCTCATTTAGCAAAGACTTAGCTACACATGTGAAAGTATGATAATTCTAGCAAGTCAAAGAACTAGACATTGTATTGAGCAAAGATTGAAATACTAAAGATTAAAAGGGTAATAAGCAAAGCTTCATCATTTTAAACGATAAGCAGTAAAGCTTATATTACAATGCCTCTTTTTATTATTTTCGTATTAATGCAATATGATACAATGAGATGCAAGAAAGACTTAAAAACCTAAAAAGATCAACAGGTTCAGAAACAGATCAAGGAAAGATCAGATGAACAAGGAAAGTTCAGAACAGAACCAACTCCCCCTCAAACCAACCCAAAGGGGTAAATTACCCCTAACTCAATTCTCAAGGTGGCAAACCAAGTTGGGTCTAAAGATTTGGAGAGGATGACTGCCAATAAAGTCTTAGACCGCACAAACTCTAGCACAAAGGTCTCCTACTCCGCATGATCTCTAGGGGGAAAGACTCGACTAGCTAAGGAGCGAAAACACCATCACTAGAAAACCTACAAGCAGCTCAAAACCTGCTAAGGAAAAGTGACTGGAAGACAAGCTTGACCTAGGTTGAGAGAAGAGTGCATCCTAGCAAACCATGGGATAAGAAGAGTGTCTAGACAGGCCACGTGCTAGAACAGTACCTCCTATCTACCCTGAACTCAACAAGCCCAACACTTGACAAGAACCAGAAGCTATGCACAGCATAATAGGAGTACCATACACAAATGTAAGGTATAGAGGCTCGAACCTGAGTCGCACTGCTTGGCAGTGAGATGTAGTCGAATGAGTAGAAGCTGGACCATATTGCGTCTCCAAGAAGTGATAGCCAGCATTGAATGCACATATGAGGAAGGAGAACCAACAGCTAGAGTCATGAACCATACGTTCTCCTTCTCAATTGAAAAGACTACACCAAAGAGACAGAAGAAGTCTATGCCTTGGTACTGGGTTAGTGAGACATTATCTAGAGAAACAGTACCGAGACACACGACTAGCAAGAATAGCAGTAGATGATCCAAAGCTCATAAAAGCATATAATCAACAATTCTAGACATGAGCATGAAGATAGACAAAACAATTGCAACACATGCTATCTAAGATATGATAAAGTTCAAAATATCCTTAATCCATAATAAGGCATAGGAGCAAGTAAGCACATTGCATATCACACAACATACATCCAGTCAAAGGTAAAGCATGCTAGTGAAGCTAAGGCAAAGCTCATGTATCCATAATTAACAATAAGGCATAATACCATGTAAACATAAAATAAGTTATAAAACAAATCATGGGTAAAGTATGCTAACATGGATATTAAGTAAGCATGTGGATACATAAAGCAAAAATCAACAAGAGCAAGATAATAAATGTATCAAAACAGTACAAGCTCTTGATGACAAAACCAAGCTCATACAACCATGTAAATAATGAACAACAATCTAATACATGGATACATAAGCAAAGTACTAGCAAAGGCATGATGAAAGATAACGTAAGAGTAACACATGCCGATATGATACAAGTGAGCACAAAGACAAGCACAACACGCCAAGAATGAATAATCAAGAAGGTAAAGACATGAAAGTATAAGATAGCTCACAAAATAGGTAAAGACGCAGATCATGAAAGCACATGCCTCTTGAAGGCCATCATGGGGGTGGAAAACCATCAAGTGTCCCAATCACGTGATGAAGCGAAAGACCAGAACCTTTTAAGTCTATGTTCTCCAACCCGCGTCCCCGATACCTACACATGAGAAAAGCAAGATGTCCAAGTCTTGGATCCCGAAGGGTTAGAGAGCAAGTACTTGGGAACCCAAACCTTGGACACACAACCACTAGAAGCAATTGAACTATTATGTGAGTTAGCATGATGCAAATGATGGTCAATGCAAGAAGATCCAACACTATCCTTGGAGGCACGCCGCGAGTGGACAATTCGACGAGGAAAGCGAGGTCTATCTCTAGAAAAGCGGCGATGACCTTGCTTGAAAGCACTATGATGAGATCCAATAAAAGCACCAAAGAAACTCACACATCCTCGCCGTGGGTGTGTACCTCGATGAATAAAACGAGGTCCACCTCTTGGGAAATGACAGAAATCCTACCTCTGGGCATCTCGTGGGCTAAAACCAGAACCATAGAAACCAAGTCCACCATACTGTCCAACACCACTAGAGAAGGTGTCAAAGAAACCATCAACAGAGTGAGTCCTCGTGCTAGGATCTTTAGTGTGTATGTCATGAGAAAGACTATGCCCCCACTAGGAGACATAGAAGCATGAACTCGACGCATGTGTTTTGCATGCCGAAAACAGAAATCCACAAGATGCCCATCCTTCTCACAAAATGATCAATGGTGTAAAGGTCTACTTAGAGACACGGTCCGAGGGGATGAAGTACCATTATCGCTAAAAAAAGAAGTCCCTTGGGACACACTTGAAGAACCAATATCATAACTCGCCCTTGTGTCGACACTAGGCGCACACATACCATGAGAGAGGTAATGTGTGTTCATAAAAGCTCGACGGCACATTCGACGATGCTGTTTGACACGACGGAAGCAAAACTCAACAATATGTCCATCTTTCTTACAAAAGGTGCAATGATACTTCTCTTTTGAAGATGTAGTATCATTTGAGGAGGAAGCACCATTGTCTTTAGAAATCCCTTGGACAACACAAGAAGAATCACGAAGAGTCGCATTTGCCAAGGAAGAGCTACTCAAAGCAATGGCACAAATGCCAACATCAAATGATTCACATTTAGCACGAGAAGACTCCAACTCCGAATGCAAAGAAGCAAGAGAAATCTTTAAAACATCAATCTCGGAGTGGAGGCACATACAAGATTCACATGATTTGGCGCTCATATCATCGCGCAATTTCTTCAAAGACTCAACCTCGCTTTTCAAGGCAATGCAAGATGTGCAAGAAATTAATGATGCTTCCATATTAAGCATGCAATTCAAAGTATCAATATCATTTTCTAAGCTAGCACAATTCTTGCAAGAGACTAAACCATTCTTAAGCAATTTTTCATACTCTAAGCATATGCTACAAGGTCTAGCTTCAATTTCAATAATTTCAGCCCTAGCATTCTCTAATTGCTCAAGATGAATGGAATGAGTCAATTTTAACTTTTCAAATTCAGCAAGCATGCCTACACATGAATCACAATCATTTCTAACCATGGATCTAAAATTGCCTATTTCTAACTTAGTATTATCAAGCTCATGATGTAAGGCAACACAAGAATCACACGGCATAGAAGCATTTGATTTCAATAATTCATTTTCAGATTTTAAGCATGCAAGAGAATTATTCAAGTTATCCATGTCTACAAGCAAGGAATCAAAAGCATACACGGAGGTTTTCAATTTGGCAAGCTCATGAGACAAATCACCCTTCCATCTTTCTAGCAATTTCATTTCCTTCCTAAGAGCATGCAATTTAAGATCATATGACAACAAGCCATCAATGAGTTCTTCTTTGCTCACCTTGCTTAGCTTGAGTAGGAGATCATTCTCGGAAGACTCATCATGATCATTCTCGAAAAACTCTCCATCATGCTCATCTTCAATCGCTACTCCATATATTCCAATGGGCTCTGTCTCCTCAAGCTCCAAATGTATTTCATCCCTGAAACTAGAACAATCAAAACCAAAGAGATCGCTACAAATATCATAGGAGAATTCCTTCTCAACTGATAACATAAACATCGTACGTTCAAGCCTCATGTCACGACAAACATCAACGGCAAAAGAACCACGACAAGATGCAAAGAAGTGCTCACAAGTCCACATACTAGTCGCCATGCTCAAAGATCGGTGAAGATCACGAAAGAGCAAACCTCGCTCTAATACCACTTGTTGGACCGAAGAGGCGACTAGAAGGGGGGAGGTTGAACAGGCGCCACACAAAAACAACCTCTTTTTAAAATCTTTTGCCTCAAGATGTTTATGGTTCTTTCACTCTAATAGCTATGTGGAGCTATGAAGATTAGAGATAATTATTCAAATAAGAACCAGGCAACAAAAGGATTAAAACTCGCTGAAATCCCCACTGGCCGGTCAGACCGCTCTAGGATGTCAGGAATCTATTCCAATCAAAGATCGTGAAGATCATTGCCAAAGTTCTGATCTTTTTCTGTTTGAGTGAAGGTTGATCCAAAACCGGGTCAAATACGAAAATGGTGATTGAGAGGATTTCATGGGAGAAAACGTCCTAGCACCCTCAATCGTAGGAAGAATCAAGCCAAAAATCCTCAAGAGCAAAACCCCTAAAATCACTGTTTCTTTCACCAAAACCAGGCAAAATCAAACTAAGATTGAAAAGCTTGCTCGTGGGTGGATGATGATCAAGATGAACTTAGATCATATCCCACACGTCCCAGCAAGCAAGATCAGGGGCAGAAACCAATGGAAAACTTGAGAATCAAAGAAAGCCCCAAAAACAGAAAATAGAGAGCAAGAACGAAAAGAGACTCATATCAAGGAATCTTGCAAGGATTGATTTGTGATTGATGTTGGTTTACAACCACTCTATCCAGGGGGACAAAGCTGAACACTTAAGCACATAATCAATCCCCTCTCTAGAACCCTAACCTCTCCACTCACTAACCCTAAAAAAACTAGGGTTTCAATTAAGCCAAAGGGTTGAGAGGTTCTGGACAGTACCCCCTCCTATTTATAGTGGAGGCTAGCATCTAGAGGTATATTCCAATTGGCCACTCGTTAAGCCCACACACAAATGGGTTTCACTTACGTATGTATCTCAAAGCGTCATCTTCATCTTTTCTTGACCTAGATCGCCTCTCCTTGTGCCGTCTTATGCTGCGGTTTCTCCAAGGCTAAGAAGGTGGTTTCGCACACCACCACTTACCACTTTTTCGGTATAGGACAATTTCCCAAAATACCCCTCTACTGACTTTTGGCGATTCCTTCACCTCGAAGCATCTCCCATGCTCCGTCATCATCCATGTGGCCCCAATGACTTCCCGCCAAGCCTCTCACGCGTTCAGATTCCACCGTACTATCTTCGCTTGCAACTAGGACCAAGTCACTTGACGCACCACATGTCTCACCATAACTGCACCCGGCTTCCTTGACCGTTCAGGACCTCAGCTCCTCCCTAAGCCTAGTTCGGACCTCAACTCCTCCCTGAGTCTATTCCCGATCCATCTTGTTGTTGCCTGGCATGTTCATCACTGGTAGCTTCCGCTTCGGTTCCTTGTCTTCTTGGCTTGTAACCACCCCCGTTAACCTTAGTCATATTCTAGCACCACCTCGATCGTTCTGGACCTCGGTTCTCCTAACCTAGTCCCGATCTAGTCCGTCTCACCATGACCTAGCTCCAGTGTCCTATAACCACCACAAACAAGCAAACCGTTACGTAGCACCACACAATACGCACAACCATAAATCCACATAATTGATCATGCATGAGCACATACCTTCATAAGGACCTTTGCTCAAACTTCACCTTTTATGGTTCTAGTCCATTCTGCGCCTTGATTGAGTCCAACTATCTCACCCGATATCCACGACCGTTCTGAACCTTGATTCTCTTAACCAAGTCCCGGTCCTCCTCGTCGTTGACCATAGTTAACTCCAAGCCACTTGCACAACAATAGACCAAGCAACCATTTTCGAGCACAAGTTCTTCACAACTTGACCCATGTTAGCCAAAACATGCATCATGCAACATCTATGCAAAGAGACCCATGAACTTAACCTAACAGACAACCATCGCCGCCACGCTGGCCGGCGAAACAAGTCAAAACTGGTCAGACCAGCACCTGGCCGGTCTGACTGCCCCTTGGCTAGTCTGACCGCCGCCCATCGGCTAGTCTGACCGCCTAGCTGGGACTTAGCCAAATTTCCTCCTTGGAAAACCGAAACCTCTCTGAAAATTTCGATCGAATAGAACTTTTAGCTCGAAGCTCCAAAAATCATGAGACCAAGTGCAGAAGAGTCACCTCTCTTACTTACACCCTCTATTTTTGGCCCGGCCTAAAATTCAACAAAGCCTTCTAGCTAGTCAGACCGCCGCCTCCTGGCCGGTCTGACCGCCAGCCTCTTGGCCTGAGCACTGGCCGGTCTAACTGCCAAAGGTGGCCGGTTAGACCGCCACAAAGGCCGGGCCAAACGCCTCCCTGGCCGGTCTGACCATCTACAGCCTGACAGCAGCAGGACTTTGCCGAAAATGAGGGTTTCTTCAAACACCTCGACGCTATTGCCAATTGTTCAACACACTAAAATTAGGATCATATCCACATGATCTCCACAATTTTTTTTGTCTTTGTTTTTGCTCAATCTCTCAAAGTATATTTTAGATTTTGAATCATGTGATGGAAATATGAGTTATTAAGACTTTCGAGAATAATTACAGTGATCAAAAAACAAAAATTATATAAATATTTTATTGTAATTTATGTATAATGAAGTTGTAAATGAACTAAAATCTGACTGTTTTGGGCTGAGAAAACAGTCCAATCTTATATAGACAGACCCAATAAATAAACCCATCTAAGATGCAGCTAGCTAGCAGAACTCGAACCGTGGCCTTTAGCCACACGTCACAACATTTGCCCTATCACTCCTCTTGTTCTTTTATTCTTTCAAATCAAGTCTGTATACCATTTTGGCAATGGGGATTAGAATTGTAATATTGCATAACGGTTTTGCTAAACAACATTCGACTGTTTTCTTGTGTCAAAATAGTTGAATTTTCATCCGTCCGATATGCTTTGAGATTTGCACTTCTTCTCATATGATGAATTGTGTCTGAATTTATTATGATTTTTTTCTTCAGAGCATAACGGGTTCACCGCATTATCGTATTTTGTTAGTATAGAATTTCATTTTTTTTGTCTTTATTTTTGCTCAATCTCTCAAAGCATATATTAGATTTTGAATTAATCTTGTGATGCAAATATGAGTTATTAAGACTTTCAAGAATAATTACAGTGACCAATAACAAAAATTACATAAATAAATTACTATAATTTATATATAATGGAAGTGTAAGTGAACTAAAATTTGACTGTTTTAGATCGAAAAAACAGTCAAATCTTGTATAGACGGACCCATTAACAAACTGCATCCTTTCTAAATAAAAGAGCAAGAAGAAAGCACACGGAAGCAGATTATCTTACAAGGTTCTTGGCCATGGTCTTGGTGAGATGAGAAGCAAACATATAGAGAAGGCTCGCAGTTGATTTGCCCAAGATGAAGATCTCTGATATATTTATATATGTTCTTTTTGGGTTCACAGGCTTCAGTTTTGGGCTTGGATTCCGATTTGATTCAGTGTGATTTTTCCTTTTCCTTGTCTCTCGGAAGTGTAATAGTTGTTATGTGTATCAGTTTCCTTCTTCATTACTGATTAGATTCCACAAATAACCCGGCACAACATTATTATTCACAAAATAACATGGCACAACTACGGGACGAGTTTGCTACAACGCACGTGACGCATAACGATATCACGAAACTATACGTATCAACCACGCTACTGAACTAAATTAATGTGATTGCTACTAAAAAAATAGTATATTTTTGGGACTGTCTATTCATAAGGTGACTGAAATTTTTTTAAGTATAAGTCATCTTTTTTATCCATTAGATCAATATCTAATCATATGACATATCAATCTCTACACAAATTCAATGATTACAATAAGTAATTTAAACTTAAGAAAATTTCAGATAATTTAAAAATAACACGATTTTTAGACGTAGTATGGTTGTTACAAGTTAGAGTGATAGATATCCAATGGCAATGGCACGAAGATGCGCGCGGCTACCCGTCCAAATCAACGCTCCAGGCGTACGACTCCCATCTAACCCAACCCAGTTGCAAGCCAATCTCCAGCTGCGCCATGCCCAGCCTTCGCTCTGCCGACATGAGGCGAAACAAATCCTCTGGTATGCCCACCCCCTCGCTCGTCGCATTCACCGCCATCGTCACCGACGCCTTCGCCCCCAAACGGAAGCTGGGAGTGCGCCCGTGCGCCAGTGGAACGCCCGCGTATGAAACCTTGACGCTGCCACCCTCACGGAACTGGTCAGAGATGCGCCCGTTGTTGACATGCACGAGTAGGTTGAAAATCGGTGAGGCTACTCCTGGAGCCAGCGCCGGCTCCAGCCCCTTGAAGCCGACGAGCTCAACGGAGCTCGTCATTGGCTTGTCGTCGTTAACGTTGATGGCTCCAAAGGCCTTGTAAATCACCATAGAAATAACAAGAACGTAGAAGAGAACCAGGCAGACGAGGCAATAGGAGCGACATAGCCATCCTATACCAGAATGTGGGCTCGTAGTCGTCGACGCCCCGAGAATGATCACCATCAGCAGATTTGTGATCCGTAGGCGCCATGGGAGTACGTTGGAGATCGAAGAAGGGAAAGTTGACAATGCGGAACGCAATCTGTTGCTGTCAATTTGGTCGAAGGTGCAACTTCCTTGAAATAGTAGCCAGATGTATTGCGATGTACTCCTTGTCGAAGGAGATTCAGTTTGCATGTATGTTAAATGGCCCCACATGGCAGCCTCGCCATATTTAAGCAACCGTAGAGTCCAAACAATTCCTACTATTTCTATTATCATGATCTTTTGTTGAGTTTGAGTATGATACGAATTAAGTTTGAGTCTCATACGAATTTTATTTCCTACTCTAACTCATAGCTTTATTCCCACACGGAGTTTTTCATGTACATTATAAATATATCTATGTAGCTCATAAGAAAAGGCAAAAGTTTCATTGTAAACATCTCCTTATATAGAGATATTGCCTTCGTGTATTCATTGTTTTTCTTGAAAAGGTTTTTCACGTAAAATTGATATGTTTTGTTCCTATTTTTCTATGTATTATTTACAACAAAGAGAGTAAATAAAAAGACATAACGAAGTACGTGGGTTCGAGTTAGACATATAAAGTCTGCAGCGCGCTGTGACTTTATCTGGGATCGTTTTTCGCATTGTTCTTGCCAGCTAGGAAACCACGATATTGAGACATACGTACACACGCCAGCTGCAAGTCAAGGCACATCGATCAGCAGTTCAAGCCAGCCTCCCGAGCTCAACAGACATAGAAGCCTCCGTCCCCTCGAGTCTAGTCCAGCAGTTGACGATCGTATCCTTGTACCACAGGAAACAATCGGCTCCACCAAGAATAGCACTGATAAAGGATGAAATCTGCGAAGGACTGAAAAAAAATAAGAGGCAAGCCGAGTTCTATTTAGGTTCTATTTAACAATATATGTTTTGCAATTACCTTGTATTGCTGCGCAATGCACATATCAGGGTGAGCGAGCCATACCAAACCATTTACCGCCCCCAAAATCGATGCCCAAAACAAGATGCAGTCAAAGTTGCTATGGTCCTAGAAAAGACAAATAGCTACAACGCGGTGAGTATTTATATGTAGTCACTTCCATTTGTCAAACACAGTCATGTTTAATTGACAAAAGTTACTGTAATGATATAATTAATTCAAAATAAAACCAAAACTATGAAAAGATTGTGTAAGTTGTTTCCTGCTTTTAAAATTTTTATAACTTCTCAAGTATGACACACTTTGCTCTTTTTAGATGCAGAGCAACAAAATGCATGCTGAGCTAGTGAAACAAGTGCTTAATTTGTATTGTCATGGGTCTGGACAGATAAATAAGGACAAATCAAACACTCAGTTTAGTAAAAAAAAATGCCCTCAAGTGCTCAGAAAAAGAGTACAAATATTGAAAGTGAATAATGAAGCTGCTATAGTGAAATATTTGGGCATGCCTCCTCCTGGTACAGTAAAAGGTGGAAAGTTTCAGCATATAAGAGAAAGACTTTGGAAGAGAATTCAGGCGTAGAATAAAAAGTTATTATCTGCGGGAGGTATAGAAGTTGACATTTTGATCAAGGAGATTGCCCAAGCCCTCCCAATGTACTCGATGAGCTGCTCCAAGCTATGTATGATGAACTGAGCCAAATTGTGAAGAAATTTTGGTCGTCTGTGCATTGATTAGTGCATGCAACTCAATATGGTATCAGAGTTAAGAGGTCTTCTATTCCACATCTTAGACCTGAGGGAGCCTACACGTGAGGGGGAGTGTTGAAGTATAAGTAAATTGTCCGTCTTTCCTCATCAGCTTAAACTTTCATGTGAACTGGTTGGTGCATACAACTCAATATTCTCTGATACCATATTGAGTTGCATGCACCAACCAATTCACCTAAAAGCTTAAACTGATGAGGAAAGACGAGCAATTCACTTATACTTCAACGCTCTCTCTCATGTGTAGGTTCCCTCGGGCCTAAGACGTGGATTAGAAATGAGCTGCAATTATTTTCTTAATTGCGCTAACCGAGTCTTGAACTCAAGATCTCTTAGCTCTGATACCATATTGAGTTGTATCCAAGCTTTTAGGTGAATTGGTTGGTGCATGCAACTCAATACTAGCTAGTGTGCCAGAACACTAAAGGCAAGAGGCCTTCATAATGGAGATTCTTTACAGACCAGAAGGAGGGTAGAGTATCTGAAACCTGTAGGGCTACTGATGTTCTGAACCAAGCTTTGATTAAAGGGAAAATTTGATATATGCCATTGCATAGTGTTCAAATCAAAGAAGTGTCACTACAAAGTGACGGCTCCTAAAAATGCCATTGTAGACATAACTTACTAAAAAAAAAGCCACTAGTAAACATATTCTATCAGTATTGGAACAAAATTGCCCCTACCTTCTCCGTCTTCACTCCTCACACCTGTCTTCTTTATCAAATTTTCCCCATTTTTAGAGCTCCGTCCACACATCACCGTCAGCTGCATCCATCTTCACAATTACCTCCTTCAGCTGCAACCGTAGCAACCACCAACATGGAGATGGAGGCCCAGAACCAAGAGGTGGCCGCCCTCCACGCCGCCATCTCCAAGCTGTCGCTGCTGATCCCGTCCCCCGACGCCGACGCGCTGTTCACCACCCTCGTCGCCGCGTCCCCGCCAAGCCCCATCGACGTGGCCAAGCTGGGTCCAGAGGACCGGAGGATGCGGGAGGACCTCATCCACCTCTGCTCTGACACCGAGGCGTGGCTCTAGGCGCACTACGCCGATGCGCTCGCCGCCCTCGATGACCCGCTCGACCACCTCACCTGCTTTCCGTACTACGACAGCTACGTCCGCCAGAGCGAGCTAGAGCACGAGTTCCTGGCACGCTACGTGGTGCGGGGCCTCGCCGCGCCGGCGCTCATCGCGTTTGTCGAGTCGGGCGCGATGCCGCTCAGCTCACTCCTGCTCGCCGTGCGCCACATGCTGGGCGTGGTCTTCGACAACTACGACCGGTGCGGCACGGCCAACGACCGGGCGAGGAGGCTGGTGTGTGCCGCCTGCGGCGACAACAAGGGCGGCGTGGGCGCGCGCATGTCATTCCGCATGGTCGACGTCGCGGACCTGATGCGCGAGCTCGCCGCGTACGACACCGTCTTCCTAGCGGCACCCGTCTGTTTGGAGGCGGAGGAGAAGATCCGGATGATAGTGCCTCCATAGATGAGCTTGAGACATGGGAATGTGAAGAAGACAGGGGTAATAACGTCCAATATTTGTGAAATATGTAGATCGGTGGTATTTCTATGAGCAAGATATGTTTACAATGGTATTTTTAGGAGCCGTCACTTTGTAGTGGCACTTATCTGATTTGGACACTCTGCAATGGCATATATTAGATTTTTCCCTTGATTAAAAAGGATTGGCAATGGGGAAACACCTCCACATGGTCTTGCAATTGGCTTCCCAGATCGTGAAGAGTGACACTTTTCCAACCAAAGAGGTAAACCCCGAGATTGTCACTGAACTAATTAATCTTTCAGATAATAACTGTCGCGAGACTTGCTAAACAAATTCTCTGTGCAAACTGATCAGCGAGCTATTCGAAGCATTCCCCTGGGGAATATATACACACTTCGAAGATACTTGGGCCTGGTCTTCGGAGAAAAATGTTATATTCCCAGTTAGATTAGCTTATAAGATGTTGGTGGAGAAGCGTTTTCAACACAAACAACATTGTGTGGGAGTAATGCTGAAAACTCTTGTGAAGGGTATAATTAAGGGCTATTGTGGTAGCTATGGAAACTTCCAATTCCTCAAGAGTCAAAATCTTTGGATGGATCCCCTAAAAAAAACTTTGGATGGAGACTAGCAAGGAACTCCATATCTGACTATCTATTGCGCTAAGTCAAGAATAAACAGAAAATTATGAAAATATATTTGTAAATTCTTCCTATTTGTTGAACTTATAACTATTATGATACAAATTGCTGTGAACCCACACATAGGACTGCTCAGTCTATACCTTTTTTTTTATACTTACACGTTCTCCAATTAATCTCGTTTTTTAAGACTAATTAATCTACTTTATATGAGATAATAATAAAAATACATGTGCCTCATATATCATAAATTCGTAAGTAAATAAAAAACTAGTTGAATAATTATACGTACCGTGGCCCCGATCTTACATAAATGAGATACCGCCGCTGCTCCCAGAGCGAACCATCCGATGATCGGTGAGTGCGGGAAACGCCACCCACCAGCGACCGCAATAATCAGTAGGATGACAAGAAATACTAATCTTGGATCCTAATACCATATACTCCATAAGAAAATAATCAGTTACCCATGAAAACCCTATTTACCAAAGTCGACATAGCTGTTTAATTTTTTTCCCCAAAGAGAGACTACTTTTCTTACATTCACAGCCAAGGTCCTACAAGTGGCTACCATCACCAGCAATAAATGGATAAGTAGCCCTGCTCCAGAGGTCACCAATATAGGAAACGTAGAATGATGTAAACGGCAGTCAGAGGAATAGATGATCCACAGGAGATAGTCAACACACCCCACTGACAGGAACCAACAGAATAGTGTGTGTGCCCCCCCACGGTCATTTGGCTGTAACCTCTTGACCCGAATGCTGCAAAAAAAAAAAAAAGATTTCGGTAACTGTTAATATTCCTTTTATAATAATATATAATAAACACAACACAGTTAACAAAACTTACGCAGGAACTAGGAGGAGGACAACAGAAGTAAAACATGATATCCATGGGATTACTGTGGCTCTTGCCGATGGACTAGGAGCGCAAACCACTGCATAACTGCAAAAGTTATAGAAGGGTCAAATTATAATTAGGAAATAATGTTCCATTGTACACAAAGAGAAAATTGTATGTCATGCACTTTTTATAGTATAATGAAAATGTAATCCCAAAATGACATACAAAATTAATTTTGTATATATATGTGCTTTTCTTACAAAGTAAATTGCACTAGAGCCCTAAACTTTTAGTGAAAATATCTCTTTTGCTCTTAAATCTTGGTCAGGTGTGGCACTTCAATCATATTGTGAATTTAACTATGATGTTAATTGATGTGTAAGAGTTTAGAGAGTTTTAGTCCGAGTGGGCTGCAGGAGTTGACCAATTAACGGAATTTTTTTGTTAAATTTTAGGCCGATTTAGAGTTTGATAAGCTTCAAAAATTAAAGAAAAATTTATTAATTCATTGCTAGGGTTAGCTCTCGCCTCTCCACACCTACTCGGTCGACCTTGATTCGGGTGCACGACACAAGACAGTGCGACTCCACCAATACGATTTGAGGAGTTCACTAGTGGTGTTCTGGCACCAATGACCTAGTCAGTTACTAGGTGGTGGGTGTGTAACCCACAGGTGGTATTGTAATATATAGTTACAAATATCTATTGGACCTATTATCTTAAATTTGTTATACTGTTGAGTAATTTTGGATTAAATTTTACTAGCCTTTTTATGCTTTTGCATAAGCTTTTGGGGTCAATGCATCCACCAATGACAAATGGGTATTGAAGATTATGTTCAGATCTTGAATATTATGTTCAGAAGAAACTAATCTCTAGCTTCCATATGTAACATGCCTTGTATGTTAAGTTAGAATTGTAATCCTTGATTTAGAGGCTTTACTTCTAGCTCGGTTGTTGCCGATTGTGTACTGTAGCTGCATCAATATAATGACATGCTCCCACACTCAGTTGATGTGCGGATCAATCCAAACCTTCGTCCACGCTTTTCATATGGTATCAAAGCCTTCCTCTTCTTCCATCTAGATGACAACCAGCTCTCAAAACTCCGTCACCAGTGCTGCGATTTCGGCCGCCACCGCCGACGGTCTCCTTCCGACACCCACCTTTGGCCAATTGATCAATGTCAAGTTGGATCGAGACAATATTTCTTTGGAAGGCCCAAACTGATGCCCTATCTCTAGGGACAACATTTGTTGGGTTTTGTCGATGGGATTAATGTCGCTCCGGATCGACTGATCACGGAGAAGGCAACAGATGGCGACGTCACGCAGGCACCAAAATCGGCGTACAACGTTTGCCTTCAACAAGACCAGATGGTACTCAGTACGCTCCTTTCTACTCTTTCTCCTGAAATCTTGGCACGAGTTCTGTTCCTATCGTCTACCACTGAGGTCTAGACATAGCTTGAGCGTTCGCATCACAGTCCTTGGCTTGAGTCATGCAGATTCGTAGACAACTTGTGACCATATAGAAGAAGGACCTCTCCATTCTGGACTACTACAACAAGGTGAAGAGCCAGACGGATGCCCTAGCGGTTGCAGGTCATCCGGTCTCAGAAGAAGACACCGTGATCTATATGACTCGCTGGTCACGTCGATCACCACAAGAACTCAAACGGTCACTGTCAATGAGCAATATGCACACATGCTTAGTCATGAGATGCGTGTGGAGACCAACAACTCCTCTGTGTAGATGGATGTGGTGAGCTATATGCATACATGAAGGAGATAGATGTGGTGAGCTACTACCGGTGGTCGATTTGCCGGTTGCACTGGGGTAACTACTCCCTTTTACTCTCTATCCCTTTCCCTTCTCTTGCTCTGTGATGTGGGTGATGAATGATGTGGGCTATGGTGGGTGTTCTGTGATGGTTGGGTGATATGGATGGGTTCTCTGTATGATGTTGGTTCATGAGATGTGGTTCAGATGGGGCAAAACATCAGTCTTTACATATACAAATTTTTCCATTCTCTGTTGCTTCAGTTTTTGAGTTTGAGTTTGACTTGTTTACTGATGTGGGTTGTTGTTGCTTACGCATACATGAAGGAGATGGATGTAGTGAGCTACTGCCGGTGGTCGATTTGCCGGTTGCACTGGGGTAACTACCCCCTTAATTTACTCTCTATCCCTTTTCCTCCCCTTGCTCTGTGATGTTGGTGATGAATGATGTGGGCTATGGTGTGTGATCTGTGGTGGTTGGATGATATGGGTGAGTTCTCTATGTATGATGTTGGTTCATGAGATGTGGTTCGGATGGGGCAAAACACCAGTCTATACACATATAAATTTTTGTGTATGTAACTAATTTTATGGTATGTTCCTATATGGCATTCTACTTTTGAAAGTTGTAATTAACTTTTCAGATTTGTAAAGGTTAGGCTAATTTGTAAAGCTGTAATTAACATACAAATTTCTAGAATTTTTACCTAGTTTGTGCCTCTGATCATCAATTATTTATTAATAGGTGTGTATTCTATTCCAAACAAGACCAAATGAGTCAAAATCTACTACAACACCTCTTCACCTACCTCTCGCCATTCATTGCACCTTTATCTGCGTAACCATATTCATGCCGGTCAAGTTCTCCTCCCTTGCGTCCGAGGTACGTCCTACCATTCCATTCCTGATCTCTTCTCTATAAAGTCTCTCAAGCAGTGGCTGCTTGTGCCTTTAAAATCGGCTTCATATATATATATATATATATATATATATATATATATATATATATATATATATATATATATATATATATATATATATGAAAGCCTTTTTCTACTCCTGAGAGTCGTTACTCCCTATTCCGTATCTCACAACGTAGGAAGTATCTTGTGCAATCGAGAGTATATACGTGTAGTATACTAGTATATAAGACCACCTAGGTGGTATTTACACCTTTCAGGGGTGGTATGTATTGTTTTTTAGGCATACTCCTTTTTATGTGCGAATATGAAGGTATTTACAAAATATGCTAAAAACTATGAATTTTTTTGCAAATTTTTCATGTGGTTCACATTGGAGTATCTTATAATTAGTATATAAGTATACCCAAAGTGATAAAGGAGTATGCCAAATTATTTTAGGTGGTATATCAAAGGTGGGAGTAACTACACCCGAGAGTAGAAAGTATAGGAAGCCTTTTTCCTACTCCCGGGTGTAGTTACTCTCTATTCCGTATCTCACAACGTAGGGAGTATCTTGCGCAACCGAGAGTATGTATGTGTAGTATACGAGTATATAAGACCACCTAGGTGGTATTCACACCTTTTCAGGGGTAGTATGTATAATTTTTTAGATATACTCCTTTTTATGTGACATACTCTTTTTTATATGTGAATATGAAGGTATTTACAAAATATGCTAAAAACTATACACTCTCTAGCAATTTTTTCGTGTGGTTCACATTGGAGTATCTTATAATTAGTATATAAGTATACCCAAAGTGATAAAGGAGTATGTCAAGTTCTTTTAGGTGATATATCAAAAGTGGGAGTAACTACACCTGAGAGTAGAAAGTATTTTTCATATATATATATATATATATATATATATATATATATATATATATAATATTGTTTGTAGTCCGCGCGCTCTCCTGACAGCCATGCTTCTTGAACTTGCAGTCTCGATGAAGTTGCCCGTGACTGTTGTCTTATAAAGCAAGTTTTAAAGGCACAAGCAGCCATTGCTTGGAGACTTTATAGAGGAGTCACCACAGACGGTTTCATCTACAAACCTTCTATGATACACCAGCCATCACAGACGATTTTATCTACAAACCGTCTGTGATACATCAACCATCACAGACGGTTTCATCTACAACACATGCGTGATAGTCAACTATCACGAGCGGTTACGAGTTAATAACCGTGCAGTGATAGTCGCATCACGCAGCGATTCAAAACCGTCTGTGATAGTCTGCATCACAGATAGTTCAAAAACCGTCTGTGATGACCTCATGTCATTACTGACCGATAAACTCAGACGACTCACGAAACTATCTGTGATGATGTTTTTGAACCGTCTGTAAAAACCTTTTCTGTAGTAGTGTCTCAATATTGTAGACTGCAAATGGGGTTTTAAATTAAAGAAGAAGGTAGTGGATCTCTTGATCGATACAAAGCTCGGTTGGTGGCCAAGGGCTTCAAGCAACGGTATAGCATTGATTATGAGAATACGTTTAGTTCGGTCGTAAAACCGACTATGATTTGTCTCGTATTGTCGATTGCTATATCACGTGGATCGATGGATGGAGTCTCATCAACTTGATGTTCAGAATGTGCTTCTCCATGACGTTCTAGAAGAGGATGTATTCATGAGGCAACCTCAGGTTATGAGAGTACACAGTTTCCTAGTCACGTGTGCAAGCTCGGTAAGGTGTTGTACGGACTGAAACAAGCACCTCGGACATGGTACTCAAGATTGAGTTCAAAGCTCCAGGAATTGGGATTTGTTCCCTCCCGTGCAGGCACTTTGCTGTTTATCTTCAACTTGGATGACATAATCATATTTATGCTAATCTATGTTGACGATATTATTGCCACAAGCTCTTCCAGTCAGGTGATCAAGAAGCTTATAAGCAATCTCCAAGCCGAATTTGCAATAAAAGATCTAGGTGATCAGCACTAGTGATGCAGAGCCTTGAGGGAGACAGAGATATCACAGTACGTACCAATGGCTCTTTGGGGGTAGGGATGGGGGTGGGGAGACTGCCTCCTCGGTGATTGGGAAGTAGAAGTTCTTCCTGATGAGGAACGCACTTGGAACGTCCGGGCAAGTAGCGCACTCGAAGTGCAGGCACAGCAGAATCAGTACAGTGAAGCAAACTGTCCGTCCCTCCATTTCTGCAGAATCAGTGCAGGGACAGAAGATAAGTGGAAAGGAAGCATTAATTTGAATTTGAAACGAACGCATATACACAATCAAATAAGAAATGCCAGTGAGATTTAAGCTCAAAGGAGTGCTACAAAGGAAATGAAAAGGGAAAAAAAGTAACACTGCAACCAAAGATTCACCATGCTTTCCCAGTACGTACGTATATGTTGTACGTCTTAAACTTGACCAACTCCTTACTTTCCCCAGTACGTAAATAGAAGACGACGAACTAGCGCTGCAGGCTTTGGCAGTTTGGCTGGCTGAGAGCTAAAGCAATTGGAATACAAACTTGACTGGCCCTTGTTTCAAACTTTGAATGCTCTTTTTTTTTCTCCTACTAAAAGCATCATGCATTAACAACCTATACTACCTACATATCTGTAACTAGTTGATATCATCCTATATTTAGTATTTTTTTGGTTTCAGATGATATATTTTCCTACCTTCCTTACAGCACATTTCGGAGTGATCCACAGTGCTGCAGTGCATATATGCTATTAGCTATTATTTAGCATATAAAAGAGTGTAAACCATGTACCTTTTTTAAACTTGAACATTATATGAGTTCTATATTTTATGCTAGGAGTTGTCTAGAGAGCACTACTCTCCCTACATTCACCACCCCTACCCCAATCCCCACCCTACCCACACCTCATCACCCCGTCGCCGCATAAGTGCCGCACGCCCGCTGACAAGCCGCCGCCTCTTATGGAGGTCATGGACGCAAAGGGCGGCCCTAGCGTTGCCCTCCTCCTTTTCTATTACCCTCACCGCTAAGCTCTAATGGCGCCACTTCTCCGGAGTTTTCCACCACTCCACCACCCCAAAAAAACCAGCTAGCTCGATCATCTTGCCTCATTGCCATCCCGACTGCCAATCATCGACCACTGCCCTTCTCCGAGCCCATGGCCATTGCCGCCACAACCGCACACATCCGAAATTTAAGGTCACGGACCGGTGAACATAGATCATAAATCTAACTTGCCGGAGCTTCAATGCTGACCATTGAAGTTCTCGGGGAGCACAAACCCAAAACAAATCGAATTGCGAGAAATTTGAGTATGTTTTCTCAAACCCCTACATTCAAACGTACGCGTAGAGCGAGATGCTCATTAGCCAGCGCATGCTGCCACCGCAGGACTATGTATCAATGTATGTATGCACGTGCGGCGCCGCTTGCCGCCGTGGCGCGACTACGCTCACCAGGGTTTCCAGCCTTTCCCGTGGTTCCTGTCGTCAATCACCACCGCGGAGCGCGCCTGCAGTCGTGCCCGCTGGATATCAGAACGCCCATCTTCCTGCAACTCGCCAACTCCTATATACGGCGCGCACCAGGCACCAGCTGGGGCCCACCCTCGCCGCGTTGTGTGTCTGCATGTGCTTTCGTCGCTTACGTCGTACCGCGACGCCCATGGATGACCGTCTGCGCCGGCCGCCACCTCCCGCATCCCGCGTTCGCCTCGTCGTTCCCCACCACGGCCAAACCTGCCGCGCGCCACCACCCACCATAGACGCTAAGGACAATACCCGCCGCGACCCGTGGCCGTGGCCCTTGGGTCGCCCTCGCCGTCGTTGTACCCGCCCCTGCGGCCGACGCCTCCAACCACAAAGCACATCAGTGCCCGTCCGCGCCGGCCGACGCGTGCCGCGTGCGCCACCACGGCACCCGCTGCACCCTGTGTCACGCTCGCTCCTTCGATGGGCCTTATCTTATGACGTCACTTGCTACCACAACGTCCGTCGATGCCGGCCCGCGCCGGCTGCCACCACCCACCATGCGCCACCACGGGGAAAAACCCGCCGCGCTCGCCCTCGCCGTCGAGGCCCATACCCGTGCGCCACCAGCCCACCACCCACCAAACGACGACCCACCATGAGTCTCGTGCGGCACCACCCACTAACGAGGACAAACCAGATAGAGGAAGAAGAAAGCAAACAAGAGAGGGGAAGAAGAAGACCTACCTCCAGCGACGAGCAGCCGTATAAAAAAAGGGAATGGTGTCTGGGTGGGGGTTTCTGTGTGCCGGGAGCAGGGGCGGGCCTAACGTGGGGCATGTTCAGTTAAGCTAGTTGTGTTACATTAGTTTCTTGGGTAATGATACGGACCTAACGTACGATAGAAAGCAAATCGCTCGGACGTCTAGTCACTCGGGGTTGCTTCTGCATTTACTTTCTCAAACCAATTCCTCTCATCTCTTTATCCCCATGCCTCCTCACCGTCGCTGCCTTCCTCGGGGCCGTGCCTGTGGTCAAATAAACCTGACATGATTGTCAGTATTGTGTGTGGTTGTGGCACCGTAGTCATGGTGCCGTGTCGAAACGACGAGTCGAAGCAAACCGGCCGTAGCTACAGTTGTATACAACTGGTCATTGTAGTAGTTGTGTAGAACTCGTCACTAGTAGTTGTGAAATGACAGTGCGCGGCGTGTGTAGGCGTCGAAGCAGTTGAAGCTGGGAAAACCGGATCCCAGTTAGACTAGCTCTTTAGAAAGGAAAGGAGTCTGTATTTTGGTGCATGGTGTTAAGTTGTAGTTGAAGCAATACATTCAGGAAAAAAAACAGCCCCAACGTATTGCCTCTGTCTTCTGTCTTTCTTTCATCTCTGAACTCTACTGTTCAACATCTGAAAATCCCGAACCTGTGATTGCTTGGGCATATTGATTCTGTGTTTGATCCCAACACTTGGTATCAGAGCACGGTGTATGCCCAAATACATACGGTTCGAGCCGATGGCCATCACCACGCAGCAGGCGGCGAATGAGAGCGGCGGCGTGCCCTTCCATTACCCGATGTTGACTCCAACTACACCGCATGGGCGATCAAGATGGAGGCGCTGATGGATGCCCAGGGGATCTGGGAGGCCATCGAACCGGCGGCCGGAGTGGTCGTGGAGGTGAAGAAAGACAAGTCGGTGCGGGCTTTCATTTTCCAAGCCATACCCTAAGATATTCTTCTGCAGGTGGCCAAGAAGAGAACAACCAAGGAGGTAAGGGATTCTCTGAAAACAAGATATCTTGGGGCTAATCGGGTGCAAAAGGCGCGTGTGCAAACATTGCAGAATGAGTTTGGGGCATTGCGCATGAAGGAGGGAGAGGCCATCGATGACTTTGCCGGCAAGCTGAGCGGGATGGCGAGCAAGTACAGCGCACTTGGTGCAACCCTGAGGGATCCAGTACTCGTGAAGAAGCTCCTCGACTTAGCGCCCGACAAATTCCTCCCGATGGTCGCCACAATCGAGTAGTACTCCGATCTGGAGTTGATGCCGTTTGAGGATGCCATAGGGCGCCTGAAGGCTTATGAGGAGAGGATCCGTCGCACTGACAACACCAACACCGATGGACAACTCCTCCTCACTCACACTGAGTGGGTGGCGCGGCAGAAAGGCGGTAGCGGGGAGTCGTTGGCAAGCAACAAGGGGCGAGGTGCTGGAAATTCAGATGGACATGGCCGGGGTAGAGGTCGTGGCCGAGAGGGCAGCCGCGGGCGCGGCAGAGGACGTTCCACCAATCCCGGTGGGACCCAAAAGGATGGCACTGGAGGTGGCAAGGACAAAAGCCACATACGGTGTTTTAATTGTGACAATAAGGGGCACTACGCCTCTTAATGTCGCAGTAAGCGTCGAGAGGAGGTGAACCTGATGCAAGGCCAGGAGGATGAACCAGCCCTGATGTTGACAGTATGTGCGGAGGAGCCGCGCAAATTGGTACTTCTGAATGAGCAGCATGTCCTACCGGACTTGCATGCAGATGGTGGCGAGCACATCACAGCCCAGGAATTGCCAATGTTCGGATTATGGTATCTGGATAATGGGGCCAATAACCACATGACCAGACAGCGATCGTTCTTCACCGAACTTGATGAAAGCGTCACCGGCAGGGTGAGCTTCAGTGATGGATCGACAGTACAAATCAAGGGGAAAGGATCAATCTTGTTCGAGTGTAAGAATGGAGAACAGCGGCTGTTGACAGAGCTATACTACATTCCTAGCCTTTGCAATAACATCATGAGTTTGAGACAATTGACAGAGGATGACACCAAGATTGTGCACCTAGACAATTTGCTTCGGATGTATGACAGGACCGACAAACTCATGATGAAGGTGGAACGCACGGGCAACAGGCTGTACAAGGTGGTTCTACACACCTATGCACCAGTCTGCCTTGCCGTGTGCCTAGCCAAACCGGAGTGGTTATGGCATGCCCGATTGGGGCATCTTAACTTTTAGGCGATGAAACTGATGGTGGACAAAGATATGGTGCAGGGAGTACCAAGGATCGAACGTCCTACACAAATATGTGAGGGCTGTTTGCTAGCTAAGAAAAACCGATTGCCCTTTCCAAGTCAAGTTCTATACCGAGCAGTGCAGCCATTATAACTTGTTCATGCAGATTTGTGTAGCCCGATTACACCTCAGACACAGGCCGGGAGCAGATATTTCTTACTGCTTATTGATGATTTCAGCCGGATGATGTGGTTGTACACGCTGAAGTCTAAAGATAAAGCTATCAATGCTTTCAAGAAATTTAAGGTGCTGGTAGAGAAGGAGACTCGACATAATTTGAAGATCCTCAGAACTGACTGGGGTGGTGAGTTCTTGTCAAAGCAATTTGCACAATTGTGTAATGAAGGAGTCCGCCGACACCTCACTGCACCTTATTCACCTCAGCAAAATAGGGTGGTGGAGCGCCGGAATCGTACTGTGCTGGCAACAACCAGAAGTCTTTTGAAGACCATGGGAGTGCTGGGCAGGATGTGGGGAGAGGCAGCTCGCCACGCCGTTTATCTGTTGAACCAGGTGCCGACCAAGGCCTTGACTAGTGGCACCCCATATGAAGCATGGACAGGCAGGAAGCCAAATTTGGCACATGTGAGGGTCTTTGGCTGTACTGCGCACACAAAGATACCGACTGTCCATTTGAAAAAACTGGACGATAGAAGCAAAGTTTTGGTACACTTCGGCGTCGAAGAAGGAAGCAAGGCGTATCGCCTCTATGATCCCCAAAACAAGAAGATTGTTGTGAGCCGGGATGTGGTATTTGAGGAAGACAAGAAGTGGAATTGGGAGATGGCAAGCAGCGGCCTGATCAGTGAGACTGTCGAGTTTGCTGTAGCAGAACTTGCAACGGAAACTAACGGGGAAATGCAATAGCGAGCTTCAGATGTCGCAGACCAAGAACCACAGAATGTTGAGGCATCAATAATTGTGCCGAGTGGGATGACAGATGAGTCGTCAGAACCAGGGCCAGAGGACTGGACATCCATACCACCTGCAACCTTTGTTGGTCAGCCAGCCCTGGTAGCACACTCAGGCCCCTCGAGTCCTTCTTCTCCAGAAACAGATGAAGGACCCATGAGGTACCGAGCACTTCCTGACATTTATGCAGAATCACAGCCAATAGAAATCGATCCGGAGCTATTGTTGTTGGTAACTGAGGAACCTCAGAGCTACCAAGAGGTCGCAGCTTCACCCGAGTGGCAGGATGCCATGAAGAGGGAGATGGAGGCAATAGAGAAGAACAAAACTTGGATCCTCACTGAGTTGCCGACTGGTCACAAAGCAATTGGTCTTAAGTGGGTATACAAGTTGAAGAAAGATTCAAATGGGAATCTTGTCAAGCACAAAGCACGTATTGTTGCAAAGGGATATGTGCAAAAACAAGGGATAGACTACGAAGAGGTATTTGCACCGGTAACAAGATTGGAAACGGTGAGGTTATTACTGTCATTAGCAGCTCAAGAGAATTGGCAGGTTCACCACCTTGATGTCAAATCAGCATTTCTGAATGGGAAGCTCCAGAGGAGGTCTATGTGAGACAACCCGAGGGTTTTTCTGTTGCAAATCAAGAACATCTTGTATACAAGCTATCCAAGGCGCTATATGGTTTGCGTCATGCCCCAAGGGCATGGAACATTCGTCTGGATAGCACTTTGAGAGAGCTCGTTTTTTAGAGATGCCCCCAAGAGCAAGCTCTTTACAAAAGAAGCAGTGGGACTGAGCTGTTAGTGGTGGGAGTTTATGTGGATGATTTGATTGTTACCGGCACAAGCAAAGACCAGATACGCTTGTTAAAGCAACAAATGATGAAAGAATATGAGATGAGTGACCTTGGACTTCTCTCATACTACCTGGGAATTGAGGTAGAACAGAAGAAATGAGCTATCACCTTGAAGCAATCAGCATATGCCAATAAAGTGTTACAAGTGGCCGGTATGTGTGGTTGCAATTCGGCAAAATTTCCTATGGAACCAAAGCTGCATTTGAGCAAGGATGAGGAGGGAGTATCAGTAGATGCCACTGACTTCCGTCGCATAATTGGTAGCCTTAGGTATCTCACACACACACGGCCAGACTTGGCTCATTCAGCGGGTGTGTTGAGCAGATTTATGCAAACACCCAAGGAGTCGCACCTTCAGGCTGTCAAGCAGGTCCTGAGGTATGTAAAGGGCACCATCAACTTTGGTTTGGAGTATAAGAAAGGGGGTGAGGGACTCCTGACAGGATACAGTGATAGTGATCTCGCAGGAGATGTGGAAGACAGGAAGAGTACGAGTGGATTCGCATTTTACCACTCCGAAAGCCTGATAGCATGGAGCTCACAGAAATAGAAAATTGTTGCACTCTCCTCATGCAATTCCGAGTTCATGGCGGCAACAAGTGTAGCATGTTAGGCAATCTGGCTCAGAAGTCTGCTGAGTGAAGTCACCGGGAAGAAGCCTGAACCAGTGACCATGTATGTGGACAACAAGTCGGCAATCGCACTCATGAAAAACCCAGTGTTCCATGGAAGGAGTAAGCACATTGACACACATTTTCATTTCATTAGAGAATGTGTGGAACAGGGACAAATAAATGTGGAGCATATCAGCACAGAGGAGCAGCGAGCCGACATCCTTACCAAGGCTCTCCCTAGAATCAAGTTTGGTGAAATGAGTGAATTGATCGGCGTCAGAGATCTCACATTAAGTCAGGTTTAGGGGGGTGAGTGTGGTCAAATAAACCTGACATGATTGTCAGTGTTGTGTGTGGTTGTGGCGCCGTAGTCATGGCGCCGTGTCGAAACGACGAGTCGAAGCAAACCGGCCGTAGCTACAGTTGTATATGACTGATCATTGTAGTAGTTGTGTAGAACTCGTCACTGGTAGTTGTGAAATGACAGTGCGTGGCGTGTGTAGGCGTCGAAGCAGTTGAAGCCGGGAAAACTGGATCCCAGATAGACTAGCTCTTTAGAAAGGAAAAGAGTCTGTATTTTGGTGCATTGTGTAAGTTGTAGTTGAAGCAATACATTCAGAAAAAAATTAGCCCCAACGTATTGCCTCTGTCTTCTGTCTTTCTTCCATCTCTGAATTCTACTGTTCAACATCTGAAAATCCCGAACCTGTGATTGCTTGGGCATATCGATTCTGTGTTTGATCCTAATAGTGCCTGCCCCCAGGCCGACTGTCTGCCTCCACGCACACTTCTTCGCCCTCTCGGCCGCCGCCTTGACATCGGCTCCCTCGGCGCCCCTGGTGTAAGCCCTCATGGCGCTGTTGATTCCTTACCCAAATAGATCCGGTTCCTTTCTTGGAGTAGCCAAGTGGTTTTGCGCACTTTTGCAAACTAATCAAATCCTCTTTAAAAAAGCTTATGTCCATGTCAAAGTAAAAAACGGAGTTTGCCAGTTTCAGTGCTTGGTTGCTTCCTCATCGGTACTGTTGTTTCTCATTGGTCGTTAATTCCTGATTGATTGCTCTGTAACGAATTTTTCTTGGGCCATTTGTTCCGAGTCTGATGTTGCAGAAATGGTGAATTGTTGTGATGTTACGGTCTGTTGAAAACAATGTTGCGGCCTGTTGAAAACAATGTTGCATACTGTTCTTTAGAATGTTGCATCTGTAGAAAAAAATGTTGCATATGTAGAAAAAAAATGTTGCATCTGTAGAAAAAAAATATTGCATGCTTTTCATGGTGATATTGCAATTTTTTCTAACGCGTTTTTTTCTAGATGCTTTTTTTTATTTGTGATGTTACAACCGTCGTCTGGGGATATTGCAACCATTGTCCAGGAATGTTGCAGCTATTGTCCTAAGATGCTGCAACCGTTGTCCGGGGATGCAACCGTTGTCCGGGGATGTTGCAACCGTGTCTAGGGGATGTTGCATGCAGCGACATACTTCTGCCCTTTTTTTATACTTGTATTGACGTGTGTTTACATACTGTACTGTTGTTCATATGCATGCATGGGGTTAATGCTCCACCCATGTTTCATTGGTAATCCAAGTTTCATAGATCGTTTTTCTAATATTGTCATCGTCATCTCTACTCAAAGAAAATGATTTGAAAATGTCTTGTCCAACTACTAGTAGTACTAGTACTCCGTAGTATTTGCTTCTCTTGTGAGTTGACATTGTTTTCAAACCAAGTAACGATGGATGATTTCACTCGATCAAATCAGTGCGGTAGAACCCGGGCGTCCAATCCTAGCACCCAAATCGGACGTTCGGGTGCTAGTATCACCCCTAGTTTCTTTCCTGTTTTTGAGTTGTATTGGTTTGCCAATGTGTAAGGCAATACCGAAATAGAATTGCATGGCATATTAGGACAGTTTTCCATGTAATGAAAAGTCAGTATTAGGCTCGGTTTTGATAGTAGCTGCAGATTCGAAAACACAAAGTTTTGTCGGACGCAGAGTTTTGTTGGAATCGAAATAGGATTGTAACTCCTAGTTGTCAATAAAAGCAAGGAAAAAAGACAGAAAAGCTGTAGGTTTTGCAGCACAACTTCTGAGTTCTCGTTTTAGTTTTTCCATCGTGATTTGCGTGTGTAGTTGATCTGGGTCTGAATTCCAACATTTGGTATCAGAGCTAGCAGGTGTTCTTCGCAAGAAGCAAGCAGATCTTCTTCGCAAGGAACTAGCTGGTTCATGGTTGGAGGAGGATCTGCGTCAGAGTCTGGAGAAGCGTCGGAGGTGAAGAAAGGAAGCCTTGTACCGATCGCATATCCACAACTCACACGAAACAACTACACCATCTGAGCAATGAAGATGTGTGTCGTGTTGCAAGCCCAGGAGGTGTGGAAAGTGATGGAACCAGCCGGCGATGCATACAAGAAGGGCGGCGCGGACTACCACAAGGATAGGCTGGCTTTGTCAGCAATCTATCAGGCGATCCCGGAAACTCTCATGCCAACAATTTCGAGAAAGGACTCGGCAAAAACGGTGTGGAAGGCGATCAAGATGGCTCAGATAGGACTTGAGTGTGTCTGCAAAGACTCAAGAGAGATTTTGAGGGATTGAAGATGCAGGACGACGAAACTGTAGAAGTATTCGTTGGCCGAATATCGTCTCTAGTCAGCGGCATCCGAGGGCTCGGCGAGAAGACACTAGATGAAATCAATGTTGTCGAACGATTTCGTTGGGAAGCTCTGGCACGCTACATGTAGCTGGTCACATCGATCGAGTAGTGTGTTGATCTGAATACACTCTTAATCGAAGATTTAGTTGGCCGGTATAAAGCGTATGATGAAAGAGTTAGAAGTAGCTTCGGTGATCCAAAGGAAGGTGAACATCTAAAGCTTTCTCATTCACAGTGGGAGGCGCTGTCTTCTAACGGCAGCAAAGAAAGCTCCAGCAGTCTCACGAAGAAGGGCAATGGGTGGAACCATGGTCGTGAACACAACAAAAAAGGCTGGCGAGCAGCTGACCAAGATGAAGAACATTGTGGAAATCAATCCAGGCCTAAGTTTGACAAAAAGAAAATTAAGTGTTACAACTATGGGATCTGTGGGCACTTTGCATCCGAATGTGTCAAGCCCAAGAAGGAGAGATCATACAAGGCTGAGAAGGGGGGTGATGGGCCAGCGCTTTTGATGCTTGAAACGTGTGAAGTCATGGAGATCAAGGCGGAAAAGTCTGATCTGGTGACGCTTGTGGAGGAAAAAGTTCAGCTCCATCTTGGAGTGAATGAGAAAGACGATGGCAATGTCTAGTACCTCGACACGGGAGCTAGCAATCATATGAGTGGATGCATGAAGCAGTTTACCCAACTTGATACGTCGATCAGTGGGTCGATGAAGTTCAGCGATGGGTATGCGGTCACCATTAGCGGTCGAGGCACGGTGCTGATCGAGGGACGCGTTGGCGAGCACAAGTCCATAACAAATGTATATTATATCCTGAAGCTAACAAGTAATATCATCAATTTGGGTCAGCTTGAAGAACATGGCTGCAAGGTCATATTAGAAGATGGCTATCTGCGCGTGTTTGATCGGGAAGGACAGCTGCTGGTTCGAGTCAAGAGAGCAAGGAATAGGTTATACATCCTCAACCTTGATCTCGTGCAACTAGTATGCTTGTTAGCACACTCGTCCCTCAGCATTGTCCCTGGAGCCTCAGCATCGTCCTCAACGTCGTCGCCCCCACATCGTCCCGACGGCTAGACGTCGTTGCCGCCCCTCAGCCTCGACCACGTCGCAACCGCTAAGAGCCTCTATAGCTTGCGATAGTCACCAGATATGGCTCCTCCTCACCGCTGTTGATGATGCTTGATGGCGAGACCCGGCGACGAAGACTAGCGGTGGAGGCGCAAGTACCCGATGGCGGTACAAACGGAGAAAGGGTGTAACAGGCTAACAGCCTGAAATTTAGGATTATTTAAAATCAGTAAAAATGTGAACTTTTAAAAACTATTAATGGATTTGGTTGACATTTGCTTTCTGGATTTTATTGTAAGACTTTTGTCTAATAAAGAAATGTAAGAATCAAATACTGAGAATACAAAACTACTTAAGGATCAACATGAATTGAAACAAAAGGTGATAATTAAAAATACAAACTTGAGGTAATTATACTGACAATGAAATAATAAATATTTAAAACATGTTTTGAAACTCTCCTCAAATCCAACAATACAATTATATACCAACAGGATATTAAAAGATTTTTAGATAAAAATATGGCACAAATAAAATTCTACAAAAATTACAGTACGAACTAGACTATGTCAGTAACCTCCCCTAAAATTTTAATAATTTTTAGACTTACAATTCTATGTAAAATAAATTTCCAAAGCTCTCAGCTTTTCTGAAAAATTCTGGAAAATCAGAACTTCTCCCTCCCACTGACTGACCGGGCCCACCGTCAGCCCTTCTTCTCCACCGCACCGTGCCAGCTCTGGCCGTGCATGTCCACACACCCTTGCGCTATGCCACGCTGCCGGAGCCGTCCCTGGGTTCACCTCCATGCCCATGCCACCGTCCACTCCTTGCCCACGCCTGCCCGGTCGAGCGCCCATGCTTTGCCCGGCCTTCCTGTTGCCGCACCCGAGCTTGCCGCCATGGTGCCTGTGGGCTCTTCTCGATTTGCTCTGCCCTCTCCCCTATATAAGCCAAGCATTGTCTGCCTAACCTCCTCCTCTTCATCTTTCCCAACTTCCCCTCCATTTCCTCCTCTCTCCCGAGCTCCAAATGACCAAAGCTCCAAATGCCATTTTCGGCCTCGCCGCGCTGCCTCCAAGCTCTCCGGCCGTTCCGGTGAACTCCGGCCGCCCCCAAACGCGTCACGGCACGCCTTACACCATAAGGAGCCAATGCCCTCCATCAATTTGGGGAATACTCCACCAGAGAACCACGCACCCGCCATCTTCTCCGGTTCCGGCCAATCCCGCCGCAACCACTGTCGCGCCTCCTCCAGCGAGCCCCAACTCGATTCTTCTCTCCGTGAGCATCCTCTAGATTCCCTATACCTTTCCCTATCACTCACTTGCTCTCTCGTTCTCTCCAGGATCGCCTCCACGTTGAACCGGCCGCGCTACAGGAGGCTCCTGCCGTCGGCTTACCTCGGCGTCTCCTTGCCTCCAACAAGCACTCCGGTGAGACCCACTGACCTACCTCATGCTCATGCTCCCTCCATCTTGACCTCTATCCCGTCTGAGCGCCGCCGCACCTTGTCGCCCCCACGGCTGACCACCGCTCACCGCCGCGCGCCCGCTTCGGTGCATCTTCGACTGCGCCAAGACCTCCGGCCCCTAGCTTCCTTGTCTCCATGGCATCCCATTTTTGCCACTCCCGACCACCTCCATTGCCTCCACCACCGGCGACAACCGCCGCTCCAAACCGTCCCGAGCCTCCCCTGTTCTGGCCTTGAGCTCTCCCTATGCATCCCTCTCTTTCTCACTGGAAAGTGGGACCCACTATAGAGAGAGACCAAAGGCTTTTGCTGGTAGTTCTTTTGATGTCTGTTAGATCACTCAAATAAATTAATCAATTTGAAATTTTATGTTTGAAGGAAATAGCCAGTAGCACTTCAGTTCAGATAATTTGTCCGTTGTTTGATGTATGAACAGAGAAGGTTTGAATTGTCAGTGAAACTCAATTGCAAAGCCAACTGTCTAATGCTAACAACTATTATGGATGTCATTTAGTTCACTCAAATGCATTAACAAAATCTAAGTTGGAGATTTGAAGAAAGATTGTCTGTAGAACTTCAGTTCAGAAAGCTGTCTGTTGTAGCACATATGAACAAAGAAGTGCTTTGTCAGTAGAACTCATTTGCCAAAACCGACTATCAAATGCTAACAAATATTATGGATGTTATTTAAGTTACTCAAATGTATTAACAAAATTGGAAATTGATATTTGGAGGAAATTTAACCAACAACACTTCAGTACAGAAGATTTTGCTTTTGTAGGTTGAGTGAATAGTGAAAGTAATCTAAAGATAATCAGAATTGTCAATAGGCTAATGACATGTATAAACAAGTAGTCAGAAATTTTATTAGTCATTGAACATTTAACTAACATCACTTCAGTGGATCTTTGCAAGATAGATGAACAGAAAAGATAGTCTGTTGATGATTGGATTAGGGTAGTGAACTAATGACTTTTCTAAAACAAATACTTAGAAAGTTCCTTGATTCAGTTAAGCCTTTGAACCTTAATCTAGCAGCAGCAACCTAATCTGAAAAGTAAGTACTTAAGATGGGGATCCGATAATTGATTAGTTAACAAAGTAGCTAATTAGTCAAGTGAGCACTGTAATTAGCAAAATGAAAATTTAAGCTAGTAAGAAGATTAGTTAAGGTAGATGAAATCTCACGTCTCTAGCGCTCTCTAGCGTCTCTAGCGCTCTCGCGCCGCTCGCCACTCCGGCGGCGGCGGCCACCCCAGCCTCGCACCTCCTAGCCTCGCCGCTGCCTCGCGCCTCTCGCCGCCTCGACCACGGCCCTCATCTGCCGTTATGGCGTCCAACTCTTCCACTTCCCTTGATTTCCGAGCTGCAGTCCTAGGGAAGATTTCGGAGAAGGAGCGTCGCTGGTTGGAGTTTTCCCTCTCAAGCCCTGACTCGGTGGAGTCCCGGCACCGTGAGTCGTCTCCTCCAACCCCGGTTGCTTTGGGGCTCCGGTCGCCGTGTCCTTCTGGAGTCCTGGTCGTAGAGCCCGCCCTCCCCCCAAAAGCTAAAGGCAAGGCGGTCCTTCTGCTCGACGGAGGGCTGGCTCCGTGCAAGGCAGCGGCGCCCTCGTCTATGCGCGCGGCCGGGTCTTGCCAAGCGGAGGGGGGAGCCTGGGAAGAGGTTCGACGGCGCCGCAGCTTCGAGGGGAGAAGGCGACGCCGAAGCATTGTGGGTTCGCGTCCTGCCCCCGTGCTAAGGCCGGTTCCGCGCGATCTAGTCGGCCTGTGCTTCAACTGCTTCGCTTCCAACCACGTCGCAGCGGATTGCAAGAACCCCACGCGCTGTTTCCGCTGCAAGGGCGTGGGGCATACAGCTGCCCGCTGCAAGAAGCAGCCATGCCCCACCATTCGTGGGGGGAGAAGGACTCCGCCCGCTCTTGACCTGCGGAATGGGCTGCTTGCCAAGCCTAGGGGTGTTGCCGCTTCTGCTCACAGCACGTCGCCGGTCGCTTCGGCTAGCTCGGGCCGATCGCCTTCCCCACAACGCCGTCGACTAGCGCTTGCCGCTACTGCCCGACGACCTGCAGCCCGCCCAGCCACTGCAAGTGACGTCCGCTTCGGTCCTCTAAGCAGAAAGGCCCTCCTCCCGCCGCTTTATGGGGATGTCAACGATGTGTTTCCGCCGGGAAACTCGCTGCATCGCCCAGGCAGTGAAACCTGCATCGTCCCGCTGTCCCCGGCGATGCGAGACATGGAACGGTGCCTCGAGCGGGCACTCATTGTCTGCGTAGGGGGACGAGGCCGGACATCTCCGCTCTTGAGGTCGCGCGTGCCTTTCACGTCGAGCGAGGGCTGCCGCAGGATAGCTTCTCGGTGCATCCCTTTTTCTCCGAGAACTATCTTGTTGTCTTCAACAGCCACTCCATCAAGGATCGTATCCTCCGTGAAGGTCCCATCAGGGCACACCATTTCCTTCTCATTGTTCGCCCTTGGTCGCGGCTGTCTCAGGCAACCAGCCACCCTCTTCGCTTCCGCATCAAGATAAGTATTGACGGGCTGCCGCTCCACGCTTGGAGCTTGACCTCCGTGTCGGCCATCCTCTCCCCCTCCTGCTGGGTCGAAGCCTTCGACGAGTCGTCAACGTCGCGAGCTAATATGTCTGCTTTCCGGTTGGTCGTTTGGTCCCTTAACCCTAGTCTGATTCCTAAAGAGAAAACTGTCGTCGTCGTCGAGCCGGATCTTATCCCGGATGGCTCCGTTCTTGACCACGGGGAGCAAGTCTTCGCTGCTCCTTCTGGTGCCAAGGAGCGCTGGGAGGCCCTCCACTACAACGTGATTATTCACGTCCATGAAGTTGAGGATTTCTCCTCATTGGTCGAGCAGCATCTCCCGTTTGCACCTTCTAGCGATGATTCCGGGTTCGGCGGGCTTCCGGACGATAACTCCCATGATTCCGGCCCGCGTCGTCATTCTTTCCACACAAAGCCGGGCGTGGTTGATGGTGACATCCGGCCGTCCGGAGGTCGGGAAGAAGGTAGCTCCGGTCAGCGGTCCCGCCGCAGTCCTCTCACCCGTTCCTGGAGGCTTCCACCGCTGTCAGCGCTTCATCACGGGCTGGTCAGGAGGACTGCCTCCTCGTGCCGGGTTTCACGTTGCAAGGCTGACGCGGTGTGTGGTCTTCCCAACGAGAGTGCGTCGCTTCCTCTCCAGGATGCCCAACCAAACCGAGACTTGCCTCCTTTGCTACATGTTCTTGATAGGGGCATGGCAGCAAACTTAAAGCTGGTGCGAGCGTGGCGCTTTGCGTTCGGTCCGTCGAGGCCTAGGGTCGCCCCATCACGGGCACGCGGCTCGTCACAAGCGAGCTCACCTCATGCTCCTATTCACGTCGTGGCTTCAGCTAAGGAGACAGCCTGCTTTTCCGTTTCTTCGGGTGACCATTTGCATGCAATTGCTGAAGAGACAGCCTGCCTTCACGTGGCTGCGGGAGGCCATTCTCATGCAAGTGATGAGGCGTGCTCCCCAGTGAGTGTTTCATATGGTTCTCCTTTTCAGGAGGCTTGCGCCTTGCTAGGGCACGAGGAGGGCCAATCCTCGTTTGTGGCCCCCTTGGCTTCGTGCGTTCAGGTTGTCAGTAGCTCGGCGCGCTCCAAGGAAGCACCCAGCGCACCGGTCCAGGTTGGCGCCTCGCTAGGTCATGTGGTTGATCACTCCTTTCCTGTTGGCCTGCTGGGTCCTTGCGAGCCAGCCGTGCTCCCTGCACAACAAACTGCACAACAAGCCAGCTTTCCCGTTTCTCCGGGTGGCCATTTTCAGGCTATTGCGGTGGATGCAGCCAGCCTTCACGTGGCTGCGGGAGGCCTTTCTCATGCATGTGTTGAGGAGGCAGCTAGTCTTCCTGACTCTCTGGGTGGCCTAGCTTTCGTGTGCTCCCCAGTGTTGGATTCAAGCGGTGCTCCTACCCAGCTGGCTTGCGCCAAGCAAGGGCAAGAAGGCCCTCTGGCTTCTTCTATTCAGATCGTCAATGGCCCAGCGCGCTCCAATGAAATACCCAACTGTCCAATCTTGGCTGCAGTTAGCGAACCTGTCCAGGATGCTCATGCTGGCATCTCCTCTATTGCTTGTTCGCCTCAGGTCTCCTCCCGGTTTGTTTCGGAGAAGCTTGTGACCTTCTCTCGCCGGGCTAGAGTGGAGGTTCAAGCGCCAGTCCTGCCTCTGCTGGACGTTCAACGACCTCTCTTTAAGCATGCTACACCCTTTACGCCTAGGCGCAGCAAGCGTCTGGCAGCTAAGGGTTGGAATTTGGCTCTAGATGATCAACAAACACAAATCCTGTTAGCTGGAAAGCTTAGGCTCGATCAGGAGAAGACTTCGGAGGAACGATCACCACAAAATGCATTCTTAAGTCTGTTTGACAAACAGCTTTCAAGAGATCATGTTGTGGCACTGGCAGCACTCTTCAATATTGCGGTACCGGATCATCTTCCCGGTGCTGTGGGTATTGCGGAGACGGGATGGGCTACGGCGTCTCGTTCTGTCGCCTAAGCTCCTGTCCAGTTTGGTCGTGGGTCGCAGTTTCTTCTCTATGCAAGGTTGCAACATCAATTTCATCTCCTGGAATGTAAGGGGCTCAATTTGAGAGCGAAGAGAAATGTAATTCGAGAATCTGTAATAGCTTCACAAGCCTCGGTCGCTTGTATTCAAGAAACAAAACTAAGTGCTCTTGATTCGTCCATTGTTAAGGAAACCTTAGGCCACTCCTTCGACGGCTTCTTTTACATTCCTTCTTCCCAGTCGAGAGGAGGCATCTTATTAGCTTGGACCTCGAGTAGGGTCACTTGTTCGTCTCTAAGATCAAGGAACCATTCTTTAATGACCAAGGTCGTTCTACGGATGGTTCTTCCTCCGGTTGTGAAGAGTCTATGGCCCGCCGGATGGCCGCCGCAGCGGCGTTCCTTGTGAGCTACGGGATATTCAGAGCATCGTCACTGGGCCATGGATGATTCTGGGTGATTTCAACCTAATCCTTCAAGCTAGTGACAAGAATAATGATCGTTTAAATAGAAGGCATATGGGTGGCTTCCGTTGAGTTATTGATGATCTTCAACTTAAGGAGGTGCACCTTAACGGAAGATCCTTCACCTGGACAAGCGTAAGGGAGAGGCCAACCCTGGAGCGGATTGACAGGGTTTTTGTCTCCACAGATTGGGACCTTTTGTTTCCGGACTGTTTTCTGCGCGCACTGCCATCCACAGCTTCTGATCACTGTCCACTTCTGTTGTCGACGGCTTTCCTTTCAAGAGCCAAGAAGTGTTTCCGCTTTGAATCCTTTTGGACAAGGATGGAAGGGTTCCAAGAGGAGGTTTTGAATGCATGGAAATGCAATGATTCTGTGACTGACCCCTTGCGTCGTCTACATATCCTGCTCTCAACCACAGGTCGTGCTCTGCATAGTTGGAGCCACCGTCAGTGTGGTAGCATTCGTCAGCAAATCGGGATGGCAAAGGAACTTATCTGTCGTCTAGATTTAGCCGAGGAAAAAAGATCTCTCGGCCCTTTGGAGCGTTGGTTGAGGATGGAGCTCAAAAAGAAATTGGTTTATGCTCCTTTGAAAGAACTATAGCTCGTCAACGATCGCGCATCAAATGGTTGCAGGAGGGAGACGCAAACACACGTTTCTTCCACCTTCATGCAAATCACCGAAGGAGAGTCAACTACATTGCAAGTTTAAAGGTCGCAGGCTCCTGGGTGTCCACACAGAAAGATATGGAAGAGGCCTTCCACAACCATTTCGTCAGGCTAATTGGAACTCCGGTTGCCCGCTGTCATTCCCTGGACTTCAATTTCTTGGGAGTCCCCACCTATGACCTTCACTGCCTGGACGCAGACTTCAATGAAAATGAAGTCTGGGAAGCGATTAGGAGCTTGCCTTCGGAAAAGGCACCAGGCCCGGATGGTTTCATCAGTCTTTTCTACCAACAATGCTGGGAGCTCATCAAGACAGATATAATGGCGACATTTCATTCCCTCGGTCGCTTAGCAGGTTCCAACTTCAGGCTGTTGAATCAGGCGTTGCTTACCTTGCTGCCGAAGAAACTTGGAGCTTAGGAAACGGGTGACTATCGGCCTATTAGCCTGCTGCATAGCTTCTAAAAAATTTTCTCTAAAGTGCTGGCCAGAAGGCTAGCGCCGAAACTTTCTCAGCTAGTACCATCGAATAAATCAGCTTTTACCAAAGGTCGCTCCATACAAGACAACTTCCTCCTAGTCAGGCAATCTGCGCGCTCTCTCCATCAACTAAAAAGGCCGGCTGTCCTTCTCAAACTTGATATTGCGCAAGCTTTCGACTCTTTGTCCTGGCCTTTTCTGTTGGAAATCCTCCGACACAAAGGGTTTGGGCCTAGATGGTGTGCTTGGTTGAGTATCATGCTCGGCTCGTCGTCCACCAGAGTGCTTGTCAATGGCCAACCTGGGCAACCGGTGTGGCACGGTAGGGGCTTGCGCCAGGGAGATCCTCTTTCTCCTTTGCTGTTTATCATCGCAATGGACGGTTTAAATTCCATGTGCCTTGCAGCGGATCATGCTGAGTTACTCCAGCCTACGGTGGGCGCCTGGGATTACCTCACCGGCTGTCGTTGTTTGCTGACGATGTAGTCATGTTCCTATCGCCGGTCAGTTCAGATCTGCTAGTCTTCAAAGAAATTCTGCAGCTCTTTGGGGAAGCTTCGGGCCTCAGAACCAATTTGGCAAAAAGTTCTTTCGCCTATTATTTTGCGACACGGAGAGCCACTCATCACGAGCGCTTGCATTGCAAAAAAGCTGCTTTCCCTTGCAAATACCTGGGATTGCCTCTCACCCTCAGGAAACCTTCCCGGGCGGAGTTCCAACCTCTCCTAGATACGGTCGCTAATCGGCTACAAGCTTGGCAGACAGGCATGCTCTCCCATGGGGGACGACTCGTTACGTTGAGCGATCTTGTCGGCTATACCGATGTACTCCTTTATGGCCCTTGATCCCCGCCTCGATTATCGAGATATTGATAAAGGCGTCGGCGTTTCTTTGGAAAGGCATAAAATGTAGTGGGTGGACATTGTTTAGTGGCTTGGTCCTCTGTTTGCCGTCCCCGCCGTCTTGGGGGACTCGGTCTGCCAAACCTGGTCATCCTTGGTCGTGCCCTCCGCATTCGCTGGCAATGGTTGCAACGGTCGTGGCCGGAAAGGCCTTGGGGGAGATTGCTCAATCAATCTACTCGAGCGGAGGAAGACATGTTCAAAGCTTCGATTCAGGTCAGGGTCGGCAACAGTGAAAACACCTTGTTCTGGGAGGACCGTTGGCTTGACGGCCGATCCATTATGGGTCTAGCTCCGTCTATAGCCAAGATGGTTAGGCCATCAATAAGGAAGCAAAGAACGGTAGCTCACGCCCTCCATGAGCAATCTTGGATTGCCGACATTTCAGGTCGCCCAGAGGATGTTAACTTGTTGGATTTTCTGCGGTTACGGGACTTGTTGCAGTCCACGCAGCTATCACAGGACGAGGACGACACGGTGCTTTGGCGGTGGGAATCTGCAGGCTGCTACTCCTCAAAGTCGACCTACAGAGCGTTTTTCCATGGCTCACTTGACTGCCCTTGCGCCGATGCGATCTGGAGTGCTAGGGTTTCCCTCAGATGCAAAATTTTCGTTTGGCTAGCGATTCGCCATCGGTGCTGGACAGCCGATCGCCTTCAGCGACGAGGATTGCAAAACCAAGGTGTTTGTGTTTTCTGTGGGCTTGGACTGGAAACCATTGATCACATTATGGTGGGATGTGCAGTAACCGGACAAATTTGGGCGCGATTCCTGAGACAGGTAGGGTTTCAAGAAGCTATTCCTATTGGTCGGACTTCTCTTCAAGATCATTGGATTTCGGCAAGAAATTTGCAACCAAAGCTTCGCAGGAAGGAGCTAGATTCGTATATAATTCTCGTTTCTTGGATGATTTGGAAAGAGCGCAATCAAAGGATCTTCGAGAAGGTCGTAGCTTCTATCGACCAGGTCCTGGCCAGTATTCATGACGAACATCGCCAGTGGCCCTTGGCATTTGCGACTGGTCGGGGAGTTGCGGTGGAGTAGGTGCCGCTTAGTTGTTTCTTCCTATCCTAGTGACCGTTTGGTGTTGCCTAGGGTGGGTGTCCTTTTGTTTGTCTTCTTTTTTTTCCCTTTCCCCTCCCCCCTTTTTTGGTGTTCGGCTGTAATTTCCTTTGTATGTTTTTTATTGCTTTTTTTTGGCTATATAAAATGTTGTGCAAAGCTTTTGCACTTCCTCAAAAAAAAAAAGAAGATTAGTTAACCACGCAGCAAATCCTTCTATGAAATGCTAAACAGGGTTGCAGGTGTTGTTATTATTTGTTTAGTTCTTTACTTACTGTCCTGTACTTATTTATACTGCTCTTTGAAATTTCGTTGCAAATTATTACTTATAGATATTGCAAATAAAAAATGGCTTTGAGCAAAATAACTTGTAGATTAGAGTCTCCTTATTCGATAGCCTTGCATCTAACATAATTTTTGCGATACACTACAAGTCTTGCTGAGTATACAAGTACTCAATCTTACTAATATTGTTGTTCAGAGATCGAAGATGAGCAGATGCGAGACGACGAGTTCTTTTGCTCCCGACATCAGAGGGTTCGGTGACGGGTCTACCTAAGCCTTGTTTCTTGTCGGTTGCCTGCGGGATCGGATGGGCACGCTGCTGGACTTTTGCTAGTACTTTATGTCTTTCGCTGCTATATTTTACTCTGATTATTGCTTTTATTTGGCCGATCGGCCACGCATATAATAATGTTTTGTAATAGCTTAAGTAGAGTACCATTTTCTTTACTTTTGTATGTGTATGTATGGATGTGATTGCCAAATATTATGTGTCCAGTGCAAATAACAAAACACTATTTCATGTTAGTGGTTCGTAATTATGTGGTATGGAGCAAGACGTGAGGCCACTCTAACAAGTGTGTGAACAGTACCACAGGTGTTGTAGCCACATGCACAAAGTATCCGTTGGTACTGTGGCATTATTATTTTCCATACATGTTTGCTGAGTTTTCTAGGATAAATAATATTTGGTTAGTTAGGTTATTTTGAGATTCCTTATCTATCAAGTTATTGTTAGAGATAAGATCTTATCTATTAGAAATATTATTTTAAATAGTTGAAAAGATTAGATTGGATTGATAGGTTTCTTTATAGATTATTTCTTATGCGTCAAGTCGGGTTTCTCCAATAAAAAGAGTAGCATATATCCATTATCAATTAAACAATGAATAAACAAAGTTATTAGTTTCTCTCTTTCCTCTTCAACTAAGCCTTAGAGCCTCGATAGAGGCATGACTAACCGTTCAAACGCGAGTGCACTACCGTCGGTCCTCGAACTCGCACCCAACCAACCCGCACCTCAACATTCTGCCTCGGTAAAAACTCCGTGACTGCCCAACTCCTAGTCAGATCAGAAGAAACAGGGGCGATTCCAGCGAGGGGGCTTCATCAGGCTTCAGCCTACCCTCCCCGCTGGCGTCGAAGCCCAAAGGCAGTGGGCAGCAACGCCGCGCCACCCACAAGCTGTGTCTGGCGTCCCGCCCGCCACCTCCCCTCGACCGAGAGCCGTCTTCCGCAGGGCGCCGAGTCATCCTCCTGCTCCCACATGCCACCGCCATCCTCCTACTCGTCCGCACACGCCACCCGACGCCTAAATCCTCCCCAATGTGAAGGTACGTGCCCCACTCGGTCCTTTGCTCTGGAAGATTCTTGTGGAGTATTGAGTTGCACGTGGGATGATTGGATCTAGTAGAAAAATCAGCAACATCTAGTTTTTAGAACTAAGTTGTTCGAATCCAATAGAAAAATCAGCAACATGTGAAGTTGAGTTCTTGTGGAGGATGCTTGGATCCAATACAAAAAACCTGGTGCTGGCTCCGCTCTTGTGGATGATGCTTGCATTAATAGAAAAAAACCATTAACATCTAGATCCCTAAATCCCCGTCCAATTGGTTCAGTTATTGATGTTTGCAAATGAAATCAATATTTACAAGTGGTTTAGTTTTTGCTGTTCGTCAGTGAAGTCAATGAAATCAATATTAGTAGTGTTGTGTGCTTGTGTACTGATGCATGGATTGGATAGAACTTGTTATTTCCTTGGCTTGGCGAGGCTTCAGCCACCCAAAATCCATGCTCTTTCAGGTTTTTTCTACTGATATTTCAGATGAAGTAGTAGTATTTTTTTTCTTGTGTGGTTTTGATAATATGGTGACATATTAGTTTATATAGGAGGCTTGTTGCAATTACTGGTAATACAATATTGTGCATGTATATGCTGCATGATATTTGCAGTATAAGAAATGGATACAGAAGAGATGGATGGATCGTGGTTGTATACGATACATCATTTGGTAATTGGTAACTTTTTCTTATCGAAGTTGTGGTTAATGGCCAAAGGCCGAAGCATCTAACTCCTGTGGAGTGTGGACCTGTGGACAGTGCATGAGTGGAATTGGGAATTTGGGATACGTCTAGCTATTTTTGTATTATGTAGTCCTGTGGACAGTGGAATTGGGAATTAGGGATGCATCTAGCTCCTGCGCTGGCCATTGGATATTGTCATATTGATATGGTCATCTGTGCTGAAGCATGAAGATTGAAGTGTGAAGCATCTGTCTTTTGACGAAACTAGTATACCGTATACTCATAACTCATTTCTCAATTAGTCGATTAGCAATTTGTTAAAATATTGTGTGGTATTGTGGTATGATTCTTTTACTTTGAATGTTCATGATCATTTAAGTACGATTTGCTATTGTATCATTAATTTTTCTAATTTTGATGTATAGGTTGTTACCCACTGGAACTATATTTACATGTTTTAGGGATGCACTTTCCATTAGCGAGGTACATTCATTTTATTTCTCTTTTTTGATTTGCTTTTATTCATATATAAACTTGATTACACAAGAATACAAGACTATGTTTATTACAAATTAGTTTAATCGTTTGAGGCTTTGAACCCACTCTTCTTTTTCATCCTGAATTCGCCGCTGAGAAGAAATATGTCTCATCGCCGGCTTACGGCCTGCCGCCACTCCAATTCAGTGCCCTCGGAGCTTCAAATAGCGAGTGTTGTGTGCGCTGCCTCCACCCGACCATGCCTCAATTATGTTGATTCCTCAATCCTCCCCGCGGTAGGGATGGGCGTGGTTAGGGGCAGGTGCGACCCGCCCCTAACCCATGCTACCAGAGCGTGAAATGGATCTTAAGGGTCGCTCTATTTGGAGCAGCTACAGTGACCCCAATGCTCCAATGGGTCTTAAGGGTTGAACCTTTTAGGGAAGCATTAGCATGTTTCTCTCTTTACATTACATCCAAAACTATCAGCCTATCACAAGAATGTCCTCCACCACTATCCAAATTAAAAGGAACAAATACGGATGGTGCAGCTCGCAAGAATATAAATGTCCATCGCGCTGAACCTATAAGCAAAATAGTGTGTTTCTGTCCAAACTGTGGCGGTTTGATGCTCCTCGCACCTAGATCTCGGCCGCAACAACCACGAAGAGAGATGATGATGCTGCGCCGCTTCTCGGATCTGGATCTTTGTTCATACCATGCACTCATCATCGATCTCATTTGAATCAATCAAATTTAGGAGTAACAATGATTGTATATCGTAGAAGTACTACTACCAATGTATACAAAAACAAGTTTATGGTCATCCCAGATTAATATCAATATCGCTGTTATTCCTCTCGACACCACCAAAGAATCAACAGCAAGAAAGAATGAAGAATCTAACATCGATCGATCGATCAAGAAGGATACATGGACACATCACAGAACCACACGGCCATGGAATGGACGCATCTTCTATCTCATCTCCACAGTGGTACGACGTCGTATCGTATGATGGCTATACTGTATATCTCCAATTCCCCCATGGTGAACATCAATCGAGCTCGAGGCGCGCGGAGTAGTCCGCGTACCTGGAGTGCCGAATGTTGGCCTGACGCTTCCTCCAGACGACGGCAGCCAGCCCCACCACCGCGGCAGCCGTGAAGGCGCCGACCACCACGGCGGCCTTCTTGCTGCTGTTCATCTCGCCCTCGTGCCTCTCCGACTCGTCCGCGTCGACAGTGTGCCCGCCGCCGATGCCGGCCTTGATCTCCTCCGCGTGGGGGGCAAACGCCGAGGACGGGTGCTCCTCCTCCTTCTTGTTGTCCCCGTCCTTGTCCTTCCTATCGTCGCCCTTGTCGGCAGCAGGGGCCTGAGCAGGAGCGGCGGAATGCGAGTGGGCCGGTGCTGATGGCGACTCGGAGGGGGAGAGGAGCAGGGAGGTTTCGGGAGGGGCAGGAGGGGAGAGCGCGGTGTCATCGGCGGCGGTGGAAGGTGGTTGGGAGGGAGCGAGAGAGTCGGGGTAGAGGAGGGCGGAGGACGGCAGGGAGATGGGCGCCTGCTGCGACCGGGACTAGGGGAGGAGGCTTAGGGTCGATCCGCTCGATCCGACGGAGCATCAGGTTACCCAGACTTTCGCGTTGATTTTGATTTGGATCGAACCTCTGGCCCATTTGGCTGAATATTGTGGGGCGGATCGGTGGTCCATTGGGCCGGTCTGATCCATTCCCACCCCTACCCCGCGGTGCATCGACACAACATCCCATTTCAGGGAGAATCGATCTGTTCCTCTCCCCGCGGTGCATTGCTCGATACTGATAGGAACTGATTACCTGACAACAAGTATACACTTGAGCCTATTGTTAAAAAAAGGCATACACTTTAGCCACAGTGGAAGAATAGAAAAGGATCCATGGTTAAGTTCATTAGAATGCTCTATATGTGTCTCCCGCAACGGACGTAGAACAGATCGACGAGGAAATAGTTGGGTCGTAAGTGAATGCGGCGCGCGACTAAACCTGATTGTGCTGCTAATTGCTATCCTAGCTAAAGGTTAGAAAGAATTAACCTCTATCCATATTAGAGGCTGAAAAAAATAAAGGTCAATTCCCTATATGTCACTGAATAACTCCAGATTTTACAATATGCCACTAGTGTCTCACTAACAAATAGGTCATGAATCCACATGTCAATCTCATAATGAGTGATATATTATGAATCATATAGTTATTCAGTGATATATTATGAGTTTTCTATAAAATAATAATAATAATAATAATAATAAATACTATCCACATTAGATATTAGTAGAGCAATAGCACGCTATCTCGAATAGGTTCCGCTATACGTACGACGATCTAGCTACGATGCTTTTACGATCTGATCCAACCATCTCGGCAAGTCTTTGGTCCCACTTAGGAATCAAGGAATCCAATCCCACCTCAAATCCAAATCCAAGCCCAAGCCCAGGGCGACAACCTCCATCAATCTAGAATTTTTTAAAAATAATATTTTTAAAAAATATTTCCAAAAATAAATAACCGCTCTAAAAATTACAAAAATGACTCCCTAGCGACAGGAGGAACTGGCGATATGTAGCTGAAACCCTATAAAACCCTCTTGAAACAATAAAATTCGGCACATCACTCACTTTTATTCAGAAAAATATAAAGAGATAAGAGAGAGGAGGAGAGGGGAGGAGAGAAGCTAGCGATGCGCTGCCGGTCCAGGTAAATTTTTTAACCGAATGGATTACATAGTTTTAGATGTACGGTTACATAGTACAGTACGTTTTACATAATACTTTTTTGTGGGTAGTCTAGTTTTAGATATGTAGTTAATCGTAGAAATGTTCTTTATGGTACAATGCGTCAAATATGTTAGATGTCGTCAATTTAAAAATTCACTATGGTCGAGGGACTATTATGAAAGGTCCCGAGGGGATTGATTTGCGTTATTTCCAATCGGCGGTCGTGCCCCTACCAAGACTAGAATAGCGTACATGAGTGGACCGTGATGTGTACGATCTGAGATTGAGTTGCCTTGCCCCGCGGGTAGCACAGCCCACATATTGGGAGTTAGTGCAGCTGAAGGGAACAAATTCATGACAGTCGTATGTACGCATGGCGAGGAAGGGTGGGTGGAAATTGGTCCTTCTGGTCCAGGCATATGCCAAACCCACTCCTCAATCCATGGCTGAACAAGAAGGGGGTGCTGACGCCGAAGAAGAAGTCGGGGACTCGAGCCACAGCACGGCGCACACAACGGCTGAAGCTCTCGGAGTTGCTGATGCTGTCGATGAAGACCCTGCGGAAGTAGCTCCTTCGGTCAGGCAAACTAGTGGTCTTGTTGACAAGTGTGAGGAGGTGGAAGCCGTAGTGCAAAGGATGGATCTCGAAGACCGAGACTGCATGGTATTATCTGAAGATGATGGTTCCGACGACGAGTATGATGTGGACCAGCAAATGGTTCCATCCGAGTGAAACACAAACCAGTTCGATAACCTCGCCGTCTTGGTACATTTTGGTACCACCCGGGTGAATCGAGTACGCCGACTCGTGTGCTTCTTTGAGGATCAAATCTTTCAGATCTGATTGATGGGGAACAAACAGACGCTTCCCATACCATAGGGTGCCCTGATCGTCCTTCGTTATCCTGGAGGCCCTTCCTTTCTCTATGAGTTGTTGGATCCTTTCTGTGCTGGTGTTTCCCACTTGCACGGCTTTGATCTTTTCTTCTAAGGTTGGGTGCACTTCCAAGGCGGAGAGGCTCCCGTGTGGCACTATCTCAAGGATGAGCTTCTCAAACTCTTTGAAGAGGGTTGGCTGTTGTTCACGAGCCACAATGTGGTTGCAATAAGACTTCCTGCTCAAAGCATCGGCCACCACATTGGCCTTGCCCGGGTGATAGTGGAGGTCCAAATCATAGTCCTTGATGAGCTCCAGCCATCTCCGTTGCCTTAGGTTAAGATTAGGCTGGGTGAAGATGTATTTGAGGCTCTTATGATCCGTGTATATGCTGCAGTGATTCCCTAGGAGGTAGTGACACCATATCTTCAGTGCATGAACCACTGATGCTAACTCCAAGTTAAGTGTAGGGTAATTCTCCTCATGTGGTCATAACTGTCGAGAGGCGTAGGCTATCACCTTCTTGTCTTGCATCAGCACGCTGCTTAGCCCTTGACGAGAGGCATCACAATATACCTCAAAATCCTTATGGATATCAAGGAGGACTAGAGCAGGGGCAGAGGTTAAGTGGACATTTAGTGCTTGGGAACTTTTCTCACACCCTTCTGTCCATGCAAACTTCCTTTCTTTCTTTAGCAGCTGGGTGAGGGGTTGGGCAATTCTGAAGAACCCCTCAATGAATCGGCGGTAGTATCCTGCTAATCCGAGGAAACTCCGGACTTCGGCCACCGAGGTAGGTGATTGCCACTCCAGGACAGCTTCCACCTTGGCTGGGTCCATGACCACTCCGTTTGCAGATATGACATGACCCAAAAAGCTAACCTCGGTTAACCAGAATTTGCACTTGCTGTACTTGGCGTACAGCTGGTGCTCCCTTAGTGTTTCTAGCACCAAATTTAAGTGTTGTGCGTGTTCTTCGGCATCCTTGGAGTAGACCAGAATATCATCAATGAACACCACCACAAACCGGTCCAAGTACTCCATGAACACCTTGTTCATCAGATTCATGAAATAGGCCGGGGCATTGGTTAGTCCAAAGGGCATAACCGTGAACTCATAGAGGTCGTATCAAGTAGAGAAGGCTGTCTTTGGGATATCTTCGGGTTTGATCTTCAGCTGGTGGTACCCTGAACGCAGATCTATCTTGGAAAACTTCGTTGCCCCCCTTGAACTGATCAAACAGGTCGTCAATCCTAGGCAACGGGTACTTATTCTTGATAGTAACTTCATTAAGGGACTGGTAATCTACACACATCCTCATGCTGCCATCCTTCTTCTTCACGAACAGCACTAGAGACCCCCATGGTGAGGAGCTCGGCCTAATGAACCCCTTCTCTTGTAACTCTCGGATTTTCAGTTTTAGTTCTATAGGGTCTCTTGGATATTGGTGTTGTACTATGCATCAGCTCAATGATGAACTCTATGTCACGATCTGGTGGTCCTCCTGGTAATTATTCCAGAAAGACGTCGGGGTATTCTTGTACCACTGGCATTCCTTCCAAAGGAGCACCTATGGTATAGCAGACCGCCCTTTTCCATCTGAAGGGGATGTCCATCTTGACTACAACTACCACGCCAGGTTCCTTGGTAAGACTTGCCGTTCTATTGGTGCAGTCTATTACCCCTTGATACCTGGCTAGCCAACCCATCCCTAGGATGATGTCCAGGGTCTGGACTTCTAATATCATCAAGTCCACTAGAAACATTATTCCATTGAACCGAATTTCCACCCTAGGGATTACTAACTTAGCCCATAATAGTCCCCCAGGTGAGCTAAGCTCTAGAGGTTTCTTGAGTTTGAAAATGGGCAATTGCCAACGATCCACAAACTTGCTGGAGATGAAAGAATGCGATGCACTAGAATAAAAAAGAACACGAGCTGGTGAAGAATTAACTGAGAACGTACCCAGCTGTGCATCAGGTGCCTCCTGTGCTTCCTCAGCGGTGATGTGATTCACCTAGCCCTGTCCCTGGAACGGGGTGGTCCCAGATGCTAAGGCAGTCCTGGGCCTTCCTCTAGCTGCTGTCCCGGGTGTGTGCGGCACTCGAGCTAGGGTGCTCCCAACATTAAACTTGAAGGGGGTGAGGGTCTTGCGTGGGCAGTTGCGGGCAAAGTGCCCTGGCTCATTACAATGGAAGCATAACTGGCCGACAGGTAGGGTGCCGATCTGCTGAGGTTGGCTTGACCGAGCCGGGGTGGCATAGGAGGCACCACCAGGCTGATGTGTGGGAGCCGTGGTCCAGGGTAGAGCGAATGACTGAGAGCCACTACCAGATGAGGTGCCATAGAACGGTCGTGGGTTCACCGTTGGCCCCCCGAGAAGTCCCCAACTTTCGCTTACGACCGGCTTCGAACGTCTTGCGTTCATTTTCGAGGTGTAGAGCCTTGTTGATCAAATGTTGGAAGTCGTGGAAGTCATGGGTGATCAATTGTACCCGTAGGCCATCACGCAATCCCTCCATGAAGCGGCCAATCTTCTCTTCTTCATCTACCAGGTCACTTTGTGCATAGCGAGCCAGTTGATTGAACCGAGTAAAGTACTCGGTTACTGAGCAATTGCCTTGCTTCAAGGTTCTGAATTCATTCCTCTTCATACGCATGACACTTGCAAGGATGAAGTTGCTCCTGAAGGCTTCCTGGAACTCAGCCCATCCTACTCCGGATGCAGCTACCTCTGCGGCAGTCGGTGCTCCAGTTCCTCCGGCCGCAGGGGCCGACTCTTCTTCAACTCTGGACGCTATGTAGTTGTCCCACCAGTCGGTAGCTGGTCCCATAAGCTGGTGTGTTGCATACACCACCTTATCTTCCTTGCGACACCGGTCAAGGTCAGCTTCTTTTCAATGGTATGAAGCCAATCCTCAGTTTCGAGTGGCTCATTTGCACTTTTGAAGGTGGGAGGCTTGGTGCGCATGAACTCCCCAAGCCTGGACCCATGGCTGGCCACTCCAGCTTGCTGGCCAGCAGCCATAGCTTGTAGCAGCTATGCTTGTTGAGCTTGCTGACCCGTCGCCATTGCCTGTAGCATCTGAGCTTGTTGCATCATGACCTGAGCCAACGTGGGATGCTCAGGAGGTGGTGCTGGTGCTGGTGCTGGTGCTAGCCTGCAACCACGCCCACGTCCCGCGGATCAAGCACCTAACCGCGGAAGATCAGTGCAGACCAATGATCAAGTCCATAGTTGTAACCCCACGTGGCAAAAGGAAAACTGTGGAGGTCTTGAAGGGGTCCTGGAGAGGTCCTGAGTGTCTTGAAGAGGTTCCGAGGAAGTCCTTGAGTGGTTCCGATGGAGGTCCTGAGAGAGAGGTCCCGAGGGAGGTCCTGGAGAGATGTCCTGGGGGGTGTTCCTGAGAGAGGTTCCGCAAGGGGGGTTCCGGTGGGAGGTCCTGAGAGAGAGAGATCCCGAGGGAGGTCCTGGAGAGATGTCCTGGGGGGGGTGGCCCTGAGGGAGGTTCCGCAAAAAGTGGGGGTTCCGAAGGGAGGTTCTGGATGGTTCTAATGAACCCTGGAGAGGTCGTGAGTGGTTCGGATGGATCCACGTGGGTGCTCCTGAGGAGGTCTTGAGGGTGGTCCTGAAGGGTTTCTGTGGAGATCCGAGAGGGGTTCCAAAAGAGGTCCTGGAGTAGTTTCCGAGGAGGTCCTAGAGTAGTTTTGAAACCACACCTAGTTGCGGGTGATATGATAACAATTAGCATTCGATACGTACAGTGCTCAATAGGAATTAATGCAAGCCCTTACTATATTACATAGTAGACTGGGTGGCCAACGGTTTTACAAAAGAGCTGCGAAGGCAGCAGCCTACAAAATTCAAGAGTACAGAGTCCAGATAAGGGCGGAAGTAGAACAAGTTATGGTGGCCCTATTCACTCTACCCACAGGCAAGCGACTGGGGGGGTCCCGGCCTAAGCTTCGCCATCCTCATCACCGTTAGGTCCAGCAGCCACGAAGTAGTCGTAGGGGTCTTGGTCACGTGGATCTAAAAAGATTATATTGGCGAGAGCCTGAGTACACAACCGTACTCGTGAGCCAACACACAATGCAATTTTATATATGCAGGGCTAGTCAAGGGGAGGTTGAGGTTCTTTCCTTTGCATAAAGCCAACTTTGAACTAGATTTAGTAGAAAATCCTGAGACTATACCATTGAGTGGCTCCAACCACTCAATGCCCGGGCTATCCCGTAATTACCACTGGTCCAGACCAGGTCTTTTCAAATCCCTAGGGTCCCACCCCAGCCTTTCCATTCTACCCATAAATGGTTTTATAAAAATGGAGGCTATATCCAGCAAGTTCTCAACACTGCTCTTGACCGTGAGCACGACTATCTAGATAGTTTTCTTACTCTGCAGAGTTTGCACACTTTACCCACAAGAGGTAATCGCCTTGATATGTACACACGTTTCCTTTGACATGTGAATCAAGGGGAGATCACCACAAGGCCTTTACAATGCTCAACCTCGACGCAACCCCCCACCTGCTAAGGTTTCCACCGCCCGGTGCCATGCACTTCTAGGAGGCCCCCTCTTGTGCCATGTGGTTTTACTGTGGCTTCATTCCCCTCTACCCACGCTATATTCCCCCGATGGCGAAGCCACGCCGAGACGAGCAAATTAGTTAGCCAGGTCGTACCCATTATAGACTTGTGGTTGCACTGTTTTTACATGAGAGGTCATCACCAGATTCGGTCTTTAATTGACTTGGGCAGTTCATCCACTTACCCACATCCACTCGTGCCCTCGGCAACAGCCGCTCTTTCCATTCGCCCAAGGCGAAATCTGTTTTAGGGTTTTTATTTTGTTTTGAAAAAATAACCATTTGTTTCAACATACCAGCCAGGCTCCCGGCCTCACTGCCCAAATTATTTTCCAAAGTTTTTAATGATTGTGGTCGGGCAACTTAATGCCCACATGACGTTGTATCTAAGCAAGGCTAAGCATGACACTTAAATACAACCTTATTTAACTAGTTTGTAATCCTTTAAGTTTAGGGTGACAAAGGATAGTGTCCAAGTTCAGGGGTTGAAAGTTTATACACAATTACAGTTAAGACATTAACTATGAGCTAGACTAATTTAGCTTCATAAAACATAACAATGTAGTTTCATAGTTTAAAGCAATATACTTTACAAAAGTATGTGCAATATGGTCAAAGTGTTGATTCGCCTTGTTCAGGGTACTGCTGATCGTGATCCTGATCCCGCACGATTCTTCAGTCTCCTCAGCTTTTATAATCGTGAAACAACCAGAAGGCAAATAAACATACATTCAACTCAAGTCATTTGTAGATATGCAAGAAACTCCAAATGATGCAAGGCAGTGGATAATGGGTATTAGACCAGCATAGTTGAAGGACTAAGTGGTTGTAGGTTCTGTGGTTATAGGAGGATGTGACCGGGAGGTCGTGGAAGTATTGTGACTTGAGGAGGTCCTAGAAACACCGTGGCCCGTGGAGGTTCTATGAGTCTTACAACGAGGGGAGGTCGTGGGGGTACTGTTGTTAGAGGAGATCCTTGAGAGTACTGTGATCTGGGGAGGTCTTTTGAGGTACCGTGATCTGGGGAGGTCCTGGAATCACTGTACCCAGAGGAGGTCTTTTGAGGTACTGTGATCCAAGGGAGATCTTGGAATCACTGTACCCAGGGGAGGTCCTGGGAACACTATTGGCCTGGGGAGGTCTTGTGAGTCTTAAGACCAGGGGAGGTCTTTTGAGGTACTGCGATCTAAGGGAGGTCTTGGAATCACTGTACCCAGGGGAGGTCCTGAGAGTGCTATGACATGAGGGTGGTCTTTGTAAAATGGGAGGCCACGACTAAGAAGGTGGTCTTTGTAAAATGGAAGGTCTTGACCTGATGGGTAGTCTTTGCCAAGAGGGTGTTCTTTATAGAGCGGGAAGGTCATGATCAAAAGGGTGGTCTTTGTAAAATGGGAGGTCATGACCCAGAGGGTGTTCTGTGCAAAAAAAAAACTAAGGAGGTGATCTTGAGGAGATCCTATAATCAAGGAGGTAAGGTGCGACGAGGCGGGGCCGTCCGATCTTGATCGGGCGGATCAAAATGAGATGAACACTCGGCCCTTCCGAGGCTCCCGTCTCAATCGGGCCGCCTAATTTATATCGGATGGTCCTAATTGAGGTGAACGCTCGGACCGTACGAACCTCATATCTCCATCGCGTTGTTCGTTTGATCGAACGGTTCGAAAAGGGGAGGGCACGGCTAGATGGGTGGTCTTTGTAGATTGGGAGGTCGTGGCCAACGAGGGTGATCTTTGCAAAAGGGGAGGCCGGGAGAGTGTCATCTGGGTGTGGTCGAAGGAAGCAAGGGTTTCGACGGCTTCGACGCGATCGAACGAACCAGTGAAAAGGCCAGGGAGAAACTAGAGAAAGAAAGTATGAAACACAACTAAAAAGGCAATCGCGAGAGAACAGGGTAGCCCACAATAGGAGGGGCATCTGGCCACTAGGAACTTACCAGTAGGCGGCTGTGAGGACGAGCTAGTCGAAGCCGGTTTGGTGACTGTGGATAGTAATCACCGAGAAAACGCCTTGCTGTTGCAGTGGTCTGAGGTCTAGGGAAAGAGAGAAGTCTTTAGTCTTTAGGGCGGCTCCTAGGGCATCACCGGCCAAGGTGGAGATGTGACGACACTCGATCAAGACGAGTGTTCGAGCTAATCTAGAGCTCCAGCTCGCTTGGGGAAGAGAGGTGGGACTTGGTTCTTGGAACGGTGGAAAAAGGTGATGAGGGGGCCTGGGGCTGCTATATATAGGCGATTTGGCAGCGTCCAACAAGGGGGAGTTGGGGTAATGTTGACGGGGTCGGCAATACAATGCCGACAACGAGGCAGCTTGGGCGACGGCTCTTAATGACCGAATGGTAGCTACCGCCCACACACCCTATGTTGACCACTGCTGGTCGTGTGAGCAGTCAGCAAAAATGATGAGGGGCTAGTGGTCATCGAGTGAAAATACATAATACATGTATTTCCCTAAGGCAAAGTCCTCGGGCTTTAGAATTCTTTGTCCTAATGCTATTCACCTTGTTGAGACGACATGATGCAGTCAACTTAAAGACTTAAGAAGGTAATCAAGAAGCGCAACAATAGTTTATCTCATAATAAGTTTTTAAAAATCTCATATTTTTGCCTTTATGAATTTTTGGGCTGTTACACTAGTCGTACTAGGTTTTATTTTGTTTTGTTTTAATTCAAAAAAACCCCGATACTTCTAGGTACTGTACCGGTACTGAGTACTGTACCGAGTGCTGGTATGAGACCCATGAACCGTACCGGCGCATCAGAGTTCATAACAATCCTTACCTTTCTCCCTCTTTGATTTTGCACTCCATTTGTACTTGTTGATTCTTTTTGCTTCTTCATTCTTAATTGTTTGACCACTTTAGATTTTTTTCTCTTTGAACAAGGACGACCTCTGCTTCGAACAATTATTGGACTGAGTACAATTTTGCCTTGTTTTGACATCATATCTTCATGCTCTGAAGTTGGATGATGGTCCTAAACTTCTTTTGCTACCACGGTGTGTGTAACATCCTATCTTCGGTTTTCAGTGCAGTTCAAAGCGTAATTCAAATTACTTGTGTAATTTCAAAATCCCTTAGAATCTCTCAAGTTTTGCTTCAAGTTCAAAATCAAAATCTTGTTTTCAAATCCCTTCTCCCCTCCCCTCTGTTCTTGTCTCTTGTGGGTAAAGTGTACAATCTCTGCATAGTCATAAACTGTTTAAACAGCCGTGCCTACAGTTAAAGGCGGACATGAGAACTTACTAGAGTTAGTTCTATTTCAAAAACCTTTGTGGGTGGAATAAAAAAATATGGCAGGCTTACTTAGCCGTGAGATTAGATTTTCCCTGGGTCGTCAGACTCAGTGGTGTTAATAAGTGGGGATAGCCCCAATCAAAAGTAAGCATAAGGTAGAGGTACCGATGGAGGGAACTTCTACTGATATAAATATTTCTCAATTACTCTATTTAATAAAAAGTAATTTGGTTAAAATACTAAGTCATAGGAATTTATAATTATAATAATTGAAAACATCGCTTTAGCAAATAAAAGAACTCGATTCATCCTTGTTAAGCCTTGCATATATTATTATTGCATTGTGTGTTAGCTCGCGAGCACGGAAGTTATGCTCATTCTCGCTCTTTCCCCCAAAACCCTCAGAAGCAGGAAATCCTGGATATTACGACTATTACGAGGATCCAGAGGTTAAAGGCCAAGGAGCTGATGAGGAGTAGTTTAGCTCTTTTAGTCTAGGTCTCGCCTCAGTCCAGCTGACTCCGTCGGTGCTTGCGTACATCCCATATTATCTGAGTCTTTGGGTAATATCAGACGCACACGGGTTTCCTCAGTCGCTTGCATGTGGAGAGATGTGCTCTCACCCTTTTGCTTCTGTTATTGCTCCCGCTACTTTTGTAATGTAATCTTTTAGTCTGTTCGGCCCTTAATGTAAAATCTGACCCGATGCGGTCTATGTAAATTCTGATGTGCTAATTAATGAATGATATGGTTTTACGCCATGTATGAATTGATTCAATTATGTATCTGTGAGTGCTATCTACTGATCCAGAGAATAGCATAGTATTTTTACAGAGAATTTGGATTTGCAAAATCCAGGTCCAACACTGTGCATCAATCTTTATTTGTAACTCATTAAGGTCATCCATCACCAAGTTGAACAGTGCATCTGACTCTGCTCCATTCTCTGCCACTTTATGGAAACGCTTACATTGAATATCAAAGCGTCGCACAATTGGTGTATCGAGCATATCATCATAGGAGCATTTAATAAATGTGTGCTTGCACTTCAAATCCTTTCTCCATCGATGTAGTATTATATCTGGAAGGGACGTCTTTGATCTCCATGAGAGCAAGTACAGAAAGGATATGGCTACACAAGATTCCTCGAAATTGGAAACGCTGACGTACACACCACGCATCACACTCCTCTTGGTTCGACAAAACACTGAACTCTAAAGTAATCATTTGCTCTCTAATTTTGCCATCCTCTCTAACTTTGAATGTAAAAAGTGACCCTTCATTTTTTTTCACAACAGTCGGATGACAGTAGATTTTACTTCTTAGCTCCTCCTGAAACTCTTTAAACTTTTCATTGGTATATGCTGCCTGAAATTGCATCTCGAAGTCATAGTGAGTAATGCATGAAATTACCTCTTGGAACGATTTACAATCAGACTTATTTTCTTTCTCTACTTTGTTTCTTAATACATTTTTGTACTGCTCCGCAAATTGCTTCAGTGTTGTTCTAGCATTGACATAGCCATCAAAGAAAGAGTTCACACTCTCTCCTTTGTGTCGAAGACATTCCAGCCCAAAAGGTATCTTTCACATAAGCTGGTATGTCACGCCTCCACCAGCTATCGGAGAAGCAGGTGAAAACGGCCACGAAGGCACATGAAGGCATGACCAACGTGCGGACATGAGGCCCAGCTGTATGTGTGCGTGGGTCGAGTTGTTAGTTCTGTTATGTGTTGTTACACAGCGGGACCACTCAGGTTGTAAGGGAGTTTAAAAGCAACCTGTAGCAGATACGACAAGGGCATTCTGAAAATATGAACTGAGTATATTCTCATCTCTTTCTCTGATTTCTCATCTCTTGCTTTTCGATTCTGAGAATCCGCTACCCAAAACCTATCGACAATCGCGATCCCTGATCGTTCCAAGATTGGGACACCACAATCTGGTATCAGAGCCACAAATCCTGATTTCTTCTTCCGTTGCACGATCTGAAGGAAGGGTTGGTACTCGTGGTGAGACCGTAATACCCACCAAAGATTGATCGGAGAAGAAGAAGGGTTTCGCGACGGTGCCTCAGAAACCCACCGTTCAGACACGCCAACTGCTTTCGGCCATGGACGATCAGGCGAAGCAAATGGATGGGAAGCTATCCGAGATTTTGTCGCGTTTTGATCAGCAGGCAACGCCGATGGAAAAGTTGGGGCTGGAGGTGCGACAACTCGGACATCAAGTGGAGATCACCCAAGAGGCGATGGATGAAGTCAAGAAAAAACAGGCTGAATGGAATCAGGCGCCACATCCACCCCCTCCGCCACTTCCTCATTCATCCTAAGCGAACTTGGTGCCCACGATGATCAATAAAGGTATACTGACGAACAATCGACCACCATTACTCGCTCAACCTTCTCCTGCGAATCCAACTTATCAGATGATGGCTGCGCCCACAACCAGCACGGAGGAGGATCAATTTTTCGGACCACCCCGACATGATTTTCCGAAGTTCCAAGGAGAGAATCCCCTGCTATGGTTAGACTGTTGCCGCACTTATTTCGATATGTACCGTGTTCCTGTGATACAGTGGGTGTCCACGGCAACCTTGTACATGGAGGGTCACGCTGCTCTGTGGCTTCAGGCGTTCAAGAAGCAGCATGTTATTGCCGGGTGGGATATGTTCTGTCGAGCGGTGGAAGATGAGTTTGGGCTGGATGAGTATGAGACACACATGAATCGATTGCTGTTACTCAAACAGACAGGAACAGTAGCAGATTACCGGCTGACTTTTGAAGCCTGTATGTACCATTTGCTGGCATTAGATGCAACCTTGAACAACAAATTTTTTGTCACTCAGTTTGTAATTGGGTTGCGGGATGACATTCGCGCGGCAGTACGTCTGCAAGCTCCCACGAGCGTGACTCGAGCTGTAGTGCTGGCCCGCATTCAGGAGGAAGAGATGGAGGTTTCTCGACCAAGATCGCGAGCTAATTCTATGGCAAGGCAGTATCATTTAACGACCAGTGCGTCTGCAGTCACACCAACTCAGGCAGGACGTGTAGAAGGTCCAAAGCGTCCAATGGGGGATGATTTATGGCATGCACGACAACTGAAGGAATACAGACGTTCCAATGGATTGTGCTTTAAATGCGGTGAAAAGTACAGCAAAGAACACAGTTGTAAGAAACCTGCTCAATTATTGACAATTGAAATGGGGGAGTTCGGTGAAATACTATCGGATGAGACTCTTCATGTTTTGAATGGAGATGAAGTATGTCCTCAACCACCAACTCAGCAAGAATGTCTCAGTATTTCTATTCATCCTGTCGCAGGAACTGATGAAGCAAAAATAGTGAGGCTCAGGGCATTAATGAGGAATCAGATTATGCTACTTTTGGTCAATTCCGGTAGTACTCACAGTTTTGTCAATCAACAATTTGTCGATCGGGCTAACTATCAGACAGAACCAATTTCGCCTGTATCTGTCAGGGTGGCAAATGGTGAAAAGATGACTTGCTCACGGCAAGTGCCTAACCTAAATTGGTGGATACAAGGAGTGACTTTTCAAACCGATTTGCATATTTTGGAATTGGGGGCATACGATGCTATTCTCGAAATGGATTGGTTGGAGAAATTTAGTCCCATGGATTGTCACTGGACAAACAAAACACTTGCATTTGAATATGAAGGCCGTAGGGTTTGTTTACAAGGTGTTACATCTCAACACAAGCAGGAATTGACTGAAATTTCTGTGGAGCAATTACATAAATGGTTTAAGGGCAACGATGTGTGGGCTTGTGCTATGGTCGACACTCAGTTGGGTCCAGAATAGGATGACAATCCATAGGAGCTATCTGTAGCAGTTCAGCACTTGATTGACCAATATGTTCATGTGTTCGCTGAGCCCAAGACACTACCGCCACATCGACAATATGACCATGCTATTACCTTGCAATCTGGTGCCAATCCTGTCAATTCCCGACCATACCGCTACTCACCTCTTCAAAAGGATGAAATTGAGCAACAAGTCACCGAGATGCTTGAAGCTGGACTCATTCAACCTAGTATGAGCCCTTACGCCTCTCCAGTGCTGCTCGTCCGAAAAAAAGATGGGGGATGGAGGTTTTGTATTGATTATCATCGTCTCAATACCCTTACAGTGAAGAACAAATTTCCACTTCCAATTATTGATGAACTGGCTGGCACACAATTCTTTTCCAAACTGGATTTGCGCGCCGGTTATCACCAGATCCGTATGCGTCCTGCAGATGAAGAAAAGACAACGTTTAAAACGCACCACGGGCATTTTTAGTTCAAGGTCATGCCATTTGGACTCTCTAATGCACCGACAACATTTCAATGCTTGATGAATTCGATCTTTGCTCCCTATATCCGTAAGTTCGTGATTGTCTTTTTGGATGATATTTTGGTATATAGCCGTGATCTACAAGAACATCTAACACATTTGTAGTTGGTGCTTGAGACACTACAAGACAATCAATTGTATGCCAAATTGTCCAAGTGTTCCTTCGCCCGACAGCGCATCGAATGTTTCGGCCATATTATTTCCAAGGAAGGAGTCGCTACTGATCCGGACAAGATAACAGTGATGACAAATTGGCCTCGACCACAAATAGTAACTGAACTAAGAGGGTTCTTAGGTCTCACTGGCTACTACCGCAAATTTGTGCGACATTATGGGATTATTGCCAAACCGCACACCAACTTACTGAAGAAGAGTGGATTTGAGTGGACACCTCTTGCTTCTCAAGCTTTTGAACAATTGAAACAAGCAATGGTGAGTACACCAGTCCTCGTATTGCCGAATTTTAATCTGCCATTCGAAGTGGAAACGGATGCATGTGACACCGGAGTCGGAGCAGTTCTTATGCAACAAGGACATCCAATTGCATATTTGAGCAAAGCATTAGGAGTGCACAACCAGCGGTTGTCGATTTATGAGAAAGAGTTTTTAGCTGTTATGATGGCCATTGATAGATGGCGAGCTTACTTATAGAGAGGTCCTTTTCTCATATTGACAGATCACAAGAGCCTGTGTAATCTGGAAGATCAGCAGTCTTCAGATTTGCAACGTAAAGCTATGTCGAAATTGGTCAGCCTTCAGTTTCGGTTTCAATATAAACGAGGCATTGATAATGGCATTGCTGATGCGTTGTCCCGTGTTAGTCATTTACTCCATCTCCAAGCAATTTCGGTCTGTCAACCAATTTGGATCCAAGAAGTGTTGAACACTTATGAAATGGATGTCGCAGCCAAGGATTTGCTCACTCGCTTATCTATGGTCAGCCCCGATGAAAAAGGATTTGCCTTAGAGCATGGATTGATTAAGTACAAAAATCGTTTCTGGATTGGTTCCAATACTGCATTGCAAACCAAACTAATCAGCGCCTTCCATGACAGTGTTGTTGGAGGACACTCAGGCATTCAGGCTACCTAGCAACAAATCAAGAAATTATTTTATTGGTCAGGAATCAAATTGGCTGTGGAGGACTTCATCAAAAAAATGCCCTATTTGTCAACAAGCAAAACACAGCAATCAGAAACCGGCTGGAAGTTTACAGCCGCTCCCTGTTCCTGAAGGTTCATGGCAAGATCTCACAATGGACTTCATCGAGGGCCTTCCAAAATCCGAAGGTTATGATGTGATCATGGTCATTGTTGACCGTCTCACTAAATATAGTCATTTCATACCCCTCAAGCATCCTTTTATTGCGGTTCAGGTCGCTCGGGTCTTTCTCGACCAAGTAGTCAGACTGCATGGTGTTCCTCACTCCATCGTTTCTGACCGGGATAAAAATTTTACCAGTTTTTTTTGGAAATAATTGTTTACTGCAGTCGGCACTCGCTTATGTTACAGTACGGCGTACCATCCTCAAACGGATGGCCAGAGTGAGCGATTTAATCAGTGCTTAGAGATGTACCTTCGTTGTGCCGTGCATGATTGTCCTCGCCAATGGAAGAAGTGGATTGCAATGGCCGAGTTCTGGTACAATTCCTCCTTTCACTCAGTCCTGGAATGTTCCCCATTCAAAGCCCTCTATGGAGTGGAACCCAATTTCGGTGCCATGCCCAATATTGTCTCTTCTCTTCAGTCAGATGTGCAGGAAGTACTTCGTGACCGACAGATTTATACTGAGATGTTGCACACTCAATTGACCAAAGCTCAGATTCGCATGAAAACACAGGCTGACAAAAATCGCTCTGAACGCCAGTTTCAAGTCGGTGATCAGGTTTTACTCAAGTTACAGCCCTATGCTCAGCATTCCGTAGTGAATCGACCATATCCTAAATTGGCTTTTAAGTATTTTTGGTTCGTTTGTTGTCCTGGAACGAATTGGGGCAGTGGCATATAAGTTGGATCTACCTTCCGACTCAATGGTCCATCCAGTCTTTCATGTTTCCCAATTGAAGCCCTTTCATTCAAATTATACAGCGGTGTTTGCAGCTCTCCCGAAGCCCATTGATCTCACTGTTGGAGTTCCACAGCCGGAAGCAATTTTGGATCGTCGTCTAGTCAAGAAAGGTAATTCAGCGATGCCTCAAATCCTAGTCAAGTGGTCGACCATTCCAGCTGATTCGGCAACTTGGGAGGATTATTATGTGTTGAAGCAACGTTTTTCGTCCGCAAGTATTTGGGAACCGGCTTTGTCTTCAGGGGCGGGAGGTGTCACGCCTCCACCAGCTATCGGAGAAGCAGGTGAAGACGGCCATGAAGGCATGACCAACGTGCGGGCATGAGGCCCAGCTGTATGTGTGTGTGGGTCGAGTTGTTAGTTCTGTTATGTGTTGTTACGCAGCGGGACCACTCGGGTTGTAAGGGAGTTTAAAAGCAACCTGTAGCAGATACGACAAGGGCATTCTGAAAATATGAACTGAGTTTATTCTCATCTCTTTCTCTGATTTCTCATCTCTTGCTTTTCGATTCTGAGAATCCGCCACCCAAAACCTATCGACAATCGTGACCCCTGATCGTTCCAAGATTGGGACACCACATGGTATCCGTAGATGTTTGTTATTGTATAATCCAGCAAGCAATTCATTGTTCTGAAGACCAAATTTGTTGATCATCTCCATCGAATCTTTCTCAAAATCATCTTTGGTCAAGGAATCATACACCACATTTTACAAAGTAAATTTAATTCTTTCATACTGTAAGTACCCACTAAGCTTTTCAGGAATTTTCTTCATGATATGCCATGTACACCATCTGTGTCGAGCTTGAGGAAAAACTTCTTCAATAGCATTCTGCATTGCTTTGCATTGATCAGTATAGATTGGATGAAAACAGGGCAAAAGTTAAACTAGGGGTTGGACATACCTTCACCTGTGTGTAATCAAGATCGAATTCCCTTGTAGCTGCCGTAGATTACATGAGATTTAGTTGGATTTGGATTGTGGGTTTAGGGTTAGAAGACTTTAGTTGGATTTGGATTGTGGGTTTAGGGTTAGAAGACAAGGAAGTATTTATTAAGAAGTTGAAAAGCCACGTTCTCACAGTCTGGAGGGAGGAGGGAGAATAACAGAGAGAAATTGGTGGGGCATCAATATTGGACTTGAATTTGGGCTTGCAGGGCTCCAAGCACCTAGAAATTGCATGTCGTATTAGGTGTTAGGAAACCGGGCCCAGGACCGGGAGTCCTGGCCCAAGGTGGGCTCCTCATCCCAAACCCTAGAAGGGTCGTAGCCTATAAATAGGGGGTGCTATTCATTGTAAAGGATTGATCGTTTGATGAAAGAATAAAGAGAAGCAAGAAGTCCCCCTACATCTCTGTGTTCTATCTCTTATTCTGTTCTTGTTGTTCATGCATTGTTCTTACGATTCTATGCTTGTCTACAAGGTAATCGCTCGGACTGGACAGCCAGCGACGGTTCCTCAACACGTTATCAGCACGACCGACTCTCCTCGCATCGAAAAGGTAACCGTCGATGAACGACACTCGTAGATTGAATCGTTTTTCTAGATTACTTTCAATTCTGCAAATTTGGCTTTCTAGATTGGTTTTCTACGGTGCAAATCCGCTCTAATCTACCGCGAGCCGACTTGGAGTCGCCGGCCAAGCCGATCGGTGGATTGCATGAAAGAGTAGATGATGATTGTACCGTAGGTAGTAGATGCAATCGCATGAAAGGCATCATGTGCATGGCACCGCCTGTAAGCGGCTGTCACTACCTCCGCGACACATTACCGGTCGGCATAGTCCGCCATCACGTCTCACCACGGAGGCAACGACAGTGCCACGCCGCTAGCACGCGGCAAGCACGCACATGACGGCATGAAGCCGCGCCTCCATTGCAAATCTTGTATTACATTACACATTGCATCGCATGGATGAACAGTATACATGAAAAAGATTTTGTCGATGGCCTGGAGCCACGACGCCGCCGCCGTCGCCCGCAGTGCCGCTCCCACCGCACGGGTTCCCCTACTGCCGCCGGCCCGCAGCCGGAGCCTCCACCGCCTAGAGCCGCCTCATGGCCACGGCAACGAAGGAAGCAGAGAAAAAAAAAGGGAGGCATCGGCTCCCGCAAGGCTGCGCCCGCGCCGGCCACCCGAAGCCGTCGGCCGCCCGAATAAGACCGACCGCGCGCCGCCGCACCAGCCGCGGCCGGCGCCGCCGAGCGGCCTCTCACCGACCGCCCGCAGCGCCTCTCGCCGATCGTAGCGCCGCAACGCGCCCGCGCCCCGCACTCGCCTCGCCGCATCCGGCGCCGCTCCACCGGCCGCCGTTCGACCCACCGCATCGCGCGCATGCGCGCCAGCGCCGCCGAATGGCGCCACCCACGGCCGGCGCCGCCGCTCTCCGACCGCCGTAGTCGCCGTGATGAGGCCGCCATGCGCCGCGCGCTTGTAGCGCCGCCGCCGACCTCCGCGCCGCCGTGCCGCACGGCGCCGACCGCAGCCCTCGCACGGCGCGCCTCGGTCTCTCAAAACGGGCGACGCCTCTGGTCTCTCAAAACGGGCGACGCCATCGCGCGGCTTTCAAGAAAGGCGCGCGCGCGCGGTTTTCAAGAAGCGAGCGGCCGCGCCGCCGGCTTTCAAGAAAGGGGCGCCGCCGCCGCCGGTTTTTCAAGAAAGGGGCGCCGTCGCCGCCGGTTTTTCAAAGAAAGGGGCGCCGCCGCCGCCGGCCTTCAAGGAAAGGCGCTGAGGACTGGGACTCGGTGCTAGGGTTCCTAGCACCGGGTTTTTGGTGGCCACCGGATTGGGCCATATGGGCCAAGGAATTGAAGGCCCAATAAGGAAAAGAAAAGGGCATGGTCCGGATAGAAAAAAAAATAAAAATAAAAGGGAGTCGGCCGAAAGAAAAAAAAAAGGAGGGGGCGCTGGATAAAATCCCGATTTTGCAAATTAACCCTCGGAATTCTAAAAAAATTACGAGAATCTTTTCGTGAATAAGGATTTTTGTGTAAAACCCCTCGGAAAATATGGAAATTACGCATAATTTCTCTCAGAACTGAGTTTTCGCGTTTTAGCCCCTGAAACTTGCAGTTTTCGCCGAAAAGTGACTTTTCCAGCAGAAAAGGGCCTCGGGAATCCAAATTTTTACATATTTTTGAAATTTAAAGCATATTTATTCCTGTTATTATTATTTCTATGCAATTTATTTATTGTATTTACTGTTTTGATTATCTGTAATTGTATATATTGCTTTTAATCATTGAAAATAGCAGTAAATCTTGAAAAATGCGTATAAAAATACGGGAACACGAACCTGGAGTTCGAAGAGCATTGTGAGAATTTTGCAACCATTTTATGCAGATTACCAGCAGTAATCCTTTGAACTTTTTGCATGAATATGAAGATGACTGGCATCACGAATCAGAATTCAAGAATCGACCAGATATGGCGAATTTGTATAGAATTTATGTCAGTCTCCAATTCTGTGGTAATGTGATCACGGATGAGCAGACGATTGGGAAGACCCTCGCCACTTTTCACCCCAATGCGGTACAATTCATACGCAACTATCGTCAAGACGGCTACAAGAAGTATGCCGAATTAATTGACATCATGCAAGTTGCGGAAGCTCAAGGTGATGTTCTAGGAAAGAACTTCATCTTGCAGCCACCTAGTAACAATGTTGGCCATGAAGCCACTGCTAGCAGCTACAAGGTGATGAAGCCTCTCACAAATGAGAGGAGCAAGAAGGGTAAGGTAGTGCGTCGCATATTATTGATGCTTTATAGTCTAAGAAGAAGGGCAAATGATAGCATGAGGCATACCTCGCCATTGCAAGCACAGAGGATCCACATCCATTAGCCTGCACTTATGAATGTGAACAGCCCAGTAACAGCCCCATCATCCATCCTTTGGACATCGCAGCGGCCACAGCCGTAGCTGCCCAAGAGGAGAAGATCGCGCATGGAGCCGATTTAGGCAGAAGTTCCTGAATACTTCGCCTATTAGATCCAGTGCACGCATTACACTCGGACCTTTTATAAAAACTTGCAGTTTGTAATTGAAGCGGAATTTTGAATTATTGAATAATGGTTGCAAGCTCTAGGAGAGCAAAGCATTAAATTCTTATTATGAGTCCTGCAAGACTTATTTTCCCGTCTTTATAATAGAAAGTTACGTTCTGATATCTGAAGTATTTTATTTATGTGTTGCTTGCTTTCTGCTACATATTAATAAAGTACATTATATTAGAGCGCGTGTGGCGCCCTATGGAGGAAGTGTGCTTAGCATGTAGTGGCACAACGAATACCATCCTGGGAGAAATAGAAATTTTTGATCGATCGGCAAGAATCTTTGGTAGTCTCACGACGATCATGCAGCAAATGATACTTGTATAATAGGCTCAGTAAGGGACATAATTATACTCCCGACGGGCACAACTTTGGTCATTGAAGAAGACTTGTTGTACCCAGAATCAACTAGAACTCCCAAGGATATTTGCGCTAACAGTTTCCATGTAGAGACTGAAGAAGAGTATGGTACAGAATACATGCTCATTACAAAACGTGAAGAAAGTGAAAAATAGCATTAGAATATCTTCCTTCATATGAAATTGGGCTATACTACACTAATATTAAGGCACCTGCAGCCTATACTGCCTTGAAAACCGTGTTTAGAAGCTCTGAACTTATCTATCTCTGGCATGATAGATTATGTCGCCTAGGTCTTAGGATAATGAGAGATATAATTAACAATTCACAGGGACATAATATGAATAAAAAGAATTTCCCGAATCTGGAAGATTTTGTGTGCCCTGCATGTGCCACTGGGAAATTAATTACTAGACCTTTCGCTCTGAAAGCGAAGGATGAAGTCCCTGCATTCCTGGACCGTATCGAGGAGACATTTGCGGTCCTATCGATCCTCGTAAGGGTCATTTAGGTATTTTATGGTGCTCATCGATGCTTCCTCGGAATGGTCGCACGTATGTTTATTGTCTATGAGAAACCATGCTTTTGCAAAGCTAAATCTCATAGATAATTAACAATTAAAAAAAATCCCTGATCATCACGTGAAGTCCATCTGAATGGACAACGCCGGAGAATGTACTCCGAAAGCATCTGATGATTATTGTATGACAATGGGAATTAAAGTTGAGCATTCTATACCACACATCCGCACCCAGAATGGACTAGCAGAACTTTGAAGAATTGTAATTTACCAACTATATGTTGGGGACACGTGATCTGCTCGTAGACTCTCATCAATTTTAGACCGTCGGCCTATAACATCCATCCAACTATGCAACTAGCGCAAGGGTCAGCACTGAAAACTTCTCATCTTCGCAGGTTGGTTTGCAAGGGTTATATACCTATACCACCACCGCAGCGAACTGCAATGGGTCTTCTCCGAAAGTCTGGAATATACGTTGGTTATGAGACAACATCCATAATCAAGTATTTGGACCATATGACTGGAGATTTGTATAATGCCCAATTCGCTGATAGTACATTAGATGAGGTTAGTTTCCCGTCATTAGGGGGGAAATCAACCCTTTTATGATAATGTCGGGAAATAATTGAAGTTTAGAAGACAATTGAAATCCAGAAGATAATTAAAAATCTATGCATATGACCCGCTCACTAGTGAAGCAAAGAGAGAAGTCCAGAAGACAATTGCAGTCCAGAAGATAATTGAATTGAAGTCTAGAAGACAATTGAAGTCCAGAAGATAATTGATTTGCAAGCATTAGCGAATCAACTGCCTAACCACTTTAGTGATTTGAAGAGCGTGACCAAGTAGCATGTGCCTGCACGCAATGCACCGGAGAGGGTGGAAATACCGATGAAGGTATCCCTAATCCCGTCCTAAGGCCTCTGAAAGGACGAGAACTCCGGCCCCTCGAATCCGAAGTAACCGGGGACGCCTGGTGAAAAAGGATAAGAAGGACTTGACACAGCCGATCACCAAAGTGCCCCAGAACCAGAAGGGGAACCAGTTGAGACCTGGCACCGGTATGAAACCTTCAGAAAGGCATACCAGAATTGAATATCCCCATGAAGGGAGACATCAGCATGGATGTGTGCGCACACATCGGAGCTGAAAAACTAAAGGGACTTGCACCGCAATTGGAAGCAGCGGTGAGCAAGTAGAAGCATTAGAAGAATCGCCCCTTGAAGAAATAGTTATAAAATTTATGACCTCGGGAGAATCTTTGAATATGACAACAGCCAATGTCGACATTTACTTTGCAAAGAAACTTGTCACAATCATCAATCTTGATTCAGAGCCTGCATCGCTCGCTGAATGAAAGAAAAGATCAGATTGAAAAGATTGAGAGAAGGCAATAGAAACTGAATTATTCTCTCCGAATAAAATAAAGGCGTTTGAGCCTGTAAGCCGCACGTCTCTCCTTGTGCACCCCGTAGGGCATAAGCGGATATTTGTTCAAAAGAGAAATAAAAAGAAGCAAGGCTCGTTGCATAAGGTTTCATTGAACATCCAGGAGATGATTATGAAGAAACCTATTCCCCGATCATGGGCAGAACCCCCCTTTAGACATTTATCTCAATGGCAGTGAACTTGAAGTTAGAATTGAAATTTATGGATGGGGTACCAGCATACATTTATGAAATATTGGATTCGGACATTTATATGAAGATACCTGAATGTATCACTGTCCCGGACCAAAACAGAGCAGATATAAATATGTACAGTGTGAAACTCAGAAAGTCATTGTACGAACTTAAGCAATCAGGCAGAATGTGGTATAATCGCTTGAAGCGACTTTCTATGCAAGAAAGGCTACACGAATAATGAGAATAATCTCTGTGTATTTATACGATGACCCCAGAATGGATTTTGTATAATCTTAGAATATGAAGATGATCTGAATATCATCGGAATCCTGAAGGATATTAGGAAAGCAAGCTCTTACCTGGAGTCGGAGTTCGAAATGAAAGATTTAGGTGAAAACCAAATATTGCCTAGGCTTGCAGCTTGGGCATGCCCCTGAAGGGATATTAGTACATCAGTCAACCTACACTCAGAAGGTGTTAGAAAGGTTTGATTTTGAAAAGGCATACCCTTTGAAAGTACCAATGGTCGGGAGATGTTTCCAGCAAGACAAGGACCCGTGCAGACCTAGAAAAGAGAGGGAGGAAGTCCTGGGACTAGAATTCCCATATTTAAGTGTGATAGAAACACTCATGTATTGAACAAACTGTACTAGACTGGGCATTGCATTTGCCGTGAACCTATTAGCAAGGTATAGTACAGAACCTACCAAAGGCATTGGCAGGGAATGAAGGACATCTTCCGATACCTCCAAGGAAGCAAAGAACTTGGTCTGTTCTATAGAAAGAACCAAGACCTAACTATGAATGGCAATACAAATAACGGGTACTTGTAGGACCCGCATACAGCCAAATAGCGAACATGCTATGAATTCATATGTGGTGGAACTGCAATTCCATGGAAATCGTCTAAGTAGAGTCTTGTATCGACTTCGACGAACCACCCGGAAATAATAGCATTATACGAGGCCTCACGAGAATGTGCTTGCCTTCGGCAGATGATTCACCACATCCAGCAGTCGTGTGGATTGAATACCGCACAAACCCTCACTGTTATCTATGAAGATAATGCAGCTTGTGTTGCACAAATGCAGATGGGTTATGTGAAGAATTCTCTCACAAAGCATATCAACCCCAAGTTCTTCTATGCTCATGAAATGCAAAAGAGGGACGAAAGTAAGGTACTGCATACTAAGTCATGTGAAAATCTTGCAGATTTGTTCACTAAGTCACTTCTAGCATCTAGCTTTGAAAGGTGTATATGTGGAAATTGGAATGATGAGACTTATAGAAGTGCAGAATTCAAGGGGAGAATCTTCACAAACTCATTACTAAAGCTTGATCACGAAGATCGAGTACCCAAAGAGCAAATCCTGAAGATTAAATGAAATTGGGTGGATTGTACTCTTTTTCCCTTGACGAGTTTTCCTGAAGTTTCTCGGCTAAGGTTTTTAATGAGGCAATTAGTGCAAAGACATAGCGAACATGATTCATGTACTCTTTCTCCAAATTTTTCCCATTGGGTTTTATGGAGTTTTGACGAGGCATGGGCATGAAGGATGAGTGCCCAAGGGGAGTGTTAGAAACCGGCCCGGGACCGGGAGTCCTGGCCCAAGGTGGGCTCCTCATTCCAAACCCTAGAAGGGTCGTAGCCTATAAATAGGGGGTGCTATTCATTGTAAAGGATTGATCGTTTGATGAAAGAATAAAGAGAAGCAAGAAGTCCCCCTACATCTCTGTGTTCTATCTCTTATTTTGTTCTTGTTGTTCATACATTGTTCTTACGATTTTATGCTTGTCTACGAGGTAATCGCTCGGACTGGACAGCCAGCGACGGTTCCTCAACATTAGGATCGTACTTAGACTGTCGTGTGTGGAGTATTTCCGACCTCGAATAGAGTTCAAATCTATTCTAACCGCTATCACCGGTAGAGAAGTGCTTAGCTTCCTAATTGTTTGCATACTAGGATTATTTATTTAATTTACTTTCTGTTTTAGCTTACCAATAAAAAAAATCGGTACATTTGTGTGTACGGTGAGTTGGTGATGACCGTAATATTGAAGGATCGAGCGGAACCACGCCCGTTGATCCTGGTATTGAAACAACTCACCTTGTGTTGGGTAGGCGAATAGTAAAAAAGGAAGGTTCAATCTTATAGTTTCAATTGTTTGTTTTCTCAAATATCTAGATTTTGCGAGTCCTTTTCACTGCCCCAAAAATGTGATTTCGGGTATTAGAGCATCTCCAGCAGGAGCCCTCAAAACAGAGCCCCTACTTTTAATTTGAAGGCTCCTCCTACTTTTGAGGGCCCTGTTTTCTGGTCTGCACTCCAGCAGGAGTCCTCAAAACAGACCCCTACTTCTTAATTCCCTCTATTTCCTCACACACTATATGCATATGTATTTGAGAACATCACATTATATAATAATTTATTTAAACTATAACTCTAAAGCACTATACTTAAAATTATGAATGAAAATACAAATATTCAAATTTAAATTCAAAGACAAATTTGGTCCGAATTTAATGATAGTCGATCACAACATAGTTCATAACATCTCTGCAAATCAAATTTGGGCGGGGGAAGGAGCGGGCGCGGGAGGGGAAAAAGACTGACGGGGGAAGAATGGGGACCAAGGCGCGCAGGAAACTGTGATTTGGGGGCTTGGTCTAGAGCCCCTAGGAATGAGGGTTTGAGGGGGGATTTTAGGGGTCCCTCAAATTTGAGGGCTCTAGTAGGGGCCCTGCTGGACCTCTGTTTTTGTCTTAAGCCCTCAAATTTGATTTTAGGGGCTCAAGTAGGGGCCCTGCTGGAGATGCTCTTACCTTTTAGCAACATAATTGAAAAAAGTGATATAGTATGATATTATCAAAGCAGCACTTTGTAGGATTGTCTATATAATACCCAACTAAAAGTTTCTTCCATTTCTGTATTTATAGACCATTGAACCTTAAACTCTACCTCCCATCTCCACCACCCTAACCATGCCACCGCCAACGAGGCCTCCGAGGCTCCGACCTTCCGCTTGCTCTCCCCCTTCGTCGTTGGCGTGCCCTCCAGCACGTTCTCCCGTGCCGCCAACACCACCTTCGGCGCCGGAGACAAAGGAGGCGGGCATTCAGCGGAGTTCCCGTTCGGTGGAGGAGGCATTTGGCTGCGTCACACAGCTTTTGCCAGTGGCATGGCGCGAAGCGGCTCTCGACTTCAGCGATGGCAGGGCGCGCACTTTGGAGACGTAGGTGGAGAGGGCGGAATCTAGAAGCAAATCAAATGGTGAAAAAAATTCGACTGAACTCCCCATAATTTTTAGTTGAGTGTTGTTTAGCATCTCCCTTTTTTATGATCAATCTAACAAGTCATTTTGATGCGATCAACCTGGATACTCAAAAAATATTATTGGCCAAAGATTATAAGGTTTGACCGATCAAATTCAACAATGCAAATTATTTGAGGGCGGAGGTAGTACTCTTAATTTGATACTCACTTAGGACGTGCCAAGTATATAAGCAAAAAAAAAACTCACAAATGGAAGTTTTGTACATGTATTTGGACTCATCACCGCTAGGTTGGGAATGTACATGTCTCGAGCTACTAGTAGCTAACATTGCAAAATATCCATCATTTTTGCATTAATCAAAACTCCGTGCAAAGTACATATATGGTTTAAGCTATTTTCTTTCTGGAGTAGACAATGTACATCGGATCTGTTCGTCCTGGAATAGGAGATATATCAACAGGCTGTAAGAACAGAAAAGATAATACTCATGTTATGGGCCTGGTTTGAACACACCAATTGAAGAATATTAGAGAACTATATATTGCAACTGCAAGTGTTCAGAAGGTTATTCAGTTCTTGCTAGGAACATGCTCATGTAAAGAACAAAAATAAACACAAACATCATTTTTAAATGACATTAACTATTCAACTGTATACAAATGACATACCTCAGGGGGTTCGAAACCTTCAGCATAATGGAAGTAAGCCCCAACTATCCAAGCATGATCAGCATCACCAGTTGATGTCCAGATGGATATAACTTTTGTCCAAAAGCAGCGATTCGAAAAACTATATGAAACACTAATTTAGAATCACTTAACATAATTAATTATCTGATAACAAAGACTGGCATGCATCATGTTAGTAATGCTATGGACAACACATTACCTCATTATAGCTAGTCCTGCTGGCTTAAGTATCCGTCGCATCTCCTTAAAAACATTATTGGTTTTGTCAAGTAGTCTACACTAACCTAGAAACCAAAAAAAGTTCCTATCAGATCATATAAACAACTAGATAGGTGCTCAAAAGCAATATTAGTTATATGTCTTATGACATACAGAGAGAGCAAAAAGTCTTTTTTTTAGCAAGACTGAATTTGCGGTGTAGAAGACACTGTACCACGTTGGTTATGACATCAAAAGTGTTATCATCAAAAGGAAGCTTCGGGTTTACATTGAGGTCTTGCACAACATACTCTGTCAAAACCTATTGTCACAACGAAACAAACAAAATGCCTTGTCAAAAATATAGTTTAGTGAAACAACCTAAAGGCAAGTACTTTGTAGCAGAACAAGTACAGTGCCATCTTTTAGCATTCTTTGACCTAACCCCAATGTTAATTTACCAAAATTCTATTTCAAAAAAAGTTACCAAATTCAAATGTTACTGCATATGATATACATGTTTGCAATGGTGAGAAATGTAGATCCCAAAATACGTATTTAACAACAAAACATTTTTTTAAGTCTGAACTATCTTTGAAGGAAAGGAAATTAAGTAAATTGTATTCTATCAAGCTCTATCTTCAGTTGTAGACAGACTGATGTAGCTGTCTAAAGCTCTTTTCCCTCCTTTAACCACTAAAAACGGTTTCATTTGCTGAACTATCATTTCTCCTGTAGCAACACAAGAAAATGTTTTACTCCTTGTAAGTCGTACGACTGCTATCACTAAAAGTCTCGGGTGCATCAAACCTAGCAGAACATATTTTTTTGCAGATCAAAAGTACCAAAAGACACTAAGGCAGTACACGATACCGGATTCCTTTTCAGCTCGTCTTCATTCATACCCATCCCCACAATCTTCTCCTGTTTGTACCCGGGTGGATAATGGCTCACCTACATAAGGTGGAAGCCGTAAGCAACTTCACAGTAAGATCACAGAAACAAAGTGGTAACTTGCAAGATCAAAAATCCTACCCAGCTGCTGCACATGTCCAGGATGGCCACCCCGGGAGTGTTGCTTGGACGAAGAACTTCCGAGTAGTGTTCCGTGAGAGCCCTGATTGCTTGGTCATCAATGTGCGTGACAAAACGGGGAACTGAGTAGAACAGAGTATCTGATGATCTGCCAAGTGATCAGAATGCGTCATTCAGGAAACCACCGGCTTACGCTAGAATTGTTGTTGTCACTAATGAACTATTCATCAGGTCACGATGTCGCTCGTAGTGACAAGTAATAGCAATGGCAACAACCACTGGCTACTCGAATCCTGTTTTGCACATGAACCGCGTCAATGCTCCGAGCTACTTACTCGTCGAAGCGGCTGAAGTCCTCGGGCTTGAAAGGGAACTCCTCCGGCCACTCAACATTCTTCAAAATCTGCAACCACTACCCATAATTCGAACCAGCACGCCCAATTTAAACACGCGCACTCACGGGTGGTGCGGGGCGCGCACGTTGCACAAGAAGAAAGCAAGAAATGGTCACGCGTACGAACCTGTTCGACCGGGGAAACCCCCTGCCTCGGCCGCGCAGAGGCCACGAACGAGCGGGACGGAACGCCGCCGGAGACCATGCGGGCGAGCTGGTCCACGAAGACGGCGCCGAGGCCGAGGAAGACGCGCCGCGGTCGCGCGGCCAGCGTTGGCACGGGAGCGCGGCGGGCGGGGGTTGCGGCGTGGGCGAGAAGCGTTGTGGGGCGGGGCCTTCTCAGGGCGAGGAGGAGGAGGTCGGGGCGTGGCGCGAGGGTGGCCATGGAGACGGCGGCCGTGTCGCGGCGGTTAGGAGGGGAACGCGACGCGAGGACGCCGTGTGTTACGTTCGCGCCGCCCAAGAGGGCGTCGTGGCGCCACCCGCGTCGCAGAGACGCCGAGAAATCTTCGGACTGAGGGGTCGGGTTGGTTCGCTGGCTCCTGTGGACTGCTGCCATGTGGGTCCTACTTTGTCAGTGGGACGACGCCTTTTTATATAGCGTAAACGTAAGGTCGTTGATGAAGCACAAGCAGGATTGCAATTGCTTCAGTGAAGCAAAGCAAACAGGGCATGAGGATGAGGTGCCACTGCCACAACTCGATAGCTCCGTCCATTCGGTAAAATCCTTCGCCAGTTGGCACTCTCCGGTGAGATGAATTCCAATGTTCAGCTTCCAAGCTCGCCTGACTTCTCCTGTGCAAGTACAGGTTTTATATCAGCATTTGATAACAGACAGCACAACAGTTGCATGTTGTGTCTACTGCACATTTCATCATCCTTGGACTGTTAATGTTGTAATGAACACATGTAAGATGTTTGATCAAGTTTCTTCTTGCATGCTAGCTTTTAGAATACTTTGTTTAGTGTCAGTCATCACTAATTAGCGCAAAATGACAAGAATATAATATTGGAAAAATTAGCTTAGTGACATCGCGTTGGGACGTAATCGGAGGAACGATACTCCGTTCGTGACGCATTGAAAAATAACATCACAAACACACAAAAAATATATGGAATAACATCGCCGTCGGTTACTTCCGTTTGAATAATTTTTAAATATAGAAACTGGCTCAATAAATTATCAAATTTTTTGTGGAGCCTCCCGACAAAGTTTAATTACTTGTGTATTTTTTTAAAAAAATATATATGTTCTGATTTTGTCTCTAAAATTCATTTAAGTATACTGTTTGTAGGAATTTTCTAACATAGAAAATGAGGTCCAAACATTATGATTTTTTTCAGACTCCTTACACATTGGGGCTGAAAAAAATCATAATGTTTGGACCTCATTTTCTATGTTAGAAAATTTCTACAAATAGTATACTTAAATGAATTTTAAAGATAAAATTAGATTGTATAAAAAATTTAAAAAAGAATATACAAGCAATTAAACTGTGTCGGGTGGCTCTACAAAAAAATTGATAATTTCTTGAGCTCAGTTTTTATATTTAAAAAATCCTATAAACGGAAGTAACTTACGGAGATGTCATTTGGTATATTTTTTTGTGTTCGTAATGTTATTTTCCAGTGCATCACAAACGAAGTATCGTTCCTTCGATTACGTCCCAACGTGATTTTATTGGGCTAATTTTCCCTGTAATATTTCAGCAACCAAGTCGGATTTATCTGTGACTTGTAAGTGAATGAATTGAAGTTCATCCACTGCACTACTGCAGCCTCGATTGGCTACGCCCTCAAAGAGCGTCAACGCGGGGGCACGGTGAGATCAACGGATGACGTCGGAGATCGCTAGATTACATAGCCACCATGGTCGCCGATCGAGCTCAACACCACAATAATGGTGAGGCGGACTCGTTCTTTTGTTCGCGAGGAAGACGGCGGATGTGAAGGGGAGAAGGGTCGTTGGGCACGTGGTGGGGCCACTAAACAAGGAACATTGGATTGAAAACAAACGGTGGATAAGAGGGGTACTGCACAGCCGTGACTCAGCTTTTCCACGTTAGGATCCGCGTCCTTGTTCCTTAGCCCATGAACTGTGGGTCACCGGTCCTCCTCTTGCTTCCGTGGAACAATTGCAATTGTATCTGTACCCACTTCTGTTTAGTGATGCTATTAGTACGAGTATTTGTACTCAAGTGACACTATCAATGTTTGCTCTATTTCATTACCAAGGACAAAATGCTGCTTCGCATCTGTATGGCAAATAGGGATCGTATATAAACCGCAGACCAGCAATCCAAAAGTGAACCATTCGTTGGCTCCATCCATTCTCAAGTCTACACAATACTAGCCTTAAAAAAGAGAAGCCTTCGGCACAGTACGACCATGCAATGCACAATATGTGAAATCTTTGGAGGAAAATGTTGATTTTTCTTCAAAAAAAAAAACAACAACAAATGTTGATTGGGACTACGATGCGGACGCACATTATTGCGAGACATCTGTCGGATTCTACACCGGTGTGCAAAGGGCGTGCGAGGTACGGCGAGCCAGTGTTCTATTTTAGCCGTTTCTCTGCAGTTTTGCTCCTTCTAGCCAAGGTGAATACAAGGCAGGCAAGGAATATGCTGATGTACTGAACTACCACTTCCACTTTGAACCGTCCATGGCTACGAGACAACCAACACTAGGAACACGACTTTATTAGCTGCCTAGGCTTTGATTAGGCTTCAGGATTGCTATTTATATTGACGTGACAGCTCATTAGATCACAGATTACGATCACTTTAGCAGCTGTCCCATTACAAAACTGCAGAACAACCGACACAGGATCTCATCTCCCAGATTTGCCCTGGAATTCTTGCACACTGCTAACCATGGAAGAAACTCTACCCCATGACTAGTTGCTAACTCTCCTACGAAATTCACCAGGCTAAATTTCCAGAATAGATCCCAGACCTCCTGCTCCGACGTATGCCGGACAAGAAACACACTTGGGCGAAGCCAATTTGGTGTTCGTTGGCTGGTTGCAGAGTATGCTCAAGCTGCCGAGCACAGGCTCACATTACCATCAGAAAGCGACCAGTTTGGACGCAGGATCATTTGGGTCGGGACAAGAACGCTAAACAATCCAAGTATCCAACAACGATGGGCTCGCAGTCGAAATTTTGTGGCTGCTAGAAATTTTAATATGGCTTTATGTGACTAATTTAGTACTCCCTCGTGGACCATCCTTTTCTATGGCTAGGTTGTTCTTTTCCCCGGGACACTCATTCTTGCATATTTATTTAAGAATTAAGAGGGATCAGCAAGAAACTTTCTTCCAGAAAATGATGTCAGAATTGCCAAAATACTTCTATATGACAGTCTTAACTATGATTGCATAATTGCACTTTCCAATATCCAATCAAGAATAGATTTTCACTATGATTGCATTTCTTGCTATATCTAATGAAGAACAGGTTAAATGTCCACCATTGCTTTATTCCGTGGACACCTAACTACCTTCAGCTCAACCCCACCAAGAAAAGTTCATAAAGTGATCGATCATTCATGTGTGTTTGAGGCTTGCAAGGAAGTAGAACCAATGTGAATGATTGGATAATCAGTACTGACCACACAAGGTCCCACTGTGCGTGCAGCAGCTGCTACATTATCCTAGCCATTTTCCTCATGATCATGAGCAGTGAAACTTCCTTGCAAGCCAACGACGTGAAACTTACTGCAAGAGACGGGGAAGGAGAAGCAACACATTACTTCCAAGACAAATATAGGTGTCGTATACTACTCCAGTTGTTTACTATTGGCATCATTTGGAGGGGTTTTTTTTTATTTCTTCTCATAACACACATAACTACATAAGAACAGATCAATACTAATCACTCTGAATACGTAGGCCCCAGCTCTCAGTGTCCAATCAGCCAATCGCCCAGCGCCATGTGGAATTAACAGCTCACCCAACTGCGCAAGATTTTTCCCCCTTCTCGTCTTATTCTTAACTCTTTTTTTAATGAACATTATCTCATCCCATCTGACCTCCTAGGCTCCTACTCTCCCCACCAGTACCACCGCGAGGGTCCAGAGACGCCATCACGCATCGGACGACCTGTAGTTGTACACGTGGAAGCTCGCCTGCGGCGCCACGGCGGCCAGGAAGATCCTGGCCGTCGCCTCCTGCGCCACCACCGCCCCCTCCTTCTCCACGAGCGCCGCCGCCACTACGTCCCCGGCGGGGCCGCCTCCGGCGGCCACCATCGCCACGATGGCCGCCTGGACGGGGCCCAGTGTCGGGTTGTAGGCGGCGGACTCCAGGCAGCCCCCGGCGTACACCTTCCCTTCGCCGTCCGCCACCGCGATCCCCGCCGGGCACCCGCTGTACGGAGCGTGCGCCGCCCGCGCGGCCGCCTCCGCCGCCTCCCTCAGGCGCGCCTTCAGATCGCCGCCGGCGAAGCCATTGGCGACGGCGGCAACGGGGTCGCCGAGGGGGTTGTCGTGCGGCTCGTGGACGAGGGGGACGTGCTTGGGGAGGAGGTCGTGGGGGCCGAAGGGGCGGAAGAGCAGCGACGCCATCGTGCGCCACTCGGGCGCGCAGCCGTCGTCAGCATCGGAGGTGACCAGGATGCGGATCCCGGCGGCGCCGCGGATCTCCTGGAGGAACTGGCGGCAGTGGCCGCAGGGCATGTGGGAGACGGCGACGGCACGTAGCGCGGGCTCCCCTGCGGCGGCCGCGTTGGCGACGAGGAACTGCTCGGCGTGGACGGAATGGGACAGCGGGAGGCCCCGGAACTCGAGGTTCACGCCGACGTAGACGCGGCCGCTCGCGCCCAGCCCCACGGCGCCCACAGGGAACCGCGAGATCGGGGCGCGCGCGCGCTTCATCGCCGACGGCACCAGCAGCGGAAGCAGGTCCTCCACGGCCTCCACCCCGGCCGCCGCGGCAGCGCGCTCCGCATCCTCCGCGCTCATCACGAACCCTGGCAGCTCGACCGCCGCGCGGAACTCCGGCTTCGGCGCCACCTTCTCCTCCCCCATTGCTCAGATCTAAGTCTAAACTAGTGTTATTAATTTATGATTTGCGATTTTCTAATCGTGTTTAGTCCCTTAAGAAGGAGTGCTTAGATGTTTCCTCAAAATTGTGGAGGAGAGGGGAGGAGAGCAGGGGCGCGGGGGGGGGCTCGTTCGTTGTGGTGTGTGGGTATTTATAAAGGACGCAGCGATCGAACTCGAAGTGTTTTGTTTCTCTCTTTTTCTTTTCATTTTTTTTCTACAATAGCTTTGGAAAGGAAAACGATGGACGGACACCGATAATTATCACCAGCAAGATTGCATTCGACGTGTCACAGTGCAATCTGACCACTCTACCACGTTGGCAACCGAAATGATATGGTTGCCAGGTAATCATACAAGTGTCGCTAGTGTTAAATAATCAATGGCTCAGTCGGAAAACAATCAATTAAATCACACATAAACAACAAAAAGATAGACATGTATAGAGGAGATTTAATATCTTTATTTATCTGTATTCTCTTGTACATGGGAGTCCTCATATTTATAGCATATAGAGATAAAAGCCCTCTAAAGACAGTTTAGTCTTTTTGCCCATAATAAGGTCTCGTAACACTTCCCTCGGGCAATAGACAACGATATGCAAATATCTTATCAAAAACTCCTTCCAAAAACCTATTAGGAAAAAAGGAATGGAGAAAATAGTACATTACATTCGTCAGTTGCAATACACTTGTTGCCTCACTAAAAACCTTCATGTGAGAAAACTTTAGAAAAATTCACTAAGAAAAAGAGTACAACATTTAATCTTCGGGATTCAGGATTCAATCTTCAATATTTTCTCCATGATTCGGGATAAAGGTCATGATTTATGGATTAACCCCCCTCCGAACTCTGCAACTCTTTAAATTGTCTCATGCCATGGATGCATCTTTGAAAACTGGATACAAGCAAAGCCTTAGTGAATAAACTAATTAGATTTTCACAAGACTTTGTTTGCATGATATTTGCCTCACTATTCTTCTGGATTTCATGAGGATAAAATATTTAGGAGCAATGTGCTTCGTGATGTTGTCACCCGTTTGTATTTGTGTAATACAAGCAACATTATCTTTATAAATAATTTAGGGGTATTGACGGTATTAATGTCACAATATTCCTAGATGTGGTTAGTCACACGTCTAAGCCAAACATATTCAAATGAGGCTTCATATAGTATTATAATCTCTTAATGGTTTATAGGAGTAACTACCTAGGTCTGCTTAGATGACCCACAAGAGATGGCTCTACCAGCACAAAGTAATATAAATCAATTCTGGGATTATAAGACTCATACGCTTTCATTATATGACTCGATATAAACACTTCAAGCATTTGGCCATGAACTTTGGTTTCGAATCCATATTCTCATAAGATAAACTTTAGCAATTGTAGAGGCAAAGTGATTGCCGATAATTTTTTTCTCACATATCCTCCAAAGTAAGGGTATCTCAGTGTTAACCAGATCTTTCCTATTTCACAAACAAAAGATTGTTGGTCGTTCTGTATTCCTAGTATTATAATATGTGCACAACAAATTGCTGGAGCTTTCATCTTCTTGATGAACCTCTTCATGAGGTATTTCACCTTCAAGGTGAGTTCTCTTCAGGAGAGTTAAACGAGTGATTAATAATTATTTTGACTAGTGTCATTAGATCTTAGACCGCAGGTGTCCCCACAGATTTTAGATCAAAAACCAACAAGTCAATTTCGCAGAGGTGGATATACTATTCCACTCTTAGCAACGTATTTACTATAAGTAAATACTATGGTAACTCCTCCATAATTCAAAAGTATCTCGCAGGCTCCTCGCTTTTGGCGCACAGGAGTATAAACTAAACCTTAAGTTTAACTTGGCTAGTGCGTGTATCTTCGTACCAAAGATCTTTTCCTTCTGGAAAATACGATGACATTTGAACTTTTTGGCATTTTTCTCCCCTAATGCCGAGATTCGATCTTTATTGATAGCATACAATAAAATTCCCCTATCATGGGCACATAATTGATTGAATTTCAGATCCAATATGATCTCCAACAACTAGTGGTGGCACAAATATGTATGCTACAGTGGTGATAACATGTGCGAAATGTTTGGTTCCTCTAATACGCACTTGTTTCGATAAGTGGTTTGATAATTATATGCAGTGAGCTAGACTTTTATCAATGCAGTGTCAAGAAAATTACATGATCCTAATATTCTATAGTATATTCCAACTTCAGGTTGGTCATTAATCTGCGACGAAGGTCCCATACGGGGGTCCGAGAGTTGACAGACTTATTCTATAGACTAACTTGTTTATTATTTGGCTAAGTTTTGATCCAATTACTCATACCTTATTTCAAATAATTTGGATCATTAAACTTCAATTTTATAATTACGCAACATATTTTCTTATGGTCATAAGCAGTATGTTTTAACAGTATAAAACTACAAAATGCTCTTCAGGAACATAAATATAATGCTGAAACATAAATATTTGACCATAGTTAATCTGCACGAAAATATTGGATTTTCTTCTAGACTTAAAATTTAGTTGTATCACTCAAATGGTATAATTATTCGATGGAAATATTTATTATTCAACAGGAACACCATATTTAACTAAGAGTGATAAATTGTATACCTGATTTTATTTTTTAATGACAAAATTAACATGGCCAAACTTAGACCATTCCGGATAAACAAAGTCCAATGGGTTATTTTTGTGGGATCTATATTTGCTTCAAGCAAGTGATATGGCTTCTGGTGGTGATGTAGTTGCAGACCGCACTTGCCAATTTATACATCTGTCATTTCCGATGAGTATGTCACGCTTTGATGCATAGCCAAACATGACATATATGCGATTGTGTCAAGCGGCCATCGCTTTGCCGTGTGCATTCCCGCATGTTGTCGGTTAACATATTGCTAAAGACACAAATCGATTGCCCTTTGTGGACAACAATGATTATGGTTGCCAACAGCATGGGTATCAACAGTGGCGTAAATGTCACTTTCCATATCAACTGGATAAGGATAATAATCATATAATTTACTTTAATTATCTCTCCAAATAAATTAGATTAATTTATTGCTTCAGACTTTGACCTAGGATATACCACTGTACCTACCATGACTCTTGTTTTGAATATTTTTCTATGCCTCTTAGATCCCAATATCCCACACAGGTCCAATATCCTCTCCTTTTTTATGCCAACTATAAAAATCCCGAGTGATAGCGTGTACATTAGTCATTTGCTTGAAATCAACTCGAAGTTTTGGCAAAGATGTGCAATCATACTTCAACAGGAGTACAATGTTGTTGGTGTGAAATAAATATATACTATATTATAACATTCTGCGTATAAAGTTCTTCAATTAAGAAATCAGTGTGGTGAAGAATAGTGTTATATAAACTCCAAGTATTAGGGCTGAAGTAATTCTATACTTATTTGAGGAATATAATGTTTTTTAGCCAAAGTGATCCACTAGAGATCAACATATTACTAGGTTTGATTCCAGTGCCACTGAGAAAAACAGTTTCCCTTTTGCCACCTGGGCATTCATGTACTACAAGCTAGTGAATCAATACTTATTAGATATCAAGAGCATATGTACAATATTTTGTTAGCAAGGCATGGCAACGTATTTTTAATTTTCAGGTATACTGTTTACAAAATTTACTCCAAGCTAGATTAATTATTTTAGTACAGTTAAAAATATGCTATTGATAATATGTTCTATTAAGCAGATTAAATCAACTGTTCATCGAGAGATAAGACTTTAATAGAACAACCCAAACCATTAATTTATTTATGGCATCCCAGAAATAACAATATAATGCATAAAGTTTCAGCCTAAAATAAAAGAAAAAAGGTGCTTAGCAAAAGTAGGACTAAGCTCTCTAGAAACGGTTTAGTCTTTTGCCTGTAATAAGATTTCGTAACAGCTAGGAGTTGGAAAATATGAGAGGAAACATGTCATCAAATGGTTTAGATCAAACTCAAATTCGATCTAGAGTCATCCATTTTTTCTAAAATGAATTTTGTAGCAGTATATGTACTCCCTCGGCTATGCAAATGAATGTGTTTAAAAACACAGGTCGATTTTGACAAATGATATTTAATCAGACGATCCAAATGGTCGCCCATTTGCGACCGGGTACCAAACGAGAAATGCGCGGTGCTACTCAGAAGTTACTTAAGCTGTCGCTTTCGTGGTCCGGTCCTTCGTTGCTTGCAAATGTGCGGCTCTCGGGAGTATGGATCGGTATTGAGATGTGAGGCCCGTATTATAATTGAAACATCCATTCATCGTAGAATTGTTAAATTTTTCCGTATCATGCACTTTGTTGCCTGCCTCGTATGATTCACGCTCACGTGTAAAATATTGTTGCCGCAGGGCAGGTTGCTAGACCGTTCAGAGTCCATGCAGATCTGATCGTGCCGTCTCGTGTCAAATCTGGTCATTTTCTTCGTACGAAAACGATGCCGCGAGATGAAGAAATCATTGCACGCTTTGCACGCCCGGTGCGTGGGACTCGCGGTAGGAATGATTAGCGGTGTCTGAGCTGCCAAATGGGCGTCCATCCCATCTAGGCACGGCCATCCTGTCTCAGCTATTAGATGGATCGTGTCATACCGGTCCATGTACTACTGTATTAAGGATGCGGTCTAAGCACGGTTCATTGGCTGTTCGTGTCGTGTTGAGTCGGTATGAGTCCGTTTAGCCTGCTGGATCAAGGTCGGCCTGTTTAGCCCGTTAGGTTCGAAAAAATCAAAAAAAATCATAAAAGTCATAAAAAAGTGTAGAATTTAGAATGACATGGAAATTGAAAAAAATGAGACATACATATTGAAAATATAATAAAAAGCTTTATTAATGTTCAACTAGCTGCCTCATTAAAACATTCGCCAAATAAAAACTCAAAATAAGAAAACCTTAGTAAAGGAAAATATTACAACATATAGCTCTACATACATCTTTATTCTACGTGTCATTGTCTAAGTACAGATTTTCGAACACCTCTGACAACTCTGGATTTTTCACAGAGTATTGTGTTCGTGAATCAGCTTGTTTCCAGTCCTTCACAGTTAGAAGTATCTCCATCATCTTACTTGTGAGACTTATTCTTCTCTCCTCCAATATTCTTCCAGAAAGACTGAAAGCAAACTCGAAGAAAACCGACGAGACAGGAACAGTTAACACATCACGTGCAAGTATGGATAGCACGGATATGTTAACTTATGGGCTTGCCACTTGTAAAATTTCGAAGCCTTCTGAGTTAAAATCCACCGTATCAATGTCTAAATATGCGGATAGTTCCCCATTCATTGTGGGTCTTGGCTGAGCAAAGAAGAAGACCTGGACCTGAAGGAAGAGCCATCGAATATCTTGCCCCACATATTTGTCTTGTTACTTGAGGCGGGGACTACTGGAGGTCATTGCGTGCGGACTCCCTGGAACTTATTTCATGCCTTTGGTAAACCTCATATAGCCGAGAATGAACCTCTGCAAAATAGTTAGTATAGTCTAGCCCTGTAGCATCATTAAGAAGACCAACTACACTACCGAATGCATCAATTCTACCTCTAGGATCTAAAAGAAATGCAAATGCATATAGGTAAGAGATTTCTCTCCAATATTTAAGGTATTTAGATTGCATGAAAACAATAGCATCACGTAAAATTAAGTCATTTTCATATATTTTTAATTGAGTATCGATCTGTAAAATACTATGCACAATGATAAGAAATTTTAGATAGTACACAGCGGACAAAGCAACAGTAGTCTCATAAAAAAAATTCTAAAAACGACGGTATCTTCTTAGCAACGAACCAATATTGCTCAGTCAATAGTATACTACCGTCAGTGCTATGATAGTGCGTTTGAATAAAAATAGAAAAGTGCTATTGTATGGCTTAAGCATCAGGTAAGTATAGTTCCACCTTACCAGCATGTCCAAACCGAACTTTCTTGAATGTACACCGATCGCCCTGCAGAAGTTCTTATATTGTGCTATTCTTACATTAGAATTATTCAAGAAAGAAATCGTATCATGAAATGCTTTAATATACGGACTCAACCTCTTCAAACTATATTTGATTATAAGGTTGATAATATGACAAGCGCACCGTTGATGTAGCAAAAAAAAAATCAGCGTATGTACTCAACACTAGAGTAAGAATATACATGGCCCTAGAGTTGAAGCGGCATTATCTAAAGTAATTGAGAATATTTTGTCTATAAGACCAAAGTATTCCACAACTTTGATAATACAGTCCGCAATATTCTCATCTGTGTGTGTTACATCAATTAATTTCAAACCTATAATCCTTTTCTCCATTACCCAGTCATCATTAACATAATGGGCAACTACACTAAGATAATCCTCTGTAACCCGACCACTCCATATGTTCGAGGTTAAGGCCGTCGAAAATGTGCATGTACTAAATAGTTCATTTATTTTATTACGACGTTCATTGTAATATTTTAGTATATCCCTAGTTGTTGTCTGTCTAGAAACGGAAGAAGATATAGGATTATGCGCAGTCCTAATGTAATTTTGGAAAGAAACAAACTCTCTAAAGCCTAACGGTAAATCCTTAGAAGCAATTAAATGACAGAGAGATCGACGGGCTAACTCAGGATCGTAGTCCCAGCTACGTATCATACCGTCGGGGTTATACTGCAGTTGCATCTGCCGCATCACCAATCTTTGCTTGGCCTTATATCTTGTAGCATGTCTAAGCAAGTGCTCTGTTCCACCTATATACCTTGCAGATAATTCACTACAACAAATTTTACAAATAACATATGGTACCTCATTTTCCTGTGCGTCTTGCTTGGTTGTCCTGTCGAAATTCTCCCACACTCCCAATATAGACGACCTCGACCTCTTTGCTCCAGTTGGCGTAGAGCCTGATGCTGTCATAGAGCCTAATGACGGAACTCTGTCTTGCCCTTCCGATTGGCTTGAGGCAACCGCAGCCGTAACCGCCTCTATTGATGCAATTTCCTCCGGTGAAAGTCCGTAATCACCAAGAGCAAAGTTGTCGTAACTAGAGTTGTTCATAACGAAAACTGCAAAATTGAAACTAGCACTATTATTACTTTCATCTTAGCATAGCAAACACTAACAATAAAAGTACGTAAAAAATAGTATCATACCTCTTTTGCTGACTTGCTGTCGAAAATTGAATTTTCTAAAATTTGGCACAATTTTTTTGAATTTTGCCAAATTAGCTCAACATGAATTTGAATTTGCACAATAGAATTTCAAAGAGAGAATGGGGAATAGAGGGGTGCTGAATGAGGGGGTATGGTGGCTATTTATAGAAAAATTTTGGGGATTTTTTTGCTAGTTTTTAAGACCCAAACGGTCAAAAATGCCCCAACGACTGGATTTTAAACGTGTCGTCAGCCTGCCCCGCCCTACCCAGCGCCCCTACTGGGCGTGCCCACCCCTACCCGGCTCCTCTTTTCCCCCGCCGCCCGCCCCTTAGTCTCCAACTCCCACTCTCCTGTTGCGGTGGCGGTCTGTGCGATGCTGTGCACGCTGCTTGTTGGCGTGGGCGCTGGCGCCTGACCACACAAGCGGCTCCGCCCTCCACACCGACGACGCCCTCCACTCCGCCTCCTCTACCTCCCTTCCCGAGCCGTTCCCACACTACCGCGTTCTGGAAGCTCCGCGCCGGCTCCGTCCCCCGCCGCCTTCTCTTCTCCTCAGCTCCGTCCCTCCTCACCTCCTCCCTCCCGAACCGCCCTCCTCCTCCCTTCCCGAGCCACCCTCTCCAATCCGCCCTCCTCCTCTCCTCATCCCCGCCCGAGCAGTGGTTGATTTATTTTGTTGCGATTGTTGATTAGAGGTTGGAGCGGTGATGTCTGATGAGCAATTTTTAGCGTTTGTTTGTTGTAATTGTTGATTTTCTTCTTGTTTGTTGCAATTTTTCATTATTGATTAGAGGTTGCGGTGATGACTGTTGATTAGGAATTGGAGTGGTGATGCCTGATACTACTACTTTTTTGGTAGTTGAAGTCCTGAATACCAAAATCCCGAAACTATCTGAGCTCCCACAGGGCCAGATCTCACAAATCATTGTTTGTTGCGATTGTTCATTGTTGATTAGAGGTTGCGCCGTTGCGGTGATGACTATTGATTAGGGATTGGAGTGGTGATGACTGATACTGCTACCTTTTTAGTAGTTGACTTGACTCTTGAATACCAAAATCCCGAAACTATCTGAGCTCCCAGAATCCTAGATTGCCAGATCTCACAAATCAATCTTTTTTTTTGGGGGGGGGATGGAGGATAATTCGATTTTGCCATTTCGGTTCCTCTCGCCTCTCGGTCTCGGTCTCTTGGACAGTCGGACCTGTGGGCTGCGGCCTCCCCCTCCCTCTCTGGCTCTCTATACTCGGGTCAGCTGGGCCATGCCAGGCCGGCCTACCGTGTCAGGATAGCGGTCCAAGCACGACACGGATTGTCATGCCGGGCCGGCATGGCCCATGAATAGTGTGGGCCATGCCATGCCTGGGCCAAGCTTACAGTTCCATGCCTCAGGGCGGCCCGGCAGGCACGACCCATCTGGCTAACTCTAGCGGTGTCCCTTCCCGTCTGCTCCACCCATCCTTGCCGCCCTTCTCCTTCCATGTCGCCACTACCAGTCAATCTCACCGTCAAGAAGCAACAGTGACCAGATCTAGCAATGGTGGTGAGCTCTGGAGTTTCTCGGCCACGGTGTCGGGGACAAGGATGAGGGACGGCGACAACAAGGCATGGCGGCAAGAGCCTTTCACCGGAGTTCCTTCCATGACCGGCGAGGCATGGCGGCAAGAGCAACAACAAGTTCCAGTAGGTTTGGTGGATAATATTATTCTATTTAGTTGAATCGAACCCAATTTATGCATCGATTCCACATTTTTTTGGATTCGAATTGACCGCTCCAGCGTATTGAGTCGGTTCAATCTCTTTTCTCTCCTCCTTTGAACCGGCTAAAATCACACATTGTGGATGGCCTAAGCAACTTCTTGACAAGGGAAAACTGAAGGAATTCAAGAAAGGGAAAGGTTTGTTGAAGAGTTAATCACCATTAATTCCATGATTTCATCTAATGGCCAGATGAATGCAATGTCGGTGTAGTTAGTAGGTCAGAATGATTGGGGTCTGATTATGTTCGAGTTAGGACTTGGTGTTGATGGGAGTATGCGCTTTTGAACAAAGGTGTCCTGGATAGGGACGCCTCCCCCCTCGGCACACATAGAAAAGGCAGTGAGGCGTGCGTCGGATTCGCACTAAGCTGATGCAGCAAAAGGCCCATGCAGAGCAAGCAAGCACATTGAGAGATGTGAATTTGTAGCATGTGACTTAGCGAGATTGCTTAGCGCGGTGCGCAAAGGGAAGCAAAAAATCATGGCCCTGTTTGGAAACGTTGTGCCGGTACATCGTGTTTCAAGGTGAAATAGCTCTCAGCTCTGCATGTGTACAAATAGCTTGGTACTTGAAACTTGGAAGGCACTGCGTTACCAAAGGAGCTTAGATGTTTCTTCTTCTTCTTCTTCGTCTTTCTGAAAATACCCTACCCTAATTGTCTTCAGTAATGGGAATGATTGGGTTGGTGGTTGCATAGTTGTACTAGCTACCTTTAATAGATTGAACTTGTGTGCACTATGGCTACTTCCATGCTTGTGAGTTGTGGCCCGTGGGGGATCAAGACAGCTAATGTTTGCCTCCATGAGTTCATGTGAACTTTAATTTGGTTCCTGTTGTCATGTTTGGATATTAGTTGGACCGCAATAATGTATGACAATTTGAATTTGATAATCCTAGATACCAAAAGTTGTTCGGGTCCAGCTTAATCATTTTGGCGAGGAATAGGCACTGGATTCAATTATGGTCGATTTTTGGTATACTATCTAAGATTCTTAGTTTAGTGTTCTAACGGAGCTTAATCATTTTGGCGAGGAATAGGCACTAGAAATACGCAAAACATGTATCTGTTTTAGCCAGTATTTCATGAGAGCTGGCGAAACCACAGGTTGCAAGACGTTGGTTTATACGCAACGTTGGCTTAATGGCTCGCACTAAAGTAAAGCTGGCTTAGTATCTGGAAATAGGAACAGGCATGCTACTCTTACCCTCTGAGCCAATGAAGAGTTCTGCATGAATTTGACACTTTCCATTCTTAATTTCTTATGGACATAGTACATGTATGTTTTTTCAACAAAAAAAGACGTAGTATATGTATACTGTTGAGGAACCGTCGCTGGCAAGTCCAGTCCGAGCGATTACCTCGTAGACAAGCGTAGAATCGTAAGAACAATGCATGAACAACAAGAACAGAATAAGAGATAGAACACAGAGATGTAGGAGGACTTCTTGCTTCTCTTTATTCCTTCATCCATCGATCCATCCTTTACAATGAATAGCACCCCCTATTTATAGGCTACGACCCTGCTAGGGTTTGGGATGGGGCGCCCACTAATGGGCCGACTGCAGGGTCAGGCCCATAGTTTCCCAACACTCCCCCTTGGGCACCCATCCTTCATGTCTATGTCTCGTTAAAACTCCATAAAAACCCAGTAGGAAAAATTTGGAGAAAGAGTACATGAATCATGTTCTGCTATGCTGCACGAATTGCCTCATTAAAAACCTTAGCCGAGAAACTTCAGGAAAACTCGTCAAGGGAAAAAGAGTACAATCCACCCAATTTTATTTAATCTCCAGGATTTACCTTTTGGGTACTCGATCTTCGTGATCAAGCTTTAGTAATGAGTTTGTGAAGATTCTCCCCAGATCTCAGACTTCTCTAAGTCTCATCATTCCAATTCCACATATGCATCTTTCAAAGCTAGACATGGAAGTGACTTCTTGAATAAATCGCAAGATTCTCACATGACCTAGTATGCGATGCTTTGATTACGTTCATCTTTTGCAATTCATGAGCATAGAAGAACTTGGGGTTGATATGCTTTGTGAGAGGATTCTTCACAATAACCCATCTCGCACTTGTGCAACACAAGTCGCATTATCTTCATTGATAATAGTGGGGGTTGGTGCGGTATTCAATCCACATAACTGCTGGATGTAGTGAATCATCCGCCGAAGCCAAGTACATTCTCGTGAGGCCTCGTATAATGCTATTGTTTCCGAGTGGTTTGTCGAAGTCGGTACAAGACTCTACTTAGACGATTTTCATGGAATTGCAGTTCCACCACATAGGAGTTCATAGTCTGTTTGCGATTTGGCTGTATGCGGGTCCTACAAGTACCCGTTTTCTGCATTGCCATTCATAGTTAAGTCTTTGTTCTTTACGTAGAATGACCAAGTTCTTTGCTTCCTTAGAGGTATCGGAAGATATCCTTTATTCCCGCCAATGCCTTTGGTAGGTTACGCACTATACCTTGCTAGTAGGTTCGGCAAATACAATGTCCGTTCTAGTGCAGTTTGCTAAATACATTAGTGCTTCTATTATACCTCGGTGTGGGAGTTCGGTCCCGTGACTTCCTCTCCTCTTCTTTAGGTGCAGTATGAGTCTTTGTCTTGCTGCAAAGATCTTTCGACCATTGGCACTTTCAAAGGGTATGCCTTTGCCAAGTCGAACCTTTCTAACACCTTCTGAGTGTAGGCTAACTGATGCAATAATGTTCCTTGGGGCATGCTCAAGCGCAAGCCTAAGCAATATTTGGTTTTACCCAAACCTTTCATTTGAGACCAACTCTGTAAGAGTTTGCTTTCTTAATATCCTTCAGGGTTCCGATAATATTCAGATCATCTTCATACACTGAGATTATACAAAATCCATTCTGGGATTGTTGTATAAATACACAAGGTTTATTCTAATTGTTCGTGTAGCCTTTCTTGCATAGAAAGTCGCTTCAAGCGATTATACCACATTCTGCCTGATTGCTTAAGTTCGTACAATGACTTTCTGAGTTTCACACTGTACATATTTCTACTTGCTCTATCTTGGTTCGGGACAGTGATACATTCAGGTATCTTCATATAATTGTCGGAATCCAATATTTCATAAAGGTATCTTTGGTACCCCATCAATCAATTTCAATTCTAACTTCAAGTTCATCGCCATTGAGATAAATGTCTAAAGGGGTTACGCCATGATCGGGAATAAGTTTCTTCATAATCATCTCCTGGATGTTCAATGAAACCTTATGCAACGAGCCTTGCTTCTTTTCATTTCTCTTTCGAACAAATATCCACTTATGCCCTACGGGGTGCACAAGGGGAGGCGTACGGCTTACAGGCCCAAACGCCCTTCTTTTATTCGGAGAGAATAATTTAGTTTCTATTGCCTTCTCCCAATCTTCTCAATCTGATCTTTTCTTCATTCAGCGAGCGATACAGGCTCTGAATCAAGATTGATGATTGTGGCAAATTTCTTTGCAAAGTAAATGTCGACATTGGCTGTTGTCATATTCAAAGATTCTCCCGAGGTCATAAATTTTATAGCTATTTCTTCAAGGGGTGATTCTTCTAATGCTTCTACTCACTCACCGCTGCTTCCAATTGCGGGGCAAGTTCCTTTAGTTTTTCAGCTCCGATGTGTGCGCACACATCCATGCTGATGTCTCCCTTCATGGGGATGTTCAATTCTGGCATGCCTTTTCTGAAGGTTCCATACCGGTGTCAGTCTCAACGGCTCCCCTTCGTTCAGGGCACTTGGTGATCGGTGTGTCAAGTCCTTCTTATCCTTTTTCACCGGGCGTCCCGGTTGCCAGATTCGAGGGACCGGAGTTCTCGTCCTTTTATTCTGAGGCCTCTGGACGGGATTAGGGATACCTTCATTGGTATTTCAACCCTCTCCGGTGCATTGCATACAGGCAAATGCGACTTGGTCACGCACTTCAAATCACTAAAGTGGTCAGGCAGTTGATTCGCTAATGCTTGCAAATCAATTATCTTCTGGACTTCAATTGTCTTCTAGACTTCAATTCAATTATCTTCTGGACTGCAAATATCTTCTGGACTTCTCTATTTGTTTTACTAGTGCGCGGGTCATATGCATAGATTTCAATTATCTTCTGGATTTCAATTATCTTCTAGACTTCAATTATTTCCCGACATTATTATCAAGGGTTGATTTCCTCCCCCTAATGATGGGAAACTAATCTCATCTGATATACTATCAGCGAATCGGACATTATGCAAATCTCCAGTCATATGGTCCAAATACTTGATTATGGATACTGTCTCATAACCAACGTATATCCCAGACTTTCGGAGAAGACCCATTGCAGTTCGCTACGGTGATAGTATAGGTATATAAACCTTACAACCAAACCCGCAAAGATGAGTAGTTTTCTGTGCTGACCCTTGCGCTAGTTGCATAGGTGGATGGATGTTATAGGCCAACGGTCTAAAATTGATGAGAGCTGCTGCGAGCGGCGGGTGCGTGTCCCCAACATGTAGTTGGTAAATTACAATTCTTCAAAGTTACGCTAGTCCATTCTGGGTGTGGACATGCGGTACAGAATGCTCAACTTTTAATTCCCATTTTCATGCAATAATCATCAAATGCTTTCGGAGTGAGTTCTCCGGCGTTGTCCATTCAGGTGGACTTCTCATGATGATCAGGGAAAATATTTCTAATTTAATTATCTACGAGATTGGCTTTGCAAAAGCATGATTTCTCGTAGACAATAAAACATAGTGCGACCATTCCGAGGAAGCATCGATGAGCACTATAAAATACCTCAAATTACCCTTACAGGGGCTATATAGGACCGCAAAGGATCTCCCTGGATACGGTCCAAGAATGCAGGGACTTCATCCTTCGCTTTCAGAGCAAAAGGTCTAGTAATTAATTTCCCGGTGGCACATGCGGGGCACACAAAATCTTCCTGATTCGAGAAATTATTTATATTCATATTATGTCCCTATGAATTATTAATTATATTTCTCATCATCATAAGACCTAGACGGCACAATCTATCATGCCAAAGATAGAAAAGTTCAGAGCTTCTAAATACGATTTTCAGGGCAGTATAGGCTGCAGGTGCCTTAATATTAGTGTAGTATAGCCCAATTTCATATGAAGGAAGATATTCTAATGCTATTTTTTACTTTCTTCATGCTTTGTAATGAGCAGGTATTCTGTACCATACTCTTCTTCAGTCTCTACATGGAAACTGTTAGCGCAAATATCCTTGAGAGTTCTAGTCGATTCTGGGTACAACAAGTCTTCTTCAATGACCAAAGTTGTGCCCGTTGGGAGTATAATTATGGCCCTTCACGAGCCTATTATACAACTATCGCCGTCTTGATCGTCAGAAGACTACCGGCATTCTTCTTTGATCATTGGAAAAATTTATGTTTCTCTCAGATGGTATTCGTTGTGCCGCTACATGCTAAGCACACTTCCTCCATAGGCGCCACACGCGTTCTAATATAATGTACTTTATTAATATGTAGCGAAAGCAAGCAACACATAAATAAAATACTTGAGATATCGAGCGTAACTTGCTATTATAAAGACGGAAAATAAGCCTTGTCGGACTCATAATAAGAATTTAATGCTTTTGCTCTTCTAGAGCTTGCAACCATTATTCAATAATTCAAAATCCGCTTCAATTACAAGCGCAAGTTTCTATAAAAGGTCCGAGTGCAATACGTGCCTTTGGATCTAATAAGTAAGTATTCAGAACTTACGCCTAAATCGGCTCCATGCGCGATCTTCTCCTCTTGGGTAGCTACGGTGTGGCGGCTGCGATGTCCAAAGGAGGGATGATGGGGTCTCATCGGGCTGTTCACATTCATAAGTGCAGCTAATGGATGTGGATCCTCTGTGCCTACAATGGCGAGGTATGCCTCATGCTATCATTTGCCCTTCTTCTTAGACTGTAAAGCATCAATAATGTGCGACGCATAACCTGACCCTTCTTGCTCCTCTCATTTGTGAGAGGCTTCATCACCTTGTAGCTGCTAGCAGTGGCTTCATGGCCAACATTGCTACTAGGTGGCTGCAGGATGAAGTTCTTTCCTAGAACATCACCTTGAGCTTCCGCAACTTGCATGATGTCAATTAATTCGGCATACTTCATGTAGCCGTCTTGACGATAGTTACGTACGGATTGTACCGCATTCGGGTGAAAGGTAGCGAGGGTCTTCCCAATCGTCTGCTCATCCGTGATCACATTACCACGCAGTGGAGACTGATATAAATTCTATACAAATTCGCCATCTTGGGTCGATTCTTGAATTCTCGATTCGTGATGCCAGTCATTTTCATATTCATGCAAAAATGTTCAAAGGATTACTCTGTAATCTGCATAAAATAGTTGCAAAATTCTCACAATGCTCTTGAACTCGTGTTCGTGTTCCGTATTTTTCTATGTATTTTCATGATTTATTGCTATTTCCAGTGATTAAAAGCAATATAAACAATTCTGAGATAATCAAAGCAATAAATGCATAAATAAATTACATAGAAATAATAATAACAAAGTTAAACATGCTTCAAATGCAAAAGCGATTCAAAATTTGAATTCAGAGGCTCTTTCTGCTAGGAAAAATGACTTCTAGACAAATTCGCAAATTTGAAATTTTCTCCACCGCCCTCCTTTTTTTTTTTCGTTTGCCGGTGGGTTCAAGCGGTGGCGCAAGGCCATTCGAGGGCGACGCGGGGTGGCTGCTGGCCACGCAAAACCGAGGGCCGGTGTGGCCATGCGGGGCCGAGGGCGGCGCGAGGCGATCGTCACGGCTGCGAGCCAGTGGCGGCCTTCCACTACGAGGTGGCGGTGCGATACAAGACGGCAGCAGGCCGGGGAAAACGCACACAGTGGGCACACGGAGGGCGTCAGTGTGCGGTGATCTGCGAGGCCGGTGCGATGCAGCCGGTTCGAGCCCGAAGGTGGGAGCGCGCGGTGCGGCTAGTGCGGAGCCGTGTCAGCGGCGGGCGGTCGGCAGAGTGCCGCGTCGCGGCGGCGGTTGGCAGCCTGCGAGCGGCGATTCGGTGGCGTGGCGGCGCTCGAGCCGCAATGCAGCGTGAGGCGCCTGTTCGAGAGCCGTCGCGGTGGCAGTCCGTCGCGAGGCCGACGCCTCCCCTTTTTTTCTCATCGCGCTGGCCGCGAGCGGTATCTGACGCCACGCGGCGGCCGTCTGTGAGGAGGGTGGCGCCATGCGGTGGCGGTCATGTTCGGCGAGAAGCCCGTGCGGGGGCGTAGCAAAATTCTTCGCGAGCACTGTTCATCCGGAAAACACTGTTCATGTGCAAACATTGTTCACGACCGGATTACTGTTCACACAAACACTGTTCATGCGGGCGCACTGTTTATCGGCAGCGGGGCACTGTTCATGCGTGGGTACTGTTCGTGTGGGGTGCACTGTTCATCCGGGCGCGAACTGTTCATCGGGTGTGACACTGTTCATGCGTGGGTACTGTTCGTGTGGGGTGCACTGTTCATCGGCCACGGGCACTGTTCATGCGTCGCGGTCTTTATTCACCACAGCGCATCGTTCATCGATCGCGCGTCTTTGTTTTACGCGGGGCGCAAGCGGCCGCGGCCTCGTGCCCGTGGCGCGCGGGCGGTGCCATCTTCGTGGCGGGTGTGACACAAAATCGGCGCGACGCGGCTCTGAGGGCGTCGGCGTTCCTTTTTGTTCTTGTTCATGTATGCGATGCAATATAATGTAGTATGAGATTGCAACAGAGGCGCGGCTTCGTGCCGACATGTGCGTGCTTGCCGCGTGCTAGCGGCGTGGCCCTGTCGTTGCCTCCGTAGCGATACGTGATGCCGGACTATGCCGACCGGTAACGTGTCGCGGAGGTAGTGACAGCCGCTTGCAGGCGGTGCCGTGCACATGATGCCTTTCATGCGACTGCATATACAACCTACGGTACAATCATCATCTACTCTTTCATGCAACCCACCGATCGGCTTGGCCGGCGACTTCAAGTCGGCTCGCGGTAGATTAGAGCGGATTTGCACCGTAGAAAACTAATCTAGAAAGCCAAATTTGCAGAATTGAAAGCAATCTAGAAAAACGATTCAATCTACGAGTGTCGTTCATCGACGGTTACCTTTTCGATGCGAGGAGAGTCGATCGTGCTGATAACGTGTTGAGGAACCGTCGCTGGCAAGTCCAGTCCGAGCGATTACCTCGTAGACAAGCGTAGAATCGTAAGAACAATGCATGAACAACAAGAACAGAATAAGAGATAGAACACAGAGATGTAGGGGGACTTCTTGCTTCTCTTTATTCCTTCATCCATCGATCCATCCTTTACAATGAATAGCACCCCCTATTTATAGGCTACGACCCTGCTAGGGTTTGGGATGAGGCGCCCACTAATGGGCCGACTGCAGGGTCAGGCCCATAGTTTCCCAACATATACCAGTACTCTAGTTTCCCCGTCAGATTAACTAGGTGAGTGTTTAATTGGGCATACGGTGACAAATGGGGGAAAAATAGGGATAAAGAGCAGGGCGGTTTTTTGTTTGTAAAAAAGGGTGAATTCTCAATCCTAATCTTTTTGGAATATTTGATGCCCAACCAGAAGATTGATCAATCCCAAAAGGCATGTACTCTTGGAGAATGGATGTAGATCAGTTATCAGAATAAGTTGCTATCTTGTGCCAAAAAATATAATCTTCTTTGACAACTTGATTGCCGCATGATTCCTCTGCTTTGCTTAATACTTTTTCCCGTGAACATTAGATTCTGAAGTAGCACGAGCCAGGAAGCGGTACTACTTGAGGCACAGTGGTTGTGTGGCATGCATCTGTGCTCATCGATGTAGATATAGATCACGATCGCACAGAGATTCCTGCTTATCTGCGTTGTGAAGACCCCTCCCTGGATAAGTTCTTATTCACCATTCTGAACTTGATTCTATGGCTACACTGTACTTGGAAAACGTAGTTGGTTAGAGCGCAGACCTAAATTTATGAGAAAGATTTTTCTGAAAAAGAAGATGTGATCAAAGCACTAAACCCCACTCTGCATGAGAAGTGTTTCTATATGTGATTTGATAGGATCAAATCAAGCAGCTCAAAATGCATGATTTCTGTAATTAGGCTACTTGGAGTAAAAAGTGCTCTATCACTTGCATATGGATGGCCCTATCAAATCAAGCTGCTCAAAATGCATGATTTCTGTCACTATGCTACTTGGAGTAAAAAGTGCTCTATCACTTGCATATGGATGGCATTCTATCTTGACTATTGAGAATTGCATCCCAGGTTGCATCATACATATCTATAGCGCAAGACCAAAACCTAAAAGTGACAATTGGCAAAGTGCTCCGATGATCTATGATATGATCACTACCAAGCATAATTGAACATATCGAGGTCTGTTTGGAACATAGGAATTGAAAACAGAGGAATAGAGAAAACCATAGGAAAGGTGTAGGGATGTAGTGGCAAAATAGAAGATTGGAAAACACAGGAAAAATGTAGGAATTAGCTTTTGGTACGCAGGAATAGGAAGAAGCAGGAATTCTAAAGGAATTATATCAGTGAATAGTAATTTCACTTGCTTAGAGTAACTTAGTACTAATCTTTCATTCTCGTGCCACCGACAGATGGGCCCACAAAATAAATAGCCCCACATGTCATTGAAGATCTTATTATAATATCTTAATTCTTGAATTTTCTGCATCCAAGAAGGATAAGATTCGCCGACCGAGCACACGCTGCGTCCGTCCGTCCTTCCTTCGGCGTGCCGTCCTCCATCTGTCTCAAGCCAAGTTTCACCGAAAAATCAACCGGATCTGCGGTGCGGGGTGCTTGCTGGTTTTGTCAAAGTGGAAACGTGCTCAGATGTCACACCGAAGTGTGCATATATGTAAGCAGCAAGCAAAACTGTTAGATGATATCTTTTGTTGTCGATTCTTTCCTATCTTTAGCGATCAATGCTGCCGCCTTTCATGCCAATCCCACAGATTCTGTTTCCATAAATCTCGTGGTTGTTTTGGCATTGGCTTGGCTATATTTGTAACGTGTATTCACCGTTCAATGCATTGCGACAATTACTCGCTATCATGGTATCAGTTTGGTTCGTTCCTACGATCCGCTTTCCGCTCCAACACTAAGTTGCCGCCGTTCCCTTCCGATGGACGACGGCGACTCCGCCCGCCAGGCCGCTGCGGCTGAGCGCCAGGCCGCTGTCGAGGCAGAACGCCTCCATCAGGCCACGCTCGCCCAGGACGAGGCAGCCTCTGCGCGTGACCTCGCCGCCCAGGAGGAAGCCCGGCGCGCCTATGCCGTCGCACAGGCCCAGGCTGCGACCGCTGCCTTGCATGCGCAAGCGGTCGCCGTCCTTAATATTCGGGCTCTCGTTCCGATCGTCCTCGATCAACTCTCGCCGACCTACAGCAAATGGCGGGGCCTCTTCCTCAACACTCTCGGCAAGTACGATCTCACCGATCATGTCCTGTCTGACGACGCGGTGGACGCTGGTGGTGTTCACTGGCAACGAATGGACTGCACGGTGCGGTCTTGGCTCTTCGGCACAATCTCCTCCGAGCTCCTCGAAGTTGTCCTCACCCACAACTGCACTGCCGGCTCGATCTGGATGGCTCTTGAGCAGCAGTTTCTTGGCAACAAGGAGACCCGTGCCCTCTATCTTGATGCTCAATTTCGCATGTTTGTGCAAGGTGATTTGTCTGTTTCAGATTACTGCCGCAAGCTTAAGGGGATGGCCGATGCCCTCGGCGAACTCGGCGAGCCGGTTGCTGATCGCACGCTCGTCCTCTCCGTCCTTCGTGGCCTGAACGACAAGTTCGCCTACATGGCTGCCATTCTTAAGCGCCAAAAGCCGTTCCCGAGCTTCACCGACATCCGCTCCGACCTGCTCCTTGAAGAGCTCACCATGCAGTCCAAGCCCGGCTCCTCGTCTGTGGCACTTGTGGCCACTACGCCATCTGCTCCTCGCGCCCCTGCCCCTACTAACCATGGCGGCGCTCGTAGCTGGGTGGCTGGACACGGTGGGTCTGGCCATGGTGGGCCGGCTGCCTCTCCCGCCGTTGGCACTGGTGGGAACTCCTCTGGGTCTGGTGGTCGCCGCAATCGTCGTCGCGGCCGCCGCAACGACAACAACGCCGCCTGGGCCACTATGTACAACCCGCTGACCGGCACGTTCCAGGTTTGGCTGGGTTCCGCGGCTCCCCGACCTGCTGGACAGCAGGGACAGCCGGGCCACTCCGGTGGTTTTTATTACCGACCACCTCAAGCACTCGTTGCCGGTGCTATTCCGAGCGTGTCGGGGTTCTACCCTCCGTCGCCTGGCGTGTTGCCACATCTCCCACTGGCGCCGAACCCCTTCCCAGCTGCTCCCGGTTTGCTGTCGGGGTTCTACCCGGCCACGCCATCTGCACCGCCGCTGGGCGTCCCCGGTTCAGCTGGATGGCCGCCGACTGCGCCTGTGCCTCCTACCATGCAACCCTCCACCTTGCAGTGGGACCAGCACGCTTTGGCGAACGCGTTTAACACAACGACGCTAACGCCGCCTCTGACGACTGATTGGATCATGGACACGGGTGCTACTACTCATATGACGGCAAACTCTGGTAATCTCCTTGTGTCTTACCCACGCAGCTCTTCCAGTCCTTCAAATATTGTCGTTGGGGATGGGACCTTGCATCCGGTCACTGCCACTTCCTCTACGGCTCTTTGGCATCGTCGTCTTGGTCATATTGGCCATGAGGCTCTCTCCAAGTTGTCCTCTGTTTTTGGTATTCCCTGTAATAAACCAATGTTGGATAGTTTATGTCATGCTTGCCAACTTGGCCGTCATGTTCGGCTCCCATTTCATAGTTCCACCTCGCGTGCTTCCAAGAATTTTGATTTAATCCATTGTGATCTTTGGACATCGCCTGTCCCTAGTGTCTCCGGTTTTAAATATTATCTTGTCATTCTTGATGATTGCTCGCATTTTGTGTGGACCTTTCCCCTTCGTTTTAAATCTGACACCCTCACCACTCTTTCCAATTTTTTCGCCTATGTGAAAACCCAATTCGGCTGCACCATTAAAAGTGTCCAGTGTGATAACGGGCGTGAGTTTGACAACTCCACTTCCCGCACCTTTTTTTCTTACTCATGGCGTCCTCCTTCGCATGTCGTGTCCTTACACCTCCCCACAGAACGGTCGTGCCGAGCGGATTATTCGTACTACAAACAATATCATTCGCTCCCTTCTATTTCAAGCTAGTCTCCCTGCTAGTTATTGGGTTGAGGCGCTTCACACTGCCACTTACCTTCTTAACCGCCATCCCACTAAAACCCTCCATTTTTCCACTCCTTTTTTTGCTCTCTTTGGTGTCATGCCTGACTACTCCCACCTTCGTGTTTTTGGATGCAAATGCTACCCAAACACCTCTGCAACCGCCCCTCACAAGCTCGCCCCACGTTCCACTCTCTGTGTGTTCCTTGGCTACTCTCCTGATCACAAAGGCTATCGTTGTTTGGATATTTCCACTAATCGCGTGCTTGTTTCCCGGCATGTCGTGTTCGACGAGACATCTTTTCCTTTTGCAGCGTCCTCCGTTGCTCCTACTTCCTCAGATTTTAATTTCCTCGATGAGCCCGATTGTGCGCTTCCTCCGGTTGGAACACGTGTTTTTGCAGGTGACGCTCCTTGCCCTGCCTGCCCTGCTGCCCCCGACGGCCACGCGCCTCGGGTTGTTGCCAGCGCAGAGCCCGCCACCCGCTGCGCTGCCTCGCGGCCTTGTGCCGCAGTCGCGCTAGCGATGCTAGGCTCGCCATCGCTACTAGCTCACCGGGATCTCCACCGGCTGCTTCTGTCGGTGCTTGGCCGGGCCATGTTGGCTCCACTAGCCCACCGTGGACTGTTGCCCCTGCTGGCTCCTTGCCACGGGTGGCTCCTCGTATCGGGTCGGGCCACGCTAGTCTGCCCAGCAACGTTACTTCCACCCCGTCGCCAGTCGCTACCTCTGCTGGCCACTTGCCGCAGGTCGCGACCAGTGCCAGCCACGGTTCTGTGCCGTCGTTCTTAGTGCCTTGTGACCCTGTTGATGCTGCGACTACATCGGCTACGGCTAGCACAGCTCCAGTGCCGCATGGTGCTGTCCATGTTGCCCCTGTTGCTAATGATCATGTCATGGTCACGCGGGGCAAATCGGGCTTTCGTCAACCGCGCCAGTTGCTCAATCTTCAGGCTGCCGCTCTCTCACCTCTGCCAAAGACTTACCGTGGTGCTCTCAATGATCCCAACTGGCGCCTTGCTATGCATGAAGAATTTACAGCTTTGCAGGCCAACAACACCTGGGTACTTGTCCCATGTCCTCCTGGTGCTAATGTTGTCTCGGGCAAATGGGTATTTTGTCACAAGCTTAATCCTGATGGGTCCCTTGACCGTTACAAGGCCCGTTGGGTTCTTCGTGGTTTCACACAGCGCCCCGGCATTGACTTTGGCGAAACCTTTAGTCCGGTTGTTAAACCGGCTACCATCCGCACGGTGCTGACAGTCGCTCTTTCCCAGGACTGGCCTATCCATCAGCTTGATGTCAAAAATGCTTTTCTCCATGGTACCTTGACTGAGACTGTTTATTGTGTTCAGCCTGCTGGTTTTGTGGATCCTACTCGGCCTTGTGATGTTTGTCGCTTGAACAAGTCTCTCCATGGCCTCAAACAGGCTCCGTGCCTGGTATGATCGTTTTGCCACTCACCTGCTCTCACTGGGATTTCATGGTGCCAAGTCCGATACCTCTTTGTTTGTCTACCGTCGGGGTAGTGCCACAGTGTATTTGTTGCTCTATGTTGATGACATCATCCTGACAGCTTCTTCAGCCTCTCTCCTGCATCAGGTGATTTCCGCTCTCTAGACTGAGTTTGCCATGAAGGATCTTGGGGCATTGCATCACTTCCTTGGAATTTCTGTGACTCGCTCGGAGACAGGCTTACTTCTCTCACAGCGACAGTATATTCTTGATATTCTTGAACGTGCTGGCATGATGGATTGCAAGCCGTGTTCCACACCTATTGACACCAATGCCAAGGTTTCTGCCTCTGATGGTGCCCCTGTGTCTGATGCCACGCACTATCGTGGACTTGCTGGAGCCTTGCAGTATCTCACGTTCACCCGACCAGACATCACCTATGTTGTTCAGCAAGTCTGTCTTCACATGCATGATCCTCGGGATCCCCACTATGGGCTGGTTAAGCGCATCTTGCGGTACCTTCAGGGCACTTTGGACCATGGTTTGATGCTTCATCGTACTGACACAACTTCTCTTGTTGCTTATTCTGATGCGGATTGGGCTGGTTGCCCGGACACCCGTCGTTCTACCTCTGGGTATGCCGTCTTTCTAGGTGACAACTTGATCTCCTGGTCTTCCAAGCGCCAGCAGACCGTGTCCCGTTCCAGTGCTGAGGCTGAGTATCGTGATGTTGCCAACGCTGTTGCTGAAGCCACTTGGTTGCGCCAGTTGCTCATTGAGCTTCATCTCCCTCTTCAGCTTGCTACCGTGGTGTATTGTGACAATATCAGTGCGGTCTATTTGTCCACCAACCCCGTACAACATCAGCGTACAAAGCACATTGAGATCGATCTCCATTTTGTCCGTGATCAGGTTGCTGCTGGTGCTGTGCGCGTGCTTCACGTGCCTACCTCTTCTCAGTACGCAGACATCTTCACCAAGGGTCTACCATCATCACTCTTCACTGAGTTCCGGTCCAGCCTGAACGTTCGTTCTATTGCCGTTCCGACTGCGGGAGGGTGTTAGATGATATCTTTTGTTGTCGATTCTTTAGTATCTTTAGCGATCAATGCTGCCGCCTTTCATGCCAATCCCACAGATTCTGTTTCCATAAATCTCGTGGTTGTTTTGGCATTGGCTTGGCTATATTTGTAACGTGTATTCACCGTTCAATGCATTGCGACAATTACTCGCTATCAAAAACGTCAGACGCAGTCGTGCACAGGGGCTTGACGCTACGCGATCTCTAAAACTCGAGGTGGCGACGGCATCTCGGTTCAAACGGCCGCACACTTACCCATCAAAGAGACCGCTGCGAGCGTATCTTATCCACTGGGAAATCAATCGTATTCTTACGGCTTCTTATTAGGCATATATGCCGTCCTCGCGGTAGAATCTGCGCGGACCGGCTGTGCAGTCTGTCTGCAGGAGGGAAGCAAATCGTTTGCCGTAGCACGTGTAAAGGCGCAGCTGTGCGCCTGTGCCGTTGCTAAATTCCTGCCATTGCTTTCCAATTGAATTGCTAAGATTTCCATGCCTTCTAGATAGCTCCGATTGCCAGGCCCACGTTTGCTCGGCCAGGCAACGCCCAAGCCACAACCTGCAGCTCCACCCTCGTTATCGTGTTCACTTTCCCCACCCAACTCTATCTCATTCTCTCTGAATCGCCGGCAGCATCGACGACTCTTGCGAGCGGTAGCGGCAATTTGTACCCCAAGCTCACCCTGGTTTTCTTCATGTCGTTGTCCTCATCCAATTTGGCCCCTTGCGCATGCGGCGAGCAGGTGTGGCGGCGGTCGACCAAGAGCAGCGAGAGCATGTGGTTGCGAGTTCAGCAAGCTGGCGCGGCGGCGGGCGAGCACAAGCGGCGAGTGCGTGAGCACCGGCACCGGCTACGTTAGGGGCGAGCAGGCACGGTGGCCACGGGCGAGTGCCTAGCGGTTGTTGTTGACATGGGCGTGGAGTGGCGGCACCGACGAGCGACATGCTCCGATGCTGTGCACACCAGTGGGAGCGGCTCCGTGCTCCGACGCCCCCGACACGCCCTGCAACGGTTGGCACTACCTTGTCCTCGTGTACATCTGATATGTGAGCTCACTTGTTTCTTGAAAAGATGCTCAAAACTTGATGCTTGCTTTTGAAACTTGCCAGACACTCTTTGAATCTTCAAGTTTGTTTGTAAAACTGCTTTGAATCTATCTGAAACTTGCATTTTGTTCTTTCATAGTTGATTGCGGCTCATAAGTTCCAGCGTTGGGGATTTTGATTGGTGCTGCTACATAACACCACCAATCCCTTTCGGCAGTTAGCCTTCAGTACAACATGAATCTGGCATTGTATTGCGCACAGATGCAAACAATATCACTTGTTTGTAGCCTCTGTTGTTGTTGTTGTTAAAGTATCTTGATGTGAAGAACGATTTTGCAATGACATTCCTGAACTCTTCGAGTATTCCTTGCGTATGCCCTCCTCAATTTATTCCGATAGAGTTCTTAACTTTGCACCCAAGGATATGAGGTATGACCTAAACAAATCTTTGGAGAGAATGATCTCAACTGATTGCGTGTTTCGTATTCTTTTGGAAAGTATACAAGAGGAATTGGCGCCGCGGGTAGTTATAAAGGTAGCTTGGTTTATCGTCCGCATGGTATGAGTTGGCCTCTACTACCCGAGAGATATCTCACGGCCTGTGATCGGATCCGTAAATGCATGACCAGCTTAGGCAGAGTTAACCTAGTAAGGATTGATCACGGGGATCAGAGTGGGACCGCTACCAACTATTGACCAAGTATGTGTACTGCGTCATGTCTAAACATATGTGAACTATAGGTCACACACTTAGGGTTGAAGCCTAATTCGGATTGGATCCGAATTAGATCGGGCATTGAGTCCTAATGGGCCTCTATTCGTAGAAGCTCATTATAAGGACGTCTATAAAAGGAGGCAAGGCTACTGGTTGAGGTTGAGTTTTTCGTGACATCTCCAAACCCCCGCCGCCACCCTCCCACGCCCTAGTCGCCGCGCGGATCTAGTAGTCCGCGCGCGCCGCTTCTCCCGCACGTGTGGATACCTTTGAAGGCGCCAGACGTGGCGTTGGGACGAACCGCAAGAAAGGAGTTGTACGGGACGCCACGACGAGGACGCAGGAAGTAGTACGACCACTCGCCGACGCATCGCATCAACTTGGTACGACTACATCGCCGACGCCACGTTGCATCAACTTCCGCACTGCGCGTCTCAGTGGTAAGACCGTGATCTATAATCGCAGTGATCTTGGTTTACGGGTAGAATTTTTTTAATTTGCGCTAGTGTAGCCTACCCGCTTCCCTTCAAGTGGTATCGAGCGTTGTCGCCATGTTATAGGTTCGTGATTTGCATATGGCGATATGTAATCGGTATGATCGATGTGATCGATTGTATAGTTCTCGTAATGGATTGGTCCGTTTCGTGATCATGCCGCTAAGGTCGTGAAACAACATACCCTACCGGCCGGATTCGCCATCGGGCAGACAAGTGACACGTAAAACCGATTGCGGCATGCGAAGATCAATATGATTGATCGAATCGGAACCTAGATTAATAATCGATGTACCGTGATCATGCCGCTAAGGTCGTGAAACAACATACCCTACCGTCGGATTCGCCATCGGGGTAGAGCGGCGACACGAAACCGGTTGCGGCATGCGAAGATCAATATAATTGGTCGAATCTAACAGAGTCGATTTGTGGTAAATATGATTTGCCGATCAAAATCCTATGTAAAAATTGCATAGATTGGATCTGCTGTTTTTACGAATGTCGGACGCCCGAGATACGCGAGGCGGCGCCGCCTTCGAACCTCATGGGGAAACCCCTCGACCCCTATCCAGAGATTGCGATTCTATGCATAAACTTGTTTTTGCAGGATGTATGTGACCGATGGCCTAATGTGTATGTGATGCATGTTTGTAATATTTGCATGACTGCGTGTCGTGGTACTGCGGCAACACTACTGGAGCCATTGTGTTGTCAAAGTATTGTATTAACTACTGCGTGCCGATTTGTGATGATTCCTAGTATCCATGTATTTTATTACTAGTCATATGAGTAATAGCTTATAGTAGTACTGAGGACACATCACTTGGAGGGATGGCACACATGAACCATGGAGATGGAGATCATCATGGTGGATGATTTCTATGGCGATGGAGATCACCATGAGAAAATGGGCCATACTGAGTCACAACCGTATGAATGCTATTCCTATTGTTTTACTCCTATGCATGTTTGAATGGTAGAAGTATAGCGATCCTCACAAAATGTTAAGTTAAACATATGCCCTCCCAATTAAACTTTGCACCATCCCATGTCTTGTAAATTGATGGTGGGTCTATAAAATTAGGGCACCATCAACTTTCCTTGACTAGATGGGTTTTGTATCTGATACTTACATGCATAAGGATTGGTGAACTTAACAAGGTTATCATAAAGGTTATGGGCCTTGGGGCATAAAGGTTGGGCGCGGCATAGAGATGTCACCCAACAACAAGAGTCATATAGAGATATGATTAGCAAGGTGTTGCTTACGAATTACCTTGTCTCCTAGCGGTGATGCAAAAGCTCACTAGTAGACTCGCAATTGCGGATCTTGAATCGCTAAGAATCAACAGAGGATGTTGATTTTAGTGGGAGTACATTCTATTAAATTTGTTTAATACGCTTTACTCTATCATGGTTTTATTTGTCTTAGTATTTTGCATTTCCTATTGTAGATCAATGGCATCTAGCAACCACGCACACCCTTTTGCTTTGCGATCGATTCTTGAGAAAGAGAAATTAAATGGAACAAACTATTCGGATCTGGTCCGTAACACGAGAATTGTTCTCGTGGCGGATAAAAAGGAAAACGCTCGACACCCCAATCCCGAAGAACTCGCTAACAATGCGTCTCTCATTGTTAAAAATGCCTACAAGAAAGCATGTGATGACTCTCTTGAGATTAGTCGTCTTATGCTTGCATGCATGGAACTCGACCTTCAAAAGCGGTTTGAGGATCGAGAAGCGTATGATATGATCATAGCGCTTAGGACATGTTCCGCATACGTGCCGGGACCGAACGGTTCAATGTCTCTAAGGCTTTTCTCGAATGCAAGTTAACGTAAGGTGCACCCGTAGGCCCACATGTGATCGAAATGGTTGGTTACATTTGACTTTGGATAAACTTGGTTTTCCAATTGGCCAAGAGTTGGCAATCGATTTCATTTAGCGTCTCTTCCACCTAGCTATGGGCATTTATTTGAACTACCATATGCATGGGGCGGATAAGGGCCTTAATGAGCTTTGTGGGATGCTCAAAACAGCAGAGAGTGACATTAAGAAGTGTGCGTGGCCTAGCCATGTGATGGCAGTGAGTAACAAGTCTAGCTTCAAGAAAAGGGTAAGCCATGGCCAAAGAATAAGGGCAAGGTTAAAGATATGATCTCGGCCAACGCCTAAGCCTAATCTTTGGACTGAGTGAGACAAGATGCTTCTATTGTAAAGAAATCGCCACTGGAAGAGAAACCGCAAGAAGTACATGGATTCGATGAATGCAAGAAGAAGGCCGAAGTAAGACTTCCACCCATGGTACACTTGTCATAAATGTTTTAGACATTTTTCGCAGATTCTCCTATTAACTCTTGGGTATTTGATACCGGATCGCTTGCTCATATTTGCAACTCAATGCAGGGCTAATAAGAAGTAGAGGAGTCGCAAGAGGTGAAGTTGATTTCGCGTCGGAAATAAAGCAAGGGTTGCTCTGCGTTGACCGTCTACACCATGCAACTTCAGCTTCCTTCAAGATTTATTATGGAATTGAATAATTGTTATTATGTTCCTAGTATGAGTCGAAACATTTTATCCCCTCATGTTTGATGAGAGATGGTTATTCATTTGCAAGTAAAGACAATGGTTGTTTGATCTCTAAAAATGGAATGTTTATGGCTTTGCGCCATTGTGAATGGGTTATTTATTTTAAATCTTGATGATGCGCCTATCTTTAACATAAATGCTAAAAGACTTCGACCTAATGATTTGAATCTCACCTATGTTTGGCATTGTCGTTTGGGTCACATAAGTGAAAAGCACATGAAGAAGCTCCATGTCGATGGTCTTCTAACTTCGCTTGATTTTGAATCATACGAGACATGTGAAGCTTGTTTGCTTGGTAAGATGACCAAATCACCTTTCAAAGGTTCTTTTGAGAGGCGTCGGACTTGTTGGAAATCATACATACCGATGTATGTGGACCAATGAGCACGATCGCTAGAGGTGGATTTCATTACTTCATAACTTTCATCGATGATTTTAGTAGATATGGCTATGTCTACTTAATGAAGCATAAGTCCAAACTTTGAAAAGTTCAAAGAGTTCCGAATGAGGTTGAAAATCAACGTGCCAAGAAAATTAAAGCTCGCGATCCGATCGTGGTGGCGAGTATTTGAGTCATGAATTTAGCAATCATCCAAGAGTTGCGAATTGTTCCACGCCTAACACCGCCTAACGCCTCAAAGAAACGGGTATCCGAGCGCGATCGGACCTTGTTGGACATGGTTCGATCGATGATGAGCCAATGATTTACCATTATCCTTTGGGGTTACGCCTAGAAACGGCAGCTTTCACACTTAATAGGTACCGCCTAAATCAGAGTTAAGACACCATATGAGATATGGATGGGAAGAGTCACGTTTGTCTTTTCTAAAGATTTGGGGATGTGAGGCGTTTGTCAGCTTACTACTGATCTGACAAGCTCACACCCAAGTCTGATAAATGCATTTTCGTGGGATATCCGAAGGAAACCTTTGGATATTACTTCTACAACCGACTAGAGGGCAAAGTGTTTGTCGTCAAGTGGTGTTTTCCTAGAGAAAGAGTTTCTCAACAGGAGACAAGTGGAAGAACGTGCGGCTTGAAGAGGTTCAAGATGAACCAATCGGGAAGACTCGACTGAATGATGCCCATGTGGCGTAACGTTGAGGAACCCATGGCAAAGGAAGCACCACCACCACGAAGGTCGGAAGGCTCGCAATGCGCGAGATATATTATTGTTAGACAATGATGAGCCTACGACCTATGCGGAAGCAATGATGGACCAGCACTACGAGAAATGGCATAGTGCCATGAGATCCGAGATAGCATCCATGGGAGACAATCAAGTTTGAAATTTGGTTGACCCGCCTGATGGTGTTAAAATCATAGAGTGCAAATGGATCTATAAAAGGAAGATTGATATGGATGGAAATGTTCATATCCATAAAGCTCGACTTGTCGCAAAAGGTTTTCGGCAAGTTCAATGAGTTGACTACGATGAGACTTTCTCCCCTGTAGCGATGCTTAAATCAATACGGATTATTCTAGCTATTGCTGCATATTTCGACTATGAGATATGGCAGATGGATGTCAAAACGGCTTTCCTTAATGGAAATTTAACCGATGATGTGTATATGATACAAATTTGAGGGTTTTGTCGATCCAAACAATGCTAGAAAAGTATGCAAACTTCAAAAATCCATTTATGGATTGAAGCAAGCATCTCGGAGTTGGAACATCTGCTTTGATGAAGTGGTCAAAGGGTTTGACTTCATCAAAACGAAGAAGAATCTTGTGTTTACAAGAAGACAAGTGGGAGCTCACTGTATTTCTAATCTTATATGTAGATGACATATTACCGATTGGAAATGATATTCCTATGCTCGAGTCCGTTAAGACCTCACCAAAAATAGTTTCTCAATGAAGGACTTAGGGAAGCGGCATATATTTTGGGTATTAAGATCTATAGAGATAGATCAAAAGGCTAATAGGATTAAGCTAGAGTACTTACATTGACAAAGTGTCAAACGGTTCAACATGGAGGAGGCAAAGAAAGGGTTCTTGCCCATATCTCATGGCATAAATCTTGGCAAGACTCGGTGTCCTTCGACAACCGATGAGCGAGATCGCATGAGTAAGATTTCATATGCTTCACCATTGGATCTATCATGTATGCTATGATGTGTACTCGCCTGATGTTTCCTATGCTCTAAGTGTTACGAGCAGATACTCAGTCGATCCGGTGAGAGTCACTGATGCAGCTTAAAAACATCCTCAAGTATTTGAGAAGAACTAAGGATGTGTTCCTAGTCTACGGAGGTGAGGAAGAGCTCGTTGTAAATGGTTACACCGATGCAAGCTTCCAAACCGACAAAGATGATTACAAATCGCAATCGGGTTTTGTGTTCCTTTTGAACGGTGGTGCGGTAAGTTGGAAGAGTTCCAAGCAGAGACTGCTAACTCTACAACGGAGGTCGAGTACATTGCGCTTCAAGCAAAGAAAGGAAGGTGTTTGGATAAGGAAGTTCATAACTGAACTAGGTGTGGTTCCTAGTGCGTGCAGTCCTCTGGATCTTTACTGTGATAACAGTGGGGCCATTGCGCAAGCCAAGGAGCCGAGGAATCACCAAAAGAACAAACACATACTGCGGCGGTTTCATCTCATTCGAGAGATCCTTAATCGAGGAGATTTAAAGATATGCAAAATACACACGGATTTGAATATTTCAGATCCTTTGATGAAGCCTCTCCCACAGCCTAAGCATGAGGCGCACACAAGAGCTATGGGTATTAGATATCTTCTAGATTGACTCTAGTGCAAGTGGGAGACTGTTGGAGATATGCCCTAGAGGCAATCATATTGATGATGATATTTCATTGTATCCATGATTTAATAAATGTTCCTTGAATATTGACTTTGTGTTGATTAACAAGTATGTGACTTGTTTGTGAAACTCTTTACTTGTATGGTTATTCTAAAGTTGTCCCTAGTCGAAGTTCATGTGAGGACACACGTGAATGATGGATTAGCACATGTATCGGTTGATGACCATGTTTCACAGGTCATAGACATGGAGATGTCAAACCAATAATGTGGACACATGTTTAGAACATGGGGTTGGATCGACCCAACATGAGACATAGTAATTATTCTTATGGTTCTCTCTACACAATGTGTACGCCTTGTCCTTAGACTCGAGATTGTCGCATGTACTTGAGATGTGAATCGACCTACTTAGGGGCTATCAAACGCTACTCGAATCGGGTAGTTATAAAGGTAGCTTTCGGTTTGTCATGAAGCATGTCGCGAGGCATGGTCACGAGATGGGATTTGCCCTCTCTACCGGAGAGATATCTCGGGCCTCGAGTGATCGGATCCGTAAATGCATGGCCATGCTACTTAAGGTTAAGAGTTAACCTAGTAAGGGATTCCGGATCACAGATCGAGAAAGAGTGGTCACTTGGAGCTCGACCGAATATCGTGAGGCAAAGGGATTGGCATGTACATAACGCTGTGATGGTTCGTCCGATATGATCTTTACGTATGTTTAGGAGTTGGCACGCCTTGCTAGAGGTCGCTACCAACTATTGACCAAGTATGTGTACTCGCGTCATGTCTAAACATATGTGAACCATAGGTCACACACTTATAATGAAGCCTAATTCGGATTGGATCCGAATTAGACTGGGCATTGAGTCCTAATGGGCCTCTATTCGTAGAAGCCCATTATAAGGACGTCTATAAAAGGAGGGCAGGGGCGCACTGGTTAAGGGTTGAGTTTTTCGTGACATCCCCAAACCCCGCCGCCACCCTCCCACGCCCTAGTCGCTCGCGCGGATCTAGTAGTCCGGCGTGCGTCGCTTCCTCCCGTACGTGTGGATACCTTTGAAGGCGCTGCATCTGTGGCGTTGGGACGAACCGCAAGAAAGGAGTTGTACGTGGGACGCCACGACGAGGACGAGGAAGTAGTACGACTACTCTGCCCCGACGTACTGCATCAACTTGGTACGACTACACTGCCCCGACGCGCTGCATCAACTTCCGCACCTGCGCGTCTAGTGGTAAGACCGTGATCTATAACTGCAGTGATCTTGGTTTACGGGTAGAATTTTTTTAATTTGCGCTAGTGTAGCCTACCCGTTTCCCTTCAATGCCCTCCTCAATTTATTCCGATAGAGTTCTTAACTTTGCACCCAAGGATATGAGGTATGACCTAAACAAATCTTTGGAGAGAATGATCTCAACTCATTGCGTGTTTCGTATTCTTTTGGAAAGTATACAAGAGGAATTGGCGCCAAGTAAGTATGTGTTTGCCGCCGTTTCTCGCAGTCGCAGCTGCAGGTCGTGGCTCGTGCATCTCGTGGTCGAGCGAACTTGGGCCTGATATGGGCCTGCATAGCCTAGCAATCGGAGCTATCCTAGAAGTCAGGGAAATCTTAGCCATTCAATGGAAAGCAACGACTGGGATTTAGCAAGGGCACAACTGTGCCTTTACACCTGCTACGGCAGACGATTTGCTTCCCTGCAGGAGATGGAACCTCAAATTGTGGTGCACCAACACCATGCATGCAGGTCCCTGTCCGTTGGATCGCACAGACGCAGTACGCTCTGCTATCCAAACAGAGCATCGATCGAGCGGCTGATTCGAGATTCCCGGAGCTCGGAATCTGACCCGTTCGTATGATGGTCAACAGGCTTGTACTTGTCGTGCTGTGTTTTTAGTACCTGTCATGTGTTTTGGTGCGTCCATGTTGTGAGAAACACAAGAGTACGGAGGTTTTGGATTTCCGCACTTCAATCGAGCGCAAGGGAATCAGTATATATCAGTTGTATCAACCGACAATAGACGGTGAATAGTAGGTTAGGAAAATCAGAGATTACATCGGATAAGATCCTTGCTTTCTATCTATAGTCTAACTTGCTATACAAACGTAATCTATACACTTAGGAAGGTTCAGATTGGTATCTTCTGTACATAATCTTTCACACTCCCCCTCAATCACAATCATTATTGAAGATTGAGACTGGGCCAAGCACAACAAGACTGTGCATTTAGCGGCTTTGTCAGGCCCTCAGCAACTTGATCTGCCGAAGGGATGAACCGTAGTTCCAAAGCCTTCTGAGCAACTCGCTCACGAACAAAGTGGAAGTCAATCTCTATATGCTTTGTTCTGGCATGGAAAATTGGGCTCGCAAAGAGATAAGTGGCACCGAGATTATCACACCACAAACACGATGCTCTTGTTTGAAAAGTCAGGCTCGCCTAATACTAATTGTACCCAGATCACTTCTGCTATTGCGTTGGCTAGTGCTTTGTACTCAACTTCAGTGCTAGACCTTGAAATTGTGGCTTGTTTGCGTAAACTCCAGGAAATAAGATTTGATCCAAGGAATACTGCAAAACCACTAGTTGATCTCCTGTCATTTGGACATCCAACCCAGTCAGCATCCGAGAATGCACTAACCAAAGATGACTTAGATTTTCTAATCCTTAATCCAACTTCATAAGTATGTTTGAGATATCTCAATATTCGTTTTGTTGCGGTCCAATGCAAGGTTGTAGATGATTGAAAATATTGATAAACTTTGTTGACAGAGTAGGATATATCTGGCCGATTCAGAGCTAAATATTGCAGGCAACCAACAACACTTCTGTATTTAGTTGCTTTTGTTGGAGTGAGAATTTCACCTTCAACTTTTGACAAATTCTCTGTTGTTGACAGTGGTGAAGTCACCGGTTTGCATGTCTTCATCCCAACTCTGATCAACAACTCAGAAACATATTTGGCTTGTGAAAGATTGATTCCACCTTCTGACTTCTTTACTTCAATGCCCAAGAAATAGTGCAAATCACCTAAATCTTTAATTGCAAATCCAGCCTGAAGACTTTGTATTAGGTTCTCAATAGCATGATCGGATGAGCTTGTGACGATGATGTCATCCACATATATTAGCATAAATATGTTAATATCATTCCTGCTGAATATGAATAGTGATGTGTCCGCACGAGAAGGCATGAATCCCAACTCTTGAAGTTTTGAACTCAGTTTGGAGTACCATGCCCGAGGTGCCTATTTCAATCTATACAATTCCCTATCAAATTTGCAGACATAACTTGGAAGTTTTGTACTCTCGTAACTGGAGGTTGTTTCATGAACACATCCTCTTCTAGAACACCATGAAGAAACGCGTTCTGAACATCAAGTTGACGAAGACACCATCCTCGGGATATGGCAATCGACAATATGAGATGAATCATAGCCGGTTTGACAACCGGACTAAACATATCATCATAGTCAATGTCATACTGTTGCTTGTACCCTTTAGCTACCAACCGAGCTTTGTATAGATCAAGAGACCCATATGCCTTCTTCTTTATCTTGAAGACCCATTTGCACTCTATAACATTGAGCCCTTGCTGATTCGGTACTAGATGCCACGTACCATTCTTCATTAGAGCATAATACTCTTGATCCATAGCTTTCCTCCATCAATCATCCTTTAATGCATCTACATGACTTGCTGGTTCTGTCGCCAAAACCACACTCAATGCATTTTTGTCAAAGAAAGGTGTACCATCATGGTGCATTTTCGGTACTGAAATGTTATTTTCCGGCGTGTGCACATCTAATGTTGAGGCAGTTGCGCCACAGGAACAACAGCCATCTCAGCACCATGATTAGCATTGGTGCTGGTTTGCACAACATCAGATGATTGCCCGTGCGCTTCATCATGTTCCTGTAGAGACAAATCAAGAGACTACACGTTCCCATTAGTTTGCACATTAGTCACATTAGACAAATCAGGATTATTGCCCCCATCTTCCATATTGTTGAGTGAATGGGGCGAATTGGGAAACAAGGATGGGAGAAGAAGTTGTTCATACTAGAAATGATGGTCGGCAGAGGGATATATTTGTGAGAAAGGAAAAACATTCTCATTAAATATCGCATCTCTAGAAATGTATATCCGGTTAGTAGATGGAAGAAGGCACTTGTAGCCTTTGTGAATGCTACTATATCCCAGAAAGAGACACCGTTGAGAACAAAATTGAATTTTTCGTTTATTGTAAGGCCATAGGTAAGGTCAGCAAGCGCAACAAAAAACTTTCATAAATGAATAATCAGGTTTCGCATGCAGGAGGCGTTCCATGGGAGTAAAACACTGCATGACTTTACTAGGAAACCTATTGATGAGAAAACAAGCGGTGTGAAATGCCTCATCCCTGAATTTTAGAGGCATAGAAGCATGAGCTAGAAGAGAGAGATCAACTTCTACAATGTGACAATGTTTTCTTTTGGCCGACCCATTTTGTTGATGTGTGTAGGGACACGAAACATGATGTGTGATCCCAACTGTTTGAAAGAAGGTATGCAAATTTTGGTATTCACCACCTCAATCGGTTTGCATACAAACAATTTTCTCCCCAAGTAGACGTTCTACATGGTTTTGAAATTGCATAAAGATTCGGTAAACATCTGCCTTGTTTTTCAAGGGATAAACCCAAGTAAACTTGCTAAAATCATTAATGAAATTCAAATAATATTTGTTTCCATTAGTTGAAATAGAAGATGGACCCCACACATCTGAAAAAACAAGCTCTAAGGGAGACAAAGAAACATGATTCGAAAGAGAATAAGGTAATTGGTGGCTTTTGGCCCGTTGACATGCATCACAGACCGAGGACATGCAAAACCTTAGTGCGAGGTAGATTATTTGACCAAAGAACTTGGTGGACGACGGATGAGGCTGGGTGACCAAGGCAACAATGCCATTGCTCTTGAGATGGTCGAACAGCAGCAGAGGTTTCTTTTGGTGTCGTGAGATGGCTTGGAGTCAGTGGATAAAGACCACCTTTACTGCTGCCATGAAGAAGAAGTTTCAAGAAAAAAAATTGGATGGAATTCAAGGAAAACATCATTATCAGTAGCAAGACGATGAATAGATAAAAGATTTTTTGATATTTTAGGAACATGAAGAGCATCTTTTAGAAGCAATGGTTGATTAGGGGTTTTAATCGTAGATTGACCAATATGAGCAATATGCATACCTGAGCCGTTAGCAGTCTACTTGATCACGCCCATGATATTTCTCCCATATAGTCAGCTTGTTAAGATCACTAGTAATGTGATCCATCGCACCGGTGTCTATGTACCATGTTGAGTCGATGGAGTAGGAACCAGTAGAAGCTACTGCAACAACACCATTGTCTTCATGTTGATATGAGTGGTTGAAGCGATGATAGCACTTCAGGGCCACGTGTCTAATTTTTCCACAAACTTGACACATCGGTCTACTTCCAGAAGCACCCTTGTTCTTGGAGTAGTTATGACCGAACTGATTTTGAAAACCTCAACCTTGTTGCCGTTCACCACCATGATTGCCACCATGTCCACGGCCTTGTGCACCACGGTTACCTCGAAATGCAGCATTGGCTACAATCTGCACAGAGTTGTTGATCTCATGGCTAAGCATATGTGCATAGAGTTCATTGGCCCAAATTGGATCAGGTCTTGCGGTGATTGAAGTAACCAACGAGTCATACTCCATGTCAAGTCCTGTGAGCATATAGATCACAGTATCTTGATCTGAAACAGGATGACCGACAACAACTAATGCATCTGTGAGGCTTTTTTACTTTGTTGAAGTAGTATGGGATGGAGATATCTTTCTTTTGAATGGTCACAAGTTGCCTATGAATTTGCATAACTCGAGCAAGAGGTTGAGACTCAAACATGCATTCAAGTGCCTTCCATACCTCGGCAGCAGATGACAGGAACAAAACTCATGCCAAGATTTCAGGAGAAAGAGTTGAGAGCAACGTACTGATTACCATATGAACTGTTGGAGCCAGATGTTGTACGCTGGATTCGGTTTTATGTAGCGCCACCTTTTGTTGTCACTGTGATCAACCAATCTAGAGCGGCAGTCGTGCCATCGACGAACCCCAGTAGTTGTTGCTCCCTAAGATAGGGCATCACCTGAGCCTTCCAAAGAAGATAATTGTCTCAGTCCAACTTGACATTGATTAAGTGGCTAAAGGAAGATGTCAACAACAGTACACCAGCAGTGATGGATGACATGGTGGCAATGGTAGTTGAGGTTGTAGAACTAGTCGTCATCTAGATGAGAGAAGAGGTAGCTCTGCTACCATGTAAAAAAACAAGAGTACATAGGTTTTGGATTTTTGCACTTCAATCAAGCGCAGCGGAATCAGTATATATATCGGTTGTATCAACCAGCAATAGATGGTGAACAATCGGTTAGGAAAACCAGAGATTACATCGAATAAGATCCTTGCTTCTATCTATAGCCTAACTTGTTATACAAACGTAATCTATACAGTTAGGAAGGTTTAGATTAGTATCTTCTATACATAACCTTTCACACACGCCATTGCCCAATCAAGTAGTCGTCCAACTGGCATGTCCTTGTCCTCTTGTCCACCTGCCTCACTGCTGCCCACTACACTAGAAGGGTTAACTAGAGGTGGAGCCAGCAAGGCACCCCAAAATCAAGATTTTGTGTAGACATCAGTTCTATAATTGGGTCGTATTCGCAGCGCGAGCCTTGGTGTCCACCCCTTAACAGCCTAGTGTGCAGAAGAATCCCCAACCCCAATAGGCCTACTCACGACTACCCCCCAAAGGCACCACCCCGCTGCTCCAATCCCCACCCCTAATCCCTCACGCCCCTGTCCCTGCTCCCCACCCCACAACGGTGGCTCGGCGGGGGACAACGCAGCACGGCGTGGGAGCAGGCGGGCGGCAGCACGGCCTGGGAGCAGCAGGGGCATGGCTGCATAGGAGCAGTTTGCGGGTCGCGATCGACGCCAGCAGGAGTAGCAGCCAGTAGGGCGGTGCGGGAGCAGTAGTGGGCAACAGCTAGGTGCTAGCAAGTCAGTGTGGGAGCAGCAGCTAGGTGCTAGCAAGCCAACACGGGAGTAGCACCCCGCACTCCAGCCAGTAGACTGGTGTGGGAGTGGTGGTACGGCGCGACGCTGGATGGCGGGAGCAGCATGGGGCCTTAGGAGTAGTACGCGACACACAGGTGGCCGGTGTAGCACGGCACGGGAGCAGTTGAGTGGGTCAACCATCAGCGGGAGCAGCAGGGGCGCGACATAGTAAGTCATGACTTGGTTTCGATTTGGGATTTGTGGAATATTGTGAATGAAAATTTGAAAAATTTATTATGATTTGTCAACTTAGAGACGTGATGTTATGAAATCATTGTATAAACTATAGAATTGTGAGTGTCAAGTGTACATCTCTATTGTAAAGTTTCTAGGTTCGCCGTTGGGATTACTAGTACTGGTGTGCTACTGTGTGTTGGGACAGATCTGGAGTCCGGTACAACAGTGAAGTACTAACATTTTGTACTACTAACATCAGGGTACAAGGACAAGTGTCTCTCTTCTAAGTTCTGACACAACATTGACTTCATCAAAGCATACGCTGGTAAACTGCAAAGTGAACTTTAGAGCACCCTAAATGGTGGAAGTTTACTGGCACGTCACTCAACTAATCCTACTCTTGATTTTTTTGGGGCTTTCTCATGAGGTTCGTTCAACCTTTTTTTAGATGAGAAGTTCTTTTAATCTGAGAGAGCTAATTTGCATATTTCTTCTTGTCACAGTTATCACCATCATCATCTTTTTTTCTAAACATCAGTTGTGCGCGTGTGCCCATTGAATCAACATGGTAGACGTCTCAACCTCACAGCCTTTTTTCTCTTGGAGGCCCCATTTGAAATCCATGTGGATGTTTCCTATCCTACAAAATTCCCACATTTCACTGGTTAAATGCACACCCCTCACATGAAATCACTTTTCTTTCTCTTCTTGAATACCCTTTCTTTATACTTTTTCAATGCAGAAAGAGTGGGGCGCGGTGGTTAGTTCCATGGTGCCATGTAAGTGGTAGAGCTGGGAGTCACGACTCGCCTCTGGTGAGGCCCAGGCACGACACAAGGCATGATGGGCCACCACCGTGCCATGCCGGCCCAGGCCCAGCCTTGAGCGTGCTGGTGACCTTGATGAGGCCGAGGACGAGGACCACGTCGCCCGGGAATACGCCACCGCCACCCAGGAAGACGAAGATGCCCGTGCGCCATCTCCTCTATCCACGCCCGCTCCCCCTCACCATTGCCTCCTCCTGGACACCGGCGAAGAGCTCTGCCCACCTCAGCTGTGTCGTGCACTTGCGAAGGGGGTGAGAAGGACGACGACGAGGAGGTGGTGGTGGTGGTGGTGGTGGCGGCAGCGAAGGGGACATCGGCGGGGCTCGACCGTGGCGAGTGTGGAGGGAGGGCAGTTGGAAGGAGGGAGGCGGCTCGAGGGAGGGCAGCGGCCGACAACGTGTGGGGAGGGAGAGGAAGGGAGGCGGCTGGAGGAGTTGCGAAGGGGGCAAGAAGGACGGTGACGAGGAAGTGGTGGTGGTGGTGGCAGCGAAGGGGGCGTCGGTAGGGCTCGACCGTGGCGAGTGTGGAGGGAGGAGAGGAGGCGGCCGAAGGGAGGGCGGATGGAGGGAGAGCGGTTGGAAGGAGGGAGGCGGTTGGAGGGAGGGTAGCGACCAACGACGTGTGGGAAGGGTAGCGGCCGGCGACGTGTGGGGAGGGAGAGGGAGGGGTTGGGGATTGGGAGCCAAGAGGGGAGGTTGGGGACGAGGGTAGGCTGAAAGGGGGGATTGGCCCAAGACGGGGGGAGGTTGGTCCTCTTTCGTGTCGGGCCGACCTGAGCATAGCCTAACTGGTCGTGCCGTGCCATGCCACACGACGGGCCGCATTCTTAGGCCTGGCCGTTTATGTCGTGCTGGCCCAGCCTGCCACGTGGCTTGCTTGGGCCATGCCATGTCAGGATATGGCTATATATGTTCCGGAGCTACGCTATAAATAATTAAAGCACTAATTGTGTCATAATTGCTAACTTGAAATTGATTTACAGGTATGGCTCATGACCTTGGTGGTTCGACTGGCCTTACGGCCTGCTGGACCCGCGTGTCGATGCGCAGCACCGCGCCAGCCATTGTGTCCGGGCCAAGGCGACTGACTTGGGGGTGATTCGTACGCGCACACCCCGACAGGCTTGGATACTAGACCCGCGCTGGAGAGACAGGCTTGTCTACAAACTGTGGCACTTCTTTTAATCATATGTCCGCTATGTACTTACCTCGAGGCATACTTTGCAGGCTGAGCGATGTCGGCCTTCTACGTGTCGCGCGGATGGTGGAGGCCATCGACGAGGACGGCGCTCCGGTCAAGGATGTCGCTCTGGTCGAGGACGATGAGGAGGTCCAGGCCAGCCCGGAGCGGTCACGACAGTTCCCGTTTGACCGGTCACTACTGACAACTTTGGTGGACAGGTGGCAACCGGAGACGCACACCTTCCATCTCCCATTCGAGGAGATGGCCCCCACTCTGTAGGACATCGCGGTGCTCCTCGGCCGTCTATCGCGGGAACCACTGCCTCCAGGCCGGACGCGCCTGTCGATTGGCGTGACGCCCTGCTGGGCAGGTTTGAGGGGGTTCTTCTGACCAAGGCAGCGTACTTTGTCTTCCCAGTGCGATAAAAGCATGGCCCACCCCTGCGGTGGCTTTCGCAGTTCCGGGTACGTATACGATCCATTTTTCATGTTTAGCGATGCACTATCCTTGCCGTATGATGGGCTTACTAAATATTCATTTGTGCACAGGTCGAGCAGATGGCCCTGGAGCCCACTGATTACCAGGTGTCACGGTACATCGAGGCATACTTGCTGTGGTTGTTTGGTTGGGTACTGTTTACCAGCAGCCATGGTGACTCCGTCGACGCCCGCCTCGTGCGGTACGTGAGGGCCATCGTCGATGAGGATGAGGTGCAGATTAGCTGGGGTTCTTCCGTACTTGCCACGACATACCGCGACATGTGCAAGGCATGCTGCAGGATGAGGGCGGCCTCTGGCATGAGGCCGACACAGGCTACCTTCTCCTGCTGCAGTTGTGGTCGTTCGAGCGCTTCCCCCTCGGACGGCGATGTTGCTCGACAGCAGTGCGTACCACATGGACATGTACCACGGGGCATGGTGGACCAACCGACCGCAGGGTCCCTTTGGTGTCGTAGAACGTAGATGGGTACATACTCTCCTGTATTTTTACTTTAGTTGTACTACGGGTCATCTTTTGTAACCACTATTCTGGATCGCAGGCACAGTTTGCATACATGCAGGTCACACGTGCGTATGAGCACTTTGTGGAGCAGCTTAACCGCCTCACTGTTGATGATGTGCGCTGGGAGCCGTACTCTGCTCAGGAGATGGAGGACCGCGCTCCCGTCGGGCTGTCCTCGCTGCGCTGGCACGACTAGGCATACTGGATGACTCAGAAGAAGCTCGTCTTCGACGTGTTTGTTGAGGACTACACGGTGCACAGGGTGATGTGCCAGTTCGGCCTCTGTCAAGTTGTTCCAGTCCCTGTCTGGCGTCGGGTCCACGACTCGGTCCACGTGTGAGTTACACACAACACATGTCCCTATATTTCTTTCCAGTTCTGTTACGATGGTTTCTAATTGCAGTGGTACGTTTCGCAGGCAGACTAGGAGGGGTGGAAGCAAGACAAGCTGGGCGACGAAGATGGAGCCGTGGCTGGCAGAGTGGGCGGAATCCCTTGGGGACTACGTGCAGGAGGCCAACCCATACGACCCCAGCTTGTACGATGAGTACCTACGCTAGTACGCTTCACAGACATGCACCAGGCTAGTGCTTGTCATGGACCCTCCCCCCGCTCACGTACGCTAGTACGCTTCACCGACGCCTACTCGGTACACCTCGCACGGAACGTGCACATCATGGTAGGTATTCTCGTGTTTTGAGATGTCTAAGTACGGTCACCATAATTACAAGTTTTGCGCTTTCATGTACTCATTGCAGACGCAACGTCGACATTGCGAGGGACTCCGGGTTGATCCTGGACAGGTTTCCCACAGTGCGAAGGTGACGCCCGATGAGATGGTTCAGTTTGCACATCGGGTCTACAGTGCGGCGAGGTGTGCTGTGTCGTGCAGGACGGTCCCGGAGGTGGCCACATCGACGCATCTGCCAAGGCCAACACATCCTATAGCCCAGCCAGGAGGCCCTGGAGGGCCACGTGCATGTGCGCCGCCAGCGACTGACCAACCTAGAGGGTCAGGCCGGGCACATCCCCCATCCCCACCGTGGCCGGGCCAGGCCGAAGGGTCAGGGTGGGCACGTGGCTACCCACCGCCACCGCCACCACCGTCGTTCCTAGACCCCTACTAGGCGTTAAGGCAGTATTTGTTCTTCCCAGACCTGTTTGAGCAGGCCAGGTACGGTGGGTACAACACTTGGGTGCGCGCCATGGCCCACATCGAAGGTACGTTTTATCTCTTCAGGTTTGTTCACATCGATATATTGCACGAATAAACAATATTTGTCCTGCAACTCTCGCGCCCCAGTCGGGAGTTGAGCACTCCCTGCACAAGGAGCCTCTACAGGATGTGGATGGCTTCTTCGCGGACGACCCGGGGAGGTCAGGGGAACATCTCAGCCCGCACCCGTCGACATTCTTTTCGGGCCGCAGCTAGCGGTGCCCCAGTAGCCACATAGGTACCGGTGGAGTTGACCCCCGAGGCCTTAGGAGCGCGGGTCAGCAGGGCTCCTGACTGCTTCACCCCATCTGAGCACCAACATCCCGCACTGAGGAGGCCCAAGTGGGGCCGTACAGGCGGGGGGTGGGACGTGACGACGACAGAGGAAGTGGTGCAGGTGGTGTAGCGGGCGGCTAGTAGGGGTCTTCGTTGTGCTTGACATACTTGTATTCGTATTTTACTTCATAGTTACTATGACATGGTTGTGTATGAATTCTCTAGCACATCGCAATATTAGTTACCTTTCTACTTACGAATGATTGCTCTCTCAAACGTCCTCATAAAATTCTTCAGAAATTTACCGTACTACAACAACATACGACGAACATAAAATGTTATTACGAGTCTAACATATTTCGTACTCTTGAGAATCTACGAAAATCGCAAACAGATCAACCAACCTCGTCACCAACCTAATATTTCTAAAAAAATTAACATGCAAACAAGATTTGCTAAATGTATTAGCTACAAAAATTATCATTTATTCCCTCCACAATTAATTTCATCGGATTAATAAAATAATAATATTATTATCTCAAATCGCTCAATCGATGCGCGACTAGTCTTCGTGCTGCTCAACGTAGTCGCTCAACCGATGGGCGACGTATACACTTGTCGCTGAACCATTGGTCTACTTATACTATAGTTGCTCAACCGTTGAGCAAATAGCTCGTCAAACGGTGGAAGGACAGATGATTATTTTTGTAAAATAAAAAAGATATATTACTGTATTTTAAAATAAAAAATAGATTATTAAAAAAAATCCCAACAACAGAGCAAGCGATGCTACGACCTCCGGCGTGGGGAGCGATCTGCTTGCTTTTTTGCCGTCTCGCTGGTCCTATGCACGGTCAATCTCCGTACGGACACCAGCAGGTCGACCTCCTACGCGCTCCTGCTTGACGACGACGAGGACGACGGCGAGGGCCTTCTCCTTCTCCTTCCCGCAGACGCGGCCGCGCGGGCTGGCGTTCGGGTTCTACGACGGGACGTGCCCCGACGCCGAGGGGATCTTCGTGTCCACCGTGCGGGAGCTCTACCTCGCGGACTCCAACGTCGCCGCCGCGCCCGTGCGCCTCTTCTTTCACGACTGCTTTATCCACGTACGTACAATACAAACTCCGTGTCCCACCGCCCGTGTCTTATATTCTCCTGGTGTGTTTTTTACCTGCGCGCGCCGCGCACGCACACGCACAAGCCAAGACGCAGTTTCTTTCTCCCTGGACGCGTATGCAGGGCTGCGACGCCTCGGTGCTCCTGGACTGCTTCAACGGCGGCAAGTCGGAGAGGGACGCCGCCCCGAACCGGTTGCTGGGAAGCTTCAGCTCCGTCGAGGAGATCAAGGTGAGGCTGCAGGCGGAGTGCCCGGAGACCGTCTCCTGCGCCGACATCTTGGCCCTCGCCGCGCGGGACAGCCTCGTCCTGGTGGGCGGGCGGAGCCGTGGAGCTACCCGATGCTCACGGGTCGCCGCGACAGCGCCCGGAGCTTCTAAGACGAGGTGAACGCTCATTTCCCGGCCCCGAACTCCACCTACGCCATGACCCTCGATGCGTTCGCACGCGGCGGCTTCACCAAGGGCGAGACCGTCGTGCTCTTAGGTCCGTCCGTCCGTCTGTCCATTGGAGCGCCTTGTAGAAGTTTCATATTTGCGCGTTTGATTGATTCTTCTTGGCGCGCTTGTAGGAGTTCATAGCATCGGGAAGGTGCAGTGTAGGTTCTTCAAGGACAGGATCTACAACTTCGCCGGGACCGGCGAGCCGGATGACTCCCTCGACCCGGACATGGTCGGCGAGATGCGCGCGGTGTGCGGCGGCGCCGGTGGAGATGGGGTAGTATCGGCAGGGGCGGGAGGTGGGGTGCGGCACGCACTACTACGCGAAGCTGCTCGAGGGCGGGGGCATCCTGCGGTCGGACCAGCAGCTGACGGCGGGTAGCACACTAGCACCGTGCGATCGGTGCGCGTGTACGCGTCCGTGGAGCGCGGCGAGGAGGCGTTCCGCGAGGACTTCGCGCACGCCATGGTTATATCCCGGCGTGAATTCAGGAAGTGTCTTTGACGCCATTGCTTGATGTACGTACCCCATGGGATCGATTCCCTAGTGGTTCCATCATGTGCCAATCCTCGATCAAAAATGAATTTAAGCAGTTTTGAACTAAAGCAATATAGCTTGGTGACCTTTGGAGATGGAATGGCATCTACTTCTACACAAATAAATCCTCGATCAAAAATGAATCGTTCCCACGAAATCCATGCTTTGCGCATGACGAGATTCAGAGTCATCCCATTGCTTCTGTGCGTGAACGAGATCGAGTTGGCAATACAAAGCGCACATATATATACTAATTCATCTCACGTCAATTAGGGTGATCCCCTATTTCGTGTGTACTACTCCCAATTAAATCCCAATCGAGCCATTATTTAATTTATTTTGCACCGACGACCAAGACATTTCTGCCGTTCTTTGCTAAGGATAGATAAGATGATATCGCAAACATAGTTCCAGATATACTCGTGTCACTTGTGCCTGTCGAGCAGATTTTGTCTCACTCCGCGCGCGATGTCTTCTACTCCAGATCAGTCCACTCTAGAAAGAGTACTTCTGTGTGGATGGCAACGACGAACACACGTCTGAGGAAGTAATAAAACTCATCCTTCAAAAAAAAGAGACGTTTGTGCTGCAGAAACAATGGTTCGCCTTTTGAGGTTATAGCCAGATAAGTCCATGCATGAGTGCGGCAGTGTGGAGATGGACGAGCGCGTTTCAGCATGCATGAGGTTTGCATGACTTGGTTTTTGGAGTTTTTTTTAGACTCTTGTGTTTATTGTGCGTTTCCTACCATTGTGCACGACAATAAGGGTAGACGTCAGTGCAACGGGGGAAATGGTTCGAATTTGGAGAAATAAAAGGTTGGTACTGTTACATTTTAGCTAGGTAAGGAAATAACCGTCGGAAGGCTAAGAAATACATATATGATCTCGAAAGCAAAGACGGAGAAATAAGTGTAAATTCTTCGTGCGGACCTTGATCCAAAATAAGATAATCACTGCCGACAACCTTGCCACCAGAGATTGGCCACATCGGCAGCTCTGCATCTTGTGCGATAGCCAACAGGAGTCTGGAATGCACCTATGTCTACAGTGCCCTTTGCCATAGAGGTTTGGCAAACAGTCCTATGGTGGGTTCATTGCGATATTCTCCAACAAATTCAGCCATCCAATTTCGACGATATCCTACAATGGTGGCAGCAGGCATCCAAAGCAATACCAAAAGATAAGAGAAGGTTTTTTTTAATAGCGTCACCATTTATGTCATGTGGAACATCTAAAAGGAAAGAAACAGGAGAACCTTCCAACAAAAATCAGCCACACCGTAGGAAATAGCGACGATAACAAAGGAAACCATAGATTAGCGCATGCGGGCCTTCCGGAAGGCTTAGTACCCCTCCCCCTCCCCTTTGTTGTTTTATTTTATGTACGCTGAAAATCGCCTAACCGAGCCCTAGTGGCTCGCCCTCTATACATATTACTTTTCGAACTCCTCTAATTGATTGGCAGGCTCCTGTTTCTGTTTTTTTAAAAAAAAAGTTTGCCTACAGAAATACAACGGGAAAAGGAAGGCTAAGATAGCTTATATTATACATGTTGGAATTATTGAAAAAATGAATAGTGAATAGGTAGATATACCGTTAGAAATTTCCAGTTAACCTTTTTAGAGGATCCAATTGATAGTATTTATGAATATGTGTAAGACGCAAAAATGGGATAAACATATCAAAAATTCATATTCTTAACCCTTCTTTCTGCAATTCATCCAGAAGTGCCGCTAAAGTAACCCAACATGTAGAGTAACAAAACTTTTAGATTTGTTGAAATCAGCCTTGTCGACGACAGTTGTCAAATGATGATGGAGCAACGACACTGTTAGATCCACGTGTATGTTACCCGCTTGCGTGACGCACGCATAAAGCCATCTTCCCCGGCCTTTCATGCATAGCGAAAGAAATCCTTGTGTGCACGATCTATAAATCTACCATTGCGGTGCTCCATGCCTTAGTCGATCTTCTCTTCTCAAGGCTGAAACCATATCCATCCCTAGGCCGGCAAGGTATCGTATATCACCGGGTCGATATGGCTCTTTTTCCACCTAGTTTTCGAGCTCCCTCTCTAGATTTTATTATCTTGCCACGAGATTTGCTTGGTACGCCAGATGGGTACGTTGGTATCTGCATGATCCAGAGTCTACCGCCTTTTGCTCCTACTAACGCCTTATTTGAAATGCAGAATTGCAAAGGAGTTTTGGATGAAAGAAACACATATAAGTCCAGAGAATGCGCGGTAACAACTTTCATCCATTATGTATCATCGCTGGCGGTTCTTATCGTGGACGTTAGTTGATCCTTACAGATACAACCGATTGTATGTTGTGCCACACATATTCTTTCCATGTCGCCACAATCACAACAAAGCAGCCTGGCCTGAAGATAGTTTATGCGTCGACGCTTAGCTTCTCGCCCCCTCGAATTCGACTACGCGCTCAAAGATAATTCCTCGCCCAGCTCATGAATCGACGGTAAAAGTTTGTGCTTCCGATTACTTTATTTTCTACGCCGTATTAATGGAGCATGAGATTTCGTTCCACTACTTCTGTTAATAAATCCAGATCTGACGTCTGTACATCGCATTACATTAGAGCATGTACTCTGGACTAAATAGCAGCACAGGTGCTATTGTCCTCACTCGAAAAACAATCCAGGGGCTATTTTTAGCAACCCTCCTCCAAATTTCAAGCTTCACCGCAGCCTATCACCAGTGAATCACCAGAGCGCGCGCGGGCGGCAGTGAACCAACCACCAGGAGGGCAAGCGAAAGCAAAGCGCGGAGGCGGAGGCGGAGGCGGAGGCCAAACGAGGCAGCACCCGGATTCAAAAGTACACGGCGCCCGCAGGGAATCCCAACGCGGGGGTGGAAAAATGCCAGGAGCAGCCAGCCCGCGCCTCCCACCCGTCGCTTGCCACCTCGCGCTCGCGCGGTTGGCCGCGCCTGCGCGCCCTCGGCCTCGCCCCGTCGGGCGTTGGCTGCCCACCTGCACCCATTTCAGAGCCCGCCCGCCACTTGGCACCAAGCACCCCGTCTCCGCGTCTCCGCCCGCCCATCCGCCTATAAAAGCACCGCGCGGCCCCAACCCTAGCCGCCGCCGCATCCTCCTCCTGGACCTCCTCCCAACACCCACACCTCCTCCTCCTCCCCCCGTTCCACCGACATGGCCGGCATAAGCAGCAAGCGCCGCTCCCCCTCCTCCTCCTCCGGCGACGGCCGGCCGCGGGGGGTGACCCGGAAGCGCAGATCCGGCGGCCGTGGGCCCCGCGGCGGCGCCCGGAGGCCGCCGGCGCCCCGAGCTGTGAGTGCCTCGGAATTCACGGTCTCGTCCCACTGTGCGGTTGTTTGGTTGATTCCTCCGTATATATGTGTATGTGCGTGGAGGTGGTGGGCCGTGGTGGTGGCGAGGAGGCGCGGTGGGCTTGAGGCCCAGATGGAGGGGCGCTCGTTCGTTCCCCTGGTCCCGATGCTGCCGGATTTTAAATTTTCGATGGCAAGGAGCTCGCATTTGCCAACGTTTGTGGGCGATTTGGAGCTCTGATCCGTCCTATTGCTGCTTTGATTAGTGAGTTGTTGCGAGTCTAGTAGGTGTTCGTTCAAATTCCACGATCAGATTTGAGCGATCTAGTGCACGGGTGTGCGCTTGACGTGGTGGGGGCGTGATCAATTGTCAATTTTTGTTGCAGGTGTGATTGTGTGATCGTTATTGCTTCGTTGTTGGTTATGGTGAGGTATGATCGCAGCAGTTGTTTGTTGGATTTGCGATAGTGATAGCTCGTTCTAGGATAGTTTTGGTCTGTGTCAAACCAATCATCCATGTTTTTGGGCCAATCAGAGTACGATCTCGCAGTTCACGTACCGTCACGTTGCACATGGATAGAAGATGTCCTGTAGGCCTCATCTTGTAGTTTCAGGGTAACAAGAACACTTTGTATTAGTTCCAAAGTGCATCATTTAGCGGTTCACATACGTCACTTTGTCGATGCAGTTATGTGCAGTGGTACAGTTACTATGTAACAACACTTCGTATTAGTTGCAAGTGCATGATTTAGCGGTCTGCATTCCGCACATGCCACTTTGTCCATGTAGTTATGTGCAGCATACAGTTACCATGTGCATAGTTCTGGTGTTCTTGTTAATGTAGTTAGCAGGAGGCAGTGCAAAGTTGGTAGAATTTCTCGGTACATGTGTGTGTTCTCAGTAGCATACTGCAGCACAAAGTTGGCAGGTATTGGCAGTAAATGCCTGATCAACTGATCAAGGTTTTTCATATCAGTGAATCTTTGATTTGCATTGACACTTTCTTGCCAGAGCATGGGCCATACAAGTAATTATACCAGGGAGCACATACTAGTTGATAAACGACGTGTACCAGTATACTGACTGGCAGGAATGGTAAACCATCTGGTATGAATGAAACAGTGGTTCATTGGGTCTGGGGTTCTTGACCTTTAACGGCTCCAAGTAACCTTACATTTTAAGCTAAATGCCATTGATCTCTTGATTTGCAAGGGTGGTAGTTGTTGTCTCCATGTTTGATTTGAACACTTGGTTAGTGTGAGATCTCTCCTCGTTCAAGCGGAAACTGGGGAAATGTTCTGCCCTGTTCTTAAACCGGATTAGAAGACGCAGGAACTATGTGCAAATAAGCAGAAATTTGTGTTTTTAGTGGCATAATTTCTATTACTATTTATGGAAACAACTGGTGTAGGAGGGCATGAATAGTTGAATGGTTGACTACTTACTCACATACACTTTTGTGATCAGTTGAAAATGGTATTATTCTGGTTGTCTACAATGCAAGCAACAGTGGTGAAATCAATTGCAAATAGAGAGAACGGTGTTGCAAAAAGAACGTCCTATGTTCCTACATAATAACTGTTGGATTATTGCCTCAGTTTTTTCCCGGACTATATCCTGTCTACGAAACCATACATGATGTAGTTGATGTCTATGAAACCAGGCTAAATTAATTCATGTTTTGATGACAGGTAAATGAGCTGGATTTAAATAGAGCTATTCTTGATCCAGATGTAAGATTTATGCACAAAATAGAGAAATTATTTGCTTTTCTTTTGATAAAAAAAATATAGAGTTGGTCGAACTAGTACACTTTTCTGGATTAAAAGATTCTCCAATGTTTATGTAGCATCAAGTTGCTGGGTTGAGAGTTATTCTGCAGAAGGAACTCCGAAATAGCGATGTAAGCCAACTTGGGAGAATTGTTCTCCCGAAGGTCAGTTTTTATGCAAACAGCTTTTCCAAACTATCTTTTCCCCTCATATTCCATATACACTCCGCTCTCTTTCTAACTATTGACACTAGTATCTGATAAATTAATTCCGCAGAAGGAGGCGGAGGCTTACCTCCCAATTCTGACATCAAAGGATGGCAAAAGTTTGTGTATGCATGATTTGCTAAATGCGCAACTGTGGACCTTCAAGTACAGGTTGGACAGACTGTAATCTATTTGGCTTTAATGTTTGTTGCTATGAGTTGAAGTGCCAATATAATCCTTGTCATACTTTATTTTAATTATCGCTTAGCTATCAAATTGGGTATGTTCCTCTGAGAGAAGCAAAACCGTTATGATGGTGGGCATTTTTTATATTCTGCCATGTCTAACAAGAAATGAATTTTATCAGATAAGGTAGGTTTTGCAAAACCGTTAGAACTACAACTTGTGAATATGAATCCTGTTAGGAATGTACTTGGAAATGCTGTCTCATCCCTGCATTTATCTTTAGTAAGGTCTAGCATATCCGCTACAGTGACACAGTTTATCATCTCCCATACAGATACTGGCCTAACAACAAAAGCAGGATGTATGTACTTGAGAATACTGGTGAACACCTTTTCATCCTTTTCCTTTTCTGTTACATTTTGTATATCAATGTTTTTATATTTCTTCCCTCTTCTTAAACATCCCAGGGGATTATGTCAGAACCCATGGTCTTCAACTAGGAGACTTCATTGTGATATACAAAGATGACGAGAATAACCGATTTGTACGTAATTTTTATTCCTAGTTTTTTAAGCACTTTACTCTTTTGTGGCATCCTGTTAGTAGTTGCTTACTCTATGTTGTATTTTATACCATATGAAGGTCATCCGAGCTAAGAAGGCGGAAGATGATCAAGCTGCTACTGTGCCACAAGTCGATGAGCATATATCTGCTACTTTGCCAATACCAGAAGTGGATGACTATATGTCTGCCATTCCACCACAAGCTGATATCTCTGGCATTGTGCCACAAGCTGATGAGAATTATGAGATATTTGATGGAATACTGAACTCTCTGCCAGAGATACCAGTAGCTAATATGAGGTACTCTGACTTTTTCGATCCATTTGATGATTGTATGGACATGGCAAATCCCCTGAATGCCAGCAACTCCGTTAACCCGACGACGCATTTCCGTGATGAGAAGACTGGGTATTCCTCGTTTCCCAACCCAAAACCTGGGCCTCACATGTGAGATTCAGCCAAAAAATTGCTGGATCATACCATTCCCTGTATGAATCTCAGAAACTGCCGCCTTGACGCCATTGTTGTAAATCAAAATAATTGGTGCCCTCATTTTGTATGTTCTATATGCTTAACTGCTGCATGTTTGTTTCTGTGTAAAAGGTTTCGTTTTCAACTCAATTGGAGGTTTCATCAGATGCAACGCTGTAAGCCTGTGACTGTGTTCAGTTCAGCTCAGAAAATGTGGTTCTGATGTTTTCCCGCTCCTGAACGTGCAAATACAAAAATGAAAGATGTCCTGTGCATTTAGCCATTTACCTATGACTATGGTAACAGTGCAAGCAAATTTATCTTTGGCATAAAACTACTGGATATTTTTCTAAAGGGAATCACAGCATGCTGCTGAGTATCTCATGTCGTGTTCTTGGATTCTGAGAAACTTCAACACGGTTGGGCTTGATGCTATCCTTTTTCTGTTTGAAGAAAATTTCCTCGCTATTTCGTCTGTGACATTCCTTGAGCCTTCTTCGTGCATTAGGTAGAGCACTTCTCTAATACGCAAGTTTCTTGCAGGTTTTTTGGATTGATCCTTCGATTGGCCGACTGGTTTTCCTGGCTAGCTATTACTCGAAAACCATATGACACTCATTCGAATCTCTAGATAAGTTTTTGCTCCATGCACGAAAGCACAGTTGTATCTTGAGCAGACTAGTTTGTTAGGTGGAGACACTTGGAAAACCGTTTGGCCCGCCGCCCACAAATAATCTTAGGTTTTGTTTGAAAAGTTTAAATTTCTGGTCCATCCACCCACAGGGTGGGCCAGGAATTTGGGCTAACCAACCAGCCCTTGGAGTAGAAAAGTTAGTTACTCGACGATCTTGAGCCCAGCCTGATGGACACGGCAAACACGTGAAGGAAAAAACAATGCGGAGTCCAGAAGAATTTTGTTTGAAATAACATTATTTTTTAAAAAAATTTACGAAAATAAATAGTCAATTTTTTTTACAAAACTAGGCTACTATCGTTATTTGAAATAAAAAATTATCCTGTCGCCATTCCAAATGACAACGGGACAATTTCGCTATTTCAAATGATGACGATGGACTATTTTTGTTAAAAAAATTGACTATTTTTGTGTAATTTTCTTTTAGAATAGTACTGTTTTAAAAAAACGAGTCTGGAGTGTAGCGTGTAGGTGGCACGACATGTGGACAACCAACAGACCAAGTACAGGCCACTTACAAATCGCCATGGTATACACGGCCGGTAGTACTTTCCGGCATGTACAGAAGACAAGAATTCGAGAACAAAGCCAATGTCGTTGCTTGGCTTCCGGGTGAAGGTCGCTCGAACACGTACGAATGGGACACCTTGACAATGAAGAAATGGATCGCCATGTGTCAAGACGCTGACTAATCAGCACAATAACTCAAATATCGTGACGGTATGCACGCAAGCAACAGCACTTTGCAAATCATTGGGAATGGGTGCAAGATCTACGCAAGGGATCACGCCATCACGGTCTCATGGAGCTATCTGCCTTTCTCAACAAATGAACATATTGTGGAACTATTGTTGAGAATAAGAGCATTTTTCGAATTACTTTAATCCAGAAATATAGTAGATAAAACATGATGAATATTCTAGCCACTTTCACAAAGCAAGTAAGCGAAGAACACTATAGACATACTAATATCGAACGAACGAAACTAGCATATCTATCACGGTGTTCAAGGTAACAACTAGTAATATTACTAACCAAGAAATACATATGAAATAGACATACCGGATCCGATGGAAGGAAGCGATAGTGGAAGAAGCGGCAGCTGAGTCTTTGTGAGATCGTCGTTTGTCATGGCGTAGTGGTAAGTAGTCGTGCGATGAGCGTCGCGGTAGTAGTCGCGGTTGTAGGCGTAGCGCAGAGTCGAATGGAGAGGAAGCGGCGGCGATCGCGCGACGCTCCCAAAACCTTATTCGCCCTTGCTCGTGCAAGCCTTCAGGGCGAGGGTTCGAGGCTGCTCTCCGTCGCGATCATTACGCGCGCCTTGCAGGGATGGAGATCGCCGGAGAGCGACAACAAAGAAGCGTGGTGTCTTTCGTGGAAGAGTGGAGAGCCTCACTCTGTTCGGATAATGACTATATATAACAACGGACGAAGCAGTCACCATTACTCACTAGTAACGGCCGTTCTTGCCTAGTCAAGAGGCGAAAGCGGTCGTCATTACTCACTAATAACGCGGCCGTTCTTGCCTAGTCAAGAGACGAAGCGGTCGCCATTACTCACTAATGCGGACAGAATTCTTATCGCGACCATTATTTGAATCGGTGCTTTGTTCTTTTAATTTGCAAAAATGAAGAGACGAAGCGATCGCAATTATTGCCATCCGTTTATTGCGAGTCGGTGCGTTTCGATTTTCGAATAGATAAAGAAAACGCGCGCACGCACTGACGCGCTGTGTGCGCGCGCTGCGCTGCGCTGCGCACGCGCGCACGCACGCACGCACGGCACGGACGACGGCGGCTCGGCGGCGGCGAGGCGAAGGCGGCAGCGCGTGTATTGGCTCTCCAATTCCACAAGAGGACTCCCACGTTCCACCTTATAAATTGGTGTAACTCCCCTTTAACTCTCCATATGGGACTAAAAAGGTTTAGCACATGCACATGGGCCTTTGGGATTTTCCAGGATTTAATTAGAATTAAAGTTGGGCCTAGCCCATATTAAATCCAACAATCCCCCACCAGATCCCAAGGGCACATGTCAAATTCCTTGATCCACAGTATTGTTTTAATATATCAGTGTTTCGATGGAGACCGGTTAAGGTTGAACATCCATCTAGAACAGAAGCTACACTTATCCACAACTGCACAATGGACTAAGCCTTGAATTGACAGTTTTGTGTGAATAAGTTTCACTTAAGTCCTTAACTGATACTAGGCTGCCAGGCATCCCCGCGGGTTGGAGCATATAAGTCATACTCCTGGCCTATTCATGAGCTTCCTAGAGATTACCCTATCTCATAGACTGTGACTAGCAGTCGGGCTCATATAGGTGTGTTCTTTCAAGAACGCTCCGTAGGAACAGCATCTTTGCTTAAATAAGCCACAGAACACATTAAGATAAAATCAACCTACCATACAGATTTAGGAGAGAATTGCATCTCCAATGGAGTGGGTCTATAAAGGTACTCTCCTCCCAGTTAACCAAAAGCTTGTTTCGCCAATCCTACTTCACGGGATCTCCGATCATATAGGATGGGTTACCACTATGGTATAACTCACGTGGGTCTCAAACCCATCTCCCTTGATGCATTGTCTATCACATTCGTGATAAACCCTTTGTGAAGGGATCGCGATTCTTAGTTGTTTGGATATAATCCAAAGCTATTACTTGAGTTTCTCATTTTCTGGCGGACTTGATCTTCTCTTCACATGTCTTGATGATTTCATATTATCCTTAGAAGCTGTTCACCTTGGCGATCACGATCGATTGTCACGATTCATCGAATAGCGATGCGGTTTATCAACCACCGGCGAGTCCATCAAAGCTCACGAAGCCATTCGGCTTCAACGATGGCGATATCTAATCTTGTGAGTTACGCTTCCATTGTTGACCTCGTTAAGATGGTGCGCTTGCAAGACTTCCATTAAGCAGCGCCACCTCCAAGTGTGAAGACATATCCACTTGTGGCCTTAATCTCATCGACATCGGATATCGGTTTGAATCACTATAACCTCTAGTACCTAGGGTTTTGGTATAGTGAATGCCATAACTCATATTACCCTTTAGGCAGCGCATTACCCTCTCAAGAGCATGCCAATGATCATCTCCGGATTAGAAACAAACCGGCTTAGTTTGCTCACGACAAGCGAGATGTCGAGCCTGGTACCGCTAGCTAAATACATAAGTGAACCAATTATCGAGAATATCTCAATTGGTCTCGGCTATTCTCCGATTCTTCCTAAGCAACACGCTAGGATCATATGGTGTTGGAGAAGGTTTGCGATCGCTATAACCAAAGCGACTGAACCTTTTCCACATAATGAGATTGCAACAATGTAATCCCACCATCATCACCTCTCAACGACTTGATGTTCAAGATAACATCGGCTACTCCCGGATCTTTCATCTCAAAATTGCGAGACAAGAAATCCTTGACCTCCTTAATCACATTAAGGTTGGTCCCAAAGATCGATATGTCATCAACATACGAGACATAGAATGACTCCTCGCCCCACCATGGCGATAATACACACATCTGTCGACTTCATTTACAATAAAGCTGCGGATGTTAAGGTTCTGTCGAATTTTTCATGCCACCGCTTAGGTGCTTGTTTAAGACCATACAAAGATTTTAACAACTTGCACACCTTTCCTTCTTGACCATTTACTACAAATCCATCATTGTTCCATGTAAATTTCCTCGTCCAACTCTCTATTTAGAAAAGTCTGTCTTAACATCCATCGATGAATGAGAAGACCGTGTGAGGCGACCAGAGATAGTAGTACTCGAATAGTGGTCAATCTAGCCACAGTGAATAAGTATCAAAGAAATCTTCGCCTTCCTTTTGGGTATAACCCTTGGCCACAAGTCGTGCCTTATACTTCTCGATAGTACCATCGGGCCTAAGCTTCTTTTGAACACCCACTTACATCCTACTGGGTTTACAACCATAAGGGCGCTCGGTGATCTCCCAAGTTCCATTAGAGATAATGGAATCCATTTCTCTGGTGCTTCCTTCCAGTATTCAGCACGGAGAAGCATATGCTTGTAAATGGTACTTGGAGTATCATCCACAAGGTACACAATGAAATCAGAACCAAAAGACTTTGCAGTCCTTTGTCTTTTACTCTTCCTCGAGTTTCATTGTCTTCCTCCTCGTGAATTTGATCGAGGGTTTGCTCAAAATATTCCATTGGAATGGCAGTTCGGGAGTTGTATCGGGCTCTGACTCGATAAACTAGGCATATCTTTCATCGGAAAAATATCCTCAAAGAAAGTAGCATCTCTGGACTCCATAATTGTACCGACATGCACGTCGGTACTCGATTTCACCACTAAAAATCTATATCCAACGCTATGGTGAGCATAGCCTAAAAGACGCAATCCACGGTTTTTGGTCCAAGCTTACGCTTTTTGAAATTGGCACGTTGACTTTCGCCAAACAACCCCAAGTGCGCAAGTATGAAAGTGATGATCTTTTCTTCTCCCATTGTTCAAATGGAGTTATCTCTTTATTCTTTGTGGGAACCCTATTTAGGACATGACATGAAGTCAATATAGCCTCCCCACCATGCCTTGGAAAGACCGATGTGTCTAGCATGGCGTTAACCAAATCGATTAAGTACGGTTCTTTCTTTCGGCAATCCCATTTATTGGGTGAATAGGAGGCGTCCTCTCATGGATTATACCATGTTCCTCACAGAATAAATTGAACTCATTAGAAAAGTACTACGCCATACGATCGGACCTAACCCTTTTGATTTTCTTTTCAAGTTGGTTCTCGACACGCCTTATAGATTTTAAAGTAGTGAAAAGCTTCATCTTTAGTTTTAAAAGATACACATAGCAGAACCTAGTGGAATCATCAATCAAAGTCATGAAATATCTCTTACCACCTTTTGTCAACACACCATTCATCTCACAGATCTGAATGTATGAGTTCTAATGGTGCCAAGTTTCTTATCTCCGCGGCCTTGTGAGGCTTACGAGGTGCTTTGATTGCACACAAACTTGACATTTAGAACCTTTGGCAAGGGTGAATTTGGGATTAACTCTAAAGCGGCTAAGCGTCATGCAACCAAAATTTATGTGACAAAGTCGTGAATGCCAAATAGTAGTCTCATTACCATGAAAATATGATTCACAACATTATTACACAAATCTGAAAGAGATATGCGGAACAAGCCTCGCACACATAGCCTTTACCAACAAATTGTCCACATTTGGACATTACAAATTTATTGGACTCAAATACCGTCTAAAGCCATCTCTACACAGAAGAGATCCGCTCACGAGATTCTTATTGATGGATGGCACATGATGCACGTTCTTGATTGCACAATCTTTCCAGTAAACTTGGATCGACCGTGCCAACACCATGAGCGATGGCATGTGACCCGTTCCCCATTAGAACGGCTGAATCCGAGTGACTGGTAAGAAGAAAACAATGAAATATCAGCACACACATGTATATTAGCACCGGTGTCTATCCACCAATCGGTAGATTGACATACGGAAAAACGATGAGGTAAATTACCATACCACGAAGTTCTGTCTCGATGGTACCAACAACAACATTGGCGGACTTGGAATTCGCGCCGCTGCGATTCTTCACACCCTTGCGTTGGCTGCAATCCTTGGCCCAATGACCAGTTCGCCACACACAAAGCAAAGGCCATCCTTTGTGTTCTTCTTCTTCTTTTTAAAGCTTGTTGTTTGTGCAGTCTTGTTTTGCCTTTGAACTTTTGAGCTTGGCCATTCTTTTACGCACCACATTGGCACTAGAATGTCCCTCATTTCCTCTAGTGTGTGTATCTTTTGCCCTTGCCTTTTCTTCAACATCAAGAGACCCAATGAGATTTTCAACAGAAAACTCTTGTCTCTTGTGTTTGAAGAAGTAGCAAAATTCCCCACGAAGGAGGAAGCTTGGCAATAATGCCTCCCGCGACAAACTTGTCCGGTAACACACACTTGAAATGCTCAAGTTCTTTGGCCATGGATTGTATCTCATGAGCCTGCTCAACTACAGAACGGCCATCAACCATTCTATAGTCATGGTATTGCTCCATGAGATACAGTTCACTGCCTGCATCCGAAACCCCAAACTTGGCCTCGAGTGCATCCCACATATCTTTCCCATTTGTAATCACCATGTATGCATCAACTAACTTCTCACCAAGTACGCTGATCACGGCACCTTTAAAAGGTTATCGTGACCTCGAGCGCTTGCTCTGTTCGGGAGTAAGTGTTCCTTGAGCTTGCCTTTTGCCACATGAAAACGTTCATGGCGATTAGCCAAAGCACCATCTTGGTGCGCCACCTCTTATAATTCGCACCATCGAATTGAGAGGGCTTAAGCGGCAGACAAAGCGATTGTTGAAAAATGCCTATTACAATAAGGTTTTGGATTGTTGAGAATAAGAGCATTTTTGAATTACTTTAATCCGAAATATAGTAGATAAAACATGATGAATATTCTAGCCACTTTCACAAAGCAAGTAAGCAAGAACACTATAGACATACTAATATCGAATGACGACGAAACTAGCATATCTATCACGGTGCATATGAAATAGACATACCGGATCCGGTGGAAGGAGCGGCGGATGGTGGAAGAAGAGGCAGCCGAGTCTTTGTGAGATCGTCGTTTGTCATGGCGTAGTGGTAAGTAGTCGTGCGATGAGCGTCGCGGTAGTAGTCGTCGGTTGTAGGCGTAGCGAGAGTCGAATGGAGAGGAAGCGCGGCGATGCGCGACGCTCCCAAAACCTTATTCGCCCTTGCTCGTGCAAGCCTTCAGGACGAGGTTCGGAGGCCTGCTCTCCGGTGCGATCGTACACGCGCCTTGCCGGATGGAGATCGCGGAGACGACAACAAAGAAGCGTGGTGTCTTTCGTGGAAGAATTGGAGAGCCTCACTCTGTTCGGATAATGACTATATATAACAACCGGACGAGCTTGATCACCATTACTCACTAGTAACGGTAATTCTCGCCTAGTCAAGAGGCGAAAGCGGTCGCCATTACTCACTATGTAACGGCGTTCTTGCCTAGTCAAGAGACGAAAGCGGTCGCCATTACTCACTAATGTAACAACCGTTCTCGCGACCATTTATTGCGAGTCGGTGCGTTTCGATTTTCGAATAGATAAAAAAGCGCGCGCACCGACACGCTGCGCGCGTATGCGCGCACCGCCGCACCGCACGCGCGCGCGGCACGGCGCGGCACGGCACCGCCGCGGCGAGGCGGCGGCAGCGTGTATTGGCTCTCTCAATTCCACAAGAGGACTCCCACGTTCCACCTTATAAATTGGTGTAACTCCTTTAACTCTCCATATGGGACTAAAAGGTTTAGCACATGCACATGGGCCTTTGGGATTTTCCAGGATTTAATTAGAATTAAAGTTGGGCCTAGCCCATATTAAATCCAACAACTATTAGGCTCAGAAGTTCAGATCTAGCTGAATCTTGGGCATTCATCGTAGGATGTGAATATAATGCATCTCACGAACGGATACGTTGAAATGATGGGGGTATTCAAGCAGAGCCAGCAGAGTGTGTCAGGTGCAGTCGCGCTCCGGTGCATTGTATGAGAGCTTTGGACAAATTTAGAAGCAAGATGAAGGGCCAATCTATCTAGCCGTGGGGCGGGTGTCTGCCTAGCTAGGCCAAACCTCGCTGCCAAACAATGGAAATAGAATATAGAATCTGTTAATTGTTTCGCTACAACTCAAAGCTACGTGCATGTGAAGGTTGTAAGGATAAGCGGATCTAGAAAAAATAGACATTGGTGACCGGAGAACTTGTAATAACTAAGAGCTTCTCTTCAGGATTTGCTAGAACTCATTAGGTTTACTGGACCCTAGCCATTATTATACTGTAAATCCGCTCCTGGTTGTTACCTCCCACTGATTCTGAGCTACGCCGTATGTCAAGATGTAATTAATTGCCGTGTGCACATAAATGTCGTGAGTTCATCTTACCTCCTGCTAATTCTGAACTACGCCATTAGACAAGATGTAGTTAATTCTTGTCTAGGACTAAGGGCAAATTAACTACTAGTACCTGTACCAGTAAGTAGGAGTAACTCCCAAGCCCAAATGGTCCTCTCCTACTACGTTCTTTCGTAGGGTGCATGATATGATTTTGTGATCGGCGCCCTGCTAGCACAAACCACACGTATAAACCAAGCATCCAATCGAAAAACGTTGATAAAAGAAGCTATTCGATCCCATGAGCTTCGCATGGCTTGCAGTTCACCTCACCGTCATCCACCAAGGCAAATGAAATCCAAAAAATAGCAACCTATTGAGAAATAGCGATAGTCATCGTGATATTGGTGTAGATCAATCACACAAGAATAATCACATGAACACCAAGAGACACAATGAATAAAAATGTATAGAGGAGAGCCAGTATCTTTTATTCATATCTATGTATCATGTAAATAGCAGCATTCCAATAGGCCACTTTCTTTTGGGAGCTATATTTGCTTCAAGCAAGTGATATAGCTTTTGGTGGTGATGCAGCTGCTAACTGCACTTACCAATTTATGCATATATCATTTCTGATGAATATAGTACGCTTCGGTGCATAGCCGAACATGGCATATGTCCGACTGAGTCAAGCGACCATCGATTTGTCGTGTACATTCTCGTTTGTTAGCGGTTAACATGTTGCTGAAGACACAAATCAATTGCCCTTTGTATGCCAATAGTATGTGTATCGGTAATAGCATAAATGTTATTCTCCATATCAACTGGATAAGGATAATAATCATGCAATTTACTTTAATTATCTCCCAAAATACACTAGATTAATTTATTACTTCGGGCTAATTTACTTATGGCTTTGACTTAATATATGCCACTGTGCCTACCATAACTCTTGTTTTGAACATTTTTCTATGCCTCTTAGGTTTTAATATCCCACACAAGCCCAATATCCTCTCCCTTTTCATGCCAACTATAAAAATATCAAGTGATAGCGTGTGCATCAGGCATTTTCTTGAAATCAACTCAGAGTTAAAGGTTTACTATCATACTTTAACAGGAATACAATTTTTGTTGGCATGAAACCAATATATACTCTGTAACATTCTGCTTATAAAATTCTTCAATTAAGTAAATAGTGTGGTGGAGAATAACGTTATATAGACTGATCAAGTCTTAGTGCTGAAGTTATTCTGTACTTTTATGAGGAATATGGTGTTTTCTAGCCAAAATGATCCATCAGAAATCAACATATGACTAAGCTTAGTCCGGTGCCACTGAGAAAAATAGTTTTCATTTTATCATCTGGGCTTCCGTGCACCACAAGTTAATGAATTGAGGCTTATTAGATATCAAGAGTACATGTACAACATTTTGTTAGCAAGGCATGGCAAAGTATTTTTAATTTTCACACATGTTGTTTGGGAAAACTTATTCCATACAAGATTAGTTTACTACAGATAAGGTATGCTACTGGAAATATGTCCTATTAAGTAGATTAAATCATCTATTTCAGCAGGAGGTAAGACTTTAATAGAACAACTCAGACTATCTTTAATAGAACAACTCAAACTACTAATTTATTTATGGCATCTGGAAAATAACAATATAATGCATAAGGTTTCAGCCTAATGCAAAAGATAAGAGATGCTCAGCAGGAGCAGTCCATATTTATGTTCTATACCACTAATGCGACTCGTACAAGAAAACAATATCTTTACAAAGTTAAGGGGTAACTAGGAGATTGCTACCAGTCTCCATAGAACATAATATGGACTTATCATTGCTGTCATCTAGGACAAACGAATATCCACTTAGCGATGTCAAACATGCCCCATACAATTTATGCAATTTTCTATATGTTTACAGTTGGTAAAATATTTTAAATGCATGAAACGAGTGGAAAAAGTAAAGATTATTTCTATCTATTAAGTAGAATTTCCCAAGTATTTTTTAGGTTTTTCTGATAATTTTTAAGGTATGAGAGCAATTTTCAGAATTACTTTCGCTCAATTTTTTTTTAATTACTAAAACCCATTAATTAATATCCTAAACGGCCCAAGGTGGGGCCAACGCGATGCGGTGCGATGCAGCCAGTGAGGTGCGAGGTACGCACGAGTGCGACACACATGGCTTCGGGCAGCGCGGCGGTGCGCATCTGGCACAACGACGGGAGCCGACGGCTTGGCGCGCATGTAGGGATTGGCCATCTCGCGGAGGCGCGACTGCGGGCATGCACGACAGCATGGTCATCTTGCGGCGGCGTGACTACGGGCGCGCATGGCAGCGACTGCGGCTCGCGTCGGGTGTGGTGTGGTGCACGTGACAGCGCGTTGGGCGTGATGCGGCCAGGCGGTGCGCGATGGCGGTGGCGCGAGTCGCGGCGCGGGCAACGGCGGCCGGGCGGGCGTGGCGGCGTGGTCGGGTGGCGTGCCGCGGCGCCGCAAGAAGCGCGAGGCGCTGACCACGCAGAGGCAGGGGATCGCAAGGCGTCGCCGCGGATCGCCGATGTATTAATTTTCTATGTGTATGAACAGTAATACCAAATTAATCTTACTCAGCAAATAATCGATCTACGGTCTAACAATTAATTTACAAAATCAAAACACTAAAACATGTTAGATCGGATTATGCAAATAAATCACAAATCAATATGTGATAAGAGCCGAGGAAACATGATTGATCTAATCATCAATATATAGGACGACATACCCGATTTGAAGAGTCATCGTGCTGGTAACGTGTTGAGAAATAGCGGTAGTCGTTGTGATATCGGTGTAGATCAATCACACAAGAACAATCACATGAACACCAAGAAACACAATGAGCGCAAGTGTATACTACTGATAACGTGTTGAGAAATAGTGGTAGATCAATCATACAAGAACAATTACATGAACATCAAGAGACACAATGAACACAAGTGTATAAAGAAGAGTCAGTATCTTTTATTCATCTCTACGTATCATGTATATAGGGGATCCTCATCTCTGTGTATCATATACATAGAAATCCCTCGTATTTATAGTCCACATGTATAAAAGTTTTCTAGAACGATTTAGTCTCTCGCCCGTGCAAAGGTTTCGTAACCATCAGCTCCAGGGAGGGCACAGCTGCCTGTGAGCCCGTGACCAACTCAACAACAGAAAACAGAGAGGGGCGTGTAAAGCGTCGTCCATGTTTCGTGACGCGACGTCGGAACGCCCGCGCGCGCGCGGACGACACGTGGCGAAGACCGAGACCGGTCCCACCCCAGCGGGACAGTGCATCGACGGCGACGTACGTGCCGTGCGCGGTGCGCTCGCCAACGCACGGTGGTACAAGTACCCTTCGTCTAGAAGAAGACGTACCTTCCCCTCCTTGTCGCTCTATCGGCCGGATCGACTTGCCCAAGCGTCGCGCCCTGACTGGCTGCGAGCGACCGGGGCCCACCGTCGTCCGTGGACTCCGCCGGGAGGGAGGGAGCGGCGTCCCCCGCGCGCCGTAACGTGCCAAGCCACGCACGTACGCGTGAAATCTGTTGAGGAACCGTCGCTGGCGAGTCCAGTCCGAGCGATTACCTCGTATACAAGATCAGAATCGTAAGAACAATGCAAGAACACAAGAACACAACAATAGATGAAACACAGGTATGAGAGGGGACTGCAGGCTTCGCTTTATTGCTCTTCCAATAATGAATTGTGTACATTGCTTGGGGGGTCCCCCCTCCTATATATAGTCTACGGTGGATGAGGTGCCCACCCGGACCCGGACTCCTGGCCGGGCCCGGTTTCCTAATACTCCCCCTTGGGCTCTCATCCCTTATGTCCATGCCTCGCTAAAACTCCATAAAAACCCAGTGGGAAAAATTTGGAGAAAGAGTACATGTATCATGTTCGCTATATCGCACTAATTGCCTCATTAAAAACCTTAAGCAGAAACTTGGAAAAACTCGTCAAGGGAAAAGAGTACAATTCACCCAATTTATTTAATCTCGAGATTTACTCTTTGGGTACTCGATCTTCGTAATCAAGCTTTAGTAATGAGTTTGTGAAGGTTCTCCCCTGATCTGCACTTCTCTAAGTCTTATCATTCCAATCCACGCACGCACCTTTCAAAGCTAGATCTTTGGAAGTGACTTAGTGAACAAATCGCAAGATTTTCACATGACTTAGTATGCGATACCTTAATTTCGTCCATCTTTTGCATTTCATGAGCATAGAAGAATTTGGGGTTGATATGCTTTGTGAGAGGACTCTTCACATAACCCATACGTACTTGTGCAACACAAGCGCATTATCTTCATAGATAATAGTGGGGTTTGTGCGGTATTCAATCCACATATTCTTGGAGGTGGTGAATCATCCGCCGAAGCCAAGAGCATTCCCGTGCGGCCTCAAATGCGGTGCTATAATTTACGAATGGTTCGTCGAAGTTGATACCAAACTCTGCTTAGATGATTTCCATGAAATTGCGGTTCCCACCACGTAAATACATAGCTGTTTGCGACTTAGTTGTATCTGGTCAGCAGTGCACGACATCTGCATAGCCGATCATTGTAAGGTCTGGTTCTTTCAGAGAATAGGCCAAGATCTTTACTTCCTTGGAGGTATCGGAAGGCGTCCTTTATTCCCCGCCAATGCCTTTTGGTAGGTTACGCACTATACCTTGCTAAAAGATTCGCTGCAAAGCAATGTCCAGGTCTAGTGCGGTTTGCTAAATACATGAGTGCTCAAGCTGCGCTCAAGTATGGGAATTCTGGTCCCAGACTTCCTCCCCCTCTTCTTTAGGTCCGAGCGGGTCCTTGTCTTGCTGCAAGGATCTTAGATCATCGGCACTTTCGAGGATATGCCTTTTCAAAGCCGAACCTTTCCAACACCTTACGAGTGTAGGTTGGTGATGTACTAAAATCCCTTGTGGGTATGCTCAAGTTGCAAGCCTAAGCAATATTTGGTTTTACCCAAATCTTTCATTTGAACTCGACTCGGTAAGAGCTTGCTTTTCCAATATCTTCAAAGTCCCGATGATATTCGGATCATCTACATATCTGAGATTATCTGAATCCATCACGGGATCGCCGTATAAAAACAGGGGACAATCCTCACTGTTCGTGTAGCCTTTCTTGCGAGAGAAAGTCGCTTAGCGATTATACCACATCTGCTGATTGCTTGATCCATACGGTGACTTTACGAGTTGCACTTTGTATAGATTTCTATTTGCTCTATCTTGGTTGATGCATGAGGATACCTTCGGTACCTTCATATAAATTTCGAATCAAGTTCCCATAAGGTATCAGATTACCACATCCATTAATTTCATTTCTAAATTCAGATTTACTGCCATTGAGATTAAGTATCTAAAGGTAGTTCCGCCCATGACCGGGGAATAGGTTTCTTCATAATCGACTCCTGGTCTTTGAGTGAAACCTTGTGCAACAAGCCTTGCTTTATATCTTACAACTTCATTATTTTCATTTCTCTTTCGAACAAATACCCATTTATGCCCTACAGGGTGCACATGGGGAGGTGTACGGCTTACGGGCCCAAACACCTCTCTTTTGTTCAGAGATATTAATTCTGCTTCTATTGCCTTCTTCCAATCTTTCGATCGATCTTTTCTTGCAATGTGGCGGCTGAGCTCGGATCAAGATCAATGATTGTGGCAATTTTCTTTGCAAAATAAATGTCGACATTAGCTGTTGCTCTATTCATAGATTCTCCCGTGGTCACATAATTTATAGCTATTTCTTCATGGGGCAGTTCTGCTAATGCTTCTACTTGTTCACCGCTGCTTTCAATTGCGGGGGCAAGTCCCTTTAGTTTTTCACTCGATGTGTGCGCACACATCCATGCGATGTCTCCCTCGTGGGAATATTCAAATCTGGTATGCCTTTTCTTTGAAGGTTCCATACGAGTGCAGTCTCAAGCGGCTCCCCTTTGTTTGTGGGAACCGGTGATCGGTGTGACAAGTCCTTCTTATCCTTTTCGCGGCGTCCCGGTTGCCAGGATTCGAGGACCGGAGTTCTCGTCCTTTTATACGAGGCCTCGGGCGGGATTAGGATACCTTCTATTTTCTTTGGTATTTCAACCCTCTCCGGTGCATTGCGTGCGAGCACATGCGACTTAGTCACGCTCTTCAAATCACTAAAGTGGTCGAGCGGTTGATTCGCTAATGCTTGCAAATCAATTATCTTACGGACTTCTCTATACGCTTCACTAGTGTGTGGGTCATGTGCATTAATTCACGTGGCTTGCCACGTTATTTCCGACATTTTTCATCAAGAGGTTGATTTCCTCCCCTAATGACGGAAACTATCCTCATCAAATATGCTATCAAAGGGGGTGTATGCAAATCTCGATCATTGGGTCGAATACGATTATGGATGCGATCTCATAACAACGTATATCCCAGATTTTGGAGAGGGCCCATTGCGATTCATTGCGGTGGTGGTATAGGTACATAAACCTTGCAACCAAACCTTGAAGATGAGAGATTTTCGGTGGTGACCCTTGTGCTAGTTGCATAGGTGAATGGATGTTGTATCTTGACGGTCTAAAATTGATGAGAGTTCTTTGCATGCGAGATTGCGTGTCCCAACACGTAGTTGGTAAGTTACAATTCTGTAAGCGGTCGGGCAATGAATTTAATTCTTTTAATCAATGTACGCTAGTCCATTACGAGTGTGGACATGTGGTGCAGGAGTGCTCAACGGTAATTCCGTTGCCATGCAATAATCATCAAATGCCTTTGAAGTAAATTCTCGGCGTTGTCCATTCGATGGACTTCACATGATGATCGGAAAATTATTCTTTATTTTAATTATCTGCGAGATCAGCTTTGCAAAAGCATGATTTCTTGTAGATATGAGCATACATGCGACCATTTGAGGAAGCATCGATGAGCACCATAAAGTACCTAAATGGCTGGCGGGGCTGAATAGGACCGCAAATATCTCCTGGATTCGGTCCAGAATGCGAGATTTCATCCTTCACTTTCGGAGGAGAAGGTCTACTAATTAATTTCCGGTGGCACATGCGAGGCACACGAAATCTTCGGATTGGAAATTCTTTACATTGATATTATGTCCACGAGAATTGTTAATTATATTTCTCATCATTCTAAGACCGGGGTGGCCTAATCTATCATGCGAGAGAGAAAAGTTGAGCTTCTAAAAGATGTTTTCAGGGACGGTATAAGTGCGGTGCCCTAATATGAGTGTAGTATAGCCAGATTCATATGAAGGAAGTCGTTCTAATACCCTTTTCCCATTCTCTTCACGCTTTGTAATGAGCGGTATTCCTTACCATACTCTTCTTGGTCTCTACATGGAGACCGTTAGCGCGAATATCTTTAAAACTTAAGAGAGTTCTAGTCGATTCCGGTACAACAAGGCTTCTTCAATGACCAATGTCGTGCCCATTGGAAGTATAATTGTGGCTCTTCACGAGCCTATTATACAAATATCATTGCCGCCACGATTGTCGAAGACTACAAAGCATTCTTCTTTGATCATTGGAAAAATTTCGTCTCTCTTAGTATGGTATTCGTTGTGCGCTATCCGCTAGACACACTTCCTCCATAGGCGCCACACGCGTTCGATATATAAAGTATTTATCAATATGGAGCAAAACAATCCACACATAAAACATACTTCAAAAGCAGAACAAAACTTGCTTTATTAATACGGAAAAGTCTTCTTTGGACATATCATAAGAATTTATTGCAAATGCTCTTCTAGAGCTTACAACCTTTATTCAATAATTCAAAATTCTAACATAAGCGCAAACATTTGTAAAACTAAGTGCCATGCATGCACTAGATTGAATCGTAGTAAATTAACTCGCTGAATCTCATCTACTTCTATCTTTTCTTCTTGGCAACTACGGTGCGGCGCTGCAATGTCCAAAGAAGGAGTGGTAGGGTTTCTTTGCAGGATGTCCACATCCATAGGTGCGACCAATGACCGTGGATCTTCAATGCTCGCAATGGCGAGTGCGCTTCATGTTGTCCTTTGCCCTTCTTCTTTGCCTTGAAAGCATCGATCACGTCTTTGCGGTTCACGGCAGACACGTGACCAATGTCCCCAAGTGCCACATTTGTAGCGCTTTGGTCCTGCGACCATAGGGCTTCTCATCGCGCTTCTTTTGGTCGCCTTTCTTGACTTGAGCATTTTGCTTAGTTTTGTGGCTCATGACCTTACCCTTCCCGCCTCTACGCCGAGTGAGGCTTTCACCTTGTAGCTGCTAGCATTGACTTCATGGCCAACTTTGCTACTAGGTGGTGCGAGATGTAGTTCTTTACGAGAACCTCATCTTGAGCTTCGCAACTTGCATAATATCAATCGGTTCGGCATATTCCTTGAAACCATCCCGACGATAGTTGCGTGCGGATTGCACGCATTTGGGTGAAAGGTAGATAGGGTTTCTCAATCCTCTGCATCTGTGATTACTTTACCACAAAGTGAAGATTTGTACAAATTGCATGCAAGCGAGTTGTACTCCCCACGGTCTTATAGTCGACAAAGCGTAGTCGAGTCCATTCTGCTCTGCCGGGCGAGATGGTGTGCCGATTTCTCGAACCGCTTCTTTAGGGCGGTCCATAAAGCCAGTGCGCTCTTCTCTGCCATATACTCATTCTTGAGAGTTAGACAAAGATGATGTCCGAGGAAATGAAGTGCTGATCATTTTCCTCGGCAGTTGGAACGACATCTGCAAGCGCCGAGTCCAATAGCGACGACGGAGCTTCTTGGCTCCGATACAATCTCGACATCGATGCCCAAGTCAAATAATTACGGCCATCTTTGGGCGGCTCCTCGAACTCCGGTTCGTAATTCCGATCATCTGCATATTCATGCAAGGAATGCATAAGATTATGCTGGTAATGTACATAAAGGTTGCAAGAATTCCCATAATATTCTGTATTTTCTCGCATTTTCAAGATTTCTTGCTATTTCGATGATTAAAAGCAATATAAATAATTACAAATAATCAAAGCATTAAATCTGAAAATAAATTGCATAGAAATAACAATAGCAAAAATAAATATGCTTCAAATTTCAAAAATATGCAAAAATTCAGATTCGAGGCCTTTTCTGTGGAAAAGTTACTTTTTACAAAGCGCAAGTTTCGAGGGGCTAAAGCGAAATCTCAGTGCGAGAGAATTTGCGCGTAAATTTCATATTTTCCGAGGGGTTTTTGCAAAAATTTCATTATATGCGAAAACTATGCGTAATTACGAAAACTTCAAGGCCCTTCTGCAAATTCGTTTTTTTAGTAGTAGCTTTTTTTTTTTTCTTTCTTTCTTTTCACCAGTAGGCCATTATTTCCGGCCCAAAGGCCGGCCACCGGTTGCTTCAAGAGGACATGGGGTAGGGTTTCCCTACCCAGACACCGTGGTGCGGCGCCATGCCATGCTTGTGAAGGAGCGCGGCGACACGGCGGAGTGCCGGCTCCTAAGCGGCGGCGAGTCGCGGCGCCGGGGCCGAGGGCGGCGGCGGCTATGGGCGGCGAAGAGCGCGGCGACACGGCGGGTGTCCGGCTCCTAAGCGCGCGCGCGCGTGAGGCGGCGGCAACTTCTGCGGCGCGGCGCTCCTTGCGGCGTGGGTGCGCTTCTGGCGGCGAGCCGGTGGGCGGTCGGACCATGCGGCGGCCGGTGCGGCGGCTCTGGCGGGTGTAGGCGCGCGGCGCGGCTTCTTTCTTCCGGCGCGCATGCGGGTCGTGGCGGCGGTGCATGCGGTGGCTCGGCGCGGCGCCGGGCGATGCGGCGGCGGCAGCAGCGCTTCTTCTCCCCTTCTACGCCGGCGGATCTTGCCGGCGGCGTGGTGCGGCGGGCTAGCGGCGTGCGGCGGGTCGCGAGGTGGGGCGTGCGGGGCCAAGTCGCGGCGGGCGCGGCTCTTGCGCCACCATGGCGAGCAAAATTTTTTCTCTTTCAAAATCACTGTTCATCTATGATTGTATGCAATGACATGTGATGTAAAAGCGAGTGCAATCAACATCTGTTCTTTCATGCAACCTCCGTCGGATTTTCCGCGACTTCAAGTCACTTCGCGGTAGGTTAGAACGGATTTGCAATTTCAATCTGGTACAATCGACATCCGCTCTTTCATGCAATCGTCGATCGGCATTGTGGCGACTTCAAGTCGACTGCGACAGATTAGAGCAAATTTGCCGTAGGAAATAAATCTAGAAAGCCAAATTTGCGGAATTGAAAGCAATCTAGAAAGCGATTCAATATCGGCGTCGTTCATCGGCGGTTACCTTTCGATGCGAGGAGAGTCGATCGTCTTGATAACGTGTTGAGGAACCGTCATTGGCGAGTCGGTCGAGCGATTACCTCGTATACAAGATCGAATCGTAAGAACAATGCAAGAACACAAGAACACAACAATAGATGAAACACGGTATGAGAGGAATGCGAGCCGCTTTATTGCTCTTCCAATAATGAATTGTGTACATTGCTTGGGGGTCCTCATATATAGTCTACGGTGGATGAGGTGCCCACCCGGACCCGGACTCCTGGCCGGGCCCGGTTTCCTAATAAAATCGTCGTGAAACGATAGGAAAAACTTCGCGGAACACCGCTCGGGTCGCGCGGGGTGACTCAACCGCGGCAGTTCTCTCTCTGGGGCGGGACAAATGGCCCCTCCATGTCATTTGTTTTCTGGTCAGTTACGGGACAAAAATACAGCACGTCACCGACTCAATACTCCTAAAAACTTGGGAGTCACTCGCTCAAAAAAAAGAGTCACCAAGGCTGGCAAAATATCCCGTGGTTCTTTAGGTTTTGTGTGAAACTAGCGAATTTCTAATAGATTATGACGGTAACCGAGTGAGTATAATGCTACAACATTAGAAAATTGCTGCCTTGCCTGAATGGAAGAAAGATGAAACATTACACGGTACTCCTTTGTTGGAACTTGGAAGAAACTGAAACTGCTATAGGTTTGGTTTTGCATCAGCGGAAGTGCATGCCACGAGCACATAGGAAAGTATTCTGCAGAGGAAGGTGCATACAGTTAGTAATGTTTAAGATCCATAATAATACAGTACTGCTAATGGTAAGGAATTGTGTAATTCTACTCATGTCTCAAAAGTTACATCACTTGTTAGCAGCGTTTATTTCCATGTGACAATGAGATTAGGGTCCGTTTGGTTGGATGAATGAGTTGGCTCCTGCACCAGATGGTTTGGGAAATAGTGTCGCTCACTTGTTTGGTTCGTTGAATGGAACCTCTCCGTCCAGGACCGAATGGTCCCACGAAAGGGAATATTCCCATGAAATCCCGAACCATTTTGTTCAACCAAAAAGAGCGAACCACGCTGCTCAGCGTGCTCGCCTCTCCGTCTGCGTCACCCCGACGAGCTCCGGTAGTCCTCTCCCAAGCGCACTGCTCCCCTCCATTTCCCCGATGCCCTCTGCTCCCTCCTCGAACCGGCCCGAGCCCGCGATGCCACGCCGGCCGTCGTCATCACTCACCATTCCGGCTGCCATGGTAAAGGCCTCGTCATTTGGTCCGTGTCACTTCATGTTCCGCAACACCACAGGTATTTCCCCTAATCAATTTCAGGATTCCACCACGGAGTGCTCACGTCATGGTCATCTTCTCCCACTCCGGCCGAAAACTGCCGTCACTATCACCACTTCCACTCCAATGATCTCTCTTTCGATTCACTTCACCAGAAGTATCTCCTCTCCTCCCAGACCTTCCCCCATCACTCACCCAAGCTCCCGTCCTCTCCAGTGCCACCACCACGACGCGACAGCCGTGCCTCCTCGGGCTTCGGTCGCCAAGCCGCCACCATCGGCTCCGATGAGTCCCCAACATCCCCGTGATGCTCATGCTCCCCTAGCTCCACCCCTCATCCACCCCAACGTCGTCGCCCCTTTTCCTTCTCCAACGCCGACCGCCCCGCTCGCTCTTGTGCTCGCCCGGCCATGGCTCCACCACTCGTGTGGTCACCTTACACTGAGCAACTTATTTTTACCATCCTAAGCCGCCATCGCCGCCTTTTTCGCCGCGTCCAGCCTCAGCGATGCATGCTCGCCCACCTCCCCTGTTCTTCTCTTCTCTGTGTCACAAATTTTCTGTTGTGACTCGATGACAGGTGGGCCTCAGATGGAGGTAGGTTCACCGGGAGTAGGAATGGAAAGGGATCGAATAGTCTCGAATATGAATACAAATCTATATATTTAAAACGGATACGAATCCGAATATTCTCGAATATCGAATACGAATCGAATGTTGTAACGAATTCGGATTCGAATCGAATATGTAGTCAATTCGGTCGAATACGAATATCTTACAACTTTTGCGATAAATCTCAGTAGAGCACCCAATAGCCATAGATTCGGCACCGAATCAAGACCCCGTCGAAACAGAAACGCCGGGGAAAAATGATAGTATTCGTATTGATTTTTCCCCGGATACGAATAACACCGAATACGAATACGAATACGGGTGCTATCCATTTTTCTCGGATAGTACTCGCTTTCCATTCGAATGCGGATTTTTGCTTACCGCATTTGCGTTTCCTCGAACACGGATATCGGATAAAATAGATTATCTTTTGCCAATTTCCATCCCTAACAGGGAGACAACTATGGTTCATCCAACTAAACAAATTCACGTATCGCATCATCTCATCAATCAAACACAATACATGAACCATCCTAAGATAGGATCCGTCGATCTTGTAACAACTTATTCCATTCAGCTCCTAATCAAACGCACCATAGTTGCAAACTTGATCCCACCAAATCAGCTGCGTTCACTCGAAGTTCAGATTTACCAAAACAGAATTGTGTGTGCCCAGACGTGTGCAAGTCTAGCAGCCAGTCACCAAAACTAGCAAACAAGAACTATCGAGTCCACCCCTAGCACCAGCAGGCAGCAGTAGCTGTAGAGCCTAGAAGAGAGACCTGGCACGGCACATCCAATCACGTCGTCCCACATCGCGCTTCCTTTGTCCCTACTGCCTTCTCCCTCGCAAGTCCCCGCATCCCCAGTTCCCCACTCCTCCCACGAACATACAACGCCCTCACCACGCCACCTCGTCACCACGCCTCTCTCTCTCTCTCGCTCGCTGTCCCCTTGCTTCGCGCAAAGGAGGCTACAGCTCGCGCTTCCTTCCTGGCGACGCGGGGGCGGCTCGGGCGCGTGGTGGGGGCGGGCGTCGGTGTAGCTTCGGGGCCATTGCTGTCTGTGATGGCGGCGGCGGTGTTCGCTGGGAACGGGGGCGCCGCGCGCGCGGCGTGCTCGGCGGAATGCGACGGTGGGGCCGAGAGGCCGCCGGATCTTGGCGGCAGGGCGGGGGCCGGGTGCGGCAAGAGGAGCGTGTACCTCATGGAGTGCGTGCCGCTGTGGGGCTGCGCCGCGACGAGCGGCCGCGGCGCGGAGATGGAGGACGCGTGCGCCGCCGTGCCGCGCTTCGCTGACGTGCCGGTTCCGATGCTCGCGAGCAGGCGGGAGCTGGACGGGCTCGGGCTCGGGCTCGACTTCGACGCCACCGCGCTCCGGTTGCCGGCGCACCTGTTCGGCGTGTACGACGGACACGGTGGCTCGGAGGTTATCTTCCTTGTGTGCTTCTGGCTCAGACGAACACATTAACCTTGAGGCCTCTTACTCATGCTTCCTATCGTTTGTGCAGGTGGCGAACTACTGCCGGGATAGGATCCATGTCGTGTTAAGAGAGGTGCTAAGAGTTGGCAGGGGGTTGGGGGAATTGGGGGAAATGGGAGAGGTGGGCGTAAAGGAGCACTGGGAGAAGGTTTTTGGTGATTGTTTCCAGAGGGTAGATGATGAAGTGTCGGGGAAAGCAAGCAGGTTTTGCAATGGCGTCAGGGAGTTCCGATTGGGGCCTGTCGCCGCCAACAACGTGGGCTCCACTGCTGTTGTTGCGGTTGTCTGCTCTTCTCATGTGATAACTGCGAATTGCGGAGATTCACGCGTTGTGCTCTGCCGTGGGAAGGAGCCCATTGCTCTCTCCATCGATCACAAAGTACAAATCGAATTCATGATTCAGTTAGAGTCAATTAGTTGAGGTAAATTTTGTTTGATTATGCTTTGGTGTTCCAGCCTGATAGGAAAGATGAGCGTGCAAGGATTGAGGCCGCAGGTGGGAAGGTCATCGACTGGAATGGTTGTCGCGTCTCTGGTATACTCGCTATGTCACGGTCAATAGGTAAGTCTTCTGCACTTTGCATGCCCAGGCTTACTGGATAGACGAAATTATTGTTGATGTCAGGCAAGCTGTATAGCAAGCTTGGAATGAGATTAATGTCTAAGCACCAATTGCTTACCTTTTGAGTTCTAGCCAATTAAAAACACAAATTTGCTAGCCCAAATTGTACGGAACATGAGCTCTAGAAGGCACTTTAGTAACTCTGGAAGGCATCTCTTTGTAAGCTGGGACAAACTGACCCCCCAAAAAAGTGACATAGCAAGTAAGATCATAGCAGCACAAGGGCATGTTGTAAAACTATGCTTGATTCGGTGCAACAAAAAAGCCATAGCAATAGTAGTTCTAACCATATGGGCCTGTTGCTGCATGGGTCTGAGATTCAGTAAACAACAATATTTTAATCAGTAATAACCTATATGAAACCATCAGTCCTTGTGCTGTCAAAAGAAAAAAGTTATCTTTACCTTAATATTTAACAATAATCTTAAGTCTCTGAGTATTGATAATACTTTTTGAAATTGTAGGGAAACATCCAGGTGAATTGTATGAAAATTGTTTATTGTTCATATTGACCTATGCACAATTAAACTGAATTTCTGCCACAATTTCCATGATAAAGCTTGTATTTTCAGTGACCTTTTCTGTACACACTTTGTTATGTCTATGCATTTTATTATGAGGCCTTCTTTCAGCTGTATTTCAATTTATGAGATTGCCTGCTCTTGCTTATTTCAGGTCGTAAATTTTAACTGTAAAGAAATGCTCAGGTTAATAATTTGAGTAACTTGCAACTTCAGTCCATAGCTTGTTTTCATCTGAGAAAAATAATGTTTAAGAGTAGTGTGTTCGTCAGTCATGTTCTGGTTCCTTAACGGAAATTCGGGGATGGGGATGAAGTTGTTCGTGAACTTAAATCTATTATTGTGAAAACATTCAGATTAGTATGCAGATGTGCTTAAGAAGGTACCTGCCAAAGTAGAAAAGCCTCCCTTTTTAAAGGAACAAAGGTACCCTATATACTCGTGTTATGATTCGTGCAAGTGGCTCTGGCAGTTGTGACCATGGCTAATACTGTGATTAGTTGTATTTGTTCTCATATCTGGCACCGTCTGAATAGATCCAGTGTTAAGACTTGGACAATACTGTTGTTCCAATTCCATATGAAAATTTAGTTGAACTAAGAAACTAGTTAAGCCAATTTCTCTGTGCATTGGATAATGTTTGTCTGAAGTTACCTATCTCTTATTAACTTGAGCGGAAATCGCCGATCTCCTTGCAGGGGACCGATATCTGGAACCATTTCTGATTCCAAAGCCAGAAGTCACTGTTGTTCCTCGGGCAAAAGATGATGACTGCCTCATTCTAGCGAGTGATGGGCTGTGGGACGTCATGTCAAATGAGGACGCATGCAGAGTTGCACGCCGACAGATCCTTCTGTGGTACAAGAACAACGATGGTACATGTTCTGATGAAGGCAGTGAACCTACTATGAACCCTGCTGCACAAGCAGCCGCTGATTGTCTTGTGAGGCTAGCTCTGACCAAAGGGAGCGAGGACAACATTACTGTCATTGTGATTGATCTGAAACCACGAAAGAAGCTCAAGGGCAAATCCTAACAGGGCCTAGATTTCATCTGACTAGCTGTCCGTGATCTGCGATCAGAGTTTCCTCTGCTAATCTGCCTTCCTTGCAAGACGGCCCACATGCTATTTTTCTTCAGCCGCTCTTCAATAACTGTATATGTATACGCTAATAGGTTATGGTGTGTATTGCTATCTATCCCCCTTGTGGCTTCAGGCTGTTCAAATGATGTGATTTCTGTCAGGTTCAGAACAGTCATGTAAATGTAATGATCTCTGCATAATAATTGAGCCTTGTAAAGGACTGAGCCGCTGAGATGATCGCCGAAACTTACATATACTAGTGCCTGGCGCGCGTACCTACGCGCGTAGAGGAATGCGCTGGCGCATCGATCTTCGTGGGCCTGCGCGCGGCCCGGCCAATCGAACGGACGGCGCTCAGCGGCGCGGAATCGAGCGGACGAGCAGGCACCCGTGGAAGCGTCCCGCTGAGGCGATCGGACCGGACGGCGCGCGCAGCGCCTCGCGCGGAATCGCGCGGCGAGGAAGTGGGCGACGTGGCCTGCCTGGTTGCGCGGCGTCGTGGCCTCCCTTTACCTTTTAAGATAACAGAGGATGTGCTTCCCACAAGTGTTGCCTTTCTCTGATCATCGGATGAACATTTTTTCTCTCTTGAATTTTGACACTACATATATAACAGAGGACGTGCTCCCTACAGGTGTTGCCTTTCTCTGAGAGACTGATCATCAGATTTTTTTTTCTTCTTTTGACATGAGATCGTCAAATGAATGTTGATGAAAGGTCCTGACCACCCGCATGGCTACCCAAGTTAGAAAAAGGCTGCTCCTACGAATTCTGATAGCAAGCATTGCGTTATTTCCCAATCAAGGTATTTTGCCATCCTGAACTAAAGGACATTAGAACTTAGAACAGACTTGGGCAGTTGGGCTCCTTTACTGTTTGATTAGAGGATGAGTATCCTCCAAAACATCAACTGAGGATCGCAGTAGAAATTAACTGGCTACCTAGCAAGCAACTGTAATCGACATCACGCGAAAACCGTCACCAAACGATCCATGACTGAGCAAAGATCCCAGTGGCTACTGTTGGATGGAGAAATCTAAACCATATTCGTATTCCGATTAACAATTTCTCTCATATTTGTATTTGTATTCGAATTTGCATACAAAAATATGGATACAAATATGGTATGGACTTTTGCCATCCAAAATGTTATTTTATCTGCACTATTCGTATTCGAATTCGAATTCGAGAAAACAATTTACATATTTTATTGCAATGTGATTAATTAGTTGGATGAGTATTTTTAGTTTAATGTGAATCCATGCTTTTAGGTGAAATAGATAAACTAGAATGATTAAGTGTGCTATGTACAAGGACAAATTATCATAAATATATTGTCATTACGTAAGTTACGAGAATATCCGAATTCGATCGAATTGAGTAGGTATTCGATTTGTATCTGTATTAATTACAAAATTCAATTCGTATTCGACAATATTCAAATTCATATTTGTATCCATTTAGAAAATACGAATACGGGAAAACCACTATTTGAAACAGTAGCATTTGTGTGGTTGTAGGGATGGCAATTGGACGCGGAGGGCACGGGTAGTGCTCACCCATACCCATGCCCGTGAGCCTAAAAGTCCCCCATGGGCATGCCTGCGAAGGGCGACAGACAGAGAACCTTGCCCATGGGTACCTGTGTACCTGCCACACACCCACATCATCAGAAAACAACATAGACTGCATAGTTCAGATACTAGTTTGCTAATCAAGTTCAATAAAATAAAATAGACAGTTCAACAACTAATTAAGTTCATCACACATCAAATTCAACAAAAAAATTTGGAAATACAAACCGAACGAGGGTGTGAGGACGGGGGTGGTGCGGCCAGGCGTGAGGAGTGAGGATTGGATTTGGGGATTTAGGGTTGGTGCTTGGTGGCGGCTGGGCCTGGGCATGAGGAGTGGTGAACGAGTGATGGGGCATGGGTTGATGACTGGCCAATGGGTATTAGGGTTTTAATCAGACCCACCTGTCAGTGTATGTTGGCGGGTAAACATACGAAGCGGGCATGGGTGGAGCTCACTCATGCCTGTGCTTGTTTACCCGATGGGCAGAGGATTGCCTCCATTTCCTTGCTCATGGACAAAGAAAACACCCTATACCTGGCTCTATTAGGGCATTTGCTCGCGGACACGCGGGTAATCGGGCACAATTGTCATCCCTATGTAGTCGTGAAAACTCGACAGTCCATCATCAAAGGCTACTCTACTATACATAGAATCAACAATCAAGTGAACTTCCAATTGTCGAAAAGTATAACCATACCACATGTGTTTTTTCCAAACAGCTCAGTTTAATCCAGTGGTGAAACTGCATTACTGCAATGCCATTTGCCAGCATTTGTGCGGTCCTAAAAACTCAACGAGTCCGTAAAGGCTACTCTACTATACAGATAATCAATAATCAAGTGGAACTTCCAATTATCAGCAAGTTGAACTATACCATATGTGTTTTTTTCTCTTCCAAATAGCTTGGTTTAAGGGCATCCACAATGTTGCAGTTGTAAAATTGGTCCTAAGTTTGTCGCATGAGACAGATGCAAAATTTGTAAACTTTGCTCTAACTATTACTCTCTCAACGTGTGGGGCCATCACATAATCAAATAAAAGGATAAACAAATCCGACTGCCCCCCTCACCCCCTCCAATCTCCACCACTGCCACCCTTGCCTCCCTCGCTTCCATTGCTGTTCGCTCTCACTCTCACGGTCTTGTGTCGGACCCGGATTTTCTGACCCGAATCCTCTGTGAAAATACCGTGCTATTCCCTGGATCAGTAGATAGCACTCACAGATACCATGCTGAATCATTCATACATGGCGTGAACTAAAGTATCATTATTACAATCAACAGAGTGACATAGACCACGTCGGGTCGAGTTTTACAACAGGGGCCGATCAGGCCAAATTGATTACAATACAGAACACCAAATACGGTAGCGGAAGCAAAAGGGTAGAGCCCATCTCTTCACAGGCAAGCGACTAGGGCAACCTGTGTACGACTGATATTACCCAAGGACCCGGATAATATCGGTTGTACGCAAGTACCAACGAGTCAACTTAGATTGCGTCGAGGCCTAGACTACAGATCCTAGACTACTCTTCATCGTTTCCTTGCCCATCAACTTCTGGATCCTCGTAGTAAGCATAGTCTCCTCCATCGCGTCATCCGAAGGGTTTGGGAGAGCGAGGATGAGCACAACTACGTGCTCGCGAGCCAATACACAATGCAATGATATACATGCAAGGCTTACAAGGATGGCTCGGTTCTTTTATTTATAAAGCAATACTTTTAAATATCATAAGTACAAATTCCTAGCACTTAGCACTTTTAACAAATTTCATTTTAGTTAAAGAGAGTAATTGTGCAATATTTGATATCGTGAGAGAATCCCTCCTTGAAACTCTACGATGTTTATTTTGATTGGAGCTACCTCCAATTATTAACATGTTGAGTCCGAAAACTCGGGAAAATCCAATCTCGGGGCTAGGAGAGCCCGCCACAATTTTCATACCACCCACAAAGGAATTTTTAAATAGAACTAACTCAAGTTAAGTTCCCATGTCCGCTTTGACCGTAGGCGCGGTGTTTAAACAGTTTATAAACTCTGTAGAGATTGTACACTTTACCCACAAGAGACAATTAACTCGTTGCCTACACGATTCCGTAGTCGTGTAGTCGAGGTTGTCACAATAACTTTTCAACTACCTCGTCCTTTCCATCATCCCACCCATATGGGGTTACGCCCATATATTCGCGAGGATGTTGTACCGCAATACTGGATGTACCGCACGGCGTTGGCAACTTCACCTCGTATCGGTGTCCCCGTCAAGTGGATGTACCGCAAGCTTGCGCGTGCCATTTATCCACCGGTGAGATGACTTTCGAGATTCGATAAATTTACTAAGCCAAGTCGCGGTTTGTCGCAGACTTGTGGTTGTACTTGTTTTACACGGAGGTCGTGACAAGATTAAGTCCTTAGGAGTTATCTCAGGCGGTTCATTCCACATCCCATCCACAAAATGACATTCCGTGGGCTACATTAGCACCCATTGTCATACCATCCACCTCTCCATCCACCCGGATATGGTAATAGCAATTTTAGGGTTTTGAGAAGCAAACACAACAATTCAACCATCTCACCATTTACCCGTAATGGCTGCCCAAATCATTTTATATTTGAAAGGATGATGATTGGGACAGTTTAATGTCCCGGTACTTAAGCAAGGCTAGCATGTCGCTTAAGTACAACCTATAGCTAGTATTACCATATAGTTACTAGGGTGACAATGATTAAGGGATTCAAGTTGTCAAGGATAGCATAATAATTAATTATTCAACAAATGGGGTAATTAACTACCTTAAGCTTTAACATACATTTGTTTAAAGAATTAAAGCATGCAATTTGCTATTTTAAAATAATATAATTTGCATAAAATGTAGGCTCAATATGATCAAAGTATTGACTACTTGGTTGTAGGGGAGAGAGTCGGGTAGTCTTGTCCTTGATCGACGTGGAGGTCTCCGCGTCTCCGAAATCTACGTGAAGTACCAAGCAAAATAAGCGACAAGCAACGAGCAATTAAATACATAAGAATACACAAATGAACTCCAAATGGAACAAGACCTATGCCATTAGCAAGATCTTGTTTTTAGAAATTTATTTCATAATTTTTGGAGTTGAAATGTGGGAGTTATTAATATTTGAAGTCTCACTTTAAATTAAAAATAGAAAAGGAAAAAGAAAAACCAGCAAAAGAAAAACCAGCGCGCCCAAATACACGAATCGGCCCGCCCATGGCACGGCCGATCGCGAACGCGCTGGTGCAGCCACACGCGCGCGAGAGCCACAGCCAGCAGCGCCGCCTAAAGAGGCTCGAGCGCGAGGGCGCTCGGCGCGCGACGACCAAAGAAAGGGGAGGCGAGCGGCGCGCGACCGAGAGGAGGAGGAAGGCGGCGGCGACGCGTGGGGGGGGAAAGGAGCGGCAACCGGAGGAGATGGAGGGTGGCGATGGCGACAGCGAGGAGCGGAAAGGAGGCGCAGCGCACGGGGGGGGGGGAAGCGGCGGCACGGGGAGCTCACCACGACGACGGCGGCGGCGACGAGGTAAGCCTCGTGGCTTTTCCTCTCTTCTCCTTCTCTACTTCCTCTCGGTTCTTGCTTGGGGGGGGGGAAAGAAATGGGGAGGGCACCGGGGTTTTAAGGCTGGGGGAGGAGCTCGGGGAGAAGGGGGGTCCGGGCGAGCGAAGGACGGCGTGCGGCGCCGGGGAATGATGGCGGCGGTGTAAGATCGAGGAGGCCGACTAGAGGGGGGGTGAATAGGCGTTTTAAAACTTCTATGCGTTAAAACCGAATTCTAATGCGGAAGCTAAATAACAATTCGGTTTAGCACAATTTAAGCCTAAAACAACTAGGTTCAACTAAGTGCACCAACACTACAAGTCAATAATGATAATAATCAATTGAGCATGAACTTGTGAGCAATTCAATTTAGGCAATGTAAATAGCACATAGCTTGGCAATCATTCATACACAATAAATGAGCAACTTAATTATATGAATGTAAATTGCAATAAGGTAAAGCTCAAGAGTGCAAACCACAATATGACACGTCGATGTTTTACCGTGGTGCTCGGAGACTTGCCGGTCTCCCCTAATCCACGTTGAGGGAAACCCAAACCAATTGGGCCGGCTCCACAAATTAAGCCTTCCTCCGAGGTATCAACACCTCGCTCCACTAGGGTTGCTCTTACTCCACTCCGGAGATGGCGAGCACCAAGCCACTCACAAACGCTCGGGTCTTCTCACAAGCTTCACTTGAGAAGATCACCGACGCACGACGCCTCCACGCCGTCTAGGTGTCGGCAAACACCAAGAGTAACAAGTCTCCAACTTTCACTTGAACCAATCAAGTGTCAAAGCTCTCGTGGATACTAAATCCACCACCTAATGCAACACATGCAATAGGATTTGCCTCTCAAACCTCACTAAGTGCAACACATGCACAAATGGGAGTAGAGGGCTTACTCTTAGCTCAAAGGAACTCAATGGGATGCCAAAAGTTGCCTCTCAACCGGCCAAGGGGGTATTTATAGCCCCCACAACAAAAACTAGCCGTTGGGAGCTGAAATCAGCAAAAACTAGCCGTTACAGCCTTGGTGCGGTACTACCGCAGTTATACGGGCGGTACTACCGCAGCCCAATTTTCAGCACAGACGACACTCGGTAAAAAGGTCATAACTTTTGACTCCGATGTCGGAATTGAGTGATCTTGGACTCTATTGAAAGCTTATTCAGTGGGCTACTCAACCCACCTATTTGATTTGATCTCAAACACATTTTATCAAATCAAAAAGCACAACTTCAAAGAGCCACTACCATGGTCTAAGTCCAAAGAGTTAGCAACAAGCAATCTTAGACCATACCAAGGGAAAATACATGAATCCCAACAATTTGCAAAACACATTTGCAAACTTAGATCATGCCACAAGGAGTAGGTACATGGACTTCAACCGTTTGCAAAACACATTTGCAAAGTATAGTCACATGCTACAAGGATTATCCATGAGCCTCAACTATTTGCAAAACACATTCGCAAATATAGGCAACATGTTAAGTTGAGCTAGAGCAAACACAATGAGCTATCAACACATGACTAACTCAAGCTACTAGACAAGACCCCTCTTAATAGTACGGCAACCTATTCTAGCAATCCGGTCTCCAACCAAACACCGAGACCGGTAAAAGACTAGGAACAAATCCTTAACCCTAGCTAGTCATACCTTTGCCTTGACCATCCACTTGAAGCTTGATGACTCACATCCTCGCTTCATGTCTGGGTCATCGTCTTGATATGCATCAACCCATGATGCATCTTTTACTTGACCTCAATCAACACATGATGAGTCTTCTCTTGACTCGATGATCAACTCATGATCATCTCTTATTCGAGATCTTGATATGCATCAACACATGATGCATCATCTTCTTGAACCTTGACTTGATGACAATCAACTCATGGTGTCATCCAAAGTCTTCATCACCCTGGAACATAACCTATTTATCCAACTCATGGAAAATGTTAGTCCCACAATGTCATTAACATTAATTAACAAGATATACCTGCATAAATGCTTTTGAACAAGCCATTACTAACAGGTGCGGTATTACCGCCAACTAGCATCCGGTAATACCGCTCTCCCAGAGTACCGTTTCTCGAATGCGGTACTACCGATTTCAGAGGCTCGAGAAATACGTAAAAATACCTTCTCGGAATTTACATACCGCCACATAACAAACGGAATAACGGGTTGCGGTAGTTCCGCCAACATATTTGCGGTCATACGCTCTGCCGTAGTTCCGCCACATGAACTCGGTACTACCGCACACCCGGTAGTACCGCTTACCAAATGCGGTCATACCGATTTCCACTGAACTTCTTCCAGAAGCTTTTCGAAATGCAGTGCATGACTCCTTTGTCTTGAGTCATGTTAATCTTTTATCACCTTTGCATTTCCTTTTTATGTCATCACTCAAACTCCGGAACTAAGCCTTGAAACATCTTAGCACACATGTTAGTCCCACAACACAATTTCAAATAATTGAATGTAATTGGTATGAGTATATATAAACACGAAGTTATATATATACTCAAGAGTTATGTTTCAAAGTAGATCACAATGATCAATACTAATGAAACAACAAGGCCATGAGTATATATAAACTACACAAGTTATATATACTACAAGTATATACGAACTACACAAGTTGTATATACTAAATATGAGTGTATACAAACTACGCAAGTTGTATATACTCACATGAATATATTAACTACACAAGTTAGATATACTCAAGGATATATGAGCATATATGAACTACACAAGTCTCATATGCTCACATACAAGTATATATGAACTACACAAGTTATATATACCAAATATGAGTGTATACAAACTACACAAGTTGTATATACTCATATGAATATATTAACTACGCAAGTTAAATATATTCAAGAATATATGAACATCCATGAACTACACAAGTTTCATATGTTCTCATATACTCATATGAATATACTAACTACACAAGTTAAATATATTCAAGGATATGTTTCAAAATAAAGATCCTTAATATATGTGGAAAGAGAATATGGATCAATACTAATGAAACCACAAAATATAGAATGAACTCCCCCTAAATGTGTGCATACACAAATGTGTAATGGAAACATATGCACATATCCAAGTTAACCTTTTTGGTGGAGTTTAACCTATATTTTGGATCCGAGGAATGCAACAAGATATAATAAGAAGAAGTAGAATGCATACCTCTTGTATTTTCATCTTTATATCCAAACGAGACTAAGCAATAAATAATCAATAGAATTGTTAGTCTCACAAATAGATTGTCATTTATGAAAAACATACATGTTTGGATTTTTGCTTTTATATCCAAGCTGAGACTAAACTTGATATAACAATAGGAGTGTTAGTCTCACAAGTGCATTTGTCATTAATCACTTAATCACTTGCATGCCTTCATGATTTTCACCTTTATATCCAAATAAGACTACACAATATGTATATCAATAAAAGTGTTAGTCTCCTAATTAGATTTATCATTAATCACCAAAACTCCATTACCACATAATGGTGGGTCTAGATCTTTCAGGCGGGGAGGCGTGCGGGAGGTTGCGGCAGGGGAGCAGGCGGTGGCGTGCACACGACGGCAACGCGACGCACGCGAGCGCGGGAAGGGAAGGGAGGAGGGGGTCGGTCCGCGAGGAGAAACGAAGGGGTCCGAGCGGCGGGAGAAGGACGGGGAAAAAGGGGCGCTACAAATCCTACCCACCTTAAACGGAATCTCGACCCCGAGATTCGAGCTGCTCCGAGAACAGGGACGGGAAATCCAGCTTAAGTTGATCTTCTCGCTCCCAGGTGGCTTCTTTGGCTGAGTGATGGCTCCACTGAATCTTGCAAAGGCGGATGACTTGACGTCTTGTCCGCTTCTCGACGACGTCGAGGATCTTGATCGGTGCTCGGATAAGTCAAATCTTTCTCAAGCGCGATGGCCGGCGGAGTCCGCTCTTGGTACTCGAGACATTTCTTTAGTTGAGAGACATGGAACACGTTGTGGGCGTCGACAAACTTTCGGTAGCTCTAGGCGATAGGCAACTTCTCCACACTTAGCGGTGATCGGAGCGGGCCTATGTATCTCGGTGCGAGCTTGCCTTTAACTTTGAATCTTGGGTTCCACAGTGGCGATACCTTGAGATACACAAGCATCTCCAACCGAAGGTTAAGTCTCTTCGACGGTTGTCCGCATAACTCTTCTGTCTAGACCGAGCCGCTTGAAGGCGATCTACGATTAGTCGAACTTTCTCTTGACTTGCTTGAGAGTATCCGGTCCAAAGATATATCCTTCACTGATTCGACCAATGCAGAGGAGTTCGCATTTTCTTCCATAGAGTGCTTCAAATGGGGACATTTTCAAACTTGATGATAACTATTATTGTATGCAAACTCGGCATACGGTAGACATTTTCGATCTACGGTAAACTCCAAAGCACAAGCTCAAGCATGTCTTCTAGGATTTGATTTGTTCTTTCCGTCGACCATCGGTCTGCGGATGATAGGTCAGTATCTTGAAGGTAAGGTGTGTTCCAAGGGCATCATGCAAACTAGCCGTAAATGCGAGGTAAATTGAGAACCTCGATCGGAGACTATTCTCTTGGGTACTCCATGCAAACACACGATACGAGCCATGTATAACTCGGCTAACTTGTCTCCCTTGTAAGTTGCCTTCACAGGATGAAGTGGGCGACTTTAGTCAATCTATCAACTATAACCCATCTTGAGTCACATCCGGACTTAGTTCGAGGTAGACCGTAATGAAATCCATTCCGATTTCTTCCCATTTCCACCGAGGATCTGTAGGGTTGTAGCAATCCGGTGGTCTTTGATGTTCACCTTGATTCACGACATACATCACAACAAGCTACATACTCGGCGATATCTCTTTTCATTCGTGGCCACCAATACAAAATCTTCATGTCTTGGTACATCTTGGTGTTGCTGAGTGCGGGTGTAAGCGAAGCGTGAGCTTCCTTTAGAATCAGATCTTTGAGTTCCTTCTGGTGGGGAACAAAGAGACGTTTCCCATACCATAGTACTCCTTGCTGATCTTCGATCATTTTAGGGGCTTTTCCTTTTATCATGAGGTGCTTGAATCTCTGGACTCCAGGATGTCCCTCTTGAGCGGCCTTGATCTGCTCTTCTAGAGTTGGATGGGCCTCTACAGTGGCTAGGGTGCCTTGCTCTATTAAACGAAGGTTGAGTGCCTCAAATTCCTTGTAGAGTTCAGGTTGATGCTCTTGCATCATGATATTATCAGAGAGGATTTACTGACTTAATGCATCAACAACTACATTAGCCTTTCGGGATGATAATGGACATCCAAGTTGTAATCTTTTATTAATTCTAACCATCTTCTTTGTCGAAGGTTGAGGTCTGATTGGGTGAAAATGTACTTGAGACTCTTGTGGTCTGTGTAGATATTACAATGATTTCCAATCAAATAATGTCGCCAAATTTTTAAGGCATGCACTACTGCTGCTAACTCCAAATCATGGGTTGGATAGTTATCTTCGTGAGGACGGAGTTTTCTGGATGCATAAGCTACAACTTTTCCTCCTTGCATGAGTACGCAACCAAGACCTTGGCGCGATGCATCACGATGACTTCAAGTCTTGATGTATGTCCGGCGGGATCAATCCGTGCGAAGTTAACTTCTTCTTCAATTCTTGGAAACTCTTTTCACAAGCTTCTGTCCAATCATACTTCTTTTCCTTTTTAAGCAGATGGGTCATTGGTTTGGAAAGCTTAGAGAATCCTTCAATGAAGCGTCTGTAGTATCCGGCCAAGCCGAGAAAACTACGCACTTCCGTTACCGATGTGAGTTGTTTCCATTCCATTACAGCTGCTACTTTGGATGGATCAACTGCAATTCCTCCAGCGGATACAATGTGTCCGAGGAAACTGATTTCATGAAGCCAAAATTCACATTTACTGTACTTGGCATAAAGATGATTCTCTTTAAGCTTTTCTAAGACCAATTGCAAGTGTTCAGAATGTTCTTCATCGGTCTTTGAATAGATCAAGATGTCGTCTATGAACACGACAACAAACTTGTCTAAGTATTCCATGAATACTTTGTTCATGAGGTTCATGAAGTAGGCTGGTCAAGCCAAACGGCATGACAGTGAACTCATACAGGCCATACCGGGTGGTAAAAGCCGTCTTAGGAATATCCTCATTCCCGATCTTAAGTCGATGGTATCGACCTCGTGTCTACCTTGAGAAAAGCGATGCTCTGATGGCGATCGAACAGGTCATCAATGCGAGGTAAGGGATACTTGTTCTTGATGGTCACATCATTGAGTGCTCTGTAGTCCACGCACAATCTGGCGGTGCCATCTTTCTTCTTCACAAAGAGAACTGGCGAACCCCACGGAGAAGAACTAGGTCTAATGAAACCTTTGTCTTGCAAGTCTTCAATTTGTGTCTTAAGTTCTTCAAGTTCGTCAGCGGCCATTTTGTATGGTCTCTTAGCAATTGGGGCTGTCCCTGGCTTCAAGTTAATGACAAACTCAACATCTCGGTCTGGTGGCATGCCGGGTAATTCTTCTGGGAAGACTTCGGGGTAAGCTTGAACTACAGACGTTGTCTCTAGGGACAACTCTTTAAGGTGGTGGATTGCTCGATCCAAGGGAGAGGAACGATCCACACTGACCTTGATTGTGGTCTCTGGATTCTTAGTGAGCACCACTCTTCTGTTGGCACAGTCTATTAATCCTTGATATTTGGCCAACCAATCCATCCCTAGGATGATATCCAGAGTTTGGGATTCTAGCACCAGAAGGTTTGCTAGGAATCCGGAACTTTCCAAAGCAAAGTCCACTTTGGGACTTACTGAGGTAGCATAAAGGGGTCCCCCGGGTGAACTAAGTACCACGGGTTTCTTTAACTTATAGGTAGGCAACTTAAGCCTTTCAACAAACTTTCTTGAAACAAAAGAGTGCGAAGCTCCAGAATCAAACAAAACTTGTGCAGGTACTGAATTAACAGAGAACATACCCATTAGCACTCCTAAGGCATCTTGAGCTTCCTCGGCTGTGACGTGGTTCACACGGCCGTGGCTTTGTGTTGGTGTAGACCTTGATGCTTGCGAAGTCCGGTGACTCTTACTTGGGCGGAGGTTCGTCCTGAACTGAGCGGCCTTGGCGACGATCTTTGTGGCGTCGAGGCACCGGTTAGCAGTGACCTTTTTCTCCACAGCGGCGATGGAGGTTTCTTCTTTGGGTTGGTTATCGTTTGGTTGCCGGGCGAGAGCACGAAACCACTTCCTTGGGGACGCGGGGTGGAAACTTGAGTTTTACGAGAGAAGCTGCGGACGACTGAAAGATGAACCGCCTGGAATGTTGACTGGGAAAGCTACCTTGTGGCCTCGAAATGCCATCTTCCTTTGCGGCTATTCTCTCGATCTTCTTCTCATTTTCACGGATGAGCGCTTTGTTGACTAATTCTTTGGAAGTCGAGTAATCGTGGAGGATAAGTGTCCTCTCATATCTTCGCGTATTCCTTCCACGAAGCGATCAATCTTTTCCTCTTCATCAGCTACATCATTAGGAGCGTAGCGGGCAAGTTGGTTGAACTTAGTCAGGTATTCATTAACTGACATATGGCCTTGCTTTAAAGCTCTAAACTCGTTCTTTTTCATCCTCATGGTACCAGCTGGTACAAAGTTGGCTCTGAAAGCGGCTTTGAATTCCTCCCAGAGAATCGGCTGCCATGCGGGTTCAGTTTCCGCTTGTTGTACTTCCGCAACTTCTTCTATTGCGGCGGCAGAGGCGGCGGGATCTTGTGGGGCTCCAATCGTAGATGCTACGACTTCCGCTATTCCTGCTTCTTCTTCCTCTATACTTTCACCACCTCGGGCAGCGAGGTAATTTTCCCACCAAGCGGCGGCAGCGCCTTTCAGCTGATGGGTGGCGAAATCCACCTTGTCCTCATTTGAGCAGTGGGCAAGGCGAAGTTTCTTCTCGGTGTCCCCGAGCCAATCTTGACTTCTAGAGGTTCATTGGTGCAGCAAAGGTGAGAGGTCTTGTCTGAGAAAGTCGCTAGCTTGGAGTTGCGATCGGTGGTCCGATCTCACGATTGCTTAGTAACGCCTGAAGAATCTGAGTCTGCTGAAACATGACTTGAGTCATTGTTGGGTTGGCTGGTGGCGGAGGAGGTAGCTCTTGTCCACGGCCACGGCCACGACCACGACCTCGGCCTCTTCCTGCGGCGAAGGCGCCACGGACTGGGGCAGCAGCTCTCCTTGGCGGCATCCTGAAGAAAATCTGAAGCTTAGAACTAGAGGGAGGGTTAAATGAGGGTTCACTAGCCCCCTAGAGCACACACAGAAAGAACAAAACCAGCAAAGAGAACAAAACAATTACACTACAAAGCCTAGAGCGGCTGCATTATATTAAGAGGGTTAAGTGTTACATGACTCTCGAACAAAGCTTATAGGCTAAGCTAAGTCATGACACAGAATACACCACAACGTCTACAAAAGAGGAAAACAAAAGTGCTTGCAACCCAAAAGACTGCCTAGCAAGCACTACTAGCTAGCTTAGTCTAATCTAACAACTACTCCACCGGGGACGGACCACGAGCGATGCTGATTGCCGGGAGCGGAACGAACGAACGGCTCGATCGAAACTCGGCGAAGCGGAGCGGAGCAATCGCTACCGAGGCTGGGCGAGCTGGAGCGGGAGCGGCTGGGGTGGCGCCCACGGCTGGACTCGTCGAATCCGGGCGGCGGACTAGGGCTGCGTCCACGGCTGGACTCTCCCAGGCGGCGACCGGACGGCGGCGGGCGCACCTTCTTGCGTGCTGTGAGACGGAGACGGGGTCCTCTGGGTGGGGAACGTCGGCCTGGCACCGGGCGGACGGGGGCGGCGGCGGCGACGGTGCAACAGGAGCTGGGGCAGGGGTCGCGGCGGCGGCTCGGAGGCGTGCCAACTCTGCACGGGCAGCATCCCTCTCCTGTACTGCAGCATCCCTCTCCCGTACCGCAGCGGAGTGAGCTTCGTCACTCTGGATCATGTTGCTGCGGAGGGTGTCGGAGTGGGCATAGCTGCCGGTGAGGAGTGTCCGGAGCTGTCTGATCTCCTCCATGGCAGTGCTGATGGTGGCGGTCATCGCCGCGTAGCCGGACTGGGACGTCAGCGGGGTCATCATCTCTGGTGTCGGAAACTACCGAGACACGCTCTCCCTCAGGGAGGTGCGGGTAGAAGCAGAACGGTGATCTCAGCAGGAGATCCTCGTACTTCCAACACATGCGAGTGGAGGCGACACGTGCGGCGTCCTGAATGGCGTCACGACTGCTCTGCCGAGGTGCCTCGGCCTTGAAGAGATAGGCCGTAAACTCGCCAACCCTGGCGGAGAGATACACCTCCATCGTCCAGGATTCGCGGGCCTCGATCCTTGTCATCCTTCCCCGGAATATAGGCTGGCGGGGAAAGCCGAGGTACAACATCAGCTGGCGGAGTATATCCGCGAACCCTTCCTCGTTCTCGCCGTGAACAAGGAGGTCCCACGGGCCATCTGACGACGGGGTGGCCATCTACAAAATTTGGAAACAAGAGGAGGTCAGCAACAGGATAAAACTCAAGGGAAGTAAAGATAAGTGCAGAACTAAGAGTGATAAGTAGAAGCAATAAATACTCTATATTTTAGCAAAAGCTTTTCTTAATTTTTGAAAATAAGATCCAAGTCCTTAAGGCAACGACCAATTTAACTAAGACTCTACAGTCGTATGCTCTGATACCAGCTCTGTCGGACCCGGATTTTCTGACCCGAATCCTCTGTGAAAATACCGTGCTATTCCTCGGATCGATAGATAGCACTCACGAGATACCTTTTGAATCATTCATACATGGCGTGAACTAAAGTATCGTTATTACAATCAACAGAGTGACATAGACCACGTCGGTCGAGTTTTACAACGAAAATGATCGTGCCAAATTGATTACAATACGAGAACACCGAATACGGTGGCGGAAGCAAAGGGTAGAGCCCATCTCTTCACAGCAAGCGATCGGGCAACTCAGGTGTGATCGATATTACCCAAGGACCGGATAATATCGGTTGTACGCAAGTACCAACGAGTCAACTTAGATGCGTCGAGGCCTAGACTACGATCCTAGACTACTCTTCATCGTTTCCTTGCCCATCAACTCGGATCCTCGTAGTAAGCATAGTCTCCTCCATCGTCATCTCGAAGGGTTTGGGAGAGCGAGGATGAGCACAACTACCGTGCTCGCGAGCCAATACACAATGCAATGATATACATGCAAGGCTTACAAGGATGGCTCAGTTCTTTTATTTGCGAAAGCAATACTTTTAAATATCATAAGTACAAATTCCTAGCACTTAGCATTTTTAACAAATTTCATTTTAGTTAAAGAGAGTAATTGTGCAATATTTGATATCAGGAGAGAATCCTCCTTCGGAAACTCTACGATGTTTATTTTGATTGAGCTACCTCCAATTATTAACATGTTGAGTCTGAAAACTCAGGGAAAATCCAATCTCAGGGCTAGGAGAGCCCGCCACAATTTTCATACCACCCACAAAGGAATTTTTAAATAGAACTAACTCAAGTTAAGTTCCCATGTCCGCCTTTGACCGTAGGCGCGGCTGTTTAAACAGTTTATAAACTCTGCAGAGATTGTACACTTTACCCACAAGAGACAATTAACTCGTTGCCCTACACGATTCCGTAGTCGTGTAGTCGAGAGGTTGTCACAATAACTTTTCAACTACCTCGTCCTTTCCATCATCTCACCCATATGGGGTTACGCCCATATATTCGCGAGGGATGTTGTACCGCAGCGCCTGGATGTACCGCACGACGTTGGCAACTTCACCTCGTATCGGTGTCCCCGTCAAGCTGGATGTACCGCAAGCTTGCGCGTGCCATTTATCCACCAGTGAGATGACTTTCAGGATTCGATAAATTTACTAAGCCAAGTCGCGGTTTGTCGCAGACTTGTGGTTGTACTTGTTTTACACGGGAGGTCGTGACAAGATTAAGTCCTTAGGAGTTATCTGGGCGGTTCATTCCACATCCCATCCACAAAATGACATTCCGTGGGCTACATTAGCACCCATTGTCATACCATCCACCTCTCCATCCACCCAGATATGGTAATAGCAATTTTAGGGTTTTTGAGAAGCAAAACACAACAATTCAACCATCTCAGCCATTTACCCGTAATGGCTGCCCAAATCATTTTATATTTGAAAGGATGATGATTGGGACAGTTTAATGTCCCGGTACTTAAGCAAGGCTAGCATGTCGCTTAAGTACAACCTATAGCTAGTATTACCATATAGTTACTAGGGTGACAATGGTTAAGGGATTCAAGTTGTCAAGGATGGCATAATAATTAATTATTCAACAAATGGGTAATTAACTACCTTAAGCTTTAACATACATTTGTTTAAAGAATTAAAGCATGCAATTTGCTATTTTAAAATAATATAATTTGCATAAAATGTAGGCTCAATATGATCAAAGTATTGACTCGCCTTGGTTGTAGGGGAGAGAGTCCGGGTAGTCTTGTCCTTGATCGACGTGGAGGTCTCCGGCGTCTCCGAAATCTACGCGGGCGAAGTACCGGCAAAATAAACGACAAGCAACGAGAGCAATTAAATACACAAGAATACACAAATGAACTCCAAATGGAACAAGACCTATGCCATTAGCAAGATCTTGTTTTTAGAAATTTTAGAAATTTATTTCATAATTTTTGGAGTTGAAATGGGGGAGTTATTAATATTTGAAGTCTCACTTTTAAATTAAAAATAGAAAAGGAAAAAGAAAAACCAGCAAAAAGAAAAACCGGCGCGGCCCAAATACACGAAATCGGCCCGGCCCACGCACGGCCGATCGCGAACGCGCTGGTGCAGCCCCGCGGCGCGCGCGCCGCGCCAGCGGCGCCGCCTAAAGAGGCTCGGCGCGAGGGGAGGCGCGCGCGCGCACCAAAGAAAAGGGGGGGAGGCGCGGCGCACCGGGAGGAGGAGGAAGAGGCGACGCGACGCGTGGGAAGGGGAAAGGAGCGCGGCAACCGGAGGGAGATGGAGGGTGGCGGCGACGACGGCGAGGGGAGCGGAAAGGAGGCGCGCGGCGTGGGGAAGCGGCGACGGGAGCTCACCACGACGACGGCGGCGGCGACGAGGTAAGCCTCGTGGCTTTTCCTCTCTTCTCCTTCTCTACTTCCTCTCGGTTCTTGCTTGGGGGGGGGAAGAAATGGGAGGCACCGGGTTTTAAGGCCGGGAGGAGCTCGGGAGAAGGGGGTCCGGCGAGCGAAGGACGGCGTGCGGCGCCGGGGAATGATGGCGGCGGGGAGGCGTGCGGGAGGTTGCGGCAGGGGAGCAGGCGGTGGCGTGCACACGACGGCAACGCGACGCACGCGAGCGCGGGAAGGGAAGGGAGGAGGGGGGGTCCGGTCCGGCGAGGGAGAAACGAAGGAGGGGTCCGGGCCGGCGGGGAGAAGGACGGGAAAAAGGGGCGCTACATCTGGCCACACTTCCCGTCATTAGCCTAGTCTATTCGACGGCGTTAGGCCTTGAGTAGCAATAACGACCGTGATCCAAGGCATGAAATGGGTTGATAGGTGGTCCGCCATATTTTTTATTCTCTTACCATTGATTCACTAACTAGAAACCCTTGCGCCTTAGCGCGCGGAATCGAAGACGCAAGAGTGTGTTTAGGATCAAGGAAGCGATAGAATGCATAGAGATGCAGGTGATAGTTATAATTATAGAAGTGAAATTGTTCTGTTGATGTTTGCTATACCTATTAGAGTATTTAGAATACTGTATACAATAACAGCTAACTGAAGTTGGCAGCTAAACAGGACAATAATGCATGGAAAATTACAGGAACACTAAGAATTAACCAAAACAGAGTAGTACTCAGAAACCAAGCATCTCTATCATAGTCACAGAGATGTGAAAAATAGCCATCTATCAAAAAGAGGCATAGGCAGATTGAATGCATGTCCTCTCACCTAACATGAGTGCGTCATATGCATAAATGGTTAAACTTTCAGCTAATGTTCTCCTTGCGACTTGATGGACTAACACGTTATTGTGATAATCAGGGCATGTGGATGGAACCAAATTCATCATGCATGGAGCTAAATTAACTGTGCAGCAAACAAGACTTTAGATATGATATGCCAGGCTGTATCTCAATGCCAGACTGCTTCGTGCGGCTTATTTCAAGGTTCTTGCAGCATATGCACTGGGACTGATTAGTGCTTACTAATAAGCTGTTTTATGTTGGAAGGACATATATGTATGCTGTACTTTTTTGGCATTGAACTTCTTGATTTTGTTTGTAGGACAGTGCCTCCTTCCAGTGATGATCACAATATGCACATTCTGAAATGTTGGTGGTGGAACGCCATAAAGAGTCATGAAATGTAGTACACCTAAGAATATCTAAACCTTTGTTTGTGTTTATACTTTTAAATGCAAGTATCTGAGTAATAAAATAAATTCCGGGTTACTTTAACGTGATTACTTTCGCTTCTTGATCAACGATTGGTAGAAAATAAGACAGACGCAGGACAGACGCAGCATCAGTGAAATTCAAACAAGATGCAGCGCAATCCTTACCAGCTTTGAGGATTTTGAGCAGGCAGTGTGTTGTGTATTCTCGCGAAGCCCAAAATGCAAACGTCGGCCCAAAGAAATAAAAGCACGCCGAGAAAAGTCCGAGAAGAGGCTCCCTAGAAGCAAGATCATCAAAGTTCCGGTCAGGGTTCAGATCGGCGACCGAGCCGCAGAGAGGAAGGTTTTGGATATATATTGCGAGGCACGTACCGGAGGCTGATCCGTGCCAGAGCTCTGCGTCGGCGCGGCGTTCCATCGAACAGGCTGCGGGCATCGCCGAAGCGGTCGATGGTTTTCAGCAATAATCACCGACGACAAACTTGCCAGCCTTAAAAAAGGTCATTCCCCGTAGCGCATGTCCATGTCGAACTCCTGAGTCCTCCTCCCCCTCCTGCCTCCTCCTCGCATCGACGCGCGAGTGAGGCCGAGGCAGGGCCCGTAGCGTATATCCATGTCAAACTCCCGTGCCGCCCTCTCTCGGTCCTCCTCCCCCTCCTGCCTCCTCCTAGCATCGACGTCGTTGCCGTGGTCTGCCATGACAGCAGAATAGATGGATGGATCGATCACTTTGTGGGGACGGAATTGAATCAAATCGATCGGTTGGGATCGGATGGGAGAGACGGAGGCGTACCTGGCGTAGAAGGGTGGATATGCACGGCTGCGGCTGCTGGCTTCTGGTGGTGGCGCGCCGCCTTCTTGGAGACACCGCTGGTGGGCTTAGTGGCGGCATTGGTGTGCGCCTTCTGTTGCCGGAAGAAGGACTTCATATCGCCGCCGCTCCTCCTGGTTCCGTCGCCTCTGATGATCTGTCTCATCTCTCTGGTGTGTTGTATCGGGGAGGAGGATGAGGATGGAGGTGGCCGTCGTAGGAGGCGAGGGAGGGGAACGAGAAGAGTAAATGGGAGAGGGCGTGGGGCGCGAGGAGAGGTGTGGTGGGGAAGACGGCTCGACCGCACGTGGCAAGCGGAGCGAGCGTGAGCCGAAGAAAGAGCAGATCCGCGAACGCGCGTCGTGCGTGGGGCCCGCGCCTAAAGAGGGCTGCGCGTTCGGCCCGCGCGTTTGGCAAAATCAGCGACGGATCGAACGCCGGAGAAAGGAAACGAAACATGATCGGACGGTCTAAACAAAAAAACGACGTGGCCACCCACGCTAAGCCTCAAGTCCGCTAGCTTTTATATATAAAGATAAAGATTAGGTTAATTTCTAGGAATCTTCTCGGATCCAATATGTTGAATTGGTTCAATCTCCTCTCTTACCTCGGGTTTTCTTCAATATTGGAGATGGCACAATACTTCCGAAGAAAAAGTATACAGCCACGCGGCAGGCTGCAAAAGGGGTATACAAACATCTGGAAGCTGAGAGGTTGGTCCCACCCGTCATACGAAAATAAGGCCTTCCTCTACAATATCTCACTAGTCGAAGGACGTCGTTGGAATAAATTGCCAAAATTAATATAACACGCACCCGAAACCCCAATGGCCCAAACCCTTCTCCCCATTTCCTCCCCACTCCCCTCCCCTCCCCTCCCCGTCGGCGGCAAACGAACCAACCCTAACCAGTAGCACGAACACCACCGCCTCCTCGTGCTCCTATCCCTCCAAACCCCGCTAAACCTAGCCCCTCCGGCCATCCATGGCGTCGGAGGATGAAGCGAATGCGGTGGCGGCGGCGGACACGTCGGAGGAGAAGAAGCGGCGGCGGAAGGGGAAGCACGACAAGCCCAAGCCGTGGGACGAGAACCCCAACATCGACCGCTGGAAGGTGGAGAAGTTCGACCCCTCGTGGAACGAGGGCGGCATGCTGGAAGTCAGCTCCTTCTCCACCCTCTTCCCCCAATACCGAGGCAATCGCTCCTGCCCCCATCCTCTTCTCCCACATTGACCTGCGATTCGTTGCAAATTAGACCTATTCTGTAGTTTACTGAATGCGAATTGATGGGGGGTGTTGCTTGTTGGGATGCAGAGAAGTATCTGCAGGAGGCGTGGCCGGTCGTGAAGGGCGCATTGAAGGAGTTTGGGGTCTCGTGCGAGCTCAATTTGGTATGTGATGAGTGGTTAGGCTTGTTTGGACTTTGGAGTGTTCTTAAGTAGTGGGACGGTTCTGTGGTAAGAATTAGCTTTGAGAATCGAGACCTCTCTTGATGTATGCATAGGTGGAGGGATCCATGACGGTTTCGACCACCCGGAAGACCAGGGACCCCTACATTATTGTTAAGGCCAGGGACCTGATAAAACTCTTGTCGCGAAGTGTCCCTGCACCTCAGGTATACCTATTTTAGTTACCGAGCCCTTCCAGCTTTTATGCATGTTCTGCCTTGTGATCTGTAGACTTTGTGGAGATTGTTGTTGAACTTGTGAGATGTAGTTTACATATCTATTAGGGTATACTATGTCTTTGCCTCATTTCATGATGTACTCCCACATTAAGCTATTCTTGAGTCACCGACACCTTGATTAATATGTGCGGGAGTTGTTTCACTACTAAACTTCTACTGATTTTTGCAGGCAATTAAAATACTCAATGATGAGATGAACTGTGATGTTATCAAGATTGGTAGCATCATACGAAATAAGGTAGACTTTCTTTCATTATTCAACTTAAATTCTGTGCATCTATCTAAGGAATAGCTTTGAATATGTCATGATTACTGCTGCAATTCTTTGCTTGCTATCAAATATTCCACTAGGAAGAACATGTAAAGATAAGATCTGTAATTGCCAAAGTAAAATGATGGAACCAATCAAATAAGGATATTAGATAACATTTTGCTCCTTTTTCCGGATGCTCAATTGCATTTTCTTGTTTCCAAATTACCTACTACATTGTCATTCTGTTTGGAAGTTCTTCACGATGTTATCAGTGCTGTGTGGTATTTGTTGTTTTATTCATTTTATGATGACGCTACTAAATCACTAATACATCAGATAACTGTGCTTTTAACACAATTAGAAATGGTCGCTTTATAGTTTATAGTGTTGTCTTTTTCATATTGTTAAAGACTCTGGGTTCCTTTGCCCAAGCTTAAGCTATTTCCATGTTTATAGATTTTCTGGTTGCATTCATATAAGTATATAATTACAAACCCCTGTGTCACGTTGTCGCATGTGCTGTGCTTTGTTGCCTCGATAAGAGTTTCATGGATCCAAATACAAACATTGGTTTGATAAGCTAAAATTTAAGGTTTCTTTTCTTGGTGTGATTTAGCTTATTGAGTAATTACTTTGATTAAGTTTGCAGTGAGAATCACTCTATGGTAAATATCATTAGCACCTCTTCGTGCGAATTTAGCTTGATACTCTAGTCCACTAATAATGTGCCATCTACAGGAAAGATTTGTTAAAAGGAGAGAACGCCTTTTAGGTCCTAATTTGTCTACCCTTAAGGTAAACTTCTTCTCATATGGTTCCTGTGGATGCATCTCTTTTAATGTAAGAATAAACAGACTCCCCTTTGTTCACATGTTGTTTTATGTACTACAGGCCATCGAGATTTTGACTGGTTGCTACATTTTAGTTCAGGTTTTACTTAATTTCTTACCTTATGTACTACATTTAAAGTTGCATTATTGGTCTACCTCCTTTGTACTCTACATTTTGGTATTATTGACTACTATTATCACTTTTTTTCCACTCATGAAAGGGAAATACTGTTTCCACCATGGGTTCTTTTAAGGGACTGAAACAAGTCAGAAGGATTGTGGAGGATTGCATAAAGAACATAAAGCATCCAGTGTACCACATTAAGGTGATTGGTCTTATTTTTTTAGATGTATTTTCTGAAGGAATGTATGTAGGATTACTTATCAGTGATTGTTAAACTATGTAGGAACTCCTAATTAAACGTGAGCTGGCTAAAAATCCTGCCCTAGCCAATGAAAGCTGGGACAGGTTTCTCCCAAAGTTTAAGAAGTAAGGAACTTGCATCATGTTTCTATCGGGGGTGTTAATACCACTGAAAAGTGCATTGTGTATCTTATACCTCATTACTTGCTGTTTTTCAGAAAGAATGTCAAGCAAAAGAAGCCAAAAACCAAGGAGAAGAAACCATACACACCCTTTCCACCGCCTCAGCAGCCTAGCAAGGTGAAGTCAATTGTTCTTTTCACTGCTAATTGTTGCTAGAGTTATTGTCCTGTTTGGTATACTGGTTTTCACCAGTACATGAGCTGTTATGGTGGTTAGCAGTCCTGCCCCTGCAACTCTATGTTTTCATGCCAGCTGCCCATCCTACACAGTCAAATAATTCATTTCATGTTATTTTCTATACAAGATTATTTGTAGTTCATAGTATGCTACTTGAATTCGGAGGAAACATCCATTCTGCTGGCTAGTTTTCTTTTGCCTATTGTGCTACTATTTGATTAATTTGTCATTCTGGACGTTGTAGATTGATCTTGAACTTGAGAGTGGTGAGTATTTCATGAGTGACAAAAAGAAGTCAGCAAAGAAATGGCAAGAGAAGCTGGAGAAGCAATCAGAGAAAGCCGAAGAAAACAAAAGAAAGAGAGAAGCTGCATTTGTTCCTCCAAAGGTTATATTTTCTTCTTGTGTATTTATCAGTATGATTCTCCTTCTCTTGTATTAGTTTCTAAACACTTGTTATTTGTTTCAGGAGAACACTGCAGGTCCATCTGAATCCGGCAAGTCTACCAATGACAATAATGAGATTGCTGATATGGCGAAGTCCTTAAAGGTACACAGCTGTTGTTGTTTTATGCTTTACTTTTTATTCCGTCTGTTCTTTTTAATCTGTTTGGGAGTATGGGTTGCTATTCCATTAGAATGGTCATCTCGTCATTGTGAATCTGCTCTATTTGCAGAAGAAGGCAAAGGAATTCAGAAAGAATGAAGCACAGGAAAATGTGAGAATCGAGTCATATGTTGCAAGCAATGAAGAATCACGCCCAACAAAGAAGCACAAATCGTCCAAGTCCAAGTAACTGCAATTTGAATGCACCATGTCAGTGACTTAGCGTGGTAATTTTTATTTTTGAGTTAGTTGAACCATTGCCATTAGGGCAGTTTGAGTTAGTTGAACCATTGCCATTAGGGCAGGTCATACCCTTCTATAGAAGAGAGTTTGGACCTTTTTGTGGTCTGGTCTTGTTGGAAAAGTAACTCTGCACGGGTTGTGGTCTGTTTGTCGGCAACTGTCATGGGGCTACCATCAGGAACAAAATGAAAATTTGGCATATTCTATTGCGTTTTTATGCTAATTCCTATCACGTCAGCAATCTTTGTGAAACACTTTCAAGCAGCAATTGAAGAGAGTTTGAACCTTTTGGTTAAACTTTATTTTGGAGTTAGTCGAACCATTGCCATTAGGGCAGGTCATACTTTTATAGAAGAGAGTTCGAACCTTTTGGTGCTCTGGTCAATGTTTGGAAAAGTAGCTCTGCACGGGTTGTGGTCTGCTTGTCGGCAACTGTCATCGGGCTGCCATCAGGAACAAAAATGAAATTTTGGCATATTCTATTGCGTTTTTACGCTAATTCCTATCAAGTCAGCAATCTTTGTGAAACGTTTTCAAGCAGCAATTGTGGGGCACAATCCGTAAATTGTTCTATTTGGAAGCCACATTGGGGACTACAGGAGTTCAGGGTCCTCAGTCTCTACTAATAAGTTGCATGATCGGTTTCTCTTCTTGCTCCAAAAACGGATTGTAGAACTGCCACGCTTAACGATTCCGCCACCAATCTGCGACTCTGGAGTCGACCTCTGCAAACTCACGTCGGGAGTATTTCATGTGGAACTCTACTCGGTACGAAGACACCCAAGTTGAAGTTGTGCACCAGCGGCTCGATCTCGCCGCCCTATCCGACGCCGAAAAGCGGAACCCGCTGCCTGCTCTGTCTGTACGTTCCCACAGCCGGGCTAGGCCTCGGCCTCGTCAGTCTAGAGCAGGTTGGCCGGGCCCCATCTGAGGCACGCGGACGCGGCAAGCACCCTACCCCCTCGAAGTGGGCTCTCACCGCCAGGGGTGAAAACGGGACGTATTTTTCCCGTCCTATTCAGAGCCAGACCCGGTCAGGATAGGATGATACGAAGCATGCAATGTTCGGCAGATCCGGAATGAGACCCGGATATCGGAATGATTTCTTTGCCGGATGTCCGGCAACTACCACAACTGCGATTGATGTCGCCTCCGCCTGTCGCCCGTAGCCTGCCGCCGCCTCCATCCGTCGTCTTGCTAAGAACCGTAGCCGCTGACCGTCGAAGAGGCCAGATCTGCCATCTTGCACTGGGAGAGGTGATGGCGCGATGAGGGAGGTCGACTGTGTCTCCCTTGCCTCCTCTTTTCTCTCTCTGGCTCCAACTCTCGATCTCTCTCCCGATTTGGATCACAGAGTTTTTAACTCATTTAGCCTTTTTTTTTATAAAAAAAAACGGAATAGTAAAACTAGCTCCCCTCCCACGCACACGAACGAAATGACAAAAATAACATCCCCTACCACACGAAATCGCTACGAAAAGCTACGTGACACTGATTGTGATCCCAGACCGCAGCAGACCACGTGTCACGATCATAGACCGCGGTAGACGACGTGCCATGATCTCCTAGATCGCGGCACGTTGTCTGCCATGGTCCCAGTCAGCAATAGATACGCATGCCAGAGCGCAGCAAGTGGCCTGCCGTGGTCCTGGTCAGCGACACGTAGCTTTCCGTGGTGATTTTGTATGGTAGTAGTGCTATTTTTACCACTTCGTTCGCAGGGGAGGGGAGATGAGATAGTTTTGCTATTTTATTTTAAAAACGTGTCATTTTAAACCAAGACTCCCGATCGCATGTTTTGAGTTGTAGTAGCGGCTATGTGGAATTCTTGATGCCGTTCGTGACTTAGTGGTAGCTTGGGCACCTGGTAGGTGCCCATATTTCTTTCCTTTTTCTTTCTTTTGTTGTTAGGCTATTACAGATATGTTTGGTATGGATTCTACTCTTAGCTTCTTAGTTAGAGTAGGTGGAGTCATGCCAAACAAGGTAACCCCACAAAATTTTCAGAATTGGAGCAACCGAGAGCGGAGCAGCGCCAACTACAATTTTCAGGAGCGGGTGGAACGTTGCTCCAAGCATAGAGTTGTGGGCCAACAAAGCCAAATACCCCCAGGTGTTGATAAAAATTACCTGCAATTTGCCACTCAAGTACTCCTTCGCGTCTCTCTTTCTCCCGATCCCCATTTGCCGACTCAACCCCAGGGGAGAAACCCTAGAGAGGAGAGGCAATGGCGATTACCTCAGCTGTATGTAGCGGCTGAAGACAAGGGCGACGCGTCCCTCCCCAACGACGACCAAGGCGATCTCTCCCTCCCTGGCGGCAACCAGGGCAGTGGCGATTACCGCAGCTGTAGGCAGCGGCTGAAGACAAGGGTGACGTGTCCCTCCCCGGTGGTGACCAAGGCAATCTCTCCCTCCCCGGCGGCGACCAGGGTGACGTCTCCCTCCCTAGTGTGCTCGCCCTCTCCCCGGCCTCCGCAACTTCTTCCCTGTCCGGTGCCCTCGTTAAGCAATATGAAAAAAAGATTACAAGTTACAAAATAAGAGTAGTGTAGTCTGTTTACAAACATCATTCTCATTCCTGGAACTGGAGCCAACTTTCTAACCAAACATATCCTCAGACATCTATAACTTCTCATAAAAGTGGATCTAAGAGTGAAGTTGGAGTTAGAGCTACAAAAACTTAGAACAGAGTCATACCAAACATGCCCATTTGTTTTAGGTGCTATACATAATAATACATTTATACATGAACAAAAGATGAAGTCATAAAGGTCACTCATGTTGAAACAATGGTGGTATGATTCAACATATATTCCTTTCTTATATGCGCGTAGTATCAGCCTATTTTATCTATTTTCGACCCAATTCCGTCATGCATCCACCCCGTAGCCGTATCTCTATCCCGAATAATCCAAATTCGTATCCGGCTCCGTATCCAAGAAAAAAAATATGGGATAGAATACGGAAGTAGCAATATTGGCCCGTATCCGGCCCGTTTTCTCCCCGTATGCTCGATTACTCGCTTAGTTCTCCTGTCGATAATATGACAGGGAACTCAGACCAGGAATTGTAAACTTCCCTCGTATATGTATCCTTCCTCTTGACTTTTCACTGTTTTCAAAATCACTTCTCCATCAAATTTCTGTTGTGGAATCGGAATTGAGATTATTAAATAGTCTAACGTTCAATTAGAGTGGATAGGAAAAGTACAAGAATACTAGAATAGTCGAACACAACGATATTAGCAGGTACATATTTTTCCAAGTTGAAAAACGATCATCGCCTGCTCATTGACAGGATGGATCTTCCGCATGTAAGTTCTGTACACTGCGAACTGATGTGCAATATAACAAATATAATGAACGAATATTACAGAATCGAAGGCACCAACCAGGCAGCCAACCACAAAGCCATTATTCTATACCAGCAGGACTATGAGATTCATTTTTCTTTAATCATTTACAACACATGTACAGCTTCACTAATTACAGCAAAACCTCGTATTACTATGCTTATACAAAGGGCCTTTTGCCCTTAGCCCCTTAGTATACAAGCAAAAAAATAATTGAAATAAAAAAACGGCAAGGAAAAACTGAATACAAATATACAATCAACGAACAAATCAATAAAAACCAGAAACCTATAGCTCTCCTAGCAACTACTCTTCAATGGCTTGCTATCTGGTATAGAAAGAATCACGCGTACTGTACATCCTGCAGACAGGAACTCCGGATTTATCCACAGGTGGTGAAGGTTCCATCATGAGAAAAATTAACTACTCCCCTCTTTGCAATAAAAACGCAAAGCTTGGGTTTTCACGGACAAAAGGTAGCAAGTCATCATCAGCCATCTCAATGACCGGCATTGTCTTTGTAATATCATCAAGTGAAAAAGGTATGCTGCATTGAGGAACGAAACAAATGAAACCATGAGCGATCAGCATTAGGAGGTCCTAAAAGCTGAAAAAAATTTGCTAATATTTTCAAATATAACAAACCTAGAATCGTCATCTAGCAGTATAGAAAAAGTTGTGACAGTATTAGATTCCTCACGCACCGCAGCTTTCAAGCTTGATGTGAACTATAGAGAAAGAAAATCAATAGTTCGTTAGTAAATGAAAACGAACCAAATGTGGCAAGACCAAAAAGTATATTAAGGAACCTTCATCTTACCTCTGCTGAAATAGTGTTTGTACCATTGACATCATCCCAATACATACTAACTATGCGCTCTAGCTGCTGTATGCTGAGGGCCTGAAGAGTTCATAAGAATATTAGGAGTGCAACTTATAGAGGTAAGGACTGGTCAAATCAAATACTTACGGGGCACACATCAGCACGTATCTCTCTTAATGTCCTCATTGGCTTTAGAGAAATCACCTGATATAAGAGAAGAGTAGGGACATAATGTATTTGTGATTAAAACGTTATTGAGCATTGAAATTCAATTATTAAACAAACAACATTTTTTCTAAAGAAATGCTCACCAAGAAATCAACAGCCTGTCTGATATGCTTCAGTGCCTCCCAGGCTGAACCTGCAAACTGTGTCAAATACAACACATAAGCCAATAGCATTGTGAAATCCATTTAAAAACAGGGAAGTGAATAACCTCTCGAGTAGCATTGTCAGACCAATGTTTTAGAACAGCTAGTCCAGCTTTGACATATTCCCCGTTGCTAAACGAACAGCACTCACGCCGCAGAAGGAGTCTATTTCCAAGGGAAAGATCTTAGAGAAGCTTATACATATGTGAAGACAAAAGACTAGGACAAAAATGTAAACCTGTTAAATAGTTGAACATCAATCAGAGAAAATATCTGTGTGAACAGTTTGTGCACCAAAATTGATGGAACCTGCAAATTCAACGGAATAAGACACGCGTTCAGAACCTTTTATCAATGGATGCCATAGGGCCATAATAATTTAGCACCTACATGGTTCGCCCTTAATACATCCAAGTAGTTGGCAAGGACTTTCACGATGCCCAACCAATGTGCGAGTTGCTTCTGTTGTCCCAAGCCATTTGCATGGCCTTTTGCTAGACTCGAATGAGAAGTCCGTGGATCCTGAGGAAATTCAATATTTAGCCATCTTTAAAATGGGAAAAGATGAACTGATGCTCATCTTTACCTTCAAAAAAGGAGCAGATAGCAGTACCTGGATACACAATTCAAGTAAAGGGTTTAGCTCCTTCTTCACACCGTCACTTATCATACCATAAACCTTCTCAATTAGATCCACAAGCTGCTGTTTAAAGAGCAGAGCTGGATATTTTGCTTCAACTTGGGGTAATCCAGCAGCTCCAACTGATTGGCCACTGAGATAAGCAAACCCAGCATTTGAAGTTTGGCTTCCATGAAAGATCCTCTCAGATGAAAATCTTCGCCTTTGTGGGGTGGAGATTGCTGTCCTAGTTGTTTTGAATGACCGTTGAAGGAGAACTGTTAATGTAGATAAGTTGGATAACCAATAGGCCAATGTTCTTATATCATTTTGAGCCTTCAAGGGAGGGAAAGCCAACATCAGGACAAGTACCCAAACTCTAGACCAATTACATGATGTAGTCTTGCAAGCAATTTGAAAATTGAAAAAATACAGCACATAAGTTACTATAATTAATTTCTAACTTTTCATAATTTATCAAACTTTCAAGGCTTTAGATTTAGAGTAAACTTGGAGCCTCTAAGTTTGCCAATTTTTATTTTGTGTACATGTTAGATGTTGTATACTAGGAAATTGGATAAATAATATTAGTTCTAGTTCTGCTGCAATAGTAAATTGGATAAGTAAGATTCTCCCTAGTTCTGTTGCAACAAACAGAAGATGTGTGCTCCATGAGCATCAGTGCTGCATAAAAAAGATTAAAATGCAATAAAAATTCAAAGCTAAGTGATAGGAACCTCTGTTGCAGAGTTTACAGCCTGTAGAATGCTGTCAAAGACACCAGTTTTCATTGCTTCAAACGATCTCCAGTGAATAAGACATTGGTATATAAGAAGAGCAGCAACAGGCTTGCTCCCAGAAAATCCAAGATATTGCGAAATGCAAGTGAGTAACCACTGCTGATCGTCCTGGGGCTGCTGGGGCTGAGGAGATTCCCCAAAAATAACAAAACCATCATTTCAAAAGTAGGTCATTCAATTCAACATGGAGCATTAGCAAGCATATTAGCAGAATACCTGATGTTTCTGATTAAGTACTCTTTGCAGTTTCTCTCCGTGTTCAGCATCTTTTTTATTACTCAAGTCAGGAGCATTGCCCTACAATATTTTTTTAATGAACAGTTTAATGGTTCAATTAATTTTAAATCTATTCTTCAGAATTGTCTGCAGGCATATACTTGATATAACTCACCACTAAAGGTATTGCTTCTGATGTGCCAGTTGAGGGTTTCATTTCAGCTTGTCTTATGTCACCATTCAAAATATGGCCATTCTCTGGGCTTCTCTGTAAAATACACCAACAGAGTAAGTTTTGAGCATCAAATAATCCTGCAAAGCATATATATAATAGGTCCATCAAAGATACATTACATGAATCCTTGTGATCTTTGAGCGTGAAGCTGGAGATTTGGCAGTAGATGGTGGAGTAGCAGTTGCTTGTTGACGGAGAACTTGGTTCTCAGCTTCAAGTCTGTTTATGCAAGGATAGCTAATAATTGTTTGATTGAAGTTGATAATGATAGAGCGCGGAATCTGATCAATATTTTTTAGAAGATGAAACACAAAAAATGCATATGTACCTTTGTAAGGTCTCCTGAAGGTGACTAATAATTTTACCAGACTCCTCAATTTTCTTAATCAAATCATCATTCCTCTTGAGGAGGTCTTCGTTTCTCTTCAGTAAATCTTCATTTCTTTCATGAGCTTCAGTAAGAGCTCTCTGGGCAGAATCACTTTCTTGTTTTTCCATCACAAAGGAAGACAATCTTGATATTGCATCTACTTGAAGCCTGGTTTCAGAGAAGAAAATATTAAAGGATAATATTAATGATGTTTTTTAAATAACAAATAATATTAATAATTAGTAATGACGTTATTGTAGTGGGCGCCTCAGTGGCAGCACACTGCAATTCGAGAAAACGTACAGAATAAAGATACTAACTTTTGCACTGTGTCTTGAAGTAAGTGGATCCTGTATTCATTATCGCTAATTTTCCTGAGTAATTCATCATTTCTCTCTTGAGCTTCAGCAAGAGATTTCCTGATGGTGTCATTTTCTTGCCTTTCAGCTTCCAAAGAAACTTCTTTGGCTGCTATATCTTCTTCAAGCCTGTTTTATCGGCAAGCAAAACATTACAACTTCATACAGTTGAGAATTGGAAATAACCGACAGTATTCAATACCAAATTTCAGACGTCATAAGCTGGGAGTGTGTGAAAGCATGTGCGTGCATGTGTGGGTGGGTGTACAATAATAAAATCACCCAAAAAGCATTAGTGGAGGTACGGACTTTATTATGGTATTCTGAAGATGTTCGATTTTTTCATTAGTATCTTCAATTTTCATTAGTAACTCTTCATTTCTCTCTCCAGCTTCAGCAAGTGCTTTCTTAATTGTATCCTTTTCTTGTCTCTCTGACAGCAACAAAGCATCCTTAGCTGTTGAATATTCTCCAAGCCTGAATAATGTTGAAGAAATAGATATCAAACAATAACATCTCATAACAAAAACAGAAACAATAAGCACTACCAAACATACAGCTATAGATTTAAGTCTAGGCAGATGAAGTACCTTTCTATGGTATCTTGAAGAAGATCAATTTTCCGGTCAACATCCACAAATTTCTTTAGTAATTGTTCGTTTCTTTCTTGACTTTCAATTTGCACCTTTGTTGTTGCATCATTTTGCTCCCTTTCTCTCAACAGCAAATGCTCCTTCGCAGCTGTATTTTCTTCAAGCCTGAGTTGGTAGAAAGAAAAGAAAAAAAGTTGATATACCTATGTATTAAAAGGGATGGCATGGGTTTTATTATAATAATTAGTGCCCTAGGGATAGACAATATAGCAAGTGAAAAATTGACTACGTAGGATTTGAGTGTAAGGAAAGCTGATATGTTGCAACAAGAACACCAAGGAACTATTATAGACCTCTGTATATTAAACTGAAGCTGAAGAATATTTTTATCATCATCGTGATTTTTCATGAGCAATTCTTCATTTCTTTCCTGAGCTTCAGTGAGAGTCTTCCTCGTTGCCTCATGTGCTTGCTTTTCTGTTAGCAGTAAGGCCTCTTTGGCAGTGCCATCTTCTTCAAGCCTGTGAATGTGAAACGAAAAAAAATCACTACTATTACAAAAGTTGTAGCATTGACAAAGAGAGATGTTGAAGTTGGTGCATGTGATCTCAACTCTAAAAAGACAAAGGATTGTACAACTAACACTGCATGTAGTAAAGCCCCTCATCACTACATTAAAAAAAAAAACAATCTGACCTTTTTATGGTACTCTGAAGGCTATCAGATTTTCTATCTGCATCTTCAAGTTTCTTTATTAATTCGTCAATTTTCAACTGTGCTTCTGCAAGCAATTTTAAGGTTGAAGCATTCTGTTCTCTTTCAGTTAGCAACAAAGTCTCCTTTGCTCTGACATTTTCTTCAAGTCTATGCACATGAATAATGGGAACACGTTGTTGCATTATGCAATTGAAGATAAAATATAAGGTTAGTGCTCTAAAGTCAGAAGAGAAGCATAATTTAATCCTATTAAGGAGAAACGACAGACCTCCTTATTATGTCCTCAAATTCTGCTATACTTGCATGGTTATCTTGCGCTTCATTTAGTAATTCCTCGATCCCTTTCCGAACATCAGATAATTCTTTCTTTGTTTTGCTGTTTTCATGCCTTTCTATTTCCAATAGAGAATCTATGTCCGCTGTACTTTCTTCAAGTCTATGTGCAAAGAAGAGAAATATTACACTAAGAACTACCTATATAAGGTGGAGGATAGTCATGCACAATGATACAAGGCAATCCTAGAAGTGGGTAACAGTAGAATTGACAAACCAACAATCATTGGTTTCAATCTTACAAATACTTAAAAGCAATGAGATTAAACCTTTTTACTGAATCTTCAAGCAGGCTAATTTTCTTATCCGAGTCCTCTACTTTGTTCATTAACTCTTGGTTTCTCTCCCGAGCTTCGAGTAGCTCTTTTATGGTGTCATCATGGCTTTGCTTTGTCGTAAGCAGAAAAGACTCTCTTGTTATTGCATCTTTTTCAAGTCTATACTCGTTGAAATTAAGGAAATCAGTGTTAGATCACAAAATTGAAAACATAGGAGTGGAACTCTATAGTACCAGTTAATGCACGATGATCAAACTTTGCTGCTAATTATGCTAAGCTACCAATAAAGTTAGCAAAACAAGAAACGGACCTTTCCACGTTCTCCAGAAGCTGCTCTATGTTTTTATCAGCTTCTTCAACTTTCTTAAGTAATTCCCGGTTTTTATCTTGAGCTTCAGAATGTGCTTTCTTGGTTTGATCATGCTCTTGCCTTTCTGCTAAGTAAAGAGCATCCGTTGTTGTTGCACCCTCTTCTAACCTATGTTCAGGATTAAATTATAACAGCTGTGATCCATAAAATTGACGAAGATCAAGCCGGATGCCAAATCACTGAAGACTTTCCAAGTGATACCCATTCAAAAGGTAAACAGGAAATTACTTAGCATCTGCTGCGATGTGCCTCAATCTGCAGTTAACCCCCACATATTGCCTAAAGCAATTGTGTCCTACAGGATATTCAGCACAACTTAAATCAAAGATCATAATGATTACTTCCTGTTCACCCGTTTTACAACATCATGAACATGACTTTCTTCTTTTCCAAGTCCAGTTCATCTCTCACCCAGCTCCAGGTCATTGTAAAAAGGTCAACAGGCCATCCACAGAACAAGTGAACAAGGTCACCTGCTTCATATTCACTCTAATGTTGGGAAGAATTATCATTATTTCCTTTCCATTCCAACAACTTTGGAGGTAATGGGCTGATAGCCACCAAAAGTATGTATTACAATTTAGGAATGATCTCTCACAATATTATCACTGTTGGAATGAACCCTTAATCTATTCCAATAGGCTAAAGGCCAAAATATACATGTTACATGTGGGTAAATATGCAAAAAAACACCCTATAAAATAGACATATCTAACGCCCCCTTAAACTTATGGTGGATCAACAACACTAAGTTTGAAGAGGTAAAAACTGTGTTGAGCTCTAGTCTGTGCCTTGGTGAAGAAATCCGCTAATTGAAGCTCCGAAGGCACATACTGAAGAGTAATAACTTGGTCCTACACTTGTGATCTTATGTACAAAGCATCTACTCCAATGTGCTTAGTAAGCTCATGCTTCACTGGATCTCGATGTAATGCTAATCGCACCAGTACTGTCTGATAAGAGAGGAGTCGGTGCAGAAACTGAAATATCAAAATCCTCAAATAGCCACCGAAGCCAAGTGATCTCAGCTGTCAATGTCGCCATGGCTTGCAACTCAGTCTCAACACTTGAACATGAAACGCCAGTATGTTTCTTGGTCTTCCAGGCAATCAAAGAGGAACCAAGGAAAACACAATAGGCAGAAAGAGACTGACGATCAGAAGGATCACTAGCCCATGTCGCATCAAAGTACACCTGAAGCTATAGAGAGCTACAGCGAGGGAAGAAGAGGTGACGACTGATGGTCCCGCAAAGATATCGCAGAACACGAAGAAGGTGACTGTAGTGGAGCTAAGTGGGAGCAGAAACGAACTGACTCAGAATGTGAACTGGGTGAGAAATGTCAGCTTGAGTGATCCCAAGTAGACGAGGCACCCAATATGATGGCGGTAGCGAGTGGAATCCTCAAGAGGCTCCCTATTAGTGGGCCAAAGGTGAACACTAAGCTCCATCTTATCGACCCGATAAGATGTCGGTAGCAAGTGGGATCCTCATGAGGCTCCTCATCAACGGGCAGGTAAGGGCACAAGACATCAAGTGCCAATAGTAGCAATCTCCTTAAACATCGCGAGCTGCCACTCACGGTGAGCAGTAGCCTCACGGTAGGTGGTAGGCTCAGAAAGAGCAGCGGTTGCGAAGCTATAGCGCTCAGGAGGCCTGACAGTGCGGCGATTACGAAGATCGTATCTAGGAGAAGGTGGAGCAGGACCCAACAAGGACGGAGAAAAAGAGCTGGGAACAGGGCCCAGCAAAAATCGAGGACGGCGAGAGTAGTGCAGGGGAAAGGATGGAATCTCAACAAAAAAGGCTGGAAGGAACCTCTGGAGGAGAGGGAACAGGTGGAGTCGGAGGAGAGGGAAGCGAAGGTGGAGGTGGAAGCGAAACAGAAGTAGAAAGCCGAGGGTCAAGAAAAGTCAGAAAGGAGATCGACTCAACAAGAGAATCTAAGCTGACAGTAGAGGGACGAGGGTAGTAAGGTCGAGACTCGTCGAAAGTGACATCCCGAGAGATCCTTATCCTGTGAGCAACAGGGTCATAGCAACAATAACCCTTATGCTTAAGACTGTAGCCAAGAAAAACATACTCAACTGACTGAGCAGTCAACTTGGTGCACTCATAAGGTGGAAGAAGGATGAAACAGACACAGCCAAAACTACGAAGGTGACTGTACTCTAGAGCCCGGCCGTAGAGACACTCGACAGGAGTAGAACCCTGAAGAGCAGTAGAAGGTTGCATGTTGATGAGAAAAACAGTAGTAGAGACAACCTCAACCCAGAAGTGAGGTGGAACAGAAGAGGCAAGCATGAGAGCGCGAGATGTCTCAAGCAAGTGACGATGCTTACGCTTAGAGACACTGTTCTGAGCGTGAGCACCAGGACAAGAGTACTAGGGAAGAGTACCTTGCCCAGCAAAAAGGCGAAGCAAAGCAACAGATAGGTATTCGCCAGCAGAGTCCGCACGAAACACACGAATGGCTGAATCAAACTGAGTGCGAAGCATGGTGGCAAACATCTGGTAAATAGAGAACCTAACTGTGAAATGACATGAAGTAGATCCAAGTATGACGAGAATAATCATCAATAAAGATCACATAGTATCGATGACTCCCTTTCAAAATGAATAGAGCTGGACCCCAAACATCAGAGTGAACAAGATCAAAAGACGAGGAGAAACAGAATCACTAGAGGGATAGAGGAGCTGCATCTGCTTGCCAAGCTTGCAACCCATACAATGTAAAGAGGTCCCCAGAAACAGACCCAAGAACATCACGACCTACTAGTGACAGCAGACGCGATCCACAGAGATGACCCAAACGATGGTGCCACTGAGCGAAGGAAGCAGTAGAGGACGCAGCAAAAACAGAGGCAGTGGTAGTGGCTGACTGGCTGGTGGAGACAGTAGAAGGAATGAACCCTTAATCTATTCCAATGAGCCAAAGGCCAAAATATACATGTTACATGTGCGGGTAAATATGCAAAGAACACCCTATACAATAAACATATCTAACAATCACAACTCACAAGGAAGGAAGTATATGAAGAGATAAGCACTAGCGAAAGTCCATCTCGCTCTCCCTTTGTGCAGCCCAATCCAGATCGGATCTGGACGATGGTGGCGGTCAGGAGGGCGAGCCGGTGCGGCAAGAGCCCAGATCCAGGCCGGGGAGGAGCGGGGGCGGCGTCGGCATCGATTGAAGGAGTGGATCCGACGAGGAAGAGCTCGATCTCACCGGATCCGACGAGGAGGAGGCTCGAGGAGCGACAAGGTTGTTGCTGCTGGCAGAGCAACGCGACGCAGTCGATGGCGCCGTAGGAGTGCGAGCCCCACGGGTTGAACACCTGGCCGGATCCCGTCGCCCACCGTCGGCGCCGCCTGAGTCAGAGAGCGGTGGCATGATCTGGGACTCGAATCCGGCTGGGGCAGGGGCAGCTGCTGCTACTTCTACAGAGAGGAGACGACTACTACTAGAAGGAGGCCACCCCTGGGAGCAGAGATTGCTCCTCCCAGGGGTAGCAGCAGCGGAGGAGCAGAGGACAAGCACAGGCTAGGGTTTCGTAACTTGCTTTGATACCATGTTATGAATATTGTGTGTGTATTCATGAGGCCCAATGGACAATATATATAAGGTACAAAGGGGACACAAGACTAAACCCTAGTACAAGGGAAATACCACAAATACCCTTAACAAGTGAATGGTTGCGAACTCAGGTGAAAAGGGATACCAGCAGCGTACTGCTTTAAAAACTTATGCAGCAGGATGTTTGCAGATGGAGGTCAATGCATCGTATGCAAGTAATTCCCTGGTAATAAAGTTTACACAAGAAAAATCCCTTCATGACAAAAACATACCTTTCTATAGTTTTTTTAAGTAGATCAGTATTCCTATTAGCAGAAGAAATTTCCTCCAGCAAACCCTCAATCCTCGCTTCTGCTTCTGCTAGTGCTTTGGATGTCGCATCTTTTTCCTCACACTCTGTTAGTAAAACTGCCTCTCTTGCAGACGCACTTTGTTCAAGTCTACGTTCATGGATACAAAATGGTGAAAACCAAGGTACACACAAACAGGTTTCACGAATAACTGATGTCTTGGAGTAAACGAACCTCTGTATACTATCCTGAAGCTGATGCATACTGTTGTTAGCACACTCAACTTCCTTAACTAATTCCTCGATTTGATCCAGAGCTTCGATTAGTGTTTTTTTGGTCACCTCGTTTTCTTGCTTTTCAGCTACCAATAAAGCCTCTCTTGCGATAGCATCTTCGTCAAGTCTAGGTGTATAGCAAAAGGAGTCAAGTCTAGGTGTATGGAGAAGGAATACATCGTAACTACTTAAAAAAAAAACAGCGAGATCTATAATCAAACACTGGACTCTCCTATATTGAAAGGCTAACAGGATTCTAAATTAAACAAAGCATGAGTAATCGAAGCCTAACAAGTTTACAATAACTCTTGAGAGAAAGAAATTTAGCCTGCACACTTTATCCTGAAGCAGTTTAATTTTCTTATCAGAATTTGTGATTCTCCTTATTAAATCATCATTTTTCTGCTGATCTTCAGCTAGTTCTTTTACAGCCAGTTCATTTTGCTACCTTTCAGAGTTTCAGTTACCAAAAAGGATTCTCGTGGTATTGCACTTGTATGGCATCGAGTAGCTCATATATCTTTTTTATCAGCATCATCGTCTTCCATAATCAATTCTGTGGATTCATGGTTTTGTCATTTTTATTCCTTTCTTTTAGCAAAAGAGCACATATCAGTCTCGTATTTTCTTAAGCCAACCTCCATGGAGATAATGAATTAACTATAACAACCAGGAATTATCCCGTTCAAAAAAAACCAGTGGGAGGTACTGTGTCGGCTTGTTTGGGGGTGGTTTTGTGCAGATTTTAATGGTACTGTGCCAGCTTAGGGTTTTAGCCTTGTAGGTTTTATTATTATTATTATTTTATTTTATTTGTAAGGCTCTCGTTTCTTTGACTTTGAGGAGGTTTCATTTCTAGCCTACCCTAACTTGTTTGGGATCACAGATTTTGTTGTTGTTGTTGTTGTTGTTGCTGCTGCTAATGCTTATATAAGATGAAATAAACAGAGTAAAATGAGTAAAATAATAAAATAAATAGGAAAAATAATAGACAGACCGGAAACCAGCTGGTTTACAGCTCCTGGCCTGGCTCCTGGAAATATCATTCTGACGTTTTTTTATCTCTGATAACTAGGATCAAGCTAAAAGCAATAAAACTGTAGATGTCTGAACACTAGCTTTTACCCACCGGGGAAGAGATAAAGAAAACTGAAATTTTAAATTACACACCATCTGTATAGCTCAATATAATTCTTCTATGTTATGAAAGGAAATTGATATCATATCCTGAAACAAGCCAGTTCTAATTTTTTCGCGAACACGCAAAAGATTTGCGTGTCATTTCATTAAGAAGATGAAAAACCAATTCAAAGGTACAAACGCCGCAACACCGGGCAAGGCCCCTACGGCACGCACAACCCAAAACAGAAAATTATGAAAAAGTCAGTTCTAATTAGAACATTGAAAATTCTTTGGTACTTGCACTATGCTCTTGTGCATTAGGCCATGCTTTCAAATGAATGCTTGTTAGTGAGAATGACCCCTTGTCATTTGTTTCACGTCTACATTTGTGAAAGGTGGATAAACTTTTTCATAACTGACAGTTAAGAGAGAAGTTCTTCGGTATTCAACCTGTCAACATCAAATTTGTTGATGAAAGCACTTCTCTGATTGCACAAACCATCTCTTTCAACTAGAAATGATCCAATCTTGCTTCATTTCATTTTATAGCGATATCCAAGAGCAAAGCTTAGACTTGATTAAGTGTATACGAAGATTGAGAAAGCATGCGATGGGTCCTTGCTTAAAGCATTGGTTGTCTTGCTCAAATCTCTGTTAACAGTTAAGCAAGTTCTTACAGCTAGGTGCTAGGGTCATCACAATCAGTAGTTCATGTGATACTCTGGTCAAGCATGTAAGATGAACAGTGTCTTAGACATGCCAGAAACTTCCAACTTCTTAAGGTATTCTTCATTTGTTTCTCCTTTCTTTTACATCATATTTTCATAACTTCTTTATGTATTGCATGATTTTCTTGACACTGGTACGCAAAATGTTGTTAATCTTGGAACAAAAGCACGCATATCTAGATACTGGCATGTAGGACCGCCTCTTACTGACAGGAAGAGTGCTTACCAGTGACAAATGGTCACTAACTAGATGCATGAAATTTGACAGCAGATTGAGTAGAATATTGACAAATGCCAGTGTTTTCTTTTTGAGACGACACATGCCAGTATTGATTGTTTAAGATGATATCACATTGAGTAATTAATTTAAGGTAAGAAAGAAACCTCTGTAAAGAATCTTGAAGCAGATTGTTTCTCCTATCAGCATCTTCAAGGTTCCTTTGTAGCTCTCCAATTTCTACCTGAGCGTCAGCTAGTTGTTTCATGATTGCATCATTGTGCTGCCTTTCAGCTTTCAATGAAGTCTCCACTGCCGTCACAGTTTCCTCAAGTCTAAATCAACAGGGAACAAATAATCAGCTGTGACAATGATACGATAATAGAGGCGGTTCTCCAACAGCAAGATCTCAAGAGGAGAGTATGAAGTTAGTAGATAAAATTTGGATGACTAGAAAATAAATCAGAAATGAACTGCCCTCAAGTATAGAAATAAGGCAAAGCAAACATCTAGCAACAGACCTTTGGTTGGTGTCTTGATAATGAACAATGTTTCTTTCAGCATCTTCAATTTTCATTAGTAATTCCTCATTTTTACCCTGAGCTTCATCGAGTAATTTCTGAGTTGCTTCACTTTCTCGTCTTTCTGTAGTTAATAGAGCATCCTTCTCGGTTAATCTTTCTTCAAGCCTATGTCCACGAAAAGAAGAAAGAATAACTGCTATTGGGATAAGTGAGCAGAGTTTATAATACATATGGCTGCAAAAAGAAAACAACGGGACTACAAAATTGATAAAAAAGGCTCATGAATGTTGAGCAAATCTTAGATCACTTGTAAAGGAGAACCCGAAAACCTTTGAACAGTAGTTTGAAGCAGAGTAGATTTTTCATCAGTATCCCTAGCTTCTCTTAGAAGTTCTTCAATTTTAGCTCGTGCTTCAGCTAGTTCTACCACACTTGCCTCATGTTGCTGCTTTTCAATTGTCAGTGAAGACTCCAGATTTGTCATGCCTTCTTCGAATCTGCATCCACAAAAGGGCCCAAGCTATCAGACCATATAGTAGATAAGGATGAAACAGAATAACTATGAGCTCATCTGCTCATCAAAGGTACAAACTAAAGATTATTGATGACGACTGGTTACTCAATAGAAGCTCTGCTCGCAAGTACTTCTAGGACAAACCTTTTAACAGTTTTCTGGAGCAGAGTGATTTGTTTCTCAGCATCTTCAAGCTTGCTTGCATCTCGCACATGAGATTCAGTTAGTGCAGCACTAGCTTCTTCCTTTTGCTGCCTTTCTGCTAGCAAAAGGGCCTCTCCTTCTCTTACAGCCTCTTCTAGACTGTGGTCATAAAGACACAAAACTTTGCATTTTCAGAGTAACGCCTAGAAAAGGCATCCAATGAAATTTTGAATTTACATACATGTCCCTCAAATTGTAAAAAGACATACAAGTTTCCAAAATGACAAAATGTTCATTATCAACTACCAAAGGAGCAAATTGTGGATTTGGCAAGAACTGGAGCATCATGTGTTGAGATTTGCTATTCAACACTTTTTTTGCTAGGGAGGGGAGATGAGAGGGGAGATAGGTACACAGCACAGGAGGGAGGGGGGGGGGGGCAATGAGATCCACTGGATCAAGGATCTAAGGGCTGATAATTTGAGTGTTCTTTAAAAAAAACTGAAGTTTCCCTAGAGGCCTAGACACCACCAGAAGCATAGAATGTCCACCATTTTATGTGCACACGTGCATGTCTATGTCTGTTGTGTGCAGGCATTAGCATGTAGAGTTACGTATGAGTTATGACTGTATGAGGCTCTTGTAAGCTGTTTTTCTGCTATAGCTTCCCTTAAACAAATATGAGAAGAGACCATCCCTTAGACAACAATGATAAAGGGGGCACATGTCTCTAACATAAGTCAGTTGAAGTTAAGTCACATTCTGTAAGAAATACCAATTTTGGAGTTGGTACCTCACTGGAACTGACAGGTGGATGTACATGGAGTCTGCTAACTTACAGAATAGCCACTATGTTTAGAAAGTTAGATGCAAGTTCAAGAAATTCTATAAAATCTTAAGGTAGGAACCCCACTAGAACTATCAGTCTTTTTGGAAAGCACCCTGCTATAATATTTATATTTGCTAGGGGCACCATAAAATAGAATTTGCAACAGTCACCACTTCTGAAATCAGAATAATAAAGATACTTCAACCAACTCTGTGCAGAAGAAAACCTTCTCCGCAATCAACAAGAAACAATATTGAGAAACTCAGGCAAATAAGAAAAACAGCAAACCTCTGTACAATATCACTAAGCTGATTGATTTTTTCATCTGCATCCTTGACTTTCTTATTAAATTCTTCATTTCTTTCCTGAGCATTAGCGTGTGCTTTCTTTGTTACATCATTTTCCTCTCGCTCTGCTACTAGTAGCGCCTGTCAAAGTAGCACGCATTTGCAGTCAATAATATTTCACACATGCCTAAATGAGCTAAAATTAGGCTACAGCTTTAACACATCACAAGATAAATATTATAAACCACTGGATCTTGTTAACTAAACCAGATACTATAATAGATATTGATAATTGTAAATCATTTTATCATACGATAACACCAAGCCTGATTTGAGTCTTTCTACTGTGGTTCAATTGAATTCAATTGAATTTCCATAAGTTAAGGTTGAAGATACCTTGAGGCCCTCAATTTCAGAAGTCAATGAACTGATCTTTTCTCTTTCTTGAGCTAGAGCTTCTTCAACAGCCTTTTTAGCTGATTCTCTTTCTTGCATTGCTGTGACTTCTTCCACTCGCTGCTCCATCTCATGAAGTGCAGCCTGCAGTTTAGAAACTTCTGCTGCTTTGGACTTCTCCAAATCAGTCTGCAAATTGAATACACAAGTATGGCCAATAGTTGCTATGTCAGTATGGATAAAATCTACAGTTGCACCATATATCAGTGCAGTAAACAATACAATGTACTTCTAAGGATAGATTCCATGTTGTAAAATAATGAAATATTATTCAGCAATTTCAATGTAATTCAAGACCAAGTACCCTTAGTTTCTTTTCCAGGCCCAAGCGGCTTGTTAGCTCCTCAACACGTTCCTCCAGTTTCTCCTTTGCCACCTTTAGAGCTTGTGTATCTCTTGCAGCCTAGAAAGTTTGCACCAAAAAAGAAAAGGTTTTACAAAAAAAACAACCAAAGAATCTAACAGAAACAAACACCACAAGTCCACAACAGGTGCTCAAGTACCATTCTGAGCTGTCGCAGCTCCCTTCTGGCAATCCTTCTTCTCCAAGCACATTGGTAAGTCAATGCTGCTCTCTTCAGTTCTAGATAATTTGAGTTATCTCTGTGGCGACGCCACCGGGACTGCAGGTACGTAGTGTCATAGTGATGGACCAAACATAAGCAATTGAAGTCGAACCACATAAAATGCCAGGAGCTAAATGTCTATCTGCAGCAGAATAAGGAAAGCAGCACTAAAGTGCATACAAGAACAGCAGACCTACCTGGATATGGATGGAAGCTTTATTTTGATTTCTGAAATTGAATTCATTGCGAGCTGCCATGGTCCTTAACCCTGTCTGCAACGTAATGGCTGACAGGCGCAGTTGAGAATAAGTTTTCCATGCAAAATAACAGCGGATATTTTTCTGAATTTTCAGTGCTGCTGCTTGTTGTCTCAGGAATTCGTGCAGTTTACAAGCCAATCTTGCTGCAATCAGCAAAGAAGCTCTTAATATATGTATATGGCTCCATCTATACTATGAGCATACATTTTCTGTTCAGATGCCATATGGAGAAGACTTTACCTCTAACAAAGGATTGCAAACAAACAGACGCATTTCGTAGTATTAGGAACTGCTCACGAGCAACATGAGTACGGAATTGACTCTGAACACCTTTTGCTGCATTATTTCGCACCTCTGTTCTTCGAGCATCCAATTCAGCCATCTGACCAGCTCTCAGGAATACCTTGGTCTTTCCTATCTGTTGATCAGAAAATATTTTGCAATGTTACAGGACTTACAAAACAAACTTCGACAGCATACTATTTTCCCAGATGTTAAGCACAAGAAAGCCAAAAGCCAAAATCCATTATGAATCAGATGCACGCAAGGAGTTCATTCAGAATCTCCTGAGTATGCTGCGAGAATACATTATTCTGAAACCATCTCAAGAAAGAAAAGGAAGCCGAAACAAATGCAGAATAGAACTCGTAAAGTCCTGGTAATGATCCAATTTTTAAATCCGAAATAATTCCTAGCCTCTTCTACAAATAAATAGCTGTTCTCAACTCAACCACATTGAACTCAACTAGAAACCAACCCTATACTTTAATCCACCCTCGTTAGATCTAGCCCTAAGCCCCTAACTAGCCCAGGATCATACCTATTCCAGTGAACTCAGCGCCTTATCTTTTTATATATTTTTTATAATTTCTGTTGTACATATACAGCAAGTCAACAACCCAATTTGTGGAACTCAAACTAGAAAGTTTTCAACTTCTTGGTTTAGAACATAACCCACCCTAGAACCCAATTGTATCCCAAACCATCCTTCTTTCCATTTCAACTCAGAAAACAACTACGCGTTTATTCTCACGGTAATACAGTCTCACCCAAGGATCAAAATCTTGGAACCGGAGAAAAAACCGCCCGGCGGCCGGTAACCAGAAAAACCGGTCAAAATTCGAAAATGGGACATTGAATTGGTGAAGCTTTAAAACCAGTAACGGACCGGTTACCGCCCAAAGACGGAAAAACCGCTACAAAAAACCAGGAAACCAATGTTGGGACTTGCTCATACAATAATTCAAGCATATTTAGCTCATACAATAGGTAATCTAGTACAAAAAAGGCCTAAACCAACCTATGAAGTACATTATGCAGTTATAAATTTAAATTTGAAAAATTTCGGACGGTTTTTTTCCTCCCGGTTCCCACCGGTTTTTCCGGTTACCGTCGATTTTTTTTCCTTGGTCTCACCCATTTCAGTTCAAGGTTTATTTGGCCTGTTACCCTATTTACAATGTTGTAAGTTGCACCCACTCAGGCCTTGTTTGGATCCCAACCCACCCACGTGGAAGTTGAACAAATTTTCACTTCCCTCCACGTGGGTAGGCCGGGATTTTGGCCCATCCATACAAGGCCTTAATAAGAACAACTTCCCCATCTTTGTGGATTCATTTTTTGTGAAGATTTGAAGAGGAGAAAATTAATGATATGTGCCATACTGATACTGTCATGTGAAACCACGCCTATGGGCACCACACAACAAATGCAAAGGAGTGTTGGTTAGCAAAACATGCTCACCTGATAACCCTGCAGTCCCATTTTGTCCAAAACCTTTTGGCAGGTGACCTTTTCATCATTTCTATCAGAAAATATATCATGTAAATGGTTATGAACACAAGCCATTAGGCCAGAAATGCAAGAATAAAAACATGTAAATAAAAGGAAGATAATTAATCGTTGAACAGTGATACTCACTTATCTTTCAAAATTTCAGGAGCAAGAATGCGAAAGCGATGAAGAAAATCGTGAAATAGTTTTCTTGTGGGATATCCAGCACAGCTGATTCTGATTGCTTCCAGAACACCCTAAAAGGATGAAAAAAAAACATTATCAAGGGGCACCATGACACTGAATTTCTCGATTTTTTTTTTTAAAAAAAAACATGCAATATCTTCTTACCGAACATCGAAGTTGCTGTAGAACGTTGGTGTTCTCAAAAATAGCAGGCTTAAGAACACTGTTTGGTTTTATACATCTAATGTAATGAGGTTCCGTAGAACTCAAAGTCTCCATGAGCTCATGAAGTTGCATCTGGAAATTACATGGAATAATCAAATATGCGATGCCAACATACGGTCATACCAAATCTTTGATATGGCAAAAGAAAATTAAATGTCACCACAGGTCCCCATTCTTTACTAAAAACTTCAATTGAGTCCCTGTTCTTTTAATTTGTCAACTAGGTCCCTAAAGTTGTATTTTGGTTCAATTAGGCCCTCTCTGTTAAATCTTGACATGAATTTGCGGGCATGGAAGACCATGTTAGCAACGTATTGATGATCTGGTACGCCAACCCCAATCTAGTACCATGTGACAGTAAGGTTTCCCCCTACTGTTTTTCCTAAAAAACCTAGCAACATGACATGACTAATGTGGCAGTGTGTATCACTAGGTTGATAATGTAGAATGCCACGTTAGCAATTGGCGCCACATGCCATGTCATCAATACACTGCTGATCTGTCCTGTGATGTCCGTAAACCTGTCAATAGGATTTAATGAAGGTGGGCATTTGAACCCAAAATGATAGTTTGGGGGATGCATCCATAAAATTAGAACAATAGAGACCCGATCAGAGTTTTCAATAAACAATGGAGACTTGTGATAAACTTTACTCAAGAAAAAGAAGGATAAGTGGGTACTTAAGAAAAACTATCATTGATGACAGTTTTTGCTCCATGAAGTTCTCATAAAATTTCTAGAATAGAAATTTGTCGTATTTACAGCAACCATAGATAGCTGAACAATTTATTTTGGTAATTTTGCAATAAATCTATAACTGTAAGGAAACCAAAATTGCCAAAAAACTTAAATAATAACCATCCTATTATTACAGTACTACGATGGATCAAAATTTTCTTCCCCAAATATGCGGTGCCATGTTTTTTTAGGGAGTACAGCAGGGGAGAGCCTTGCTGTTAGAAAATTATATTAAATAACTTTACAGAGATATATACAATGTAAAAACTAAAAAGAGAAAAAATTTGCCCAGCCACTGGGAAATGACAGCACTGATCTTCTGAGAAACTCTAACACTAAGCAAATCTATATCAACATGAAGAATTTTTTTTTCCATCTAAACTTATCAGGGAGCGCCCCCATCAAATATACACATATTCCTTTGCAACCATACCATGTAATATTTTAGGACTATAATCAATATGTGCAGTGAATGAATCTTCAACAAAAATTTAAAAAGTATGTACTAAGTATGTAAATTTCACTTTGACTAAACTTTTTGACAACTACGAATATGATCAATAGTTGATCTCTCTATATTTTGTAGCCCTCCTCTTTTTGTCTGTTACAGCAAGCCAGAAGCCCAGAAGTCACTTTATCTCTGACTATCAGGTAAAACTTAGTTTGATAAAGATAATGTGGCAGAAACCAATCTATACCAGTCACATCATTGCCCTGACAAGATTGGTTCCATATCAAATGCCTGGTAGGAACTAGTATTTTGATATTTTAAAATACTATGAAGTAACCTGTTCGACCTTTAAAGTGCCCTAGGTGGTATGCTCCTAGGTCTTTTTTGTAGCATGGCAACTGCTTTCATCCTTTGGCGATACAGGAGACAAAATATTCAAAGCAAATACATTCAGATTACAACTATTTTAAGGTCCAGTAATGACTAAACAGAATTATTTTTCTAGTATATATAAATATATAACCCTTATAGTACAAAAAATAGTGATAAATTATTAAAAAAGAGTCAACTATAGCAGAATGTTACCTTAAAGCGAGTTGCAATTGAGGACTTCGATGATTTTGTGCTCTCTTCTGATGCTGGTGGGAATAAGCATGATACAAAAGAGCACCTGGAAGCATTAAGTAATTCCTGATGTTCTGCTACCACATAATCTTTGTTTTTGTCCAGGAAATGATCAGATTGATATGTCACCTGGAGATGAATTACGAAAATGGATGTACTCAGTTAAATCCATGAATAAGGAAAGAGTGTTATAAGGTGAAAATACTTACATCCCCAGCATAATGTTGGATTGTAAACGCAGTACGAGAAAGTTTTGGTTTGGCAAATCTTTTGTGATTCTTGAACTTTTCATACAGCTTCTGAGAAAGTGTCTCGTGTGTCGACTTTGGAAACATGCTGGAGGATATATGACACAAAAAAGAAAGAATCTTGTCAGAAACATGTACTCACAAAACCATGTGGTGCAAAAATGCATGTTCTTGATTAAAACAAGAAACGCTTAATTAACAAGTGTTGCTTGGATGCGGACACCAGGTGTCCAATTCGGTGGACAATGGAAAATAGGATCTGGGCACGCACGAAACATATATTATTCCTACCAAAACAATTAATAAAAATTTCAGTTCTCTCCATCAGGCAAGCATCAGCAAAGCGATACACGTTGACACTTTTTATTAACACGCACATTGTTATGTTCGGTATTCAATACCATCGCCGCGCCAAGCCACGACCAGCCCAGGCACAGGAGGAGGGCGCAGCCAGCCTGGCGAAAGAGGAAAGTGCAGCGCAAGAGGAAGGTGCGGCAGCCTAGCTGCCGCAGCATCCATGCATTCAGGAGTTTCCTTGCCCAATAGATTAGGATTCTTTAAATCAGGATAGTTTATTTCCTTATGTTAGTTTCTTTCCAAATCAAGTTTCCTTAGATAAGTTTCTATCTTTAATTGTAATCTCTATTAAAGGGAGAGAATATTGAATAGAAGGGCAAGCAAGAATTAACAAAGTCTTTCTTCTTGCCGTCTTCCTTGCGCTGGCCAGCGCCCCTACCGCACGTCACGGCGCCTTCACGCCGCCGACGTCCCCTTGCCGTCCGGCCTCCCACCTCCCACTCCTACTTCCTACGTTACCAAGCCCTAGTCCATAACAACTTGGTATCAGAGCCTACCGTTGCATCGACCATATCAAGCAACGGCGGTTCCGACCCTCCGGACACGGCCGCGATGTTGGCTCAGCTCATCACTCAGTTCGACACAATGCTCCTGACGATAGACAACCACGGTGCTCAGCTCGCCACCATCAACAACCGACCGGAAGGCCATACCACGCGATTGACGCGCGTGGAGATGATCAAGACCGACCGACGACATGGGGAGCCTAGGGGCTGGTGCGGGCACGGGCGCTGCGGCAACCACGCTGCCAGGCCGGCCGGTCCTGCTGCCGCCAGCACGCTCCAAGCACGTCAGGGTTCCTCGCTTCCATAAGCTCGATTTCCAGACATTCGATGGCAAGGATGACCTGCCGCTCGGTCAGTCATTGCAAACAGTTCTTCCGCAAGCAAAAGAACCATGGAAGAAGAAAAGGGAAGAAGAAAAGGTGTGGCTAGCATCCTACCACCGACCAGCAGTGTGCAGACTTGGTTCTGCCGACTAGAGCGCGAGGAAGGGATGCCGTCATGGCGTCACTTCACGAATCTCGTGAACGTGCGCTTCGGGCCACCATTGCGACACAATCCACTGGGAGAACTAGTAAAGCTAAAGCATTCGGGCACCGTGGACGAGTACATCGACCACTTCCTGACGCGACTCAGTCGAGTTGGCCCCCTTACGTCTGAGCAACAAATACAGTTATTCACCGCAGGGCTTCAGGAACCTCTCAGCATCGACGTCGACCTTCAGGCGCCGCGGACCATGGAGACTGCCATGAGTCTAGCGCCAGCCTACGAGCGACAGGCCGCCATAGTGGCCGAACTGGCCACCGCCGCAACACCGACAACAAAACCGACGGCCAAGCTCGTCTTCACGGGGCGGTCGTCGGCACCAATTCCGGTGGTGCCCAAGGCCGCCGCTGGAGGCAACCCGGTCGGTGGAGGACCGAAACGGGTGTTTCGCCGCGTTCTCACACCCGAGCAGATGGCCGAGTGCAAACGTCAAGGACTTTGCTTCAATTGCGATGAAAAGTTTACGCCGGCCCATGAGTGCAAGCAATTGCTGCACATTGAGTTTGTCAATGAGTTGACTGGATGCGACGACGACGACCCAGGGGAGGAGCCCAATCCTGAAATTTTGCTACATGCGTTGACCGGCATCAATACCGGTCGCACCATGCAGTTGGAGGTGACTGTAGGCGACAAGCTACTCATGGCATTGGTGGACTCAGGCTCCACGCACAATTTTGTGGCCGAGGAAGTTCGCAACCAGCTTGGCTGGCCCATACATGCAGGGCGGCATGGTCTCAAGGTAGCGGTGGCCAATGGAGAACAGTTGGCTAGTGGAGGCATATGTCGCAATGAAAAAGTTAGCATACACGGGTAAGTATTCCACGTGGATTGCTACTTGCTTCCCTTGAGTGGTTTCGATTTGGTATTGGGCGTCCAATGGCTGGAGACATTGGGACCAATAGTATGGGACTTTGGACGCTTGACAATGTCCTTTTGGTGTACAAACCACACCGTGAATTGGCAGGGGCATACACCAAGCAAGATGACAGTGCGTGCACTCATCGGAGAAGGTAATGATTTGATGCATGTATTACTCGAAGAATTTTCAGCGTTGTTTGCAAAACTGTGTGGACTTCCCCCAGCTCGCCCTTGTGACCATCGCATCCATCTGGAGACCGGCACCAATGCCATAGCGGTTCATCCATACCGATATCCCCAATTGCAGAAAGATGAGTTGGAAAGGCAGTGCAAAGAGATGATGGCGCAGAGCATTATTCGTTTGAGTACGTCTGAATTTTCATCCCCCGTACTGTTGGTGAAAAAGCAGGATAATTCATGGAGGTTTTGCGTGGATTATCGTGCGCTTAAAGAGAAGACCACCAAGAAAAGTTTCCAATTCCCATGGTGGAAGAAATATTGGATGAACTCAGAGGGGCGAAATTTTTTACTAAACTGGACCTCCATTCCGGTTATCATCAAATCCGCATGCACCCTGATGACGTGAAGAAGACAGCGTTCCGCACACATCAGGGACATTATGAATTCTTGGTGATGCCTTTCGGCCTTACAAATGCGCCAGCCACATTCCAAGCTTTGATGAATGGCGATCTTGGTCCTTTTCTCCAACGATTTGTTCTTGTCTTTTTTTATGATATTTTGATTTACAGTTCACTCGATCAAGCACTTGCGCCACATTTGCATAGTTTTCGAGGCGTTACAATGTCACCACCTTGTCCTCAAACGATCCAAGTGCACCTTTGGAGCCAAGATGGTGTCTTATCTCGGGCACGTCATCTCCGCTCATGGCGTTGAGATGGATCGGCAAAGGTGGCGGCGGTGGAAGACTGGCCAACGCCGACTTCGCAATGCCATGCCAACTTTGAGGGTTGGGGATAGCGCGCATAGCAAGCTCGGTCCTTCTCGTGTTGGTTGCTCTGTACTATCGCCACTTCATCAAAGACTATGGCACGATAGCTACTTCACTAACCAAGCTCTTGAAGAAGGAGGCTTTCAGATGGTCGGAGGAGGCTAGCTTCGCTTTTCAAGCCCTTAAGCAAGCCTTGGCTTCAGCCCGCTTTTGCAAGCCGGCAGTAGCCGTCTCGGAGAGGAGTGGCCGCCGGATTTGTCCAAAGATCTTGTTGAAGGCGGCAAAATAACACAGAGACTTATCCATCACTATCGCCACTTCATCAAAGACTATGGCACGATAGCTACTTCACTAACCAAGCTCTTGAAGAAGGAGGCTTTGGATGGTCGGAGGAGGCTAGCTTTCAAGAAATCTTTCATCGTGGAATGCGATGCTTCCAGCTCGGGTTTTGGCACGGTACTTCATCAAGGCGGCGGGCCAGTCGCATTTTTCAGTCGCGCCATTGCTGCTCGGCTCGCTAAATTGGTGTCATACGAGCGTGAGTTGATTGGACTGGTCCAGGCGGTGCGACATTGGCGACCTTTACTTATGGGTTCGTTCATTCCTCGTACGGTCAGATCATTACTCACTCAAGTTTCTCCTTGATCAGCATTTGTCCACTATACCTCAACATTAGTGGGTAAGCAAGTTAATGGGCTATGATTTTTTTGTTGAATATCGGCCGGGCCGACTCAGTACAGTGGCGGATGCATTGTCGCGCCGCGATTCTGACATAGTGGGATCTTTATGTGCATTGTCCTCGCCTCGGCTAACCCTCTTTGACGAAATCCGCGCGGCGGCCAACACCGACCCGGCCATCGTCGCCCTACAGGAGGAGGTGGTCGCCGGCCTTCACGGCGAGCCATAGGCTGTCGCCAACAGCTTGCTGTTCTTCGACAAGCGAATTTATATTCCGAACATCGCTTGTCTTGCCGTCCATCCTATCGGCAGTTCATGATGAGGGGCATGAGGGGGTCCAAAAGACTTTACACTGCTTGAAGGTTGATTTCCATGTTCCTCGCGCCCGCCAGATCATCCAAGAATTTATTCGGGACTGTCTGATATGTCAACGCAATAAAACAAAACATCTACATCCAGTTGTCCTTTTGCAACCCTTGGAGGTACCTTCAGTCATTTGGGAAGATATTTCCATGGATTTTGTGGAGGGATTACCTCGTATTCATGGCAAGTCAATTATCCTCACCGTCATCGATCGATTCTCTAAATATGCGCATTTCATTCCACTTGAGCATCCTTACACAGCAATGACAGTCAGTCAGGCGTTCTTCGGGGAGATTGTGCGCCTTCACAGCATTCCTAGCTCCATCGTCAGCGATCGTGACGTGGTCTTCACCGGTACTTTTTGGAAGCAATTATTTGCATTAGCGGTTGTCCGCTTGAATATGGGCACGGCTTATCATTCTCAATCTGATGGGCAGACCGAAGCAGCAAACAAGGTCATTGCTATGTATTTGCGATGCCTCACTGGTGATCGTCCAAAACAGTGGCTCTGTTGGCATCCATGGGCTAAGTTTTGTTACAATACCTCCTTCCACTCCGCTCTCAAAACTACACCGTTCAGGGTAGTTTATGGGCGTGACCCGCCGGCACTTCGCTCATATGAATGGGGTGATAGCTGTGTTCCGGCTGTGGACCAAGCGTTACAGGACCGTGACAATTTTTTGGCTGATGTTTGTGACCATGTACTACAAGCTTAAGACTATGCTAAACAATATTATGATTCACATCATCGTGAAGGTCATTACCAAGTGGGCGACTGGGTTTGGCTTCGGATTTCTCATCGTCAAGCTTTGTCTTTGTCAACTCAGACACGGCATAAACTTAGCCCACGTTTCTTTGGACCATATCAAGTGTTGGAGTGCATTTGCGATGTGGCGTATCACTTACAGTTACCGAGTGGCACACGTATTCATAATGTCTTTCATGTTGGTCTTCTCAAACCCTTTCATGGTGTGCCCCCTTCAGCTCCACCTTCGCTTCCGGAGATGGACCATGGTCGTGCATTACCTACGCCATCTAAAGCTATTCGCGGTTGTCTTCATCAGGGCATTTGGCAAGTTCTTATTGCATGGCAAGTCTTGCCAGAATCAGAAGCTACATGGGAAGTAGTCAGTGAGTTTCGTCTTTTGTTTCCCGCCTTTCAGCTCGAGGACGAGCTGTTTCCGCGGGACGGGAGAGATGTTTCCGCGGGACGGGAGAGATGTTATGTTCGGCATTCAATACCATTGCCGCGCCAAGCCACGACCAGCCCAGGCGCAAGAGGAGGGCGTAGCCAGCCTGGCGCAAGAGGAAAGTGCGGCGCAAGAGGAAGGTGTTGTAGCCTAGCTGCCGCAGCATCCATGCATTCAGGAGTTTCCTTGCCCAATAGATTAGGACGCTTTAAATCTAGATAGTTTATTTCCTTATGTTAGTTTCTTTCCAAATCAAGTTTCCTTAGCTAAGTTTCTATCTTTAATTGTAATCTCTATTAAAGGGAGAGAATATTGAATAGAAGGGCAAGCAAGAATTAAGAAAGTCTTCTTGCCGTCTTCCTTGCGCCGGCTGGCGCCCCTACCGCATGTCGCGGCACCTTCACGCCGCCGGCGTCCCCTTGCCGTCCAGCCTCCCACCTCCCACTCCTACTTCCTACGTTACCAAGCCCTAGTCCATAACACACATCCTAGTAAAACATGAATATGCAGTGCCCAAAAAGGAAGCATAGAAATTTACCAAGCTTCATCAATAAGTGCAATAATGCCACCTGGTTTCTGGACACAAAAAAAATGATAATTGAATATGAGAACATAAAAAAATTGGTGTTAATCGCTAAGAATGTACAACAAGAACACAAATATGTTGATAACTGTCATCATCTGTGTAGGATATTGAAGCTCAATTATGTACAAGGGCTGGAATTGAGCCGAGCTCAGGATCAGATAGACTAATGTGTTATCCTGAGCTTAGCTTTGTTGTATTCAAGCTTGATTGACTCAAGGAAGCTAAGATTCACATGACACTTTGTACAATTCATGAAAGCTTGAGGCCTTGAGCCAAATCAATGTAGAAATTTGCACTGAAATTAGTTAATATCAATATTGCTGCATCTTGATATCAACATTTTCAGTCCCGGCATAGTGATCCTATTCAAGTGAACATGGTCACTCAAAGTCAGCTTCAAGCTCAAAGTTTGACTTGAGATTAACTCTGTTACTTGAGCTAAATTTTAGCTGTAAAAATTCAAGCCAATCCAATGTAGCTGCGCTTTAATCTTTCTACTCAGCCGTAACTGCAGCAGCACTTGGGGCAAGCAAGTTTACAATAGTTAACAGGCTAGCTCATAGGTCATAAATGATGGCAAAATAACAGCTGGTGAGTTTCACATATAAAAAAAAATTCCTTGGTTTACTAACCACGAGGTAACACAAATTATAGTGACCAACTCATACCTTCTCAATCAAATCAAGTACATCTTGGTTGTCAACAAACTCTATGTAACTCCAGTTAATCTGCTCCCTTGTGTACTCCTCCTGCTCCATTTTGAATACATTCTGCGAAAACAAGCACCACTTGTTGCTTGGCACATGCCGAAAGAGTAGAAAACTCTACTAACAAGATGAGTTTTACATGTACCTGGTTAAAATGTTGCTGGAGTTTTTCATTCGTGAAATTGATGCATAATTGTTCAAAACTGTTACAGCAGTTGCATACGAAAAGGAGATTTAGCAACCCCATATAAGGTCTTTCATAGTATACATTAACTATTCTTTCTGGAACTATTTACTTACCTATTAGTCTTAAAACTTTCAAAACCGTATATATCAAGAACCCCAATCAATTTGTCCGAGCTTGGATCTTGCCCAATTGATGCATTAATTCTATTTACAAGCCTGCAATAGTACAATTGTATGTACTTAGATAGAAAGGACAGGTACATAACTGTAGTATAGAATACGTGATCGAGTCTTTTACCAGTCAAATAATCGAGAGTATATTTGTTTTGCTAAGCCATCCCTGCTAACAGTAGCAGAATTAGGACCAACTGTAGTAGTAATCACTCCTTCTGGTGTATTTATTTCCCTCTTTATCAAGGCATTCTCCAATTTCTCGCAGTCACACCTGTAATTTGAATTCCACAATGTATCGTAGATTATAAATATTAACTGTGAAAGATAGCACTAAAATTACGAAGAGAAGTGGAGAACTATAAACATCAGGCATACATCAAGAGCTCTGCTGCTGTATTAAGATGGAATCTAGATTTGTCATCCTTTATTACAGATGAATCTACCTCTCTCCCTTTCGCAAAACTAATATTTCCAAGATGAAGCACAGTAGCAACAACCCGGAATATAGCTTCCTGTAAACAAACATGCCATTTGAAAAAAAGAAGAAGTGACATGCATCCACAATTGAAGAGCAATTCCTTACTCGAAGGGGTAGATTTTAAAACCTGTTCTTGCTCGGTGATGCCAACAGTATCCATAGCATTTCTTGTTGCAAGATATTCCTCAGCATCATTGATTCCATCAACTCTAATGCAAGATGACTGGTTGAGGTAGTGAAATGAAGATGGGTCCCCTAGCTTATACTTTTTTATATCCTGCAACAATAAATTTGACATAAAAAGTAGCACATGTAACAGCTTCAACGGAAGATTTTAAGTAGCAAACTGACACCACACCAAGAACAGGAAAAATTTACCTCTGATGGTGCTGCACAAAGGAAATAAAAGCAATGGTAGTTTCTCTCTGGACTATTAATTTGGCAGACTCGAGATCTCTCAAGCAAGTAAGTTCTAATAGCAGCACCAGATATCTTCCCACTCTTGTCGAATTGGATCTCAACAAACTTACCAAATCGACTTTACCATGTTGAGAAAAAGTTAAGAGGTGTGTAAGTACCATTGAATGAGCAAGAACGAGAAGATAAACTGATAAAGTCTGTATTTGATTGTGTACTTTCCTTCTTGATGAGATAACTGTTGAGAATGAACAAAAATAGAAATAGCTGATTTTGACCTCCCATACAAAGAGTCCGATTTTATTAAAAAAAATTATTTTTTTGTTCAATGGGCCTGTTTGGTTGGGGACTGCAGCCACCACGAAAAAGCTTGTTATACCACACAAATTTGGAGTCATTTTGGATTTTCACCAGAGCTGTGGTGAGATTTACTAAGGTGCCACCAAAACACAGGCTTTGCTCGTTTTCTCTGTTTTCTTGACCAACAGAAACCAAGTTAGAAGCCACACTTTTTTTGTCAGTTGCCACATCATTTTGTGTTGGATTTTATGAGGGCCACCAAACCAAACAGAAACCACACATCTTTCAAGCTTTTTTTATCATGGTCTCGGAATAGATATCTCATTATCATACTTTTGGTTGCGACATTCCTTGCCTTTAACTAAACAGTTTCCATGCATTTGGTCATACTTTTGGTTATCAAAATAAACTCTGCCACCACATCACACTTTCGGTTATGACTTATGCTCCACATTTGGTACTACCATTTGGTTTGTGTTACTTTAAGGCTGCCAATAAAACAGATTAAATATCTTCTGATCTGCATTTTATGATGCCCATACCTTGAATTGTTGTTCCGAACAGTTTTCGCATTCCCAAAAGCTTCAAGTACTGGGTTAGACTGGAACCAAAACATAAGTAAGTAACCAAAAGAATAAATACAAGTACAACTGAAATTTATGCGTTGAAAAACATTTCATATCTTATTGGATAAATGGAACACTAGTGTTATCAGCAAGAAGTGTTAAAAACTTACGAAAATTTACAACTTACTTCTAAAACCTGCTGTTCAACCGTCCTTGCTCCTGTTCCAGACCGCCCACCCAAAAATGCAAGATATCTCATCAGCATTTTCGTAGTCTCAGTCTTACCAGCACCACTTTCACCACTAACCAAAATGGAATTACTCTTTCCTTCATTCATCATTTGCCTGTTTCCTTATTCAAATGAATGCAAAATGGTTCCATCAATATAGGGGCACCTCAACACTGTAGCTCAATAATAACATCAAATGATAGTAGTATAAGCATTCACCTGTAAGAGACATCAGCTATTGCAAATACATGAGGATCTAGATCTCCAAGATTTGCACCTTTGTATTTTTCCATAGTGCGGACATCAACAAGATTAGGCAGCCTTTGGAATGGATTTATGGCGATAAGAATATTGCCAGTATAGGTCTGGAACTCAAGGGAATGGCATTAGAAAAAAAAATAACGCACTTGCATTAATGAGTGTGCTTTTGACATCACAATGAAATGATCACTCACATAAATTATATTTTTTGCATATCTGACAGCCAGATTATCTAGAACACCAGGCTCATGCAAGTACGATAACCTTGTCATGTCATCGACTCCATCAGGTGGTGCTTCTGTGTCTTTAGGATGTATATCTGATATTTTTGCAATAACCTGGTTGCACAAACAACAACATAACCATGTGGTTTTCATGACAGAAAAAGTGATGAGTAGCATATCATTGACATCAATATAGTATTGAATTTATAAAATGAACACAACAACTCTACATTCCTAAGTGTACTCATATTTTCAAATCACTTGTACATGGGCATGTGGTGATATGGCTGGTGGATAAGGAGTGGGGATCTGGTGTTAATCATGAAGAATTCATCGAAGCACAAACATTGCAATGTTATTATCATTCTTTAGCTGCCAAGTTCGAGGGTCATGACTAATAAATTGAACACCTTTAACACCAAGACCATAAGGATATACTCCCTCTGTTTCGCTATATTTGCCCATGGGCTCGGGAGTTTTCAATATATTTATCCATTGAGGGAATCTAGAGTGTTGTTATTGTAATTTTTCCTCTCTCTACCCCTATTTAAATGCTTTGGATGAGGTTAAGTGGTTGTGGTATGTCATTTAGTAGAGATATGTATCGTCATTTCTCATCAAGTATTTCTTAGATGTAGTGCTTCCTTGGTGTATGCGTATGGTGGGCTATGGACAAATATAGCGAAATAGATGGAGTACTACCAACGTTCCAGAATAGATGTCGTTTTAGAATACATGCAATTAAACTTTTAAAACTTTGACCAGTAACATAAATATATTTGGATTTGTCACATTGAAATGATATTAGTAATTTGTTGTCAAAAGTGCTCCCAACTCATTATATATTTTTTTACAAATTTCACTAACATATAATTAGGATAAAGTAATGGTCAAAGGTGTGTATTGGAGACCGTATGGATATCCAAAACAACATCTATTTTGGAACGAAAGTAGTGCTTATGTATTACCACACACACTATCTATGGAATGGCATGATTTTGCATATCTTTTCCTGTCTAGCTTTTAGTGTACAGTATTCAGAATGTTTTTACTTATTGTAGTTTTTGAATCATAATCTCATCTGTATAATCTTCATAAAAACGGCTTATGCTCCTCATGCTGTACAAATAGCAATTCAATGCTTATAGAACTATATAGGAAGGGCACTTTGTCCAGTACAGGCCCCCAACCATTTTCTCCAACAGATCATCAGACTTCCAAATAATCTAAGCTGCTTGCCTAATCAAATGTGCATTCCATTCCCAGTGTTTTTTAGAGTCTAACTTCTGTTACATGTTAGTTTGTATAGGGTGTTTGTTGCATATTTACCTACATTGTAACTTGTATATTAGGCCCCTTTGGCCCATTGGAATAGATCAAATCTCATTCCAACATGGTATCAGAGCCATGGAAACCCTAGCCCCTTGACCACCAGATAACCGCCGGTCACAGCCGGCCACCGCGTCGTCGTTGTCCTCGCGCTCTGCTGCTCTGTTTTTCACCGCCGCCTCCGTGTGCTCTGTTTTCTTCCACCGCCGCCTCCTCTGCTTCCACCGCTGCCGCCTCCCCTGCTCCCGAGCTAGCGCCACCGCCGCCGGATCTCGCGTCCCCGCCACCGGATCCTGTCCTACCCGCGCCGTCCGTGTCGGATCCGCCGTCACCGCGCCGCCCGATCCAAATCCGCACCTCCTACGCCGGATCTCTGAGTGTAAGCATCGTCACTTGCTTGAGACAACTCGCACTCTCATGTTTGCCTCTTCTGTTCCACCTCATTTCTGGGTTGAGGCTGTTTCCACTGCTGTTTTTCTCATCAACAGGCAGCCTTCCACTGCTCTTCAGGGTTCTACTCCTGTCAAGCGTCTCTATGGTCGAGCTCTAGAGTACAGTCACCTTCGCAGTTTCGATTGTGTCTGTTTCGTCCTTCTTCCGTCTCGTGAGTGCACCAAGCTGACTGCTCAGTCAGTTAAGTGTGTTTTTCTTGGCTACAGTCTTGAGCATAAGGGTTATCGTTGCTATGACCCTATTGCTTGCAGGATGAGAATCTCTCGGGATGTCACTTTTGAGGAGTCCCAACCATACTACCCTCGTTCCCCCACCGTCAGCTCAAATTCTTTCGTTAAGTCGGTCTCTTTTATGATTTTTCCTGACTCTCAGCCTTCCACTACTGTTTCGCTTCATCCTCCATCTTTTTCGCCTCCCTCTCCTCCGGCTCCACCTGTCCCTCCTCCGCCGGAGTTTCCTTCCCACTCTTTTGTTGAGATTCCACTCCTTCCCCTGTGAGCCTCCGTCTTTGCTAGGCCCTATTCCCAGCTCTTCTTCTCCGTCCTTACTGGGTTTCGTTCAGCCTTCTCCTCCTAGATGCGATCTTCGTGATTACCACACTGTCAGGCCGCCTGAGCGCTATGGCTTTGCAGCCGCTGCTCTTTCTGAGCCTACGACCTACCGTGAGGCTGCTGCTCACCCTGAGTGGCAGCTCGCGATGTCTAAGGAGATTGTTGCTTTGAAGCATACTGGCACTTACGATTTTGTGCCCTTACCTGCGCGTGTCACTCCCATCATGTGCAAGTGGGTGTACAAGATCAAGACCTTCTCGGATGGTTCCCTTGAGCGCTACAAAGCTCGTCTTGTGGCACTTTGTTTTCAGCAAGAGCATGGTCGTGACTACGATGAGACTTTCGCTCCTGTTGCTCACAAGACCACTATTCGCACTCTCCTTGTGATATCAATTCGACAGTGGCCCATCTCTCAGCTATACGTCAAGAATGCATTTCTCAATGGTGAGCTGCATGAGGAGGTTTACATGCAGTCGCCCCTAGGTATTCTGTCCCTGATGGTATGGTTTATCACCTTCGTCGCTCTCTCTATGGGCTCAAACAAGCCCCTCGTGCTTGGTTCGACCGCTTCTCTTCTGTTGTCACTACTGTCGGCTTCTTCGCCAATGATCACGACCCTGCCCTTTTTATTCACACCTCTCCTAGGGGTCAGACTCTTCTTCTATATGTGGATGATATGATCATTATTGGAGATGACTCTTAGTACATTGCCTTTGTGAAGGAGCATCTCAGTGAACAGTTCTTGATGTCTGATTTGGATCCTCTTCGTTACTTTCTTGGGATTGAGATCACTTTTACGCCTGATGGCTACTACTTCTCCCAAGAGAAGCACATTCAGGATATCCTTACTCGCGCTTGTCTCACTGATCAACGCATAGCAGATACTCCTATGGAGCTTGGTGTTCACCTTCGGCCTACTGATGGTGCGCCTCGTGAGGACCCCACTCGCTACCGCCATCTTGTCGGGAGTCTCTCTATCTTGGGATCACTCGACCTGACATTTCTCACCTAGTTCACATTCTAAGTTAGTTCGTCTCTGCTCCTACTCGGCTCCACTACAATCACCTTCTTCGTGTTCTGCGATATTTTCGTGGGACCATCACTCATTGGCTTTTCTTTCCTCGCTCCAGTTCTCTGCAGCTTCAGACGTACTGTAATGCGACCTGGGATAGCGATCATTTTGATCACCGGTCTTTTTCTACCTATTGTGTTTTCCTTGGTTCCTCTTTGATTGCTTGGAAGACCAAGAAACAGACTGTTGTTCCCCATTCGAGTACCGAGGCCGAGTTGAGAGCCATGGCGTCGTTGACAGCTGAGATCACCTGGCTTTGATGGCTACTTGAGGATTTTGGTGTTTCAGTTTCTGCATTGACTCCTCTCTTATTAGATAGTACTGGTACAATCAGCATTGCTCGAGATCCCGTGAGGTATGAGCTCACCAAGTACATTGGAGTAGATGCTTCGTACATGAAATCACAGGTGCAAGACTAAGTTATTGCTCTTCAGTATGTGCCTTGAGAGCTTCAGTTAGCAGATTTCTTCACCAAGGCACAGACTAGAGTTCAACATAGTTTCTACCTCTCCAAACTCAGTGTTGTTGATCTACCATGAGTTTGGGGGGGGTGTTAAATGTTAGTTTGTATAGGGTGTTTGTTGCATATTTACCTACATTGTAACTTGCATATTAGACCCCTTTGGCCCAATGGAATAGATCAAGCCTCATTCCAACAACTTCAAAAACCTATGGACAAAGAAGATCCCACTACCACATTTACATAGGGAATTCTGAACCAAAAGTGAATAAAGGTCCTGCATACTGAACACTTATGGTATCACTTAGTTCAGTTATGTATTTTCTTCATGTCCAATCAGGAACCACTAGCAATGCTTGCAATAAAACAGAAGCCTTAGTGAGGACTGAGGTTAGCATCAGTACAATCAACCATAAGTCCATAACTAAGGTGCCAATGAAGAAAGGAAACACTTGTGCCATCTCTCTCACATGTTGTAATATAAGTGGAAGTCAGATTTTTCTTTTTTTCTTTTTTCCTGCTCTACTGAGAACTTATAGGTCATTAAAGTATGTATGGGAATAGTTTCACTGACAACTCTTTTCCACTGAATAACCGCATCAGTCAATACTTGCTTATAGCCAAAAACTAGAAAGAGTGACAGTCAACGACACACACAGCATACTGAAGTTGAAAATGCACTCTGAATCAGAAATCAAACTCAAAAGCTATGAAGGAATTTGGTAGAAATCACTAACACATACCGTCTTTCCCTTGGTTGTGCAAACATGGGCATTTTGACCATCAATTCGAAAGACCTCACCATCAACCCAAGCTAAATCTTTATCTTCCACCCATACATGAGAACCTATAACAATGTTTAACATGGAAGCCTGCCCATGTGACAAACAACAAATTCAACATGTCAAATGACTCAAAATTGCATGCAAAATGGATTAAATATAGTATCATATATCTGTATCCAAACTTTGCATTCCGGCAGATGCCAACCTCCAGTGTGTATATATCAATAATATCCAAGGAAAAAATGAGCAAATGGGCAAAAGAATAACAGCATCCATACAAGATACGGATGATTGATGAAATCGAGATGTGTAAATCAAACCTAAGAATGAGATTTATGATGAAGAAATATCTATGAAAACCAATTACTCCTCGTGGATACTTCAGTGTAGTGAACCAAAATTCATCGAACTGGAAAATATCTACAGAAGAAAATACAAAAAGCTAACTCTGTTTGGTTCCAAGAAAACCAGGGCAGTCGTGGTATTTGCTCTAAAAAAAGGAAAGGGAAACTTTGATCCAAAAAATAAACGAACTCAAGAAGCTGGCGAACATTGTGAATGAAAATATCTGGATATACATGTGCATTCGAGTAATGTACTGTCATAAGGAAGAGGCTGATGGCATTAAGTTCGATTCTTCTGAATCGAGTAAATTTTGGCTGAATTCTACCAGGGCACAAACATTTTAAACTACCCCAAATAGTTCAGACGAGAAGTACAGGATTGTAAGTAAACAACACAACAAGCATGAAAGTTATTTATATTTCAGTCCCTTTTTATGTATAATAAACTAATGATTCCACCTAGGTTTGAGCTTATCCAATGTGTAGCTAGTTCATGCAATTTGCGTCTCTGCCCCGAAAGTAGACCAGAAGCAGAACAGGGCCTTCCACAATTCAGGTAATTCCCTAGAACAAACTGAACTCCATTTCATTCGCCTCATATAGCAAACAGGTTCAACTGAGTTGTCATGCAAGTGAAATGCGCTAAATGTTAAGCTAGAGTAGTGTCCTAGCATACTGTCTCATTCGCAATTCCCACAAAATCTGAACTGCCTCCACAAACGAACTACTTGTCGCTACATTCTAGCTCTTGCATGAAAAACCTAGGATTCAGTTCATTCAACAAGTGTACCAGACAAATCCAACCAATTCATTCGCTCAATAAATGGAATCGTCCAACATTCCATTAGAGGCCAACTACAATCCACTTCACTTTTCCCCGAGCCCCCAAACAGAGCTCCAAAACCACAGAAATTCTCCCCCAAACCCAGCCCCAAAAAACTGAGACAGAAGTAGACAAAAACCGCACTCCGACACATCGCGTCGCACCAAAAACAAAAAAAACGCAAGCATCGACAAGTCAGAGCCAGCCACGCACCATGTCTCATCTGCGGCAATCGCGCCCGCCTTGTCTCGAGAATAGGCGCGCGCCAAGCCCCCGGAAGCTCTGCGATCGGACGGGAGGAGACGCGGCTCGGCGTCGGGGGCTGCCGCGCCGACGGGCGATCTCCTCCCCTCGGCCGCTCGCCGATCGCCCCGCGGCGGCGCGATCCGGCCCGAGGCGCCCGAAGGCGGCGGCGGCGACGCGCGGGCAGAGGCGGCGGCGGAGGCGGTGGGCGTGCTGGTGGAGGGCGACGCGAGGCGACGGGAGGAGCACAGGCACAGCGCGACAGGAGAGGAGATGGGGGGAGGCCAACCAGACGCGACTCTCATGTAACGCGATTATTAATTAAAAAAATGGCGAATAATCTCGGTGCGCGACGCGAGGCGGAACTGTTCCGTTCGCTCGCTCGGCCACCAACGTGCGCGATCGGGTCGTCACCACCCGCGCACCACCGCGGCCGCGTGCGACGTTTCCAAAAGCTAAAGGTGTGGGAAGCTGGCGGTGGTAGGAACAGAAGGGAAGGCGATTAAAAGGCGAGCGAGACGGCGATGGGGCCGCGACGCACAAAGGATTAGAGGAAAGGTGGTGGTGGATTTGGAGCTCGGAAACGAACGGGAGGCGAAACTAGAATTGGGTTAGTGAGGGTAAACCCGCGATTTCGATCGTGTTTTCGTGGCTAAGCTGATGGGAAAGCGTTGCTACGGGCGCGGATTTGGCAGGTGGTTAGGGACACATGTGCGCGGAGGGGACAGTTGGGCGGGGTGGATTGGCGGGAGGGCGTGGGGGCCCACCTGGCCGACAGTTAGGCAGCGTGTCGTCATTGGGTGGATCTAATAGAAAGAACTCGAAAGCTTTCGGCGGGTGCGACTGGCATGTGCAGGGGACAGTGGAGTGAATACCAACTGTTGTTAGTTTACGTGCGTGCATGTACCGCTGTAGTACGTCTACGTACGTAGAATCGACAGGTGCGTGGTACGTACTTCTTCAGGGCAATCTCGAAGTAGTAGTAGTTAGCCGCCAACCTGCCGCCATTTTAGCCGTACGTAGAAACATCTTATCACCAGGAGCAAATTATATCTTGTGCTCGGGGGCTGAGCCCGAGCCGGCTCAGCACATTTTGGCCTAACGTTTGTATTTTTATTTTTACTAGTTATTTTTTTGGCTGGGTTTAGACCATTGTCCAGAAGGACTGAGGCCTAGCTTCGCCTCTGCTTGTGCTTTTGTTTTTTTATGATGTTCTTGTATAAACTCATTTTACTACTACCAACTCCAGATTTAGTCTCAGCTGTGTATATAATTCTACGACGCTAGACCTGCGTGATTATTAGATTCCACGATAGCAGCCCCTCGTTAGCTAGCTTGATACTGCTGATCCATGTGCAAATTACTCCATAGCAGAATGGCCGATTGGGAGCAGTGGATTCATTCTTATTCTTTTGGGCAACACAAGCGCATGCATCATCACATCAAATGGCGGAATCAGGAATTTGGGAGACCTGAGGCAAACTTGTAGTGTAAAATATACCGATATATTGTTGGAAATGAGGGCAATATTTTAATTCCAGATTTTATTAGAAGGCAAATATTGCAAAAGACTAATGATGCATAAAACAGTACTGATAGCAGACAACTTATTGTACTTCACAATATATGAAAACCAGGATGTAAACAAGTCTATCAATCACACGGTAGACTTACGGATGGGTGCGATGAAGAGCAGAAGCGGCGCAGACTTGATGCGATCGCGTAAGCGTAGATATCGCGGTGCGGCAAGCGGTCGCAGAATCTGCTGCCGAAACCTTATTGCCGCCCCGTGCGGTCTTCACAGCGAGAACGGTTGGAGATACGCTTCCCTTCTTCACGGTGCAGCGAGAAGAAGAGTCGACAAGGTTCGACGGCGCGATACAACGGACTGATTTTCGAAGGAAGAAGGAATAGAGGCTATTCTTGTACCCGCTATACCTTTGGGCGTCTCGGACATATATAGATGCGATCGTGGCGACAGATTAAATGACCATTTACCCGCAGTAAGCGACACACTTAACGACCATTTACCCATCGTAATCGTCACACTTAACGATCATTTACCCACCGTAAGCACTGTCATCATCACCCAATAAAGTCTCAAATTTAAACATTTGAATCTCATTCAAACAGAGAGAGAGATGCATGGTCCAGCAAAAATAAGGTGGACTTGGTCTGCCAAATGGCGCGCCACGTCACGGCACGGTCGCGCGTCGCAAGTCACAAGTCACGCGGTTTTTTCACGCGGTTTTTTCACGCGAAAATACGCGAACGCGCACGCGCGTGCGTGCGTGTGTGTGTTTAGCCAGAGCCCTTCTCATGCCATCCTCATCCATGTGTTACATGTTTCAAGGAGTGGCAAGGACTCCACCTTATATGTTGGTCACCTCCACCTTGCCTTAGCAATATGGTACTAACCCATAAATGCTTTGGAATTATAGAAAATGGGCCTCACTCATATGGGCCAATTTCTAACAATCCCCCACCAATTCCAAAGCAAGAAGCAAAAAAAGAATATCAAAGATATTGTCTTTGAAATCTTGTTAATATACCAGTCTTTTAGTGTAAGTCCGTGCAGGTTGAACTTACACCTAGAATGACAAGATTCATCTTCTCACGGTGATGAATGGACCATGCCTTGAATTCACAGCTTTTTGTGATTATATTTTACTTGAAATCTCAAGCGATACTAGGTGTCAAAGAACCGCGCCTAAGCGGAGCGTTATTTGGTCATGCTCCTTATCTCGCTCATGAGCTTTCTAGAGAATGCCCTATTCTCGTGAACTGCGACCTCACAGTTGGGCTCAAGTAGGTATATTCTTTCTAGGTATCCTGTAGGCTAATACCTTTTCCTCATTTGGACAACGAGAATATATTAAGGTTTTATGCCATCCTTCCATACGATTGAGAGTAATTTGTCTATTAGGACATGGATTCAATGAATATATACTCTCTTGTTACAACATGAACTTGTTTTTCCCATTGCCTAAGTCACGGATCTCCGATCAAAAAGGTGTGGGTTCTTGTTGAGTTGTAACTCCATTGGGCCTCATTCCCATGTCCATAGACGCAACGGAAATCGCCTTAGTGATAGCCCCTTTGTGAAAGGGTCGCGATTTTTCTCGGTCGTATATAATTCACGATAATCACTCGGAGTTCCTCAATTTTACGATGATTTAAGCCTCACGCTTCACATGTGCGGAGGACTTCATGTTATCCTTAGTACTTGTAACCTTAATCAATATTGTTTGATTATCACAGTACATTAGGATTCTTTGGTATTGGTTTCGCAACCGGTGGCAAGTCCAACATAAGCTCTCTAAGCCATTCGGCCTCAACGATGGCGTGTCTAGTGCTACAAGTTACGCTTCCATAGTTGACCTCGTCAATATAGTGCATTTACACGACCTCCATGAAACTGCAGCTCTGCTAGTGTAAAGACATAACCACTTGTAGCTTTGATCTCATCCGCATCGAGATCCAATTTGAATCACTATATCCTTCTAATACGAAGGATGCCCAGATAGTGAATTCGTATGAGGTTGTGCCTCTCAAATAGCGCAACACTCTCTCAAGTGCCTCCCAGTGATCATCTCCTGGGTTAGAAGTAAACCGACTTAATTTGCTCACAGCAAATGATATGTCAGGTCTTGTGGCACCAGATAGATACATAAGTGATCCAATAATTTGTGAAAATCTTAATTGATCTTTTCCTAACCCTTGATTCTTTGAAGCTTAATGCTTGCATCATAGGGCGTTGGAGAAATTTTACAATTCTCATAGCCAAAACGGCTTAAGATTTTCTCAGCATAATGGGATTGACTCAAAGTGATCCCATCCTCGTTCTTGATTAATTTAATATTGAATAACATCGCCTCTCCTAAGTCTTTCATATCAAAGCATCGAGATAAAAAGATTTGACCTCGTCAATTACGGCGATGTTTGTTCCAAATATAAGTATGTCATCTACATATAGGCACAAGATCACTCCTTGACCCCCACCATAACGATAGTATACACATTTATCGACTTCATTCACAACAAAGCCGTGAGATGTTAAAGTTTTATCAAATTTCTCGTGCCATTGTTTATGTGCTTGCTTTAGACCATATAAGGATTTTAATAATCTACATACCTTATTTTCCTGTCTGTAAATCACAAAACCATCGGGTTGAACCATATAGATTTCTTCCTCCAACTCTCCATTAAGAAAAGTGTCTTTACATCCATTTGATGGACATGTAGACCATAAGAAGATGCTAACGCAAGGAGCACTCTGATGGTGGTTAGTCTGGCGACAGGAGAATAGTATCAAAGAAATCTTCTCCCTCTTTCTGGGTGTAACCCTTGGCCACAAGTCTTGCCTTGTACTTCTCAATAGTACCATCAGGCCTTAATTTCTTTTTAAAGATCCACTTACATCCTACAGGTTTGCACCCGATAGGACGATCAGTGATCTCCCAAGTCCCATTAGCCATGATGGAGTCCATCTCGCACTGGATCGCTTCTTTCCAATACTCAGCATCAGAAGATGCATAAGCCTCTGAAAGGGTCGTTGGCACATCATCCACGAGGTATACAATAAAGTCATCACCAAAGGTTTTCTCAACCCTTTGTCTCTTGCTCCTACGAAGAGCTTCTGTGACTAGATTGTTATCCTCCTCGAGGATATCACATATTGGTTCGAGATGGTGGGAGGTTGAAGTTTGATTATTCTCACTTTCAATATTTTCAATTTGAACATTTTCGGTTTGTGAAGTACTTCTGCTTTGTTCTCATAGGAAAATAATCCTCAAAGAATGAAACATCTCTAGACTCCATTATTGTGTTAGCAATAATCTCGGGAATTTCTGATTTAACTACTAAAAATCTATAGGCCGTGCTATTATGAGCATATCCTAGAAAAATACAATCGATTGTTTTAGGTCCAAGCTTTCTCTTTTTCTGCAATGGTATATTGACCTTGGCCAAACACCCCCAAGTTCGCAGAAAATTGACATTGGGTTTTCTCCCCTTCCATCCCTCATATGGAGTAATATCACTCTTTTTAGTGATTACTCTGTTTAGGACGAAAGTTGCTGTCAATATAGCTTCCCCCCACCATGTCTTAGGCATACCAGCACTCTCTAACATGGCATTAACCAAGTCCGTTAGTGTGCGGTTTTTCCTCTCGGCTACCCCATTTGATTGGGGTGAATATGGTGGTGTAAATTCATGGACTATTCCATGCTCAGAACAGAATTGAGAAAATTCATGAGAGATGTACTCTCCTCCACGATCAAACCTTAGTCTTTTTATTTTCTTCTCTTGTTGGTTCTCAACCTCGGCCTTATAAGTCTTAAAGTAGTTTAAAGCTTCATCCTTAGTTTTTAGCAAATACACATAGCAGTAGCGTGTTGCATCATCAATAAAAGTTAAAAAATATCTTTTGCCTCCTTTTGTCAACAATCCATTCATTTCACACAAATCTGAATGAACAAGATCTAATGGTGCCAAGTTCTTTTCGTCCTCTAATCCCTTAAAGGGTTTTCGAGGCTGCTTTGCTTGCACACATGACTGGCACTTTGATCCTTTGACAATTTCACATTTTGGAATTAAATCTAATCTGGACATTCTAGCAATACTATCAAAACCAATATGACAGAAACGAGAATGCCAAATATTTGCCTCACATTTATTTAAACCAGTTGCAACATTCAGATTGTAACAAGACTCTAAAGTACTTAGGCGGAACAAGCCTCCGCTCTCATAGCCTTTACCAACAAAATTCCCGAACTTAGACATTACAATTTTATTTGACTCAAAGACTAGCTTATAACCGTCCCTACATAGAAACAGAACCACTAACGAGGTTCTTGTTTATTGTAGGAGCATCCGCACGTTCTTCAAGTGGACAATCTTCCACGAAGTAAGCTTCGATTCTCACCGTGCCAACACCAAGAAGCGAAGCATGCGACCCGTTTCCCATTAGGACGGAGAAGCCCTCGCGCTGGTATGAAGAAAACAAAGAAATATCGAACATACGTGAACATTAGCACCGATATCAACCCACCAATCGGTGGATTGACATGTTGTAAAAACAACGGGAGAATTAATATACCCTCCACGAAGTCGAGGCCTCGCCTATGATCACGTTGATGACCTTCTTCTTTGGTCGTTCACCATCTCTCGCTTTGCGGAAATGACATCTTTCGCCATATGACCGTTTTCCCACACACAAAGCGGTGATGTTCTTCATATCCTTTTCTCGTTTTCTTCTTAAAGCTAGTTGTCTTGTTCGTTTTGTTGGATTTGTACTTCTTTGCAATGATCTTTTCTCTATGAAATTTGCATTGTTCGACCGAAGTACTAGGTGCATCTTTTGCTCTTGCCTTTTCTTCCACATCGAGGGCGCAATGAGATCTTCAACGTAAATCTCTTCCTCTTGTGTTTCAAGCTAGTGGCAAAATCCCGCCAAGAAACAGGAAGTTTGACGACAATGCCATGACCACAAACTTAGGAGGCAACACACGGCCGGATGCGCAATCTCACCAACCAATAGTGGAGATCATGAGCTTGTCCAACTATGGACTTAGCCTCATCCATGGTAAAGTCGAAGAATTGCTCACACATGTAGAGCCAACGACCGCCTCGCCTCTGCATATTTGTGCTCTAGTGTATCCCACAACTTCGGTGGCGGACTTATAGTCCATGTACACATCATAGAGCCGATCCGCGAATGGTCGGAAAGGCGACCAAGAGCGTGTTGTTCGCATTATCGAAGCGCATATCTTGGTCAATCAGAACGGATCGTGGGTGGATTACCCACCACGACCCCAAAGACATGAGCGAACTTGGCTCTAGTGCGCCATCTGAAATTCGACGGAAAACCTCTCAGGTTTCATAGCATCAGAAGCTCCAGCCATAGTTGTGTTGCAACAAAGTTTGCAATAAGGTTTCTGGAATGTTGGAAATGAGGGCAATATTTTAATTCCAGATTTTATTAGAAGGCAAATATTGCAAAAGACTAATGATGCATAAAACAGTACTGATAGCAGACAACTCATTGTACTTCACAATATATGAAAACCAGGATGTAAACAAGTCTATCAATCACACGGTAGACTTACGGATGGGTGCGATGAAGAGCAGAAGCGCGAGACTTGATGCGATGCGGCGTAGATGTCGCGGTCAAAGCAGCGGTCGCGCAGATGCGCTGCCCAGAAACCTTATTGCCGCCCCCGTGCAGGTCTTCACGGCAGCAACGGTTCGGAGATACCGCTTCCCTTCTTCACGGTGCACGCCGAGAAGAAGAGTCGACAAGGTTCAGACGGCGCAGTACAACAGCACAGATTTTCAGAAGGAAGAAGGAATGGAGGCTATTCTTGTACCCGCTATGCACTGGACGTCTCCAGACATATATAGATGCGGTAATCGGCAGATTAAGCGACCATTTACCCACCGTAATCGACACACTTAACCGACCATTTACCCATCGTAATCGTTACACTTAACCGATCATTTACCCATCGTAAGCGCGTCATCATCACCCAATAAAGCCTCAAATTTAAACATTTGAATCTCATTCAAACAGAGAGAGAGAGATGCATGGTTCAGCAAAAATAAGGTGGACTTGGTCTGCCAAATGGCGCGCCACGTCACGGCACGGTCGCGCGTCGCAAGTCACAAGTCACGCGGTTTTTTCACGCGAAAATACGCGAAATTCAAACAGAGAGAGAGAGATGCATGGTTCAGCAAAAATAAGGTGGACTTGGTCTGCCAAATGGCGCGCCACGTCACGGTCGCGCGTCGCAAGTCACAAGTCACGCGGTTTTTTCATGCGAAAATCTGTGACAGCAGCAGGCGTGCGCGTGTGTGTGTTTAGCCAGAGCCCTTCTCATGCCATCCTCATCCATGTGTTACATGTTTCAAGGAGTGGCAAGGACTCCACCTTATATGTTGGTCACCTCCACCTTGCCTTAGCAATATGGTACTAACCCATAAATGCTTTGGAATTATAGAAAATGGGCCTCACTCATATGGGCCAATTTCTAACATATATAATGTGATTCAATAGTCTAGGAAATCAAAATTCAAGATTTCAAGACGAGTCAAGGCTAACCTCGGTGCCCACTGTCCACTACCTTGGCGCTTCCTCGGTAGTCAGTGGCTCGGTGCCTCGCCGTCCTCGCGTCGTGCCTCAACGCCTGTCCGCGCTGCAGCACTCGCAAAGCGCCGTAGCCCCCTCGCGGCTACGCCATGCCTTAGTGCCCTCTGCGTCGCCGTGCCCGCGCTGCAGCCCTCAACGCCTGCTCGTGCCGCGCCGCAGCACCCGCCCTCGCTCGCGTTGCGCCTCAGCCCGCATCGTGCTGCGACAGCTGCACGGTGGAGCGTGGAGGGGCTATGTGTTGGAGCCTTGGAGGAATGGGGAATGGAATAGTTAGGAATTTAGGGAATTAGGGTTACCTAGTGATGTTCATCTGTGCATTTCATTGGCTAGGGCTGCAACTGGGCCGGTTTCCACTCGGCGTATCAGCCCACGGCCAACGGACTACGACTGCACACCTGTGCGCTCATGGCGCCTTGGCCTCAGTTAGGGGTGCCGATGGGCTGGCCGGGGGGGTCCGCCTAGGAGACCCGAGGCAGCCGCCCCTGCTTGCCCTAGGGGTAGTTCCGCCCCTGATCACATCCATCAGCCGTAAGCAGGTGTGTCAATCGGATACCAATTATCCGTTTTATTTTATTACCGTATTCGATTGGACATATGCGTATGGTTTGGATTTTTTTCGTCTGATTAACAATTTCTCCTCTATTCATTTTCTTATTCGTATTCGTATAAAAAATATGGATACGAATATGGTATGGACTTTTGTTATCTAAAATGTTATTTTATCCGCACTATCCATGTTTGTATTCGGATTCGATAAAACTATCTACATATTTTATTATAGTATGGCTAATTAGTTGGATGAGTATTTTTATTTTAATGTGAATTCATGTTTTTAGATAAAATAGATAAACTAGAATGATTAAGTTTGTTATGTACGAGGATAAAGTATCATAAATATCTTGTAATTATGTAAGTTATGAGGATATCTGAATCTAGCCAAACTGAGTAGGTATTTGATTCGTATTCGGTACAACATTTGATTCGTATTCGTATTCAATAATATTCAAATTTATATTCGTATTCGTTTAGAAAATACTAATACGAATACGAGAATCATATTGTTCAATTCGTATTTGATCCGTTAACACCCTGGGCATAAGGCCCAACGAGGTGCTTCATTGTGTTTTAAGAAATAAACAAATTAAATAAATAAAGCTGTTTATTCTACGTAATAAGTACAGCTCTAGCTTACTCAAGAGGCATCGCCGAATCATTCTAATACATTCAAAAACGAGAAAAAAAAAACATTTCAATGGGAAAAGCGCATGACGATGACTGGTTGCTTGCAACAAATTAATTTTTTTTAGAGATACAACAAATTAAATGGGTGAGCTAGCACACGTAATCCCGCTTGATCCATCTCCAAGCATTGATCGATTGCGCGGCGACTTGTTTGTCATGGACCCCAACGCAAGGAAAATATTGGCTCCATCCTCCCTTCCAGGCGCCAGCTAAACAAAACATCTTTTGGTTAGACGGTAGAACATGGTATACAAGCAATTGGTTGTGTACATGATTGTACAACAAATCATGGGTTCAGATTCCTAATCTTCTGTACTACCATTCAGTACTTTCATACTTTGTTACCACTTATGATTCCCGGTGTTGCACGGGTAGTTAGGTACTTGCATCTATCAAATGTCAGAGTCGTGCGGCTACGTTTTGCCAGCTAGGGAAAATCCAGAGATGGCACCGTGATCAGCACATTTCTTGGGCCAAATCACATATATGTTGTGGCTTGTGATGCCATTCCGGGATTCCCAGGTTTCAACAGAAGCAGGGTTCGTAGCAGCACAATGTTTATTACCAGAACGTGCACGCATGATCATCAACATCGTTTCGAGTAGAGATGTGTACCTGTTTGACGATGCGGCGATAGTTACAATAAAGTTTTGACACGGCTAGATGGGGATCAAACGGAGCAGCTGGTTGCAATGTTCATTCAAATCTAACTGCTCGTGGATTCGTGCTGCAATTTTTCAGAGTACATCTCACTCTTTTACTAGTTAGTAGTACACTGGAAAAAAAAGTGGTTGCAGAGAAGGTAAGAAATCAACCACCGCGACGAATGATGGCGGCGATGTACAACCACCGCGTCATTCTGGCGTGCCGTCCATTTCAACCTACATTGATTTGATTTTAAAAAAAAATACAACAATGGTTTCTGGAGCTGTAAGAACAGAACACAAATTGAATTTCTCAAAGGGAAATAACCCTTTTTTGACATTTTCAGGATTCGGAAAGTCGCAGCTATGAATTCCTCGATTTCTTAATAAATATTTTTAGGAGTGCTGCATTTCATGGTTTCAGATAATAGGAACCGGTAAAATATCACGGGAGCTGAAAACCTGAAAGCTACCTTGCTTGCACCTCTGTAGCTCGCATTTTCATTTCGAATGCAGCAACTAAGCTCAAATGCCAGCAAAATAACTATAGGAAGCAGCCGGTAAAACTCGTATTAATCTACGTGGAACTGAAGGTGAAATGATTCGTACCTACGTAGCTGCCACTCCGCTGATGCAGGCCTGCAGTGAAGCATGCGGAGTAAATTAAGAAGAGTTTAGAGATCGAAGACCCGCATTATGCTATAATAACTCACGTTTGGAGAGGGGTCCATCGTCGTTATGTTAAGGGCCAGTAGTTCTTATGGCCAATGATCAAGCGTCCACGGGATGAGATTGAGATTTCCATGGATCCCGGGGTGAATGTTTTGTGATGACTGATGAGTTGTCTCTTCGCAAAACGCCTTCTGGTTTTCGTTCTCCAATCATTTGTTGTGTGCTAGTTCCATAAACAAAGCGGTGTCCATCACAAAATCATAGCTAACCAATCTTTTGAGATCATGGGAGCCCTCATCGAATTATTACATCCAACACTACAGGGTGGCATAGACTCGTATCCCAGATTCCCAGTGTTTACTGCACTGCTGCTGCTCCTCCAATAAACTGCTAAAAATGCCGCATGCTGCAGCGCATTTTCCATACACACACACATCTTGGGCCACGCTGCACGCGGCGTGACAGCCCACGTTCCAACGTTCCACTCGAGATCAGCAATAAAACCATCATGTGAGCATCCAAAACGACAGTAAACCTTCACGTGCACATCAAAACGGTAGTAAAAAACCACACGCGCGCTAGCGCCCTGCCTCCCGCTCGAGATAGGCAGTAAAACACTCGCGTGCTCGACCAAAATGGCAGTAAACCCCTCACGCATGTGTGTCAAAACGACAGTAAAAACCTCACGCGTGCCCCCCTCCCGCTCGAGATCGGCGGTAAAACCCATGCGCACATCGAATAAAGCGGATCGCGCGTCACCGTGTGCCGTTATATAAACTGTTTTACTGCCATTACGACGATGAAGAGAGGACTGTAAAATTTGGTATGCTGGTTTTAATAAGGGAAAATGGCGTTATAAACTGTTTTACGGTCCAATAAAATGTTATCGTTTACCGTAAGTGATACCTACTATTACATTGAAAAGGTGTGGCGTGTTACTGTTATAACAAGTTTGTGCTTTATATTTTTTGATAGTTACTGGAAGTTTGAAAAACAACATTAGTGTAAAATGTAACCCCTATTAATGTTTAATAACAATTATTACTATCTGTTACGCAAAATTTCTTTTCCGGTAATCATATATTTTATTGTAAAATGTAATGCCTATTATAGTCGGTTACAAATACATTTACTCAATATTAGTCATAAACACAAAAAAACTACTTCGGTTTGCTGAAAGTCCTATACTTCTCCAGTGCTTCAGGGAGGGGCTTGACATTATTGTCCATGTGGAACAATAGATAGAACATCATCTGGACCATGTACTCGTTCTCCTTCTCCTACATACACATGGTAAGAAAAAAAAAGTCGTGTGTGAGGCGATATACATCTGTAAAAAAAATACTACGTGTTGTTGGTGGTGAGAAATTCTTACCGACTCTATCGATGTTTCCAGCGTCAAGCTTTCATCGTCTCAGAACTCTAAGTACTTCATAATGAAGAAAGCGCAGTCATTCTCTAGGACCTGCTTCAGCGTCACCATACTGTGCACCCTCCAGCCCACGACGATCGGAAATTTCCCACTAGTCACGGCCTGTAGGGTTGCGCACAGGCGAGGGATGACCCTCTTCCTCACTAGGTCATGATGGTATGTTACTTTTGTGTCTTTCTACTTATAATCGTTGGAGTCCAGCACTCCCACACGCTTCTACGCTATGTTGAAGCAGTAAACGAACCAGCGATGATTGTGTAAAATTGGGAGGAAGAGCTACAAAATGAGTATAAAAATCCATAAAAAGATTACTTATCAGCTTTACTGTAATGAAAAAATGTAATTTATTGGATCATGAAAGATAATTTACTGGATACGCGTCGGATAGACAGTAAATTACTTATCAGCTTTACATGCATGATGTCTACCGCTGCCATGTGCTCCTTCGACATGTTCACGGCCTGTTCACTGTTGTACTACTTGGTTTTTACGTGCTCCTCTACATTTAGCAGTTTCTATAGACGGGTGAAACACATTAGTGTAAAACTTACCGAGGGCGGCAAGTAAATTTACTGCCACACGAGTAACTATTTATTGTAAAAAAGAGACTTTGCGACAAAAACAGCTTACCGACAATTCGATGGGGGAGGAACGCCCGGTACCCATTGCTTTGTGGCCTCAGATCAGCGTCGTCTTGGCGCAAACACTCGATGAAGTGAGAGATGAACATATCTTCAATCATTGGTCTGTCCTTGAACGACTCTACCATGTTTTTTCCAGTAGCCTCTATGAATTTGATGCTAGACTTGAGTAGAGTAAGGCTGCAGTAAAAATGTCGTGCGCGTTAGCAGTAAGACATAAGGGAACCCTCGGTAAAAACATAAGTGGAACCTTAATAAAATAAAAAGTTGGTCAATCCAGCAAACTCTCTATTAGCAGTGTAGTAACAAAACATACACGTATCGGTAAAATGTGTGACAATATTCTCCCTACCTTTTGAGGCTCTCGTCGTTGCATATCAGCTCCCTCACCTCCATGACCGTGGCCACGAGCACTTCCGACCGCCTTTTGTACAGCTTGAATGGCAACACCAACTTGCTAGGAGCTTTTGTCAGCCTCTTCCCCAACGCACCGACTACGCTCTGGGCTAGAGGGACCTCTCTTACCTACAATTGTCTTCTCCACAGGCGCCCTCTTTTTGTCACCGCTGTGTCTATCGTCTTTGCCGGCCTCGAATAAGCGAGTTTTATCTTGAGCTTTGGCTTGGCGGCAACGTCCTGCGAAAAATAGACTCGTGTCTCTTATTTTATGTCATGTGTCCAACAAATTACTGTATATGTCACACATATTACTATCAACAGCCCCTCCAGTATGTACCTTTGGCACACTGACGTTAGCCATTTGAGCCTCCTTGACTTTGCTCGTGGCAGTAGGGGCCTCCTCTACCTCCTTTACTGGCGGAGGCCCCTCTGGTGCGATGGTTTCGATCATCTTTACTGGCACCTGCAAAAAGGAATAAAAAATGGAACGTGTTACGGTCAAAAATAAGTAAAATTACTTCTTTCCCCTTCGTGTTTTACTTTGTTGTTACCTCCGTGTGCTCCTTTACTGTCGGGGGCTCCGATGGGACATCGATGGATCTCTCGTTTATGGTCTCCTGCAATAAAAAAGAAACCAGATATGAATTGCTGTAAGAACAACTAACATTACTTGACCATGCGTACGCGTTTTACTGCATTCGGTGCCTCGATTTACTCTGGGAAGGTGGGTAGTGACTCGTGGCCCACCGCAACAACCGGTACGATTGGGACCTATGTTGTGTATGCGGCGAGGTGTAACCCCGGGATCGCGTCGGCTTCGATCGAGTCTATTATGTTGTCGATGCTTGACTCGACGTCGCCTGCATGAGAACAATACACTTAATCAGTAAATTATTTGTGTGTTGCTTTAATGATTATCGTGTTGAGAAAAACACAATTACTGTGTGCGCCTTGCTCGCTCTATTACGTTCGCTTTATTAGTTTAGTGTGTATGTTGTTATTTACTATGTATAATGTATCTATTTACTACTCATGTTACATTTGTTTTACTGTGATGCGGTGCGTACCTTGAGGCTCGCCGCCCTCCCCCCTCTTGCATCGAATCGAACGGCGACGACGCTGGGATGTAGACGAAACCTCCTGAATGCACCGGAGGGGCGACGAAATTGGTGCCAGCGCCGTTGCAGCCGGGTTGGTGGGCTGTGTCCTCCTCACCTGGTCTGCACGAGAATATATACGCTTAATCAGTAAATTATTGTGTGTGCTTTAACGATTACTGTATTGTGAACACAAAATTACTACACGCACCTTACTCGCTCTCTTGTGTTTGCTTTGTACATTTATTGTGTTTGCTGTTGTTTACTATGTGTACTATGTCTATTTACTGCATATATTAGAATGTTTTATTGTTATGCAGTGCATACCTTGAGATCCGTCGCCCTCCACCTCTTCTTAGGTCGGATGGAATAGTGACGACGCTGGGACGTAGACGGTACCTCCTGGATGCATCGAGGGAGGCGACGATGCTGGTGTCGGTGCCATTGCGGCCGGGGTGACGGGCTCAACTGATGTTTGGGTTACAGGCGATTCTGTACACGCTAGGGCGGGGACTGCCATCTCCAAAGCCAGGGCGGACGACGATGCTGCTGTCCGGACAACATTATCGATGGGCGTGGGGCTGTCGTGACCTCGACCGATGACGGTGATGCTGCTGCGGACGGTATTTGCGGTATCCTCCTACGCCAACTACATAGAAGAGTTCGGGAACACTGCATGTGTCGGAATGGGGGTTGTGCCCGCGCGCTCCGATGCTTGCGCCTTCTTGCCGCTCCTCACCTTTTTCGCCCCGAGCAGCTTCCTGGTGATGCTGACCACCTTCGTCTGCATCGTCTCGATTTTGTGCTACGCCTTTTGTATCTGCGCCATGGCCTTCTCCGTCTGTCTCATCGCTCTCCTAGTCTCATCGTCGAACTTCTCCAGCACCTCCATCGCCAGGCGCCGCTTTCCCTTGCCCAACGATCCAATAGCGCCGCCGAGAAATGCACGCATGCTCGAGAAATGCCCCGCGATGGGTTGTGTGGGTAACTCTGAAACTCCGGTGGGTGCAGCATTGCCATCGCCCCGTGCCAGTAACAAATCCCCTCCCTCCTCCTAAACTGGCCATTCAAACGATACGAATGAATTAATGTTGTACATTAATCACATTACTGAAATGAACATCATATTTTATTGCTTACAGACAAACATCACTAACTCACGCTGAGCTTACCGAACGTGTCGACGCCATCTGGTGCCTTCGTCCTGTCGGCCGCTACTATCTTGTCGACGAGAGCGGATGTGAAGTATGCGCCACGTAGAGTCTCAACGGCGTCGATGCTGTGGACGAACCTCGGGTTGTCGAGGTAGTATATCTGACACGTACAATTTACTGCTTGTTAAAATACGTATTATTAAACATTGTTCATGTGTTTACTGCATGTGATACATGCGGACACTATTACTAGTTAGTGTTCATTTTACTGAAGTTGAAACATATTGTTACTGCGTGTGGTAGACTACGTTTTGTGTGCGATAAAAATTATTGATGTGTGCAATATGTTTTACTAGAATCTAAGGTTAATAATTACTGTGATCCTGCTTTACACATTTTACTACTTCTTGATATGTAAAATACTAAATGCAACGAATAAGATTACTGAGTAACTTACAAGTATGAAGGCGGCGCATCCGCTGGTAGACTTGGTGGTGTTGTCCTTCTTCTTGTTCTAGTTGCGGATGGATTCCCGAATGTCATCAACGACGGCCTTACACCAGTTCACGCCGGCTAATTTGTCCATTTCCTTCATCATCACAACATCCTTCCCAATTATGTTGATGTTGGTGGTCGGGAAAAGGAGTTGGCTGAAGATGATGAGGAAGAAACACCTCATCGTGAGAGCATATGTGCCTCTGGTCTTAATCCACGTGATCAGCGTCGATGCCTTGATGTTTGAGTTCTATTGTACCCCCAGCAGACGCTTCAGCTCGGCCAGCTCTAAGGTCCCTACGACCTAGGTCACTATCGACGCGTCGCTGCCGCTGTAAGGGATCCCGAGAACACACTTAACAACGTGAGGCATGATTGAGATGCTCCTTCCGCCGCCGATGCTGATGACCATCTCAACGGGGTCAATCCTGTCCATTAGAAAACACAACATATCCCTCCTCTCCAAACTCTTGAGGTTGAACTTCAGCAGACCATCGAACCCCATCCTCTTGACCTCATTCCCTTGCTCTACTGTCAGCTCGTTGATGGTTGCAACAACTAGTGCGGGAGCACACCTAATGCACGTCGTCCAAAGTCCCTTCCTCCCATCACGCGGAACCTACATTCGATGAAACAGTATTTTTACTGACGATATGGTTACTAATTACTTCAAGTATGACTCATGTTTACTGTTGATGGGGGAAAAGATAACAATCTATAATGTTATTGAATTATTGTAACAAATGTTGCGCGTTTACTGCCATATGTGCATAAACGTATCGTTGCAATCTCATGGGCGGTCTCATCGCGAGGCGACAGTGCGACGACATCCTCTATCGCGGGTACCGCAGCCTTCCTCTTTTTGCTCTGCTATTTCTTCCGAGAAACACCCAGGCGATCATCTATGACAGATGCGACTACTGCTCTTGAGGCGATGGGTTTGGGTTGGGAGGGGTCACAGTAAATCTCAAACGTTGTCTGGCTTCCCTCGATGGTGATCTTCCTCACCTTGGAGGGTGCATCGTCGGTTGTCCTCATTTTATTGCCTAGAGTAGGGATACAAAAAAAGCGAAGAAGATAAGCAAAAAAGTGGATCCTACGAATTACTGCATTTGAGGAGTTGTTTTACTTAAAATCTGGCTATGAAAAAGTATAAAAAAACGCTCTAAAAAATTATGGAGGAAGAAATCACTCCAATATAGCGAGAAATTATGAAAAATTGGGGGTAAATTACTGTTGAGAACCCTAAAAAACCCCACTTCACGAGAGAGGAAGCAATCCAAAACAAAAGAAACAGTCATTCCCTAACCTTCGGGGGTGCGGGTGGGTCGGAGGGTGCTGAAAACGAAGATCGCCTCTGCTCATGAAGGGGATGCAGGCCGGTATAGCTCGCCGGGGACCTTGCTTTTTTCCTTTCTTTGAGGGTTGAGCGTGCCGCCGGAAAGAGGGAATATGATTTACTACAGTAAACACTAGTATCAATTACTACATATTACGTTGATATTACTACCTCATACTTTTACTACAATGGTTTAATGCGTTTACTATATAGTGATAGTAACGTTACTATTACGCATCTGGTTTTCTTAATTACTATATAGCTGACTAGGTTTACTAAGTTGTGAGCACGTTTTTACTGTCAACGTTGCGTGTGAGCAGAAGGTTCTATTAAGCGTCGACCAAACGATGCCTTAAGCGCATCAATGTCGCTACGGCTCCCGATGCGTCTCTTCGTCTCGCGCACCGACGTTACTCCTTGTTTTATAATAATGATCATCCTCCACCGGAAGATAGATTATCACATCGCTCTACTCTTTCACACCCTCCATCAACAACTAGAAGAGTTAAAAAAATGGCTACCCACTCTTCTCCCCTAACGCCTGCATTGATGGCCTACCTGGACATTTTGTACGAGCACCTCTCTCACCGTGTGCTGGTGAAAGCTACAGAGGGGCACTGTACTAACAGTGTCCTACCTCCTCTGGCGGAGGATTACCACATTGCTATACTCTCTTTTGCACCCTCCATGAACAACTAGACGAGTTAAAAAAAATGGCTCCCTAATATTCTCCCCTAACGCCTGCGTTGATGGCCTATCTGGCCATTCTGTACGAGCACCTCTCCGGCTGTGCGCTGGCAAAAGCTACAGAGTGGCACTGTACTAACAGTGTCCTACCTCCTCCGTCAGACGTTATGCTAAGGCACGTGTCGGCGACGTTTCGTTATCTCGACGTCCTCCTCCACCACGTCTTCCGTGTCGTCTCTAGCTTCTGGTGAGCTAACCTCGCCATCGACGTGATCCTCCATAATAACGTTGCACGTCTCCTGGAGAATTACCATCGCTTCGACTGTTTCATCGAGGCGGTGAGCGACCGAGTCTACCTTGCCGAGATCTCTCGAGCAAGGGAAGAGAGTCTATGGGCACAATTCTACTTGATTATTCAGTCGGAGCATCTTTGGGCGACACTCGAACGAGCACGTCAGCAGGTGGACGTATTTCGGGCTTCGTTCGCTGATCCCGAACCATCCGACGCTGATGACGTCGCCTACGAAGTTTTGAAGACGGAGATAGCAGGCTACCTCCGCCGCTAGAAATTTTTTTATTATTTAGGTTTCTATTTTTTCAATCTTTGTAAGAAGCGATTGGTCATGTTGTTTGGCCATATATAAATACAAAAAAAACTCAGTTGAGTTTGTATTTATTGTCTATGATGAAACCGTTTACTGCATGGCATGTTTTATATTACTGCCTTCACGATATATCCGATTTGAATTTGTGTTTGCTATCTACGGTGAAACCGTTTACTGTTCTACAAATGCATGTTTACTTCATTGGATCTACTCGGTAACCCGCAACGCAATTACCTTACAAGATAGCTAGGGTTAACTATCATTTTTTTTATGCCCAGGATAACCTCTCCGGTCCACATTAAAGAAGAAAGCAAACCCCCCTCTATGAGGCACTGAGCCCCAGCTCAGCCCTCCTTCGTGAGACACGCGCGCTGAGTCTTGGACTCGAACGCGGGTGGGAGGCATGCACAGCGGCAGCGCCTCCACTGAGCCAGCGCTCAGTTCTCAGGGTTAACTATCATGACACTAACTTTTTATTGTAAAAAAAGAATGCAAAAAAGCGATGGTAAAAAAGGGAAGTCGATTATTGTGTACGACGTTAAATTTCACTAACTGACGTAGGAGCTCACAAAAAACGTGTTCCTCGAAACATGCAGTAAAGGAGGTACACATATTATTGTTACGACACCTGATATTTACCTTCGGATCGAGACCCTCGTGAGTGTGGACGTTTTTGGGCCGCTTCTGCAGTTGGTGGGCTAGCTGTATGGGGTTGCACGTACACGCGTCACACCTAGCCTGGATTGCACGCGGTGGGCTACCTAGGTGGCGTCGAATAACTATTCTACGTTCGGCTACAGAATAATATGTGTGTGTGTGTATATATATATATATATATATAAAAATATTATCTACTCTCAGGTATAGTTACTCCCTCTCTATCCATCTTTTAATCCTCGATAAGATCCATACGTCTTTCCAAGCCTAACGGGCCTCAAAATCACGGATATAAGAGAAACCCAATACCTATCTGGCGTTTAATCCTAGTGTGATATTTTCGGGATTTTGGTAATTGATTATTTCCTGTTCTGTATGCCTGAATAGCCCTCGGCAATTGTGGATTTGATGCGCTAGGTTCAAATTCATGGTATATATACTCACATTCACGGTAAATACAAACACAAGGGCATACATACTCCAGAAACCAGGGTGTTGATCCTGTAACTGAATTTTTTATAATCTCCATATTCCATGGTATATATACTCCCATTCATGGTATATACAAACACAATGGTATACATACTCCCATTCATGGCAATTTGATCAGGAGGTATGTACTCCAAGACATGGTATATATACAATTTTTTTTGTATAATCTACATACTCCATGAATATTACGTGCTTGAAAAAATTCTGACAGTGCTAAAGGAAGGTGTGACCAGTGATGCTAGGCTTCCTAGCTGCCATGCAATTCTTCACATAATTTAAAGGATATACTCCCTCTCACTTCTCAAGTGCATGTACGGATACTCCTCCTAATATACATACATTCTCTTCGTAAAAAAAAAAAAAAAAAGTATGCATACAATGTGAGTACACTTGTTTCTCCATTTCTTGCTAAACGTCCACACCTTTCTTCGGCTTTCTTCTAGCTTGATGATGACGAGCGGAGCAGCAAATCAAATCTCGCTTGATGGACAAAACGTCAGTCACTAACAGCGTCAATGTTAACGGGAGCGGTTGCCAAAGGCAAAAGGCAATTACGATTTACGTAGTACACGAGAGTTGCATATTAATTTTGATTTCCTTTTTTTGCTAGCGACTGTTACATATTGCGGGTATTACGTAGTATGTATTGCAGATTACTAGCGACTGTTATGGAGTGTTATCCGACCCAATAATTCAATCAATTATGTGATATATGAGACAGATAGACGATAGATACAATAAGAGTAACTACACCTGAAAGTATGGAAATGATGTTGCATACTAGTGAACTCTAGTATCACATAGCAATACCCATGCTAGATGAATGCTAAATGAATGATGGAGATATGTGGTACTAGAGTTCCGTGGCATGTCACAACCCCATCACACACATACACACAGATATAATGTGTGTGTGTCTATATATTTCACAATTGACAAAACCTCAGGAACACTAAGCGTAGTTTTTAACTTCGGAGTTCATGTGACTAAAAAAGATTCAATGTTATGGGGAGGAAAATAGCAATATAATTGCATATATTCTATGAACATGTTGAGATTATAGTGAAGCACATGATTATAATCTGAACAGAGAACGGCCAAAACTAATCAGTGTGATAACAGCCAGATAGAACAAAAATGGATAGAAGATCGGTGTAAGAAATTGTGGACAAATGAGTAAAACACCCATGATGACAAACTGAATGAGACACTAGACAGTATTGCACCTTCACAGGAAGAAACCGCTTTTTTAATTGTAACAGGAGAAACACTAGTTTCTCAGTACAACTAAGTACAAGAGAGTTCAAAAGGAGCACAATCCATTCGAAGCATATAAGGACTGATCCTAGACGGTCCAATATGTATCAAGAAAAAGAACTAGATTTACATGATTTACCAGTCCACTAGGAACACTTCCGGCGAGTTCTGGTTGCAGATAAATAAGCCCCTTCCTGACAGAGATAAGACATCCAAGCCAGCCATTCCAAGTGCTAACTACTGAGAATCGATAAGCCATCACCGGAATCTCTTTTCCTTTTGAAGGAGGATATTTGGGTTCCGTTTAGGTCCTGCTAACTGGCCCCATCTTGTCCCTGCTCCATGAACGCGTGAAGAAATGCTCCAAAGGGTGTCTCCTGGCTGACCAGCTGCCTCTTTGGTTGGCTTTGCGATAGCTTTGGGTTTCATTAGAGGATGCTTATTGCCCTTACCCATGCCAGCTGCAAGCAGCCATCTTGAGCCAGATTGCTGCTGTGTTTGATTGCCCCATGGTTTTGTCTTCTCAGGCTCGCTCTTGAAACCAGCCACATGCACTTCTGTGACTTTAAACTGAGGAACAGAATCTTCTTCCTCAATCTTTTCTTCCTTGACCAATGCTCTATCTAGAACCTCTTTGGTCTTGGGCTCCACATCATCTTGCTCACTGTTTCCTTTCTCTGAAACAGTACTGTATATCTTGGGCTTTGGGGGTACAAAAACCCTCTCCACTTGAATTAAAGCAAGCATCGGTGTGCCAACTGGCTCGTAGTTACGTAATGGGTCACGCAGTTGAACCATGAGAGCAACAGTAAAGTTGTTCCCTAACAAACCCCATTTCCTACCAGATCTCTTGCTCTTTTTGTCTGCATTCCGGCTTTCAACAACTAATTCCATTGATTTAGCATGATGGGCAGCAAGTATCTTTGATGTCCGGTCACTGAACTGGTCCTCTTCATCCACTACTCCAGAATCAAGCCTCATCCACTCATCTAAAGTGATTGACAAGCCCATTAATCCATCAACATCGCCTCCACTTTGTTTAACATCCAGAAGCTGCAAACCTGCAGTTCCATCTAAACCAAGGGACAAGGTATTCTCTGCACACTTTCCTTGCAGAGATGAAAATTCCCCAATAGGCTGGGCACTGATATTGGAGGGTGTCTCTTCTTCTGACATGCCAGATTGTATCCTCAGACCCTCAATAGAAAGGGCTTCAATCTTTTCCATAGCCAATGGTGCAAGATCCTCAAGTGAAACATATTCTGAAGCATTTTCCCCACCCAATGATGATGACAGATTAGCACCTCTCCCTTTCTTCTTCTTACCAAAGGCTGCATTGCCAAACCCTCCTGCCAAAGCATCAATGCCATGATTGTCCAATAGGTCATATCTGCATAGGCAACAAGAAAAATGCCTCAATCAAGGCATATGATGAAGTAGGGAAAGGCATAAACAAGAATTACAAGAAAGATCTCTAACCTTTCATCAGACTCTAGAGCTGGAGAAGCCTCCCAGGCAATCTGCTGCATCATTTTGCCATTAACATCCTCTAAGGGCATAAGTTTGTTTGCTTGCATTGATAACTTTTCGATTCCAACTGAGGCCAGACCGTGCAATATCTCCATAATCCCAGAGCCCATTTCTGCTGGTAGTACGATTGGAGAAGAAGCCTGCATGACCAGGCTACAATTGTTCTTTGCAGTTTTGAAAAGGGCTGGATTCATTGACCGCAGAAATCCTCCATCTTTTGTCTGAACAAATGGACCCAAACCATCAGCCAAAGGTGGTAGCTCAAGGGGCGGATCAGGCGGGAGATCAATAGGGCTACCAAACCCACTTCTACTTCCAGATGGAGAAGATTGGAAGGACTTTTCGTTTAACCCAAATTGACGCATCAAGGCTTCAGTTTCCTCATCTTCCAGCGACTTAGCTCGAAATCTGGTGTCTATGGGCAGAATTCCATTCTGAAACTCAAGTTCAACCTCATGTATGATTGTAGAGAGATCAAAATCCTCTGGAGCATCTTCGCTAGGTTCTTCCACCCCATCTTCAAAGTCCAAACCAAGAATACCATTCCCAGATGCTAGAGCTTCCTTTTCAAACTGCTTCCAAAGCCGCTCTCTCGGTGACTCCAAATCACTATCTGAGGTTGGCCCAAACGGGCTATGCTCTATTCCAAGCATATCCAAAAACTCATTAGCAACAAAATCAGATGAAGCATCCATGCTGTGTGATCTAATCTTCCTACTGGTGGAATTGTAACTATCTTTTGCACCCACGCAGCTCAATCGCCTAGAAAGTTTATCTTCTACAACTGGCGAGACAAATTCCTCTGGCTCGACAATTGAGAGGTTGTTGAATATACACTCCAGATCCTCCAGTTCTGTATCTGCTGGCAACTGATCCTCTCCTTCCAACAAGGCAGTAGGAAGCGAAGCCGCCTTGACCATTGAGTCCTGCTTGTCTCCCACATCCTCCCTTCCAAGAGCAACATCACTGACCACCTTTTCCGGCTTCACTCCAACAGTCTCCTCTTTATCAAGGTCATCACTTACTAACACAGACTTGGCATTTTCCACTTCATCAACTTCAGCCCCTAAATCCTCCTTTAGATAGTCCACATTGTCAGTCTCCACAGGTTTGAGCCGTTCTGGATCCTCAATGGCGATCTCCACTCCCTGCTCAACCACACTGAACTCCGCACCATCACAATTGCCCTCTGGATGCGCCAAGCCCCCCTTCTTCACCTCCATTGATGTGCAATGCTTAGACTGAGGCGACCCATCCTCCTCGCATTCTAGTGTTGGCACCTCCTCCTTCCTCGCATCAAGACCTGTATCACCAACAAAAGGCAGCGCCTTTACAGGCCTCGCGCTCGGCAACACCTCGTGCAGCACCCTGACGTCCCGGCTCCGTGCCGGGACCGGCGTCGGGGCCTGCACTGACACCTGCCGTGCCATCGAGCCCCGCCTCAGCCCCACCACCACCCCTCCTTTCTGCTGCTCTCCGCCGCCGCCTACGAGCGTGCACGAGAAGGTGGCATTGAACCGCGCGCCGCGGGCGGGGCCTGAGAGCCGGAAGCTCGTGCTCCACTTCCCGAATCCGGAGTCGCCGCCCTCCTCGAGGTCGTCGAAGGAGAGCGGTAGTAGGCGGGTGAGGTCGACCTCGTGTTTGCCGAGCTCGAGCGCCGAGGCGGTGACGGCGACGGTGAAGGCCCGGGGCTCGTACTTGACCGCGGCCTTGGCGCCGCGGGAGAAGTAGACGGGAGAGCGCAGCGTGAGCGCCTCCTCGAAGGCGGCGGCGCCGAGGGCCGCCGCGACGGGGCGGGTGGACGCGCGCACTGACATCCGGCGGAAGTGGACGGAGATCGGGGAGCCATCGAGCGCGGCGGGGAGGCCGTCGACGGAGCGCACGTGGAGGGTGAACGCGCAGTCGAGGCGGCGCCGGCCCAGGTGGGAGATGGCCGTCAAGGATTTCTTCCAGAACGACGACGAAGACGAGGAGGAGGTGGAGGCGGACGAGGCCGAGGATGAGGAGGGCAGCAGCCTGCGCGAGGAGGAGGGCTTGAGCTTGGGCTTGTGGCGGGCCTGGTCGGCGGGGGCTGGGGAGGGGAGCGGGAGGGAGCGGCGGCGGCGGGAGGAGGGGTCGAGGGAGAGCGCCTTGTGGAGCGTGACGATGTCGCGCGCGAGGGCCGCGTCCACCGCGTCGGCCGCGCGGTCGCCGCCCGGCGGCGGGAGGCGGGACGACATGGGGGCGTTCAGGTTTGGGTGTCGATTTTTTTGGGGGGGCGGGGGCGGCGGCGCGGCCGGCGAGAAGGGACAGACAGGGGAGCGGATGCCTTGCTTGCCTAGCTGGTTGGTACTGCGTTTTGTTGTTACGTTTCGGTGTGCTTGGCTTTGCTCGGTGCTTGCTTTGTTTTAGTGAGCTGGATTTGGGATCTGGAAGACTGGATGGAATTCTTTTCAGTCAGCCTTGGAGGGGCTCGTGAAACAGGCGTGGGATGGTTGTGGCTGTGTGGTTGCGTGTTCTGTTGGTTGGGTGGTTGTTGGGATCGTGTTGAAGGTTTGGAGATTGGAACGAGGCGGATCAGTTCGAGCGGTGGTGTTTTCTTGGAACCCCACTGTGACGCCTTCAGTGTTTGATAATTGCGATGCCAAATCGTGCATGTTTTAATGGGGGTACTTAGGGTATCTTCAATGGTCCTAACTAGCAACTAACTATGAGACTTCCACATCATTTATATAGCACACACTAAAAGCTTGCATTCTAAAGGACTATCTATAAGGATAAATTTATTTGACGCTATATGCACACAATCGTCATTTATAGAGATCGCTGCTCGTTTTGTGTTATAGATTAGAGACGAAATAGTAGCTAGTTATTTGTGTTTTGCGTACTCTCTTTCCTCCACATAGGATATATGCTGATGTATACATGCAAATAGCTAGCTGACTCAGCACCATTGGAGATACCCTTATACGAGCTCTTTCAAAAATTTGTATACGTTGGTTAAATGGAGGAGTTTGAATTTCAAGCTTCTACCACTCCTGGATCTGGATGTTTGGGTGTACTGGGAGAATATTAAATGGCAAACTCGCGCGTACCTAGATAAAGCAATGAAAGCGTGTAAGTGGAAACAAATCAAGCAACTTCCAAAAATGCTGATTTACCATGCCAGGAGACGTAAAGTTTTGCAATTGGCGGTGCACTGGAGTATGCCAATTATACTCGCTGACTTGCATCGTATGCTACCTTTATTTTCATGGAATCGGCTAATTGCATGCAAGGAAGCTTTGGCTGCACTATTTAAAGCAACATTAGCAAAAATAACATCATTGCTCTCGTCCGCACGGCCATAGAACGATCAGCCATAAGACGACACGTGAAGTCTCGTCCGCACAACCACAGAATAATATGTGGCACCTCGTCGTCCGCACGGCCAAGTCGATCAACATGTGTGGTAAAACGCTTTTTTTACACGTCAAATCCCACACCTTTTTTTTCAAAACTTTTACACACTTATTATCCACGGCGTCTTCGACGGATGTTGTTAGGGGCACGTCAGCATCAGAGGGTAGGTTCCACCGCCCACAAAACGTCGCAGGTTGCACAGCCTTGTCGCGTATGCCAAGGCGCGTATCCGTGGAGCGTCTGGCCTAGCGCCTCCTGTTCCGGTCTCGGCGCGACAGAATTCCTCAGCTCTCCGCCGACGCGTGCAAATCATCCCCATGACCCCATGGCGCCGCGCTCGCTAAAATCAATTGAAAACACACGACCACCAGCCGATATCATGTACCAATGCATGTGCCCCTTGTATAATCCACAAACAGGTGCCGACGTGCCGTGCGGCCGTGCGCTCACGGAGTCACGGTGGTCGGTGGCTGCCCCTTCGGTGACCCGTAATGACAGGTTTAGCAAGCGTAATTTTCCCAAAATAATTCTCGCGTCGTTCATCTTTTGATTGGGCCATTTTTTAATGGTAGATTTCTTGGAGGCTGGGTCGCTTTGTTCTCGGAAATGTACCTTTTCCCAGGAGAACCAATGCCTTCCAAAGTCCACACGCACTCACCAGGTGCTCGTGGAGCGGCCAGTTTGAATTTGAATGCTGTGGGGCCCTGGATTGTGCGGTCTGTACTGATTGTGGGCCAACCCAGCCTTACAATGTGTTTGTGGGCTCGGTCACGTGCGTCCCGGTAACTAAGGCCGAAAAGCTGGGCTCCACTTCAGTGCTTCGCTGAGCAAATCGAGTCTGGATTTAGAGACGTCTGGCCCACTTTTACAACAAAATGCCCCGTAATCTCAAACTCAAAATTTTAAAACAAACAAACAAACAATGCCCACTGTATTTCAGTTTTGAAGTGCAGAATTGCATATTCCAGAAGTAAGCTTCCCCTCAGGGTTCTAAATTTCTAATTATCACTCAGGTTCACGTGGTGCTTCGTTCAGTGCCACAGGCCCACAGTAGGAGTGACAAATCTTGGATTTAAATTCTCTATTTGGTTTGGAAGAGTTAATGAATGGGAAGATAGATTCCATCAACATCCGTCACCGGTGGTGCCTATAACTAAAGGGTTTGATGGGATCATGAGAATTAAGTGCTGCCTCAACGCTTAACTGTTTAAGACCGTCAATTCTTACTTTGATGTCTACAATATTCCGGAGAGGCTAGGCCCATCTGTCCAGATTCCAAAGAAAAAGGAGTACAATTAGTACATAGATATCCTAGAGATAGCAGATTTTTTTTTAATTGGCCCCACGCTGTCACCGTAAATACAAAAATAGTCCGCTGACGAGTGCGGAATTAACGGGGGCTGACGCGTGGCGTGGCACATCCTGTTGTCCGGGGGCGCAGAAACCCGGTGAGCAGCGCGGCATCCCAAGCGGCTCGGCGCGGAAGGCAGCCTTTCGCGCCATCGAAGCGCGGCAAGCATGCATGCATCCAAAAAAAAAAGTTGTTCACAAAAAGAATGAAAGCGACATTCAAGAATGAAAGCAACGTTCGTTACGGTGGTTTCAATTGCAGAGCGACGCGTTCAATTGGAGAGCAACGCATTCAATTGAAATTTTTGCCGAAGTGCTTGCCACGCTCCGATGGCGCGAAAGGTTGCCGGGCCCGCCACCTTCCGTGTCGCGCCGCTTGGTCCCGCGCCCGCTTGGGATGCCACGCTGCTAGCCGGGTTTCCGCACCCCTGTATCGTACTAAGATATACACACTAGTCAAGCTAAACTTAATGTTTAGTTTATACTCTTTTACGCCAGAAGTGGGGAGCTTGCTAGATACTTTCTAATTATGGAGGAGTTATCATAGTATTTATACGTCGCTAAGAGTGGAATACCCTGAGTTGAATAGTATATTCACCTCTACGAAATTGACTCACTAGTTCTTAATATAAAATCTATGGGGACGTCTGCGGGTCTAAGATCTAATGACACCAGTAAAAAACTATTATTTATCATTCCTTTAACTCTCTCGAAGAGAACCAACCTTGAAGTTGAAATACCTCATGAAGAGGGTCATCATGAAGATGAAAGCCCTAGCAATTTGATGTGAACATACACTATTACAAAAATGCTAATACTGGACGCTTCATCACAGACGGTCTTTCAAAATCGTCAGTGTTAAAGATCATCAGAGACGGTTTTACCAACGCGACCATCTCTGTTACTGGATACGCTAAGAACTGTATGTGATGAGATACTTATCACAAACGGTTTGTATTAAAAAAAACATCTGTGATAAGTATCTTCTTGATTTTACCATGACTTAAAATGCCTATCTTCCTAATTTCACTATGACTTGAAGGGAGTTTAACTATTTCAAATCATGGTAAAATCACAGAGTCACAAACGGTTTTTAATATGAATCGCTGTAATATTGGCTTATCACAGTCAGTTTTTGTTTGAAACCGTCTGAGATTCGTAGAAATTTTTCAACGCTTGCGCGGGAGGCGAAATATTCTTGCATTGTACTTATATATTATAATCACCCCCGCCTTGTCTTCTATCAGTCTCTTCCTCTCCCCTCGCCACGTCGAGGTCCGACAACTGTCCTTGATTCCCCGGTGCGGTTCGACGAGGAGATGCAACCGACGACGAGGAGAAGGAGGAGGAGGGACGCGCAGGAGCTCCATCTTGGCCTCAGGTGTACACGAAGTTTTGCCCCCAAATCCCCATTTAGGTTTTCTTCTCACTCTGATTTCGTCCCCTCCATCCTGTCAGATTTCATTCTCAGTGAGAAACCCCATTTGTGGTCGACAAGGGAGGCCGATTCGATTCGAGATGGACACCTCTACTCGACTTCATCCTCGTCACAGAGTGAGCCATTGATTGTGAGAGAGAGAGAGAGAGTATCTTTTGATTACCTTTTTGCAAACTATCAAAAGAGCATATGGAAACTATTGTCCAGCAATTGATTGATTTGGCTCAAAATTTGAATTTTTTTGCAACAGAAAAAACTATCACAGACGATTTTTACTAAAGAATCGTCTGTGATAGCTTTTTTTCACAGACGATTCCGTCTGTGATGACCTCATAATATCACTGACCCATAAAAGTCAGATGGTTCAGAAAAATCATCTATGATGATGATTTTGAACCGTTTGTGATTACCTTTCTGTAGTAGTGATATTACAATGTTAGGATTGCGAAATGACCAATAATCTTTTGTTTGAAAAATGACAAAGATCTGATTAATACTGAGATACCCTCAATTTTGATATCCTAGAGATTGCAGAATTTTTTTAATTCGCCCGTGCTGTCACCGTAAATACAAAAATAGTCCCCTGATATCGTATTTGCGAAACTAGCTCCCTGACGAGCGCGGAATTAACAGGGGCTGACGCGTGGCACATCCTGTTGTTTGGGGCGCGTGGAAACCCAGTGAGCAGCACGCAGCCCAAGCGGGCGCGGGACCAAGCGGCTCGGCGCGGAAGGCGGCCTTTCGCGCCATCGGAGCGCGGCAAGCATGCATGCATCCAAAAAAACTTGTTCACAAAAAGAATGAAAGCGACATTCAAGAATGAAAGCGTTACGGTGGTTTCAATTGGAGAGCGACGCGTTCAATTGGAGAGCAATGTGTTCAATTGAAATTTTTGCCAAAGTGCTTGCCGCGCTTCGATGGCGCGAAAGGCGGCCGGGCCCGCCACCTTCCGTGCTGCACCGATTGGTCCCACGCCCGCTTGGGATGCCGCGCTGCTAGCCGGGTTTTCACACCCCTGGACCGTACTAAGATACACACACTAGTCAAGCTAAATTTAATGTTTAGTTTATACCAGAGTATCTTTTAATTACCTTTTTGCAAACTATCAAAAGAGCATATAGAAACTACTGTCTAGCAATTGATTGGTTTGGCTCAATTTTTGAATTTTTTGCAACAGAAAAAACTATTACAGACGGTTTTTACCAAAGAATCGCTTGTGATAGCTTTTTTCACAGACCTTATAATATCACTGACCTATAAAAGTCAGACGGTTCAGAAAAATCGTCTATGATGATGATTTTGAATTGTCTGTGATTACCTTTTTGTAGTAGTGATATTACAATGCTGAGATTGCGAAATGACCAAGAACGTTTTGTTTGGGAAATGACAAAGATCTGGTTAACACTGAGATACCCTCAATTTAGAGGATATGGAAGAAAAGTTATTGATAATCAATTTGCCTCTACAATTGCTAAAGTTTCTATTATGAGAACACGGATCCGTAACCAAAGTTCATGGTCGAGTGCTTGAAGTGTTTATATTGGGTCACATAATGAAAGTATATGAGACTGAACCAAAATTGCTAAATAAAAATCTTGGAATCAGGTAGTTCAGACTTAATGGGTCATTATGAAGATAATGAAGTTGTGAAAACTATGGTTCATAGGCCCCCCATTATGAATGATATAGTGTTTCATTGCATAATAAGCCTGGCAAATGGCATGAACGAATAAATAAAATATGTAGTCAATGAGTTCTGAAAAATCCTTGATGAGATCCTCGAATGACTCAAAATTTTCAGTAAGAAAGGAAACAAAATCGCAATATATATAAAAGTCATGTCAAATAGTCTTTTACATGTAGTAAGAGTATCTCCTGAAAGAGAGGACATCTCCTTGAAGGAAAATTGTTTTACCAGACAATCTCTTAATCACACCAATGATCATATGATCCCTAGAAGTGGACAAGGACCCATCAAGACACGAAATAATGAAATGAGGAAGCTAACGACTAGAAGTGCGCCACACAAGCACTTATAAAAGTGTATCTTCCACCAGAAGTTAGTGGAATGGTGGTTTCCTCTAGTACCATGAAGGTACGACATACATTGGTGATATTGATAATTAATACCCTAAATGTCAATACTAAGACTGGTTATATTTTACTCTAGCATCGTATAACCATACTTTATAGTTCTGTAGAACAGACTATTAGTTGTAACTTTAACCACCCACAGATAGTTATAAAATATTAAGACCCTGAAGGGTTTTGATAAATCGTATCCAGAAGACATACGACTTTGCAACTAGTATTAACCCATATTCTCTGTAAGGATAATATACTTGTGTTGCATAATCAAATAGTGGTATTTGATAAGTTAAGCATGTTACTTCTGAATGGTGTTTATCCTAAAATCTCTAGATGAGTAATATGATATATGTATGTAAGACTCTGCACTGTGGTAATCTAGTTGATTTGATCAAAATATACTTGCTTATATTCTTTTTCGAAAAATGTATGAAAGACATTAGTGCAACAAGACTTCAACGGAAGTTGTCCTCAGGGGGGCATTTGCTAAACACTGTTCTTCATCCTTGAGATTTTGAAAATCTTAGTCAAGCATATAAGGTGTTGATACGATAATTACTGCTTAAATTCACCTTGAAGGTTTTTATTACTTAACATTTTAGATCTAGTTGGTCGACAATACAAAGATCATGAAGATTATGCATAGATCCTGATGATCATTAGAAAATGCTGGAGATATCTGTCGAATCCCTATAGTGCAAAATCCCATAATAGATTTATATTACTTTGTAGTGGTGCAACCATCTCTTGGCGGTCATCTTAAGCAGACCTTGGTAACTACTTCTACCAACCACTTTGAAATTATTACACTATATGAAGCCTCACGTGAATGTGTTTAGCTTAGACGTGTGATTAGCCATATCCAAAAGTCATGTGGTATTAACACCGTCAATACCCTAGCAATTATCTATGAAGATAATGTTGTTTGTGTTGCACAAATGCAAATGAGTTATGTTAAAAGTAATATCACGAAGCATATTGCTCCCAAATTCCTCTATCCTCGTGAACTCCAGAAGAACGATGAGATGAAGATTCTGCAAACTAGATCTTGTGAAAATCTGACTGATTTATTCACTAAGTCTCTACCTATGTCCAGTTTCCACCGATACGTTCGTGGTATTGGAATGAAGCGGCTTGGAGAGTTGCAGGAATCAGGAGGAGAATCTCCTGAATCATAATCCACTTAAAGTCTTGAAGTTTTACCTTAATACTGAAGATTACCCAGGAAGTAGAGAGGTTGCACTATTTTTCCTTAGTGAGTTTTTCCTAAAGATTTCTCGCATAAAGGTTTTTAACGAGGCAACGATGCAATGCAACTTGCGGATGCAATGTACTATTTTTTCAATCCATTTTTTCACTCGGTTTTTGGGAAGGGTTTTTAATGAGACATGTAAATGACGCAGTATTCGCCTAACGGGGAGTATTAAGGAACCCTGGATTAGAGGTTAATGAATATAATACCGAAACTACTCCTGATGGGTCTCATTGTACTCAGAAAAAGATGAATCAATTAATAAAGAGGTTCCCCACATTATGTCTTCATTTATTTATCTCTCTGTCGATTGTCTACTATTTGATTTGTTGATTGTTTCCTATGGCTACTACGTCCTTCGACAGGGAACTTCCTTTAGCACTTCTTATCTGAGTTTTGGGGTCATAGTTCCTTTCATAAATGTGCAGAATTTGCACTGTGTTGCTCAAGAGTTGAGACCACTAAGCATTCTCTTGTCTGTACGAGCAAGAGATTAGTGTCAGGCTTGGCAGTGTTTACTGTTTAGGTCGGTTGGGCAATCTTTTGAGCATCTCCCAGCCGAGATTATGTGGTTCAGCGCGGCAGTTGTTTGTGCTAAACACAGTTTTCAGGGTTCTCATTGTTGTTGTTGTTGTTGTTTCTTTTTGAGCGAAAGGGCACTGATTGTTGCGACTTGCGAGTTCAATGCAAACGAGTAATTCAGTACCGTGTAGGGAATCTTCAGCGCTTCATTGCCAGAAACACTTTTAAAAATCATAGAACACGTGGTAAAGCTAAAGTTTGCAGGTGCATGTAATAAAGAGGCATTCTTGAGACAAAATGAAGACACGTAAGAATGATAATGCAAACTCATGTTAGCAATTTTAAATGCATCAAGAACTTTCAAGGTCGTCGCAGCTTCTGTAAAATGAGGGCTATTTGTGACCGTTTCAGGTTCGGTTTTTCGCTCAGAAAAACTGAAAACTATCCCAAACGGATAGCTTTCTCTAGCCACTTTTGCGAAAGCTAGAAGCCATTTTGCAGAAGTCGGAAGCCGCCAGGGGGGAGATGGATTTCCGACTTTGCCTCTAGAGTTCGAAGGTATTTACCAGCCTCTTGCCACTGAACAAAACCCCAAATCCCCCCTCCGCCCACCCAAAACCCTAACTCTAGCCGCGCCCAACCGCCCCATCCCGCCCTCCCTCCTCCTTCCTCCCACGACACCACCCTCCTCCTCCCGCGCTGGCGCCACCGCCCTCCCTCCTCCTACCCCTGTTGCCAATGACGGCAACGACTACTTCTTTTTTAATAGTTCATTTTCCTTTTTTAATTTTTTTCCCGATATAGATGAATTATTTATGTAATAATTGAATTGGTCCCTTGTGTAATCATGGAATAAGATCAATTATCATTAATTGCATTAATTGTTGTTAGGATTTACTTGTGCAAATTGTACCTCATGAGCATTTAAGATATTTTTCAACTTAGAAACTCGAGTCAGCCTACCTAAATAGTAGTACCAGACTAACAATATCAAACATCTTCAATTTAGTCATTTAGACATTCAACCCCTTCGGCTCAACGGAAAGCCTTATGTACCAAACACGCCCTCGTTTGACGAGAAATCAGCGCAAACTGACAATGGCCAGGCCACCGAGCGAGCACGCACGCACGCATGGTGGGGCTCTCGGTTTTCACTTCATTGAATGTAGTTGTATTGGCCGGTGTGGCAACTGCCACGGCAATATATATACCCCTCTTATTATAGTGAAGTAGATTGCAGCGCTCTCCACGTTTGCGTTGTTGTGGTCAGCTTGGCCCCCTGCCGCCACCTCAATAGCAAAAATAGCCCATATCGTATCATATTTTCAAATGTAACACCCTCCTGAGCGCGGGATTACCGGACGACGACACGTGCCTCCTTTTGCGGTCGTCGAGCGCGGAAAGGGAGGGCCGTATGTGCATATGTTTCCATTACACATTTGTATATGCACACATTTAGGGGGAGTTCATTCTATATTTGTGGTTTCATTAGTATTGATCTATATCCTCTTTCCACACATATTAAGGATCTTTACTTTGAAATATATCTTTGAATATATTTAACTTGTGTAGATAATATATTCATATGAGTATATACAACTTGTGTAGTTCGTATACACTCATATTTAGTATATACAACTTGTAGTTCGTATATACTCTTGGTATATATAACTTGTGTAGTTCATATATACTCATGTTACTTTATATTCAATTATTTGCAATTGTGTTGTGGGCTTAATATGTGTGCTAAGATGTTTTCAAGGCTTAGTCCCAGAGTTTGAATGATGACATGAAAAGAAAATGCAAAGATGATAAAAGATTGACATGACTCAAGACAAATGAGTCATACATTGCATTTCGAAAAACTTCTAGAAGAAGTTCAGTGGGAATCGGTATAACCGCATTTGGTAAGCGGTACTACCGATGTGCGGTAGTACCGGAGTTCATGTGGCGGAACTACCGTGTAGCGGTATGACCGCAAATATGTTGGCGGAACTACCGCAACCCGGTTGTTCCGTTTGTTATTTGACGGTATGTAAATTTCAGAGAAGGTGTTTTTCTGTATTTCTCGAGCCTCTGAAATCGGTAGTACCAAGATCTCGAGAAAGCAGACTATGGGAGAGCGGTATTACCGGATGCTAGTTGGCGGTAATACCACACCTGTCAGTAATGGCTTGTTCAGAAGCATTTTATGCAGGTATATCTTGTTAATTAATGTTAATAACATTGTAGGAATAACATTTTCCATGAGTTGGATGAATAGGTTATGTTCCAGGGTGATGAATACTTTGGATGACATCATGAGTTGATTGTCATCAAGTCAAGGTTCAAGAAGATGATGCATCATGTGTTGATGCATATCAAGATCTCGAATAAAAGATGATCATGAGTTGATCATCAAGTCAAGAGAAGACTCATCATGTGTTAATTGAGGTCAAGTAAAAGATGCATCCTGGGTTGATGCATATCAAGACGATGATCCAGACATGAAGCAAGGATGTGAGTCATCAAGCTTCAAGTGGATGGTCAAGGCAAAGGTATGACTAGCTAGGGCTAAGGATGTGTTCCTAGTCTTTTACCGGTCTTGGTGTTTGGTTGGAAGACCGGATTGCTAGTGTAGGTTATCGTACTATTAAGAGGGGTCTTGTCTACTAGCTTGAGTCTCATCATGTGTTGATAGCTCAATCTCACTTGATCTAGCTCACCGTGGCATGATGCTATTATTTGCAAATGTGTTTTGCAAATAGTCGAGGCTCATACATTTAATCCTTGTAACATGTGACTATGCTTTGCAAATGTGTTTTGCAAATGATTGAAGTCCATGTACCTACTCCTTGTGGCATGATCTAAGTTTGCAAATGTGTTTTGCAAATGGTTAAGATTCATGTGTATTCCCTTAACATGGTCTAAGGTTGCGTGTTGCTATTTCTTTGGACTTAGACCATGGTAGTGGATCTTTTGAGTTGTGCTTTTTGATTTGATCAAATGTGTTTGAGATCAATCAAATAGGTGGGTTGTGTAGCCCTCTGAATAAGCTTTCAATAGAGTCCAAGATCACTCAATTCCGACATCGGAGTCAAAAGTTATGACTTTTTTACCGAGTGTCGCTCAGCATCGAAATTGGTTGCGGTAGTACCGCCCTTATATGATGGTAGTACCATGAACGGTAGTACCGCTCAGATAATCGCGTAGTACCGCACCAATGCTGTAACGGCTAGTTTTTTGCTGTTTCGACTCCAAACGGCTAGTTTTTGTTGTGGGGGCTATAAATACCCCCTTAGCCGGTTGAGAGACAATCTTTGGCATCCTATTTCACCCACTTGAGCTAGTGTGAGGTTCTCCACTCAATTGTGCATGTGTTGCACCTTGTGAGCAAAAGGGAGAGGTTCTAGTTGCATGTGTTGCAACTATAATTGGATTGAACATCCGATTGTGCATGTGTTGCACTCGGTGAGAGTCAAGCAAGGGGCTTGGCTTATTACTCTTGGTGTTTGCCGACACCTAGACGGTGTGGAGGCGTCGTGATCCGGTGATCTTCTCAAGTGAAGCTTGTGAGAAGGCCCGGTGTTTGTGAGTGGCTTGGTGCTCGCCATCTCCGGAGTGGAGTAAGAACAACCCTAGTGGAGCGAGGTGTTGATACCTCGGAGGAAGGCTTAATTCGTGGAGCCGGCCCAATTGGTTTGGGTTTCCTTCAACGTGAATTAGGGGAGACCGGCAAGTCTCCGAACACCATGGTAAAACATCACCGTGTCATTGTGGTTTGCATTCTATTACTTTACATTGTGCAATTTATATTTCTTGTATTAAATTACTTATTCATTGTGTATGAATGCTTGTCATGCTTTGTGCTATTTACATTGCTAGAATTGAATAGCTTACAAGTCATTGCTTAATTGCAATATTCTTCAATTGATTTGTATTGTTGGTGTACTTAGTTGAATCTAGTTGATTTAGGCTTTAATTGTGCAAAACCGTATTTGTATTAGTTTCCGCATTAGAAATTGGTTTTAGCGCATAGAAGTTTTTAAAACGCCTATTCACCCCCCCTCTAGTCGGCCTCCTCGATCTTACAAAGAGCGGAAGCGGTGTTGGTGAGCATGAATTTTTTTCATTTTCTAGTTGCATGCAGCATTAAATGATCAAATTTTTTGCTTCCACGCTCCATGCAGCATGCATGCATGAAAATTTATTTTTGCTTCTGCGCTGCATGCAGCATGCATTAAATGCATGAAAATTTCCACGCGCCTGGTTCATGCTCGCGAACGCCACTTTCACGCTTGGGTGCCGCAGAAGGCAGCCCGCCCCGCGCGCCTGGTTCCTGCGCTCGGCGTTCGCGGAAGGAGCAGGTTGCTCCTACGCTCGGCGACCGCGGAATGTGGCCAGCCCCGCCACCTCCGCGCTCGTGGCCGGTCCCGCGCCAAGACACCAGCAGACGGCCCTCCTTTCGCGCTTCGGCGACCGCAGAAGGAGACACGTGTCACCGTCCGGTAATCCCGCGTTCAGGAGGGGACTACATTTGAAAATACGGTGCGATAGAGGCTATTTTTGCTATTGAGGTGGCGGCTGGGGCCCAAATACAAAAAAAAATTCCACGTTTGCCGGCAATTTACTACCAATTGCGCCCGCACGCGTGGTCGTCGAATTTCCTTGCCTTCGTCGGCAACACGCAACGTCGTCCGTTCGATCGACGATGTGGCGTTGGCGTAGCATCCTCTCCCTTGCCGTTTGCTCTCGCCGATGGCGAGTGTCTTTGGCTGAAGCGCCGAGCCGTCGTCGCCGCGGCGACGTGCGGCGCGTGTCGTCACGTTGTCTCTCGGTCTCGCCGATACGCATCGGTTTTCGTGCGCGCGGGCGCAGCGTCGCTGCGGGAACGCTCCTTGTGCGCATTCCGTTACGGCGTCTGCCTTTTTTTTCACGATTCTTCTCGGTTCAAGACGCGCCACTGCTAAGGACCGTCCCATCCGTGCATCTTCGTTGCGCCGTCTGCTTAAGTGTTTCCCTCCGTCAAACATAAACTTTCAATAAACCAATGTAGACAGCATGTACACAAGTGAAATAACTACTATCTCCAGCCACCAAAAAGTAACGTGGGATACTGCAATAAACAATTCTAAACTTTGGTATCGGTATTTTTAATAAAATATTTAGATCATGTTTGGTAGGTCTCCAGATTCTCATTTTTCAGATTCTGTTCCTGGTTCTCGGAGAATCCACTTCTCTGAGAATCTAGAGTTGTCTGTTAAAAGCGTTTGGCTGGTAGGTTGACTCCAAAAACCACTTGAAAGAGGATTAGAGGCAAATAGACCATGTTACCCCTGGTTGTAATACTTCAATTGTATTTGTCTTTGTCCTATGTATTTGTACACAAATTATATAATTTTTTCCCAAATTTGTTTAACTATATGTCTGCCTCTACTTGCATATTCCGAATTTCTGATGTGCAATTTTAGTCTTGATAATTTAAATCGTGTACATGTCACTCAGTGATGCAAACTAAACGCATATTTGATTTTGATAGCATCGCCCTGTACTTTTAAATTCAGTACACAATGACACCTTTTGTGATTTGTGCAAGTGAGCAATTGGAAGTCACAGAGATGCAAGTCGAGCGGAGACAGTGATTTTATGAACCAAACCAAAACGTATTAAACACTTGGGCAAGCGATCAAATCTAAGATATAACCGAATAAAGATAAAAACATCAAATTCTACAGCTGCTAACAAAATCCATGGATGCATCGATTATATGCCTTTCTTTCTACATTAACATAGTATAGAAAAATAATTTACCGTACGAAAGTCACTAAATAAATAGTAGCAATGGAAACACTGATCTATTTGTATAAAACAAAACACCATCACATGATTCAATCCACCCACAAGTCAAAATTTTACTGCACAAAACGTGGATTTGCAAGCCATACGATGAGCATTCTCGCCGATTGCTTCCATAGTCAAGCAGAATTGCAGAAGTCCTTGAGATGGAACGCAAATAACTTTGGCCCGACGGAGCTGGGCTTAATGGTGCAAATATGGACCCAACTCCTAACAGTGTGCTCCGTCAAAAGAAAAAACTCCTAACATTATGCATCTCGGTAGTTGGAGCCTGGATGGTGCAAGTGACTTCGACTATTGGATTTGGATTTGAAATTAGTTCTATCGCCTTTGCCGCCTGATGCTTTGCTTTGTTGGCTTTACCACGCAGAGAGTGAGCTTTCCCGGTCCCTTTCCTGAAGAATTCCTTCTTTCCGAATGACCAACTCTTTGATGGCAGTGACTAGGTGTTTCCTCTTGTACAATTTCAACATTAGAATCAACCCTTTTCTTACGTATTTATACCAAATGATATAAGTAATTTGTAAAGGATAAGAAAGAAGGAACCGACTCAAAGCTAACCTCTTGGGGTTTGGTACGCACTTCTTGTGCCTCGGACTCTGCACCATCTCGCTGGATTATGATTCCCTTGCGCCCCGCAAATGTGAAGTACTAGATTTGTTTAGTGAATGCACACCGATATGTCCAAATGCAAATTACTTGCCTCAGTAAATAATATTGAGTCAAAATATAAGAGCTGTCTTGTCGACTATCGAAAGAACCGAGATGTGCCTTAAGTGTAGGATGTATATTATTTGAAAATTAAACTATGCAAAAGACATCAGTGTCATTTGTTGGATGGATGCACAAAACATTGTAACCTAAGAGGACTATAACTATAAGCGGTCTTAACAATAACAAGAAGGATTACGCAAAGGACAACAATGTGACCAAATTTTCAAAATGTTGATGAAGATGGCCTGTTTGCGAAGGGTCGATATCTCAAGAATGGAGAAATTTTGAAATAAAATCATAATAAACCATTTCAATTTGATTAATTGAATATCTTGGTAGTAACTTGATAAATGCTATCAACCATCATTATCACCAGAGAACACACGACTTTGTCCTCATAAGCAACATATCCAATGTGATGTGCAAGTTCACAAGGAGCAAAGAGCTTAAATCATTTGAGGCTACTTCACGATCATGACCAACCATTCAAAGATACATGACAACAATAACGAATCATCGAGAAAATATTGCATTCATGATTCTATTCACGGATGCATGCAACAATAATGAATCATCGAGAAAAATTCCATTCACTGCACGAAGGGAGGAGTAGGGAGGGCAAGGGGATGGCGGATCTAGAGCTATACCTTCACAGAGGCGCCGAGGTTGCTCGGAACGACGGCGCGAAGAAGGTGGGAACAGCGGCGGCCTCTAGGGTTTCCGGATCGCGTTGTCTTCTCGTGAGGTGCACCGGTCCGCAGCGCGCAGTGGAGGACCGGGGGGTGCCTCGAGGGCCGGCGGCGCTCCGGTCCGGCCGCTTCTAGGTTACTGGTCGGCGGTCAGAGTCTCTCGCAGCGCGCACACCGGTCCGCGCGCGCAGATGGAGGTCCGGCGGAGGCGCCCTCGGGAGGTGCGGCGGCGTGCTGCGTGGAGGTCCGGCGGCGGCTGCGCGGAGGTTCGCCTCGCGAGAGAGTTCACGAGAGGAAGAGGAAAGAGGAAAGCGAGCGAGGCGAGGTCAAGGGTACGCCTGGGAATCGAGCGCGATGGCGGGGGAGGGATAAGTAATGGCATTTTGCGGGTAAATATAATCAACTTCAAGGGGTATTTTTATTCTATCAAGTTGGATTCTCATGAGAATCCAAGAAAATGCTGCTTCTCCTCGCTAGTGTATTTTTGAGACAGTTCCACGCGAGAATCAGAATTGAGGGGTTTTGAGAATCATGGTGTTTGGTACGGCTCCACGAGAATCGATTGAGAAGCTGGGAGTAGAAGCTGTACCAAACAGGGCCTTAGATTCAACATATGAAAATAATGCATATATTCATCTCAAAAAGTACTTTCATAATATTACAATTTTATTAGGTTACATAAACGTATTACAATATAAATTAGTGGTCAAAATTACGTTTTTAGGATCATGTTGTCTGTCCATCTCCAAAACATCAGTCTTTTATGACTAGGGAGTACAAACTTTCTTCAACACACAAAACTGAAATAGTTGTGTAATCTTTCAATACGTAAGTTTTTTTTTCTTTGATAAATCACAACTGCATGACCAGTTCAACAATGCATTCAAAGAAGAACAGCTTGTGAAAACCATATCATTTATTGCAACACCTATATATTTCATGGGGCAAGATATTTGAAAAGTGAAAACTAAACAAATATCCGTATAGAAAAGGTATAATCCCCAGTAGAGGTGGGCATTGGGCCGTGCCGTGCCGGCATGGCTCGGGCCCGCCGTGCTTCGGGTTGCGTCGTACCGTGTCGGCTCGGCCCGGTCACCCCACCGTGCCGTGCCGGCCCACCTCGCCTTCGGCTAGGCCCAGACACGGCCCAAAGCCCACCGTGCGGGGTCGTGCTGTGCCGGCCCAAGCCCAACCCTAAGTAACTATAGACGACATAGGCGGTGGCGGCGACCGCTATCTTTATTCCTCTCGTGCCCGCCTCATTAAAAGTCTAGTTAAAATTGAATTAATTGCGTAAAAACATGGGCACGTAAATTTTTCGGGGAAAAGATATAATTTTCTTGATATTGTACAGATACAATGTTACTGTTTTGTTAAAAACCTTACGCCCCAAAGCGAGGTTCTTCGAGTAAGGAAAAGAGTACAGTAACAACATGCGTACATACTAACTACTCATCAATGGCGAGATCGTTCATGCGTTCGAGGTCAGCGTATGCTTGCACGATATCAAGATCCTCCCGTGGATGTTGTTGCTGCTCTTTAGCCAATTCTCAGTCCTTGGCGCATGTGCTTGCCTTCGTAATTTTAGTAAAGATCGACGTCGACGTAATCGGTATCAGCTACTACTATCTGTGTTGGTTCGTCTGCTGCAACTTATACGACGGTGCGAATAATAAATAAATAAATAGATACTTAGTGGCAATTGGGTGCTACTAGGTGTACATTAGTTAGATGATTCTTTTCGTTAGCGGATTTTAATAACATTTTTTGAACCCCTCGTTAGGTTAGCACTCCCCAATTACGATCGTTCTAGTCTGACGGTTCTAGGATCAATGTTGCATCCGTTCGCGTTTTATCGAGCGAGAATAAAATACTACATGTACTCGCATGCGACTAAGTCTATTTAATTTGTATTTGTATTTTATTTTTTATTATCGGTTTGGTCTATGACTATTTATCTGTACAGAGCTTACTTAAATTTGTTGGTCTACTAATTATATGGTGTCGACACGAAATATTCCCGACGTTCATTTTTATGGCTACACCTGCTACCGCTAATATTTACTAGAAGTTACCCCTTTATCTAATTTTCTAATTTTTCTACACCTAATTTTCTAATTTCACCCACTTAACCCTTTTCCTTAATCCTTTTCTCACATGATTACTCTCTCACCTACCTATCCTTTTCCCACCGACAGCCGTGAGCTTCCCTGGCCACTCATCTCTTCTCCCTTTTTTCTTTATTTCACTCTCTCTCTCTCCTCTCATTTCTTCCATTCGGCCAGCCGACGCCCGAGAGCTTCCTTGGCTTTCTTCTTCTTCCTTAGTTCATTTCTTTCCTTCTCTCTCTCCAGTCCTCATTTTCCAATCCTCTTGGTGCTTGCTCCGGTTGAAATCCCTCCAAGTGTCACTTCCAGCCGGCCCCACCAGCGTCGCAGCCACCTGCGACGTCCGCGCCCTCCTCCTGCTCGGCTTGGCCGACACGCCCCTGTCTCCCAGCGCCTCCCTGCTCCCTGTCGCATCCCCATGGCCCCCTTGCTCACCCAGCTGCGCCTCCCCCTCTGCTCAGTGCATCCCGGCTCCCCCATGGCAAGGTGAGGTGGCGTGCCGCCGTCTTGCGTCTTGCCCGAGCACGCGTATGGTTTCTTCGGCCGTCTTTGTCGCCGCCCGACGGCCGCTTTCGAGCCAGTCCACCCCATTGCTCAGACCGTACAACCCGATCGCCATGTGTTGGGCCGTACCGAACCGATCGCACCTCGGGCTGGCAAAAAAACACGATCCGACTCCCCGCCCTTTATAGCGCCACAAACTCGCTGCCCCCCCTGCCCCCCTCTCCTTTTTAGAATATCACTATCATCATTTTTTTAGTTTTTTTTCCTTATTTTTCAGATTTTGTTGATGTCCGTGCCGCCGCTCCCCCTTCCTCTCTCTCGCCACCCCCTCGCCCTCTCCATCTCCGCCCCCAACACACGCCCTCGCCTCGCCTCCAACCCCCAATAGAATCATGATTCGGTTGAAAGATTGATGGTGAGGTGTCTCCGCTCCGTCCCCATCGCCGCTCGTGGCTCCTCCCCTGAGATGAGGCAGGCCGTTCGTCTCTGCTGTTTTCCGTCCAGGACTATGAACACGGGCTCATCGTCATGGACAAGCCCGGCGGCGACGGCGCCACAAGGAACCAGGTGATCCAGTGCTACATCCAGACCCTCCCCAGTTTCGTTGGGAGGTAATTCGTGCACATCTAGCTCAATCGAGCAATCCAGATCATACGTGTTTCGCGGAATATTTCTGATAGCTGATGAGTTTCTGTTGGAATTCTTTGAATCTGCATGGATCAAATACTGTGTTCTAGCAAGCTTACTGAAAATTACAGCCATCAAACATGACCACTGAAATTATTACCCCGTGGTTGTTTGAATAGGTAATGGATGTTTATGTTTCTGAAGATTACAGCCTCCTCCCCCAGTCCTTCGATTGTAATCTGTATGGATGGCGGCTGAAAATATGATCCCTTTCGGTTACGCTTTTACGCTTTGGAGATGCCTAATTGATGCTCCACGGCATTCTTTGATTCTCTTGTGAATTTTGAAGTGATTCTATTGTGCAACTTTCTGGATTCGCTGAAATATGCAGTTACCACGTTCCCCTAATTTGAAAATCTTATTGCAGAGTTTGTTAAATATGCTGATGTAATTTTTTTTTGTGCATGCTGTTTTCGGGCCGGCACAATATTTCTGGTAGCTGTTGCGTTCCTGTTGAAATTCTTTGAATCTGTATGGATCGTATACTATGTCCTAGCGAGCTTACTGAATATTACAGCCATCAGGCATGTCCACGCAGATTATTATTCCATTCTTGTTTGAATAGGTGATGGATGGTTATGCGACTGACGATTACAATCTCCTCCCCCAGTCCTTCGATTGCAATCTGTATGGGTAGCAGCTGAAAATGTGATCCCTTTCGGTTCCGCTTTAACGCTTTGGAGATGCCTAATTGATGCTCCACGCCAGTCTTTGATTCTCATGGGAATTTTGAGGTAATTCTATTGTACAACTTTCTGGATTCGCTGAAATAGGCAATTACTACATTCCCCTAATTTCCATATTTTATTACATAGTAATTCGTGCTTTGTTGCAAGTGACTAAACGGTTTTAAATTTCATGAATTACGTATGGATGGCTATTGTGGAGATTTTTGGATTTCATGGGCTGGGCAGGTAACATATTCCCCTAATTTTTACATTTCATTACACAGTTTTTCCGTATGCTTATGTATCTTTTTTTGGTGGACTATATTTTCTGGTAGCTGTTGCGTTCCTGTTGGAATTCTTTGAATCTCTATGGATCATATACTATGTCCTAGCGAGCTTACTGAAGATTACAGCCATCAGGCATGTCGACTCAGATTATTATTCCATTCTTGTTTGAATAGATGATGGATGGTTATGTTACTGACGATTACAGTCTCCTCCCTCAATCCTTCTATTGTAATCTGTATGGGTAGCGGCTGAAAATATTATCCCTTTCGGTTCCGCTTTAACGCTTTGGAGATGCCTAATTGATGCTCCACGCCAGTCTTTGATTCTCATGGGAATTTTGAGGTGATTCTATTGTACAACTTTCTGGATTCGCTGAAATAGGCAATTACTACATTTCCCTAATTTCAGTATTTTATTACGTAGTAATTCGTGCTATGTTGCAGGTGACTAAACAGTTTTAAATTCCATGAATTACGTATGGATGGCTGTTGTGGAAATTTTTGGATTTCATGGGCTGGGCAGGTAACATATTCCCCTAATTTTTACATTTCATTACACATTTTTCCCGTATGCTTATGTGTCTTTTTTTTGGTATAAAAAAACCACAGAAGAATGCGCTTTTTCCTTGCCATTCTGCTGCTACATACACATGTGGACATGTGTTGAGAAATTGACATAAGATATTTGCTAATGCAGTGAATGCAAAAAAAACATGGTCACACCACCCGCCATGGCTTGCTCCTAACCCTAGCTGTGCGGCGGCCGATAAACTATTCACGTAAAACGATTGCCTCTTTGCTGGTTCCACTTTTTCATAGCTTCCAATATTTATGCAAAGAACACCCTTTTTTGGGTCATATTTATGTCACTTGGAACAGCCTAGCTAAAACCTTGTCTTCTTGGTTTTTTAAGAGCTTTATTTACGTAACACCCTGGTGGTCTTGCTTGAGCAATCTTGATGAAGGAAAAAAACGTATTAGTTTTATTCTTTCTACTGTGTTTACAATTCGTTGGTATGTTCGCCGATCTACATTTCTTAGATGTTCTCTATGTTTCTAACTTATTCTTTTACGGAACTATTTTTTTTGATACGTTTTAGTCTCTTTGCAACGTTGCTACTTCGTTGTAGACGACTTTTTCTTGGCATAAAGGTATTGTTGTAGTTCGCTGTGCTAATTTCGTTGTTGTGTTGTTGCTATCAACATGTAGATGTCCATCGTTATGATCAGTTATTTATATAAAGTATTACAAAGAGATTCATATGCCTTCAGTTCCGTACATATACCTTAGCATATTTTATATTCTTATCCTATGATGTACTCCTTTATTTGTGTCATGATAAGAAACATGTTTCAAAATTGGTGCTAGGCTACGTGCTAATTCTGACATCTTGCTCAACATGATGTACATTTCTTAGATGTTCTCTATGTTTCTTACTTTTTTTCAAAGCTTTTTTTTTATACATTTTAGTGATCTGTTTCCAACGATGTTACTACGTTGCAGGCGACATTATTTGCCATAAAGGTATTGTCGTAGTTCCCCATCATAAATTTGTTGTTGTGTTATGTTGCTATCATCATGTAGATATTTATCGTTATGGTCGGTTATTTATATAAAGTATTACAAAGAGATTCATATGCCTACGGTTCAATAGATATGCCTACAATTGATACCTTATCGTATTTTAAATTCCTGTCCTATGATATCCTCCTTTATTTGTGTTCTGATAAAAGTCATGTTTCAAAATTGGTGCTAGGCTGCGTGCTAATTCGGACAGCTTGCTCATCACGTTGTGCAAACTATAATTCCTTTCGGTTAGGAGTACAAACTATAGATTTACTTACATGGTTACTGAGTTACTCCTTTTTTTAAAAAATACCCTGAGTTCCTCATCTGGTAATGTGCTTTTATGCATCAAACCTTGGTATACTTTGCTGATGGTGCTTTTAGGCTAATCATAACCTAATCTGCTCACAGCTAATCTTTCTTAGTTTATGATATATCTATAACTCTTGCCTAGGACCTTTCCCTCACATTGGTAGTCAGAATAGCTGTTGTTGCTGTAGTTGTACCATTCCGAACAAATAAAAATGCCTGCGTGTGTTTAAATTTCATTCATCTAATGATTTATTATCTGTAGGGTTGGACCATACCGCTAGATCATGTAAATCATTTCTATATGACCTTTTGCCTCGGCTTTCCTTCCTGATCAGATCGTTTGCTCGAACTAAATATTGTTCCTGTTGGACAAGTGCAGCACGGACTATTGAAGCATGTATGCCTGGATATATTTGATTGTCCAGGTATAAAGGTGATGCAAAAAATGCTGATTTTGATGAACTACCAAAAAAAATGTTGCTTTCTCAAAGAATTGTAATATACTAATATTGCTTTTGTAATCAATCCATGTTAATAGGTACATGAAACAAGCCATAGAAGGCCGTATCTGAGCAATGCCTATGTTACCAGGGAGCTCCAAACAAATGCGTTGTCCTATGCATTGGCTGCCTGGTAAAAAAAATTGTTCATCAATGGGGTAAGTTCATTTTATCTACTGCTTAATTCATTTGATGTATGTATTTACATGATGGTTCATGTGCCTTTGGTTCCATAGATATGGCTACAGTTGATACCTTAGCATATTTTAAATTCTTCTCCTATGATGTCCTTTATTTGTGTTATGATAGAAGACATGTTTACAAATTTGTGCTAGGCTAGGTGCTAATTCAGACAGCTTGCTCCTTATATTGGATAGCATTTCTTAGGTGATGACAACATAGAGATAGTTAATTTCTGACCACGAATTTATCTTCTTTTCGCTTCTGTTCGTAGGCTGCAGCTCTTTATATTCTAGATTCTAACAACTCAGTCGGTTGGTATGTCACCAGAAAGTCTTGGTCCCAAACATTATAACAGTAACATTTATCGACTTCTCCTCATGTATCATCCAGTTTAATCAATATCTCTTTTAAGAACGCACCATATTCTCTATTTATTATATAATTACGATAGTGTGTGTTTCTAGGGGATTACCTAACAATTCTGTTGGGTTCTTTACCTATGATGCCGTTTTGTGTGTCCTACAAGCTCAATGTGATTGTTTCGTGTACTCCAAACGCAGAAAAAATAATTAGCTTCAGCACCAACTCCTGATCTTGCATGTAGCTTATGGTTTTTTCCCCTGCTACAATCCAATAAGTTTCCCCGTTTTCTTCTTCTTTTGCATGTGAATAACTCATGCACCCTCTTGGAACACATGTTGTGCTGTTCCTGAGATCAGTTAGACAAATTTTTTATAACTTCCACGCTGTATTCTATCCTACTGATGCCATTAGGCTTTTCAGGCAAATTAACTATAAAGTGTCAGCAAATCGCTCCACATCGACAACTCATGCTTCGTGTTGGATTTCAGGGGCGCAGCGTAGCGCGCAGATTCTACCTGGTAGTTGTTACGTGACACACAATTGATCCACGTAGGACTCATGTGCTACGTGGAACACCCAGCCACGTTAATCTCCCTAGCGTGCCTCTACTAGCGTGGTCAAAATGGATAGATTTTAAAAATAAGTTAGAGCAGAGGTTACTAATAAAATGTTATTTTAAAAAATCTATTATATATTGAAAGCCAGTTACAGTTTTACAACAGCTAAGAAAAAATATTATAGAAATGATAGTAAAAAGGAAAAACATCCGGCGCTTAATTTGGTAGACCCTAATTTAAGATGACTATAAAAATCATAGGATGTTACTAAAAATATATAAATATGCTAGAAATTCAAAACAAAAAGCATCTGGAGGTCATAATTAAGCCGAACCATAGCAGACATTATATATATACGGCCCTGAAAAGCGTAACAAAAAGCATCTGGAGGTCTGTGTAATTTAAAAACTAAAAAAAAGAGGAAAAGTGCCATGAAAAGAATACGGCCCTTCGTGCACGAGACGTCAGACATGAGATGTGTACGTGCTAGCGTCTACCGAATTTTTGGCCGTATTGATAGCTTTTCGGCTCGTATTCACAGGAATAACCATCCCCAAATTTTTTTTTGGGCAAATATAGCACCGTTGCCGCATGGCCGTCGTGCGGGAACACCTCTCTTACCGGCACGTCAGCCCTTTGCCGTACAACCACTGTGCGGAAACCGTTGCCGCACGGCTGCCGTGCGGGAATGCCTCTCCCACGCCTCTCTCACCACCACCTCAGCCGTTCATGCACGGTAGCCGTGCATGACGCCGCCACGTGTCCTAATCCACGAAATTAGGTTTTAAGCCAATTAGGGTTTCGGCGCTGTTTGTAGGAATTTAAAAATATAGCAAATGAGCTTAAAAAATTATGAAATTTTATGTAGAGCCTCCCGACAGTGTATTTGCTTGTGTAAATTTGGCATAATTTTATTCGTGCAGAATTTTTATCGCAATTTCATCTAAGTGTATTGTTTGTACGAATTTGTAAATGTAGAAAATAAGCTTAAAAAATTATGAATTTTATTTTGAAGGCTCCTCACGTAGTAGACTTGATTGTGTAATGTTTCAACAATTTATATGTGTTCTAGAATTGTCTAAAAAATAAATGATTTAGCTATCGAAAATTAGGGTTTCATGGTTTCCGAAATTAGGGTTTTATGATTTCATGCGACTTAGAATGTATAGAAAAAAGCTGCATTGCAACTCCAATTGTGGGGGAATAAATGTCTTCTGCAAAGCGGGATATGACTTCTCCCTGCAAAGCAGGACACGACATCGCTCTGCAAAGCACGAAGAGACCACTCTCTGCAAAGAAAGCAGGACGTGACCTCGCTCTGCAAAGCACAAAGAGACCACTCGACTGCCGCAAGCTTCCTCCTCGAAGGGCGCGGCGCACGGACGCGAAATACATCCGTGCCTCATTGCAATGGAGCCGCTACAGCTGCGTCCGCTCCCTCTATAAATACAACACTACTCGGCCACAAACTCCGCACCAACAACACTACCTAGATAACATGGATAAGGAGAAGGAATAGAAGCGCATCAACGAGCTTTTGCAGGACTAGGTGTCTCAAGAGACCGCCGCTCGCCACAGGGCATTTAGTCAGCAACTTTACACACACCACCCACCTCCTCAATAGCCACCTCGCAGTACGCCCAACGATTGTGGGTCGAGTCGCGCTCCCCCTCCTATGCCCACTGAACGCCCTCCAAAAGGGCCCTCAATGGGGGTGGCGTCACCCCTTTGCTAGTGTTGGGATGCCTGCAAGTGAGTCAAATCAATCGACGAGTGGACCGTTGGGCAGCGCTATTGGTGCTACCCAAACTTCAGCGCGAACTACCCTGATTGCAGTTTTGACACGCCAAGCAACAGATAGCCGGTAATGAAATCGTTCAATGCACACCACTATTTTGTTTCCTGTTACGTCGTAATCACGTCTCTTTTTCCACCGCAGTCTCCGCCGTGTTTATGCGACTTCAGCCAGTGGATCGACAACAAGATCCATCCTACAACATGTAGATGCTGTTGACAAGGAAGGGGTGGGCTAGAGAGGACTACGAGGTCTGTGAAAGGCAACTCGAAGAGCTACAGGCTGAGATGGAGGAGAAGAAGAGGCGGGAGAGGCTGCACGAGGAGTAGGAGCGTGAGCATGCCAGGCGACATGAGGCCGAAAGGGCGCGAAACAGGGCCATCATGGCGAAGGCTACAACGCAAGGCGAGGAGTACAACGCTGAGCTGGGCCGCAAAGGCAAATGGTCACGTTCTACGCAATAGTTCGACTCTCTTCATCCATATGTTCCATGTATTTCTAATTCCTTAAAGGCATGCGTGCACCGTTCTTGGTTCGTTAGCCTGCGTGCCATGTAACCCCCTTATCGAATCAACTGTCATGTTGTTATCGTTGCGCCATTTCTTCAAGGTTCTTCACCGTGTATGAATTTCCTAGCGCATCGCAATATCACTTACCTTCCTACTTTTGAATTATTGCTACCTCAATCGTCATCATAAAATTCTTCAGAAATTTACCGCACTACAACAATATACGACGACCACAAAATGTTATTGCGAGTCTAACAGATTTCGTACCCTTGAGAATCTACGAAAATCAAAAACAGACCAACCAACCTTTTTATTTTGAAAAAATAACCTACAAACAAAATTGGCTAAATGTATTACCTGCAGAAATTGACATTTATTCCCACAATTGGAGTTGCAATACAGCTTTTTTCCATACATTCCAAGTCTCTGAGTTGCAATTCTCCTCCTCCAAATGGTCTCAGGACCATCCACATCTGAGATTGCCTGAGTTCGTCTCAATGGAGAGCGATCATTTCTAGGATTTCTCCCGCGCTCATCATAGTGCTGATCCTATTCATCGTCGGCGGCCTCCTCGCCATCACCACGAGAGCTCGCAGTGTGTGATCAAGGGGGAGCATCCTCATTCCTGCCTCTAGGAGAACACTAGGATCTGAGGGGAGGACGAAGACTTCTTGAATATGATCTCCACTTGCGCTTGAGCCCTCCTGGCTTGAGGAGTAGTCGCACAACACTGTCTCGTGACTTGGAGCAAGCCCCTCTAAGAAGGGGAATTCTGGGTTATAATCATCTCCATCCGTAGGTGAGCTTTGCGAGGGTATGGTCGAATCCGCAGGAAAAGCGTGCTCGACCATATCCTCTGTGGGGATAACTGGAGAGTGACGATCACCAGATGCTGATGGAGTCCTGGAACGATGGCTTCCAGGACTTGTCGTGCTGTGTCGGACGACCGTGAGCATGCACTCAAGCGATTGGAGGAACCTTTGTATGTTCTGGTCCGCATTAGTGCGATCACGATTGTGGTCGGATGGACCATTGCCCTCTAGGGAATCTGGTCCCTCATTTGGGCGTAAAGTTGTGGGGGAAATCCCTCCTTAACTCTATCTGTGGTACGGTCTCCTAGATCAAGTGAAAAATCCCTAGAAGCGGCATTACCATCGGGTGAAACAATACTCTGCTCGTAGTCATAGCAAGCATCCATGTCGAGTTCTGCATAGTCGGTCAGATCGAACCAGTTCTCCTCATTCCACTTTCCTGCCATAGAAGCATCAGAGTTGAACAAATCAAAATAACTTGTCGAAAAGGAATAACCGGAAACTCCCCACGGACGGCGCCAACTGTCGGTGATCTAGAACCGATCTTATGTATGAATGATTGTTTGGGGCGTCTCCTAGGATTAGAACCACAAAGAGATTTGACACAGAGATTTTATATAGGTTCAAGCTTCTTCGGAGAAAATAATAACCTTACTCCTGTGTGACTATATTAAATGCGCTGATTACAATAAAAAAGAAGACTAATGCTCTAATGTCTTCTGCTCCAGATTGCCTCTCGTCTTGTTCTCTTCTTTCTGTCTTTTGACTTCATCCTTTATATAATGCATAAAGGGGCGGCAGTTTCTCCAAACCAAGAGGCGTCTCGCCATTTCAAGTGATGAAGCAGTTGATGGAAGTTGCTGCTAGAGGGACAACACCCCCCACGTCGCCAGACAGTTGTCGTCAGAGATAGAGAAGGTCGTGCAGTTATTCCAGAGAACAATTGCGTATATTAACTGCTATATGTATTTGAACACAGAGCATACAACTCTCTAATCGACTAGGCCCATAAGTTAGCAAGCCTTATCAATTACAGGGTTGTCGAAACCAAGTTGGTTGTAGAAAATTCTACGACCACAAGGTGGTCGTAAAAGGGCTTACAACTACGTTATAGTCGTAGAAAAGCTTACGGCCACCTAGCTAGGTTTCTCCCTCATGAGTATTAAGAGGTATACTTAAGGTCAATATAACAATATATTCATTCATAATAAGAATTATAGATAAATAGTAAATTAAGGATTATTATATCCTTATCAAGATTTATACACTAAATACAATGATATTTTCAAATCTAGCCATACAATTGCGCGGGTAATTCATCTAGTTAACTAATATAAAAACGAAATTCTTATTTTTGAGGGTGTCTACACTGCTCGATTCTCACAAACGAGATTCCGCGCGCAACGTGTGGCCGTTGCTAACCTGTTTTCTGTTTGAGTCGAAGCAATCTCCCGAGCGCAACACGTGGCCATTCCAACATTTTTACTATTTTTTTGCATTCCACAAAGACGAATCCACGCGTCACTCTCTCGTCCTCTCGCAGTCGCCCTTCCCGACTGCCCCTTCCCATCCTTTGCCCAATCCTTCATTGACACCGCCTTTTGGGAGTGCCACCACGCCATCCGCCTGCGAGCGGACGCCCCGTCGCCGTTCGTCCGTGAGGCCGCCATGCCTCGAGGAGGAGGGGCTCACGCCATCGGAGCCCAAGCCACTGTCGCCGGAGAGGAGGGTTCCTGCCCTAACCCTACTTTGAACAGAGATGAATTTTTCTGTTTTAAACCAAGTTGAAATTCCTCTCCTAATAGAGTAAAACTTCCTTCGAATCGAATTGATTTTTCTAAGTCTAGTTGAAAATTTTCCAATCTGATGTTTTTTGGTTGGAAAGTTTTCATATTTGAAATTTTTTGATGTGAAAGTTTTTTCGGATTGAATTTTTCAGATTTGAATGTTCTAATTTTTTGAAAGTTTCTTATTTTTTTAAAGTATTGAGAAGGAGAGATTGGAGCGGGGAAAAGGAGGAAGAATGTGGTGAGGGGAGCCGCGCTGGGCAGAAAAGCCGACTACGGGGCAGCGTGCGAACTGCCACGTGGTGGGGGTGCCGACAGCTGTGACTTCCACCCTTTTTGGCTGGTCGAAGGCAGGAGCCCCAAAAAAGTTTATGAATATATTTTTTTAGTAATTCGTAATTTGGTGATAAAGGTCACATATAGCTCAGATGCAGGCGGACGGATCCAACGGCCCAGTCACCGTAACAGCCTCGATTTTCGAGACCGTTAAACTCTTCGCAACTGTTTAGAATGTGTAATTGCGAAGCAAGTAACGTCGTAAGCAAGCTTTCGATTACAACAAAAATTAATATTTTAATAAACAAGATTAAGGTTTATCAACCTATTTTGACCTGACACGGGTATCTAAATCCAAAGTTAATATAATACAAGACAAAAGAACTTCCAACCATAGGCACGTTTGAGCGCGGTCGAGACCTAATAACAGTAGTCACTGCCGTCGGGGTCCACCAAAATCCTGTTCACCAAGATCCTCTGCATGTTCCTGGGTTTCTTCTGTAGATGTTTTGCAAATTGCAAGAATGAGTACTACTACCGTACTCAACAAGCCATATAAAAATCTTAATTAATTACTTGCAAGGAGTTCAATGGATGGTTAGGGTTTACCATACCTGACATATGTGGATGCATTTTGCACTTAAAACAGATTATAAAACAGTAAAACAGTAATAGATATAACATCAGGGGTTTCTCAACAATTGCAAATACCAACACAACATCTCAACAACTCTACTTATGCTTCTGTACTGGAATCACCCATTAACACAGCTTCATTAACCGGAAGCACGACGTATTCGAATACCTTTAATTAAACACTCTGCAGAGTTGCCCAACTTTACCCATAAGATATCTCATGCTCATACTGTCATGCAATATACATGCAACACGTTAGCGTGCGACTGAGCTGAGATAACAAAGCCTTTTCACTGCTCAACCTTTCTAGCTTCTACCCGGTAGGTCTAGGGACCATACAACCCTTGGGAGACTCCACTGGCCACAGCGGATCTTGCACCCCAATGCTGACGGCACCTACCGTTGTGGAGACCAGCGAGTGTCCCCTTCGGGCCACTCCTGTCCCATTCTAGATGCTGTAGATATTCAATCGGAGGAGCAGTGTACTAAGTTAGGGAGGAATGACCACACATGTGGTTGAGTGGTTTTCTGTGTTTGTTACTTGATACAAGGTTGTTCTTACTTGTCTTACAGTGAAGCGATGGACCAACACCAACACGTGGCTATCCATCCTCCAAGCCTCACCTTAAGACCCTCTTTTACCAAGTCTATTGGGTTGTCCACCTTCCTGAACACAACCCTCAACTTTCCACCCATTGGCGAATCGCCAATGCACTTCTCCAGAGATTATACACATTTTTGGTGACAAAACTACTTATATAGATATCATTTTATGTGAACTTGTCAAGGTGAGTGAGTGGTGCTGGGAGGTTCGTGGTGGTGTAGGCAACCCATTTTGGGACTTTGCCCGGCCAGAGGTGGCTCGGTGAAGGGCGCGCGGTGGAGGAGGCGCACGACCGGAGCAGGGAAGCGGCGCGGCGGCGCTCCGGCCAAGGTCCGACAAAGGTGAGTGGCTCTTGAGCTTCAGTGAGTGGAGAGGGGTTCGAGGGTGGTGGTGGTGGAGTTTGGGGTGGTCTGTGGCGTTGTGACGGCGTGAGCCGTGGAAAGAGTGGCGGAGGAGCTTGGCGCCGGCGAGCTCCGGTGAGGGAGAAGGATGGGGAGGTTAGAGGAAAGGTTGGCGGTGGTGAGGTGTAGCTTACCGCGGTCTCAATTTGGAGCTTGGGTGGGCGGTGGCGGCGAATTGGCGTCGGCTCGACGAAGAAGAAGAACAGTGGCGGCACGAAATCTCGGAATTGGCCGGCTCCGGAGGGGAAGGAAGCAAATGGGAGGTGCTGGAGGGAGGGATGAGGAATGAGGTGCACTCCGAAGGAGCTTTTATAGGCCGTGGAAGGCGGTTGCGCTAGTAGGGCGGCAACAACAGGGAGGCGGTGGGAGCAGGGCGCGGCGGCAATGTGGCTGGCGGGGAGAAGTTGGGCGGCGCCGGGAGAGGGGAGGTGGCGGGGTGAGGTGTAGACGAAGGCGGTAGAAGCTGGTGCATGGCGCGGGAGGTGGCGACCGACGAGAAGGAAGGAGAAGGTGCGAGGCGAGTAACGGTGGCACCGGGAGGAGGAAGAAGAGAGAGGCGCCCGGGAGAGGAAGGCGTCTCTGGGGTGGCAAAGCGGTTTTCGGAAAAGGGAAAGCGGAAAAATAGAGGGGGGATTCCAAAAAAGGAAAGAAAACCGAAAAAGCTTTAAAAACTTTTGAAATTTGAATTTTTGGGTTGTTTCAGTTACCTTATCACCTAATTTACCATTACCACATGATATGTTTGCCTTCACCTCATTCCATCATTAGAAAAGCCGAGTCCAGACAAGGACAACCGACACACGGACATAACGAAGACACGACCAACACAAGTGGCCCAGTCTTCCGAAGTAGATTGTCTTTACTTTCACGCCAGTCCGACGACTTAGAACTTTCCAAGTCGTCTGTCCTGAGTCCTCGCTTTCCCACTTGAGTATTCCGACCACAAAGGCGTGGAAGTTTCGGCCCTATTAATTAGTCCTTTGCGCGTCAAAAAAAAAAACAAATCGTCCTTTGCCTAGGAGTTGCTTGTTTGACGCCGAACTTAGTAATATGCCATTTTTTTGTTTTTTGAGATTAAATATGCCAATATTAAAACTAGGCCAGTTTGATTAACAATATTAACAATTCCTGGTCACTGTTTTTTGCTTACAACTACAGTGCGTGATACGTTAAGTCTCTTAGCATCCTAGCCCATGTATCACAAACACTGTTTTTCCCCCAGACTTTGCAATTCCATAGATGCAGGTGTTTTAACGGTTATGGTATATTTATAACGCAGAATAGAAAAAAACACAGGAATTGTATATGAATATCGATACATTCGTATTGAAACATAAAACAGAGGAATGATTTAAAAGCAGTGTTTGGATGCTTCATAGGAATTTGAGAGGACACATACATGACACAAATGCATTTTTTTTCATGAGGTTTAACCTCATGTCAGAATTCCTCCAAAATTCCTATAGAATGAGCAATGCCATATGAATTTCATGTGGTTTGGAACACCGGATTTCCCCGATTCCTACGGGAATCGATTTGTTTCCTATAAAATCCCTACAAAATTCCTATGAAATTCCGGGGTTCCAAACGGGGACAATCCTTTGTTCTAAAAGGATATATAGGAGAATTTCCTATATGGTTGGATTCCTTCAAAATTCAAATAATCCTATAATCCAAAGAGGAGAATGAATCACTTTTTTTATTATTATTTAAAAAAAAGTGAAGATGGAACGAATCACGAACGAGTACGCATAACACCCATGGTTATCATTAGGGCATGTGTCTAATGAAAGAGGCTTTAAGTATGAATCCAAGGCTCCCGAATCATCTTAGGGGCATTTTAGAGCTATTTCCCCAATATCAGCTTTTGGAGACATGCACGATCTCTGCTTCAGAGTTAAGACATCAGGGGTACCCAAGATTGGAGGCCGTTGTACTCTCATGAGGTGTTTGGTACGAGGAATACTTTGGTATTACTATAAGCAAACCCTACGTTTTTATATGGTCTGAGGAATATAATAGGTTGGTACATGTCACTATGGTTGTTGAACAAGATGAGTAATAGAATAATGCTAAAAAGTCATTGGATTTCCCTAATATCATGGAATGACTCTATTCCTAAAGTAAAACAGATCCTTCGTATATGAAATGTGCGTGGTGCCAAAAGTACAGGTCTTTTCGTTGCCACTCAAAAAATATTATTTCATTGCCTTCGTATATGATGAGTATTGTTCATAAGAGGCCCGAACAGAAGCATTATTGCATTTTTCTAGTCTCATTTGCTGTTAAAGTGTGATTCGAATTTGCTCCCTAGGATTTGTGGTTTGGGAGTGGAGAGTGATCGAGGAGGGAGGGGAAGGGGAGATTAATATGTAAGCATTTGGGGACGCGAAATATTTCTCGTTATGTGATACAACATTATCGTAGACGGTTTTTAATAAGAACCATTTGTGATACATCATTATCACAGATGATTTTTAACAAGAACCGTCTGTGAAATATCACAGATGGTTCTTATTAAAAACCGTCTATGATAATGATGTATCACAGATGGTTATAACCATCGCTAGTAACATAGACGGTCACGTTTGTAAAATCGTCTGTGATAATTACAACACTGACGGTTTTCAGAAACCATCTGTGATGCGGTGTTTAGTATAGCCTGTTTTGTAGTAGTGTTAGTCGCACAAACTCTGACTTTGCTGGGGTTATAAATTATTGAAGACCTAGATTTGTTCATCTGCTTTTGTTGATAACTGTGTGTTTAGACCTGCTGGTGATTTGGTCAATTTGGCTTCATAAGAATCGTATGGATAAGACTATTCCAATCTTATTCGTTAAGATTAGTTATATGGACTTTGGAAGCATAAAGCCTATTGATGAAGATTTATTTCTTTATGAGATTTGATATTTCGGCCGAATTCATCATCATGTCCGTGTTGGACACTGCACCACGTCTGGCGCTGAAAGGTGCATGCGCCAAGTCGTGTCAAATGTGTCAACGGTTGGAACATCCAACTCTGATTTGGTTTTTTTATCCGTTAGGGACTCTAATTCTCTAACCTATATATCTACCTTGCAGTCGCATGGTTAGATAGCCGAAGTTTTCTATGTTTGTAATTTCTTCTCACATAGTAAATTCCGCCTTCATGCATCCGTGGTTTTTCCGGCAATAGTTTTCTACATAGAAGCTATGTCTACCATTCTTTTATTCATTGTATTTCATCGTGCGTTTTGTAACATTCGCAGTTGTCGCGCCCGAAGTACTGAAGAAATTTCCTCGTTGCTAGCTTCAACAAAGACTGCTCAACTCGTTTCTATATAAATGCAACCTCCAATTAATCGCTCCTCGCCATGAACCGAAGACCTAATCGATTAATGAGCTGAAAGAATCACGCGTACGATTAAGCCTCCAGAAGCTCATGGACGATGGCCACTCGAGCGCCAAAAGTGAGCTCACAGTGTCCCTAAATCCTCCCCTCCCTTGTGTCGAAGGCAAGCCTACCCGAGTACCAGATGGCTCGTCGTCGGTCTGCACCTCCGCCGTGGGCCTATGCTTCCTCACGATCAACTGCGTGATTTCCTTGTATAATTCGAGGCATGGTGCTCGCTCTGTATTATTTGTAGTCGCTTGCTTTTTAGACCTTATCCTTCTTTTTCACTTTCTTCGTGTGTTCGAGAGATTGCCTCGAGGGTCGCCGAAGAGGTTGCACGTCAAGGCGGTCGTATGGGTCCTGACAGCCACCCTGACAGTCATGTTCTCTCAGCGAGTCGCCGCGATGATGCCGGCGCCGGTTGCCGTAATCGTTTGGGTGATGGCTGCCGCCACCATCCTTGCAGGCTTCTATATGTTCTTCCTTTGCCAGGACGAGGCCTCGGTCGACGACGAGAAGCCGGCCATGGTAGTCGAAGGCCCATAGGCCGTGGTGTTTCCTACGTGTGGCCGTCCGTCGTGTGGGCGCAGCCGCTCTGTCATCATGCTGTAGTTAGTACCGGACACCGGTATGTCATTGCCATGTTGCCCTTGTATGCTGTCTGCGTTGTACGACATATTTGTAGGACTCGAAGAAGTGCGTGTGAAATAAAAGTCCTTTTAAACTTTACAGTATTAGACATACTCCTCCTCCTCTGTTGTATGCTTATGGCCAATTTGCCATTGCTACGATCTTCTTTGATGCGATATGGTTGGTTAAATTATTTTGGACACGACTAACTAGCGCGTTAGTTGCTCCACGCGACCACTCCCGATGCCAGCCTTCGTCTTCCTCCCTATCGCCGCGTCCGACTCCGTTGCCGCCCCGTCCCGGCGCCGTCTCACTGCACCTCCTCCACTCCTTGTCTGCCGCTCCCAAAACGTATCTCACTAATCTCAACGTCGTTGTGCCGCCCACCGCACTCCACTAAACCCGTGGCCAACGGCGGCGCCCTTGCCGCCACCGCCTCGTAAAATAAGTACTTCTAAGTATCATCCACCGTAATACCAAACAAAACCATACAAGTTGTTCGTGACGCCTCTTATGTGAAAAAAATACTTCAAAAGTTTTGTTCTTGGATACCTTTCATCGTGGTACGGTGGGAGTTAAGGAACCGAGGAAGGGTTCTCCACAAACAGTCAAGATCTCCTAGTGTTCATCTCCAGTGGAGCTAGACATGAGCACGATTTAACTTCCTTAACCAATCCCAATTATCCGTAGTCTAGCTTGCCCGAGGTTCAGCTGCCTAGACTAATGTACTTACATTTCCTAGTCTCGGATGGAGCATGATTTTTTTTTAAAAAAAACATAGCTTGACTAAGCCTTCGTTCTCAGCCACATCACATGCCAACCGGCTAACCATGCTTATAGGCGAAGACATGGCCTATGAGAGAAACTTTCTTTATTTTCTTTTTCTATTGCTCAGTCAAAGATGCTTCCGTCTATACTTTCATCAACCAATTGGGCAGTAGGTCAATCTGAGAGCAATCGCCTCTAAGGACAGATCACATAGAACCCATATAATTAACCAAATTAGCATGTATGTTTAAGTCTGATCCAAATTCGTACCGTATCCGTGTAGGACACTACACCGTCCATGCCATACGTGATATGACCGGTGCTAGGGCCAGGCGCAGGCTGCACCAGATGTGGTGTCAACCTGGCGCAACCGACTCTGATTTGGTTTCCTTTTCGTTAAGAACTCTTATTCCTCGCCATATATATCTAGTCGCACGTTTTAGATGGTTTGTCATCTCGTGCTTATAATCCCTCTGTATATAAAGATTTTTGCCTCGTGCGTCCGTAATTTTTCCATGCAAATATTTTTCATGTAAAACTCGCGTCTAGTTGTCTCTATTTTTCAACAATGTACTTAGTGGGATGGAACTCTAAAAAACTGCCGATTGGTTCGTCATTCTTGGGCTCTTGGCTACCGAGTATCGACCTACATGCGTGCCGGGTGCCAGGCCAAGTTAACTCTGAAAAGTCCAACCCAAAGCCCAAAGCCCAAACCCCAGTACCACACTCCCACCAACGCCACCCCCACTTCATCCGTAGTTGCTAGTCGCCACTTAGGTCATCTCCGATGCAGGATAGAAGGGGTGCTAATTCGGTGGCCATCCTACGCGAGACCCCCCCAATTAGCTAAATGTATTGAGTGGATGGAAAAGTCTTATTGTTGATGTGGATAGAAGAGGGTAAAGGGACGAGCCACTGTTGACCAGTGGAGAGGGATCGATGCAAAATATTTAAAAAAATACCGGAACTAAACATTTTCATTGGGGGGCCGTAGGTGCTTACATAAGTTCTTAAAACCATTTAAGCATCTAAAGAGAGGTGTTTTCATTGAAGGTGATAACTTTTATGCGGATGCTTGCTGACATGGCAGCATTCTCTCTTTAAGCACCTCTGAACGAGGTGCTTTGGAGATGCCCTTGGATGGTTGGCGACAAGAGCCGCACAAGCACGGCACTGCTGAAGCCAACAATCAAACTTTCTCACAGCTGAACCACGACTGAAAAGTGAAATCAGCTTGGGACAGACGATGAACCGCTTAAGAATTCTGAAGAGGAACCAAGAATATTTTTTTTTTATGCCCATGGAAGTTGTGATGTTTTAGTTTTAGTTTCCAAATCAGCGAAATACCTCTTGGAAATCTGCTGGATCTTCAAAAAGCAGAGAAGACGAAGAGTTTTGATTTGACACGCGACGAAACTAGGAAGGGGAATTCTTACGCCGGATCCGTATTACAGAGGAACAAAAACTAGTCGCTACTTAGGCCATCACCAACGCAGGTGCTTAAATGGGTGTTTAAGGTAGAAAATCGGGGTTTTTGTGCCACGTAGGATAGAAGGGGTGCTAATTCGGTGGAATTGCTGCTTGGGAAAGCTGCGATGCTCGGCGAATTTTCTCCAGGCGTAACTGCCTCCAATATGAATCCCGGTGCTTCACGGACCTTTGACTGCCTCTGATTTTCTATCTGCTAGACTCAAGTTTAAACGTTGCATGCATGGGTCCACCGCTGCCCAGGGTTTTCGCTGTCAGTTACAAAAAAAATTCAGAGGCTAGAGATAGGCCTGGTTACTGGTTTTTGGAAATTTTTTTGGCCAATTTCGGATTTTAAATTTTAAAAATCAAATTCAAACAAAAGTCAAACAAATTCAAATTTTTTTGGACAAAATTCATCCAAACCAAAAATTTCGGAGTCGGTTTGTAGTCCTACCCGCCCCACCAGTAAGCCCGGTTACCGCCGGTAACCGGTGAAATTTCGTCAATTTTTTTTTCACTACCGTTTCACTACCGCTGCATGCATGCATGGGAGATGGGACGTAAGTAAATTAGCCGTTGATCAAGACATATTGCTGTGTGTGTATATATATATATATATATATATATATATATATATATATATATATATATATATATATATATATAAAGCCTTTTTCCTACTTAAAAGTAGTTACTCCTATTCAGTATCTCATATATCTCACAACGTAAGGAGTATCTTATGCAACCGAGAGTATGTATATGTAGTATACAAGTATATAAGACCACATAGGTGGTATTTACACATTTCGGGGTGGTATGTACAATTTTTTAGACATACTCCTTTTTATGTGCGAATATGAAGGTATTTATAAAATATGCTAAAAACTATGGACTCTCTTGCAAATTTTTCATGTGGTTCACATTGGAGTATCTTATAATTAGTATATGAGTATACCCAAAGTGATAATGGAGTATGTCAAGTTCTTTTAGGTGGTATATCAAAATGGGAGTAACTACACGGAAGAAGTTATTTTTCATATATATATATATATATATATATATATATATATATATATATATATATATATATATATATAGGGATGTATCTAGTGCTAATGGGTAATTCGGTGCTAAAATCAATCTTGACCGTTGAATCTGCATCTTGATCGTTGTATATGGAAGTATAAAAAGTGTTTAATGAAGGTGCATTAATGAAGACGTATCGGATGTGGGAGCATGCAAGGTAATTAAATGGTTTTGAGGTGAGAGACTGCATTAATCTTGGTTGTTCAATCCAAATCCAACGGTCAAGATTGACATTAGCACTTTATCACTGAATTATCCATTAGCACTAGATACGTCCCATATATATATATATATATATATATATATATATATATATATATATTGTTTAGTACTACTATCTTCAGTTTGTTATACTAACGTTCAGCCATGAATTCTCATCCAAACGGTGGATTCATGGATTTGTTAGATACTCCTGATTACCCAGCCAACAATCCTAGTGATCAATTTCACCCGCATATAGCTCCCAGGGTCACCATGTATCACAAAATTCCTATTTTGTTGGTGTACCCTCGCACTATGACACTGAATCACCAACTCCACCGAGCATTCGAAGAGGCATCAAACGCCGTACACCATCATCAATTTCAGGATCTCAAGCTCGACGCACTCCAGATGGAGGCGAAAAGCAGCAAATAGATGACAACCACCACCATGAAGATGAGGATACGGCGGGCAGACGCTTACATTGAGATTCGAAACCAGCCTAAGTGGAATAGGACCTATTGTGGAGAATACAAAAGCAAAGGAAAGACGGCGTGTGATTTGGATAACAATATTTTATCATCCCCAAATGACAGATGGGGTTCATATATTGTTACAGAAGTGCACCCACAAGGTACAAGGCAGCGAAAGCAAACGGAAAAGGCTAGGTTAAGGCACAGTCCGATGATTTTAAGCTTTACCATAAAGCTCTCCTACATCAGCTAAAATGGTGGATATTAAGCTACAACTCTCGAAAGACCAGATCGAAATAGCCCAGTCAAATGAGAGAGCAGTGATGGCAAAGAGGCAAACAAAAATTATGGACAAGTACACCGAGCTTTTGATGGCTGACACGACCAAGATGAATGACGTGCAAAGGATGGAGCAGGGGAGTGCATTGAAGTTTTTTTGGTGATATTTTACGTAGCAATAACAATTAATGATTAGTTTACCTATCACTTTCCCATTAAATGTTGTTGCCTTTTTATTTCAATAATAGTCATGTATTCCCTTCAAATAAAGAGTATTTGACATTGCACAACCAGATTCCGTGGCATAGTTTGTTACAAATATTACAAATATCAAACAGATCTTTGACCCCACAGGATTAAGCTGCATCCGCCACTGTGCACAACCAGATTCCGTGGCATAGTTTGTTAGCAAACAGATCTTTCCGATTAAGGCTGCTCCTAATGGGCAGTATTTTAGTGTAGTTTCTTAGTGTATGAAGAATGTTAAGATACTATTTTTTCAATGCATGGTTTTTATAGTGTAGTATCTTAAATCTTTTTAATTAATTAGATGTAGAATCTCATGGAGATGATGTGTACAAGATGGAAATAAGTTAATTTTTTTGTCTATGACTTCGAGCCAGAGCAGTCTCTCATCTCATTTAATCTACTGTCATCTCAACACTTTGCTTACATAGCACCCTTAAAATACTGGTAAGATAGAGCATTGAGAGCAGCCTAAGAAAGGTATATATATTGCCGAGGCAGTTGCCACACCGGCCAATACAACAACATCCAACGAAGTGAAAACCGAGAACCCCACCGTGCGTGCATGCGTGCGTGCTCGCTCGGTGGAGCACTGGAAGCAGCTTAAGGCTGAGTATTTATCTCTAACTTGAAACTGTCTACGGACTATGATGTCTTTGATGTTGCACAAGCCACTCATTTTCCTATTAAAAAACTAAATTATGTTATATTCAACTACACATCTGTATAATAGCAGCATAAAATCTGCTTTGACCACCATACACCAACAAGCTTCTTCCAAAATGTCCGACGACTCAAGCTCCCAGTCTGAGAGTTCTGATGACAATAACGTCATATTCTCGATAATGAGAACATCTTTACGATCACTACTCAAAGTGTACATCATTCTCGATAATGAGAACATCTTTACGATCACTACTCAAAGTGTACATCATTCTCGATAATGAGAACATCTTTACGATCATTACTCCAAATGTGCATAAGACTGTATATAAAACACTCAATAACCAGAGCTCGAATCAAGCTTCTAAACTAAGAAGTGTTTTTGTTCTTAACGAGTCTCTTTTTGACTATCTTGAGAATTAGCTACTACCTCCTGTAAATACTTTATGTATTCTCATATTCGAACACTGCGAAGACTTCGAATACAAGACAATAGCAAAGAATTTTAGAAGATCAAAGAAAATCACCTTATACTGTATCGGTCAGGCTGATCAGATCCGCCAGCGCTACGACCAGATCTAAAACCAACAATCAAACTTTCTCACAGCTGAACCAAGACTAAAAAGTGAAATCAGCTTGGGTGAGACGATGCACCGCTTAAGAATTCTGAAGAGGAACCAAGAATATATATTTTTTATGCCCATGGAAGTTGTGATGTTTCAGTTTAGTTTCCAAACCAGCGAAATACCTCTTGGAAATCTGCTGGATCTTCAAAAAGCAGAGAAGACAGAGAGTTTTGATTTGACACGCGACGAAACTAGGAAGGGGAAATCTTGCGCCGGATCCGTATTATAGCGGAACAAAAACTAGTAGCGGGTACCCGACTGCTAGTAGCTCCTACCGGAAATCCGGAATCCTTCGAAAACAACAAACAAATGGACGTGACCGGTGACTGATCACACAGAAACAAATCGGCGAATCCACTCCAGATCGCAGCCAAACGAGACCAGAAGCCACGAAACCAGTAAAAAAAACCCGAATCCCCGAGGTGAGGGAAGGTCGGATCGTACCTGCAGGCGGCGGTGGCGTTTGGCAGCAGCCGCTTCCCGTCCGGTGTCCCCTCCGATCTCTTCATCTGAGGCCTTCGAGCCCGCAGATCCGGAGATTGAAAAGAAGAGGAGGGGGGATAAGAGGCTGGCGCTGAGAGGGGAAGGTGCACGAAAAATTTTATTGTTTAAGACCTGCAGGGAAAGAGGTCGGGGGCGTGGCGGGCTTGTAATGACAGGGAAAGATATTCTTTGCAGAAAGTACGTGTACAAAAGGGGAAAACACAGAGAGAGATACTGAGATACATACATCCTCCGGTCAGAGTGGACCATGACGTCACACGCCGACGTTCTGGAACCTTCGGGAAAGTTCTTTCCGAGGTTTGTAGAGTCTTGGAGTACTGGGAGATTACATGTGCAATATTTATAACAGAGAGGTTACCTCCACCTCATGCTTATTTTTGATAGCGGTTACATCCACCACTTAACACCACCGGGTACATCCACCGTGGAAAACCAAACCAGTGGTCACAATGACCCATCACATTTTATCCCGCCCACAAGGTTTTATAAGCAGAACTAACTCTTGTAAGTTCCCATGTCCGCCTTGACCGTGGGCACGGCTATTCGAATAGTTTATTACACTCTGCAGAGGTTGTACACTTTACCCACAAGAGACAATCATCTTGACATGTACACATGTTTCCGTAGACATGTGAGTCAAGGGGAGATCGTCACAAGGCCTTTACAATGCATCCACCAGTATTTGTTACACCCGCTAAGGTTTCACGAGAAGAGTTACGCCACATAGACCCGTCAACTCTTTCCTGGACCCCTCTTGCGCCACACGACTTACACTCACATAGACCCGTAAGTCGTACACCCCAATCCATAGCCACAAAGGCTTATGGCGTAGCGGGTCATCTGCCTGGTGCAACTCATACTAACGGATACAAATTATTCACCAGTCGACACCATTATAGACATGTGGTCGCATCTTGTTTTACATTAGGAGGTCATCACAGATTAAGTCCTTAGGGACCATCGGGCAGTTCATACCACATACCATCCACAAACCAACATTCCTTGGGCTGCATTAGCACCCACCAACATACCATCCATCATACCATCCGCCGGATGTGATAAGCAATTCTTAGGGTTTTTGAGAGATAGGAAAAATACATCAACACAACCATCTCAGTCATTTACATCCAATGACTGCCCAAAAACCATGTTCATTTTTAAAAGATGATGAATGGGGTAGATAATACCCCGATACTTAAGTAAGGCTAGCATGACGCTTAAGTATAGCCTAAACTAGTAAAGTTACCAAATAATTACTAGGGTGACAAAGGCTTAAGGTAATTCAATTATCGAGGGGTGGTGTATTAATAATTAAACATCAAGTTGGCATTTAACTATCTTAGGGTTTTTAACATACATTTGCATAACAAAATTAAAGCATGCAATTTGATACTTTAAAAGGACATAATTTGCATAAAATGTAGGTTCAATATGATCAAAGTATTGACTCGCCTGGGTCTACGGCTAGATGATCTTGATACTCTTGAGCTTGATCGAAGTGGGGGTCTCCGGCTTCTCCAAACTCTACGCGATCGATCGTACCGGAAAAGAACAAACGAGCAAACAAATTAAATAAATAACAAAAACTCATCAACTGAACTCCAAAATAAACCAAACTAGCACCAACAGGAAGAGCTTGATTTTAGAAATTTTTAGAAACAAACTTCACAATTTTTGGAGTTAAAATGGGGGAGAGATAAATCTTTGAAGTCTCTCTTTTGAATTAAAAAGGAAAAGGGGAAAGAAAAATCAACCAAAAAGGAAAAACGAAAGTGGCCCACGGCCAACATTTGGCCCGGCGCGACTTGGGCCGGAGGCGCGACGCTGGCCAGCCGCTGCGGCCGGCACAAAAGGCCCAGCGCCGCGACGCGCCCGTGGGAGCCGGCGGCCTCAAGAAGCGGGGGCGAGGGGCTCTCGGCCCGAGCTCACTCGAGCGAGGGGGGAGAACTAGGGCAGGGGCGGCGGCGGCGGCGCGCGAGGGAGGGCTCACGGCGGCGGCGACGGCAGCGACGGCGACGAAGGGGAGCGGGGAGGCTCGGGCACGGCGACGGAGAGGACGACGATGGCGGCGAAGGTGAGTCTCCTTCTTGCTCGGTGCTCTTGCTCTTCTTCCTCTGCTTTCTTGCCCTTCTTCCTCTTCGGGTTTTGCTTGGGGGGAGAAGAGAGGTGAGGAGGGTCAGCTGGGGGGCGAAGGGCTCGGGGCTTCTTATAGCCGAAGGGCTTTGGATCCGAGAGGGGGAGGTGACCGTTGACGACGGCACGGCGGGAGTGCCGAGGGCGTGGCGGGGCTGCGCGGCAGTCGAGGCGGGCAGAGGGGATGGGACGGGTCGAGGGCGCGGCGGCCGGGGCGTTGACGCGGCCGGCGGGGGTGGAGGACCGAGGCGGCGGAGCAGGGCATGGTAATTGCCGGAACTTTGGATTCTTGCAACTTTGGAAATTTCGGGTGTTACACGTGCGTGCAAGCATGCATTGCCGGAACATTTGTGCCTGCACGGCTGCACAGAATACTGCATGCTCCGAGAGCTGCCACCACCCACATCGATGATCACGATTCGAGTAGCCAGTCCCACTGCTAGGCCATGGTAATTGGTAAGTCTCAGCCAGATATCAGAACATCCATGCAAAATTCTAGCCGACTGCCGACGAGTCACGAGAGTCCCGTGTGAAATTTTAGCCTTGTGGTGTAGGCAAATATCGTAACACGGAGTTTTTAAAATAAAACCCCTGTGGTATCGCCGGCGCCGGCTGCTCTAGTTGGGCAAGTCGCGTGCAAAATTCCCAGAAGCTGAGAACATGAAGAACAGATAAACTACGCCGCTGTTCTATATGATATTATAGTATATATGTTATGTTATATTACCTCTCTTGGAGTGGAAGAATCGGGGCAATTAGGGAGCTCTTCCGTGCGGCATGGGTAGGGTATCGGGGCAACTCGAGGGAGGAGGCGGCGGGCTCAGGGGAGGAGGCGGTGGCGTCAAGTACAGCAGCGACGGGCTCGGGGAAGGAGGGAGAGAGTTAGAGAAATGTATTACTTGTTTGAGTGGAGGGCACGGCCAAACCCTAGAGTCCGTATATAAATAGAGTTGGACATCACACACGGTTCTAAAGTAGAATCACCTGTGATAATAGACACCACAGACGGTTTTAAAGTCGAACCGTTTATGATAAATACACATCACAGACAGTTTCAATAAATAACCATCTGCGATAATAAACATTCTCATATACATAAATGCAAATTCAGAACATATGACACATTCACATATTAGTAAAGCATTAGTTTCAGCTCAAAGTCTGATTTGCAGTTGTCATATTTAATTAGTGAAGAATATTGACAAAAATGTTGATGAGTTATATCCGAATATTTGCTAAAACCGTTAATTTTAAGATAATATGCTTTACTTCAAGTAGTTTGACACCTTTGCAAAGAACTTGGTGTACTCATGCCTAATCCTACAACCGTCACTACAGAAGACTTCGTAGTCATCCCACCCTACCGACACACCACATCTGGTGCTCGTGCACCGGTGGCTGAACTCCGGTAGTGCCAACACCCGGCCCTACGGCTCGGCCATCTTCTTCCACACCGCCGCCTGGACCGCGTCCGCAGCGAGCCTCCGGCATCACTTGCACTCCCGTTGGTCCTCTTGGCCATCTCGCACCTATTGCCAGCCGGCTTGCTCTTGACCTGGCTAATGTAGTGCTTCCCAATGTCGCGCATCTCACCCTCGACCTGGCTAATGTAGTGCTTCCCAACGTCATGCGCCTCGCGGGCCGTGTAGAGGAAGAGGCTGAGCATGTAGGCTGCAGTCTTGTGGCCGGCGACGGCCGCCCGTTCAAGACTGTCGAGGCCGCGCGGCATGTTCTGGTGTGCGAAGACAAGTATGAAGCCGACGATGAAGCAGACCTCCACGTTGCCAACGCTGGCGCCGGCCAGGTGGTTGTCGACGGCGAAATAGCGCTCGTTGTCCAGCCACATCATCGCCTCCTCCCGCTCTAGCGCCACGCACAGCGATGGCGATCGCCGACCTCCTTGCCTTGGTCCTCGCCGTCATGCTCCGTATGCTCACCATGGTGCCCGATTGACGGTACTAGCTAGGTACGTACGTATTGATCAATACCGTACATGCGTCCTCACCATGGCGCGCGATGATCATTCTTGTAAAACAAGGAGTAATGCCGACGCGCGAGACGAAAAGACACATCGTAACGTCGGCGCGCGAGACGCGTCGCGCGGGAGATGAAACATTGAATTATCATAGGCAGTTATATTTAAAAACCATTTGTGTCGTATGTAACCACAGACGGTTCTTGTTTAGAACCGTCTAGGAATTATTACAGATGGTTCTTATTCAAAACCGTTTGTAATCACAGATAGTTCTTATTAAAAACCGTCTGTGATGAGGTCTCCAGCTTGAGTTGTAAAGATATAATTACTTTCCCTGAGAAGATAGGAAAAGAAGCGTCAATTGTATTTATGAAAAACAATTCCTGAAAAGACAGTGATGCTTTGGTTACCAACAATTTATCAGAGCAGATTCTAATAAATCCTATTTGTAGACTTCCATCTTTATTCATTTAATTTTGCCACAAGTTGTTGACCTATAAATAACCATCAGAAGGGCAGAACTAGGAAAAATCACTCACGAACTTTTCATCTTTTCTTACTTCCATTTTCTCTTAAAGTTCTCATCTCCATACCCTTCTAGTAAGACAAAATTTACAGAACAAATTGTCTTTTTGACCACCGTGGAAAGAACAAAATCCATGGATGACTTCAATTAAGGTGGTTGAAAAGTCAGTTTGGTCTCTAGATTTGCAGTCTTAAAGAAATAAGGTGTCTATCAAATTACATATCTTCTAGTAGAAAAATAATATCTCTATGATCAAGTGAGCACTTCACTGTATATGATGTGTAACTTCTGATCAAGTGAAGTGTACTTCTCTTCTTTTGATCGGAGTTACACACCCAAAACAGTGAAGTTACACATACGGAATAAGGTGCCTATTGGATTACATATCTTCTGCTTTCTTCTGTTGGAAATCAATTTCGACCACTTTAAAAGATCAATCCCAAGGAACTGGAACCATCTGTAAATTTAGTAATATCACAGACTGTTCTTCAACATTAACCGTCTGTGATACTTCACAGACGGTCTTCAACATGAACCGTCTGTGATATTACCTCTTTACAGACAATTTTTAGCATAACCAGTAACACAAACGATCGCTAAACCAAAACTGTCTGTGATTATATTTAATACTGACAATTTTGGTAAACCGTCTGTGATGAGACGTCCTATATTAGCCATTTTTTTGTAGTAGTGGAGGCCAACACTAGGCGGAGGCCGGAGCTGGATGTGGAGATGGGCAGCCTAGGTGGCTGGCAGTGGCGGAGGGTCAAGGCTGAGGCAGACAAAAGAGGGTGATGGAGGGTCGCTTGCATCGGGCGACGCGCATCCCGCATGGGCAACGTCGTTGTCCCTGTGTGCAAGGAGCCTGTGACGGTGTCGTGCGTGCGACTCCTGAAGACTAGGGTTAGGGTTTTTAGTTGGACTCTGTGAAATTGGTTCTTGTAGGGTTCTGTGGGCCTTTAGTTGTTATTGGGCTAGCCTTTAGTACTAGTAGTTGCTGGGCTGCTTTTTAATTCAAACGAGCCAAATGAGCTAGCTCGAACTCGGCTCGTTAGCTTAACGAGCAAAATGAGGTGCTCAACTCGGCTTTATAATTTCACAAGTTTAAGCCGAGCCGAGCCATAAACGAGGTGAGCCGGCTCGCGATCTTCAACCTTTTTTTCCCCACCCCTAGTCCTCCTAGAATCCAGAAGGGAATTTTTTTTTTTCAGAAACAAGGACTTGCTATAGCGCTGTACGACTATATTTCCTCTCGTGCTTCTAAGCCTGAGGTTGATTCTTTGAAAGAAAGATAACTGGAGGTACCTAATGGAAACTATGTTATGCGTGCCTTTTTGACGTGTGTATCATTTTAGTGTAGATATCCATATATATTATTAGCCTTCGACGTACTTCCAACATGCTTGACATACTACTCTAAAATTGTATATTATTTGAACAAGCGACTTTTTTTTTTCTGCTGAGAAAAGTTTATATTGGAGTTGGACTTAGTGGTATTTTCCTTTTATAGATGCTAACATTCAGCTAGATTTCCCTACAAAAGCTTGACATATTTATCTTTGATCTCTAGAGTTATACGGTCTGTGGCTTACTAATAGCTCTACCGATTGGAACTTCCTGATATGATTTGGTTGGCAGATTTATACTTGTGATGTATTGTGGCTGAAGCTTGATATATTCATCTTTGATCTCTAGAGCTATAATGATCCGTGGCTTACTAACTCAACGAATTGGAACTTTATGACTTGATTTGGTCAGCTTATTCATACTTGTCATGTAGTGTGGCTAGGGACCACTTCTGCAATAAAGTATCACTTTTTTTTCGTTTTTTTTTCACAGCTAGCGTAAAACTCTTTTTGTATCACTAGCACAACCTTCCACATTGTGAGACGGCCTAAAACTGTCGATAATCCTATGAACATTCCTTCTGTTCCTCTGTTCTGTTTATGTACTCAACTTCTTAGACATAACTTCCTTGGATCAGAATAGATAATGCATGGGAATTGCTTTCAGCAAGCTTAGTGACGATGATTTATTTTTATTCCGGTTAGTGATATGATGCATGGGAATATTGCTTTTAGCAAGCTTAGTGATGATGATTTGTTTTTATTCCTGTTAGTGCTCTTTCATTCCAATCTAGAGGTGTAGTTATAAGCAAATGGTCAGTTAGTAATTTGGAATTTTAATGATATATCATATGTTCATGGTAAGAATAGTAATATGTGCATCGTAAGCTGGTTGATGGTAGGAGGGAACATACTGGATTGAACATTCTATCCCTGCAGTTTGCAGACTCGGTGTTTGTTTGTGAACAGATTGTGTGGATGATGATGGGGACTATCATTTGGTTTATCTTTCATTTTAAAATCAAATTGCATCATTCCAAGTGTTTGTGAGCAGATGGTGTGGATCATGATTCAGTAGCATGACAACTATTTCATATTTACAGTTAATGGTTTAGGTACAACAAAATAATATCAGAACTACATGCCTTTAATGTCCATCTTTTATCTGACGTGCTTGCCATTTTTTCCCATGTTTATGTTTATTAGATTCTTCCAAATTAACTGTAGGAGAATTTCATAGGCATGGGCCATCAAATAATTAGTTGTATAGCTTACATGAGGTTAGCTTTCTTTTTGTAGTCTATCATATTAGTCACGGTAGATTAGAGACTTATTATGTAATTTAGTTATACATCCTTTTTTTTGCTTATATCACCTGATGTTTATGAGCAATGCATTGCAGCCCCTTTTCACATGGTGTGTTTTCATCAGGACTGTGTTTTTCATGCATTGCGTCCACTTCCTGGTCAGCTTTGCTCGCAAGCTTCTTTGATCCCAAAGAGACCGCACCGCTCATGTTCTGATCAGGAGTTCTACCGTTTGTGGCATCATATAGATGTTCTGATCAGGAGTTCTTTTGTTTGTATATACGGTGCTGGTTTTTTGTGGAAGAGATTCAGATTAGTATATGGATTTTTATCAAAACATCCCTGTGTAAAATATGGATGTTCATAAATACTCAGAGCTCAGGTCTGTAGTATCTTGAAAGAACGGCTGTGCCTTGGGATCTTTTTGTTTTATGTACCTGGCTAGCTGCCTATTATATTTTTCACCTGGCCCTCATTTCATTCCTCACACATGCTACTGCGTAGTTGTAATATTCGGTGCAAATTGGAATGCATGATCTATTTTCTGGTCACTCAATGCTTCCTACGTTTCCGTTCTTTCCAAGTTTCTATACATTTGTTGCTCTGCGCAAATCTGACGGTTATAAACACGTTACAACCAGCTAAATCCAACGGACGCAGCGTAGCGCGTCTTACCATCCATCCTAGTACTCCAGGTTGACCGAGTTCTCGAGCTTTAAAGATAAAATAATGGTCCAATTCGCTGGGCCTGATTCTCAAAAGAAAAAAAGAAAAAATCGCTTGGCCATGATAGGCTGTGCTCATAACATTCCATGTAAGTGAGGAGCCTGCAGAAACTTACCCGAATAATTCCTGGTCTTGTGGCTCCGCAGCTCAGCTTGGCCCGTTCGAAGATTCAATGTTATCCGGACAATGGGCCCGAAGGCCTAACCTAAGTCGAATCTGTTTCATTTTTTAGGCCGTTTTTTCTTTTCTTTTTCGAATGTGAGCCAAATCGGTGAATTCCTAGGCATGGTTTTACCTGTCTCTACATAGGCTAGTTATGTACAAATCGTAGATTATCGGTATCGGTGTTCATCATATACCATCCTGTGCATTATGGATTAATATGTTTGGCTAGCGATCGAGCTGGTTCTACGGCTACAAATCATACAAGCAAGTGCTCTACACATATTTTTCACAGCTACCTCTGTTGTATACGTCAGATATTATTGTCACTCTCCTTTAAAAAATATATTATGGCCAGCCTTTTTTTTGGAGAGAGATAACACGGTCACTTAGGTTTTAAGAGATCGAGTAATTTCAGCTATAGGATTCAACTGCTAGCTCGCCTGGATTTTTAAACTGTCAAAACAATTATCGAACAAGTAAATGTTAACATCGGATCAAAAAAAATTCATCAACTTATATATAAAGCAGTTAACAAAAGATGGGGATCGATCAGACATCGCAGATCAACATGCTCCCTTGCACTAAACCAGGACGGAGGAGAATTAACTAGGTAGAAAAGATCAACGGAGCCCTTTCGATGTATGTGAGTGAATCTCTAATATATATCTAGATCAGCGAGGCGCCCTGGACTTGCACTACATATCCAATATATATTTTTTGTCCTCAAGAAGCCGGGCGATGCATCCCGGCGACGAAAAAGCGGCCGGAGGCGGCGTCCTGGGCGGCGTAGTAGACCGTGCCGGGGCTCACGTGGTTGTGGATCCCCTCGTACGTCGTCACGACGTAGCTCGGGTCGTCCCTATCTCTCTCGACCCTCTTCTTCACGTTGCACCCCTCCGTCGAGCACCGGTAGTAGTTTCTGCAACCACCACAAAATTGAAGTCTCGATCAGCCCAATCCAACCTTGATACGTACATGCATGCCATAAAAAATGTGAGCAGGCGAATAAATATGCACTTTCAGTTAAGTACGTACGCACCTCGGGTTAGGGCTGTTCTTGACGGACTTCTTGCCGTACTTCCTCCACTTGTACCCGTCGTCGAGTATCTCCTCCTCCGACCTCATCCGGAACGCGATCCTGTCCGTCCTCGCCCCCTCCCCTGCCATCGCCGCTGCACTCCTGAAAATGTCCAGAGATACCCAAACCGATTGATCAGAATTAGCTTGCACGGGCTGTGTACTTGTGTTTGTATACGACTCTTTTTTTTTTTATATATATACAAAGTATACGTGCGTATGTAGGCATATGTGCACCAATAAACTCACCTAGGATTAGCGTAGTAGCCTCCAGCATCCGGCACGACCCGCTCAACCGGCATCGGCGGCGTCCCGAACGCGCCGGGCACGGACGACGGCCCGCCTTCGTCCGAGAAGTAGTCCAAGACGTCGAGGTGCTGCTGCTGATGCTGCAGCGCCCCGGGGAGCGCCGCACCGAAGGCGGGAGACAAAGACGCCGCCGAGCTAGAGCTGTAGGGGGAGCTCGAGCTGCCACCACGCGGCGGCGGATAAGCCATCGAGAAGACGTAGGCGTCGTGCTCGTGCGGGTGGCAATAAACCGCTGTGCTGGCTCCTACTACCGCCATGTGCATGGGCCAACTACGAGACCCGCGCCGAACCGTCGTATTTATAGCGCGCGCGCGCGGGCCGCGGGGGGTGCACGTTAAGCTTGTGTGGAAGCGCGCGCGGACGGCGACGTCGGGTGTGCGCGGGCTTCGCACCGAGCTTCCTTGTGGGCGGAAGCTTCGGCGCGCGGTAGTGTGTGTGGCGCATACGCGACTGTGCGACGGACGCAGCCGCCCCGTTCCGAATTGTTTTGCCGCACGGGCGCACGGCCCTGCCACTTGTAGCAACCGGCCGTACGTCTACGTGCGTGTGCGTGGGCTGAGAAGGACGGGCTGAATCGTCGCCTTTCGCGTGGCGCTGTAGGTGTGTAGTGGCGTGCGTGGGTCCTGCGGCACGGTTGAACTGGGAGAAATTCGTTGGGTATGTATGCGCGCCGTACACAGTTACACGCTTGCATTGCCTAGTAGCAACTGAGACTTGAGGCGCACATGAATTAGGGGCCGGGGGTGTATCGACAGGGTGTCTAGATCATGTAGACAGGGTCAGCGCGAGTCTTGAAACTTAATTATTCAACTCTAGTTTGCTCGGTTATCTAATCGAAGCGATCGAACCCCTGTGTATTATTGGCCAATAGAAGTTTAATCAGGTTTTATATAGTGTACTTTGCAGTGTACAGTGTTTGATTATTAATTTGTTCTCTACGCTACTACTAACAATATAGGGAAAGAAGCATAGACATTGACTAGTACACGTAATTAAGCTAGGTAGCAGTCAAGTCGCATACATGGTCTACTAAAGAGGGCGCTCGAATATACTTCGCTAGAACCAAAAACCCATCCAGTAGGGCATGCATCTACAATCCAGCTGGTCCGCTGGAGATTGTACACTAGTACTGACTGGAAGGATCAATCCTAGGCGGTTTTCAGCCGGGTAAATCTTTGAAAATCACCGTTCACTAACATGGAAACATCTGCCAGCCGAAGTCATGGCGGTTTTCCTGATATGCATGATCTATATGCTGATGGGACATGCGTTTTTTTTCCTGGGACGACGGGGACATGCACGGCTTAAACTTGAATGGATATACGCTTGACCTAGCTAGCTAGCTGCCTGCAATTTTTGCGATGGCAACATGCGGTCAATCGATAGATCCTCTCTAGACTAGCATCGGACCTGACCGGACTGAGTGCTATCTATCGCTAATGGCACTACTACTAAGAAGTGTGACGCCCCTTTTTCCCGTCCTTCTCCCCGCCGGCCCGGACCCCCCCTTCGTTTCTCCCTCGCCGGACCGGACCCCCCTCCTCCCTTCCCTTCCCGCAAGGCGTGCGCGCGCGTTGCCGCCGCGCACGCCACCGCTGCTCCTCGCTGCCGCCCACGAAGCGCGCGCACGCCGTCAAGCCGCCATCATCACCGTTGGCGCATGCCCGCCGGACCCCTTCTCCCGAGCTCCTCCCCGGCTTTAAAGCCCAAGCCCGAGCCCCCTTCCTCTCCTCCTTCCCCCTTTCATTCACAGAGCAAGAAAAAGAACCAAGAAGGAAGAAGGGGTAGAGAGGAAGGAGAAGGTCAGAGCCCTTACCTCCCCGTTGCCACCGCCGCCACCGTCGTCACCCCCGGTCACTACTACACACAGCCTCATCACAGACGGTTCGAGCAGTCATCACGCACGGTTCGAACCGTCTGTGTTTTTATACGTCGTGATAAGTTGCGTTATCACAGCACGGTTAAACATCCGTCTGTGATAAGTCACAAATACGACGGTTCTAATTATAAAACCGCCGTGATATCTAATTATCGCGCAGGCGCCTATTCAAGAACCGTCGTTATAGACGCATATCACGCACGGCTCTATTTACGAACCGTCTATGATATATTACATATCCTGAGCGGTTATCATTATATAACCGTCTGTGATATACACATATCCCGCGGTTCGTAAATAGAACCGCTCGTGATAAAGGATATCTCGAGCGGTTATATTTACGAACCGCTCGGGATACGTGTATATCACGCACGGTTATATAATAGAGCCGCTCGAGATTATACATATCACGCACGGTTTGATTGATAAACCGTCTGTGATAGTTATTTCAAGATAACTATTTTTAAAAAATTTCGCTAGCCTCGGGATTGCTAGCCATGCCTCTCAAAATAAGCAGCAGAAAATAGATACATCACATATATCAATCGTTGACAACCCAAAGTGATCATTGTCATACAAACGAACATATATCAAATACAGTCAAACATTGTAATATCAACTCGTTCAGAAAATATTGTCATACAACCCAAAGTGACAACCCAAAGTTTACCATTGAATCACAACTATTCAAAGTGAATTTCAACTATATCAAATATATTAATTGTTTCAAGGTCGTTCAGTAGTGAAACTCTCCGTTGGCCGCAATGATATCCGCGTGATGAAGGTGCAGAGCCTCCTCGAACATCCGAGATCTCTTTCGAACGAGTGAATCTAAATCTATATTCAAAACCTACAAACAAGAGTAAAGTGTTACACATATATATTTAAATTTATAATTAGCAATTATTGCGAGATTGACCAACCCGGGATCCGCAACCTAGCACTCATGAGAATCAGATATGATGGCAAACGAGAATGCACATTCTTCTCGCATCAAGTGCATCGAAAAATAGAATTACATATATAGGTATAGTCATTCGAGACGCATTATTACGAAGTATGATATAGGATTATTGTGTTGTAGCACGCATCGAAATCGCGTCCGTGATTAAGTGTGGCGTTCGTTCCCTTGTATAGCCCTCCTCGGCAATATAGGAGATGAACGACCTACATGTTTCCAAAAAGTTAACCTCGCCATTTCAAACGAAGGAAGACTACAATAGAGTTATGTATGGAGGAAATGAGCACACTGTCGACTACTTCTTGCACAAGGGTGAAGTCGTGGCCTTTTTCATTAGGGAATCAAGGTATAGTACCGATTCCTCTTTGGTATAATGACTAGAAGGATCCGGTGATGCCTACTCATGTATGTCGCTATAGTCATTAAACCTAAGTTCATATCACAGATAAAGTACAAATGAAATTTGTATAGCAAGTAGTGAAGCACTTACTGGTTGTAGGGCACCATTATGTAGTCCACGTAGTTTTGAGCAAGCAATCCCGCCGTTATGTATTTCTCGACGAGGATGCGCTCGCCAAGATGGTTTGCTCAGAGACCACGTGTGAGTCGAAACCCACCGTTCTTTCAATCGTCGCGCATTTTAATCATGTATCTATACATAAGCAATGAGTTGTTATATTACGTGAATGTACGTGAATGTAGAACTTGATTGTACACACTTACAAAGGTCCAAAGATCGTAGAAGTGAGGCATCGAGGGCTTTGAGGTTGAATAGGTCGAACAAGTCGTCGAAGCCCACGATGAAGGGGGCCGGCTCGTGGAGGAAATAGTCCTCCGTGTATCTGACGATGATTCCATCAGCGCACACTTTCTCTTTGGTCTTCTTCAAGTACCACTATGCAAACTCGACAACCTAATCCAGGCAGAGGCTAATCGTGCTCGCCGCCAACGGACTTCAAAGAGTATTTCTTAGGGTTAGGAGGCGAAAGCGCCTTAATGTTCTTCGATTTCGATTTGTCCTGAACGACTTGCGCGCTACGCGTCTTCCTCCTGTCAGACGACTCGGGAACTGATACGGCGGCACGCTTTTTTTGTTCGCTCGTGTCTTCTCCACGGAACCGATGAGGCGGGCTTCGCGAAGGTTGAGGTGCGATCATGGAGGGTCTGTTGGAGAGACATGGTCGGTCGAGGTGGTTGGGGTAGAGTCATCAAAGGTTGAGGCGGCATCAGCAGGTCCGTGACGATGTCCTTCAAAAGTTGAATTGGAGGGCATGGTCGTGTGGAGATGGTTGGGGTGGAGTCATCGAAGGTTGAGGCGGCACCGCAGGTCCGAGCGATGTCCTTCTTTGGCCACCGAATAAAACTGCATGCAGGCATCCCCTAGTGTTATGATTTCGTTGTTCGGCGAATCTCGGCGGACGGCCCTAAAATTATCATGTACCATGTCCACCGACCTCGGCGTAACCTGCGCCACCGGGCACCGTGGTCGCACTATCCCTTCATTGCATGGATACACCACCCCGCCCACCTCAATAGACATCCCAACCATCCTTACTTGGAGTGTGCAAAGGTCGGCTCCTACAAAACGATCACGCAATTAGCTAAGGCGCCCTATAGGTCTATCTTTGGAGCATTCCAGAGATGTACATTACCTTGATGTCGTCGATAGGTAATTGGACATCATCGTGTTCACAATTTTGCGTGGACGCGACGCCATCCGATGTTGAGGAGGATCGCCTACCAAAACAACGGGGCGGCTCGCGATCGGTTGTTGAGGAGTAGTAGTTGATTCACTTGGTCCCGCAATCTTGCTATCTTTTCTTCAAATTTTGCGAGAAGCACCCGTTCTCTTCCTTCAAATTTTGAAGTAAGCACATGTTCTAACACCGTGTCGCATTCGCCTTGGATCTCTTCCGCTCCTATACGTGCAGAGTCGTCCGGGAATCCATCCTCCAAGATACGTTAACCCTTTGCCTCGCGTGCACTGTGGTGCTCCTTGTTTCCAGGTCGTAGTTAGTATATCCTTCTCCCTGCCTCGCTGGAAGGAGCCTTCTAACATGCGGAACTCAATTCTTGCTGCAAGAGGTCATCATGTTATTATATACATTATGAAGTTATATACTTATTAACAACTAGGTAGTTCAAGACATTTACTACACGGTTGGCCACATCCTGTCTCACGGTTTGTGAAAGAGATTTCGCTCAAGACGAATCGATGCCCTCGCCTAACCAGAGAGAGCGCTGCGTCCGTGATCTCAAGAAATGGCCTTGTTTCGCTCGCGGCCTCCGCCGCCCATTGCGCGGTTTTACCCGCTGCACTCAGCGGTGCCGAGTTTGTGGGGTGAGTGTTATGTTCGGAGAGCCTTGTGCGTCGACTTTCTCAAGAAATTCGGCGTCCTTCATTTGCACAAAGGCGCCCCATATATCCCGCGACAAGAATTTATACGCCGTGAAGGGCGCTCGACCCGTGTTCACGTACCTTGTGACAAGCACGCTCTTGAAGGTCCTCCACGCCTTCCGATCGAGAGCAACGCTTGTCGCTCCACGCGCGCCAGTCCGCGGTGGGAAAGTGAACGATTTTAAAACTTCGCCCCACGGTGGCTTCTCCGAACATCCGGCACGTTGTCCCACCTCGGTGTGGTGATGGGGACCCGTTCCTTCCAAGTATCCCGCACAAGGTTCGAATCTCGCCACGCTTTGGGGACTCACGGGGATCCCATTGGCATTAACCTCCGGATCGGTCATTATGCCCGGAGGAATTCTCGATGTTCCTCCGCCATCTCGCGACGCACTCACTTTTCTCTGAGATCCGGACGGCGCGAAGATGGTGCGGACGCCATGTCGCTACTTGCTATCTATATATGCACGAAGCAATATGCGTAAGCTCTAACCGACTGCATTCAAGCAGATTTACTCAACTTAACCGAAAATGATGCACAAACGATAATATATAAAGAAGGATTGATGGTAGTTTGTGCTCTCGTATGAGAGTTGCAAAAGAACAAGTCTTTGCCATCTCAATCCTATTGTCTATACTCTTCATTAAATGAATGTGATAGTATAAATTCAAACTATGAGCTCTAAACAATACTTTGCTTAATCACAAATGATCTCAATCATACAAAATGATCTCTTAAAACATTCAATCTCAGTATAAGAGAAAAGTTCATCACAGAGCGAACCAAAACAAAGCCCACTGATCAATTTCAGTTCACATTATCAAAGACTATCAAAGTCACATCACGTAGGGTTCACAATACAATAGAGCTCATGAATGAACTAAAAGATATCAAATTGACGAATGCATTCAACCGTCTGTGATAACTAGCATTCAACCGAAAGTAACAAATTAATAAAGATATGAAATTGACAGAGCAAGTAATTTGTACAATAGAGCTCAAGAATCAACTAACTATCACATTCAATCTCAGTATAAGACAGAGTTCATCACGAGCATGTCAACAAAGCCCATCGATCAATTTGCGATCTTTAGGAATACTCACAGAGGATGCCGCACAACAACTCACGGTGCAAGGAGGAGGCGGTGGGGAGGAGGCCGACGCGGGAGGAGGGAGAGGCGCGGGAGGAGGCCGACACGGGAGGAGGACGGCGCGGGAGGAGGCCGGCAGAGGAGGAGGCCGACACGGGAGGAGGCCGGCAGCAGAGGGAGGAGGCCGACACGGGAGGAGGCGCGCGGCCGAGGCGAGGCAGCGTCGCCGATGAAGGGGCGGGCGTCGGGTCTTACGGCCGGGAGGTGAACAGGCGAACCCTAGAGGAGCCGAGAGAGCGCGAGAGCCTAAGGGCGCGCGGAGACGGCGACGAGTAAAGAGCAAAACCCTAGGTGCGCTTTGATAAAAAAGAATATCACGACGGCTCTATTAATGAATCGCTCGAGATATCATCAATATCACAGACGGCTCTATTTAGCACCGTCCGTGATAATATCACGACGGTTTGCTTAAAGAACCGCCCGAGATATCCTCAATATCACGACGGTTTGAATGGCACCGCTCGTGATATTGAGGATATCTCGACGGTTCTTTAGCAAACCGCCTGTGATATTATCACGCACGGTGTTTAATAGAGCCGCTCGTGATATTGATGATATCTCGCACGGTTCTTTAATAGAGCACTTGATTCGGGGTTTCAAAAAGGGTATACATGTTGGACCATCCACGGTGAAGATGCGATTATACAGAAGTTAATAATGATGACATCGACGAGGAAGTCAACGATATGCCGGATGTGGATCGTGTTTTTGATGACGATAGGTCGCACGATGACAATCGATCGATGCTACGCGATGCGTAAGGAAACTACGAGAGAGAGAGTTTTGTAAATTCGAGCGCTTAATGGAGGACTCGGGAAACCTTTGTTCCTGGCCGCAAGCGGAATACAAGATTGTCAACCGCATTTGAACCGCTGAAATTGAAGGCGAGCAATGGTTGGTCCGACAAGAGTTTCACTGCGGCGTTGTTAGGTCTCCTAGCGGACATTCTTCCGGAGGGAAACGTGTTGCCCAGACCACCTACCAAGCCAAGAAGGTTCTTTGTCCATTGGGAATGGAAGTAGAAAGAATACATGCATGTCCGAACGATTGTATCCTCGTATCGTAAAGAGTATGCAGACTTGCATGTATGTCCGTGTGCAAAGCATCCCGATACATGCGTAAGAATACTACTAAGGTGAAGCAAGGACCTCCGCTAAGGTGTTGTGGTATCTCGCTCGTGATCCCACGTTTGAAGCGCTTATTTGCGAACCGAAAGGAGGCAAGATTGCTGCGCTGGCACTCTGAGGAGCGTAAGAAAGATGGAAAACTAAGACACCCTGCGATTCTCGCGCAGTGGAGAAACTTCGATCGGACCTTCAAAGAGTTCGGTGAACCGAGGAACATAAGGTTAGGGTTGAGTACAGATGGAATGAATCCTTTCGGTAACATGAGCAGCCGACATAGCACATGGCCCGTGAACCTATGTATGTACAACCTTCCTCCTTGGCTGTGTATGAAGCGGAAGTACATTTTGATGTCACTACTTATCCAAGGGCCGAAGCAACCTGGGAACGATATTGATGTGTACCTAGCACCATTATCGGATGATCTTGTGACACCGTGGAACGAAGGGTACAAGTATGGGATGCGTATAAACGAGAGAACTTCTCTTTACGCGTCATGTTGTTCTCGCACTATCAATGATTTTCCCGCCCTTGGTAACTGTCGCTTCGAAGACGAAAGGAGCCAAAGCTCGTCCCGCACCGCTTAGATGCTACGAGAGTGTATGGTCGAACAACTCGCAAGAAAATCGTATATATCGTCACCGTAGGTTCCTTTCAGAGTCACCCATACCGCAAGATGAAAAAACAATTCGACGGAAATAAGGAGGACAGCTCACTCCAAGGGCTTTTAGAGGAAAGAGGTCTATGATATGGTTAAGGATATCCATGTTGTGCTTGGGAAGGGATGTAAATTAAAACCCGTAAGAACATCTGGAAGAAGCGGTCAATTTTTGGGACTTGCCTTATTGGGAGCACTTAGAAGTTAAATCAACGCATCGACGCCATGCACGTGGAGAAGAATGTATGTGAAAGCTTGATTGGTCTCTCATGAACATTAGTGGCAAAACAAAGGATGGTGTTAACGCACGACGCGACTTGGTTGATATGAACATAAGGACCGAGTTAGCACCGAAAGAGACCGATAAAGGACGAACATACCTTCCACCAGCTTGCTACACTATGTCCAAGGCCGAGAGAAATGAATTGTGCCAAAGCTTGCATGGTGTCAAAGTCCCGTCCGTTACTCCGCTAACATTAAGAAACTTGTTTCTATGCAAGATTTGAAATTAATTGGTATGAAGTCTCATGATTGTCATGTGCCGATGACACAAATGCTTCTGTTGCAATTAGGGGTATCTTGCCGAACAAGGTCCGAGTGGCAATCTTGAGGTGTGTTATTTCTTCAACTTAATTGCTCGTAAGGTCATCGATCCCGAAGGACTAGATGCTCTACATGTGCCGAGGTGGTGACGACTCTATGTCAACTTGAGATGTATTTCCCTCCGTCATTTTTCGATATTATGGTCCATCTCATTGTTCATCTTGTGAAAGAGATAAAGATATGCGGTCCGTGTTCCTACGTCATATGTACCCGCTCGAGAGGTATATATGGAATTCTCAAGTCCTACGACGAATCGATCTCGACCGAGGGCGCATCATCAAGGTTATGCAACCGAAGAGGTCATTGAGTTCTGCGTCGACTACATGGCTCAAGTGGAACCGATAGGTGTGCCTCTATCTCGCCATGAGGGAAGGCCGATGGTATCGACCATCGGAAGGAAATCAATCACTCCCGATCCGATACGCACGCCAAGCCCATTTCACGGTCTTGCAACACATGACCCAACTGTCCCCGTACATCGACGAGCACAAAGACATGGTACGCCAACAGAATCCAGACCGGTCGGAGGTTTGGATCACGAGAGAGCACAACCGTCGGTTCAACGAATGGGTAAAGGTGTGAATCATGACTGGGTGGTCATCAAGTGATGATACGCTGCTATGGTTGGCAAAAGGGCCACAATTTACAATTGTCACATGGCAAGGATACGACATAAATGGGTACACATTTTATACGGCTCAGATAGGAAGAGCACAAACCAGAATCTGCGTGTCCGTGATAGATGCATTCAGATCGATGGCCGAGGAGCTCGTATTATGGGCAAATAGAGGAGATATGGGAGCTCGACTCACGTGCTTTTCAAGATCCCCTATTTCGGTGTCGTTGGGTCCATCTCCCACATGTGAAGGTCGACAAGCACGGCGTCACTACAGTGGACCTCGATCGTGTCGGATACAAAGACGAACCATTCGCATCAAGCAACCAAGTTGTTCAAGTCTTCTATGTAACCGACCCGCAAATAAGAAGCGCCACGTAGTTCTTCATGGAAAAGAAGGATTGTCGAGTTGAGAATGTAGTGGACGAGGAAGAATACAATCAATTTGACGAGTTGCCTCCTTTCGAGACGGATCGCTCGAGGAAGAACCCAATGAGGAAGCTAGCTATATGCGTCGATCATCGTGAAGGACTATATTTTAATTAAGAAATTACTCCATTGTAATTAATTTATTCCATAACATCATGTGTTATGAACTTGTAATATGTCGACGATATTTTGATGTCAACGTGGAATTGTAATCGCTCCCGCCCTTGTGGACCGATATTTTGGTGCATTAAAAATTCATTTCATTTGGAAAATAGTCCACCGACCACCTTTCTAGAAACCTAAAAACTAAAATTTTATGGCAAATAGTCTAACACCTTTGCAAAGAAACGGTATACTCATGCCTAATCCTGCGATCGTCATCGCAGAAGACGACGTAGTCGTCCCACCCTTCCACACCGCAGCCAATGCTCGCACCGGTGGCCATCCTCCGACAGCGCCACACCCGCCCGATGGTTCGACCTTCTTCCCACGCCGCTCGACCATGTCCGCGGGCGAGCCTCGCACCGCCGCACTCCGGTTGGTCTTGGCCGCTCGCACCCGCCGCCGTCGGCTCGCCCTCGACTGGCCGATGTAGTGCTTCCCAACGCCGCGCCTCGCTTACCGTAGAGGAGGAGACCGAGCACGAGGCCGCGCCTTGTGGCCGCCATGGCCGCCCGCTCAAGGAACATGAGGCCGCGCCGCATGTCTTGGGCGCGAAGACAAGCCCGAGGCCGACGATGAAACAAGCCTCGGTTGCCGCGGCGGCGCCGTGGTTGACGACGGCGAGGTAGCGCCGTTGTCCCGCCACTTCATCGCCTCCTCGCTCGCCGCCACGCGCCTCCCCACGGCGCTGCTCCTTGACACCTTGTACAAGGCCTTACAACTATACGTACATACATTCAAGATGTTAGAATAAATAGTAGTATGTACGCACGTATATTGTAGACATAAAGATGTACGCACGTTAATCGTAGGTTGCATAGGTCCTCCATGGGCCGAGGAGAGCTCGCGCCACACGCCGACGATGTCGACGACGACATCGTGAGAAAGAGCGGCGATCACCGACCTCCTCGCCTTGGTGCCGGCCTCGATCGCTTCGCATGCTAACCTTGGCGATTGACGTTTCAAAACCGTGAAACGAAGAGCGATGGGAGGAGTTTAATCTTCGTGATTATTCCGCCTTATATCAAGAATTACGAGTAATCGCACGTGAGACGAAGAGACGCATGTATCGCCGGCGTGCGTAGACGAAGAGACGGTTGCAGCGATGGTGAAGAGACACATCGCTGCGGAGCGGATATCACTGACGGCTCTATAGGGGAACCGCTCGCGATAATAATATCACCGACGGTTATTTAATAGAGCCGCTCGTGATACTAGTATATTACGCATGCGGCTCATTGAACCGCCTCGTGATATTTCACGACGGTTTTATTTCCAAACCGTCGCGATAGGCGCCTCATCACGAGCGGTTCATATACCAATCGTCGCGGATACTTACGACGGTTGGTAATATGAACCGCTCGTGATATGTCCTCATCATGCACGGGTCATATTACTTAACCGCCCGTGAAGTATCACAAACGGTTGGTAATAAGAACCGCTGCGTGATGAGGACATATCACGAGCGAAGCCTCGTGACGTTCCAAAGGGAACCGTCAGAGATTCAATACGACGCTCCTTTGGAACCGCTCGTGATGAGGTGTCTGCTATTGCTCGCTTTGTAGTAGTGGGTCGCCGCCGGTGAGCTCCCCGCGCGCCGCTTCCTCGAGCTCCCGATCCTCCTCCGTCGCCGTGTCGCCGCCGCCCTTCCTCCTCCCTTCCGCGCGCCGCCGCCCCATCCATCCTTTCTCTCGACCACCCGAGCCGCCCCACCCGCCTCCTTTTCTTCCGCCCGAAGGCCGCTGGCCGCGCTTCTCCTCGCCTGGTCGCACGCTTTCGCTCACAGGCTGCTTTGGCCCAAGGCCGTGGGCCGCCAATTTAGACCTTGGGCTGGCCGCTTTTCTTTTTTGATTGATTTTATTTTCCTTTTCTATTTTAATTCAAAAGTGAGGTTTCAAAATCAATAACCCCCATTTCAACTCCAAAATTATAAAGTAAATTTCTAAAATTTGTTAATTCAAGACCTTGCTAATGGCATAGGTCTTGTTCAATTTGGAGTTCATTTGTTGTTTATTTGTATTTAATTGCTCGCTTTGCTTGTTCGTGCCTTTTTCCTAGACGCTCGTCCGACTAGGTTTTGAAGACGGAGATCCCAAGTTGATCAAGACCAAGTGTATCAAGATCCTCTAGCCTATATCCCAAAGTAGTCAATACTTTGACCATATTGAGCCTACATTTCATGTAAATTATATTCTTTAAAATAGCAAATTGCATGCTTTAATTCTTTAATCAAATGTATGTTAAAGCTAAGGTAGTTAATACCCATTTGATGATTAATTAATTATTACGCCATCCTTGACAATTCAATCCCTTAATCTTTGTCACCCTAGTAACTATGTGGTAATACTAGCTATAGGTTGTACTTAAGCGACATGCTAGTCTTGTTAAAGTACGGACATTAAATGTCCCAACCATCATCTCTTTAAACATAAAAATGATTTGGGCAACATTGGTGGTCCATGACTGAGATAAATGTGGTGATTTGGTTTTACTCCTCAAAACCCTAATATTGCCAAGTATCGTCATGATCTGTGTGATGAAGAGTATGTTGATGGGTGCTAATGCGGACTCAAAGAATATTGATGTGTGAAATGATCCGCCTAGACAACCCTAAGGACTTAATCTTGTCATGACCTCCGTAAAACAAGTACAACCATAAGTCCGCAAACCGCAACTTGGCTTAGTAGATTTATTGAACCTTGAAAGTCGCCTCACTAAGGAACAAGAAAGGGTGCAAGTGTGAGCTTGATCACGTTTGAATGGGACACCGATGGTGAAGTGCCTTCTACAGCAAGATGTAGAGGGTGACATCCCGCACCAACATATGGGCGTAACCCCATATAGGTGAGATGACGGAAGGGGCGAGATATTTTGAAAGGTTACTGTGACGGTCGCTCAACTACATGACTAAGGAATCATGTGGGGTAACGAGTATGACTATCTCTTGTGGGTAAAGTGTACAACCTCTGCAGAGTCTAAACTGTTTAAACAGCCGCGCCTACGGTCAAAGGCGGACATGAGAATCTTTACTCGAGTTAGTTCTATTTCAAAAATCTTGTGGTTGGGATGAAAATGTGTGGGCTCACCTAGCCCCGAGATTGATTTTGCCTCGAGTGCTTGAACTCAGTGATGTTGGTAATTGGGGACGGACCCAATCAAAAGTAAGCATAAGGTAGAGTTTCCGACGGAGGGAACCTCTGCTGTTATAAATTATTGCACAATTACTCTATTTAACAAAAATGCAATTTGTTAAAAATGCTAAGTAATAGGACTTTGTATTTATGATAATTGAAAATATTGCTTTAGCAAATAAAAGAACCCGAGCCATCCTTGTTAAGCCTTGCATGTATATTATTGCATTGTGTATTGGCTCGCGAGCACGGAAGTTGTGCTCATCCTCGCTCTCTCCCCAAAACCTCGTGAGCAGGAATTCTCGGAGATTACGACTATTACGAGGATCCGTGGTTGGAGGTCCAGAGATAATGAAGCATAGTGTAGTCTTTAGATGTTCTAGTCTCGCCACCCGCTTGACTCGCTTGGCGGATTGCGTGCATCCCATATTATCCAAGCCTTGGTTAATATCCAGCACACTGGTTTCCTGGCCGCTTTCGTGGAGAGATGAGCTCTCACCCTCTTGCTTCCGCTGTCGCCCGCTTTGTAATGTAATCAATTTGGCCTGTTCGCCCGTATTGTAAAACTTGACCCGACGCCGACTATGTAAACTCTGTTGTGTTAATTAATGAATGGTATGGTTTTACGCCATGTATGAATTGATTCGATGATGTATCTGTGAGTGCTAGCATCGATCCAGGGAATAGCACAGTGTTTCACAGAGGATTCTGGATTGAAAAATCCGGGTCTGACAAGAAGATCGTCTTTTGCTACAAAAGAGAAATAATCGTGTGGCTTCAGATGCAGCTAGACAAACTAATCTAGTACTAGCTAACTAGTACATATGCACGTGTGACTTTTGCTAGAGAGAGTGGGATGCAGATGAAGCTTAAAAAGCGGTGATAAATTAAGCGAGAAAATACAGAACGTACAATAATTGAACCGCAGTTGCGCGAACTTTTTTTATTAATTATTTTTATTAATTTTATTTTAAGTTAACCTCTAGCGAACTTTATTTCAAATTCTGACCATTTAGTCATACCACCACCCGTGGCGTGACAAAACAATATTGTTACGCTATAGAATAAATTCACTAAAATAGCACCTTTTGTCACACCACTGGTAGTGGCGTGATCAATCAACACTGTCATGCCACTAGTGGTGGCGTGACAAGAGCTTGATAAGACACAGGCTGACGTGACAGTGTTGTTTTGTCACACCACTGATGGTGGCGTGATCAAACATGTCAGAATTGAAAATAAAGTTCGCGAGGAGTTAACTTTAAAATAAAATTAAATAAAGGATTAAATAAAAAATTCCTGTTGCGCGCCCGGAACAAGTTACTCATTAATGAAATATTTTGGGTACCTATCTTGTTGAAATTCTTACGCAAGAAATACACACAGAGACAAACTAGCTAATTAAAAGCATCAGGTACTATCTCCATCGGGATAACTACCTAAGAAGCTTCCATCTTCCCTCCCAGGCAGCAGTTGCAGTTACTTCACTTAATTGGATGCCGAACTGCCTGCCAATTTGCCATCTCCTGTCTTCTGAGAAGGCTCAGGTGATCGTCGAACGAAAGTGATATCAGGGTACCGAGACGGTACACAATTGGTGCATGCATTTGATTTGGATTATACTCCATATATCTAGCTAGTTTGGTAGGCACGCATGAATGGGAGTTTGGGACTAGTCTATTCCACCATATCCCTTTCTGAACATTACCGCCGATAAGTACAGGCTCAAATGACGTGATTCGAATGACACTAGCTGCTTTTGATGGCGTCCTTATCTAGTTCGCTATGCTCCCAAATACCATTGTACATTAGCACCAATTAAACATCACTGTTGTTTGGAACCTGCCAGGAATTGGAACATATATAGACGAGACAAAGATTCGCTTTCATGTAGCTGGTGACCCTCAATTCGTACTGCGGGCGAGGTCGGGGTGTTTTGAGACTTAATCAATGATGTGACCCAAACGCACTGCATGCCCGCACGTCTAAAGCGTACCAGAACAATCGGATGTATATATATATGTTAGTAATCTTTGTGCATATGATATATCTAGATTTTAGGAAGAGCTTGTTTTATGTAATTCTGCAGTATTTAGGTAGTATTTATTATGAATATTAGAGTTTGTATGCTATCCCTTCAGGATATGTAGAATCATTTCTGGATACGAATAATTGTTTACTCTCAATAAAAATACACCTCTGTAATAAGATTTTGCAAACAAGAGCAATAGAGAAGAAGAAAATCAAAAAAGTTGTCATGCGCCGATGCATGCAGCACAAAAATCTTTCTCGCTTCTTGCGTTACGTGTTTTGCTTCCAATGCGTGCGTGTGGTTCTTGCTTGTAGCATGTGTGTGTTCTGTCCCACCGTGTGATACGACAATAGGTGTCCCGATCTTTCGGTGAGATGGATAATTCAATTTGAGGGGACGACTCACGATTCGGCTATCAATTGTCTACACGATCAATATGCCCGGCAATCGCTGAATCAACTCCAAGATTGTTATCGATCTTGCTAGAAGCACGATCGACCTGACACAAAGGTATATTTCTGCATGCAATCGAAGAATAAGCAAGAACACGATAAATAAGCAATCTGAAATTACGAATAGGAATTGAAATTGTATTGATAAGTGGGGTTCCGAAGACAATATCACTGTTGATCTCATCGAACAATTGTTCAAAGTTTAAAGTAGCAAAGTTAAACTTCAATCAACAAAACCCACCAAACCCTAAGGGTGGCGGGCACTATGTATAGGAGGAGGAGGAGGAGAAGGGAGGGGCGGTGGTACTGTTCACAACAGTACCACATGAATAGTACCAAATCCTACGGTGCCGATCACCATATGTGCCAAGTCAGCCAATTCATTACATAGCTCATTGGCCAACAATATGTGACGCAACACCATGGCATATAGACGTAGTACGACCTAGTGAAGTAGAAGTAGCTCGACTCGTAGGGGTGGAAGTAGCTTGGCCGAGTTCCAATTGGGAAATATGGAACTAAAGTAGTCGAAAGTCCAATTAGAGAAGATGTGGTTGAAGTAGAGGATGCAGTGCAGCGGGTCGAAGTAGTGGTTGCATCCTTAGGGTTGATGTCCTCATCACCGTGATCGCGTGTGTGTGCTTTGTCTTGAATCAGCTTCCAGCGTGAGTTCAGGCTCTGCCGAGCTTGAGTCCAGGTTCTGTGAGTCTGCTTCGAATCGGCTGAATCTTCTTCGGGTAGGATGACAATTGGTATCAGAGACTGAGTTCTTGATCCGTGTATGCCGAAGATCATACCGCGCTCTTTGAGAAGTGGTGTCACCGGTGACGAGGCGACGTCAGGTGCGATGGCGAAGGAGAGTTCTGCCGTCTCACTGCATTATCCGATGCTTACAAAGAGAAATTATGTAGTTTGGGAAATCAAGATGAAGGTGTACTTGCACGCTCAAGGAGTGTGGGACGCGGTCGAGGATGACAACGTTGATGTACGCAAGGAAACACTCTTTCTACTAGCTGAAAAGGAGATGGCCAAAGATGCGTGAGAGGTGTTGAAGACGATGCATCTTGGCGCTGATCGTGTCAAGCAAGCACGAGTGCAGACCCTCAAGAGCGAGTTCGAGGGCATGCATATGAACGAGACAGAGTCGATCAACAACTTCGCCATGAGGTTGATGACTATTGTCAACCAGATCCGAGTCTTGGGGGACAATATGGAAGAGAGTTATGTTGTGAGAAAGTTCCTTCGGGTAGTCCTCAGAAAGTTTTTGAAAATTGTCTCCACAATTGAGCAGTTCGGCGACCTCAAGGTGATGACAGTTGAAGAGGTGATCGATCACTTGAAGGCGCACGAGGAACGGATACAAGGATCTGGCAGCAGCAAAGATGAGCACCTGCTATTAACCCGCGCCGAGTAGGAGGCCCAATCGTCAAGGGCTTCTTCGGCGATTCTAACGGTGGTGTTGGCCGAGGCCGCAAGAATCAAAAATTCGACAAGACAAAGGTGAGATGCTATAATTGTCAAGACTATAGACACTTTGCCTCCGAATGCCATTCCAAGAAGAAAGAAGAGAAGGCTTATTTCGCAAAGAAGGTAGAAGATGACGAGCCAACGCTACTCATGGCCGAGTTCTGTGAGTTCTAATCGTGTGTCGAGTTAGAGTTGAGTCCGGGACGTTGAGAAGATGTGTCCGTCGTCCTAAGTCGAGTCCATGGAGTTGAGTCTGGGACGTTGAGGAGATGTGTTCGCCGTCCTGTATTGAGTAATAGTTATGCAAATCATAGTTGAGACCGACTGCCTGAATAAGTAAGTGCACAAAGATTAAGGAGTAATTTGTTAGTAATCTTTGTGCATATAGTATATCTAGATTTTAGGGAGAGTTTGTTTTACGTCGTTCTACAGTATTTAGGCAGTATTCATTATAAATACTAGAGTTTGTGTGGTATTCCTTCAAGATACATAGAATCTTTTCCGAATACGAATAGTCGTTTGCTCTCAATAAAATGGCACATCTGTAATTGTTAGAATCGTTGTCTTTTTCTTGCCTTATGACGACACAAATTTTGTCTTGCTAGAAAGATAGTGATTGTCCATATCCAAAGGAATAGCTAGCCTTAGATACGCCGATATAATAACTATCTCTCGATTATCGTGTCCTATCATCCCTACCAGAATCCAATTCTTTCCTTTTAGCCCGCTAATTACCCTAATTTAAATTCTAGGCTTCTCTTATAACCGTCGCTACCACCAACTTTTTAGCTTGCATATACTTTGGTTTTGGTCTGATCCTTCTCAATAGAAGTTGTTATATCACCAAATCATAACTGTATGTAATCATAATGATTCAACATTTCTGTATTTAGCTACCCCCCTTAAAAATATCCACATATATTCATTGTTCTCTTTAACCACCAATAACTCAATCGCTATTATCTACCAAGTGTACCTTGGTACCCTATAACTATGATTCGCCATTCTCCACCTGTTGATCATAACATCTAGATTAATCCATACATAGATTCCACATAAGTCCTAATGATCCAACTTCCTTGCAATTGATACTAGTTGCATGCAATCGTATTTGATTCCACCAATTATCATATAATTCATTACTATCTAGTTTACTAATACTAATTCAACACCCTCTAATGCAAATCAAATTTTCTTCTAGTACCTCTTTGACCACGTTAATTCTTTCGATATCCAATCTATAGAAATTTTCGACAATCCAATCTAGATGCTATTTCCTAGTCCTACAGTGATATCTTCCAAGCACTTATCCTTATGATTTCTAGTACTCCATCGATATGCCACATATTTGATTCATTCTAACAGTCATAAGATATCCTTGATACATTTTCATTCACTATTTATCACGTAGGTCTCTTATGGCCTCGTTTAGATCTAAGGATATAGCATGTGTCAATCCATTTTCCAATCTACCTTACGTGTCTTTTACCATAAGGGTCCATTTTTCTTGGTCAAAGACTGTCTCCTCTTAGTTGATACGGGTTCCGGTAGAACAAAAGGGAATGAGGGGACCTTGAGTAGTGGAAGGGCACTAGAGGTTATAGAGATGCTTGTAGTTTCAGTACAGGCTCCGTTGGTTACGACGCCTATGGCTGCTCGAAGAATCCATCGTTGTAGTTCGGTTGACATGGTGAGCAGTCAGTCTAGACGAGACTCCTTGGAATAGTGATCGTGTCTCTTGCAAAGAAGACATGTTACCTTGTTTGTCAGGCGGCCTCCTGATGAGTGATCTTCATCGCAATTAGGGTAGTTGGTGATGCACTAGTTGACATAGTGTCCTCCTCGCCACAGCATGGACACGTCTTGACTTTCACGATTGCCTTATTTGACTTCCTTAGATCGCAATTCCTAGAGAAGTGCTCATCTTCACCATATCCAAAGTGAGGTGATGCCTAAGGGTCTTGTCTGGACGGTCTGGTTAGCAAGTTCTGAGGGAGCTTCATCTTGACGTTGCATGCTGGTTATGTGGGTCTTGACGCCCAGTAGTGCTTCCAGCAAAGAATGAAGAGAAAATAGTATGATGTAGGGAGAAGATCGTAGGGATAAGGTAACTAAACCCACTTTCTTTTCGAAATCTAGTATGAAACACAAAAGAAGCCAGGGAGGCTAAAACAAATCACACGAATCTTTAAAACTAGCTTTTCCCGTGACTACGAAACACGACACACGTGGGCAAAATAGGCAGTGCACAGGATCCAACTGAAATCTCATAACAATGCTGAAATCTCACAACAATACAATCGTCTACTCACGATATCACACATGGGAGTGCACAGTTCTGCGCACAAGGGTTACTCAAAATGATATTGCATTATCCTAACATGCCATTACGTCCTTGAACTTAAACTTTTGGAGCTTGGGTAAGGGAAGAGGTAACCAATCATCTTTCGAAATCAAATGAAGATCCAACATAGGTAAGAGAGAGTAATCTTTAGGAGGGATGAGAATGAGCCATATTACTTATATTTTTCACAAAACTTTTATAGTTGCAAATAGATTTTGAAAATTTCTACTAACGAAACTAACGGCTATTGTAACTAAGGTCACGACCTACAATCGATATGGCTCTGATACCAAGTCTGTCGGACCCCAAATTTGTAACTTAGAATCCTTTGTGTTCACAGCACTAGTCCCTGGATTAGTAACTAGTGCCCATAGTTATATCATTGGATATAAAACACATATCATGAAAACGTAAAGCTATTTCATAATAATAAGCAAAGTGTAAATATACCTTATGGCGTTTGGACTTGCAGAATAGCCGGATAGGCCAAATACCTTTCAAAGAAAAGCAATAGAAGTAGAATAACACTATAACATGTGGAAGCCTCACGATATACCCACAGGCAATCGACTGGGGGCCCGTGACCTAGTTCTTGGCCTTCTTGATCTCCAGTCTTGACGAGTGCTCATAAGTGCCCACATATCCTTCTTCTTTTATGTTTACTGACTAAAAGAATATATAAAGCGAGCATGAGTACACAACCGTACTCGTGAGCCAACACACAATATAATTATTATATATGCAAGGCTAATCAAGAGAGGTTCATGGTTCTTTTATTTGCACAAAGCTAAGTTTGAATTAGTTTATGTACGTAGTAGCAATTCCTAAGACTTGGCATTTTAACTAACACAAGTTTTCATATACTGAGTTTTGTTGTAAAGTACTAGTGAAGGCTCCAACCTCCTATACCATCTCGTATTCTTTCTCGGGTCACATCCCGTACTTATCACTGGTTCTCAACCAGGCCATCTCAACTCTTTGGTTTTCTTTTGTTTAGAAATATTCTTCTAGCTCAACATATCAGCCAGGCTTCAACCTTGACTGCCCAATCTCATTTTCAAATGTTTTTAATGATGTCGGGGCAAATCATTGCACACATGCCAATTTATCTAGGCAAGGCTAAGCATGACACTTAGATACAGACTTATTAACTAGTATGTAAACCATTAGTTTAGGGTGACAAGGGATAGTGTTCGAGTTTAAGGGTTGAGAATTTATACACAATTATCATTAGGGTAGTAGCTATGAGCTCGACCAACATATTTGAATAAATTGTAGCAATGCAATTTTATAATTTAAAACAATATAATTGCATTTCAAAAGTAGGCGCAAAATGATCAAAGTGTTGACTCCCCTTGCTCAATATTCTGATAACCTCGGTCCTGTTCTTGCTTAATGTTCTCATAATCCATCTCGCTCAATGTGCTGATAATCATCCTATTCAATGTTCTGACAATCTTATTCTTGTTGAGATTATTGTTCCATCATAGGTTCATATTCTAATTACGCAGAATACGATTGAACCCAAGAACGTCTGAAAGCAACAAAATCCAATAAATCCAAAGACATTAAAAATCAAATGAAAACACTTCAAATGAAAGTAAACAAACCTAGGAATGTTTGAAGAAGGAAAATACTTCAAACAAAACTAAACATACTTACCAGCATCTTGAAAGAAAGGAGTACTTCATATGAGACCAAAACATACTCATCTGGAGTTGATGAAGGAAATATTGCAGACAAAGTATAACCAAGGAAGTTGATGAAGGAAATACTTCACATGGAATGACGTACATCTCAGGATATTTGGAATGAAGGTAATACTTCAGATCAAAGTAGATAAATCCAAACTCTATCCTTTTGGTATAGTGGTAGGGTTTTGGGTTGCTAGCTAGATTTAAGGTCAAGTGACTTGTTTGACCCTAGAGAAGTTCGTTGGTGCATGGAGTTAGGATTCCAACGGGAGAGAAAGAATATTCATAAGAATATTTCGCATCGGTTACCTTAGATAGGAGTGATTACCTGGTTAGGTTGGACTCTTTTATTCACTTTCGGAACGAAGGGTGCTATTACTGGGAGCGGATGATGATGGATGATAGCTAGAGTCTATACGAAGTCGATTGGTGATTGGACTGCTATCAACCACTTGGGAACGTATCATCACTACTCACGTGGCGCCTAGCTGATCTAATGATTCTTTCAGTCATTACTTCCTATTTACCAAGGAAGTCCCATGATAGTCAGGGGAGACCTACGTGTAGGTGCGAGGTTCACATTGGCGGATGTAAGTCTCACCGACACATGAGACCTAGTTCATTTAACGACTTTTCTTATTGATTCATATTTATCAAGGAAGTTCCATGAGTCTTAGCTGGGACTTCCAAGCATTGGCTAGACACCAGCCTTACATCTCTAGTGGTGCCTGTGGGTTGGCTTACATATGTGAGGTGATCCTTACTAAGTCTCACTACCTACGTAGCTTGACATATACTAAAGTAACCCTAGCAGACTATGTTGATCGTTAGCTACAACATCTACTAATGACTATTTATAGCTAAGTAGGTTATTGCTATGTAAGGACTTATGTTTTTTCATCTACCTGCTTCTTGTTCAGTGATTACCCTATCGTCTTTGGTTCTGATTAACTAGCACGAGATTGTGACATAGCTACTGCTAACCTTCACGATTATCTAGTATAATAATAATTTTATATGCCAGGTTTTTTTTACCCTTTTGCTTTTAGTTTCAATTACGACCTAGTTATGTGTATGGTATACTACCATAGCATGTATTAACTGAATTAACTCCTAATTCGATTACTGCTAATGACCTAGGGCTAAATGGTCATTCATACACTAGTGATGCCCTGTTATCTTTTATTAAGGTGTATTACTATTACATGTTAATCAAACTTAACTAACGCAATGACTTAGCAAAACATAATGAGGGCCGCTATCATTGGCATCCTGGTTAGGTTTGATACATCTAAGCTTAAGAACTTACGATCAACTCTGATTACTCCTATACCCTTACTTGCTTCAAATCTTAAACGTAAGTGATCCTATATGTCACACTGTAGGGTTATGGTTTGAGGTCAACAATACTTACCATATCACTAGGACATAGAATACCACCTTATGTACACCTATCATCTTTTTGTTATTAGCATAACAGTGGCCTAGGGACCACGAGTTAGTGAGATTTATATATCATTACTACTCTTGTTGGTTTGGCTCTCCATCAAGTTATTTACTAACTAAACTAATCAATATGCAATTTCTCATCTCTATAACTATCTAATGGTACTAATATTACTCCTTAACGTATAGGTCTAGGTGTATATGTTTAGATGTCGGTGACGTATCATAATCCTAGTTAACTTTCGTCAAAAGTACTTAGTAACTACTTGATTTAGCTACCTGAATTCCTTTACTAACTACACAATTAACAAGCTAATGCTAGTTTTGAATGTTACTAACTAATTACCAAACTAATTATCTAATTAACAACTCCTAATCATTTTTCTAACAAATTTTTTGCTGTAGGTGTGATCTACCGTTGTTTTAACAGAACCTCTTACTTTGTTAAACATTATCCATTTATATCAATCTCCTAATCACTGAACTTATTCCTTGATTAACCTCATTTAGGCATACCATTTGCTATTGGAACACTTACTAGCTAATTAGCCAACTAACAAATTCTAATCGGTTATCTAACCTAGCTGGGCCTTACCGTCATTCAACTACTAACAATCCTAAACACCACAGGTGGACCCCACTGTCATGAGCCAACAGAGAAAGAGCTAGAGGACCACACAGGGGGTGGCCCACCTGACATACTCATAGAGAGAGAGAGAGAGAGAGAGAGAGAGAGAGAGAGAGAGAGAGTTACAGAGAGGCAGAAACAGAGGGCAGAGGAGGAGGCTCGGGTGGCGCTCAACGCCGGCGAGGGAGGCGACAGCGGTGGCCGTGAGTGCCAAAAATGGAACCGAGACATTGTGGCGATTCTAGTGGGGGTGGAGGCACAACAGGAGGTGGCCGGTGACGGGATAGAGGCGGCATGCGATGGTCACTAGTGGGGGAAGAAATGGGGTGGTGGTGGCAGAGGGAGAGAAAGGGAAAGGCGGCGCACGCAACAAGCTTGACGCGGGGGTGGCGGTCGGGTGGTGGAGAGAGCAGGCCGGAGGTCGGGGAAGGACGAGGGAGCCATACGGGTGCTCCAATCGCGAGGAATCGACGCGGGGTTCGCCGAGGGAGGAGCGGCGGCGGTTTTGGCCGATGGTTAGGAAGACAAAAACGTCGGCATGTTCCTGAGAATGAAAGGTAAAATCAATAGGGGATGATCCTCGTGCTCCGGAATGCAGGGTGACGCAGATAGCGGGGAGAGGAGCACACCGGAGCACCAGTGGCATGGTGGCGGTGCAGCGACCGAGAGTGGCACGTGCACCACCTTGCGCTTGAGCTTGGTGAAGAAGGGGAGAGAAGGGAGGAAAGGGACTGGGGTTGTGAGGCGAACTCGGGGGCGGTCCTTTTATAGGACAAACTCGGCGATGAGCTCGGCGACGGACGACGACATGATAGGGGTTGGGCGACGGCGAGGATGGCCACACAGCGCCATGAGCTGCGCCAAATGCGGGCAAGGTGCCAGCGCTGGGGTGACGTGCCATCGGAAGAGAGAGAATAGGGAGGTGGCACGCATGCGGGTCGAGATGGGGCAGGTGCGGCATGAGCGCCAGCTCCTGGCGCGTGAAGGAGGTAGGGAGGAAGAAGGAAAGGCTACGGGTGGGCCAAGGAGGAAAGCCAGGAAAGAAAAAAGAAAGGGAAGGAAAAGGAAAGAAAAGAAAGAAGAAAGAAAAAGATAAAAAGAAAAGAAAGGAAAAGAAGTCAGGCTGGGCTGAGTGGTTTCAGCTCAGACTGCACTTCTGTTATTTCAATTTTCTTTTTCTTTACTTTTTAAACTCGGTTTTGAATTCGATTTTCTGTTTTTCAGGTCGAGGATTCAAACAACAACTTAGAAATTCGAACATCTTCGAAGTGAAACAAAAAGTTTTAAAAATTCCGTATTTTTCAACTCTAGAATTTTTAGGTCCCAATTTTGGGTTGTTATATAAAACCGCCGTCGCCATTGCCATTCCTCACCCGGTGAGCTCTCCTTCAATTCATCTATCCTAGAGCATCATTACACAACACTCTACCTTCCTCAATCCTATGTTGTGGGCTTTGGCAATTGTACTCGAGATGTTTGAACATAGATAGAGGGAATCTAGAATAGGGTGGTGCTAGGAAATAATATTCGAGCCCAGCCGAACTTTTCAAAATCGTCTCGTTGAGCTCGCGCTCGAATCGAGCCTGGAGCAAGCCGAGCTCGACCTTTTTTTACAGCCCTAGGCCGGGGCAAGAAGAAAATATGAGTAGGGTGAAGGAAGAAGGGGCAAAACTACCAAAGACAATGACAAAATCATCAAAAGCGGCAAAAGATGAATTACACTAAAGTGCCACACTACAGAGTGGCAAATCATCAATTATCTCAAGTTTGAATTGCCACCCTATTGTCCTCTTCATACGTTTTGAACAACTGCGTAGACCAGAGAACCAGCGTAGACCAACCATGGGCGGCCTTTTCCCCTCGTGAGTTCGATTTTTTCATTTAACCCTTTTGTTAAAACTCACATTTATACGTCTTATTTCGATTTTGGACTCAGGTCGCGCCGTGAGTCACGGCGCCGAGCTAACACAGCTCGGCGCCATGACTCATGGCGCCGAGGTACCGCACTCGCCACCGTGGCGCGCGTGAGTCATGCTGCGCGGTACCTTGGCGCCATGAGTCATGGCGCCGAAGCTGTTAGCTCGGCGCCGTGAGTCATGGCGCCGATCCCCTGGGTTCAAAATCGGAAATAAGACAAGCAGGGGTATAAATATGGAGTTTTAACGAAAAAAAAGGTTAAATTGAAAAAAATACGGTCGTGGAGTATAAGACAAGAGTAGTTTCCTCAAATATCATTCAGCTCGAGCATTGACAATGGATCGCGCTTCTCAAATCGAAAGGACATAAAGGAAAACCGGATATTCCTGTGATCCAGCACGAGCATTGACATAGGTCTCGCAATATGGGTACCAGAACGGGCGAGTGAAGTGCGTTTCAAAGAAAAAAATACACTTGTCTAATCATCAAGGTGAAATGTCCACTGGAGTAACGGAAGTGAGTTGGCTGGCTTGGCTTGGCCCCCGTAAAGACAAGCACCGAAGGTACCGGGAGAAACACCCAAGAAGCAGGTTGTCGGTCCAAAACGCTGGATTAATTCAAATATGACGTAAAATCATACTATTCATTAATTAACACATTAGAGTTTATATAGATTTCATCGGATCGGATTTTACAAAAATGGCCGACCAGGCCAAAAGATTATATTACAAAAGATCAGCGGAACTCGTAGGTTTCAACCACCCGGTCCAAAGGAGGATTCGACCACATGGTCGAAAGCTACCGCGGAAGCAAAATAGACGGAGCACCACTCTCCACAGGCAAGCAACTGGGGTACTCGTGTACGACTAGTATTAGCTAAAGACTTGGCCAATACTGGTCGTACGCAGGTACCGACGAGCCAACTAGACTGAGGTGAGGCCAAGACTACTCGAAACTAGACTACTCTTCATCGCCGCCTTGTCCAGCGACTTCGGGGTCCTCGTAGTAGTCATAGTCTCCTTGATCCGTCTAATCTGAGGGGCTGGGGGAAAGAGCGAGCATGAGCACAACTTCCGTGCTCGCGATCCAATACACAGAATGCAGTAGTATACATACATGGCTTAACAAGGGAGATTCGGGTTCTTTTATTTGTTAAAGTAATGTTTTCAATATCATAAATGCAAAGCCCTATCACTTAGTATTTTAACCAAATTGCATTATATTAAATAGAGTAATTGTGCAATATTAAATAATAGCATAGGCTACCTCCACCTATGCTTATTTTGGTTGTGGTTACATTCGCCACATAACAACACTGGGTATGACCACCCAAAAAACAACAAATTGTCGGCTTACATCCGCCGACAAGTTTTCAACTCACCCTCAAAGGTTTTTGAAATAGAACTAACTCTAGTAAAGTTCCTAAATCTACCTTTGACCGTAGGCACGACTGTTTAAATAGTTTACACTCTGCAGAGGTTTGTACACTTTACCACAAGAGATAATCAAATCATAGCCCTACACGATTCCTTAGTCATGTGGTCGAGAGACTATCACAGTAACTTTTTGAATTATCTCGCCACTTCCGTCATCTCACCCGTATGGGGTTACGCCCATATGTTGTGCGAGATGTTCATTACAACGACTAGCGCAGCTAGTCCCAACCACAACGACTAGCGTAGTTGGCAACTTCACCATACCACGGTGTCCCTTTCAAGCCGAAACGCATCCGCCACTTGTACTACCCCAATCCCCTCCAGCGAGATGACTTTCAAGGTTCGATAACTTACTAAGTCAAGTTGCACTTTGCAGACTTGTGGTTGCACATGTTTTACAAGGGAGGCCAACACCAGATTAAGTCCTTAGGGTCATCTGGGCGGTTCATACCATATACCAATCATTCTCGCGCTACATCCATGCTCATCATCATACCATCTGCCCAGATATGGTGTTAGAAGTTTGGGGTTTTGAGGAGGAAAACCAATTTATCACAAATACTACAGTCATGTACCTCCCACGACTGCCCCAACATAATTTCATGATTTTAAGGGATGAAGATCAGGACACTTGGTGCCTGGTACTTAAGCAAGACTAGCATGTCGCTTAAGCACAACCTATAGCTAGTAAGTTGCCACATAGTTACTAGGGTGACATGGAGTAATGGATTCAAATGTCAAAAGATGGTATAATACATGATTAATCATCAAATGAGTATTTAACTACCTTGAGAGTTAACATACATTTGCTTAAAGAATTAATGCATGTAGTTTGGGTGATTTAAAAGAATATAATTTGCAGAAAATATAGGTACAATATGATCAAAGTATTGATTCGCCTTGATAAAAGGCAGGAGGGCCTTGGAGGTCTTGTGCTTGGTCAAGGTGGGGATCTCCTGCTTCTTCGAATTCTACTCGCACGAGCATATAGGAAAGAGGAACAAACAAGCGGAGAGAACAAAATAAATACACAAGAAATAATAAAAGAGCTCCAAATTAAATAAGACCATAGCTAAAAGCAAGATCTTGAATTTAGACAAAACTAGAAACAAAAAAACAACATAATCAGAGTTATAACGGAGGAGAACGAAGTCCTCGAAGCTCTGGTTTCGAGTACTACTCAACCGACTACACGTGGTCGGAAGGGGGAGGTTTTGACTACTGGTCGGGAGGATGTTCGACTTCCTGGTTGAAGGAGGGTTCTAACCATCAATTCAAAGGAAGGATACGACTACTTAACGTGGTCGTAGAAAAGATTCAAGAAGGATACGGCTACTCAAAGTGATCGAAAGAAAAGAGGGATTTGACTACTCAACAACGGTCGAAGGAGAAGGGGATTAGACTACTCAACAGTGGTCGAAGGAACAAAGAAAGACTCGACGACTGATGCGATCGAAGGAATCAAAAGAAAGACTCGACGACTTGACGCGGTCGAAAGAACAAAGAAGGAGAATAGGGCACGAGATGTTGACCGAAAGGAAAAAAGAGAGACCAGGGTACGTGGAACTCACCAGGACCGAGAGAGGGGCCGAAGGGGGGTCGGCGGACGGCGGTGAGGAAGCTCGCAGCCGAGGGAGAAGGAGGCCGGCGATGAAGGGCCACCGGGACGGGAAGAGGAGGTGAAGGCGGCAGCTCCTGCGAAACACAACTGAAACAAAGTGAGGGGCTGCTTCAAGGAGCTCTGGGTTACCAAAAGATGCGGGTAGAAGAGGGGCTACACTGGTGCAGCGAGGGCCGAGAAGAGGCGCGCGGCGGCTTGATCTAGGAGCTCGGAGCTTCTAGCAAATCGCAGCAGCAAAAGTGCGAGAAGGAGAATTGGGGAAAAAGCAAGAGGATGACGAGGGCTCCCTGGTGCTCTCCTATATGGAGGAAGGAGGGGGACCGGGCGAGATGGGTTTCGGCGGAGGCAACAACATTTAATGCGCACATCACTGTAGGAAAAGAAAGGTGGGCCTCACGCCGAAGGTGATGGCTTTTGCAGCGATGAGACGCGGACGCACTCCAGCGGCTTGGGCCAGCAACGGGGAAAATGTGCTTGAGCCCAAAACGGAAGATGGGCTGAGCCTGGGAAGGGAAAAGAGTTTCAGAAATTAAAGAACCAATCCAACAATCGAAACCCGAAATTTTAGGAGGAGGCCGAAACTAGAGAATTTTGCAAATACTCAATAATTTAAAATAGATTTTGAAGATCAAGAAGACAAACGGAAAGATACTAAACAACAACCGAAAAACGGGATGTTACACAGGGTAACTGTCCATGGCTCCTATAATATCATGTACACTGGTGATGGTGAGTGTGCCTCTAGAATGCCACTGAGAAATCGCTCCTTTTCACCTGATCTGATGGCGTTTCTTCTCTGTCTGGCACTCCGGCTCCTCGCCGGCGTCTAGGATTAGTCTTCCAAGTGATTCAAGCACGTGCGCATTTGAGGAGGGTCTCCGTCCAACTCCAGCTCAATACATCGCACCTGGCCTACTATATATCGGCAGCTTTGGGTAAAAAAAAATCGCCAGTCATATGTTTGCATGTGTAATCTGCCTGTCATCAAAGTCAAAGTGTCGAGTTTAGAGCGCTGTAATCTTTTGCTGTCACACGTCATGCAGAGTTTCGTACATGCGCGTGGCAATGGAGAAGCATGCCAGCATACTAATCTAAGTAAGCAGTAGAGCATGCATGCGAAAGTTGACTTGGAGAATAACTCATCAGGGTGAAAATTCCCATCGAAAAGTAAAGCGTTTTAACCTTCCTTCCACTACCGTTTCTGAACCTTCGAGCCACTGGCTCAGCAAGATCCGGGAAGAAGGTCAAGCTCGTGCAATTCCGCAAAGCATTGTCTGCGGCCAACACCAACGTCAAAAGATATTTTCGAGCATCAGGGAAAAGTTCTCGCACCACGGTTCCCCAAAAAATTTAAAAATAGTGCAAGCTATAGTGGAGGTGAGTATATGAATATGACCATGACAAATTATGATGCGAAAGGGCTACTTTTAGCGCTAAGCAGCGAGTCACAAGCCAGCAGACGACTTCCGGTTGTGTTATGCAGCGTCAACTTGATGATATCAAGTTTAAATGCCTGGATATTGTTGGTCAAAACAAGCTAACGTCATGAAGGAAACGCTCGAAATCCTAAGGTTGCAACTTTGCTTTTACAACCCACTTCGATGCAACATCACGAGTCAGAACTGAAATCCGAACAAAATTGGAAGCTATCATCATACAAGAGGACAAAAACATTCATAATGTTTGAATTGAACATTTCAATCAACAGTGCAAGCTAGCAAGCGTCCAATACGCTGACTCGCTAGCCAAACATCCCCAAGCATTTAAATTTTGCGCAGGCGAGGGACAGTTTACAAATGTTCATAATCATTTAGGACATCGAAAAGTAATATGCCTGTCTCAACAAAAAAAAAATCAACACTTTGGATAGTTGAGGCTTAGGAGATTGACCGCCGAGAGGTCACATCCCAAATTGTCTAGCATTGTGCATTCTTATTGCCCAATTGAAGAAACAGGCTCCTCATCAGTATTCCGTGTACCAAAACCATAGTCGCTAACTATCGTACAGTGGCTACAAAAACGAGTTGAATGGCCCGCGCAGGAACCTTAGTGTACATTGCGAAAAACTAAAAGAATGCCCAGCACAAAAGAATATCACAATCAGTAAGAAAAAACTGGAAGGGACAAATATGACTAACTGCTAGCATGCACATCCTCCTCTCTGTTCAGCCTCGGGGACAGGATCTGCAACTGTCTGGAAGTAGCTGAAGGGCAAAAAAAAAATGGGTGTAAGCGACTAAAAAGACAAAATTAATAGAGGTGTAACAGCTGTACTCTCTTTTTGAAACAAGGTAGTGAAACATAACAACCACAAGCATGAAAATAAATAGTTATAAACAGCAATCATCACCGTTGAAACCAACAATTGAGTCATCCAATTCTACCACTTAATATTCAATGAATTGACGAATCCCATAACCGCAATATAATTTACTCCAAGCTAAGCAAAAGATTCCTACCAAACAATAAAGTAGGAAAGATGAGTTTACTCACATGTCCTGATCACGCTCATGCTCTAAAGCAAGCTTGGCAACAGACAGGAACGCATTGTCAACATTGTAGTCCTCTTTTGCAGAAGTTTCGTAATAAGGAACATTGCCTTTGGAAGCACACCACTCAATTGCTTTCTTCTCAGAAACCTGTGTGAAAACTAGTAAGCAAGCAGTGGCATATGCCGCATATCTACAGAAGGTTATAAGTCACATTCAAGAAACTGACCACTCTGCTTTTTCCACCATCTACGTCAATCTTGTTCCCAAGTAAGATGAATGGAAAAGTTTTAGGATCTGATGGACTAGCCTAAAAAGAAATGGAAAATAGCTGTGTCAATTCGTCAAGATGCTACAATCTGCTACAAGAGATAGAAATGATACAGTACTGAGATATTACAACTAACCAGATGCACAGATCAAAACATAGTAAGGCATAAGGCAGTTTACCAAATACTCCACCCAACAACTATATTGAGAAAACCAATGAAAGGGCATTGCATAAAGATAAAATAAATGAAAAGGTTTTGTAACTCATTTTGTTGCAAGACTCACACTCACATATCTATACCTGTACTTGGAGAAAGAACATAAGACCTTGACAATCTTAATGAATTTGCTGAGTACTGCAGAATTATTGAAAATAACAGCACTATTTGAACCAAATGAGTGACATGTTTTATTATACCAAGAGTTCTGAAAACCACCGGTAACTGGCCCGTAAATAGGAACCGGTCTGGTTCCGATTTTCAAAACCCTGACTGATTCATGTTACGGACTCGTATTGGGGTTTGACATACCATCGTCGCAACAAGACTCGAGGATCGGCAGCACTGTCCAGTTCCAGTTCGGCAGCAGCACATGACCATGCAGAGTCCAGCAGCAGCACGGTTCAGGCAGAGTCCCAGTAGAAACTTCAGAACTAGTTCATTTGTCTTACCATGAATAGTTACCTTACAATGCATAGTTTCCTTTTTGTAAGCTATTTCCGAATTAGTTACAGATTGCTTGAGTTGTCTCTATAAATATAAGGAGACAATGTATTGCGTGGGATATCAATAAAGTTTATCCCCAAGATAGTTGCGCAGCTCAGAGCCTCCTTCGCGACGGCCGAATCGTCCGCTCGTGATCTGGAGGGCCACTGCCCGCCATTGCCTGAACACCGCTAAGTCCTTCGTTCTCATCCACAAGCCCACGAACACCTGCATCCTCCCCTCACGCAACATAGGAAATTTAGCCACATCAATTTGGTATTAGAGCCTCCCACTGCGCACACCTCGCTGCCTTCGAATCCACAACCGAGTATGAGCGAACCCAAGTCTCTCGGCGATCTGAGCTTGCAGCTTGATCAGATGCTCAAGCAGATCCTTGGCGACAAACAAGCAATACATGATGAACTCCAGGAGTTACGCAGTCAACAAGCGGACAACACGGTGGCCATTGCAGCACTCCAAGTCAAAGAAGCTCCAGAATTTTCTGCCAAACGGAAGCCATCCCAACCAACTGGAGCTACTACCGGAAGATAGGGAAGAGAAGAGGAGCGACACAGTTCACCAAGATACCACAAGCTCAATATTCCGACCTACGACGGGGAATAAGACACACTGCCCTGGCTTAACAGATGCGAACAATTTTTTCGCGACCAGAGGACAATGGAAGAAGACTAGGTTTGGCTTGCATCTTATCACCTCACGAGCGTTGCGCAGCAATGGTTCTACCAGCTGGAACACGATGAGGGTGTGCTGGCCTGGCCGAGGTTTGCTGATTTTGTGAACATGTGCTTCGAACCCCCCCCCCCCTCATTCGCAGTAATCCATTCGGAGAATTAGCATAGCTACGGCGTACTGGGTCAGTGGAAGATTATCAACGTCAATTTTTAGCGCTTCTTTGTCGCGCTGATCCACTCTCGCCAATGCAACAAGTGCAGCTCTTTACCGCCGGTCTTTTGAAACCATTACGCACTGATGTAGAACTACAACATCCGACAAATTTGCGGACGGCCATGAGCCCTGCAAGAGCATATGAAGTGCGAACTCAGGAGGAATCTGCAGACCTCAAGCAACCAGTGCGGCATAAACAATCAGCGCCATCGGCACCAGTTCCCGCTCCAAGCGCTCGGCCAAGCCTTGGACCTCCTCAGCCGACGGTCCTAGCTCCACCAGGTCTTCGCTCCGCACCACTGCGATGCAAATTCCGCCACCTATCCACAGAGGAGATGGCTGATCGCCGCGCCAAAGGGCTATGTTACAGTTGCCCAGAAAAGTTTCACAGAAATCACACTTGTTCAATGAAGGGAATTTACATGTTGGAACTCGATGACGACAATGCAGCCGATGAACCGAGTGAGCAGGCGAAAATCTCTTTGCACGCTCTCACCGGGATTCAGGCAAGCCGAACCATGCAACTTCAAGTCAACATAGCAGGACACACGGTGCTCGCGCTAGTGGACTCAGGATCCACTCACAATTTCATTGCCAAGGGAACTGCACATCGCCTTGGAGTGGCCTGCGCAGACCGCAATCGATTGAGTGTTGTCGTCGCCAATGGCGATCGCATCAAGTGTGCAGGGCACTGTGACGGTGTGACGTTATCCATCGACGCGGAAGACTTCTGTATCGACTTCTTCACCATACCGCTCGAGGCCTTCGAGTTGATTCTTGAGTCCACTGGTTGCAAACGTTAGGCCCGATCATCTGGGATTTTGAGCGGCTCTCCATGTCGTTTTGGCGCGTTGATCACCGCATCATGTGGCACGGTCTGGCTGCACCAGAGCACATGCATGCGCACAGTATTGTCGGGAACAACATCATGTTGGCTTTACAACACGACTTCACTGATATTTTCGAACCACCCCGCGGTCTGCCACCAGTAAGACGCCAAGACCACCGAATTCACCTCAAGCCAAACACAGAAGCAGTAGCTGTCCGTCCCTACCGATACCCGCAACTGCAAAAAGATGAAATAGAGAAACAATGTGAAGACATGCTCCACAAGGGATCATACGGGACAGCACATCGGCATTTTCCTCACCCGTCCTGCTTGTTAAGAAACATGATGCATCTTGGCGATTCTGTGTTGACTACCGAGCCCTCAATGAGCAGACTATCAAAGATAAGTTTCCCATTCCGGTTGCTGAGGAACTCTTTGATGAACTGGAAGGATCCAAATTTTTCACTAAGCTCAACCTCCGCAACGGGTATCATCAAGTATGTATGCATCCCGATGATGTGGAAAAAACAACATTTCGTACTCATCATGGCCACTTTGAATTCTTGGTGATGGCTTTCGAATCAACTAATGCACTGGCCACCTTCCAGCCTCTCATGAATGAGGTTCTCAAACCCTACCTTCGGAAATTTGTACTTCTGTTTTTTTACGACATCTTGATATACAGCATATCTTGGGTGGAACATCTCCAGCATGTCAGAGCAGTTTTTCAACTTCTCCGGCACCATCAGTTGGTCCTTAAACTTTCGAAGTGTTTCTTCGGTATGATGTCGATGGCTTACTTAGGCCATATCATCTCTGGCAAGGGAGTCGCTATGGATCCAGACAAGCTTGCCGCCGTGACCGATTGGGCTCTTCCGAAGAAATGTCCGAGCACTGCGGGGATTTCTTGGGCTTACTGGTTATTATCGAAAGTTCATTCAAAATTATGGCGTCATCGCAACACCATTAACAGAGTTGCTCAAGAAGGAATCGTTTGGATGGTCAGAGGAAGCCACACATACTTTTGAAGCTCTCAAATTAGCCTTAACTTCAGCACCTGTTTTGCAGTTGCCCAACTTTGCAAAAAAAATTATGGTTGATTGTTGCGTAGCTCAGAGCCTCCTTCGCGATGGCCGAATCGTCCGCTCGTGATCTGGAGGGCGACTGCCCGCCATTGCCTGAACACTGCTACATCCTTCGTTCTCATCCACAAGCCCACGAACACCTGCATCCTCCCCTCACACAACATGGGAAATTTAGCCACATCATTCACCACAAACCCCTTTTGATCCATTCTTCTTGCACAGTATTATTAGTACTTGTAGATTACATTCCAAACATCAAATCTTGAAAACTAGAATTTTAAAATCAAATCTTGAATACTAGAATTTTAAAATTGTGAAAAGGAAACTGGACCGGTTTAGAGGGTGGAAACCAACAGGACCAACAGGTTTCCAGGCAAAAATTGGAACCAACCAGGTTCGGCTTTCACTCCCTAAACGGTTTCCAAAACCCTGATTACACCTCCAAATGGCAACGATCAAGCTTGACACAGTTGTGTTATTTTCAAGATAAAGAAATAGCTCAAAGCAAGGAGTCTATCCAAAAAATTGCCCCCCTGAGGCCCTGAGAAATATAGTTGTTTTTTTACCGTTATCATTCTTTCTTAGAATAACATCACAACTACTCTTGTATAGATGAATTCCTCAATGGATATCTAAAATGAAATATGTAAGAAAATAGTGTCTGAATTCATCAAGAATATAACTTAGCAATATGGTACTAGGCTACTACCTTCCAATCATGTCATCAATGGGACAAGTAGAGGTCAAGACCTTGGCATATCAATAGTTCTGTTTACTCTTTAAACCTTTACATAAGGTTAGAGACCTAACTACCAATAACAATTATAGGTTATTTAAACCCTCCCCAAATCTGATGCACCGATATGGCAACCAGGTAGCGTACCAGTATCTCAATACGTATCGGGTATGGGTACAACACCGATACGTATCGGGAAGTATCGAAAACATTTATCTTTTAAAAAAGGAAAACAAACACCCGAGACAGCCCGATATGGCGCGATACGACCCATAAAAGAAGCCCAGCCCACAATTCTAACCCTAGCCCAGTCACATCGCGATACTCCCCTATCCCCTACTCCCTGCGCCTCTCTCTGCCCTTCCCGTGCGCCTCCAGACTCCAGAATCTTGCCCCTCCCATGCGCCTCCATCTTTCCCAAGGCCCCAAGCAACCAGCGACCAGCGGGGCTCCGGCCAGGTATTTTATCTTGTGCCCTTCTCTCAGATCTGAGTTTGGATTGGATTCCCCTATCTTCTCCTTACTTTGTTCAACTACCAATGTGAGATGGCCTGTTGGGTGTATGTGCTGAGAGGCTTTTGCTTGTGAAAAGCGGTAGCTAGAGCTCCATTAGGGGGTGTTCAGTAGAGAGAGATTGCTTTGGGGGTTTTTTTTTTGTAAATCCTAAGGATTTGGATCCAATCCTAGACCCTAAAGGGAAACATCTTACGTTGCAAGTTCAAAGCTCTAACAGGATTGCAAAGGAATTGAATTGATGACTATCATCACTAGTAGGTATCTTATGATTTCAGATGAACTAGGAATTAAACAAATTCTTACAGAAAAGATGGCAACCATGCTACTAAAACCGATAGTAGCGATCCCATTAGATACTACTTATGTTCCTTCCTTTCGCTGGTTTTAGCCATCGGCTATCAATTTGTCATTAGCTTATTGAGACATTGACACAAGATGGCACTTGGACTTGTCAATTTTTGTGTATTTTGGAGTGCACAGAATCTTGCTTTTCTAAGTTTTCTTGAATTCGTCTGGAATAACTTGATATGTCTGGTCAGTGCTTTGATTAATGTCTGTTCTACTCATTTTCTTTAGGTCTTTTTTGTGCAATATGGCAAGTGGAAGCACTCAAGGAAGCGCTGGGTGTGCTTGAATTATGTAATATGAACTATCTATCTATGTTCTATCATTAGTTACTACAATTTATCATTTGCTTACAAGTTACGAATAAGTGCCTAAGAGGCAACCATCGGCAAAGGTCATCAAGACATCAACTCAACATCAAGATTATCCATGTCATGCAGAAGCTAAGTCTTCTATTGTTCATTTCATCTCGACATACATGCTGCATTGCTCCTGAGGCTAGGACTGTTGCCATAACTAATGATGTTGCATTTCTATCTGCAGGATACATTGGTAAATTTACATATATGCTGTACAAATGGACTAAAAGTCTATAATTTCCATTTGTATATGCTCCCTGGGGCATTTTTGACCTATCAACCTATGTTCTATACATTGTTGGACAGCTGAAGTAAAGGTAAACCCATGACTTAAACCTATCAAGTATTGTATTTTATATTTTTACTATTTTAATATATATATATATATATATATATATATATATATATATATATAGGAAGCCTTTTCCTACTCCAGGAGTAGTTACTCCTATCTCAGATCTCACATATCTCACAACGTAAGGAGTATTTTGCACAACCGAGAGTATGTATGTGTAGTATATGAGTATATAAGACCATATAGGTGGTATTTACACATTTTCAGAGGTGGTATGTATAATTTTTAGACATACTCCTTTTTATGTGCGAATATGAAGGTATTTACCAAATATGCTAAAAACTATAGACTCTCTTGCAAATTTTTCGTGTGGTTCACATTGGAGTATCTTATAATTAGTATATGAGTATACCCAAAGTGATAATGGAGTATGTCAAGTTCTTTTAGGTGGTATATCAAAGGTGAGAGTAACTACTCCCGGGAGTAGAAAGTATTTTTCCTATATATATATATATATATATAGGAAAAATGTTATGGTACTCCTGGGAAGTACTCCCACGTCTATCTCATATACAATTTAAATCGTATGATGATACCTCTTTACCAATTTAAGCATACTCCAATAATGATTATAAGATACCTCAAAGTGAGTTTTATGAAAAAAAAAATCATGAAAATCAACTTTTTATAGCAAAATTTGTATATATACTTATTTTATATATGAAAAAGGGTATATAACAAAAATAAAGGGCTCCAATGGAAAATTTTCAATCAAGTCACATTGGAGTATCTTATAATTGGTATTTAAGTATATTGAAAGTGATAAAGAAGTATAATATGGTCATTTAAGTGGTATATTCGAAGTGAGAGTACATACTCCCAGGAGTACGAAATGGGCGTCACACACACACACACACATCCGTATCGGGTTTTTAGGGAAATGGGGTATCGTCGTATCCGTACCGGTATCGCGTATCGGTGCATCATAGCTCCTCAACGACATCAACACCATTGATATGAAATGATAATTAAATTAGCCAGCTTCTTCTTTGCTGACTTCATAAATTTGAAGGAATGAGGATCAACCACATGATTCAAATCAATTTGATAATTTTCTTTTGTGCAACTAAGTTACTATTTCCTGATCAGGTCAGTAACACCATTAGTTACAAGGCATGGAAATAAACAATAGCACTCTTGTGGCTGAGAACTTGTATAATTGTTACAGGTAGTGGGATCTCTCCCTCAGAGCAAGGCTACTTAACCTTTTAGAGTTCACGGATAAAACAGAACTACCAAAGTAACACTAACAAGCACAGATGGGGGTTTTCGCCTCAACCCATCCCCATAGTCAAGTAATCACAATTCACAAGGCATCAACAAGGTTGAGTTTTCTTATGGATTATATATCCCCCTGAAAAAATCAAGTATACATAAGTATTTATGAGGCTATAACTATGGGATCTAGGCAAGCCCTTCATAAGTCATTGTACAGAACAGTTGTTTGTTTGTGAAATATTATCAGTTAGAAAAACTGTATTTTAAAGGTTTAAAACTTTTGCTAAATTAACATAAACTAGGCAGTGCTTTATAGGCATACAATTGCCATCAATTTTAAGGAGATCTATTTGACTTTGTCTTTGCATTCTGTTACAACTTACGATCAGGCCTTTTGCACATTTGGTGCTATCATGCACTCCTCAACTTAAAGTTATCAACTGATCATTCATATATCACCAGAATTGATGCCAATACCATCAAATATGCAACTTAAGTGGGAAATGCTAGACAAAGTTCTTGATAAGACTATCAACACCTTGCTTGTGTTCCAAAGCATGCTAAATAGAGTGGTGCGCATAATGACAAAAAAAACTTGCAGACAATTATCAAATTAATAAACACAAGCTACAGATTCAAAGTTGATAAAAAGCAAATGATTGGTTTTGAAATTGACAAGGTTGAACTTGATATATTGGCATTGTTGCATAAGGAAACTGCTCAGATAAGATATAGTTGTGGATTCTAGATAGTCTCTGTGTAGCTTAATATATTCAGGTTGCCTAATGAATCTGATCAAGTATTGCATAACAGAGCTGCCCATACATGAGATGCTGTTGACTTATAGGTATTTTGTTGCAAACATGCTTTGCCGCTTAAACAATACAAAATAAATAAATAAAATACAGATATGTAAGCATGCTTAAGCTTCAGAAAATTATTGGCAACGTCACATCAAACTGTCAGCTAATGAAAACAATGTCGGGACAATAAATGGCGAATTGCTCTATAGTCGATATCTACAACCATCATCAAGCATCAAAATGACGCACAAGATAAAATAATCTTACTTGGTTGAGGAACTCATCATGCCATGTGTTGAGCGTATCAAATGACCTGTTAACATTGACATCATAGACGAGCACACAACAATCTGCCCCTCTGTAGAACGCGACGCCAAGGCTTTGGAATCTCTCCTGCCCCGCGGTGTCCCAGATCTAGAATCAAAGCAACACGTAATGACGACACTAGCATGGTCTCTTCATTCACAGTAAAAGGGCTACAACTAGGGGTGACACCTGCAAGGTGACGAGCCTGTCTTCAATGAGGACCTCCTTGGTGACGAAATCTGCACCAATTGTTGCTTTGTACTGCTGACTGAACTTCTTGTGAACATATCTAAGTAGTCAAGCATATCAAAGTACCCAAAGTACTAACATGAGTCTGGGAAGACACTTAGACACAGTAAGATGCTTCTCCCATCACCTTGAATTGAACCAACATACTGTGCCAGAGATTTCACCATAGAGATTCACAAAATTCTGGCTAATGTAACGCACAGCATAATGAATGAAACTAGCAACATCAAATGCAGCTAAACAGAGATTCGTGCGAGCTTACAGAATTCCAATTCCCAAAATGGGATTGCTCACAAATGCGATCCTGCAGCTCAACGGATCGAACGCCCACGATTAAAAGGCACAAATTTTCTACACGACCTGTAATTTGCCGCGTACCGAGCAAAGGGAGTCAATTGATTGGAGGGAAACAAAGGGGAAATTCCACCGAATACGGGCCAACCCCGCGCGATCAAACAAGAGCAAGCAAAATGCGGCGCATCCGAGGTCAAGTCAAGGATACTGGTTCATCAGCGACGTCTTCCCGACCCTGCACAGATCAAACCGGACCAAATCAAACCAACACGCTAAACCTAACACGCGTTACAGTACCGCATCCAAATCGAGCCAATAATTCATGGAAAGGACTGGACTCCGCCGGCGAGCGGATCCGAGGCCCGGGGGTAGGGAAGGGAGGGGGAAATGGGCTGACCCGCTGTCACCGAGGACGATGACCTTGAGGAGGGTTCGCCTGCGCGACGTCGACATGGATGGGGGCGATCTCTCTCTCGCTCGCTGTCGTCGCGAGGCGCACGAGGAGCTTCGGGGAGACGGGGAAATTTTTTGAAAGCAGCAGGGAGGTCAGGAGGTTGGGATCGTGAGGTGGCCGTGGTGAATGCAGAGGAGAGGACGTGCTAGGTGCATGTGCAAGGGCTGTTTGGTTTGCTGCCTCGCAAACCAAAACAAATATGGGTAAGCCAATAAAAATTAGCTATTTTTTTGTTTGCTATCAAAATTTAGTAATAATTGTGAAAATTTGCTAACGTTAATGAAATTTACTGTCACATGCGGACAATCTGAGGACGAGAAAATCGCTCACCAAAATTTGTTTAGGCTACGATCCAAACAACATTCTTTTTCTTAATATTTAATTTTGCCCAAGTTTTGTCTACGCCAGATTTTGGCTTAGCTCATTTTTGTCCTCAACCAAAAATCCCTCGGGCGCCATTGTGCACATCTCCGTTGTTGTAGCATCTCTAAAAAAAAGAGTAAATTTCCCGTTGAACCATGCAGGGCCTGTTTCATTTCTTACCTACATGAATCAAACCAAATTTTGGTAACACAAATAAAAATTGGCTATCGTTTGGTTTGCTACTAATATTTGTTAATGCCAACAAAATTTTGGTAATATCAATGGAATTCAATGTCACAAACGGGCAATCTGAGGGTGAGAAAATCGCTCACTAATTTTTTTAGTAACGCCAAAATTTGGTTTGTTCGCAATTCAAACAACATTCATTTTGACAAATTTTGGCTTTACCCAAGTTTTGACTTGATTCATTAGGGTCATGAACCAAACAGCCCTATAATCTTACCATGGTTTCACTTTGCGCCACCTCTTCTTACCTTTTGTTTCACTTTGTACCAGGGGGATGAATCTGTCAGTGAGAGGGAAACATGGGAGACACACGGCGAGCTTGCCGACGGTGACCAAAAAATGGAGAGAGCAGGTTAAACAGAGCGCTCGACTTGAGTCATGCGTGCAAATTTGGAGTAGAGCGGCTCCATTCCCGCTTCATTACCTTGAAGGCGCACGGCCGCCAGAGGCAAGGAGGAAAAGGGGCAACAACGCAGGAGAGGAACAGGGCTAAAAAGAATGTGAGCATCAGCATAAGCCATAAGGAGATTGAGGCAAACTCATCGGTGTAGGCGGTGGAGGTGGAGGAGCTGCGAGGCGGCCTGGCAATGTGCGACCCGCGATAGTGAACTAGCTCCACGTGGTGGCAGCGGCCTAGCAAGGGAGTGATCAGATTAATAGTAGGGTTACGATAGAGGGAGGTAATGGGAAGCTCTAGTAGGGAGGAAATGAGACGAGATGCACCATGAGAAAAATGGCAATGGTGACGGTTGGCTTCGACCAGAGTTACGAGAAGAAGGCGTTTAGGTGAGCTCGGCGGCGTAGCACTGAATCTATGAGGGGGGAAATCATGAGTGAGGGAGTGGAACATGTCATGACGTGGTTGGATTTGGATGAAGCTCACGGGTTCGACGGGGCTAGCGAGGTGGATGCAGCGGCCGTCACGGCACAACATGGTGTCGCAAGAACGATTCAAGCTCAGTACCTCTCCATCAACTCAATCCATTTATTAGCTCTATCAACCTCCCCTTACTCCATCATGTGCCTCGCCACACTTTCCTCACCATCAAAAGTGAAAAGATTTACTAAGAGTGGTGCAAAGTAAAACAATGTTAAAATTACATGATCCAAATGAAATCTACTATAAAAAAAAATCTCTGATGTTGTAGCATGTGTAAATGACATTGCCAATGTACATGTATCAATGTTCATTTCTTATCCTTCAAACAAAAAAATGTTCACTTTTTTGTGCAACCATTGGATCAGAAAGGAACGATCGAAATCATCTTATGGACTACAGCACATGCAAATAGCAATGGTACCGAAGAGATCGATTTGAGGTGTTGGAACTTTGATCCAATCGCTGAGACACACCACGACATTGTAATCCTGTATGGAGCTTCGAGTAGGTATCTATGAATGGTCAGTCAATCCTATTCCTATATCGTGGTTAGTAGATTTTTTTTTAATAATCTATTTTTATTCTGAAATACAATAATATACCTACCTTTTTTATTTTACAGAAACAATCCTCTGTCGTTCCACCGTTGGGCGACTTTGATCTAGTCGCCAAACGGTTGAGAAACTAGATCCCCGTCGCCCAACAGTTGCGCGACAAATGGACAAGTCGCTCAACACTTTAGCGAGTAGTCCTTTCGGCTACTAGTCGCTCAACAGTTTTGCGACTATCCCCTAGTCGCTCAACTGTTGGGCAGCTAGGGCGCTATATCCCGCATGCGCTGGCCCTCGCCATTTGCTCACTCGGTCGCCATCTGCGCTCGGGGCAGAAGAAAAGAAGAGAGGAAGGGAAAGAGGAGAAGAGAGAAAAGACAAGAAGAGAAAGAGATGAGAGGGAGAGGGAGAGAGGATGACAGGGCTGCGCATCGATGACGGTGAGTTCCCTGCTTTCTTTGTAGATTACTTTCGAAACCGTGGTCAGTTAGCAACTAAAATGTTTAGATGTGTAGTTGGGTCTACTAGGTCGCATATTGTTAATAGCTATAATTTAGTTGAGGTTAACTAGGAATTGTTGATGTGTATTTGATCCATTGAACCAACGCATTAACATGTAAAATTAATATTCGGTTAACACCACTAGTATGACTTGTATACCCATAAGTAACGTAGGAATAAAATTTAATTAGAGAATGGGATGGACACTTACTTGTGGGCCCATGCTAATAACTGATTAAGTAATATAATTAATTTAGTTAGTGTCCCATTGAATAGTCGACCCTAGGTTATTACTAATTAGTTTAAAATATCAATGCAGTGTAACATATTATGATAGCTGAATCTCACACAACTAATCGTAAAATAAAAACTAGTTAAAATATCTTCAGAGTTTGTCACTACGTTGCGCTCCACGATAATTAGTAACTAGTTATTTTAACAATACTAGTAATATTTAACATACGGATAAATGGAAAGTTAAACACTAGGCTTAATTAATTGTCAATTACGGTTAATGAGTAATTGCTAACTTTAAATTGATTTGCAAGTATGGCTCATGACCTTGGTCATTTCGACTGGCCTTATGGCCTGCTGGACCGGCGTCGATGCGTGGTACCATGCTAGCCGTCGTGCCCCGTATCATCAGGGCGGGGACGAGGCGACTGACTTGGGGGTGATCTGTATGCGGACACCCCAATGGGCTTGGAGACTAGACCCACGCTAGAGAGACAGGTTTGTCTGCAAACTGTGGCACTTCTTTTTATCATATGTCCGCTATGTACTTACCTCAAGGCGTACTTTGCAGGTTGAGCGATGCAGGCCTTCTACCTCTCGCGTGGATGGTGGAGGCCACCGATGAGGACGACGCTCCGGTCGAGGTCCAGACCGATCCAGAGCGGTCACAAAGGTTCCCGTTTGACCAGTCGCTACTGACAGCTCTGGTGGACAAGTGGCGGCCTGAGACGCACACCTTCCACCTCCCGTTCGGGGAGATGGCCCCCACTCTGCAGGACATCGCGGTGCTGCTAGGCCTGCCTATCACGGGAGCCGCTGCCTCCCCGCCGGACACGCCTATCGATTGGCGCAATAACCTTCTAGGGCAGGTTTGAGGGGGTTCTTTTGGCCAAGGCCTCAGCAGCGTACTACGTCTTCCTGGCATGACAAAAGCATGGGCCACCCCTGCGGTGGCTTTCGTAGTTCCGGGTACGTATGCGAACCATTTTCCATGTTTAGCGATGCACTATCATTGCCATATGACGGGCTTACTAATTATTTGTTTGTGCACAGGTCGAGCAGATGGTCCCGGAGCCCGCCGAGTACCAGGTGTCACGACACCTTGAGGTGTACTTGCTGTGGCTATTCGACTGGGTATCGTTTACCAGCAGCCACAGTGACTCCATCGACGCTCGCCTCATGCAGTACGCGAGGGCCATCACCTACGGAGAGGAGATGCAAATCAGCTGGGGATCATCCGTACTTGCTGCGATGTATCGCAGCATGTGCGAGGCGTGCTGCAGGACGAGGCCGGCCTCTGGCCTCACAGGCTGCCCACTCCTGCTGTAGCTGTGGTCGTTCGAGCGCTTCCCCCTCGGACGACCGGTGCTGCTCAACCCCACTCCATACCGCGTGGACATGTACCACGGGGGCACGATGGACCGGCCGACCACAGGGTCCCTTTAGTGTCGTAGATGGTACGTACTCTTATGTATAATTACTTCAGTTGTATTATGGGTCATCCTTTGTAACCGCTGTTCTGGCTCGCAAGCACAGTTCGCACACGTGTCGGTCACACGTGTGTACGAGCACTTCGTCGAGCAACTCGACCTCCTCATCGCTGATGACGTGCGCTGGGAGCCGTACTCTGCTCAGGAGATGGAGGACAACGCTCCCGCCTGGCTGTCCTCACTGTGTTGGCACGACCAGGCGTACTGGATGACGCGGAAGAAGCTCGTCTTCGACGTGTTTGTCGAGGACCACGCGGTGCACAGGGTGATGCATCAGTTCGGCCTCTGCCAAGTTGTTCCAATCCCCATTAGGCGTTGGGTCTGCGACTTGGTCCACGCGTGAGTTACACACAACACATGTCCCTATTTTTTTTCCAATTCTGTTATGATGGCTTCTAATTGCAATGGTACGTTTCGCAGGCGGACTAGGAGGGGTGGAAGTAGGTCGAGTTGGGCGGCGAAGATGGAGCCGTGGCTGGCGGAGTGGGCAGAGGCCCTCGAGGACTACATGCAGGAGGCCACCCCGTACGACCCCAGTGTATACGACGAGTACCTACGCTGGTATGCTTCACAGACATGCACCAGGCTGGTGCTTGTCGTGGACCCTCCCCCTTCTCACATACCAGCACGGACCGACACGTACCCTGTGCATTTCGCACAGAATGTGCACCTCGCAGTACGTACTCTCGTGTTTCAAAATGTCTGAGTACAGTTACCACAATTACAAGTTTGACGCTTTAATGTACTCCTTGCAGATGGACAACACCGCCAGGATTGTGAGGGACTCCGTGTCGATCCTGGACAGGTTCACCGACGGTGCGGAGGAGACTCATGATGAGATGGTGTACTTTGCACGTCGAGTCTGCAGTGCGGCGAGGCGTATCGTGACCCTGACGTCGCGTAGGACGGTCCTAGAGGTGGCCACGTCGACGCGTCCACCAAGGCCGGTACATCCCGCAGCCCAGCCAGCAGTTCGGATAGCCACGTCCACGTGCCCCACCAGTGCCTGGCCAGCCTGGAGGGTTAGGTCGGGCCCGTGTCCCCCCCTGGGCCAGGCTGGAGGGTCAGGGTGGGCACATGGCCACCCGTCGGCACTGCCAGTGCCATCGTTCCTAGACCCCTACCTGGCAACGTTAGGGCCATATCCGTTCTTCCCCGACCGGTTCAGGTAGGGTGGGGACGACGGGTATGACACTTGGGCATGCACCATGGCCCACGTCGAAGGTACGTTTTGTCTCTTCAGGTTCGTTCGTGTCGATGTATTAATAAACAATATTTGTCGTGCAGGTTTCGTGGCCCATCTAGGAGTTGAGCACTCCCCGCACGAGGAGCCCCTGCAGGACATGGACAGCTTCTTCGTGGACGAGCCGGGGAAGGTCAGGGGAGCACCTCAGCCCGCACCCGTCGAGGTTCTTTCTGGGCCACAACTCAGCGATGCCCCAGTAGCCACACAGACATCGGTAAAGTTGACCCTCGAGGCCTTGGGAGCACGAATCAACAGGGCTCCTGAACGCCTGACCCTGTTAGGTCATCGACACCCCATGCTGAGGAAGCCCAAGCGGGGCTGTACGGGCAGGCACAGACCGGGGGTGGGACGTGGCAACGACGAAGGAGGTGATGCGGCTGGGGTAGCGGGCGGCTAGTTTGGGGTCTTCGTTGTGCTTTGTGTACTTGTATTCACATTTTACTTGGTAGTTACTATGACATGGTTGTGTATGTATTCCCTAGTGCATCGTAATATCACTTACCTTCCTACTTACGAATCATTGCTACCTCTAACAGCCTCACAAGATTCTTCAGAAAATTACCACACTACAGCAACATACGACGATCACAAAATGTTATTGCGAGTCTGCAAGATTCCATACCCTTGAGAATCTATGAAAATCACAAACAGACCAACCAACCTTGTCAGCATCATTTTATTTCCAAAAAAATAAAAAGATTTGCTAAATGTATTACCTACAAAAATTGCTATTTATTCCCCTATAATTATTTCCATCGGATTAAGATAATAATAATATTATTATCTCAAATCACCGAACCGGTGCGCGACTTGTCTATGAGTCACTCCACCGTTGAGCGACTAACCGAAGTCGCTCAACAGCTAGGTGACTAGTACACTAGTCGCTCAACCATTGGCCTACTTATACACTAGTCGCTCCACCGATAGTCGCCCAACGATGGAATGACAGAGGATTGTTTTGATAAAATAAAAAAGCAAGTATATTACTTTTTTTGGAATAAAAAATAAATTATTAAAAAAATTCATGGTTAGTACACGTGTGCCACATCGGAGGCACTCCAAGGGGCACAAAGAACGTGTACGGCGATGAAGAAGATTAGGAGAGGTCAGAAAGACTCACGAAGCTCGCTAGATAGCAAGTACCGGTTCAGCGGTTTGGGCTAGCGGTGGCTCCTTGTGTTTATGGCCACCGCATGCTTTACGCATGCCTAGTGGCGGATTCAAGGGCCCCCTAGCCTGGGCAATTGCTCGGCCTTCCTCGCGTGTGCCCTTCTAAGCCCCAAGGCCAACACCTCCTGCCCAACTCGTGCTCTGGGCCTCTAAGCCTAGGCAACATGGTCGCCTCGTCGCTCTACATGGGCTCCAAGCAACCGAGGCACCGAGCCTCACTGGCTCACTGTTGCAGCCTGCCCTAGTGCCCTCTCAGTTGCGCTCTCTCTTTGTTCCCCAACCCCACCTCCCCTGATCGGCTGATCCCCTCCCTAACTCCAAGCGGCAAGCGCCAAGCGGCGACCTGCTGCAACCTGCGTCAGTCGACGATGGTGGGAGCCAGTGACACGGCGGGGCGATGGTGGAGGTGGACGGCTCCAGTGAGACGGTGGTTTCGGCGGGCAGCAGCGGGAGCCGAAAGTGCATGCGCGGACACAACAACTCCGGTGGGACAGCGATTCCGGGCCTTCCAGCTCCGGCTCTGGGACCCAGGCAGCTAGGTGAGCTCTAGGAACTCCTCCCTTTGTGGATTAGTGGATTTTTCTTGCTCCAATCCCACCATGGCACTCCTCCTTCCTAGGTTCGGGCCTCGGGCTCCCCATGGGCCATGGCCGCATGGCGCCGCTCCTCCGGCATTCTGGCCGCCGGATCCTCCTGCCGGTGTCGCTCCCCTCGGGCTCCTCCTGCCAGCGCCGCTCCCCTCGGCTCAGGCTCCTCTTGTGCCAATGCCGTCGCCAGCTCCCTTTGCGCGTTCGGCCTATGCGCAGTGCACTCGTCGGACTCCCTGCGCGCCCGTGCCTCGGCCGCCCGGCCTGCGGCCGCCGGCCACCTCGGTTCAACTTCCCTAATCCCTCATTCCCTCGGTTCCTTCTTCTTTCAAAGCTTGTTGCTTGTTGTTGTTGGAATGCTGGGTGATTTTCTAATAGGCTACACTGCTGCAGCAAACATTAGTATAAAATTGGGGATTAGGGCTCAATTTGTAGCTAAGTTTGTTGCTTGTTGGTTAATTTGGGAAAATTGAATGGAATCAACTACTACTAAGTTGGCACTTGGCACATGATTACTTTATGTGATTAGTTGATTACTACTACTAGGTTGGCACGTGATGAGAGTTGTTAAAATTTCAGAAATGATGAGGTTTTTGGTTGACTCGAGAAGCTTACCACAACCACAAGATGAACCAAATATGGCTAATGAGGAGGAGGAGGAGGATGTGTTTAATCCGGATGAAATTGTGTGTGATCCTCCTCTTAGGAAACAAATAAATAATTACCATCCGGATGTTCAAGACCAAGTGAGAAGAGTATACATTTCGAAGGGTCCAACCCAACTAATTGTGAATTTTCCTCGCAAACAATTTGGATGTTTGTGGAGGGTATTTTCAAAAGATTGATATAAGAAGTATAATTGGATAGAATATAGCGAGTCTCAAGATATGACATATTGTTTCTATTGCTTTCTTTTTAAGAAGCCAAAAAATAATCAACACTTTGGTTCCGAAGTCTTCACCAGAACCGGGTTTAGTGATTGGAAGCATGCCTACAAAGCATTGCCCTTCCATATTGGTGGTGTAAGAAGTGACCACAACAAGGCAAGATCGCATTATGATGATTTTTATAACCAAAGACAAAGTGTGTCAAGTAAGCTCTCTTGTGCAACCAAGGAATCCGAAGAACTATATAAAATCCATTTGATTTCTTCTCTAAAGTGTACAAGATTTCTCATTGGTCAAGGCATGGCTTTTCGTGGCCACGATGAATCTTCTACTTCATTGAACAAGGGTAACTTTTGTGAAATGATAGATTGGTACAAAGATAAGAATGAAAAAGTGAGGCATACTTTTGACCGTGGCCCAAAAAATTGCAAGATGCTTGCTCCCAAAATTCAAAAGGATCTTGCAAAATGTTGCGCAAAAGAAGTCCCGATGTGATTATGAGAGAGATTGGTGATAGACAATTCCCCGTGCTTATTTAGTGGAAGAGGCTTGAATCAACAAATAAGTCTCGCTAGAACCGAGGATACTAGATGGGGTTCACATCATACAACTTTACTTTGTTTGGATCAAATGTGGAGGTCGTTGTTACATGTGCTTAGTGCGGTAGATGAGGATGGGTGTGGACCGTCTCAAGTGGCGAGTTTGATAGAAAAATGGAGAGTTTTAAATTTGTTTTCATTTTGAAGCTTATGTTAAAGTTATTTGCCATCACAAATGAGCTCTCACAAGTCTTGCAAAGGAAGGATCTAAATATTGTTCATGCTATGGAATTAGATCATGATGTCAAAGCTCGGTTAACCTCCATGAGAGAAAGTGGTTGGGAGAACTTGTTTGATGAGGTCCAACAATTTTGTGTTGTCAAATGTATTCCGGTGCCAAATATGAATGAACAAATATCAGTTAGGGGTCATTCGAGGTGTGATGGGAAGACTTACACTAATCTTCATTATTACCTAGTTGAGGTTTTCTATGTTGCCCTTGACAAGATATGTACTGAGATGAATCATCGCTTTAGTAAAGCATCTACAGAGATATCAGTGTGCTTCTTATGCCTTGATCCAAAGAATTCTTTTTCTAAGTTTGATGTTGACAAGCTTGCTGCCTAACTACAATTTATCATGCAGATTTCTCTAGTGGTGATCGTGCAATCATAAGTCACCAACTTGAGACTTACATTCATCATGTGAGAAGGCATGTTTCCTTTTCTACTTGTAAAGATCTTGAAAATTTGGCTACAAAGATAGTTGAAACCGAGAAATATTTGGTTTTTCCATTGGTCTACAAACTCATTGAGTTGGTTTTGTTATTGCCGGTGTCAACGGCATCAGTTGAAAGGGCTTTTTCGGCAATGAAGATTATCAAGTCTAAATTGTGCAACAAGATCAACAATGATTGGTTCAATGACTTGATGATATGCTACACCGAGCGGAACATATTTAAACAACTTGATGATAATATTATTGCCCGACGGTTTCAAGCCATGAAGAAAAGGAAATGACATTTGCCTCGTAGGCCTAGGCTTAATTGGCACATTATCGGTATGTTTCATTCTCTCCGATGTGAATATATTTTCAAGTCAAAGTTATATGATTTACTAATTTAATTTTTTTTTATCTTGTAGAGTTTTTTACTCTCATTTGGTTGTGTGATTGGATATTTTGGATTTTTGTTATTGACTCGTCGCAACTTTAGTAGTGTCTAGTGAGTTGTTTGTTATCGTATCTCGCTCTTATTTTCATCTATAAACCTTTACATAGGTGATGTATCGTATCCGTTCTTTTAATTTAAAACTATTGTGGATTTGCATGATGTGTAATTGTGTATCCGAATATCCGATGCTTGTGGTTCTCGGTAGACCGTAATTAGGTATTTAGCTTGTAACTTGCCCAGGCTTTGGAAATTTCTTGGCTCCGCCACTGCGCATACCAATTTAGTAATGAGTAGTAACGAGAGTCTTAAACTCTTCTCTCGTCACATACCAAATCCTAAGTTGTTGTCACCGGCCAAACTGAGATTTCTAAGAGTATGTACAATAGTGTGACTTTTGATGTTTGTAAGACTTAACATGCAGAACATTATTAACATGTAGAACATTAGATGACGTGGATGAGAGAGAGGGAGTATAGAGAATTGAGTTGTTTCTCATGTAGTAGTCGACTGTAACACGAGAAATAAAATATATTATACATGAAAGAGTTGTCTGTAAAGATATATAAAAAGACAACTTATTATAAAAGCTGTCTTCAATGTTGTCTATAAATGATAGAGATATACTATAAACAACAGTTGTCTATATCATTATACATACCTCAAGCCTCCCCGACGGAAAATTCAGATTTGCTGCATCCTGCACGCAAACACAGTCCCGGCCGCTGCGTGCTTGTCTTAAGCGTCACAGGACAATGACCATCGCACTACGCTGCCTCCAGATCCACGACCCATAATTGATAATCCGAATGCAAAACCAAATGCGTCGAAACCGAGATAGCCTTGCAGGCAGTGCGAAAGCGATGATGAGATGAAACTTGAAACCTCCCCAGAACGAGCAGAAACAAGGCACATCATTGGACGTTTGCCTAAGGAACAAAACGCAGGCTCCCACAGGCGAACTGTACAAGAAAGCTTCGATCCCTTTCATGTGCAGATCTGATCCGACTCGACGGCGGAGGCAAGCTCGGCGACAAGCAGACAAACAAGATTGCACAGGTTCCTCAGCTCCAAGTTTGCTGCCTTTGTCTCTCACCAACAAGAGGCCAAACCTGTTTTTGGACTCACTATATCTTGGCTTCTTGTTAAGACTTTGTAGAACTATAATGTCTGGTTTGTCAGGTCTTTGGACTCGATTCTCTTTAACTTGGAAAAAAGTTATATGGATAATAGAAGGTAAATTTTCATTCCAGCATTGCATTAGAACTGTACGTTGTGTCATGCTCATTCATGTACATCTTTGTATAATAACTGTGCTGAAGTGACCCAATCATGCAAATGTGCTGTATGAACAGAAGCAAACTTGATTTCGTGCACGAAGTAAAAAAATGAACGTAAACGCCACGCACTCAGCCAACACCAGACAAAGTGACGCAGTTAAAATCGATATGTCCAAACAAGAAATGGAGACAAAATTTGCAAAGTTAAGACAGAATATGGCCTGAACAGCCCACGAAATCATCAACTTTTTGTCCTCAGTCTACTAAAGAAATAAAAATTGGCACCAACCAAATCAGTTATATAAGCACAGAGGCAGGTATTGGCGTCTCGTACAGAGCTTAACAAACTGCACATTCAAACCCATAGCTCCTCTCAAGGCCATCAACAAGAGGCTGCACTTATTGAAAGCACTATGATAGTTAAGAGCGAGATCAACAGCAATCTCAGGCTACCTGCTAACATGACGATTGAATCATCAGAAGGCGGCCAGGCAAGTAAAGGTATCAAAAGGAGACGAAGGGAGACAGCTTTGCTTACCCCAATCACAAGCAACACAAATGGAAGCAATTTTGAGAAGTCCACATCAAGCATCACCATTAAGAGGAGTTCCAGATTTCGTGGAGTTAGCAGGTAACACACGACAACATTTGCTCTCTTCTCACATTGTTTCAATGTTTTGATCGTATGTTCTCTTCAGGCATTGCCTCGATGTTTTGATGAAATGTTCCCCTCATGTTGATTCTAATTTTCCAACTAGAAAAGTTCAAAGTTTTCACTGTATCTCAAATCGGATGCAACATACTTTAGGTTGTTGCAAAAGGTATTGCAAAACGATGTTGTATCATTGGAGGTTTTGATAAGATTCTTGACTGTTTGGTAAATGTGGAAATGCTCACAAGTGCGACCAGTTACATTTCTCAAAGGAAAAAAGAAAATCAAGGAGTTATTTGCATGGAACAGATAACACGAGGATCTAAATCAGATAACACTAGACGCAAAATGCTCATATACATGATGCCATCGAAATAGAAATAAGTTCTGTTAACTAACACAAGAAACATAGATGCTAAGTGTTAAGATATGGCGATGATGCTAAGTGTTAAACAATTTATTGTCAACTCATTCTAATAAACAGATGGTGTGCAGGCATAAATGGACAGGTCGTTACGAAGCCCATTTGTGGGATAAGAACTCTTGGAACCCAACACAGAGGAAGAAAGGGAAACAGGGTAGGTTCTCTAAAATTTTAGCTTCCTCTTCTTTCTGCTTGCTACATACATCTATATAAGATGATTAACATTGAGCATGCTCTTCAATGATAAACAGTCTATTTAGGAGCATATGATGAGGAGGAGGCAGCTGCAAGGGCTTATGACCTTGCGGCCCTAAAGTACTGGGGACCAACCACCTACACGAATTTCCCTGTATGAGCTTGTTGTCGTTTTACTACTATAAAGAAGCTTCTTCATAAAATTTGCTAATTGCTATATAGGATTAGCAAAGCTGAAAGTTCAGATGTTTAACTGTTTAAGGATGAAATAGAGTGACCTGTTGCTTGCTATGAGATAAGCAGAAAAAAATGGACCAGTAAAAGTATGTTATACCTATATGCCAACTGAATTAGTAATAATGTCAGTTCGTTTGATGTTTTTCAGGTCATGGACTACGAGAACGAACTGAAGATAATGGAGAACCTCACAAAGGAAGAGTACCTTGCATCATTAAGGAGGTAAAAAACTTCGGAACATTTCACACTCCTCCGCCTGTATATCACCTACTTAAATCTGTTAAATGTCACATATATACCAGAAAAAGCAGTGGTTTCTCAAGAGGTGTTTCTAAGTACCGAGGGGTTGCAAGGTAAAAACAAAACATTTCAAACTACAATCATCAGTAGTTCCAAAAGTAAATCTATATACTGAAGATGGGAAATGCAAATTGCAGGCATCATCATAATGGAAGATGGGAAGCTAGAATAGGGAGGGTCTTCGGGAACAAGTATCTCTACCTTGGGACTTACAGTGAGTATATCAGTAAAATTTATACTTCCTAGTCATCATAAAACTCCAGTATAGGAACTCACATCAGTTACCAAATTCCTCTAAAAGATTAATCAGCACTTCATAACTCAGATTTTAACTTTATCATTTGTAAATTTTGCTACAGGCACACAAGAAGAGGCTGCACGTGCATATGACATTGCCGCAATAGAGTATAGAGGCATAAACGCAGTTACTAATTTTGACCTGAGGTCATACATCACATGGCTAAAGCCAAGTGTGTCACACTCTGCAAATGCTGAAACACTTGCAATGCCAAGTCCTACTGAGAACCTTTTCCTAAGAGAAACACAGATTTTCTCTCAAAACAATCCCTTTATCCTAGATCATAATGCAACACAAGGTAATGAAGAGGTCACTATCTCTCCAAATTGCTCAAGGACAAGAGCCTCATCTACTGCACTCAGTCTGCTATTTAAGTCGTCGGTGTTCAGGCAATTGGTTGAAGAGAACTCAGATGCCAATGACAAAACAGGAGGGGATACCAGTGAGCCAGTTTCTCAACCAGAAGCTAATGAATATCACAACTTTTTTCATGGAGGTACTCCAGACATGTTGTGCTTGTTCTCACCTACCGGAAGTTACAGTAATAGCATTGGATTTCAAGAGAATAATCCATATGTAGATAACAGTGAGAGAATAACTTGGAATGGTCTTGCAAGCATGCCAGATATACTGTGATGGTTCAAACGATGCAGCCAACACAAAATATCATCTGAAATTAAATTGTATTTTCTATAGAACAACTTTCTTTTTTATTGGTTAGCTTCTATTTTGTATACCCCACTGCTGTAGCATAGAAAGAATGCTTCATGAGAATCCTTTTTGCATTGTTCAGGTCATTTTTATGTCAATTCAGACAACTGTTTTCATCACTTGAACCAAGATCAAATAAAAAATATTCCTCATTACCTTTTGTTAAAAGAATAATGGGTCTTGAATAAATAAATAAAAAATAGAGAAGTCATTCTTAGTAAATCTAGGACAACAGATTGACTGATGACAAGTTTGAAGATACCCATCATTTTATTTCATCATTATTTTGGCAGTCTGACTCATGTAGCGTGCTTTGAACAATAATAATTCAACGGAGTGTTTCTGGGAAAAACTCCAAAAACTTCATATTTATACTAATCCAAAAGAATGGTTGATGGACAGGGTATTGTAGTTACCCATCAGTTGAGCTCATACACCTAGCATGTAATTAATTGTGGGTCATTTGTTTGTGCTTTTCAAGTTGGAAAAAAAAATAGCTTTCACGATGGTCATGTTTAGTGGCACAAAGATTAGATTTAGGCAACAACATTCATTACGTGTGTTAAGTAGTAATACTTAGGAGATATTTCCATATGATTGCACTGCAGATTAATATATATATATTTCAAACTGCTCATTGTTTCCATGATCCTCAGCTAGCCTTTCTTTTCGGGCATGTTCGTCTAGTATGCCCCGCTGCTGAGCAGAAACTACATGCATAAATACAAGATTTACCACTATTAACTTGGTTAACTATATAGCCAGAAGCACCAACCTCCACGTCGGTGGATCTGGAGCAGGTAGATCTGTGGATTTCATGTTGTTAGTAATTTCACAGAGGAATGTGCAAAATATGATACGAGTCCATGATTTGGATTTGCGGGAGGGTGGCAAGGGCCGTCGGTAGACTCATCGTATCCGAAACGATATGGAAAAATTTGAAGCCAGAGACCCTCTAAGGAGGTGTATCCTTTGCGGAGATTATGAGCATACGAAGAACAAGTGCATGAAGTATAACAGGTTGGGTGAAGGTCACAACGGCATGACACGTATGTCTGCAAGCATGACTTAATTTTCATCCGTTAAGTATTTTCCTTTTCAAAAGGCATGTTTGTATTGTAGCTGTAGTTCGAGTCGAAGGTTCGTGTATGTAGCTATTTGTACGGTGGGAATATTCAGGCAAATATATACACCTAACCAGACCCTATGCGTCATGTAATTTAGACATTCATGATCAAGTGTTATGTCGGACTTGCAATCTCATCTTCGTTGCTTCATTCTCGTCTCACTCAAACCAAATGTTACAAAATATTTTTTTTAATCAAAATTAGGGTTATTTGTGTAAAAACTTAAAAGGGTGAACATCCACGTAAAATAATTTACAAATAATTACAATCAGCAAACTCCAGCTTTTTTATCCCCAACAATTATTCACAAACAACTCTTTCAATCATTTAATTTTGTAAAATTAAATATAAGTTTATTTAAATTATTTCTTAAAAAATTAGCCTACTGTCACTCGTCCAGAACGCGATTGGACTCAGTTGCTAGCCTCAATCGTGTTCTGGCCGAGCTATTGTGTCTGACACGGGCCTCAGTCACGCCACCAGCTCACGACTGATACACGTGGCAAACTAAGAGTGCAGTCGTGTTTCCATCGCATGACTACGTCTCCCACGCTAGCTAATCACTGACCCACCGCGTGATTAGGGCTAATCGCCTACTGGACCAACGACTGAGGGTTATTTCTATAAAATAAATAAGTCGTGGTTTGCTTGTGTAAAATGATTAAAAAATAGTTTATTTTGGAAAAAAAAAATCATCATTCATGTGTATCAATTGGGATGGGTTGATTGCTACGTCATGTTGATCCATCGAGGTAAGACAAATATTGTGGGCCTCTGGCCCAACCGGCCTTCTATATGATCTAATCCAAAACTTGCATACGGAGGAACGATCTTGTAGCATCGTTGGATTGGCTGCTCCATATAATCTGCAACTCACCAATCTTATTTTCTGCGTAAAAGACAAAACAGCAAGTAGGTGCGAACTAAAACCAGCTAGGCAAAACGCTAGTAACACTTGATTTGGTCATAACTCCCAACAAACCAAGATGTCAATGTATTTGCGAATTGAGACACATCGGACTAATTTATCTAAAGCAGTACTAAAGCACAACCAAATTCATCGCACTTGTTGGTAATTCAAATTCGAAAAGTTTCAGCACACTTCTCTAGCTCTAGGCCTTGTTTGGTTGAGATAAAATGCCTGCTCATCTATATAGATAGGCTGAGATTTTAATTCAAATTCTCAGTCATAAATAGACTTTTCAAACCCTTAAGAAGTGCATAAACATGGTAAGCAAACCACACAGGGGCTAGCCACACAAACTAATGTCCACCATGGCATGCAGTGAATCACCAGACAACCTCCCATCTTTGCCGAGCAGATCCATTTTAGGACAAGTCAAGGACATGTGGCCCCATGCTCTATCCCCACGCTTCCGGGCGCAGCCAACCCTTTTTTGCTTTCCTGCCACGTAATCCAACCCGTGAATATCTCACCCTTTTTAAGTCATTTTTTTGCATTACTCATTTCGCTTTTCCCCTTCTGTTTCCCTCAGCTTTCACAGTTTCGCGCGCGCGCACAGAGACAGGGACAGAGAGAGAGAGAGAGAGAGAGAGAGAGAGAGAGAGAGAGACAGAGAGAGGCTGCGGCATGTCGGTGGCTAGCTGGAGCATTCCGGCGATCCCGCCGGTGAGGGGCGGGCTGCTCGTCGGCTCCTTCCTGGTGGCTGCACGGCCTCGGGCGGGCCGGTTCCGCGCCGCATCCAGACGCGTGAGGCTAGGCGGCGGCGTCGTGGCCCGCGCAGGTGCGGCGGAGACACCGGTGACTTGCTCCGGACAGGCTGGGGTGGTGTTCTCCGAGAAGTTCCCCTTGAGCCGATGCCAAACTGTAACTTGTTTTGCCCGGTTGTGTGATTTGTGCCGAAGCTGTGGCTTTTTTTGGTTGGTTGGTGATGGGTTTGTGGTGTCCAGGTGGAAGGGAAGGCGTGGGTGAGGGTGGATGCGGAGCCGGATGGGGACGGCAAGTGCGAGGTCGTGATCGGCTGCGACGTAGAGGGGACGTGGGTGCTGCACTGGGGTGTACTGTCTCCTACGATGGTGAGCACGGAAGGTAATTTTTTGTTTCTAATTTTTCTCTTTTTTGGGGTGTGGGTGCATCCTTTTGTTGATCAATCGCGCGCAGAGTTGTGATTTGCGCATTCTTAAGAGCGACAGAGGGATCAACAATGGTGGTGAGACCGGCAGATATGCCCACGTTGTCAGTGAGGTTTTGGCTTGCGATATCCACGTCGATTCATTGCTGCAGGTTGAACACTTGGATAGCAGTGAAATGGCAGACCATGCAATGTGTAATCTGGGTTTGGGTTCGTTTAGGGGAAATTATGAACATGTTCATTTCGAAAATTTATTAACAAGGTGGCTGTGCCGTTGCTCCTATGCTACCCCAGAGAAAAATGAGCGCGAAACATCTAATAAATTCTGATTGGAAGAGGGGCTGGCATTATAGGACGGTTTTGGTTGGCTCTCACGTTGGTCCAATCGTAAATGCTTTAAAATTCATGTTTGTTTTATTTGGAACTTGCGGTAGCATTTGATGAGGATATCCAGTGCATATACATCAATTGGGTGTTGGAATTAATCTTGTCATTAGTATCTTTGTATTTTGATTTGGCATGTATTTAGTTGCATGTGGCTAGAAAGTGGATGTGCATGAGTTATCTAGTCGTTGCATGTAGTAGTGCAGGTAGATAGCAATGCATGTGTTTGCATGCATTGCATGTAGTTGCATGTAGGCTAGAATTAGTCTCCCAGGAAAAGAGGTTCACGTTATGAGTTGTGCTGTGAGAACCGGTCAGTTGTCAACTGTGCGTGCGTTGAGGTGTTTATCAGATGTAGTTGGAAGTTCCACGCGAGAGCCGAATAAAAGAAAGAAGTCTGCTAAGCAATTTCAGCGTCGGAAAAAACTCTGCTGTGTCCCCTCTGTCCTCAGCTCTGGCGAGTGAATTCACGAGCGATTTCGTGTGTACACTGTGAAATGAGTGCGTGTGTTTTAAGTCTGGGCCAACATTGGGTTGGAGAGGGAGGCGAGGAGGTCGGCCCAAAAGGAGGAGAAAAAAAATATAGTTATGGTGCTTGCAGTTCTGTCCATGAAGTTCACAAAGCTTTTGCACGAATTCTTAGGTTTCTAATACGCACAAGATACCTATTTGAAAAGGTTATCAAGTCTAGTTTCTAATGGATCTTTATTTACGGCAAGTTATGGTAACTTCACATTGGTCCCACGCAGAGGCGGACACAAAATATTAGGTAGGGCGAGTCGCGGCTGCTCTCCGGCGTCATCCATTAAAGAATTTTTTTCACATATATGTAAGAATGTGGTTCATTGAGGCATTGTATCAAAAAGGTGGTGGTCGAGCGGCGATGATGGCCGAGATTGTGCGTCTAGCAGCACTCACCTTGACATCCGATGATCCCGACGCGACATGGCGGCCGCATCCCGGAGCACACCCACGGCTCCCTCATTGAACCTCCGCACACGCGCCACGGATAGCAGCATCGCCACGGCGAACCCACTAATATCTCTTCAAATCCATTTCTACCAAATAAAACAAGTAACAAACGACAACATATTTCAATACTCCATTTGATTACAACATGTGAATGACAGCAATTATCATGTAGATACTTACTAGAGCTTTTCCCCCAAATCTTATTGTTGCCTTGCTTGCTCATCTTGACTTCACACAAATTCACACAATCACTGAGACACTGAATCACACAATATTCAACAATCAACACCAATTCACACAATGAATCACACAATGTCACAATGTTCAACAACAATTCACACAATCACATAATCTTAACTCGTCATTTACTCACCTTGACCTCACACAGTCACACTGTGATACACTCACTGTCACTAATTCACATTCACAGAAATCACACAATTAATCACAGAAATCACACTCACCGTCATTTGTTGCCATACCTTTCGCCACCGCCTTCAGGTCGGCGCGCCGGGCGTGATCGCCGGCGTCAAGGCGGAGCTGCCGAGTGCGGAGTGCCCGAGTGGGAGATCCGGAGGCCGGAGGCCCGGAGCGGAGAGGGAGACCGCCGCCGCCCGCACCGCGCGCCATCGCGGCCTCGCCTGCTGCCAGGGCGAGTCCAGACTCCAGAGGGCAAGGCAGCCAGGCGAGTGCGGAGTGCCCGAGTGGGAGATCCGGTCGGAGGCCGGAGCGCCGGAGGCCCGGAGCGGAGAGGGAGACCGCCGCCGCGCGCGCGCGCCTGCGGCCTCGCTGCTGCGAGGCAAGTCCGGACTCGAGGCGCGGCGGCGAGCGAGCGGAGTGCCGAGTGGGAGATCCGAGGCCGAGGCCGGAGTGGAGAGGGGCCGGGCCGGAGCGAGAGGAGACCGCGCCGCCGCGCCGCGCCCTCGAGGCCTCGCCTGCCGCCACCGCGTCCGCGCCTGTGCTCCTCGCCGCGCGCCGCCTCGCCCTCTGGACTCGCCGCCGGCGCCGCCGCTGCGCCGCTCGCGTGGTCGCCTGGTCGCCGCTAGCGCTAGGTTTAGTGTTGGGAGCCTGGGAGCAGCTGCTCCTTTCCTTTTGTGGCTGGGGGCCTGGGTGCTGGACGCTTGGGTGTGGCCGCGTGGGGATTAGTGGGCTGGGAGCTGGGCCGAGTCGGGGGGGGGGGGTGGGGAGGTTCCGCGCGTGCTGGAGCTCGGGCGGCCCGGACGGAGGGTCCGCCCCTGGTCCTACGTCGAGAAGAAAGTTCAAAATCAAACAGATGAAGTTATCATAACTTTACGTAGAAAGCTCTAAATCAAGATCTGTTTGATCCGTTGGAAACTAGATTTAATAAAAAAAAAATCAAGTATGTATCTTGTGCACATTAGAAACCTTGGAATTCGTGCAGAAATATTTGTAAACTTCGCAAACAGAACTGCGAGCACCTGAACTTGATTAATCTTTTCTCCTCCTTTTGGGCCGACCTCCCTCGCTTCCCTCTCCAGCCCAATTTACGTATATTGGCTGGATATCCTCATCAACATTGAAGCGCAAGCCAATTAGTAGTTGCATATTTGCAAAATTGGGAGAAGTTCTCATAATTTGATTTCAGGTTTCCTTGGCTCCTTTGGAGTTGTCTGGTTATCCCGCCTTTCTATACGTTACTTAAAAAAGGAATAATTTGCCAAGGCATATTTAATTAAGATTTGTCATTTCTTTCGTTTCTTTGTACGTATTCAAGCTTCAATGTATATACGTTTCCCGTAAAAAGAAGAAGGGGAAATGACATTTGTCGCTTTTTTGCCTCTAATTGTCTCCTTCAGATCCCGCCTTCTTGGACAAAAAATGTTTAATGACCCATTTCATCTTAACCTTTGTTTTCTATATATTTGCAGACAATGGGATCAACCTCCTTCAGAAACAAGACCTCCCGGTTCAGTTCCAATCAAGGTTGTTCTAATGTTCTGAACATTGTTCAAGCACTCAAAACAGGTTGCAGCTATTAACACTTGCATGTGGGTGTCTGTGTGACACGAACTTGCTACGAACCTCCAAATTTATGCTGATTCCTGACACAGTCAAAAGCTCACTGCTTTCTTATTTTTCCATTAGCCATGACTCTAGTCATTTAGGCTTCCAGTTGCTGAACACTATTTGAAACTCTCAGGACTATGCAATTGAAACACCGTTGGAGATTTCACCCAATTCAGATGGGCGGATGCTTCATGAAGTGCAAATCAAATTCGATAAGGACACTCCAATCGCCGCTATCAATTTTGTTCTAAAGGTTCAAACTCTACACTTGCCTTGCTGTCATTTTTTTTCCTAGACAACATGGTATTTCTCAACTTTCCTACACTATATCAAAATCCTTAGTCTATAACTCGCCCAGTCAATGGCAATTAAAACAGTAGCTGAAGGGAAGGCACCTAAGATGCAAAGTTGTGTAACTTTTGTTCACATTCTCTAGTTGCCCAAGGAAAGATAACTGTAGAAATTAGGGAATTTTGTGTGTAGTCGCTCCAACCTCGTCACTCCGCCGCACCGACCCCACCAACGGAAGGAAAACACTAGCATCTGAGATTACACATTGCATGGTCTGCCATTTCACTGCTATCCAAGTGTTCAACCTGCAGCACCGACCCCACCAACGGAAGGAAAACGATGTTGTCGCCGCTAAAAGTATCTAGGTCTCTAAAAATGATTTTAGTAATTAATAACAATAATGTGTTAAGAGATTAGCGTGTGTGCTAAGATATTTTTAAGGCTTAGTCCCGGAGTTTGAATGACAACATAGAAATAACATGCAAAGATGACAAAAGATCGACGTGACTCAAGACAAAGGTATTATGTAGCCCAAGGACCCTTTTATATTTTTACCGGTCTCGGTGATTGGTGAAAAGACCGGATTTATTGGCTAGATGCCGTACTATAAAGAGGGATCATAACTAGTAACTTGAGGATTTATTTTGTGCTATCTTGATCAACTAAGTCATGCATGCATTTTGAACTGCAGTTGTCAGTAAAACCAGTATGACCATAAGTATAACTGTGGTACTACCATCTTGCAGTATAACCGCACCTAAAGTGTGGTACTACTGCAGTGCAATAGGTCTGATTTCTAGTTTGTGATACGTTATTTCCAGAGAGCATGTTTTGAGAGTTTTTCCTCTTTTAGAAATCGGTAGTACCGGAAGAGCCGAGCGGTACTACCATCGAGCGGTAGTACCAGACCATGTGAGTGCGGTAGTACCGCACCAAACCATAACGGCTAGTTCATAAGCATTTAATGAACCCCATATGACCATTAAATAGTTGGTGCGGTAGTACCGGTCGATCAATAGCGGTAGTACCGCACTTGCTGAATTTTTTAGGGATTTGCTTCAAACGATCGTTTTTGTGGTTGGGGGCTATAAATACTCCCTAACCTCGTTGAATACATTGCAGTCATTGGTGCACTCTCTATTACTCATTTGCTTATATTTCTCATTTTGAGGTAGCTGAGAGTATTGAAGTGCATTTGCATCATATATCGATCTCTTTGGCACTTGATAACCTTCAAGCAAGGGCTGTGATTTATTACTCTTGGTGCTTGTCGGCACCTAGACGACTTGGAGGAAAATTGTGTGGTGATCTCTTTAAGAAGATTGTGAAGAGACCCGACACCGTTTGTGAGTGGTTCAGTGTTCGCCATCTTCGAAGTGGAGGAAGAACAACCCTAGTGGAATTGAGGTTCATCAGGTTCAATTTGTGGAGCTGGTCCAATTCGTTTGGGCTTACCTCAGCGTGGACTAGTTAAGACCGGTAAGTCTTCGATACCACAGGAAAAGCATTAATTGTCTTTATTGCGGTTTTCTCTCTTGTCTTTACTATTTTCGTATTTACATTTCTAGCTATTTATTTATATAGAATTGCTTAGCTAGAATTGTATTTGGTATTGACATAGCCTTGGAATGTCTTAGTGAAAACTTAGAATACATCTCTTGATTTGTGCTAGAAATCTTTTATTAGACCATACTTGTTAAAATTATTAATTAGAGAACAAGATCTTTAGAAACCTTCTATTCACCCCCTCTAACCGGTCATCCTTGATCCTACAGCCGCACACCTCACCCGCGCCATGTCGTCCCATCAATGGTGGGCTCAGCCCTATCGTCGTTGCGTCGATGCTCGCCAACGTCGAGCCCGCCGCAGCAACCGCCACCGCCCTAGTCTTCACCTACGACAAAATCGTCGTCACAGTCGCGTCTTCTTCGCCTACGGTGGAATGCCGCGTCGAATCGGCTACTGCACTGTTGCTCCATCTCACTCTCCCACGGCGAGCACGCCGACACATCATCATGTGCTTCGTCCGCTGCCGCTGTTTGATGGGTCATATTACATGCATTGGTACTAATACGACTTCGACCATCAACATACCATGAGTTTTCACCTTTCTAGTTAGTGCTTGAGAAAGATCCAAATGTTTCCCATCCGCGTAAATTTAGTTGTGCCGTATACGTGCCGATCTCACCACCTCAGCATACATCAATGAGCCACCACCGTAAATTGGGAATTTATGTGAAATTTGAATATCTGTCTATAATCAAATATCTAGAGCCCATGATGGGGGATATGTTGAAAGCAAGATACTCTGACAGCATATTCAATGAAGAACTATTCCTAACATTAGGTGGTGGAAAGACCCCTACTAAAGTGGAATGTTGAGAACTATTATGATATGATAGTAGTCTTCATAATGTGGATCCAAACACTAAAGAATCCGAACAACATGTTCAGATAATAATAGATTTGCAAAACCTGACAAATGAATTGTCAAATTCATTCACAAATCATAAGGGAGTTACCAAATAGCATATACCAGCGGTAAATGCACCTGAAATAGTAGAATCATCCCAGGTGTTGGATCCTGCATCTAACTGCACCACTCTTAATGTCATAGTACAACTACTCATCCACTATGTCAGCGTTAAAGGAGGGGTATATGGTGGAAATATTGCAATAACTACACATTTGGTCTTTGCAATGGACTTATATTGTGAGACAATTCTTCCTAAGAATAGGGACTTATATTGCGGGATGGAGGGAGTAATAAAGGGCTGATTGATCTAAATGAAATGCCAATTGACTTGGATAAATAGTTTGCCACAAACTATGTGGAAAGAAGAGAAATTTTTTATAGTCAAGTATGTGCCAATAACAGTTGCTTTAGCTTTCCATATTGAAAATTTGGATCCGGAACTGAAGACGATTGCTGAATGCAAGAATCTTCATGATTCGGATAAATAGAAATAAGCAATCAAGAATGAACTAAACTCGCTAAACAAGAGAAAAGTCTTTAGACCTATGGTCAAGACACCTCTTAATATCATTCCCGTTGGACACAAGTGAGTGTTCATAAAAAAGAGGAATGAAAAGAATGAAGTTGTGAGGTATAAAGCGAGATTATTCGTCTAAGAGTTCACATAGAGACCTGACATCAATTTTGATGAAACTTACTCTCCTGTAATGGATGGCATAACGTTCTGTTATTTAGTATCACTGGCAGCAGGAATGAACTTAGACATGAAACTTATGGATGTTGTGACTGCATATTTGTATGGATCACTTGATTCTAAAATCTACATGAAGATTCCAGAGGGACTAAAGATTCCATGTATGAGCGAGAACGAGAATGGTAACATGTATAGTGTCAAATTGCAAAGGTCATTATATGGATTAAAATAGTCAGGTCGTATGTGGTACAATTGACCAAGAGAATTCCTTCTACAGAAGGGATATGTGAGCAACTAGATATGTCCGTGTGTGTTCATAAAGAAATCCAAGAATTGGTCTTGTATCATATCTGTGTATGTTGATGATTTGAACATCATTGGAAACACAAAGGACATTCTCGAAGCTAGCTCATACCTAAAGGTGGAACTCGAGATGAAGGATTTGGGTGAAACCAAATATTGTCCCGGTTTGTAGATTGAAAATCTGTCTGGTGGCATATTCTTGCACCAAACCACCCATGATCTGTCTAGTGGCATATTACCAAGAAAGTGCTGGAGAAATTTTATTTTGATAAATCTTATCCATGGGTACACTCATGATCGTTAGGACATTGGATGTGGAAAAAGATCCATATGGTCCTAAACAAGAGAATGAAGATATATTAGAGCCCAAAACTCCATACTTGAGTGTTATTGGAGCATTATTATACCTTACCAATTTTACCAGGTCTGATATTGCTTTTGCAATAAGTTGTCTTGCAAGATATAGTTCTAAGCCTACAAAAAGTCATTGGAATGGAATTAAAAAAAAAATCCTCATATACCTACAAGGAGTAAGTGATCTTGGACTCTATTATCCCAAGGGTCAAGATACAAAGATAACGGGTTATTCGGATGCTAGCTATTTATCTGATCCCCATAATGCCATATCACAGACTGGATATGTGTTTCTAAGCGGTGTTACAGCTATTTCATAAAAATATGTAAAATAGCCGATTGTTGCTACATCGACAAATCATTCAGAGATTGCTGCTTTGTTTGGAATGACACGTGAGTGTATATGGCTTAAAGACTAATCCATCATATCCAAGAGTCATGTGGTGTAAAAGTAGATAAAGCTCACACAATCCTCAATAAGGATGATGCCGCTTGCTTGTATAAATGAAGAATAGCTACATCAAGATGAATTTTAGAAAGCATTTTCTCCCTAAGCATTTCCACCCTTATGAGCAGCAGGAGAACGGGAATATATAAATACAGAAAATCCAAACAAATAAGAATCTTGCAGATTTATTTACTAAGGCTTTGCCAGTTTTTGTGTTTGAGAAGCATGTTCATAGCATAGGCATGAGGAGACACAAAGTGTTGTTGTCCTCAAGGGAGATATTTAATCTTTATTCACAGTAGGATGAAAGAGTGTTGTACTATTTTTCTCTTATTTGAGTTTTGTCCTACAAGGTTTTCTCAATTGAAGGTTTGTAATGAGACAACACATGCAATGGCAAGAATGCGAGTTATGTACTATTTTCTTCTTACTGTTTTCCCCACTGGGTTTTCGAGAGGACTTTTTAATCAGGCATACACAAGCATGTTTGGTAAAGTGTCCAACGAGGAGTGTTGAGGGAAAATTAGTGTGGACACTACCGAAACTAGTCTATTAGGGGTTTGGCCACCCATTAGCATAGTTTAGTCCCATCTTGCTTATTGAATCACAAAGGGGTACCTTCACTCCCTATATAAGGAGAGGGGATGGGCTCTCATTGTATAAACCATGTCTACAGGCAAATCATCAATAAAGAGAGATTGTCGTGACTACATCTTGTGTTCTTGATCATCTACTTTTTGCTCATGTGTGATTAATCGTGGGCAACGCAACAACCATCCTCTAACATTCTGAAATTTCTTTCTCTCTCTCTCTCTCTCTCTCTCTCTCTCTCTCTCTCTCTCTCTCTTAAAAAAACAACTAGCAAATTCTCTTATGGGGAGAAGAAATTTGATCAGCATGTGTTGTTTGACTTTCCTTTGCTTTTAAGGATGGATTACAGTGCATGTTATGTGATGGTCTCAATAGTCAATATACACATTTTAAGATAGACTCAAACGTAACAATGCAACATTTTCACTTGGTGCTCGCTCGACTGTATTATTACTACTTGCAATTCAGGCTTGGTGAAATGTAGTCGGATGTCTTGACCATTCTAGCCCATTAGGCTATCCTCGGTCCTGTCCAAGTGGGCCTAGATACAACTGGGCAAGTACTGAGTTGGTCCAGTTGGGCCCATCCTAGATTTGCACATTGAGAGCTTGAGACATTGGACTTGGATTTTCCTCCCTTTTTGGTTTTCCAAGTGCCTCTGTGGAGGCGATTTTCCTCCCTTTGATCTTGCGAAAGCGACTATACACAAACCGTGAGACAATCTGGTGTTCAATGTTGGCTGTTGAAGTGAACTGTTCCACTTCTACACCGCGAAGGAAATACTATGCCATTCAGACCCTACATATACTTGAATTTTTTCCTTGAGAGAAAAATAAGACTAGCATGGCATCTGTGTGGTTATATCAAGCTGATCCATCTCTGTTCTTCTTCACATATCATCCCAGGCCTGCCTGCAAGGTGTTCGGTGTTGGATTTTTTTACGTGGCTTTCAATATTTATTGTGGTCATTGTTTGTTTTAACTCAACGTGAAATTATTTATATTATTGATGTATGTGATGGGGAATAATCTGATGCAAAATTTAACTCGAGGAATTAATACTGAAGGTGTTGAGGATGGTTGTGCTGGAATATGGTAGACATATTTATTGAGATCGAGTCTACTAGAACTTAATATTCATGCATATGATTAATCTGGATAGAGCACAAGGCGGAATAGCTGGGTTTATTTTGCAGGATCGGCTCTGCAGGCGGTTGACCCACATGATCAGATTGAAATTGATCCCGTAACAGGTGTGCCAGGGATGAATATATTTTAGACTCATAAAACTGGCATGTCTGATCGTGGTTGATGACATGGTTCAGGACATAACACCTGGAAGTGGAGTCTATAAATATGTTCCTACCCTTTAGCCTTATAATGCAATTGTGAGTGACACCATAAAAAGGACAGAGGAATAGAAGGTAGACCGGAAAACCTTCACAAAATTAATCTAGGATTTGGTGAAAACCCAACATTGGTATCAGAGCGGAGGTCGACGGTGCGCACGGCGGTCGTCCGAATCTTGTCCAAAGCCAAAAGTTTTCTCCGAAGACGTTGCATCAAACTCCTTCGGTGCGTGTGCGTCATGATGCTCGATCCACTGTTGCGACGTCACTTTTCTCTTCGTCCTGATCTTCACGGCGTGCGAAAGATCCACGGTGATCGAGCTCGAGGAATATCGATGTTGCTGAAGCGTGGCACTGCTACACCAACTTTTGCTATTTTTGCACGGTGATTGAGGAATCTTGACGCTACTGCACCAACTCTTTGGCAAGGCAGAAGCACTACAGATCAAGGAAAAGTAGCACGTCTTGGCGTTTTTCGTCCGCTGCATCCTCGGTCCAAGCTAGTTCATTAATTGCTGAGAGGAATATCTCTCTGCTGTGAAAGAAAAGAAAGAATTAATATCTCTATGCTACTTCATTAATTGCTAAGAGGCTATGAAGGGAAAGATCGGAGCCATCTTTACGCGCAAGGATTTTCTTCTTCCGTGGAATTTCAGGAGGCGTCCTTGCGTTCGCGTTGCCACACGATTCATGCATCTCACAATGGCAACCAACAACATTTTTTCTGAACTGCTTATATCTTACAAATTGGATAGCTCGAATTTCACGGTTTGGAAAAGAAAATTCATGTTTTTTGCTTTCTGCTAAAAACATTGATTATGTACTATAACTCTTATTAAAGTGCTTAATCTTTTTGATTGTTTTCTCTCCAAGATGTATGATAGCACTTTAATTAATGAGCATCTCAATAAACTCTGTATTTTAGCAGAGGAATTAAAAAAATGCTAGCTATCCTTTTTCTGAAGAACTAAAGGTCATGGTTGTTCTAAACTCTTTGCCAAATTCATGGGAACAATTTAAGATATCTTTTTGTTTTTCTGAAAGGATAATCAATATGCGCACTCTGAGGCATCATTTGCTTATGTAAGAGGATAGAAAACCTTCTCAGGGAAAAGAAAGAAATATTCACAACTCTAAGTTACACCTTGGAGAGGGAAAAGGTACTAATAAAAGGAATTAGCAAAAGAGAAAGTCTAATGGTGATTTGAGAGAAAATCTTTACAAGAAACGTGATCGGGATGATCGTAAAAATTATAACTCAGTTAAGAGGAATGATAAGTATAAGAATTTTAAGTGTCACAACTGTGGTCAGTATGAGCATTTCAGAGCTGATTGTAGGAAAAAAGAAGAAGCAGAATGAGCAAAAGAATAGAAATAAGCAACCAATTGAGTGTAAAGGCGATTCATCGCCTAACGGTATGTTTAATATTTTTGTATGCACCGAATCTTTATTTAGACCATGTTTGGTATAGCTCTCACTCCTAACTTCTTGTTTGAATCTCGTGGAGCAGTACCAAACACCCAGCTTTCCAAAACCATCAGGTTCTGCTTCTCGTGAGGAGCTGTCTCGAAAATGAACTAGCAAGGAGAAGCAGCCTTCCCGTAGATTCTCGTGAGAATCCACCTTGGAGAAACGAAAATACCTCTTGAAGTTTAATACTCCGGAAGTGTGAGAAGCCAATAATCGGGTTAAATTAATTAATCGGGAGGAGGGTTCTTTTAGAAAATCACCAAATCAGGAAATGAGAGGGGGTTTTTCGCATTTAGTTGGCAACCTGGGCTTGGGCCTAGGCCCATATGGGGCTGGCCGGCCATAGGGGGGAGACGCCACCCCTCCCCCAAAACCCTAGCCGCCCCCACCTATTCCCTCTTCCCCTCCCTTGGCCGCCACTTCCTCTTCCCCCTTGCGCCTCCTCCCTGTCCAGCACCTCCCCCTTGCATCCCTTGCTGTCCATCTCCAACCATGGGTGGTCTCCCCTCCATTGATGCCAGCCAAAGGAAGGAGGGACAAGCCCTATGTGCCGCCGGCCATGGTAGAAGAGAAGAAGAAGAGGGAGGAGGAGGAAGATCATCTTCTCCAAGGTTCTCCCGCCTACTTCCTGGTTGCTACAAGGGTAATGAATGCCGATTCTCATCGTTTGATTAGTGGTAGATGTGTTTTGGTTCAAATTTGATTAGATCGTATTGCTGCGAGTAGAAAGTTAATTCTGACCAGAATGTTGCGTGGTCTGTTTCGTGGCTTTAAAGACAGAATTAGGAGTTTTGATCTCCTAGAGTTATGTAGGTCTTGTTCTTAGCTTTCAATGGCCGCCAAGAACTCCCAAATCCGATTAACGGTTAGAAAGTTATGAATTGTTTAGTGCCGCTGTCTGGTTAATCTGTCAACTTCCTGACAGTTTGTAGAAAACTGAATTAAACTATTAGTTAATGACAAAATCAGAGGATCTCAGTATAACTAAAAATGTAGGTATTTTCCATACCTTTTCATAGAGATAAAGAACGAAAGATTTGGACCTTCGTAGCAAAAGTTATGGTGGTTTTAGTGTACTGTCCAGAGAACCCGACGTGAATTCTGATGTTCTGTAGATTGGCTTGGTAGGGGAAGTAAATGGAAGAATCAGAAGGGCTCTCCAACTAAGTTTATTTAGGTAATTTAATTACCTTTTCAGAAAGTCTAAGATCATCTTATTTGGATTCCTGAGCAGAAAGTTATGTATTTTAGAATTTGACTGTCTACAGTGTGCGCCAAATCGATCGCTAGAAATTGGAAGTTGGGAAACACTTGGGGGGTTTAGCAAGTTCATTTGTGTTGTTCTTATGCTCTTGGTTCAGTATGTTGGTCTTAGACTGGGTTATCTTAATATTCAGGTGGGAGCGTGGTTCCAAGGGCAGCACCCTCTTCGCGTCCACCGTTCTCGCACGGTTGAGGCAAGTGTTCGGGCTATAATATATGTATGCTTGCATGATGTGATTGTGGTGTATCTTGATCGTATAGCCATGCATGCGATATGAGATGAGTTACTATTTATCTTGATGATTGCTGGTTATGGTTAAAGGTTCTTCCGCATGTTGTTATCGCACATGTTAATGAGAATATGTTGTATTCACGCTTATGAAAATGTTATTATGGTGCATATGCATGTTGAGAGCATCAGTGCCTTGGTCACGTGGTGACCAAGCACATCTGATTGAGTCCCGTCATGTAGATGACGGGCTTGAGGTCCCCATATTCGTGGAATGTGGGCTATGAACAAAGAGGTCCCCATCATTAAGATGATGGACAAAGGTCCCTATACATGTGGTGTATAGGCTCTTGGTCCCCTGTGCGGAGGCACGAGCAAGGGTATACTGACGGTTGTATACCCCGCATTACCGGTAAAATGCGAAAAGAGATAAAGTTCAAAGGAACATTGCATTGGTTGCATATCATGAGATAAATGGCTATGTTTAGTGTAATGATATTGTGGATTATCGATGCTATGTTTGAGTTCATGTTTAAAGCCTTGTTGATACTTGCTGAGTCTTTGGGCTCACTCTTGCTTTAATGTGTTTTAGGTACCATTGGCAGGAACAACACGCATGGGAGGGAGTAGTTACTGGATGCACTCACTACCTCACACTCTTAAAGCGTTGGCCACTTAGCTTCAATTTAGAAATAAATAGACTGTTTGAATATCACTCATAGATGGTTTGGTTTGGTTTGAGATGGCCGGTCCTGGTTTGCTCTTGAATTATCATGCAAGATTGAGTAAGCTTGTTTATGAGATTTTGTTATATGCCATGATTTGATATTGAACTCTCGATATAGCTGATTAAACAAAGGAGGCTCTGCCGAAAATTTATAATTTGTGCTAGGTTAGTTTAGTTCCAGTAGCATTCCAGGCTCTTTGTGAGTTGGGGTGTTACATGAAGTTCATAGTTATTACCCGCAAATGCCATTGAACTACCCCCATCCACCGCGCGACACCCCGAGCGTACTTGTTCACATTCCCCTCGCGTCGTCATCTCCAACCTAGAGGTCGTCGTTCCCCTCTTCCACGCCGGTTTGCCCCGCCTCCGCCTCCCCGCTCTGCGCCGAACTCCCCTCCTCCACGATGGCTTTCTCCGCCTCCTCCTCCCCCCTCCGCGTCGGCCTCCCTCCTCCGCGTCGGCCTCCCCTGCTTCGCGCCGGCCTCCTCCCCCACCCCCTCCTCCACGCTAGCTTCCCCCGCCTTCACCTCCCTCCTTTCGCGGCCTTCCCCTTGACCTTGCGGCCGAGCGTCGGCCAGTCAACGACCTCCTTTGCCCTCTCCGAGCTATGCCGTAGAGGTCGCACAGGGCATCGGGAGTTTACTGCTTTGTTCTCTCCTCTCCAATCCTCCATCAGCTAGAGCAGTTGAGATCGCCGTGCTTCGTCCTTCCGTCCAGCAACGTCGCCGGGGACTACCTCCCTTAACTCTGGCCTCCAGCGACCAGTCCATGTGCGTATCCATCCGCATTTTCCTTCGATCTGCTGCCTCTACCTCTTAATATTTACAGAATTGCTTATGTTTCAGTTCTTGTCATATGCACTATGTAGCACAAATGCTATTACATATGGGTTTATTGTCTTCCTTCATTTGTAACTTGTCTACTATTATGTATGCGTGATTTTTTTTAACTTCCAGTAGTGTCAGATTGATGAATGAAAATTGCCATATGCAAATGAAATGTCAGTTTGATAAAACCAAATTGTTTAATGTAAGTGAATAGTATCAGGTCAATGATTCTTGCGAATTGATTAGTCTCTTGTGAGTTGGTAGTTGGTGCCAGAATATCAGATTGATTAATTTGGCAACGCGTTGCGTTTGCATTCCACATTGGTGTTTCTAAATGCTAATTCATGTGTCTCAATGTGAATCTGCAGGTGGAAATTGTTAGATTTCGCGTTGCACAAGAGGAGTTTCGTGTCCTTCTTTGACAGAGAAGCAAGAATCAGCGGTGTCCAAGTGGGCAAGGGCAAGAACTAGAGCTGCCAAGGCATTTCACACCTGCCAATTGTTACATCTGTATGGTTCTTGATTTTTTGTATGTCAGATTGGTGAATTGGACTAATGGTATTTGCGAATTCCACCCAATTCAGGTCGGAAAGGGCTTATCCAAGGATGAGAAAGCTCAGAAACTCGCATTGCAGCATTGGCTGGAGGCTGTGAGTATTTATTGGATATGTTGTACACTTTTGAATTAGTTTGATGTTTTGTCAAGCATGTGGTAATGTTAGTGCTGAAATTCTGATGAACCTTACAATTGCCTTATTTGGCTCTTCAGGCTCGATGTCGAAGAAGGCAAGGAGATAAATCTTGAAGATCGGTGCCCGCGATCAAATCTTCTGAGCCAGTGCATCAAGTATCTTGGTGTGGTAAGTGTTTACAAACAATCTGCAGGGAGTATCTGAAGCTTCAAGTCGATGAAAATTTAGGATTGACGAACCAAACTGTATTTTTCTTCAGAAAGAAAGAGAGGACTATGAGGTTGTGATTGCGGATGGCAAGTTCATGTACAAGAACAACATGCAAATCCTTGACATGTTTGGCAGACCAAGAGATGCAAAGTGGATCTTTGTCCTGAGCAAATCCAAGAATATGTATGTTGGGCAGGTAATATTCAATCTCCCTCATACTACCAACACACTACAGTAGCCTTATGTGCACTGGTTCATCATGTAACATTGTTCCCTAATCTCTACTGCAGAAGAAAAAGGGAAAATTTCAGCATTCTAGCTTTCTCGCTGGAGGGACTACCACCGGAGCCGGCCCTCGGATCGTGTGCGTCAGGGACTACTCGTCGAAGCTTCAGCTCCAAGCACTGGAGCAGGTGAACCTATCGCCGTGGTCGTCGGTCTGCGTGGTCGCGAAGAGCTCGGCGGTGTGCACGGCCACCTTGTACTCGCCGAGGTCAAAGGAGCTACAGTTCTTTCGGCGGGCGGTCCTGGTGGTCGGGGGCGTTTTGTCGCAGCTAGAGGATGAGGCGGAGGCCGTAGTGATTGTACATAGGGCTAGAAGCAACTGTGGGTTTCAGCATTCTTGCATGCATTGTCCTTTTTTGCTTCTTTTTTGTTAATTTTCTCATGTGTATCGATTAGTTCTTGGTGATTGCAAAGAAGACGTAGCCCGAGTGGTCCTTCAATCTGATGTGAATGGAGATGTCTTGAGGAATTTATTCTTGATACTACTTGTGAATAGATTTAACCATCAATCTGTTATCTGTTTCAGAAATTTGAGATGTCAAGCACAACTGATTATGTTATGACCTTGTCGTGCAAGATTTGTTTTTTTGATGATATAGATGACCTCGATAGATCAAACAGAATAAACAAATCCTCTGAGATGTCGTGGATAACTTACCTGTTAACCCTCAAGACGTGCAGTGTAAAGCATGATCATTTCAATACTTGTACATAATAACATTTATTATCATTTGAACACTTACATGATATGAAAGTACATTTTTATTCCATGAAAATTGAATAAAGTCCGAGTACGTTTTCGGAGAGAAACAAGTCGGCATTACAAGACACAATAAAAGTATTTGTACAAGGGGTAGCTTGGTCTATTTGCCTCTAATCCCCCCTCATATGGTTTTTGAAGCCAAACACTGTCAACAGACAGCTCCAGATTCTCAGAGAAGTTGATTCTCAGATAATTAGGAGCAGAATCTGGAAAATAAGAATGTAGAGCTGTACCAAACAGGGTCTTACTACTACTTTTCCAAATAGCTGGGTTGTTGATTATGATATTACATCTCATATTACTAAAGATAATAGAGCTTTTACTTCTACGCGAACAATTCCAAGGGGAAATAGATATGTCTTTTTGGGCACTGATGCCAAAGCTGATGTACTTGAAATTAAAAATTATGTCCTGGAACTCCCCAATGGAGGAAAATTATTATTACAGGACATTTTATATTCACCTAGCATGAAATGGTATTTAATCTCTGTTGCTCAGTTAGAATATATTTGTTATGATATACTATTTGGAAAAGAAAGAGTTAAAATATTGTTCAATGGGAAATTAGTGCATACTAGAACTCATCATGAATGTCTTTATTTTCTTGATGGGCTATCAAATGATGATAATATTGATTGCTTGGTTGGTGAATAACTCCATTGTGAGGAATAGTAATGATAGGAACACATGTTCATAATCTTATTTATGGTATTTATGACTTAGTCACATATCTAAAAATAGAATTAAGATGCTTTTTAATTCTGGAATTCTGCACTTTAAGTGGGAGAATTTTGGTATTTGTGAGGCATGTATAATGGGTAAGATGACTCGTGCGCCTTTTCAAAGGCGGAAAGATCAAATGAGCCTGTTGTCATTATTCATTCTGATATTTGTGGTGAGATGTCTACTCCCACTAGAGGACAAAAGATTTATTTTGTCACATTTATTGATGATTAATCAATATTTGGTTATGTGTATCTTTTTAAACATAAGTCGGAAGGATTTAATGTATTCAAGTCATTTAAAACTGAAGTGGAAAATCAAATGAATAAAAAGATCAAAGTTTTGAGAACTGACCGTGGATGAGAATACACTTCAGGAATATTAAATAATTTTTGTAAAGAGTATGAAATTATTCATCATTATACCATACCTTACACTCCGCAACAAAATTATGTGGCTAAGCGGAGGAATAGAACACTGATGGATATAGTTAGATATATAATGGCTTATTCAGATCTTCCTTTATCTTTTTGGGGTGATGATTTATATACTACTATTTATTTATTAAATCATTCGCCATTTAAGGATGTAACAGTCACTCCTTATGAGTCGTGGACTGGAAGAAAACCCTCACTTCGCCACTTAGCTATTTGGGGGTTGTAATGCACAAATTAGAGTGCCAAATCAAAACAGTACAAAATTGCAGCCTAAAAGCATGCCATGAATTTTTATTGATTATTCTTTGGAATCAAAAGTGTACAAGTTTTATGATCAGAAAAATGATAGACTGGTGGAAAGTAGGGATGCAATATTTTTAGATCAAAACACACCTCGTCATGCTAAGCGGGCGAGGGTGGAATTATTGGCAACTCCACCGGAAACACAGATTGATACATCTGGTATTGATTTTCACACTGAAGAAGGTTTAGCTCCTGAAAAAAATGCAAACCAAACCCCCCAACACTAACATGCTTAGAAGAAGTGGAAGGAATTTTAGTACACCCCAATATCTAAATGATTATTATTTTTTTTGGAGGAAGTTCACTCAAAATTTTCAGATTTAGGGGAAGAACCAAAGACATATAAAGAAGCAATAAGCTGCTCTCAATCAAAACTATGGGTGGAAGCAATGCGGGAAGAATTAAACTCGATGAAAAGGAATAAAGTTTGGAAACTTGTTGATTTACCAAACAACCGTAAACCCATATGTTGTAAATAGATTTTAAAAAGGAAATTGAATACAGCAGGTTTTGTGGAAAAATATAGGGATTATTGAAGTTTTGCCATTAAGTTTACGTGCATGTCATTGAGACATGGAGTGGCATTCTGGCAATTAGGCATAAAGTGGTGTGACAAATATACCAATGCCCCAAAAATATAAGGCTAGACTTGTTGCTAAAGGCATTACACAAAGAAAAAGTATTGACTTTGTGGAAACTTTTTCTCCTGTTGCAAAGTTTACTTTAATTTGTATTATTAGTGTTTTGACGACTTATTATGATTTTAAACTCCACCAAATGGATGTTAAAACTGCTTTCCTTAATGGTCTTTTGGAGGAGGAAATATATATGAGACAACCGGAAGGTTCTAGAGAAAAAGAAAATGAAAATAAGGTTTACAAGTTGAATAGATCAATTTATGGTCTTAAACAAGCTTCACGTTAATGATATATTCTTTTTGATAATGTTATCACATCATATGGGTTTTCAATGAAGGAAGGTGATCATTTCATATATACAAAAGTTATGGGTAATTATTTTGTCTTACTGTCTTTATATGTTGATGATATTCTCATTGCTTCTAACGATAAAAATATATTGATGGAAGTGAAAGCTTGGTTGTCTTCTAAATTTGATATGAAAGATATAGGAAAAGCTTTCTATGTTTTGGGAGTTGAAATACATAGAGATTGAAATAAAATGATTCTTTGGTTGTCCCAGAAGGCATATCTTCGAAGTGTTTTAAAACGATTTTCTATAGAAAACAGCAAATCTGTTAATGTACCTATTGTGAAGGGAACTAATCTCAGTGAGGAATTATATCTAAAAACTCATGAGGAAAAAGCTAGAATAAATTTTATTCCTTATTCTTCATCTTTGGAATGTCCTATGTATGCTATGTTATGTACACGACCTGACCTCAGCCATGCCATTAGAATTCTTAGTAGATATCAAAAGAATCATGGGAAAGAGCACTGGGAACAAATCAAATATGTATTGTGTTCAGGGGCGGATGTACAGTATTGCATCGGGGTCCGCCGACCCCGATGACTTCCGTAGAACCTGTGATACCCCATGTAATCTCACCGTGATGGACCCCAGTAAAATCAGACTTTGACCCCGACAACTACGCAGCCCAGTCCAAGCCCACTTCGTGGATGAATAAACAAGACAAGTTAACTAGCTAAGAAGCCCAAAAATCACCTATTGACTGCTTGCCGTCGATCGCTCTTCCTAGTTCCTATACACACACACCGGCCTGACTCTTGGTCTTTCTGATCTGGCAATTCAACTCATCGTCTTCTCCGTTTGCGCTCACCCCCCTCACAGCGGTGCTGCAGTCTGCAACTGCAAGCATCGCCCGCTGCCCGGCTCGCTGCATCCAGCATCTTGCCGTTGCCGCCTTGCCGGTGATCGCCGCCGCCGCGGCGACGCGTCGATGTCGGTGAGGAAATTACTTATATCTAATCGTATACGCACGGTTGCTTACTTTAATTGTGTTCACTAATTTGACAGTCAACCAAAGCACAATGGAACGATTCTTGAAAAGAAAAAATCCCCCTACTGATTGTCAGAATCCTGATGGAGGTGCTTCAAGAGGAGATGGCGATGAGAATCCTGATGCAGGCACTTCAAGAAGAGATGGAAGGGTAGTTGCAACAAACACCAATCATACTACTCTTCGTTCTTCGCGAGTCTCACGAAGGGAGGTAAATTTTGATGAGCTTCCGTATGATCCAGCGGATAGAAGGAGAATTTCAGATTACATAGGCCAAATTCTACAAGATGAGATAAGACGCAAGTATTTGATCAGAGGTCCTTTTAGACCACCACCTGGTTTTAGGTATCTAGAAAAGATTATAGCAGGTCATCCACGTCGATTTCACCCTGAATGGTTCACAGAATATGATTGGCTAGAGTACAGTGAAAAGGTGGATAAATATTTTTGTTTATACTGCTACTTATTTAGAGATTCTAATGAGGGCCAAGGTGGGAATGATGCATTTGTGAAAAATGGTTGGGATGGCTTTAACAAAAAGGACAGGCTTCGAGATCATGTAGGCACCCGACCTAATAGTTTTCATAACACAGCAGTTAAAAGATGCAACAATTTGATGAAGCATGATCAATCCATTGCTAATGCTATCAACAAGCAGAGAGATGTCACTAAAGAAGAGTATCTTGCTAGATTGAATACTTCTATTGATGCTACCCGATTCTTGTTGCATCAAGGTTTAGCTTTTCGTGGTCATGATGAGTCAGAGAAGTCCAAAAATAAGGGAAATTTTCGAGAATTGGTACAGCTTTTGGCAAAGCAAAATGAGAAAACAAAAAAGATTATTCTAAGGAATGCTCAAATGGTGTCTCCAGCCATACAGAAGGATATTGCAAACTGTTTTGCTGAGGTAATAATTTTTTTATGGTTTTGATTTACAATAAAAATACTTATATAGGTGAGTTAACTGTGTGTTTTGTTTATCCAGATATTAGTAAAATCTATTGTTGAAGAAATCGGTGGCGATGTATTTTGCTTATTGGTAGATGAGTCAGCTGATGTCTCGGGCAAGGAACAGATGGCAGTGGTTTTGAGATATGTGGACAAGCTTGGGTTAATAAAAGAGAAACTTATTGGTGTTGTTCATGTGAGTGAGACCTCAGCTTCATGTCTTAAATCTAATATTGATAATCTATTCGCTAAGTATGGTTTGAGCATGACACAAGTTAGAGGCCAAGGCTACGATGGAGCAAGCAACATGAGAGGTGAGTTTAATGGATTAAGAGCTTTAATCATGAGGGAAAATAGCTCTGCATATTATATCCACTGTTTTGCTCATCAGTTGCAGTTAGTCATTGTCGCAGTAGCCAAAAAGAATGATGATATTAGTGATTACTTTGACATGGTATCTCTACTGATTAATGTTGCTGGAGCCTCTTGCAAAAGGAAGGATATGATTAGAGAAAGTCAACAGGAGAGAGTTAGTAAAGCAATATGCAGTGGACAACTCATAAGTGGAACAGGATTAAATCAAGAACAATCACTTCAAAGAGCCGGTGATACTCGTTGGTCCTCTCATTATAAAACCCTTTTGAGGATAAGTAGTTTATTCCCTGATGTCATTGAAGTGCTCAAATATGTTGAAAAAGAAGGTCCAAATGATGCAAAGAGACACCAAGCCCGTGGCCTCTCGGACTATATGAAGGATTTTGATTTTGTGTTCAGCTTGAAACTAATGTTGCTTATTCTGGGACATGCAAATTCATTGTCACTATCACTACAGAGGAAAGATAAAGACATCTTAGAGGCCATGACAGAGGTGAAGTTAACAAAACAAAAATTTCAGCAAATAAGGGATGATGGTTGGGATTCTTTATTAGGGGATGTAATGTCCTTTTGTGAAGCTCACGACATCCCAAAGTTGGACATGGAACAAGAGTACATTGACCGACACAAACCAAGGCAAAGGACCGGCCGCACAAACTATCAACACTACAAGCATGATTGCTTGAACCCAATTATTGATTTGCAGCTTACAGAATTTAATGATCGTTTCAATGAGGTAAATTCTGAATTGCTTACCCATGTTGCTGCTTTCAATCCTAAGAATTCTTTTGATGCTTTCAAATCTGAGAGTTTGATGGAGTTGGCAAAGGCATATCCTAGTGATTTTGATTCAAATGAGCTAGACGATCTTAGTCTTCAGCTTAATATTTACATTGATAATGTGCGAGCCGATCCAAGATTTGCCCAATTGGATACTATTTCTGAACTTGGTAGTCTGATGGTGGGTACAAAAAAACATATTGCTTTTCCTTTGGTATATCGACTCCTCAAACTTGTGCTAGTTCTTCCTATTGCCACAGCATCAGTGGAAAGATGTTTTTCAGTGGTGAAAATTGTGAAGACGGATCTGCGGAACCGTATTGGGGATGAATTTATGAATGACTATGTCGTTTGCTTCGTGGAACAAGAATTTCTTGATGCAATTCCAAATGATGATGTCATAATTCGATTTCAGAATATGGATGACCGTACCCGTAGAGTGAAATTATAAGAGGTAATTACTACTGTAAAAGTTTTTTATGTCTTATTATAATATTGCTAATTTCGCTCCTCAATATGCCTACGTTTTGTATGTATCGTAGTGTTAGAGTACTATAAATTTCTATCATGAGTCTGTGCCGACCCCGACCCCAATTTTTTCTAGATCCGCCACTGATTGTGTTATGTCAAAGGAACTATGAATTATTCATTATGTTTTAATGGTCCTAATCTTCAGATGCAGGGTTATACTGATGCTGATTGGCAAGGGGACCCGGATGACCGAAAATTAACTTCTGGTTATCTATTTACTTTAGCAGGAGGTGCTATTTCTTAGTGTAGCAGGAAACATGATTCAGTTGCTCTTTCCTCCATGGAAGCTGAATACATTGTTGCATCTGAAGCAACAAAGGAAGGTGTATGGCTGAAGGAATTTCTTGCATTACTTAAGGTCGTGGAAAGTGCATCACAACCTCTCAATATTTTCTGTGATAATCAGGCAGCGATCAAGGTCTCCAACGATCCTAAATTTCATAGTAAAAATAAACACATTGAAGGAAGATATCACTATATTCGTGATGTAATAAATAGGCTCAAGTCTATTCGTTTGGTTTATTTGCCTAGCATTGATATGGTTGCAGATCCACTGACTAAGCCAGTTAATTAGGAATTATTATCTAAGCATGTTAAAGACATGTGACTTCAGTTTATTGATTGAAATGTTTTCAGTCAAGTGGGAGATGTTGGATTTTTTTTATGTGGCTTTCAACATTTATTATGGTCATTGTCTGTTTTAACTCAATGTGGAATTATTCATATTATTGATATATGTGACGGGGAATAATCTGATACAGAATTTAACTCGAGGAATTAATACTCGAGTTATTGAGGACGGTTGTGCTGGAATATGGTAGACATATTTATTGAGATCGAGCCTACTGGAATTTAATATTCATGCGTATGATTAATCCAGATACAGCACATGGCGGAATAACTGGGTTTGTTTTGCAGGATCGGCTGTGCAAGCTGTTAACCCACATGATCAGATTGGAATTGATCTCGTAAATAATCTGATCATGGCGCATGACTCACACATGTGTGCCAGGGACTAATATATTTTAGACTCATAAAACTGGTCTATCAGATCGTGGTTGGTGACATGACTTAGGAGTCTCACGGTGTACTAGAAACAGGTGGATCAATTTATAACACCTAGAAGTGAAGTCTATAAATAGGTTTCTACCCTTTAGCCTCGTAATGCAATTGTGAGCAGCATCATGAAAAAAAAACAGAGGAATAGAGGGTGGACTGAAAAGCCTCCACAAAATCAATTTAGGGTTTGATGAAAACCCAACATTCGGCAGAAATGTTCTGTAGGGTGCAAGCAGTTCAAGGCAGACGGGCACCATCTGTTCGATAGAATGCCCACAAGGACCAGAGCACGCCACAATGCCTGGGTGAGCAAGGGGTGGATTTTCCATACCTCTTCTGTTCATTTAGTACTGTTCTTAGAATTGAAATGGTAGGGAAAAATATATGATCAGCAAATACAAATAGCTATCTTTAGCTTGGGCCACCACAAATCTAAGTCCACGAATATTTACAGTCCGGCAAAATATTCATATTCATGACTGAATTTATCCTTTACATTGCACTGTTATTGTTTTCTCAAATGAACAGATATGAATTAATCTTTTGCAAATAGTCGTAGGTTAGAATCTGGGATGATCGAAAACAAAGTAGTAAGCCAGTGCCGCAGGAACTGCAACCATCATGCCAACAATTATCCTGCAAGAGAAGAGGATAACAAGCACATGGTCTCAGTTTGTTCTTCCACCATAAACTGCTTCTAATTAGCTTAGGATGGTAGAAGATTGACTTACGAAGTGCTCAGAATATCTGCATGCACATTATACTCCTTCGCAAACACAAATGGCACTATTCCTTGAGGTAGAGCTGCCTGTGAAGAATCTTCAGTGGTTAAGCATAATTTTTGTTTTTAAATTGCACACAATTATGAGGATGGTAACATGTACAAAACAAGTTTACTTTCATAAAAAAAATGTACAGAGGAAATAACAGTCGTAAAATATACCTGTACAATGGCCACCTTCAGCAAAATTCCACGCATCCCAATAGCATAGGAAGAGATCATCATTAAGGCTGGTCCTAGAAAGAACCTGGTGCCTAATGATAGTAGCATCTTTTTAATCCCACAGGCTATAATTTTAGTTTGTAGAGCAGTGAAAAGGCCTGTAATAGAACTAGTTAGAAGTTACGATTACATAATTGGTTTTTGCAAAGTTTATCTACATATACTAATTTTAGCTTTGCCGATGTAATTCACACCTAGGCTGAGCATTGCCATTCCCAGCCCTCCGTCTGAAAGTATTCTTATGGAGTTACTGACAATCAACGGTAACTGTATTTGCCACCTGCAGGATATATTGTGCAGTTGTATGAGATTACTGCTGCATTCCCACTTGAAACTGTAAATTCAATTCATATAGACCCATGTTCATACCTGAAACTAATCAGTGCCCAAATTAGACCGATCACGCATGCGTACATGCTGGGATTCGTCACTAGCTTCTTACCGACCACCAACAAAAAGCGAAAAGTGCTAGAACGTCCTGCTGATACACCTTTTGCCCGGCCCTCTTCGCATCTTTGCTGTGTAGGTCCTCGGGTACCTGATTCTGCCTCAACTTTGAAACAAGACATGGGATAAATACTGTTCAACTAATTCCATCAACAAGTTTAAAACTCAGAAGAAAGTTGAAGTTGCTTTCTGTAGATGTGCATATGAAAAGTTCAAATATACTTTAACAGTGGGATAATTCAGGAAAAGTTCAGGTGCATTGTTTCGGACAAATCTATTGCATAAAAGATGAGCTGTATTTCAATAGACAAAGCTCAAGTAAATTCAGTTATTAAACCACTGGACAATCACTTTTTTAAATGAGCTGTATTACTTAAATTACTCTTTTTATTTCTGAAATGTAAATGATACTAGATGTCCCTAGAAAATAACTGCAACGTTAACAGTGTGTGTTTTATGAAGGACGGGTCGGTTCCTGTTTTGTTTGGACGTTACTGCAGGTAAAAAGAGAAGTGATGCAAGCAAACAGTATTTCACTTTACTGGTAGACATTTATTTGTGTATGAGATGGAGAATACTAGCCGCGTTCTCTTTGCTTAGTGATAGTGTCTTTAGAAGAATACAATTGTGCGCTTCACGACAGCTTTTTGTCCAATGCGCGCTCCTCCGAAACGACGCACTGCCGACTTGTGTGACAAAGAGAAGCGGCGTGGGAGCAGGGATCCGCCGGCAGAGAGGAGCGGCGTGGGAGCTTGGCTCCGCCGTTCGAGTTGTGGGGCAGAGAGGTGCGGCGTGGGAGCAGGGCTCCGTCGACAGAGAGGTGCGGCGTGGGAGCTGGGCTCCGCCGACCGAGGTGTTTGGTTGGTTGGTTAGTGCGCGAGTTGAGTTGGGTTGGACTGGCCTGTTGTTTGGTTGTGCTTTCCGGTGTGAGTGTCGTTCTGTTTGAGTTGACGTCGTTTTGTCGTCTCGGGGTTGGTTGCCGGTTTTCCTCTCTGAAACCGTGCACCTGTTAAGATTTTTGGGTCCGGTTTTCCTTATAAACTGGGTCAATTCTCTTTTACTTTATATATATGTTTGGTAGGTGTTCCTGTCGGCTCATTCAAAAAAAGAAGAATACAATTGCCTAATAGAACATCCATTAGATTGGATCGTGCTACCATCATATCATGGTTAATTTCATTCACATGGCATTTAACAACAACACTTTGGTTGGCTGCTTGGCTTCCTTGCTTTGGAATAGTAAGATCTATAACATCTGTAGGGGAAAATATCGAGTAATTTGTTTAATTTTGCCAACTATATGAAGATTATTAACACACACACAAGGAAAGTAATATCAGAAGAAATATGGATGAAACTATGAAAGGATGCTCAAATTACTTGTTCATCAGTTGCATTATTTTATTTCATACTGTAGTCAGGATATCTTGCATTTTAATCTTGAATAAAAACGTAAATACTTTTAAGTAATTGATGCTTTGCAGAGGAAACAACTTCAAATCTCATTCTTAATAGATTCAGTGAGTTCAGGTTCTTACCTGCAATTTCTGATGATGTTGTGGTAGCGATTCCTTTAGCATCCCGAAATTCAAACAGAAACAAAAGAAGTGTGAACCAAATTAGGTTCTGAAGGACAACTATCTGACTTATCAGCTTGACAGCTTCATCGCCATACATTCCTTTCAGCAATGGGATACCAACAATCAGTGTATTGGGCAGTGTTGATAAAGAAAAACCTGTAATAAGCCAATCAAACTTCTCCGCACAACATGCTTTAGAAACGACTGCAAATCCCAGCAAGGCGAGTGACTTCTGTAGGATGTCTGAGAATATGAGCTTGAGGTTCATGTCGTAAGGATTGTTTGTAGAAATGACCTGGAAAGAGAGCAGAGGGATGGAAAACTTTGCCACGAACTTGTTGATCCCAGAGCACTGCTCTGGAGTGAATAGCTTCCACCATTTTATGGATAGGTAGGCCAGTATCATAGCTACATACAATGGCACTGTCGCTTCAAGAACATGGTAGATGGTTATCCAAGAGATCATAATGGAGGAACCTGAAGAGCACTCCAAATCTCCTGCCTAATTGAGATCTGCAAAGTTTTTGAGCGACTGTAGCTGCCTTATATAGACCATCTATATGGCAGAAGCCAGGTTTTCTGCAAACTTTTCCATGCAGGTTTTAGCTTTAGCAGTCTTTGAAATTGTCCAAATTGCCCACGCTGGATAAATGCCAGTTGCACTTGGCATTCTTATAGAGTGAACATCCGAACCTGTGTGTGCAGGACCACTCTTTGTGAATAATGATAACGAATTGACGATTGTTTTTAAGTACTATTATTTTCAAAGATATTTACAAAAATAAAAAGTCAAAAAATATATTACAAAACTAGTTCTCTGTCGCCCTGAGGTGGTTCCTATCGCCAGTTCAATTGGTTGTCGCCATTTGAACTGACGATAGGTTTCTAGAAATTTTTAAATATAACAAATAAGCTCACAAAATTACGATTTTTTTGTGAAGCCTCCCGACACAATGTAATTACTTGTTTAATTTTTTTCATAATTTTATCCATTCTAAATTTTTCTTCAAAATTTATTTAAGTATACTATTTATAGGAATTTCTAAATATATAAAATGAGCTCAAAAAATTATGAATTTTTTTAAGGCTCCTTAAATAGTGGATTTGAATGTATAATTTTTTTTAGAATTTTATATGTTCTGAAAGTGTCTAAAAAATTAAGGGTTTAGGTCTGGAACCCTTAATTTTAGAGGCAATTTCAGAACATATAAAATTCTAGAAAAAATATACAATCAAGTCCACTATATAAAGAACATTTAAAAAATTTATAAGTTTTTTAGCTCATTTTATATATTTAGAAATTCCTACAAACAGTATATTTAAATATATTTTGGAGAAACATTCAGAATGGATAAAGTTATGGAAAAAATACACAAGTAAACTGTATCGGGAGGCTTTACAAAACAATTTATAATTTTTTGAGCTTATTTGCTATATTTAAAAATTCCTAAAAAACCTATCATCAGTTCAAATGACGACAAGAACTATGTCGTCAATTGAATTGGCGACAGGAACCTCTTTAGGGCGACAGGTCCCTATCATTAGTTGAAATGGCGACAGGCTCACAGGAACCTATCGCCATTTTAAATGGCGATAGAGACCTAGTTTTGTAATTATTTTGGGTGATTATTTATTTTTGTAAATGTTTTTTAAATGATATTATTTTAATTTTTTCACGAATTGACCATGTTTGTGTCGAATTCCAAAGAAGTAAAATGATTACTTGGACTAAATTCTTTTTTTTTTTTACAGGCAGCACTAAATTCTTTCTTCATCCCGATTCATCTTTTTCAACCTGTTAAAAATCCCCTAGTGTTTTCTATATCTGCTTAACTATAGTAATAGTGAAAGAGCAATCCAAAACATTTGCTAAGTGTATACCTTTTTATATTCTTCCCTTTATCTTGTTGACTCAGTGGGCCTCTACATTTGGTCACGTCAATGACTCGAACTAAAAATCAGACACATTTGATAAACCTTTTGTAAAATTGTTAATAGCAATCAAAGGAGAGTGAACGAAGATTTTTCACACCCTTGTCGCCTATGCCCAAGCCGCCCGCCGAAACGCGCTGCGCACGAACAAACACCACGACCGCCAAAGCCAACAGTTGCAGTTGCTTGCGTGTTCTGCAGCCTTTTCTTCCCGTCAGCCAGAGTCCCCGACGTGCGCGTCTTAATCACACGCTCGGCGCTTTTCTGTATTCACTCAACGCAAATGATCAAAACAGGAAAAGCATCTCTCATGTCACGCCAGCACAAAAGACATGGCCGCCGAAGTCCACATGGCCAGAATCTCTAAATTAATTCCCTCTTTCCTCTGTCTGCTAATCACAAACGGCCGCCCAATCTCACGTACAATCAAAAGCTCCGGCCTCTGGATGGCGATTGATGGATGGCGCACGTAATAATTGTTTTTCTATTCTCTCAAGCAAAAGCTCAATGTCACACAGATTTTCTCTTTTTTCTGCCGATGACCCCCACAGCCGCCACGGCCTCTCTTCTACAGATGATAACACGCACGGCAGTTTTTCCTGGAGATAACCCTAACAGCCACGCCAGCCCACACGGCGTTTTTTCAAGATATATCACCCAACCGAAAATCTATCTTATCACAACAATCGAGGGACCCAATACAATTTCTAACATGGGTTTTCTAATTTATCTCAGCTTTTTAATTTTAAACACCCTAAAATTGTTACGTATCGTAGCCTCCAAACCGCACTTTCGTAGCTTCAACATGCATCATCTATCTTTGATCTCTACACACCCCCAACTCGAGTCCGACTGTCTCCTACAGTATCATCGACCCTCTGGATTATGATTTCGCACTAAACCATCCCCCATTCTGTTGAGAATAAGAGCATTTTTCGAATTACTTTAATCCAGAAATATAGTAGATAAAACATGATGAATATTCTAGCCACTTTCACAAAGCAAGTGAGCAAGAACACTATAGACATACTAATATCCAGAAGAACAGAAACTAGCATATCTATCACAGTGTTCAAGGTAACAACTAGTAATATTATTAACCAAGCAATACATATGAAATAGACATACCCAGATCCAGTGGAAGGAGCAGCAGTAGTGGAAGAAGAAGCGGCAGCAGGAGTCTTTGTGAGATCGTCGTTTGTCATGGCGTAGTGGTAAGTAGTCGTGCGATGGGCGTCGTGGTAGTAGTCGTCGATTGTAGGCGTAGCGAGAGTCGAATGGAGAGGAAGCGCGGCGATCGCGCGAACGCTCCCAAAACCTTATTCGCCCTTGCTCGTGCAAGCCTTCAGGACGAGGGTTCGGAGGCTCGCTCTCCGGTGCGATCGTACACGCGCCTCGCCGGAATGGAGATCGCCGGAGACAGCAACAAAACTGAAGAACTGTGGTGTCTTTCGTGGAGAGAATTGGAGAACCTTACTCCAGATTCAGATAATGGCTATATATAACAACCAGACCAGAAACAGTCACCATTACTTACTAGTAACCGCAACCATTACTGTCTAGTCAAGAGGCCAGAAACGGTCGCCATTACTCACTAGTAACAGCAGCCGTTACTGCCTAGTCAAGAGGCCAGAAACGGTCGCCGTTACTCACTAGTAACAGCAACCGTTACTGCCAGCCATTATTTGAATCAGTGCACTGTTCTTTTAATTGCAAAAATGAAGAGACCAGAAACAGTCGCAATTATTGCCATCCGTTTATTGCGAGTTGGTGCGTTTCGATTTTCGAATAGATAAAGAAAAACACGCACGCACCCGACCCGCCTGTGTACGTGCGCACGCGCACACGCACCGCACGGCTCGGCTCGACGAGGCGAGGCGAGCGAGCGCGCGCGTGTATTGGCTCTCTCCAATTCCACAAGAGGACTCCCACGTTTCACCTTATAAATTGGTGTAACTCCCCTTTAACTCTCCATATGGGACTAAAAAGGTTTAGCACATGCACATGGGCCTTTGGGATTTTTCAGGAATTAATTAGAATTAAAGTTGGGCCTAGCCCATATTAAATCCAACAATCCCCCACCAGATCCCAAGGGCACATGTCAAATTCCTTGATCCACAGTATTGTTTTAATATATCAGTGTTTCGATGGAGACCGGTTAAGGTTGAACATCCATCTAGAATGAAGCTACACTTATCCACAATCGCACAATGGACTAAGCCTTGAATTGGCGGTTTGTGTGAATAAGTTTCACTTAAGTCCTTAATCGATACTAGGTGCCAGCATCCCGCGGGTTGGAGCATATAAGTTATACTCTGGCCTATTCATGAGCTTCCTAGAGATTACCCTATCTCATAGGCGTGACTAGCGATCGGGCTCATATAGGTGTGTCCTTTCAAGATCGCTCAGAGACAAACATCTTTGCTTAAATAAGCCACAGAACACATTAAGATAAAATCAACCTACCATACAGATTTAGGAGAGAATTGCATCTCCAATGGAGTGGGTCTATAAAGGTACTCTCCTCAAAGTTAACCAAAAGCTTGTTTCGCCAATCCTACTTCACGGGATCTCCGATCATATAGGATGGGTTACCACTATGGTATAACTCACGTGGGTCTCAAACCCATCTCCTTGATGCATTGTCTATCACATTCGTGATAAACCCTTTGTGAAGGATCGCGATTCTTAGTTGTTTGGATATAATCCAAAGCTATTACTCGGAGTTTCTCATTTTCTGACAGACTTGATCTTCTCTTCACATGTCTTGATGATTTCATATTATCCTTAAAACTGCTTCACCTTGACGATCACGATCGATTGTCACGATTCATCGAATAGCGATGCACCGGTTTATCAACCACCGCAGATCCATCAAGAGCTCACGAAGCCATTCGGCTTCAACGATGGCATATCTAATCTTTGTGAGTTCGCTTCCATTGTTGACCTCGTTAAGATGGTGCGCTTGCAAGACTTCCATGAAACAGCGCCACCTCCAAGTGTGAAGATATATCCACTTGTGGTCTTAATCTCATCATCATCGGATATCGGTTTGAATCACTATAACCCTCTAGTACCTAGGTTGGTATAGTGAATGTCATAACTCATATTACCCTTTAGATAGCGCATTACCCTCTCAAGAGCATGCCAATGATCATCTCCGGATTAGAAACAAACGGCTTAGTTTGCTCACAAGAAAGCGAGATGTCGAGCCCGTACCGCTAGCTAAATACATAAGTGAACCAATTATGTGAGAATATCTCAATTGGTCTCTGGCTATTCTCCGATTCTTCCTAAGCAACACGCTAGGATCATAAGGTGTTGGAGAAGGTTTGCGATCGCTATAACCAAAACGACTCGAACCTTTTCCACATAATGAGATTGCAACAATGTAATCCCACCATCATCACCTCTCAACGACTTGATGTTCAAGATAACATCACTACTCCCGGATCTTTCATCTCAAAATTCGAGACAAGAAATCCTTAACCTCCTTAATCACATTAAGGTTGGTCCCAAAGATCGATATGTCATCAACATACGGACATAGAATGACTCCTCGCCCCACCATGGCGATAATACACACATCCGTCGACTTCATTTACAATAAAGCTGCAGATGTTAAGGTTCTGTCAATTTTTCATGCCACTTGCTAGGTGCTTATTTAAGACCATACAAAGATTTCAACAACTTGCACACCTTTCCTTCTTGACTATTTACTACAAATCCATCCGATTGTTCCATGTAAATTTCCTCGTCCAACTCTCCATTTAGAAAAGCCGTCTTAACATCCATCGATGAACGAGAAGACCGTGTGAGGCGGCCCAGAGATAGTAGTACTCGAATAGTGGTCAACCTAGCCACGGTGAATAAGTATCAAAGAAATCTTCGCCTTCCTTTTGGGTATAACCCTTGGCCACAAGCCGTGCCTTATACTTCTCGATAGTACCATCGGGCCTAAGCTTCTTTTGAACACCCACTTACATCCTACGGGTTTACAACCATAAGGACGCTCGGTGATCTCCCAAGTTCCATTAGAGATAATGGAATCCATTTCACTCGATTGCTTCCTTCCAAGATATTCGCATCCGGAGAAGCATATGCTTCAGAAATGGTACTTGGAGTATCATCCACAAGGTACACAATGAAATCAGAATCAAAAGACTTTGCAGTCATTTGTCTTTTACTCTTCCTCAGAGTTTCATTGTCTTCCTCCTCAGAAATTTGATCAGGGGTTTGCTCAAAATATTCCATTGGAATGACAGGTTCAGGAGTTGTATCAGGCTCCTGACTCGATAAACTAGGCATATCTTTCATCGGAAAAATATCCTCAAAGAATGTAGCATCTCTGGACTCCATAATTGTACCGACATGCACGTCAAGTACTCCAGATTTCACCACTAGAAATTTATATCCAACGCTATGGTGAGCATAGCCTAAAAAGACGCAATCCACGGTTTTTGGTCCAAGCTTACGCTTTTTGGAAATTGGCACGTTGACTTTCGCCAAACAACCCCAAGTGCGCAAGTATGAAAGTGATAGTCTTTTCTTCTCCCATTGTTCAAATGGAGTTATCTCTTTATTCTTTGTGGGAACCCTATTTAGGACATGACATGAAGTCAATATAGCCTCCCCCCACCATGCCTTGGAAAGACCCGATGTGTCTAACATGACGTTAACCAAATCAGTTAGAGTACGGTTCTTTCTTTCGCAACCCCATTTGATGGGGTGAATAGGGGCGTCCTCTCATGGATTATACCATGTTCCTCACAGAATAAATTGAACTCATTAGAAAAGTACTCGCCACGATCGGACCTAACCCTTTTGATTTTCTTTTCAAGTTGATTCTCACACGCCTTATAGATTTTAAAGTAGTGAAAAACTTCATCTTTAGTTTTTAAAAGATACACATAGCGAACCTAGTGGAATCATCAATCAAAGTCATGAAATATCTCTTACCACCTTTTGTCAACACACCATTCATCTCACACAGATCTGAATGTATGAGTTCTAATGGTGCCAAGTTTCTTACCTCCGCGGCCTTGTGAGGCTTACGAGGCTACTTTGATTCCACACAAACTTGACATTTAGAACCTTTGGCAAGGGTGAATTTCGGGATTAACTCTAAACTGGCTAACCGCGTCATGCAACCAAAATTTATGTGACAAAGTCGTGAATGCCAAATAGTAGTCTCATTACCACTGAAAATATGATTCACAACATTATTACACAAATCTGAAAGAGATAGGCGGAACAAGCCTCCGCACACATAGCCTTTACCAACAAATTGTCCACATTTGGACATTACAAATTTATTGGACTCAAATACGGTCTAAAGCCATCTCTACACGAAGAGATCCGTTCACGAGATTCTTATTGATAGATGGCACATGATGCACGTTCTTGATTGCACAATCTTTCCAAGTAAACTTGGATCGACCGTACCAACACCATGAGCGATGGCATGTGACCCGTTCCCCATTAGAACGGTGAATCTGAGTGACTGGTAAGAAGAAAACAATGAAATATCAGCACACACATGTATATTAGCACCAGTGTCTATCCACCAATCGGTAGATTGACATACGGAAAAAACAGTAGGTAAATTACCATACCCTGAAGTTCCCATCTCAGTAGTACCAACAACAACATTGGCAGACTTGGAATTCTGCACTTGCTGATTCTTCACACCCTTGCGTTGATTGCAATCCTTGGCCCAATGACCAGATTCGCCACACACAAAGCAAAGACCATCCTTTGTGTTCTTCTTCTTCTTTTTAAAGCTTGTTGTTTGTGCAGTCTTGTTTTTGCTTTTGAACTTTTTGAGCTTGGCCATTCTTTTTCTACACCACATTGGCACTAGAATGTCCCTCATTTCCTCTAGTGTGTGTATCTTTTGCCCTCGCCTTTTCTTCAACATCAAGAGACCCAATGAGATTTTCAACAGAAAACTCTTGTCTCTTGTGTTTCAGAGAAGTAGCAAAATTCCTCCAAGAAGGAGGAAGCTTGACAATAATGCCTCCCGCGACAAACTTGTCCGGTAACACACACTTGAAATGCTCAAGTTCTTTGGCCATGGATTGTATCTCATGAGCCTGCTCAACTACAGAACGGCCATCAACCATTCTATAGTCATGGTATTGCTCCATGAGATACAGTTCACTGCCTGCATCCGAAACCCCAAACTTGGCCTCGAGTGCATCCCACATATCTTTCCAAATGTAATCACCATGTATGCATCAACTAACTTCTCACCAAGAACGCTGATCACGACACCTTTAAAAAGGTTATCAGCAGCCTCGAACGCTTGCTCCTGTTCAGGAGTAAGTGTTCCTTCAGGCTTGCCTTTTGCCACATGAAAAACGTTCATGGCAGTTAGCCAAAGCACCATCTTGGTGTGCCACCTCTTATAATTCGCACCATCGAATTGAGATGGCTTAAGCGCAGCAGCAAAACCAGTTGATGAAAAATGCCTATTACAATAAGGTTTTTGGATTGTTGAGAATAAGAGCATTTTTTGAATTACTTTAATCCAGAAATATAGTAGATAAAACATGATGAATATTCTAGCCACTTTCACAAAGCAAGTGAGCAAGAACACTATAGACATACTAATATCCAGAAGAACAGAAACTAGCATATCTATCACAGTGTTCAAGGTAACAACTAGTAATATTACTAACCAAGCAATACATATGAAATAGACATACCCAGATCCAGTGGAAGGAGCAGCAGTAGTGGAAGAAGAAGCGGCAGCAGGAGTCTTTGTGAGATCGTCGTTTGTCATGGCGTAGTGGTAAGTAGTCGTGCAGTGGACGTCGTGGTAGTAGTAAATGCGGTTGTAGGCGTAGAGAGTCGAATGGAGAGGAAGCGGCGGCGATCGCGCGAACGCTCCCAAAACCTTATTCGCCCTTGCTCGTGCAAGCCTTCAAGGACGAGGGTTTCGAGGCCGCTCTCCGGTGCGATCGTACACGCGCCTCGCGGAATGGAGATCGCCGAGAGCGACAACAAAATCAAGAAGCGTGGTGTCTTTCGTGGAGAGAATTGGAGCGGTCGCCGTTACTCACTAGTAACGACAGCGAATTCTTGCCACCATTATTTGAATCGATTGCCTTTGTTCTTTTAATTGCAAAAGGGGATTGGATCATATACCCTCCACGAAATTCAGATTTCAGATTTACCCTCCACCTCAATGACATGTGGGGTCATCATAGGTCAATGACATGTGGGCCAGGAGGGTAAATCCTGAATTTCCATCTAAGGAGAGGGTATATGATCAAATTTTCCTTGCAAAAATGAAGAGACCAGAAACAGTCGCAATTATTGCCAGCCGGTGCGTTTCGATTTTCGAATAGATAAAGAAAACGCGCGACGCACCGACCACTTTGTATGCGCGCGCGCGCGCACCGCACCGCACCGCACCGCACCGCACGGCTCGGCTCGGCGAGCGAGCGCGCGCGTGTATTGGCTCTCTCCAATTCCACAAGATGACTCCCACGTTCTACTTTATAAATTGGTGTAACTCCCCTTTAACTCTCCATATGGGACTAAAAAGGTTTAGCACATGCACATGGGCCTTTGGGATTTTCCAGGAATTAATTAGAATTAAAGTTGGGCCTAGCCCATATTAAATCCAACACAGTCCTCGTCGTAGATCACGATCGCCTCTGAGTTACTCTGCACATGCAAAGACCAAAACACCATCTTTTTCAGGCACAAGTTCTTCTTAACTTGACCGATATAAGTTCACACACACCACACCCTTCAAATAACATCAGTAAGTAACATTATCAAATTCATCAACTAAATTACTCTAGACCTAGCCACATGGTCTAACACCTTTTAAACTTTCTAGTGATCTAGAGTTAGAACTGCATAAACTCATAATGGCTGTAGTCCTATCCCTAATTTCCTACTGCTGGATAGGAACTAGGAAGCAGTAGCTTGACATGGAATATAAGCAATCCGAGTATAAGTCCCATTGTCCAGCGCTGACAGCAATCCAAGAGGAGTACGAGACAGAGGAGATTTAGCTTCTAATAGAAGGGATGGGAAAATCGCGGGTGTTTTTGGGTGTGAAGCATAGCGAGGACGTGATCATGTGAAAAAACGGCATTTGTGTAGCAGTGTAGGTTTTCCTTAGTTTCTCGGTTGTGTTAACCTACGTGGCTACGGCAGTTGCTGGTAGATGGTAATTTGAGTTTGAGTTGAAGACACCAGAAAGGAATTGGCGTCACATCCACAGGTCAATAACCAACACGGAGAACCCTCTCTCCACCAGTAGCAGCAGATAGATTAGATCACCCCTCAGGCAAGATACATGCACAGTAGCAGGCTAGCAGCAAGAAAAAGAGAAACATGGCCAAATAAGAATAAGGAAAAGTGGAAAACAAAGTGATAGGCGTCTCCACAGAGGCTCAGACTGGTAATACTCCAACCAGATCACCCGAACAAGCCAATTTACCTAGATTTGATATTTCATAAGTCAAGCAGTTCTGCTGCGTCGTCCTCACCAATTACCATGAAAAAGAAGCATGTACAGATTACAATGTCGGATGAGGACGTTCAATTAAAACGATTATGACACCAGCTCCCTTATCAGGCAGGGAGTCTCCGAGGGGAAACGAAAACATGGCCGAAATGGCGAAATGACTGTGGGCTGTAGTAGGCTGTAGCTATACACAAGACAGGGCGCAAAAAAGCTATGCATAACTCAAATAACACCAGATAGATCACCACAAGCTGGTTCGACATAGGGATGGCGTATCTTTACATCGTAGACTAAACAATAGGGACAAACAGCAGCATACTTCATCCACCACAACGTTGCAACTGTTCAAATGGAAGTTTCGTGGCCTCTTCAGCGTCTCCACTCAACTTTGATTGCTCTATCTGCAGATATTACAAATAATTCAATGAAATGGAATATCAGAAATCAAAAGCAAAACTGAATTCTTAGCTTTTGGAACCTATAACTGACAGCTTGACATTTCTCCCAAACATATAGCTCTGACTTCTAAGCTTCAAAATTTAAAGTGTTTTTTAACCAAAATTTAAAGTAATCAGATGCATACAAATACCCATTCCAACATCAATATAAGCCTAAAAACTATGTTTGATGGCAACAAAGGAGGCAATAGGCCACCACATGGTGCAACCATAGGTAGGATATGAAAATTGCTGAACTTCACAGCAACACATAGCCAAAACGCCCAAAACCAGAGTCCACAAGTCTATATAATCCATTCCATGCCACTATGCTTCAGATTATTTATGATTATGAATACAAAAGTAACATCACTCTTTTGACCACTGCAAATACAATATGCAATGCATGCAACCATTTTTATTTCTGCACAAATTCAATGTTTTGATCATTTCTAAGGTCTCGTGCCTGACACATCTTGTCACCAATTTTGGCCAAAAAAAACTATAACTACTGCAAGTTGGAATGAAAAGGATAGACTGTAGATAGGTTCAAATTGTAGCTCTAAACAAGGACCTATTCATCTTGATCTAACCTCGCAAAATTTTGTCATAAAGTGATTTTGGCATCGTTCAAGTTGTTTATCACTTTATCCACTTGTCCAACAAAGCTATGAAGACATAGCTAAACGATCTTTCATAAGATAGCCACGCTCATGGCAAAAAAAGTCATACTACACATCATTTTTCAAGTCCTTTTCAGCTTTTCATTCTATGAACATTTTTGCTATCAATGGTCAGTAGGTCACAATATCTATCACGTTCTGAATCTCTGATAGCCAAGAACACTGTACCTTATATATTTGCAGATAGCTAAATAAATTGCATAATGTTTACCACTGACATCTCTTTAGGACAACATAGACCAATCACTTCTTAGAACATCCCTACCACCATTACGGATTAGTTTTGTGTACGTGGTGAGTCTGATTTCAACTTACTGTTTGTAGCTGAAGGGAGAGACTGGCGGCGGGTGAAGCCATTCCTGTCTGCCGATGAATCAGAATCCAGTCTGGGTGAATTCTGTGCTCGTAGTTTTGCCTTTGCGGATTCTGTTGCAGCCATATAGCTTGGCTGCCTTGGCGGAACTGGAGTATTCTGAGTTCCGTTTTCCGGATATTCTGATTTGGTGGGGAACGAAGACCTCTTGCTAGTTCTAAGGCTTCCATTAGACTGAAGTTCTTCTTTGGACCTTGGTTCCTCTTTCTTCCCTAAGACATTATCTTCGTTATCAATGTTCTGCAGTGGCATAACTTCAACTGTTTGGGCAACAGCGGTGGGCTCGTTAACTTTTCCCCCGGTTAAAACCCAATTGAAAGGAGTTTCCAGATCAGATTTTAAATCAGGTATTAAATTATCTATATTTGGACTTTCCAATAGATTGCTAATGTCAGATTCTTGAGTATCAGGAGGAATTAGAAATGAAGCCTCACGTGCACTCGGTAGTGCTTTCTCACATTGGTTGTCTTGATGGTCAGAGATCCCATTCACGAGACTAGTTATCTTTGAGGCTTCAGCCATGGAATTAGAAACCTTTGAGTCTTCAGCCATGGAATTAGATTTCTTTGAGGCTTCAGCCATGGAATTAGTTACCTTCCTAAGGTTCCTTTTAACCTTCTCAAGTTCAGATAACTGGCTATCTGGTACTGAATCATCAGGAGAGCTAGAGAATTTCCTTCGATTTCGTTTTGGTTTTTCAAGTTCAACGGTCATGTTTGTTTGGAAACTCTCAACAGTGACGGCAGAACACTTCCGAGCATTGCGCTTTAACTTGGCCGATGCAGTTTCCATCGCATAACTGGCCTTCCTTACTTGTGGTTTCCCATCAGCAACTATTTTTGGCTGGGAAACAGGCTTCCAAATGCAGCTTATTGTCCATCTCTCCAACCAGTTGTAAGCTGAATTGGGGTCCTTCTCATCATATTGAAAGTGAAGAGCTTCTACCACAATTGGTGAAGATAGAAGCTACAAAATATACAAAAATAAATTAGCACAACTCTGAAATAGGTAAACAGAGAATGAACTTGATTTGATCACATAAAATTCCTAGAGAACAAATAAGTAGGACCAAGGCCATTTTTTTCGTTGTATACAATTATAGCCAATCTCCCTGGTATTTAAAAAAAACAGATTGCATACCTTTCGAACATATGCATTTGAAGATACCTTCTCCTTCCATGCATCCGACGATTTAGCACCCTGATAAATGCAAGCAATACATGTTTCAGGGTTTTGGCCCCTAATAAGATAACAAACAGCAAACATTGCATGGGGGGAATATTTAGTTTGAGCAATCATCTTCCGAGGAAAAGAAAGATGTAAAATACAAATGCATACTCTGTGTACAATTTGTACTGTAGTTCTGCAGAGTTATCTTTGTAAATTCTTTTCAATTGGAATGGGCAAGATTGGGCAAATAAATATTTAACTCTAAATTTCTGAAAACAAAAGATGTGTGCCTGATGAACAACTTCTACATTTTGTAGTGTAGTTTTGAAGAGTTACTTAATTGTATTTGTATGTTGTGTTGAAGGGCACAAATGCAGGATAATATTTAATGGTCACCATATCAACAGCGATGGCAAAAGCTACACTGAAACCACTGGGAGTCCAGTATTCTAGGATAGTTACACAGCTATTTAATCTACTGAATAAAAGAATACCCAAGGAAAATATGTGTGTTGGTATTTGATAATGATAGGTAACAGAGTGTCTTGAGTTGCAGTATGACCGAATTAAGCAAAGCCTGTAGATGACAATCAATGATCTAATACATACCAATAAATCTAATAAATAACTAAATCTAAGAATAAAGAGCAAACCATCCACTCCAATACAATAATAAACTGAACTTGCTCAAAACAATTATTAAACAACGCGGAACATGACAATTGACACAGGTAGGCACACAATTAACAATATTGTCTTGCTATTTGTAATATAATCCAGGTACATAATATCTACTAAACACTAGCATTTCTCTGTTTCTCTATGTGCTGGGGCCTAGTTGAAGGCTACTTCACTGCTTTGTATGTGTTGGGGCCTAGCCGAAGGTATGCATCTGAACAAGTGGCATGCACTATTTTGTGCAACATTCAAGAGATGTATGAAAACTTTCAATGTGCAAGGCCTATTACTACTCTTTCAATGTTGCAATCGTTCATTGTCTGCAACAGAGTTCATTGTCTGCAACAGAGAGGATTAACTGAATCCAAAAGGAACAGAGAGAAAGGGAGGGAGCATAGCAGCAATAAGAGAGTGAATTACCACATGGCAAGATACTCACCCCAAACTTATGTTGGCCAAACTTCACAATGAATTGCATGGCAGTGCTAGAGAGTCTAACATGTCTTCCACGAACTAGAGCTTGAAACTTCACAATCAGCAATGTTGCACGAAGGGTTGAAACAGCCTGCCTCCTTACAAGATGCCCTCGAATCAGTGCCTGAAGTCTTATGATACCTTTTAATGCACGGAATGCCCTACGTGCCTGCACCACAACCATGGCAACATTAGCACTGTGCTACAGAAATTAAATTAAAATGAACATATAATTCATATATTATATTGCACCAGAGAATGCTCGATCCCCATGATACTCCAACTTAAATAGATATAACTTCCCAAGAGAAAATTGTAAAGGTGCCAAAGTAACAGCGGTTACAAATGTTTAGGTACAAATCAACCATTCAGCCCATCAATTTATTGAGGAAATGTAAATTTTATTTTCACAAGTCTGACTATTCTTATTTCCTTTTTCTCATTTTTTTTAAATGAGTGGTTCCATAAAAGGTTTGGAAGAAGCTAGGAGAAACACTTGCAGAGTGCTGCAGTCAGCAATGCATCACCAAGATGGCAGGAGCCAAATGAATAAGTCTAGGGAAAAAAGTGTTACCAGGTAACCTCGGAAGGCTGCTTGTGCCTTCACTGCAGCTAGTTCTTCTCTCAGTTTCTCAGGACTAATTGGTGTGTTGGACCCAACAATGTTTTGGTTCTCCACACCTCGACCCATGGTTTCCGCTCCTGCTCCGTTTGGCAAGTTGGAATTTTCAGCCTTTCCAATAGCTGACACAGTTCCATTGTTGTGGGAGCTAACAAGTACCGGCTCAGAAATCACGGGAGAATTCTCAGAAAATGCAGGCTCCTTCCCAGTAGAGTATCCGTTGTTACTTGCAGCCTTCTATATATCAGCAACAAAAAATATGATTCAACCAACCACAAAAATATGATTCAACCAACCAGTCAGCAAAAGTAGCTGGAAGAAACGCAATATGCACTTCAAACTAATTACTTAGCTACAAGCCTACAATATGGATAAAGCAAAAATAAAACTACAAGGGACCTGAAAGACATGCATCTGCAGTTTTTTCAGTGTGCAATCCAGTCCAGGGGCAGTAACGAGTTGACACTTTCAAGCCTTACTACATTGATTATTTCTCTTGATAAATTTAACTGGGTAAGCTTCTCTATTCAAGTTATCAACATATGCCTTCATTAACCCCAAAATCGGACCAGCAAAAACAAAATTACTAACCTAACTAGTAACTAACTAGTAGCATTTGGAAAGGCTCGCTTCAATGCATATGTGGAGCTCTCTCGTCGGAATTGCATAAATCAACTCTTAAGCCCTCAGGAAAACTACCCCTTAACAACATATCTACATTATAGAGTTCTTACCAACAAATCCTTTGCCTTGATAGAATTGGACTTAGTTGATTTCTTCCCAAAGAGCACAGACTTGATCCACTTCGCCGGGGACTTCCCCATAGTAGCCTAAGCTGCCAAACAACGGAAAATTTGGACCTTTAATAGAGCAGTCATTCAGTACACAGATCCACACCACAAGCAACTCTGTTATTTTTTTAAAACAAAACTAACTAAGAAGCGACACACCGAAATAACCGTAATAAACCACTAAAACAAAGCTGGGAAAAAATTGTCAAAAGTAGAAGAGTTAAGTAGCCCACTGTATTAGAGAGAGAGAGAGAGAGAGAGAGTAGCACAACACACTCAGGGGTGACTATGACCCAAATGCAGCGGCAAAAAAAAAGCAAAAAATCAGAGCAAGCAGGCACGCAGCTCAGATAACCGGGAGAAGAAATCACCAAAAGCCACGCAGAAAGAAGCCCAGAAGAAGCAGGCACGGATCTGATCAAACAACACTGCTCCACACAACAAAAGCCACTAACCAAACACTAACACTACCACAATCTAACAAGCTGTTAGCGCAAACACAAGCAATCTAGCAAGCGCAAACACGAGCAGAATGCGGCACGGGAATAGCGCGAAGCGATGGACCTGGACAGGTGTCGCCGCACCGGGGGAGGACGCACAGAACGGGGCACGACTCGGCGGAATCCCAGCCTTTTCCTCTCCCGCTCTCTATCCACCAACCTATCCCTCACGCCTCCATTGCAGAGATTGTTCGGTAGTGGATGGAGTAGAGGCTCGGGCGAGACGACGATACGGGGCCGAGCCGAAGACACAAAAAGGCAAGGGAGGCCAAGCAGAGCAGAGGGCAAGTGACTGACAGGCTGAGACACAGTGCGCGGGCCCCACATCGCAACGGAAGGCAGTCAAGGCACCACCCTCAGCTGCCTCCCTCACCTACCCAGGAGTGCACATCCATCAAACTGACATGCGGGGCACTCGGAACCTGCCCGACGTGTCAGTGAATACAAGATTTTACAGCTGGCAAAGGAACGTTTCTAAAGGCTGCAAGGCCTCTCCCCCTTTCGGAACGAGCTGGCTGCCCCCTCGGCGCGGCGGTACATGCGCAAACCGACGGTGGGCCCGGAGCACGTCCGGGACCGCATGTCAGCGCGACCCATGCATCCCTGGGTTCCCCGGGTGCCGGTGCGAAAAGTGTGGAAGCGGGTGTCGGGGGGTGGTCCCCCCGCGCGCGTTGTGGTTTTAGCAGCATCTTAATCCGCGCTTTAAAAGGGGATTTATGAACTGTTTGACTGCTTCTTGGAGTGAGTGAGTGAGTGAGTGAGGACCAGTGCCGTGCTGTCTATGAGCCTACCTATGGTGATGCTATATGCTGTGGCGTGGTTTAGAAGATCCCCTGTCCCAGTTTTGCCCCTGCCTTCGTCTTCCAAAACCCAAGCACCCAGAGATACTTCCTTCCTCTTTCCCAATAGAAGCATCATCTTCTTACCGTGCTTACAAAAACTAGTGTACGGTAGCGTCGAATGGCGCGAGGAAATATATGTAGGCACAAAAGGGTTAGGCGCAATGCTCCACTGCAACAGACACGCTTTAAGTTGGTAGGTACTAGTACAGTAGTAGTACTACTGTACTGCCAGTTTTTAACACACGGGTACGGAGCAGGAGTATATGATTGCGAAGTACAGCAATTGCTATCCGCCATGATAGTGCGCGCGGTCGGTGGCGCGTGCACCTCGTCGCCTCGACGTGTTAACGATAAACAAGGGCATCAACCGGTCAGGATAATGAGTGCTACTGCTATGTCCAGTCACCATCACGTCCATGCCAAAAGAAAGAGATCGATCCCAAAGCAGGTAGGGCCAACAAAAGCACCTCGCTCCCTTCTTTCTTTCCCCTGTTCCACTCCAAGTCCAGAGAGCCAGAAAAAAAACATGGAACGGGAGCGTCAGCAGCAACTAGCAAGAGGCGGATAAGAGCTTAACCGACCAAACCATCGCCTCGTGCTTTGACGCATCCAATAATTATACCGTCCGGATAGCCAAGGACCAGCCAACCACCAGCCAGGTCAGGTCTACGCCGCGGCGCCAGCTCGGGCCAACCCCCGCTGGCCGCCGGTACGGGGCGAACAACGAGTCATTTCGTGATGGGCAGTATGCTAGATGACGAGAGGCGGACCCTCCCTTCGGACAAGGTTGGGCGGCCGCTCGAGCTCCCCCTCTGGCCGGACCCTCTCTCCTAGAGGGCTAGACCCAACGCCATCCACGACGCTAGCGAGGAGGCTGCCGAGCTTGAAGACGACTATGACCAAAATCTTTGACTTTGTTCAATTGGGCTTGACCTAGCTGGCCGCTCGGCCCATTAGAACGCAATGCCCACTAGGGACTAGCAGGAGGCCAAGGAGGCAGTCACATTCCCTGTGATCCCTCGCGCGCTCACGCCTCCTCCCCTAACCCTAGAAGCCAGCGACGGCGGCGGCGGTGGGCGAGGAGAGGCGCAGGCGCGCGGCGGCCAGGCCAACAACGCTAGGGCGCGCGACGAGCCAGGGGGCAGGGTAGGGGCAAGCGAGGCTTGGGCAGTTTGGTGCACGATGCGCGGCAAGACGGTGAGGCGAGGTGAGGGCGTGCGGCGGTAAGGGCTCGGGCGCGCGCGGCGACAAGGGCTCAGGCGCGCGGCGAGCCAAGGGACTTGTCAAGATAAGCAAGTAAGGCAGCAATAGAATGGGTAAAAGCTCCAATAGTATGTGCCTAGGTGATAAATCTTTAGTCTTTACTCTTCACTTCTCAAAATCAAATGGAGTATTGAAATTTATTGTCATTGGTTGCTTGTTTCATTTGGTAGAAATGGATTTGAAGAGGCATTTTAGCAAAGTTACGAGCACAAGCACCGGGGCAAGCGGAACAGACGCATAAGCACAGTCTCAACTTGAAGTTCAATTGGACCAACTCCAAGAGGCCACACAACCACAACCACAAGAAGAAGAGGCTGCACAACCACAACAGCTGCAACAAGTGAATGAAAGTATTAATGAATTCAGCCTGGATCACATCATTGCTAGTCCGACTTTGTATACCAAAATGTTGTGTGCAGGAGGTCACCAAAGTGATAAAGGGGGAGATTGATGATAGTCTTTCCTATGTTCTTATTAATGAATCTCGTGATATATCTATCAAAGAACAAATGGTCGTGAATGTAGGGTTAGTGATTGATTATGTGTTCCATCAATAAATTTATCATTTGTCTGGTAGGTTTGTGAACAACAAAAGGAAGGTTATGGAAAAAAAATTGTGTCTCCAACATGTCACAAAGGTGGCATTAGATGCATTGAAGAGAGAATTGGTTGGGATATTTTGTGAGCATGGTTTACTTATTGCTAGACTATGAGGTCAGGGGTACGATAGAGCTTCAAATATGAGAGTGAATTCAGTGGACTTCAAAGACAAATTCATGATGGGAACCCACATGATTTCTATGTTCATTACTTTGCTCACCAATTATAGTTGGTAATTGTTGCTGTCACAAGTTGTTGCTCTTCTACCCATGATTTCTTCGACTATATGACTTTGATTGTGATCACCACTGGTGCATCTTACAAGAGGAATGATATATTGCTTGACAAATATTGTCAAAATTTTTTGGGTAGGTTGGAGTGGTCAATTTTTTTTTCAGGAAGAGGGAAGCATCAAGAAACTAGCTTGCCCAGGCCTGGAGATACTAGATGGAGCTCTCATTATGCAACCTTACTCCGTATTGAGTCAATGAGAGATACAGTGACAACTGTGCTAGGCCTTGTGCATGAAGATAGGTGTAATCCATCTAAGGTAGTAGATTTGTTGCATATACTTGAGGAGCCATGGTTGGGAGCTATTATTTGCAGAAGTTAAAATATTTTGTGATGTAAATAAGATTCCAATAAAAAATCAAGGACCAAGATCAACAACTACAGTGGTTTTCTCTACGGTGCATATTTTACTATTGCTACAAGATTTTTCTATAGTACACTTCAAAACATTGTTCAGGTACTCACAAAATATTTATTCACGCAGCGGGTAACACAATAGTGTCGTTACGATGAGTGGCCCTCTGAGGCAGGTTTTTGCAATGGTCATCAGCTGTTGTGATATTAACATGTATACATGGTTGTTTACTTATTTACCAATAGCTTTTACTTTGTCGATGGAAATTGACTTTAAGGCGCATTACCTTGGTAGACGTCCACACCCCCACGGGTCTCCGCCTCCCAAGGCAGACGTCCACAATGTAGTAAAAACATTGATTTCTTTTCTTAATACTTGGAACTAGCACAACTAGATTTATTTTAAAGTTTGTAGTATGAAATGATTTAACTTATATGCTTGAGAATATATTTACGTATCTTGTAGGTTATTTAGATTTTTAAGTAGATTTTTAAGACATCATAAACATTAGAAACGACAATAGAAGCTCGAAAGAAAATACAATTTGAAGAACATAATTGAAGTATGAGTTTTGCTGGAAGAAAAACATTGAGCATAATAAGTAAGTTGTTATGGTTCTTAGAAACATAATCACTCTCCATCATGCATGAATCATGTAGCTAGATACTCCAATTCTTCCTCCATCATACATGGATCATGTACCGCGCCCATGCACCATGGGCAACATACTTTGAACTTATTTTCCCTTACGCGTCGGCTGCCCCACCGAATCGTGCTTCTTCTATCTCTTCTCGATGTCATAGCTTTTTTACCTCAACTTCCAACAACAAGCCTAATTATTGATCGATCCTTTACAGCTACTACCCCTTTTAATGAAGGAAAAATTAGGTTAGTAACATCGCGTTAGAGCGCAATTAGAGGAATGACACTCCGTTCATCTCGGGCTGAAAAATAACATCGCGAACATCGAAAAATTAAATAAATGACATCCTGACTTTTTCAAAAAAAAATTAAATATACAAACTGAGCTAAAAAAATTATCAATTTTTTTGTGGAGTCTCCCGACACAGTTTAATTGCTTGTGTATTTTTTCAAAACTTTATACGTTCTGATTTTGTCTCTAAAATTCATTTAAGTATACTATTTGTAGGGATTTCCTAATATAGAAAATATGGTCCAAACATTATGAATTTTTTTCCAGGCTCCTTACATAGTGGATTTGATTGTGTATTTTTTATAGAATTTTACAAAATTAAGAAATGCAATTTCATAATGTCCACTGTGTGAGGAGTCTAATATTTCATAATGTAAGGACATTATGAAATTATATTAATTAATCTGGATCTATCACAATTAACGGTGTAGATCTTTCTCTTTTTCCACATATTAACATGGGAATTTGTAGCACATGAGAGTTAACGTAATGACTTCTTTTTCTATCGCTTTAATAATATGCTTTAATAGTTGAATCAAATCAGCCTTTCTTCAAGCAATTGGATGGTCACCTGGAAAAGAAGGCGACAGGACTTAAGGGAAAACAGGGCAGGGAGCATCAGAGCATGAACTCAATTAAAAGCAAAACCATTTGTTCATAAAAATAATTCGAAGAGCAAGATTTTAGAATGACACTGGTGAACTTAAGTAGGGTAGGTTAACACAATAGCACGACACGGATCTTAATTGTTATGTTGGTACAGATCTCTCACAATAAAGTCATTCACCAAGTGATCAAGATCTACTGTGGACTATAATGGTTTTGCAGCCACATGGCCAAGCGACTCAAGTTGCATTGCAGAATCGAAACTTCCCCAGCTCAACAACCTCACATTCTCTGCAAGCAACCACAAGAAAGTGCGGTACTCAACTGCGTCAAACTAAATGCTTTACTCATAGCAAAAAAAAACACAAATGCTTTACCGACCACTGCGCTTCTAGAATTACTGGTACAGGCCATTTCGAGATTCACATGTCCGCGAGATATTTCCGATCTGTTACCACCAAATCGGCCCGGATCACGTAAAGACAGAGAGAAGGCCAGAGGCAGTTTCTGCTTGGGAGACTGTAAACAATCACATGAAGACATGTGAACGAGGAAATGCAGCTGAGACGTTGCCGTCGTGCTGCCTACGGCAAGCAGTGGGGGTCGTACCCAACTGCTCGGCACCAAACGGGAAATATTATATATCACGGCGCGCAGCGCTGTCGGCCCTTGCTTGCTTTAAAGGCGCACTTGAAAGCACCCCCCACCCCACAGACACAACTTTGTGCTTGCCAGTGTTATGAGTGAACGGTGAGGGTGCACGATTGGATAGTTTAATTGCATCTAGCAGTTCTATTCTTGTGAAATTAAACAGATGTATGCCTAAATGCGTGTCCTATTAGGGGTGGATCAATAGTAGTAAAATTTAACGATGGAATGGTCTTTCCCCACCTCCAGAATACAACAATGGAATGACCTGAACTTACCACAGTTTGTGAGTTGTGACACCTAAATGTTTGAATTCAGCAGAATCGAAAGCAAGGAGTATTGGGGGGTAAATAGACTGCAATAACTTGCAAGGGAATAATCTAAACTAAATGCACTAAGAATGTCTTTTTCTTACACCAAATATATTGAGTTTTAAATATTGATTGATCACCATAAAAGATTATGGTATGGAAAAAAGAAACGAACTGATTAATTGAATACTCACTCATTCTTCAACAGTTATATACAAGGTGGCTAGCCACCTGCTCTATCGCTCTAAAATAAAAGAGCAATAGACATGTCTGGCCTCTGTGCATGGCCTGTTAGGGTTCAGGACAAGCATGGTGTCACCAAATTAAGGGAGACTATATGCAATTTCACTGGATTCTACGTGATGACATGCAAAAGAGGCTTAATGATGAAAAGGAAATGGAACTGGACTGAAAGTGACGTAAAGATATTCTTTTTTGCATTTAACAAAGGAATTGGGCACGAGTATGTGGTTTTGTATTTCTGTAGCGCTTCAGATTGCCCTACCAGTCTGGCTCTCAAAAAAAAGGACTGTCCTACCAATTTACCATAATGATCACTTCCCTCACTCCTATACATTTCTTTTAAAAGAAGATCACTCCTATGCATTTTTTGTTCAAAGAGGCTCACTCCTATACATTAGAAGTTAGAAAGGTGTTGAGACAAATGGGCTCAGCAAGTCATAACAAGATTTAGCGGCGAGCCCAGAGTAACACCTTCATTGACTTGTTTAGGATTCAGTCAACCAGAGACTATCATTCTAGAACACTTCTTGACTCATTCGTCTGCTCAGAAGTCGACGTATTTGAATTTTGAAATTTGATCATTGTAATTCAAGCTTCTGGGATGTAAGGATTCTTTTGTAGGAATATCAGTTCAACTTGGAACATACACCCATACATAAAAACGAAAGAAGCAAACTATTGGTACATAACAAATTTTAGCCGAAGTAACATCTCTATTCGGTTGTTTGGCTAGCTTTGGCATTAGGTCAAGTAGAGATTAACAGTCTATAACACTTGCCGATTCTCCTTCAGGGTGCTGTCTGTCATGCGGCATGCTCAAAATGATTAGTCGAAGGTTTTATGTCAGAAGGATATAAATCTTCATGCTTCATGGTCAGTGATTGAAATTAATATAAACTGAGATTGATTTGAAAGGTGATTCAACTGTTCAGAAATCTACGGGTTTGAAATTTGATCGTTGCGATTCAAGCTTCTGTGAGGATTCTTGTTTAGGAACATCAGTTCAATTTGGAACATGCACTCACATAAGGACGAAAGATTCATACTATTGGAGGTTATCTACTAGTGCCTAACTGCCTATTCATCCAACAAAACCTTCTTAGAATTTCATATTCCTGCTTCCAATATAAAGAATTGTGCAGCGATTTGTCTATTGAAATATAATACTATTTTGTTCTGGAGTTTCCCAATAAAGGACTTTTCAGCTTTGTAACCACATAATAGGGAGGATAATTAGCCGGCTAACAAAAAATTGATGGCCAACATCCTCAAATTAACCCATCATTTTCATGTTATTGACAAATCAAATAAAGGGAAGATGTGGTACTTTGTTAATTGAAGTGACAGGTGGATGTACCCACATGTTCGCAATGAGGTTTCATTCAAACAAGTATGAAGCATTCTTATCGTAACATAAGGCTATCTAACATACATATGCATCTGCAACTCAAAGGGTGAAGATTGGCAAGGAGAAATCAAGAGATGAGCAGATGCGCTGTTAACATCATTGTTTCAAAAAGCTAGCATGTATCCTAATTTCCTTCCATTTTTTTTTCTTCAAACTAAATGTACTCCAAAGTGCCCATCATACAGAATAACATTTTGCCAACAGCACATTGATCTTATCTAGCTAGTTGCTATTCAAAACATACAACATAGCAATCCAAAGACGAGATCAGATGAAATCAGGGTGTACTTCATCATCCACCACTACCTCGGTAGTGATACATTCATCGAGTTCAGTCCGATGCTGCCCAAAGCCCTCTAATTCACTTCTCTCTTCAAAGAAGCTTGCGTCCAAATACTTGCTCCACTTTGATTTTTGTGCTGCACAAAACAAGTATATAAATTATTCTTTCAACTATCAAATTTCGGTCAAGACAAGTGTAACGACGTGTGATTAGGATTTGCATGTATTGCCTTCAGCAGTAGCAGTTGCAGAGCAAGGACTCTCGATCCGCTGCCTCTTGGATGACGTGGGGTTGATTGGTGACTTGGGCCTCTTTCCAGCTATACCCGATTGGGCTTTGGGAAGCCTCTTTAAGGAAGTAACTTTAGGACTTTCTTGAGGCAATTCAGTTGTCACTTCAATCGCTATACCTGTTTGTAAATAGCGGCATGAAAACAGTTAGACCACGCACTGGAAATTTGGCCATTCCATGAACAGAAATGTGAAGATAATCAAATTTGAAGATACGCAAATATGAAGGCAAGCAACTTAAGACAATAAGACTTGGAAGCATACACTATACAACCTCGTCCTGAATACTGAATACATAATGCAGCAATTTAACTATCTGGTTCCAGCTCCAGGAAAAATAACAACAATCGAGCATTTAGATGCAGATCATTGTATAAGAAACTTGTGAACAGGTCATGCTAGCCCTGGCATAGGTAATGTATGACTTGCTCCAATAACATATAAATAAATTACAATTCAGATTGCAGCACTGTAGGTAGGGGTGCCAATCGGATACAAATTATCCGTTTTATTCGACTACCGTATTAAATAGGATACGAATATGATTTAAACTTTTCCATCCGATTAACAATTTCTCCTCTATTTATATTCGTATTCGCATAAAAAAATATGGATATGAATATGGTATGGACTTTTGCCATCGGAAATGATATTTTATCCGCACTATCCGTATTCGAATTCGAATTCGATAAAACAATATACATATTTTATTATAGTATGGCTAATTAGTTGGACGGGTATTTTTAGTTTAATGTGAATTTATGTTTTTAGGTGAAATAGATAAACTAGAATGATTAAGTGTGCTATGTACGGGGATAAAGTATCATAAATATATTGCCATTACGTAAGTTATGAGGATATCTAAATCCAACCGAATTGAGTAGGTATTCGATTCGTATTCGTATTCATTACAACATTCGATTCGTATTTGTATTCAACAATATTCAAATCCGTATTTGTTTAGAAAATACGAATACGGAAAGGCCACTGTTCGATTCGTATTCGATCCGTTGACACCCCTAACTGTAGGCCCTACAGGTATACAAAATTTCAGCTCAACAAGGAAGTCTCCGTTAAACCTTGAATTGTAGTGTGTACGTTACGTATTCACAGTATCCATTATCCAAGCTTGCAAAGTAATGCTAACCACACCCAGCATGCAAATCACCATTTAAGTACTAACCCCAGCATAATCAATTTACTATTGGCCCTAATGAGCATGTAATTCCACAGGTTGCACGAGATCAATCATCCAAAATACTGCCATATACGCTGTGGCATTACATCAAACACGTTGCAAGCATACCTCCATCTTGAGCTCCCGTAAAGCCGCCGCCACCATCACACTCCCCCGGATCATCCAGGTACTCCGACCAGTCCATCCGCCTCCTCTCCCTCGGAACCTCATCCCGCTGCTCCCCGGCCGCCGCGGGGCCCCAGTCCGCCTCGGGCGCGGGCGCGCCGCGGCCGCGTGAGAGGTTGGCGCCCTGGACATAGCGGCGGAGGTCGGCGGCGCGGTAGCCGCGAGCGTGGACGCGGAGCACGGACTGGCGCTGGTTGCACACCGCGCACACCCACTTGTTGCTGCTCTTCTTCTGCTGCTTCACCTGGCATAAAAAAAAATCGGTTCAGTTGCCAAGGAAACGGAGCGGGAATTTTCGGACATGGGTTTTGGTTTGGTTGAGGCGCCCACCTGCATGGTGGAGCACTGGACGCACTGGAGGGCGAGGAAGAGCGTCGTCATGGCGGACTCGGGTTCTCGAGTGGAGTGGGGAGAGCGAACTGAGAAGAAATTGGAATTTGGAGGGGGAGGAGTGAGGCGGATTGGGGAATTTTTTGCGTTTTCCCCGCTCGATGGGCTGGGATGGATGGCGGGATGGTGGGGAAGGGAATGGGCATCGGCGGCGGGCGGGAGTTTTTTGTGCTAAAAAGTAAAAATCTTCCTCCTATTTTTTCTACTGTGATTAATTTCGACTGTCGATTTGTGATCGAACGGTTCGTAAGGGGCGGCAACGTGCCCAGTCATGAGGAAAAGGTCCTCGAAGGCTCGAGGTCCAGTCGCTTCCTCCACCTCTTCGGTTATCTTCTCCCATGGCGACCACTCTCCCCACCTCCGCTTCCACCGCCACCGCTGCTCGTCTCTTCCAACCCTCTCGCCGCAACCTCCCTAAAATCGCTCCCGTTTTCTCCCCGTCGCACTCCATCACTCGCCGCTTCTCCGGCGTCGCCTGCTCTCCCGGGCCGACGCCCGACGCCCCCGAGGAGCGAGGCGGCTGCGCCGGCCAAGCCACGTCCCGGGAGAATACAGCCCGCGTCGTCGCCGTCGTTGGCCACGGTAGCATAAGCCCTCTGAAGGACGCGCCCTGGGAGGAGGTCATGCGCCACACGGTATGCCCCCGCTCTGAAGTTGGGACCCGTCACTGTTAATGTATTAGTAGTTGTTATTGCCCCCATTTAGTAGCCCCTGTTTTCTTCATAAACCCATCAATATCTCGTTTTAGATACTTTAAGGTGTCATTGTGGAGTACAAGTGTGCAACTTTTGTTAATCTTGCAGATTGATACATTTCTGTATATCACACCGCGATCTGCGCAGTGTTTGCATGTTTTCAGTAATACAATTAAGTGCAATATCTTTTTGCTTCTGAGAAAGGACTGGTGTGCTTGTAATCACTAAAAATCCACATGTAGGTTTCTGTCTTTTTTTTTTATCACCAGCTGTTTAATTAGTGATAGCGTAGAACACTGGCAGAACAATATATGGTTAAAGTTTCTTGGGCAATATGTTGAAAACAAGCTTTCATTGTTTTCTTATTGCATTTTCTAAATATTCCTTTCATGGTTGTTTGAATGGTTTAGTTTTAAATGAATGTTATCTTTGAGTTCTACTGCTCGATGGTTGGCATGTGCAAGCCAATTATATACATTTTATCATGTATGGTTCCCAAAGTTTATTTACGATATTCATCTGTAAATTACAAGCAGAAAACATTTTTTTGGTCCAAAAGGAAGAAACAAATCCTCGGATTTCTTTTCATGCTTCTTATGAATATCTAGAATCTCACTATATAAGTTTACTGCCTATAACCATTCATCTCATTGTTTTGTTTCTTTTAGGCTAATAGGCTGAAGTGGGTTGATGAAGGATTTGAAATGCTATTCATCTCATTGTTTTGTTTCTTTTAGGCTAATAGGCTGAAGTGGGTTGATGAAGGATTTGAAATGCTTGTCTTCACAGACAAGTCGATTGACCATGATGATCTTAGGAAAGAGTTGTCGCACTGTGATATGCTAGTCGATGTTGGAATAACAAATCAGGAGGCTGTTCAGTGGCTTTTAAATAACAGTACGAACATTTCCAATGTAATCTGCTTTCAGTCATCTCCGTCCTTAGTAAACAAACTAGGCGGCAGACCTGTTCAATACACCGGACAGCAGGACATGTTTGGCAAGCTAGCAAATATTGGAAAGCCAAGTGGCATAAAGGAATCGGCTGAAGTCCTTAAGACCATATCTAATGCCTGGGAAAGGCACAATTCAGATGACATTAGATTTTGCTTGCTTGTTGTGGTTAATGCATACATAAGACCAGTTGCTACGTTGAAAAACCTTAGGGCAAAAGGTCTATCTACCCTAAGCTGTATGGTAAGAAACTGTGGTCCTCAAATACTGAATTGTTTGTTTGATCATAACTGTAGGAAAGCCCTTCAGTGTTTAAATTCCTGCTCTCCAACTGATCAAGTCTGCAACTATCGTTGCATTGCATCATATGAGAGTCCACATCTGGAGGCCTTTTCTCTCTGTGTTTTGCAGAAGAACAATTGCCTTGAGCTCAATGCTGAGATCCCAAGTAAGCCTGATGTAACCCCGCTAACCATGTTCAGAGAACAAAAGCTAAGTCATGAAGTTGCAGAAGACCTGTTTGTTGGTTGGCTAGACAACTTGGAATGGAGTTGGAGAGTTGTAGCTGGACAAAATCCAGCGTATGATCAATTCCCATGCCAATACCAATTATTCTACAGGGGGAGAGCTAAAGGTTCGTTTTGGTATGAACCGGTTTTTCAAGTCAGAACCCTGGAAGGGGAGCTGGTTTGGAGGCGCAGAAAATACCGTGTGAGAAGAGCTAGCAACCCCGGTACATTTTACTTCAGTGTGCTGGATAATGGTGTGGTTTCCAAAGAATTTTGGACAATTGTTGATGTTTCAGATGATTTCAGCTGGGGTCTGTTCCATTATCATGGGGCAGCTCAGGCTGCCGGGCTAGCATACACTGGAGCGGTGCTTGTTACCGCGGATGGGTCTTATCCTGATGTGGAAAACCCAAGATTGGCTTCTGCTTTAGAGAAGTGTGCTATCAAGAAATGGGAGCTTTATACGGTTCATAACTGTTCCTGCATGGGTGCGCCTTTGGGAATTCCCGAAGGTTCACAACTGCATTACCAGATTGCTCCAGGAAAAGAAGCCGGTATTTTGCTGGGAAGATGATGTTGTGTTCAAGTGGCATGAAAGGAGCAATTTCATTCCCAAATGATGTGCTCATGCACCTCTAGTGTGACCTATTAGTCAAGCGGCGAGGTACAAAGATGAAAGAATGACATTCGGACAGGTATCACTGAAGGGAGTTTATATGTAATCGGTAGGTATATTTCCTTTTTCTTATATACTTACCATCTAGTGCCTCGCTTTTGTGGCCGCCAACAGGGTTCCCAGTGCTAAAAAAATAAGACAGTTATATACAGGATTGTTCTGTGACACCCTCTTTTGTGTCTAAGCTATCAATTGCAATTTTCCTGCTTTTCTGCAGGCCTTACCTATCTCTTGACAACAACAGGTGACTTCGTATGAAATGATCAAGGGACAAATCCATCCCTTACATAAACTTTCGATGCTCATACATAGCAGGACAGAGGCCTGCCTCGCTGCATTTACTGTGCCAGTCCCAAATCCCCAATAATAGACTTATGGAGTTCTCATTTTGTTGGCGTACAATTATCTTGGTGTTTAGTGGACTCTCTATAAGTTGTATCATAGTAGACAGCGACATGGCATCTGATATAGTTGTGTTCATATCTTTGTTCATGACTGCAAACTTGTAAATCAAGAGGCACAAGGCTTTTAGTATTACTAACATATAAGGCTCGTAGCTTTGGAGCTCCCTCGTGGCCGCTACGTCGGCAAGAATTCTGGCGCCGTCGGATCGCCCCGTAAACGGCTCCGTGCCCTCCGATCCCAAGCGCTGCGCGTCGTGGAAAGCCGGGGTCACGCGCGGTCCACGTCGCCCGGCGAAGCACGCCCATTCGATCGCGTGTTGATGCGCTCGCGCCTGCCCGATTCCTCCCCTCGCGCGTCTGCACGTCCTTGCCTTGCGGGCTGGTCCGAGCCAATGGGCCGTGCCCTCACGGACCTCGCTGTCCGCGCCGGCTGGCGCGGGCCAACTTCTAGTATTATGGATGATCCGATGTTTCATACCATATATTCTAAGCATCTTCTTATGTTCAGACAGTTCAGTGCAGTATCAGTGTGGAGGGGCCGCCTTGGTCAACAGTCAAGCAAAAGCGATGCATCTGGCCAGACAAGTTGAAGTAAGCAACTCACCCACGTCTGGTTGACTTGCTTTAGCAACTCACCCACGTCTGGTTGACTTGCTTTATTGAATTTATTTTACAATCTACAGGTTTCAGATTTGATGCATTTCCTGTGTTTACCTCGTCTTTCTACGATCTACAGGTTTCAGGTCTGATGCATCGCTTGTCTTTACCCCTATCCTTTTCCTTTTGCTCCTAGCAGCCCATCCTTCCTTTCCTGATTGCATGTTGAAACCCATCTCATCTCGCGCATGGTTTCTTCTGCACTTTTTGCATGTGGTGGTGTACTGTTAGGGAGAAAATTGCTGCAGATTGCCATTTTAAAATCCCATTGGATAATGCGAAGTTCCTCTTTGACATGTGTTAGACCATGTGATAGGTCGTGAATTTTGTGATGACGAATAATTATATTTGAGTTGCATTGAAATTTATGTTTATAAAAGTTTTAGTTGTTGGAATATTCAAATTGAGTGGTCCAAACAGTGATACTCGATGACCCCTTCGCCGGTAGGCTTTGACTTGACTCCGAGTACCAAGTGTTGTGTCTCTGAGCGATGTAGCTCCGAGTACCGAGTACTGTAGCTCCGAGTACTGCAAGCTAAGTACCTGATCGATGGTCGAAAGCTACAGTGTCTGGTTGGTGTTCGATTGTCGTAAGCTTCGGGCGGTAGTCATAGGCTTCGAGTGCTTCAATTCTTGTAATCTTCAAGTACCTCAAGTACTCATGTCTGTTCGGCCAGCGATCAAATCGGTTTTTTCATAATGGTCTCGGGTTGTTTTTTTGAAAGCTTGGAAATTAAGATCGTGGATGGTCTGGTTCGTGTTTATTGATAGATGAGGGTGTGATATGCGTGTGTGAACTAATATTGGTCAAGTTGGAAAACTTGTGCTGGGAAAACGTTCTTTGGTCTTTGCATGTGCAGTTGGGCGTGGAGACAGTCATGATCGATGAGAGCAGGACCGAAACTAGGATAGGGAAATCCAAGGTTCAGACGGTCAAGGATGTCACGAGGTGGTCGGGCTTACGCTGGGGTACGTGGAGATCAAAGGTGGATGCATGATGCGTGGAGAAGCTACGAGAGGTGCGATCCTGAAGGATTCGACGCGTGAGTTAGTTATGGAAGGTATTCATAACAAGAAGGTTTAGAGATTTTGGAAAACTCGTTTTGAAAGGGTTTCGGGTCCCTTGATTTTCAAAAACAGATAGGATTTTGTGTCCGTGTTGTTGAGGACATGGTTTAGGGCTCTAGCATATAAAAGGAGGGAGAGGTTGAGAGTTAATGTGAGATTTTTTTTGGGGGGGGGGGGGTTCATGCTAGGGTTTGAGGGGTGCTGTTAGGGCACTTTGTAGCCACAGAACATGATTCAGAAATAAAAGCTCATATCTATTCTAAGAAAAACAGCGTGTTTCTCTAGGCATTGTCTTCGACTAGTTCTTGTTCCAAGCAGTGCGTGGCGAGATAGCGCTCCTCCGTCGACTTCACTTTCGTTGATCACATGCCGTGTCGTTCACCCGATCGTCGCCAACAGCATTGGCAGTCAGAGCTGATCAGAGCATATTAGCGCACAGCAACTAGGAGGCATCACGCATGAGTACGGTGTCTTCAGTCGTCAGTTCAAACCAACGCAGGCCATCCTCGGTAATTAGGAAAGAAATCCCTACAATCATTCACCCCCCTCTGATTACGGTATTCGATCCTACAAGTGGTATCAAAGCAGGTTGCTACGGCGTCAGAGAGGTATGTGAATCGTCCCCTCATGCTAGATGATACTGATTTTACTTTTTAAAAGTGTCGTATGCAAGCTAATATTGAGGCTCAAGATAGTGATGTTTGGAATAAGATTACTAGACCTTATGAGATTCCTGTTCCTGTTACTAATCTAAATAAAACAGATGTTGATTTAAATACTTAAGCTCGTAACTTGCTGATTCAAGGGATTTCTTACAAAGAATTTGATCGTGTAGCTCATATTAATTATGCCCACTTAACATAGAAAACTCTTTGTGATTATCATGAAGGAATCACTAAAATTAAGAAAGTGCGTAAAAATCTTTATAAAAAAGAATGTTCTGGTTTTGCTATGAAGTCTGGTGAATCTATTAATGATCTTTTTGCTCGTTTTGAGAAAATATTGAGTAATTTGCGCGGTGTTAATGTTATTCCTACTGATGAAGATAATGCAACTAAAATTTTGAGATCTTCAGGTTCTGAGTGGTTGATGGTTGTCACAACTATCAATCAAACTGTCGATCTAGATACTTTAACCATAGATGATATTTTCTCTAGATTGAAAACCTATGAGATGGAAACTTTGCCATCTAAGATTGATAAACCTTCATCTTTAGCACTTGTGACTAACCCCGTGTAGACTGCTTCGTCGAGTTCTTTTTTTGTGTCTGCTTTGTCTTCTTTTTCAGAGGAACAATTCGAACAGCTCACTGAAGAGAATTTGGTGTTGATCTCCTCACGAGCATACAAGGCACTCAACAACATGAGGACGAGGAAGCGGGGTGGCGTGTCAAGTTCGATTAGGTACTATAAGTGTAGCGAGTTAGGTCACATTAAAGTGGATTGTCCCAAGCTCAAGGAGAAGGTGATCAAGGAAGACAATAATTACCGTCGTCGGCCATCCAAGAACAACAACACCAAGGGTGGTAATTTTCATCGAAAATTTACTAAAAAGGTTCTTTCGGTTATCGAGCATCTTGATCTGAGTGATGTGGAATATGAGAGTTGCGACGACGATGACCACGACAATGATGATGCTAAAGATAAGAAAAAGAACAACGACGACTTCACGGCATGTGCTTTATGGTAAGAAATGACAACGACGACGACGATGACGATGACAATGGTCCCGATGAAGTAGGACCATCATATGATGAGCTTGAAGATGGTTTGATTAAACTTGCTATTGAATTGAAAAAGACAAAAAAGAAACTGAAAGAAAATAATTGTCTTGTTGAAAGCTTAACTTCTGAAATTCATAGATTTAGAGCTTCTGTTCCTTATAATGGATCATGTGAATCTTGTCAAGTTTTATATTCTGAGTTGGAAACTGCTAGGTCAATAAATACATCAAACTTGGTTCAATTGAGGAATGTATATGCTAAATTTGATTACTTAAGGTTGGCACATGACTCTTGTAATGAAAAGTTAAAACTTACAAATGATGAAATTGAAAAGCTCAAGTTTAGTTCTCCTACATGTTTAGAGTCAAGTATTTCAAATACTCAAACTAAAACTTGCTCTAATTGTGGATTGTTAGAAGCTTGACTTAATTCATCTCAAGAAATAATTCAACAAATATTTTATCATGAGATATCTTCTTGCTCTATTTGTCCTAAACTTAACATTGAAATAGAAGTTTTGACTAGATAACTTAATGATTTTACTGAAAAAGAAAGATTGGCTCAGTCTAGCTAGTGCTTCTAAGAATCTTATGAATGAATCTATTAAATGCACAACTTGTCACACTCTAGTTAAAGAAAATGAGTGTCTTAAGGATACTTTAGAGAGATTTTTCTTTGGCAATAAAATTTTGAATATAATCCTGGACAAGTCAAAAGTGAGTGTTAAACATCATGGTCTAGGATTTAATTTTGTTAAGCATGCCAAGAATAATCCTCCTAAGGTTGTTAAGCTTCTTGAACCTGAAAAATTCGAAGTAGAATTTGAACCAAAACAAATTATTTTTAAATTGGCTGGTATTGCAAATGACTCATCTACCAAAGTGGGTGCTGTAAAGGCAATAGATACGACTCCTCGTCAAGTCAAGTATCAATGCACTCATTGTGCTAGAGAGGGTCATTTAGTTCAATTTTGTTTTCAAAAGGCAAAGAAAGAAAAAAAAGTTAGGTTAAGAAAGATTTCTCATTCTGGAGTGGAGTTTGGTCAAGCTCCTTATCATCGCTTTGCTCCCTCTAAATGATTTCCTGCGGGTTTGGGAGTTTCTGCGACAGGACCGGTCAGACCGGCCGGCGGTCAGACCGACACTTCAACAGCGGTCTAACCAGCAGTGCCCAGAAACTAAAAGTTCTTTATCTTTGCCTGTTGTTGCTCCTGTTCATCGTGTATCTCAGTACTAGTTACCTAAATCTTTATTCTCTAACCCCAGTACTAAGATACCGACGATTGTTCGTGCTTTGTAGACTCGTCGCAAGCCGAAGGAGAACATATGGTTCATTGACTCCAGTTGCTCTCGCCATATAACAAGAGACTCACGATGGTTCTCCTCCCTCGCTCATGCCACCGGTGATGAGATGATTACTTTTGGGGACAATGCTCAAGGACGGGTTCTTGCAAGAGGTACTGTGCGCGTTAACGATAAATTCATTTTAAAAGACGTTGCTCTTGTCAGTAAGTTGAGCTATAATTTGTTTTCAGTTTCACAGTTGATAGACGATAATCTTGAGGTGAGCTTTAAAAAGCATTCATGTTGCATTTAGATTCATCTGGCGATCTAGTGTGCAAAATTATTCGAGTTGGTCGTTTGTTTAAGGGTGACTTTTCATATTCATCATCATCTGATCTTAGGTGTCTTATTTCATCTGATTCTAAGGATTTATTTCACTAGCATCGTAGATTAGGTCATATTGGTTTTGATCAACTTACTCGTATAAGTAATATGAATCTTGTTAGAGGAATACCTAATCTTAAAATTAAAAAATCAATGGATTTTGTTTATTCTCCCTATCGTCACGGTAAGATGATTTCTGCATCACATCCTCCACTCACACTTGTTATGACCGATGCACCTGGTCAATTGTTGCACATGGGCACTGTAGGTCCTACTAGAGTTCAGTCAGCTGGAGGTAAATGGTATGTTCTTGTTTTTGTTGATTATTACTCTAGATACTTTTGGGTCTTTCTCATGGCATCTAAGGACGAAGCTTTTGGTCACTTTAGAGAGCTTGCTATTAGACTTACCACTGAACTCCTAGGGGCACTTAGAGTAATTAGAAGTGATAATGGAACTAAATTCAAGAACGCATTATTTGTTTCTTTTTGTAATTTCTTTTTGTACTAAAAAAGGTTTAGATCATCAATTCTCTTCAGCTCGCGTGCCACAACAGAATGGTGTTGTAGAACATAAAAATATAACTTTGGTTGAGATGGCTAGAACAATGTTAAATGAACATGCTACACCTAGGAAGTATTGGGCTAAAGTTATTTCTACCGTTTGCTATATTTCTAATAGAGTATTTCTGCAAGCTAAATTGCATAAGATTTCCTATGAACTTCGTTTTGGTTATTCTCCTAATATTTCTCATGAGGGTGTTTGGATGTCGATTTTTATTCTTAAACATGAATATCTTGATAAATTTGAATCTAGATCCTCAGATGGTATTTTTCTTGGATATGCAGCTCACACGCGAGGTTATCGTGTATTAAACTTAGAAACTAACAAAACTACTGAGACCTGCGAAGTCACTTTTGATGAGGCTAGTCCTGGTACTAGACCCGACAATGCAGGTATATAGGTAAATGGCGCACCTAAAGACATCTTCTATGACTCTGACGATAATAAAAGGGTAACCCCGATTCACACTTCGACACACATATCAACACCGATGGAGTCTACAACTAGTGGTTCTGCTCCTATCTCCAATAAGAGGCCACTACTGGTACACCTATGTCACCAACGACTCCACAAGCTCCTCTGCATATTCAACGCGTTATCCTCCTGAATAAATGATTGGTGAGTTAGATAAGAGAGGTCTTTGCAACAGGTATAACTCTGGTATCTCATATGCTCTTGCTGCTTTTATTTTCTCTTTTGAACCCCAAGATGTAAGTCACGCTTTATCTGATGAGTCTTGGATTAATACCATGCATGAGGAATTAGAAAATTTTGAGCGTAATAAAGTCTGGATCTTTGTTTCACCTCCTCATGGTCGTAATGTTATTCGAACTAAACAAGTTTTTAAGAATAAACAAAGTGAGAATGTTGTTGTTGTTCGAAATAAGGCTATACTTGTGGCTCAGGGATTTTCCCAAGTAGAAGATCTTGATTTTGATGAAATTTTTGCACCTGTTGCTCGATTAGAAGCCATTAGAATCCTTTTAGCATTTGCTGCATCTAAGGGTCTCAGGTTGTATCAAATGGATGTTAAGAGCGCTTTTCTTAATGGCTATATTGAGGAAGAAGTTTATGTAAGACAACCGTCTGGTTTTGAAAATTCTAAATTTCCTGATCATGCCTACAAACTGTCCAAAGCTTTATATTGTTTAAACAAGCAACGAGAGTATGGTATGATAGGTTTAAATCATATTTTCTTAAAAATGACTTTCTAATGGCAATGTAGATAAAATATTATTTACTCTCAAGCATGGCAATGATATTTTACTCGTTCAGATTTATGTAGTTGATATCATCTTTGGTGGTTCCTCTCATGCTCTTGTTTCTAAGTTTTCAGATACTATAAGCAGAGAATTTGAGATGAGCATGATAGGAGAACTCACGTTCTTCCTATGCTTTCAGATCAAACAATCAAAGCTAGGTATTTTTGTTCATCAAACCAAGTACACCAAGTATCTCCTTTGTCGCTTCGACATGGGGACAAGCAAACCAGTCTCCACACCAATGAGATCCACTGCAGTGTTAGACCCTAACGAGGATGGAAAGCCTATTGATCAAAAAGAATACGGAAGCATGATTGGTTCACTTCTGTATCTCACTGCTTCAAGGCCAAGCATTCACTTTGTTGTATGTCTGTGTGCTCGTTTTCAAGCTTCCTCACGTGCTTCACATCGTCAGGCAGTTAAGCGAATTTTCATGTATCTTCGGTCAACTTTAGAATTTGGTTTATGATATTCTTCTTCATCATAGCTTACCGTTAGAACTTATTCAGATGCAGATTTTGGAGGTTGTAAAATTGATAGAAAGAGTACTTCTAGCACATGTCATTTTTAGGCTCATCTCTTGTTTCATAGGCTTCTAGAAAATAGCTGGTTGTTGCACTTTCCACTACTGAGGCTGAATATGTAGCTGCTTCTTCTTGTTGCTCTCAATTGCTTTGGATGACAGCTACGCTTACGGATTTTTGCTTAGAATTTGATAGTGTACCACTTTTCTGTGATAACACTAGTGCTATTAGTATTGCTAAAACTCCTGTGTAACATTCAAGAACCAAGCACATTGATATTTGGTATCATTTTCTTAGAGACCATGTGGAAAAGAGAGATGTTGTTTTGTATTTTATTGATACTGATTCTCAAGTTGCTGATATTCTCACAAAACCGCTTGATTCTGCACGGTTTGCTCTTTTGCGAAGTGAGTTGATTGTGTTGCATCCTATGGGATTATTCTGAGAGAGAGTTTGTTGTTTACTTTCAGAAACTTTGTTTATTATACATGTCAAACAATTCATCAAGTCCAAGCCATTGAAATCAAATGAGGTATAGAGCTCTTGTTATCATATTTACCCATGTGTTGTGTAGCTTTGATCATGACTAGTTATAATTACTTTGCCACATTTGAACTAAAGCATGACACGGCGGAATACTTTGACTAGATTGATTATAGTTATTACTTTACGATGTTCATCGAAAATGATTAGCTTGATTGTGAGTTTTATTTTAAATCTTGGCTATGAGGCTTGTATGTATCTTATTGTAATTCTTTTATGTTCACTCAATTTGGCATGTTATAAAAAAAACGAGAAAGAGACAATTGAAAAGATGTATGCTTCAATCATGCCATATATATATGCTTCAAGCATGTCACCATTGAAAAGAAGTATGCTACAAGCATGCCACCATTGAAAAAAGTATGCTACAAGCATGTCATATGCTTAAGAATTAAGTGTGAAGCAATAGGTTGTTTCATAAGACTATTAGCTCGTCTAGATTTAAAGTTAGTTTCACTTTTAGCCTTCAACTTTTCATTGTGATATCTTATTGTGCTTTTTATAATCGGTTTGATCATTGTTGAGATGCCTGTCATTAATTTAATTTGTTTAATCATTTTAAAGACTTGTTTTGACATTGCTATATGATATATGACTTTATATGATCTAGATAGCTCTACTAAAAAAGATGGCTTTGTTTCTTTATTAACTCAATGTGAAGTGACTTGAATAATCTATAAAATTTCTTGATTTTTACTCTCCTTGCTCCTTTTTCCTTAGAATATTTCTTTCTCTGAAGTTCTTGATGATTACATTGCCAAAGGGAAGAAAAATAGGAGAAATTTAAAAAAAAATTGGAGAAATTTGTTTCCTTGTGTTGAGGGGGAGTTTTTCTGCTGTGGTTGTGTCTTGAAGGTGAATATTTTAATTGCTACTTTGTGGTTTGTCAAAATTCTTTACTTTGCAGTTTTGAAACCTTCTTTTCACAAATTTTCCTTTTCTTTCAAAATTCATCTCATGATTTTTAAGTATATTATAGAAGATCCGATGTTTCATACCATACATTTTAAGCATCTTCTGATGTTCAGACAGTTCAGTGCAGTATCAGTGTGGAGGGGCTACCTTGGTCAACAGTCAAGCAAAAGCGATGCATCTGGCCAGACAAGTTGAAGTACACCACCACGTGCAAATAGTGCAGAAGAAACCATGCGCGAGATGAGATGGGTTTCAACATGCAATCAGGAAAGAAAGGATGGGCTGCTAGGAGCAAAAGGAAAAGGATGGGGGTAAAGACAAGCGATGCATCAGACCTGAAACCTGTAGATCGTAGAAAGATGAGGTAAAAACAGGAAATGCATCAAATCTGAAACCTGTAGATTGTAGAATATAAATTCGATAAAGCAAGTCAACCAGACGTGGGTGAGAAAATTGCTGCAGATTGCCATTTTAAGATCCCATTGGATAATGCAAAGTTCCTCTTTGCTATGGATCATATGACGACTTTGACTTCGAGTTTGACTCTGCCCTCTTATGGTGGTCTATAAATTCCATCCAGATACAGCCCTGCAATTCGCACTCGACAGTAGATAACAGAGCAAGAATGGCGGGGCTGTACGAGAGAACGTCGGAGACCTACGCCAAGAAGCGGCCACGGTACCCCAAGGAGTGGTTCTCCATGCTCGCCAACCTCACCGCCGACCACCACCGCGCCTGGGACGCCGGCTGCGGCAGCGGCCAGGCCTCCGTCAGCGTAAGCGTCCAATCTTTGCTTAATTCGTTTGATCTGAATCCTGAAACGAGCACCTGATGAAAAGAGTGGCCGGCGGCCGTCTCGTGTCTCAGATCGCGGAGCACTACAACAGCGTGATCGCGACGGACGTGAGCGAGGGCCAGCTCCGTCACGCCATCGCGCACCCCAAGGTGCGGTACCTGCACACACCGGCTGACCTCTCCGAGGACGACCTCGTCGCGCTGGTCGGCGGCGAGGGCTCCCTGGACATCGTCATCGTGGCGACCTCTATCCACTGGTTCGACGTCCCGCTCTTCTACGCGGTGGTCAACCGCGTCCTCAAGAAGCCCGGCGGCGTCCTGGCCGTGTGGGGGTACAACTATGACATCCACCCGTTCGAGGACAAGCTGCAGGGGCAGCTGTACTCGGCCATACGACCGTACATGGACCCGAGGACGAGGCTGGCCATGGACAGATACCGCGAGCTGCCGTTCCCGTTCGAGCCCGTCGGGGTGGGCTGCGAGGGCAAGCCGGCCGACGTCCACATGGAGGTGGATATGACGCTGGACGACCTGACCGGGCTCGTGTTGACGGGCTCCGTCGCGACGACGGCGAGGGAGAAGGGGGTGGACCTGGAGGCGCTGGTGAAGGACGTCATGAAGGGGGTGGAGGAGGAGTGGGGGGATCAGCCGACGATGGCCAGGAAGCTTGTCTTCAAGGCCTTCATGCTGGCCGGGAAGCCCAAGTGTTGAAGCTGAACTGAAGTACTAAACTGCTGATTGGTGATCACTGATCAGTGCTTTTTGTTTGCTTATGACCAGAATAAATTTTGCGGATGACTGCTTAGTGTGAGAGTTCGGGCTCTCACCATGTAGTCGCTCGCTATGCGTGTAGGGTTGTCCATTTTTTATCCAATAAATTCACGCTGATGCTACAGCAATTGAATTGATGAATGATCCTTTATTCAGTTTATCATGGATGTACTGCATTGTTATCTGAATTTTTTTAAGACGGTTATCTGAATTGTACGAAAGCTGACCAAAACAAACAAGAGCAGTCTCCCCAGCTTGATGAGCAAATATTGTCGTTCTTGTAATCTTGGGTTTAAATTCTGTGAATTTTGGAAAGAAAAGTTTGATACTTCTCATGGAAGAAGGCACTCTTTTTTTGGACAGGGAAAGAAGGCAGACTCTTTTTTTTTTGATAGGAAAAGGCAGACTGCCTGCTGTACTCAACTCAGAAGTCAGAAGTGATTTCTGCCCGTCTGTCCATCCAAAGTGAAAGCATCCTCCAACAAGCGCAGGCGCACATGAATACATCGTGAGGTTACCAGGTCTGGCCCAAGAAACATTAAAACTCAGCCGTCCCGTACCGAATCTGCATCGTAGTACAATTGTATAATGTTTTTTTCCGGGGAGACAGCTTTCGCTGTATTTGCGGCAACGACACGGTGCGGGAAGGATTTGCAGCAACGAACGAAGCAAGGGGAAGGAGAACAGTTGCTGTTCAATCCCCGTTTGATCCCAGCCTGGACGCTGGAACCGCACAAGCAGCCGGACTGCCGGAGCCTACCCTCCTCAATTCCTCATGCACGCTCGCAGCGGCGGTGGCTCGAACCCAAGTTTGCGCCGAGGAGAGATCCTGGAGGGGATCGATCCGGCCTTCTCGCCACTCGCGCGCGGAGGGCGCGTCAGCCGTTCAGCACTGCCGTCTCTCTCCTCTTCTTATACTAGGCCACCACATCATCATCTTCCGGACCCAAGCAGTGGTGGAGCTGGTACTGCAGCATGTGTTAGAAATACTAGGCGAAAAGTAGCATGATTAAAACATCAAATACATATATCTCATATATATGCGCAAATAAAGCAAAACCTATCTCATAGATTCTACTAGCAACAATTGAAAATTTCATCATCACATGGCTAAAATCCAATAAGTACGATTTAGCCATCACAAAGCGGATCACCGCAACTTACAGAGGATCGCTTCGACGATGGTTGCGGTAAAGTCAGATACGAAGACGACGCAAAGCCGATGATAAGGGAAGCTGTGAGCAGTCGCGAGAACGCTTCCCAAAAACCCGATTCGCCTCAACTCGTACAAGATCATAAGGAACAACGGCTTCGGAGACACTACTATCCCCGCGACAGTGCACACCTGCACAGGGATGGAGTAGTTGAGGTAGCGTAGCTCAGAGGAGTGGGCAAAAATCATATATGGTTCTGTCTCTTACGTACGATGAATGGAGACGTCTCTCCTTCGTATAGAAACCAGTGGCACGAAACGGAAAGAAACTCTCGTAATCAATCCGTAAACATTTTGGAAACTACATTAAACATCATTAATACATGCCATAATAGCCCAACAGAATTAGCGCGATTCAAATGTTCGGTTTGAACTGTGGTTATTCTGTTTCCAATTTGTATACGCGTAGATTGCCATGTCATCATGCTGGTTTATGAGATGCAAAAAGAAGCTCCCGCTCCTCAAACAACTGGACCCGAAATCGCCGTACCATTCACGCGCATGCCGCGCGCGTGGGCGAGGGTAATGGCGAGGCGAGACGTGGCGCAGCATGGCGAGGCGAGCGAGCACGTGTAGTCTTCTTTTGCTTGCTTTAACTAGGTAAGATCAACTCCACCTTATAAATTGATCTTCTTCCACCTAGACTAGCAATATGGTAATAAACTTCCCACCTTCCACCATGCATGAGTAGACCTTTGAGATTTTCTAGGATTTATGAAGAATATTATTTGGGTCAAGCCCATATACTCCAACAAACTCACAGCTTCCCTCATCATTGGTTTCACGTCGTCTTCGCATCAGACTCTACCGTGACCATCGCCGGAGCGATCATCTGTAAGTCGTGGTGATCCGCTTTGTCATGGCTAAATCTTACTTATTAGATTTTAGTCATGTGATGATGATGTTCTCTACTGTTGCTAGTAGAATTCATGAGGTAGGCTCTACTTTACTTGCGCATATATATGAGACTAGTGTATTTGATATTTCAATCATGCTATTGTTCGTAGTTGGAAATATGCCTAGTATATATGTTGCTTTTATAATAATAATTTTTTTAGGAATTAAAATAGTCAGAATAGTGCACTTATATCTAACAGCATGAGGGTACAACTATCCTCAAAAAAATTTGGGAAAATATATGTTATATTTAGTGTATATATAAATATACATGTAATAAATTTCGGTACAACCAATGATATTTGTGATTATGTGTAAGTGTTAGATTGTATGTTAGTATGTAGAATTGTATATATTATATACTATGTAAAAGCAGAACATTTAATAGTGAGTTAGTCGGTTCACAAGGTAGTATAACTATATGTTACTTAAGTTCACATCCTCATCGTGAAAATCATGGCTCCACCACTGGATTTACGTGAGATTGCTCCTCCTTGTCACTGAGTTCACCCCATCCTATGCAGAAATTTTTTTCACAATAATATTATTTTAAAAGATAATTACAAAATTAAATAGTAAAAAAATTACAAAACTAGGTCCATGTCGAGAAAGGGAACAGTGGGGGAGATTCCTATCATCATTTCAATTGGCGAAAGGACTCCTGTCACTATTTTAACTGGCAACAGGAACATCTGTCTTTTTATTTTAATTTATGTGTAACGGAAATTTTTATTTTTGTTTTTAAAATTTGGTAATACTTTGAAGTGTCAGTGTAATTATGAATGCAAAATCAGAGAAGACAATGTGAAGTAGAGAATGGACAAAATAATAGGGTTCAGAGTTTCCATGCGCAATGTTGTCCCGAAAAGATAATGTAATGTTATTTTTAGAGCTCACTTTGACAACATGTCTTTTGGACTTTTATTTTTATGTTATTCCCTACCTTGCTACAATAAGAATTGAATTCCAAAAGAGAACGAGATTTGAAGTGTGTGCCTTTACAACGCAGTTGCGAATAGAAATAAACTTTATAATAAAGTTGCAAAGTACAAGGCGTGCAGAGTTTGGTTACGTGCATAAGGAACGAACACATGCATGATGCAACAAACCAAAATACACCTACGATACATATGCACCTTTTTGGATAGGAAATAAAGTCGATTGGAACAAAGATCATTAGTTTCGGCAACCCATGGCTCCCTTCCCCTAGTCTCCTTGCTACCCGCAGCGACGGCGGCGACTGTCGGTCTCGAAGTCATCCATGTCCTACGAGACAGGCCGAACGGTTGAATGATGTTAGGATGATACAACGTCGGGCTAAATTAATCATTATGATGCATACTAAACATAACTTACCTCTTCGATCCGGAGTGCGCTCGGTCGACTGGGAGTAGTAGTACGACCGATGGTCTCGCTTGCAGGAGCCTTCCCCTTAACCCCTTACTATCTGCGTCGGTGACGGCCAGTGTCGAAGTTATCCATATCTTGCGAGACAGGCTGGACGGTTGAACGATGTTAGCATAACGCAGCGTCAGGCCAAATTAATAATTGTGATGCATAATGAACATAACTTACCTCTTAGATTCGGAGTGTGCCTGGGCGATGGAGAGCGGTAGTACGACCCACGGTCTCACTTGTAGGAGCCTTCCCCTTGTCCGCCGTCCGCTTGGCCTTGTCATACTCATCTGCTTTATTGGGCTCGTCCGATGCCTTTTCAGTTGGGTCGGGTTTGGGTACGTAAGGTGTCTAGCACTGGAAGGTCTCGACTCGCCATGGAAAGTTCAACATGTACTTCTGTTGGATGAACGCCATATTGTATATCTTCGGGTCGTCGATCCATTGGAAGAAGTAGCACTATATCTCTGACTGCCATCATGCGCGTGTGTAATCAGGGATTTGTGGAATAGAACATATGATGTAAAAAATCTTTACCGCGCTTATGAGGTGGTGGCTGCACATGTAGTACGCCTGAGCGGACGCCGCCGGGTGTGTGTGGACTGGATGATCTTTACCGGTAGTTTGCACACACATTGTAGGTGTGGAAACTCCGGTGGTATCGACGCATCCTTCATAGATTTATCCAGGTACTATCTAGCCATCTCGGCTAGCCACTTTTGCTTTTGTGCTATTCTCTTGTGGAAGCTTGCCGAATCCTCCATCTCCTTCCTCTCAGTAGTGCTATCCTGCAGCTCTCTTCTCCTCCACTTCTCTTCTCCTTCCTTTTTATACAGAGATTTTTCGGCCTGAAAAGGGGGGTGGCAATGTGTTGTTCTCTCGGAGTGTGGTCTTGTCATTCTGAAAAGTAAGAATCACAGCATCACAGTGTGTTGTCATATCGATGTGCAAAAGTGGCCACTTATGGCTTTACAAGGGTCGATCTTTTCGGTCAGAAAAGGTTGCGTGGCAGAGTGTGGTCTTATCAGTCTAAAAAGTAAGCGTCGCGACGTCGCAGTGTATTGTCGTATCAGTCTCAAAAGGTGGCGTGGGGGAGTCAAGGCTAGAAAGAGGGTAGTGTGGGGTGTCTCGATGCTGACTCCCTCACATGTTCGTGGTGTGCAGGCAAAAAAGAAATATCAAAACACGAGACTAGTATAATAATAGTTGTACATAAATTAATATTTATATGGTATGACTAATATTTACAAGAACAAATATCTACTCGTGGCTCCTCTTGGGGTGTACCCCGTGTGTCGCCCCTGTCCTCGTTCGAGGCGGCTGCAGGTGCTAGTGCGAGTACGTCAAAGGCTCAGGTGGCCGAGGTACCCCGACTGGCGCGAGTGGCTTGCGGGGGTGTCGCGAGGGGGTCCTACATCGGTTGGCTCGGTCCGGACGCACCGTGCAGCTGTGAAGCCCCTACGGAGACTTGGCTGCCACGCTGGTTGAAGTAGTAGTCCATGGAGCGTGACTCCTCGTGCGACACATCCGACTTATCCCAAAGCGGTGTACGACCTGTGAAACATTACGCTGTGAAACATGGCAAAAACCGAGAAAAAGTACGTTATGCAAGCAAGTAAGGTAGTCATACCTAGTCGCACGAAGGCAGACGACGGCTCTGCGTACTCCTTGCGCCGTGTACGGGTGGAACTCAGGACCTGCAAGAGAAGATTGTCGTTAGTAACTAGTGGGATTTGAAATAAAGAAAGGTGTTTGACTGTTTCATGCTCACCTGCAAACTATCTTGGGGTGCTCGTAGCACGGTGCCACGAGGACCCACTCGACACGTCCGTGTGAGGAGCCCACGGCCATTAACCATTGTGGCTCACCCCCCGTCCACGCACTGGTGGGTCTACCAGGTCTCTCGGTGTGCGACAAGTTACGATCTGGATCCCTCACCTTGTCTTCTCGAGGAACTGCTCCATGACCTCTCTGATGTCCTGTGTCGTCAGGTTGAAGCACTCCCCGAGCGTCAACTGATGCATGGAAGTTGCCAACTCATGCATCTCCCGGTGTAGATCCATCTGTACACGTAATCAACAAGTTGGAAACCTAAATCTTACAAATTAAATATTAAGTATCGACCGTTCAATACGTACCACGCGGTGGAATGCAGTTTGGCTGGGTGGGGTACGTGTCAGATGTCGCAACCTCGTGTTGTGGTGGGTCGTCCATGACCCCTAATGCAGCGAAGCCTTGTCCGACTGGAGTACCACTCCATGTACTCCTCATATGTCCTGGGGTCGCAGGGAGCAAGCTCCTGCATGACGTCGCCGTAGGCGCTGAGCCAGCCCTGAACCCAAGAGAACATCCTCTCCGCTCAGGAGGTATAGTAGGTGTTCCCTTTCTAGTGTACCTGTGGAAGACAAAACAATTATTTCGTGGGTACGTAATACAAATTGTACGAAAGAAGTAAAGCGTGAACTTACCCATAGACATTTAGCGGCACCAATCGCTTCAAGGGGCCGGGACTTATTGCGGCATCGAATCGGTGCATGGTGGCCGCACTGGTACTCCTTGACGAAGACGTCATGTACCAAGCACCTCCGTGTGTACCAGTACATAGTCTCACGTGCACAAGCGCAACAATCATCGAGGCGTGAGCGTACACCCTTTCGGGATTGTACAGTGTCCAGATGACACGGTCATCCGTCAGTTGATTGAACATTGCAACATAGTCTGGATAGAATGTGTGCGTAGTGATTGGCGTGTAGGTGACCTGTGGAGTAGAACAATATAAACTTAGCACACGAAATTGAGAATACATTATGAAAAAAAACATAAATATTCTTGAAACTAACCCGTCTACGGCACTACACCTTGCCCATGGTAGGCCAGTCCACGTTATCATCCTCAGTGTACAAGCTGACTGTGTATGCTCCCAAGTCCAGCTATGGTCGTCCGATTTGGAAGTGCTATAAGGACCACAGCTAGAGAAGCAACGAGCATCCGGAGAGGACGGAGCTATCCTGAAGTTTGTGGCACGCATCGCACAATCTGTGGTACATCGCGCACAACACCGCCGGACCTCAGGCGTAGGGCTGGATGACCTCCACCTCCTAGTCCATCAGCTCATGTGCGTACCGGATGTAGTGCTTGTCGACACTGTCATTGTGGGACTCCACGAACATGATCCGCATGAATAGCCACAGTAGGTAGGCCACGAAGTGCCTCCTAACAATGTCGTTGGGTGCGTCCTCCGCCATACGGTCGGGCTGCAAGAAGACATATACACGTCAGCAATGCTTAAAATGAATTCATACGAGAGGACAATAGTTACAAAGACTTACATGGAATTGACAAATTCACCTAAGCGTTGCCCCGTGGGTGCTGCTGAACTCCATGTACCCGCTGCCCGACGACAGCACTTGCTGGAACCTTGCCAGGAAGTCTGTGCGCCACATGGTCGGGATGTTGTATGCCGCCAGGGGGAACCTAGCGAAGGGCAACTCGGTTAGGAAGGTCACGTCCTGAAGGGTCGACGCTATCTCTCTGCACGGAAGGTGAAACGTGTGCGTCTCCAGCCTCCAACAGTCAACCAGCATCGTGAGTAGGCACCGGTCGTACGAAAAGCGTCTGGACGTACGACCACCGCCCGTACGGTCCTGGTTGTCCTCCCACGTCGCCTCAACCTTCCTCGCCAGTGGAAGGAGGCCTGCCGCCCTCAATATGCATCGGGTAAGGTTAAGAACAAACGTTAGTCTACCAAAAATAGTCAACCTGCAAATGAGTACACGAAGATCGCAACAGCATGTACCTCGGAACCCAACGTGGGTTCACCCTCCACGCCCTTATGGGCGTCTGCAGCTGCAACGCACAAAGCTTAATCAACGCCTCGCCTTCCTTGGGGATGGTACTGAGGCGGCTACGGTGATGCATGTCAATCACCGGGTCAAGCAACTTGTACGACCACTGCGCATCGTACCCTGGGTCCGCCATACCTGAAAATTCAGTGCATGCATTGTAAAAACTACGAAGCGGCATTAACAAAATAATTACCAGGCACAAATCAAAACCAAATTTAAGTTGGGATTATTTTGGTTAAGCCATACAAACCCCACTAACCTACTCTGTAATTTTTACAATTTTTTTTTATAGGAATGTTGCTATTTGCTACTTTAAAAAGAATTTTCGGCATTAACAAAATTATTACCGCGCACAAATGTAGTACCGTCTTACAATTTTATATATTTTTAAAATATTTACCGAGTGCAAATAAAAACAATCAACAAAGTTCATAATTTTATCATTTAGCTATACGTACCCTGTGTAGCAACTCCGGATTTTCTTTATAACTTTAAGATATGTCTTGCTATTTTTCTAATTTTAAAAGTATTTTCGGCACTAACAAAATAATTATCGCGCTCAAATGGAAAAACAAATTAAGCTGGGATTTTTCTGATTAAGCTCTACCTACCCTACTTAGCTACTCTCTATTTTTTTCCCCAAATTTTACAGAGTCACCTAGCTATTCTCCGAGGTGTCTTTCTATTTTTGCAGATTTATTATAAATGTTTGAGTACTGCAACAAAAATAATACCTGCACGATGAACTAAAAATAATATCTGCATGATGAACTAAAGTGTACACAACTCAAATGGTGTACTACATAAAATAGCTAAAATTATCTAATCTTTTGAATCATATGTCACTATTTTTATTTGCTAATTTCAAAATAATGTATGGAGTTGTAAAAACATGTACCTGCAAAAAGGCCGACCAGATCTAATGCTCCAACTGTCTCCTCCGTTACGAACTGCCAGGGTTTCCCCGCGTCTCTTCTCCCCCTCTCCTCCTCTCTCTTCTCTCTCTCTTCTCTTTTTTCTAGAATTAAAATGAGATTTTCACCATTTTTTTGGACTTTAAATATACGGTTCATATCGCTAGTTCAACTGAAGACAGGAACCTGCGGCTTCCTGTCGCCATTTGGGTTGGCGACAGAAACACTGTTCACTATCTGCTGTCAGTTCAAATGGCGACAGGAAGTTGGACTAGCAATAGGCAGTCAACAGGGTCCTGTTACCAATTGAAATAGCGACATAAATCTAGTTTTGTAAAAAAAAATTGACTATTTAATTTTATAATTATTTTTTTAAAATAATATTATTTCAAAAAAAAATTCTCTTATTGCATACCAGTGAAGCACTCGACGGCTGTCGCTCCCCGCAGCAGGCAGCAGCGTGGCACGCGGCGGCAAGGCGGTACACATCGTGGTGTGTCTCTCAGGCGAGCACGAGCTCATTCCCTGAAGGTAATCTGATCTGTGCCTTTGTCCTTGCAATTGTGGATTTGGGTGTGTGATGTGTGTGTGCGCGTGCTTGATTTGGACTTTTGGAGGGCATTGGGTTGACATCCAATCTGTTAGTTCATACACTCGGCCAGTGTGTGGGCTTCTGTTGGTTTTATGCAGCGATACGCGACCTCGGTTCCGTGATTTTAGTGTCCCCCATGTCACAGATAAGGGTATTGTATCTCCAAGGATTGGGCCTTGCTCTATTGGCTTCGCGGTGGCTTTCAGTGCCATTGGTTCAGCGAGTTTTTCTAAACTCTTCTAATTTTTATTGTGCTAGTGTGCTATACTAGTGATTTGATTTTGTATCTATCTTTGTTTTGAGTAGCACTAGTATTGGGCGACTTGCATGATAGATTGTGGGCTTAAGTATTACTCAGTGAGGATTTTGCCTATAGTGAGATTAGTGTGACAGTTTAGAGTCATAAGCTAGTCTTTGACCTAGTTGGTGCCATTATCTTGGATAATTCTGTTACTTGTCATATGCTGTTTCATAACTTCTGTTAGAGCAATTAATTACTCTTGTGGTATTAAATTGTTGATTGTAAATTGAATTTTGGTAAGTGGTAGAGCTTAAAACTTAGAATATTTCTAAGAAATTGTCACACATAATCTGTGATCATACTAGACTATTAGTGGCGAAGAGGCATTGCTTCATGCTTGAGCAACCTGACATCCGAGAGCAAATGTTTAACATCTACTTGAGCATGTTGCTAGTTGATTTAGCTCACCTCCTTTCTATGTACAGCATGATTTCCTGTTTAAATGACTTGAGTGGTATGTGTGTTAAGAGATATCTATTTAATACTCATGTCATTTTATTGTTGCTAGATTATGCTTCGTTGTTCAAAATTAAATAAAAAATTATTCTAAAATATTTGCTAAAATCGCGATATTTACAACAGGTTCTGGTGTTTGTACCAAGGCGACAACCGATCTATCCCGTACCACGTCTATATGTACCAATGCACCTCCCTCCCCATGGTCGCATAGAACAGCAAGGATGGGATCGCCTTAACGTTTGCTTCACAGCTATAATTGTCATGCGCCACGCTTTCTTACACTCATTTCCACTTGTTATCACTCATTTCACATCCTGAATTTGCCAAAAAAAAAAAAATCTACCGCTTGACCTGAAGCTTTTCAAACCATCCTTACGCTCTTTTTTTTCGCCACAGCCAGGGTAGCTGCGACCATGGCCGGGATGGAGACGACGATTGAGGTGGAGCTGACGACTGCGGAGACGATTGAGGTGGAGCCGACGACTGAGGAGACGATTGAGGTGGGGCTGACGACTGAGGAGACGACGCCCCTGGCACTGACTTGTTGCGAGAAATGGCTACTTTTGGGGTTTTGGTCCCTATCAGGGTTATCGTGGCTTTCTCTGTACTTACGGGTCCACCATGGCATGGCCGCTGCCGAAGATCGTGCAACTCCCCTGGGGGCTGCCCCTGTACATCTCGGGGGACGACCACCTGCCGTCGTTCTTGCTCGTCCCGCTCTACGTGCATCTGTCTCTGCCGCTCACCTCAGTGGCCGAAGAGTGCCTCTACGTGTTCTGGGTCCCTTGTTCTTTGGATTTTGTTGTTTCCAGCCTTCCATTCAGCCAAGAAGAGTTACATGATCGCCTGCACTTGCTTGGATTAACGCCGCCTCTTCTTTTGGACTGCTCGTGTTCTGGGTGTGGATTGATCGCAAGTACCGTCAGGTGGACCTCAGCTAAAAAGGCTTGTACTAAGTCTCTAGCTACCTGATGATAGGCCAGCTGTAACGACCATTTTGGAGCCAACAATTTACAAGATAGCTGGAACTGCTTTATATGTTCTTTCTGGCTTCCAGCTAATTAGCAATGCCGCATTCTTTGCATTGGGGCACTAGTTTATTGCAAAACCTGTGGCAGGATATGTCACCGTAGCCGAAATTCCTGTTCGATTCCTAAATCGTACAGTACGTTGCAACTTACAAGCGTAGGCGCAGATGGAGATGGTGGTGGTGCTTCGTGCAAGGGAAGGTAACAAAAGGAGCCCACAAGTTTGGCCCAAAAAAGTTGTCAGGTGACCAGGCCTGGCCCAAGAAATATGCAGACTCAGCCGTAAGAGGGGAAAAAACTGACGTATCAGGGGCACAGCTCTTGCTGTATCCGCACGTACGGCACGGTGCGGGAAGGATGTTGCAAGTTGCAAACTAACGAAACAAAAGGGGAAGCAGGACAGCTGCTGCTGTTGCTCCCGGCCAACCCATACAGGCCTAGGGCCCGTTCGGTGGAAGCAGCCGGAGCCTACCCTCGAGCTCGCAACGGCGGTGCGTGGCTCGCCGAACCCAAGGTTGTGCTTGTGCCGTTGTGCCGAACAAATGAGGTGAGGTGCGTCGTCGCCAATGTGGTTTCTGTCGAGGAACCGTCGCTGGCAAGTTCAGTCTAAGCGATTACCTCGTAGACAAATAGATAATCGTAAGAACAATGCAAGAACGCAAAACAAAATAAGAGATGAAACACAGGTATGAGAGGGGACTGCAGGCTTCTCTTTATTGCTCTTCAAATAATGAATTGTGTGTACAATGGTTGGGGGGCTCCCCCTCCTATATATAGTCTAGGGTGGATGAGGTGCCCACCCGGACCCGGACTTCTGGCCGGGTCCGGTTTCTTAACACTCCCCCTCGGGCTCTCATCCTCCATGTCCATGCTTCGCCAAAACTCCATAAAAACCCAGTGGGAAAAATTTAAAGAAAAAGTACATGAATCATGTTCTACTATGCTGCACGAATTGCCTCATTAAAAACCTTAACTGAGAAACTTCAGGAAAACTCGTCGAGGGAAAAAGAGTACAATTCACCCAATTTCATTTAATCTCCAGGATTTACCTTTTGGGTACTCGATCTTCGTGATCAAGCTTTAGTAATGAGTTCGTGAAGGTTCTCCCCCTGAATTCTGCACTTCTCCAAGTCTCATCATTCCAATTCCACGTATGCACCTTTCAAAGCTAGATGCTGGAAGTGACTTAGTGAATAAATCTGCAAGATTTTCACATGACTTAGCACGTGATGCTTTAATTTAAATCCATCTTTTGCATTTCATGAGCATAGAAGAACTTGGGGTTGAAATGCTTTGTGAGTGGACTCTTCACATAACTCATCTGTACTTGTGCAACACAAGCTGCATTATCTTCATAGATAATAGTGGGGGTTTGTGCGGTATTCAATCCACATAACTGTTGGATGTGGTGAATCATCCGCCGAAGCCAAGAGCATTCACATGCGGCCTCGTACAGTGCTATAATTTCTGAGTGGTTCGTCGAAGTTGATACCATGCTTTGCTTAGACGATTTCCATGAAATTGCAGTTCCACCACACAGAAAAACATAGCCTGTTTGTGACTTAGCCGTATGCGGGTCCGATAGGTACCAAGATCTGCATAGCTTGATCATTGTTAGGTCTTGATTCTTTCTGTAGAACAGACCAAGGTCTTTACTTCCTTAGAGGTATCGGAAGATGTCCTTTATTCCCTGCCAATGCCTTTTGGTAGGTTCTGCACTATACCTTGCTAAAATATTCACTGCGAAAGCAATGTCCGGTATAGTGCAGTTTGCTAAGTACATGAGTGCTCCAACTGCGCTCAAGTATGGGAATTCCGGTCCCAGGACTTCCTCCCCCTCTTCTCTAGGTCTGAACGGGTCCTTGTCTTGCTGCAATGATCTCCCGATCATTGGCACTTTCGAGGGATATGCTTTTTCAAAACCGAACCTTTCTAACACCTTCTGGATGTAGGTTGACTGATGCACTAAAATCCCTTCAGGGGTATGCTCAAGCTGCAAGTCTAAGCAATATTTGGTTTTACCCAAATCTTTCATTTCGAACTCTGACTCCAGGTAAGAGCTTGTTTTTCCAATATCTTTCAAGGTTCCGATGATATTTAGATCATCTACATATACTGAAATTATACAGAATGCATCCTGGGATCGCCTTATAAAAACACAGGGACAATCCTCACTGTTCGTGTAGCCTTTCTTGCAGAGAAAGTCGCTTAAGCGATTATACCACATCTGCTGATTGCTTGATCCATACGGTGACTTTCTCGAGTTGCACTGCTGTATAGATTTTTATTTGCTCTGTCTTGGTTCGGTACAGGGATACCTTCAGGTACCTTCATATAAATTTCCGAATCCAAGTTCCCATAAAGGTATGCAATTACCACATCCATCAATTTCATTTTCAAATTCAGATTTACTGTCATTGAGATTAAGTATCTAAAGGTAGTTCCGCCCATGACCGGGGAATAGGTTTCTTCATAATCGACTCCTGGTCTTTGAGTGAAACCTTGTGCAACAAGTCTTGCTTTATATCTTACAACTTCATTGTTTTCATTTCTCTTTCGAACAAATACTCATTTATGCCCTACAGGATGCACATGGGGAGGTGTACGGCTTACAGGCCCAAACACCTCTCTTTTGTTCAGAGATATTAGTTCTGCTTCTATTGTCTTCCTCCAATCTTTCCAATCTGATCTTTTCTTGCATTCAGCGAGCGATGCAGGCTCTGGATCAAGATCAATGATTGTGGCAATTTTCTTTGCAAAATAGATATCGATATTGGCTGTTACTCTATTCATAGATTCTCCCGTAGTCACATAATTTATAGCTATTTCTTCATGAGGCGGTTCTGCTAATGCTTCTACTTGCTTACCACTGCTTTCAATTGCGGGGGCAAGTCCCTTTAGTTTTTCAGCTCCGATGTGTGTGCACACATCCATGCTGATGTCTCCCTCTGTGGGAATATTCAAATCTGGTATGCCTTTTGCTGAAGGTTCCATACTAGTGTCAGGTCTCAACTGGCTCCCCTTCTGTTTGTGGGGAACTTCAGTGATCGGCTGTGACAAGTCCTTCTTATCCTTTTTCGCCAGGCGTCCCTGGTTACTTGGGATTCGAGGGGCCGGAGTTCTCGTCCTTTTATTCTGAGGCCTCTGGACGGGATTAGGGATACCTTCTATTTTCTTTGGTATTTCAACTCTCTCCGGTGCATTGCGTGCAGGCACATGCGACTTGGTCACGCTCTTCAAATCACTAAAGTGGTCAGGCAGTTGATTCGCTAATGCTTGCAAATCTATTATCTTCTGGACTTCTCTATCTGCTTCACTAGTGCGTGGGTCATGTGCATTAATTCCCGTGGCTTGCCACGTTATTTCCCGACATTTTTCATCAAGAGGTTGATTTCCTCCCCCTAATGACGGGAAACTATCCTCATCAAATATGCTATCAGCGAACCGGGCTGTATGCAAATCTCCAGTCATTGGGTCCAGATACCTGATTATGGATGAAGTCTCATAACCAACGTATATCCCAGACTTTCGGAGAGAGCCCATTGCAGTTCGCTGTGGTGGTGGTATAGGTACATAAACCTTGCAACCAAACCTTCGAAGATGAGAGATTTTCGGTGTTGATCCTTGCGCTAGTTGCATAGGTGGATGGATGTTATATGCCGACGGTCTAAAATTGATGAGAGTTGCTGCATGCAGGACTGCGTGTCCCCAACACGTAGTTGGTAAATTACAATTCTGTAAAAGCGGTCAGGCAATGAATTTAATTCTTTTAATCAATGCCTCTGCTAGTCCATTCTGGGTGTGGACATATGGTACCGAATGCTCAACGGTAATTCCCATTGCCATACAATAATCATCAAATGCCTTTGAAGTAAATTCTCCGGCGTTGTCCATTCTGATGGACTTCACATGATGATCAGAGAAATTATTCTTTATTTTAATTATCTGCGAAATCAGCTTTGCAAAAGCATGGTTTCTTGTAGACAATAAGCATACATGCGACCATTTCGAGGAAACATCGATGAGCACCATAAAGTACCTAAATGGCCCTGACAGAGGCTGAATAGGACCGCAAATATCTCCCTGGATTCGGTCTAGGAATGCAGGGATTTCATCCTTCACTTTCAGGGGAGAAGGTCTAGTAATTAATTTCCCGGTGGCACATGCAGGGCACACGAAATCTTCTGGATTCGGGAAATTCTTTACATTGATATTATGTCCCTGAGAATTGTTAATTATATTTCTCATCATTCTAAGACCGGGGTGACCTAATTTATCATGCCAGAGACAGAAAAGTTCAGAGCTTCTAAAAGATGTTTTCATGACAGTATAGGCTGTAGGTGCCCTAATATGAGTGTAGTATAGCCCAGATTCATATGAAGGAAGTCGTTCTAATACCATTTTCCCATTCTCCTCACGCTTTGTAATGAGCAGGTATTCCTTGCCATACTCTTCTTCAGTCTCTACATGGAGACCGTTAGCGCGAATATCTTTAAAACTTAAGAGAGTTCTAGTCGATTCCGGGTACAACAAGGCTTCTTCAATGACCAATGTCGTGCCCATCGGGAGTATAATTGTGGCTCTTCCTGAGCCTATTATACAAGTATCGCTGCCAGCGATTGTCGTAAGATTACCAGCATTCTTGCTGATCGACTGAAAAAATTTCGTCTCTCTCAGTATGGTATTTGTTGTGCCGCTATCTGCTAGGCACACTTCCTCCATAGGGCGCCACACGCGTTCTGATATAAAAGTATTTATTAATATGGAGCAGAAAACTATCCACACATAAATCATACTTCAAAACGGAACAAACTTGCTTTATTAATACGGGAAAAGTCTTGCTGGACACATCATAAGAATTTATTGCAAATGCTCTTCTAGAGCTTACAACCTTTATTCAAAATTCAAAATTCTAACATAAAGTGCAAATGATGATGAAACTAAGTGCCATGTATGCACTAAATCGAATCAGCGAAGTATGAATTAACTTCTGCTTGAATCTCATCTACTTCTATTTTTTCTTCTTCGGCAACTACGGCTGCGGCCGCTGCAATGTCCAAAGAAGGAGTGGTAGGGTTTGCTGCAGGGATGTCCACATCCATAGGTGCAGCCAATGACTGTGGATCTTCAATGCCTGCAATGGCGAGGTGCACTTCATGTTGTCCTTTGCCCTTCTTCTTTGCCTTGAAAGCATCGATCACGTGCTGCGGTTCACGGAAGACACGTGACCAATGTCCCCAAGTGCCACATTTGTAGCAGCTTTGGTCCTGCTGACCATAGGGCTTCTCATCGCGCTTCTTTTGGTCGCCTTTCTTGACTTGAGCATTTTGCTTAGTCTTGTGACTCATGACCTTACCCTTCTTGCCTCTTTGCTTCAAGTGAGGCTTAGTCTTGTGACTCATGACCTTACCCTTCTTGCCTCTTTGCTTCAAGTGAGGCTTTCTCACCTTGTAGCTGCTAGCGTTGACTTCATGGCCAACTTTGCTACTAGGTGGCTGCGAGATGTAGTTCTTTCTGAGAACCTCATCTTGAGCTTCCGCAACTTGCATAATATCAATCAGTTCGGCGTACTCCTTGTAGCCATCCTGACGATAGTTGCGTGCGGATTGCACCGCATTTGGGTGAAAAGTCGATAGGGTTTTCTCAATCCTCTCTGCATCTGTGATTACTTTACCACAAAGCTGAAGATTTGTACAAATTTTGTGCAAAGCAGAGTTGTACTCCCCCACGGTCTTATAGTCAGCAAAACGTAGTCGAGTCCATTCTGCTCGCCGGGGCAGATGGTGTGCCGATTTCAGCCGAACCGCTTCTTCAGGGCGGTCCATAAAGCCAGTGCGCTCTTCTCTGCCATATACTCATTCTTGAGGGTTATGCAGAGGTGATGTCTGAGGAAGTGAAGTGCCTGATCATTCTCCTCAGCAGTTGGGACGGCATTCTGCAAGGTGCCGAGTGAAAGATCTAGACCCGCCATTATGTGGTAATGGAGTTTTGGTGATTAATGATAAATCTAATTGAGAGACTAACACCTTTATTGATATACATATTGTGTAGTCTTATTTGGATATAAAGGTGAAAATCATGAAGGCATGCAAAGTGATTAAGTGATTAATGATAAATCTAATTGGGAGACTAACACCTTTATTGATATACATATTGTGTAGTCTTATTTGGATATAAAGGTGAAAATCATGAAGGCATGCAAAGTGATTAAGTGATTAATGACAAATGCACTTGTGAGACTAACACTCCTATTGTTATATCAAGTTTAGTCTCAGCTTGGATATAAAAGCAAAAATCAAATAGGTATGTATTCATTAATGACAAATCTATTTGTGAGACTAACAATTCTATTGATTATCTATTGCTTAGTCTCGTTTGGATATAAAGATGAAAATACAAGAGGTATGCATTCTACTTCTTATTATTATATCTTGTTGCATTCCTCGGATCCAAAATATAGGTTAAACTCCACCAAAAAGGTTAACTTGGATATGTGCATATGTTTCCATTACACATTTGTTTATGCACACATTTAGGGGGAGTTCATTCTATATTTTGTGGTTTCATTAGTATTGATCCATATTCTCTTTCCACATATATTAAGGATCTTTACTTTGAAACATATCCTTGAATATATTTAACTTGTGTAGTTAATATATTCATATGAGTATATGAGAGCATATGAGACTTGTGTAGTTCATTGATGCTCATATATCCTTGAATATATTTTAACTTGTGTAGTTAATATATTCATATGAGTATATACAACTTGTGTAGTTCAGATACACTCATATTTAGTATATACAACTTGTAGTTCAGATATACTCTTGGTATATATAACTTATGTAGTTCATATATACTCATGTCACTTTATATTCAATTATTTGTAATTGTGTTGTGGGACTAATGTGTGTGCTAAGATGTTTTCAAGGCTTAGTCCCGGAGTTTGAATGGTGACATGAAAAGGAAATGCAAAGGTGATAAGAGATCAACATGGCTCAAGACAAAGGAGTCATGCATTGCATTTCGAAAAGCTTCTGGAAATGCGGTAGTACCGGCGTTGTATGCGCTGTGAGTATCGCACCCATGATGTACCGATTTCGTGCGGTATGAAAATTCTAGTAGCATTGCTTTTGGACTTGGTTTGCTCTCGAGGTGGAGCAAGAGTACCGAGTTCATGTGGCGGAACTACCACAGAGCTGTGATGACCGCAAATATGTTGGCGGTATGTAAATTCCAGAGAAGGTATTTTTTGTATTTCTCGAGCCTCGAAATCGGTAGTACCGCATTCGAGAAACGGAACTACCGAGAGCGGTATTACGGATGCTAGTTATGGTAATACCGCACTGTTAGTAATGGCTTGTTCAAAAGCATTTATGCAGTATATCTTGTTAATTAATGTTAATGACATTGTGGGACTAACATTTTCCATGAGTTGGATAAATAGGTTATGTTCCAGGGTGATGAAGACTTTGGATGGCATCATGGGTTGATTGTCATCGAGTCAAGGTTCAAGAAGATGATGCATCATGTGTTGATGCATATCAAGATCTCGAATAAGAGATGATCATGAGTTGATCATCGAGTCAAGAGAAGACTCATCATGTGTTGATTGAGGTCAAGTAAAAGATGCATCGTGGGTTGATGCATATCAAGACGATGACCTGGACATGAAGCGAGGATGTGAGTCATCAAGCTTCAAGTGGATGGTCAAGGCAAAGGTATGACTAGCTAGGGCTAAGGATTTGTTCCTAGTCTTTTACCGGTCTCGGTGTTTGGTTGGAGACCGGATTGCTAGAATAGGTTGTCGTACTATTAAGAGGGGTCTTGTCTAGTAGCTTGAGTTAGTCATGTGTTGATAGCTCATTGTGTTTGCTCTAGCTCAACTTAACATGTTGCCTATATTTGCGAATGTGTTTTGCAAATAGCTGAGGCTCATGGATAATCCTTGTAGCATGTGACTATACTTTGCAAATGTGTTTTGCAAACGGTTGAAGTCCATGTACCTACTCCTTGTAGCATGATCTATGTTTGCAAATATGTTTTGCAAATTGTTGGGATTCATGTATTTTCCCTTGGCATGATCTAAGATTGCTTGTTGCTAACTCTTTGGACTTAGACCATGGTAGTGGCTCTTTGAAGTTGTGCTTTTTGATTTGATAAAATGTGTTTGAGATCAAATCAAATAGGTGGGTTGAGTAGCCCACTGAATAAGCTTTCAATAGAGTCCAAGATCAATCTATTCCGACATCGGAGTCAAAAGTTATGACCTTTTTACCGAGTGTGGTATGTGCTGAAAATTGGGCTGCGGTAGTACTGCCAGTATAATCATGTGAGTACCGCACCAAGGTCAGAACGGCTAGTTTTTGCTGATTTCAGCTCCCAACGGCTAGTTTTTGTTGTGGGGGCTATAAATACCCCCTTGGCCGGTTGAGAGACAATCTTTGGCATCCCATTGAGTTCCTTTGAGCTAAGAGCAAGCCCTCTACTCCCATTTGTGCATGTGTTGCACTTAGTGAGGTTTGAGAGGCAAATCCTATTGCATGTGTTGCATTAGGTGGTGGATTTAGTATCCACGAGAGCTTTGACACTTGATTGATTCAAGTGAAAGTTGGAGACTTATTACTCTTGGTGTTTGCCGACACCTAGACGGCGTGGAGGCGTCGTGCGTCGGTGATCTTCTCAAGTGAAGCTTGTGAGAAGACCCGGGCTATTTGTGAGTGGCTTGGTGCTCGCCATCTCCGGAGTGGAGAAGAGCAACCCTAGTGGAGCGAGGTGTTGATACCTCGGAGGAAGGCTTAATTTGTGGAGCCGGCCCAATTGATTTGGGTTTCCCTCAACGTGGATTATGGGAGACCAAGCAAGTCTCGACCACCACGGTAAAACATCATTGTGTCCGTGTGCTATTTGTGATTAGCTTTCATATGCTTTACTTTGTGCAATTTATATACCTTGTATTAAATTGCTTATTCCTTGTGTATGATTGCAATAGTATCATTTACATTGTTTAAATTGAATTGCTTACAAGTCCATACTTGATTGATTATTATCAATAGACTTGTATTGTTGGTGCACTTAGTTGAACCTAGTTGATTTAGGCTTTAATTGTGCAAAACCGTATTGTTATAAGTTTCCGCATTAGAAATCGGTTTTAGCGCATAGAAGTTTTTAAAACGCCTATTCACCCCCCTCTAGTCGGCCTCCTCGATCTTACACCGAGTCCAATAGCAGCACGGAGCTTCTTGGCTCCAAGTACGATCTCAACATCTGATGCCCAAGTCAGATAGTTCGCCATCTTTGGGCGCTCCTCGAACTCCTGTCAGTAATTCGATCATCTGCATATTCATGCAAGAGGTGCATAAGATTACTGCTGGTAATGTGCATAAAAAGGTTGCAAGGATTCTCATAATGTTCCTGTATTTTTCTACGCATTTTCAAGATTTACTGCTATTTTCAGTGATTAAAAGCAATATAAACAATAACAGATAATAAAAAAAAGACAGTAAAGACAGAAAATAAATTGCATAGAAATAACAATAACAAAAATAAACATGCTTCAAATGCAAAAATCGATTCAAAAATTTGGATTCCCGAGGCTCTTTTCTACTGGAAAATGTATTTTCGGTGAAAACTGCAAGTTTCAGGGGTTAAAACGCGAAAACTCAGTTCTGAGAGACTTTGCGCGCAATTTTCATATTTTCGGAGGGGTTTTATGCAAAAATTCATTATACGCGAAAACTTGCGCGTAATTACGAAAAACTTCAAGGCTTTTTCTGCAAAAATCGATTTTAGTGCCCTCCCTTTTCTTTTTTTTTTCTCTTTGCCGGGCCGAAATCTAGGCCCACAATGGTCTCGCCCACGTGGCGGTTTAAGGGGTTCACGGGGTAGGAGGAGCCCTAGGTTTCCTTCCGGTTCTAAGGGCGGCGCGGCGGCTACGCGGCGGCGGCGCAAAGCAGCAGCGGCGGTGGCGAGGCGCGGCGGCGGCGGCGGCTGCGGTGGCGAAGCTGACGCAAAGACACGCAGACGGCGGAGTCGACGGCCCGAAGCGGCTCCACGGCAGCTCCGGCGGCGGCGGCGCGTGGCGCGCGGCGCGCGCGCGGCCTCCGTGCTTCCTCTAGCGCCCGCGGCGGGCCGTGTCGTGGCGGCGCCGGCGCCCTCCGCAAGCGGGAGGCGGCATCGGCCGCGGGCTGGCGCGCCCGGCCGGATCTTTGTCGGCCGGGCGCTGCGGCGGTGTCGGCGGACGCGGATGACGGGCCGGACGCGCGCCGCCGGCGGCGGTGACGATGGCCTCCATCCCCACCCCTTTTTTTCTTGGATGATCACGGTCGGTGCCGTGGTGGGGGGCCGCTACGGCGGTTCCAAGGTGGGCGGCGCTGGCTACCGGCGCCGCGGCCTTCAAGGCGCCGGCGGTGGCGGCGGCGGCGCCTGCGGGGCGCGGGGAAGGGGGGATCTCTTGCGGGATCGAGTGCAGCTGCAGCGCCGGCTTGCTCTTCATGGAGGCCAAAAATCCTCTTTTTTTTCGTAATTACTGTTCATCAATGTATGTATGCAATGCAATACGATGTAATGCGGTACAAGATCGCAACGGAGGCGCGGCTTCATGCCGTCATGTGCGTGCTTGCTGCGTGTTAGCGGCGTGGCACTGTCGTTACCTCCGGATACGTGATGGCGGACTATGCCGACCGGTAACGTGTCGCGGGAGTAGTAACAGCCGCTTGCAGGCGGTGCCGTGCACATGGTGCCTTTCATGTGGTTGCATATACAACCTACGGTACAATCATCATCTACTCTTTCATGCAATCCACCGATCGGCTTGGTCGGCGACTTCAAGTCGGCTCGCGGTAGATTAGAGCGGATTTGCACCGTAGGAAAACAATCTAGAAAGCCAAATTTGCAGAATTGAAAGCAATCCAGAAAACGATTCAATCTACGAGCGTCGTTCATCGACGGTTACCTTTTCTATGCGAGGAGAGTCGATCGTGCTGATAACGTGTTGAGAAACCGTCGCTGGCAAGTCCAGTCCGAGCGATTACCTCGTAGATAAATAGAGAATCGTAAGAACAATGCAAGAACACAAGAACAGAACAAGAGATGAAACACAGGTATGAGAGGGGACTGCAGACTTCTCTTTATTGCTCTTCAAATAATGAATTGTGTGTACAATGGTTGGGGGGGCCTCCCCCCTCCTATATATAGTCTAGGGTGGATGAGGTGCCCACCCGGACCCGGACTCCTGGCCGGGCCCGGTTTCTTAACAGTTTCTCCCCGTTCTGTGGTAGGACGACGCGCGTGGTCACATGGGTACATAGTTAAAAAAAACTGGATCGGACCGGCGGCCCGATTCAAAAAAACTGGAATCAGAGTTCGGTTCAGTTTGTTTTTGGATCATTTGCCAAAAAAACTGATGGTTTTTAAAAATAATTGTGCCACTAAGATTCGAACTAGCGATATCTTGTATTGTCTAGTAGATGATACTGCTTTATTGATTTTTCATTAGATTCTGTCGGTAAATGTTAAAATGTTATTACTATTAAACCATGGTCCAACAAAAAATACAACGGTTGAACCGAGAATCGTGGACCAATCATGTGAGCCGCTCGCTAGCCGATCCGGTTTTTTCGCACTCCTCTCCAAATATGGGTTCAACTGTACATGTGCAACACTAGGCAAACCCCATACGGTAGAATACATGCATATTTGTGCCACTTTCCAACGACTTTGCCATCGAATGGAGACACCCGAATCCTACAAAATTTTAAGATTACGGACTCAGACGCTCCCAATGCATCCTCAGACTCTTTTATTCCTTTCCCCACTGTGGAAGAACACAACGCATGAGCTCAGTGCTTCCGTCACCACCTCTTGTGGCGCAAATTGTGATACACGGCTCGGCAACACGTATCAAACACCATGCAATCTCTCTATGACCAATTCCTTCACACTTACTCAAGACCCCAAAAGAGTTCAAGATTCTCTTTCGTTTCAAGTTTTCAACCGTTCGAGTCCCATCTCGTCATATATATAGTACTGCACATATGACGCTAAGTTTCTTCCGGAATCTTCTAAGATGCTCGCATACCCAAAAAAAAAAACCGTAGGAGCAGAAACGCACGCACGATTGCACGAAAAGGGGAAAGGGCGAAAGGCTGCAGAGCTAGAGTACTGATGCTTTCTGCTCCCACTTCACGGCATGTGAAGCGAGTTCGATCTGTCTCCGAGTCATTGTCGCATGTGTGTGTAACTAACCTATCCCACTGAACGAGCACTCAACACTGATCGGTGGTGTGCGATACCAAAAACAAGAGCTACCACAGACGCATGGGCAGTTCTGATTTGGGGGCCAAAAGGAAGACGTACTCTCCGCGAGCATATCGATCATGGCAGCCCACGTACATCTGGAATCATATGACTGGCTCCCATCCATATCCATCGATCTCAGCCTTTTGTTATGTATACCATCTGAAGATAACATAATCTAACTCGCGAACATGTCACCGAGGAGAGGGACAAATTAAACTTAATCTGGAGATGAAGTCACGGCCCGTAGGAGGTCGTCGTAGCCTCCTCGTGTCGACGTCTCCACCACAAGTACCAGTGCAGCAGCAAATTTCAATACCGGCCGTGTACTGAGCAGATAGATACGCGACAGTCAAATGCGACGCTTCTACGGTTCTACCGAAGGAAAAAAAAAAAGGCGCCCCGGTTAGTAGAAGGTTACATTTGTTCGGTTGGAATTTGATGCACCGCGCGCGTTGAATCGTCGCCAAATCACGCGTCTCCGGCGCACCGGCTCCATTGGACGCACCGTGGCCGCAATGACACAGGTCGCGATCCGGTGAACGGCAGAGTAGGATAAAAACTAAAAAGTTCGTAAAAATCAACGGAGAGCGCGCGCGCGCCTGCGAGGTGAACGACAACACATGTGCGCGCTTCCCTTGTCCGCGCTCGAAAATATGCGTGAGCAGTGACGAGCTCTTCCCGACTCACCACCCACCAGTTACCACGCTTCGGTTGTTCATATCGGTTGATACGATGGATTGACGGGTGTTGTAGTGCTGATGGGATGAGCAAGTTCGCTGTTTGCAGCATCAGTGGGAAAAGAGAAGAGTGCATATTGCGTCATGCTGGACGCTAATCGTGAAAGCTGCAGCCTGTAGGTCCTATATATTCTTGCTGTTCGTGAAAAGAGTAGCTCTTGGTCGCCATCACCGCTGGGGCGATGGGGGCTATAAAACATGAACTAAATGGATCGATTCGTAGTGCAATTATGTCGGGTCCCAATAAGAACTTGTTTAGATAGGAAGCGATTAGAAATCAATCCTTTCGAACTGGAAAAAAATTAGTTTAAGTTTTAAGTTAATTTAAACAAATTAAGTCGAATTATAATGTATCAAACAAATTCTAAGACATCTTACGGGTGCATGCGACATTCCCAAACGACCAGCATGGCCTTATCTGTTCCTGCTCTGCTTTCATGTGCGTGTACTCTGGAGAGGATGAGTGGCCGGTGCATTGAAAATAGGACGACGGATTTGGTGGCATAAATCGGACAGGCACATTTTAATAGGGTGCCTGGTACAACAGGACATGGTTTGTCTCCTTTCAGAAAAGAGAAAAAAAAGGATGGCATGATGGTTTACTCTCCATCAGCCAATTTATTTGGATTCTGTTGTCTCCGACTGACCAAGCTATGCTTTACTAGAGAAAAAAATTGAGAAATACTACAAAACGCTATTACAGCCCATGACCATCAGATGTAAACCCAACCAACGCATCTTCCCATATTTCCATCTTAACTATTCATTTCCTATCATCTCTCTCCAGTAGTTTCGTTCCCCTCTCAACTTCACTCTCTCCACTTGATTGGATCCAAAGAGGTCGTGAAACGACCTCATTTTTCGAACAGGATAAACCCGGTTTGCATAATCGTTCAGGATTTCAATTGCTGACCGGAATGGTACCAAACCTACTTACGAACATTTAAAAAACATTGATTTGATTGAATTATGGCCTAACGGCTATTTTGCAGCTACAAAATAGGCATCTCAAGCTTGAACCAAATAGCCTGCATAGGAAAGTTTTAGTGCGGTCGCAACCCTAACACGATCTCTAAAGTGTCCTTCAACCTTCTGATGAAAATTTACCAAGACTGAGTACACAACGTACTCAGTAAACCACATGGGAAAGTTATTTAACTACATGTCAGGAATTCAATTGATTGTTGAAGATTTACCATATAAGGTATATGTGGATGCAACATTTGAGTTGAAGCAGATTGTCTTTAAAAGAGTAAAATCATATTAATATAACATCAGCAGTTTACTCAACAATTGTAATTACCATCTTACCATTTCAAAATCTCTACTTATACCTCATGTACTAGAACCACCCATGAACACAACTTCATTAATTGGAAGCATGACGTATCCTAATACCATTGATTATACTCTACAGAGTTGCCCAACTTTACCCACAAGATACCTCAAACTCATACTATCAGGCCATAAACACGCAACACATTAACGTGCGACTAAGCTGAAATAACAAGGCATTCCCACTGCTCAACCTTTCTAGCCTCTACTCGGTAGGTTCTTGGACCATACAACAATCGAGAGACCACCAGCCAATAGTCGAATGCGTGGTCTGACGCTGACAGTACATACCGTTGTGTAGACCAGCGAGTGTTTCCCCGTTTCCACTCCTGTTTCACCCCCAAACAACGGCTGCTCTGTACATAGAGCAAGTGCTATCCTGTAGATATTCAGTCGGAAGAGCAGCGTACTAAGCCAAGTTGGATATACCAAACCGGTGGTTGAGCGATTTCTGTGTCTGTTATTTGGCACAAGATTCTTGTCCTTACCTGTCTCTAGTGAGGAAATGGACCAACACCAACTTATGGTTGTCCACCTGCTTGGTCTCACATTCGACTCACTTTTATCAAGTATCTTAGGTTGTCCATTCTCTTGGTCTCAACTCTCAACTCTTCACCAAAACCATTGCGGGCTAGTAAATATTCTTTTTAGTATTTAAAAACACATTGTGTGACAATATCAAATATTTATTAATATTTTATGTAGCTTAACCTTGTCAGGGTGAATATGGCATACAAAGAATAGGTGGGCTTGTATGTGGTGTGATAGGATATATCTAATCATCATGACATTCGGAAGTATTATTTCAATAAAAAAGTAATTAGCATAAATATGATAATGAAAGTAAAAATATAAGTGCATAAAATATAGTCTCAAAATGATAAAATAAATGTGACTTGCCTCCACATCCGTAGTCCTTGATTGGATTAATCTCTCCTATATCTTGATCAACTCCTATGTAGTTTGATCAACAAATTCGGGTTCTATTGTGGAAGAAAATCAAACTAATAAGTCCGAACTCAACAGAAGGCGAGCTGGGAACAACATGAAATAAAGAAATCCAAAAAGAGTATAAAGAAAGGAGGTGGGGTAGTTGGGATTTATTTGGTGCTTAATTTGGCTAAACGGAGTCGGAAATGGGATTCACGGGTCTGGGATGAATAGTGTTGGGCTCAGGTGAATAGTACCAGTCTGGTACTACTCACTAACGGGTTGGGTGGAACAATAATGGATTTGAGCTGAAATAGTAAAGGGTTGAATTGTATCGGGCCATGTTGAACAGTATTGGGCTGCATAGTGGTGCATAGTAATGGGCTACTTGCTATTTTTCAGTGGGCCTAAAAGCAACTCCTGCTGGCTTTGCCAAGCCAGCTCGCTTTAATGGCCTAGCTTGCGCTTAAGCAAGCTGGAGCTCACTCCCAAGGTGTTCGAGTAGAAAATTTGACGGCGGTGGTGATTTCGGTGGCGGCGGTGGTCGACGACGCTGCCGAGAGATGGACAAGCATCCCTGGAGCGTGGGCAACCCATTTTGTGGGTTTGCACGAGTGGAGGAGGTCCGGTGAGGGGCGAGCGGCGGTGGCGGTGCACAGTCAGAACAGAGCATCTGCGTCGGCGATGTTCCGACCAAAGTGACCATTGCTTGAGCACTAGTGGACCAAGGGGAATCTAGCGGTGGTGGTGGTGGGGCTTGGGGTGGCTTGTGGCGGCGTGAATCATGGGCGGTGCGTCCATGGCGCACGGTGGCGATGGAGATGGAGTGGATAGTGGTGGGGTTTGGCTACGGGATGGCAGGGGGTGCTGGTGACGGGGTCTAGAGGCTAGGGTTGCAAGGGTGGCAGCGAATCGGTGTCGGGCTCACCAGAAAGGAAGAAGGGGGCAGCAAAATTGGGGTGATGTGGCTGGAGTTGGACAAGAGAGGGGGTGCTGAGGGGTTGCGGGGTGGTTGGGGTTGACGATTGTGTGACGGCTTGGGTTTTATACGCGCAGGAGGCGATGGCACTAGTAGCAGAGTAGAGCATGCGCGGGGCATGGCAGCGACGTGCGCGGCTGCACGCAATTGTCACCGATGAAGGGGAAGTAGGTGTGTGAGGTGGTGAGGTGAGGTGGCAGGTATTGGCATGGAAGAAGATGGTGGAAGGGGTTGACAGGGACGAAGGCGGTACGTGGCACGGGCGAACGACAGGGTGAAACGGGAGGAAGAAGAACATGGGAGGAAAGTGCATGGGAGAAAGATGCTTTCGGGATGGAAAAGCGAAATTCCGAAAGAGGAAAGCAGAAAAGAGGGAAAACTTTTTGAATTGGGCAAGGAAATCAAATTTGAACCAAATTCAAATAAATTTTGAAAATTTGGGTCTTTTTAGGTATGGAGGATGAGCGGAGTCCGCCAAGGAGGGGGAGGATGTGAGGCGGTTGTACGGTTGCAGCCAGAGGAGGTGGCGGGGCAGCTTCGCGGCTTGAGGAGGAGCCAGCAGCAGTACAGTTGAAGTTGTAGGAGGCGGCGGGGGCGGCTTCGCGGCGAGGCAGGTGGACACTGCGTCTCATGTCCAAGTGGAGGAGGAGTAGAGCCGGAAGAGGAGTTGAGGTGAGGCGGCACACAAGAGCAGGAAGAAGAGCATAGGTGACGACTAGTGAGTTTTGAGGTGAATTTGTTCGGTAAAACCACATGATACCTGGTGAAATTGTCTAAAATTTTACTTTGATCATTTTTTTCTGCAGTGTGTTTGTAGGCATGGACTCTCCTTCGGTCGACACTGATTTCATATCTGCTCCACCCAAAAATGAGAGGTGAATCAAGCTATACGATACTTGCTGCTTTTAGGACCTGCAAACTTTGTCGTTTGAACTATATGATACTTTGTGAAACTGTATAAAACTTACTATGATCAATCTCACAGTGTGTTTGTAGGCATTGACTCTCCCTTTGTCGACATTGATTTTGTATCTGTTCGACCCAAAAAGAAGAGGTATTCACCCCGATTGAAAGCCAAGGGCTCAAGTGCTCCCACACATTCATGCACAAGTCATATAGCACTGAAGCGTACACCTGTCCCCAAGCCTGCACCAGCTGAAGGGATACGGGTAGGCTACACTAGCTGATAATTCAAAAATTCTACCACGTAAACTAGAAACCCATGTAAGCAAGAGATCATAGATCGTTACCACTAGATGCGCAATGCAGTAAAAGAATAGTTGGAGTAGCCTGATCCAACGTCGAGTACGTCAATGTAGTGGTCGTAGTCGATCGTCCAACATCCTTGGCAACGATCGTCTCCTCCAACAACTTATCATGTTCCTTACGTAGGTTTGTGGACCGTCCTCGATTAGCATAGCAGCAACCGCAGCAGCGCCTCTACGGTATCCATACGTCTAGGGGTGGAACGTTGTATACCGGTGTGCTAGCACCAACGTGAACGGTAGGGCCTTCGGGAAGATGTTAACTAGGGTTTCGGTGGAGCAACTTTCTTACGTACCAATAACCCCATACACCCCTTATAAAAAGACCATAATGGATCCTATCCGAACTTGTTTATTCAAACCCGTTAAGTGTGTGACCCTATAGATTCATGCGTAATCGGTTGCGACTCGAAAACTCCTTTTTGACCATGAGTCGTTAGCGGTTCCTAGCAGGGCATAACAGTTCTCGAACACACATAAATATTATATCGGACGAACTTTATGCAATATGATCTATGACTAGCTCCTTATCACTTACGATCAGCTCGTATCTCCATACGATCAGTTCATATTTAGTCACGACTAGTTCGTAACTCCTTACGACTTGTTCGTCGGCCAATTAGTGATCATGTTTGACCAATATATGACCAGTCTGTATCTCCATACGACTAGTCCGTATCTGGTCGAACTAAACGACCTGCTTGCGTTTCTACCCTTACCTCGCAATATCTGGTTGAACTCCATGTGAGATATTTTATCATCTATATGTTGTTCAATACTTTCTCGATTAGGTGAAGGATAACTTCGTATGGTGACTCTTTGATCGCTAGTGACACGACCATGCACTTTCTTTATCCGACCACATCGAGGGGCTCAGAGATATCTCTCCTGTTATGTTAGGAGGAGCAAATCTCATATCTGACCAGTCACATCTCTCTGCATATTTCATAGCATACCCAAAAACTACTTTTATAACTATCCAGTTACGGAATAGCGTTTAGCAACCCCTAAGTATACTATTACATATGTAGAAAACCATGCTGATCCTAGGTCTAAGGATTATACATCATCATTGCTTAAGACCAACTAACGACACACAGAATTATAACAATCTCAATAGTGTCTCAAGGTGACTCAATCCAACACCATATTCTCTAACATGTATTCGCATTATTGATTCCATATAGCCATATCTATGTGTAACATCCCAAAGTTCTGTTACCAAAATAAAAATTAATAAAGTTATTCTTTTATTGGATTTTTCGAGTTTCATTAATGTTTTTTTTTGTTTTCTTAAATCTATAAGATTCTAAAAGTCAAAAATAAAATTTATTGAGTTTTATGAGTTTTTATTGGATTTAAAGTGAAAAATAAAATTTCATGTAATTTCTATAATTTTCTGCAATTCTAAAAGCTTTTTCCTAAATATTTTAAAGCCAAAATAATTTACTTGCAAAAAATATTACCAATTATAAGTTGGAACTATTTTATTTAACTCCAAAATAACTCTAGGAATTTCTGTGAATTTTTCTAGAATTTTTGGATTTTATTTGCTATATTCTAAAAGTCCTTTTTGATTTTTTCTAATATCTAGCAATTAAAAATGAATTACTGTCTGCAAATAAAAACCAAATTTGTGTTGAAAATATTTTATTTAAGCTCAAAATACCCTATTTAACTACTCTGAAAATTCATTGAATTTTTAGACCTATATTACTATTTTTCAAGTTTAAAATCAATTTTTAGCAATATAAAAATAATTACTGTGTAATAATAAAATTATTATTATTAATAATAATATTTTATTTGAATTCAAAATGTTGTATTTAATATCTGTAATTTATTTCGGATTTTTCGGAATTAATTTGCTATTTTTCCGGAATTAATTGGTGTCTTTCCGAATTTTCAAAAGGAATATTCCTTGGATATTCCTGGGAATATTCAGTCTGCTACAGTAACTCCGGCGAAGGCGTAAATTCCGACCATAACTTCGGCGATCAATTCCCGCCAAACCGTTACTCCTTTGCCCCTATAAATTGAACCGTGGCTTCTCCACCCCATTCCCCACACCCCTCTCGCTCAGATTTGCGAAAATCCTCCCAGAGACCCCTCTGCTAGCCCTTCTTCTCCAACTCCGGCGACAACTCCGGCGAGCCCGATCTCCTCATCCGTAGCTCCGTTGTTCGCCAAATTTTACCGGTGAGTTCCTCTCGAGATTCTCTACATTTCTATTCAAGCCGAATTTTGATTATCATGTTGGTTCACCGTGGCCACAAAAGTACCGACGGTCTTCTTCTCCAACTCCGGCGACAACTCCGGCGAGCCCGATCTCCTCATCCGTTACTCCGTTGTGCACCAAATTTGACCGGTGAGTTCCTATTGAGATTCGTCACATTTCTATTCAAGTGGAATTTTGATTTACTTAATTGTTCATCACCGGCCACATCTTCTTTCCTAAGTCCGATGAGAACTTCGTCGAGCCCGATCTCTTCATCCGTTGGGTAATTACTCGAACCCTTTTACCTACATGTTCCTTTCAATATTATCTACCTTTCTATTCAAACAAAATTTTGAATTTCGCAATAATTCGTCATCGCCATGTCACGCCACTTCGCCGCCGCCTGGCCACGCATGTACATCTTGCATGCTGTGGTGATTATTCTCGCCGCCCACCGCGACCAAACCCCATTTTCATGGACCCGCCTACATGTCATTGACTCAACCTTTTTCTTTACAAAATAAATTCGACCAAAATTCATTTTCCCACCGCAGACATCATGCTAACACTGATAAAGGATTTTTTGAGAAAAATAATTCCTTAAATTCAAATTCGAATTTCATCTTTTCTTGTGATAATCAACCTTTCGGTGTTCGTTCTCCTTCATACGAACTCCGATTCCGTCGATTCAACTTCCTAAATTCATATAAAGTCGATACCTTCCTCTCAAGATTTATCTTGGATTTTATTTGGATTTTATTTGAGTGTTATTTGAATTTAGCTCGTTTCGTATAGATTTCGACGACTTGGACGATCGGATTTCACGCCGTTTAAGAACAACGAGTAATCAAGCAAGGCAAGTTATACCCTTGATCATATTGATCCCATTATTTTAAATTATTTATATTCTGTTTTTAAATTATTATCGCATGCTTATTTATATTCTAGAATATAAATTTCGATTTTCAATTCATAGTTATACCTAAATCCTTTGTATGACCCATGTTGATATTGAATCAAACACATTGACACCCTAGATAAAACCCGTTGATACGATAGTATGAACTAGGATCATTTAAACATATTGCTTAGCCATGCGTATAGACCAAACTTGTTTCATTTGGGAATTTCACCAACAATCAATTATTGTTTAAATTGTACCCTTGGCATTGGTGTGTCATGGGAGTTTTACAAATGACTTGAAAAGTAAAATAAAAATGGGTTTGGACTTGGGCGAAATGGATGATTGGTGGAGTGCAGTTTATGCACCCGCTTAATCTGGTTAGGGTTAAGGCCCGTGGGTTTTATGGAAAGTCGCCCAAGTCGATTAAGGACCGGTCTTCGAGCGCATGATGCTACGCCTTACTGCACCACCACATGTCTGTGTGGGCGGGACTTGGCTAAATAATTTGTGATGTCTTAGTGTCATTTGTGCTAGGTTGTTGGTCGACAAGAGACCCATCCGCGCAAGAGGGGCTTCCGGAGGATGGCTAGTCCAATGGTAGCGAAACCTTAGCGCATAAATACATTAAGACAGAACATTGTAAAGGCCTCGTGATAATCACTTAGTCGCACACCTTCTAAGTGTGTCGACGGACATTGAAAGTTGATTATCTCTTGTGGGTAAAGCTGTACAACCTCTGCAGAGTGTAAAACTATTCGAATAGCCGTGTCCACGGTCATGGACATGCTAGCAGAACTACTCAAAGTTAGACTTTGGTTTTGTCTGAAAAAGACTTCTTTAAAACTGGTTTATCCAAATGGGAATTGGGCAGGAAGCCATGTGATAGGAGGGTATCCTTCACCATTCATGTGTGAATGTTATCTGACTATAAAATTGAGAATTTTAGTTATAAAATACCTGCTTTGGAACTTAGTACAAGTATTTAAAGAAAATGCTGCTTTATGCAAATTACCTTATAAGCCATCCTTTGTTACATCCATATATGCATGTCATTCTGTTACTTGACGGGTGTAACTTGCGAGCACGGTAGTTGTGCTCATACTTGCTTTATGCAAACAAATTTCAGAGGAGAATGACTTTGCTACACGTGTGGATCTCGACGACTAGGCCGCTACCCCAGTCGATTGCCTGTGGCAGATTGCTGGACTCTACTACTTCTTCGTCTTCCGCTGTGTTCTTTATTGTTGGCTTGTAAGCCTCTTTTGTAATAAACTCTGTTGATTATTAATAAAGTTGTGATATGAATTTGTTACCATATTTGTTTACTGTGTGAACTAGCGACTGATCATGGGACTAGTTCAGAAATGCACAGAGGATCTGGGATGGTAATCCCGGGTTCTGACACTATGACAGGTGAAACATGTTCATCAATCAATACATGTGCTAGTTGATAAGTCACTAGTGTTCCGACCAGTGACATCTGACCAGGGATACATTTAGAATGACATCATATAAGTTAAAGAGCTTCACCAACAAGACGCATACTTGTTAATCTTTATAAATGATAATTCATCTAAGAAATGTAATAATATTTATTCTATAACTCATAAAAATAGACGTGATACAATCATCTTTATGATTTCCACCTGGACATATCACCAACACTGGCTACACGCAGAAAGAAGCGCAAACAGCTCGAGGGCATCTAGAAGGTATAATACAGAATCAACAAATTTACGAAAACTGCCTTTTTGAAACTATTCCTTATCCTTAGACAATTTTTGATATGTTTTGCTATGAATGCAGGTTCAAAAGATAGTGTACAGATGCTCTCCGCACCGAGTCCCCTCAATAGTGAAGTCCCTTTCCTCCCTCTAGAAGAGTTATGTCACCAAGATGGGGTTTTGAAGCCAATCGTCGATGGCAGAGTGCGAACTACCCAAGGGGTTGACAATGTGGCTAATAAACCAAGTGAGTTGTGATCATGGTACCTTGGAGGTTGGTGGCAAGTCCATAACCATCAAACAATTAATAAACAAGTTTCTCGAGGTTCCTTGCGGTACCATGTAAGTACCAGTGCCAACGGATGTGGAGGGCACATTGAAAGATAGATTCCCAAACGGAAGGAGGGGAAAGTTTGTCAACGTGGCCATACTTGCGATGATTAGCGAAACAGATGAGGATACATTTTCCAAATCTTTCATACTTGTCATGTTTTGCCTATATTTAGCACCCAACACAAGTCACTATGTCAACAGATCTTTATTGAGCATAGCCAGTGATGTAAAGAATATTAAGGAGATGAATTTGTGAGACTTCATCGGTGACTATTTACTGCAAGGCATTAGGGACTACAAAGCATCACAAGCAGCTAATGTGCAAGTGCGTGGGTGCGTCCACATTCTTGATGTAAGTCAGATTCTTCTATTGGCCTTTTTTTAAGCATGCAAGTACCATATGTGTGTTTTCGTGACACACCAATTTTCCTTTTGTTTCTTGCATCCTTTTTTTGTGTGCAACTGACACTAAGACTTAATATGGTCGCTTGAAGGTGCGGGATTTCTCTGAAACTTTGTATGCCGCGTCAAACGAGGATGAAACACACAAGGCTATTGGTGATATGTATAAGGAAACCTCGGTCAATAAAGAGGTTAGTAGTTAGTTTTATTTTTTTTCCTAACCTTGTTAATTGGATTAATATGGGTGATTAGAGAGTACGACACCAGTATGTATCAATCGTTTGATAGGATTATGATCGGTACCACATATATATATATGTTTTCTTTTTTTAATCTATTTTTTTGTTCATGGGCAAAATTATGATCCATTCCCCCTCTTTATTTGTGTGTGCTTTCCATCTATGCACCAGACCTCGCCCGAGACTTCTTAAAATGATGTGCATGGTAAAACTATTGGTGATGGCCTGGGTGCCGATGGTGCTGCTGAGACAGGAAAGACGGGTGATGAGGTTAGTCATTTTGTTCGGACGTCAAAACTTGTTGAAAGTTCTTTTGAACATTTGTCACATTCCATTCAAACATGCTGAAATGTTTAGTGATAGTTGTTTAACCTTTCCTTTTTTCATTTGTCTTTTTTTTTCAACAGACAGATGATATGAACAAGTTGATCGACAAGTTCAATATAAAGCTTCAGTCCAGACGCCATCCACTTGTCCAAGACGCCATTCAATATTTTGAGTCACGGATTGCGTCATCCGACGCAGAAATCATCGCTAAGTTCCGTGATGAACTAAGGAAGATTGAATGGGAAAAACACATACCTTATACTGTTGTAACCAAAGACCCCAAAATTCCAGTCGACAAAGAAGCTAACGGTGGTAGCCATCATTTCTATAAGGACATCTGCTGTAATAACTTGCTTGATAAGGTGGTCAAAATCGGCGTTGCTGCTGCTTAAGAGACGACTGACATCAGTGCTTAGGCCCAAGATGAAGCTATTGCCAAGGCTGATGAAGAGGTTCAAGCTGTAGGTGGGGATGATACTGGCAATGATGAATTTCATCCGACTGTTGAAGAGAATCATGCACTTACCAAGGATAATGAAAAGGATTATGCACTTTCCAAGGCTGATGAAGAGGATCATGGACTTGCCAAGGCTAACGAAGAGGATCATGCACAGGAGGTGCACCTCACAATGATGAATTTCAGCTAGATGTCAAAGAGTCATCTCCAACACTGATGATCCCCATTGATATAGAGCTGCAAGTCGAAATGGACTAGCTGAGAATTGAGCTCACCCCTAGTAAGTATATATCCCTTCTAAAATACTTTTCCTTTTTTTAACCACGCCTCGATGAAACATATTACATAGTCTCATTTTTTTTTCATGAAACCTTTTAGTGAACCCTTTGAAAGTTATGCCAAGGCAAATGAAGTTATGCCTATATCTGTACTTTTGATCAATAGTCTCATTCTCATGAAACATGAATAGTAGTATCATCTTCAGCCTCATTAAGTTTCACCCAGTTCCTTCAAGTTTCATTAAATGTTAGACATGTATTATCCTTGCCATTTAAGTTTTTTGGACAGGTCTCATTCTAATTTATCTAGTCTAATACAAGTTTCAGACATGTATCATCCTCCCTATACAATAGTCTTATTTTTCATGAAACCTTTTAATGAACCATTTGAAAGTTATGACATGGCTGATGAAGTTATGCCTATATCTGTACTTTCAATCTCATTTCCATGGAAACATGATCAATAGTCACATCTTCAGTTTCATTAAGTTTCAGACAAGTATCATCCTTACCATTTAAGTTTTACACAGGTCTCAACCTTGTTTATTTAGTCTAATACAAGTTTTTCAGACAAGTATCATCATTGTCATTCAATAGTCTCATTTTTAATGAAACCTTTAATGAACCATTTGAAAGTTAATGCCAAGGCTGATGAAGTTATGCCTATATCTGTACTTTGATCAATAGTCTCATTTTCATGAAACATGATTAATAGTCTCATCTTCAGTTTCATTAAGTTTCACATAGTTACTTCAAGTTTCATTAAGTTTCACACAAGTATCATATCATTCAATAGTCTAGTTTTTTCGTCTTTTAAATGTTTTATGTGTTCATGATGTGCAGCTTGTAGCATTATTCAACTACCCACACCAATAGATATTGGTGACTCAGAGGAGACCCCACGGCCCGAACATGCCCAGAATATCCTTCCGCTGACTGAGCCAATACCCGATGAGGAGCAGTTCCCCTTGTTTCACAACAGTACGAAGTTTCTCTGAAACTTGACAAGTCTAGACATATTTCACTCAAGTTTCATAAGAAATCGTAGAAAGATCAAAGCAAGTTTCAGAAAGTTTAGCATATTATGATTTTCAAACAAAAATATAAATCGAGTTTCAAACAAATTTCACGGAAGTTTCAAAAATTCGGGTGAGTTTCACACAGTTTCAGGAACCTAGGCTCGACAATGTTTGTCCGGTCGACCCACCACCTCTCGGCACTCGCCCAGTTTGATTCATTGTGCCTGCAACCACGACCTCCGCTATTGCCACTTCGTGGTTGCGCGCTGTCACTGCTATCTCGCCTCCCCTATCACCTTTGTGGTGTCCCGAACTTTCACCTTGCAGATTGCTCACTACTACAAAACAGGTCATACTGAACGCCTCATCATAGACGGTTCCAAAGGAGTCGTCTGTGTTGAACTTATACAGACGGTTCCCTTTGGAACCGTCTGTGATAGTACCTCATCACAGACGGCTCCTTCTACCAACCGTCTGTGAAGTATCACAGACGGTTGGTAGAAGGATCCGTCTGTGATGAGGACACTTCACAGACGGTTCATGATACCAACCATCAGTGATAAGTACCTCATCACGGACGGTTGGGATGAACAACCGTCTGTGATTTTGATTTTACCATGACTTAAAATTTTACCGTCGATGTCTCTGGTATATGAGGTTCTGTTGGTACTTTTGTATATGAGGTTCTATTAGATTCAGATCCAGATTTGTATGTATGAGCTTGTGGTACTTGTGTTAGATTTATATCCAGATTTCTGTTAGATTCTACTTCTGTTGTTACTTGTATATGATCGAGTGTATGCGTGTATCCATGAATCCATGGCTTAAGAAATTTATTGGGAGGCTTAGCAGTTGGGAATCCATGTATGTGTATCAATGAATCCATATTTGGGAGGCTTCGGAAATGGCAGTGTATGTGTATGAGTGTATCCATGAAATGGCAATTTTTTTTTTTGCAATCAAAAAAGCTATCATAGACGGTTCGGAACAAGAGCCGTATGTGAAAACAGCTATCACAGACGGTTCGGAACAAGAACCGTCTGTGATAACCGTCTGTGATAGCTGTTTTCACAGACGGCTCATGTTCCGAACCGTCTGTGATAGCTTTTATCACAGATGGCTCAAAAACCGTCTGTGATAACCGCCTGTTATCACAGATGTACTTTTACACAGACGGTTGGAAACCGTCTGTGATGACGGTTCCGAACCGTCTGTGATGAGGCTTTCTGTAGTAGTGGCTCTTCGTGGACGATGCATCGAAACGCTCGGGTCAGCACGTGACCGCTGCGCTCGCACTGCTACCGCCTGTCGTGCTCGCTTGCCACCCACAGAAGCTCGCCCACCAATCATCTGTGGGTTTGGATGAATCATCTTGCTTCGCCCTTCATTCTTCGCTTTCCTAGCAACGCTACCATTTGATTTCAGGGATGAGAGAGAAATAGAGGAGTGGAAGGGAACGAAGCTACGTGTGAAAAGGGGACGAGAAAAGGAACGATGCTTCGCATGAAAGGGATGCGATGGGTCACGGGGACTGAGATTTGGCGTAAATCACACGGAAAGGATTCTAAGGAGGCTTAAATCCAATGGTGATTTGCTACACTGTGGTTTCCCAGCAAACGCTATACCATTTGCTAGTATTTCTAAAAAATTATATGTCTGCTTTAAGTATGGTTTGAAATTACAAGACCAACCTAATATTCTCCTCAGACCATATACAACAAAAATAAAATTGCGGTGATAATATTAGTAGTATGCGCCGCATGATATGTCCACCGCCTTTATTTTGTGCCCGAAGAAAACATATGGCCGTTGTCAGCAACGATTTGGTAAGCAAATGTGTTTTCTACTGAATTTCATATATTTTGCTCCCTGTTTGATGGAAGACAGCGACATTGACTTGGATCACAAAATGCTAAAACAACGAGATTTTTTTTAAAAACTGAAAACATCTCAGTGTGATCCACCACACCATGTCATAAAATCCCCTATTTCCCCTGACAAAGTACACCTAATACCAACAAAACTTCACAATATTTGTTTAAGATAGCTTAGATAGGGGTACTACGTAGATTTATTGCCCATGGAACAATCCAGAAACAATTCAAATAAACTGTCTTCGTACCAATGTATTAGGAGGTGTAGAATAATCCTATCACTAACGGGTCCGGATCCCCTGGAGTTACAAAGTTAACTCCACCTGATGGAGTTGCCAATCTCAGCCGTTCCTTCCCTCCAATGGCTTAGATTATGCCACATAACTTCTGCTCCCAATGACCACACATTCCCGAGAAGCACATTTGGATAAGTCTCGTCTTATTTGGCGTTCCTAGGTCAGCATATGTATGCCAATGTTGTGCGTTGTTGCAGCATATGTGTGCACGCATCTGACATGCATGCACGACGTGTGCGTGCGCAGAGAGGTCTGGGCTCGGACGGCGGAGCGGCAGGTGTCGCTGATGCGTGCGCGGTACCTGCGGGCGGTGCTCCGGCCGGCAGGACGTGGAGTACTTCGACCTCAAGGTGGGCTCGACGGCGGAGGTGATCACCAGCATCTCCAACGACAGGCTCATCGTGCAGGATGTGCTCAGTGAGAAGGTGCCCAACTTCGTCATGAACGCCATCATGTTCGTCAACAGCTACGCCGTGGGGTTTACGCTGCTGTAGCGGCTCACACTGGTGGCGCTGTCGTCCACTCGTCCGTGCTGCTGCTCATCATCGCGGGGTTCATGTACGGCCTCGCACGCCGGATCTGGGAGCAGTACAAGCGCCCGGGCGTCGTCGTCGAGCAGGCTGTGTCGTCGGTGCGCACCGTGTACTCGTTCGTGGCGGAGAGGAGCACCATGGTGCAGTTCTCGGCGGCGCTTGAGGAATCAGCGCGGCTCGGGCGCAAGCAGGTGCTCACCAAGGGCATCACCATCGGCGGCAATTTTTTTTATATATTAAAGGAATGCTTATCTCCTTCGATTCCAATTAGTGAAACCAGCAACAGTATTATCTGCAATACACAGTTATAGCACTATCCATAGTACTTTGCTACAGTGCTATCTACAGTATGCTGGTGGTGTGGGGGGGGGGAGCTCAACCACGGATGAACTGGGTGGCTCAACTGCCCCCACACCAACTGAGCCAAACTCAGTTCCTACCATCGGCGGCAATGACATCACCTTCGCCATCTCGGCATTCAACGTCTGTTAAGGAAGCCGCCTCATCATGTACCATGGCTGCCAGGGTGGCTCCGCCGCCGTTGTCGTTCATCGACGGTCTGTGCGTACCACTGCAACCCCCTCCATTTCTAGCTTACGATTCATTCGACATTAACAAAACCATATATGATCGAATGCGTGGTCATTAGTTTGAGAACGGAAGTTATGTGGCATAAACTGAGCCACATGAGGGAAGGAACGGCTAAGAATGGCAACTCCACGGGGTGGATTTAACTTTGAAACTCATGGGTAGAGTGCAATCGAAGCAGATACGAACGCATATCGCTCATCATGTATTCTATATTTTTTTTTGGAGTCAGATACGAATAGTATCGAATACTCATTTCTCTATCCCGTATTCACTTCGCAAGCCTTTGGTTACCGGTCGGACATAAATTATCTGCTTTTTTTGCATCCTTACACAGGACATTGGACAATAGGAGTGCAATTAGAGCGAACACGGAGAGACTAATCGCTGATATATCGAAGTAAAAATACTCAGTATCACCTGCATACTCAGATGTAGCAACCCACTTATTATTATCTTGTTCATAAGTAAAGTCACAACAAACTTTTATCATACCGCTTGACATACAGACGGATATCCCTTATCCTATATTTTTAGATAATGGAAGAGAAAACATCTCCCGGTCTCTGTATCCGAAGATACACACAGCCCAAAATTTATTATATAAACTTCTTAACCAGGCGAAACAGCAGCCCTATAAACCATAATGAAGCGACAAAACAAACGCCACAAAAACAAAAACCAATGGCAAAACAAAAACCGTAAAAACAGAAAACATCCTTACGAAGAGAAACAATGACATAAAAATGTTTCAAACATCTCGAAGTCTATTACATAGTTTCCACCCATTCTTGTTGAAGATCTCCCTTATAATGACCTCTAATGCTTTGCTCCCAGCTACCAAGGCCTCCCTTCTTCCTTGGCATTGCAAAGCTGATCAAGAGTGAATCCAATGGATGTATCTGAATATAATCTGCAGAGGATGGTCAATAATTTTCTTATCGAAAACGACATCATTGCGACATAACCAGATAGATCAGCAGAGCGCTGCTGTCCCCACCAAAATAGTTACTTTTGAATCCGAATTAAGACCTAATAACCAATTCCCAAAGATATTACGAATAGTATTAGGTCTGTTAAGATTAAAATCCATATTTTTTCCTCGGAGCGTATACTCGTTTCTCTGTACCTCATTCGCTCCTTAAACCTTTAATCGATCAGGAATTATCAGTCATGTTTGCACTCCTAGGATCCGGAGCCATCACTAACCATACACAAACGATGGATGAGCTCCTGATCTTTTCAGGTCAATCTTGGTAGAGTGAATCATTCGTGTTCGTTCCTTCTTGGTTGGCTGTCTTGCCTGTTGTTTACGACCTTCGAGAGGATTCTTCTGCTCAACGGGCCAGACGATAAACAACTTTTTACATCACTAGTAGGCAAAGTAATAATAAGCTATCGACCACAAGTTCAGCGTGATGCAGTATTAATATTTGCACAGGCCCCACCCCTGTAGACTTGCCGAACTCGCACGTAAAGTAGAAGAGGGAGTTCTCAAGAAATCTGTGAACCAGAACAGTTTTATCAAAGAAAGATAATAAGGGGAAAAGCTTTGCTATTAATATTTGGGATTGTCTATTTGTAGGTGACTGAATTTTTTAAGCATAAATCATATTTTTTATCCATGGATCTGTTAGAAATTGGCCCATATGAGTGAGGCCCATTTTCTATAATTCCAAAGCATTTATGGGTTAGTACCATATTGCTAAGGCAAGGTGGAAGTGACCAACATATAAGGTGGAGTCCTGCTACTCCTTGAAACATGTAACACATGGATGGATGAGGATGGCATGAGGAGGGCTCGCTAAACACACGCACGCACGCACGCTGCTGTTCGCGTATTTTCGCGTGAAAAATCGCGTGAAAAATCGCGTGACTTGTGACTTGCGACGCCGATCGTGCGCGTGGCGTGGCACGCCATTTGGCGCACCAAGTCCACCTTATTTTTGCCGAACCATGCATCTCTCTCTCTGCTTGAATGAGATTCAAATGTTTAAATTTCAGAGCTTTATTGAGTGATGATGACAGCGCTACGGTGGGTAAATGATCGTTATGTGACGATTACGATGGGTAAAAGGTGGTTATGTGACAGATTACGATGGGTAAATGGTCGTTAAGTGTGTCGATTACGATGGGTAAATGGTCATTTAATCTGCGATTACGACCAGATCTATATATGTCCGAGACGCCCAAAGGCATAGTGAGTACAAGAATAGCCTCCATTTCTTCTTCCTTCTAATCAGGTCTGCATCGCGCTGCTCGAACCTCGCCGACTCTTCTTCTCTGCGTGCACCGTGAAGAAGGGAAGCGGTATCTCCAACCGTTGTCGTGGAGACTTGCACGAGGGCGGCAATAAGGTTCGGCAGGCGCGATTCGCGCGACCGCTTCTTTGACCGCGACATCTACGCTTCGCACCGCATCAACTCGACCGCTTCTTGCTCTTCATCGGACCCATCCGTAAGTCTACCGTGTGATTGATAGACTTGTTTACATCCCGGTTTTCATATATTGTGAAGTACAATAAGTTGTCTCGCTAGCGATCGCTTTATGCATCATTAGTCTTTTGCAATATTTGCCTTCTAATAAAATTTGGAATTAAAATATTGCCCTCATTTTTAACATTCCGAAACCTTATTGTAAACTTTGTTGCAACACAACTATGGTGGAGCTTCGATGCTATGAAACCCGAGAGGTTTTTCGTCGTAATTTTCGTAGATGGCGCACTAGAGCCAAGTTCGCTCATGTCTTTGGGGCTGTGGTGGTAATCCACCCACAGATCCGTTACTGATTGACCAAGATATGCGCTCGATAATGCGAACAACATCGCTCTTGGTCGCCTTCGACCATTCCGCGGATCGCTCTATGATGTGTACATGGACTATAAGTCCGCCACGAGTTGTGGGATGCACTAGAGCACAAATATGCAGAGGCGAGGCAGTCGGCTCTATATGTGTGAGCAATTCTTCGACTTTACCATGGATGAGGCTAAGTCCATAGTTGGACAAGCTCATGATCTCCAGCTATTGGTTGGTGAGATTGCGATCCTGGCCGTGGTGTTGCCTCCTAAGTTTGTGGTCATGGGCATTGTCGCCAAACTTCCTGCTTTCTGGCGGGATTTTGCCACTAGCTTGAAACACAAGAGGGAAGAGATTTGCTGAAGATCTCATTGCCGCCTCGATGTGGAAGAAAAGGCAAGAGCAAAAGATGCACCCAGATTTCGGTCGAACAATGCAAATTTTATAGAGAAAAGATCATTGCAAAGAAGTACAAATCCAACAAAACGAACAAGACAACTAGCTTTAAGAAGAAAATCGAGAAAAAGGATATGAAGAACATCACCGCTTTGTGTGTGGGAAAACGGTCATATGGCGAAAGACTGTCATTTCCGCAAGCGAGAGATGGTGAACGACCAAAGAAGAAGGTCATTAACGTGATCATAAGCGAGGCCTCGACTTCGAGGAGGGTATAGTAATTCTCCGTTGTTTTTCAGCATGTCAATCCACCGATTGGTGGGTTGATCTGGTGCTAATGTTCACGTATGTTCGATATTTCCTTGTTTTCTTCTTACCAGCGGCAGGGCTTCCTCCGTCATAATGGGAAACGGATCGCATGCTTCGCTTCTTGGTGTTGGTACACAGTAGAACTGAAGCTTACTTGTGGAAGACCGCCCACTTGAAGAACGTAAAGATGCTCCTACAATAAACAAGAACCTCGTTAGTGGTTCTGCTTCTATGTAGGGACGGTTATAAGCTAGTCTTTGAGTCAAATAAAATTGTAATGTCTAAGTTCGGAATTTTGTTGGTAAAGGCTATGAGAGCGGAGGCTTGTTCCGCCTAAGTACTTTAGAGTCTTGTTATAATCAATGTTGCAAACTGGTTTAAATAAATGTGAGGCAAATATTTGGCATTCTCGTTTCTGTCATATTGGTTTTGATAGTATTGCTAGAATGTCCAGATTAGATTTAATTCCAAAATGTGAAATTGTCAAAGGATCAAAGTGCTATCATGTGTGCAAGCAAAGCGACCTCGCAAACCCTTTAAGGGATTAGAGGACTAAAAGAACTTGGCACCATTAGATCTTGTTCATTCAGATTTGTGTGAAATGAATGGATTGTTGACAAAAGGAGGCAAAAGATATTTTTAACTTTTATTGATGATGCAACACGCCATCGCTATGTGTATTTGCTAAAAACTAAGGATGAAGCTTTATACTACTTTAAGACTTATAAGGCCGAGGTTGAGAACCAACTAGAGAAGAAAATAAAAGACTAAGGTCCGATCGTGGAGGAGAGTACATCTCTCATGAATTTTCTCAATTGCATTCGAGCATGGAATAGTCCATGAATTTACACCACCATATTCACCCCAATCAAATGGGGTAGTGAGAGGAAAAACCGCACACTAACGGACTTGGTTAATGCCATGTTAGAGAGTCTTTGGTATGCCTAAGACATGGTGGGGAAGCTATATTGACAAAGAACTTTAGTCCTAAACAGAGTAATCACTAAAAGAGTGATATTACTCCATATGAGGGATGGAAGGAGAAAACCCAATGTCAATTTTCTCGCGAACTTGGGGTGTTTGGCCAAGGTCAATATACCATTGAGAAAAGAGAAAGCTTGGACCTAAAACAATCGATTGTATTTTTCTAGGATATGCTCATAATAGCACGGCCTATAGATTTTTAGTAGTTAAATCGAAATTCTGAGATTATTGCTAACACAATAATGGAGTCTAGAGATGCTTCATTCTTTGAGGATTATTTTCCTATGAGAATAGCAGCAAGACTTCACAAACCGAGAATGTTCAAATTGAAAATAATCAAACTTCGAACTTCCCACCATCTCTCGAACCAATATGTGATATCACGAGGAGGATAACAATCTAGTCACGAAGCTCTTCAGAGGAGCAAGAGACAAAGGGTTGAGAAAACCTTTGGTGATGACTTTATTGTATACCTCGTGGATGATGTGCCAAAGACCCTTTCAGAGGCTTATGCATCTTTCGATCTTCGAGTATTGGAAAGAAGCGATCAGAGCGAGATGGACTCTATCATGGCTAATGGGACTTGGGAGATCACCGATCGTCCTATCGGGTGCAAACTCAGAGGATGTAAGTGGATCTTTAAAAGAAACTAAGACTGATGGTACTATTGAGAAGTACAAGGCAAGACTTGTGGCCAAGGGTTACACCGAGAAAGAGGAGAAGATTTCTTTGATACCTATTCTCCTGTCGCTGGACTAACCACCATCGAGTGCTCCTTGCGTTAGCATCCTCTTATGGTCTACATGTCCATCAAATGGATGTAAAGATGACTTTTCTTAATGGAGAGTTGGAGGAAGAAATCTATATGGATCAACTCGATGGTTTTGTGATTTCGGACAGAAAATAAGGTATGTAGATTATTGAAATCCTTATATGGTCTAAAGCAAGCACCTAAACAATGGCACGAGAAATTTGATAAAACTTTAACATCTGTGGCTTTGTTGTGAATGAAGTTGATAAATGTGTATACTATCGTTATGGTGGGGTCAAGGAGTGATCTTGTGCCTATATGTAGATGACATACTTATATTTGGAACAAACACTCGCAGTAATTGACGAGGTCAAATCTTTTTATCTCGATGCTTTGATATGAAAGACTTAGGAGAGGCGATGTTATTCGAATATTAAATTAATCAAGAACGAGGATGGGATCACTTTGAGTCAATCCCATTATGTTGAGAAAATCTTAAGCCGTTTTGGCTATGAGAATTGTAAAATTTCTCCAACTCCCTATGATGCAAGCATTAAGCTTCAAAGAATCAAGGGTTAGGAAAAGATCAATTAAGATTTTCACAAATTATTGGATCACTTATGTATCTATCTGGTGCCACAAGACTCGACATATCATTTCTTTGTGAGCAAATTAAGTCGGTTTACTTCTAACCCGTGAGATGATCACCGGGAGGCACTTGAGAGAGTGTTGCGCTATTTGAGAGGCACAACCTCATACGGAATTCACTATCTTGGGCATCCTTACGTATTAGAAGGATATAGTGATTCAAATTGGATCTCGATGCGAGATGAGATCAAAGCTACAAGTGGTTATGTCTTTACACTAGCAGAGTGCAGTTTCATGGAGGTCGTGTAAATGGACTATATTGACGAGGTCAACTATGGAAGCGTAACTTGTAGCACTAGACACGCCATCGTTGAGGTGAATGGCTTAGAGAGCTTCGTTGGACTTGCCACGGTTGCGAAACCAATACCAGCAATCCTAATGTATCGTGATAATCAAACAGTGTTGATTAAGGTTACAAGTACTAAGGATAACATGAAGTCCTCCGGACATGTGAAGCGAGGCTTAAATCGTCGAAAATTGAGGAACTCCGAGTGATTATGAATTATATACGATCGAGAAAAATCGCGCCCTTTCACAAAGGGGCTAGTACGGAAGGCGATTTCCGTTGCGTCTATGGACATGGGAATGAGGCCCATTGGAGTTACAACTCAACAAGAACCCATACCTTTTGATCGGAGATCCCGTGACTTAGGCAATGGGAAAAACAAGTTCATGTTGTAACAAGAGAGTATATATTCTTTGAATCCATGTCCTAATAGACAAATTACTCGATCGTATGGAAGGATGGCATAAAGTCTTAATATATTCTGTTGTCCAAATGAGGAAAAGGTATTAGCTGCAGGATACCTAGAAAGAATATACCTACTTGAGCCCAAGCGTGAGGTCGCAGCTCACGAGAATAGGCATTCTCTAGAAAGCTCATGAGCAGATAAGGAGCATGACCAAATAACGCCCGCTTAGGCGCGGTTCTTTGACGGCCTAGTATCGCTTGAGATTTCAAGTGAAATCTAATCACAAAAGCTGTGAATTCAAGGCATGGTCCATTCATCACCGTGAGAAGATGAATCTTGTCATTCTAGGTGCAAGTTCAACCGTGCACGGGACTTACACTAAAAGATCGGTATATTAACAAGATTTCAAAGACAATATCTTTGATATCCTTTTTGCTTCTTGCTTTGGAATTGGTGGGGATTGTTAGAAATTGGCCCATATGAGTGAGGCCCATTTTCTATAATTCCAAAGCATTTATGGGTTAGTACCATATTGCTAAGGCAAGGTGGAAGTGACCAACATATAAGGTGGAGTCCTTGCCACTCCTCAAACATGTAACACATGGATGGATGAGGATGGCATGAGGAGGGCTCGGCTAAACACACACACGCACGCACGCGCGCGCTGTCACAGATTTTCGCGTGAAAAATCGCGTGACTTGTGACTTGCGACGACGCGATCGCGCCGTGACGTGGCACGCCATTTGGCGCACCAAGTCCACCTTATTTTTGCCGAACCATGCATCTCTCTCTCGCTTGAATGAGATTCAAATGTTTAAATTTCGAGCTTTATTGAGTGATGATGACGATTACGGTGGGTAAATGATCGTTATGTGACGATTACCGATGGGTAAAAGGTGGTTAAGTGTGTGATTACGATGGGTAAATGGTGGTTAAGTGTGTCGATTACGATGGGTAAATGGTCGTTAATCTGCCGATTACCGACCGCATCTATATATGTCCGAGACGCCGATTGCATAGTGAGTACAAGAATAGCCTCCATTTCTTCTTCCTTCTAATCGTGTCATTGCATCGCGCTGCTCGAACCTCGCCGACTCTTCTTCTCGGCGTGCACCGTGAAGAAGGGAAGCGGTATCTCCGAACCGTTGTCGCCGTGGAGACTTGCACGAGGGCGGCAATAAGGTTTCGGGCAGCGATTCTCGCGACCGCTTGTCGCATCTGCGACATCTACGTTTCGCCTCGCATCAACTCTGCGCTTCTTGCTCTTCATCGGACCCATCCGTAAGTCTACTGTGTGATTGATAGACTTGTTTACATCCTGGTTTTCATATATTGTGAAGTACAATAAGTTGTCTCGCTAGCGATCTTGTTTTATGCATCATTAGTCTTTTGCAATATTTGCCTTCTAATAAAATTTGGAATTAAAATATTGCCCTCATTTTTAACAGGATCAACATCTAATCACATGACACATCAATCTCTACACAAATCCAATAGACACAAAAATTGACTTAAAACTTTTTTTAAAAATCAGACGACTTAGAAATAGCAAATCCTTTAATATTTGCACAGGCCCCACCGTAGACTTGCGGAACTCGCATGTAAAGTAGAAGAGGGAGTTCTCAAGAAATCTGTGAACCTGAACAGTTTTCTCAAAGAAAGATAATAAGGGAGAAAAACTTTGTCACTAGCAGTCGTCTAATGGCTCTGTTGGTACTGTACCTAGATCTACATCTAGGGGTGGAAAAAAGCTCGAAGCTTGCGAGCTGGCTCGGCTCGTTAAGGGCTCAACTCGACTCGAACTCATGCCATAAACGAGCCGAATTGAGCTGAGCTGAGTAGTCATTTCTGCTCGTTTGCTTAACGAGCCGAACTCGAGCCAACACGCGAATTGCTTGTTAGGATAAAAAAATTTAAAACCTATCTTTCAAGCACATCAAACAATTCAGTCCACAGCCTAACCAAGAATTAAGCTATGACCCGACCCACTCAGCCCATAGCAGCATAACCCTAACTAGCTAGCACACAAGCACAACCAAGCAAACACACGCACGCGCACGGGCGCACGACATAGGAGATGCAGACGTCGCCGCCACAGCAAACAACCTGAACTTCCACCTCCGCCCTCCCCTTCCGTGTCTGGCCTCCGCCCACTCTGACTCCGGCCTCCTACTGCGGCCTCAAGCCAAACGAGCCAGCTCGAGCTTTTAGACCAAGCCGAGCCAAGCAGGTATTTTTGCTTGTTTGCTTAACAAGCCGAGTTGAGCCATGTTCACTAACGAGTTTGACCGAGCTGAGCCGAGCCGGCTTTTTATCCACCCATATTTGCATCCAAAAGAGAGAAAGTAAAGAGAAAAATCTGGCACTCAAGCTTAGGGGCGTCAATCAGATATGAATTATCTGTTTTATTAGACTATCGTACTCGATAGGATACGAATATGGTTTAGATTTTTTCATCCGATTAATAATTTCTCCCTTATTCGTATTTGTATTTGTATTTGCATAAAAAAATATGATACGAATATGGTATGGACTTTTGCCATCCGAAGTGTTGTTTTATCCGCACCATTCGTATTCGTATTAGAATTTGATAAAACAGTATACATATTTTATTGCGGTATGGCTAATTAGTTGGATGAGTATTTTAGTTTAATGTGAATTCATGTTTTTAGGTGAAATAGATAAACCAGAATGATTAAGTGTGTTATGTAGGAGGATAAAGTATCATAAATATCTTGTCATTACGTAAGTTATGAGAATATCCGAATCCGATCGAATTGAGTAGGTATTCGATTTGTATTCGTATTCATTACAACATTCAATTTGTATTCGACAATATTCGAATTTGTATTCATATTTATTTAGAAAATATGAATATAAAAAGACCACTATTCGATTCATATTCAATCCATTGACATCCCTACTCAAGCTCTATGCGGTATCCAAACAAGCAACACCTGTTCGAATCAGGCTTGCTGTCAAACTACAGGCAAATAGCCACAAAACTCAAGTTTCTTTGCGTGGAAACTCATGCATGCAGATTTGCTGAGCAATATGGGGGCTGTTTAGTTCATGGCTCTAATGAACTAAGCCAAAATTTGAACGTTGGTTGGATTGCGGTCAGATCAAATTTTAGAGTTATTAAAATTTTGGTGACCGATTTCTTTATTCTCGGATTGTCTGTGTGTAACATTGTATTCCGTTGGTGTTACTAAATTTTTATTGATATTATCAAATTTTGGTAACAAATCAAACAAAAACCAATTTTTATTGATGTTACCAAAATCTGATTTGGTTCACGTAGGTAACAAACCAAACAAACACATGAACCCAGTTACCCCACATACCATGCGTCCATGTCCACTAGCTATAGATCCCTCCCAAAAGTCATACCGTCCGATTTAAATTCTCGACTATCTTGTGCAAGTTGCTGAAACCCTGAGAGTTAAGTCCACAGTTAATTCTCTGATGAAACGACAGTGCAACGATCGTTAGGATCCATGGTCGCTCCAAAATCAATCCAGATAGTAGTACACGTGTAACTCACTTGTCGGCAACACATATACATCCAAGATCAAAATCAAACCAAACGAACCGGCCGTGCTCTACAGCTAACCACAAGAGCGAGGAGGAAAGCTACAGTTTGGCGTAGCAAGCATCTTCTTTTCAGCTGCAAGTAGTAGTAGTATTCCCCGAACTGAGATAAAGACTCTGGTCAAGTGGTGGATGTAAGCATGTAGCACATAGGTCGGCACAAACAACGCGAGAAACTCCTCATCAGTGGCAGCCGGGCCCCTGGCCCTCGCACGTACAGCGGAGCACGGAGCCACGGACGCCGCCGCCGATTGGTCGCGTGTGCGAGTTGCGAGCCCACGAGGTATCACCACGCTGCGCCACGTGGCGCGGCGTCACAAGCCCGCAGGTCCCGACCGAGATCTACTAGTACTAGTGGTGTCCGGTGATGTCCGGTGAGTGCCTGTGCTTCTTCAGTCTTCACTGCCTGTTCGGTCCAGGCGCCAATAAATTTTGCCGTTTTCTACCTTGTCTCCTTTAATCCTTTTTAAAAAGAAGAAAGCAACCGCCGAGCACGGCGCGAATGGCCGCCGCCGCCTCCTCGTCCACACGGACCACACCACCGCCGCCTCTTCGCTCATTGCCTCCGCTTGGTGCGTCGGACATGGCGAGCCACCCCGCGGCCGCCTCCCGGATGCGGCGCAAGGCCAGGAAGCAGAAGCAGGTGCGCGTTGTTTTCTTGTCGGATCGGAGTTTCCTCGGTTTCTTTTGGGTGGTTTTGCTTTCGTGGGCTGAGGCGATGTTGTGTTGTTTGGACGTGGGTGCGCAGCTGTGGCCGAAGACGGTCCTGCGGAAGTGGCTCAACATCACGTCGCCGCAGACCGACTTCAGCGCCGATGAGGGCGACACCACCGACGACGCCGACAGCGAGTTCGAGTATGAAGGTGATCCGGCCCCTACAGACCTCCTTCCTTCCTTCCTTTTCTTCCCCTCTCTCTGTTTCTCTCGCACATGAGCTGCTAAGTCCTGTTGCTAAGTTAGCATGTTCCCATTACTAAAAATTAACCAAAATTGGGTGTTGAGTTAGCAATCCATTCGGGTTTGATTCTATTCCAGATTGCTTCTTTCCGGTATTGCTATTTTTTCTGACATAATGTTTCGGAAAAAGAAAACATGGGCCTGAAGAATTTATTGGTGGATGCTATTTTTGCTTCCAACCAATAGAGATGAATCTTTTTTGGTATTTGTTTGGATGTGGATGGCTGCTTCTTTCAACACGAGCTGGTTCATTTATTTCAGCGATAAGTTTCTTGTTTTCCAGGCAAAAAAGATAGAAATGGAAGTCGACTTCGAGGAATTGGCGAATGCCATTCTTATTTGCGTTTTTTGTTGAGAACTTGAAGTGAATGATTCTCACGAATTGCATTGTTTGTTTTGTTCCTTGTGGTGTACTGTTCCTAAGCCATTCGTTTTGCTTGGGTATATTCCTCCCTTTCTTAGAACAAAAACAAAATTGGGCGTCGGATTCGAAGAACGAAACTTGCAATGTTTCTATTTAGTGCATTTCAAAATGATAAGCTCTCCCATTCTATTCCTAAGTAGTATATTCCAGCTTTTTAAACGAAGTGAAAAAAAGAAAAAGGAAAGGGAAGGTCTGAATCTGATCGCAAGAAATACAGTTGCAGCACATGGCTGCTTATAAAAAGCAGGCAACTTTTTAAAAGGAAATACGATGAGTATGGAATCGCACTTTACTTTGTTGGCTACGGTTCATGGTTGTTATCTTTTTAAAAAATATATTCCTTTAGCAAAAGCTGCATTGCATTACTACAGAAGAACCATGCTAGTTTGGCTATACCCAAAAGATACTAATTATAGCACATGGAAAGAACTTCCTATCAAATAATTTAGTATATTAATCATAGTTGCAAACTTAATTTTGTTTGGACACTAACGTCCACTTTTTGTTTCTCTAAGTTTTTCCTTACTGTGCATTTTCAACCTGCTTGTAGCTGTTAGATCGGTCATGCACTTAGTGTGAACTTAGATCGGTCATACTAACAGATACTAGTATGTTCTTTCACTAATTTTGGATTACAAGTATCTAGAAGGCACCGAGCTTTCCTTATGCACTGAGCCATGAGCCACTGACAGAATCTACCAAACATTGCAGATAGCCAAATGGAAGGTGTTCCATACAGGCTTAATAGAAGGCGCAAGTCAGAGACTCTTCGTGCTCAATATATTGATGTCAGGGAACTCAGGCATGGATCTGTTCTCCTTTTAGCATTTTTTCCGATTTAACTGCTTCTTGACAGTTTTTTTTCTTATGCAACGTTAAATGACTACTGATTGTTCCTTCAGATATATGTCTTGCCTTGCACAGGCATAGACCCTTAATATAAAACCTAATAGCAGCAGGACTAAAATTAATATAAGCTACTTGCAACAGGACTAGAAATTTAAAATTATTAAAAGCTACTCTGTTCTGTTAACGGTCGTTTAGATAAAATGTTGGTTCAATATGCAGGGTTTGCGTAGGAACGTGGAATGTTGCAGGCAGACTTCCACCCGATGAGTTAGATATTCAAGAATGGTTGGATATGGAGGAGCCAGCTGATATTTATGTTTTTGGGTAAATAGTTGAACCTCCCATCTTATTGAATTCTACAAAGAACATCAATCAGTTAGCTGTCACCTATTCTCTTTCACCTCCAAATGCTGTGTGTGTCTCATCTGATACATGAATGTTTTTTTATCGCTTGTTCTTTATTAATATTACTATTAGTCCCCTTTTTTGTTTCATTTAATAAGAGGGTTTTATTATATTTCAGATTTCAAGAAATTGTTCCATTAAATGCTGGGAATATATTTGGTGCTGAAGACAACCGTCCTGTTGCAATGTGGGAACACATCATTCGTGAAACATTGAATAAGATTAGTCCAGATAAACCAAAATATAAATGTCACAGTGATCCTCCTTCTCCATCAAGGTTTAAGCCATCCGATCATGCTCTTGCGATGGAAGATGAACTTATTAGTGAGTCTGACAGTGAAAGTGGCGGGGAAGTGCACCCATGGAACGAACAAGATTTTCTTGTTGACGATGATGGTATTCATAGCAACACAAATGAACACTCCACTTCTCCTGATGAAACTACTCTACAAGGCAACAACTTCAGCAGGGTGCCTTCAATGAAGACTTTTGATCGATCCCATAACTTAAGTTTCAAAGACTATGGATCCAATTTACAAGAGCCGATCAATCAAAAGATGTTAACTAAAACACTCAGTCACTCAGAGAGGCTTGGAATGATTTGGCCTGAACAACCATTGGATATGTTGGCTCAACGTCTTCCAGACAGCACAAAATCATTTACTTCAGGGAAGGCACTAAGAACATATTTGTCTTTCAAATCAGTAAATGGAGATTCCAGTGCTTTTCCAGAGGATAGTTTACTTCATGATTTAAACATCAACAGTGCCGTAGTTAAAAGGAAAAGACCATACTTTGTTAGGATAATAAGCAAGCAGATGGTTGGAGCGTTTCTTTCAATATGGGTACGAAGAAGCCTGCGGAAGCACATTCATAATTTGAAAGTGTCAACTGTAGGTGTCGGTGCTATGGGCTACATTGGTAATAAGGCAAGTTTCTATGAATCACATCATTCTCACATTGTCGTTGCATAACCTGAGTTTCAAAATGCATGCACTTAGAGCAATTCTATTTCTAGGTATTTATTTATTCACTAACTGCAATGTTGCTATCACCTGTCCCAAATACGGTGAGGGACAACTAGCATTCTTTTATATTATAGTTTTGTTTTACACCTAATGTCTTCTACATTGGCCAGTTATCATATCACTTGCATTTTACTATACATCAAGTACGCCAATGCATTGTTTTAAAAAATGTGCTCAACTTTTTTTTTCAACATGCTCCAGGGATCAATAGCAGTAAGCATGTCCATATATCAGACACTCTTTTGTTTTATATGTTGTCACCTCACCTCTGGAGAAAAGGATGGAGATGAACTAAAAAGGAATGCTGATGTCCAAGAAATCCATCGAAGGACAATATTTAATCCAGTTTCCAGAGTTAGCATGCCTAAGACAATATATGACCACGAGTAAGTTAGCAAATTTGCATCTTTCTAGAATTATATGCTACCCTCCCAGTTACCAAAGCTCCTTTTCGATCTAAACTAAACCAGTGTTTATCCATGATGGTATCATGGTGATTTATTCAATACTGATCAAGATAAACCTTAGATAGATGCTGCTCTATTTCTATTTGCACTTTTTGGCAGTTCACCTAGTACTCGTTTAAATATTTTGAGGTGAAAAGGGGTAAATGACGAAGTGCATATGAGTACCATAATGAAGCATGTGGTTGCATACAGTCAAATTTTACTTTAACTTCTCTAGTTCATTCTAGTTTACTGTGATTAAGGATTACAGGAGTCTACCTTACTATATCAATCTTTATCGGTACCTAATATTTTGTATTTTCATGGATATCTCAGAAGGATTGTATGGTTAGGGGATCTCAATTATAGGATCAACTTATCATATGAAAAAACACATGAACTCATCTCCAAGCAGGACTGGAATGGATTGTTTGAGAAAGATCAGGTAAACTTATAGCAGCATATTGTGAAATACCCCGTCATAAATTCTAGCTCACCTTTCTTTCCTATGACAGCTAAAAGGAGAACTGGGGAAAGGGCGTCTATTTGGTGGGTGGACTGAAGGAGTTATCAACTTTTCTCCAACATATAAGTACAAGTTTAACTCAGAGAAGTACACAAGCGATGAGCCAAGATCAGGAAGGAGGACACCTGCATGGTATGCTATAGTCTGATAAGTATAACTGCAACTGCATAAGCTCCTCGTCTTTCTTTCTTATTTCAAAAAATTCTCCTCGTTAGTCCTGAAAGAGATAATTATCCCCGTTGTTTTTACATGCTTCACCTCATAGATGATTCTTTATTCATGAAGATCTCAAAATTGAGGTTATGTCCATAAATATCAAAGTTGCTGTGACGTGTGCTAACAGCAAACTTTCTCATCTACCTTTGTAGGTGTGACCGAATTCTTTCCTATGGTAAGGGAATGAGGTTATTCTCCTACAAGACAGTTGATCTCAGGCTATCCGATCACCGCCCTGTTAAATCTGTATACATGGTGGATGTTGATGTTTTCTGCCCCAAAAAGTTGCAGAGAGCTCTTACCTTCACCGATGCAGAGGTTGAGGGTCAACTCTCCTTTGAGGAAGACAGCACTTCTGGAGTCCAAAGTTTAGGACTATGATAAGTCCAAGGTTAATATTTGAGACGTGTGAAGTAAAATAGGTGCTTTTGTAAAGTCTCCGAGGAGCCAAGATTCGAACATTGCCGCTTAATCCTGTCCAACTATGGCCTCTTCGCTATTTTCTGAGACCATCAGCTAGGAGTAGGTAGTCCATGTACATTTCTTCCATGCTTTGACCATATTTTGAAAGGAGTTTTTAGCTAATTTGGCCTCTTTTGAAAACGATTTAGCAAATGTAGCCCTCGCGCGTAAAAATGACAAAAATGGCACCGCGGTAGGTTAGACAGACATCACGTGTCTTCTATCGCACACCCGGACCGCTACACGTGCCTGCCGTGGATCTGGACTATAGGATCTGGCCTGCTGTGGATTCGGACCGCTGGATGCGACTGCCACGGTCCAAAATCGCTGCATGTGGCCTGCCGCGCTCTCAGTTGGCTACTACTTCCCTGTCGCACACCCAATCCGCGGCTGCAATAGTATTCATCACCAATACAGACGCAATAGTATTCATCTTCGTCGCAACATTCTAATTAGACTGCAGGATCTGGCCTGCCACGGATCCGAACTGCTGGATGCGACTGTCGTGGTTCGGAACTGATGCATATGGCCTGTAGCGCTCCTGGTCGGCCGCTGCTCCCCTGTTGTAGGATCAAAGATGACCGACTAGAGGGGGTGAATAGGAGGTTTTTAAACTTTTTCACAAATTAATGAGTTAAACCAAATATCAATTTAGTCTAAATAAGTTATACTTCTAGCTAAGCAATACAAGCACAAAGATCAAGCTAGAAATATAAATGCGGAAGAGTAAAGACTAGAAATAACCATAATGAGACAACGATGTTTTCCCGTGGTATCGAAGACTTGCCGGTCTTCACTAGTCCACGTTGAGGGAGCTTGAACCAATCAAGTCGGCTCCACGAATTAAGCCTTTCCTCGATCACTATTGGTTGTTCTTCCTCCGCTCCGGAGATGGTGAACACCAAACCAATCACAATCTTGGCACCAGGCCTCTTCACAATCTTCTTGAAGAGATCACCGTGCAATCTCCGCCAAGCCGTCTAGGAGTTCGGCAAAAACTCCAAGAGTAACAAATCGATGACCTTTGCTTGACGACACTCAAGTGCAAGAGGATCAACTAGAATGATGAATGCACTTGAATGAGCTCAACAACCTCTCAAAGAGTGTACAAATGAGTTTGAGGAGTTGAATGAATGCTCAAGGCTCTAAGGATGTTAAATGAGGTCTTGCCCTGCGTCCTTGAGCAGGTGGGGGTGTATTTATACCACCCACCAACAATTATAACCGTTGGAGAGGAAAAATCAGCTTTTCAGGCCATATGCGGTACTACCGTCATGTACCGAGCAGTACTACCGCACATCTCCAACTACAACTGTAACGGCTATAACAGTGGCATTAAATGCTTTGACATAGCCGTTTTTACCCTCACTGCGGTACTACCGCCAATTAACTCGTGGTACTACCGCAGCGCGATCATACCGCAAAGTAAGTGCGGTACTACCGTTTCCCAAGAGAATAAAAAAATAGGTGCGTACTGGAAAAAACATACCGCCAAGTAACATTCGGAACAACCGGGGTGCGGTAGTTCCGCTCAAGAACTGCGGTACTACCGTAGCCCGGTCATACTGTGCGAATACTTGCGGTACTACCGCACTGAGGGTTTTGCACCAGATCAGAAAAAGCACCTCTCTGGAAAAAACATACCGCCAAGTAACAATCGGAACAACCGGGTTGCGGTAGTACCGCACTACAAACCCGGTCATACCGTTTAGCGGTAGTACCGCAAGTTCAATGCCGATACTACCGATTATCCTGACAAAATGGACTTGGCAAATATAAAAGCAATCCAAATGCATGCATGATCCTAGATTGATCCATAACGCACAAGAACATGCCATCAAGCTACTAGTTATGATCCCTCTTGATAGTACGACATTTATCCTATAATCCGGTCTTCCAACCACTTCTCCAAAGACCGGTAAAAAGAAAAAGAACTTAATTAAAACTTGTACCTCATCCTTGAACCATATTTGATCTTCATAAGTTCTTTAGCATGCCTCTTCATGATTATTTTCTTCAATGAGACTTAACCTTGTAAATACTCAACAAACCAATAAGTCTCATATTCACATATTATCATTAATTACCAAAACTAATTTTTAGGGGCCTAGATGCTTTTCAATCTCCCCCTTTTTGGTAATTGATGACAACTTAGTTAATATGTGGGAAGAAAAGTTTTGAATATACCCAAGATAGTGAAACAAGTGTATGTTCTTTTGATGGCTTAACAACATAGCTCATATGATTAAAAGAATTGATGAGAATTAAACTCTTGTTAAGCTAGAGCAAAGAAAGCTCCCCCTAAATATGTGCATGAAATAGATAGAACATTTTAAGAGCACATAGAGAGTTTTGACAAAAGTTTGGCAGAGTTTCTTTAGTTTGTTGGTACTGAGGAAATTTTCATAATTGAAATTGCAGTAGAGATAATATCAATATCATATTGAAAATTTAAGACAACCAACAAGTTCTATCAAAGTTCAACATGATAATAATAGTGAATTATTACAAGCAAGAGCAAAAGCAAACAATACATCAAAAGTCTATATATCTGAGTCCTCTCAGATCTATCTGACTTCCCCTAGAACTACTTCTCCCCCTTTGGCATCAAAGTACCAAAAACATCAAGCAGCTGGATCCTAAGGAGGAAGAGCTGAGGGATCCTGGGGAGCTGGAGCCTGAGGAGGTGAAGGAACTGAAGCAGAAGAGGATGTCCCAGCTGGGGGATTTGGACGACGACGAGTAAAACGCTGAGGAGTGGATAGGAGTTGTTCCATAGAATCAACTGTCTCTGTCAGAACAGCTAGCCTATTTTGAGTCTCAGTCTGAAATTCTTTCTGTTCTGTCCTCATTTCCTGCTGGGTGACCTTAAGTTGTAAGAGGTTGTTTAAAATCAAAGTCTGATTTTTGAGAATCTGAGCTAAGGTTTCTTGACTTTGAGTAACATTTGCTGCTGCAACCTCTAGAGCAATTTCTTCTTGCTGTACCTGCTGCCCCTGAAAGCGAATGGGAGGATTTTCTCTAGGCTTGTAAGCCTTATGGGGTGATCCCAAACCTCCCTGATACTCAATCTTGCTCATAATCAAAGCCATGATATAAGGAGCATGATAAATTCTTTTGACTCTATCATTCTTTGAAGAGACAATGCCCCTTATTATGACATCCACAACATCAAACTTTCTCCCATGTGAAATATTATCAATGATATTCCATACATGTCCTCTAACAGCATCAAAGTTACCACTCTTGGGAAGAAAAGTATGATTAATGATCCTATTAATCAAGCTGGGAATGGGTAGCAAGCCATGAATCTTCCCCGAGTGTACTGACATTCGATCATAAAACTCGCTCAGCAGAACAAGCAAAGCAGTGTCGTCAAAAAGCTTATCCCAATTTCGAGTGTATTCTCGACACGCTCAAAATCAGCCTTAGTACACTCCACATAGCGTGTAATCGTCATCCACTTCATCTTCTTCAAATCAGGAGAGACATATAAAGTGGCATAAAACTGTCTGATAATCTCCTCATCATAGTCACGTCGGAGAGAAACCAGATCATGAAGACCAACTTGCTGAAAAAGCCGGTACACACCTTCATATTTATCTAAGGAGTTTATGTGCTGCCATTTTATCCATTTATGATCTGCAAACTTCCTGTGATGACCATAAATCTGCTCATAGACTTGCTCCTGGAATTTGGTGTGGAATCTGGGATTTATGGAGTTAGAAGGCAGTAGATATTGATCTTTGTGTCTCAAAATAGCATAGTCATCAGCTGATATGAGATTTAGATTTATCTCAGGTTCTTCTGGGTCCCTCATTTCTTCATCAGATTGAGCCTGGACTTCTTCTTTCGTGTCGATTCGGATCAGAGCCCGACTGTCTTGTGATGATCCTTCCTCACTTTCTGAGCCATCTGCTGCAGGTCCTTTTCCCTTGCCTGATGGATCTTCAATAGGGTCGGCAGGAGGTTGGGAGGAGGATCCTCTAGGAGTGCCGGCCATCTTGCGAGTCACATACCTGGTCCTTGGCATCTTTACAATGAGAGGATGGGTTACAAGGAGTTCAAAAGATCAAGTAATCTAGAATTATTTTGAATTGAATAAATTGTTGTTTAGTTAGTAAAAATCGGTAGTACCGCAAGTTTTCAGCCGGCCGTACCGTGGTGCGGTAGTACCGCTATTTCCTAGCCGGTATGACCGTATCACGGTAGTTCCGCGCTTATGAACACGATAGTACCGCTTTTACAGACTGCGATCTAGGGCAAGCGATTCTAACGAAAATTTGATGTTCCGATTGATTTGAATCCAAGAGTTGGATGTAACAACATCATTAAACATCAATAACGTTATTTTGCCCACATGAAATCGCACAAACCACCAATATTTCAAAATTTTCTAGAATGAGAACTAGGGTTTGATTCGATGGTAAAACGAAGAAAAAGATTGTTTTACCTTGAGGATTAGAGGAGATAAACCCTAGAGATGCAAGGATTCGCAAGAAATTGAAGATCAACTGAGGTTTTGGAGGGATTTTGCCGAGCCGGTTTTCGGGTGAGAGTGAGAGAGAGAGAGAGACGAAGTGAGAAGTAGAGAAGACTCGGGAGAAGAAGTTCCCGCAGAGAGTTATCTTTTTCTTCAGAAACCGACGCGGTAGTTCCGCCCTTTTGCCAGCGGTAATACCGCAAAGCGGTCGTACCGTGGTTATCGTGTCGGTAGTACCGCACTGCGGTCATACCGCATATAACCCGTCGGTAATTCCGATTATCCTGGAACTTCAACAACAGTTCTGGATTAACTTTGGACAGGAATAATTGCAAATAATCCTTAGTTTTGCAAACAAATAAGAGTCATTAAGGATTATTATGCAAAGAATACAATATAGTTTAGGAACATAGAATTTTTAAGAACATAGTTATCTTTAATAAAATTTTGAAAATATTTTCTTAATAAAACTTTTGAATAACACCAAATCAACCAAAATTCATGAGGCAAAATTTCAAACAACATTTGAATAGTCTATGACATTTAATTCATTCCTCAATTTGCAAAAACAACCTTCATCTAATGGCTTGGTGAAAATGTCTGCTAATTGATCTTCGGTTCGGATGTAGCTAATTTCAATGTCTCTCTTGCCCACGTGATCTCTCAAAAAATGGTGGCGAATATCTATATGCTTGGTTCTTGAGTGTTGGACCGGATTATTTGCTATTTTAACCGCACTTTCATTATCACACAAAAGAGGCATATTATCAATTTTAATTCCATAATCCATCAAGGTTTGCCTCATCTATAGCAATTGAGCACAACAACTTCTCGCGGAAACATATTCGGCTTCGGCGGTGGATAAAGCTACAGAATTTTGTTTCTTGGATGACCATGATACTAAGGATCTCCCTAAGAATTGACAACTCCCCGAGGTGCTTTTTCTATCCACTTTGCAACTCGCATAATCGGAGTCCGAGTATCCAATTAAATCAAACTTAGCACCTTTAGGAAACCATAGGCCAATGCTAGAGGAATGCTTTAAATATCTTAGTATTCTTTTTACGGCCATCAAGTGGCACTCTTTTGGATATGCTTGAAACCGTGCACACATGCAAACGCTAAACATGATATCGGGCCTAGATGCGGTAAGATAAAGCAAGCTACCAATCATAGATCTATAAAACTTTAAATCTACCGATTTACCTCCCTCATTCAGGTCGAGGTGACCGTTTGTTGCCATTAGAGTTTTGATAGGTTTTGCGTCCTCCATTCCAAATCTCTTGATCAAGTCTTTTGCATACTTGGTTTGGCTTACGAAAGTTCCATCTTTGAGTTGCTTGATTTGAAGTCCAAGAAAATAGCTAAGTTCTCCAATCATGGATATTTCAAATTCCCTTGACATCATATCACCAAATTCTTTGCAAAAGTCTTGATTAGTAGAACCAAATATGATATCATCAACATAAATTTGAAATACAAAGAAATCATCATCTAACACTTTAGTGAACAATGTTGAATCAATTTTCCCAATTTTGAATCCTTTTGAAACTAGAAAGTCTCGAAGGCGTTCATACCATACTCTAGGAGCTTGTTTAAGACCATAGAGCACCTTGGAGAGTTTATAGACATGATTAGGATTTTTAGGATCTTCAAAACCGGGTGGTTGTTCAACAAACACAAGTTCGGATATTTTTTCCATTTAAAAAGACACTTTTGACATCCATTTTGAAATAATTTAATATCAAAGCATGATGCAAAAGTAAGTAATATACGAATTGACTCAAGTCTAGCTACGGGAGCAAAAGTTTCACCGAAATCCAAACCTTCGACTTGAGAGAAACCTTGTGCGACCAATCTTGCTTTGTTTCTTATAACAATACCATTTTCGTCTTGCTTGTTTCTAAACACCCATTTTGTACCGATGACATTGTGTTCTTTGGGTCGATCCACCAATGTCCAAACTTCGTTTCGGGTGAAATTATTAAGCTTTTCGTGCATTGCAATCATCCAATCCGGATCATCAAGTGCTTCATCTATATTCTTCGGCTCAAGAGAAGAGACAAAAGAGTAATGTTCACAAAATGAAGCGACACGAGATCGAGTTTGAACACCCTTACTTACATCACCTAATATTTGATCTATTGGATGATCTTTTGCAATCGCATTATGGATTCTTGGTGGTAGGTTGAATGGTTGATTATCTTCATCATTGTTTTCTTCCACTTGAATTTGGCTTGTTGTGGAAGAAGTAGGAGGTTCAACTTGAGTAGAGGATGATGGTTCATCTTTAGGTTTGATGTCGCCAATTTGCATATTTTCTATAGCCTTTCTTAACAATTCATCACCTACATCATCCAAATTCTTATGCTCTTCTTGAGAGCCGTTAGTTTCATCAAATTGCACATCGTGTCTTTCTTCAACTAAACCGGAGTTTTGATTGAAGACACGATACACTTTGCTATTTGAGGAGTAACCAAGCAAGAAACCAACATCACATCGGCTTGCAAATTTCGAAAGACGAACACTCTTTTTCAAAATGTAACATTTGCAACCAAAGACACGAAAATAAGAGATGTTCGGTTTTCTTCCAACAAGGAGTTCATAGGAAGTCTTTTTCAAAAGGCGATGCAAATAAAGACGATTTATGGCATGACAAGCGGTGTTAATTGCTTCTGCCTAAAAGCTATCGGAAGTATTATATTCATCAAGCATTGTCCTAGCCATCTCAATTAATATTCGATTTTTCCTTTCTACAACTCCATTTTGCTCCGGAGTGTAGGTTGTGGAAAGTTCGTGCTTTATTCCAAGTTCATCACAAAAGTCTTCAACTTTAGTATTTTTGAACTCGGAACCATTATCACTACTGATTTTCTTTATTTTGAAATCAAATTCATTTTGAGCCCGTTTTGCAAAGCTTTTGAAAATTCCGGAGGTTTCGCTCTTGTCATCTAGAAAGAACACCCATGTATATCTAGAGTGATCATCCACGATAACTAAACAATAGCTATTTCCCCCGATACTCTTATAGGTTGTTGGCCCAAACAAATCCATATGTAAGAGTTCCAAAGGTCTAGAAGTTGACATGATACTCTTGGAAGGGTGAGAGCTTGCGACTTGTTTACCGGCTTGACAAGTACTACAAAGTCGATTTTTCTCAAACTTCACATCTTTCAAGCCAACAACTAAATCATTTAAGTTTTTTAAGTTGAATCATGCCAACGTGAGCTAGCCTTCTATGCCAAAGCCAACCTAAAGAAGTTTTTGCAATTAAACAAGTTTGTAGACATGATGCATTTGAGGAGAAATCTACCAAATAAAGATATTCAAATCTAAAACCTTTGAAAACTAAAGCATTATCCTTTTCACTTGAAATTGAGACACCTTCATTTGAGAAAGAGCAAATTAAGCCAAGATCACATATTTGAGCAACGGATAATAAATTAAAATTTAGTGATTCAACTAAAGATACATTAGAAATGGAAAGGTCATTTGAGATAGCGATTTTACCCAATCCTATTACCTTTCCTTTACTATTATCTCCAAATGTGATCTTGTCACTTCCGTTTACGTTCTCAAATGTGGTGAACATTTTCCTATCACCGGTCATGTGTTGAGTGCATCCACTATCAAGCACCCAATGTTTTCCACCGGTCCTGTAGTTCACCTACAAAACAAGAATCAAGTTCTTTTAGGTACCCAAATTTGTTTGAGTCCTTGGAGGTTAGTGACCAAGGTTTTAGGCACCCAAATAGCATTCTTTTTAGTGCCTAAAATCGAAGTGCCAATAAATCTTGCAATTATTTTACCATCTACAGATTTCTTAAGCATGTAGCAAGAATCATAAATACCATAGAATTTAACATTAATATTTAAGCAAACATTTGATATGTGTCCTACCTTACCACATTTATTGCAATATTTACCACTTTGCTTAACAAACCTTGGAGGTTTGTTTACCGATTTCTTATCTTTCTTGGGCACATACCCAAGTCCTTCCTTATTGAATGAGCACCTTTGTTCACTCAATAACTTGTCAAGGGTTGCTCTACCCTTGAAGTATCTTTCCAAGCTCTTACTTAGCTTGGTGACTTGCTCTTTCAACTCATGATTTTCAACAATTAGTAAAGGGTCACAAGTATTAATCATATCAACAATTGAATCATCATTTGAGCCACAAGGTATAGATAGCAAGTCATCACAAGAAGTAGAAATACTAGACATGGATTTAACATCTGAAGCATTTTCTACTCTAGGCATCTCATTCATTAAATCACAAGTAATACCAATATTTGAATGAGATTTTTCTATATCTTTTAGGAGGAGAGAATCATGAGCTTCCTTTAGTTCCTCATAAGAGTCTTTTAGAGAGATATACTCTTTCTTTAAGACTTTAAATTTTGATTTCTCTTTTCCAATATACTCATTTAAATCTTCAACCATGTCCATTAATTCATCATATGAAGGAGCATTATCATCAATGAATTTTACCTTATCTCCTTTTGCCATAAGGCATGTAGGAGACGCGAAGAGGGAAGAAGCTTCCTTTATGGCGATGCCGACAAGTCCTCTTTTCTTAGAAGACTCTTCATCACTTGATTCGGAGTCAGAATCCGAATATTCTTCATCGAAATTCCACTCTCCAATGTGAGCTTCATTTTTGCCCTTTTTGTGAAGTCTTTTGAAAAACTTCTTCTTTCCATCGAATTCCTTCTTCTTTGATGGTTTATCTTTGTCATCCTTCTTGTTGGGGTAATTTGAGATTATGTGTCCCTTTTCATCACATCCATAACAGCGAATGTTGCTATATCGCTTGTTGTCACTTGAGGATTGCCCTTTCTTGTATTTGTTGAAGTTGAAGTTTCGATGTGGGCGTCTTTTCATAAATTTCTTCATTCTCCTCACAAGGAGAGCATACTCCTCATCCGAGTCTTCTTCTTCATCCTCATCATCACTTGTCTCCGCTTTAGCCTTGAAAGCAGTAATTTTCTTCTTGAATGAAGATGACTCCAAGAGCTCTTCTTTGTCCTTCTTGTATAGCTCGTTAGTGATGAGGTTGCCCAAAAGTCCGGTTGGTGTCATTCTTGGCAACTCGGGAGAGTTGATAAATAATATCACCAACGTCTCGTATTTATCCAAGATCGCCCTAAGCATCTTGCGCACGACATCAATATCAAGAAGGTTAGTACCAAGACCTTTGAGTTCATTCACAATGTTGTTGAGTCTTGAATACATCTCGGTGATGTTTTCATTTGGCAACATTATGAATGTCTCATATTTGATCCAAAGCCTATGCAATTTAGCTTCTTTGACCGTGGATGTGCCCTCATGAATTTCGGAGAGAGTGGTCCAAATAGCATGAGCGGTTTCCAAATTGCTCACTCTATTGAACTCATCTGCATTCAAAGCGCCAAAGAGAGTATTCATTGCTTGAGCATCTAAATGAGCATTACGATCATCTTGAACCGTGGTGTTTGTTGGATCAAGAGGCATAACATAACTCTCATTTACAATTTTTCATATGTTTGGACTCATGGCTTTTAAGAAAATGGACATTCTAATTTTCCAATAAGAATAATTTGAGCCATCAAACAAAGGAACCTTTCCTATAGGCACACTCTCACTAGCCATCCTTTCTCTCTTAGACGGTAAAGTCTAATCAAATTGAGAGGCATTGCTCTGATACCACTTGTAGGATCAAGGATGACCGACTAGAGGGGGGTGAATAGGAGGTTTTTAAACTTTTTCACAAATTAATGAGTTAAGCCAAATATCAATTTAGTCTAAACAAGTTATACTTCTAGCTAAGCAATACAAGCACAAAGATCAAGCTAGAAATATAAATGCGGAAGAGTAAAGACTAGAAATGAGACAACGATGTTTTCCCGTGGTATCGAAGACTTGCCGGTCTTCACTAGTCCACGTTGAGGGAGCTTGAACCAATCAAGCCGGCTCCACGAATTAAGCCTTTCCTCGATCACTATTGGTTGTCCTTCCTCCGCTCCGAGATGGTGAACAGCAAACCAATGACAATCTTGGCATCGGGCCTCTTCACAATCTTCTTGAAGAGATCACCGTGCAATCTCCGCCAAGCCGTCTAGGAGTTCGGCAAAAACTCCAAGAGTAACAAATCGATGACCTTTGCTTGACGACACTCAAGTGCAAGAGGATCAACTAGAATGATGAATGCACTTGAATGAGCTCAACAACCTCTCAAAGAGTGTACAAATGAGTTTGAGGAGTTGAATGAATGCTCAAGACTCTAAAGATGTTAAATGAGGTCTTGCCCTGCGTCCTTGAGCAGGTGGGGGTGTATTTATACCACCCACCAACAATTATAACCGTTGGAGAGGAAAAATCAGCTTTTCAGGCCATATGCGGTACTACTGCCATGTACCGAGCGGTACTACCGTACATCTCCAACTACAACTATAACGGCTATAACAGTGGCATTAAATGCTCTTACATAGCCGTTTACCCTCATCGCGATTACTACGCTAATTAACTCGCAGATTACTACAGCGTGCGTCATACCGCAAAGTAAGTGCGGTACTACCGTTTCCCAAGAGAATAAAAAATAGGTGCGTACTGGAAAAAACATACCGCCAAGTAACATTCGGAACAACCGGGGTGCGGTAGTTCCGCTCAAGAACTGCGGTACTACCGTAGCCCGGTCATACTGTGCGAATACTTGCGGTACTACCGCACTGAGGGTTTTGCACCAGATCAGAAAAAGCACCTCTCTGGAAAAAACATACCGCCAAGTAACAATCGGAACAACCGGGTTGCGGTAGTACCGCACTACAAGCCCGGTCATACCGTTTAGCGGTAATACCGCAAGTTCAATGCCGGTACTACCGATTATCCTGACAAAATGGACTTGGCAAAGATAAAAGCAATCCAAATGCATGCATGATCCTAGATTGATCCATAACGCACAAGAACATGCCGTCAATCTACTAGTTATGATCCCTCTTGATAGTACGGCATTTATCCTATAATCCGGTCTTCCAACCACTTCTTCAAAGACCGGTAAAAAGAAAAAGAACTTAATTAAAACTTGTACCTCATCCTTAAACCATATTTGATCTTCATAAGTTCTTTAGCATGCCTCTTCATGATTATTTTCTTCAATGAGACTTAACCTTGTAAATACTCAACAAACCAATAAGTCCCATATTCACATATTATCATTAATTACCAAAACTAATTTTTAGGGGCCTAGATGCTTTTCACCTGTTGTGCACCCAGTCCGCGGCTGCAATAGTATTCATCACCAATATGGACGCAATAGTATTCATCGTCGTTGCAAGATTCTAATTAGCTAGTTAACACGACATGTTAATTAGTAATTACTTTTCCCTTGGTTGTCGACTTATCTGCATAGAGATTTTTAAGTAATGTCCTTTTTTTGAACTTTTTAAGTGTAGAGTTCTTCCAGTCGATTTTTTTTTTAAAAAAAGAGAACGAAATAATAAGTAAAGAATAATCATGGAATGAAATTATCAAGATAAGATTTCAACTCCGACAATAAGACTTCGTAATCTAGGTGCGAATTACATGACGCGCAGGGTTTGGTTACGTGCATATGTTTGCCTTGCTACTCTTACGATACAAATGACAACATTCACAAACCATCAACCCGAACTATAGGTAAAGTGACGTAGTAAAGAGACCAGACAGTATAAAAAAGAGGACCCCGGTTACCGCAAGGGGAACCAGGGGATCCTCAAAAAAGGGGATCGATACCAAGAGAAGTAAATGTGTATTAGTTGTCTTGAGAAAAAGTCATTGCCTTAGTACATAGGGGGGAGACAGCTATTTATAGCCTTCCGACCAGGGCACACAAGATTACAGTTTTGCCCCTAAAAAGACCCTACGCCTGCAGGGGCTGCAGGGCTTTTCCTTCTTCCTCTCATAGCCTTCGGTTCATGGTGGACCCTCCTGGTCCTGGTCCATCTGGTCGATACGCGTGGTCCACTGGCACCTCTTCCCCTTCGCACCTTGCAGGGTGCCCCCCGGGGCGAGGGACCTTGGACGCCCTTCGGTGCTTAGTAGGTGGCCCCAGGTAGGGATCCCAGGGGCTTCCTGCATCCTTAGCTCCCCCCGAAGGTATCCTTGATACCCTTCTGGGGATGTGTCTTCTGCTTGTGGTTCTTGGGAGCCTCCCGGTGGGCTTCAAGCGCCTTTCAGGGCTCCACCGAAGGTGTATCTGCGGTCTTCCGGAGGCCCCTAGCTGTGCCTTCGGCCTTGGTCCCCATGGACCTTTTGGTGGTCTTCGCGCGCCCTTCGTGGCCTTCCTGAGGGCATGTTTAGTGCCCTCCGAGAAGGCACCTAGTCGCGCCTTCAGCCTTGGACCTCAGGGGCCCCCCTGTGGCCTTAGCGCACCCTTCATGGCCTTCCCGAAGGCATGTTTGGTGCCCTCCGGGAAGATACCTAGTCGCGCCTTCAGCCTTGGCCCTCGGAGGCCTCCCTATGGCCTTCGTCCTGTCATCGAGGCCAGTGGGCCGCCCCTACAACAAGCCTCACACGATCGAGATCCTGCTTTATCATTGTTGAAACTGTGCCCTTTTCCCGCAAGGTCTAGGCACACCATCCCATTCGGCCTGGCGAAGCATGTTTGGTGCGGGCCCATGAGTGGTGTGCGGGACACCGCTGTGGTTATGGTGGCATGTCGGGTGTTGTGTGCCATGATGCCGAGGACGGTAGTGATGGCGCACCCTCAGGTGGCTTGCGGGCCGCTGCTGTGGTTATGGTGGCGCGTCGGGTAGTCTGCGCCATTATGCTGGTGGTTGACAGTAATGGCGCATCCTCGAGTCGCACGCCAATTTATGGTATGTGGGGTGTTGTGAGTGGGGCACGTGTCACTTTGTAATTGACCCGTATCTCTTCAACTTCCCTTCGTTGTCTCCTTGCGCCCTTGGCGCCTATAAGAAGGGAGGGGACTCCCCTCATTTTGCTCCCGTGCTTTGTTGTTCTCGTTGGGAAGCCCTTGGCCTTTTGGTTTTTGCTTCGCACACTCTGCTTCGCATTCTTTGCTTCGCGTGCTTTGCCTCGCCCATTGTGCTTCCACTTCTGCTCGTTCGCTGTGACCTCCGTAGGTTTGCTATGATGAAGCGAAGTAAGGACAGGGGTTGTGAGGTGTTTTACACCAGCAACCTCGGACGGTCAACGGTGATGGAGCGCGTGCTTCGGACCCTCATCCAAGTGAAGAAGCTGGAGTCCCTTAACATAGCGCACGTTCCTGGGCGGAGACGGTGCTAACGCCTCGATCCGGCGAGGCTGTTGTCTTCATGGCATACTTCGACGCGGTTACCGCGAGAGGAACCAGTGATCCTTGCAAAAGGGGACTGATACCAAGAGAAGTAAATGTGTATTAATTGTCTTGAGAAAAGTCCCGCTATATTACATAGGGGGAGGCGGCTATTTATAGCCTTTCGACCAGGGCACACGAGATTATAGTTTTGCCCCTAAAAAGACCTTACGCCTGTAGAGGCTACAGGGGCTTTTCCTTCTTCCTCTCACAGCCTTCGGTTCACGATAGATCCTCCTGGACCTGGTCCATCTGGTTGATACGCGTGGTCCACCGACATCTCTTCTCCTTCACACCGTGCGGGGTGCCCTCCGGGCCGAGGGGCCCTGGATGCCCTTTGGTGCTCAGTAGGTGGCTCCGGGCAGGGATGGCAGGGCTTCCTGCATCGTCCGCCCCCCTCCCCCGGTACCCTTGGTACCTGTCAGGGGATGTGTCTTCTGCATGTGGTCCTTGGGAGCACCTCGGTGAGCTTTAGGCGCCCCCGGGGCTCTGCCAAAGGTGTATCTGGGGTCTTCTAGAGACCCCTAGCTACGCCTTCGGCCTTAGTCCCCATGGGTCTTTTGGTCACCATCGCACGCCCTTCGTGGCCTTCCCGAGGGATGTTTGGTGCCCTCCGGGAATGCACCTAGTCGTGCCTTCGGTCTTGGCCCTCGAGGGTCTCCCTATGGCCTTCACGCGCCCTTTGTGGCCTTCTCGCAGGCATGTTTGGCGCCCTTCGGGAAGGCACCTAGTTGTACCTTCGACCTTGGCCCTCGGGGGCCTCCCTGTGGCCCTCGCCTGGTCATCGAGGCCAGTGGGCCACCCCTACGACAGTAAGATACATGCGTGCCTTTTGGAATAAAAAAACACTAGGTGATCAAAAGAAGTCAGTCTTGTTGTCATACGTTCTATGCATTAGGGCCCATCGATGGCTTTTCCTTGTCTCCCGCGGCCCTTCGGGCGTGGGCCTTCGCGAGGGTAGCCCAGCACTCGGCTTCCAGGACACTTAAAGGCATACCCTAGTCCGAAGTAACCTCCCGCTCAGCAAGAGCATCAGTGTCTTTCCCTTGTTTTCCCCACGCTCGGCTCGGGCCTTCGTCCGAGCTCCCTCATATTCGGCTGTAAGGACACTTTTGGGCTTCACCACCACTTCGGTTATGCATGGACCATCGTTGCCTTTCCCTTGTCTTCCCCGCTCTTGGTTGAGTAAGGTTTTCAGTTGGTAAAGTTCTCGGGCTATCCATGTTTCCAACAAAATAACATCTTTTCTCTACGTACTCAATAAACTTGCTACCCACATTCCAAACAAGTAACATTTTTTCTACATAGCCAATAATTTTGCTATCCACATTCCCAACATTTACCAGATTTTTTTACATACGCAACACAACATTATCTATACACAATACGTGCTAAACATATTATTTGTAAACAATCAGCACTATTTAATCTGCATTTTCCTACCTCACCAAAGCAACTAAACTTTGTTAATCCTTACCTAACTACGTTACCTAATCATTGGCTAATTAGCAAACTAGTAAAATAATGATGACTATTTTCCTAATCGTGCATGTCAAAAAATATCATAACCATCATCAACCATGTTTAAGCAACCATAGCTTTGTCAAACAGGTAATCAAGCACTAATCAAACAATTAATATACAACATGTATGCGAAAAAATTTACCTCTTCTCAAAGATCTTCACTTGATCTATAGCTTTATCAACGGCTATAACTTCTAAATCCCACTATAAATACTCCAAAATCGGCTCCAAAAGCCTATTTTATCACTTCCCCTCTCTCTCTTGCTCTCTGTCTCTCTCGCTTGCTCTCTGTCTCAATGCGCCGAAGAAATGAGCACTGTCGGTGAGAGGGAGGTATGTACGTCGTTTAAATAAGGACAGGTAGGAAACTTTCTCCAACGGACCGGGTGTGCGGCAGGGAAGCAGCAGCCCACATGCAACGGTTCCGAACCGCGGCGGCCGCATTCAGCGGTCTGGATCCGCGGCAGACACGTGCTGCTATCCAAGTGTATGGTAGGGGACACATGCCGTTTACCTAATCTACCATGGTGTTATTTTTACAATTTCAAACGCAGAGGCTACGTGCTAAATCGTTTTGAAAAAGAGGTCACCAAAAAAACTCATTTTGAAACCAGGGTGTGTCGTGTACGTCATTGTTCTTTTTTCTTTTTTGGTGCGTGTGCCACTTCTGAGAAGTAATAAAGTCGTTTAATTAAACAATTGAACACTGTAAATTTCCAGGCAGGCTGATTGTGCAGTTCAGTTTCGTTGTTTTCTCCTAGGCTTTCAATTCAATCTCTACGGTAAATCAGATGTCAATCCCCTGACACCAATATTGACTAGGAGGCAAACTGTGCGCATTCCACGTAGACCGTCTCGAAAACTCGATATACGTGGGTTCCTGTAGTGTAACATATGCTGCACTGTTGCAGAAGGCAGGAGGTTTTTGTGGGCTTACGGGTGGTAAGTGGCAACCGTACGTCGATGCGGGCGACGAGCATTACATTAGTCTCATGCATGCTACTGTACACGTGTGTATACGCTGTATATACGGCCACGGCTCAACTGCCCTGACCGGTTCTTTAGCTTAGTTGTTAGCTGAGATCTCGCACGGCAATACCTGTACTCATCTCTATTTATTCAGTGAATCAACAGATGAGTGTGTGGTCTAATTCCATTCGCCTACGGTTGATAGGAGTTTTAGGCTAAAATGGCATTGTTGATGTGTGCAATAGCAAAACTAGTCCCTCCCTCACGCGCACATCAAAGGACAAAAATAATATCTTGTTTGTGCCTCAGAGGACCGGATTTGCTAGGCGGATGACACATGGCCTCGTTCGGCCCGCAGGGGCACGGATACTCCTCGCCCAGCCCTAGGTACACGGAAATACCTCTTTCAGAAAAGGCTGAGAGTTGTAGGAGTTTATAAATATAACAAATCAGCTACAAAAATTATGAAATTGAAGGCTCCTAATACAGTTTACTTGCTTGTGTAATTGTTTTAGGATTTTATCTATTTTGCATGTTTTCCAAAAATTCCTTTAAGGCTATTGTTTGTATGCAAATAAAATAATCATTTGAGGAAAATTTTAAAAATATGCTCAAAATACTTTTCACATTTATTCTCAGTATAATTATGCTAAGTTTACATTTATTTTAAAATTTTCTAACCCCTGGGGGTGGATTTGCCTAGTTCTAACCCATGGGGCCCTAGGGGTGCGGTAGCCTCCCACCCTTTGTTTTTTTATATAAAAAAAACTAAAATCTTGCTTTCCACGTCCTTGGATTCTTGCTAAAATATGAAAAATATTGTTTGATATGATATCGTCACATGTGATAATACTCCCTCCCCTGACAATGAAAGTTTGATATGATCAGCAGGGGCGGGCCAGGCGGCTGACCACGTGAAAAAAAAATTGCGGAATGAAAATTTTGGTACATGTGATAATATTTACTTCTTGTTTTTTTACCTCCATAAAAGAAGATAAAAACTGTATTGAAATGTTGCCGCGAAGTTGAAGTACGATTTCCTCTACGTCCCGGTTGACTTTGGGTACCAATACTATTTTCCTTCATGCTCCGAGTAGTACTTATAATCATACTACTACTTTTACTATCTACGATTTTTGGTTTTGTCTGATCTGATCACTCGATTTGTAACATCAAAAAATTTTAAACTCAGGATAATTATACTGAGAATAAATGTGGAAAGTATTTTGAGCGTGTTTTTGATTTTTTTCTTCTCAAATCGATTATTTCATTTGCATACAAATAGTAGCCTTAAAGGAATTTTCGAGAAAAATGTCGAATAGATAAAACTCTAAAAAAATTACACAAGCAAGTACATTGTGTCAGGAGTCGTCAAAAAATATTTCATAATTTTTTGTGCTAATTTTTTATATTCAGAAATTCGTACAACTCTCAGTCTTTTCTAGAGGAGATATTCCGCGCCCCGGGGGCTGGACGAGGCATTTCCGCATCCCTGGGGCTGGATGAGGGGTATTCGTTCCCTTGTGGGCCAGATGACACCATGTGTTGCTCGCACAACAAATCCGGTCCTCTGGGCACAGACAATGTGCCATTTTTGCCTTTGATGCGCGGGAGGGGTTAGTTTTGCTGTTGCGCATGCAAACGGTGCCATTTTATGCAAAAACTTCATGTATCGCCATCCCATACTCCCATCCCCACCAGGCCACCATGCTGTCTGCGCCCAAAAATAGGCAAAACCCCACGCTGAGCGAGAGCGAGACTGTAGGCGCAGATTTCGGGAGACGGATAGCCGCGGGGAGGGTGGGTGGGGTAGGAAGGGTTTCTTTCCTTATTTGTCATGCACTGTTAATATTTTTCCTGATATGTCATCGAAAAAATATTCTTTCCTCGGGTACCACCGGATGAAATTTCCTCTCCCTCTCATACCACTTTCATTCCTTCACCGTGAGTTAGGTGGTAAGTTGGTCAAGAAAAGACCAAAATACTTTTCTTCTTCCTCCTTTTCCCCTCTCACCTTGCCGCGCCAGATGCCGCTGCCTCCCTCTAGTTCGATGTCGCTGCCATCCCCGCCTCACTTAGGCTTATTTTTTGAGGGCATCCGGTAGCACCAGACGAAATATCATTTTTCGGTGGCATATAAAAAAGGGTTTGTCTATACAAGATTCGATTATTTTCTCAGCCCAAAACAATCAAATTTTAATTCATTTACAACTTTATTATACATAAATTATAGTAAATTATTTATGTAATTTTTGTTCTTGTCACCGTAATTTTTATCGAAAATCTTAATAACTCATATTTCCATCACATGATTCAAAATCTAACATATACTTTCAGAGATTGAGCAAAAACAAAAAATAAAATTCTATACCAACAAAATACGGTAATATAATGAACCCGTTATGTTCTGAAGAAAAAATCATAATAAATTCGGGCCTAATTCATCAGATGAGAAGAAATACAAATCTCAAAGTATATCAGACGGATAAAAAATTGACTATTTTGATAAAAGAGAACAATTGAATGTTGTTTAACAAAATTGATAAAGAAAAGCGATAACATTGCATGGTAAATAAAAAAATTCTCCTATTATTTTTTGGGGACCGAAGCCTGAAAAGGGACAACACGAGGGTCGTCGACTCGTGGCTTGGCCGCCGCGCGGGAGCGGGCGTGAATGGCAAAGAACTGTCTCGTGCGGTCTGCGTGCCGAACCGGTTCGGCACAGCAGGGAGTGGGAGACTAAGGGAAGCAACCCAAAGGAGTGGGAGTGTGCGAGAGGAGAGGCACGGGCGGTGCGGGCATACCCAATTGGAACTTGGAAGTTTGGATGAGACATGATTGGAAGTCTAGCTCGGCCAGGCAGGCATGTGTCTCGGTCCATTTTATTTTCTATGCTCAGCTCAACTCAAAAGCACAGCCATATCGACTGTTTAGGACGTCGCCTGGCTGGCTGGGTTAAGCTACTCCGCATGATGGGCCCATGGCCCTGATTTTCTATCAACCCGAGACAACCTTAGAATTGCTCTATTCTTTTTCATTTTGTTTTGCGTTTTGAATGACGGGACCATGGAGATGTTTTCTCTCTTTTTGGGGATTTCATTTTTCCCTCTCAAAATTGCAAACCGGATTCATACTTATGTTCATAGCTCGATAGCAGTGTGGGCTAACCACAAACTGGCATTTCATTACTTTGGTCCTTTTTAGGTTGAGAATAAGATTGGATCGGTGGCTTAAAAACTCAAATTACCATCTACTACTACGATTCATCCGGTGATTCATGTTTCACAACTTCGGAGAGTTATTCCTCCTTCAAAGATGGTACAAATTGAACTTCCAGAACTTACTGAAGATCTCCGGATTCCACTCAAGGTGTTGCGATAGCGACTCCGAGACAAAGGGGCGACATCTACTACCCAAGTACAAGTGCAATGGTCAGGAACCTCTACATCGACACCAACCTGGGAGAACCTTGATGATCTCCAAGCTCGTTTCCCGCATGGCTCCAGCTTGGGGACAAGTTAAGGCCAAAGGGAGGAGGAATGTCACGACCTCTGCTGGTGATACACAGGAAGACTTGACTGGTGGGAGAAGAAAGGGCCAGCGGGAGCGCAAGCCCAACTCACGATTCCTAGCAAACGAATGGGTCGTGTAGATATGGGCTGACTGAAGGCAATAGCGTGAGGGCAAGAAGCTGCTTGGCGTTGTCGTTTCCTAAATAGTCTGGCATGAGTTCTAGAAGGATTATCGATTGTAAAGACAGAACTCTTATACCTTGTCTTCCTTCTTCCTTCCTCCCACCTCCAAATTCTCCTTTCCCTCACCTCTGGTGTTATCTCTAAATCCATCATATTTGGGAACGTAATAATTTGGTATCAGAGCACCAATCCTAGAGCCAAGGACAATATGGAGAAACCCAAATATCAAACGCGAGCCCAAGGAAAATAGCTGGCCATGGAGCAGGAAATAGCCGCGCTTACTCGGGCGATTCAAGCACGAAGTGTTACCATGCAAACGCTGGTTGGATCCATGGCGGAGATCAAGTCGGTGGTGCTAGAACTAAAGGAATGGAAACCGGTGATGGTTGCTTCGGTGGAAGATCTGCGAGATGAAGTGGGTGTGTTACGCGATCAAGTCAAGCAGATGGCTCGAGTTGCGACCCCAATGCTCAAGCCAATGGAGATGCCTCCCTTGTTGCTGATTCATTCCAAAGCATTTGAAACCCAAGGAACCAAAGGAAGAGGATGAATCTGGGCAGAGGCCAAATGGCAACTACGCATCAACCCAAAAACAGGAGAAGGCCATGGAAAATCTCACCCTAGAGTTACCTTCTGGAAATGGTTCGTATGGCCAGCATCCCTTACCTATGCCTCCTTTAGATGCAGGGGAGTTTGGCAATCAGTTTCAGGGAGCCTACCACCACCACTCGGCGCCGCCTAAACTGGATTTCCCCCAATTTGATGGAGAAAATCCAAAGGCGTAGATGTTGAAATGTGAGGTGTATTTTCGAGTGTGTGGTACCCGACTGGATTTATGGATTAGTATTGTTGCCATGCATTTTGTGGGAAGTGCGGTGTTATGGTTACATTCGACTCAAGCTTATACCAAATGCACTAGATGGGTGGAATTTGCTAAGGTGGTTTGTTTGCGTTTTGGTCGAGAGGAGTTTCAACAACTTCATCATTTCAATCGCTTTAAGCAGAATAGAACAGTCACCGAGTTCACAGAGAAGTTCAATGAATCCATGCACAACCTGCTTGCTCATCATACTTGGGACCCTATGTTTTTTGTGATGCAATTCACGGATGGATTAAGAGGTGAAATCAGAGCTGCAGTGATCCTACATCAATTGAAGAACCTAGATACCGCAGTTTCTTTGGCATATTTGCAAGAGGAAGTTCTGGAGATGCTGCGACAGGAGATGCGTCGGCCAGAGTTTTTGACTGGGGGGCTACAACCAACAGGTATGGCGTTGCTATTGCCGGCACGATCGGGAAGGCTACCACTGAGTAGCACTGGAAATCGAGCTGATGATCGGAGAGGAGTAGATGGCGCACAAGCAAATGGACCCGGCGACAAGATAGCTGCTCTTAGGGCGTACCGGCGAGCTAAGGGCTTGTGTCATACCAGTGGAGAAAAATGGAATCGGGAACACCAATGTGGTCCTACCGTCCAACTTCACGTGGTTCAGGAAATGTGGGAGTTGGTTCAGAAACCTAGTCTGGAGATGACTCCGTCAGAATGGGGAAGTTTGCAAGGGAAAGAAATTCTAGCAATTTCAGTAGCAGCAGTAAATGGCTATGGAACACCAAAAATTGTGAGACTAAGGCCGTCGTCCAAGGGATTGATGTTACGATCTTGATCGACTCAGGAAGTACTCACAGCTTCGAGGGAGAGGCCTTGGCAGACATTCATGCGCGCTTGTTCGTGTGCATAGAAGCGCCTATGTACCAACAGCATCGTCTTATTATCAACAACCAAAGAAACAGTGTAGACTGTTTCAGCAGGTGCAGTCATGTATATAGTACAATGATCAACGGAGGCACTGTCACAAAGGTTAGGACACTCCCAGCATGAAGTCAATTATCTCTGTTAGAGATATACGAGAGATAGGAATCTTTTTTTATTTTTTTATCTATTTGTTTGTATTGTCTTATCTGTATATAGCATATACCTTTTATACATACTATATATATTGCCCATTGGGTCTCTAAATACATACACAATATTCATAACATGGCATCAGAGCAAAGGTTAGGGTTAGAGTTTCTTACCGCCGCCGCCTCCTAGGCTCTACCTGTTCGCTACCGTTACCCCAGGAGGACCAATCTTTGCTCCCGGGGTTGGCCATATCGCCGTCTTCGTCACAGACCGACGCTCTTATCTCATTGTCTTGGTGAAGAAGACATCTCCTGGAGCTCCTCTGCTCCAGGCCGGCTTGGTTGTGTCGGTGGAGATATCGCTCGGCGCCCCAAGCTCCTCTGCATCTTGGTTGCCGCCGCGCCGAGGGCTCTACCGTCGTGCCGCCTGCTCTACATCTTGCCCGCCTCCGCTCTGAACTGCTCCTCTGGAGTTACCGAGTCCTTTGCATCCGCCGCCACCTAGCCTTCTCCCGACGGATCCGTCGTCGCCTGGCCTTCTCGAATCTGGCCGGAGTCGCCTCGCCCGGGTCGACGCATCTCCTTTGGGCTGCCTCATCTCCTTCGACTCGGGAAGGAGAGTAGAGGGAGATCGTCGTTATGATGCCGCCGCTCTCTCTTAGCCGCTGTCTCGAGCTTTTAAGGCCGTCGCGCTTCTTGTGCACTGCGTCTCCATTGTACTTCTTGTGCATTGTGTTGCGCTTCTTTGCGTTTCATGTGCACTGTGCCGCCGCTGTCTTGGGTTTTGATCTGCGTCGCCATGCTTCTATCTATTCTTATTCGGCTTGATTTAATAGTTTTCTCTATTTTTGTCGGTGTCATCATCTTTTTCGTCGTGTTGCCACGATCGATTTTGCTCCCGCTTGCCTATATTTTCTCAGCTCTTGCACCTTGTGTTTTATAGGTTGTTGCACGACCCAAGATGAGAGAAGATCTTTTGATACTCGACATATTTTCCAAGAGCTGCATGTTACAACACATTATCAAGACTCGGACTTTAGATTTTTCATATTTTAGTGTTAACTCTTTCCAAATACAATGCTATTGTATACGCCTTGCATTTAAGGGGTGTTAAAAATATGTTAAAGATAAGAATCTTTTTGTATTTCCTTATCTGTCTTTTGTATTGTCTTATCTATATATGGCATATACCCTTTGTACACACTATATATATATTGCCTATTGAGCCTCTAAATACATACACAATATTCATAACAATCTCCATTACATATATTCTCCATTAAGTATGCATAAACTAGAAACACAACAGCACCACAGCTGTGCTTAGCAAACCAAACATACAAAACGCAACCCCGGGGCTTTATCTTCGTTGCGTTCGGACTATAAACAAGCAACCAAAGCCCCGTGGCTTCCTTCCTGAAGCTGAAACTTATGAAATTTCGGAATGAGAACTCCTGATCCCGAAACGGTTTCTTCTCCTTAATCGTCTTCTTCTTTCACAATCTTTCTGCCCCAGCCAGGGGACGTGTCAGTAACATTGCACAAGTCATGTGCAGCACAGGCCCTCAGGGAGTTCCTGAAGCCATGGGTTTATTCATAAATTCATGGAAGTTCATGAAGTTAAGATTGCAGGCTTCTTCTGCCAGTACTGCTCGAACCTCTGCCTTGCATACTCCTTGTAGTCGAAGTCGATATCGTTGACATGATCCTGTAAAAGATGGAAGTTAGAAAATAGCACATATGTTTACACTGACAAAATGGAGAACCGGATATATGAACTCACCGATATTGTTCCCCAGAGGCCCCAAACTAGATGACTGGCAAGCGTGTACTTCTCAACGCTTTGGAGCAGATTCTCCACCTCTTCCGCATCAGGTTCCTCACCTGCTAAAGAAAATTGTAAGGATATATTAGCTAGTTATAGGGAACAAGAGTATTCAACGGTCATCAGGCATGAAAATTTGCATCAGAACAGCAACTGCTCAAGGAAATCATATTAGTACCAAAGAAATCGTCAGACGATCAAACCAAAGAATGAATTTGTACTTACCAGAAATGCTCAGGTAGGTCTTCACGAACCGCTTCTGCTCATCAATATCTGCCAGAGTAGAAAATAGCAAATAAGCTAGGCTGCAGGCTGAACCAGAATAAAAGCAAAACTGCATGCATCATTAGTTTCGTAAGAAATGCAATACCTGGATAGTTACTGTAGTCCAGTATATGAGGCTCTGCTGAATGGTAGTCCGCCGCCATCTCGCAGAAATGGTTAGCAATGTCATATGCAACTGGATTGAAGCTTGCATATTCGTAATCCTGTAACCACACGAGAAGAGACAAAATGAGATAAACAAACTTGCCAACTTTGTCAACTATAAATGGGATTTGGGACACTCAGTTACAAGGTAGAATAAAACTTCAGATTTTGCTAAGAAATTATCATGACAGGTTGGTACACAGCAGAAACAAGAAGAAAAAGCAAGCATCAATCCTTCGTATAGCACATAGTCTCCAAAACTAAAACTCCGTTTTTAGTACAGGCGTGAACACTTATAATGTCGAGGGGGGAAGGGAACAAAATAAAACAAGCGGCAACTTGTACGAAAGGGAAAAAAAAGGTCGGCCCTATTCCACATATCATGGCCTGTTGCTCAACAGAAGAGAAGATTGCATGAGAGAAGAAACTTGAAAGTTCTACCTACCCACGTTCAAGAGATTCCCCATTTCATATTTGTATTCACATTATAGGCACGTAATTGATACGCACCAAACAAGAATATTTCTACCACTACAAAAAAACAAAAAGATTAGAAGGAACTATTGTGAGTGCATATAACTCACAATGATGGTCAGCATGTTGGTCTCTTCATCTATCATGATATTGCCATACTGAAGATCGTTGTGGCAAAAACCAACCCAGTGGTAGTCCCCTGAAAATTCTTTCTCCAATGCAGTAATCTCGTTCTCCAGGCTATCCAAGCGAAATTCATTGGCTTCATCAGATGAGCAAAGGTTCTTGGCAGTTTTGAGCCAGTTCCTAGATAAAATGCGACCAGGTTCAATAGTATACTTAGAAGTTATAAGCAGTGCTTAATAGAGCAATCATTTAGCGGGGGAAAAACTATCCTTACTTCAGTCTGTCCCAAATGAGCACAGTTTTCGGACCAGGCATGTCAAGGTTGTGGAACTCCCTCAGTTTTGAACCCACCAGAGCTGAAATTTCAGGATCACGAAGGTCGGCAGCTGACAGTGTCTGAAAGAAACAATTGCATTAGCTTTGTTTACTGGCATAACACATGAATATCTCATCCATCCTGATAACATATCTTTTGTCACTGGAAAACTTGATCAGAAAAATCTGACGGTATTGCACCGTATTTCATTTTCATCCTTTTTTGTTCACCCAAGAAAACAGCTTAAGATGCTCCCTTTCATGACAGCGACACAAATAATAAAGTAAAACAAGGAATCCAAAAAGTGCTACGGCGCCTTAAAATATTTTAGCTACAGCAAAATTCACATTATAAAGAGACTCAGGAAGGGAATTAGACCATGCATATTGCCTAAAGGCTAAAGCTACTTCATTCTCAACTTACTTTGCCGCCAATTCTGCCAGTTTTGCCAACTTGGTCATCTATCCTAGTTTCCCAAGTCCAATCAATTGATTTCAACTGATAGCTTTTCCGAGATAGACGTTTTCTGTTGTCGTATGGACAATTATCATCTACTCTAGTTGGCTAATTCAACAGCCCATGTTCTATTTTTCAAAGTTATTTTTAAAAATAAGTACTCATTGCATCATCAACTATTGACTTTGCATCACTAATTTATTGACAAGACAATAAATAATCTAAGGAACAGAGATTTCAATTGATGACAATAGCCTTGCACTTAGTATTGTATTCTTCACGCCACAAGTAGAAATATTTTTGGGGGGATATCACGAAAGCAACCAAAAAAAAAAAAAAAACTTTCCGCTAACTCGCATGGGACATAAACAATTCCTGTTAAATAGGACAGTTCATTGACTAATGACTCGAAACAATTTTTTCCTGAATTGATGGATCAGACTTGAAAGCTTAAGAAAGGTCGCAATTTTAGAGAATCTCAAAAAGTGTCAAGAAAACAGTAGTTCAAGCGTAAACTACCAGTAGACCAGTTCAATACTTAACTACACAAGAACAAATTCCACCCCTGCCTAATTTTAGCATTAAATTTACCAAAAATACAAATCACCCACGAACGCAGTAAAACCAACAGAATCACTCGTCCAAACAAACCAAAAGTGCCACCACATTCCAAAAAAACGGGGGTCAGTTTAAGAGTTCAAGAAAGGCGCAGAGAAACAGAGGAAAATACCCAAAAGAAAAAGGTCTTAAAAACTTGGAAAATCGAGAGGAGAAATACAAGTTGCAGAGCTCGTCCAAGAAAGTCTGGATAGTTCGATTAGACGCGGTATCAGTACGAATGTGCACCTACCCGCGCGTGGATGAACTCCTCGACGCGGCCGCTGGGGAAACGGCCGAGGAGGCGGGGGCCCTGGCCATGGCGGGACATGCACTCGAAGGTGCGCACCTCGTCCTCGCGGTCAAAGAAGAGTTCGGCGCCGTCGCCGTATATCCGCACGAGCACCTTCCTGACCTCCCTCTCCTTGGCCTCCGCCTCGCCACCGGCGGGGGCGGTGAGCCAGCGCACCTGGTAGACCTCGTTGGTCATGGCGCCCTTGAGTGGCACCACCTCCAGCGCCCGGCAGTCCGCCACATCCGCCCACGCCGCCGCCAGTTCGTGCAGCAGTCGCCGCGCCTCCTTGGGGATCCGCGCAGCCTCCGCCGCCCTCTGGCCCTGGCTCTGGTTTTCGATCGCCACCATCCTCGCCAATCACACGTTTTCTTTTTCTTCCGCGCGCGATTAAGCCCAGAGAAAGGCGAAAAGAGGTGAACTAGAAATGGAAAATTTGGCGCTTTTCTTCTTCTTCTTCTTCTGTTTCTTTTCGATTTGGATTTTTTTTTTCTTCAAGCAAGATCAGAAAAAGTGTTGCAAGTAATAGAGAGTTTTCTCTTTATCTGATATGCTCTGTTTTAGTTTGGTTTCCTCCCTCTGGGATCCAGGAGGGGGCGGGGCGCGTATAAATAGAGTCAGTTGCGCAGGATTTTGCAGATGCCCCCTCCAAGTTTCCCCTCCAGTCTTAGAAGGACGAACAATTAAACAAATGGATCTTCCCATACCGCGTTAGTCATTGCTTAGTGGGGAGGGTTTGTGAGTTCAAAGGAAATTATATGGAAGGACGAAGAAACCTGGATCAAGATCAAAGCAAATTGTCATCAACAGGACTTAGGATTGTAGAAAGAATCAAGTCAATCAACCAAAATAATAATAAAAAAAGTATCAATAAGATTCAAAAACACGCTACTCGCCACTGGGTGCACGCCCTGCTCACGCGCACAAAGTTGGCTTTCCGGCCGTCGGTTGTGCATATATCGTCGCCGCCAGACTCGGTCACAGCAATCCCACGACGCACCAGCGACCGACGCCTCGTCTGCTGCTTCCGTGTTTTGTCGTCGTCCGCCGCACGATTGAAGTCGTTGTCTCACTGAGTAGTATCGTACTAGTAGCAAGCAGCAACAGTGATGCTTCTATATGGACTTAACCTAACCAAATTGGGCTAACTGTGAACTACATATATACTGTTAATTTTTTTTCTTTCTAAAATGCTAAGGGGGCATGGTCTAGGTTGGCCGAGCCAATCCTCCGTCCATGCTTATATTTATAGTTAGGATGTCTTCACTTCGTGGGGGAACTTATATTTACAATTAGAAGCATCACAAATCAGAACTATCGAAACTCTCGCTTCGTGGGGAAAAAACCTATCGACTACAAAACTAATGACTTCACTTCTTAATTTGATTGTAGTATCCCATGTAATGAATCAACATTCAGGGATCCAACTCCGCGAAAAATCCATAAACACGCGCAGGCTGGGTGAACCGAGAGCACATCTCCCATTTTTTTCAGAACCAAAGGTGCACTTCGCAAAAGCAGCGGCGGAAACGGACTAACCCGTCGTCCTATCAGCGAGCGCCACCTGTACAGACAATATCAACCACGTCGGATCCCGTGTGGAGGTGGGGGCCGCGTTGGCCCCGAGTAGCACGTGCCCTACGCAGCCTGGCTTGCCCACGTGGCGCCTTCCTCTTGGGCGAGCGCGGTGGGTTCCAGTACGATCCAAACAGCACGAGTTGGGAGAAAAGGTCGGTTGATTTTGTTAAGCTCTGGATTAGGTTTGATAAGTGTAATATCGAAACTGATTTTGGTGATTTTAGTCTATAAATATAATCTCTTCGTACATAGAAAGAGATGGATCAATGAATAAAGATGTTCCTCTGTATTATGTTTTCATCTGTTGTTTGCATTTATTGTCTCTTATTTCTGATTGGATTGATCGATGACTACGTTTTTTTTAACAGATTTGATGCAAACTAGAGTAAAGATCTGAGTGCGTGTTTATGGATAACTTCCGCGCGGCGCCACGCAACCTGCGTGGGCTAATTCACCGTCGTACGTGTTGCTCTTATTTATGGTTTAGCAAAAGAAAAAAGTTGCATCTGATGCGAAAGTGTTTGAACTCGAGTCCAACAATACGCAATCGCACGTTCTGGCCGAAGTGTTTTTGTTGGAAAACACGGGTGACTTTTTAACCCGAGCTCAGGTCGGGCCATCAAAACTCACGTACGGACGCTCGGAACTACGTACAGTCGATCGTGCTAGCGTCCCAAACTCGCATGCGATTGGGAAGCAATTGTGCATAGTAGAGTATGGCACATACATCTCAGTTTTGATTTTCTTTGTTCGAAGAAAAAAAGAGAGGCGCGGCGCTTTGTCAGATCCACGTCAGAATTGCCAAATCTTATCTCTACCATTTGCCTCTCGGGTTAGCAACCATTTGGAGTTTTGGACCACAGGCAGGCGGGCATGGTTTGATTTTTTGCGCATACACTTGACTTTTGAGACTGCGTGCAAATAACGACGTGGTGTTGCTGTTAAGGCATCGCTCTGATTATATACCGTTTCAAAATTTCATGCATGACCCCATGATCTGTTGATGAGATGCACACATGTGGTACGGTCCTACGCGCAGCATATTACTACGAGCTTAATCTATCAGCCGACACTGTACTCTAATTATTTGGAGTCTTACTATGCAATGCAACTGGGACGTCATACGTGTTCCTCGTGTTTCTTGATGGGAAGGTAGTTGTACATCATGGAGCTGGATAAACGTCAAAAGTACCGCAAATATATTTTTGTGCTGGGCCACGCCCACACGTAGGAGGCACGACAAGCGCATGCAGAGTAAAGAACTAATCAAAGAGCCCGATCTTTTGGACTAGCGCCGCGAATGTATCTACTACGTGATGCAAGGACAAAGCTACGGCCCACCTGTCAGTGGCGTGGACCGCAGAAGGCTAGAAGCCCACGTACGGGTACACGTACAAAGTAAGTCAAGTCGGGCCCAAAGAGAGATTAGCACGAACAGCCGTTGATGATAAGCCACTGGTGTTATTGCGTGAGTTCTTCGGAGAAAGGGGGACGGCAATATATACGCAGCCGCTTTCCGGAAAAGCTTTCGCGGAGACTGTAGCGCACGGAGATCTTTCCACGACTCTTCGAGGCGTTCAGAGCCACCACTTGTTTGCCGAAAGATCAGCGCGCGAGTCGTCACGCCGCTCACCCGACGCGTCGTACGTCGCACATGTCGGCGCGCGTCGAGTCAACATACGTTGAAACGCTGCAAGTACTTAATTTGCCAGCTAGCATCCGAGTTCACAAGGGAAAACGCGCAACATATCGTGTGCGTGCTGACATTGTTGTTCCTCTCCTGCTCTCCATGTCGAACTACAGTATCAGTTGTCAAAATTGCAAACTGAAAGGCTGTAAAAGAATACAATTGTTTAATGGAAAAGACGTATGCGGCCTGGCTTGCCAGCCCTGATGGCCCGATCAAACCCTACTTGGTGACGTGTCATCACCGAGGCCAAGCTGAAACCGGGGAGTCGCCCTCGCATCTCCACCAAGTGTGACTAGAATTATTTAGGTTTTGATCGTGCAAAACTATTTTATTTTATTTTCTCATAAAACTCAGTTTTTGCTAAAAAAAATAGTATAAATATAAAGTATTTAACATAATCATTAATATACATACCTAAATACCTACTGAATACATAATATTTCACCCAAAAATTGAGTGTGCAACTGAACACCCCATGGCCTATGCTAGGACCTGGTCAGTCAGACACAGCTGCTGCAAGATATGTAGTACACAACAGTGAGAGGTGACGTCAACAGATGGGCGACGGATAAGTATGAACGCGAACCAAATGACAAAATGTATACGTAGTTAGCCATACGTGCAGGTCGTTGCAGCTTACGATAATCCAATGGGGGACCTTCCTTGAACGAAGGCTCCAAACTGTACAGTAGGAGGAGGAGATGAATGCACCGAATTGCTGCCGTCAAGGCCGTTAATTAACCGAAACATTTTTCTTTGAAGACTACCGAGACATTTGTTAGTTTGCTGTAACTGAGCCTCTCTTTGACTAACTTGACCCTCATGATCGATCTCATGAGCATCTTCTCTGGATGAAATGAAAAGTAATGGAGTTTGGAGGCCAACACCTACATGGCTAGCTGAAAAGCCTACGACGAATTGTTCTACTATGCCTCCTTTTTTTTGGCGAAATCTCATGCACCATCCAATTCGGAGAGAGAGAGAGGGAGAGATGCGATTCCTCGGTGACATATGCGTAGCATACTAGTCGTCTAGTAGCGTAGATGATCATCTGACCATTTTGTGCCAACCATGTTGCCATCCCCACTGGATTCCCTCGCAGCGGTGATTCGGACTTCTGCTTTTGAGCACTTCAATCAGATATGATATTTCCTAGAGATTGAGATGGTTCCCCAAAATTATACCCCTCTAGAACACCTTTTGATCGATCCCATTTTGCAGTAAACAAAATGCAACGCACAAGCAAGCGGTAGTATTCGGATTCGGAAAGCATTTGGAAGATGGCTTGTGGGATTAATGGATTAGCTAGCTGAAAGAAAGTAGCCTGAATACTAGTACTATCTTCTTTTGGTCAGAGAACCTACTGTTGTCAGGCGCGGCGCCAGGGGGTGCCCCTGGTGCACGGGCACCCCCAAAAAAATGTGCAATTTTTTTTTTGATTATGTATACATATGAACGCAGCCCACACCAATTTCAGCTCAATCCCAAATTCGGCCTACCAATTTCACCACAATCCTCAATCCCCAAATCCCAATCGGCCAATCCATCTCTACTCTCTAGGTCAGGAGACCCTTGGAGCTTGGCAGCTTGCTTCTGGACGCCGCCCGCCGCCCCTATTGCTTCTCCTCCTAGCAGGCTCCTCCGACCTCCGCAAGTCCGTCGCATACTCGCATCCTTGGTTGTTCTCCTCCGCCGGCCCGCCGCCGAGGACGACGAGAGGTCGAGAGCGTCCGGTGTCGAGTCGTCGAGAGGCCGAGGACGCACAGATCGCCGCCAAGGTAGGGCAGCTCGCAGCCGCCCGCTTCCTCCGACCTCCGGCTCCTCGGCCTCCTCTCCGCTCGCCCGCCGCCGCCGTGGCCCGTGGACCGGTGCCCGGACCGGTGGACGCTCTTCTCTGGCCTCTGGGAGTGGGAATGTGGGATCCGGGGTTGGATATTTGGATTTAGGGGAGGGGCCAATGGGGGGCGGCCGGGCGGCGCAGGTGAGCTAGGGCAAGGCGCTAGGCCGCAGAGGGAGGAGCGCCGAGCGCACCGGCCACCGGCGTGTGGCGGGCGGCGGCGGCCGCCGAGGCCGAGCCGAGCGAGCGCGCAGAGGGACCGAGCACCGAGGGAGGCCCGAGGGAGCGCGGCGCAGCTGCGCAGGAGGGACCGAGGGAGGCCCGAGGGAGCGCGGCGCAGGAGGGACCGAGGCAGCTCCATCCCCTTCTGTGATTTGAGATTTCCCCCAAAGCCAAATAGCCAATCTTTTATAGTTTATACACTGCACAGAGAATAACTTTTGTAGAATTGTAGACTGTAGTTTATACTTTATACACAGCCAAATAGCCAATCTAATTATCTAAATGCTATTATGCTATCAATTTGTCTATTCTTGAATGCCTCCAGTGACTCTGTGATTTGTATATGTAGGACAAATTGAATCTTTGAAATGAAAAGGAATAGAGATATTATTTCTTTCTTTCGAGATAGCAAGACAGTAAAGCCAAAATCTGTTGAAGCGGAAACTACTGAAACTCAAGGAGGAGGAGGAACTGAAGCAAGTATAGTTAGAAATGAATTGGCTTTGGTTGTGGCTTCTTCAATTCCATCTGTGAATGCACCATCTCAATCTCAACCCCAATCGGAAAATGAAGCACAAGCAACCGGCAATGATAGTGATGAATTGTGTTATGATGTTGAGCTTCTTCCACATGATCCCAGCAAAAGGATACCTATCATGAGATATGCTATCAATGATCAAGATGCGGTTCGAAGAGGATTTATTCTTAAAGGCCCATGTCAACCTCGTCAACATGATTTTCCCGTAAGGGAAATATCAGGTAAAAGGCGTCGCTTCAATATTAGTTGGTTTGATAAGTACAATTGGATTGAATATAGTGTCGAGAAGGATGCTGCATTTTGCTTTGTCTGTTATTTGTTCAAGGAGAAAATTATGGGAGGCGATAGTTTTGTTAAAGTAGGATTTAGAAATTGGAATAGGTATGACTCAGTTGACAAGCATGTGGGTAGTATGAGAAGTGTCCATAATCGAGCTCAAGAGAAATACAACTTCTTTGTTAAACCTAGAACATCAATTGATCAAGCTCTTAGGAAGCAAACCGAAGAGGACAAACAACTTTACATTTCTAGGTTGACTTATTCAATTAGATGCTTGAGGTTTATTTTACGTCAAGGACTAGCATGTCGTGGACATGATGAAAGTGTGAATTCTAGCAATAAGGGAAATTTTCTTGAACTTTTGGAATGGCTTGCAAATAACAATGAGGAGGTTGCTAAGGTTGTCTTAAGCAATGCCCCTGGGAATTGTAAGATGATTGCCCATGAGATACAAACAGACATAATTAATTGTTGTGCCATCCAAACTACCAAGCACATTATTGAAGAAATTGGTGATGATCACTATTCAATTCTAGCTGATGAGTCTAGTGATGTATCCCACAAAGAACAACTTACTCTTTGCTTGCGTTATGTTGATAAAGAAGGACGGGTATGTGAGCGGTTCCTTGGAGTAATTCATGTGGCTGATACCACTTCATTGTCACTTAAGAATGCAATTGTGTCCTTACTTGTTGATCACAAGTTGACTCTTGCTCAAATCCGTAGGCAAGGATATGATGGGGCTAGCAACATGAAAGGCGAGATTAAAGGGTTGAAAACATTGATTATGAAAGAGTCTCCTTCTGCTTATTACATCCATTGTTTTGCACATCAACTCCAGTTAGTTCTCATAGCTGTTGCCAAGGGTAATTTTGATTATGTGTGGTTTTTTGAACAAGTTTCTCACTTGCTGAATATTGTTGGAGTTTCTTGTAAGCGTCATGACATGCTTCGAGATATTAGAGCTCAAGAAGTTTTGGAAGCACTAGAATTGGGTGAGATAGAAAGTGGACGTGGATTAAATCAAGAGATGGGGTTAGCTAGGCCCGGTGACACTCGTTGGGGTTCTCATTATAGAACTATTTTGCACATTATTAATATGTATTCAACAATCCGCAAAGTACTCATACAGCTTGGAAAAGACACCTCACAGAAGAATGATTGGCCAAAAATACATACTATGGTGGGAGCTTTTGAGTCATTTGATTTTGTTTTCAATGCACACTTGATGCTTGTCATACTTGGATACACATATGAGTTGTCTCAGTCTTTGCAAAAGAAAGACCAAGATATTATTAATGCTATGACACTTGTTAATTTGGCTAAGGTAACATTATTTTGCACTAAATATGGCATCAAAGTTCCTAAGCCGGATGGTAGATATGTGCCTTATGGAAGATCATCACATTTTTACCCAAAACAAACAAATGATGATCATTTCAGAAGAGAAGTGTATCTTGGCATCATTGATAATGTTCTCCAAGAGCTTGACAATCGGTTTGATAAGGTTAATATGGAGTTGCTTGTTTGCATGTCCGCTTTGAATCCTATGAATTCATTTGCTTCTTATGATAGGTACAAAGTTATTAGTCTTGCCAACTTTTATCCCAATGATTTTTCAAGCACAGATTTAATGAGACTTTCTTTTCAACTTGATAACTTCATTGATGATATGCGAAGCGATGATAGATTTAAGGGCCTAAATAATCTCGGTGAGCTTTCTACTAAGCTTGTTGAAACAAGGAAGCATGATATTTACAAGTTGGTGTACTTACTTCTTAAATTGGTATTGCTCCTACCGGTAGCAACGGCAAGCGTTGAAAGAGTATTTTCGGCGATGAATCTTGTGAAGAACAAGTTGAGAAATAGTATGGGCGATCAAGTATTGAATGATTGTTTAGTCACCTTTATAGAGCGAGATATCTTCTCGAAGGTTAATGATGATGATATAATCAAGTGTTTTCAAGGTATAAGATCGCGTCGTGTTGTATTGTGATTTCTATTAGCTATTTAGGCCTCTTTTATTCATGTAAGATTTTTATTTGAACTATTTGTATTGTATTATTAACTAATTTAGAACTCTTTTGTATAATTATGTTGGATTTATAAAATTATATATGTGTCATACAATTTTTTTTTATCCTTGAAATGTGCACCCCCAGTGATAAATTCTTGGCTCCGTCACTGACTGTTGTTGGGCTTTAATTTGTTAGTTGAAGATTGCTAAATGGCAATGGCATCGGATCAGCCGGATTTCAACCACATCTACTTTCTCCCAGTGGTTAAAACAGCTCCCGCAAAAGTGAGAAGTCACGAGAGATTCGCGGTCTATCTTTACCTGCAGAAACATTCTCCTGCCAATTTGCAGTGAAGCACCGTCTCCTTGGCCCTTCACGAAAAGAGCCACTGCTGTTCACCGGTAGTGACCGCGTCACAGCGAGATGTGCGATGTTTGGCAGACGATGACAAGTTACTGTTTATCCACCAAACACAAAGCCTGGACAGCACAATCAGGGCCGTTCCTGAGTTTTTTTGGGCCTAGGTCGAGTACTAATACGGAGGCCTAATCCACTCTCTCAAAATATCTATATATATTTCTATATACGTATATATAGTCTTATAAATACACATCAATTAAGAAGATAATATTCAATGCACTAAAATAACTTATATAGAATATCTCAAAGTTCATAAAGTGGACAAATGTAATAATAAATTACTTACTTGGCGCTTGACATTATTTTAAACAATTTCTTCTAACATTTCGAGATGCAAAGTCATTGATTATACTATTGATATCGATCTCATCCAATAACTTCTTCTCGATGCATAAAGTCGCCAAACCATTTAACCTTTATTGAGACATTGTTGACCTCAAATAGTTCTTCAATAATTTCAACTTTGAAAGTTTCTTTCAATGATGCGATACCACACACGATAAATAAGATCCGTAAGCAATGAAAACATTTGGATAACAATCCACCTCTCGACATGCTCGAAAATCTCCATAGCGGATAATGCACCATCGGCAATGTGAATTTCATAATCTTCAATTAAGAAATAAGATCATGTACCTCAACATCGGATGATCCATTAATGAGAAAGTTTCGCAAATTTAGTGCAAAGACTCTTCAAGTTCAATATTATCTAATGACTTGTGGTGCTTGAGCTCATTAAGAAACCAAATATGTCTTTAAACACCATGAGTTCTTCAAATGTTCTTCAAAGAAGTGATTGCCATATCAACGTAACAAAAAAATATTTAACTTTAAAAGCCTTCTCTAGTTCTCTACGTTGTCTGCACTTGATGTCTTGATTGGGCCATACCCATGGAGCCCACATACATTACTAAGTATACTAGTACTAGTACTAATGTACTATATGGGGTGGGGCCTATGTAAATTTTAGGCCTAGGGCGATGGCACACCCTGCCCACCCCCAGGGCCGGCCCTGAGCACAATGCATCGAACGCGACACAGAAGCTTTGACAGCACAATGCGTTAGATGATTAGAGGGACATCCGCCTCGTGGGCTCGTGGCATCTGCATGCCAAACTTTCTTAGAGATGTTGTTAGAGAAAGGAGAATTAATTCTGGAACAGGACCGAAGAACAGAGCAGCCATTGGGGCAGGAGCCGAAGAACACAGAACAAGAATTGGAGCAGGGACCATAAACCAACGAACATAGTGATGCCCACTTTCTAGAAAAGCGAGTGAAGTTAGAAAAGTGAGGGGACCAAAATGGACTATCTATTCGTAAGGTCACTGAGATTTTTTTTAAGCATAAGTTATATTTTTTATCTATTAGATCAATATAATTTGTCTTTACACAAATTCAATAGTCACAAGTGATTTAAATTTAAAAAAAATTCAGACGACTTAAAAGTAGCGAGACTACTCTAAGGAGACAAGAAAATGCTGAAAAATAATACCTGCGCACTTTACCTCTTTGATCAGCCTTACGTACATGCTTGGTGATGGGCCGTGATAAGCGTGAGGGCCGGGCAGACAGATAGGCCTTGGACGGATCAAGTGGGTTAAGAATCGTGTGGTTTCCCTTGCGGTTGCTTCTCGCAAAGAAATAGAGTTGTTGGGCTAGGTAACCATCCTATAACGAAAGCAACAATCTGGCATAGGCCAAGCCTTTTCCTGGCTCGGGCGCAACATGGCCGACCGAAATTAGCAGCCTGGGCTATCGTTTCTATGCTCTTTATTTTTTCTTCCCATTTTGAAAATATCTCCCCTCTTCTGTGGTAGTATTAACGGCCTTTGTATAGGAGGATGGCAGATGCAAGCAGTGACGCCAGCTAACAGCAAAGCTGGGCCGGTGGAAAGGGATCCGGATTCTTTGCTTCGAGACTGTGCAAACAGTGCTCTGTAATGAATTGTAGATAAAAATTGTGATGATTTTAGTGTTTCCTTGGGTGTTGTAGCGCTCAGGCACGGTAGAGAGAAAATCCTAATGGCAGTGGATGTTGTGTTTTCTCTTCGACGCAAAAGGTTTGTTTCCGGTAGAAAGGCACCTACGCAGGGGTAACTGTCTCGCATGAGCCGCAGCTCCTCGTCGAAACAGACGAGCAGCTAGATTCTGTGGGAATCTCATCTCTCGCCTGGTATCTAATCTCTTTCGAGGAGATGTGAAGGGCCGAGGCAAGATTCTAAGACATCTCTAATATTTTCTAGAGAAAATTAGCTCGGTAACATTGTAAAGATGTATAGATTGAAAAATATCATCGCATGTGAGGTGACAAGTGGGTCCTAGGACCACATGTTAATGACACATCGATGAAATCCTCTAAGTTTGGTTTGATTCATAGGGGCTGGCCAGTTTAACACATCCTCAATCTTCCTGGGATCTGTGGCTACTCCTGACCCACTGATTAAGTGTCCAAAGTATCCTATCTCCTCCACAGCAAAACTGCATTTGTTCATCCTAACCGACAGTTGATTCTGTTTAAGGATTGTCAACACTGTGTGCAAATGCTGAATGTGATCAGACAGGTTCTGACTATATATTAATATGTCATCAAAGAAGACTAACACAAACTTCCTCAATTGCTGAGCAAAAATTTGATTCATCAAAGACTGGAAAGTGGTTGGAGCATTAGTGAGCCCAAATGGCATAACTGTATACTCATAATGTCCTAAATGAGTCTTAAAAGCAGTCTTAGGAATATCATTTTCCACCATTCTAATTTGATGATATTCCCTGAGATCCAGTTTTGAAAAAATACTAGCTCCATGTAATTCATCCAATAAGTCATCTATTATTGGCATTGAAAATTTGTTCTTAATTGTCATTGAGTTGAGTTGTCTATAGTCCACACACACATCCTCTAAGATCCATCTTTTTTCCTTACCATCACAGTTGAAGAGGAATAAGGACTAGTACTAGCTCTAAACTCTTCTGATTCAAGTAATTGCCTGATAATTTCCTCCATAGAATCCTTTTGATGATGCGGGATTCAATATGGTCTGATGTTAGGTGGTTCAGTGTTAATCTTAAGAGGGATTGAATGATCACACCCCCTCTTAGGTGGCAATCTCTTGGTGTTCATAAAAACTTCTGCATATTGCTGCAATGTCTCTCTTATCTCTTGTGGCAATTCCTGGGACTCCATGGTCTTTCTCATGATCTTTCCCAACTTGGATGGATCCACAAAATAATGTTTACTTGGTGTGGTATAATCATTGAACTCCACTGTCCTGCCTCCCTTGTAAATGGTTGAAGTCCTCTTTTGCAAATCCAACCCAATTGGACTGTGGTTATAAATCCAGTCAGTTCCCAGAATAAGGTCATAGCTTCTTAGATTCAGTAATTGGAAGGAGTTTGTAAAAGTGCATCCTTGTACATTGTATGTAATGCTATCTGTAACTGCATCAATACACAGCTCACCTCCTCCTGCCACAGATACCTTCTTTGCAGGTTGACTCTTCAAAGGACAGCTGCTCTCAACAGCAAATTCATGATCCATAAAGGAATTAGTGCTTCCACTATCCACTAGAATCACTACCTTCTTTCCCCAATCATAGTAATTAATGAAAAGGTAGCATGCCTAGGAGTGCCTTTTACTGCATGATTGGAAATCAGCATAAGTTGCTCAGCCTCAGGGTTATCTTCAGTTGCCTCAGGACTTGCAGGTGCAGTCACATAACCTGTTCTTTGGTTAATTTAGGCTCCTCTGAAATCTCTTCCTCCTCATCTCCCTTGCATCAAAATTACATGCAGTGCTTTTTTCACCTTGCATTTCAAATGGTGTCCTAGAACCCATGGTTCATTGCAATGCCAACACGTTCTTCTATTCATTTCTAGTCCCTGGTTGTTATTTCTTTAGTCCCTTCCACCACCCCTGTCTTCTGTGTCACTAATATGTTATTCCCAATAATCCCCTTGTTTCAGTAGTTCCTCGGACTAATTTGTTCTTCTAGCCTGAGCTGATTTTTCTTCCAACTTGGCAAACCAATATGCTTCTAATAACCCCTTGGGTTGGTGACTACTCACACTGTGTTTAATCTCCTCCTTAAGTCCCCAATAAAACAACTCAGCAAATATGCTTCTTGTAAATAGAGATGGTCTCTCCTAACTAGTTCCACATATTTCTCAAAATAGTCAATATACTGACTCACAGTTCCCATGTGTCTCATGCAACTTCTCCACAACATCATGTGCGCTAGCCTCAGCAAAGCGATCTGTCAACATTACACACAATTGTTGCCAATTCAGCACCTACCACGATATTCCAATTCCCTTAAACCAAATGTTTGCTCTCCCTATGAAATGACCAGTAGCAATATTCTCCCACTGCTCCTTGGGTGTACCAGACATCTCGAAAAATTTCTCACATTGCTCCACCCACCTGATAGGTTCATCTCCTGAGAATAACGACAATTCCAGCTTAGGTCCTCTAATTACCGCGTCTAAAAATTGATGGCCCTAGTTGTTGTAGTTCCATCCCATATTTCATGTTGTACCTATCAATTGTACTCCTGTCATCGATGGTACATATGGCATCCCTCTTGGACCTGATGCATTCCTTGGCCTGCGTTTGTATTCAACACTGGGTGGTAGTATACTGGAGTTGTCGCTGGCTGGCTAGCAGCTTGCCAAGACCAAGGTGGTACGGTTGGTATTCCCGGCCGAAAATGCTTCCTTGAGTAGCCACTGGTGTAAGAGGAACAAATGAATTCTGAAACCCCATCATGTGGTTACCAGGCCTTTCCCCCATTTCGGCATGCTATGTGGTTCTAATTGCTGGTGATAAGACTAGCATGAGGTTAGGTATAAATGTGTTAGGTCCCAGGAAGAATGGTGTTGGGCCTCTACCATTTCTTCTTCCATACTCATTGTCAGACCCCGGGATTAACATCCCAGATCCTCTGTGCATTTCTGAACTAGTCCCATGATCAGTCGCTAGTTCACACAGTAAACAAATATGGTAACAAATTCATATCACAACTTTATTAATACTTAACAGAGTTTATTACAAAGAGGCTTACAAGCCAGCAATAAAGAACACAGCGGAAGACGAAGAAGTAGTAGGGTCCAGCAATCTGCCACAGGCAATCGACTGGGGTAGCGGCCTAGTCGTTGACATCCACACCGGTAGCAAAAGACCTTCTCCTCTGAAATTTGTTTGCATAAAGCAAGTATGAGCACAACTTCCGTGCTCGCAAGTTACACCCGTCAAATAACAGAATGACATGCATATATGGATGTAAAAAAGGATGGCTTAATGGTTGATTTGCATAAAGCAGTATTTTCTTTAAATACTTGTACTAAGTTCCAAAATAGTTATTCTATAACTACAAATTATTTTATAAATTCTCAGTTTTATAGTCAGATAACATTCACACATGAATGGTGAAGGATACCCTCCTATCACATGGCTTCCTGCCCAACTCCCATTTGGATAAACCCGTTTTGAAGAAGTCTTTTTTAAACAAAATCAAAGTCTAATTTTGAGCAGTTCTGCTAGCATGTCCATGACCGTGCACACGGCTATTCGAATAGTTTTACACTCTGCAGAGGTTGTACAGCTTTACCCACAAGACACGACTTCTCTAGTTTGTTTGGTATCCGTCAATACCACCGCTCACTACCTTAGGTAAGCGGTCTAGAGCATGTGTCAAGGCCTTTACAATGCGCCATCCTTCCGCGGTCTACCCTCTCTAAGGTTTCGCCACCCTTTTTGGAATGAAAACCTCCGGGTTTGGGCCCCCTCTTGAGCGGTGGGACAACATAGTCATGAAAGACAACCCACCAAACAGCTTGGATCGCGCGATGGAACTCGCAAATTAGTCACCAGTCCTACTCCCATCACGAGAACATGTGGTGGTGCGGTATGGCTTAGCATCATACACTCGAAGACCGGTCCTTAGCGGCTTGGGCAACTTTCCAACAAAACCCATGGACCTCAACCATACCGATTGAGCCCGTGCAGGAACATGCACCCACCAAACATCCATTATGCCCAAGTCCAAACCCATTTTTATTTTATTTTTCAGGTAAAGGTATTTTATAAACCTTTTATGGTAAAACAATACCATAGATCCAATTTAATTCAAATTTGAAATATTTGGCTAAAACTTCCCAAATACAAGATTTGATCTAGGCATCGGCTAAGCATAAGATTAATTTTAGTATTATTTTGTCTAATGGTGACAAGGTATTCACGTTCAATATTCAAATTGGCCATACAAAGAAAATTGGAATAGCTAAGCATTTAAAACAGGGAATTAAAATAATTGTATAAACATATGCATGCAGTAATAATTTAAAATAGAATATAAATAATTTGAAATAATAGGATCAATATGATCAAGGGTGTAACTTGCCTTGCTTGAGGTGATGTTGTTTTCCTTAACAGATCACCTGGTACTGAGGTGATGTTATTTTCCTTAACAGATCACCTAGTACTCACAAGTACTTTCTTCAGATAGTCCAAGTGTACAATCACGATGATCATACAGTCAAAATCAATCCTCTTATATGCTCTTCAAACGGCGTCGAAATCTGACTCTCCGGAGTCGTCGAAATCTAATCGCGAAATAAGCCAAATTCAAATAAAATTGAAATAACAATTCAAATGAACTCCAAATTAAATAATTTTGGTTTGGTTAGCTAGATCTTGAATTTAGACAAATTTAGAAATTTGAATGGACTCAATCGGAGTTCGGATGCACAAGATATAAGCTTTGGAACATTGCAAATACATAAAATGATAGAATTAGGGTTTTTTCTGAATTTTGGGAATTATTTTTGTAAAGGAAAAGGTTTTATTGCGCAAGGCTGGCGTCAGCGACTGATTTTTGGAATTTAAAATACTTTTTGACGTGCGGGCCCCACGTGCCATAGACACGGCCCACATGGATCAAGTCCACGGTGGAGGTGGGCTAGGGTTGGGGCTGAGGTGGCAGGCGCGTGCGCACGTGACATCCACGTAGGCAGCGACGCGGCAGAGGGGAGGACGTGGCGGTGATGTGGAGAGTGAGGTGGCGGGGCACGTCGGCGCCGGACCGAGGTGGTGCTCGAGTCCCTAGGAACCGGCGACTGGCGGCATTTCACCGCCGGCGGTACCAAGAGGAAGAGAGACTCCGCGATTGCGATGCTCACCTTGGTTGTTCGGGCGTGGCCAGGCAGCGGCGGCGAGGTCGGCGGCGGCAAGATTGGGTCGAAGGCGCGGTGAATCGCAGCGTTGCTCGGTGGCGACAGCGCGCGGGTGCGCGCGACGAGGCGATGCCGGCGGTGGAGGTGAGGGCGGCCGGAGAGGTACCACGGCAGCGCTACGGGCGGCGAAAGGAATGATGGCCGACGGCGAAAGAATTCGAATTCCAGCGAGCCGGAGGGGGTAGGGGCGGTGTGAATGGTGGCGGTGGGATGAGTGAAGAAAGGCGCATCCGGGGCTCCCTTAAATAGGGCCAGAGTGGTACGGGATGAGGAGATCGACGGCGGGGATCTCGGCGGTGATTTCGGCTCCGACTATTCCGCGCGAGATGGAGGGAAAAACGGCTGGGAGGAGAGGCAGCGTGATCCGGGGAATTCAATGCTCGCGATTCCGGGGAGGGAACGGGGAGGAAATTGCGGTAGAGATGAAGCTCCGTGCGGCGCTAATGGCGGCGTGCGCGGGAGCTGGAGGAAGGAGGAGGTGAGGTGGAAGACGGCCGCGCGGCCGTTGGATAGGAATCCGAGGGTGCAGAGGGGTGGGGATGGCGTGGGTGCGGTAGTGGCCGTCCGATGTAGATCGGAGGGTTCACAACAAGAGGGTGTTCGGACCCCCGAAGGTGCATCAAGATCTGACCATGGATTCTTGATCCAACAGTGCAGAGAAGTGGGATGGCGTGGGAGAGTGATAGCCGTCCGATTCAAATCGGACGATGTGGAGAGAGAGAGAGAGGGGGTGACGGTGAGAGCGGGCTGAGATGGGCCAAGTGGGCTGGTGCGCGGGAGAAATAGGTGCGGGCCACGAGGGTTTCGGCCCAAGGCTATTTCCTGAATTTTAAATGATTTGCGATTTTAAATACCCAGTTAATTCCTTTTGGCTTTTAGAAATATCAAAATAAAACCCAAAAATTATGGAAAAATTCACATAATTTGCTAGAGTTATTTTGGACTTAATAAAATTATTTTTGACTTAAATTTGGCTATAAATTTTGCAAAGTAGATTATTTTGGCTTTAAAATACTTAGGAAAAAGCTCTTAAAATTTCCAGAAAATTCTAGAAATTAATTAAATTTTTAGTTTTCAAATCCAACCAAATAAAACTTCAAGAACTTCAAATAAATTTTAAATTTTGACCTTTAAAACTTCAAAAATTCAAACAAAGCAAATAAACTCTATCAAATTTCAGAAAATCCAATAACTTTATTTATTTTATTTTGGTAACATAACTTTGGGATGTTACACTCATGAACCCCAACAGTGTTCCCAGTTACTATGACCGGACACGCTCTGGACATTGCTTGGGAAACCATCACATTTCATAACTCTATTGGTCGTGTCTGTGATTGAGTAATTATACTTGCTTCCAGTGTAGTCGAGTTGTTTCCCCTGCCTTTTGATGTTTCGGCTACAGCATTAATTGAGGTCTCTCGAGAGAGCTTGGCTATTAACAGGGCCTTGATCTCAGCTACATCTGACTTCAGTGAATCCAACTCAGCCAGCTTTTCCTGGATCTTCATAATTTTCGCCTGATTCTCCATCTCCAACTCTTCTTCTTCGATAGATCCGTGTGAGCGAGTTCTCACCACTATCAACTGAGATCTGTAGGACCAGCTCGAGGGATCCTACCAATAGTTCACTGCTAACCTCTTCCATTTCTGATCTTGTCGCCAAACCTTCAGATCTGATCGAGTTCAGGAATTTTACCAAGCGAATCTTTTGATCGCTCAACCCTTACTCGTGCAAACCTCTATTCTGAGAATCACAGTGTGCTCTGATACCAAATGTTAGGATCTAAAGTTTCAGACAAGCGTTCGAACCAAAACTGGTGGATCTGTGGATGAAGAGATGGAAGAGAAGGGGAAAGTACTCTAGGGTTCTACAGGAGCTAACAAACTAGATATCGAATATGTTGTTCTTCATAGCTTCATTAACGAAGACGTTGGCTTATATAATGCCAGGAACAACTTAAGTTTTTACATTGCCAAAGTTGAGTAAAATAGTAAAGACCATTGTCAGTTCAACGATTCCACTCGGTGACAAAAACTGTTGACGACAAAGTAATTATCAAAATGAGAGATGACCGTTGGATGCCACTACTCCTAGATGTCTTCCATCTCGACTCTCCATCTTGACTTAAGTGAAATCGTCAAAGCGTTACTTCGCTGGCCGACTTCAACTCACGATCTGCTATCTCTGAATTTTTTTCCCCAATTACAGACTTAGCAAATTCAGTGTCTAACAGATAGCTGGTACACTGCTGCAGATCTACAATCTGCAGCACGAGAAACACGAGCATGCAGTAAGATGTGTAAGCTAGTACTCGGGTGGGCAGGATGTAGCAAAATGGCCGACACCGGCTCCAAATTAAGAGGTATGGTAACTATTACAATGCTAATCAAGTCAGTTTACATCCCAGGAAATTTTGCATGGTTAGATGCTAAAAATGTATTTGAAATAAAGCTCTATTCATTCTAAAACACTAAGGGGTAGTTTGGTTTAAGGCCAAAACGAGCCAAACCAAAATTTTGGTATTACCCTATAAATTTGGTTAGTGTTTGGTTTGGTTACAACATTTGGCGTTACCTTCAAAATTTTAGTAATGCCTGTTGTTTCCTTCCCAAATTCCTGCCGTCGCCCAGGCAGAGAAAACAGTCGCCGAATTTTTGGCTTGGCAGTAAGTAGTTGACTCGGACAAGTGGCAACGAGTAGTTGGCTATGGCTTGGGGCATTAAATGCATGGCTAGGTTGATTAAAGTTTGGAATTATCATATTTCCTAAACCGAGTATCCGATTTGTGATCCGTTTGAACCATTGTGTTTCTTGTCATTTAATCAACAAAATAAGACCCATGTTGAGTTGTTGACATATATTGGTGCAAAAAAATATCATGCAAGACCCACGTATCATACTCATAATGTTGGCATGGTGCAATCCAAACACATCAATTTTGGTATTACCCGCGAATTGGTATGGCTATAATCCAAACATTATTTTTTTGTCTAGTTTTTGCATTGCCTAGGTTTTGATATTGCCAAAATTTTGGTATGGCTACCTCGGGTAAAAAAACCAAACATGGCATAATATTTATGATATTCTGGAAATATTTGTCTCCCGCTCTCCTCCTATCTTCTGAGGTACTTAACCATCTCTCAATAAATATATAAAAACCTAATAGACTCAGGGCTTGTTTGGTAGAGCTTCGCTCATGGTTTAGCCTCCTGCTCCTTCAAGGATCCACCCCTATGAGAATCTGAAGTTGCTGTAACATCCCCAAATTAATTAATGGGATTTAGTATGCATATTATCAACATGCTTGACATTATGTAATCAATTGCATAAATTATTGCAATTGGAAAACCTAAATCAAAGATCAAACATACACTTTAAATTTAAACTCCAAATACAAATAGGAACAAAAATCCTTGATCATCATCTAAAAACAATTTATTCAAATGCTATAATAATTATCTTGAATAAATATAATTTTCCCCAAATTTTTGGGACTATTTTAAACCCTATAAAAATTCAAACACCTTTAAAAGACCTAGGTTAAACTTGAATTTATTTTACACAAATTATATTATGAATAGTGACTTTAATAATTTGTATAAATACTAGGTCATCCCAGGAACACCCTTGAATTATTTCAGATTTTTTAGAAATTTATTTCTATATTTAAAGCCTCGGTCAAACCATTTTGTTAGTTGGTCAAATCTATTTTCTAAAATTCGGGCTCAACACTGTTCAACCGACCGAACCAGACCCTGGCTCGAGTCCGACGCAACCCAACTGACTCGGCTGCACCACCTAACTGCACTTGTGCTTGCGAGCCCTTTGATCCGAAATCAACGGTCCAGATCTTGACGCCTTTTGACCAGTCCGAACATCCTATTAGATCCTGGTCGTCCGTCTTGAATCGAACGGCCCGCGCCACACCGCACCCCTCTTACCTTTGAGCCGCTGACGCACCGGGCCCACTGGTCAGACCCTTCTTCCACCTCGGGCGGGCGCGAGCAGAGCTCGAGCGCCACGCGCCCGAGCACCTCTGAGCCGGCTCCGTTGACGCCGTGAGCCACCGCCCTCCCAGGCCGATCCTGGAGCTCCGCCTCGTGACGCCGCCTCCTCTCCGTCTTCTTCCCAAGCTTAATACCCTTCGTACTCCTCCTTTTCGCCCATTCTCCTCTCGGTGGCCGAGGAAAAGCTTTCTTGCTATCTTCTCGGGTAGCTCTAAGCCCTTGCATCCCTAGCCTTCTCGTGCCTACCCTATCCATTTTAGCTCACTTGAGCTCTTGTCGTTGCTTGTAGATCCGAGGGCACCAGCGTGTCCTCACCGGCCTCCAGAGCGCGCCCACGAGGGCTCCGCTGTGTCGTCCGTACCCCAGTAAGCTTTCTTCACAACTTTGTGCGTCACAAGTTGTGTTTGAGAATGATTAGAGTTTCCCCTCGATAAAGTTTTACTTTTAATGACAGGATCATTCGGATTCCAAAGTTTCCCCTTCACGACCGTGGGAACCACCCTTCTTCCCCGACGCCGGTACGGTGAGTTACCCTTCAATTCCACCCTCTAGAACAATCTAGGGGATCCACTGGTTCTGTTCCCACCTTTCATTCCCTTTCTTTCTCCCCAGAACGTCCCCGCCACGGTGACCTCCACCTCGCCACCGCCGGCTCACGTCGCCGGACCACCCCGGTCACTCCTCGTCGCCTTCAAGTGTACAGTGAGCATCGCAAAGTCCCCCTATGCATTTTGCACCTCTTATTTTTGAGCTCTGTGCCTTACCGCGTGTTGTCGCCGTGCATGGTGCGCCGCCGCCGTGTCTGACCTCGTCGATGCTGAAGAAGACGACCGTTAGTCCCGCGGAGCTTGAGTAGTCGCGGAAGCCTCGGAGTTCGGATCAGCACGAGTCGCCCGGGAGCCCTCACGTCGGCGTCGTCGCACCGTACACTCCTCCTCCGCTCAGCGCCGCCGGAGTGCCCACGTGCCCTCCGCGGAAAGGACAAAGCCGGAAGGTAGCTCTTGTTATTGCCTTCCCGTTTTGCTTCGGTCTGTGGACCCTCCGGCCTCCCCTCGCCGCCGGCTAATCCGGCAAGGTCACAGCCGCGCCTCCTCTTTGTTGTTGGGCACGTCCGACAAAACATCCTGTTTAGTTTAAGCTAATGGCTGCTTAAGATAAGTAATGGTTGATTAGAAAGCTAATATCTCTATTACATGTGGGCCCGTTTAGCCAGTTAAGTGAAAGTGTGCTTTCTTAGAACGTATTTGTTAAGGAAAAACGTATTGTTGGTATACTTTGAATAGAATTACGTTTTCGGAATTAGAAGACGTATTCATGAGAATACGCCTTCAGTCTTTTTGAGGCCGGAGCCGAGCCTTTGTTGACCGGGTCAAAACCTTGACCCCGGTCCCGCTTGTCAGTCTCTAGGGCTAGCTTCACCCGTGTACTAGAAGTATTAAATGCGAAAATAAATTCCAAAGTGAATTATTGTTACACTGGAAAATCATTTAATTTCTAAAATCCCTATCTAATTCACATCAACTCCAAATTGAATGAAACCACTTCTGGTAATTTTATTTTAAATTAAATTTATGTTAAAATTTGTTTCAACCTTGTCTATGTAACAAAGAGCATTATTTTGGAAAATGAGCTATAAACACTATTATTCTTACAAAAGAAAAAGGCTGATAACTTTAAAAATTCATAAGTAATTCTTGGAAACTCCAAAAATAGTGAAATCAGTTTTGATGATTTCTATTTCAAATGAACTTAATTATAAAAATGGTTTTAAACTTACCTCTGTCACAGAAACTATGGTTTGAGGAAAATGATTCTAAAGGGTATTATTTTTACACTATTAATGCTGATGACTTTAGAAATCAATAACAAAATCATGAAAACTCCATTTGAAGCAAACTCAACTGTTTTGAACTTGTAATAATATTGCCTATTTATCCATGTAATCCATGTACTCACCACTGCTCTACAAATTTTCATCTCATAATTAAATTACCCGAATGAAGGCGTATTAAAGTCTGAAATTCAAACCACCATAACTTTCACGTACTAAATCCAAATGGAATAATTCTTTCACCATAATTCACATGAAATCATAATCTACCCACTGAATAAATTTCATACATTTTTGATCAAGTTGAATTTCTGGCTTTATTTGATATTTATTACATTATCGTCTTTTCATTAGGTTTTCGACGATAACGATATATTCGTGAGATTATTATGAGTATAACCTGAGATTGAACAAGTGATACCATCAAAGGTGCGAGCACCCTCCTCTTGATCATATTGCTCCCAGTGATTTTTAAATGTTTTGTGTGAGTTTTATTATTCGCACTTGCATGCTATTTTGAAATGTATGTTTATGGGTAGAAGTACTTAATCGCCTAATTGCTGCATTAGCCCTCCTTTGAATGTTGATTACCCTTTTATCTTGAACGACTAAGGTTATATTTTATATGGGATTGTTTGCTAGTTTATAGAACGATGCTTAGCCATGCTAGTAGTCCTAGCCGAGAGCGGTTGATGGAGCTTGTCCATCGGCCAGTGGATTGAATCAAATCTTATTGAAATTGAGGATTTTATGGATTGGATTATGTTGGGTTTGAGGGTTGTATCCAGATTTTCGTATCTGGGGTTTGTGGACATGTTGAGCTTTTTATGTTCTTAACTTGGACGGGTGTAGGGTGATCATGAAATATTATTGTTGTTATTGTTATGGAATTGTGTAGTCCTGTCTGAGTGTTTAAGGATCGGTCTGTGGTGTGATGAACCAAGTCTTACGTGCAACCACACGTCGGGATAATGGCGAAGGCTTGGCTTAATAATTTGTTGTGTGTTAACTATCAAAACATAATGGGATTGACAATTGTTATTGTTATGTATTTAATTGTTCTTTTGTCAATCTCGTGGGGACATATTAAATTTTTGCCTTACTTGCCCTTAAGGGTCTCTTGTTGGATAGAGACTTACTTACACAACGGGTTCACTGTGGTGCGGCGCTTAGTCTGCTATGGGATTACGTTTCCTCGGGTGGTTTGATAGTTAGGACATGACATTGTATGCGGCCTCGTTATGATATCTTAGTCACACTCCTTCGGAAGAGTGCATGGCGACAGTATAAGGTATTCATATCGTGTGGGTAAAGCTGTACAACTCTGTGAGTAACTAAATTTATTCGAATAGCCTCGTCTAGGTTATGGACAACACTTGTGGAAAGCGAGCCACGATTAGTCTTTTGGAAATTTAAGTTTGGGTTATGGTTGGGAATGTTATGTCTTTATGTTAGTTTGTTTAAATCTGAAATTGTTTCTTGAACGCGTTGTTCGCGCGTTATTTTCTGTTGAGAAATGATTTGTGCCACGAATGAGATATTCGTGTGTTGATTATACTTGGAGATTATACCTTTATTGATCATTACTTACTATCTTAAAATATTTTCTAAATGTTTTACAAATGGCAAGTTAGAATCTTTATCTATATGCAAACTGCTTTATCTTTGGCCGACTAGTGTAGTAGCCTTCCTTTGATACTTACATGCATCTTTATTTCTTTTAAAAGTCTCGCGAGTACAACTTTGTACTTTAACAGTGTCTATTTGTTCAGGTAAGAACGACGGGTGCAACGGCTTTAACTCCAGTTGGTTGCTTGTGGGATTGTGGGCATACCAACTCGGTTATTCCCTCTTTATTTTAAGTTTATCTTCCGCTGCAATTTATTTGTGTTAATTAGATTTGGCCGATCGGCCCTCTTTTGCAACCTTGTACTATAAGGTTCTATTTAATTGATGTTGTAATTGATTCTTTTATTCTTGTACATTATGTATGGATGTGATTGCAATGTTGTGTACTAGGATATGTGCATGATAGCCACTGATCCTTGGGAGCTAGCATGTGACACATATCCGGGTCACTCGGAATCGTGTTCGTCTCACGTTAAGTGTTGCGTTTACGGCGTAATCACTTAGCTTGATACGGATCCGGTCTCGGGGGTCCTCACAGTTGCCTGAGGGAATTGTTTGATAGAAGGTTGGCTCCTAAAACCCTAAAAGAGAGGATTATAGGTAAAAAGACTATGCTACCTCTAGTTTAAACACTTCAAATCTATTTGTAATTTGTTTTTTTCTATATGTATATAAATTTCTAAAATTTCTTTGCAATTGTCGCATTCATTTTGGATCTGGTTGATGCGGGATGACTTGCTAATTTATGAAATACAATTAGGTTTAGTTTCTCGTTACCGAAGCAAAATCGTAACCTCTCTGTATACTCTAGATTTGGTTCATTCAAGCATCCATATAACACAAGTTCATTCAAGTAACATAATTGAAAGGAATCAATATGAACACATGCTCATTCAATGAATTCTAGTGTTCTACTCATTGCGTTCTACATTCCCTGCCATTTGCATATTTTTGTATAACAACATCACTACAAAAAACGACCATAAACAAGCTGCTGCCTATGCATCATCCTACATCAAATACAAGACCAACCAAGACATCAATACAAGAGCAGCCAAGACGTCATTTCACATTACCAGATTAGAAAGGGTATAGGAGGAACAATAACTGGGGCATGTAAAAGATTGCAAAACCTAGAAATTGATTGCAAAAGATTGAAAAGTTAGAACTAGTTTAAGAATTTACGCAATGGTAAATTTCAACTAATTTGACATTGCCCTCTGAAAGTTTTACAAATCTCTAACAATTTATACATTTATGAACTTTGAACTTGTTGCAAAATCTTAAATATCACTCAGTTTGACATCTCTGAAAAAATGCATCTCTATGCGATTACAATCTCTGAACATTTACATAAATCTGAACAATTACACCTCTCACATCTGAACTACTGTCAGGTAATGATGCATCCATGAACATGTTATATCAATTAACAGTAGGTGCATATTGCAAATGATAATTCAATTAAAGCAAGAAATCAGTATGAATAAGCACGCTACAAACATGTTTCTTCTACTGGCATCACTCAAGCATCATTTTTTTTCCTTGGATCTAGAAATTTGGGATGAATATACATAATCCAAAGCAAAAAAAACTACCAAGGGTGGAACAAGGGAGGAGACAGGGGAGGGGTGGTGTGAGGACCCCAGTTTATTTGGCTTGTAATGCTTAACCAACCACCGGTCCTAGCATCACAAATCAAATAAAGCGATCCTCGAGATATGTATACTTCGAAAGTATACACACCTCGGTACAAAATTAGACATCAACTCCATTCCAAACATAGAGTCCAAACACTACACAACCAAGCGGAAGATAAACAAATAGTAGAGTTATTACAGACAAAGGCGAAGGCCAAGATACACAAATAAACAAGAACGACATGAAGCAAAAGTGCCATAAGATGGCTATAAACAAAGCCAATCGTGTGCCTCCAACCCACAAGGCATCGGCCAGGACCGCCAAGTCTAGTCGTCCACGAAAGCGGCAACACGACTCACGCAGTGAGGCCCTTGGGGCTCACCTTCTTCCTCTGCAACAAAACATTAAGCAAAGCACACGAGTACAAAGATTGTCTTTGCACCGCAAGACCAGCGTGTGGACTAGCGGACTGTTCATATGCTACATGCGGGCTTGTTTAGTGGAGGCCATATGTTTCATTTGCATAAAGCCAATTTTCATTTGCAATAAGGTATCTGATTTTAAAGGCAAGTTTGCAATTCATTTTAAGATTGAAATAACGATAAAGATAATAATAACAAAAGCGAAGACAAACAACCTAGAAGTGACTATCCCAATAGTCACCACAACAATAACACGAATCCCATTCGTACCACCCATCAAGTTTTAATTTAAATGTTGTAGTCTAACTCTTGAAAAGCTTACCCAAGCGTGTCCATCACCTAGGATGAGGCTATTCAAATAGTTTTTAACCTGCAGGGTGTACCACTGTACCCACACTTGGACCGCCTTTAAGCCAAAGCACACTTAGAAGGTATCTTTGTACGGCTAAGTCCTCTGAGACTTTTTCCAATATTGTGTATTAACTACGAGCCGCTCGTATGGATAGAAACCCATACGCTTACATGGTAAAGCCGAAAGACAACTACTCGCTCAGGATAAAGCTTTTGGACAACTACCATGCTCCCAACACCATCCCTCCTGCGACCTCTGCGATCCAGGGCCAATACACGCCAAAGTACTAGGTCAGAGAGGTCCATATACTCTAGTGTGGTTGCTGCGCGAAATGCTGGATAAAAATTCACTCACAAGATGTTCGGTCCTTAATTGACCGGGCACCTTTCGATCACACCCAAAGATCACACCAATCTTACCATTGTGCGCGTCTAAATCATTTTGTTTTCATTTTTAGTTTTGCAATTAAACATAGCGAAATGCTGAAATATAAAGTTATAGAAAGTTTTGTGTGATCAAGGTTCTGACTAAGTCGATAACCGCCCATTTCTACCGATACTAAGCATGTCTAAGCAATTTGACCGGATCTACTAAGTGACAAGAGATCATCCAATGACCTCTAATCACGACAAATAACCTAGGCTCGGGTAGTAGAGATCAATATTTTGTCTACGAGGATATGCGACTACAGTTTAACTAATCAATTTAACAAAAATTAAGCAATGCATACATACGGTGAACCAAAATATTAGACTTTAAGATACTGGGATTAACATGATCAAACTACTTGCCTGGCTGCTGTTGCTCAATTTGTTGCGGAGGGTCGTTCTCAGGGTTGCCGCAAATATCGAAACCTAACGATTTGAACAAAACAGCGAATAAGAGCGAAAAACACCGACAACCAAACAACAACATCAAAACATACCAAACTCACACAGCAACCTAAGCATGACATAACAAAATTTTAGAAACAGAGAACAATTCATTTTAAGCTATTAAGAACTTTCTATGAATTTTCTAAGCTAAAAACACATCAAAACGCTAGTTAATTACTTAACAATTTTTCATGAACAGAAACAGTGTGAAAAACCTATCCTAATAATTAGTATACTGAAAATGAAATTTTACAGAATTGGGTTCATTGAATTTGGACAATTATTGAAAGGGATATGCATTTTCTAATTTGGAGATTACAATCTACAACATTAAATTAATTAACAGATTTTTACTACAGATACAAGGTTGAAACTCATTTTAGTAAATAGTACACTTAAAATGAAAATTAACAGCACTGGTTTCATGCAATTTGGATAAAAATTGAATTAGTTATGCATTTTACAAGTTTAATTGAATTATCGACTCAACGAAAACATAAACGGAAATACTAAATCATTTCGAAATCTATAATGCACTAATTCCATTTCGCACCTGACCGACTAGCCCACGCATCGACGGCGGGCCCAAATAAAGGTCTTGACGAGCAGTTGCGCGAAAGTGACGTCGAAGGCGTATTCTAAATCGTCTCAGCTTACAAAGTGCAACCTAACATACTCTCACAGAAATACGCTACAAGCGAGAAAGCGCGTACGAGCTACACAGCCCTAGCGGCAGCATGGACCCACATGGCGGTGACTCGAGAACAAATAACGGGCTGGATTAAAGGATTTCTAAACGCGATTTAATGAGAGAGGCCCACAAGTCGAGACTCGAGACTAAACAAGATTAACGCTAAACTAACTCCACCGGCGGCTCACCGGCGCGCCGCGGCGCGGCGCGGCGCGCGGGTGATCTAGCTAACGATGGGTTTACGGCGAGAGTGGTACCTTCGGGTTCACAACGATCTCGCGAACACGATGGCGGTGGCGGACCACAGGGGATGCCGGCGGTGAGTGGCGGCGAGCGAGGCGAGAAGAAGATCGGCCTCGCGGAGATGGCGCTTCTGAGCGGCGGAAGCTTGGCGGTGCGCATCGCGGCCGCCTTGACTCCGGAAGGATAAGCCCACGACCACGGCGACAATGGAGCTCGGCGGCGGAATCGCTGCGGCGGCGCTTCACCGAGCTTGGAGAAGAACGCGCCGCGGCCTCGATGATGTACCAAAGAACAAGAGAAGGCTACGGTTAAACTTCGGTGAAGTATTGCGATTCTAAGGGACTATCTTCGAGGTTTGAAACTCACGAGCGCCAAAAGCTACGAGGGCGAGCTGCTGGAGGCGAAAGCGAAGATGTCGCCCCGCGACTCCATGGATGAAACGAGCTCGGGCCGGGAAAATGGGCGCGTGTGGAGAGAAGAACGCGACGGGAGTTCGGGAGTGCTCAAGCGGCGGCAGGTGGTGGCGCCGCCCTCGGTTTCTTCTCCGGCGAAGAGAAAGCGAGCGGAGAAAGCGCGAGAGAGGTAGAGGCGAAATGAATGAGCTCGGTGGGTAGATGAGACACCGCGATGCTTTCTGAGACGGACACGAAAGCACCGAGGTGGCGGCGACGGGGCGTGGCAAGCATGCGCGCGCGCGCGCGCGAACTCCGGTGAGTCGCGGAGAAGACGAGCGGACGGCGGTAGGGTCCACTGCCGGCCGACGGGACGGCGGTGCGAACCGGTGGTTTGACTCGATCGATGTCGCACCAAGCCGTTGGATCCGAAATAGGCGGTGAGATTGGTGTATGCATTGGACGGTCGGCGAGACAAGCAACGTGGACCGTTCGATCTTCATCGGACGGTGGCGACCATCGGCTCGCCGCGGTGCAACTAGGCGGTGCGACCGAGTCAAGTGGCGCGGTCGGACTGAGTCGGGCTCGGGTTCGAGCGAGGAACGATGATTTCGATTTTGAGTTTTAAAAGCTGAAAGAGTTTGGGAATTTTAGATGTAGCTCCCGAGCTCCAAAATTTTGAAATTTTTATGGGAACTTACTGGAACATAGAACAACCTTGTGAAATTTTCCAGGAGTTTTCATGCACCAGATTTCTCCCAATAAAATTCCCAAGCTGCTGTCAGAGGTTTGACCAGATTTCTAAACTGGTTTGACTTGGCCATTTGAAATAGCAAATAAAATCTAAAAATTGTGAAATAATTCAGAGAGGTAGATAGGATGATCAAGATGACAGGAAAAATATTCCTAGGGGATGATCACAAGTTTGAAGGCTAAGAATTTGCTGACAACAATTTCCATTCACAAAATTTAATTCTAGAAAATGGAAATTGCTAGAAAAAATGTAGAAACTTTCAAATGATTTGAAGAGACAACAAAAGTTTTATTTCTCCTCAAAATTTTACATTTGAAATACAAACCTAAGTTAGGGCTGTTACAAATCTCCACTTACAGGGAATCTCGCCCAGAGATTACGATCATGGGAGAAGAAGGATGGGTACTCTGCTCGGAGACGATCTTCCCGCTCCCAAGTGGCTTCATCCTCGGAGTGGTTTGACCACTGAACTTTAAGGAACTTGATCACACGATTCCTTGTTCTGCGTTCGACTTCTTCGAGGATACTGACGGGGCGTTCACGATAAGGCAGATCTTCTGCACATCGATATTTTCCAATGGCGTTTCCTCAACCGGAACACGGAGGCATTTCTTCAATTGTGACACATGGAAAACATCATGAACCCCTTCAAGTGTAGCCGGCAACTCCAACTGGTATGCAACGGCTCCCACTTTCTTGACGACGCGATAAGGCCCGACATACCGAGGAGCCAATTTGCCCTTGACACCAAAACGCCGATGGCCCTTCAAAGGTGAGACTTTGATATACACAAAGTTATTGGGCTGGAAACTCAGCTCACGACAACGACGATCTGCATAGCTCTTCTGCCTGGACTGAGCTACGCGCAAGTGCTCACGAATCAACTGCACTTGACTTTCGCCTCATTGATCGAATCGGGCCAAAGAACCGTCTTTCCCGATTTCGACCAGTTCAATGGGGTTACGCCGCCTCCCATACAAAGCCTCAAGCGGTGCCATCACCGAGACTAGCTGGAAGCTGTTGTTGTAGGAGAACTTCGGCAAGCGGTGACACTTCTCCCAATTCTTCCCATAGGAAAGAACACAAGCACGGAGCATATCCTCAAGAACTTGGTTGACTCGCTCCGTCGACCATCGATCACGAGGATGATAGGGTGGTGAAAGAAAGACGGGTCCCCATGGCCTCCTGTAAAGCGTGCCATAGCCGAGAAGTGAAAAGAGAGCCACGATCGACACAATCGTTCGTGGCACACCGCATAAGCTCACAATGCGGGAGATATAGAGATCGCCAATCGATTGACGAGAGTGGTAAATCTTGGCGGGAAGTGCGCTACGCCGTCAATCGATCGATAACAACCCGGATAGCATCCTTCCACTGAAGAAATGCAGGCGGACCGGTGATAAAATCCATGCCTCTGAATCCCACTTCCACTCTGGTATAGGCAAGGGTGGAGGAGACTCTTTGGGCCGATGCTCGGCCTTGACGCGACAACATATGTCACATCGGCCACGAACACGGCAATCTCGCGCTTCATGCGAGTCCACGAGAATCTCGCGCGGATCTTGGTACATTTTAGTGGCCGGGATGGATGGACAAAGGCGAATCATGGGCCTCTGAAGAATCAAATCCGCAACTCTGGGACCTTTGGGACCACAAGGCGCTTGCCCAAACCATACAACATCGTGCTCATCTTACGTGAAACACTTGGTGATCCATTCACGATGTTACGCTTGATTTTCCCACACCATCATCGATTTCTTGCTGCTGCCTTGATTTGATCCACCAAGGTCGGTTGCACAACCAAAGCGACAAGGAGCCATGCTCAACCAAACCCAAGTTGAGACGAAACTCTGCAAGAAGTGCGGTGTTGCTCTTGGATCATTAAAGTATTGCAGTACACCTTTCGGCTAAGTGCATCAGCAACCACATTGGCCTTGCCAGGGTGATACTGAATACCCATGTCATAATCTTTTATTAATTCTAGTCATCTCCTCTGCCTGAGGTTCAGATCTGGTGAGTGAACAAGTATTTCAAACTCTTGTGATCGAATACACCTCACGATTCTGATCGAGATAATGCCGCCAAATCTTGAGTGCATGAACCACAGCGACAAGCTCTAAATCATGGGTGGGATAGTTAAGCTCATGAGGTCTCATTGCCTAGATGCATAGGCAAGCGCCTTGCCTTCTGCATAAGAACAGTGAGTCCACGGCGAGAGGCATCGCAATAAATATCGAAGCTTTGTGGATATCGGAAGAGTAAGCTGAGCTGAAGTCAATCATTTGTTTGAGCTCACAGCTCTCATCACAGCGAGAGGACCACACAAACTTCTTGTCCTTCTTGAGCAATTCGGTCGCCGGCTGCGATCTTGGAGAAGTTCTCGATGAAAGCGGTAGTAGCGCTAAACCAAGAAAACTCCGCATCGGTGGTGACTTGGTGACCCCAAGATAGAACGTCGCGACCTTGCCTGGGATCCACGGCTATGCCTCGGCCGAAAGAACATGGCCCAAGAATGCCACTTCCTTCAACGAACTCACATTTCTTGAACCGCGCATATAGTGGTGCTCCATAATTTGCCCAAAACAATCTTGGATGCTCGGCATGCTCGGCCGGTCTTGGAATAGATAAGAATATCATCAATAAAGACCACCACAAATTTATCCAAAACTCCATGAATCTGAATTCATTAAGTTCATGAACAAAGTGGAGCATTGGTTAAACCGAAGACATGGCGGTGTACTCATGCGACCCATAACGAGTAGTGAAAGCCGTCTTGAATATCCTCGATCGATCGACTTGATGATACCCCATTCTCAAATCAATCTTGGAGAACACAGGCTCCGATCAAGCGTCGAGCAGATCATCGATGCGGGGCAAAGGATATTTGTTCTTCACCGTCACCTCATTGAGAGGGCGGTAATCAACACACATGCGCAAAGTCTTGTCCTTCTTCTTCACAAAGATCACCGGACAACCCCAAGGAGATGAATGGGACGGATGAAACCTTTAGCTTGGAGCTCACCAAGGCGCTTCTTCAATTCTTCTAGCTCATTGGGAGGCATCCGATACGCGCGCCGAGATAGAGAGCGATCTGGGCAGCAACTCAATGACAAACTCAAGGTCTCGAGCGGAGGCATCCGGGCAAATCTTGGGAAAGACATCCACAAAGTCGGATACTATGGGAACATCCACGAATCGTAAAGTGGCCAAGCTTCTAATGCACATAGATCGGCCCCTGAAGGGCTGCGAAATCCGACTGCTACTTTGAAGAGTGGTGAGATAGACAATCTTCTGGCTGTCGATTTGTCCCAAGTGTTGGGACAACCAATCCATGCCAAGAATTACATCCAAACTCATTTGGCCCGAGCGGAATAAGGTTTGCCAAAATCCCACTCCCTTGACTATGATAGGAACATCCCGACAACGTAAATCGGCCCTCATTTCCGACCCGGAGGCGGATGAGCAAAGGAACTCCCAAAGAACACGGTGAAGACCACTAGCAGCACAAATGATCTTGAAATAAAGAATCGATGCTCGAGAATCAAATATCACTGCGGCGGGGCGAATTAACAAAGTGTACCCATCACGACATCTGGCGCCTCACGAGCCTCACGGTGAAAGGTGGTTGACTCGACCATTGCTCGCACTCAGGTCTTTGGATAACCTTACGGTCGGTGGGTGACCACTCCCCGCCGCGTCCTCCATTAGGGAGGCGGCGCAACACTCGAGGGCAGCGTTGGCGTAGTGGCCCTTGTTGTGGCGAAAACAAGTAACCTCGGCGGCCGGATTGCGGAGGCCGCCTGTCTTGGATCGCGGCGCGCGTGGTGGCTCACGGCTGCGGTGGGCGAGGTGGTGCGAGATAACCTCGGCCGGTGGAGCAAAGAATGGGCCAGTGCGGTCCCGGCCCAGAGGGCAGTGAGGTGGTGTGAGTAGACTGATGTGTCTCCCATTTGCTGTTGGCGGGACTCGCCACGCCTTTGCCTTATGCTCAGCAACAATGGTCTTATCTACCAAGGCACGAAAGTCGAAGTCCACAATAGATAGCTTGTCCTGCGGCTCCTCGGACAAGCCATCCATAAACTTCTCTGCTTAGCCTCATACGAGGCCACCTCCCGAGCATAACGAGCGGATGATTAAACTCGTACAAGTACTCCGTTCTGATTTGCGCCCTTGCTTGGCGCGAGGAATTCTTTCTTCTTGACTTCATCGGGCCATCGGGAATGTGGGCCCGACGAAAGCGGACTGAACTCCTCCGCACGCGACCACATGGCCGCGCGGCTGCATGGCGAGATAGTTCTCCCACCATGAGAGTGCTGCGCCCTCAAGGTGGTGGGGCCGAAGAGTGCCTTATCTGCGCTGGCTGAGCTATGTTGAGTTTTCGCTCAACCATGCGCGTGCCAATCGTCGCATCGAGAGGTCCTCGGGCGGGGAGAAAGTCGGCGGCTGCGTGCGGAGGAACTCCGCAAGTCCCGCGAGTGCGGTGGCGCCACCACCGGCAGGAGTGGAGGTATTCCTAGCAATAACCTCCAAGATGCGCGTCGGTCTATGCGGTTTCGCTCGTCGGCGAGAACCTCGACCATGGTCGGAGAAGGGAAGCTCCTCATCATGACCGACTGCTTTGCGCCACGCGTCTCCCGGCCATCTGTTTCACTAAGACAAGTTAACAACGGTGGAAAACACGAAGTCGACAACCTCTGCAAATAACTTACTATGACACAAAACAAACACGGACTTTTAAGTTACAAAACCAATTGACAAAAATCGGACACTTAGCAAACTCATATATATCTTACCCTTATGCCCCCACAAATTTTAATTAGACTAATTCTCTATGGTTCTCCCAAAGGCTGATTCTCAGGTAGTAACTATCTTTTGAAAGGAAAGAGAAACCAAGTTTTAAACTCAAATTAGAGTAAGATGAGAATAGAAGGCTAAGATAGGCAAGGAGTAAAATCGAGAATCGCCTAGGTTTTCATAAACCCTTTTATACTTTGAAATTAAGCTTTTTCAAAATATCCTAAGGGCGACTATGCTTGGGTTACTACGGTCGAATGGCTCGATACCAACTTTGTGAGGACTCCAGTTTATTTGGCTTGTAATGCTTAACCAACCACACGGTCCTAGCATCACAAATCAAATAAGCGATCCTCAGATATGTATACTTCAGACGTATACACACCTCGGTACAAAATTAGACATCAACTCCATTCCAAACATAGAGTCCAAACACTACACAACCAAGCGGAAGATAAACAAATAGTAGAGTTATTACGGACAAAGGCGAAAGGCCAAGATACACAAATAAACAAGAACGGCAGTGAAGCAAAAGTGCCATAAGATGGCTATAAACAAAGCCAATCGGCGTGCCTCCAACCCACAAGGCATCGGCCGGACCGCCAAGTCTAGTCGTCCACGAAACGGCAACCGACTCACGTAGTGAGGCCCTTGGGCTCACCTTCTTCCTCTGCAACAAAACATTAAGCAAAGCACACAGTACAAAGATTGTCTTTGTACCCATAAAGGCAGCGTGTGGACTAGCGGACTGTTCATATGCTACATGTAGGCTTGTTTAGTGGAGGCCATATGTTTCATTTGCATAAAGCCAATTTTCATTTGCAATAAGGTATCTGATTTTAAAGGCAAGTTTGCAATTCATTTTAAGATTGAAATAACGATAAAGATAATAATAACAAAAGCGAAAGATAAACAACCTAGAAGTGACTATCCCAATAGTCACCACAACAATATACGAATCCCAGTTCGTACCACCCATCAAGTTTTAATTTAAATGTTGTAGTCTAACTCTTGAAAAGCTTACCCAAGCGTGTCCATCACCTAGGGCGAGGCTATTCAAATAGTTTTTAACCCCTGCGGGTGTACCACTGTACCCACACTTGAGCCAGCCTTTAAGCCAAAGCACACTTCCAAGGTATCTTTGTACGGCTAAGTCCTGAGACTTTTCCAATATTGTGTATTAACTCTGAGCCGCTCGTATGGATAGAAACTCATACGCTTACATGGTAAAGCCGAAAGACAACTACCCACTCGGGATAAAGCTTTTGGACAACTACCATGCTCCCAACACCATCCCTCCTGCGACCTCCTGCGACCGGGCCAATACACGCCAAAGTACTAGGTCAGAGAGGTCCATATACTCTAGTGTGGTTATGCGCTGAAATGCTGGATAAAAATTCACTCACAAGATGTTCGGTCCTTAATTGACCGGGCACCTTTCGATCACACCCAAAAGATCACACCAATCTTACCATTGTGCGCGTCTAAATCATTTTTGTTTTCATTTTTAGTTTTGCAATTAAACATAGCGAGAAATCTGAAATATAAAGTTATAGAAAGTTTTGTGTGATCAAGGTTCTGACTAAGTCGATAACCTCCCATTTCTACCGATACTAAGCATGTCTAAGCAATTTGACCGGATCTACTAAGTGACAAGAGATCATCCAATGACCTCTAATCACGACAAATAACCTAGGCTCGGGTAGTAGAGATCAATATTTTGTCTACGAGGATATGCGACTACTGATTTAACTAATCAATTTAACAAAAATTAAGCAATGCATACATACAATTGAACCAAAATATTAGACTTTAAGATCTTGGGATTAACATGATCAAGCGCTTGCACAGTTTGCTGTTGCTCAATTTGTTGCGGAGGGTCGTTCTCGGGGTTGCGCAAATATCGAAACCTAACGATTTGAACAAAGCAGCGAATAAGAGCGAAAAACACGACAACCAAACAACAACATCAAAACATACCAAACTCACACGACAACCTAAGCATGACATAACAAAATTTTAGAAGCAGAGAACAATTCATTTTAAGCTATTAAGAACTTTCTATGAATTTTCTAAGCTAAAAACACATCAAAGCGCTAGTTAATTACTTAACAATTTTCATGAACAGAAACGATGTGAAAAACCTATCCTAATAATTAGTATACTGAAAATGAAATTTTACTGAATTGGGTTCATTGAATTTGGACAATTATTGAAAGGGATATGCATTTTCTAATTTGGAGATTACAATCTACAACATTAAATTAATTAACAGATTTTACTACAGATACAAGGTTGAAACTCATTTTAGTAAATAGTACACTTAAAATGAAAATTAACAGCACTGGTTTCATGCAATTTGGATAAAAATTGAATTAGTTATGCATTTTACAAGTTTAATTGAATTATCAGCTCAACAGAAAACATAAACGAAATACTAAATCATTTCCGAAATCTATAATGCACTAATTCCATTTCGCACCTGACCGGCTAGCCCTGCCCGCGGCAATGCCCGTGAAAGTCTTGACGAGCAGTTGCCGAAAGTGGCGTCGGCGTATTCTGAAATCGTCTCGCTACGCAAAGTGCAACCTAACATACTCTCACGAGAAATCGCTGCAAGCGGAGAAAACGCATTACGAGCTACGGCCCTAGCGGCGGCATGGACCCACATGGCGTTGACTCGGAGAACAAATAACGAGGTGGATTAAAGGATTTCTAAACGCGATTTAACGAGAGGGGCCACAAGTCGAGAGACTCAGACTAAACAAGATTAACGCTAAACTAACTCCACGGCGGCTCACCGGCGCGCGCCTGGGAACGCGGCGCGGCGCGCGGTGATCTAGCTAACGGTGGGTTTCGGCGCGAGAGTGGTACGCCGGGTTCACAGCGATCTCGCGAACACGATGGCGGTGACGCGGACCGCGGGGATGCGGCGGTGGTGGCGGCGAGCGGAGGCGGAGAAGAAGATCGGCCTCGCGAGATGACGCTTCTGAGCGACGGGAAGCTTGGCGGTGCGCATCGGCCGCCTTGACTCCGGAAGGATAAGCCCGACCACCACGACAATGGAGCTCGAGGCGGCGGAATCGCTGCGGCGGCGCTTCACCGAGCTTGAGAAGAACGCGCCGCGGCCTCGATGATGTACCAAAGAACAGAGAAGGCTACGGTTAAACTTCGGTGAAGTATTGCGATTCTAAGGGACTATCTTCCGAGGTTTGAAACTCACGAGCGCCAAAGAGCTACGAGGGCGAGTGCCGGGCGAAGGCGAAGATGTCGCCCCAACGACTCCGTGGATGAAACGAGCTCGGGCCGGGAAAATGGGCGGTGTGGAGAGAAGAACGCGGCGGGAGTTGGGAGTGCTCAGCGGCGGCGGCGGTGGTGGCGCCGCCTCGGTTTCTTCTCCCGTAAAGAAGAAAGCAGCGGAGAAGGCACGAGAGAGGGTAGGCGAAATGAATGAGCTCGGTGGGTAGATGAGACACCGGCGATGCTTCTGACGGACACCAGCAGGAGGTGGCGGCGACGAGGGGCGTGGCAAGCATCGCCGCGCACGACGCGAACTCCGTGAGTGCGGAGAAGACGAGGCGGACGGCGGTAGGGTCCACACATCGGCGACGACGGAGCGGTGCGGCCGGTGGTTTGACTCGATCGATGATCCTGCCGACCGTTGGATCCGAAATAGGCGGTGAGATTGGTGTATGCATTCGGACGGTCGGCGAGACAAGCAACGTGGACCGTTCGATCTTCATCGGACGGTGACGACCATCGGCTCGCCGCGGTGCAACTAGGCGGTGCGGCCGAGTCAAGTGGCGCGATCGGACTCGAGTCGGGCTCGGGTTCGAGCGAGGAACGATGATTTCGATTTTGAGTTTTAAAAGCTGAGAGAGTTTGGGAATTTTAGATGTAGCTCCCGAGCTCCAAAAATTTTGAAATTTTATGGGAACTTACTGGAACATAGAACAACCTTGTGAAATTTTTCCAGGAGTTTTCATGCACCAGATTTCTCCCAATAAAATTCCCAAGCTGCTGTCGGAGGTTTGACCAGATTTCTAAACTGGTTTGACTTGGCCATTTGAAATAGCAAATAAAATCTAAAAATTGTGAAATAATTCAGGAGGTAGATAGGATGATCAAGATGACAGGAAAAATATTCCTAGGGGATGATCACAAGTTTGAAGGCTAAGAATTTCTTGACAACAATTTCCATTCACAAGAATTTAATTCTAGAAAATGAAAATTGCTAGGGAAAAATGTAGAAACTTTCAAATGATTTGAAGAGACAACAAAAGTTTTTATTTCTCCTCAAAATTTTACATTTGAAATACAAACCCTAAGTTAGGGCTGTTACAAATCTCCCCCCTTACAGGAATCTCGCCCCGAGATTCGATCACTGGAGAAGAAGGATGGGTACTCTGCTCGAGGCGATCTTCCGCTCCCAAGTGGCTTCATCCTCGGAGTGGTTTGACCATCGAACTTTAAGGAACTTGATCACACGATTCCTTGTTCTGCGTTCGACTTCTTGAGGATCTGAGCGGGCGTTCCGCGATAAGACGAGTCTTCCCGCACATCGATATTTTCAATGGCGTTTCCCCAACGGAACACGGAGGCATTTCTTCAATTGTGACACATGGAAAACATCATGCACCCCTTCAAGTGTGGCAAGCAACTCCAAGTGGTATGCAACGGCTCCACTTTCTTAACGACGCGATAAGGCGGAGCATGCAGAGGAGCCAATTTGCCCTTGACACCAAAGCGCCGATGGCCCTTCAAAGGTGAGACTTTGATATACACAAAGTCATTGGGTGGAAACTCGGCTCACGGCGGCGACGATCTGCATAGCTCTTCTGCACGGGTGAGCTACGCGCAAGTGCTCACGAATCAAGCGCACTTGACTTTCCGCCTCATTGATCGAATCGGGCCAAGAACCGTCTTTCCCAGTTCGACCGGTTCAATGGGGTTACGCAGACGCCTCCCATACAAAGCCTCAAGCGGTGCCATACCGAGACTAGCTCGGAAGCCGTTGTTGTAGGAGAACTTCGGCAAGCGGTAGACACTTCTCCCAATTCTTCCCATAGGAAAGAACACAAGCACGAGCATATCCTCAAGAACTTGGTTGACTCGCTCCGTCGACCATCGATCCGAGGATGATAGGTGAAATTTGAAAGAAAGACGGGTCCCCATGGCCTCCTGTAAGCGTGCCATAGCGAGAAGTGAAAAGAGAGCCACGATCGACAATCGTTAAGTGGCACACCACGCAAGCTCACAATGCGGGAGATATAGAGATCGCCAATCGTCGACAGCGAGAGTGGTAATCTTGGCGGAAGTCGCGCTACCCGTCAATCGATCGATAACAACCCGGATAGCATCCTTCCTCGAAGAAATGCAGGCGGACGGTGATAAAATCCATGCCTCTGATCCCACTTCCACTCAGGTATAGGCAAGGGTGGAGGAGACCTCTGCGGACGCCGATGCTCGGCCTTGACGCGACAACATATGTCACATCGGCCACGAACACGGCAATCTCGCGCTTCATGCGAGTCCACGAATCTCGACGCAGATCTTGGTACATTTTAGTGGCCCGGGATGGATGGACAAAGGCGAATCATGGGCCTCTGAAGAATCAAATCCGCAACTCGGGACCTTTGGGACCACAAGACGCTGCCCAAACCATACAACATCGTGCTCATCTTACTGCTGAAACACTTGGTGATCCATTCTGATGTTACGCTTGATTTTCCCACACCATCATCGATTCTTTGTCTTTGCCTTGATTTGATCCACCAAGGTCGGTTGCACAACCAAGGCAGCAAAGGAGCCATGCTCAACCAAACCCAAGTTGAGGCTGAAACTCGCAAGAAGTGCGGTCGTTGCTCTTGGATCATTAAAGTATTGCAATACACCTTTAGGCTAAGTGCATCGGCAACACATTGGCCTTGCCGGTGATACCGAATACCCATGTCATAATCTTTTATTAATTCTAGTCATCTCTCTGCACGAGGTTGAGATCTGTTGAGTGAACAAGTATTTCAAACTCTTGTGATCGGAATACACCTCACAATGATTCTGCGTCGATAATGCGCAAATCTTGAGTGCATGAACCACAATGACAAGCTCTAAATCATGGGTGGGATAGTTAAGCTCATGAGGTCTCAATGCCTAGATGCATAGGCAAGCGCCTTGCCTTCTGCATAAGAACAGTAGAGTCCACGACGAGGCATCGCAATAAATATCGAAGCTTTTGTGGATATCGGAAGAGTAAGGCTGGAGTGAAGTCAATCGTTGTTTGAGCTCTGAAAGCTCTCATCACAAGCAGAGGACCACACAAACTTCTTGTCCTTCTTGAGCAATTCGGTCATCGGCTTTGCGATCTTGGAGAAGTTCTCGATGAAGCGGCGGTAGTAGCCCGCTAAACCAAGAAAACTCCGCACATCAGTGAGTGACTTAGGCTGACCCCAAGATAGAACGTCGTGACCTTCTGGGATCCACGGCTATGCCTCGGTAGAAAGAACATGGCCCAAGAATGCCACTTCCTTCAACGAACTCACATTTCTTGAACTTCGCATATAGCTGGTGCTCCCGCAATTTGCCCAAAACAATCTTCAGATGCTCAGCATGCTCGGCTTCAGTCTTGGAATAGATAAGAATATCATCAATAAAGACCACCACAAATTTATCCAAAAACTCCATGAATACTGAATTCATTAAGTTCATGAACAAAGCTGGAGCATTGGTTAAACCGAAAGACATGACGGTGTACTCGTACAACCCATAACGAGTAGTGAAAGCCGTCTTCGGAATATCCTCTGATCTGATCCTGACCTGATGATACCCCATTCTCAAATCAATCTTGGAGAACACTGGCTCCAGTCAAGCGTCGAGCAGATCATCGATGCGGGGCAAAGGATATTTGTTCTTCACCGTCACCTCATTGAGAGGACGGTAATCAACACACATGCGCAAAGTCTTGTCCTTCTTCTTCACAAAGATCACCGGACAACCCCAAGGAGATGAACTGGGACGGATGGAACCTTTCGCTTGGAGCTCACCAAGCTGCTTCTTCAATTCTTCTAGCTCATTGGGATGGGGAAGACCCATGGGTTTTCAACTTCTTTTTCAGAGAAGAAACAATTGAATCTGGTACAGTAACACTGCTATTAGAGTTGTATCACGAGAATGAGCTCTTTACAGTACGCTCAGTTTAATACGGGATATCTATTTTTTTTATCAAATGATTCAAATTAGTTAGAATTTAATTATATTATATCTGATAGTATGAGTAGTAGAATCCCAAAGAGAGTAGAATTATAATTGTCTATGTAAAGATCACACGGCATAAGACAAATATTTTCAACCATAATTGGAAAAGTCCATAATAGCCTCACAAAAAAATATATGAAGAAAAGTCTATTATATCCTTAACAAATCAGTTGTCATATTTAATTTATACTACCAGTAGAATATACCGTAAATGTTTTCAAGACAATATGTATGTACTAGAATTTCACTATACCTCATTATACATTCTTAATCTTATAATATGATAACAGGTAGCACGTTAGGATTGAGATCCTCTGCATTGAAGAATTCAATGCAGAGAATCTATAATAAATGAACATTAGGACAATCACCACTGTCGATCGAAAGATGATATCAACAGCTATTTGTTACAGTAAAATTGGTACAGTACATTTTCCATTGCTGCTATAGTTGGTACAGACTCCAGACTATGTCGTAGAACTGTTCGCTCTGTCATGAGAGAAAACCATTGCATTCTTGCAATTAATTTTCTTCTCGAGATTTTCAAATGAGTGGTTGACGTGTTCTTGTCGTACATGTCACCAACAGGCCCGACTTAGGGCATCTCTAATAGTGCATTTATTGTCGTCTCTTAGTTATGTCATATTAATAAAATTCTACATGGAGAAAAGAGGGGGAGAAGAGAGAGAAGAGACGACCGTGCACGCAAAACAAGATATGATGCATTAATTTACTCTAGTTGACATGTAGGTTCATTTTTTAAAAAAATATAAAATATAAGTATTAAACAGTGTACTAAAGACTGTCTATTGGAGATGTTATCTCTAAAGATAATATAACATATGTTAAAAACAAGATTATGGAGAAAACCATTGCATTCTTGCAATTGATTTTTGTTCTCGAGATTTTCAAATGTCGTACAGGCCACCAACAGGGCCGACATAACTCCAGACGGTAACATGCATGGGAGAAAACCATTGCATTCTTGCAGTTGATTTTTTTTTTTCTCGAGATTTTCAAATGAGTGGTTGACGTGTTCTTATCGTACAGGCCACCAACAGGGCCGGACTTAACTCCAGACGGTGATATGCATGGGAGAAAACCATTGCATTCTTGCAATTGATTTTTTCTCGAGATTTTCAAATGAGTGGTCGACGTGTTCTTATCGTACAGGCCTAGCTGTGCAGGTGTCCAAATAGGCGTGCTGATCCACTGGAATTGTGTTCTTTTCCGACGTGTTCTTATTGACGAAGGTGCTGAACGCTGATGTGAACAAGAATTTTTGAAGGGGAAAAATTGCAACCCGTGCTGAAGCCAGTTGTGCAGGTGTCCAAATAGGCGTGCTGATCCAAAGAACGTTACTATTGGTCCAATCTAGGCCTAGCTTAGTCCGACCTCGCGTGCCGTGTTTAGATCGGTAGGGTCGGCCCGACACAATATGATCCGAGGCATAGCACAACACAGAGGAGGCCATGCGCGGAGGGGTAAAGGGAGTTGGGCACAATAGCGGCGGCCGATACTGCACGGCTCGATTAGTTAGTCGAGCCGACGGTGCCAACACGTTCCGTGCCGGACAGACCATCTGAACACCACTAGATAGCTACACACACGTCTTAGAGTGTGTTTGGTTGATGGGATAGAGTTGAATGAGATATGATAATCTTGTACCATGTGATTTCATTGATTTAGGCGAATAAAGAATATTCTATAAATTTATATTCCATCATTTACAATGAAATAATTTCATTCAAACAACCAAACATATTGATAGTTTTTTCTTAAACTAACTCACACATATATCAGTTAGTACCAACAACCAAACACACCTTTAAATACGTGACCACAGCATCCCGTAATTTATAATGCGGCTTTTGGAACACAGCCAAACAATGGAGGCTTTTAGAACACCTGCCGAGCTCGGGCTCGGGCTCCACGTCGTCCTCTATTCATCATTGCTCCTCAACGTCCTCTTCTTCGCGCACCACTTCCTCTCGGCCTCGCCGCCGGCGTCCCGGCTAGGCCCCGGCGCGGCTAACAACGATGGCGGCGGGCTGAGCTGGGTGCTGCAGGCGGCCAGGGAGGCCGAGGCCGTGGCCGCCACGGACTGCTCCGGGCACGGCCGCGTGTTCCTGGATGGCGTCACCGGCGAGGACTGGCGGCCCGGGTGCGAGTGCAACACCTGTTTCGGCGGCCCGGACTGCTCCGTCCGGACTTCCAACTGCACCGCCGACGCCGACAGGTACCGATTTCTCAAGCTAGATACATGTCTCTCCCTCAGTTTGCCTCCGTTCATTCGTTCTCGTGCGTGTACGTACGTGGTCAAACGTTGGTTGCTATGATGCTGTCCTCAAGCGGCGGATCTAAGATTTTATCACGTGAGCGCCTGAGGGCTGAGGCGCTGAGCTAAGCACCTCTCCTCTCTATGTAGAATGAAGATTGAAGAAGATCCCGATTCCCGAGCGTGAGAGCGTCTGAGGGCTGAGGTGCTGCACATGGAGCCGTGGAGGGAGGGCCGAGGGCGCGCCTGCGGCGTCGGGCCTGAGGGAGGGTGCGGACGCGAAGGGAGCCTGGTGGGGCGACCGGCAACGGCGGTGGGTGCTGAGCGGGCGAGGGTGCTGAGGCAGTGGAGGCTAGAGGGGATTAGGTCTATGCTTTCTGCAGCTTTGCAATCCGGAACCTAGAGCGGTGGAGGCTAGGGATGGCAATAGCCCCATTCTCTATTTTTCGATGGGGAATTCATCCATTAAAAGATAGAGATTGAGCTATTTCTTTCTCCACAAGATGCTAATATGCAAATATAATTCTTCATCGGGTAAAGTGGGGATATGGTCATTCCTCTACTCCCTATCCCTGCTACCTGCATGGGCCCCTAATAAGATATATAGGTCACTAGCCTACTACCGCACAACTTGATAAGACGATAGCCTGATAATCTCTTTTGTATCATTTACTTTTCAGATGTTAATTAATAAAAAAATATTATCATTTTAGCATTGTATATGGATGTTCATACTCATTTTATAACATTATAGATTTTATTTTCTCTTCTTTCGGGATCTAACTTTCGGGTATAGGTCTCCGTGGGGCCTCGATAACCCTATGGGGATGGGGAGCAGGAGAATAACACCCGAGGACGGGAATAGGGACGAGGAATTTTTCATCTCTCGGGAATAGGGATGTTCGACCACTTCCCAACGGGGAATGACCCCATTGCCATCCCTAGTGGACGCCTAGAGGGATTGCAACTGGAACACAGGCGGTGGGCGTGGGCGTCGGGCGTGGCGGCATGGGAGGAGCCTCGAGTGCCGGCGCTATTTTTACGTTGAATGTATCTCAATTTTTTTTGCTATTTTCTTTGGGCCTCGGGTTCTGACTTACCTGCTTGAGGCCCAACTCATTTCTTTGTCTCGCTTGCAATTAATTGGAGAACCCATTTTTCTCTTTGTGAAGTTCTCCGTGGATGCACGGTCTGATTTAATTGGAAGGATAGCGTCAGGTGCAGAGTGATGATCTTCGGGTGATCGTGATGAGTTGTATGTATGCTTCCTTCTAGATCGTCTCGGTAGCTTGAGGCTCCGGAGAGCCATGTACAGGTTGGCTAACTGGGCATGCGCGTGGTACTAGTTTATTTGCTCATGCAGGGCTGGCAAAAAAAAAGTTGTCGGCGGGGATGCAATTAGAGCGGCTAGTTAAGAATTTGTTACTAGCGAGTCATAGTGATAGGTGTATAAAAGATGTCTAAAATATAACTGGCCAACTACATAACAAGACAGATACAACATATACAAAGTCTATAGACCAGTAGCAATAACCAGTTATGGATACACAAAACAGAGATTGGTAGCAAGTCTGTAGCGTCCCAATTATTGAGCTTTTCAAAATCTTTTATTTAAAATTAGGTCTTATAAAATTTTCATGATTTTCTAGAATTTACAAAGCTTAAATAGAATTATCATAAATAAAAATGATTTAATATGAATAAATAAAACATCCATTAAATTCAAAAATATTTTATTTAAGTTCCCTATGTTCAAAAGTATTTTTTTTTCTAAATTTTCTAGAATTTTTTCGAGTTTATTTGATATTTTTCTTGGCTTGTTCTAAATTTTTCTAGAATTTTTTCGAGTTCATTTGATATTTTTCTTGGCTTGTTTAGATTTCCTGTATTTTCTAAAAATAAAAACAAATTTAAATACTGAAAAAGCTTTGTGGGCCGGTTTCTCTTTCAGACCCACTGGGCCTAGAGTTTACCGGATACTATCCGATAAATTTTTCGGATAGCTCCGAATCCGACAGATACCTTCTTTCCGAATTTGTTTCGTATCCGGCAAAAACTATTTGGCTCCGAATCCGAAATCTGAGGAAAATCCCAGATATCTGGTTTCATGCTCTGAATAAGATCAGAATTTATTCGAACAGACGGACGGTCGGGGAGTAACTGCCCCGTTTGCACCCCCTACTTGTTAGCTGTTCAAATTGGCTTGATAATAGACTCGTGGCTCGATTCAAAATTGCTTATAAACTATACATAAGATGATATTAAGTCAAATAAAATTGCTTCAAAATTATATAATATCCTATTTAATAATAGGACCAGTAGGCATCCGATGTACAGTAGTGTAGGACTCACCCAAACCAAGACAGATTAATGTTGTCGCCAATCAATGGCAATTGAGTTGGGGCAGCGTATGTTTCATAGCATACATGATAGATACCTTTATAATTATCCAGTTACGGAGTAACGTTTGGTAACCCCTAGTTGTGCTATTACACATGTAGGAAATCATATTGATATCAGGTCTAAGGATTATACATCATCGTTGCTTGAGACCAACTGATAACACATAACAACATAACAATCTCAATAGTGTCTCAAAGTGGGTCAATCCAACATCTTGTTCTCTAACATATGCTCACATTATTGATTCGATATGTCCATAGTTGTGACCTGTGAAACAAGGTCATCACTCAATACATGTGCTAGTATATAAGTCACTAATGTCCCGACAAGTGACATCCAACCAGATATGCTTTAGAATGATATCATACAACAAATAAAAAGTTTCACCAAAAAATTATAATCCGACCAAAGTAAAATTTATTCTATAATTCATAAACAAAAACATGATACAATGATCTCTATAATTGACTGCTAGGGCATACCACTGACAATTTGCTACATCAGAACCGCACGTACATCGATCGTCAAGTGCTAGCTAACAGGGGCAGGTCTAGTATAGGGATATGGCTGTACAGATGTACACCCAAATTTTTTTGGAAAAATCCACAGTATTTATTAGGTATATATAGTAATTGACGAGGATTAAAACCTCTATATATTATCTTTAATATATAAAAGACCATACGTCTTCATGGTCGTAACCACGAGGTGCACGACCTCCTTTGGTCGTAGAGATTCCAGAGGTTACATAATGGGTACCAGTGGACGAAGGCCTAAGCCAAGCTTCCAGGCAGAGAAGCTACGTAGAAGGTATGAGCGATACTTGGAATAAATTCCAAGGTATATTCTCTACCGTATGATGAATGGAGCACGTGTATATTCCATGCCATACGATGTATCTTATCCGGACACAACAACAAATAACCTCCATGCGGTTATATGTCTCATAGACATATAACCGCCAAGCAGTGGTTGTTTATCAACCATCGCTTGCTCAGAGCAGGCGTGTCGTTTCACATCGCGCGTCTCCTGAAATGCTTCGCGCCTCTTCAAAGGCTATTTAAAGATGGAACCTGGACGGAGAAGAGGGACAGAGAAAAAAGGAAAAGAAGACAAGACATAGTCATCAGACTGAAGCACAAGCCATAGATTCGTGTGATAGGTGCGAGATAGCAAGAAACAGCGAGTTCTTGGAAAATACCTTGTAAATTCCAGTTCATATAAATAAACAACAGCCCCATTATTTCCTGAGATTTCCCACGTCACTTTCTCCTTTTTATTTTCGTAAGATCGACGTCTTGATCGTCGACAGCTGGCGCCGTCCGTGGGGATCGCGGCGTGGAATCTCAGAAGAATTTCTGTGCTCATCAAATTTTCGTCCATTCCCCGTTTGTGACCGCTGATGCGGTTATGGCGGGAAGATGGGATGAAGAAAATTGGTTCGACTTGGCGGACTACGCCGACCTCGACATGGATGCATGCATGCGCGCCATGGAGAAAGCGGAATCTCTTCATCATCCTCCTCCGCAGGCTCGCCGCCGGCGTAAATCGATGAAACGGCCGGATGGATGAAGACACACCGCTACAATCGATGGCGGTTTGGAGGAAGTGCTTCCGACCAGTTCGAACACCCCAAAGCCTCGGCAAGCCGGGCCTTCGGCCAGGCAAAAGAGTGACAAAATTCAACACCGCAACCCGAGGTTCAATATACCTTTGATGCGATCATGGTTGATAGGTACTCACCGGCGGCTTCTAGCAATTCCGAGAGCCAACCGACACTGGTGGCGGTGTCAATGAAACCTCCATTGGTTGTAAACCAAGTGGGGATGATAAAGCTCGGCGATTCGATCGGCAATTCGCGGATCGGTGAGGCCCTTCCGAAAACCTCGAGAGGTGCGATCACCGGCGCTCTCCGTCGTGGAAGCTTCTGTAGAAGCTCGAAAAGCTCTCCATCGACTACGATGGAAGTTCATCGGAGGATCACTGCTGGAAGCACGAGGTCAATGCGATCGGAATACGGATCACAATGCGGTATGCGGTCCTCCATCGTTGCCGTCACCACATCATAATGGAGATGGTGCGGGCGGTCAAGCACCAAATCGGAGGTGACGAACTGGTGGGCGTTCACGGTTAATACGCTGATCCTTCCCAAACCAATGAGGACCGGACAAGATCGATCGAGATCGGAGATTCAAGCCATCGAACACCTCTTTCGCGAAATCCTCGAGACCTTGGTAACGATACAAAACTGCGGCGAGTTAGAGATATGTTAAATACCTGCGACCTGCTCTAGCGAAGACTCGAGGTTTTCCCAACTTGTAGGCGGTGTCGAGATCATTCAACAGACGATGCGGCGCCGCGAAGCATACCGGGAACGAAGGCACCCGCAAAGTCATACCATAACTTCATCGCGGCATTCTTCCCGGCGGGGGCTGTATGGTCGTGTTGAGGATCGATTGACACTCACGACCACCTCGGCGATTCCGACCAACAAGTCACGAGGAGAGACTATTCGAGAATCTCACCTCAGCCGTCGAGGAGCAATCGCTTGGACACGGTGATCTTCGACATCACCTAAACCGAAGCAAGCGGTCGGAGGCGTTCTACTAACGTCTACGACCGAATCGGGACATGATGAGCACCGACAATGTTTCTAGAAATCGGTCTCCAACCGACATAATCAAACACCTTTTCAAAGAAGGCGCCACGAAACTATCACAGTGTCGAGCCTTCTCGTGAGGCTCCAGCGATGCGTTGGCCAAATAGGTTCCGCCGGCCAACATGGATAAATTCAATGGGACCAAAATCCCTTAGAATTTCTCCGGATATACACCACTTCTCGAGAGTGCGGTGGTAATGAAAATGTAATGGCAAACTATCTTCCTCTGGTATTAGAAGGATCATGGTTGCTTAACCTCACCTGGTCGGTCGTGTATACTTGGGAGCAACTCTGCGACCTTCTAATTGAAAATTTCGAGTGCGTGCGATCGACCGGAAAAGAAGACGATCTCCATAGAATCGACAAAATCAAACGAGACTCTCCGGCGGTACATCAAAAGATTTAGCCAAGTTCAGTAACTCAATAGGAGGTTGAGAATCTTCCGTTATCCAAGCCTTCAAAGCGGGATTAAGAAATCGAAGGTTTACGGAGGATTTAGCTATACATCCCCACGAACAACCATCGAGCTCTTCGACATGGTGACAAATGCGCTACGGCCGATGAAGCGGTCGAGTGGAACAAAGCCGATTGATCGAAAGGATAAAATTCCCCAACCTGGCTTAGATAGGACGTAAAAGAAACAAAAGAAGACTCTCAAGAAAAAGAAGCATGGCAAAGCCAACGAAAAAGAGGTTCTTGCTGTTCCTGAGAAATTTACTAAAGGAAGGAAAGATTATACTAGTCGTGGCAAGGCTAAGGCTCCGACCAATGATTACAAGAAAAATAAAAAATGGTGTCCTCTTCACCAGCAAGCAGGACACGATTTGCGCAATTGTCATGCTTGGCAAAAGAAGCTGGAAGATTATTATGCAGGTAAAGGACCACTCGCGTCGATTCAAGAGCTCGGGGAAACAAGCTCCAAGAAGGACAGAGATGGTGACGAAGAGATGGAATACCAAGAACCCCAGCACACTGTTGATGTGATTTTCGGCGGATCTTCTTCATACGAGTCCAGACGTCACCTGAAAGCCATGGAGCGAGAGGTCAACTTTACCGAATCTTCGATCGCCGTTAAACCTTCAAGGTGGTCGGATACAATAATCTCCTTGACAAAGAAAGAAGCGCCCATTACTTCAACTCGACCGGTAGGTTTCGATTGTCGTTGAGCCTACTATTAATAAGCGTAAGGTTAATCGGGTCTTGATAGATGGGGTAGTTCTTTGAATATTTTATTTGCAAGTGCTTTGGAAGACATGCGATTCCCAAATCCAGGTAAAACACATGAAATATGTCTTTCATGGCATAGTTCACAGGTCTACCGCTAAACCAATAGGGCATTTGTCCTCTCGTTACGTTCGAAAGCGATAACTTAGGACGAAAAATTTCATTTGATGTGGTAAACTTCGAGACCGCATACAATGCGATACTTGGTCGTCGGCTTGCAAAGTTCACGATAGCCACGCACTACGGTTATCGAGTTTGAAAATGCCGTGACCAAAAGGTGTAATCACGGTCGGCGATCGAGAAGATAGCCTACGCATGCGATCGGAAATGTTTAGAGCGGTCGATGAACTCCCGACCGAGGAACTAACACCGTTAACATGCGGTCAAAATTCAAGACCAAGATGACACCAAAACCTTCCGCCAGATAAAAGAGGTACAACTCGAAGAAGTACTTCTCGAGAGGATGCCAAGATCTTGGTGGAGCGATACTCAACCTAAATAGGAAGAGTCGCTCGTCTCCTTCCTCAGAGCTAATCGGGGCGTATTCGCACGCGGGGCGTCCGACATGCCCGAAGTCCCGAGGAGGTGATCGAGCATAGGCTAGCTCTGATCTAACAAAAACCGGTCAGCGATTCGACGTTTCGATCGATCGAAGCGAAGCAATCGATCCAGATTGACAAGCTTTTCAAAGTGGATTCATTCGTGAGTCGACCACCGAGTGGCTCGCCAATCTGTAATGGTTAGAAAAGCCAATGGGAAATGGCGAATGTGTATTGACTTTACAGATCTTAATAAAGCTTGTTCGAAGGATGACTTTCCTTCCTCGCATTGATCAACTTGTAGACTCTACTTGGTGTGAGTTGTTAAGTTTTTGGATGCTTATTAGTGGTACCACGGATCAATATGAGTAAACAAGATGAAGAAAACTTCCTTTATCACTCCATATGGTACTTATCGTTATGTAAAAATACCATTTGGTCTCAAGAATCTTGGTGCAACATTCCAAAGGTTGATGCAAAAGACTTTTAGCCCTCGGATAGGTCGAATCTTGAAGCCTCGTTGATGATCCGTCGTAAAAAAGCATCATGGCGGCGATCATATTCTAGATCTACAAGAGACTTTCAATAACTTAAGAGCGTCATAACCTTAAGTTAAATCGAGAGAAATGTGTGTTCGAGTTTAGTCGGAAAGCTTCTTGGGTTCCTAGTTTGGCTAGAGCCATTGAAGCAAATCCAACGGTAATCGCGCCATCGATCGGATCGCGATCCGACCACAAAGAAGGAAGTTCAGAAATTAACCGGTTGTATGGCGGCGTTAAGTCGTTTCATAACTGCGGTTAGGCGAAAAATGACTACCTTTCTTTAAGCTTCTAGGAAACATGGGAGTTTCAAATGGACTAAAGAAACAAGCGGCGCCTTTGAAGAATTAAGCGGTACCTTACGAGTCTCCCAATCTTAGTTTCTCCAAGATTGGGAGAAACATTGCTAATTTACGTGGCTACAACGCCACAAGCGGTTAGTGGTGTTTGGTCGTAGAACAGAGACCATGTTCAACGACCAATATATTACGTAGCGAAGTCTTGCATGGACCAAAAAAGGTATCCGCAGTACAAAAGTTGCTTTATGGTCTCCTTATGGCTTCAAGAAACTAAGGTATTATTTCGAGCCCGCAAAGTGGTCGTACCTCTGGATATCCTCTTGGTCAAGTCACGGGAACACGAGGAGTCATCGGGGCGAATATCAAAATGGGCGGTTGAGCTTGGGCGTTCGATCTCCATTTTGTCCCACGAGCGACAATCAAGTCCCGGGCAATAGCGAGTCGATGTCAAATGGACAAATCCCGAACCCACCCAAGGGCCCAAATCACGAGCACCACGGCGAGTGGACAATGTGCCGATGGTTCCTTGATGTTGCATGGCTCGGGTGGGGTCGTCTTGATTTCCCCTCTTGGCGAACAAATAAATGCGCTATTTAGTTTAACTTTCTGCTACTAACAATGTGGCGAATCACGAAGGTTTCTTGGCGGGACTTGGCGGCTCGTTAAGCTCGGGATTCGCAGATTGCTAGTGAAAGCGATTCTCAACTAGTAGCGAATCAAGTAGGGAAAGAGTATCAATGCTCTAGTACCAAGATGTCATCATATCGGCGGAAATGCGGAAACTCGAAAAGCATTTCTTCGGTTTCGGATCCAACACATTCCTAGAAAGGAAAACTTTTCGCGGACAGTTGGCGGATGGCTTCCACAAGGACATCCGTCTCGCCTGGAGTTTTTCTCGAGAAACTCGATTCACCCTCGGTAGTCGAGCCTTTCGAGGACATAGATGTTAGCAAGGAGGTTACACACATTGATTCTGCAAACATGGATGCTCCACAGATCGATGATGGTTGGCGCTATCACGATCACGGTAGAGATTGGATGACATCGATCTACAATTATCTTCAGCATGACTTAATTCCAGAAGATAATGTAGAGGCTGATCGTATCGCACGAAAAGCCAAATCATACACTCTCATTGAATGTACCTTGTATAAACGAGGATCTCACGGAGTGTTGATGAGATGCATATCTCGCTCGGATGGCATTAAATTGCTAGCCAAAATTCATGGAGGAGTCTGTGGAGCTCATCATTCCTACAGAACTTTGGTTGGTAAAGCCTTTAGGCAAGGATACTACTGGCCAACTGCCCTTCATGATGCAAAAGAGCTCGTGACGAAGTGCGTACAATGTCAGTTTCATAGCCGACAAGTACAATGTCAGTGCCCTGTATTTTTTCATTTTCATATTTCAATAAAGATGCATCTCCTTGTTCCCAACGATAAGTATGGTTGTTTAAACTTATTATTCGTTGCATCTGGTCATATGCCTTTCTTGTTGATGGTTGGTCAGAGAAGACACTCATTCTCTCCGATATTCCTTTCAAAAGGATCTCCACTACTCATGGTTGTTGACTTCAATGTCACCGACCACACTGGTTTTAGTCGTGATCATTACTTCAATAATGCGCACGCGCGACCACATATTCTTTTCTAAAAGAAACAAATGAGTATAAGGAGTACCAATCCAGACAATGTACACGGTTTTTCGTTCTTTCTTGAATTTGAAGATTGTTATTTTATTTCAACATTCTGTTCTAATCAAGTTTGGCTACTGGTCGGGACACGGAAAACCTCCTGGTCGAAGTCTCTCCTCTCTGCACGTGGTCATGCCCACTGGAAGGAGCTTCCTAGTGACGGTCCTTTTCCTACGATCCTCGCTACCAGTCGGATTTGATCATGAGCACGTTTCGCGAAATATTTTACAACTCTTCAGTTCTTGAGATTCAATACGACCAGATCCGAATATTTTCTAAACAACGGTACTTATCTCTTCATTTTCTTTTTACATACATTCTTAATGCATATCTTCTTACCAACAAATCTAGTCTTTGTTATATCTTACGACTACAAGTGGTATTCGATAATGGACAAGATCTAGGCTAGTCAAATCATCGGTGATTCGACCACATGATTTCCTAGTATTTGCCGATCGTTGTCATACACATTATCAAGACGCTCCTCCCATGGTCATTTTAATTACTCAATTTCTTGGTATCTCGCTTTCTTTTAGTAAAGCTCATCTACTAATATAAGCGATCGGGGCTAGGAGATATATGAGTATTTAACAACATTGATAAGACAAAGCAGGATCTTCTTTGGTAAAAGGTAAGTTTTTTTACATATTCTAAATATTACGTCCATTTACATATTGGGACCACCAGACTGGTCGCTACGTAATGGAGATCCGACTTCCATTTCCTCAGCAACTTTCTCTCCGAGAGATCTTACTTCCTCGAGAAGTTTTGTTGCTTCACTTTCAGAGCAGTCGAAGTCCTCTTCCACAGCTTTAAGACTAACAGAGGGGTCGGAAGCCTTTAGTTTTGCTAAAGCAACACTAACTCCATTTACAATAGCTTCTTTCATTGTCTGGGTATGATTTTCCCTTATTGTTTTGAGCAGGCCTTTGAGATCTTCTAGAAGTTGACCAAAATAGTTCATCTTTTCCGCTGGATCTCCTAAAGAAGGCAGGCTTGATCCTGATCCCATATCAAAGATCATTTTGTTAAGAGCCATGATTTTCTCATCAAGACCGAATACAAGGGCTGCCTTTTGGCCACGCTCAAACTCGAGTGTCTTCTCCGCTCGTTCAAGTGCTTGGGTTTTTTCTGCACGAGTGGATAAAAAGAAATTAATATACTCTTTACAATTGGAGTTATGGAATACTGGTTAAGTATACGACCAGTTACCTTTGATTTTCTTCTCACAGGAGTCGAAAACCTCCTTTTGTCTGGTCATCGCATGCTCGATCGACCGGTCTTTACCCTGATTTTCTTCCCTCAGTTTTATTATTATGGCCTCTTTGGCCGCGGTCTCTTCTTTAATTTTCTCTAAATCTATCAATATGATAGGAAGAAAAGGTTAAGTTACAAGAGACAAATAAGGTAATAAAATTTAGGAAGTCAAACTAAAAGAGAAATGTTCTTACTTCTCAGATCGGAGTGTTTCTGCTCCAAGGACCTTATACGCTGGGTTAGTCCTCCGACCACAGCATATTTCTCGACCATATGCTACAAAAACAAAAATCCCTTTCTTTGATAAAGTTTCCACAGAAACTTCAAAAGAAAGAGTTGTAAAGATGGTCGTAGAACACTTACCCGAATTGCCATATCGTTATATTCGGAAAAGATTGTATCTGGACCAATCTCGGCTTGATGGTCCTATATCTTTCCCCAGGCTTCATTAAGTTCCTTATCCTCGATAAATCGGGGAGAAAAAGGGAATTTGTTAACCTGAGAAGCATTTCCAGGAAGAGGTAGAACCTGTTGAGGATCTCTGGAGATGACTACCTCCGGAGAAGGAGTAAGGATTATTAGAGAATCCTGAAACCTGCTCGGGAGCTTCTTTTACTACTTCATCCTCGGTAGTTTTAGCTTTAGGAGTATCCTGATCAGGAACCTCCACGACCACCCTCAAGAACCTTTTCCTGAGGGGTGCTCTAGTCGGACACGACCAGAACACCAGAAGATCTGTTCAAAATTAACTTTCTACAGTTAAGATGATGCTTCTTCCCTTTTACCATTTTTCTCATAATCTTTAAGCTACTCATTCAGATCGGATAATGAGAGTGTTGTTTATCTGGATTCTTTTTCTATCTGGATGCATACCCACTAGAAAAAATATCCAAGATTCGATTAAACCTCATTACAAAGATATGAGCAGAATGATGCTTTATTTCATTAAAGATCCAAATATTACAAAAACCCCTGGTTATATTTCTTCTACAAACCTTCTAAACAGAAAAATCCTTCTACTAGTTCTTCGAAGAATAGTTTCAGGTTGATCGAAGATTGATTTCTGGCAGAAGGAGACTGGAGATGTATAACCAAATAAGCGCCGGTTTCGCACCTTTCTCTTGACATGAACTTCGATCTTGATTGAAAACTATACATAATGAAGTATTTACTCAATCTTCGAAGGCCATATTCACCTTGAAAACAGAACTCATAGACCAAATTGACTTCTAGATCACCTTATGATCACAACTCCATGGGTCTGGACCCCGAGATGGTGATCTAAAAGTCAATTTGTCCCATGAATTTTGTCTTGTCAAAAGACAAAGGTGTTATGAACTTTGGATTTCTAAAATCCATCCTTGAGAAGAGAAATTTCTATCATAGAAGCGAAACTAAGAAGGCTAGGGATTTTTTTCTTTCTCTTCAAAGATCTATCCTCTGATGGTTATTTATAACCTTTAGATTGCGATAGAATTAAAGAAGAAGATAAGAGTAGAAGTCCAACGGATACAAAAACTCTTCAATTCCCAAAGCAAGTTCTCAACTTTAAAGTGAATACAAACCGCTTCAAATGCTCTTGCATTTAAATGAGCGTCATCCCGATACGACTTCATCGGAAGAAAGGTGTTCACACGACCTATTCATTTAAAGTTCGGGGGCTAGCTGACGAGGATTAAAGCTTCTATATATTATCTTTAATATATAAAAGACCATACGTCTTCATGGTCGTAACACGAGTGCACGACCACCGGGTCGTAGAGATTCCAGAGGTTACATAATGGGTACCAGTGGACGAAGGCCTAAGCCAAGCTTCCGACCAGAGAATCTACTAAGTAGAAGGTATGAAGCGATACTTGGAATAAATCCCAAGGTATATTCTCTACCGTATGATGAATGGAGCACGTGTATATTCCATGCCATACAACATATCTTATCCAGACACAACAACAAATAACCTCCATGCAGTTATATGTCTCATAGACATATAACCGCCAAACAGTTGGTTGTTTATCAACCATCGCTTGGCTCCGACCAGACGTATCGTTTCACATCAGGCGTCTTCTCTGGAAGTAACTGTCGCCTCTTCAAAGGCTATTTAAAGATGGAACCTGGACGGAGAAGAGGGACAAAGAAAAAAGGAAAAGAAGACAAGACATAGTCATCAGACTGAAGCACAAGCCATAGATTCGTGTGATAGGTCTGAGATAGCAAGAGAGCAAGCAGAGTTCTTGAAAAATACCTTGTAAATTCCAGTTCATATAAATAAACAGCAGCCCCATTATTTCCTGAGATTTCCCACGTCACTTTTTCCTTTTTATTTTCGTAAGATCGACGTCTTGATCGTCGACAGTAATAAGCGGGCTTAAAAATACGTATTTGAACCTCTAGTTGTTTTCAGTCCGTCCCACCCACTCTCTCCTATTCTATCCTCGCGACCCAACTGATAAAATTCCTGGCACAAGCGGCAGGCCAAATCCACCCCATGGCGCACACCCCAGACCATGCCACCACGAGTCCACGGCTTAAGCGTTGGGCTAAGATGCCACAAGTCCACCCCACACCTAAGTCAAGCATAATCCTATCCTCCCACATCTATACTCTTTGTGCTTCTATGGTGGTGGCGGTAGCTCAAGGAGCGACAGGGGCAGGGCGCGGCTATGGCGGAGCAAGCAAGCGCCAAGCCGGGATGGAGCCTGCGATGTGCGGCAGGGGTAGGGTAGCCCTGCAGTGCATAGTGGGGTAGGCAGAGCGTCAAGCTAGAGATGGAGCCTGCTGCACATGGCCAGCGACAGGGGTAGGGCAGCCTTGCGGCACGCGGCGAACAACGGGCCAGGGGGCGAGCACCTAGCAAGAGTAGCTTTCGACGCAAGGAGCGGCTGCGGCGTACGACGAGCTCATGGTGAGCTCTGCTACCTCTGCAATTGTGCTTACAATAAGAGAGAAGTCACTGAACGCTAGAACTAATGACTTCTGTCTAATATGTTGCTTATGTCCTCCCTTTCTCTGTCCACCGGCATTATCCCGTATATCACGTCCGAGGGGTGGCAGTTGTACATGCTAGGTGGTGTCTCAATAGTTGAAGAATAGCGTGCGTTCTTGGTAGTTATTGTTAGAGAGACAACACCCCACATTTGTCTTGCGGTTATGTTAGAGACAAAGATTAATACGTGTAGTTATACTAAAAGATAACAATATATATTTACTACTGCGTGTAATTAGACACATTATATGAGGTCCCTAGTTGGTTTGGTCCACATGTTTGTGGTTCTTATCGCTCGACTATAAAAAGTCATGTCGTAGAGGCAAAAGGTCAAAAAGAAGACCTACTGAAGGATCTGCAGGAGGCTAACTTTGCAGCTTGCGTGCTGTAGAATATAATAAAAAGTAAGTAACTTCTTATCTGTCTTCGATAACTTATTTTCTTTCTCTAACTTCTTTTCTTTTTTAGATAAAGAAGTCGATATGGGTAAGCTTTGATCTGAGGTCGAATCGAAGAGCATGGCGATCGATGAGCTTAACCGTATCACCAAAGAAAAAGACAAGACAATAAAGAATGGTGATTTCTGGGATGACGTAGTTGGTTGCGCTTGATTCTGGTCATGGTAATCCGAAACTTTTGCGCAATCTCTTGGGCGAAGAGATCATAATCTAGTGCTTGGCCAAACTTTAAAGTTGGATTTTTATCAAATCATTGATCTATTGAAGCTCTCGAGCGTTTTTTGACTGGTAGTTGATGCACCCAGGCAATGTATTCTGGGCTACAATCCTTCTTTGCCTCATGGTGTTAGGATCGATAACATCTGAGTGCGGTCACTTCTTTGCAGGAGCATGCCTCAATGGCGTGCGGTCACTTCGAGAATGTTCGCCACGCTCATGAATGTTGAGATCCTGGTAGTAGCCCCAGTCCTGTTTCTTAGAGAATGATCGAACTCTGAGGGGAGAACAAAGACCTCCTAGGTGCTGGTGTCCTCGCTTGCGGTCGAACCCTCTAGGCTGGATGAGTAGTCGAAGGACAACGCCTTGCGACTTAGAACAATCCCCTCCAAGAAGGGAAATTCCGGGTTATAACCCTCTCCGGTTGAATGTGAATCCTCCGGGATATGGTCGAATCCGCAATTGCAGCAGGTTCGACCACATTCCTGGTGGGGGTAATTGAAGGGTGACGATTAGCAGGTGATGGTCGAGCCCTGAAACCATGGATCCTAGGACTTGACGAGTTAGGTCGGATGGCCTCAAATGAACTCGAACATTTGGAGGAGGAATCCTCGCCGTGTTCAATTCTTGCCGTGGGGTAGCTTCGATCATGGTCGCTTGGAACCTTGCCCTGTAAGGAGTCTGACTCGTCATCTGGGCATACAGTTGTAGAGGAAAAGGTTTCCTCCTCAACCTTGTCTGGTATGTGTTTACCGGGTTTGGTGAAAGATCCCTAGAGCCGGCATTGTCATCAGATGAAACCATGCTTGGCTCGTAGTCGTAGCAGGCATCCATGTCAAGTCCTGCATAGTCTGCGAGATCGAACCAAATCTCCTTGTTCCACTCCCCTACCATGGTAGCATCAAAGTGTGAGCTAAGAAAATTTGCCAAAAGAACAAAGAAAAATTCCTCACAGACAGCACCAACTGTTGATGTTTTAATATCGAACTTATGAAATGAATGCTAAGGGGGGCTCCTTGATCGAGACTATACAGTAATAATACACTGGGATTTAGACAGTTCGAGCCTTTTCCTAAGAGAATAACAACTCTAGTCGTGTTGTTGTATTGATTGTGCTCACAACAAGAGAGAAGTGACTGAAGGCTAGAACTAATGACTTCTGTCTGATCTGTTGCTTGTGTTGCTTCCTTTCTCTGTCCATTGGTGCTATCCCTTATATAGCGTCCGAGGGGGTGGTAGTTATACATGCTAGGAGCGCCTCAACGATTGAAGAATAACACACGTTGATGGTAGCTATTGTTAGAGAGACAACACCACACGTTTGCCTTGTGGTTATGCTAAAGACAGAGTGACTTACGACCATATAGGGTAGTCGTAGAATAGCTTAAAACCACTAGATAATTATAATCTCCCTTATTATTAATAATGTGGGTGCCTTTGAAGGTTGTGTAAAGTCATTATTATTTATAACGAATATTATAGATAAATAGTTTAATTAATTGAGGATTATCAGATCATCGCCAAGTTTGATATGGTAATGTAAAATTATTAAAATATAAATGCATAACACTATGTCAATGTTATTGGTTACATTTCTTTAGCCATAATTTTTTGTGCAAGTTAAGGATTGATATCATATATTCCAAACCACGAAGGAACGTTGAGTTAGATTGTAATTTTTTTATTATTTTATAATTTCTCTAAATTATTTGAGATGTATCTAGTAAGAACAATTTGTGTTTTTTTTCATATTACGAATCTTTATATTTTATATTGAATAATATTTTTGTAACTCCAAATACTTATCTTGAAAATCCTGAATTCGCCCGTTGTCGTGTTCGACTTCCGAATGGTTGGGGCAGCGGGAACCCGGTGTTCCTGGAGCCGTACTGGATGCGGCACGCGGCGGCCAGCGCCGTGGTGGTCTCCGGGTGGCACCGCCTGAGCTACATCACGACCGACGGCCTCTTCCAGTCCGTCGAGCTCGAGCGCTACATCAAGCGGCTGCACAGGGCCGTAGGCAACGCCGTCGCCGACGACAAGCACTTGGTCTTCGCCACCGGCTCCATACAGCTGATCAACGCGCTGGTGTACGCGCTCTCCCCGGACGGCAACACAGGCTCGACAGCTAGCGTCGTCGCCACCGCGCCGTATTACCCGGTCAGTGCATGCTTTCGATTCAATCACAATGTAGCGTACCTACCCTGTTTTTTCAATTATCCAGAGAATCAAATCATGATTTCTTTTGCTGATCGATCGTGTAGGCGTACAGAACACAGACCATGATGTTCGACGGCCGGGAGTACAATTGGGGCGGAACCACCGCTGCATGGACCAACGCATCAGCCAACTCTACCAAGGACTTCATCGAGTTCGTCACGTCGCCCAACAACCCCGACACCGTGCTCCGCAAGCCCGTCCTCGGCGGCGCATCGACGATCGTCGACCACGCGTACTACTGGCCGCACTTCACACACATCCCCGCGCCCGCCGACGAGGACATCATGCTCTTCACCGTCTCCAAGCTCTCCGGCCACGCCAGTAGCAGATTCGGGTACGTACGCTCAGTTAATCGCTATGCTGCGCAGGCATGATGCATCTACATGCATGTATATAGCTGTAATGGGACGCCCTTGTGCGTCGGACAGATGGGCGCTGATAAGGGATGAGAAAGTGGCCAAGAAGGCTTATGACTACGTCCAGATGAGCATCATGGGCGCGTCCCGTGACACCCAGCTCCGGATGCTCAAGATCATCAAGGTCATACTGGCCAACCTGCACGGCAAGGACGACATCTTCGCCTTCGGGCACGACGTGATGAGATCCAAATGGCGCAGGCTGAACACCGTCGCTTCGCGCTCCCGCCGGATCTCGCTGCAGAAGATCCCTCCCCAGTACTGCACCTACTTCAAGAAGATCAGAGAGCCATCCCCAGGTGAACACATCCGCTCGTGAAACATCCACATCGAAATTATCGCAGCTACTTGAACCTGTAAGTTGAAGTTTTTGGCGGGCAGCTTATGCGTGGGTGAAATGCTTGAGGGAGGAGGACCGTAACTGCTCAGATGCGCTGCTGAAGGAGAAGATCATCACACGGTCCGGCGTCATGTACGACGTCGGCCGCCGGTACACGCGGATGAGCCTCCTCAAGACGCAGGACGACTTCGAGGTGCTCCTGGAGAGGGTCACGGATCTTGTCGATGCCGAGAAGGACAGCGCAGCTGGTTCCAGCTCCATGTGATGTCTGATGGTAACACGCAGAAGCTTTATATATCAGGATTGGATGGGGTGCCAAAAGTACTGGAGTGATCAACTACGAGTTGACTGTGTATTTGTGTCCCACGTGAGCTGATGAAGTAATAATGATCGAGTCATCGAGTGGCACACGATGTGGATGGACACGGAACAATACTGGAATGATCATCTACCCGTTGATTGTTCTACAAAGCAATAATTGAATGGACAAAAAGTGTAAATGAGTGGTGTCCGTAAGCAATTGAATGAACAAATATGTAAATGAAGATTATTCGTGTCACACGCTCCGAGTAATGAGACCGAACGCCTGCTAAGATCTGTTCCAGAGTACATATGCATCCCTCGTCCTTCCCCACCTTTTCCCTTTGAGCATTAAGGAGAGCACATACAAACGCTAAAACTGGCTTAATGCCAGTTTGTGATCGTTTGCCACGACATCGTTGCTGCATTCAGGGAACCAGGGGTGCATAATTTTTTTTTTCTTGTATGCTTCTGCATATGACATGGCAGACAAAAGGGAAGGCAGAGCACAGGTAGCATTAAGCAAAAGCAAACTAAAATTTTCACGTGCGCATCCGGGGAATCGAACCCCGGTCAGTACCGTGGGAGGGTACTATGATACCACTACACCAGATGCGCCTAATGCTTCTACTTCAAAATGGTAGGTCATAACTAACTAGACGAGAGAAATGAAGGATGAGCTCGTTATGATCTTAAATAAAAGATTATTATTACCACTTACGACTAAAATGATACTACTCTACAAACTACCAAAAAAAAAAAATACTGAACTATAAAACATGAAGATAAAGAATTAGTCATGTAAGGGTTCAAGTCTGTACATAATATGCAATATTATTATTCTTCAAAACTCAGGATTCAGATATGCTAGTTCAATACTGATTCAAGAACCATCTCCCGTGATGGCTGTGCGCTAAATACGCAACATCTAATGGAAATAATTGCATACAGTGTCACTCCGTGCTGGTGACCAACTGACAATACATACATGTTGTAAACATGATGCACGAAGTAACTCGAGGTGCCATGCTGTGCCCAAGCACCCGCGGACCTGCAGATGCTTGTATGCTTACAACCGTGCACGCGGTTGCTGCTTCTTGGCACTGGCCATACCTCGATGGGCTCTGTAGGTAAACACATCCAACTACTTCTCTAGTCACGAAATGCTACACGCTGCGCGCATGGACTGTACAGTCGTGCAAAGCAGAGACAAGGGAAATGTAACAGAGTGCAACACACATGTACTAGAAAAAGAAGCCACATGTACAGAATCATCAATTTCTATTCATGTCGTCGTATGTAAATCAGTAACCCGAATCCATCACACACACCACACGATCGATGATTCGAACAAAAGCCAATCTTGCTAAGAGCGCGGAATTCAGAGCTTGTCGCCTTGTCGGCCCTGACGACGGGGTTGGCCCGGCGATGGCGTCGCGCCCGGCGCCCCCTGTAGTCGTAGACGCAGCAGTGCCTGTCCGAGTAGCGGTGCGCGCGGCAGAACATCCCGCCGCACCGAAATTGGACGGGGATTTTTTAGGGGTACAAGATAGACATATACACTCATTTTATACTTCACTCGTACCATCGTATACACACACACGTGTGCATCCTTTTATACATGTTTGGGAATTATGTGGTGGCGTCAAGGCCTTACGAAACGTGGGCATTATAATTTTTCAGACGAGACATAGGAGTGTAATGCCAGATCGAAGCCGGACCGGCCCGTGGTTCACCCACGCTCCTAGCCAACCGAGCCATTCAATTGGACGGGGATTTGGAGGCGACGAGGGGTGAGACCGTGAGGAGGGGGCGGCACCGACGCAATTTGGTGCGGCCGTGCGGGACGCTTCCGGAAGGCTGATCGGGCGAATGGTGCTGTTGGGTTACGTGCTTTACGCGGGAATGCAACCGCGGCCGGGAATCTTCTGTTGGTGCGTGGCAGGCATGCTCCTCAAACCCCGTACGCCGCAGCATGCCTCTAGCGCTTCCCGTGCGCGGCAGGCTGCATACAGTACTTTCAAAACGTGGTACATTGCGGACACGGTTCTGGAGCGATGTAAGAGGTACATGTCGACTGTGTCTACTGCGTTGCTATTTTGTATTTACGGACAGTAGAAACCTAGATATGCAAAACTGGATAAAAAAGAGGTTATATGAGCCAAAAACTTCTCCGGAGTCCATCTCCATCGACTAACTTAGCTATCTTATATCCCCTAATGCGATGGCATCTTCGCCAAATCTTACGATGCCTGACAGCACGGGCTGTTCCATGGCAGCGGCATCACAGTTGCAGCTCAACCATTCTTCTGGTACGCTGGGAACACCATCACAAATAGAAAATGTAAGATGCGTAGTCAATTCTCCTTTTGTTTTAAAGAATTAGTTGAATCTGAGTTGAACAACTGTGTCATTTGACTGTTATAAACATACATATGTGCATCCAGATTGCTCACATGGTAGCTCCATTGATCATTTTTTTTTTTTCTGGGAAATACTACCACACAAAAAAAAAAAGATCATGGAATAACTGAGGATTCTCAAACAAAAGATTCTTTTGAAGTCTTGATACTGAAGGTAGGATTGAAATTTAACTCTGAACAAGAAGTTTGCGACTTTTAAAATGCTTATGCTCATGAGATGGGTTTTAGCATTAGAAGAAGCATCAATCGGGTACAGGGGGAAGAACAACATTACCAAGAAAACTTAAGCAAGAGGAGCTGGAGTGGATCTGTAGTCTATGGCTGAGGATGTGGTAAAGGAGCATGTCAGCGACAGCGAGGTTCCCAGCGGGCAGCGGCAAGCTCCTGAGGTTGACGAAGTTATAGTGCCACAACACGAGCAGCTTTAGCGACGAGAGTACTGCGATTTTGCCGTAAGCTCCGGCACGCATCGGCGCCGTAGAGGCCACAGTCGGTGCGAGCGCGGCGAGCTACGCAACCACTCTTAAGGTCCAGAACAAGATAGGGGATTCACCGCTCCTCAGCGCAGGAGAGAGAGAGAGAGAGAGAGAGAGAGAGAGTTGATGGAAGCCAGAAAGATGCCTCCTTCGGGAAGGAAAAGAAACGGGAAATTGACGCCGTTTCGTTGGGGAGGACGGCGAAACGCCCAGGTCCACCAAGAAAACCAGAGTCAACTACGACAACGACACGTAGGCACGTAGCAGGGAACAGTGAAGTGAACAAGAAAAGGGGAGAGAGAAGCCGCATCCTTGGGCGTTAAGGCACGGCGGCTAATAGTAAACTTGTGGAGCCAATTTTGGGCCTCAATTTGTAGAATGGTTTCCTATTTGTTACGAGTAGAAGATCTTCTTCTAAGTAGGAGCGTGCTTTTGAACCCATGGACATGTTAAGACATTTGCTGGGCTTAAGTTTCTACATGGGCTTCAAATAACCCTACTGTCACCTTCGTAGTAGTCACGTCCAGGTCCATCTGCAAGAAAGAAGCAAAGTTAACCCAATTCAGTGGTTCGGCATCGTTCCGTTCTCCTTTCTTTGTGTTGTTCTGAGTTTCTGATACCTGCTCCATCTTTCTTCCCACAGTACATTTTGGACATCTCTGTCCTGCTGCAGGAAAAAAAAACATTTGTGTTATCAAGCCAGAGCGTGGTCACTTCAGTGTAAGGTTGCAGCGGTAAAAGGTAAAACCAAATGCATGCTGAATTACGCGACAATTCAAGTAGTAAAAATCCCTTTTACCTTACTATACTAGCAGTAACTCTTTTCCGAGAATAGCAGCATTTCTCAGCCTTTCGCGAACAGAGCTCTTGGGACAAAGACACCCTGCAAAGTAGTCAAAGTACTACGTTTCGTACGAGACCAAGTATACTATGTATGGTACATTGGTACGTCACGCCACTTTCCTCTGCTCCTGCTACGCGTGCCTGCCACGGGTCCTGTTCCCCGTCAGATTTGGCCGCTTGGCCATTCAGCAGTGTACTGGCCTTCTTGTCCACCGTCGCGTGCGCGCATCGCCCCGTCCAAGCGCTCGGGCGAATTCGTGACCCATGCGCGCCGAGGCCGAGCACACTGCACACATGACATGAATGATCCAATCCACCTCGTGTTGCCGGTTGTTAGCGATGAGGTCGCTGTGGACGAGGAGGAGCCTTGAAGGCCGGGACGTCGTACGTGAGGCAGGGGATGCATGCAACGCCATGCGATGCTCGCAGCACGCCACCCGCCGCAAGATTCCAATTAGGCAATCAGTTCGCGTGCGTGCAATTAGGCCCCATAATGGTACAAATCCAACTCAAAACCCCACCCAACCCACAAAGACATCACAAAATACCTAACCCAACCCACCTAAAATTCCTAAGATCCTATATGCATGGGTGCAACTGCATCTCCAAAATTTTTACATAAAAATCTGATATATACCTTACTTAATACATAAAGTATACACTACATATACTAATAACATACTTTTTAACTCATGACAGACCATTTAGCATTAGACCCAACAAAATATGAGAATCAAACCCAAATCAACTAGTCAAGAAGGCGTCTGGCCTAAGTGCCATCTGCCCATCCAAGCGCTCTGGCGGTAATGATTTTTTATTGCAATATTGCTTCCAAAGCACGAAGGAACGCCGTATCAAGTTGTGATTTTCTAAAATATTTTGTGATGTTAGTTATAGTGCGAACATATAATTTGACATATTTAAACTTATATACTATATCATTTGAACTTATGTTGAAACGGATATATCAAGTTCGCACCTCTATCGTCAAAATTCTAGCTCCGCCACCGTAAGAACCCAACCCAACTCATATGGAATTTTAACCCAACCCAACTCAAGACAACCTAAACCACTTACCTTTGTACAGTTTGAAGTTTTGAACCCACTTACTAGTTTCCAAATAACCCATGTACGCGCCATGGTGTATCCGTGTAGATGGCGATGCGGACGACGACAGCCCGTGCTTATGCTCCTTCCAAATTAATCTTTCTTCAGACGATAAATAGAAATCAAGTCACATCTCATATTTTCTTCAGACGATAATTAATCATGATCAACTTCTACTTGCTAGCTTATACAGGCTTACAGCGCTTGGCACTACTCGAACGCATCATCTTCTACACAAGCAGCCACTCCGAACAAGTCCTCGCCCACGCTCCACTCGCACCCACTACTCTCCCAGTGAGCCGCCGAGTCCACTCTCCGGCCGGCGGTGGGCGCCGCCGTCTCCGACACGCACACGCTCATCCTCACCGACGCAGCATCGTCCCGGACCGTCCAGCCGCGGGCCCGTGTGGGCGCGGCAAGCGCGACTGCTCCGCCGCCGCGTCCCCGGCGACATCCCTCCACGCCACCTCGGCGTGGCTCACCACTTGGACCCCACGGCCTGGCCCAGGATCGTCCTCCGCCTCCGCACCCCGAACACCACGTTCCTCCAGTCCGCCAGCTCACGCACGCACGCCGGCGAGCCGTCACACCTCAGCGAAGCCACGTCGCGCCACGAGACCACGGCGGCTGATTGGCCGCCCGAGCCGTCGTCGCGCTCTCGCGGCTCGGCCTCGGCCTCGGCGCAGTGGCTGTCGATCTGGATCGTCCTCCCGCCGCCCGCCGGGACATCAGACGCGGCACCGAAGGAACGGCGCGCACTACATTCTAAACCCATGGGTTGGACCCGTTTCTCATCTTGCATTCTAAACCCATTCTCTCCCCATTCCAACCCGTTTTAAAAGCCAACCCACCCTGTCTCAACCCGAATTACAAGTTAACCCGTTTCAACCCATTCAAAAAGAATCCGAATCAAACCTAACCTATTAAACCCGAACTAAACCAACCCAATAACAAACCAACATACAGGTGCAATGCATGCATAATCATTCATCACCGGGTCATGCACGCACCCTCTCATGTGTGATTCCCCACCTCATACTCGCAGGGAGACATATATAGTGCCTGTCCCATCCTGCACGTGCGAAGCCGGGCTAGCTGTCGGTGGGAGGCTCGGCTGGGTCCCGTCAGTTCGCAGCTTAATTAATCTGAAAACCCTAACGAATTGTTAATTAAGTACTCCCTCCGGTTTTAATTAGTTGACGTTTCCAACCGGACGTCACAAGCCTTTTTTGCCTAGCGAGTGGTTCACGACGTCAAGTAATCGCGCACGGAGGGAGTATGTGTCATCCAAGCCTGACCTAAGAAGAAACTGCAGTAGCTATAAAAAAATCAAGAGAAGAGGGCACATTTGTTTCTTTCTGTTGATTGATGCTGATCTTGTAGCAGAAAGCAATTTACAAATTATAATCTCCTCTGCCGCTTGTATTCCAAGATGTCAAAACTCATGCATCTAGTATTCTATTTCAAGTAGGGGCACTACTACAAAACAGGTCATACCAGATACCTCATCACAGACGGTTCCAAAGGAGTCGTCTGTGTTGAACTTATACAGGCGGTTCTTATTACCAACCGTTTGTGGTACTTCACAGACGGTTAGTAATTAGAACCGTCTGTGATAGTTCCTCATCACAGATGGTTTGAAAATAAACTTGTCTGTAAAGTATCACAGACGGTTCAATTGTATAACCGTCTGTAATATACTAATATCACAGACGGTTCTATCTTGGAACCGTCCGTCTGTGATATTATTATCACAGACGATTCTAAAATAGAACCGTCTGTGATATTTCTTTCCTACCTCTTCGTCTCCCGCGCAATATGTCTCTTCATCTGACCATGGCACAACCGTCTCTTCGTCTCGCACGCCAACGATACATGCGTCTCTTCGTCTCACGTGCCAGTTACTCCTAGTTCTTTATAAGACGGAATAATTCACCGAAGATTAAACTCCCATCGCTCTCTTCGTCTCACGGTTTTGAGTACATACGCGCAGCAATCGCCAAGGTGAGCATGCAGAGCATGACGGCCAGCACCAAGGCGAGGAGGTCGGTGATCGCCGCTCTTTCTCACGATGTCGTCGTCGACATTGTCGGCCGTGTGGCCGCGAGCTCTCCTCAGTCCATGGAGGACCTATGCAGCCTACGATTAACGTACGTACATATTTATACCTACAAAATACGTACGTACGTACTACTATTTATTCTAACATCTTGAATTTTGTCTGTACGTATATTGGAGTTGCAAGGCCTTATACAAGGTGTCCAAGGAACACGCCGTGGGCAGGCGCGTGGCGCTGGAGTGAGAGGAGGCGATGAAGTGGCAGGACAACGAGCGCTACCTCGCCGTCGTCAACCACCTGGCCGGCGCCGGCAACCCGGGGGCTTGTTTCATCGTCGGCCTCGGGCTTGTCTTCGCGCCCTAAGACATGCAGCGCGGCCTCATGTTCCTTGAACGGGCGGCCGTATCCGGGCACAAGCTGCGGCCTACGTGCTCGGCATCCTCCTCTACATTACCCGTGAGACACGCGACGTTGGGAAGCACTACATCAGCCAGGTCGAGGGCGAGGCGACCGGCGGCGGGTGCGAGACGGCCAAGACCAGCGGGAGTGCGGCGGTGCGAGGCTCGCCGCGGACATGGTCCAGCGGCGTGGGGAAAGAAAGCGGGCCAGCGGGCGGTGGGTATTGTCGGAGGATGGCCCCCGGTGCACGAGCACTGGCTGCGGTGTGGAAGGGTGGGACGACTACGTCGTCTTCTGCAGTGACGACTGCAGGATTAGGCATGAGTATGTCAGTTTCTTTGCAAAGGTGTTGGACTATTTGCCATAAAATTTCAGTTTTTTAGGTTTCTAGAAAGGTGGTGCAGCTGGACTATTTTTCAAATTGAATGAATTTTTAAAGCACCAAAATATACGGTCCACAAGGACAGGAGCGATTAAAATTCCACGTTGACATCAAAATATACGTACGACAGATTACAAGTCCATAACACATGATGTTATGGAATAAATTAATTACAATGGAGTAATTTCTTAATTAAAATATAGCCCTTCATGATGATCGACGCGCATATAGCTAGCTTACTCACTGGGTTCTTCCTTATTTCTGTCGAATTGTTTCTTCATCTTGCGGTATGGGTGACTCCTGGGAAGGAACCTACGGTGACGCATATACACAATTTTGCGCGATTTGTTCAGCCATACACTCTCCGTAGCATCTAAGCAGTGCGGACAGGCTTTGGATCCTTTCGTACTGAAGCCCGACAGGTTACCAAGGGCAGGAAAATCATTGATAGTGCAAAACAACATGGTGCGTAAAGAGAAGTTCTCTCATTTGTACGCGTCCCATATTTGTACCCCTTCGTTCCACAGTGTCACAAGATCATCCAGTAATGGTGCTAGGTACACATCAATATCGTTCCCAGGTTGCTTCGGCCCTTGGATAAGTAGTGACATCAAAATGTACTTCCGCTTCATACACAGCCAAGGAGGAAGGTTGTACATACATAGATTCACGGTTCCGCACCGAACTCTTTGAAGGTCCGATCGAAGTTTCTCCACTGGGTAGAATCAGCAGGGTGTCTTAGCTTTCCATCTTTCTTACGCTCCTCCGAGTGCCAACACATCAATCTTGCCTCCTTTCGGTTCGCAAATAAACGCTTCAAATGTGGGATCACAAGCAGATACCACAACACCTTAGCAGGAGGTCCTTGCTTCACCTTAGCAGTATTCTTACGCTTGTATCGGGATGCTTTGCACACGGGACATACATGCAAGTCTGCATACTCTTTACAATACATGATACAATCGTTCGGACATGCATGTATTCTTTCTACTTCCATTCCCAATGGACAAAGAACCTTCTTGGCTTGGTAGGTGGTGTTGGGCAACATGTTTTCCTCCGGAAGAATGTGTAACAGCCCAATTTTCAAATTTCAGTAAAAATTTAAATTTTATGTGTCTTTGTGGAATTTTCTGAAATTTTAAAAGCTTTTTATAAATATTTTAAAGTCAAAAACAAATTTATTTGCAAAATTAAAAGCTGACATAAAGTTTGAAATAATTTTATTAAGTCCAAAATAAGTATGGGAATTTCTGTGAATTTTCCCATAATTTTTTGAATTATTTTACTATTTTCTAAAGCCTAAATGAATTACCAGGATTAAAACAAATAGAAAAGCAAAAGAAAAACCAAAAATGGCTTTGGACCGAAACCCAACGGCCTCGGCCCAAAACCCCTTCCGCGCCGGCCCATTCAGCCCGCCCTGCGCTCTCTCTCTCTCTCTCCTCTCTCTCTCTCCCACCGTCCGATTCAAATCGGACGGCTACCAACAGCCACACGTCACCTCCCTCTCTTCCTCTCCATCCACCGTTGGATCAAAATCCAACGGCCCGTGTTCTTCTTCCTCCTCTCCTTCTTCGCGAGACCGAGTCGCCGCCACCATTTTCGCCGCACGAAAGCTCGATCTCCGCCACGTTTCCCTCCCCGCTTCACGCGAGAACGTGCGCAACGGCTCCGCCACGTCCAACCGCCCTCACTCCCCACCATCTTCCCCCTTCTTTGCGCCGGTACGCCCACGCGCTGCAACTGCCGCCGACATGCCGCAACGGCCGCTGCACACGATCTCCTTCCCCGGTCACCCCAGGCCCCTATAAAAGGGAGCACCGGGAGCCCCTCTTCACGCCGATCCCGAAGCCACCATCCACTTGCCCCCTAACGCCGTGAGATCGCCGGAATCGCTAATTCCTTGTCGCCGGCCGTGAAGCTCTTCGCCGCCTCTAGCGCCGCTGTCACCGCCGCTGCGTCCACGCCGCCACCACCGTCGCCTTCACCGAGTCGCCGCGAACACGGTGCGCACCACCTCGTCGTCGGAGGACCCCGGAGAGCCCTTCTCGTCGTCGCCCGTACCTCGCCGCTGCCTTCGTCCCGCCGCCGGCCGCCTCCGTCGTCTATTCGCCGTGCGGGTGAGCGCAGTAGCATCGCCACACCTCCCTCTCTCCTCTAGTGCCCTCGCCGCGCGCGCGCGTGCCGTAGCGCCGGCGACCTTGATCCGTCGCGGTAGCTGCCTTCACCGACGTGGCTTAGCCACCTCAGCACCACCTCATCCCCCTTGCACACGTGTCCTCCGACGTGGCGCCGAGTCAGCGCCCACGCACATGCCCGCATGGCACGGTCCACCGCAACCGAATTCCAAAGCTCGGTGGGCTTGGTCCACCGTGAGCCGTGTCTATGACACGTGGGCCCACTTGTCAGAATTTTGTTTTATATTCTTTTAATTCCGAAATACTGTAGCTAGCGTCAGCATTGCGCAATAAGTAGCTTTTTCAGTAGAAAAATAATTTGGAAAATTCAATTAAATTTCAGATTTAGGTTTAAAACTTCTAAAATTCATAACTTTTGCATATGAACTCCAAATTGGGTGATTCAAATTGAAAAATTTATATAAAATTATAATCTAGCTAACTAAATCAAAATATTTCAATTTGGAATTATTTTGATCTATGTTTTTGAATTTATTTGAATTTTAATATTGAATTTGTCGTATTTTCACGTTTAGACTTCGACGACTCCGGAGAGTTCGACCAATCTGAAGACCTAGAATTCCAAGACACCAACGAAGGCAAGTTACACCATTGACTATAAATACTTTAATGTCCTGTTTTATGTATAGTTACCCCATGTTTTATTGTAAGGCCAATTTGAATATTATATCTGACTACCTTGACACCATCGGCAAAATATTATCAAAATTAAACATATGGTTAGCCAGGCTTAGTTCACACTTACAGAATTTGGGAGGGTTTTCACCAAATTTCTTATAAATTTGTTTCAAACTTGACATTGTGGTATTGTCTTACCACATGGATTTATAAATAGAGTTTTATTCAAAATAAAAATCAAAAATGGGTTTGGACTTGGGCGAAATGGTCGGAATGGTGGGTGCAGGTTTATGCACGGGATTAATCTGGTTAAGATTAAGGCCCATGGTTTGTAGGAATGACGCCCAAGTCAATTGAGGACCGGTCTTTGAGCCTTTTATTGCTATGCCATATCGTACTACCACATGTCCTGTATGGGCAGGATTTGGCTAATTAATTTGTGATGTTCTAGTGTATTTATGTCATGTGATTATATGGGTGTCGGTTAGACGTTTTATTCCCACTTGGCGCAAGAGGGGGCTTCCGGAGGATGGTTAGTCCAAAGGGGCGAAACCTTAGCGGGCATGAGTATACTAGGACAAAATATTGTAAAGGCCTCATGGTAATTGCTCAGTCACACGCCTACGGAAGCGTGTATTGGCTGACATAACGAGCATGTCACCTCGTGTGGGTAAAGTTGTACCAACTCTGCAGAGTAGAAACTATTCGAATAGCGCGTCATGATCATGGACATGCTAGTAGGGCCACTTAAAGTTAGAATTATTTTTGGTTTTTAAAATGCTTTATTAAATGCTGAGGATGGTTAATCCTTATAAAAAATTGGGCGGGAAGCCAAGTGTTAGGAGGGGATCCTTCACTAAATCATTGGAGGTCATCCACATTATAATATTATCATTTTAAAATATGATTTTAGTATTAGTATAAAACTGCCTTAGAAATTACTATGGTTATTTACACTGAAAATGCTGTTTAAGCAAAACAACCCCTACCATACTCACTTGTTACCTTATGCATGCATTTTAATTCAATATTGGGTGTAACTTGCGAGCACGGAAGTTGTGTTCATCCTTGCTGAATAAATCTTATTCAGGAGAAGATTTCTTCCTCGACGGTGAGGATCCGGACGAGTAGGCCCTTTTGACCCAGACGATTGCCTGTGGTGCATCATGTGGTTCACCTCCATTATATGTTTCCGCTGTGTTTATCATTTGTTATTTGATATTGTTGTTCAGACTCAGTTGTATTAAACAATTATTTATTTAATATCATTTACGTTTTCGTGATATGAATGTGCTATCCATTTTGTGAGACTGTGTATATTGGAAATCCTGGACCGGTGTTTGAACACGGAGAATTTGGGATCCTTCGCTCCCGGGTTCGACAGAATGTCCGCTAGGAGACCTAACAATGCCGTGAAACTCTTGTCGGACCAACCATTGCTCGCCTTCAATTTCAGATTCAAATGCGGTTGACAACCTTGTGTATTCGGCTTGCGGCCGAGGAACAAAGGTTTCCCGAGTCCTCCATTAAGCGCTCGAATTTACAAAACTCTCTCTCTGTAGTTTCATACGCATCGCGTAGCATCTGATCCAGATTATCATCGTACGACCTATCCTCATCAAAAACACAGTCCACATCCGGCATATCGTTGACTTCCTCGGCGATGTCATCATTATTAACTTCCTCTGTGATGTTGTCATTATTAACTTCCTGTATAATCTGCTCTTCACCGTGACTGGTCCAACATGTATACCCTTTTTTGAAACCCCTTCGAATCAAGTGCCCTACGATCTGTGTCGGGTTGTTAAAAATCTTCAGATTACCACAATCAATGCATGGACAATACATAAATTCTATCCCCTGATTCAACATATCCTGCTCTGCGGCTCTTTTAAAAGCAATCACGCCATTAATGTACTCTTCACTCACACGGTTCGCACTGTACATCCAGTTTCGGTCCATCTACGCTACGCACGTAACAATTAGTAGTGTTAAATTATATTAATAAACTGCAAATACGTTACTCCTCCTATTAACCAAATACACTAAAATTGATTAAAGATAAACCTAGAGCAAATATAAAGAGTTAAAGATCGTTACCCTCGAAGCTCACGACGAAAATTCCAAATATCCCGCGAGATTCCTCACTGTCCTTCTCCTTCAAGCCACAGTGCAATGTGAGACTTAAGTGGACAGGGCAAGAGAAGAGCCACAGTCGAAATGCACCTCCCCCATAAGCTTATCCCACTCACAAAATACCCACTGCCGAAACAAACAAACACTCATTCACAACACCCAAATCGAGAGCTATCACCAAAGCCAAGCCTCACAAAGCAAGTATGCAAGCCAAATAGCCATAAGTTGCTAGGGCAACCCACAACTAAGAACAAAACAACCAAAATAAACAACCCTCCTACAGCCAACACAGAGCAAAGCTTCTCTATTCCAAAGAATAGATCAGAGGCGCTAGGGCAGGGGGTCTGTCGTGTCTTGATATTTATAGGGGTGGCATATCATAGACGGTTCTTATTCCCAACCGTCTGTGATGTGAATATATCACAGACAGTTCCTATAACTAACCGTCTGTATTGAACTTATACAGACGGCTCATAAGGAGAACAGTCTCTGATATACTCACATCACAGACGGTTATACTTATGAACCGTCTGTGCTATAGATGATATCACAGACGGTTCAGCATCGAGCCGTCTGTATAAGTTCAACACAGACGGTTAGTTATAGGAACCATCTGTGATGAGGATATTATCACAGACGGTTCAACATCGAACCGTCTGTGATATCTTATCACAGACGGTTCTTTAATAGAGCCGTCTGTGATATCCTTTTTATAAAGAGCCGCACCGCTAGGGTTTTGCTCTTTACTCGTCACTTCCTCTCCTCTAGGGTTCGCCCATTCACCTCCCCGGCCGTAAGACCCGACGCCGCCGCCCCCGACATCGACGACGCTGCCTCCGCCTCGACGCGCGGTCTCCTCCCCGTGTCGGCCTCCTCCCTCTGCATAGGCCTCCTCCCTGCGCCGTCCTCCTCCCCTGCATGGTTGGGATGTCTATTGAGGCTGGGCGTGGGGTGGCGTATCCATGCATGGAAGGGATAGTGCAGCACGGTGCCCAGGTGGCGCAGGGTTACGCCAGGGTCCAGGTGGACATGGTACATGACAATTTTAGAGCCGTCCCGCTGGAGATTCGCCAGAATGATGACATCAGAACACTAGGGGATGCCGTGTACAGTTTTATCCAGTGGCCCAAGAAGGACATCGCCCTGGACCCTGCAGTGCCGCCTCAACATTTGATGACTCCACCCCAGCCATCTCGACACGACCATGCCTCTCCAACAGGACCCAAGAAGGACATCGCCCTGGACCCTGCAGTGCCGCCTCAACCTCTGATGACTCCACCCCAACCATCTCGACACGACCATGCCTCTCCAACAGGACCCTCCATGACTACACCTCAACCTTCGCTTCAGAAGCCCGCCACATCGGTTCCCGTGGAGAAGACACCAAACGAACAAAAAAAGCGTGCCGCCGTATCGGTTCCCGAGTCGTCTCACAGGAAGACGTGTAGTGGGCAAGTCGTTCAAGACAAATGAAATCGAAGAACATTAAGGCGCTTCCGCCTCCTAACCCTAAGAAATACTCTTTCGGAAGTCCGTTGGCGACCACCGCGATATTAGCCTCATTTGGATTAGCTTGTCGAGTTTGCATATCGGTACTTGCACAAGACCAAAGAGAAAGGGTCTGCTGATGGAATCATCATCGGATACACGGAGGACTATTTCCTCCACGAGCGGCCCTTCGTCGTGGGCTTGGACGACTTATTCAACCTATTCAATCTCAAAGCCTTCGATGCCTCACTTCTACGATGCTGGACACTGTAAGTGTGTACAATCAAGTTCTACATTCACGTAATACCGAATATAACAACTCATTGCTTATGTATAGATACATAATTAAAAATGCCCGGCGATTGAAAGAACCGGTGGGTTTCCTCGACCCACACGTGGTCTCTGAGCAAACCATCTTGGCAGACACATCCTACGTCGAGAAATACATAACGACATGATTGCTTGCTCAAAACGATAAGGACTACATAATGGTGCCCTACAACCAAAAGTAAGTGCTTCACTACTTGCTATACAAATTTCATTTGTACTTTATACGCAGCACGAACTTAGGTTTAATGACTCAAGCGACATACATGAGCAGGCACCACTGGATCCTTTTAGTCATTATACCAAAGAGGAACCAGGTACTATACCTTGATTCCCTAGTAAAAAAAACCACGACTTCACCCTTGTGCAAGGAATACTCGACAGGTGTGCTTATTTCCTCCATACATAACTCTATTGTAGTCTTCCTTCGTTTCAAATGGTCGAGGTTAACTTTTTGAAAATATGTAGGTTGTTCATCTCCTATATTGCCGAGGGAGGGCTATACAAGGGAACGAACGCCACATTTAATCACAGAACACGATTTCCGGTACGTGCTACAACACAATAATCATATATCATACTTCATAATAATGTGTCTCGAACTGACTATACCTATATATGTAATTCTATTTTTATAGTGACGCCAGCAAAAAGCAGAAGAATGTGCATTCTACGTTTGCCATCATATGCAGATTCTCATGAGTGCTAAGTTGAAGGATCCCAAGGTTGGTCAATCTCGCAATAATTATTTCATAATTATAAATTTAAATATATATGCTTACTACTTTACTCTTGCTATCTACAGGGCTTGAATATAGATTTAGATTCACTCGTTTAGAGAGATCTTAGATGTTCGAGGGAGGCTCTGCACCTTCATCATGACGGATATCATCCGCGCCGACGGAGAGTTTCACTACTCCAACACCGCTGAACGACCTTGAATGATTCATTAATTGTAATTCACTTTGAATAGTTGTAATTCAATTGTAACTCTAGGGACAATATTTGATACATATTCGTTTCTAATTGATTTTGAGTTATAAATGATCACTTTGAGTCTCAACAATTGATTCATCTGTAATGTATCTATTTTCTGCCTGCTTGTTTTCAGAGAGCATGGCTAGTAATTTCTGAGACTAGCCGAAAATTAAAAATAAATTAGTTAGGCTGAAAGAGCTATCACAGACGGTTCATACTTATCACCGTCTGTGATATATGGATATCACAGACGGTTCATAATAATCACCGTCTGTGATATCCATATAGCACAGACGGTTGGTAACTAGAACCGTCTGTGTTGTGACGTATCACAGACAGTTGGTCACTAGAACCGTTTGTGTTGTGACTTATCACAGACGATTTTTTAACCGTCTGTGATAAACGCCAGTTATCACAGACGTATAAAAACACAGACGGTTTCGAACCGTCTGCGATGATTTTTTCTGTAGTAGTGGCTGTGTTTCCTTTTGACAAAGAAAACGTACAGGGTACGTATTAGCTACTTGCATTGAATTGCCACAGCATATTTTGGAGTGTGATGCGGTGTTTTTTTTTTCCCGCTCTTGTCCTGGCTGTTTTTTAGATAATGGAAGAGAAAACTCTCCCGGCCTCTGCATCAAGGATGCACACAGCCCAATTTATTAAAAAGTAATTAAAACCTGAGTAACCAAAGCTGGTAAAAGTGGCATGAAGCCTTACAAGCAAAAGACGATTGAAAATTGAACTCAATTATTACAAATTACGTGACTAAATCGTCACCCATGAATGCTTAAATGTGCCGCCACTTCCTCCGACTGTCGCTTCCGGCCAACAGAGACTCCTTCGAGGCGGCCGCAGATTGCCCAAGCCTTTAGCCGATGCACACTCGAAAGATAATCGCAAGGGATTAGTTATAATCTTTTTGTCAAAAACAACTTCATTCCGACATAACCAGATAGACCAACATAAGGCACTCGCTCCTATTAGGATTTGTGACTTTACAATTATTGGAATACCAGCTAACCAATTCCCAAACATGTTCGTTATACTCTTAGGAGGAGATAAATTAAAAGTACATTGAACGGCTCACCACGCCAAATTAAAAGTACTCTTGTCCTGGCTGTTAGGCTGTGATCGAGTAGTTGCGGGATTTGACCAGACAAATTAAGGTTCGGAGGAGGTGCATGTGCGGATGATGATTTATTAGTGATGAGATGATGAGTACGTTGACGTTGTTGTGCCCACTAATTACCCTCGATCGCACGGATTCGATCTTTTCAGTATTTAAAATAGCACAGTACTATTAATATGTCTTTCTCCTAACTACTCCAGCCTAGTAGAGTATGATATGCTAATTGCTTAATTGTAGTGTATATATTCATTTAGAGTATGAAGATACGCAAATAGTACTTTGTGTTGTGCTTGAAGCTAACAAAATATAGTATGCATGTGCATAGCAGAAAGCCAGTCTGAGATGGCAGTTTGCAGATGCGTCAGTGTCACACGCATCGGCAGTTTCGAACAGGGCGTTCGCATAAATTATATTCTCGCGCTGCATGCTCGCGGTGCTCTGTTATTTCAATATTGCAAAACGGCACAGGAACCCTCCATGTGTTACAGTACCCATCGATCAATCAATGGATCGATCAGCAATTTTCACCTCAAGCATGCATTGCACACCGTTTCGGTACTCGCCGAGGCATCGCGAAAGACAAAGAACCTCTCATCTAGACAAGAACTGCGAAAGACCAACAACCTCTCATCTAGACGAAAACTGCGAAAGACTACTGCTAAAAATCCCAAATCTGTGAGCGTGTCACGTGAAGAAGCAATATCCTACTGCTGCACGCATGCTCGTCCCATACACTGGCAAAAATTAACAAGCTGCAGCAGGTCCTGGAAGCCATGGGTAATAGCAGATCGAGGTCAGTTGTACCATTCCAAATTTTAAAATTTTGAGTCTTTTGAAGCCTTTAAAAATAAAAGCAACTATTGGAATTTTCTTGGTTAATTCAAAGCTTAATTTGAATTACCATAAATTAAAACTATTTCATATGAATCAACCAAATTTCAATTAAATTCAAAACTACTTTATTTGAGTTCCTTGAGTTCCAGAGCATTTTCTAGAATTTTCTTGGATTTTTTTGGAGTTTATTTGCTACTTCTTTGAGCTCCTTTAGATTTAATCTCTTTTATGAACTTTTGAGTTTCCGGAAATTCCTTTGGACCGATTTCTTTTTCCTCGGCCCATCTCCTTTCCTTTCTCGTGCCCTCAGCCCAGCGCCCGGCCCGTTCTCGTTCCCGCCTGTGCGCAACCCACCTTGCCTTCGCTCTTTGCTTCGGTATCCTCCCCTTTGCCGCCTTTAAATAGCTGCCTCGACCCCAGCGCTCTCACCCAGCCGCCAGCAGGAAACCTAGTCGCGCCACCGCCATTGGAGCCAAGAAGCAAGCTCGTCGTGTCACCATTGTGGAGCTTCTCCGACAGTTCTGTTCACGTCAAAAGGAACGCCTCATTGTCGCCAAGTCTCGGGAGAATACAATTGAAGTGAGGAGACACCGTCACCGAGATCTTGAGCTTTTCCCCTCCCTCTATCGTCGCTGTTTAACCGCCGATTGCCACGTCGTCGGTGAGTCCCGAGCGCCATCGTCCACCCCTCTAGCTTCACCTTCTCGCGTTCTAGACCGTGCTCCCCTCGTCGACCTCGGAAGAACGTCGCTTCCCCGTCGTCATTGCAAGTCATGTCACTCCGTCGCCTCGAGCCTCGCTACTGCCGTTGTGGTCGTCGGTGGAAACCGTTCGCATCATCGTCTTCGTCGCACCTTGTTCTCTTTGCTTCGCACTTCCTTCAGCTCCACTGCACCTCGCTGTCGCTGGGGACCTTCGGTCCCAGAGCACCGCTACCGAGGCGTCGCCGTTGTGGGCTGCCACCTCAACTCCACCTTAGCCTCGTCGCCTTTGTGTCGCCCCGTCAGCATCGCGTGGCAGCCCACATGGTCAAAACCGAGCCCAGCCCAGAGCCTCAGTCGCGTGGACTTGGTCCATGGTGGATCGTGTCACCGACAAGTGGACCCCACTTGGCAGCCACTGTTTCCTAGACCTGGTGCACCGTGCGTCATGAGCCCTTCTTCTGTGGACCTGATATGTAGACCATGGGCCACCTGTTAGTGGGTTGATTTCTTTTTCTTTATAAATTTAATTCTGGCCGAAATTCAATTTTCTTGTTGATGTCATGATGATGCAGTAATATGAGATTTCTTTTTGAAAGAAAATTCCAAAATCCAAAATAGTATTTCTCTCTCTTTTTCTTATGTTTAAATATTCTAAGAGCCCGTTCTCCTTCGTCCGAACTCTGATTCAGCCGTTCAAGTTTCTAAATTCATCTAAAATTGAGCTCTTTTTTTAGAGTTGGTTTTGTTGTTTTTGGATTTTATTTGAATTTCTTTTGGATTTACTTATGTTTTGCTTATTTTCTCTCTCTATCGTTTAGACGACATTTTTCAAGGAGCAGGAGTAAGATTTGAAGACCAAAGTATGGTAACTCAGCAGGGCCAAGACAAGTCATAATTCTTTGATCATATTGAACCTATATTTTCAAAAGTATCTTGTTTTATATCAAAATTGCATGCTACTTTTATATCAACTGATTTTGGGAGTAGTTAATCATCTATTTGTCATCATGTCACCATTGATTATTTGAATATCATGAATTCTTTGTCACCATAGAATGGTCATTATTAGTTTCACATATTTGTATCACCAGCATGGGTTATCGTAGAGATGCTTAGTTATACGATGGGCTCATGTCACATATTCAATAATGCTAATTTGACTTAATGAGATATAAAATTGTGGTGTGATGCTATTGTTGTGTAATTGTGGTGAGATGCTACTGTTGTACAAGTTGTGGTACTATGCCACTGTTATAAAATTGTGTACCATAGCAGAGATTGTCATTGGTTTAGTTAAATAAAATAGTTTTCGCTCGGGTGAGTGGTCATGTAGTAAAGATGGTGCTATGTGCAAATTGGGATGAGGTAGAGTCGCTTGAGTACTTATTAAGGATTTGATCTTGTGCGCCATTGAATCGGGCCTTATCGTACAACCACATGTCCAGTATGGGATGGATCTCGCTAATTAATTAGTAATATCTTGAGTTTAGTTCTATTTTCGGTGGATGTGAGTACCAGGATGGATGTTTACTCACATGGCGCAAGAGGGGGGCCTGTTTGGTCGTGATGACATTCAGTGTTGAAACCTTAGTCGGCAGAATTTGGGTTGAAAAGGAGCTTTGTAAATACCTTGTGATAATCACTTAGTCGCGCGCCCATGGAAGTGTGTGAACAGATATTGTAATTTGATTTATCTCTTGTGGATAATATTGTTCAACCTATGTAGAGTTAAAACTATTTAAACAGCCGTGTCTCTAGTTATGAACAATGCCTAGGGATTTCACACGAGCGGTAGAGTTTTTATAGAAATAGTTGGAAGGTGAATGAGATGTTTACTTGGTGAATATGATGTTCACTTGGTGGATGGGATATTCACTTGGTCGTTTAGTTGGGAAGTGAATAGAAGATTCACGGGTTGTTTCATAGCAATTGTTACCCTTTATTTATTATTATCTTTTCAATTATGCTTTACAATCTACTTACTATATTTATTATCAATACTTGCTTTCTGCAAAAGAACCATATGACTATTCTTTTGATCAAGCCTTGCATGAATATTAATTGCATATGCTTTCTATGACTTGCTGAATACTTTATATAATCACGGCTTCAAACATCGTTGCTCAGTTGAAGGTCAAGCTACTCAAAAGTTATACGAGGAGTTCTTTGAAGACTTAGGATGCACTCCCCACTCTATTGCATGTGGGCACGTCGAATGACCACCACAAGTTTCTTTTCCGCTGTAAGAGTTTCATTTGTTTCTTAAGCCCTGTGTGGCAAGGTAAGTAAACATTGACCACAAGGTCCAATTATTTAGAAACTACACATGTTGGACCGGAACGGCAACTAGAAGGAGTGAATAGGACCACTACTCTTTTTTGACCCTAGCGGTATTCAACTTTTCTTCACCACAGTAGCTATGGAAGCTATAAAAATCAGAAACACAAGCATAACGTAAGTCTTGCGTTGAACCGAAAATCACCGAGGCAGAAAATACATTAAGGCAGTACAAGGCCGGACTGACTGCCTAACCTGGCAGGCCAGACCAATCGATGGCCGATCTGACCACTGGTTGCCCGGGAGCATCCCGCGATGATCACAAATCGACATAATTTTCTACTCTGAGATCCAAACCCCTGAAATGTCAACCATAACTTATCAAGAATATCAGTAACCTATTCTAATCGATGATCGTGACAATTGAGGCTAAAGTTCCATGAATTTCTTGGATGAGATCAAGAAAGCACGAGTTGAGGAAATTAGAACTTTGATCCAAAAACTTACTCGTAGGTGGATGATGGTCAAGATGACCCTACATGGATTCTCACACGTCTTAGCAAGCTAGATCACAACAAAATACCCAAGAAAACAAAAGAAAAACACACAAATCCCAAAAGACATCAAAGAGAGAGTAAGAACAAGAGAGAACTCATCTTGGAGGAAATATTGTTTGGATTAATTCAAAAGATTGTTAGTTTACAACTACTCCACCATGGAGGACAAAAGCTCAACACCTGAGCACTCAATCAATCTATGTATCTCAAACCCTAGTCTCCTCTATTCTATTTTCCCAAATTACAAATTAGGGTTTGTTCTTGGGAAGGCTCTTGAATAGGGGTGCAAATCCTGCACATCTTCATTTTTATAGTGGAGGCTAGGTCAAGAGAGAAAACTTTATCAAACACCCGTTAAGCCTACACACATACGAGTCAACACTCATGCACGTTTCTCAAAGCGGATGACGATCTGGGCTTCCCAAATCTTTCTCTTCGTGATATTTATATTCTCTTGACCTAAATAATCTCTCCTTACGCCTCTTACGTCGTGGTTTCTTTAAAGTTTACCAACCCAGTATTATGGCGAAAATACCAAAATACCCCTTATCGATCCTTCTCCGAAGATCGAGTCTAGTCGTCGTGAAGCAATCTAATGCTTTGCTATATGTAGGTTTGATTAATTACTCTCTTCATGTTGGCAAGTCTCTTCCATCTGGCTTCCATCGGAACAACAATGGCACTTACACTGACTTTTATGCCACTTGATACAACCTGTCGCACCGAACTTCCTGTTCATTCATCTGTGTCCATCTTGTGCTATGCTTAAGTCCAATGACTTCACTCGACATCATTGATCATTCTGGACCTCAGCTCTCTAGCCTAGTCCCAATCATCCTCGTTGTTGATTGTCGTTGACTCTAAGCCACCTGCACAAGAATAGACCAAAAAATCATTTACGAGCACAAGTTTCTCGTAACTTGATCCACGTTAGCCAAAACATGCATCATGCAATACATATACACTAAATCATATGACTTTGGCCTTACCCACAAGTTCATTGCCTTCCCGACGCCTGAACCAGAGCTGGCCGGTCAGACTGCCGCCCATGGCTGGTCTAACCACCGGCCAGCCGGTCAGACTGGCCACCGGTCTGACCGCCAACTAGTCGCTAGTCAGGTTGCCCAGGGACAACCGGATTTTGAGCCCTGAAAATCTACACCTATCTTGAATTTTCAAACTCTATCTAGTTTTAGCTTGAAACTCCAATTCCAATGAGACCAAGTTTAAACGCATCCTCTCATCTTCCTTCACACGTGATTTTGGGTCGAATTCCAAAATTCACATTTTGGACTTTTGGCTGGTCAGACCTCCTATGACTTGACAACAATATGAAGGTTTGGCCAAACGTCTCGATGCTATTGCTAATTAGTCAGCATACTAAGATTAGAAGTATATCCCTATGACATCGACAATATAATTTCTCACCCAACTTCTCTTTCCTTGGCCTTGGTGGGAGGTGTCGTGCGTACTGGTGGTGGTGGTGATTCTGGTGGAGGTGGTGGAGATGAAAGCCAGCGGAGGCGTTGGCCGGCGCGGTGCGGCCGGTGGAGGCGTGGCGGTAGAACAACGATACATTGGATTGTTGAGAACGAGTACATCAGAAACTCGTTTTGTTAAAAACGACATGTACTTTGTCGATGATCGGAACAGGGGGTTCCCTATAAAGTTTATCTAGGAAATGATACGAGAATACTATCAAGATGAATACCCTTTATTGCTATGAACACACTGAGCATTTGTATGAGAATACAATAGGTGGTACAAAATGAACGTAATGAACGTGATGGAAAACATAAGAACTAAATTCGCATGTCTATGTCTTATAGAATATGTGGGCTACCCTTTTATAGTATTTAAAGGGGTGGTAATTAATGCCATAAAAGACGTCTCTAATCTTCACGCACGTTCGCCAGAGAGTCTTGAACCGTCGTGTCTTTTAGTCAACTGTCGTAAGTTGCCAGATGCGCCAATAGCCGCCTTCCCGTCAGTCACGTGGATAACTGTTATATCTCCCGACCAGTTTGCTGGTCAGGGATTGTCCAAATCTGTATGGCTGATCGTCTCATGACTCAAACTGGTTGTCGACCAGTTTGGTCGTAAAAAAGGGAATTAGACTTTTGTTTATACACTGGTCGCGGGTTCATAACCGTTATAAAATGGGCCTCTCATAACCATTATACTCTGGTTGACCAAAAAAGGTTGACCTGGTTATACACTGGTCACAGATTCATAACCGTTATAAAATAAACCTCTACCAAGCAATTTACCAAAAACATGAAAATTTGGGTTTACCAAAAACCAGCTTTTGTTATTTTGTTTGTTACATGATCCAAACAAAGATTTAGGTTGTTAGGATCTAAATCATGTTTAACATAATCTGGATTGATAAAACTAGAGATCCAAACAAGCGCTCGAGGAATGGAATAGGTTGGTCCATCATTACCTTATCCCTCGTAATCATGAATGAAATGAGTTGGTCTATCCTTACCTTATCCCTCGTAACCATAAGTTTAGCACAAAATGAGGTATAATAACATTACACTAAATTTATAGAACTATCCTTTGATAAACTAATCCATCCTAAGATGGATTGATCCTTCGATCCCAACACCCCACGAATTGATGCGTGACCCCGAGACCGGTTCAAATCGAATGGATAAAGCCCGAATCGTCGAATCTAGGCGTATACGCCCGACTCGTCGGTTTGGTTTGGTTTGAGCACCCGCCGATCTTTCGAGACTCTGGGCTCGTCCCTTTTAAGAGCAGTGATACGATCTGGTAGTTGAACTGAGATCTGGTAGATCTGGGCACGTCATCTGAAGTCCGCGGCACGAGAAACGCGAGCATCCCGTAATTTATAATGCGGCTTTTGGAACAAAGCCAAACAATGGAGGCTTTTAGAACACCTGCCGGGCTCGGGCTCCACGTCGTCCTCTACTTATCATTGCTCCTCAACGCCCTCTTCTTCGCGCACCACTTCCTCTCGGCCTCGCCGCCGGCGTCCCGGCTAGGTCCCGGCGCGGCTGACAACGATGGCGGCGGGCTGAGCTGGGCGCTGCAGGCGGCCAGGGAGGCCGAGGCCGTGGCCGCCACGGACTGCTCCGGGCACGGCCGCGTGTTCCTGGATGGCGTCACCGGCGAGGACGGGCGGCCCGGGTGCGAGTGCAACACCTGTTTCGGCGGGCCGGACTGCTCCGTCCGGACGCCCAACTGCACCGCCGACGCCGAGAGGTACCGATCTCTTAAGCTAGATACATGCCTCTCCCTCAGTTTGCCTCCGTTCATTCGTTCTCGTGCGTGTACGTGCGTGGTCTAACTTTGGTTGCTGTGATGCTGTCCTCGCTTGCAATTAATTGGAGAATCCATTCTCTCTTTGTGAAGTTCTCCGTGAATGCACGGTCTGATTTAATTGGAAGGACAGCGTTAGGTGAGAGTGATGATCTTCGGGTGATAATGATGAGTTGTATGTATGCTTCCTTGTAGATCGGCTCGGTAGCTTGAGGCTCCGGAGAGCCATGTACAAGTTGGCTAACTGGGCATGCGCGCGGTACAGGTTTATTTGCTCGTGCAGGGCTGGCAAATAAAAAAGGTTGTCTGTAGGGATGTAATGGAAGCCGATACGGACATACATCGTCATCCCATATCCTATTATATATTTTTTTAGAATTGGAGTTCGACAAGGACAGTACTAGATACGAATACGAATATAGATAATCTCTGTCAGAAATACGAAGCGAATACATGCCGAACCGATCAATCAACTATACTACATGTCCAAAATACAACTATATTAGCAATTCAACAAGCAAATTTAACTAGATCACACTATCACAGCGGCTAGTTAAGAATTTGTAACTAGCAAGTAGCAAGTCATAGTGATAAGTGTACAAAAGATGTCCAAAATATAACTAGCCGACTACGTAATAGGACAGTTACAACATATACAAACACTACTACAGAAAAGAGTCCCCACAGACGGTTCAAAAATGTCATCACAAACGGTTTCGTGAGCTATCTGAGTTTATAGATCAGTAATGACATGAGGTCATCACAGATGGTTTTCGAACCGTCTGGGATGCAGACTATCACAGACGGTTAGTAGATGAAATCGTCTGTGATAGTTTACTATCGCAGACAGTTCGTAGATTAAACCGTCTGTGATAGTTGATGTATCACAGACGGTTTGTAGAAAAAACTATCTATGAGAACTGATGTATCACGGACGGTATGTCCTAAGGAATTATCTGTGATATTCTTTTGTATTGCTAAATCTATTTCTGTTTATTCGCTAGCTTTAGGAAATGCAAGCTATGCCCTCTGAAACAAGCTGAAATACAATAAGTACATGTATACATCTAATTCATATTCATTTCAGAAATAGGCACATCCAATTCACATTCATTTCAGAAACAAACACATGATATAATTCATATTCATTTCAGAAACAAGTACATCCAATTCACAAATCAATTAACTAAAATTAATCATTCATGTACATTTACACACATGTACCATTAAATTCAATCTTATTCCAATTAAATTCAATCTACATTGTAGAAATTTTCATCTAGATTTATGACCTCATGGTTCAAAAATGCCGCAAACTATCCTTGAATGTTTATGAGCTGACCCTGTTCCAACACAGTTGTATCGATGCTCGTAACCTATCGCTAGGAAGATTAAATTCGTGCATATATAAATGATAAGTATGAAATAATTATTGCAAGATTGACAAACCTAAGGATCATTGGTCATCGCGGAACCGACGAGTAGTTCCATGTTGTGCTAAACATAGTATCCACAGATGTTGCAGGCCGACGGTTACTGGTTGCACTGAAAAAATAGAATTGGTTAGTTCGAGAGGCGTTACTACGAAGTGTTATATATGATTAATGTGTAGTAGCGAATACAAAAAAATTTAGATCGTGTCGCAGAATCCTTCCCTTACAATTCCCTCCTTTAGCAAAGTACACGACGAACGACCTACGTGATTCCAAGAAGTTAGCCTTAGCCATTGCAAAGGAAGAAAAGATTATAATAGAGTTATCTATGAAGGAAATGTGTTTACCCGTCGATTAATTGTCAAACAATTGTGAAGTCGTGTGCGGCCCTCTTTAAAGAATCTAAGTATATTATCATGTTCCGTTTTGGTATAATTACAATTAGAATTCAATGGAACCTACACAGGTATGTCGCCATGGTCATTAAACCTAAGCTCGTGTTGCTTATAAAGTGCAAATTAATAAGTATAGCCACTAGTGCAGCACTTACTTCTGGTTGTAGAGCAAAAGTATGAATTCCTTATCGCGGGGAGCCAACAATGACTCCGTCATGTAATCCTCAACGAATTTTGCATTCTCCTTGATGGTTTGCAAGGAGACTAAGTGTGGGTCGAGGAAACCTACTAGTGAATTAGTGAATTCCTTAATTCGGCTTTAGAAATCATGTATGTGTGTGTGTGTGTGTGTGTGTGTGTGTGTATATATATAAGCAAGGAGTTATATATAACATTTATCAGTATTACACGAATGTTGACCGTGATTGTATACACTTACAGTGTCTAGCATCGCATGAGTGAGGCATCAAGGGCGTTCAGGTTGAAGAGAAATAACAAATCATCGAAGGTCATAGTGAAGACATAGTCTTGAACCACGTGGTTAAGATGATCCTTCTTGAACTTGACGTTGACACCCGAGCGTCGTTGTCCATCCATCTTGTTGGCCTGTTCCATGTACTATGTATGCAATCTTGTGCAAGAGAATCCTAGGGTACGGTCGGGCTCTACCGTCTCGACCAACAGCTCGCCTAGCATGAATTTTTGGGCCAACGACAAGAATGGGATATCAGAACAGGAGTCGACTGTCTTTGATTTGCCCTTGCTGCCTTGATTTTTAGAGGTCAACTTGACGAGAGTTGACCGAGCATGAGGTGTAGATGCATCTGATGCACCGGACCCTTGTCGCTTCGGTGCAGGTAGCTCCGGTGCAGGTAGCCCCTGTCGACTTGACACCGTTGCAGCATATTTCCGTGAAGTTGACACCGGAGCAGGTAGCTCCAGGCAGATGTCCTTCTTGGGCCACTGGAAAAATATTTCAATGTCTTGCCGTAGAGTCATGACCTTATCGTTTGGGGGGATCTGCAGCAGGACGACCGCGAAATTCGCATAAACACTGTTCACATTCACTTTTGCGAAACTTGGCGTTGGATTTACACCGTGCACCAAAGCCCCGACACTGAATGGATACACCTGGCCCGACCTCCAGTAGTAGCAGCGAGAACAGAGCTGGAATTTAAGATAGATCGATCTGTGAGGGTCGAGTCTGCATTAAATGAGATTATCACAAATAGTTTTTAATACAAACCATCTGTGATGTGGACGGGAAATCACAGATGGTTTATATTGAAAATCGTCTGTGAAGTATTGTAGACGGTTTTTAGCGCAGAAAGTAATACAGACGGTCGCTAAACCAAAACCGTCTGTGATTGTGTTGAATACAAACGATTTTGGTCAACTGTGTGTTATTAGACGTCCAGTATTATCCTTTTTTGTAGTAGTGAAAGCCTATAGACCAGTAGCAATAACCAGTTATGGGTACACAGAACGTTGACTGGTAGCAAATCGACAATGTCCCAATTTTTGAGTTTTTTCAAAATCTTTTATTTAAAATAAGGTCTTATAAATTTTCCATGATTTTCTTGAATTTACAAAGCTTAAATAGAATTATCATAAATGAAAATGATTTAATATAAATAAATAAAACATCCATTAAATTCAAAAGTATTTTATTAAAGTTCCTTATGTTCAAAAGTATTTTCTAAATTTTCTAGAATTTTTCGAGTTAATTTGATATTTTTCATGGCTTATTTGGATTTCTTGTATTTTCTAAATATAAAAAACAAATTTAAATACCGGAAAAGCTTCGCAGACCGATTTCTCTTTTCGGCCCATTGGGCCTAGAGTTTACCGGATACTATCTGATAAATTTTCTGGATAGCTCGAATTCGACGGATACCTTCTTCCCGAATTTGTTTCCGTATTCGGCAAAAACTATTTGTCTCCGAATCTGAAATCTGAGAAAAATCCTGAATCTTTGATTTCACCCTCTAAATAAGATCATAATTTATTCGGACGGACAGACGGTCGGGAAGTATCTGCTCCGTTTGCACCCCCTACTTGTGTTAGCTTTTCAATTGGCTTGATAATAAGCTCGAGGCTCGATTCAAAATTGCTTATAAACTATACATAATATGATATTAAGTCAAACAAAATTTCTTCTAAATTATATAATATCCTATTTAATAATGGGACCAGTAGGCATCCGATGTACAGTAGTGTAGGACTCACCCAAACCAGGACAGATTATGTCGTCGCCAATCGATGGTAATTGTGTTGGGGTAGCGTATGTTTCGTAGCATACCCGATAGGTACCTTTATAACTAACCAGTTACGGAGTAGCGTTTGGTAACCTATAATTGTGATGTTACAAAGGTAGGAAACCATGTTGATCCGATCTAAAGATTATACATCATCATTGCTTGGGATCAACTGATAACACATAACAACGTAACAAGCTCAATAATGTCTCAAAGTGGGTCAATCCAACATCTTATTCTCTAACATGTGCTCACACAATTGATTCGATATCTTCATAGCCATGACTAGTGAAACATGGTCATCACTCAATACATGTATTGGTCTATAAATCACTAGTATTCTGACGAGTGACATCCAAACATGGATGTTTTAGAATGATATCATACAATAAATAAAAAGTTTCACCAAAATTTATAATCCAACCAAAGTAACATTTATTCTATAATTTATAAACATGAACATGATACAATGATCTCTATAATTGACTGTTAGAGCATACCACTAACAATTTGCTGCATCAGAACCACCCGTACATCGACCGTCAAGTGCTAGCTAACAGGGGCGGATCTAGTATAGGGACTCGAGTGTAGAGATGTACACCCAAATTTTTTTTTAGAAAAATCCTAGTATTTATTAGGTATATATAATAATAAGCGGGCATGAAAATACGTATTTGAACCTGTAGTTTTTTTCAGCTCGTCCCACCCACTCTCTCCTGTTCTATCCGCGCGACCCAACTGATAAAATTCCCGACCCAAGCGGCAGGCCAAATCCACCCCACGGTCCACACCACGGACCACACCACCATGGGTCCACGGCCGAAGCGGCAGGCCAAGACGCCACAAGTCCACCGCACACCTGAGTCGAACCTAACCCTATCCTCTCGCATGTCTACTCTTTGTGCTTCTGTGGCGGTGACGGTAGCGCAAGGAGCGGCAGGGGTAGGGCGCGGCCGTGGCGGGGCAAGGGGAGAGCGCTGAGCCGGGGATGGAGCCTGCGGCGTGTGGCAGGGGCAGGGCGGCCCTGCGGCGAGTGGCAGGAGCAGGGCTCGCGGTGGGGTAGTGGGCGAGCGTCGAGCTAGGGAAATTGCCTGCTGCGCATTGCCAGCGGTAGGGGCAGGGCAGCCTTGCGGCGCCCGGTGGGCCAAGGGGCGAGTGCCTAGCAAGAGCAGCTACCGGCGCAAGGAGCGGCTACGGTGCACGATGAGCTCAAGGTGAGCTCTGCTGGCTCCGCGGTTGAGCCTCTGCAGTTGTGCTTACAACAAGAGAGAAGTCACTGAAGGCTGAAACTAATGACTTCTGTCTGATCTGTTGCTTGTGTCGCCCCCTTTCTCTGTTCATCGGCGTTATCCCTTATATAATGTCTGGGGGGTGGCAGTTGTACATGCTAGGAGGCACCTCAACGGTTGAAGAATAGTGCAAGTTTATGGTAGTTATTGTCAAAGAGACAACACCCCACGTTCGTCTTGCGGTTATATATGCTAGAGACAGAGATTAATACGTGCAGTTATACTAAAAGACAACGACACATATTTACTACTACATGTAATTAGACACAGTGTATGAGATCCCTAGTCGGTTGAGTCCATATGTATGTGGTCCTTATCAACCATAGTGTGGTCGTGATTGACCTGATCATAGTAAGGTTTATAACCATAAGGTAATCATAGTAGAACTTTACGATCAGTAGGTGGTCGTAGAAGATCTTACGATCTCAAAATGGTAGTAGAGTGACTTACGATCATATAGGGTGGTCGTAAAATAGCTTACGACCACTAAGTAATTATAATCTCCCTTATTATTAATAATGAGCGGTACCTTTGAAGGCTATATATAGTCATTATTATCTATAACTAATATTACAGATAAATAGTTTAATTAATTGAGGATTGTTATATCCTCGTCAAGTCTCATATGGTAATGTAAAATTATTAAAATATAAATGCATAACACTATGTCAATGTTATTGGTTACATTTCTTTAGCCAGAATTTTTTTTTGTCTAAGTTAAGGATGATAACATCATCTCACTTCTAAGTCACGAAGGAACGTCGAGTTAAATTATAATTTTCTTAATTATTTTATAATTTATCTATAAATTATTTAAGAGTCTCTAGTAAGAACAATTTATGCTTTATTTTTTTATATTATAAGTTTTTATATTTTACATTAAACAATATTTTTGTAACTCCTAAACCTTATCTTGAAAATTCTGAATCCACCACTGCCGCTTAATCACGTTTGTCGTGTTCCGAATGGTTGGTGCAGCGGGAACCCGCTGTTCCTGGAGCCGTACTGGATGCGGCACGCGGCGGCCAGCGCCGTGGTGGTCTCCGGGTGGCACCGCCTGAGCTACACCACGACCGACGGCCTCTTCCAGTCCGTCGAGCTCGAGCGCTACATCAAGCGGCTGCACAGGGCCGTAGGCAACGCCGTCGCCGACGACAAGCACTTGGTCTTCGCCACCGGCTCCATGCAGTTGATCAACGCGCTGGTGTACGCGCTCTCCCCGGACGGCAACACAGGCTCGACAGCTAGCGTCGTCGCCACCGCGCCGTATTACCCGGTCAGTGCATGCTTTCGATTCAATCACAATGTAGCGTACCTACCCTGTTTTTTCAATTATCCAGAGAATCAAATCATGATTTCTTTTGCTGATCAATCGTGTAGGCGTACAGAGCGCAGACCATGATGTTCGACGGCCGGGAGTACAAATGGGGCGGAACCACCGCTGCATGGACCAACGCATCAGCCAACTCCACCAAGGACTTCATCGAGTTCGTCACGTCGCCCAACAACCCCGACACCGTGCTCCGCAAGCCCGTCCTCGGCGGCGCATCGACGATCGTCGACCACGCGTACTACTGGCCGCACTTCACACACATCCCCGCGCCCGCCGACGAGGACATCATGCTCTTCACCGTCTCCAAGCTCTCCGGCCACGCCAGTAGCAGATTCGGGTACGTACGCTCAGTTAATCGCTATGCTGCGCAGGCATGATGCATCTACATGCATGTATATAGCTGTAATGGGACGCCCTTGTGCGTCGGACAGATGGGCGCTGATAAGGGATGAGAAAGTGGCCAAGAAGGCTTATGACTACGTCCAGATGAGCATCATGGGCGCGTCCCGTGACACCCAGCTCCGGATGCTCAAGATCATCAAGGTCATACTGGCCAACCTGCACGGCAAGGACGACATCTTCGCCTTCGGGCACGACGTGATGAGATCCAAATGGCGCAGGCTGAACACCGTCGCTTCGCGCTCCCGCCGGATCTCGCTGCAGAAGATCCCTCCCCAGTACTGCACCTACTTCAAGAAGATCAGAGAGCCATCCCCAGGTGAACACATCCGCTCGTGAAACATCCACATCGAAATTATCGCAGCTACTTGAACCTGTAAGTTGAAGTTTTTGGCGGGCAGCTTATGCGTGGGTGAAATGCTTGAGGGAGGAGGACCGTAACTGCTCAGATGCGCTGCTGAAGGAGAAGATCATCACACGGTCCGGCGTCATGTACGACGTCGGCTGCCGGTACACGCGGGTGAGCCTCCTCAAGACGCAGGACGACTTCGAGGTGCTCCTGGAGAGGGTCACGGATCTTGTTGACGCCGAGGACAGCGCAGCTGGTTCCAGCTCCATGTGATGTTTGACGGTAATACGCAGAAGCTTTATATAACAGGATGGGATGGGGGTGCCAAAAGTAGGAATGATCAGCTACGAGTTGATTGTGTATTTGTGTCCCACGTGAGCTGATGAAGTAATGATCGAGTGCCACACGTTGTGGATGGACAGTATTCGAAACGTGATTGTCTATTTATAAGATGATTGAGATTTTCTTAAGTATAAACTATTTTTTTATCTATTGAATCAATATCCAATCATATGACATATCAATCTCTACACAAATCAATGATCATAACAAGTGACTTAAACTTAAATTTCAAGCGACTTAAAAGTAGGAAGACTGGTTCGAAATATGCGCAATATTTTAATTCCAGAGTTTGTTACGAGGTAAATATCACAAATAATTAGAGATACATAAATCAATACAACCAGCAGGCAATACATTATACTTCAAAATATACTAAAAAATACATTATACTTCAAAATATACTAAAAATAGAATATAATAGAGTTGATCGGTCACACCAATGACTTATTGTTGGGCTTGATGAAGAAAATGGAAGCAGTGCAGGCTCGATGCAATGCAGAATCTAGATAAAAGCATCGAAGCAAGTAATCGCGCAGATACGCCGCTCGAAAACCTTATTGTCGCCTCGTGCAGGTGTTATCTGCGGCAACGGTTCGGAGATCCCGCTCTCCTTCCTTCCCGGTGCACGGCGAGAAGAAAGGCTGATGACTCAACACTCCAGCACAGGTCACCAGAGAAGGGTGAAGGTGTGGGAGAGGAATGGAGATATTCTCTTTCTTGATCCTAGACGTCTCCAAATCCTTTTGATCCAGAGAAGGGTGAACGTGTGGCTGCTTTTTCCAACCTAATATGGTGTGTATTCCGTTTCTTTGCCTCTTCCTGCTGCCTCTTATCCTTCTCCCTATGTACGATTTGCAGGTATTCCTGTTCTATAGCCTTCACTAGATGTGTCTAATAACACGCCGCTGTCCGCTTCTGGCTCCCTCACAAATTCAAGTTCATACTCTTACGCACTGCTTACCTCTTTATTCTTGTCATATTTTCCCCTTCCGATTACCAAACGCTACAACACATACTGTCGCTGTTGATTCTTCTCATCAGCCCAGGTACAACACATATACTAGCCTATTCAGCTCGAAAAAGGCTATCGACTCATAAACAACTTCATATCAGGTTATAATACAGATTATCTTTACCCCATTTCTGTGCAGCTAAAGTATAGCACATCGCACAACGTTCTACATCTCACACATGCCGTACCCATTTAGTGTTACCTACTTACACAGTTTCTATGTGCAGGCCGTAGATCCAACAGCTTATGAAGAAGGAAGCAGTCTATCCGCTACCAAACGTTGTCTGATCGTGCCTGCTGAAAAGAAGAAGAAAAAAAACATGTACGTAATTAGTACCCTTGATCTGCACGCTAGTAGCTCCAACGCTCCAGTGTTTACTTTTCCCTAACTGATCTATAACAGAGCTCTATACTTACTCCTTATCACCTGAATATAGGTCTTTTGCTGTTCAGCCCATCGATGCATCCAAGTTGCTCTGCCTGTTATATTCCAGCTCAATAATAGACATGTCATTCTATATCTACAAACCGCTTCAAGCTTACTTTGCATAGTATCTTGTATCACCATCAGTTTAATCATTACCTATTAAAATCAAACATGTAGCAATACCGCTATCATACGTCTAACATAATGTCTACTTAGTTAGCACAGAACTAACACCCAAATCTACATATCAAAGCATAACTATTCCCTATGAATGTGTCTAACCGTCACATTACTCTCTACATGTTGTCCTTTTCCTACACAGCAATCCACACCTTACTAGAGACATAATATCAGGATCAGCTATAGTTTAGTTCATCATATGTTTCAGATTCTTCACACAGTTACTATAAACTGGACGTACAGTACTCATAAGCTATACAGCACAGAACCGCATCTATAGCTAGCAGCATCTAAAGCTACAGAAATGTTTCCCTCTAATTGTCTCACATATCATCTACATTTTTCAGCTCACCACAGAAGGAAGCTAGAGAGCAGATGGTCTCCTGTACTACGGACATAATCCACCAAGATGATAGCCCTTCGCAGTAAACACCATGTATATTCCGTTCCAAAAACAATCTGGTATACTATTTTACATTCCGACTCTACACACATCTAGCTGCTTCTAACTGAACTTCCACCTGTCGTACAGCCAGACCAGCCCTATACCACACCACCAGTTCACTGCCTACAGAAAAACAGCGCATCATGCTTTGCAACCTCTAAGCGGAAGCGTCTTCTGTTGTTATTTTGATTTGTATCTACAAGCTCCAAACTACCTTCAGCTATAATACATGCTAACATCTTTTGCAAGTCGTATGCAACATATCCTACATCTGTAATATATTCAACACCACTATAATCTAGAAACTCTAGTCTAGCTCGAATTACAACACGTAGTACTATCACTACTACAAAACAGGTCATATTGCACGTCTCATCACAGACGGTTCCAAAGGAGCTGTCTGTGTTGAACTTATACAGACAGTTCCCTTTGGAACCGTCTGTGATAGTGCCTCATCACAGACGGCTCCTTCTACCAACCGTCTGTGAAGTATCATAGACGGTTGGTAATAAGAACCGTCTGTGATGAGGACGTCTCATCACAGACGGTTCCAAAGGAGCCGTCTGTGTTAAACTTATACAGACGGTTCCCTTTGGAACCGTCTGTGATAGTGCCTCATCACGAGGCGGTTTTATTACCAACCGTCGTGATACTTCCTGACGGTTCATAATAAGAACCGTCGTGATAGTGCCTCATCACGCAGCGATTCTTATTACGTGAAATATCACGACGGTTGGTAATAAGAACTGTCCGTGATGAGGCACTATCACAGACAGTTCTTATTATGAACCGTCTATGATATGCCACCCCTATAAATATCAGGACCCGACAGACCCGCTGCCCTAGCGCTTCTGATATGTTGTTTGGAATAAAGTGGCTTGAGAAGCTTTGCTCTGTGGTGGTTGTAGGAGGCTTGCTTGTTTTGCTTGCCTTGTTCTTGGTTGTGGGTTGCCTTGGCAACTTATGGCTATTTGGCTTGCATATTGCTTGCTTTGTGAGGCTTGACTTTGGTGGTAGCTCTCAGTTTGGTTGTTGTGAATGAGTGCTTTGTTTCGGCAGTGGGTGTTTTGTGAGAGGGAGAAGTTTATGGGGGAGGTGCATTTCGGCTGTGGCTCTTCTCTTGCCCTGTCCACTTAACTCTCACATTGCACTGTGGCCTGAAGGAGAAGGCCAGTGAGGAATCTCGCGGGATATTTGGAATTTTCGTTGTGAGCTCCGAGGGTAACGATCTGTAACTCTATATATTTCCTCTAGGTTAATCTTTAATCAATTTTAGTGTATTTAGTTAATAGGAGGAGTAACGTATTTGCAGTTTATTAATATAATTTAACACTACTAATTGTTACGTGTGTAGCGTTGATGGACCGAAACTGGATGTACGGTGTAAACCATGTAAGTGAAGAGTACATTAATGGCGTGATTGCTTTTAAAAGAGCCGCGGAGCAGGATATGTTGAATAAGGGGATAAAATTTATGTATTGTCCATGCATTGATTGCGGTAATCTGGAGATTTTTAATAACCCGACGCAGATCGTAGGGCACTTTATTCGAAGGGGTTTCAAAAAAAGGGTATACATGTTGGACCAGTTACGATGAAGAGCAGATTATACAGGAAGTTAATAATGACGACATCACCGAGGAATTTAATAATGATGACATCGCCGAGGAAGTCAACAATATGCTGGATGTGGACTGTGCTTTTGATGAGGATAGGTCGTACGATGATAATCTGGATCAGATGCTACGCGATGCAGAAGGGAACTACAGTGAGAGAGAGAGTTTTGTAAATTCGAGCGCTTAATGGAGGACTCGGGGAAACCTTTGTTCCCTGGCTGCAAGCCGGAATACACAAGGTTGTCAACCGTATTTGAACTTCTGAAATTGAAGACAAGCAATGGTTGGTCCGACAAGAGTTTCACGGCGTTGTTAGGTCTCTAGCGGACATTCTCCGAGGAGAAAGCGTGTTGCCCAGCACCACCTACCAAGCTAAGAAGGTTCTTTGTCCATTGAAAATGGAAGTAGAAAGAATACATATATGTCCGAACGATTGTATCCTGTATCGTAAAGAGTATGCAGACTTGCATGTATGTTCTGTGTGCAAAGCATCCCGATACAAGCGTAAGAATACTGCTAAGGTAAAGTAAGGACCTCCTGCTAAGATGTTGTGGTATCTGCCTGTGATCCCATGTTTGAAGCATTTATTTGCGAACCGAAAGGAGGCAAGATTGTTGCGTTGGCACTTGGAGGAGCGTAAGAAAGATGAAAACTAAAACACCCTGCTGATTCTGGCCAGTGCAGAAACTTCGATCGGACCTTCAAAGAGTTTAGTGCGGAACCGAGGAACATAAGGTTAGGGTTGAGTACAGATGGAATGAATCCTTTCGGTAACATGAGCATAGCACCTGGCCCGTGAATCTATGTATGTACAATCTTCCTCCTTGGCTGTGTATGAAGCGGAAGTACATTTTGATGTCACTACTTATCCAAGGGCCAAAGCAACACTGGGAGCGATATTGATGTGTACCTAGCACCATTCTTGGATGATCTTGTGACCTTTGTGGAGCGAAGGGGTACAAGTATGGGATGCGTACAAGCGAGAGAACTTCTCTTACGCGTCATGTTGTTCGCACTATCAATGATTTTTACGCCCTTGGTAACTGTCGGGCTTGATGCGAAAGGAGCCAAAGTCTGTCATACTTGCTTAGATACTACGGAGAGTGTATGGCTGAACAACTCGCGCAAAACTGTGTATATGCATCACCGTAGGTTCCTTCCCAGGAGTCACCCATACCGCAAGATGAAAAAAAAATCGACGGAAATAAGGAGGACAGTTCAGCTCCAAGATCTTTTAGAGGGAAAGAGGTCTATGATATGGTTAAGGATATCGATGTTGTGCTTAGGAAGGGGCGTAAATTAAAAATCTGTCATAAGAACATCTGGAAGAAGCGGTCAATTTTTTGGGCCTTGCCTTATTGGGAGTACTTAGAAGTTCGTCACTGCATCGACGTCATGCACGTGGAGAAGAATGTATGTGATAGCTTGATTGGTCTCTTACTGAACATTAGTGGCAAAACAAAGGATGATGTTAACGCACGACGCGACTTGGTTGATATGAACATAAGGACCGAGTTAGCACCGAAAGAGACCAATAATGGACGAACATACCTTCCACCAGCTTGCTACACTATGTCCAAGGCCGAGAGAAATGAACTGTGTCAGAGCTTGCATGGTGTCAAAGTCTCGTCTGGTTACTCCGCTAACATTAAGAAACTTGTTTCTATGCAAGATTTGAAATTACTTGGTATAAAGTCTCATGATTGTCATGTGCTGATGACACAAATGCTTCCTGTTGCAATTAAGAGTATCTTGCCGAACAAGGTCCGAGTGGCAATCTTGAGGTTGTGTTATTTCTTTAACTCAATTGCTCAGAAGGTCATCGATCCCCAAGGACTAGATGCTCTACACGCCGAGGTGGTGACGACTCTATGTCATCTTGAGAAGTATTTTCCTCCGTCATTTTTCGATATCATGGTCCATCTCATTGTTCATCTTGTGAAAGAGATAAAGATATACGGCTCTGTGTTTCTACGTCATATGTACCCGATCGAGAGGTATATGGGAATTCTCAAGTCCTACGTATGGAATTGATCTCGACCGGAGGGCAGCATCATCGAAGGTTATGCAACCAAAGAGGTCATTGAGTTCTGCGTCGACTACATGGCTTAGTTGGAACCGATATGTGTGCCTCTATCTCGTCATGAGGGAAGGCTGGATGGTATCGAGACAATCGAAAGGAAATCAATCACTCCCGATCTGGATACGTACGCTCAAGCCCATTTCACGGTCTTACAACACATGACCCAAGTGTCCCCGTACATCGACGAGCACAAAGACATAGTACGCCAATAGAATCCAGACCGGTCGGAGGTTTGGATCACGAGAGAACACAACCGTCAGTTCAACGAATGGTTAAACATGCGAATCACTGGGAGATCATCAAGTGATGATACGCTGCTATGGTTGGCAAAAGGGCCACAATTTACAATTGTCACATGGCAAGGATACGACATAAATGGGTACACATTTTATCTGGCAAACTCGGGATAGGAAGAGCACTGATCCGAGCAGCGGTGTCCGCATAGATGCATTCAATACCGATAGGCTAAGGAGCTCGTACTATGGGCAAATAGAGGAGATATGGGAGCTCGACTATGTGCTTTTCAAGATCCCCCTATTTCGGTGTCGTTGGGTCCATCTCCCACAGGTGAAGGTCGACAAGTACGACATCACTACCGTGGACCTCGATCGTGTCGGATACAAAGACGGACCATTCGTACTGGCTAACCAAGTTGTTCAAGTCTTCTATGTAACCGACCCGGTAAATAAGAAGTGCCACATAGTTCTTCATGGAAAAAGAAGGATTGTCGGAGTTGAGAATATAGTGGACGAGGAAGAATACAATCAATTTGACGAGTTGCCTCCTTTCGGAGACGGCATCAGGCTCGAGGAAGAACCCAGTGAAGAAGCTAGCTATATGCACGTCGATCATCATGAAGTGCTATATTTTAATTAAGAATTTACTCCATTGTAATTAATTTATTCCATAACATCATGTGTTATGGACTTGTAATCTCTCGTACGTATATTTTGATGTCAACGTGGAATTGTCATGTGTTAATGTGTTATATATGAACCTGTCATCTTTGATATTGATGTCAATGTAGACGTTCATTGTAATGTGAAGTATCAAAATTAGTTTCACTTGATTTGGAGTTGAGTTGAATTAGATATGAATTTTTGAAGTCAAATATGTTATGAGTTGAGTAAGAGCAAAACAGGTGGCCTCCTTATGAAAAGGCTATCACACACGGTTGTGATATGAAACCGTCTGTGATACATTCCATATCACAGACGATTGTGATATGAAACCGTCTGTGATATGGTACATATATCACAGACGGTTTTATTAAAGAACCGTCTGTGATAGCCTTTTTATAAGGAGGTGCACCGCTAGGGTTTTGCTCTTTACTCATCACTTCATCCCCCGCGCCCCTTAGGCTCTCGCACGCTCTATCGCCTCCTCTAGGGTTCGCCCGTTCACCTCCGCGGCCGTAAGCGCCGACGCCGCCGTCGCCCCCGACATCAACGACGCTGCCGCCGCCGCCGCCCCGACATCGACGACGCTGCCGCCTCCTCCTCCCCGTATCGTCCTCCTCCCCTGCACCGGCCTCCTCCCTGCGCCGTCCTCCTCCCCATGTCGGCCTCCTCCCTTGCACCAGCCTCCTCCCCCGTGCCTCTCTCCTCCCCGCGTCGGCCGCCTCCCCTGCACCGGCCTCCTCCTTGCACCGTGAGTTCTTGTGCGGCATCCTCTCTGTGAGTATTCCTATATTACGTTTGTGCATCACTTTGGCTTTCTGTTGTTAGGTTTAATATATAGCTTTATTCCTTTTGATTGTCAGTTCTGCATAGTTCAGATTATCCTTGTATGAGCTAGTTGATCTTTGTGAGATACATAGTTATTCTCAATCTGTGGATAAGGCTTATTGCTGAAATGATATTATGATTGTCTTGATATCATTGCTCTGTTCTGTTTTTCATAACATAGTGCCTTCTGTTGTCCCGGTGAATATATTGACTTTGATAGTCTTTGATAATCTGTGAACTGAATCTAGTACTAAAGATATTGCAAATTGATCAGTGGGCTTTGTTGACATGCTCTGTGATGAACTTTGTCTTATACTGAGATTGAATGTGATAGTTAATTCATTCTTGAGCTTTATTGTATTACTTGCTACTGTCAATTTGATATATTGTTAATTTGTTACTTTCAGTTGAATGCTAGTTTTTCTTATTCTTCTGGTTCGCTCTGTGATGAACTTTGTCTTATACTGAGATTGAATGTGATAGTTAAGATCATTTTGATATGATTGAGATCATTTGTGATTAAGCAAAGTATTGTTTAGAGCTCATAGTTTGAATTTATATTATCATATTCATTTAATGAAGAGTATAGACAATAGGATTGAGATGACAAAGACTTATTCTTTTGCAACTCTCCTTCTGAGAGTACAAACTACCATCAATCCTTCTTTATATAATTAATTTGTTTACAACGCAATTTTAGTTATTTATATAGATAACAAGTAAATTTTGAGCTATACAATATTACTTGATTCTATTTTGTTTCTATGTCTTCTGTACATGAAGCATTAAACTTTTGCTTAGCATTTCTTCGTCGAACCTGACACACTTGAGTGTACCTTTGCTTCATGCCAATCCTCCACGGCATGAAGCAAATGGTACATTCCAATGTGTCGGGCTCGATGAAGTAGGCTCGGGCAAAGATGGGCTCAGGTTCTAGTTAAGCTCTGTGCTAATTTCATTCATATACATGTGGTACATGTTTTGCATTTCAATCAATTTAAATGACTTGAATGATTTATATTTGATTATACATGTGGTCCAACATAGGTTAAGTTGAGTAAATCTGCTTGAATGCAGTCGATTAGAGCTTAAGCATATTGCCGTGCATATATAGATAGCAAGTAAGCGACATGGTGTCATGACCGTCTTCGCCGCCGTCATCGGCGTCGCGAATGCGTCTGGATCTCGAGGAAAGTGGTGCGTCGCGAGATGGCGAGGAATATCGAAAATTCCTCGGGCCTAATGACCGCCACGGAGGTCAATGCCAATGGGATCTGTGAGTCCCCCAAGCGGCGGTGAGATTTGGACCATCTGCGGGATACTTGGAAGGAGCGGGTCCCCATCACCACTTGGTGGGACAACGTGTCCGGATGATCGGAGACGCAAGCTGTGGGACGAAGTTTTAAAATCGTTCACTTTCCCAGCGGCAGACGAGGCGCGTGTGGAACGGCAGGCGTTGCTCTCGATGGGAAAGGCGTGGAGAACCTTCAAGAGCGTGCTTTTCACGAAGTACGTGAACACGGGTCGAACGCCCTTCACGGCGTATAAATTCTTGTCGCGGGATATATGGGACGACTTTGTGCAAATGAAGACGACGACTGAATTTCTTGAGGAAAGTGCGACGCACAAGGCTCTCTAGACACTGAACACTCACCCCCACAAACTCGGCACCGCTGGGTACGCAGGTAAAACCGCGCAATGGGCGGTGGAGGACGAGAACGAAACAAGGACATTTGCTGAGATCATAGACAAGCGCGCTCTCACGGTTAAGGCGAGAGCATGACCACGTCTTGAGCGAAATCTCTTTCACAAACCGTGAGGCCAGGGATGTGGCCAACCGTGTGGTAAATATGTCTTTGAACTACATAGTTGTTAATAAGTCCATAACTTCATAATGTCTATAATAACATGATGACCTCTTGCAGCAATAATTGAGTTCTGCATGTTCCGAATGCTCCTTCCAAGCAGACAGGAAGAAGGATATACTATCTACGGCCCTGGGAAACAAGGAGCACCCGGGTCGCACGCGAGGCAAAGGGGTTAACGTATCTTGGAGGGATGGATTCCCAGACGACTACTACACGTATAGGAGCAGGAAGAGATCCAAGGCCGAGTACGACACAGTGTTGGAACATGTGCTTAGTACAAAATTTGAAGGAAGAGAACAGGTGCTTACTGCAAAATTTGAAGAAAAGATAGCAAGATTGCAGGACCAAGTGAATCAACTCCTACTCCTCAACCAGTCACAAGCTGCCCCCGTTGTTTTGGGAGCCAGTCCTCCTCAACATCGAAGTAGCGTCGCGTCCACGCAAAATTATGAACATGATGACGTCCAATTACTTATCGACGAAATCAAGGTAATGTACATCTCTGGAATGCTCCAAAGATAGACCTATATGACGCCTTAGCTAATTGCGTATCGTTTTGTAGGAGCCAACGCACTGCACGCTCTAGGTGAGGATGGTGGGATGTCTATTGAGGCTCGACGGGGGGTGGCGTATCCATGCAAGGAAGGGATAGTGCAGCATGGTGCCTAGGTGACGTAGGGTTATGCCAGGGTCTAGGTGGACATGGTACATGACAATTTTAGGGTCGTCCCGCTGGAGATTCGCCCGAACGACGACATCAGAACACTAGGGGATGTCGTCTACAGTTTTATCCAATGGCCCAAGAGGGACATCGCCCTGGATCCTGCAGTGCCGCCTCAACCTTTGATGACTCCACCCCAACCATCTTGACACGACCATACCTCTCCAACAGGACCCTCCATGACTGCACCTCAACCTTCGCTTCAGAAGCCCGCCTCATCGGTTCCCGTGGAGAAGACACCGAAGGAACAAAAAAAGCGTGCCGCTGTATCGGTTCTTGAGTCGTATCACAGGAAGACGCGTAGCGGGCAAGTCGTTCAGGACAAATCGAAATCAAAGAACATTAAGGCGCTTCCGCCTCCTAACCCTAAGAAATACTCTTTCGGAAGTCCGATGGTGACCACCACAGTATTAGCCTACGCTGGATTAGGTTGTCAGAGTTTGCATAGCTGGTACTTGCACAAGACCAAAAAGAAAGGGTGCGCTGATGGAATCACCGTCAGATACACGAAGGAGTATTTCGTCCACGAGCTAGCCCCCTTCGTCGTGGGTTTCGACGACTTATTCGACCTATTCAACCTCAAAGCCCTCGATGCCTCACTTCTACGACGCTGGACACTATAAGTGTGTACAATCAAGTTCTACATTCACGTAATACCGATTAATATAACAACTCATTGCTTATGTATAGATACATGATTAAAAATGCCCGGCGATTGAAAGAACTGGTGGGTTTCCTCGACCCACACATGGTCTCTGAGAAAACCATCTTGACAGACGCATCCTACGTCGAGAAATACATAACGACAGGATTGGTTGCTCAAAACGACAAGGACTACATAATGGTGCCCTACAACCAGAAGTAAGTGCTTCACTACTTGTTATACAAATTTCATTTGTACTTTATACACAACACGAACTTAGGTTTAATGACTATAGCGACATACATGAGTAGACACTACTGGATCCTTTTAGTCATTATACCAAAGAGGAATCAGGTACTATACCTTGATTCCCTAGTAAAAAAAAAGCCACGACTTCACCCTTGTGCAAGGAGTACTCGACAGGTATGCTCATTTCCTCCATACATAACTCTATTGTAGTCTTCCTTCGTTTGAAATGGCCGAGGTTAACTTTTTGAAAACATGTTGGTCGTTCATCTCCTATGTTGCCGATGGAGGGCTATACAAGGGAACGAATGCCACACTTAATCACAGGACGCGATTTTCGGTACGTGCTACAACACAATAATCCTATATCATACTTCGTAATAATGCGTCTCGAACTGACTATACCTATATATGTAATTCTATTTTTACAGTGCCGCCAGCAAAAAGCAGAAGAATGTGCATTCTACGTTTGCCATCATATGCAGCAAATCATGAGTGCTAAGTTGAAGGATCCTGAGGTTGGTCAATCTCACAATAATTATTTCCTAATTATAAATTTAAATATATATGCTTACTACTTTACTCTTGCTAGTTACAGGGCTTGAATATAGATTTAGATTCACTCGTTCATAGAGAGATCTCGGATGTTCGAGAGATGTTTTGCACCTTCATCATGACGGAGATCATTAATGCCGGCGGAGAGTTTCACTACTCCATCAACACCGCTGAACGACCTTGAAACAATTGATTCATTAATTGTAATTCACTTTGAATAGTTGTAATTCAATTGTAACTCTAGCGACAATATTTGATACATATTCGTTTGTAATTGATTTTGAGTTATAAATGATCACTTTGAGTTGTCAACGATTGATTCATCCGTGATGTATCTATTTTCTGTCTGCTTGTTTTCAGAGGGCATGACTAGCAATTCCTGAGGCTAGCCGAAAAATAAAAAAAAAAGTTAGGTTGAAAGAACTATCACAGACGGTTTGATTGTTAAACCGTCTGTGATATCCACATATCAAAGACGGTTCATACATATCACAGACGATTGGTAACTAGAACCGTCTGTGATATGTGGATATCACAGACGGTTGGTAACTAGAACCGTCTGTGTTGTGACTTATCACTAGTGCCCGCCATAGCTCATTCATTGTGCACCACTATGCGCACACGCTGTAGTGCACCAGGCACGCAGCAACACCTTGCAGGGTAGTGGGGCACGAACAGGGAGCTTGCAATGCCATGGGGGCACGACAGGTTGTAACATTTCAAAGTTTTGTTATTAAAGTTAAATAAAAAATAAATTATTTTTAAAGTTGTTGTTTTATTGGATTTTCTGAAATTTAAAAGTATTTTCTTAAAATTTCTGGATTTAAAGTTTAAAAGGAAAATTGTAATTAATTCCTTGGATTTTAAAAAGCTTTTCTTAATTTCCAGAAAATAAGAATAATTATGTGCAAAGCTAAAAACCAAACTTAAGTTGGAAATAATTTTCTTAAGTTCAAAATGATTCAGGGAATTTTTGTGAAATTTTCTAGAATTTGTGAACTCTATTTACTATTTTCTAAATGGCTATTTGATTTCTTGCATTTTCTGAAATCCGAAAATCTATTTAAACCTCCATAATCTCTTCAAGCCGAACCTGTCTAAATCCCTGTATCTCATTCCTGTGTAGTCTCGGCCAAGGAGATCCCCTTTTAGCGTTCATTTCGTAAGTTCGATATTAAAACATCGACAACCCTTAATTCCTCAATACAAGTCCAAAAATATTCGTGCAAAGATGATTGGTCTCTTGTTATTGCTCTCTTTCTTGATATTTTGGGTTCTTGTGTTCTACGGATTTTGTCTTATCTTTTAGTGTGATCTAGCTTGCTAAGACTTGTGAAAGTTGATCTAAGGTTATCTTGATCATCTTTAATCCACAAGCAAATCTTTGGATTAAGTTTAGGTTTTCACCCAGTTCTGAACACCCTTGCACTCAAACAAGAAATTCTAGAAATTTTGGTTATGATTGTCTAGATCTTCGATGGTGAATTGTGTCTGAAATCTAAAGTGGTTTGGATCTGTAGATCTAAAGTTAGATCATTTGTGGATCTAAAATCGTGTTGATTTTTCTGTCAGTTTAAGGAGATGTCAGACCACCCCTAAGAGAGGTTAGACCACTTGAGCGGTCACACCACCCATTACATGGCGGTCTGACCGACTGAGGGGGATTGATGATTGAGCTTCTTGGTTTCAACTCAATTCTTCCGTTACATTTTTTAGATCTTGATTTTTATAGCTTCATATAGCTATTAGAGTGAAAAAAAAGAAGGAGAATCCCAGAAGAAAAAAAAAGTGGCATCCTATTCCCCTCCTCTCAGATCCAACACATGTATACGCACATACGTCCTCTGCTCGTTTCAATTTTTAAACACTAGAAAATTTTTTTCGAGAGAACGAGTGAAAGGGATATTGTGCAGTGTAATTTGATCACAAAATTCTCACTCTTCAATCTTTAGTAGTTTAATGAAGACCAAAGCTCACAGTAATGACCAATGCTATTTTTGGCAAACCAACACTTGTTCATGCCCCGCAAACAAATCTAAACCATGTCTTATCTGCATCCGGCAACAGTAAAATCATTTCACGAAGGAGGAAAAAAAGCCGCAGTCTAAAATTAGGAGAAAATCACTCACCACATGGCAAAAATGGGCATGGGCGATGGGGCAAACTCCCTCCAGTCCTCACATTCGTCCACCATATTCGCGTCCTCCTTTTAACCGAGAGTTTCGCGCGCTCCAAGTAGCCATCATCTTCTTCTGAGTTCTGACCAACTAATCTGTCTCTTGAACTTCGAGCACCGAATAGTCGTCGTCCGGGCGTCCGGCAATGGCCAGGACGGCGGTCTCCGACGACGACGACGATGGCCCACCCACCTACACCGTGCCCCGTGGGCCTCGCCGTGACCCCCGGCTCAAGGATCTCGGCATCTCTTGCATGCTCAACACCGAGGTGGCCGCGCTCCTCGCCGTCATCCGCCGCCGCCCGGACCCCTACTCTTACCTCCCTCCGGCGGTTGCCGCCGCCGAGGAGGCCACGTTCGCTAGCCTCATCCAGTCCCTCAAGAACCTCCGCGCCCTCCTCTTCCAGCCCCGCCACGGCGCGTGGCGCTGCTCCGACCCGTCCATGTACCTCTCGCCGTTTCTTGATGTCGTGCAGAGCGAGGAGGTCTCGCCGGCGGCCACCGGCGTCGCGCTGTCGTCCGTGCTGAAGATCCTGCGCATCGATGTGTTCGACGAGTGCTCGCCAGGCGCCCGCGACGCGATACAGGCCATCTTGACCGCGGTCACTAACTGCCGCATAGAGCGCATCGCCGATGCCGGCGCCGAGGAGGCCGTGCTACTCCGCGTGCTCCAAGTTCTAGCCGCGCTCCTCCGTGCCCGTGCGGCGCCGCTCCTGTCAGACCACGCTGTGTGCACGGCGGTCAACACGTGCTTCCAGGTGGTGCAGCACGCCGCCAGCAGCCGGGGCAGCGAGCTCCTCCAGCGCACGGCGCGGCACTGCATGCACGAGATCCTGCAGGCCGTCTTCTCCCGCCTACCAGACATCCGCGCGGACGTCGACGACGACATGTCCGTCACCTCGGGGGCAGGCTTCGGCGCGCGGTGCATGGTCGACATCTTCAACTTCCTCTGCTCGCTGCTGCTCAACGCCCCCGACATGGTAGTGTCGCTCGAGGGGCACGGCGCGTTCACCTCCGAGGAGGACGTGGAGCTCTTCGCCCTCGTGCTCATCAACTCCGCCATCGAGCTCGGCGGCGAGGCCATCGGAAGACACCCCAGGCTCTTGCGCCTGATCCAAGATGACCTCTTCTACCACTTAATCCACTACGCCACCGAGTCCAGCCCTCTGGTCCTCTCAATGATCTGCAGCACAGCTCTCAACCTATACCACTTCTTGCGACGGTAAGCAGCACAGCTCTCTGTACTCCAACAGGTTAAGGTTTCAATTGGCACAATTGACCATGTAAAAACTGATGTACCCTAAATGGCATTGCTCTAGGTTCCTCAAGCTCCAGCTGGAAGCATTCTTCATGTATGTGCTACTGCGCGTCGGCACCGGCGGGAGCGGGCTGCAGCTGCAGGAGGTGGCCATCGAGGGGTTAATTAGCTTCTGCCGGCAGCCAACATTTGTCATCGAGATGTACGTGAACTACGACTGCGACCCGCTCTTGCGCAATGTCTACGAAGAAGTCGGCAAGCTGCTCTGCAAGGCGGCGTTCCCGTCGTCGAACCCGATGACAACCGTACAGGTCCAGGCGTTCGAGGGCCTCGTCAACATGATCACCACCATCGCCGACAACGTTGAGGTCGAGAAGGCCCCCGACGCGTACAACGTTGACATCTCGGAGTACCGGCTGTTCTGGGTGGAGCGGTGGGACGCCGGCGACGACCATGGCCACGAGACTTGGGTCGACTTCGTCCGCAAGCGCAAGCTCAAGAAGAAGAAGGTGGCCATTGCCGCGAACCACTACAACCGCGACCAGAAGAAGGGCATCGAGTTCCTCAAGCTCTGCCACCTGGTGCCCACCCCGCCGGAGCCCAAGAGCATGGCCTACTTCCTGCGCTACTCGCCGGGCCTCGACAAGAACAAGATCGGGGAGTTCCTCGGCGACCCGGACGAGTTCAACCTCAAGGTGCTCAAGGAGTTCACCGAGACGTTCGACTTCACCGGCGCCATCCTCGACACCGCGCTCCGCACCTACCTCGAGACGTTCCGGCTGCCCGGGGAGTCGCAGAAGATACAGCGCATCCTCGAGGCCTTCTCGGAGCGGTTCTTCGAGCAGCAGACGTCGGAGGTCTTCGCGACCAAGGACGCCGCGTTCATCCTGTGCTACTCTCTCATCATGCTCAACACCGACCTGCACAACCCTCAGGTCAAGAAGAAGATGACGGAGGAGGACTTCATCAGGAACAACCGCGCCATCAATGCCGGCAAGGACCTGCCTAGGGAGTACTTGTCCGAGCTCTTCCACTCGATATCGACCAACGCCATCACGGTGTTCAGCCAAGCCGGCACGACCGTCGAGATGACCACTAGCCGTTGGGCAGACCTCGTCAACCGGTCACGCGCCATCGAGCCGTTCACGCCTTGCGACTTCAAGCACAAGCTCAGCAGGGAGGTGTTCATCGCTGTCTCCGGGCCGGCGGTCGCGACGTTGGCCGCCATATTTGACAACACGGATGACGAGGATATCCTGAATCAGTGCGTCGAAGGGTTGATCTCCGTGGCGCGCATCGCGCGCTACGGCCTGGAGGATGTCCTCGACGAGCTCCTTTGTTGCCTCTGCAAGTTCACGACTCTGCTGAACCCCTACGCCACCACGGAGGAGATACTGTTCACTTTCAGCAACGAGCTCAAGCCGAGGATGGCGACCTTGGCCCTCTTCACCGTCGCCAACCGGTTCGGCGAGTCGGTGCGCGGCGCATGGAAGAACATTGTCGACTGCCTGCTCAAGCTCAAGCGGCTCAAGTTGCTTTCCCAGACAGTGATCGAACCGGACGGCAGCGTGTGCAACAGCTCGGAACGTTCAGGTCATCGCCCCAAGTCAGATTCCGGCGTCATTTTCCCCTCATCACACCAAGGCGTCGGGACGAGCCGGCATGTGTCCGGCATGATCGGCAGGTTCTCGCAGTTCCTGTCGCTTGACAGCGGCGGCGAGTCGCTCCTCTCTGTCGGCAGCGAGTTCGAGAACAATCTCAAGATTATTCAGCAATGCCAGATCGGGAGCATCTTCATAGAGAGCGCGAAGCTGCCTGACGAGTCGGTGCAGAACCTTGGCCGGGCGCTCGTCTTTGCCGCTGGCGGCAAGGGGCAGAAATTCAGCACTCCGGTGGAGGAGGAGGAGACCGTCGGCTTCTGTTGGGATCTCATATTGCTCGTCTCGTCAGCGAACCTTCAGCGCTTCACGTCGTTCTGGCCGCAGCTTCAGGAGTGCTTCTCTGCCGTGTCCCAGCTGCCGCTCTTCTCACCGTGCCCCTTCGCCGAGAAGGCGGTCCTTGCGCTCTTCAAGATCGCCGTGAGGCTACTCTCCGGACAGCCATGCGCCGACCGCCTCCCCGAGGAGCTCATCTTCAAGTCGATCAACCTGATGTGGAAGCTCGACAAGGAGATCCTCGACACATGCTGCGAGGGCATCTCGGAGTGCATCGTCAAGCTGCTCATGGAGCACGCCGGGAACGTGCAGACGCCGATCGGGTGGAAGACAGTGCTGCATCTGCTCACGGTGACCGGCCGCCACCCGGAGACCTTCGACCAGTCCGTCGCCGCACTCATCAAGCTGATGAGTGACGGCGGGCACATCACGCGGTTCAACTACGCCGCCTGCATCGAGGCGGCGTTCGGGTTTGCCGCGCTCAAGATCAGCCCCCTCGAGATTAGCACCAAGATCCTCGAGCTGATGGCCGACTCTGTGAACTGGTTGATACAGTGGCACAAGTCCGGCTACTCTGATCCGGGGAGCAGCTGCAACAGTTCGTCGTCGGTCGAGGACGCGTCGCGCATGGGCAACCTGGCGACCAACATGTTCATCAAGCTGGCGGAGGCACTGCGTAAGACGAGCCTGGTAAGGAGGGAGGAGATCCGCAACCAGGCCGTAGCAGAGCTCGGCCGGGGCTTCTCTCTAGCCGTGGCGGGGGACCTGGACTTCGGTCCGGCGGGGTGCCTGGCGTGCTTCAACCTCGTCATCTTCGCGATGGTGGACGACCTGCACGAGAAGACGCTGGAGTACTCCCGGCGAGAGGGCGCGGAACGCGAGACGCGGAGCATGGAAGGCACGCTCGCCGCGTCGATCGAGCTGCTGGCCGACGTGTTCGTGCTGTTCCTGGGGATGCTGGCGGAGGGCCCGGGCTTCCGGACGTTCTGGCTCGGCGTGCTACGGCGGATGGACACGTGCATCAAGTCTGACCTGGCGGCTGGCGGCGGCGCCGGGGTGATGCAACAGCTGGTGCCTCAGATGCTGAAGCGGATGATCATGGAGATGAAGGACAAGGAGGTGCTGGTGCAGAGGGAAGGAGATGAGCTCTGGGAGATCACTCACATCCAGATCCAGTGGATTGCACCTGCTGTGCAGGAAGAGCTTTTCCCCGAGTAGTTAGCTAGTTCAGTTCACATAATTTGGTGAGAGAGAGAAATGTTTGAAAGACCAGGGAAATTAGCATTACACTTTCTAGGGCTGTATTACCTGTATAGCTTGCCGTCTATGGTTTTTTTAGTGAAATCTGAGGAAAAAATTTGGTGCCAACTTGCCATATGAGCAATGGTTATTTGGGAAGAATTGCTTGGTAAGATAGTTTATTACTACTTAATTCTACAGGTTTTATGAAGTACACAGGTCATTTGGTCACAGAAATTTGTACAGGTTTTGAAGCACAAGAAAAACACAATTTAAATCTGAGCACAACAGTAAGCACGACGGCAAGTAAAGACAAAAAAAAAGGGGAATCTTAGCTCGAGACAAGATGTAAAATGCAGCTGTAAACTACCCACAAGTTATCCAAGATTATAGGTCAAATCACATGTTAGTGAACAACAATTAAATGACCACCACTATTTTGTGTAGCATCGCACAAGAAGAAATACTTAGGAGAATTATACAAGAATCTGAATTGGTTGTAGGCATATTGAATCAAGCTCAAAACAAGGGATCTGACAATCCTAATATCTAAAGTTACCCAGGTAATTCCGGCTACCGGCCATTGCGGATCGAACCATCCACAAAATATCCTCATTATGTCCTGAAACACCGAAATTAAACAAGTCATCTTCCATGTTCAAGCTCTGGAACGTTTAAATTCTACAAGACAAAAAAAAATCCCTAAAGTGGCCATGCATTCCAGGGTGATGGATACGACAAATCATGTGTGCAATACTGCAAAAATATAAGGACCTTGGTAAAATAATATGGACATGGCGCTTTACTGATAGTATTTCCTAACATACAGCAAACAGAAAATTGTGACACTGACGTGAGTTTCCATTGGGTGAAGATCCAGAGGTTATGCAGTAGTGTACTCCCTCTTGAGATGGATGTATCAATGATGCTCGGCAAAAGTTAGGAAGCAAACAAAATTGGCTAATCGTACATATATTAGAGATGGTGTATTAATAATGCTAGGCAAAAGGCAGGAACCAAAACTGGCTAGTTGTACATATGTTCGAGTCAATGTAGAAAATTCTTTAGAATTGATAGATATTATGGTCATTATTTCCAGTCATATCAAGTCAGAAATGAATTTAAACGAAAGCTTGATATACAATGGATACAGGACTCGGAACATAAGAAACCAACAAGGGGACACAGTCATACAGTGGATTTCATGACACTAAGTAAAAGCAGGAGGTCAGGAGCTGCTGATACAGATGCATCCATGCAGACGTGTTCATCATGCCCTCACAAAGCAACAAGCTCCAAGCAAGACTGGAAGCTTATATTCTAGTTTCCAAATGAGTCACGCGGCACCAAGGATTTATGAGCACCAAAGACGAAGGTAAGCTAATTAATTCCATATCAAGGAACATGAGGCAAATTATTTCAACAAGTGCATATTGAAGTAGTTATCCGATAAAGCAGCCCATAATGAAAGCTGAAACTATCAAAATCTTCCTATAGGCTATATGCATAATTTCCTGTCTAATCACTGGATAAAAGAGTATATCTCAAATTTCTGATATACATAGTACTGCTCAGAAACATTTATAATTCTCTGCTAAAGTGTAAACACATATCCTCAATCTTTTCTGTTACAGCATGGCAGCTTATAACAGCTTGCAAAGAGCACTTATCCCTATTTCCATCACTAAAATTTTGAAGCACCATTTATTATACTAAGTTGGCACTTCTCAAAAAGATACTGGGAAAGTTTTCTGCCCTGAGTATGCTATGCAAATGAAGTAAACACATATGATAGCTCCGATGCTAATGCTTTAATATGCCACAATAGATTAACATATGATAACATTTCAACTTGTGATCTTTTTACAAAGATAAGGAAATTTCATGGAAAATACTTTGTCAAGGGAGAGCACATAGCACATGTTTGGGGAGACATGATAACCTTAAAATCAAGATCAATAAGCCCATAAGCTGAAGATCATTGAAATGCCCCCACAGAATAGCACGTAATTGATTCGGCGTGTGTGCAAAATATCAAGATGTAGCAATGCACACGTTGTTGAATCTTTCATAATCAAAAGCACCGAGAACAAGTCCAAATACGACCTAGAAGTTCCAATAGTATAATATCCCTCCCATATATCTGAAATAAAAATTGAATACTCTGATGACAGCAACACTGATCTAGCCTAGCATTATATCTCCACCAAGGCATAGCTGATCTCATTCTCCTAAAACACTGAAGGCAATTTTAAAAGGGAGTCTGGTACTTCGATACATTTCTTATGACTATCATAGTCATTCACTGCCCTTTATGCGCATCTAAAGGCCTGTTTGGATTGCAGCATAAGGTTGCCACGCCTAACCTTAGGTGCGCCAAAGCTTCTTATGTGTGTCGTTGTCACAATTGTGACTTGCCATACTTTCTAAGCTCCATGACCCACATGTTATAGACTCAGTTTTTTGCCTAAGTTTGCCACACTTGTGGTGCAGAATTTTGTTGCCACAAAAAGTGTGGCACGCCACACCTGACTAAGGTTAGTTATCGAAAATTAGACATCAACCAAACAAGCCCTAAATCTCCAACATTCCAAGGCAACTGACTATGCCTTCTCATTGGATTTCATTTTCCTTGTACAGATCTAACATCAACCATATGATTTATTCTGCTATCATGTTCCTTCTGAGAGAATGTGGATACAAAATATATCTCAAACAACATATTTGCAGCATAATTTTAAATACAAGACCCTAAAAAAATTAAGGCCATTATATCAAGGCTCAGGATGCTAATATGGGTGTATAACTAGTAGATACTGCCGAGCACAGCTGGCAAAACATATTTTAGTTTCTTGAATGATGTGTTCAGTTCTCCACATGACACTAAAGATAGGGATCCATCATTAAAAGTCATTCCACACAAAAGCCCAACGGTTTGCTCCATAGTTCAACATAAGGCATGCCAATATAATGGAATCTAACTACAATGCTATGAAACATATATTGACTCTATGGTTTAATTCAAGATTGCACACCATCTTGGATGAGTGAACCAGCCTTATTTGCTGAACTTTGACATGGCTAAGGAGAAGCATACACGGTGCCATTGTTCTGCTCTTTACCACCGTCGTCATCCCCAAACCTCCTGTTATCATCACCCTCCTCCTCCGCATCACCTTCCTCTCCATCCTCCTCCCCGAGACTCGCAATCTCTGCTTCTGCCTTCTCCAAAATCTCCCTCCACCTCGCATCGAGGTCCCTTTGGAAATCCCTCCGCATCCGTTTCACCTCCGCCATGTGCTGCCTCTTGCTACTCTCCATCCTCTCGTAAACCCCCCAAGCTTCCGAATCGACTCCGCGAGCACAGCAAACTCCTTTCCCTTCACTGCACCAGGCCCATCTGTGCGCTCTTCGCCCAATTCCGCATCCGACCCTGGATCCTCTGGTGCCGCGTTGCCACACCCGGCCAGCACAAACTCCCCGGCGTCCACACCCCACGAAAGGCGCGGCATTGTTTGCGTATCGCGTCGGCGCGTCACGACGGGAGGCTGTAACGGCGGGGGCAGTGGGCACATGAGGGACAGCATCTTGTCGAAGTAGACCCATTTGGAGGGGGAAGAGCGACGGGAGCGGAAGGCGGCGACGCGGGACCTCTCCTTCTCCTTCCTAAACATCTTCCTAAGGGTGTCGATGCGGTTGCGGCACTGCGCCTCGGAGAAGTAGCCTGCGGGGCGGGAGGCTGCAGCGGCGGCGAGGCGGGAGACCTCGAGCCACTCGTCGGCGCGGAGGCTGCGGCGGCCGGCGCGGACGAAGCGGTCGCCCCAGGCGTCGAGGAGCGCAAAGGTGGAGTCCTCCGTCCACTCGGGGGAGCTGCGAGGGGCCGGGGCCGGGGCCGGGGGCCCGAGACGCGGGGCGAACTCGAAGCCGAGCGCGTAGCGGTCGGTGCGGCTGCGCGGGGAGGAGGGCGAGGGGGAGGCACCGGAGGAGGAGGGCGAGTGGTACGCGGCGGCGGCCGCGTCGTCGTCCATGGGCGGGGCTAGGGTTTGGGGTTGGGATTGGAGTGGTTCGGCGGGGCGAGGCGGATCGGCCGGGAGGGGTGCGAGTCCGGCGAGTGTTCGTTCATTGCCTCGGTGGGGACAATGTCTACCTTGGACGGTGGTTAGCCTTAGAGGCTGCCAAATGGGTCGGGCCGCTCGACGAGGCATGTCATACCCTGGCCCAGTGGGCTGGGCATGCACGGCATGGTTTGCACAGTCAGGCCCGGCCCGGCTGGCAACGGAGGAGGCGGTGGGCCAGCGGCTCCCGCGGCGACGGTGGAGGCGGAAGGGGCGGTGGCATGGCGACTGAGGAGGCAGCGGTGTGCGGCGACACGCTATGGGCTATACAAACCTACCAACTCGTCGGGCTAATTGTGTTCGTACTCGCACGACACGACCGTGAGTTCGGCATGCCGTGCGTGGGTTGACAACTGTGCCGATACGAGCTCATGTCGTGCCGGGCTGTGCCGCCCATTTGGCCACCTCTAGTGGTTACTACTATTGCTACAGTGCTCCATGAGAAAATGTCAAAAGCGAAATTCTTTTTCCTTCCTTTTTTCGGCATGGTTTGGAAGAACTTCGTTATCTAAACAAAAAAAAATACAAAAACACATGTAAATACGAGTACATACACTATATTAACACTCAAAAATGTCTCAAGATCCATATAAAGTGTGTTTAATTATTAGAAGATAGTACGACGGATTGAATTTTAAAAGTTTACATCAATCTTGGTTCTCGAGGCTAGGCCATACCTAAACGGCCCGTGCCGGCACAGGCCCGTGTTGTACCGCCCATTTGGCTACCTCTGGTGGTTACTACTACTGCTCTAGTGCTCCACGAGAAAATGTGAAAAGCTAAATTCTTTTTTCCTTCCTTCTTTCTAGCGTGGTTTGGAAGAACTTTGTTATCTAAACAAAAATACAAAACCACATGTAAATACAAGTACATACACTATCTTAACCCTCAAAAGTATCTCAAGATTCATGTAAGGTGTGTTTAACTATTAGAAGATAGTACAATGGATTGAATTTTGAAAGTTGAAGAGGATCTAATAATACTCAATTAAGTGAGTTATTTATTTGTAATGTCTATTATAGATAATGTCTTTATAAGAGAAGATCACAATTACCTAATGGTTGTAAGCTATTCTACAACCGTCCTATATAGTCGTGAGCTATTCTACGACTATCATATGGTCGTAAGATCTTTTACGATCACCTTATGATCGTAAAGTTTACTACGATCACTTCATGAATGTAAGCTTTACTACAACAAAGACAACCACGACCACTCTATGTGATGAGTACATCAACCCTAAGAATGCAACCATTGCTTCGACCCGCCGCTGCATGACATCCTCTACTTCAACCACATCCTCTCCGATAGAACTTTCGGCTACTGCATTGCCATATTCTCCAGTTGGATCGAGCCACGTCTACTCATACGAGCCGAGCATCGTCTACATGCCATGGTGCTACGTCTACATGCCATGGTGCTGCGTCACCAATTATTGACCCACAGACTATGTAATGTATTGGCCGACAACTTGGCCTATCTGTTAGACGACCTGGCCTATCTGGTGACCGGCCACCCCTAGGTATGTACTGTTCATGTGGGCACTATTCACACATAAATAGTACCATGAACAGTACCACGCCTTAGGGTTTCCACCTCCTGACCGCCCTCCTCATATAGGAGTCGTCACCCTTTAGTTTTGCTTGGGTTTCTTTTAGATTATTCTGTATAGCAGTTTCGCCACGAGGAACCCCAACTTGTGAGTTTCATCATTATTCGCAATTCAGATTACTTATTTATCTTGTTCTGCGTGCTTCTTCGGTGTATGTAGGAATCGATCTTCGTGATCAGGTCAACCGGGTATTCGTGCACGGTTGATAACGACTTATCGAGCAGTTCAGCGATTGCGTGGCTACGAGCCTTACAAGTTCATAGTCAGGATCGTGAGAGTTGAGCAACTACCACCGAACTTATCCTTCTCATCGAAATATCGGGCCAAAATAGGACCTTCGTGGTTCATCACTATGGTTAATAAAACCTGCAAACATGTGGACCCAATCGACTAGGGATATTATGTGTTTCATTTATTTACACACAGTAGTTAAATGTGTGTCGTTATCCTCATATATAATTGCACATATTAACCTCTGTTTCCAGCATAACTGCAAGAGGGCGTGGGGAGATTGTTTATCTGATAATAACTGTCATCAAACATGTGCAATTCATCAACCGTTGAGACGCCTCCTAGCAAGAGACAACCACCACCCTCTTAGATGCTATATAAATGATAACGCCAGAGGACAGAAGGAGAGATATAGAGAATGGCAAAAACAGACATGAGTCATTAACCTTAGTTTTCAGTGACTTCTTTCTGATTGTAACATGATCAATACACGCGACTTTCGTGCCCGTTCAAAAAAAGGAAAAAATCTAAGCAATTATACACAGTAAAACACGAGTATCAATTACTACATATTACGTTAATATTACCGCCATATAACTTTTACTATATGGTGCAAGTAATTTATACTATTACCCATTTGGTTTCTTAATTATTGTAAGACTGGCTTGGTTTACCATATTGTGAGTGTGTTTTTACTGTCGATAGGCATGCGATCGGCGGTTCTATTAATTGTCACCCAAACGATCTCTTAAGCACGTCAATGCTACTTCGGCTCCTGATGAGTCTCTTCGTCTTGCGCGCCGACGTTACTCCTTGTTTTATAAAAATGATCATTTGAGTAGAAATTGAAAAAAAAAATGCTCCCCACTTCTTCACTGTCTTCGGCATTAATGGCCTACCTAGCCATTTTGTACAAGCTCATCTCCGGCTGATGCTGCGGAAGCACACTATTCTAACAGTATCCTCCCTCCTTCGCCAGAGGTTATGCTGGGGCACGTCACGACGACGTTCCGCCGTCTGGACGTCCTCCTTGGTCGCATCTTCCGGGTGGTCTCCAGCTTCCGGCGAGCTAACCTCGCCATCGACGTAGTCCTCCAGAACAACGTTGCTCGTCTCCAGGAGGTTTAACATCGCTTTGACTGCTACATCAAGGCGGCGGGCGACCGAGTCTGCCAAGCCGAGACCCCTCGAGCAAAAGAAGAGCGCCTATGGGCACAAATCGATTTGATTCTTTAGTCAGAGCTTTTTGGGCCACTCTTGAACGAGTGTGTCAACGGGTGGGCGTGTTTCAGGCTGCCTACACTGGTCCCGAACCCTCCGATGTTCACGACGTCACCTACGAAGTTTTGAAGACAGAGATAACAATCTACCTCAACCACTAGAAAACTTGATTATTTAGGTTTCTAGTTTTTTAAAATCTTGTAAGAAGCGACTGACCACGCTTGTCGGTGTTTTAGAACCGATCTTACGTAAAGATTGTTTGATTCGGGGGGTCTCCACAATTGTTCACGCAGACGAGAGAGACACGGGGATTTTTATACAGGTTTGGGCATTCTTTAGTGAGAATAATAACCCTACTCCTGTGTATCTTGTATTGGGTATCTGGATTACAATCAGCTGAGGGTTTTACTCATTGTCTTCCAAAAAAGCCTCCCCTCTCTATCTCTAAAAGATACTTATTTATACTAAGCAATGGTGGTTGTTGTCGTTCCAGGCTCATTAGTCGCTCATTATTGCACAATAATGAGAGTAATTACCGGAGTAGTAACCTCCCCATGTTGTCAAATGGTTATCAGTCAGAGATAGTGGGGTATTATCTGTAGTTATATCAGGCATAACTACGTATTTTGACTGCTTAGATTCTCACTATTAAATGGGTCTTCTGACGAGTGGACCCAGCTAATCATGAGGAAGTCGTGGCAGAGCTGGTCATAAAAGAACTTACGACCAGGGGGGTTGTCGTAGAAAGACTTACGACTGGGTACTAGTCGCAGGAAGACTTATGACCGGACGTAGTCGTAGCAGGACTTACGACTACACCATAGTCGTAGGGATGTTTACGACTAAGGGATAGTCGTAGGAGATCTTACGACTACCTGACTCGCTTTCCCCTTCTGATATTTAGGAGGTGACGTCACATTACATGATTATAGAAATAATAAAATGAGGATTATTAGATCCTCGTCATCTAGCCCCCCAGCTTCAAGTGAAAATAGCTTGCTTGACCGAAGTGTCGTAGATGATCTTTTGATCACTAGGAGATCGTGGGGAAAACCGTTGAAGGAAAAACTCTTCAATACTCGTTTTTCTCTCGACCAGAAATATGCTTGATCGAGGGAGTTTGTTAAGACCATTGCGATTGCAAGATAGTCGTAGAATATCTTACGACTTCGAAGCAGTCGTGGCCTTACGATCGGAAGCAAAACCTTTCCAATCGGCTTTTCATTTGACCCGAGGGTCAAGACGGTAATTTCACTTGAGGTGTGAAAAAGGTGCCTTGGAACTTTCGATCGGGCAGGTAAAAAGTATGTCCGTCGAAACAATTCCCGAAGCGGTGGAGACTGTTGGGATTCCACGGCGTGTCGTTTCAAGCGTGTGGTTATAAAATGGGTCGTGGAGGTAAAACTTAGGGTTCTTACCTCTTCACCCAACAGTCTGTTGCTTTCTCGTCTCTTCCGCCGCCGGTGACTCCGTACTCTTTCTCGGAGCTTTCCCAAATCCAGTTCTTTCCGCTTTGAGAAAAAAATGGCCAGGATTGTCTCTGAGTGGGCTGAGTCGGAAATGAATGACGCGAAGATGACCGCTTTGGTTGCTGCCGAGAAGATCCCCGAGGGACTTCTCGTAAGATGGATTGCGGCGAATGAGCAGCATTGGCCGTCAGGAGAAGAAGGCAAAATTCGGTTTTCCAGGCATACTGTGATTGCGGTCTCCGATTGCCTGCTCACCCCTTCCTCACACTTGTGCTCGAGCACTTTGGGGTGGAATTAGTGAACCTTGGTCCTAATTCCATCACAATGCTGAGCGTGTTCGTGTACCTGTGTGAGGCCTACCTGGGGATTCCAGCGGACCTCAAGCTTTTCCAATACTACTACGGAATGGCTCGTCAAGCCGGAATCGCCGGTAGCTGCGGTCTGAAGCTCCACGACGGCAAGTCGAAGGAGTACATTCAGATGTTTACCCGGTCGTCATGGCCGGGGTGGAAGAAGAGGTGGTTCTACTGGGAGGTAACCAAGGAAGACTGACCTCTCATTCGCCGGAAGGCACGAGTGGTCTTCTTCACGGACTCAACTCGATAATCTCGACCGGATAGCCCCCTTCATTCAAGCTATCAAAGACTTGAAGTCGGAGGGGCTCACCGGTTGGCACGTGGTGAAAGACTTCATCACGCGCCGGATTAGTCCTTTGAAGGCACGAGTTCCTCCCATGTGGAGGTACTCGGGAAAGGACGACCCAACCAGGGATTATAAAGACGGTGAGTAGCAAAACTTACTCTTTTAATTCTGTCCTTTGTTAATCCTTATTTAGTCTTCTAATCGTACTGTTTATGTGTACAGATCTTCCGCAGGCGAAGGTTGACACGCGTGTGAGGCTCATCTGGGAGAAGCATCTGCCAACACTAGCGCTCCTCAAATCCTCGTGGTTTTGACCACAGAGGAGAAAGAAAAGCGCATAAAGGTAATCAAATGATTTTGTCTTTTAGGCGTTTTGTTGTCATAAAACGATGTATGATCAACAGGTTTGTCGTAGAAGAACTTACGACTAGATACTAATCGTAGAAACACTTACGACCGAAAGTAATCGTAGGAGAACTTACGACTAGATAATGTCGTAGAATGGCTTACGACTTTTGAACTGGTCGTATTAGCGACCAGATGGTGATCGTAGAAGATCTTACGACCACTTTCTTTCTATTTCAACAGAAAGTTGGCATGGAGAATCACCAAGACGACGAAGAAGTCGACCTGGTGGTTATCGGGGCGACTGCGTAGGCGGAGTCAGCAAAGTCCCCTCCATCCAAGAGGCGTCGACTGGTAAAAGTCGGCGATAAGGGTGGTTCAAGTTCGGCTCCTCCCGCTCCTTTTGCTAAATTTGCCGCAGACCTGGCTGCGGCAAAGAAGAAAGCAGAAGCGGAGGCCTTTGCTCTTAAGCACAAGGTTCCCAAGGTTAAGGTACCCTTCTACTACGACAACAAGTCATTCGCAGTTTCAGCCTCTCGTGGCCTCATAAGACAGCTAGAAAAGGAGAACTGGAAGAACTTTATGTCTTTTGTGAAGGAAACCGTTGCTCCGGTGGGATCGAAGCCGAGGAAGCGGTGCTCTTGGATGGCGAGGCGATCTCGGTCACCGGGAAGTGGGAGGAGGCGATTCCTGTTGTCCCGAGTGCTTCTCGACCAGAAATGGTTGAGAAGAAATCGAAGAAATCTTCCGTCGGGAAGGTGGCTCCTAAATTTTGAGTTAGGTACAGCGCACAGAGGTATGTAAAAAAAACATAAGTGTAACAACTGCACTTACTGTTTGTCTCTTACGAGTTGACTTACTTCTGTGTATTGTGATCTTAGCCCGACGTCTTCAGCCCCCAGGGATGCTCCGGTGGAGGAGCCCGCTGTTACCCTTTCAGCTGGCGAAGGTGTGACCGCGGTAGTAGCCGAAGAACCGGCTACTATTCCTATGGCGGAAGAAGCTACGGCTGCTGAGGTCGCTACGACCGCTGAGGATGTCGAAGTTGGTACGACAACCGAGGCTGTCGTAGAGACTAGAGAGGAGGCGACGGAGGCCTCAAGGGAGATACCGGAGGTCGGTGGCAGCGAGAGTGCTGACCGCCGTGCCGGCAAGGAGGTTGCCGAGGGCGTTCCTTCTGGCCCTCCAGGTGGTGTCCCTGTCACTGAGTCAGAGGAAGAAGAGTACTTCAACTTTTGCTCTGATTTCTTTGGCCCTGACTCTATCGTAGGATCTTCTGCTTACCGATCTCGCGACCGAGTTCCACACCCTAGCAGCATTCCCAATTGTGGGGATGTTTTTGACAACGAACGACTTGAGGGGGTCTGGTGGAAACGAGTTGAGGAGATGGATGGGCTGAAAGATCCATCACGAATAATGTCCATGTTTGCTTGGTCAAATATGAACGTAAGTATTCACCGATACTTATTTGCAATTTTTACTTTTTTCTCTTATCATTTTCTCCCTTATAGAGAGCCGTGGAGCAAATCGCTACGATTTGTGAATACCATCGGCAACTTGTCAAGCTTCGACAAGAGAAAGCAGTACTCTGCGAGCAAGTAGAGAGGTGGTGAGTAATCGACTCTCGTAATTGTTCTGATTACTTGTTCAGTACTCGTAGAAGGTTGTCGTAGAAAAACTTACGACTTAGCACTAGTCGTAGAAAAACTTACGACTAGAGAGTAGTCGTAGAATTGCTTACGTCCACTCATCGATCGTAGAAGTACTTACGACCGCTTGTTTTAAGTGTGTTCATGTCTTCCCTTTACCCTTTCAGGTTTAAGAGTGACGAAAAGATCTTGGCCGATTCGCTCGACTTTGAGAAAGCCGAATCGAAAAAGCTAAGAGATAAAGCCACCGACCTCCTGAAGAAGCTTCAGGAAGCCAACTCTGCAACTCAACGGTTGCAGGAAAAGATAAATAGATGCGTCGTTATACAGATATACATTCTTGGTTTCCATCTCCCCCTCTCTTTTTTTTTTACCTCTCTTTTGCAGAAAAAGAAGTAAAAAATAAGGCCCTTCAGGCCGAGGTGGGGGCTCTCCAGATCGAGGTCAGGGAGAAGTCCTCAGTAGTCCGTGAAATCTCCCGTATCGCTAAGGAGAAAGATCAGGAAGTTGAGAACTTGGGTTCTCAATTAGCTGGTAAGTAGACCCTTTACCTGCTATCGATTTGTTTTTATCTTCCCATAGAATCATTTTATTTAACCAATCTTTACTCTTTTCAGATCGATTGATTGAAATAAAACAATTCCATGAGGTTTCGACTCGTTCCCAGGAGGAGATGAAATCAATGAAGATTAATCTTTAAGATAATATCTCACTTCTGAACAATGTACTCGATGGACTTCGTGCCGGGAGGGTTGCTCCTTGCGATGACACGATGTCTGCTTATACGAGTGCTATTGGGGAACAAGTCGGTATCTTACAAGAGTTGGTGTCTACTCTGAAGACCAACCAGAATGATTCAATAAGGGAAGCGGTTAAAGGGGCTGTGAGCTTTGTTTTAGCAAAACTCAAGGCCCGCGATCCTAACCTTAATCCTCATTCTGTTGAAGCCGACTTCGACTGCACCGAATTCGAAGCAAAAAAGCTAATCGAAGGGATGCAGTCATTTGGCGAGAAGGTCGCGGAGGAGATGCAAATAGAATCTCCTTGATCAGAGTAGTCTTGTAACACTTTTTTGTAAAGACAAGTCTTATGGTGATGCACATATATATGATCCTTTGCTTTTTCCTGCAAGTCATCTCGTAGAGTAATTAGTAACTCGTAAGATGATGAAAGAGGAAGAAATAATCAAACCAGATATGAGCGATTCCTCCTTTCTCCTTCCTTTTCCCTGTGAACATCTCGTAGAGTAGTTAGCAATTCGTAAGATGATAACTCGGAAAAATTAAGACTAAGAAATGAAGTCATGTTTATAACTTTATCTTAGCCCCCGACTACTTACTTAGTTTAAGAAATAAACTAAGAAAGTAGTAAAGAAAGGGTTTCTGAAAACAGAGAGGTTTGTTCGACTTTTAGTTTTCGAGTATCGATCATCTTGCACTAGTCGAGAGAGTAGAAACACATTGACGCTAGAAAGTTCCCTCTAGTGGGCAGGACCACGTGCAGAGAAAAAAAGTCTTCGACTAGGTGATGTTACCATCTCTGACTGGATTAATCAAATCAATGACGACTACATGAGCGAAACAAACATCTAGAGGATCGTAAGGATTCGTTCGACTGTTTTCGTTTTTCCTGACGGAGTTATCCTGGCAGCAAAAGTAGGAAACGGGACGACGCTAGGAAGTTCCTTCTAGTGTGCGGGACCACGTGCAGAAAGGAGAGGCTTCGACTAGGTGTGTTTCTTCCTCCGGCCAGTAAAAACCAATCAAGATAATTGAAAAGTAGTCGAACACATCGCAACAGGTGTACTCTTCTTATATTATTTTCAAAATAAGTTGAAGTGACATGAATTTGCTTAACAACTTTTGACCATGTTTTTGAGCTCGATAACCTTTGTACTGGTTGTTATAGCAAAGAACAAGGCGATATTAGGAAGCTCCTTCCAGTGGGCAGGACCACATGCAGAGAGGAGAGACTTCGACTAGATATGTTGTCCTTTTTTCAACCAGTGTACAAAAGGAATGAGTATATAAAAATGGTCAAAAATTAAAGCAAAATCCAAATAAAGAGACAAAAAAGGTAGGGAGAACCTGATACTTTATTGTCGTAGATGCTTGTTACACATAGAACTTGCGTAACTGGTCAATGTTCCAAGAATTGGAGAGAACACGGCCATCTTCCATTGCAAGTCGTACCGATCCTGGACGCGTTACTTTGACCATGTGTAAGGACCTTCCCATTTAGGGGAAAGTTTGTTCCGATTAGACTGGGATTGGATAAGCCTCAATACCAGGTCACCTACAGCAAGGCTGCGAGGTTGGACCTTACGGTCGTAGTATCTGCGCAGAGTCTGTTGGTAGACTACGGAATGGATTAAAGCCTGGTTTCTTTTTTCCTCGAGCAGGTTGATGTCATCCGCTCGGAATTGTTCTTGAATGGAGTCATTGAACTTGTCGACCGTCTTGACTGATCTTTAGTTCTAGTGGAAGTAGTATGGCCCGAGATCAAGACTAGAAAGAAAGGTGTTTCCACAGTAGCTCGGCTGGCGTCATGTGAATTGCCCATAATAGAAGGTAATTCTTGTACCCAAGCCCCGAGCGCTTGACAAGTCGATCAAGACTCGGGTTTTGATTCCCTTCATTATCTGGCCATTCGCTCTCTTGACTGCCCCGTTGCTTTGGGGGTGGGCGACAGAAGCGTAACACAAACGAGTTCCCAACTCGTCGCAAAATTCCTGAAATTTTGCGCTTGTAAATTGTTTGCCATTATCTGTGATAATTCGACTTGGTACTCCAAACCGAGTAATCACGCATCTCATCATGAACCGTTTTGCTGCTTCCGTTGTTATCCCAATCATAGGCTCAGCTTCTATCCATTTTGTGAACGTATCGATAGCCACAAAAAGGAACTCGAAACCTCCTGGAGCTCTGGGTAACGGTCCTAGGATATCAAGACCCCAAGTCACAAAAGGCCAAGACAAAGGAATTGTTTGCAATACCTGAGCTGGTTGGTGTATTTGCCGGCTATGAAACTGGCACTGTACACACTTCTTAACCAGCTCTCTGGCATCATGGAGGGTTGTTGGCCAATAAAAACCTTGTCGAAAAGCTTTACCGACCAGCGTTCTGTAGGAAGCATGGGTTCCACAGATCCCTCCGTGTATGTCGTGAAGGAGTTTTAACCCTTCGTACTGCGGAATACATCGCATGAGCACCCCTTGTGTTCCTCTTTTATAAAGGACACCTTCGATCAAAACATACATTTTGGCCTTTCGGGATAGTCGATCTGCTTCTAGATCGTCATCGGGTACGGAACCCGTCAGAAGGTACGTGTAGATGGATGTCATCCATGTATCTTCGTACTGCAGAGAGGTTGTTTCTATAGGAGGCGTCTCTAGTTCTTCGACTATAGACGACTTACAAGTCGTTCTAGAAACACCCTTTGATCTGCGGATCGAGAAAAAGCTAGACGAGCCAGTTGGTCTGCAAGGAAATTATCCTTTCGAGGGATAAATTGTACCTCAAAACCCAAAAAGTGCTTTTCTAACTTTTGAACTTCCGATAAGTACCGGAACATGGTCGAATTGGAGCACTGCTACTCTTTTCCGACTTGATTCACGACTAGTTGAGTGTCTCCTCTTACGAGTAGTCGTCGAATCGAGAGCACTCACGGCTCATATCGCCTAGCTCGTATGCGACTAGTGGTAGCCGAAAGTTTAATTGTATGGTATACTTTAAGGTTTCTCCGGTAGGAGATTCCAGACCACCCGACCCGAGCCACTTATCGTAGCGACCGTCAAAGTACATCGATCCATCGATCGTGGGAATCGTCGGGGATCTGAGCAGTTCAGATTTGTCCATTCGGCGACAAAGTCTGCCAAGATCTGGGATTTAATAGCCGTTCGGGACACGAAATGGATGTCGAACGCCCCAAGTTCGACTGACCATTTTGCCATGCGTCCCGCTGTTTCCCTATTCTGGAGGATCGCTCCCAAGGGAAACTCAGATGGCATAGCTAGTTTGTGCGCCTGAAAATAATGCCGCAGTTTCCTCGAAGACATGAGGAGGGCATATAGAAGTTTTTGAACTTGAGGGTAACGCTCCTTAGGTCCGTGTAAAACCTCACTGACGTAGTAGACTGGCCGTTGAATGTTTTCACGTTCTACGACTAGTACTGCGCTCACTGCCTGTGGCGTGGCAGCTAGGTAAACTAAGAGTGTCTCCCCTGATTTCGGTGAAACCAGGACAGGAACACTCGTAAGATACCTCTTGACTTCCTCGAATGCTAAGTTAGCCTCTTCCGTCCACTCGAAGCCTTCGTGTTTCCTTAGAAGTTTGAAGAAAGGGGGCCCTTTTTCTCCCAGGTGTGCTATGAAACGACTTAACGCCGCCATGCATCCTGTGAGTTTCTGGACTTCTTTCTTCGTGGTTGGGGAGCGCATCCGAGTGATGGCTTTTATCTTTTCGGGATTTGCTTCTATTCCTCGTGCAGAGACCAGAAATCCAAGTAATTTCCCCGAAGAGACCCCAAACACACACTTCTCAGGATTAAGTTTCAAGTGGTGCTTTCCGAGGTTATCGAAAGTCTCCTGTAAGTCTGTGATATGATTGAGTCGTTTGCTGCTTTTTACAACTAGATCATCAACATAGGCTTCTAGATTTTGGCCTAGTTGAGGAGCAAAAGTCGTTTGCATCAAACGCTGAAAAGAAGCTCCAGCATTTTTTAAGCCGAATGACATTTTGACATAGCAAAATATCCCAAACGGTGTAATAAACGCGGTCTTCTCCTCATCTTCTCGACACATACTAATCTGGTGGTAACCAGAGTATGCATCTAGAAAACTCAACATTTCATACCCTGCAGTAGAGTCAACTAGCTGATCGATACAAGGCAAAGGGAAATCATCTTTTGGACAAGCTTTATTAAGGTCAGTAAAGTCCACGCACATACGTCATTTGCCGTTCGACTTTCTAACCATTACAGGGTTGGCCAACCACTCGGGGTGGTCGACCTCTCTTATGAAGCCTGCTTTAAGAAACTTGTCCAATTCTGATCTAATTGCATCTCGTCGATCAGGGGCAAATCTCCGTAATTTTTGTTTTACGGGTAATTTATCAAGCCGTAGAGCTAGCCTGTGCTCGATCACTTCCTTGGGGACTCCGGGCATGTCGGATGCTTGCCACGCGAAGACATCAGCGTTTGCCTGGAGGAAAGTGATGAGGGTGTCTTCCTATTTGGGGTCGAAAGAATCCCCAATGCGAACAGTCTTCGAGGGCTCCTCTGCGTCCAAAGGAACCTCCTTGACCTGGTCGTTCGGCTTAGGTGCAGCTTTAGGCTTCGATTTACTAGTCAAAGGCTGACTTTCGTCTCGAGTTGGTAGTTGTCCAACCATCTCGAGGGAACGACGGTCGCAAGAGTGCGCCATCTTCTTGTCACAGTATATCGTGATCACTCCTTTGGGACCTGGCATCTTAAGACATTGGTACCTATATTGAGTAGCTATTAAGAATTTTGCCAAAGTAGGTCGTCCGAGTATAGCGTTATACGCCGTATCGAAATCGACCACATCAAAGGAGACCTTCTCTGTCCTGAAATTGCTTGGTGATTCAAACGTTAGAGGAAGAGAGACTTGGCCAATGGGTTTGGCCGAAGACCCCGGTACGATTCCATGAAATGAATATCGTACCGGTCTTACCTTTGTCCTGGGTACCTGCATCTCATCTAGGGTACTCGTAAACAGTATGTTTAACGAGCTTCCACCATCAACCAAAACTCGATTGACTCGACAATTGTTGATGGTGGGTTCGACCACTATCGGGAATCGACCTGGTCTAGTCGAAGGGATCGGACAATCACCCTTCTCGAAAGTAATGGTGACTTCCGACCACTTCGGTAATTTATTGACAAGAGGGGAGTCGATTGTGTTTACCTCACGTTCGACAGCCTTCAGCTGCCTCCACGATTCGTATGCCGAAGATCCCCCATAGATGTGATCGATGGTGTGTTGCGGATCCTGGAGTGTGTCAACAGGTGGACGTGTTTCAGGCTGCCTACACTGGTCCCGAACCCTCCGATGTTCACGACGTCACCTACGAAGATTTGAAGACAGAGATAACAATCTACCTCAGCCACTAGAAAACTTGATTATTTAGGTTTCTAGTTTTTTTAAAAATCTTGTAAGAAGCGACTGACCACGCTTGTCGGTATTTTAGAACCGATCTTACGTAAAGATTGTTTGATTCGGGGGGTCTCCACAATTGATCACGCAGACGAGAGAGACACGGGGATTTTTATACAGGTTCGGGCCTTCTTCAGTGAGAATAATAACCCTACTCCTGTGTATCTTGTATTGGGTATCTGGATTACAATCAGCTGAGGGTTTTACTCATTGTCTTCCAAAAAAGCCTCCCCTCTCTATCTCTAAAAGACACTTATTTATACTAAGCAATGGTGGTTGTTGTTGTTCCAGGCTCATTAGTCGCTCATTATTGCACAATAATGAGAGTAATTACCGGAGTAGTAACCTCCCCATGCTGTCAAACGGTTATCAGTCAGAGATAGTGGGTATTATCTGTAGTTATATCAGGCATAACTACGTATTTTGACTGCTTAGATTCTCACTATTAAATGGACCTTCTGACGAGTGGACCCAGCTAATCGTGAGGAAGTCGTGACAGAGCTGGTCATAAAAGAACTTACGACTAGGGGGGTTGTCGTAGAAAGACTTACGACTGGGTACTGGTCGCAGGAAGACTTACGACCGGACGTAGTTGTAGCAGGACTTACGACTACACCATAGTCGTAGGGATGTTTACGACTAGGGGATAGTCGTAGGAGATCTTACAACTACCTGACTCGCTTTCCCCTTCTGATATTTAGGGGGTGACGTCATATTACATGATTATGGAAATAATAAAATGAGGATTATTAGATCCTTGTCAACGCTGTTTGACCATATATAAATACAAAATAAAATATTCGGTTTGAACTTGTATTTACTGCCTATGTTGAACATGTTTACTGAATGACGTGTTTTAGATTACTGCCTTCACGATATACGGTCTCGGTGTAACGTTACGACAACATCAACTACCGGTGGAAATAAATCATATATATTACTTGTAGATATGCTCGCTTTTACTATTGTACGAACGCCCATTTACTTCATTGGAACTCCTCAATAAAAAAACAAACAAAATTACCTTACATATAGCTAAGGTTTACTATTTTGACATAAGCTTTTTACCGTAAAAAAGGAGATAGCAAACAACGGTGGTAAAAATAGGAAGTCGATGTTTACTATGTACGTCGTTATGTTTTACTAACGGACGTATAAGCTTGGAATATCGCATTTCCGAAAAACATGTAGTAAAAGGGATACACGAATTGATGTTACGACAACTACCAATTACCGTCAAATCGAGTTTCCCATGCGAGTGTGGACGTTTCTGGCCTGTCAACTGTATTTGATGGGCCAGCCGTATTGGGATTGCGCATGCACGTCACACCAGGCCTGGGTCACGCGTGGTGGGCTAGCTAAGTAGCTAGGCGTAGAATAACTATTCTAAGCTTAGCTAGAGAATATGTGTGTGTGTGTGTGTGTGTGTGTGTGTGTGTGTGTGTTTTGTACTCACGGGAGTATATACTCTTACTTCTAATATACCACTTAAACGAATATATTATACTTCTTTATCACTTTTAGTAGACTTAAATACTAATTATAAGATACTCCAATATGACTTGATTGAAAAAATTCCATTGGAGCCTTTTATTTTTCTTTATACACCTTTTTTTTATATAAAAGAAGTATATACACAAATTTTGCTATAAAAAGTGGACTTTCATGAAATTTTTCAATAATGATTATATCTCTTTATCTATTTGAGTATACTCCAATAATGATTATAAGATACTCCAAAGTGAGTTCCAAGAAAAATTTCATTAAATTTCACTTTTTATAGCAAAATTTGTGTATATACTTCTATTATATATGAAAAGGGGTATATAGCAAAAAAAAAAAACAAAGGGCTCCAATGAATATTTTTCAATCAAATCACATTGGAGTATCATATAATTGGTACGTAAGTATACTGAAAATGATAAAGAAGTATAATATGTGTGTTTAAGTGGTATATTGGACGTGGGAGTACATACTCCCAGGAGTACTAAACAGTGTCATATATATATATATATATATATATATATATATATATATATATATATATATATATATATATATATATATATATACACACACACACACACACAAAATCCTTTCTTTTTTTTGAGGGAAATTATTTCTATTTAAACCGGTCGTAAAGCCTATTTTTGTTTCTGTTTGATAGTTACTTTTCTTTGTTTCTTTCTCTCATGCTTTCAAGTTGCAACATAGAAAGATGATAAGCACGGGACAGAGAAAACAACAAACTGTTAGAACCAACTCTTTACGCGAGAAAACAATCATAACAAGTACACAAGAGATACGAGAATTTGTTTACAAGGTTCGGTAAAGCCTACGTCTCCGGGAGTTGAATCACGCGGTTCTGTCCGTATGAAGAGTTTCTTTTTTTCTGATTAGGGTTACAGAGAGGTCAGCGGTATCAGGGTCGTACCTACGATTTGGAAGACCCTGAACGAAACACGCGATGTGGCCCTAAAATTCAAGAAAATAATATAACAAAAGCATATTTTTACTTAATTATAAAGCTTCAAAATATATGTTGTTCTTACACTACTAAGAACATATCAAATCTTAATGCTAAAACAATAAAAGTAGTACTCAAGCAACAAACTGACCTTATGTCCTCTTGAAAGCATCATTCTTTTAGTATTCTTTGAAATGAAATCTTCAATTATATCTTCATACTTGATCATCTCCAAGATATCATTTTCAAGTGCTATTGTCGCCAACCCATTGAGTCTTTCTTGTGTCATTGTACATATAAGTAGGACTTCAATAGCTTGAGTTTAGAAAAGCTCCTTTCATGGATGCTGTGAGAGCAGGAATGGTTAACAAAATTCTATATGCAATAATGGCATTTGGGAAAGAACCATCTTTGTTTCAAATACTTGAATATCAAGAGGGCCCATAGATTTGCCAATATGATCTTGGATGAACTTTAACTCCACATATAATTCTCTTCCATCAATATCTGAATGTTCTCCACTCTTAAGTGCAACTTCTAGATTGACACAAGAAGAAAGCAAACTTTTATCATCCAAGGAGCACAACTTATCTCAAGTAAGCAGAAACCAAAAGTATTTTGGAATTCCGATATTGTTCAAATCTCCTAGAAAGTGAAGATATGGCTTGATCAACAACGGTATAAAATAATTAACAGAAATGACTCTTGTGCAGATTGCAAAGCAAAAGATGCATCATCGGGCTCTCATCAAATTGTTTTTTCTTTTGATTTTACGTTTGGTGCGGAAATTTGGATCAATATCCATCTCTAGTGCAATTTCTTTTGCAACTTCCAATGCTTTTGAAAAGCCTGTTTCTGTACTTATTGAAAAAGGATATTAGCTCTTGTACATTCTCAATGGCGATATCAATAACCATATCCTTTGCTTGTAGCGCTTGCTAACCAAATTAACATCGATAATAGTTCATACGGATAAGTATTGCCACTAAAAATTCAAAGCTACCAAGCTCATTGTCCGCTAAGGATTTAGCTTCACTACTTGTCAATGGATCATCATCACTTTCACCACTTGCGATAAGGCCTCCCTTATTTCTTGCATCCGGAACCTTATAGCCTTAACACTATCAACACGACTCTCCCAACGAGTGAGCGACAATGGCTTGAGTGTCAATCCAATAATGTTATCCAAAAGAATCTGCCATTTCTTAGTGGATTTACCAAATGTTGTATAGATGCGTTGTATAACTCCAAAAATCTTTGCTTTACCACAAGACTTGGCCATATCACATAATGTTAGATTCAGTTGTGTGACCACAAGATGAATAAAAGCTCTAGGATTTATATCCAAAAGTTTCTTTTGTACCCTTGATGTTTTCCTTTCATATTTGACCCATTGTCATATCCCTGTCCTCTCACATTGTCTATATCAAGGTCAAGATTCTTCAATTCATTCGTAAGACATCAAACAATCCTTGCCCAGTTGTATCATTTACCTCCAAGAATCCTAAAAGGATTCTTCAGCATAACAGAATGAGGACATATCAACATACCTTATGATCAAAGACATTTGTTCTGGTGGCTTGCATCGAGTACAATCAAGTATAACCGAAAAGTACTTTGCTTGTTTTACCTTTCTAATGATTTCACTCCTAATTGCGCAGCGAGCAAATTTATTAACTCATTCGGATGCCATGACCAAGATAATGCTTATGAATTTCATCATTGGTGATCGTCGAACATGCTCTTGGATAACGAGGATCAAATTCAAGCAAGCATCCGAACCATTCCTAAGAAATTTCCATTCTTGTCTTGGTACAATCTGCTATTCTCGCCACGAAATGCTAGATTATGTCTTTGCAAGAAATTTTACAATCAAGATAATTCTGAACAAAACTTTTCTCCAATGCTCCCTTTCTTTTGGATTTCTCTTTGAGCAACGTTGTCAATTGTTTGATCATTACGCAACTGGCGCAACTCATACCAAGAAGCCATATTCAAAACATGCTCGAACTAGTTTCATGCTCTTTAAGTCTAATGCCAAGATGATTCCAATCACTAAATCCATCGTTTGCTAATTGTCCTTTGCATGCCCTTTCTCAATAATTTGCAACAAAAGCAAAATACTCTATCTAGAGGTTTGCAATATACAAGCCATTCTCTGTCACAAGTTTCGCCATTTACGAGAACTCTAGTGTAAAATTTTGCAGAAAATCTTCTAGAAAATCTATCTTTAGGACCTTTAAAAATAGATAAATCTCTTTTAGGACCCTTCAAACACCAATATATCAATCATTTTAGAATCAAGTGAATCCCAATATCTTGGATCATATATATTAAATTTGGAAAGAATTATTGTTGTCGTTGTTACTTTGATGATTTGGTGATCCATCCAAACTAGCATGGGCTTCATCAACATGTCAGGTGCCTTCATTGTTAATTTCTGCATATGAGCCCCAACTTCTCTGTGTTTCTAGCATCTTGACATGACCCTCGCCAACATTAGCATTGGGGTTTGATTTTGAGAAATGGCGAGATTCTTTCACAATATATCTATCAAGAGCACCCCTTTGAGTTTGAGTGACTTCTAATCTTTGTTTCTTCTTACGCTTTTCATGACCAGAATCATACCTCCTATTTCTAGAAGACATGATGAAGATCAATGAAATAAACAAATCTCCTCTCCGATTCCCGATTATAACACAAATTTTCAGATTATCTAATCGACTAATCTCATCTATCCAAGATACAACAATAAACAATTGGGGATGATTGAAAGTCGTATCGTACCTTGCCGAGATGCGATTGCGATCGTAAATTATTAGCCTCTCGGGCTCTCGGCGTCGGCGTCGGCGTCGGCGTCATGTCAGAGAAGCGTAGTGCGATCCTAGCACTACTATACAGCACAAGATTTTTGTTTTAGCTAAATTCTCTGTTCTACCAAGAAATGTCGACCAATGACTTGATTTTTACGCTTTGCGCGCGGGAAACAAGCGTCGCGGTCAATTCTATGTACGCATGGGAATGGGAAGCCAAGGAGTCAAGGACCCAAGCGATTGTTGGGCATGGCGGATGGCCATGGGCCTTACGTTGGATTAACTTGAACTATTGCTAATTACTACTTAGTGTAAATTTGGAGGCCTGTAATTTTGGGGGCACGACGATTGCCCACCTTGCTCCTGCTAATGTACGGGCCTGAGCGGTATATATTTATACCCCGATTACATGTTCCATTTGGACTCATAGTCCGTACGGGGGGATTCGCCCCTCCAACTCACAATATTTCGTAACCACACGTAACTATGTCTCTTCCTGTAGGAATGTGTCGGAAAGCGTATGTTGTGTTCTTGTTTTTCGGACACAACTCTTTCTTTTAACTTATTATATATGAGCCATACGCAACATTAAACCTTGAGACTTGTGTTATGCGTTGGAAAGCGCAGCAGGTGATTCAGAGATGCCTCTTCTTGGAGGCGAAGACAGAACAAATCCAATATTAGTGCATGCAGCATATATACCTTTGTCGCTCTAAACAAAAAAGTAGTGATCAGCTGCAGTGAATGATAACCTCTGCTAGAAACTTCTTTCAGGGCAGCTAATGATACTCCAACTACTTCAGTAGACGCCAACCCAAGGTTACACCTATATTAGATTCTGGACGCGCTGCATGCATGCCTACCTAGATTGCTCCATTTTCAGAACCGATGCTCAATATTCATTTTATTTGCAGGTTTCTTTCCTCCGAGCTTTCTGTTTCGTTGGGGGTTAATTATTTCAGTTGTGTTGTTTGGAAGAGAACCTGGTTCTGCACTGTTAAAAGCCAAAGCGGTTCTCTGAAAACCGACCTGAAGCTGCATGACAGTGAAAGCCACTACTATAACTATATAAGTCGTGTTCTCCAGCCACTGAAATACTGAACTCTCCCATGAGCCATCCGATGGCGATGGCGATGGCGTGCTAGCTCCTAACAGGTGCTTTGCAGAAGCAAGTGATCGAGTAGCTTCGGTTTTGTAGAGGATCACAAGTAAAGCCACAAAATGATAGTATTATTGGACGCTTGTTCTTCCGTTACTTGTAGACATCAGCCGCAAACTACGCGAGCTTGCTTGTACACTTGCACGAACTGAATTATACGTGGTTCCATTCCGGTAGCCTGGTAATCGTTTCGCCAATCTGGTGGTGTTTTATACCACTACGCATTTGGTTTGGCCTTCTTGCGTTCGTTTACACTCAACCTGCCAATCGTGTGTTCAATATATGGAGTATATATTACTACCTCTGATCTTTTTAACTTATAGCTTTGGACATTGACACCTTAAACTCTTACTTTTCTAATTATAGGTTAGGAATGATTATTAAAAATATAATAATATGAAAGTATTTTTGATGGTCAATCTAGTGAATCATTTCCACGTAACAAATTCAAATACTTTTATGCTTATTAGCAGTCAAAGTTTTAGAAGGTTAAGCGCAGGCATACTAAAACCGCGTTAAAAAAGAACTGAGGTTAGCACGGAGAATATTAATTGTTGGATTGTCTGACAGTCTGAGGCTGGTGGTTTGGCATGAAAGATGACTAAATCTCTCTATATCAAAAGGAGGCAGAGGGGAGAGTGGCCACGTCGACAAGATTTTCATGGCCATTGGATCTTCGCTCGGCGCGTCCGCGCCCGTCCGATCGCGTTTGGCGCTTCACTCGGCTCGCGCTCGCTCTGATCGCCACATGAGGCCTTGTCGTGTCGAGCCAGCTTCCCAGCACGCAGTTTCCAGGCTTCTTTTCCTCTCCTCGCGCCCCACGCCTCTCCTCCTCCTGTTCCCGTTCCCCTTCCTCTCCTCGTCTGCTTCTCCTGCGCTCCCCATCGGATTCGTGCTTCTTTCCCTCTTCCTTCCGCTCCTCCGCCTCCCCTCCCCATCTGCCTCCCCTACTGCCCCTCTCCCCTGCTGTCGCCGCTCCCTCCCCAACCAGTCGCCTCCCCTCGTCTCCTGTCTCGTGGTGCTCGTCTCGTCTCCTCTCCCCTTCCCCGCCCCCACTTCCCCCTTCCTCTCCCCTGCTCTTGCTTCCACCACCAGCGGCCTGTCTCGCACTGGATCTACGTGTCTGTCGTTCTCCTCGGGGCCTTCTTCCTCTCGACTGCTCTCAAGTAAGAAATCTTAAATCTTGTTTATTTATGTTGTTTGCATGGCCTCAAAATTGAAAAGTGAGATAGAAAGATGTGATTGCCTCATGTCTCCGTATTGGCTGGACTTCTTGTTGCCCTCGCGGCGGCGCCGGTGGGAGCCATCACCGACTCCTCTGATGGTAATAACCTTACGCCGGCTACGCACTCCCGATTCCAGGTTATTGGTTTCCTCTTCTTGGATATTTTGATTTCTTTTTTCTTTGATTGTGTGTGATTAATGCTTCGGTTTTTGCAGCTGCGGCTCTGGGGAATCTCTACACCTCTTGGAGCGACCCTTCGCGGTGGTGATCGACCAATGACGGCGATCCTTGCGGCGTGGCGTTGCAGAGCATCTCCTGCTCCAGCTCAGGCGTCAGCGGAAAGTAAAGATCCTTGTATGTCTGTAGCGATTGATTGCTTGCTTAGTGAATTCAAAATGTTAGGTTTTTGATCGAGGTGACGAGTGCTTTGTTGACTGTTGTTTGATTTTTAATGCATTCTGAGTTTGTGGAAGTTGATAGAGATGCGTAGTATTTTGGGAAGCACCTGCTGTGATGCCACAATCTTAACTGATGTCTGAGGTAGTTGTAGGATTCCCCAAAAATCCTCTGCCAACATAAAAAGAAGGATAAAAACCTGTTTGGATCCATCTTGTGGAAAGTATTCTTTGTTTTCATGGTAGTTCCTATTTCTATCACTCCATTCATTGCAATTTTGTGCATTGGTGTCTCGATTCCTGATACCAAAACTGTTGGAAATATAGATCATACATGATTCCTAATTTTGTTTCCTCTATTTACTTTTGTGACTATGGAAATTCCTGAAATGAAACTACTCAACACTCAATCTTTGTCTCTCATATTCTACAGTAAACTTGCTGGGACAGGGCTTGATGGTACTCTGGGATACCAACTCTCCAATCTATTCTCATCGAAACCATTGTGAGAGCTTACAATTTGGCTACCCTTCGTGCACTTTATGCATTATTTTGATCTCCCATCTCATTATGTGCAGGGATTTGAGCAGTAACAATTTGCATGGTTCAATTCCTCACCAGCTACCACAATTGCAGCAACCTTTCCTTTAGTACTTCGTTACCAATTGTGCCACATTTAGATGCACATCTGTCATGTCTGAAACCAACACATCACAGTAGTCTTCATCCCTATGTCGTCATACTGTACGCACGCCCTATATACTCATCTATATTTAGCTACATATGGATACTCGTTTACATCTAACTACCTGTGTATATGATGCTTGTAGGACATGGAAAAAGAACAGAGCTTGGCTCCAAAAAAAAGACACTGACAAGAATAGTGCAGTTGGTCCTCTTGAAAAAGACTCGCAATCTAAATCTATGTAAGTGATTACTGATCTAGCCTTATAGTTTACTATCTACTTTTTTTTCCGTGCTCTCTGATCTTGCTTACTCTGTTATGCAACATGCTTATTACTATTTTCTGCTTGACTATGAATCCCATCCCACCCCCCCCCCAAAAAAAAAATATACCCATGTACTGATTAGTATATTAGAAGAATAGTGCATCTATTCTTTTGCTCACTTAACACAGTAGTTGTTGGTCGTACAAACGTCATCTGTCGTCTGCTGATGTTTGTAACTTAATTTTGAATTTTATATGTTACCAAGGGGATTGTGGATGGATGCCAACAAATGGATTATGTTCTGCTAGGAGAAGAGGTGAGATTTTTCTAAAATTTGCACTTATGATTTAGTAGTGGAATCTTAGCAGTGATGAATGCCTTAGTAAATCAGAATAACTACCTCAGAATTGGTCAGCTATGTTGCAATGGGTTGGTGGCTACCGTTGCTCCATAAAAATATATCTCAAACTCTACTTACACTCTGATTATTATTTGACGACTCTAACTAACAAGTGCTAACTTGAACCAGCATGTTTGTCACTTGAATCTTTGTATATGTTAGTACGAAGGATTAGTCTTATTTTGACGTCATGAACCTCATTTCTTGTCATGTCAAAATTTATAACAGCATGGTTTGTAAATGCAGCGAGAAACCTTTCAAATCCAAATAGATGATTGATAGTACAAATTATATTCTTTTGTCCTTGGTGTTTTCCTTTTCTTGAATTATTTTTGGTCAATGATAGCTTAAAACAGTCTTATTTATAGATTACTGGCCAAAAGCGGATTCTACTTGACTAATCAGCTCCCAAGAAATGATTGTGTAACAGCTACTGTTCGTAAAGCTCTCATGGAACCAACTGTCATCTATGTTAAGTAGGTTAGTTTTTGCTGATGAATGTCTCATATTTCCCATATATTTTTTCTCGAGTTTCTAATTCAATCATTTGAAATGAAAAAAGGTGCTTGCGATTATCAGCAAGTGTAGTGTCAATGGACTAGCCCACATTACTAGTGGTGGCTTCACTGATAATATCCCAAGAGTATTGCCTTCTGAACTTGGGGTGAATTTTTTTATTGGATCATGGGAAGTGCCACCTGTGTTCAGGTGGATTCAGCAGGTACGACCGATAGTTCATAGAATGTTTATTTGAATTATATCCGTCTGGATGCACTGTGCTTTCTGTCTGCTCTTTACCTTTTGTCTTTTGGAAATTTGTAGGTTGGAAATATTGAAGATGCAGAGATAAGCGGACATTCAATATGGCTGTTGGAATGGTCCTTGTAGTTAGCAAAGAAGCATCAGATAGAATTCTTGAAGATACCCATGGATCGAATCATGCTTATCGCATTGGGGAGGTGATTCAGGGTGAGGGGCTCACTACGTCTGAACTCTTAAGCCTACATTGCTTCGAGTGGTTTGAGGTTTGTTTGTCAGTTGGGAAAGCAGCCAAATTTTTAGTATGACATAGTCTTGTAGGGCTAAGATCTGGAGTAATAGTGATTTTACTCATGTAAGAAATATGGGGAATAGTGTTTAATTGGTTCCATAAGAACTTAAACCTAAATGACTGATATTGTTATTTGATTTGAGACAACTTGCTCTCTTCCTGAAAGCTGTTTTTTTTAGGGAATTTGCTTTATCCTCAACATAATCACATCTGTTTGTCATGATCACAGTCGTACATTTTCAACTCCGCGCCAATGGCGCGCGTGGGTTTCTAGTTTATTACTAGTACAGAGCATTAATTTTCATTTCCCCTCCAAACGTATACCAGTAGAAACAAAAACCTTTCTCTCTCTCTTTTTCTCTTTCACAAAGTCAATGTTGATGAGTTAGTGTTGTTATATATTTGGCCTTTAAACTTTACCGATGTCATCGCTGTATGAAAATGGATTCTCTGTATTAAAAGATTCAACGTAGAGATCTACAGTGTATGTTATTAGGAAGCGATCTCTGTCGTTCGATAAAAAGCTACAGTGTTTGGTATTAGAAAGCAATCTCATGATAGTTCGATAAAGAAGATCAAAGGTTGACATCAAAAGCTATAGTGTTTTGCTACGGTGTTTCCCGTTGCATTAAATATGTTCGTCTGTGCTGCAGTATTGCTACAAGTCACTGCAAAGTAGTCTGTGCTACAGTATTGCTACAAGTCACTGCAAAGTAGTGTTCGCGTACTCACATAAACAATATTTACGTTACGGACCTATGCAGATGATCCGGATCCACAGCCCATATGTTACTTAGTAATTACCCTCTTAATATCTGTGTAGCACAGTGTACTTTGATGCCACATGTGACCTGTCTACTACTACGTGCACTCTGTGATCTATGTGATGCATTTGTACATTCAGAAGCCCACATCAAATTCTCAAGTAGGGGTAGTACTCCTATTCCTATAAAGCTTCTCGGTCCTGCCTTCAGCGCCACTGTTCGAACGGGAGTCCAGTCAAACCACAAAGACTTCTCGCCCGACTGACTCCAGCCAGTCCAACGTCATTGTGCAAAGTGCAAACAAAAACAAAGCTTCAGTTTTCAATCCTCTGCCAAGCCAGCCAGCCAGCCAGCCAATCCGCTCATGGCAGCGTCTGAAACCCACACTGGCAGAACTTGAAAATCTTGCACAGACACTTTGCATCACAAACAATGCATTGCTACTGGACACAGTGTCAGGCTAGTAGAGTAATTAAACTTACTGTGGACTTGAAAATTTTCCATCACCACAAACAATGAATTACCACTTGGAGATAAGTAGATGCAGACTACAGTGCCATTGATAGGGCCAAAAGCTCTACTGCTCACAGTGAGTCACCACTCGCTGTCCCCCACACACTCCACAATCACTCGCTGCCTGTGTAAAGAGGCGCAAACACCAACCAATCGATCGAAGAAGGTGAAAAGGCCCCTGTAAAAGAGCCCCAATAATAAAGGGTGGGAAAGAGAAAAGGTGAAAGCTCCGAGATGGGAATTTTTCGTGGCTGGTGACGTTCGAGCAGGTTAAGCCTTAATCATCGTACCGCACGAGAGGGTTTAGCGCAAAGATAAAGGTAATTGCTGCACTGAACTCGACGACCGATGAGATAACGACAACTTGGGAGTCGAGTCCTGTCCCCCATGGCCTAATACAAAGAGCTTTACTGACGCTAATCACCATGTTTGGCAGCTTGTCTGAATCTCAAGAAGTTAACCTGGTTGGAAATGTTGAGGAACCGTCGCTGGCGAGTCCAATCCGAGCGATTACCTCGTAGACAATAACCAGAATCGTAAGAAAGATGTAAGAACACAAGAACACAACAATAGATGAAACACAGGTATGAGAGGGGACTGCAGGCTTCTCTTTATTGCTCTTCCAATAATCAATTGTACAATGGTTGGGGGGGCTCCCCCCTCCTATATATAGTCTAGGGTGGATGAGGTGCCCATCCGGACCCGGACTCCTGGCCGAGCCCAGTTTCCTAACACTCCCCCTTGGGCACTCATCCTTCATGCCCATGCCTCGTCAAAACTCCATAAAAACCCAGTGGGAGAAATTTGGAGAAAGAGTATATGAATCATGTTCTGCTATGTTGCACGAATTGCCTCATTAAAAACCTTAGCCGAGAAACTTCAGGAAAACTCGTCAAGGGAAAAAGAGTACAATCCACCCAATTTCATTTAATCTTCAGGATTTGCTCTTTGGGTACTCGATCTTCGTGATCAAGCTTTAGTAATGAGTTTGTGAAGATTCTCCCCCTGAATTCTGCACTTCTCTAAGTCTCATCATTCCGATTCCACATATGTACCTTTCAAAGCTAGATGCTGGAAGTGACTTAGTGAATAGATCTGCAAGATTTTCACATGACTTATTATGCAGTACCTTAATTTCGTCCATCTTTTGCATTTCATGAGCATAGAAGAACTTGGGGTTGATATGCTTTGTGAGAGGACTCTTCACATAACCCATCTGTACTTGTGCAACACAAGCTGCATTTATCTTCATAGATAATAGTGGGGTTAGTTCGGCATTCAATCCACATGACTGCTGGATGTGGTGAATCATCCGACGAAGCCAAGCACATTCTTGTGAGGCCTCATACAATGCTATTATTCTGAGTGGTTTGTTGAAGTCGGTACAAGACTCTGCTTAGACGATTTTCATAGAATTGCGATTCCACCACATAGGAATACATAGCCTGTTTGCTGCTGTATGCGGGTCCTACAAGTACCCATTATCTGCATTGCCATTCATAGTTAGGTCTTGGTTCTTTCTATAGAACAGACCAAGTTCTTTGCTTTCTTGGAGGTATCGGAAGATGTCCTTCATTCCCTGCCAATGCCTTTGGTAGGTTCTGTACTATACCTTGCTAATAGGTTCACGGCAAATACAATGCCCGGTCTAGTACAGTTTGTTCAATACATGAGTGTTTTTATCACACTTAAGTATGGGAATTCCGGTCCCAGGACTTCCTCCCCCTCTTCTCTAGGTTTGAACGGGTCCTTGTCTTGCTGCAAGGATCTCTCGATCATTGGCACTTTCGAGGGATATGCCTTTTCAAAGCCGAACCTTTCCAACACCTTCTGAGTGTAGGTTGAGTGATGTACTAAAATCCCTTGAGTGTCGCTCAAGTCGCAAGCCTAGACAATATTTGGTTTTACCCAAATCTTTCATTTCGAACTCTGACTTCAGGTAAGAGCTTACTTTCTTAATATCCTTCAGGGTTCCGATGATGTTCAGATCATTTTCATACACTGAGATTATACAAAATCCATTCTGGGATCGTCGTATAAATACACAGAGATTATTCTCATTTTTCGTGTAGCCTTTCTTGCATAGAAAGTCGCTTCAAGCGATTATACCACATTCTGTCTGATTGCTTATGTTCGTACAATGACTTTCTGAGTTTCACACTGTACATATTTCTATTTGCTCTGTTTTGGTTCGGGACAGTGATACATTCAGGTATCTTCATATAAATATCCGAATCCAACATTTCATAAAGGTATGCTGGTACCACATCCATCAATTTCAATTCTAACTTCAAGTTCACTGCCATTGAGATAAATATTTAAAAGGAGTTCCGCCATGACCGGGAATAGGTTTCTTCATAATCATCTTACGGATGTCGGTGAAACCTTGTTCAACGAGCCTTGCTTCTTTTCATTTCTCTTCGAACAAATACCCACTTATGCCCTACAGGGTGTACAAGGGAGGCGTCGACTTACTGTGCCCAAACACCTTTCTTTTATTCGGAGAGAATAATTCAATTTCTATTGCCTTCTTCCAATCTGATCTTTTCTTTCATTTATCGAGCGATGCAGGCTCTAGATCAAGATTGATGATTGTGGCAAATTTCTTTACAAAGTATATGTCGACATTGGCTGTTGTCATATTCAAAGATTCTCCTGAGGTCATAAATTTTATAGCTATTTCTTCAAGTGGCGATTCTTTTAATGCTTCTACTTGCTCACCGCTGCTTCCAATTGCGAGGCAAGTCCCTTTAGTATTTCAGCTCCGATGTGTGCGCATACATCCATGCTGATGTCTCCCTTCATGGGGATGTTCAATTCTGGTATGCCTTTCCTGAAGGTTACATACCGATGCCAGGTCTCAACTGGCTCCCCTTCTAGTTCTGAGGCACTTCGGTGATCGGCTGTGTCAAGTCATTCTTATCCTTTTTCACGGGCGTCCCGGTTGCCGGATTCGAGGGACCGGAGTTCTCGTCCTTCGAGGCCTTAGGGCGGGATTAGGGATACCTTCATCGGTATTTCAACCCTCTCCGGTGCATTGCGTGCAGGCACATGCTACTTGGTCACGCTCTTCAAATCACTAAAGTGGTTAGACAGTTGATTCGCTAATGCTTTCAAATCGATTATGTTCCGGAGTTCAATTGTCTTCTAGACTTCAATTCAAATATCTTCTGGACTTCTCTATTTGCTTCACTAGTGCGCGGGTCATATGCACGGATTTTAATTATCTTCTGGACTGCATAGATTTTAATTATCTTCTGGACTTCAATTGTTTCCCGACATTATTATCAAGGGTTGATTTCCTCCCCCTAATGACGGGAAACTAACCTCATCTAATGTACTATCAGCGAATCGGGCATTATACAAATCTCCAGTCATATGGTCCAAATACTTGATTATGGATGTTGTTTCATAACCAACGTATATCCCAGACTTTCGGAGAAGACCCATTGCAGTTCGCTGCGGTGGTGGTATAGGTATATACCCTTGTAACCAAACCTTCGTAGATGAGAAGTTTTCGGTGCTGACCCTTGCGCTAGTTGCATGGATGTTATAGGCCGATGGTCTAAAATTGATGAGAGCTGCTACGAGCAGGACTGCGTGTCCCCAACATACAGTTGGTAAATTACAATTCTTCAAAGTTCTGCTAGTCCATTCTGGGTGCGGATGTGCGGTATAGAATGCTCAACTTTAATTCCCATTTTCATACAATAATCATCAGATGCCTTCGGAGTACATTCTCGGGCGTTGTCCATTCAGATGGACTTCACGTGATGATCGGGAAATTATTTTTTTCAATTGTTAATTATCTGCGAGATTTAGCTTTACAAAGCATGGTTTCTCATAGACAATAAACATACGTGCGACCATTCCGAGGAAGCATCGATGAGCACTATAAAATACCTAAATGACCCTTACAGAGGCTGTATAGGACTGCAAAAGTCTCCCTGGATACGGTCCAGGAATGCAGGGACTTCATCCTTCGCTTTCAGAGCAAAAGGTCTAATAATTAATTTCCCGGTGGCACATGCGGGGCACACAAAATCTTCCTGATTCGAGAAATTCTTTATATTCATATTATATCCCTATGAATTGTTAATTATATTTCTCATCATCCTAAGACCTAGACGGCACAATCTATCATGCCAGAGATAGAAAAGTTCAGAGCTTCTAAATACGGTTTTCAAGGCAGTATAGGCTGCAGGTGCCTTAATATTAGTGTAGTATAGCCCAATTTCATATGAAGGAAGATATTCTAATGTCATTGTTCCATTTTTCACGCTTTTCAATGAGTAGGCATTGCTTACCATACTCTTCTTCAGTCTCTACGTGGAAACCATTAGCGCAAATATCCTTGAGAGTTCTAGTCGATTCTGGGTACAACAAGTCTTCTTCAATGACCAAAGTTGTGCCCATTGAGAGTATAATTATGTCCCTTCCTGAGCCTATTATACAAGTATCGCTCCCTGCGACCGTCGTAAGACTACCAGCATTCTTGCTGATCGATTAGAAAAATTTCTGTTTCTCTCAGGATGGTATTCGTTGTGCCGCTACATGCTAAGCACACTTCCTCCATAGGGCGTCACACGCGTTCTAATATAATGTACTTCATTAATATGTAGCAGAAAGCAAGCAACACATAAATAAAATACTTCAGATATCAGAACGTAACTTGCTATTATAAAAACGGAAAAATAAGCCTTGCAGGACTCATAATAAGAATTTAATACTTTGCTCTCCTAGAGCTTGCAACCATTATTCAATAATTCAAAGTTTTGCTTCAATTACAAACTGCAAGTTTATATAAAAGATCCGATTGCAATGTGTGCATTAGATTTAATAGACGAAGTATTCAGGAACTTCTGCCTCAATCGGCTTCATGCGCGATCTTCTCCACTTGGGCAGCTACAGCTGCGGTCGCTGCGATGTCCAAAGGAGGGATGATGGGGGCTGCTACTGGGCTGTCCACATTCATAAATGTAACTAATGGATGTGAATCCTCTGTGCCTGTAATGGCGAGGTGTGCCTCATGCTATCATTTGCCCTTTTTCTTAGACTGAAAAGCATCAATAACGTGCGATGCACTACCTTACCCTTCTTGCTCCTCTCATTCGTGAGAGGCTTCATCACCTTATAGCTGCTAGTAGTGGCTTCATGGCCAACATTGCTACTAGGTGTCTGCGAGATGTAGTTCTTTCTTAGAACATCATCTTGAGTTTTCGCAACTTGCATGATATCAATTAATTCGACATACTGCATGTAGCCATTTTGACGATAGTTGCGTGCGGATTATACTGCGTTCGGGTGAAAGGTAGAAAATCCTTTCCATTTTCTGCTCAAAATTGAAGACTGATACAAATTCTAGCCATGCTGGGTCAGTTATTCGAACTACTGGTTCATGATGCCCGTCATATTTATATTCATGTAAAAAGTTCAAAGGATTACTACTGGTAATCTGCATAAAATGGTTGCAAAATTCTCACAATGCTCTCCGAACTCCTGGTTCAAGATCCCGTATTTTTCTATGCATTTTTCATGATTTACTGTAATTTCCAGTGATTAAAAGCAATATAAACAATCACAGATAATCAAAACAGTAAATACAATAAATAAATTGCATAGAAATAATAATAACAAAGTTAAACATGCTTCAAGTTCAAAAATATGCAAAAGCTGATTCAAAAATTGAATTCTCGAGGTCTTTTAGTGCTGGAAAAAGACTTTTCGGCGAAATCTGCAAGTTTCAGGGGTTAAAAGCGAAATTTCAGTTCTGAGAAGAATTTGCGCGCAAATATCATATTTTTCGAGGTCCTTTCTGTAAAATTTCTCACCCGCGCAATTAACCTCGTCATTTCCAGAATTACGAGGGTTTTATTCGCAAATATTTTCTTATCCGCGAAATTTTCGCGCAATTTTCAGAACTTCAAGGTCCCTTTTGCAAAATGCCCCCCCGTTTTTTTCTCTTTTCTTTTCTTTTCCGGAAAACTAATTGGGCCGGCCGCCGGCTTTTATGGGCCGCAGGCCTTCATGGCCCATCCTGCTTGGAGCAAAAAAAAGGGGGGGTGGGCACCCGTAGGGTTTCCCTACCCCATTGAAGCGGCGGCGGCGGCTTGTATGAAGCAGCGGCGGCGGCTCCCATGAAGCGGCGGCGGCGGCTCCCATGAAGCCGGCTGCGGCGCTTCTGGCCGAGGCTCCAAGCGGCGTGGTGGTGGCGTGGCGCCGTGGCGCCGGTGCGGAGGCCGCCGGCGGCGGCGGCTCACGCGGTGGCGGCGGCCGAGGTGGCAACCGCGGCGCACGCGGCGGTTCGGTAGCGCGCCCCTCGAGCAGCGACCGGCTTCTCCGCTACGGCGGAGCGCGCCGCGGCGCTACTGGCGGCGTGGCCGGTGCCGACTCTGGCCGGCCGTGGAGCGGCGCGGCCGGGATTAAGCGTCGGCGGCGCCATCCTCTCACCTCCCCCTCCCTTTTCTTTTTCTATTGATGACCGCAGTGTGGCAGCCGGTGCTTCGGGGCCGACGCAGCGAGGCCGGCTCGGGATGCGGGAGGGCGAGTGCGGTGGTCGGGGCCATGCGGTGGCGCGGCATTATCCGCGTGTGGCTCGCCGGCGTGGGAGCCAATGCGGGGACGTGAGGGCGGCGGCGTGGCGCGACGGAACGCGGGGAGCCGCATCTTTGCCGTCTTGGCGCGTCGCGGCGGCAAGATGCGGAGTCCCGCCGAGGCGCCTGGCGGTGTCCCCGGCCGGCGAGCGAGCCGGGTGACTTGTGTGTGGCGCGGTGGCGCTGCGGCGACGCCAGGGTGCCGTCGCGCACGACTACAAGCTGGCGCGGCGTTGTGCCATGAACGGCGCGGCTCCAAGCCATCATGACACAACTTGGTGGTGCAGTAATGTGCAGTTGGCCGTGCGCATGCGGCGGCGACTTCGAGTCGGCCGGAGGAGGGTGTACCTGTGCTGTGAAGGCTCCAGGCCGTCGCAAAGAAAATTTCATGTATACTGTTCATGCGTAATTACTGTTCATGTGTGATTACTGTTTATGCATGCAACTATCGTTCCTGCGATTACCGATCGGCTTGGCCGGCGACTTCAAGTCGGCTCGCGGTAGACTAGAACGGATTTGCAACTTTCTATCTACGGTACAATCGACATCCGCTCTTTCATGCAATCTATTGATCGGCATTGTGCCGGCGACTCCAAGTCGGCTCGCGACAGATTAGAGCAAATTTGCACCATAGAAAACAAATCTAGAAAGCAAATTTGCAGAATTGAATGCGATCTAGAAAAACGATTCAATCTACGAGTGTCGTTCATCGACGGTGACCTTTCCGATGCGAGGAGAGTCGATCGTGCTGATAACGTGTTGATGAACCGTCGCTGGCGAGTCCAGTCCGAGCGATTACCTCGTAGACAATAACCAGAATCGTAAGAAAGATGCAAGAACACAAGAACACAACAATAGATGAAACACAGGTATGAGAGGGGACTGCAGGCTTCTCTTTATTGCTCTTCCAATAATCAATTGTACAATGGTTGGGGGGGCCTCCTTCCTCCTATATATAGTCTAGGGTGGATGAGGTGCCCATCCGGACCCGGACTCCTGGCCGGGCCCAGTTTCCTAACAGGAAACACTGCCCCTGACCCAGTTATGTGCAAAAGGATTTATTCTGTCTGTTTCATATTACTCCGTTTAAGGATAGGTTTGCCTCTTGCATTATCTTAAAATGTAAGATCGCAACAGAAACCAGACAAGCTTACTATTTTCCGCCTATTATGGCTCAAGTACAAAGACGACACTAATAAGCAATTTGTTACCACACTTACGTGGGTAGACAGTCAAATTTTCCTCCCCTTATCATGATTTCACCGTTTCTTCATCTACATAAAACGTAAAATGGGAAATGCAGTCCTCGTATGCTGTAATCAATTTTAGAGGGGTCGTTTCTGTGTATATTTCTGCTGTTTGGAAACTTATATTTCTGGATGCTGGTTTGTGGATTGTTGTCGAGTTTGGATTTGCATCCAAACCTTCTGTGTATACCGAGCTAATCCCATAATCAATAGCTAGCTCACACAATATAATATCGATGAATATCGTATCCATACATGTGTTGAAGTAAAAGAATACTTAATATTACATTAATAGTCGGAAATAAGTCTTAAGGCCAAATTCTTACATAACGGGCCGATAGGCCATCGAGTTTAAAGAGTATAAAACAGTGGAAGATAAGTAAACCAAAAGGGGCCTCTATGATCTGCCATAAGCAATCAACTTGGCTACAACTTAGTTATTATCATCATCTTCGGTTCCAAAGTTAGATGCATAGAAGTATACATACATCGGGTCTTCAATCTTGTAGTCTGAATCCACATATTTGAGCAACAATGTGTACAAATGTACTCAACTAACCTCACACTAAATGCAATTATATAGATGCAATGCTTTCCAACGGAGGGGTCTTATGATTATTTTAGCATAAAACGGATTTTGCTCAAATACTTTAATTATTTTTCAAACCTATATACCTAGCCATTTTTAACTTTATACCAAAGTGTTGTTTATAAGCAATTTTTATCATAAAACAAAGGTTGCATTCACCTATTACTACTCATAAGGTTCCATTTACCTATCTTCATATCATCGCTACTACCATTTTAACATTAATTTATCCCTATTCCACATTTTATTAAAATTAATCAAATGTGGCATTCTTCACAATGCCCATACCGGGGGGAGGGGGACAACTATTCGAATATATTATACACTCTACAGGCGTTGTACAACTTTACCCACAAAATATGATCAACTCATAATGTCAGTCATGACATGCTTCCTTAGGCGTGCGACGGAGACGATCTTAACAAGGTTTTTCCGATACCTAGTCCCGACACTTAACGTGTCCGATAGGGAACCTCTCAACACTAGGACAGTGGCCGTTATAGGGCACCCCCAGAATGCTCCGTTACGAAACACATTTTCAATGAGGGGCCCTCCGTTGTGAGGGAGTCGTCCGCCCTTCTCGACGATAAAAATCGTATAGAAATCCACCTACACTATGCCAGAAAGTGAGCAAAGTAATTGGCTAGATCTATCACATACCAGACTTATAGTTGCATGGTTCATTAGTTGAGAAACACGTCACATGATTATGTCCTTAATCGACTCAGGCGAGACAATCCACTCGCCCAAGTCTCCAACATTTTATATAACATTCTTCTGTTTCCAGTGGTAACATACGTTACTACACTACGATTCAAATTAAATCCCAAGTATTGTTATGACAATATTTGTGTCATATTCAATTTAACCACTGAGAAGTGACTAAGCACAACCAATAGTCAATATTGATTAACCAATAGCAATTTATTAATGTAATAAAAGGGGTTATCAATAATCAAGGGAAAGGAATAGTAATAACAACATTTGGCATAACTAGGTATCAACATTTAACATAGTATTTCATAAATAATAATAAGCATGCAAGTAATACTTTAAGCAAAATAATTTGCATTTGAAAAGTAGGTCCAACATGATAAATTGTAAGGACTTGCCTTGGTCAATAGTGGATTTTAGTTGGTCTTGATCTTGTCCTGAAGCAATGACGAAAAGCCTTCGGCGATGTTGTAATCTATTTAAGTGTAAACAATGACATTGAATAAATACATATGAACTCAAATAAAATTCAAATGAAACTCCAAAAATTATGATTTTGGTACTTATGGAACATTTTTGAATTTTGATGAATTTAGAAATAAAAATCTACTTATCAAAGATCTCTTCCTTCTCTTCGAGATTGTCCTGTTTGGGGATTTCGATTGAAATACTCTTTATGGGTGTTTTACGTAGAAATACTATTTTTGCTTATTTTGACGATCCACGATATTTTGGTTTGACACTGCTTCACGCCCAAAAAGAAGGCAGCTACGCACCTCTAGTGTACTAGTTATCGTGCCTACGGTAAATGCTAGGTAGCCAAGTGCGGAGAGGATAACTACTGAGTATGGCTACCTTGTTATGACTTCACACAAGTCGTAAGCCTAGCCTTAGGCATCCCCCTCCTTACGGTTAAGGGAAATGACTTCAAACATGGGACCTGTAACGTCCTCAAAAATCCTTAAGGTGTTTTAGCTGAGCATCTCATGTTATGTGTATAAATTTTGGAATGATTGCAAAACTTTTGTTGTTGTAATAAAGTTTTATCAGAATTTAAAACTTTTAACTTGAATTCAAGTTTCTTTTGATTCCAAAAATTTGTTTGTTTAAAAGTTATTGGAATTAATTTATTTAAATACTAGATTAATTATCTTGAATTAATATTATTTTATCAATTTTTTAGGGGCCAACTTGACTTGGTTAAAAACCTAGGTTCATTTTGAAAACATCTTCTGTAAAGGATTTTAAAATCAGTATTTAAACCTTGAACAATACTTTTAGAAAATTTATATGGGTTCTATATCATCCCAGTAGCCTCTCTTTAAATTTTTAAATTTTTATAAATTTATTTGCTATTTTTAACTCACCGGTCAAATGTGAGGAGTTGGAATTCTTTTCAGTCAACCTTTCTAAACCTAACCCGAACCAGTTTCACTGTGTGGTTCGAGCCACTTATTTTGATCGGACCAAGCCCACTTGTTCGCACCTGAACCCAACTGCGCCATTTTGTTCCTCTCGCTGACTGGCTAGGCCCACTAGTCAGCGTCCTCATCTCAACACCGCTTCCTCCTCGCCACCGAGCTCCACCGATGCAGCGCTGGCACCTTGCATGCGTGCCACCGAAGCCGCAATCACCACCTCATGCTTCCCCGTCCACCTACGAGTAATCGCCGGGACTTCACCTTGTTCCCTGGCTTCTCACTTTCTTTCTCTCGCACAACCTCGCTCTCATTGCCCTTTCTTTTGTCGCCACCGAGGAAGAAGACAACTGGAGGGAGGTCACCTCGGTGCTGCCCATGAACCCACGACCCCACTGTAGGACTCCACTCACCTCGTCGTGCCCATTTTTGCCAATCTGAAGCCTTATCTCCATTACATCGTTGGGAGCCATTCCTTCGTTTTCGCCTCCAACGGCCACGGCTGTTTAGCTCATCGGTGTTCCAGTGAGTTTTTCTCAACATTGTTTTGTCCTTAGCAATCACATCACTCCACTAAGTTTACCGGTGTGTTTAATTTGGTTTTGGTGCCATCCGGAGGGAGATTGGACCCTTCTTCTCCAAGCACAGTGAAACATCGCCGTCACCCTTCTGGGCGCCACCATCGTTCCCCATCCTCATCATCAAGCGCGCCACCTTCCCAGTGACGAGGCGATCTCAGCGCAACTCTCCTCATGCCTCCTCGTCATCCGTAGCTTCCTCCCCACAAGAGCCACCTCTTTGGCTCTGCCTCCGGCCATCGTCAGCCCGCTGCCATCAACCTCCGGTCCCCGCGCCACTTGCAACGAGTTCGCAAGGCTGTCTCGCACCCGGTGGAGTCAACCCTGGTCCGGAGCGCCCCTCCTTCGCTAAATCTCCTACCTCACTGCGATTGCTCGCATGCGGAGGCTCCAGCGTGCCACCGACGGAAGTTGGGTAATGACCGTCATTAACTCCTAATTGTGTTCTTAGTGTATGTATGACGTGTAGGCCCCACGGTAATAAACCTGATTAGAAATTTAATAAAAACTCATTTAAGTCTTTAGGCCATTGACATGGGGGCCCGTACGGCCAGTTTAGTGGAGGTGTAGATGGTAAATTATGTTTTCTCTTAAGGAAAACGTAATCCTTTTATGCTTAGACTGGACTTACGTTTTTGTGAACCGAAGATGTACTTCTTTGAATACACCTTCAACTTCACTTTAGCCGAGACCGAGTCAATGGAATGTGTCAAGCCCTTGACCTCGGGGTCCTCTTGTCATCCTCTGTGGCTAGCCGAGGGTGAGTGAGAGATGTATTTAATTCTTTTAAAAAATTCCTAAACATTTTAAAGTTGCATTGAAAATGCAAATAACTTAGGAAATTCATAACTAATTCAATTTAACTTCAAATTGAGTAAAACCAATTTTTATTTCTAATTTTTAATGTACTTTTAATTGGAATAACTTTGAATTTTTTATGTTATTAAATTTTGGTTACTTGTTTTATTTGAAAGTTAATTACTTTAACTTTGTAAAATGTTTAGAAAATTCTTTTGAGCTCTAATTGGACTAGAAATGTCACCTAAACTCACCTAAAATTATAATCTACCTACTGTGTGATTTTCATGCTTTATTGAATGTTTGTAATTTTGGCTTTATTTTGCAATAGTCTTCCGTTAGGTTTTCGACGATACCGATATATTCGTGAGATCAATTTGAGTATAACCTGAGGTTGAACAAGTGGTACAAGCAAAGGAGCGAGCACCCCCCCTCTTGATCATGTTGCTCCTACTGATTTTAAAAATTTCATGTGGATTTTAATCTCGCCATTGCATGCTATTTTGAAAAAGTATGTTCATAGGTAGAAGTAGTTAGTGTCCTAATTGTTGCATTGTCCTCCTTGAATGTTGATATCCCTTTGTTCAGTTGTTGCCCAGGATATACATATATATATATATAGGAAAAATACTTTCTACTCACGGGTGTAGTTACTCTCACTTTTGATATACCACCTAAAAGAACTTGACATACTCATTTATCACATTGGGTATACTCATATACTAATTATAAGATACTCCAATGTGAACCACACGAAAAAATTGCAAGAGAGTCTATAGTTTTTAGCATATTTTGTAAATACCTTCATATTCGTACATAAAAAGGAGTATGTCACATAAAAAGAAGTATATCTAAAAAATTGTACATACCACCCCCTGAAAAGGTGTGAATACCACCTAGATGGTCTTATATACTCGTATACTACACATACATACTCTCGGTTGGCAAGATACTCCCTACGTTGTGAGATACGAAATAGGGAGTAACTACACCCGAGAGTAGGAAAAAAGCTTCCTATATATATATATATATATATATATATATATATATATATATATATATGTATGTATGTATGTATGTTTGAGAATTTTCTGTTGTAGGATAGATCAAGGCTTAGCCATGCTAGTAGTTGTAGTCGAATTTTGTTGATGGAACCAGTCCATCGTCTGAGGTGAATCGAATCATATTGAAAAAAAAATTGAGGAATGTGTTAACTGAATCTTGTTGGAATTTGAGGATTTGTTTAGACCTTGTTCTGGTTATTATGGATTTGTTGGGCATGGGTTTTACGTTTTTAACGTGGACGGGTGTAGGGTGATGATGAAATGTTGTTTTGGAATTGTGTAGCCCCATCTAAGTGATTAAGGACCGGTCTGTGTGCTGTTGAACTAAGTCACACGTGCAACCACATGCTGGGTTAATTGTGAAGGCTTGGCTTATTAATTTGTCGTGTGTTAGATATCAAATCATAATTAGATTGATGATTGTTGTTTTTGTTGTTGTGTTGTCAATCTAGTGGGGGCATGTTAAGTTTCGCCTTACTTGTCCTTAAGAGTCTGCCATAGAGTATTGTCCTCGGGTGGTTTGCTAGTTAACACATGACATAGTAACAGTCTCGTTATGATATCTCAGTCACGCTCCTACGGAAGAGTGCATGGCGACAGTGAAGAGGTATTCATATGATGTGGGTAAAGCTGTACAAACTCTACAGAGTCATAAATCTATTCGAATAGCCGTGTCCCCGGCCATGGACATCGCTTGTGGGAAACCATGCATAGTTAGGATCTAAAATTTTGGGTTTAGGAAAACATGGGAATGGTATGAACTTGTGATTGTGGATTTAAATTGAGGATCATTGACATGATACTTTATTATTGCTGAATATTGCGATCTTGGATCGATTGCGAGGATCTTTGAATTATTACCTTACTGTTGTTGGAATTGTGATAATGGATTTAAAGTGATGATCATTAAATGCTACCTTGCTATATTTAATTTTTTTTAAATGTTTTATTTGCTATCTTTTTAATCTAAATATGTACTTTGCTGAAAATTATTGCTTTACGCTAGAAATTGCCTAGAGTAGTGGCCTTCCTTTGACACCTACATGCATCCTTATTTTTTTTTGAAAGACTCGCGAGTACAACTTTGTACTTTAACGGATTGTCCATTTGTTTAGGTGAGAATGGCAGATGCGACGACTTTAATCCTAGTCGGTTGCCCTTCGGGTTATGACACACCATTGGGAAGGTTATGTTAATTTACTTGATCTTCTGTTCTTGTTTATTTAATGTCTTCCACTGCTGATTTTTGTTTACTATATTCAAACCGTGTATGATTGTGATATAGTGTTGTTTGGATATGTGCATGTTAGCCGCTGATCCTGGGAGCTAACGTGAGACACATATCTAGGTACTTAAAATCATTCTTGTTTTCCTGTTAAGGGTCGCGTCTTTGACGAAATCACTTAACTTGAAAACAGGTTCGATTTCGGGGTCCCCATAGGACCCCTTCTAACGAGTCAGTGGAATCTTTATGCCCAAAACCCTTATTCGATCGTGGATTTTTTTGTTTCGATATCTTTGGAATATGAGTGAAGTCATTTGGATTTAAAACAAGGGTGAATGAGCTTTCCAAAATTTGATACGATAGGAAATTACAGAAAATCTGAAATCCTGACAGGTGGGTCTAGTCAGATTTTCATTTTATTTTTCAATTAAATTTCTTAAGAAAATCCTCTATGATTGATATGTGGGGCCAACTAGGTTTTAAATTTCTTTTCCAATTATTTTTCTAAGGAAAAGCATGTGTGGCTGACAAGTAGGTCCAACTAGGGTTTTCATTTATTTTTAATTATTATTATTCCAGAAAACCTCAGAGACTGATAGGTGGGACCGTGATTCACATGGACTCAGTCCACCCGACTGTTCACAAGGCTAGGGGGCCCACACATTAGCCACTTGGTCTATGGACTGGGTCTATACGACAGGTTTTAAGTGGTGGGGCCCACATATCATACTCATATATAGACATTAACTACTAACTAATGTCAACTAATTCCGGTTAACTTAACTACCTCAGGCCCACACGTAGTGACTCTAATGTTGTCTCCTTCCTCCAAAATAGAGGAGTGGCTAGAGCAGCCATGCTCGGGCGTTGGGCGAGCTCAACATTGGTGGAAGGGGCTCCGGCGACCACCCGCAACCCCCAAAATGGGTTGCGGGTTCCAAGGCAACCCTAATGGTGGAGATGGCGTGGCGGGAGATGGACCGATGCGACGACGAGGATGGCGATGACGCTACTGTGACGAGCAATTCATCGTTCTTTACTATACACAATCAAATAAACAAATCGCACCATTTAGTCTACATTTTCATACCTCCCCAAAATAACTACACTTCTCTACCTCCCCAAAATAAAGACATTTGGGTAATCAGTGCATTAAAAAACTACTAAATTAATTACGACTAACTAACCATGACTAAATAATTATGACCAATTAATTACAACTCAGTTCATTACGACAAATTAACAATGACTAATTAATTATGACTATTTAATTACGACTAAATTAATTATGACTATTTAATTATGATTAAATAATTATGAATAATTAATTAAGACTAAATTAATTATGACGCTAAACATTATGACTATTTAGTTATGACTAATTAACTATGAACAATTAACTATGACTATTTAATTACGACTAGTTAATTTAACACTAATTACACAGTTAATAAACATAATACATATGGGAAAAAAATACCTCTAGAAGATCTATGCTTGATGTTGAACTTTCTCTACTAATACAACCGCTAAAAACTACTCTAAACACTATCAAATTGGCAGTGAAATCACAACTAATTTCAACTGGTCGTTGTACGTCTCGCTCGCTTAATCCTCTCTGTCTATCTACGCCGAGCGGAATGGTTTTAGGGTGAAGGACGAGAGCGACGTGCGATGAGTTTTATACCCGCGTGAAAGAACTCAGCAGACAGCGAAGTGACGGGACATCGTGGTGGAATTTTTTCCGCAAGCGGGGGACAGGGGGAATCAGGGGGCGATGGGACGAAAGGGAATTATATTCCCTCCCATCCAGGCTAGAGGCGCGTAGACGAGGCACGTTTGTACCCCTGGCTCATGGATGAGGGGGTTCAGGCCCCTGGTGCGCAGACGAGCATGTACGGCCCTAGCAAGCGGACGAGGACACATGTCGCGTACCGACGGCTCCGTAGAGTTATTTTTGCCTTAGATACCTGAAGGGGGTTAGACTTGCTATTTCGCACGCCAACTATGCTATTTAAGAAAAAAAAATCTACATGTTCGACCGTTTAAGTAACTTCTGTGGAGATGCCATGGTGTGGAGTTCGGAGGAGAAGAGGAAGCTTTACAAGAACCATTTCTTGTGTGTGTTTCCAGAATTTTTTTATTAATTAATTCTTTTTTATTTTTATTTTAAAGTTAACCCCTCGCGATCTTTATTTTCAATTCTGATCTCTTTGGTCACGCCGCCACCTGTGGCGTAACAAAACAGCATTGTTATGTCATAGGATTTATCCGCAAAATAGCACTTTTGGTCACGCCACTGGTGGTGGCGTGACAAGAGTTTGACATGATACATGCTGGCGTGACAGGTGGCGTGACCAAAGAGGTCAGTATTGGAAATAAAAGTCGCGAGAGATTAATTTTAAAATAAAAATAAAAAAGATTAATTAATAAAAAAATTCACGTTTCCATGAGTTTTGTTGGCACTGTTCCCTAGGCCCGTTTATAATTGTGCCCGATGGTGGGGCGCAAAACAATGGCACATATTCTGTCTCACATCAGTCCAACCAGTAATTACTGTAGCATATGCAGTCGCTTTTATAAAAGTGGAGAAAAGAAAAGAGAAAGCCAACAGGGTCCCTCCCCTTCGTACGATGCTCCTCGAGATACGCGCCCCGCCATACACGTGTGGGGCCTTGGTTGTCGCTCAGCACAAAAAACGACAAAATAGGCTCAACGTTTTCACCGCGGCAGTAAAAAAACCCTGAAAATTGAAAATTAAACATTGCCCACTTGCCCTCCACACGTGCGTGCACAATTGCCTTTCAGGGAAAAAAAAAACATCAACCATTTATTTTTTTCAGAGGAGCCATTTTTAACTAGTGGGGCTAAAGTAATTTAATCACATGTAAATTACTGCGGAGGCACGAGACTATACTAGTCGTGAGCATACCACTGAGAGCTAAACAGACACTACAAATGAACGACAGAGTATATTTCTGGCTGATTTAGCCTCTTTGAAAATGCTTTAGCAAAACTATTCTCACGTTCTTACTGTGCTAAATTGTTTCGGTAGGTTACCTGTCACGTGCCCAGTCCGCGGCTGGCCAGTACATCGCAGGTGACTCACACACAGTCCTGTCGCACTTGACTTCCGTTATGCCGCGGTCTGGGGTCACGACACGTGGTTTTTTCGGCAAAATTGAGAAGTAGATATGTCATTTTTGCCATTTTAAACATGGAAAAGCTAGTTTTGTTATTTTATTTAAAAAAACATATTATTTTAGCTACAGACTGATGAGAGAGTACATGAGACAGGACTCATTGCTACAAGAGCTAAACAGTGATTTTCTACTGTGATATGGTGCTAACTAGTGTGCTCAGTGCACACATCTGACGTGATGCGCTCTGGGAGCGCGGTAGCTGTTCCGTCGCCTTCCTGTCACGGTTCGGAAGCGTAGTAAGTGACTGCCGCAGTTCAGGAGCATTGTATGTAACTTACTTAGCCTTCTATGATATCACTTTTATCGGTACATACGAGTGAAAGCTAATTTTGCAATTACGAATAAAAAATATGACCAACTCAAGCAAAGACCGGGATAATCTCATACGACGAGAATACATGGGTCACGGCACTCATGAAGCATAAGAGGGCTAAACTAACCAACATTGTATAAGTACCAAAAAACGTTTTTTGAATGATCACAAGGCATTTGCTAGTGCCGTCACATGCAAGCCTCTCATGTTGTAGCAGCAAAGTGGCCGCAAAGAAAATTTCTCACCTTGAGAAATAGTAGTGCCTTCCAAGAAAAAGAGAGAGAAGACTAGTGAGAAAAAAGAGAAAAGGCAAAAAAAAAAAAAAAGCAGGAGAGAGATGTTAAAGCGGAGAGGTGTTGAGCCCTGAAGAAGCCACCGCACCTGCCCGTTGCTTTTGCATGCTGCGTGTCCGCGGACACTTGTCTTCTTCCAATAAACACACCAAAGCAGGCTGATTTGAGGGGAGGAAGCAAGCAAGTCTACAACCAGAAGCAGAGTGCTGTGGAAGCCTCCTCCTCCTCCTCTCTTTGGCTAGGGTTCCCAACCTTCTTAACCCCGTCGCCCAAGGAGGGAAGAGAACCAGGACGCCAAATCGGTTGCGAGGTACACCACTCCTCCTTGTTTGGAAAAGCTACTACTGCGCTTTCTTGATTTGTATGCTTGCTCCGTAAGTTGTTGCGCTGTCGTTTGTGTTCTTGGTTGGCTTCCCAATTCGGGCCTGAGATTAGACGGCTTCAGTTTCCGCTTAGTAGCCTTGATTGTTTGATTGGGCCTGCGATTTGTATCGGATGTTTTTGGGGTCGGTGGTGATGTGATGCCGCCTTCCTTTTATGTCCGCAATGCCAGCGGTGATGGAGCTATGAGTTGAATGCTGCATTCCCTATAAATTCTTCTTGACGCAACTGGTGTGATCTGAGCTATTTGGGGGAAGAGAAGACTGTGTTGTTTTCTTGGTTGGTTGGTGGTGTGTTCTAGTTTTTTTTCTTCCCTGATCATGTTCAAGTGAGTGTTGTTTCCAATCTTATTTTTTTAGTTCGCAACAATGAGGTGTTTGTGATTGGAACCAGCAATCTTTTCTTGTACTTTGGACCTGACGCATAGATGTAACAAAACCACCTTTCTTTTTAACTACTTGCTTTCTCATTTTGGATTGTTTCTGTACTTTTGATGCATAGATCATCAATCACCCTTTTCTTTTTCTTTGCTCCTTTGACTTGATGTGCAAAAAGCAAAAGTTGAATTTCATTTTCACTTTTTCTTTGCTTTCATCATCCATTGACTGATCTGATACTCAACAAAACAAATTATTTGGCCATTTCTGGGACAGATTGCTCTCATCTTGGGTGCTTTCGAACAAGACAACGGCTACTGCTCAAGGGCAAGCCATGGAGGAATCCAATGATCAGAACACTGCACAGAGGAGCACTACCCCCATTGGATTCTTCAGGGTCCCTGGCCTCTTTGTGAGGCTAAGCAGCAAAGGGCTGAATGCAGTGGACCCTGATTCAGTCTGGAGCCCGACCTCTCCTTTGGATTTCAAGAACCTGTCATCAAACATTGGAAGCACCAATCTCAAGTCCCCTGGGTTGCTGGGTGTCGAAGCCGATCTGAAGCTCAGAACTAGCCCTCCGAGAGTCGGCCTTGGCCTCGTCGATGCCCTCACAGCCGACGAGAGCTCCTTGTACTTTGGAGGCAAGAACTCGTTTCTTGAATCCATCAGGCCGTATCTTGAGCTGGGGTTGCCGAAGGTGGCTAGTGATGCAGCATGCCAGAAGACTGGTTCGGTTGGTGTCACCCTGAATGAGATTTCAGACTTCGCTGAGTCTGAAGAGTACACCTGTGTTATCGAGCACGGTCCGAACCCTAGGACGACGCACATTCTCGGGGACGAGACACTGGAGATATGCAGTAAGGGTGTTCCAGACGGTTCCAAGAAGCCAATCTTCACCATTGAGCCCATTGGTGAGCAGCCATTGCCGTCGACACCGGCTGGTGTTGCTGCTGGCCCATGCTTCTATTGCAGGAAGAGGCTGCAAGGGGACAGGGACATCTACATGTATCTGTGAGTCCCGAAGTTACCTCCTTGCTTGCATTTCCATGACATGTGGATACTTTGTTCAGTTCTTGAGTTTTGTGTGGCTTCTTGGAACGCAGGGGCGAGAAGGCGTTCTGCAGCAACGAGTGCAGGAAGGACTACATCGAGGAGGAAATCGAGGAGGTGGAGACTATGATGCTGGATTCTGGCAGTTCTTCTGGTCTCTACGTTGGGAAAGATTGCTAGTAGTGGCAAGAAAGCGTTGCCCACAAGCGTCTGTTCTTGTTTTGGCTGCAAACTTAGGATTAAGTAGGGAGAAGGAAGGAAGGAAGGACACTTCCCATTCTAGTTTTTTCTGAATGGAGAGGTTTCGATTAGCCGGTTTCTGTAGCCGGTTTCTGCAGATTATTCCCTTTTTTGGCTTTAAGACTAGCAATATCAATGTGCCATCAATATATCACCCTTTTATAACAACCAGTCCAGCCTGAAATCTCAGTGCATTTTTCTCCTGTTTTTAAGTCCTTTTCTGATTGTTCATCAGTGTTCATCGTACCAACTTAGCTGGGGATTTGATAGATGGGTCCCTGTTACACTCGAGCAGTAAGCTCTGCTGCTCACGAGCAAATGCTCCGCAGAAAGAAAAAATAAAACTTAGCTCTGGCGAATCTGCCAGTCACTAACAACCGTTGCAGTGCAATTATCAGCTTGCCATTCATTGTGCTGTAGCGTGTAGGGGCTCTGTTGAGCTCCAGTGGCTTGTTACATCAACGCAAGGACGCGGGCAGGCAAACGTGCTTGGCTAAATCAGTGTTGGCCAGTACGATTGCTGTAGGCAAAATCCAGAGGAATCCAATGCACCGAGGGACTTTAGTAGGCCTCCTCTGCGGTATTTACATTTTACAGGTGGCGGTGTGCGCTCGTCAATCTGATGAACTGACACTGATTGAATCGCTTGCGACTTTGCGAGGTGGCGTTCCCATGGGCTCTCAGGAACTAAGAACTGTGTCGCGGCTTCATCTCCCTCCAGTTTTCTTTTGGAAGACGGTGATAGTCAGCGCTCTCTGTCGAAGAAACAAGTCCAAAAAAATCGAAAGGCGAGCGTACTGCCACAGGCTGCTGTCGAATTGCTACCGCCTAGGGCCTACTGATCCCTGGAATTTTTTTTAAAAAAAATAGGGATTTTTAAAGATATTTATAAAAATAAATAATCGATTAAAAAATTACAAAAATGTATCGTCGCTTGATTGGCTGGCGGCGAGAATAATCGCGATTCAATCGGCGGCGAGGATTCTGTCCTCGACCTGTCGCCAGTTGAGGTATTTATCACCAGTTCAACTGGCGACAGGAATGAATCGCCAGTTGAACTGGCGACAGGATCTATCGCCAGTTGAACTGGCGATTCATTCCCCAACCCTTATTTTCCCTATTTCACTTAGCCAGTTTGTGATTTTCATAAATTTTAAGCGATGCGAAATCATTAGACTCGTAATAACATTTTATCATCATCGTATGTTGTTCTACTACGGTTAATTTTCGGAGAATTTAGCGAGGGCGTTTGAGGTATGAACGATTCGTAAAAGGAAGATAAGTGATATTGTCATTCCCAACCCTTATTTTCCTATTTCACTTAGACAGTTTGTGATTTTCATAAATTTTAGACTGATGAAATCGTTAGACTTGTAATAACATTTTATCATCATCGTATGTTGTTCTACTACGATTAATTTTGGAGAATTTAGCGAGGGCGTTTGAGGTATGAGCGATTCGTAAAAGGAAGATAAGTGATATTGTCATTCGATCGGAATTCATACACTCGATATTACGAACTTGCAGAAGAACGTCATAACACTTAACTAAAATGATAATTGACAACATTGATAATAATATTTTTGTCGTGGTCGCGACGTCAACGTCTCCCATGTGCACTGCCTCTAGTCGGGGCACCAGATGAGGTCCGTGGTGACGTCCGGAACGCCGATGTCTCCTTGGTCTGAGCATTTCGCGTGGGGCATGTCTTGAAGGTGTGTCGGACTCCGCAAATGGAGCACTTCTTCGTGTGACGTCCGACCCGCCGCGTCCATATCGTTCTCGATCGCGTCGTACTGTCGCCGCCAACCTTTCCTTGAGCCTACCAATGTTCGCGTCCGATTAGTTGCTCCGGGATGGATGGCGGTGAAATGGCCAACAACGGCGTAACCATACATCTCTCCACTCCATGTTTGCATCACCGCCTCCATGGTGAAATAGTGAGAGAGGTACTGGCCGGGATCTTTGCGCCACCGTCGAACAAACGGCCATGACATGGGAGCAGGGCCTATGCAGAAGAAGGGGCTTGTTACAAGTGCATACGCAACTATCGCGGTGTAGCGTGCACTCATGGGTGATCCTCTCGCGGTTAGTCCCGCGACGCCCTTTATCCCTGCACATTATCTCGAAGCGAAGCTCCCTCGTGCCCATCTTGAATGCCCGGTGCATCTCACCCTTCTTGCTCTTCTCCTCCATGTATGCGGTGATCATGGCGGAGTAGAGTACTCTGTCATTTGCCATGGTGAGCGACGCATTGCTGCATCTGTTAACAAAGTAGTTTGTGGTACCGCGGAGAATTGCCTCGACAATACCAACCAAAGGGAGGCACCTGGCGCCGCGCATGACCCAGTTGTAGACCTCAGCTAGGTTGGTTGTCATGATACCATATCGAGTACGTCGAGGGGGTCGCTCGACTACCGACCCGCGAGTAGTCGGTGGTGGTGTAGCCGGGTCGCTCTGCGTCTACCGATCTGCGTCGTCGGGTCTGCGTCGCTGGTCGAACTTCGGTGCCGTCTGGTACCAGAAGCCTCCAAAGAGAACTGCGTGTCACGCGGATCCCTGAAGAAGTCCTCGATGGGTGCCGATAGGTCTGCATCGTCGGCCGAGAATGCATCGTCCTCCCAAGCCGTTCCTGCGAAGAATTGGGTTACAAACATAGTCATGACTAAAAGTACGTTACGCAAGCAAACGGAACTTACCTGTTGGCCCAAAGATGTGCTCCGACGACGCGGCATAGTCCTGGCCCGCGTACGGGTGGAGCTGAGGACCTGTAACAGAAGATCGTCGTTACAAACTTACGAGGTTCGAAATGAAATGAAGAAGCGATGTCAGCGTGTCGAACTCACCTCCCACATGTCCGGAGGTGCTCGCCCGCCCTACCACGCCGACGTGCCCGCCACGCGCGAGCGGGGAGGCTGTGTCCTACCACCTCGGCTGACCCCTCGTCCTCGAACAGCTCGGTCCACCGGGTCGGTCGGCGTCGCGACGGATCGCGTCCGCACTCGCATCGCTGCTTTGCCTCCCGATCTGTCAGAGCCCTCGATCTCCCGGCATTGTCATGTGCCGCGCGAGTCTACCATCGGACGACCTCCGGTGAAGATCCACCGCGGGTAATCAACAAGTTGTACTGCGTAAGTATGTCAAATTAAATATGAAATATGTAATATTGAGCACGTCGACTGCGGTGGAAAGCGAGTCGGTGGGTGGGGTACGTGTCCGACGTCGCGCCACATGTCGACGTGGTCGACCACGACCGGACGCAGCGGAGCCTCATCCGAGTGAGTACCACTCCATGTAGTGCTCGTGCGTCTCGGTCGTGAGGCCTCGTCCCCAACCTCGACGAGGGTCTCGTGCGCGGCACTCCAACCGTCCACCCAAGGGGCCATCCTGTCCGACCAGGACATCGTGCCACGAACTCCCTTCCTAGTGTACCTGTGGACGGCAAGAAAAATATTTGGTTGCGATGTAACACATATTATGCGGACATAAAAGTCAACGATGAACTTACGCGCGTGTCGCGCGCGCGGCACCGCCTCCCAAGGGTGGGACCTCCGCCCGACCGAAGCGGCGCATGACCCGCTGTATCTGGTACTCCTCCACGAAGATGTCGTGCACCAAGGCACTCCGCGTGTACCAGTGCAGGTAGTCTCGCGTGCACAGCATCGACAGACCGTTGGGGGCGCGCGCGATCACCTTGTCGTCACTGTACGGGGTCCAGATGACGCGGTCATCGGTCAGCTGATCGAACATCGCAACGTACTCCTGGTAGGAGCCCTGCGAGGTGATCGGCGTGAAGGTGACCTGTGCAATACAACACTGCAAACTAAGCACACAAAAATAATAATTGCAAAATGAAAATAATAAATGATTACGAAACTAACCGTCGGCGGCACCACAAAGTGCCCATGGTGGCGGTCCGAGTAAATCTGCGGGACGTACAAGCCGTCCCCGTACGCTGTCAAGTCCACCTGTGGTCGTCCGATCTGGAAACGCTCCAACGACCACAGCTGCAGTAGGAGCGGGCATCCGGAGAGGATGGAGCCGTCACGCCAACGCTGGCACGCATCGCACAATACGCGATGCGTCGCGCGACAAAGACGGCCGGACCCACGCCAGCGTCTGCGGGATCCGCTCGATCGGTGACACCGCCACCTCATGCGCGTACCGGATGTAGTGCTTGTCCACGCTGTCGCCGTGGGAGCTCAGGAACATCACCCACCCGAACAACCACAGCAGGTAGGCCTCCAAGTGCTCGTAAATAACGACGGCGCTGCGTCGCGACCATACGCTCCGTGCAGAAGACACGTAAACGTCGGCAGGTTCACAAACGAATTGTTACGAGAAAAATAGTGAGGAAAACACTTACGTAGTGGCGCGAGATCCACTTCGGCGTGGGCGTGCGGTCTTGAACTCCACGTCTGCTGCACGCTCGGCGCGGATATCGCGGAACACGGCTAGGAGGTCCGTGCGCCACGTGGCGGGGACGTCGTGCGCCACCATCGGAGCGCCGCAACCCAGTCAGGTACCTCACATCCTGCAGCGTCGGCGTCATCTCCCGCACGGGAGATAGAACGTATGGGTCTCGGCCTCGGCGGTCAACCGGCCGCCGGGAGGGCGTCGTATGGAAACCGCCTAGGCGTCACGGCCGGCACGGTGGTCCTGGTCGTCCTCCGTCGTCGCCTCCACCATCCTCGCTAGTGGAAGGAGGCCTGTCGCTCTCAACCTGCGTCGAAACGATTCAGAACAAACATGAATCAACGCCACATAAACAGACCGCGATTGAGTGCATCAAGGTCAGAACTTCACGTGCCGGAATCGGTCTCGGTGCGGCCTCCATGCCACGATGGGGTGCGTGGCGAAACGCCCCAAGCTCTATCGGCGCCTCGCCTCCCGAGGAGCACGGTCTTGAGGCGCTGATGGCGCTCGTCAATCACTGGTCAAGCAACTCGTCATCGACTCGCGTCGCCATACCCGAAAATGCGCAAGAGAGAAAGTTCATATTTTTTCATGCATCTTTACATAGCCTATGTAGCAACTACGAATTTTCTTTACAAATGTAATACATGTCATGCTACTTTTCTAGTTAAGCGGTGTTTCAAGCACTAACAAGATATTGACCGCGCACTAATACAACTAATAACACGTACTAACAAAATAATAACCGCGCACAAATATTCTCATTGTTTTTAGACCTACACAACTACTCCGTGTTTTTCTCACAATTCAAAAATGTATCATGCAATTCTCCTATTTTAAAACAGAAATGTATCGTGCATTAATTATGTTACTACAATGGTCAACCGGCGCCATACTCAATTCTATGTCGATATTTGCAATTCCATGTCCAACTCAAAATATGTACTACAGTTCGACTACATTTATGTAACCTACTCGATTCTATGTCGCTATTGTCGCATTTCTATGTCGCTACACAACTCAAAATATGTATTGCAGTTCGACTAAATTTATGTGACCTCGCAATTCTATGTCGCTATAGTCGCAATTCTATGTCGCTACACAACTCAAAATATGTCTTTGCATGTTCGACTAAATTTATGTGACCTACGCAATTCTATGTCGCTATAGTCGCAATTCTATGTCGCTACACAACTCAAAATATGTACTACAGAGTTCGACTACATGTATCTAACCTACTCAATTCTATGTCGCTATTGTCGTTTGCTAACCTACAAGGTTTGGGCGTAACATACAGTTTGAAAAATTTACCTGCAACACGAGATGATCGATCGAAACTGATGCTTTATCAATCTCTCTCCACCGCGACAAACCGACAGGGCTTCGCCACAATTTCTTCTCTCCCTCTCCAACTCTCTCTTATTTTTTTCTGGAATTAAAATGAATTATGGATTGATTTTTCGGGGATTTTATAGTTCGCATACATGCGCGATTGAATGGCGGCAGAACCTATCACCGATTCAAGCTGGCGATAGGTAGTCGCCCGCCATGCGAAGTGGCGGCAGTTCCTGTCGCGGATTCAACTAGCGATAGATTTGTGTCGCCAGTTGAACTGGCGACAGGGACACATTTTTGTAATTTTTTTAAAACGACTATTTATTTTTGTAAATATCTTTAAAAGTAATAATATTTTTTAAAAAAATTCCTGATCCCTGGGCCTCAAGGCTCAAGCTGCAGGTCACAGATGATTCCGTGCAGTTCCAAGTAAGTTCTCGAAATGGTCATAGTTAATGACTCGAACAAAACGAGGTAAATTAGCTATTTCAGCCGAGGAAGCTACAAAATGAAAAACTAACTTGCACCCCAGCTTGGGAACTAACATGAAGAATGGTGATTGCACATCTAGCACAGCTCCTCAGGTCCATCAGCGCCTATTTGGATAGGAGGGCTTGAAAAATCATCGCGATTTAGTTCAAATTTGAATTAAATCCCAAAAACCTCCAAAGAAATCCCCCTCATCCAAACATTCCCTCAAATGTGTTGCCCAAAGCTGACAAATGCATCTGAACGTGACAAACACATCCCTACCACATTTGTTTGTGCAAACAATCATCTTACACCTAAACCTTGAGTAGACGAGCAATAGTCCTAGCTGGAAACTTAAGCTAACAACACAATGGCGACATAGGAAACAGTGACAAATTGGAGACAGAAATGACGGTACAAATGAAGAAAGGCCCGCTATGAGGCGTAACCAACGAACAGCAGTAGACTTAGATAAATAATCTGGAGTGATTTGTCTCAGCCGAGGCACCCAATGATCGAATCCCGCCAACTACCCGAGACCTCAGCAGCTTCTGAAAGGCGCCATCAGTGCTTGTGTTGCAGAATGTAGAAACCCCCCAACTCAGGACTTTCACTACCTCAGATCTGGCGGGTGTTGTATGACTTGCAACTCTGGCACTTATGCGCAATCAAATGGAACTGCACCTCTGATATTGCCCCACAATCATTGCACAATATGCGGACCTACAGGGGAAATAAATCAAATTAGCAGTGGCCAACGAATTCAGCATTCAGTTGAAAAGCCGATGAAAATTATGTATTTTGGCATGAATTTCAACTTATTCAACTGAGAACAATGTCATGACTAGCATTCGAGATATTAGAACACAGTTTCTATGTCAATGGTGATAAATGGTACAAGGGAAGACAACCGCAATCAGACTACGGTAGTGGCCAAGTTCGTCAGCAAAAATTTCTACTAGGCTTCCTGGTGGTCTTAAAGTCTTAATTCCTAAACACTAGAACCATAAGAGTAAATAAACAGGCACAGAAAGTGAGCGTTACCATTTTATTGTCACAGGAGTCAGACAGAGTAGCTAGTTCCATGTCCAGTCTCTCCCATGCCTTTGACATGTCACAAACTGACTTGGAGCAAAGTGGGCATGCAAACCTGAGCATTAATTTTGGGCATGTCAAAACCTAGTACTACATAAGATAAACCAGCGTAAACAAAGGGCCAAGCAGAATCAACTTACTGGCAGTGCTCCTCCATTTCTTTCAGGCAGTTTAAATGAATGGTATGACCACAAGGTAAGACAGAAACACCATTTGTCGACTCAAACAAGTACTGAAAATCGTGAAATAGGATCAGCCACAAAACAATTTGAAAACAGTGAAAGTCATTCATCAACAATATGATCCTCATTGTGCTGCATACAAGAAAGAAACACTGAACACCTACCTCAAAGCAGATTGGGCAGTCATGATGCATGGCTCCTTCAACACATGCATGACTGTTCTTCAACACTGTAGAATAACAGCATCCTACATGAAATGGGTAAAAAAAGAATAAGTTAGTGTTATAACAATTGATCAAGTGATTATAGAAAATTACTTCATAAGCATATAAATAATATAAGTCACAAACAAAGTGAGGATTTGAGAAGTAGTTCAGCTAACAAGGGCAAACAGTCCCAAGTAAACACGTTTGATACACATTACCAAGTAGACTTTCGGAAAGTGTAGATTTTGAAATTCAAATTACTACACAGCATTATTCACCTAGTAATTTACAAATTACAACATAATGCAAAATGTTGCTGGAAAAAACTATAACCCTATTTTCCTAGTATAAGTCCATACAAGCCACGCATCATGGCATATGCCTGCAAGAAATAGTTCGTCCAAACAAAATCTCTACTAGCATATGCTTCCTAAATGACATTATACTACATTGTACTTCAAGAATGCAATGTTAGATACAAGAACGAGGCATTACCACATTTTGAGCAGTGAAAGAAATTCTCCCTGCCACCAATTCTGCAAACAAGTCAAATTTTAAATACCATTTCCAACAAAAAACATATTAGAGAAGTATCACAGGGAAAAAACAATGCATACCTGCATATTCCACAACCATGGCAGTGGTACTGCTGTTTTGAGACCTGAAATCATAAAAAGAAGTGTAAGCATGGCATTCTCCCAGCATCTACTTACTACAGATAGACAAGACAAAAACAAAAATGTAAACCCATCTTACTGACATCATCATCAAAGAGCTTGCACACTTCACAGAAGTACTTCCCCATGCATACACCACAATTGATGCATACTTGCCGTACCTGGCAGCAGATAAGTAAAAGGCACCATGATGACATTAGAAGAAAAACATTTATGTGTTATGAAGCAACAGCAATAGTTCAGTCCCGTACCTCTTGTTCACTGCCACACAATGAGCATATAACCTGATTACAGATAAACAACCAACTCAGTAGAACTGTAAAAGTAACTCACATTGCAAATTAGTAGTAAGCCTATGGTGACAAAACTTACCTGCTGCACTTCATGGCGCGGAAGTTCATGCCGCTTCATCATATCAATTTTGATTGAATTCTGTCAATGCAGATTATATTAGTTTTCTGCATTTTTTTAATTAGTTCCAAAACAAAAATAGGCATGTCTATAATAGAACATGAAAATCGTTTATGAAAGACCCTTCCATGCAATATAAACCAAAATATAAAAGGTACAGACTTGCATCCGAAAATGCATCACACAATAGAGCAAGAATTAACCATATGAACAGTAAATCTTATATGTGAATGGTGTGATGTATCACAGGATATTACAGCTGCCAACAAACAGCTTGCATCAATGTATTGTTTCCTTGTATCAGCACATAACAGGTAGTAAATCAAATTATTGTTTCCAAATAAGGGTAATAAATAACTCATAACAGATTTTGGTCAGAATTACAGATGTGCAATAACTGTGCATAAAATTATAATGGACAACAGGCAGCAAGCTAGTGGTCCAGACTTCAGAGCAAATAAACACTACAGTATCTTCTTCGACAACCAAGTACCTATTAGCCTTCTGAACCGTATCTAACTATCAAATAACTGATTGCAATTTCCCAAAGTAAAATAGTAAAGACACTGTCTGTTTTTTCTAGGCTTGGAGAAATACGATGTACTGTGGTAGTAAAGCACCTAGGTGCCGTGGTTAGGACACAAGTTTGAGCCCTATCTCCTATCTTTATGAAGAAGATGCGTAGTTCCTCCTACATGTTCTATTTTTTTTCTCCCTAGTTTTTCTAGGCCTTTTACGCTTGGTAAGATCAAACATCAGTGTAAACAACATTCAAATCAAAGCACATCTTAAAAATTGATAATTGATTCCTGTATTGAAACAACTGACAATATGGATGTAAAAGTAAATATTCATAAAAAATGCTCTTCCATAACGACAACTCTAAAATCACACCTTTGCTTCATTGTGGCAGTGCCGGCAATCAAAAATCTCATCGCAGCATGGTGCTCGTACGCGGCATCTCCTTCGGTAATGTCCACACCTGTGATAAGACATACTTGTTAGTTCTTAGGTATGAGTTCATCAGGAAATCTATTACTATAAGCTGATGTCAAGCAGATAAGACAACTCAGAGCTAACAGAAGAACATACCCATACTGCATTACTCCCTTCTCAAGCCTCTCATAATCATCAGAGTTCGAACCATTGATCATCTCTGCCGTGTAATTTCCATCAGACAATGAAGAGCCTTGGGCATGTGCCTCCACATTTAGCTTAGCTTGTCCATGTTGAACAGCAGCAGACACGAGCTGCAGGTCCATGGCACCCATCTTGACTGTTTTGTACCACTAAAGCTATCACGTTGAAGACACAACACAAATACCTGCAAGTAATATGCATTTAGCAGGATGGTTCTCAATACAGAATGCAGTCACAGGTCCTAAAAAAGGAGGAAACCACTGCATGCAGTTCTGGATTGCTGTATAGTGCCGAAGACCAGGCATATCAACACAAGACCAAAGCAACGCCGAACAGCTCCAATCAGCAAAATCCCCATAGATTGATCACCAAACAATCACAGCTAGCACAAACTATCTGGATAGTGAGCTGTGAAAAAGAAATTACACAACAGGTATCCATCCAGAGAAGAATTCCCAAGCAATTCGTACACAGTGATCCATCTGCATCGAATTTACCGCCCTGCCGACCCCCATTCTCTGGCAAGAGGAACACGTAATAGCATCAAATGCTAGGAAATGAAAAAAGATACGTGATTGTTTCATGACAAGGTTTTGATTTGTTAGCTTATACCGTTCGTGTATGTTGTTATATATCCGAAAATTTCCTAAAGATGTTAGATTGCAAGGAAGCCTACCTCCAGCAGCCACCAGCTTCATCTTCCACAAAAGAAATTTGTCCAATCTTTGGTTAAAAACCATTCCATATCCATAAACAAACTAAACTTCCTTTAATTCTCCATCAGAAACATCTTAAGAAAGCCAGCAATCCTCTTCCATCCTACTAAGAATTTACTCAAAACACTTCACTGGTTTGTACCTGAAATTTAACCTATCTACACTTCCCTACTGAATAGAGATCATCCCGATCACTAGTGACACGAGACTCTTGACAGAACCTGCATAAGAGAAATCACTTCCCCAATTCTCTGCCAAGGAGTAAAGAGAATTAGTAACCAATGCTGCAGGCAGCAAGTAGTCCACAAATTGCTGCCTTCCCAATGTCATCTCTGTAGCTGAGGCGGCTGAAGATACTTGTCTGGAAGAGTGATAGTTTCCCCTCAGTACGTTGTTAAAATATATATACTGTTTTTTTTTATTTGTTGAAAAGAAAAATTCCCGTTTCTGCTTATGGCACAAGTTGAGTTGAACGAGGAACCAAAATGGGCTACTGTTTCTGGCACAAGGAGAGGAAGCAAAATGCAGTGTGCATACACAGTTGGGGTTGGCAAGAAAAGCACAGAATGTGATACATAGAGATATATAAGTTGTGAACTTCTTTTAAACATTTATAGCGTATGAAACAAGGATCCACAAAGTTTAAAGGAAAAAAATCCTTCAAATTGAAATAACACGAGAGGTTTGCACAGGGAATACTTCTTCATCGTCCATATGTATATGAATCACTAACATGCTTCGTGCAACAATGATCCCCACGCGTCCAAACAGTACTAGCCAGTAAATCAACCGAGCAAACATCATTCAGAGTTTCAGACAACCTAGAAGAGGAAGTGCAAACCTAACCCCAAAATAGGAATCCAACGCATTCAGCACATGCAGTACTCGTAATCGAATTGTGGGTATGGACATCATCTAGAGTTTGCACGATCAAACAGCAAGCACCAAATCTACTAATTGGCGAACAGGCCAAACCGAATCAAACAATTAGTCATCACAACCAAATCAGACAATTACTAATCACCATAGCAAAATCAAGAAATTATTAGTCACATTAAAAAAAATATCAAGCAATCAGTCACCGTAACCAAATCAAACAATTAGTCATCGTCACCATCTACGCGCTCGCAAGAGCAATAAAAACAACCCACGTACCTAAACAGATCGATTAAACGAACTAAAATTAAGAGCACAGAAATCAGAAACTAAAAAACCGCGAGTCGTATGACGAACTTCCTATCGCACACGGCACACGCGATCGAATCGAGTGGTCGGGACGGCGCGGTCGCCTCGGCGAGCCGTTAGCCGATCGAATCGAGGCTGGATCCCTGGAGTGCGTGTGGATTGGGGAATTGGGAGTGGATCGGGACGAAGGCCGCGAGTGGTGACTGGTGAGTGATTCTGTAGGGAAGCTTTAGGGTATTTAAATGGCTTCGGAGTTCGGAGGAGACACGGTTTCGAGAGGATTCGGGTGACGTGGACCTGGCCTCGTAGACCGCGCCTGAGGTTTTGGCCTTATCCTCCGTGCGTTTTAGGCGCAAGTGTGAATTCGGCGTGTGGACGTGGATGGACAAAATATTCTTATTTTTTGAATAGTGTACTCCATATGACAAATTTTGCTAAATGTATCTTGTAACCCTAAACAAAGATTTCAAATTATTAGAAAGACAAATCTTCACATTTTTTTTGTAATAGGCAAAAAAAATTTCTCCCAAGATCATGTCGGATTTCTACGAGTTAATGAAAGTTTGGGAATTAGACTCAAGATTAACTTTTGAAAAACCCCATATGAACAGCAAGTTGTAAGTCACCCTAAGCCCCCAATTCCCAGGTATGCTTCGGCTTTGAAAGCATTCGCCAAATGAAGGAACCACCTGGTAAAGGCGAACTTTTAAGTGCAACAAATAACATACCTTAAAATCACCGTTTGATTTTTATAGCGCGGTTTGACTTGGTGTGATCTTCAAAATTGAACTTTGAGCGCTAATTTATTTTACAACTTATTTTCATAACTACAAAATCATGATAATATGACGGTAACTACGAATCCAACAATATCATTGACGAGGATTCTTGATCAGATCAGTCTTTCGATCAAAATCAGAGTCTTTGTCAAAAGCAAACCCACATATTTAAGACTCATTTTATAACGGTTATGAACCTACGACCAATATTTAAAAGAAGTCTAATCCTCTTTATTATAGTCAAACTGGTCGCATACCAGTTTAGGTCATGAGACGACCAGCTATAGACACCACCCGACCAACCATACGAATTTGGGCCATCCCTGACCAGGAAACTGGTCGGGAGACATGATAGTTTCCCACATAACTAACGTGAGAGAAGTTATTGGCGCACCTAGTAACTTACAACAGTTGACTAAGAGACGCGATGATTCAAGACTCAACGGAGGAACGTACGTGAAGATAACAGACATTTTTAACGGAATTAACTATCACTCCTTCAAAAGCTATAAAGGGGATAACCCACGTACTGCGTAATATAACATAATATGTTCATCATTCAACAATTTTATACAATCATTCGATCAATCATATAACATTCCCATTGTATTCTTATACATTAATTGTGTCCACAGCAATAAAAAGTGTTAGTTTAGATTATACTAGTGTATCATTTTTCTGAATATGCTCGATAGGGAACCCGTGTTCCGATCATCGACAATCACTTTTGCGTCGCAAAAACTTGTATATTGTTAGACTAATTGTTGGTAAAAAATATTACAAAGTTTGAATCACAAAATATGTGAGCGGCTCACAGAAATCAATCAAAGTAACTTGTATACACGAACCATCCATGTGAAAAGTTAGTTATGTTTTTCACAAGTTAGGTTAACTTTGAAAAGTTAGTTATCACGGATATGAAATTTTCCAGGGCTGATTTATTGATGTTTCCCAACGTGGTCTAGTTTTATTTTTTCAGAAATGTTTTTTAAAGTTCATGTGGCAAATTTCCTTTATTTTAGAAAAGTATGCAACAAGTCCTCAATCCACGACAAAACATTCTACACAAAAAGATAACTAGACAATGAAACTTATTTGTATGCCGTATTTTCGTAATCTTATCAGACTCGAAAAATATCCTCAGTTTCCACGGTATCTTCTTTCACGTTCTCAGAAACCTCGATGAAGGATTGCACTGGCGCATGCGCTGGGTCTACCCCGACTGGGACCACCGCACATCGCTGCAGATCCCGCCACGTACGCTCCGGCCTCCACCGCCCACACCACAGGCTCCTCCTACACGCGCGAGGAGCGGTGCCGTGCCGTGCCGTGAGAGTCTGCACGACCCGACCTCCAATTTTGTACCAGTACCAACATGTGTGGATTCGTGCGTGCCATGTATATACGATTGGGTACGTATCATCATAACTCGCGTGGAGTCTCCTACTGATACGCTTCATCTCTATCCCGACCCGTGCAGCCCGGCCGAGATGGATGGACGCAATGATAGGCATGGATAAGGCGCCTTTGACTCGGCCGGATCATCGACGAAATCCTTGCGTTAATCCACTCGTCGTGTTCGTGCCGGTGAATCTGCTGTCCAGGAGCCTCCATTTGGGTCTTGACGTGTCCTCCTCGCACTGAACAAACGCGCAGGGGGAGCCGATGGACCTGGTTACACCACCGCGGCTCGTCTTGAACCGATGGTTTCTTCGTTGTCAATCTATAATCTGACGTGTTTGACTCGGCTAAACTGACGATCAGATCGGCTCGGCACGGGATCGAGAGTTAGAAACCACACGGAGAATTGGTGGGATAGATCTGTTTCGTGTACAGATAAGCTACTACTGATGCATCTGCGCTTAGATGCCAACGCTGAAACGGTGGAAAATTTTTTTTGCCAAGAAATTAACATGTCACGTGCAATTATTGGTTTTGTCATTATTGGAGCTCTGGTTGTCATTAGCCAGCCAAGAACACCGTAATGATGCTGCACTTGCGTGGCCACCATCTGCAACTTGCACGGCGTGATTATGCTCGTCATTTTTATGGTGTGATTTGTGCGGACGAAGACGTCAACCGGCATTTTCTGCCAGGGGCGGCAGGCGAGAACTGACGGTGATTAGGACGAGTGACGAAGCCTCGATCGTTGGCATGATCCGCAATCAGAGAGAATTGATGGCTCAGATTGTTATTGGATCAGTACGTTGTTACTCGGACGGAAAACAGACATGATCACCAGAATATCCCGACATTCACAAGGCCCACAAAGGCCCATATTGTCTACAGGCCGAGGGACATACACATCTCTTTGATTTTGGCCTTTCTGAGAATTGTGATATGATCCCATTCTTCCTTCTCAATTCTCATCCTGGAAAGAGTGCGAAATTACTGGAAGATTGACCTCATCTTCATCATCCTCGGGTTTCTTCCACTTACAGGTTGTAGCTTTCGTCTTCTGCTTTTGGAGGCCACCACCGAGTTTTACTTAGTATCTATTATTTTATTAAAGTAAAGTCAAGACGAAATCATCACGTTCATTTTCAAGAGCTAGAAATTTTCACATTAATAGGTGGAAAAAGAGAAAGATATAAAATAAAATCAATAATTTGATTTCTATACGAATTTTTAAGTAATAGAATCCATAAAAAGTACAATAAAACTGAAATTCATAAAAAAATTAAATAAAATTAGCAAGTTGATTTCCATACAAATTCTTACGTAACATGTCTAAATAATTATAATTTGGAATAAAAATTAGCAATTGGATATGTATAAAAAATCCAACAAAAAACTAAAATTTGAAATAAAGAATAAAATAAAAATAGCAATTTGGTTTCAATACAAATTTCAATAACTATAATTAGGAATAAAAATTAAATAATAATTGGCAACAAGATTTTTATATGAAATCCAACCAAAAAAATAAATAAAATTAGCAATTTGATTTCAATACGAATTCCAAAATAAAATCACTAAATAACTGTAATTCAGAGAAAAAAAAATTAAAGAAAAAAATAGCAATTGGATTTAAATTCGAATTCCAAGAAAAGAGAACTGAAATTTGCGATAAAAATAAAAGAAAATTTACAATTTAATTTGCATACGAATTCCAAAGTAAAATTCCTTAATAACTAAAATATGAAATTGCAAATTCTATATATTACCCCTTAGGCTCTTGCAATAGAACCAACAATTCAACCCATATTCCTCTCTTCTCTCCTAAATTCTAACATGATATCAGAGCCTAGATCCAAACTCTAGCCTCTATCTTCTTTCACCCAAGCCGCCCCCGGGAGGAGCAATATCCACTCTCGCGGCAACACTCAATCTCATTTTTATCTTTACATATCAGTAGTTTCTTTGTCAAGTAGCAACAGTGATATCGGCTAGCAGTCTTGGTCAGCATCTTCTTCGAGCAGTAGTAGTAGAACCCCTCCTAGCCCTAGCCGCCTCCTGTGCACTTCTCGTCTCGCTAGTCCAGAGCTCAGGATGGGCGCCATGGCAACGAAGACCAAGACCTTCGCCTTCTAGGCCGAGATCAACCAGCTCCTCTCCCTCATAATCAACGCCTTCTACTCCAACAAGGAGATCTCCCTCCGTGAGCTCATCTCCAACTCCTCTAATGCGTTGGACAAGATCAGGTTGGAGAGCCTCACAGACAAGACCAAGCTCGATGCGCAACTGGGGCTATTCATCCATCATCGTCCCCAAGCTTGATTCGCCCTGGAGTCGTCTCATGTCTGAATCCAGCATTGGTAGGCCTTCTCCTGGCCGGATCCGCGCCACCGCCGCTGGAGACGACCGAATCCTCCTCTGCTCTAACTCCGACCGGATCCTCTCGAGACATCTCAGCGTCACCTCCGCCTCGGGTCACCTCGGGGTCCCTGCTCTCAAATCCACGATCCCTCCGCCTCCTTGCTCCTGGATCAGTGCCACCGCCGAAGACGACCGGATCCGTTGTCTTCATTGCCATCATCGCTTGGGGCGTCACCACCTCATTTGCACATCGCAGCTGGTCGGATTCGATCAGATCCAGCGTCTACATCATCTTCCTTGAACAGATCCGAACGAAGCTGGCCAGATTTGGCGCCACCGTCCCATGATCCATCGATCCCTGCTGCCGTCGGTCTTCATCTTTGTCGTCGGTTGCCATCTTCGTCACCGACAACAACAGCAGCAATCCTCGTCGGTCTTCATCGCTTTCCTCCCCAGCCTCCCCCGTGCGGGTCTCCACCTCACGCGCCCAGCCATGTCACGGGTGTAATGCTAGGGACCTCCTCGTGCCGCAACGGCAGCTGACCCGCGAGCGGAAGCTGAGCCACGTCAATGACATCGATGTGAGGCTTGCCAACCTTGGCCTCAGTGTCGCGTCCTCCTCGCCACCTTCCAGGGGCCACGTCTCTACATCCAATGTTATCAGGTTCCCCAGCTCGACCGTCGCTGACGCACTCCCGCTCCTCCGCCGAATACCCGAGCACCTCTCCATAATTTGGATCGAGCTTTGCTACCCCCGGCTGCTCTACTGACTTTGTCGCTCCTTCTCAGCGCCCACCGAGCTTGACATTGAACTTCCCCTGATCTGGAACCGGCCGAGCTCGTCTTCACCATCACTAGTCGGATCTGAAGCTGGTCATCGTCGCCAACCTCACTTCCAGCCTCGCTTGAGTACACTGTTGCCGAATCTGCGCCCCATTGCTCATCCAAGCTCGATTCATCACCACTATCTTACAGAAATCATCTTCACCGACGGCTTCATCGTCTTCGCCAACTTTGGTTCGGCTTGGCCATGTCGCTGACTTCGTCGTCGTCGCCAGCCATCTCCATCACCAGCTCCCATTGGACCTGTTGCTTTCACTGCGCCTCTGCTATTTGCGCTACAGTGTAACATCCTAGTTTTCAAGGCTTTTTGAAAATTTGCAAAATAAAAATAACTATTTGATTTTGTTGAATTGCTAAAGCTTAACTTGAAAATCTTTGAAATTAAAAGCAATTTAATATGAATTAATCGAACTTCAACTAATTCAAAAAATTGGTTTATTTTTAGTTTATTAGAGTTCTCTGGTATTTAAAACTCAATTTCTCGGTTGTTCCGATTTCCCCTCGGCCCATCTCTTTTTCTCTCCCCGTGCGTTGACCCGCTCCACCCTCTCGATTTCAATCACCCTCTCGGTTGCGACCATCCTCTCGATTTTGACTACCCTCGCCTCGATGCGTTTCTCCTCCCTCTTTTTCCTCAGCGACTTGTACATTAAATGTCGTCATCTCCATCGCGGCGTGTGCATTAAATGTTGTTGCCTCCGCCGCGACGTGCTCATTAAATGTCGTTGCCTCCGCCGCGACGTGCGCATTAAATACCATTATCTCCGCCGCACCACCGCGAATTCCACCGCTCCATCTTGTCGTCTAATCTCCCCTCCTTCCTCTATAAATAGAGCACCAGAGAGCCCTTTGCCCCCTTTTGTTTTCCCCTCAGCTCTCTCTCTCGCCTCTTTTCGCCGTGCTTCAAGTTTCGCCACCGCTGCCCAAAGCTTGCGCCACTGCCTCTAGCGCCACGGTCAAAGCCTCTCCATCTATGTTGTCTTCATCTTCGGCTTCGCAAGACCGCGTTCTACCTAAGGCTCCTTTTGTCTTCGCCGGGAGTTCACCGGAGTGCCCACACCGTCTTCAACCGCTCCGCCGAGCCCCGCTGCCGCTCTCTTCGTCGCCGTCGGTCACCATCTTTCGACCAGGTAGTTGAACCTCCTTTCGACCATGTAATTCCAAAACTTTCGAGTGCTTGTCCTCATTCGTTCGAGCTCCGATTCGAGTGATTCAAAATTTTAAATCCATATTAAATCAAGATCTAGCTATATATGTATTGGAATTATTCAATTTGGAGTTCATTTGAATTTTATTTGGATTTTATTTGAAATTGCTTCGTTTTCACGTGTAGATTTTGACGACTTCGAGGAACTCGAATATTTCGAAGAAGTAGATCCTCAAGCATTTGAGTAAGGAAAGTTACACATTTGATCATATCAAATCACAGTATTTCAAATTATTTTAAATTCTATTTTAAATTATTATTGCATGCTTATTTCAATTTAATTAATTTAAATTCCTATTTTAAGCTTTATAGTTATTCCCAATTCTTTGTATAGCCAAATTTTGCTATTAAATTAGTCATTCCTTGATACCTTAGTTAAAATCTAGTCAGTACATTAGTATGAGCTAGAACATATTTAAAAATAATATGCTTAGACAAAGCTTAGACCGAAAGTGTTTAATTTGGAGAATTTAGCCAAAAGTTTAACTATGATTTGAAAACGATTCTATGGTATTGTTTTTACCATGAAAATTTATAAAATGATTTGACTTGTTAAACAAAATAAAAATTAATTTGGACTTGGGGGAAATGGATGTTTGGATGGATGCATGTTTATGTACGGGATTGATTTATTTCTATGATCGAGGCCCAATGTTTTATTGGAAGTCACCAAGTCAGTTAAGGACTGGTCTTGAGCCGCATCTTGCTAAGCCCCATCGTACTACCACATATCCTGTGTGGGCGAGATTTGGCTAACTAATTTGTAATATTTCACCGTGGTCATGCTATCCGGTTGCGTGGGTGTCTTTACGATCTACTTTTATGTATTCTCACATAGCACAAGAGGGGATTTAAATTTGGCGGATGGTTCAATCCAAAGGAACCGAAACCTTAGCGAGGCGGGACTACGGTGGGATGGTGTATTGTATAGGCCTTGTGATAATCTCTTAGTCGCACACCTTCGAAAGTGTGTGAAATAGACATTACAGGTGATTATCTCTTATGGGTAAAGCTGTACGACCTCTGCAGAGTGTTCAGAACTATTCGAATAGGCGTGTCCACGGTAAAGGACATGCTAAGAAAAGCCACTCAAAGTTAGAATTCGATTTTGTTTTCAAAAGGCTTTATCAATTGTTTTTGGATGGTTTATCCAATTGGAAAATTGGGTGGTTTACCATGTGATATGAGAGTATCCTTCACCACTCTTGTATGAATGTTATCTCACTATAAAACTTGAGATTTAGAAAATGAATTTTAGTTATGGAATAAACTGCTTTGGAACTTAGTATGAATATTTAATGAAAACTATCGCTTTATGCAAAATGAGCCGTATAAGCCTTTCCTTGACACATCCTCGCATGCATTATTCTGTTAATTGGGTGTGACTCGGGAGTACATTCATTTGTACTCACCTTGCTTAATAAATTATTGATCAGGAGAAGAGTGCTACGAGGAGATCAAGACCTTGGACGACTAGGCTGCGCCCCCAGACGATTGCCTGTGGCGAATCGTGTGGTCTACCTTACTTCTTGGCTTTCATTGTATTTTGTAACAAACTTAAATTATTTTGAATGAATGTCGTTTTATGGTTATGCTATCTACTTTTGTTTGACTGTATACACTAGCTGTTTCTGGACTAGTGTATGAGACACAGATAATCTAGGATCCTTCGCTCCCGGGTTCGACATACAGCCTGCATGTGTGCTGGTTTGTTCGAGCACTGCCACTGTTTGCTGTTGGTGCTTGTGTTGTTCTTCTGCACTACTGCTATTTGGTGTTGGTTCTTGCTGTTTTGGAGGAGGAGGTGTGATCGTTGCTACTGCTAGTATCCTAAGTCTGTTTTCCTTTTATTTCCATCAAGTCCATCCAAGTTCGTTGTATCTCTCTTTGAGTTCGTCGATGTCGTGCCAATTCATCATATCCTTTGTCGATAAGGCGATTGTTTCTTCCTTTTCGGGTTGCCGCGATCTGTCTATTAGATCGAGTGTGGTCACCCCCATCATCGTTGTTGATGCGAATTTGCCCTCTTGATACACATCTTCGTATCAGAGCGACTCTTGACCAATGATCTTCTTTGTCGTTATCATCAACTGTCTCTTTGCCTTTGTTTTCGTCTGGTGCAAGATTCAACACAGTTACCTCACATCTTGGGTGGGCGGATCTGGTCCGTTGTCTTTGCCTTTGTCGAGCGCCAGTTTCGACACCGTCACCTCACTTCTTGGGTGGACGAATCTGGTTCGTGTCTTTGTCTCTATTTCTCTCTTCATCGACTTGATTTGACATATCTCTCTATTCCTATCTATTTCAACATTTTCAAATCAAGACATTCATGTGTAAAGAGCTGAAGGACAATTTTTGTTCAAGAGTTGCATACTTCGACGACATCTTCAAGCTCGGACTTCGGATTTATCTTTTATTTTAGTGTTGTTCTTTTCAAACTCATTGCTATTGCATACGCATTGAGTTTGAGTGGGAGTATTAAGGGTAGTAGTGTAACAGTCATGTTAGTGTAATAGTTATGTAAGTGTTAGAGAGGTAGTCTTGTAATTGTAGTCTAATATAGGGTTTCTAGTCTAGGATTTCTCTTGTAAACTATATATTAACCATTGAGCTTTTGCAATGGAACCAATAATTCAGTCCCTATTCCTCTTTTCTCTCCTAAATTCTAACACTAGCTTCTTGGTTTAGGTTGCAATTGTATATGCGTGCTCATGATTTTTCTCATCAGTTTCATCTTTCATGCCATGCACTAAAGATGCATACAGTAGGAGAGAGACTTGTATATCTCCTGCATGCATTGTTTTCTATGTACTTTTGACCTTTGTAATGCTGATACTACCATTAGTCAAGACCCAAAAACTAGCTTTTAGTACTCGACTTCGACGTTGCGCGGGTCATTGAATCCGTGATGAGTTAGGCGTAAATTGTTACATATTATTTGTGTGGGTTCTAGACTTCTGGTCACATATTATTTTTTCAGTAACTAAAGAAGCAATAAACAAATGGACGTCTAGAAATAAACTGCCTGACCAAAATTCACGTGCTTGTATAGAATCTTGACCAAATTGTTCAGTTCATGTTTTACTCTCAGGAATATTTGTTCCCAAATCTCTCAGTTCACTATATTTGTGCATATCTAGCTGGAGAAAGCGCAATAGATCGGGAGGGAAAAAAACTCAAAGGATAAACCAGTTCAGTTGAAAAATTACTTGTTTGGTTCTGCAGTTCAGAATTAGTGGAGATAAAAAGCAGCAAATCATCAATTAGACATGTGAGTACCAACCAAGAAGAGTGCAGTTTCTAACTTTCTACCGGCTCATATGCCGTCATGCATGACCGTGGAGAGCAGCCAGAGCATACATGCATGTAGAGTCTTTGCAGTCATATAGGGTACGTGTTGTTACAAAGCTTTAGTTAGTTCATCTGAGGGAGGTATTATTCGCCGGTGGCTAATGACGACATAGTCTACATTCCACCAAGGATGGAAAAGAATCTTTCAAACTCTCTTTATTTGGGGGCTAGCAACCTCATCTTGTGTGAGGTTTTTTTTGGAAAGGGTGAGTCGGATTCGACGAAAGCGCAATCTCTCTTTTGGCATTATTGGCTCAATTATATTCTCCTTGCTCGTGTTTCAGATTTCCTCCCGATTCAGCAGGGTGGTTAAAAAGCTACGAGTAGGAAGTCACGAGTCATGACTGTTAGTGACATAGCTAGTCTAGCGAGCTTTGATGAAAGTAAATATTCTGAACTCCATTATGTGTTGAGGAGGACATTAACATATGCTAGGCTATCTTCTCCCAAATAAGTTGGAAATTGGAATATTTACTTCAGCATTTAGATTACGGGAATTGAGATCAGGAAATGTTGGTAGTGTAATCGGTTTTATTCTAGCGAATATTGTTAGTGCCTATTAGTGTCTTACAAATGGTGTCCATATTTTGTTTGATGAGTATGCCTGTCCTCTTATTGATGAGGCTACTATATAGGCTTTGAATCTTGATAACGTATTTAAGATAACTATCTGACAAAACAAAACCTACTGTCATCAATGATCCAAATTATGGACATGTAATGCCTTTTCTAATCTCATCTTATGGTTTTTTTTTTCGAAAAAAGAAGTGCATATCATGAACATTTCTCTATCAATCAAATGTGTTGCAGTACCACCAATATGAATGAGCAGCAATGCAGGATGACAAGTTTACTGGCATGGGGAAGGGAAAACAACCATTTGGCAATATATGGCTCTATCTGGTATTGAGAGGGCAGGACAGAAGAAATTGGACATCCTTTTCTTTTGGATTGGCAACTCTTTTTGCATCTGGAGGAACAAACACCACACCAATCCTAAACAATGGCTTTAGGTGATACGAGAGGTCAAATTATTCAGGTTTAGGTGACGAAGAGGTATTATGATTGATTCAGGAGGGAGCCACACATGTATCATGTATGCCTCATGGCTACTTTTAGATAGTGCAAGATCGACATGCTAACTATATCGAAAATGATCAAGTTGAGACTCTGTTTTTACTTGGATAAATCTGAACATTGGAGTGCAGTAGCACGCCTTTTCTGCTACTCAAAAGAATGCGCAAAAAAAAGGCTGAACATATGCTTCAGTCAAGGATACTCAGGTCAGGTACATGTCATCTATGCTTCGTAAATGCACGCACGCATGCATGACATCCCCCCATTGCGACTGCATTCGACTAGAAGCTGGACATATGTGCTCCACGTGAGCAAAGCTGGATCGCATTAATGGCTTGCTGAAATCACTGAAAACTGCACACAGTTGCTCCGAAGTCTGCACCACATAACTCTCCAGCTTCCTCTTGCGGATACGTGTGAGAAAGACCGAATCCATCACTAACTAACATGACTGCACTACATGCATATTCCAATTCGATCGAATCCACCAGAAGAATGGTCAGTAGTATACGAGCTGACTCTCAAACAGTGCAAATGGTTTCGGGTTTACCACACGGTGCAAGAGAGATTTGATGGAGGTGTATGCATCGTATCGATGGTGACATGTCCTAAGCTAGTCGCGGGCGCGCGGCGTTGGTTCTGCATGCACAAGCTAGGCCTGCCTCTGAAAACCACTTCCCCAGAAGCGGCCGCGCGCGCGCGTGGGGGATAACAATTAACAAGTCGATCGATCGTAGGCTCACTACGTGCCCACCTGCTCTGATCTACACGACTACACTACACGCGTGCGTCCCTCTCGTCGCCCCGGGCGGACATGTCATTCGCAGAGCACTTTTTGTGCCCACACCTGCAACCTGCTCTGATTTACGAGACTACACTACAAGCGTGCGTCCCTCTCATCGCCCCAAGACGGACATGTCATTCGAGAGCACTTCTTCCTTCTCCGGACTCACTAATCATTGGTTATGTTTGTTTAATATGCAAGATACTCGTACCGTAACCAGCGGCGAATTCAGGATGAATAAGGAGGATAGGTTCAAAGTTTCGAATGACTAAACTAATTTATAATAAATATAGTTTTATATTTTTGTGTAATCAAATTCATATATGAATAAAAGTAAAACAAAAAAAAATACACTGAAAGTACCTCGCTAATAGAAAATGCATCACCAAAATATGTAAATATGATTCTAGTGAGTAACAACATGTACATCAAAATTAGAAAAACTAGTGATACAATAGCACAGTATATTCTAACAATATTACAAACCTACGAATTAATTGCTAATTGAGTATATACCATAATACCACAATAGATTCTAACAAATTGCTAATCGACTAATTGAGGAACGAGCGATATACCAATGTAGTCAGAGGACAGAGGCTTCACAAATCATACTTCAGTTCAATCTTCATGCTTCAGCAGTTCAGCACTTCAGCTTCAATAGCAGTCAGCAGATGACCATATCAAATTATCAATATCTAGTGGCCTGTGCGGCTGTGCCCTCACCTCACTCCTCAGTCCTCACTTCCTCAGCACCTCAGTAGCCAGCCAGAGCTAGTGCCCTGTGCCTACCCATTCGGCCACGGCGCACCCACTGCCACGCTCAACTTGCCTCCCCAGCCCTCAGTGGCTGCCCCCCTCACGCTGTCACGCACACGGTCCTGCCCTCTAGCCCTCCTCCTCCGACCCCCGGCTAGACACCTGGACCGGCTCCCATCGTCACTGCCTCCGGCTCCCCCTCCACCACCCGGCTCCTTGCCTCGGCCTCCCTCCTTGGCGACAGCCTCCTCCGGGCTCCGGCTACCGGCGGCGTCGCGAACCATGGTAGCTCCCCGCCCCAGCTCCCTCTAGTTGCCCAGGTGAGCTCTCCTCGCTGGCTCGCTTAGTTGATTAGGGAATCGATTGGGGATTTGGGAAATTTTGGAAATACCGAACACGGGAACTGCCGAACTGGGGAACGTGTAACGCCCAAATCTTCGAATCTTTTTGCAAGATCTTCAAGAGTGCAAGATCAAGGATGTTCAAACTTCAAAGTTTGCCCAAAATGCTCAAGATTCGGATTCCCCCCCAAAATTGCACCGAGTTCTTTCCCCGTTCCACCCTAACCCTAACCCTAGCCCTCCCTAGCCCCCGCCTCCGCCATGCCCCCGCTCCGCCGCCTCGGTCCTCCACCCCGCCGGCGCGTCAACGCCCGGCGACCGCGCCTCGACCCGCCCCATCCTCGCTGCCCGCCGCGCCCCGGCTCTTGCGGCGCGCCGTCGTCAACGGCTCCTTTCCCCGGATCCAAAGCTCCTCCTCGGCCTTTAAAACCCGGCGCCCGCTCCTCTCCTCCACCCCTCTCTTCCCAAGCAAGACCGAGCAAGAACGCCGAGCGAAGGTTGAAGGAGCTCACCTTGGTCGCCGTCGCCGCTCGGTGAGCCCCGTTGCCGCCGCCCTTGGCCGCGCCTTCCCCGGGCTCCTCCTTCTTCGCCGAGCGCCGCCGCTCCCTCCGTCTGCTGCCGCCGCGCGCCCCTTCTTCTCCCTTCGTGCGCCGCCGCCCCCTCGTTTTCCCCTCGCCCGAGTGAGGCTCGGCCGAGAGCGCCCCCTCCTCGCTTTCTTTGGCGCGGCCAACGCGCTGGCCGCGGGCGCGCCACGGCCGCACGCGCAAGACGCCACTGGCGGGCGGGCCGAAAAGTTGGCTTTGGGCCACTTGCGTTTTCTTTTATTTGTGTTTTTCTTTTCCTTCTCTGCTTTTAATTTCAAAGAGAGGCTTCAATTATTCTTTTCTCCCCATTTTAGCTCCAAAATTGCAAAGTTTGTTTCTAAAAATTTCTAAAATCAAGCTCTTTCTTGTGGTGCTAGTTTGGTTCTTTTGGAGTTCATTTGATGGGACTTGTTATTTATTTAATTTAATTGCTCGCTTATTTCTTTCCTGCACGATCGATCGCGAGAGTTCGGAGAAGCCGAGACCCCACTTCGATCAAGCTCAAGAATATCAAGATCATCTAGCCGTAGACCCAGGCGAGTCGACACTTTGATCATATTGAACCTACATTTTATGCGAAATATGTTCTTTTAAATATCAAATTGCATGCTTTATTTCCCTTATGCAAATGTATGTTAAATACCCTAAGGTAGTTAAATGCCATGTTGATGCTTTATTATTAATACACCATCCTTTGATAATTGAATTGCCGTACACCATTGTCACCCTAGTAAATATTTGGTAACTATACTAGTTTAGGCTATACTTAAGCGCCATGCTAGTCTTGCTTAAGTATCGGGGTATTATCTACCCCATTCATCATCTTTTGAAATGAACTTGATTTTGGGCAGTCATTGGGTGTAAATGACTGAAATGGTTATGATGTTGTATTTTCCCTACCTCTTAAAAACCCTAAAGAAATTGCTTGTCACATCTGGGCGGATGGTATGATGGATGGTATGTTGGTGGGTGCTAATGCAGCCCAAGGAATGTTGGTTTGTGGATGGTATGTGGTATGAACCGCCTGATGGTCCCTAAGGACTTAATCTCGTGATGACCTCCCAATGTAAAACAAGACGACCACATGTCTATAATGGTGTCGACTGGCTAAATAATTTGTATCCGTTAGTATGAGTTGCACTGTGCAGATGACCCGCTACGCCATAAGCCTATGTGGCTATGGGTTGGGGTGCACGACTTACTGGTCTATGTGAACGTAGTCGTGTGGCGCAAGAGGGGTCCAGGAAAGAGTTGACGGGTCTATGTGAGCGTAACTCTTCTCGTGTGAAACCTTAGCGGGTGTAACAAATACTGATGGATGCATTGTAAAGGCCTTGTGACGATCTCCCCCTGACTCACATGTCTACGGAAACATGTGTAAATGTCAGAATGATTGTCTCTTGTGGGTAAAGTGTACAACCTCTGCAGAGTGTAATAAAGCTGTTCGAATAGCCGTGCCTACGGTCAAGGGCGGACATGGGAACTTACAAGAGTTAGTTCTGCTTATAAAACATTGTGGGCGGGATAAAATGTGATGGGTCATTTGTGACCTGGTTTTGGTTTTTCCGGTGGATGTACCCGGTGATGTCAAGTGGTGGATGTAACCGCTATCAAAAATAAGCATGAGGTGGAGGTAACTCTCATGTTATAAATATTGCACAAGTAATCTCTTTAACAAATGCAATTTGGTTAAAATGCTACGTGATAGGACTTTTAATATTGGTACTTTAAATATTGCTTTGTGCAAATAAATAAACCCGAGCCATCCTTGTTAAGCCTTGCATGTATAATATTGCATCTTGTGTGTTGGCTCGCGAGCACGGTAGTTGTGCTCATCCTCGCTCTTTCCCCAACCCCGTAACCCGCAGATCGTGGAGACTACGCCTACTACGAGGATCCGACGCCAAGAGCAAGGAAATGAAGAGGAGTAGTATAGTACTTGTAGTCTAGGTCTCGCCTCGGTCCGGTTGGCTCGTTGGTACTTGTGTACCTCTGTATTATCCAATCCCTTGGCTAATATCGGTCAGACACCTAGTACCCCGCCGCTGTACTGTGGAAAGACTTGCTCTACCCTTTGCTTCCGCTAACGCACTCGAGATTTTGTAATGAACTCATTTGGCCCGATCGGCCCTTTTGTAAACTCGACCGACGTGGTCTATTTGAACTCTAATGCTTGTATTAATGCATGATTTGGTCTACGCGATGTATGAGATGATTCAAAGAATGTGTACCGTGAGCGCTATCTCTCGATCCAGGAATAGCGCAAGATTTTCACTGAGGATTCGGATTACGAAACCGGTCCGACAGAGTGGTATCGAGCATACGATCAGTAGGAGCCTTAGTTAGATTGGTCGTTGCCTAAGGTCTTGAGTCTTATTTTCAAACCTAAGAAAAGCTTTGGCAAAAATATAGTGTATTTATCGCTCTTACTTGTCATTCCTAGTTTCGTACTCATCCTACTTCACTTGGATTTATTCTCATTCGACTTCCTCTTGTTTTCAAAATTTTAGATGGTCGCTCTGGTCACTCACCGGCTCTTGGGACTTTTTCTTTCACTGAGAAGACCTCTGAGGCTTCGTGGGGATTTTTCGCCACCGATGCAAGATTCTGGGATACTACCACCCGCCTATCTTCATGGGCCGGATGACTCGTGTTCGGACCGAGAGACTTGGAGCATGGAGGTTTTCCTCTATGCTAGGAGGGTGAGTTCAATACTCACACCTTCAAGGCCGAGCACCCCGAAGCCGTGCTTTGATGTCGCCCGAGATGTGGCACGACTTGCCGCGCCTCGCTTGTGCGATGCATGGAGACCTTCGCAGAGCTCGCCCTTCGCTTCCACCCGACTCTCCGGAGGAGAGCTTTACCCGGTGATCCGCCACGTCCGGCAGATGACCCGCACTGTCACATCGGCTCCCACCACGCAGCCTTGTCGATCGCCTCGCCAACGCCGTTGACGAGATCGGACACTTCGATTTCTCCTCACCAAGAGCCTACGAGCACTCCGACACCCTCCGTGGCAACATGTTCGAGATGATGAAGCCCACCGCGAGGTAGAGCGGAGAGAGACGCCGCTGCTGCGAGTTGGCCCGCCGAGCCGCCATCGCAGCCGCCGCCCGCCTCTGCTGCCGCCCGGCCTCGCTGCACCGTCGCCGTTCGGCAACCCGGTGCAGCCGACGCTTTCTACCGAGGACCCGCACCGCCACGCGCGCGCAAGAAAGTGCGTCCACCGCCGACCGACCGCAGCCTTGGAGAGTCCAGCCGTGGACGCAGCCCCAGTCCGCCGCCTGGATTCGACGAGTTCGACCGCGGGCGCCACCTCAGTCGTTCTCGCTCGCCGACCATCAGTCGCAGCCGTTCTCGATCCCCGGGTAACTGTACCACTTGTGGTGGTAAGCACCCATGAGGGGAGTAGTCAGGATAGCTAGGTTAACTAGCAGTGCTTGCTAGGTAGTCTTTTGGTTGCAAGCATTTTCTTTATCCACCTTTTGTAGGCGTTGTGTTTTGTATCTCGTGTCATGGCTTTGCATGGCCTATATGCTGTGTCCTAGGAGTCATGTAACACTTACCCCCTAATATTAATGAATTGCAGCCATTCGGGCTTTGTATCGCAATTGTGTTGTTCGTTCAATTTGATTTCTTTCTTCTGTGTGTGCCTTAGAGGGCCAGTGAACCCTCATATACCCTCTCTAGTTCTAAGCCTTAGTGTTTCTTCAGATGGCACCAAGGAGAGCTGCTGCCCCAGTCCGTGGTGCTTTTGCAGCAGGCCGTGGAAGAGGCCGTGGCTATGGCCGTGGTCGTGGACAAGACCTACCTCCCCCACCGCCAGAGCATCCAACAATGGCACAAGTTATGCAGCAACAAGCCCAAATCCTTCAAGCCTTGCTCGCTAATCAACAAGCAGGAGCAGCCAGTCGTCACTCTAAGCTGGCAGATTTCCTCAGGACAAGACCTCTTACCTTTGCCTCAGCAGATGAACCCCTGGAAGCAGAAGATTGGCTCAGGGATACTGAGAAGAAGCTTCGCCTAGCCCGATGCTCTGAGGAAGACAAGGTGGACTTTGCCACTCACCAGTTGAAAGGAGCGGCCGCTGCTTGGTGGGAAAACTACCTCGCTGCTCAAGGTGGTGAAAGCCCAGTAGCAGGAGAAGAAGAAGCGCAGCGGAAGATCCGCCATCGAGATCGCAGGATCCGCGCCATCGTTGAAGCAATTGTTGGCATACCGACGAGCCCGCACTCCGCATGGCGCCCAATCTCCGAACGAGTTCAAGCGCGCCAGACTAACTTTGTACCGCCGTACAATGAGGCTAAAGAAGAATGAGTTTAGAACTCTCAAGCAAGGTCAAATGACATCAATGAATATCTAACCAAGTTTAACTGACTTGCTCGCTACGCTCCCAAGTGACGTAAATGATGAAGAAGAGAAGATAGACCGCTTTGTGGAAGGAATGCGTGGAGACATGAGAAGCCGACTTATCCTCCATGATTTCCTAGCTTCCACCACTTGATCAACAAAGCCCTCGGCCGAAAACGAGAAGAAGATTGCGGAAGTAAGCGCAAGAGAAAGATGGTATTCCGAAGCCGCAAGGTGGCTTTCCTCATAAGTCAACATTCCCCGCAACTCATCTTTTAAGCCACCGTAGTTTCTCCACAAGGAACTCAAGCCCCACCAGCGCACCAATGGGAATGGTTTCGATCCTTCGTCCCGCCGGACACCGCAACAAGCAACCAAAGACTCATCTCCATTGTTTCCACCGTGGAGTGAGAGGACACTTGCCAACCGATGCCCTCAACGCCGAACACTCCCGCAAGTTCAACTCAGAGCCACACCACCAAGGTCAAACATCGGCCCAGCAGAACCATCAGCCCCGCAAGCACCTAGATCTACCTCGACACCAAATCGCGCCATGTGAACCATGTCACACCGAGGAGGCTCGTGAAGCTACAGGAGTTCTAATGGGTACGTTCTCTGTTAAATCGATCAAGACAAGTTTTGTTTGATTTCGAGCTTCGCATTCTTTCATATCAAGAAAATTTGTTGAAAGGCTTAAGTTGCCAACCTTTAAGCTAAAGAAACCCGTGGTACTTAGTTCACCCGGGGGACCCTTGACTACCATCTTAGTAAGTCCCCGAGTAGAGATTGCTATGGAAAATTCTGGATTCCTAGCAAGCCTCTTAGTGCTTCAGTCCCAAACTCTGGATATCATCCTAGGGATGGATTGGTTGGCCCGATACCAAGGAATGATAGACTGTGCCAACAGGAAGGTGGTACTCACCAAGAACCCGGGTACCACAATCAAGGTTAATGTAGACCGCCCCTCAGGTTTGGATCGTACAATCCATAACCTCGAGAAGGTGACTCTGGAAACAACACCTGTAGTTCAAGACTACCCGGAAGTTTTTCCAGAAGAATTGCCTGGCATGCCACCAGACCGAGACATAGAATTTGTGATCAACCTAAAGCCAGGAACAGCCCCAATTGCCAAGAGGCCATATAGGATGGCAGTTGATGAGCTTGAAGAGCTTAAGGTACAAATGGAAGAATTACAGGAAAAAGGATTTATTAGACCTAGCTCATCCCCCGGGTTCGCCAAGATTTTTGTAAAGAAAAGGATGGCACCGCCAGGTGTGCGTGGACTACAGAGCCCTCAATGAGGTGACCATCAAGAACAAGTACCCTTGCCCCGCATTGATGATCTATTCGATCACCGTCAGAGCAACAAGTGTTCTCCAAGATAGACCTAAGGTCGATACCACGAGTTAAGATTAGGTGAGGACATCCCTAAAACGCCTTTTACCACCCGATATGGCTTGTATGAGTTCACAGCTATGTCGCTTGGCTTGACAAATGCGCCACTTACTTCATGAACCTTATGAACAAAGTATTCATGGAATACCGATAAGTTTGTTGTCGTGTTCATAGACGACATCTTAATCTACTCCAGACTAATGAGGAACATGTCAACATCCGCATTTGGTCCCGAAAAGCTTAAAGAACATCACCGTATGCCAAGTACAGCAAGTGTGAATTTTGGCTTCAAGAGATCAGTTTCCTCGGGCATATCGTATCCGCTGGAGGAGTCGCAGTTGACCCATCCAAAGTAGAAACAGTGTTGGGATGGAAACAACCAACCTCGTGACCGGCGCGTAGTTTTCTGAATGGCCGGATACTACAGACGCCGTTGAAGGATTCTCCAAACTATCCGCACTAATGACCCACCCGCCAAGAAGGAAAAGAAGTACGAATGGACGTAAGCTTGTGAAAAGAGTTTCCAAGAGTTGAAGAAGAAGTTAACCATCGCACAGTGTTAGTCTTGGGACATACACAAGGACTTTGAAGTCTATTGTGATGCTTCGCGCCAAGGTCTTGGCTGCAGACTTATGCAAGGAGGAAACGTCGAGCATATGCATCCGCACAACTCCGCCCACATGAAGACAACTATCCAACTCATGATTTGGAGTTAGCACCGTAGTGCATGCCCTAAAGATTTGGCGGCATTACTTGATTGGAAATCATTGTAATATCTATACGGACCACAAGAGTCTTAAGTACATTTTCACCTGCATGCACCTCAACCTCCGACAAAGGAGATGGTTAGAACGATTAAGGATTACGACTTGGATGTTCATTACCATCCCGGGAAGGCTAATGTAGTGGCCGATGCATTGCCGTAAGTCCTACCGCAAAAATGTTATGGTTCAAGAGTATCAACTTCGAGCTTTGCAGGAATTAGAGGCACTTAACCTCGAGTTAGTAGAACAAGGCACCTTAGCGACTATGGAAGTTCAACCAACCTTGGAAGAACAGTCAAGACCGCTCGTAAAGGACACCCTGAGTTCGTAAGTTTAAACATCTCATGGTCAAAGGAAAGGCCTCAAAGATGGTGGAAGACCAACAAGGAATCCTATGGTATGGGAAACGCCTATTTGTTCCCCACCAAAAGGAGCTCAAAGAATTGATTCTAAAAGAAGCCCATAGCTCAAAGATACACCATACACCCAGCAAAGCACCAAGATGTATCAAGATATGAAGATTCTATATTGGTGGCGCGAATGAAAAGAGACATCGCCGAAGTTCGTAGCTTGTTGTGATGTGTGCCAACGAATCAAGGCGTAACATCGAGACCCGCAGATTGCCGCAACCACCGCAAATCCTCGGTGGAAGTGGGAAGAAATTGGAATGGATTTCATTACGGTCCGCCGAGAACCAAGACCGGATATGATTCCGTATGGGTCATAATCGATGATTAACCAAAGTTGCCCATTTCATCCCCGTGAAGACCACTTACAAGGGAGATAAATTAGCCGAGTTATACATGGCTCGTATTGTATGTCCGCATGGAGTACCCAAGAGGATAGTCTCGATCGAGGTTCTCGTTTACCTCGCATTTTGGCTAGTCTACATGATGCACTTGGAACTCACTTAAACTTCAAGATAAAGATATCATCCTCGATCGATGGATGCATGTAAAGGGTAAATCGATTCTTGAAGACATGCTTCGGCTTGTGCTTTAGAGTTTACCGTAGATCGAGAGGTGTCTACCATATGCGAATTTGCCTACAACAACAGCTACCAATCCAGCTTTGAAGATGTCCCCGCTTGAAGCACTCTATGGGAGAAAATGCGAACTCCCTTGCATTGGTCGAATCGAGAAGGGTATATCTTCGACCGATACTCTCAAGCAAGCGAAGAGAAAGTCGATTGATCGAGATCGCTACAAGCCGCTCAATCCGCATGAAAAGTTATGCCGACAACCGTCGAGAGAGTTAACTCGGTTGGAGATCATGTATATCTCAAAGTGTCACCCTTCGAGGAATGCGAAGATTTAAAGTGAAAGGCAAGCTTGCGCCAAGATACATAGGCCCGTTCCCAATCACCGCCAAGCGTGGAGAGGTAGCATATCAACCGGAATTACCAGAAATTTGTCGATGTCCACAATGTGTTCCATGTTTTCACCAAGAAATGCCTCAGAGTACCGTAAGAGCAAGCTCCAATTGAAACCATTGCACTCGTAAAGACTTGTCGATCCGTAACATCCGATCAAGATTCTTGATGTCGTGGAGAAGCAAACAAGGCGCCGATCATCCGCTATGCAAAGTGCAATGGAGCAACCACTGAGAGAGAGGCCACGTGGGAGCGTGAAGATCAGCTGAAGTTGGATTACCCCTACCTGTTCTCTGAGGAGCTCGAATCTCGGGGTCGAGATTCTTTTTAAGGTGGGTAGGTTTTGTAACGCCCAAATCTTCGAATCTTTTTGCAAGATCTTCAAGAGTGCAAGATCAAGGATGTTCAAACTTCAAAGTTTGCCCAAAATGCTCAAGATTCGGATTCACCCCCCCCAAAATTGCACCGAGTTCTTTCCCTGCTCCACCCTAACCCTAACCCTAGCCCTCCCTAGCCCCCGCCCGCCATGCCCCCGCCCGCGCCTCGGTCCTCCACCCCGGCCGCGGCTAACGCCCGGCGACCGCGCCGACCCGCCCCATCCCGCTGCCCGCCGCGCCTCGGCTCTTGCGTGCCGTCGCCAACGGCTCCTTTCCCGGATCCAAAGCTCCTCCTCGGCCTTTAAAACCCGGCGCCCCGCTCCTCTCCTCCACCCCTCTCTTCCCAAGCAAGACCGAGCAAGAACGCCGAGCGAAGGTTGAAGGAGCTCACCTTGGTCGCCGTCGCCGCCGGTGAGCCCGTTGCCGCCGCCTTGGCCGCGCTTCCCGGCTCCTCCTTCGCCGCGCGCCGCTCCCTCCGTCTGCTCCGCGCGCGCCCTTCTTCTCCTTCTTCGCGCGCCGCCGCCGCGTTTTCCCTCGCCCGAGTGAGGCTCGCCGAGAGCCCTCCTCTTTCTTTTGGCGCCAAGCCAACGCGCTGCCGCTGGGCGCGCGCCACGGCCGCAGCGCGCAAGACGCCGCCGGCCGGGCCGGGCCGAAAAGTTGGCTTTGGGCCACTGCGTTTTCTTTTATTTGTGTTTTTCTTTTCCTTCTCTGTTTTTAATTTCAAAGAGAGGCTTCAATTATTCTTTTCTCCCCCATTTTAGCTCCAAAAATTGCAAAGTTTGTTTCTAAAAATTTCTAAAATCAAGCTCTTTCTTGTGGTGCTAGTTTGGTTCTTTTTGGAGTTCATTTGATGGGACTTGTTATTTATTTAATTTAATTGCTCGTTTATTTCTTTCCAGACGATCGATCGCAGAGTTCGGAGAAGCCGGAGACCCCCACTTCGATCAAGCTCAAGAATATCAAGATCATCTAGCCGTAGACCCAAAGTAGTCGACACTTTGATCATATTGAACCTACATTTTATGCGAAATATGTTCTTTTAAATATCAAATTGCATGCTTTATTTCCTTATGCAAATGTATGTTAAATACCCTAAGGTAGTTAAATGCCATGTTGATGCTTTATTATTAATACACCATCCTTTGATAATTGAATTGCCGCACACCATTGTCACCCTAGTAAATATTTGGTAACTATACTAGTTTAGGCTATACTTAAGCGCCATGCTAGTCTTGCTTAAGTATCGGGTATTATCTACCCCATTCATCATCTTTTGAAATGAACTTGATTTTGGGCGGTCATTGGGTGTAAATGACTCGAAATGGTTATGATGTTGTATTTTCCTACCTCTTAAAACCCTAAAGAAATTGCTTGTCACATCCGGGCGGATGGTATGATGGATGGTATGTTGGTGGGTGCTAATGCAGCCCAAGGAATGTTGGTTTGTGGATGGTATGTGGTATGAACCGCCTGGATGGTCCCTAAGGACTTAATCTCGTGATGACCTCCCAATGTAAAACAAGACGACCACATGTCTATAATGGTGTCGACTGCTAAATAATTTGTATCCGTTAGTATGAGTTGCACTGTGCAGATGACCCGCTACGCCATAAGCCTATGTGGCTATGGGTTGGGGTGTACGACTTACTGGTCTATGTGAACGTAAGTCGTGTGGCGCAAGAGGGGTCCGGGAAAGAGTTGACGGTCTATGTGAGCGTAACTCTTCTCGGTGAAACCTTAGCGGGTGTAACAAATATCGATGGATGCATTGTAAAGGCCTTGTGACGATCTCTCGACTCACATGTCTACTAAACATGTGTAAATGTCGAATGATTGTCTCTTGTGGGTAAAGTGTACAACCTCTGCAGAGTGTAATAAATCTGTTCAATAGCCGTGCCCACGGTCAAGGGCGGACATGGGAACTTACAAGAGTTAGTTCTGTTTATAAAACATTGTGGGCGGGATAAAATGTGATGGGTCGCTGTGACCCTGGTTTTGGTTTTTCCTGGGTGGATGTACCCCAGTGATGTCAAGTGGTGGATGTAACCGCTATCAAAAATAAGCATGAGGTGGAGGTAACCTCATCGTTATAAATATTGCACAAGTAATCTCTTTAACAAATGCAATTTGGTTAAAATGCTACGTGATAGGACTTTTAATATTGGTACTTTAAATATTGCTTTGTGCAAATAAATAAACCCGAGCCATCCTTGTTAAGCCTTGCATGTATAATATTGCATACTGTGTGTTGGCTCGCGAGCACGGTAGTTGTGCTCATCCTCGCTCTTTCCCCCCAACCCCCAGAACCCGCAGATCATGGAGACTACGCCTACTACGAGGATCTCGACGCCGAAGAGCAAGGAAATGAAGAGGAGTAGTATAGTACTTGTAGTCTAGGTCTCGCCACGGTCAGGTTGGCTCCGTTGGTACTTGTGTACCTCTGTATTATCCAATCCCTTGGCTAATATCGGTCAGACACCTAGTACCCCGCCGCTGCTCGTGGAAAGACTTGCTCTACCCCTTTTGCTTCCGCTAACGTACTCGAGATTTTGTAATGAACTCATTTGGCCTGATCGGCCCTTTTGTAAACTCGACCCGACGTGGTCTATTTGAACTCTAATGCTTGTATTAATGCATGATTTGGTCTACGCGATGTATGAGATGATTCAGCAATGTGTACTGTGAGCGCTATCTACTGATCCAGGGAATAGCGCAGTATTTTCACAGAGGATTCTGGATTACGAAATCCGGGTCCGACAGAACGTGAGGTGGGACTACCATGTGGGACCAGTGGCTGGTGGGGATGTGGGCGGATGTGAGTTGGGCCTGAGCTTCACTGCTTCGACAAGGGCGCAAGCCGCAAGGCCCACACGCTCTCGGTTGCTCCTGGCCTCCTGTTTTTTCTTCTTCTTGTTTGACGTAGGTCACGTAGACGCTGAGACGCAGCATGGCAGTGACGGAGGTTGGACTTGGGTGGGTGGGTGGGTGTTTCGGCGGCCGGTGGAGGGTAGGCTTCGGTGGGTTCGCCCTTGGCTGTAACAAACTCTTTGTTTTCAAGTTTCGTAATATCAAGTAAAGAAAGATCTGAGAACTGAGCTAGGGCTCAGTGGTGCGCGCTGCTGGGGTGCAGCCCACCCACCCGCGTTCGAGCCAGGGGGTCGGCTCGCGTGTCTCACCGGGGGATTTTGAGGACTGAGTTGGGGCTCAGTTGGCACAAGCGAGCTTCGGGCTCCTAACCCGTTGGCTCCTATGTGCGCCTCACGAAGTGGGTACTTCTTCTTTTTTAATGTGGACCGGATGGGAAAATTTCAGACGTCAAAAAAAGTAAAGAAAGATCTAATCCTGAAAAAAAGACAAAGGAGTAAAGAAAGATACAATCCTCGCAAGAAAACAAAAGAGAAAAGAAAGATAGGCCTTGGATAATTAGCATGCGTGAATCTCTGCAGATTGATCTGTGCTTCTGCCCAATGAAAAAGACCAAGTGTAGTGAAGAGTGTTTAGGTTGGGTAATACACCGCTATGTCCTTCTGGAAGTATCCATGGGAAGGTGTCTATTCGCGAGGGATCGATCGACTGAGGTGTGTATGATTGGCGACTCGCTGTTGACGGCCTGATGTTGATGTGTTTAGTTCTACGCAGTGGCGAACCCACGACTAAAATTTAAGGGTACTAACGGGACATTGTCACTTGTTTGTGTCGTTGTTCGTCTGCACTACTGCACACTGTTCATCTGTCCGATTGCCGACGATGCCTATCTACCCTGTCGGACGCCGCGCTGCACACATATTTGTGCCACGCAGCTCTGCCTCGGTTGTTGCCGCACCTTATGCCTGCGCGAGCCGGCCAGCACGCCCACATGTCGGCCGCAACGCTAGTCGGTAGGGGTGAAAACGGGCTGGATATGTGCGGATATTGCTCTTCTTGTATCATAACCCATATTTTTAACATGGATTCGGAGTCGGATACGAATACAAATTTATCGGGATACGGGCACCGGGCGGATGCGGATCAGATTTGACAAAGATCTAATAATCCTGGATTAATTAAGTTATTTATCTGTAATATTATAGATGATAATATCTCTTATACAACCTTTAAAGGTACCCCTCAATATTAACAATGAGGGAGATCATACACACATAGTGGTTGTAAGCTTTTCTACGACTATTCTATATGGTCGTAAGTTCTTCTACGACCACCTATTGATCGTAAGTCTTTCTATGATCATTTCATAGTCGTAAATTTTTCTACGACCACTCTATCAATCGTAAGTCTTACTACGATTACCTTATGGTTGTAAGTCTTACTATGACCAGGTCAGTTATGACTATCCTATGGTCGATAAAGCTTACGAACATGTGGGCCCAATCGATTAGAGACATTTTGTGTACTGTGTTTAATACACGCAATAGTTAATATATGTTATTATTTTTGAGATAACTGCGCATATTAAACATCTGTCTCTGACATAACCGTAAGGCGACATGGGGGGATATGTTTCTGACAATAACTACCCTTAAACGTATGCATTGCATCAAACGACAATGCGCCTCTTGACGTGGACAACTGTCACCCCTTCATGCATTATGTAAGAAGTAAAGTCGGAAGACAGAAGAGGATTAAGTGATCAAGAGTTTCAACAGCTACAACAAAAGATAGAAGTTATCAAGCCCTAGTTCTAGTGACTTCCTCCTGTTGTAAACACAATCAATACACCAACACTGGAGTAGGGTTATTATTCTATCAGGAGAAGACCCGAACCTATATAAAATTCCCATGTCCTTTTCTGTGTGGTTTCGCTCTAGGAGAGCTCTCAGCATTCATTCATAAAATCGATATTAAACCATCTATAGTTGGCGCCGTCCGTGGGGATCTCCTATTTCTCTTTTCTTTTTCGACAAATTGTCTTCATTTGCAACTCTGATGTTTTCATGGCAGGAGAGTGGAATAAGGATAATTGGTTCGGTTTAGTAGACCATGCAGGACTCGACATGGATGCCTGCTACGAGTACGAGCAGAACATCATTTAGTCTGATGGAAATGCCGGTTCCAATGATCTTTACCAGACCCAGGGACCTATGCCACGCTAGAGGAGGAACCAGAACCCTCAAAGGATCAGGATCAAGATCACCCCACGGCGAGTGTTGAACATAGCGAGGGTTCCTCCTCCAAATGTTCAAGCCAGTCTAAGGTCGTCCGATCTGGCACATCAAATCCTGAAATCCATGATTCCGAGACTTAATCAACACCAGATAACCGTCACCTTTAGTTACTCCCACGAGGAGTGTGGTCGAGCCTGCTTCACCTGTGGATTCGACCATACCTCTGTAGGGTTCACCTTCAACTGAAGACGGTTATAACTCAGAATTCCCCTTCTTAGAGGGGATTACTTTGAGTCGTGATATGTTGTCCTTCGACTACTCCTCAAGTCAGGTGGACTCAGCCGCGAGTGGGGATAGTAGCACCTAGGAGGTCTTTATCCTCCCCTCAAATCCTGATCTCTCTCCAAGTGGTAGGACTAGGGTTGCTTCCCATCACGTATTCGCTTCGGTCTCTCTTGGTGATAGCGAGAACGCCTCCGGTGACGACCAGCCCACACTCATGAGCGTGGCCAAAATCCTAGAAGTGATGGCTCTCCACTGAGACACGCTCCCACTGACTCAGATATCGATGATCCTGAAATAATTCGGAGAAGAAGAATTGTTACTTAGAGGTCCTTATCTGGGTGCATGTAACGTCCTGAGTTTTGGAACTTTTCGAATATTTTAAAATAAAAAATCATTTGGTTTTGATGAGAATTCGAAACTTAATTTGAGATTTTACAAGAACTTTAAATGATTAAATCAAACTCCAACTAAATTGGTTCGGTTTCTCTTGGAAGTTTGCTGGAGTTCTTCCTTATCTCTGTTCATTTTGTGTTCTCCTTCGGTCCAGTTCTTTATCCTTCTCTGGACGACCTCCTTGTTTAGACCATCCCAGGTTTGGACCTCCTCGTTGTCCAGACCTCCCTTTGTTTCGATCTTGACCGTTAAGACTTTCTCTGTGAGATCTTAGCCGTCAAGACCTCCCCTTGTTTTGATCTTGACCGTTAAGACCTTCCCTTGGAGATCTCAACCGTCAGGACCTCCTCAGTCCTTTGGACCTCCTTCACCTCTGGTCTTTTTGCAAAGACCGCCCTCTTTTGTCATGACCACCCCTTGTGGTTATGACCTCTTGTCTTTTGCAAAGATTACCCTCCGTGGTATTTTTGCAAAAAACACCCTTTGTGGCCTTTTTGCAAGGACCACCCTGGTGGGTCAGGACCTCCCCCACCTGAGCTCTGACAGCTCACGTTGTCGGACCTGGCCATTTTATCCTTTTTGTGCCGAAAGTCTTTTGAGCATTTAATGCCGCTGCGGCACATTTAATGCTGTCTACAACACATTAAAATGTTGTCACCTCCTCTGTACCTCCTTTTCTCTTTTGTCCCATCTTTTACCTACTCATATCCTCTTTTATATCCATCTTTGAACACGTGTGCCCTTGAATTCCTCACAGCCCAGGCCTTATAGGTTTGAACAACACTTCCTTTTTACCTTCTTCCTCATTTGCAAACTCCAGCTCTTTCAACCAGCTCTCTGGTCTCCTTCCGACCAGTTCTTTGAGAACTTCTCCCCAAGCTCTGGACCTCCTCCAACCTTTCAAGTTTTTGTGTTGGTTTTTGTAGGTTTTCTTTGAAGTTCTTTTGGCCTTTACTTGAGCTTGATTTTGAGTTGGTTTATTTTCTTTCGTGTAGATTGCGACGGCGCTGAGGAGCCCGAGTACCTTGAAGAAGAAGATTCCCAAGCCTTCGAGCAAGACAAGTCATACCTTTGATCATATTGACACCCATTATTTCACTCTATGTATTTCTGTTTCAAGCTATGCATTGCATGCATACTTTACTTAGTATTTCAATACCAATACTTTACACTCTTAGTTAGACCTAACTTCTTTGTATGGCCAACCTTGCCATTGTAACTAAACTTGTTGTAACCTTAGTGAAAACCTGGTTAATGCTTTAGTGTGACCAGGACCTTTATGAAAAGAAGGGCTTAGCTTGCTTAGACCAAAATCTTGTTTTGGGAAGTTTTTGTCAAAGACCACTGTTTTACCTCAAATCTTTTGACCATGGCATTGTGTTGTCATGAAAATCTGTTTTTCAATTGAAAAGGATGGAAAATGATTTAGACTTGGGCGAACCTTGGTTTTCTTGATTGGTACGTGCACGGGGAGTGCACGGGGGCCGTGTTAGTCGGTGCCCCAGGGTTGAGGATGTCGCCCAGGTCAGTTAAGGACCGGTCTTTGAGCGCTACTTTGCTAAGCCCCTTCGTGCAACCACAAGTCTTGTATGGGCGGACCTGGCCGAATAATTTGTGATATCTCACCATGGTTGTTCTTTTGGATGTGTGGGTGGTCTTTCATGGCCTGTCTTTCATGACTGTTTTATTCTCACTTGGCGCAAGAGGGGGCCTGAACCCTGCGGGTGGGTAGCCCCAAGGGGGTGAAACCTCAGTGAAGAGGACTGTGGTGAGAATGAGCATTGTAAAGACCTTGTGATAAATAGTTAGTTGCACACATTCGAAAGTGTGTGAGCGGACAGTATAGTTTAGTTATCTCTTGTGAGGAAAGATGTACACATCTGCATAGTGAAAATCTATTCGAATAGCCGTGGCCACGGTTATGGATATGCTGGCAAAGCCTCTCCTAGTTAGTCTTTGGTTTTGGTTTTTAAATGGTTTTGGAAATTGATTTGGGTTTCTACCCAAGGTAATATGGGCGGGGAGCCCTTGACGGTTAGCCAGGTGTTAGGAGGTTATCCTACACCCTGAACATTGTTATCAATAAATCAAAAACCCTGTTGTAAAATAAGTTTTATGTATAATGTAATCAGCTTTACAACTTACTAACTTGTATTTAAATGAAATCTGGCTTTATACAATCTAACCCTATAAGCTCACCCTTGTGTATCCATTATGCATGTCATTCTATTACCTTGACGGGTGTGGCTTGCGAGCATTTTAGTTGTGCTCATTCTTACTTGAAATAATCTTTTGAGCAGGTGATGAAGCATTTGTTGATGATCAAGAAGTTATGGACGGCTAGGATGCGCCCTCCAGCCAATTGCCTGTGGTGTATTGGATGGACTTGTCTTTTGTTTTCCGCTGTATAAAGTTATTCTTTTGTTAGCTTGTTGCTAACTTTGTAATCAACTCCTTTGTTATTAATTTAGTATCGTGGATGTATGATTATCACTTGTTGTGCTGTGTGGACTAGTTGTTGATCCTTGGGACTAGTTCGGAAAAACACAGGAGACGTAGGGCTTTTCCAAAGCTCCACGAAGTCCCTGGTCTGGTCGTGGGATTTGGGGAGGTCCTGGGTCTCGCGCGACCTCCTCTGGTCTGGTCTCAAGACCTCTAGGTGGTCCTGCTGGACCTCTTATGCGGTCCAGGTGATTATATCGAGGTAGTCCTGCTAGACCTTCTGGGAGGTCCTGGTGACCTTTTAGGAGTTCTGGGAGGTCCTCTCGGGTGACCTCTGGGTCGGGTCGTGACAGTGCACCCAATACCAGTCAGAGAAAGCTCAAGAACTTCAACGAATGAATGGCCTAATAAAAAATCAGGCTCAAGAGGTTGGGCAAGCGCCAGGCTACAACCTCTTTGCTCAAGGGATTGCACAGGTTTAGGCCTTCTCCGAAGATAATAATAACCCTACTCCTGTGTGGCTATATTGAATATGCTAATTACAATCAAGAGGAAGACTAATGCTTAATGTCTTGTGCTCCAGATTGCTCCCGTGTTGTCCTTGTCTCTCCCTTCTACCTTCTGACTTTAACCTTTATATAATGTACGAAGAGGTGGCAGTTCCTTTAAACCAAGAGATGTCTTAACGTTCCAATAGATGAACTGCTTGATGGATGTTATTGCCAGAGATGTTACACCCCCACGTCGTCAGGCAGTTGTCGTCAAAGACACAGAAAAGGTTGTGCGGTTTTTCCTGAGAATAACTACGTATATTAATTGCTCTGTGTATTTAACACGACGCATAAGACTCCCTAATCGATCAAGCCCACATGACAGCAAGCCTTATCAATTATAAGGTTGTCGAAGCCAACCTAGTCGTAGAAGATTCTACGACCACAGGGGTGGTCGTAGAATGGCTTACGACTAGGTCATGATCGTAGAAAGTCTTACGATCATAGGGTGGTCGTAGAAAGGCTTACGACCACATAGCTAGGTTTCTCTCTCGTAAATGTTAAGGGGTATACTTAAGATTAGCATAACAATATATTCATCTATAATAAAGAATTACAAATAAATAGCAATTTGAGGATTATTATATGCTCGTCAGAATCTAAATAGCTAATGCTTAGGTAGTTTTAGCCTAGCCCAGAACAATAGCATACTAGCGTATCATATGTTAGTTTTAGAATGTTAGCTTGTTAGCCTAGCCCAGGACAGTAGAAAAATCCTGAATCCGCCGCTGAACTAATGCAACAATCGTCATATGGTCGGCTGTCCAATGTCTAGTTCCATTAAAAAGATTAAAAATCTGGATCCAAAACCTTCACAAGTCTAAACTCTTCCATTAAGATTAGGATATAGGTTATCTGTGGATATCATGGGGATATGCTCATGATCTTAGGATGATGTGACAATTGGCAATGACGTTGAAGGTTTGCGGAAACAAGCGTTTTCGGCAAAGTTCAGGTTCTGTCAGGCCTCAGGCGGTCTCACCGGCCATGGTGGCGGTCAGACCGGCCGTGCCTCGGGTGGTTTATCGGGTGAACTAGCTGGCGGTCCGACCGGCCAGTATGGGCGGTCGACCGCCATGTGGCGGCGGCCGACCGGCCATCACGAGCGGTCGACCGCCATGTAAGTTGTGTTGGAATTTGAGGCTGGGCCAAAAATAGAGGGTGTAGGCAAGAGAGGAGATTCTACTGCTCTTGGTCCCATAATTTTTGGAGCATCCAGGCAAAAGTTCTATTCGTTTGAAATTTCCAGAGAGGTTGCGGATTTCAGAGTTGAAATTTTGGCTAAGTCATGGACTGGCGGTCGACCGCCTTTGGTGCGGTCGGCCGTAAAGGAGCGGCCGACCGCCATGGTGGCGGTTTGACCGGTTTTCACTTGTTCGGCCGTGTGGCGCGATGGTTGTTCGTTAGGTCAATCTCATGGGTTTCGGTGCATATGTGTTGCATGATGCATGTTTTGACTAACGTGGGTCAAGTTGTGAAGAACTTGTTCCCGCTTCGATTTGCTTGTCTATTGTTGTGCGAGGTTGCTTGGTGGTCAACGACGGTCAACGGCGAGGATGATCGGACTAGACTTGGATAGCCGAGGTTCAGAACGCTCGACGATGCCGGGTGAAGTTATTGGACTCAAGTATGGTGCAAGATGGACAAAGGTGACCGAATGGGCAGTTCGGTGCGACGGGTTGGATCAAGCGGCGTGGGGGTCGGTGCAAGTGCCATGGTGGTTTCGTGGAGCCGGATGGGAGAGACTTGCCGACATGATGAGAGCCGTTGGATCAACCTACACGTGGCGAGAACAGCGAGTGCCAGCGCAACTGGACTCGGTCTTCGGAGAAGGATCGAGAAGGGGTATTTTGGTAATTTTACCAAATACCGCCTTGGTTACCTTTTGCCAACCCGCGGCGCAAGACGGTGCGTTGGAGAAGCGGATTAGGTCAAGAGGAGATGAAGACGGCGCTTTAAAATGCGTGCGTGTGTGACCCGTTTGTGTTGGGCCTTAACGGGAGCCCATTATGGAAACTCTTATAGAAGGTCTAGGCCTCCACTATAAATAGAGGAGGGAGGTGGCTGCACCCCCTCAACCCCTTCATTGTGATTGAAACCCTAGTTTGCTTAGGGAGATGAGTAGTGGAGGTTAGGGTTCTAGAGAGTTTTGATTTGATTTCGTGCTCATGTCTTGATCTTTGTCCTCCATTGATGGAGTGGTCAGAAACCAAAGACCATATCAAATCAATCCAAGAAAGTTCTCTCAAAGATGAGTTCATTTGCTTTCTTTCTCTCTATTTGGTGATTTTGAGTCTTTATTTGATCCATGAGTTTTGGTTGGTTTCTTGTCGTGATCTAACTTGCTGCAACATGTGGGAACCCATCTAGGATCATCTTGATCATCAATCACCCACAAGCAAGTTTCTAGATCATATTTCGTTCTTGACTCGGTTTTTGAACCACCTTCACTCAAATGGAAAAAGGTCTGAACTTTGGCAAGGATCTTCACGATCGTTGCTTGGAATAGGTTCCTGACATCCTTGAGAAGGTGTGTGTCAAGTTTCATGAGGTTTGGACGCACGAATCAAAAGTTAGCTCAATTTGTGTTTTGGTTTTTTCGTGCTGATTTCACTGTTCATTGCACTAGAGGTCTGACCGCCCGAGAGAGAGGTCCGACCGCTCGGAGAGGTCTGACCGCTAGACCAACTGGTCTGACCGCCCCCGTGAGAGGTCAGACCGCCCGAGATTTGGTGTTTTGGTTTTGTGTTGATTTTGCTTCGGGGTTTTGAGTGGATTCAATACAAGTCTTCCGCTGTGCTTGATTGATTGATTTTCATAGCTTTCATAGCTATTGGAGTGAGATTCGTTTTGAATCTAATTAGGGAGAAAAAGATATCGTGCTCCTATTCACCCCCCTCTAGTCGCCTTTTCGGTCCAACAAGTGGTATCAGAGCCCGGTTAGTTCAATCTTGATCTTAACCGGTCACTGAGCTTGGCGATGGATAAGTACTCCTCCAAACCGCGTATCTTCGATGGGCACGACTATGCCTTTTGGAAGAACCGCACGCGTGTCTTTCTTGAGAGAGAACCACGAGGTATTTGGGAGGCTGTTCGAGATCCGCTCATCTTGCCTGAGGTTGCTACGCCGGCTTCTGAAGCCCTCTTGGCTAATGACCGTAAGGCAAAGAATTTTTCGTATGGTGGGCTTGGTAGACAGAATATGATAGGATTTGCAATCTCGAGATCGCACATGAGATTTGGAAGACCTCAAACCTATCATGAGGGTTCTTCCCAAATCAAACAAGTGCGTCAGCAGGTCTATAAAAGAGAATATAACAAATTCGAGATGCGCCCGGTGAGAGCATCGATGACATTTTCGATCGCTTTAACACAGTGATAAATCAGATGAAGGCTGTTGGTATTGAATTTACCCAATCGAGAAAATGTCATCCATCTCCGATCGCAATCAACACCAGGAGTGGGAGATAAAGGCTACCATCATTCAGAAAATGTCAACTTCTCGATCGACTTTGAGCTGCTCTATAGCAAGCTCAAGACTCATGAGATCCGTAAAGTCACCATTCTAAGAAGGGTAACATGGCTTTGTAGCGCACCCACTCGAGAGAGCCTCGATGGGTCGCTTGAGTCTTCTTCCGAATTTCTCTTGCTTCTTTATCGCAATTCAAGAAGAGGATCTTGAAAGTATTCCTGAGCCTGAGATGGCACTTTTGATTAAGAAGTTCACACGGGCCTACGACAATATGAGAAAGAAAAAGAGAGGCGGCCCTGTGACTTGTTATGAGTGTGGAGAGCTTAATCACATCCGGACAAATTGCTCCAAGCTGAAAGGTAAGAGCAACTACAAGGATGAAAAGCCGCTTGAAGAAGCCTCGTGGACGCCACCAAGTTTGATGATGCCAAGCTCAGAAGGTCGCCACCGGTTCTTGCCGCTCTTGGAGAACGATCCTGAGCGATGTGGACTCGGGAGCGAGGAGGACAAAGAGGAGGAGCTCCTCAAGACAAGAAGGGAAAGGCCAAGGACTTCACAGCATGTGCTTCATGGTCGACTGACGACATCGATGACAACAATGAGGTATCTCCTCCTATGATGTTCTCTTTGCCGATGCGAAACTCGTTTATGAGCAAATGCTAGGTCGATAAAGCCTTAAAATTCATCATGACTAGGAATGAGGAGTTAGAGTCACAAGTAGATAAACTCACATTAGAACTTGTGAATGCTAAAAGTCTTGAATCTGATGAATGCTTATCCTGCCATGCTTTACATTCTGAACTAGCTAAACTGCAATCTGCTCATGATATTGCTTTGCAACAACTTGAAAATGCTAGGACTGAGCTAGTTGAAGTTAAATCTGCTCCTTGCGAAAAATGCTTAGAGTCTAGCAAGTTGATTGTTTCTGGTGTGGTTGAATCTAGCTCTTACTCTGTCTGCTTAGAACGTGAACGTGAAGTACATGATGTTGTAGAAGTAGCTAGAGCTAAATATGCCAAGCTTAAGGAAAGTATTAATTCTGCTATTTGTGCTTCATGTGAAGCTCTTAAGCTTGAAGTTGCTCTTTATAAGAAGAGGCTTAACGCTAAAACTTGTGATTCATGTGTTAACTTTGGAAAAGAAATTGCTTACCTTAAGAACACATTAGAAAGATTCTCTAAAGGTAAGAAACATTTAAACATGATTCTTGACAAGTCAAAAACTCCTTATAAGAAGCAAGGGTTAGGATACAACTTTGCCCAGGACAAATCTAGTGGCATTCAAATTTTGAAAAATGACTTAGTTGAATTTGATACCCAACCTGCAAAGATCACTTTCAAATCTGCAGGATATGCCCAACCATCTATTCAGTCAAAATGTGCTTCTCCCAGTGGTACCAAGTACCATTGCACCTATTGCAAGAAGGATGGGCATTTGGTTGAGTTCTCACATGGCGAGGTTGAAAAATGCTAGGAAAAATCTTGCTAGAATGTCATCTAATCAACCTAGAGCTTTTGAGACATGGTAATTTAGAAAGGAAGAAACCTGGTCTAGGATTTGTTTCACATGCTAATCACTCTCATACTTCTAGACAGATAACTCTCATGTTAGAGTCATCATTGCTCATAATGTAATTTCAAATAGAATCAAGGATAGCACTTCGCTTGCATACTACTGCAGACGTGTGTCTCAAGATCGGGTTCCCAAGTCATGTTTAACTAACCCGATGATTGAGACACATCGATTTTTTGTGCCTTGATTTTCGTGGAGTACCGGGAGGAAGAACACGTGGTTCGTCGACTCACTGCTCACGCCACATGACCGAGATTCAAGATGGTTCACCTCCTTCACGCGGTCGACAGGTGATGTCTTCATCACCTTTGGAGACAATACTCAAGGGCGGATTGAAGGAACGGGATCAATCAGGGTGAATGACAATTTCATCCTGAAGGACGTTGCCCTTGTGGACAAGCTCAGGTTCAACTTACTTTCTGTTTCACAGCTTCTTGATGATGGTTATGAGACTATATTTAAGACAAATGCTTGTCGGGTGCTTGGTTTAGCTGGTGAGCTCGTTTTTGGGATTTATAGAGTTGCTAGGATCTTTGGAGCTGATTTTTCTGAATCTCTTGCTGGTTCTCTTAAATGCTTGGTTACACCTTCTTCTGATTTCTGGCTTTGGCACCGACGTTTGGGGCATATTGGTTTTGATCATCTGACGCGAGTTAGCAACCTTGATCTCATGAGAGGTTTGCCCAAACTCAAAGTCGCCAAGGATCTTGTATGTGCGCTCGTAGGCATGGCAAGCAAGTTGCCGCCACACCCTTCAAAGTGACTATGGTCATGACCGACGGACGTGACGCTTGCTTCATATGGATACCGTTGGTCCCGCTAGGGTTCGGCCAATCGGTGGCAAATGGTACATTCTTGTCATCGCCGATGATTTTTCGAGATACACTTGGGTGTTCTTTCTTGCTTCAAGGATGAAGCTTTTGGTCACTATCGTGATCTTGTTCTTCGTTTGGCTTCTGAACTTTCGAGTGCCTTGAGAGCGATCCGCAGTGACAATGGCACGGAGTTCAAGAATGCTTCGTTTGCCTCTTTTTGTGCTGAGCGCGGAATTGAGCATCGTTCTCTTCTCCACACGCCCTCAATGAATGGCGTTGTGGAAAGGAAGAACAGAACCTTAGTCGAGATGGCTAGGACGATGCTAGATGAGTATAGCACACCGAGGAGGTTTTGGGCCGAAGCTATTGCTACAGCTTTCCATATTGCAAATCGTGTCTTCTTGAGACCATCTTTGGGCAAGACTCCTTATGAGCTTCGATTTGGTAGAAAACCTTCTGTTTCTCACTTTCGAGTTTTTGGAGCTAAGTGTTTCATTCTTAAGACAGGAAATCTAGATAAATTTGAATCAAGTACTTTTGATGGTTTGTTTCTGGGTTATCCTGCACATTCGAGGGGTTTTCGGGTTTTTAATATTGAAACTAACATTGTCCAGGAGACATGCAATGTCACTTTTGATGAGACTAGCCCTAGAGCTAGATCCGACGTTTCAGGTGATACACAGGTGACAAAAAGCATCTTTGTGGAGGATGATGATGACGAAGCTGATACTTGTCCTCCACCATCGCTGTTGAGGCTCTGCCCAAGTTCCGAACTCGCACAACTGCTTCACCTCCAATTGAGGCTCCTGCTGCATCTTCTTCATCAGTAGTACCTGCGGAGGTTGAGGAGATATTATCTCCCCCGGGCGATCCACTTCACATTCAGAGGCGTCATCCTCCGGATCAGATGATTGGTAGTCTTCATGAGCGAGTCACTCGCTCCAGGTATCACGATCCAAGTCTCTACTCTCATTCTGCATTTGTTGCTTCTTTCGAACCCCGCGATATATCACATGCATTATCTGATTCTAGCTGGGTTAATGCCATGTATGAAGAGTTAGAGAATTTTGAGAGGAACAAGGTCTGGAACCTAGTAGAGCCTCCTAGTGGTCATAATGTGATAGGAACCTGTTGGGTGTTCAGAAATAAACAAAATGAGGATGGTTCTGTGGTTAGAAACAAGGCTAGATTAGTAGCTCAGGGTTTTAGCCAAGTTGAGGGGTTAGATTTTGATAACACATTTGCTCCTGTTGCTAGATTGGAAGCCATTCGCATTCTGCTTGCATTTGCTGCTTCTAAGAGCTTTAGATTATATTAGATGGATGTCAAGAGTGCTTTTCTGAATGGTTTTATAGAGGAGAAAGTGTATGTTAGACAACCCCCAGGCTTTGAGAATCCCAAGCATCCACATCATGTTTTTAAGCTATCCAAAGCCTTGTATGGTCGTAAGCAAGCCCCTAGAGCCTGGTATGATAGACTTAAGACCTTTCTGCTTAAGAATGATTTTGAGATGGGTAAGGTAGACAAGACCTGCTCATCCTTAGGCGTGGCAATGACTTCTTGCTTGCTCGCATTTATGTAGATGATATTATCTTTGTGGTTCTTCTCATGCTCTTGTTTCTAGTTTTTCCGAGACCATGTCCAGGAATTTGAGATGAGTATGATGGGAGAACTCAATTACTTTCTGGGCTTCAAATCAAGCAATGCAAGGAAGGGTCTTCATCCATCATAATGGCACACCAAGGATCCGCTCAAGCGCCGAGATGGGTGATCGCAAGCCGATCGCCACTCCCATGGCGACTTCGATCGCTCGACCCGGATGAGGAAGGAGAAGCCGTGGATCAACACGAGTACCGCAGCATGATCGACTCCTCCGCACTGACGGCCTCAAGACCGACATCCACTTCACTGCCCGCCTGTGTGCGAGGTTTCAGCGTCTCAAGGACTTCCCATCGCCAAGCCGTTAAGCGCATTTTCAGGTATTTACATTCTACCCTCCAGTATGGCATTTGGTATTCCTATTCTTCTTCTTTGTCCATTCGGGGGTTTTCGATTCGATTTTATGGTCATTCGGCTAGATAGGAAGAGTACCTCAGGCACTTGTCACTTCTTAGGCACTTCTCTTGTCTCTTGGTCTTCTAGGAAACAGTCTTCTATTGCACAATCCACTGCCGAAGCTGAATATGTAGCTGCTGCTAGTTGCTGTAGTCAGATTTTGTGGATGGTGTCCACTCTTAAGGATTTTGCGTTGGCTTTTGATAGTGTTCCTCTTTTCTGTGATAACACTTCTGCTATAAACATTGCTAAAAACCTTGTGCAACACTCTAGGACCAAGCACATAGACATTCACTATCACTTTCTTAGAGATCATGTCGAGAATGGTGATATTGTGCTACATTTCGTGGAGTCCGAGGCTCAGTTAGCTGATATCCTCACCAAGCCTCTAGACCCAACTAGGTTTGCCACCTTGAGAAGTGAGTTAGGGGTAATTTATCCCTACGGGTTGGTTTGAGGGGGAGTTGGCTCTGTTCTGAACTTTCTTTGTTCTTCTGAACTTTCCTTGTTCATCTGAGTTTTTCTGATCTTTTCTGATACCTTCTTCTAGTGGTATTTTCTTTTGATCTTTTTTATCTTTTTAGGCTTTTTATGTCTTTTGTGCATCTTATTGTATCATACTGCATTTATATGAAAAACCAAAAAGATGCATTGTAATATAAGCTTTTATGCTTGTCTTTTAAAATTGATGAAGCTTTGCTTATTACCCTTTTGAGCTTTAGTATTTCAATTCTGCTCAATGCCATGTCTAGTTCTTTGGCTTGCTAGAATTATCATGCTTTCACATGTGTAGCTAAGTCTTTGCTGAATGAGTCAGAACTTTAAGACAACTTGAACTAAAAAAACTGCAATTTGTGGATGTTTTAGCTAGTTGCGCAATTAGTGCTCCTTTTATGACATTGGCCCTGTCAAAATTGCTGTGTTAGCTCTTGAATCTATTATTGATCATTACTTGAGCTTCTTGTTCTTTTAAGAATCTAAATCTGCTCTTGTGAAAAATAAAAAATCAAATAAAAAGATTGTCTTGTGCTTAAAATGTGTCAAACTACTCTCACGAGACTACATGTCATAGACATGAACTTCGAGATAGTTTGATGATCTAGACGATCTCATGGGGACTGCATGTCAAAATTGACATGAACCTCAAGATTTGTCGCCCTGGTAGAATCTTAGGAAGAGTTTGTGGATGGCTCCTAGTCCAGGATCTTCACTAAGATATACCTTTAATCAACTTCAATATTCATAGCAAATGATAAACTGTTGAAAAAAATGGGTGTTTTATACAAATTGAGCAAAATGATTCAATTCAGGACCTGTTTGTCTCTTAATGTGGTCATTGTTAGCTTCTTGATTTCACATTAATATTTTGACATGGCCAATATCATCTTAGGATCCCTGATGATGAACTTGCTAGATTTGAAGCTTTGCTTAAAATGCTAAAATTCATTGCTTTACTTTAAGCCTTCTTGCTTAGCTTTGTTATATATATCTTAACATGATCTTGCTAGCGCTGATAGGCTTGATATGTATTGAGTGTGATTAGAAATGCTAGCTTGCTCTTTTTGGGTAATCTCCAAAGCTTCTTGTAATCAAAAAATTCAAAAATTCAAAAATATGAAGCCACTCCATTACATTTCATGCGTGCTCCTTCTTATGCTTTTTCCTCATTCTGCACTTGTTATCTCTGGACGAGAGGAAGGCGTGATTCCTTGATGATTCCATTGTCAAAGGGGGAGAAGATATTTCGAGATGTGTAAATGGGAGAAGATTTAAAAGTATTAAAAAGGGGGAGAAAATTGGAGAATTTGAAATTTTTTGATATTTGAGGATCATTGTGAGGGGGAGTTTCATATTTACATTCGTTTGATCGTATTGCCATTTCTGAACTTGAATTGCAATTCTTGTGCCTCACGATGATCAAAGGTCATATCGAACAATTGTTCTTTCATATGGACCTTAAGTGAGATTTTGACTCCTTCTGGAAAATGAAGCTTTCTCGCTTTCTTTTGCCTTATCTCACTTGCCTATACTATTCTGAAGCCAGCTTGGTGATTTTCATTGCTTTCTCTTGCATATGGACCAAGTTGTGCCTTTGCGCGAAAACGACGAGTTTTTACTTTTCAAACCTCAAAATTTGCATTTGTTGAGAATTGCCAATGTGTTCATCAAGAGGGAGATTGTGGATATCATGAGGATATGCTCATGATCTTAGGATGATGTGACAATTGACAATGACGTTGAAGGTTTGCGGAAAAAGCGCGCGGCAAAGTTCAGTTCGTCAGCCTCAAGCGGCCCGACCGCCATGGTGGCGGTCCGGCCGCCGTTCTCGGTGGTTTATCAGGTGAACTAGCTGGCGGTCCGACCGCCAGGCGGCGCGTCGACCGGCAGTGTGGCGATCGGCCGACCGCATCGCCGAGCGGCCGACCGGCCATGTAAGTTGTGTTGAATTTGAGGTGGGCCAAAATAGAGGGTGTAGGCAAGAGAGGAGGTTCTCTCGCTCTTGGTCCCATAATTTTTGGAGCCTCCAGTCAAAAGTTCTATTCGTTTGAAATTTCCAGAGAGGTTGCGGATTTCAGAGTTGAAATTTTGGCTAAGTCATGGACTGGCGGTCAGACCGGCCTTTGGCTGGCGGTCTGACCGGTAAGGGAGCGGTCAGACCGGCCATGGTGGCGGTCTGACCGGTTTTCACTTGTTTCGTCAGCCCGTGTGGCGGCGATGGTTGTTCGTTAGGTCAATCTCATGGGTTTCAGTGCATATAAGTTGCATGATGCATGTTTTGACTAACGTGGGTCAAGTTGTGAAGAACTTGTTCCCGATTTCGATTTGCTTGTCTATTGTTGTGCAGGTTGTTTGGTGGTCAACGACGGTCAACGACGAGGATGATCGGGACTAGGCTTGGATAGCTGAGGTTCAGAACGATCGACGATGCCGTGAAGTTATTGGACTCAAGTATGGTGCAAGATGGACAAAGGTGACCGAACAGGCGGTTCGGTGCGACGGTTGACAGCGGCGTGGGGTGCGGTGCAAGTGCCATGGTGGTTTCGGTGGGAGCCGGATGGGAGAGACTTGCCGACATGATGAGAGCCGTTGGATCAACCTACACGTGGCGGAGCAAGCGAGTGCTTCGCGCAATCTGGACTCGGTCTTCGGAGAAGGATCGAGAAGGGGTATTTTGGTAATTTTACCAAATACCGCCTTGGTTACCTTTTGCCAACCCGCGGTGCAAGACGGTGCGTTGGAGAAGCGGATTAGGTCAAGAGGAGATGAAGACGGCGCTTTAAAATGCGTGCGTGTGTGACCCGTTTGTGTTGGGCCTTAACGGGAGCCCATTATGGAAACTCTTCTAGAAGGTCTAGGCCTCCACTATAAATAGAGGAGGGAGGTGGCTGCACCCCCTCAACCCCTTCATTGTGATTGAAACCCTAGTTTGCTTAGGGAGATGAGTAGTGGAGGTTAGGGTTCTAGAGAGTTTTGATTTGATTTCGTGCTCATGTCTTGAGCTTTGTCCTCCATTGATGGAGTGGTCAGAACCAAAGACCATATCAAATCAATCCAAGAAAGTTCTCTCAAAGATGAGTTCATTTGCTTTCTTTCTCTCTATTTGGTGATTTTGAGTCTTTATTTGATCCACGAGTTTTTGGTTGGTTTCTTGCTGTGATCTAACTTGCTGCAACATGTGGGAACCCATCTAGGATCATCTTGATCATCAATCACCCACGAGCAAGTTTCTAGATCATATTTCGTTCTTGACTCGGTTTTTGAACCACCTTCACTCAAATGGGAAAAAGTCTGAACTTTGGCAAGGATCTTCACGATCGTTACTTGGAATAGATTCCTGACATCCTTGAGAAGGTGTGTGTCAAGTTTCATGAGGTTTGGACGCACGAATCAAATGTTAGCTCAATTTGCGTTTTGATTTTTCGTGCTGATTTCACTGTTTATTGCACTAGAGGTCTGACCGCCCGAGAGAGAGCTCCGACCGCTCGGAGAGGTCTGACCGTTAGACCAACCGGTCTGACCGCCCCCGTGAGAGGTCAGACTGCCCGAGATTTGGTGTTTTGGTTTTGTGTTGATTTTGCTTCGGGGTTTTGAGTGGATTCAATACAAGTCTTCCACTGTGCTTGATTGATTGATCTTCATAGCTTTCATAGCTATTGGAGTGAGATTCGTTTTGAATCTAATTAGGGAGAAAAAGATATCGTGCTCCTATTCACCCCCTCTAATCGCCTTTTCGGTCCAACATTATCAGATTTGACAGTAAGGTGATATATCGCCTCGTCAGTCGTCACACATTTGGTTCACCGAAACGAAAGCAGATGACCCGTGCGCCTACCACAAACTTCCCCGGGCACACGTGCACACAAGGAAACTTTTGGTCCATTAGAAATTCAGAACTGTCACGTATCACCACATCGGTATCAGCAGCTGTTTGTAAAACTCGATCCGGCTCCGGAAGAATCCTCGAGACTTCTCTTCCCGGCCGCAATATACACTGCCGTCCGCGCTCCACGCACACATACAGGCACCACTCGGTGTTCACGTAATCCACATATTGTTGTGCTCGTCCGGCTTAATAACCTTAATTAACCTACACACAAGTTATTCCCCTAAGCAGTGATTAGCGTTGGGCTATGCAACGGTTGGCCATTTGAGCTAGCATCGTTTGAGTATGCGTGCCATCAATGCAACCTAAGCTGTCGTTCCTCTCGGCCGCAGCATGATCGGATGCCACGTCGCCACCGTGGTGCGCACATGCTCGTCATTGGCCGTGGTGCTGACCTACTGTTCACCTCGACTACTCCGTGGTTGAACTCATGCAATTTTTTTAGAACATGCAAAAGCTTTGCGTATATTTGTATTATAAGAAAGAATAATTAGTACAATGCATATAAAATTCTAAAAAAAAGAGAGAGAAAAACGGTTTGGTCTAGACCAAGCACCAGAAACAACATAGAAACATTACAACAACAGTTCTTTGACCCCAGCAGTTTGAGCATATGTGGATGAAGCAAGGATTTAAAGAATGGCAGCAAACAATTGGCCCTGCATAATTATAAGGGCACCTTCTATATGGATATCCCTCACTAGATGCAACTGCGATGAACCGATGGGGCACACAAGGATTTTTTTTATAAAAAATAATCTATTTTATTCTAAAATACAGAAATAATACTACATTGTTTTTACAGTAATAATCCTATGTCACTCCACGGTTAGACGACTTGGGCTAGTCATCCAACGGTTGGGTGCTAAGTGTCCAAGTCGCTCAACCGTTGAGCGACTAGTCTCTTCACTACTAGTTGGGCGGCGAAGATGGAACATGGCCGACGGAGTGGGTGGGCGTCTGACCCCAACGCGTACGACAAGTACCTATGCTGACACGCACCAGGCTGGTGCATGTCGTCGACCCTCCCCCCACTCACGTACTAGCACGGACCAATGCGTACCCTGTACACTTTGCACGGAACGTGCACCTCACGGTACATACTCTAGTGTTTTAAAATATCTGAGTACGGTTACCTCAATTAGAAGTTTGACGTTTTCATGTACTCTTTGCAGACGGACATCAACGTCGGGATGGCGAGGGACTCTGGGTCGATCCTGGACAGGGTGGCCCACGATGCGGAGGTGACGCACGATGAGCTGCTACTGTTTGCTCGTCGAGTGTACATTGGGGCGAGGCGTGTCGTGACCCTGACGCTATGCAGGACGGTTACGGAGGTGGCCACGTCGACGCCTACGTCGAGACCGCCACGTCCTGCAGCCCAGCCAGTAGGCTTCGGAGGGGCACGTGCACGTGCCTCGTCAGCGCCTGGCTAGGCTAGAGGGTCAGGCTGGGCACGTGGCTACCCATCCTCGCCGCCGCCGGGCCAAGCCGGAGGGTCAGGGTTGGCATGTGGCTACCCACCGCCGTCGTTCTTGGATCCCTACCCGACAGCGTCAGGGCAGTATCTGTTCCTCCCAGACCTGTTTGGGCAGGGCAGGTACGACGGGTATGACCATTGGGCGCGCGCCATGGCCCACGCCGAAGGTACGCTTCGTCTCTTTAGGTTTATTTCGTGCCGATATATTTCACGAATAAACAAAAATTGTCCTGCAAGTTTCGCACCCTAGCCGAGAGTTCATCTCTCCCTATACGAAGAGCCCGCGTAGGATGTGGACATCTTCTTCGTGGAAGACCCGGGGGAGGTCAAGGGAGCACCTCAGTCCGCACCTATCGAGGTTCTTTCCGGGTCGCAGCTCAGCGGTGCCCTAGTGGGCACGTAGGCACCGATGGAGTTGACCCCAAAGGCCTTGAGAGCACGGGTCAGCAGGGCTCCTGACCGCTTCACCCCGTCGAGGCCCCGACACCCCGCGCTGAGGGGCCGTACGAACGGGCACGGATGGGGGGTGGGACGTGACGACGACGGAGGAGGTGCTGTGGGTGGTGTAGCGGGCGGCTAGCAGGGGGTCTACGTTGTGCGGGGAGAGCTCAACGATTATTATGCTAGCCTCGTATTTCGATCTTTCTTTTTGTACAACTATTACTATGCTAGGCTCGTGTATGAATTTCCTGGTGCATCGTAGAATCACTTACCTTCCTACTTACGACTTATTGCTACCCCAATCGTCCTCACAAAATTCTTTAGAAATTTACTGCACTACAACAACATACGACGATCACAAAATATTATTGCGAGTCTAACAGATTTCGTACCCTTGAGAATCTACAAAAATCACAAGCGGACCAACCAACCCTGTTATCACCCTTTTATTTCTAAAAAAAATAAGCTACAAATAAGATTTGCTAAATGTATTACTTACAAAAAATTGCTATTTTTTCTACCATAATTATTTCCATTGAATTATTAAAAATAATGTTATTATTTTAAATCGCCCATCGGTGAAGCGAAAAGTGGACTAGTCGTCCAACCGTTAAGCGACTATTCCACATCGCTCAACAGTTCGGCGACTAGTCCACTTGGCGCTGAGCGACTAGATCCAAGTCGCCCAACGGTAGAGCGACAAATGATTATTTTTGTAAAAAAAAAGCAGATATATTTATGTATTTCGAAATAAAATAATGATTATTAAAAAAATCGGCACACAAGTATACAACCCCCGACCCGTTGCTACAACACATTCTCCCACCTCCAGGGTCATCACATACATACATGTGTCCATTCAACAGTTTGTTCTCTTTTAGTGATCGTTCATACGTTAGAAAATCATCGTTACAATTAGTGGTGCAACTAGCGCTCGAACGTACGATGAAAAGCCTCCTATCGTACGCTCTGAATGCAAAAAAAATTTATCAACGGTCACAGCAAAATTTTTCAACGATCGCAACAAAAATGATTAGTTCGTGCTGGGGTTCATTCTCAAAATCTCAGATGCAACAATAAAAAAATAGAGGAAACATCTGAAAACACCTAGTACAACATCAAGTTGATCATTGCAACACAATGAAACACTTTATGCAATAATTTCATAAAGGGGCTGCAACACATCTAGCGCTCGGTCCCAACAAAAAAACTTTCAAAGAACATCTCAAAAATCTCATAATCAAAACAAATCAAAAATATCATTATAACAAAAAATACCTCTTACCGCAATATTTGATGCAACAACATCGCAATAATAAAAAAAACACTACATGCAACATTTCGAGCTAACTATTGCAACAAATTTTTTCAACGCTTGCAACAAAACGTACACGGAAGCTCGTGTGGTCCCAGAGATGACCCTTCTGCTTCGCGCCCAACCTGCAGCTGCTCGAGCTGCCAGCAGAAGGTGGGGAGACGGGCTTGTGGCTGTGGCTAACCTTGTCGTTCCTTCTAGAGGCTGCACCAGAACGAGCCCGGGTGGTTCGTTGACGAGCACATGTAGGACCAGCAGCTCCTGGCATTGCCACCTGAGGAGGACGAGGATGAGATGCTGATGGATGGGTCCGGCGACCGGGTGGCCCTGTTGATGAGCTTGACACGGGTGGGCGAGGGCCTTTGGAGCTCGGGAGTAAAAAATGAACAATTGAAGAAGTCACCGGAGAGGGGATAGAGAGCTGTGAGATAGTGGTTGGCGAGCGTCCCATGCTAAGCATTATGCTTTTTCTTCACTTTGTGTGGTTGTGTGGGCTTTTTCTTCCCTTTGCGTGGGGCATGGCCGTGTAGGCGTGGCTGGCTGGGCAAAGCGTCTGGAGTAAGCGTTTGCTCGGGCGTATGGATCCAAGTATTAACCTTACAATTATATACAGGGCACCCTGCATGTGGAGCAATTCTCGGCAAAATGCTGCCACTAAGAAAATAATCCCTATGAAAACAGCTACGGACTTTTCCGATTAATAGGTTTGTCGGCAGAGTAGTATATAATACATCAATACATAAATAGATGGCCCTGTATTGAAAACAGAGCAAAGACAATCCAAAAAAAAGAAGGAAAAAAACAGAGCAGGATTGATCCTTCAGATTCAGCGGTTAGAAGTCTCATCCTTCAGATTCACCGGTTAGAAGCCTCTTAAAAGAAGATTCACCGGTTAGATTGATTAAGCTTGGAATTGGCATTTGGGTAACTACTAACTAAAGCGACTCGTCACGCTTGGTCTGCCAAAACGATATTACGATACCATCACACCGTCCATCGCAAGCTTACCGCCAGCGCCACACGCATGCGGTGCGGGAACTTCTATTTTACCGAACTGTCACAAGCCACCGGATAGCGAATTCAGCATCGGCAATTGTCACATGCACAACCCCATCCGACTCCTAGATAGAATAATCTCACAAAAAGCATAAACTACCCACTCTGCCGCGCGCTCCCCACGTCGTCTTCGATCTCATCTCCCTACCCGCGTCTGTCTCTATATATATACCGCCATGCGCTCCTCAATCGCTGCACACACACACACACACACACACACACACACACAGCACTCGTTGTTCACATAACCCACAGACAGTCCCACACTGCCTGGTGCGTGCATGTGCTTGCCCGGCCGCTAATACAGCCCTTAATTAGGCACGAGAAGATTACTAGCCACACAAAGCAAGAACGCGTCCGATTCGATCGCCTTGGTCTAGTTTCCTTTCTTGTCCCATTTGGTGACGGACCGGTTAGCCCGGCCAAATCGTCCCGGATCGATCGACCGATATATATGGGGACGGCGGCCGGCGACGACGACCGGCGCCACGTGACGCGCCAGGCCGCGGCGGAGGGGGTGAACCTGTCGGCGAGGCGGCCGTTCGCGGAGGCGGTGCGGTCGGACCTGGCGGAGACGTTCTTCCCCGACGACCCGTTCCGGGGGTTCGGGGCGCTGCCGCCGGCGGCGAGGGCGTGGGGCGCTCTCAAGTACTTCGTGCCGGCGCTGGAGTGGGCCCCTCGGTACGCCATCGGCAAGTTCAAGTACGACCTCCTCGCCGGCGTCACCATTGCCAGCCTCGCCATCCCCCAGGGCATCAGCTACGCCAAACTCGCCAACCTCCCGCCCATCATTGGCCTCTGTGCGTGCCAACACTTCGTTCTTGCTTTCGCACGTACGTCTTCGCCGCGCGCGGAGACGTGGACGTACGTTGATTTGCGTACGTGTGCATTGCGTGCGCACCGATTAATTAATCGTCGTTGCGTTTGGATTGTGTTTTGACAGATTCGAGCTTCGTGCCGCCGTTGCTGTACGCGGTGTTCGGGAGCTCGAACAACCTGGCGGTGGGGACGGTGGCGGCGGCGTCGCTGCTGCTGGCGTCCATCATCGAGACGGAGGTGACGGCGGAGGAGAACCCGCAGCTGTACCTGCAGCTCTTCTACACCGCCGCCTTCTTCACCGGCGTCTTCCAGACTGCATTAGGCGTCTTTAGGTACGTGGTAAATTTCTCTATAACCAATTAATCTATCTATAACTAATCGGATTCTTCATTACTCTGTTTCTCGTTAATTAACGTGGTAAGCTTTAATCCTAACTTTTAAATTTTCATTGTTGGTTGGTGAAGGTTAGGGCTAATAGTGGATTTCCTGTCGCGGTCGACGATCACCGGGTTCATGGGCGGCACGGCGACGATCATCATACTGCAGCAGCTCAAGGGCCTGCTGGGGATGAAGCATTTCACTCCCAAGACCGATCTCATCTCCGTCCTGCGCTCCATCTTCCATTACAGACATGAGGTGATCGGTTACTACTTTTTGTTTGTTTGTTATCTTGCCCATATTTCTTCTCTGCACTTGACTAGGAGGAAAAGTTGCCTCGCTCTTTGCTTCTACACTACTTTTCCCGGTTTTTCTGGACGTTAAGAGTTTTTTTTCTTCGAACTAGTGAAAGCAGCAACGATGTATACCAAAGGATTCACTTTGAATGTTATCCTTTGTTTAACAACCCTGGCATCTGCTCTATCAAGTAAAGCACGTACACTTTCTGTTCCGCTGCCCTCAGTCTTCGTACCTTATGTTTTCTAACTGTCTCGATGGTAGATAGACATGCATGTTAAAATGTGTAACTCAGCTGAGAAATTTGATCAGATAATTTTCAGTGACAACATCCTTACTGAAATGCAGTAGCTAGAATGGTTTTGCAATTAAGAAAATCATATAATAAAAGATGTCTTTCGGATCACATATTAGATGCGAAAATGAAACGGTCAAACAGAAATCATGGCAAGACTGATGACAACATTTTTTCCTTAAAATTCTAGCATCATTGTTAAATTTCATCAAACAAGCTTCAACATAGACTAATAACACATTGACGGTTAGATGCAGAGAGAAAGAAGGTAAACTGAATTTGTGCCAGTATAGCAAAAACAAGGAGAAATTAAGGTAGCTTAGAATAGCGATAAGGTGCCAAATATGATTTTTAAGAATAGCAAAAACTTTGCTTCGATCGCCACAACGCTAGTGCTGTAGTGCATGAGTTCCATCGACGGGGCAAGGGAGCAAGATCGAGGGAGGAGGATGGCCGGCGAGCACGCGGGGCGTGGGGCACGACGACCGGCGGCAAGAGGCAGGAGGGGCAAGGGGGAGTTGAGAGAGGAGCGAACCTCGCCAAGCGAGGAAGGGGGAGCGAGGCGTGGGACTAGAGGGGAACGGGGGAGGGGATGGCCTGGGATATTAGGGTTTACATTAGAGGCTCTTCACGTGATCCTGGCCGTTCGCTGCATGTGTGAGATGAGTGAGACGATCATTTCGTTGTGCGGGATAAACTCTTTTTTTATTATAATGATGATTTGGATGTACATATAGTTGATGTCAGATAAATAACTGATAAAAAGTAGCATGCAGCCGGACGCTGGAAAGCCGTGACTGGAGGGAGGTTGTTGCAACTAGCAACCGCTCGTGTAACTTCTCCGAGGAATTAACCGCCTAGGAGAGAAAAAAAAAACTACTCCAAGTAGTATTAACTTACTGTTTGTTCCTGCAACTAGGACTTTCTCGAACAAAAATAGTAACTGGATCGTCTCAGGGTTAACAATTTCTGAACAAAACAAACGTGCATCAATGATGTACGAACAAACAATATGTTTTGCTGTCACGGGATCTTGTCCGTATAGAAAAGACCCAATTATTGGTGGATCCTGGAAGTTGTGCCGTAGTACATCAGTTGCGTGCGACGAGGAAATGTCGTGATTGTTTTTGTACAGCGCCGTAACTTTCTGAACACTGTACCTTGGTGACCTTGGTCAATGTGATATATAGACTACAATTATCCATGTCCATTGGGCACGTCAGAATCATCAGACGCTAACATCTGACGTGTAGCATGTTCGTTTTTATTCCAGACAAATGATTTCTGAGTGGAAAATGCAGGCGTAAGATTCTGAACTGAACATCTTCTTTTCAATTTTTGCAGTGGAAATGGCAGAGTGCAGTTCTTGGCATATGCTTCCTCTTGTTCTTGCTCTCAAGTAAGCACCTGGTAAGTGGGGATTTATATGATGGAATCTAGTTAAAAGAATACGCTACCTTAAGCCACTGCTAATATTTAAAATATCAGCCTTTTGTTCATGTGAGCTGGTTTGCAAAATTTTCAGAGAAGGAAAATGCCAAAGTTGTTCTGGGTGTCGGCCATTGCACCTTTCATGGTTGTCGTCATCGGAGGCGTCTTCGCTTTTCTTGTCAAGGGAGAGGAGCATGGCATCCCAATAGTAAGTCGTCCATTGCAAGATGTTCTTTTACTTTGGCGCCCTCTGCAAAAAAAAAAAACTTCGGGATGTTCAGACTTCAGAGCCACATTTTTTTTTCAGTGCCTGACTACATGCTGAACGCTGCATGCAACAGGTTGGTGACTTGAAGAAGGGGCTCAATCCTCTCTCCATTTCACAGTTGGCATTCGAGGCCAAGCACGTAAAGACGGCCGTGAAAGCAGGTCTCTTGTCTGGGATCCTAGCACTGGCAGTACGAACATGATTTTGACTCACCTCTCAATCACGAAATTTTCAATGTTTTCACTGCGGCAAGCGTTCTCATCGACGTACATCGATTGTTCTTAGGAAGGAATAGCCGTTGGCCGAAGCTTGGCAATGGTGAAAAATGAACAGATTGACGGGAACAAGGAGATGATCGCGTTCGGCATCATGAACATTGCCGGTTCTTTTACCTCTTGTTACCTCACAACAGGTATAAACTAGCCTCTGCAACTTCTGTTCAGAAGTGATACATGCTGTCTTATCTTGGCTGACTGACAGTGTTGTTTCAGGGCCGTTCTCGAAGTCGGCGGTGAACTTCCACGCCGGGTGCAAGACGCCGATGTCGAACGTGGTGATGTCGGTGTGCATAATGCTGGTGCTGCTGTTCCTGGCTCCTCTCTTCAAGTACACCCCCCTGGTGGCGCTCTCTTCGATCATCGTCGTCGCCATGATTGGGCTGATCAAGGTCAAGGAGTTCTGCCACCTCTACAAGGTCGACAAGTTCGACTTCTGCATCTGTATGGTCGCTTTCGTGGGTGTCGTCTTCTTCACCATGGTCATTGGCCTCAGTGCATCAGTAAGCATCTACTACCATGCATGTGCTCTACATATTTCCATTTACTCGGTAAATTTTCCTTATACTAGTGTCATGTGACTCATGTTTCCCTGCACAATGTTGATGTACTCCATTTCTGTTCATCTGCAGGTAGGCTTGTCAGTACTCAGGGCATTGTTGTATGTGGCTAGGCCTACCACTTGCAAGCTCGGAAGCATAGCGGGGAGCGAGACCTTCCGCGACATAAAGCAATACCCGTATGCCAAGAGCATCCCCAACATCCTCGTCTTGCAGTTGGGTTCTCCTATGTATTTCGTCAATGCGGGTTACTTGCGAGAAAGGTGGGCACAGTACATGGTACTAGAAACCATTGTTCTCCTACCTACCGTTTGGGTTTTGGATCTTGTCATGTAATGAGATGTTAATCTACCGTGTTCCTTTAGGATTTTGAGATGGGTGGAGGACGAGGAGAACGTTTGCAAGGGAGGCGGGCAAGATTTGCAATACGTGATTCTTGATCTTGGTGGTATGACCAAATATTAAGTTCTCCCATTTCAGCTCTTTTCATCCGTCTCATGACTGATCCTACGGAGTTCAGGTCAAAAATATTTAGCTTGACATGTCTGAACATTGTAGGTGTGACTTCAATCGACAACACGGGAATCGGTATGCTAGGAGAAGTTCACAAGAACCTCGACCGGAAAGGGATCAGGGTAAACTAAACCCCAATACTACAACTTATTACTACTGCTCATTCTGAACCTTAGTTGCAGAATGTGATCAGTAAGTACACATGTTTGATCACTGCAGATAGCTCTGACAAATCCCAGACTAGAGGTGACAGAGAAGCTGGTGCTGTCTGGATACATCAAGGACATCATAGGGGAGGAGTGGGTGTTCCTGACCGTCAAGGACGCCATCACCACATGCCGGTACGCGCTGCAGAGGTCCAGAAGCAAGGGAGAAAACGAAGTATAGCTTTCGTGGACATTGCCGTACGTTTAGGGAGTGTAGCTGTAGATACTGTTGTGGCAGGCAAGCAAGGCGCGTCCCCTTAGCATGAGTAGAAAGATTCAGGGCTGCGAGTAACGATTCTATCACATAGATTGGATGTCTCGTGTCTGGATGGTCTCTGCATGTGCTGAATTGTATCAAGATAGGTTCAGGGTCTTTGTAAGGGGGAATAGTGAGGCGGATGGAAGAAGTATTTGTGTATAAACCAATTTAGATTATGATGTTACAGCGAATCTCTGAAATCTGCTTGTATCAGGGTGACGTTGCAGAATGTGGAAGAAAGGGTTGTTCAATTGCTAGAAGAATAAATCACGCTCCTGTATCACTGATGAAAGCCATGTAGATGAGTATTTTCATGGACTGCATCAGCGTCCTTCTAAACAACATAACAAGAGAACTGGTCCAAAAGGAAAGGATGTATGTCATCACAGAAATAAATGTCTGCCACTCTTTCTCTTAGATTTTTCCACTGAATTTCTTGGAGGAGACTGAACTAATGTACAGATATTACACCGATTATGTTACTGATTTTTTCGTTGCCTTATACGGTATTCTTTTTTAACTGTTTTGAAACGTATATCCGGTTTTCCTATAGGCACGTGGAATAAAAAAAGCATCTTGGCCTGATTTCAGCGTGTTGCATGCATGAAGCGTAGTTTACTGTCATGACCACGAAAACACGACTAAGAAGCACAGAGATACAGAGTACTAACCTCTTGGGTTTTGGCCAAGCAATTTTCGGAACTGTGCCGTGCATATACCACCATCCATCGATCCATCGGGAACTTTTTATTTCACCATTTATCGATAGACAAGCACAATGTAAGTCCATCACTTCCAAATTGCAGGACAGACTTTCACAACAAGATATCAAGAACGCTTTTATTTTTATTCTCCGCCTAAACTATGTGGCCAGATAATATCTGTCTGTCCTCCAACCAGCCTGATCCTCCAGGCTCCAGCAGTCCAGCTCTCATGGGGCTGCTTCCTTCCCAGTGCCGTCGAACTTGCTCTGGCCATCACCGCCGGCAGCAGCAGCCACGCCCATGTCTGTCAAGATTCAGCAGTAGCACCCACAAGAAAGGAGTGACAAGTAAGGCAAACAGACTCGCAGAAAACACATGATCTAGGCATTGAGTCAGCTGACAAAGCTCAAATTCGGGAAGTCGGGAAGGAGAACTCACCGGGGCCAACAATATCATAATGTGCCATCACGTCAGCTGGAGTCTTGTTCGAGCATTTTTTGGAGCATGTACGATGGCAATACGCTTTGCCACTTTTGAGCTTGCACTTGATGTAGCATTTGCAGTAGCACTCATCAGAATCCCCCAGCGTGGCTTGGAACAAGAGGAAGGAGATCAGCATGACTACAGCCAGGGCCCTGAGCCTTGCATTGCGAGGCGCCATCGTGCAAACCGGTTCACAAATCGCGGGGGGAAGAGAGCGGGGATTTGAATGCGGAGAAGTGTGCGATGGGCGTCTGAATTTATAGCACAGCGACCTCGCACTGTTCATGATGTGGAACTGGAACCTTGTGACTCCACCCAGTTTTTGTGGATTGATGTGCGTCGGATCTTCGATGAATGGCAGATAGCAATGCACCACACTAGCTAGCTTCACTACGATTGTTACGGCCGATTTGTACTCCTTCTCTAGTAACGCATACTCCAGATGAATTATTACGATCTCCGGGTCATAAGTGAACGATGAAAGAGATAGACAACTGAAGAACAGTTTAAGAAATCTCACTTTAGATTGTTGGTGTTGTGGGGAGGGTCTAACCTCGAGCCGACGGTGACCTCATGAAAGCATGGCACCCCGGACGGGGTTAGGAGACCAACCCCCGTCACGAGACCAACCTCGGACGTGGTTCGGAGACAAACCCCGGACGGGGAGACCAACCTCGAACCCTATCCGGGGTTGGTCTGTTCGGGGTGTTATGCTTTCATGAGGTCATAGTCGGCTCACTGTAGCATGGGGACCCGCCCCCAACACAACAGTAGCCCCTCGCCGATCCGGGTGGTCGTCAACTGCACGCCCGGGCTGGCGCACCGACTTGTAAAATGGGTCGGCGTGCGGCTTCGGGTTGACGATTCCACTGATAGCCTGGGACGCACTCCAACACTATGTTAATTTACCTTAGCACTCGCGTGAATTCAAGGCGACAAGTTGGGTATGCACCCCGAGGTGGGTTCCATTAGTCTTCACTGAAGGGTCGTTGCTCTGCCGGGACAATTTCAGGCCATGACGGGGGGTTCACTATCACGTTAAAAAGGGTGTGAGGTCACATATAGTCATGGGATCATGCGTTGGCTGGCCGAGACGCTGAAGTTACGTGGAAGAGTTATTGACCCATGACTTTCGGGATGTGAAGATACGAGTTGAAGTGCCAAGCCCGACTTGATTAGGTGTGGCCGAGGCTTAGCCCTCGAGAAGCAGCAAAATGCCGATGTGTACAAGGTTAACTCACGTGAACATGCAGCAACGAGCGTGGCCGACTTGTTAGTTTGAGACGGGCGGCGTGATACACCCTCAAGTGAATAGGCCGTTACGTGCGAACGCGTCCAAACGTGCATGGGTAGACCTCTTGTCCACGGTGCGATGGTGGCCTTAAAACATGGGAGGCTGATAGGTGTGCACACATCAATTGGTACGAGCGCGATGGGCGACATTGAGTTGGACGACACATTAAGATGCGATCGGTCGATGTACGTCAACGCGCCAAGATGTGCAAGGTCGACACGTGCCCAAGGCCAACTTAACAAGGCTTGGCCTTTGAGGTGAGGGGATATGCGCTAGGGTGTTATTTGTTTGACTCATCGAGACATGGCACGAAAACGGGATGGCACACGTCGAGGTGCCATGTGCTCAACTCACGAAGGCTTGGCCTACGAGGCAAGGAGCACTTGATGCAGAGCTATGTTCGGCAGAGGGAGTGCTCTCGAAGCTAGTCACGCCGCACCAAGGAGACATGTTGGCGCTCTCCAAGGTACAACCACCAATCAAAGGGGATCACTTAATCAAGGAGACTCCAATAGAGGTGAGATGGGTTCGGTTGAGAGTGTCGTCGAGGTTGAGTCATATCATGCCGAGGCAAAGCCATTGAGGTTGTGTCGTCTGTATAAGTTTATACTTTGGGATATGAACAAGCTAACTGGTATTTGCCCAACCACAATTGTAGTTACATGTGCATCAGTTGCAGTGGGAGTTTATCCTCTGAAGTCTGAACATAATATCACTTAAGATAATGATTTTCTGATCAGGTTGGTGCTAAAGATTTTAGTTGACTTCAATGTAATTACAATAACAACATACAGATGTTACACCTTAATCTCAGAGCTGAGATTTTCTGGTTACACTTCATTTAATTGATAGTTTTGACAATAACAACCTGTTTTCTGTCCAAATCGTATTTTGGCTTTAGCTGTCTTTCTGGGAACTTGAGTAGAGCAGTCATACAACAGTTGAAAAATGTTTCGTGTGTTGGAAGTCAATATATGGTTTCCTGGATATTGAGGAGGTCGGGATGTGGAAGTTTTTTCCTTCTTGTGCCACTTTTTTCATTGATTCCTTTTTAAGACATCAATACATTCACGGCTGGGCGTGTGGGTTTCCTGTCTTTATTCTGGCCAGTTTGTTCCAGATTCAAGTTTTTCTATCCATGTGGTGCCTACTAATCATCTGACTATTTCAAGTCAGATTCCATGATATGTTGCTTGTTGAACTTGCATAGTACTTGTTCTATTCTTAACGGCCAATAACTATAGTGCAGTAGAACAAGGATGAATATCCATTGCTCATCTTAATTTCTTCTCCCTGCAGAGACCATAGTGCGACTAAAGTTCCCATTTCATTGAACTCCCAAGAAATACCAGGTGAAACCACTCAATTTCCTTTTGTGTTGTTTATTCTATGATTGTTAACTGATATTTAAATGGTCATTCTCCTGATATTATTCCAAAAGTACTTGAGTTTGATATTTTCTTTTCTACCATTTTGGCAGAGATTGTAGGTCATGAACTTGTCCTGTGTAAAAACAAACCTCGCAGGTAAGTTCAGGGATCATGGGAATTTATTAAGTCTATGCTTCTTGTGTTAACAGCAAGTGTACGTATTGACATCCTTACAATTTGTTAGATACTCGGAGATGAACTTTGCCTCGTGAACATAATGGGTTTGGTGATGATGAGAATTGATAACCAAAGTGGATTCGGAGAACCAGCTTTCAGTCTGTACAGAACTAGCACAATCTATTGCTAGAGCAGTCAATTATATTGCCGCGCAGCTCAGTACTTTCTTAATACCAAGTCCTGAGCCCCTTGTTAAACTTAAGCTTTTTATCTGAAGCATTTCGTTTTGTTCAGTATAACCACGTACACCAGGTATGGCCACTTCTTTCTTTTATAGCTTTTTAAGTAGTTGTGATCTTGGAATCTAAAGATGGTGGCTTCTCCATTATTTACTGCACTTTATCTTATTTGCATTGGTTTGTGAATATCTACGCTTTGTTATAGTAACATCTAGGCTCTAGATGAAATGATTAGGCACTTTGACTGCCTTAGGGAGGATGTTTTGCTCCTTACTATTTTGTATATTTTTACTCCACTCATCGATTGTAATGATCTTAGATCATTATAGAGTAAACACCGTCAGGAAGAAGGCCGAACGGTGTCGGCTTGGTGGATGAGAAATTAGACTATAGACTAGGATGATAGAATCTTAAGAGGGAGACTAGATTAATTTATCTTTCTTGCTTCCTTCCAATGATTACAATGAGCCTCTTTATATAGAGAGCTCTTCTAACAATTATGGATAAAATCAATCTAAATGATGACTTTTCTAACTAATAGATAACATTTTCAATTAACTAATCTCTGTACAAGGAAACTAACCAACTATTTAGGGATATAGATATTCTTAGTTAGGAAGGCAATCTCCTCCCAATCCTGATGCTACAGTACCAAGTACTGTTCACACAAATAGTAATTCACGCACGTGACAACTTCTCTACTCCTCGACAAGCAACTCATCCTTGAGCTGTGGCGGCGGCCATAGCTGCAACCCTTGGATGCCCCACATCAACGAAGTATAGCGCTTCCGGCTCCCTGTCATGCTAGAGTATGTCAACGTCTTGAAGATTGCCGTCTCCACACACTTGAAGTGGAAGCCCGATTGTTAATGCGGCCCTTCATACCGGCACAAGTGCCAACCCACCCATTGATAAGGTTTCACCATGGGAACCTCCAGCGTTCTCTTGGATGGTTCCGCAGCTGCTAGAGCTCCATGCTGCAACACTGCCGTCGCGCCTTGGTGCTCTGGCGCCTTCGCCTGATGAGTTGCTACCTCGCCTTGGAGCTCTGCCGAGAAGTTGTCTTCAATCAGGAGCATGGCATCGAACTGAGCGAGCATGGCGTCGAATCGAGCGAGGAGCTCCTGGGAGTCGGAACTGCCGTTGCTTGACATGATCGATGCAACGGTTGGCTCTGATACCAGATGTAATGATCTTAGATCATTACGGGGTAAATACCGTTAGGAAGAAGACCAGACGACGTCAGCTTGGTGGATGAGAGATTAATGTAATGATCTTAGATTATTACGGGGTAAACACCATCAGGAAGAAGGCCGGACGGCGTCGGCTTGGTGGATGAGAGATTAGATTATAAACTATGATGATAGAACCTTGGGAAGAAGACTAGATTAATTCATCTTTCTTGCTTTCTTCCAATGATTACAATGGGTCTCCTTATATAAAGGGTTCTTCTAACAATTATAGATAAAATCAATCTAAATGATGATTTTCCTAACTAATAGATAACATTTTCAATTAACTAATCCTCATACAAGGAAACTAATTAACTATTTAAGGATATAGATATTCTTAGTTAGGAAGGCAATCCCCTCCCAATCCCAACGCTACAACACTGAGTACTGTTCACATGAATAATAATCCCTGCACATGACATCGACTGTGATTTTTATTATCGTGTATTTTGCCATGATTTGACCAGCATCTGATTCTTCCTGAACTGCCTTCAGTTCAGCAGTCACTAGGAAAGCAGACCTGTCTGTACCTACATTCTGGAATATACGTATTGTGAACTTGTGAACTTTGTACTGTTTGTTCTGCAATTTTAGTCCCACATATGCTGCATACACAAGTCAAAATTATGGGATACGCTCACCATCATAATAACGCTGCTCGTTGCACCCTTGGCAGGTTTGACTGTTTAAGTTATGGAAGTCCTTTGATGTAGTCGTTTGCACTTGCCCGGCCCCTCTGGTGGGCTTGCAGTAGGTGAGATCTCCGTGGTATACGATACGATATGCTATGATTTTGGCTTTTGCTCATGAGCATGGTATTGAATACCGATTGCTTATGACCTTGGCAGGTTTCTCACCCGAGGTGGCTGTTACGTTCGGTAACTCTTGCTCATGGGGAAGAGAGGCTTTTTGTCTTCTGTAGTAGTTTTCAGTGCTCGTTTTCTCAGCGTGGCCTTTGTTAGATGCCTAAAATCGGCACCTCGCACTAGCACCACAAGATAAACCATATTACTTCTCAGTATATTTATTAGCATGTTAGCACCTTGTTAGGGGTTAACACCGGATACATGCCATCTTATTTTCATGCTGATTATGGTTTCTCTGTTCTTATGTGCTAACGGGATATAGCTCAAGCAAGTTTTGTGTCCAAGTCATATTATGCCGACTTGTTCCCCTACACAGAGGGGAAAGGAGTCAATACTAAAACTATATGTGTTACTATTCGCTCAACTATTCGATCCTGATGAGCATCTGGTTGGAACCGCAGAGATTTCCCTCGGAATTGGACAAAACGGGTGAGGGAAGCCCCTGCTGCGCCCATGTCTGGTCCTCTCGATCCTACATCCATTCATTTGCTGCCCCACCCTCCAAACATGGTCACGTCGTCGTCTGGCTTAACATGGCAAAGGGAGCCCACTTCAGCTTGTGAGCTGGCCACAAGCAGCATCATATCTGCTGCGAGTCGTGTTCTCCATGGAGAACACTTGACATCGCGGCGGGGAATCCAGAAAACCATCAAGACTAGACAGCGGCTCATTTCTGATTTGCCCGCCCGAAGGGACCGAACAGTGGCTTTTCTTTCCTTCGCACATGATCGATGATCTTCACAACAGAGTGCCACTCTAGTGCTCGTCTACTTTCTCATGGTTTCTTTTTCCCTAGGAAGTATGCGTGGTATGGGTCTTAGCCTCTCACGAGTCGGAGCACGCTCACGCTGTATTATTTTTCTTTTGAAACCGAGGGCAGGAGTTTTCCCATTCATTTTAAAAAGAAGAGAGATACATCGGTCCCGACGGCACTGCACCAAAAGCACCAATACTGGCCTCACGAGGGACGACACCACAAAAACACCGAGACTGCTGAAAAGGCAATACACCAACACCTGACAACACATTAACCCGTCACGCAACCAAAGATCATCAAAGGCTCCAAAGAGCCACACACAGACCACCAAGGACACAAGATTCACCCCAGTAGAGAAAGAACTACCACTTCCAAGCTAAACATAGGGCACAAGACTCGATCTTCCAAGATCAACTCACCAGCTTGTCAAGCCCAAATAGGGCCGCAATGGCACCATGGCCTTTTCATCCACATCACAGTCTCTTCCAATGATGCCTAGCTCCTTCAAAAGCACATATGGATCGTTGTCAGTTGCACGAAGTCGTCTTTCTTTTCTTTTCGAAGCTGGACGGTCGGGCCTTCGAGAGGTAGTATTCTGGGTCAACACTCTTTGCCAACCTCTATCTCACCGGAGAGGTCTCCGATAAAATATTAGCATCCTCCAAGAGTGGTGAAGAAACTGAAGGCATCTCAGTCAAGGCCGGCGAAGTGATCAATTGCTCCCATGTAGCAGCAGAAACTAAGGGGTCGACTGTGAGAGGTGCAAGACCCTCAGAGGAAGCAACTTTTGCGAGCCTTCTTGACGGAGTTGGAGTTTCCTGAAATTCATCTGTCAAGAGAGCTCGAACCTTGTATGGAGGCGCCTCTTGCCCTTCCTTTTGGCTAGAGGGAGAAGTGGTACTCTTACTCTCTAGAGCCTTCTCGTGAGGAACTGGCACACCTGCAATCACATCCACAGGTGTCGAAGAAACACCTTCAACAGGTAGACCTGGAGATCGAAACTTTGGTTCCACCATGCCAGCCTGAGCCACTAGCGTTGTCACCTGCAGCAACCGGGAGGACATGCACATTGTGATGCCCCTTCTCCGGACCCCCCCCCTTTTTGCCAAGGTCAACCCCCCCCGCCGGACCGGACCCCCCCCTCCCTTCCTCCCCCGCGCTCGCATGCGCCGTGTGCCGTTGCGTGCACGCCACCGCCGTCCTCGCACGCACGCCGTCAAGCCGCCATCATGACCTCCGTGCGGCGCACGCCGCGCCCGCCGCCGCCGCCGGACTTCTCCTCGCGCGGCTTTAAAGCCCGCCCGCGCCTTCTTCCCCTCGTTCCTCCCTCCTCCCCCTTCCCACAAGCAAGCACCCAAGAAAGAAGAAAGAAGGAGAAGAAGGCCACGAGGCTTACCTCGCCGTTGCCGCCGCCGCCGTCGCCTCCGTCGTCGTCGCCGTGAGCCCGAGCCCTCTTCCTTCGGCCACCGTGCCCGAGCGCCCCTTCTCGCGCACCGCCGCCTCCTCCTCCACCTCCGCCGCCTTCTTTCCTCCTGCCGCCGCCGCCGCCTTCCCTCTGCGCTCCCATCCGCACGCCGCGCTCGCCTTCCCCACGCGCGTGCCTTAGGGCAGCGAAGACAGTGGGCGCGCGCGCGCCTCTGGCGTGGGCGCGCTGGGCGTCTTGCAGCGTTGCTGGCCGTGTTGGGCCGGGCGGCTGGTTGCGGGCGGTCCTGCGGTTTTCTTTTTTGATTGAATTTCTTTTCTCTTTTCTTTTTTATTTCAAAAGTGAGGTTTCAAAAATTAGTATCTCCCCCATTTTAGCTCCAAAAATTATGAAATAAATTTCTAAAAATTTCTAAAATCAAGATCTTGCTAATGGCATAGGTCTTGTTCAATTTGGAGTTCATTTGGTATACTTGTGTATTTAATTGCTCTCGTTGCTTGTCGTTTATTTTTGCCGGTACCTCGCCCGCGTAGATTTCGGAGACGCCGGAGACCTCCACGTCGATCAAGGACAAGACTACTCGGACTCTCTCCCCTACAACCAAGGCGAGTCAATACTTTGATCATATTGAGCCTACATTTTTATGCAAATTATATTCTTTTAAAATAGCAAATTGCATGCTTTAATTCTTTAATCAAATGTATGTTAAAGCTTAAGGTAGTTAATACCCATTTGTTGAATAATTAATTACTATGCCATCCTTGACAACTTGAATCCCTTAACCATTGTCACCCTAGTAATTATATGGTAATACTAGCTATAGGTTGTACTTAAGCGACATGCTAGACTTGCTTAAGTACCGGGACATTAACGTGTCCTAATCATCATCATTTCAAACATAAAATGATTTGGGCAGTCATTGCGGGTAAATGACTGAGATGGTTGAATTGTTGTGTTTTACATCTCAAAAACCCTAAACTGCTAATACCCCGTCTGGACGGATGGTAAGATGGTGGGTGCGGATGTAGCACGAGAATGGTGGGAATGTGGTTGAGCCGTCCAGACAACCCTAAGGACTTAATCTTGTCACGACCTCTGTGTATAACAAGTACAACCACAAGTCTGCAACAAACCTGCGACGTGGCTTAGTACATTTATCAAATCCTGAAAATCATCTCACGGGAGGGTTAAAGGAGGCACAAGCTCGGGTATGTCGGGCTTGGATGGGACACCGAGTCAAGGGTGAAGTTCGCCAGTCGCTGAGGTGTAGCCACGCCACGCCGATCGGCCGAGTGGACATCCCGCGCAACGTATGGGCATAACCCCATATGGGTGAGACGAGGGAAGGGACGAGATATTTAGAAAGGTTATTGTGACAACCTCTCGACTACACGACTACGGAATCGTGTAGGGCAACGAGTTAATTGTCTCTTGTGGGTAAAGTGTACAACCTCTGCAGAGTTATAAACTGTTTAAACAGCCGTGCCTACGGTCAAAGGCGGACATGGGAACTTAACTTGAGTTAGTTCTATTTCAAAAACTTTGTGGGTGGTATGAAAATTGTGGCGGGCTCACCTAGCCCTGAGTTTGGATATTCCTGGGTCTTTGTACCCAGTGTCGTTTAGTGGTGGATGTAACCACAATCAAAATTAAGCATGAAGGTGGAGGTAACCTCTCATTGATACAAATATTGCACAATTTCTCTCTTTATCTAAAATGAAATTGTTAAAAATGCTAAGTGCTAGGAATTTGTACTTATGATATTTAAAAGTATTGCTTTCGCAAATAAAAGAGCCGAGCCATCCTTGTAAGCCTTGCATATATATCATTGCATTGTGTATTGGCTCGCGAGCACGGTAGTTGTGCTCATCCTCGCTCTCCCAAACCCTTGGATGACGCCGATGGAGGAGACTATGCTTACTACGAGGAACCGAGGTTGATGGACAAGGAAACGACGAAGAGTAGTCTAGGATCGTAGTCTAGGCCTCAGTGATCTAAGTTGACTCGTTGGTACTTGCGCACAACCGATATTATCCGGTCCTTGGGTAATATCGATCGTACCGTGGTACCCGATCGCTTACTGTGAAGAGATGAGCTCTACCCTTTGCTTCCGCCACCGTAATCGGTGTTACGTATTGTAATCAATTTGGCCTCGATCATTTTGTTGTAAAACTCGACCCGGCGTGGTCTATGTCACTCGTTGTTTGTAATATTGATACTTTAAGTTCACGCCATGTATGAATGATTCACCATGCACGTGAGTGCTATCTATCGATCCAGGAATAGCACGGCGTTTTCCTGAAGGATTCGGATTAGAAAATCCGGTCCGATGGAGAGTATCGAGCATACGACTGTAGAGTCTTAGTTAGATTGGTCGTTGCCTTAAGGACTTGGATCTTATTTTCAAAAACTAAGAAAAAGCTTTGCTAAAAATATAGAGTATTTATTGCTTCTACTCTTCACTCCTAGTCCTGTACTTATCTTTATTTCACTTGAGTTTTACCTTGTGCTGACCTCCTCTTGTTTTCAAAATTTGTAGATGGCTACCCCGTCGTCGGATGGCCCGTGGGACCTCCTCGTTCACGGAGAGAACGAGGGAGGCTTCGCGGACATACTTCGCCAGCTGATGCTGTACCTTGGCTTTCCCCGTCAGCCTACGTTCCGTGGTAGGATGACGAGGATCGAGACCCGCGAGTCCTGGACGATGGAGGTGTACCTCTCCGCCAGGGTTGGCGAGTTCACTTCCTTCCTCTTCAGGGCCGAGGCACCCCGGCGTAGCCGTCACGATGCCATTCAGGACGCCGCACGCGTCGCTTCTACCCGCCTGTGTTGGAAGTACGAGGATCTCTTCGAGGTCACCCTTACGCTTCTACCCGCACCTCCCGGATGAGGCGTGTCCCAGCAATTTCGACACCGAGACAGCGACCCCGCTGACGCAGCGAGTCCGGCTACGCAGCGATGATAGCCACCATCACCGCGCCATGGATGAGATCAGCATTGCGGACACTCCTCACCGGCAGCTATGCCCACTCCGACACCCGCCGAGCAACATGGTCGAGTGATGAAGCTCACCCACTGCGATGCAGAGAGGGATCTTTGCGATGCAGAGAGGGACGCCGCTCTTGCGAGTTGGCACGCCTCGAGCCGCCGCTACGGTCCTCGCCCGGCCCGGTTGCAACTATCGCCGCCCCGTCCTCCCGGCCGAGCCGACGTTCCCGCCGAAGGACCCGTCTCGACTCACGGCACGCAGCGAGTGCGCCCGCCGTCCGGCCGTCGCCTAGGAGAGTCCGGCCGTGGACGCAGCCCGATCCACCGCCCGGGTTTGACGAGTCGATGCGTGGGCGCCACTCGGCCGTTCACGTTCTCGCTCCCGTTCGCCGAGCCGATCGAGCCGTTCGCTTCTCGCTCCCGCAACCGTATCACGCTGTGGTCGCCCCTGTAGAGCAGCTGTCAGATTAGTTTAGGTTAGCTAGCAGTGCTTGCTGAGCAGTCTTTTGGGTTGCAAGCACTTTTGTTTCTTTTGTAGACGATGTGTTTGTATTCTGTGTCATGACTTAGCTTAGTGTATAAGCTTTGTTCGAGAGTCATGTAACACTTAACCCCCTTACTATAGTATAGCCGCTCTAGGCTTTGTATTGTACTTGCTTCGTTCTTTTTGTTGGCTTTGTTCTTGTCTGTGTGTGCCTTAGAGGGCTAGTGAACCCTCATATACTCCCTCTAGTTCTAAGCTTCAGAGTTTCTTCAGGATGCCGCCAAGAAGAGCTGCCGCCCCGGTCCGTGGAGCCTTCGCGCAGTCGAGGAAGAGGCCGTGGCCGTGGTCGTGGCCAAGGCCGAGGACAGAACCTCCTCCACCACCAACAAACCCGACAATGACCCAAGTCATGTTTCACAGACTTCATTCTTGAGCTTTACTAAACAATCGTGATGGACCGACGGCCGCAACTCCAAGCTAGCAGACTTCCTCAGACAAGACCTCTCACCTTTGCTGCGCCAATGAACCGCTAGAAGTCAAGACCGCTCGGGGACACCGAGAAGAAACTCCGTCTTGCCCATTGCTCAAATGAAGACAAGGTGGATTTCGCCACCCATCACCGGAAAGCGCCATTGCTTGGTGGGAGAATTACCTCGCCGCCCGAGGTGATGAGAATCTAGAGGAAGAAGAAGCGGGAATAGCGGAGTCGTGGCGTCTACGATTGGAGCCCCACAAGATCCCGCCTCTGCGCGAAATAGAAGAAGTTGCGGAAATACAACAAGCTGAAGTTGAACCCGCATGGCAGCCGATTCTCTGGGAAGAATTCAAAGCCGCTTTCAGGGCCAACTTCGTACCAGCTGGAACAATGAGATTGAAGAAGAATGAATTCAGAGCTCTCAAGCAGGGTCAGATGTCAGTAAATGAGTATCTAACTAGGTTTAACCAGCTTGCTCGCTACGCCCCCAATGATGTAGCGGATGAAGAAGAGAAAATCGACCGCTTTGTTGAAGGAATGCGTGAGGACATGAGAGGACAGCTTATCCTCCATGATTACTCTAGCTTCCAGCAGATTAGTTAATAAAGCCCTCATTTGTGAAAATGAGAAGAAGATCATGGAGATTAGCCGCAAAAGGAAGATGTCATTTCAGAGGCCACAAGGTAGCTTTCCCCAGAAGCCTACATTCCAAGGCAGCTCATCTTTGGATCGTCGCAGCCTCCTCTCGTAAAACTCAAGTTTCCACCCGCGTCCCCAAGGAAGTGGATTCGGTGCTCTCGCCCGCCGGCAACGGCAGATCAATCCAAGAAGACAAACCTCCATCGCCGCTTGTGGAGAAAAAGGACACTTCGCCAATCGCTGTCCTACCCGTCAGAATGCTCCAGCAAGACTCAACACAGGAGTAACGCCAGTTCAAGGCAGGACCCCAGCCCCAAGCAGGAGTCACCAGACTTCACAGGCATCAAGGTCTACACCAACGCAAAGCCATGGCCGTGTGAACCACGTCACAGCCGAGGAAGCTCAAGGTGCCTCAGGAGTACTAATGGGTACGTTCCCTGTTAATTCAGTACCCGCACAAGTTTTGTTTGATTCCGGAGCTTCGCACTCTTTTATTTCAAGAAAGTTTGTTGAAAGGCTTAAGTTGCCAACCTATAAGTTAAAGAAACCCGTGGTACTTAGCTCACCCGGGGGACCCCTTTATGCTACCTCAGTCAGTCCCAGGGTAGAAATTGCTATGGAACATTCCGGATTCCTAGCAAACCTTCTGGTGCTAGAATCTCAAACGCTGGATATCATCCTAGGGATGGATTGGTTGGCCAAATATCAAGGATTGATAGATTGTGCCAACAGAAAAGTGGTGCTCACCAAGAACCCAGAGACCACAATAAGAGTTAGTGTGGATCGTTCCTCTCCTTTGAATAGAACAATCCACCACCTTGGGGAGTTGTCCCTAGAAACAACACCTGTAGTTCAAGCTTACCCCGATGTCTTCCCAGAAGAATTACCAGGCATGCCACCAGACAGAGATGTTGAGTTTGTCATCAACTTGAAGCCAGGGACAGCCCCAATTGCTAAGAGACCATACAGAATGGCCGCTGACGAACTTGAAGAACTTAAGACACAAATTGAAGACTTGCAAGACAAAGGTTTCATTAGACCTAGTTCTTCTCCCTGGGGTTCGCCAGTTCTCTTTGTGAAGAAGAAAGATGGCACCGCCAGGTTGTGTGTGGACTACAGAGCACTCAATGATGTGACCATCAAGAACAAGTATCCTTACCTCGCATTGATGACCTGTTCGATCAGTTGACAGGAGCATCAGTTTTCTCAAGATAGACCTGAGGTCAGGATACCATCAGCTTAAGATCAGGAATGAGGATATTCCTAAGACGGCTTTTACCACCCGGTATGGCCTATACGAGTTCACTGTCATGCCGTTTGGCTTGACCAATGCGCCAGCCTACTTCATGAACCTCATGAATAAAGTATTCATGGAATACTTAGACAAGTTTGTTGTCGTGTTCATAGACGACATCTTGATCTACTCAAAGACCGATGAAGAACATGCCGAACACTTGCAATTGGTCTTAGAAAAGCTTAAAGAGAATCATCTTTATGCCAAGTACAGTAAATGTGAATTTTGGCTTCGTGAAATCAGTTTCCTCGGACACATTGTATCCGCTGGAGGAATTGCAGTTGATCCATCCAAAGTAGCAATTTGTAATGGAATGGAAACAACCCACATCGAATATGAAGTGCGTAGTTTTCTCGGTTTGGCGGGTACTACAGACGCTTCATTGAAGGATTCTCAAGCTTTCCAAACCGATGACCCATCCGCTTAAAAGGAAAAGAAGTATGATTGGACCGAAGCTTGTGAAAAGAGTTTCCAAGAATTGAAGAAAAGTTAACTACGCACGGTATTGATCTGCAGGACATACATCAAGACTTGAAGTCTATTGTGATGCATCGCGCCAAGGTCTTGGTTGTGTGCTCATGCAAGGAGGAAAAGTTGTAGCTTATGCTTCAAGACAACTCCGTCCTCACGAAGACAATTATCCAACCCATGATTTGGAGTTAGCGGCAGAGTGCACGCCTAAAAATTTGGCGACACTATTTGATTGGAAATCAACGTAATATCTACGGACCACAAGAGTCTCAAATACATTTTCACCCAATCGGACCTCAACCTCCGGCAAAGAAGATGGTTAGAGTTAATAAAGGATTACAACTTGGATGTCCATTATCATCCGGAAAGGCTAATGTAGTTGCCGATGCATTAAGCCGTAAATCCTCTCGCGATAATGTCACGATTCAAGAACACCAACTTTGAGCTCTGCAAGGAATTTGAAGCCCTCAACCTTGAGTTAATAGAGCAAGGCACACTAGCCACTGAGAGGCCCATCCAACTCTAGAAGAGCGGATCAAGGCCGCTCAAGAAGGACATCCTGAGTCAGAGATTCAAGCATCTCATGGCAAAAGGAAAGGCCCCTAAGATGTCGAAGATCGCAGGAATCCTATGGTATGGGAAACGTCTCTTTGTTCCCCACCGAAGGAACTCAAAGATCGATTCTAAAGGAAGCTCACGATTCGCTTACACCTGCACCAGCGGCACCAAGATGTACCAAGACATGAAGATTTTGTATTGGTGGCCACGAATGAAAAGAGATATCGCCAGTATGTAGCTTGTTGTGATGTATGTCGAATCAAGGTGAACATCAAAGACCACCGGATTGCTACAACCCTACAGATCCTCGATGGAAATGGGAAGAAATCGGAATGGATTTCATTACCGGTCTACCTCGAACTAAGTCGGATGTGACTCGGTATGGGTTATAGTTGATGATTGACTAAAGTCGCCCACTTCATCCCTGTGAAGACAACCTACAAAGGAGACAAGTTAGCCGAGTTATACATGGCTCGTATCGTGTGTTTACATGGAGTACCCAAGAGAATAGTCTCCGATCGAGGTTCTCAATTTACCTCGCATTTCTGGGCTAGCTTGCATGATGCCCTTGGAACACACCTTACCTTCAGCACAGCCTATCATCCGCAGACCGATGGTCAGACGGAAAGAACAAATCAAATTCTAGAGGACATGCTTGAGCACGTGCTTTGGAGTTTACCGTGGACCGGAAAAATGTCTCACCGTATGCCGAGTTTGCATACAATAATAGTTATCAGTCAAGTTTGAAAATGTCCCCATTTGAAGCACTCTATGGAAGAAAATGCAGAACTCCTCTGCATTGGTCAGAATCAGGTGAAGGATATGTCTTTGGACCGGATACTCTCAAGCAAGCTGAAGAGAAAGTTCGACTAATCAGAGATCGCCTTCAAGCAGCTCAGTCTAGACAGAAGAGTTATGCTGACAACCGTCGAAGAGACTTAACCTTCGAAGTTGGAGATGCTGTGTATCTCAAGGTATCGCCACTTCGTGGAACCCGAAGATTCAAAGTTAAAGGCAAGCTCGCACCAAGATACATAGGCCCGTTCCCGATCACCGCTAAGCGTGGAGAAGTTGCCTATCAGCTAGAGCTACCTGAAAGTTTGTCAGACGTCCACAACGTGTTCCATGTCTCTCAACTAAAGAAATGTCTCAGAGTACCCGAAGAGCAGACTCCTGTCGAAGCCATCGCACTTGATAAGGATTTGACTTATCCAGAGCACCCGGTCAAGATCCTCGATGTCGTCGAGAAGCGGACTAGACGTCAAGTCATCCGTCTTTGTAAGGTTCAGTGGAGTCGTCACTCAGCCAAAGAAGCCACCTGGGAGCGAGAAGATCAACTTAAGCTGGATTTCCCGTCCCTGTTCTCGGAGCAGCTCGAATCTCGGGGTCGAGATTCCGTTTAAGGTGGGTAGGTTTTGTGATGCCCCTTCTCCGGACCCCCCCCCCTTTTTGCCAAGGTCAACCCCCCCCGCCGGACCGGACCCCCCCCTCCCTTCCTCCCCCGCGCTCGCATGCGCCGTGTGCCGTTGCGTGCACGCCACCGCCGTCCTCGCACGCACGCCGTCAAGCCGCCATCATGACCTCCGTGCGCCGCGCTCGCGCCGCGCGCGCGCCGGACCCCCTCCTCGCGCCGGCTTTAAAGCCCGCCCGGCGCCTTCTTCCCCTCGTTCCTCCCCTCCGCTCCCCCCTTCCCACAAGCAAGCACCCAAGAAAGAAGAAAGAAGGAGAAGAAGGCCACGAGGCTTACCTCGCCGTTGCCGCCGCCGCCGTCGCCTCCGTCGTCGTCGCCGTGAGCCCGAGCCCTCTTCCTTCGGCCACCGTGCCCGAGCGCCCCCTTCCTCGCGCACCGCCGCCTCCCCTCCTCCACCTCCGGCCGCCGCCTTCTTTCCTCCCGCGCGCGTCGCCGCCGCCGCCTTCCCTCTGCCTCCCCCATCCGCACGCCGCCGCTCTGCCTTCCCCGCGCGTGCCTTAGGCGGCAAAGCCGTGGGCGCGCCGCGCCTCCGCGCGTGGGCGCGCTGGGGCGTCTGCGCGCGTTCGGCCGTGTTGGGCCGGGCCGAAACTGGTTGCGGGCCGCTGCGGTTTTTCTTTTTTTTGATTGAATTTCTTTTCTCTTTTCTTTTTATTTCAAAAGTGAGGTTTCAAAATTAGTATCTCCCCATTTTAGCTCCAAAAATTATGAAATAAATTTCTAAAATTTCTAAAATCAAGATCTTGCTAATGGCATAGGTCTTGTTCAATTTGGAGTTCATTTGGTATACTTGTGTATTTAATTGCTCGTTGCTTGTCGTTTATTTTTGCTTGTACCTCGCTTGCGTAGATTTGAGAGGCAGGAGACCTCCACGTCGATCAAGGACAAGACTACTCGGACTCTCTCCCTACAACCAAGGCGAGTCAATACTTTGATCATATTGAGCCTACATTTTTATGCAAATTATATTCTTTTAAAATAGCAAATTGCATGCTTTAATTCTTTAATCAAATGTATGTTAAAGCTTAAGGTAGTTAATACCCATTTGTTGAATAATTAATTACTATGCCATCCTTGACAACTTGAATCCCTTAACCATTGTCACCCTAGTAATTATATGGTAATACTAGCTATAGGTTGTACTTAAGCGACATGCTAGACTTGCTTAAGTACCGGACATTAACGTGTCCTAATCATCATCATTTCAAACATAAAATGATTTGGGCGGTCATTGCGGGTAAATGGCGAGATGGTTGAATTGTTGTGTTTTACATCTCAAAACCCTAAATCGCTAATACCCGTGCGGACGGATGGTAAGATGGTGGGTGCGGATGTAGCACGAGAATGGTGGGAATGTGGTTGAGCCGCCCGGACAACCCTAAGGACTTAATCTTGTCACGACCTCTGTGTATAACAAGTACAACCACAAGTCTCGCAACAAATCTGCGACGTGGCTTAGTACATTTATCAAATCCTGAAAATCATCTCACCGGAGGGTTAAAGGAGGCACAAGCTCAGGTATGTCGGGCTTGGATGGGACACCGAGTCAAGGGTGAAGTTCGCGATCGAGGTGTAGCCACGCCACGCCGATCGGCCGAGGTGGACATCCGCGCAACGTATGGGCATAACCCCATATGGGTGAGACGAGGAAGGGCGAGATATTTAGAAAGGTTATTGTGACAACCTCTCGACTACACGACTACGGAATCGTGTAGGCAACGAGTTAATTGTCTCTTGTGGGTAAAGTGTACAACCTCTGCAGAGTTATAAACTGTTTAAGCAGTGTGCCTACTGGTCAAAAGCGGACATGGGAACTTAACTTGAGTTAGTTCTATTTCAAAAACTTTGTGGGTGGTATGAAAATTGTGGCGGGCTCACCTAGCCTCGAGTTTGGATATTCCCGGTCTTTGTACCAGTGTCGTTTAGTGGTGGATGTAACCACAATCAAAATTAAGCATGAAGGTGGAGGTAACCTCTGCTGATACAAATATTGCACAATTTCTCTCTTTATCTAAAATGAAATTGTTAAAAATGCTAAGTGCTAGGAATTTGTACTTATGATATTTAAAAGTATTGCTTTCGCAAATAAAAGAGCCGAGCCATCCTTGTAAGCCTTGCATATATATCATTGCATTGTGTATTGGCTCGCGAGCACGGTAGTTGTGCTCATCCTCGCTCTCCCCCAAACCCTTCGGGATGACGCCGATGGAGGAGACTATGCTTACTACGAGGAACCGAGGTTGATGGACAAGGAAACGACGAAGAGTAGTCTAGGATCGTAGTCTAGGCCTCGTGTGATCTAAGTTGACTCGTTGGTACTTGCGCACAACCGATATTATCCGGTCCTTGGGTAATATCGATCATTACACTGAGGTACCCGATCGCTTACTGTGAAGAGATGAGCTCTACCCTTTGCTTCCGCCACCGTAATCGGTGTTACGTATTGTAATCAATTTGGCCCGATCGCCCTTGTTGTAAAACTCGACCGACGTGGTCTATGTCACTCTGTTGTTTGTAATATTGATACTTTAAGTTCACGCCATGTATGAATGATTCAGCCATGCCTGTGAGTGCTATCTACTGATCCAGGGAATAGCACGGCGTTTTCACAGAGGATTCGGATTAGAAAATCCGGGTCTGACACACATGAATCCTATCCGAAGGGACTTGGAACTTTTCGCAAATCGCTCGAGGAGCATCCCTCTGCTGAAAAAGGCAAGCTACTAAGAGAGACCATAACCAAGGATTGCCCTGGTTTGATAGCATCATCACCAACAGGACCGACTAAGAGTATTACTTTACTGAGCATATGGCACATCACTTTTCATTTCCAAGAACTAGGCAACAAACACATCGTATTTCTAGTAAACTGTCTTGCATCTCATTTCTCAAGAAACAGGAGGCATGCCATACGAGAGTACGAGATGACGTCTAAAGTTTTTATAACAAAAGCATAGTACTCTATTCGGTTTTGGTGGCTCGGAAAGACGGGCGAAATGGCAGAAAACACTACAAACGTGGGCACAGCTTGTTTCCTTTTCCTAGCATTATAATTAGGTGATTCGCAAAGAGGCAAGCCGTATGGTACACCCAATCCCTCTTGGGTAAGCGTACGGCTCCACCTGCTGCCCTCCTACTGAGCCAATAATTCCGTGCCGGGCCCACCGGCCATGTCTGCCACCCCATGAACCTTTCGGATAGATCATAAAAAAAAAGGGGAGGGAGGGGGAGAAGAAAGGAGATAGGTCATAGATGCACATCGCCAAGGCCCACCACTATATTCCGCCACTGTCCACCAAAGCTGGGAGCGAATAAGATGTTGCGCGTAGCTACAAACATTACCGATTAATAATCAATCGCATTTCATCTCCTAATTGGATGGCGATATTGTCAAACGAAGTCGATGTGCATTATGCTTTCGGAAAGTAAAAAGGTGACCACAAAAGATGGTCACATTTACTAATAATACTTTCGTGGACACGTAGGTGAAGTGCGTATCTTTGCATTAAGAAGGGAGCATTTGAGATTAATTTGCATCGACTAAACGAGTCTAGAGGAGCAAATTGCCATAGAATCTGCCAAGTTTGCATATATACTGGCAATTGGCAAAGGTTAAAAGGTCGTCGCTTGCAAAGTCGTGGTCGCGAGGACCGCTTTGGCATGCGTGACCCAAGATAATCAGTAAAGTATGACTTTAAACCAAAAGCAGCTAGGCCGGTCCGAGGTTTGACCCGTGGCTAGCTCCACCTCTGCCTAAGGACATTTCGACTTTGTTTGTTTAGGTTTAGACTTTTTGGCTTATAGTTTAAAGTCAACTTTTTAGCTTAACCAGCTTATAAGCCTCTTAGCTTTTAAGCCAAGCTAAGGTGTTTTATAATCTGGCTTTTTATGGGCTGTTGGCTTTTTGAGTTAGGTGTGAATTAGAAGTCTGAATTGCTCTTAAGGATTTCGAGGACTTGTTTATATATGTATTTAAACTTTTTTTTGTACGAGAATTGAAAATATGGTGATACATGCAAGTGTACATTTGAAACAAAATAGATATCGCTCGTATGTACCAAGGCCTAACCAAATAAATTGCAAATTCGAACATGCATGCATGTATAAATTTTGAACATTGCGTAATAAAAGAAATTAATGTAGAAAGACAAATATTAGCTTACCAAACAAAATATAAAAAAAAACAAAATATTATTCGATCATGTATGATGCAATATATTATCTTGTCACCGCAACATGCACAATGCCACGGTAAAACAATGACACCATATACCGAAGGAAAAGGCGGAAAAACGGGTGGGGAGAAGGAAGGAAGAGAAAAAAAAACCGAAATGATTTGCACTTATATACAATGATATTTTGTGAGTAATTTCAGCGAACTTCAGTGGCAAAAGGTTATTTCATTCCACAAAAACCAAAAAAAAAACACCAATCTCGTAGCTTATGACTTTTAAGCTTAAAATAGTTTAAGTTTTTTATAAGTTAGATGAAAAAGCCACCACTGCTTAGGTTTTTTTCTTTTAAGCAAAAAAAAAAAAAACTAAACAAACAAAGCCTTCATATTCCCCCTGCCATAGTTAAACTTTTGTCCTCTCGTCGGCGCAAAGGCAAGTGGATATGGCTTTATATGGCAATTGATGCCGTCTTGCTTGTATGCATTTTGCTTAGCTTACGTTGACATATATTCCCCACCGAATGAAGGGATCAAATATATATTTGATGTACGCAAGTGAAAGACACGTATGTGGCAATTTGTGAATCTCGACGTCGTCTAACCTGCAAATTTTCTTTCTTCTGGGTTACTTATGTAGTTATGTACCGACGAAAGGCCAGCCATTCATTAGCATGCATGATTGAGTATTGAGTTCTATTATATGGTTATGCTTTAGCTCAAGGTATTGTCCCTAATTGGTGTTATCTTCTACTTTTAGCTCAAGGTATTGTCCCTAATTGGTGTTATCTTCTACTAGTAACACATTGCAATGTGTTCTCAGATGCATAATTCCACCAGTGCTAGTGCCAATAAGCAAGCACATTGTCACATGGAGAGCTTACCAGCTTGTCCCATTGTCAAACCGGTGCCTGACTCTGTCTTGCACCAAACAAAACTTAATTATATTTCTCGGAAGTTGCTTCAGACTTTTGGGTAATAGCCCACTTCGTAGTTCATATACTACTACTCCAGCTTATATATATCTATATGGCCCTCCCTTACCTCATTTTAAGTATTTTGGTAGGTCTACTGGCTCAGCTCGCATACTTGTCTCTTCTCAGGCAAAGCTGTGCAGTTTTACATATGCCCTGCGCATCATCAGTAGATCCCAGCCAATCTTGACGAGAGGGAAATATTGGTTGCCTTTTAAAAGAGTGTTTGCACTTTGCAGCGTGGTGTTAACTTCAGACCTTCACTTCAGAGAGAGAGAGAGAGAGAGAGAGAGAGAGAGAGAGATGGGGAGGAAGTTAGGTTTTGATAAGGTCCTAGACTGCTTCTCCCTCTCCCTGTGTGCAAACGCTTGTGTCTGCATACATTCCGTGGAAGAAGATGAGGAGGCCATCGAGAGGGAGGCCTTGGTGAGTGCTCAGCTGGATGAGCTGATGAAGCTTAAGGATTTAGTCGATGGAGCTAAGACTCTTGCCTTCCATCTAGAGCCAAAGGTAAAGCCCCCGTTCTCTGAGACACCTCTCTGCAGAGCATGTTGGCTACTGCTCGCTTCACTTGCATAACATGCTCTGTTGCATCTGTCTTGTTTGCTTGATGCAGACTGTGGAGCTCAGGGTGTCCATGCACTGCTATGGATGTGCCAGGAAAGTTCAGAAGCACATCTCCAAGATGGACGGTATGAGAACTGTTCGTTTCGTTTAATCTTTTTTGGGACAGTATACAGATTCTTGTGATAGGTCCTAGGGCTAAAAGGATGCATGTTGAAGTGCTTGTTATCATAAAGTTAACTTTTCTTTTTATTATCATCAAGTCAACTTTTCTTTTACCAGACCAACAAAACTACAAGTTTATACAACTGATCACACTGAGCCTATTATGTAGCTGGTTCTTCACTCAGGAACAAGTTGCACACTTGTACTTTCCCTTCACGCCCTTTTCATTGCAATTACTTGAGAACTCACACAACAATAGCACATCTTATTTTACTCTTGGGACATAGGAGTGAAATTTCTTTCAACATTTTGTAGAATTAAAGACAAAAGAGCTTGTTCTGAAGGTGCTTTTTGCAACCCGTCAACTGCTGGGGAAATGGTTAAGTGAAACAAATAGAAATAAAATTCTAGAGGCGCACTGCCGTATGACCAATGCTACCTACTCCTGTGTGACTTGTGACAATTTCTCTTGACCAGCTTCCTGACAGTCCGTAAAGAGTAGTAAGACTTCTATAAGGAAAGGTGGCACGTGAACTGAACTGACAGGAAAGCTGATCTGCTTCTTCTTTCTTTGCTTCAACATCTCCTCAAGTGTGCCCATGCATATGCAATGCAAGTGTGCATTTCTTATTAGTGAAGCGAAGCATTCGTATACCTAGGATCTCGAAGTAATCACCGAGTGTGAAATTGCACACATCTATAGAATGGAAGAATTTTGTAAACGTAGAGAAGTAGCACATGGGCGTCTTTGGGATGTGAACAGCGTCTCAAAGAGGCCAGAAAGTTACAGAGTTTCAGAAGCATTTCGAGCTGCGATCAAGACGCGCCTGTCAGATGCAGGAAGAAAAATGCGCTCCAGTGGTTGACCTTTGTGCACCTCCAATCATTTTGATACATGAAACGAACCAAAGATTAGTACTGCTCTGCTTCCCTAATTGTTGGGTTAATGGCGAACAGTAGTAAACACAGCCACACAGCCATGCGCTCCAGAAAGTTTTTAGGTAATGGCAGCATGTTACAGATCACAAACCAGTGATCATCCTCTGCTCCTGAGCTGGCTTCGTATCGTTTTGGCTGTGCAGCTGGCAACCAAATGCAGAGTTATTGGTGATTTAGCCTTCTTTTTTTTTTGGAACAAAATAGCAAATTTAGTTCTTTCGTATTCGAAATAACAAAACTATCACCACTATACTCCCCCCAAGGTTGCACGATGAGCGTGCTGGCCTTGCATGGCTAAAGTCTTGCATGTTGAGCGTGCTGGCTGGAGAGAAAAACAGGATGGGTGGCTATGCGGGAAGAAAGCACTGTAGCTGAATACTGTAGAGTAGTACTGTAGCTGTGTACCGTAGCTATACACTGTAAAAGATACTGTTGCTGATTTCATTAATTGAGTAGGAGAGGGCCTGGGGAAGGCCCAACCTCATCCATGTCCATCAACCCTCCCCTTGAATCCAGCGGTCATGAGTTCTCCTCCGAAGAATTCCCTTGTGTGTGCAGTACCCCTCCTTCCACGACCCGTGTGCGTGCGGCAGCCACCTTCCGCAGTCCTGTTGCATGCATGCTTCGGCACATGTTTGTACTGTGCACATGTGCAGGGCTGCCTACCTTTTCTGGAAAAGTTTAGGTGACAACACCAGTCGGTGGCCAAGATTTGGCACTGATAATAGTTTGCCAAGCATGAGTACCACGCTACCACCTCCGTCGGACGGCTCATTGCCGGGGCAACAAAAAGGGGGAAAAAGTAGAGATTTCCTTACACGGTTACACCCAATGGCAGGGCAGCTCAGTCCCCCAGATTTGACCTCGTGCGTTGGGTATTCTTGTCTTAGAAAATCTCATTCATATTCGTTCAGGCTTGGTTTATCAATTAGCTTAAAGAACACAACTGTTGTAAATGTAATTTGTCATTGTGAAGTTAGTTCGGTGAAGATGTTGTTAATTTATATGAGTCATGACGTGCAATTATGCGTGTGTTTTTCCTTGTGTCCAGGCGTTACATCATTTGAGGTAGATTTGGAGAGCAAGAAGGTGGTTGTGACGGGGGACATCACACCGTATGAGGTGCTGGAGAGCGTCTCCAAGGTGACGAAGTTTGCAGAGCTGTGGGTGGCCCCCAACGTCTCCGAGTAGATGAGAACGCATCAGATCAAAATGTATGACATGGTGTCGGGCGGTCGATCTTGAGCGAGTCACACACAGCAGCACACAAGCACGGTCCGAAACTCAGGAAACTGTAACTAGGAAGTGAAGGGAGAAGGGTTGGTTATCTTTGTTATCCGGCCTGCCCATCTGCATCGGACCATTACTGGTGGTGTGTACAATCGATCGAGTATGGGATTGTAACTCTTGACACTCGTAACAAACATGTTGCTCTGGATTTTATGCAAGGGCAATTGGGAAAGATGTACGCTTCTGCCAAGATTTTGCCTCCCGCGCTCGTACATCACATCAATCGTGTGTCAGCACAGACGAGGAACGGACGGCCTTTTCTGCGCAACGAATGCCATCAGGCTGTCGAGTTCCTGACTGATTCCCTTCAAGTTTTGAGAGAGAGGCCACGAACGATGGAAATTTGACGCGAGAGATGAGAGGTCCTGCTCACGATCGATAGAACTTCTTAAACCGAAGGCCCGGCACGCTTGGAAGTAACGAAAGCGCAACACAACCCGGCACCAGTCAAGGCGATGCTATGCTGCCAGTTGCCAAACCAACCGATGCTAAACAGCTGTGTTTTTGGAGCACTGGAACGGAAACCAACCACGCTTGCGCGCTCGGGCTCCCAGTCCCATCGTCGGTTGTTCGTTCGCGCGCACGCCTCCACGCAGGTAAAACGGGCGAATCGGATGGTGTTGGACCGGAGCCACGCGGGAACACGGGGTGCCCCCGAGCAGTGGCGGATTCAACGCCCCTCCAGCCTGGGCAGCTGCCCGGGCTTTGCTCGACGCACCATGGGCCAGCTGGGCCGCTCGCCCTGCGTCTGGCCGACCGTGTTGCTGGCCATGCCCGGGCTTCCCTGCCCCGACCCGAGTGGCGTCGCTTGGCTAGTTCCCTACCTCCCTCTGCAGCTCTCGTCCCCTCCCCAACCCCAATTGGCAACTGGGCAACTCCCAAGCGCGAGCAGCGGCCGGCGGGACTCGGAGTCGGGGCGCGGCGAGCGCGACCGCGGCGACATGAGCGCGGCCGGCTAGTGGCTCCTCTCGCAGTCGCGGACTGTGAGTTGGCGCGGCATCGCAAGCGCCGCCACGAGGAGCTCCGCAAGGAGAAAGGTGCGTAGATAGAGTGACCCCCGTGGTTGGATGGATGTAGTTGTTGGTAATCGTACGATTCTTGTGTAAATTATCTGTTGTTTGGCTCGATGAGGATGTGGATTTGTGGGGAGTTTTGTGGCTTATTTGGGATTTTTGGGTTAGAATGTTGTTTCTTTAGGTAGCTGACCCTTTATTAGGGATTAGTGATTAGGGCAAGGGAGAAGCGATTGAAGGGAATTCCTAAATTTTGAGCTGTTGTGTAAATGTAAGACTTACCTGACAATGAAATTTGTTCTCGGCTGAATCAATATCAAATTTATTCAGACGAAGCAGTTAATAAAAAATATGTATTGTCCATACTTCAAATTAGAATGCAGAAAATCTTGTTTACATATGTGGATGTAGCAGTGGTGTTCAAACAATATCAAACCATTCTAATTGAGAATGGCCACTGGACAACAGAGTGGTGCAACCATGCAACTTAGAAATTTTGGAATAACTCGTATCCGTTCTTTTACTTTAAAACTATTGTGGATTTGCATAATGTGTAATTGTGTATCCGAATATCTGATGTTTACGGTTCTCAATAGACCTTAGCTTGCGGCTTGCCCAGGCTTCAAAAATTTTCTGGCTCCGCCACTGCCCCCGAGACGAGAGAGACCACGGTGCAAACAGAGCGCATAATTTTCATCCGATCGATCGGTTAAAGGCTCATGAAGTGAATACGAGATGAAAAAATTGGTATATGACATCATCTATGTCTGACCTCGACTTCGAGAAAAAAAATATAATAGATAGAGGGTGAGCGATATTCATCCGTATGTATTCGTATATCAGATGGTATGAGGAAAGTCTGCAGTGACTTCACTTAGGAGCAAGATAACAGATATGTGAGTTGTTGTATTTAAGTAGCAGTGGATACTGAGTGTTTTTCTTCGATTATTTAACGTTTAGTCTCTCCGTGTTCACTCTAATTACATTCCTACTATCTAATGTCCTATGTAGGGGTGCAAAAAAAAGTGAATAATTTCTGTCCATTTGACCGCCCAACTGAAGGCTCGCAGAGCGAATACAAGATGGAGAAATGAGTATTTAATACTATCCGAATCCAACTGATTCCGAAAAAAGTACAGAATAAAATAGAGAATAAATGGTATCTGTCCGTATCCGATAAGATGGAGTGCGCCAGTGCGGTTCGCCCGTTCGGTCCGGTACTTGGGTCGCGCGGAGACGAGGCCCGCGGCTGCACAGGAGACCGGACTGCACGAATGCCGGGCCACACCCCACGCAAGGCAAAGGCTGTGTTGCGCAAAGCGAGCCGTGGCGTGGCGTGCCGGTGCGCCGCGCGAGGAACCGGGCCGCAGGAGTCGATGGGCTGGCAGTGCTGGGAGTTTTCTGGACTGGTAAGTGGCAAAGACATGGGCCGGCGCGCGCCAGTGGTACTGGGGCGAGTTAGTTGGGCCGAGACCTTCAAAATCACGTTTTCTCAGGCCAGTTTTCACGGGCTTGTCCCGGCCCACAACCAAACATTATGTGATCCGTTGATTCCACCTGTCCACAGAGTTTGCAATCCAAAGACCCCTTCCGGTTCATACAAGGAAGTTGCTCCGCCGAGGGGATTCTATCATGGTTAAGCATCCAAAGGATAGCTCCCTATACAGTGACCGAACTGTGAAATTCCTTTTTTTTTTTCCTAGTGTCCATCTTACTTGATCCCTATGAGTACCAAGAGAAGTAAAACTTAAATGATTAATCATAGATGTCCACTACTCCATCTCTTCTACCCCAAAGCTTCTTCTAAAGCTCAACTTCCACTCCCATCATCATACACTTGCTGAATTGTTGCCCCTGCTGAATACAACTCTGGTAAATCTTACTGTACACTATCTTCTGCGGACAACTACCACACAAAGTGTCAAGCCAAAACAGAACACCTCTCCCGTTGCCTATCTGATAATCAGCTCCCCTCTTAAACCAACACTTCACTTTATGAACACCCTTGCAATACTCTGAAATTTTGCCCTCTCCACTTCGACTGAAACTCCCCCCTTGAATACATTTTTCCTCAAAAGTTCACAACACGGACTTATATCATCACTCTCTATTCTGTAAATCCACTTACATAGCAAACATATATTCATAACTCTACAATCAGTAAAACCCATTCCTCCATATTTTTTCGGTCGACACAAAGCTGCCCATTTGATCATATGATACCTTCTTTTCGAGCTAAGCCCCTGCCAATAGAACCTTGATCTTATCATGTCTATTTTTTGCTGCACCCCTTTATGCAGCAGGTAGAATGCCACAGTATACATGGGTACACTTGTTAAACATGCAGCAGGTAGAACCTTGATCTAATCAACGCTTCAAATTGACCGTTACAATAAAAGTGTTTTGAGTATTGTTGCAGTGTACTGTGTACCCATCTCCTAGGCCGTCCGGACATAAGATATGCACGTAAATAGACTAAGTATACATGTGTTATACCTTAGGGATAGTACCAAAATACTCCTACTCTGGCTATAAAGGAGGGACAAGAAGGGAAACAACCATCTCCCTCTCCTATATATATGAGGCGGCATATCTCCTGCATATGACCATATTTGTGAACATGTGGACATAAGCCATCTGGACTGTCCATTGCGAAATCAGCGGTTGCGGGCCAGCGAGCGCAATCCCACCCTCCCACTTAACGCTGTTTTCCGAAAAGCCCCACGCTCAATTTTTCTTTCCCATTTCGTCACCCACTCCCCTCTTCCATCTCCCTCCCACGACGAGGCGCTAGGGTTCGGCCCCTTGCGCCGCGGCGCGCCACCCCTCCTGCGCCGCCCCTGCTCCGCACCTCCCCTCTAGAGGCACCCTGCGTCGTGCCTCCCCTAAGCCGCTCCTGCACCTCCACCTTGCGATGCCCCCTACGCCTCACCTCGCCTCGCCGCCCTGCCGCCGACACCCTACATTGCACCTCCCCTTCGCCGGTCCCCTCGCGCCAGGCTCGTGTCCCGCACCCCAGTCACCACACCTCCCCTTCGCTGGTCCCCCCCTGCGCCGGGCCCGTGTCCCGCACCCAAGTCGCTGCGCCTGCTCCAGTTGAAATCTGAAGAAGAAAGACAAAATGGGAACTACAAATGGATGGTCGTCGACTGGAAGTTCAGATTTCAACTTGTGATTCAGATTTCGAATTTGCAATCTGAATCTACTGGAATCTGCTCTAATCTGCAATCTAAATCTACTGTAATTTGATGTAATCTGTAATGTTTTGTAATGAATCTGCTGTAATCTCTGAATTCTGTATTGAAATGCAGTTGTTATTTCTTAATGAGGTACTGATGTAATCTGCATTGTTTTGCATTACTGCCCTTGTTATTTCTTAATCAGGAATCTGCAATGAGCTTACAGTTAATGAATCTGCAATGTTTTGCAATTCAGAATTCTGTAACAATGAGATCTGAATTCTATTCATTGTTACAATTCAGAATTATGTAACAATTAGGTCTGAATTTTGTATTAAAAATGAGCATGTTGTTATTTCTCATTTATATTCAATGTGTATGTGTGGATGGAATCTCTGAATTGAGGTCATTTATATTCTGTATTCAATTTATATTCAGGTGAAATGAGGTGTTGATTGGTGCTGTCATTTATATTCACATTCAAGCATGCCATTACTACCATTTTTGCAAGCTGACAAGTGGGCATAACAAGCTGCTGCCATTACTGCCATTTTTGCTTAATGCTGATGCACTCAAAATTGCCATCTTGATGATTGACAGGAAAGCCTGTGCCAGGAGGTTCGGTGATGTGGAGGAGTTGCTGGCCAGGGCAAGGATTGAAAAGTTCAGGTTTTGCTTAATGCTGATGCACTCAAAATTGCCATTCTCATGAAGTTGAATTCCTACCCAAAATCCACAAAGGTCATACAACACAAAGAGCCTGTGCAGAAACTTTCATCCATTTGATATGAAAAAAAAACATTTCAGCAGCATGTAAGCCGAATGTACAAAATCTTGATGCTTAACACAAAGAGTCTGCAAATTCATACATAGGACTATTTCTACTACAAATTCATGCATAGGACTACTACAAATTCATACTTCCAGTCGATCAAAATCTGAATCACAAGTTGAAATATGAACTTCCAGTCGACAACCATCCATTTGTAGTTCCTATTTCGGCTTTCTTCTTCAAATTTCAACTGGAGCAGGGCGCGACAACTGGGGTGCGGGACACGGGCCTGGCACAGGGGGGACCAGCGAAGGGGAGGCGCGGCTTGGCGCCGGCGGTGAGACGCAGGGTGGAGGTGCAGGGGCGGCGCAGGGGCCGGCTCAGGCGGGTGGTGAAATGGGAAAGATTTTTTTGGGGGGCGGAGGAGGGTTTGAAACAACGTTAAGTGAGAGGGTGGGATTATGCGTTCGTTGGCTGCGTGCCGTTGATTTCGCAATGGACGATCCCAGATGGCTTATGCCCACATGTTCACAAATATGGTCATGTACAGAGATATGCGCCTATATATGACCCTAAGAGGACGTGCAAATAGATTCTCTTCACTTTTGGCTCTACCATTGCTTGGTTATCTCATGACAAAATGGTATGAAATACGCAGGGAGCATGAATTTTAAGGCACGTCAAACCGTAAGAAATTCAAATGCTCAAAGAGCTACTTAGCAAATAATGGGGGTGGGGGATGGTTGCATATGTAGCGTAGCCGGTGACGGCCATATATACCGGGGCCTACTCGTCGGTGTCTAGCATGCTCTTGCTTGTACTAATCTTTAAGCCAGGAGGCAACCAGATCCACACAACCAGCGGGCCAAAAACGGCCACTTCCTCCCCTCCCGTTCCGCCCTCCTCATCCCCTCCACACGCACTCCCTCACCGCGCGTCCTCGCCATCACAGAAGCGGCAATGCAGACTCTCCACGCCGCGCCCGCCTCCTTCCACGTGCCGCCCGCTCCCCATCTCGTCGCTCCAACTCCAACTCCAACCCCAAGAGGTGTGGTTCTTCCCGTCGTTCCTCTTACTCGCGCGGATGATGTCTCCATTTTGTACACGTCCGAGCTCTCATGGGCAGCTAACTCTTTTCGCGTTCATGGTTCTTGCAGGTGCTCTATCAGCAAAGGTTAATCCTGCCGCGGCGGCGACTATCCAGTCGCATGCCTGGTTCCGCTTGTCGCCGCGCGTGGGCTGGCGCCAGCGGTGTGCGAGAGCTGCTTCGTCCGGTGGTAAACTTCTCCCGCTCTTACATGTTCGATCATAGATTTAGCAGTAGCAGTGGCAGAAATCCTGGAAACTTTAAGTGTATGCACTGGCGTGTGCTTATTGCGGGGCTTAATTACTGTCGTCCTAACTGCATATTTGTGTTTTGCTGCCCATTTAATTCCCCATCTCTTGCGACAGTGCTGTCAGTGGACGATGCAAAGAAGGATGTGCTCATAGCGCTCTCCCAGATTATCGACCCTGATTTCGGGACGGACATTGTCTCCTGTGGGTTTGTCAAGGATTTGGAGATTAGTGAGGCCTTCGAAGAGGTAAAGAAGGTCACTTCTTGATGAAATGAGGGTTCTGAGATGTGCATCAACTTAATTGACATTTACACATTCGGTGGCCTATTTTGGTTGACATTGGACTATGTTTCAGGTCTCATTTCGTCTGGAGCTGACGACTCCCGCCTGTCCCATCAAAGATTTGGTAAGTACAGTTCTTGTAACGCACATCTCTCACTAGAGTTTTTTTTTATTAGAGAGGTGCTTATCTCCCCCGATTTCAATTAATGAAACAAGCAACAGTATTTTTTTACGGTGTATAGCTACAATACTTTTCTACAGTACTTTCTTCCCACATGGTCACCCATCCTGTTTTTACTCTCTAACCAGCACGCTCAACGTACAAGGCTTTAGCCATGCAAGGTCAGCACGCTCATCGTGCAACCTTCAGTAGAGTTATTTACTCACTGTTCGTTTTTATGGCGTAAAAGGACACCACTAAAAATTTTGGTTATGTTTACGTTGGGATGAATGGGTGTATCCGTGGATGTGAGTTCGTTTTTTTGTTACATCTGTTAGTTAAAAGCACTGTGCTATACAAGTGGCTTGACTACTATTTTTACAACATTGCATGATCCTTTCCAGCAAACGATTTTAAGTGTCTTACACAGTTACACTCCTTTTTTGTGCTGTATAGTTTGAAGAAAAGGCAAACGAGGTTGTTGCAGCACTTCCATGGGTCAAGAATGTCAATGTTACAATGTCTGCGCAACCTGCACAACCGGTATATGCAGGAGCTTCCAGAAGGACTACAGAAAATTTCAAACATCATAGCAGTTTCAAGCTGCAAGGCAAGATTTGATACTTCTGTGCACATCAAAGGATATCATACATCCTTGTAGTAACTGTATTCAGTTTTTCAGGGAGGAGTTGGAAAGTCTACAGTTGCTGTAAACCTCGCTTATACACTAGCTGGTATGGGTGCAAGGGTTGGAATCTTCGATGCTGATGTCTTTGGTCCGAGCCTACCAACTATGGTTTCTCCCGAGAACCGGCTGCTAGTGATGGTAAACCTGCTGGTTGAATTCTTATGTTAGCATGGAATTTAGTGCTTGCACTAATAATGGTAAACAGATTTACCTTTAGAACCCAGAAAGGAGAACTATTCTTCCGACTGAGTATTTGGGCGTCAAAATGGTGTCTTTTGGCTTTGCTGGACAAGGAGAGCGATAATGCGAGGTCCAATGGTTTCGGGAGTCATTAATCAATTGCTGACCACTACTGAATGGTATGCAAAGCCTATAGTTGGTACCTGGCATTTTCCCATGGACAGCCTTCGCTTATATTCCCAAGAATGTTTTTAATTTTATGGTAATAAAAGTACTACTTGACAGTGGTGTCTGTTTCATATAGGGGCGAACTTGACTACCTTGTCATTGACATGCCTCCTGGAACAGGCGATATACATTTAACACTCTGTCAGGTGGAACGTCCAGCCTGTGTTTTCTACAAATCATTTGTAGTAACCATAATGGTTCTTAAAAGCATTGCGATATATAACATGTCTGAAACATCAGGTAGCTCCATTGACCGCAGCTGTGATTGTTACCACCCCTCAGAAGCTCGCTTTCATTGATGTTGCAAAGGGAGTTAGGATGTTTTCTAAGTTGAAGGTGTGTAAAATTTGCAGAACGTGATGGATTAAAAGTCTAATCTACCTTATTTTCTTGTATTGACTTGTTTATGTCTCTCTTTGTTGCCAAGGTTCCATGTGTTGCAGTTGTTGAGAACATGTGCTACTTTGATGCTGACGGAAAGCGTTATTACCCATTTGGACAAGGTTCTGGTGCTCAGGCAAGATATCAACATATCGGTTGATTTATGTTTCATAGCACACTTCTATTGGATAATAATTGAATTGCTTCGACAATGCAATTAATCTTTCAGGTTGTCCAGCAGTTTGGAATACCTCACCTTTTTGATTTGCCAATACGACCAACTGTAAGTTCAATCCTACCTGCTTACACCTCACTAAAAATGGGAGTGAAATCACAGTTTGGTAAATGTTACAGCTTTCAGCTTCTGGAGATACTGGAATTCCTGAAGTAGTGGCTGATCCCCAAGGGGATGTTGCCAAGACATTTCAGAATCTTGGAGTATGTGTTGTTCAACAATGTGCTAAAATTAGGCAACAAGGTAATTTAACAGCTCCCAACTTACAATCTAGAAGATGTAAAATTAGCTACAAGTAAAAGAAGATAATAAATTTGCACTAACTTGTCACCTAAAAAAGAAAAGCGTAAGAAATTGTTGGTGCAACCCTTGTTCCACATATATATTACAGCAAACAGACATGTTTCTCCTTTAATGTTGTGTTAATATTGTTATTTTCGTTTTTTTTTCAGTTTCAACAGCAGTGTCCTATGATAGATCAATTCGGGCAATCAGAGTTAAAGTACCAGAGTCAGATGAAGAGTTTTTGTTGCATCCAGCAACAGTCAGACGGAATGATCGATCTGCTCAAAGTGTGGTGTGTATACCCTTTCATCACTCGATTCGTTGAATATATAATTCTAACACGAGTTCTTAAGGCTGTAAAAAAAACTTTATGTAGTCATGTAGAATTTCAGAAATAATTTTGTGCTGTCCCACAGGACCCCACACTCTTTATTTATAGTTTCAAGATACAATCCGACTATAATATAACTTTCAATCCGACCCTGATACAACTTCTATATTAGATTCTAATACGAACTCTCCAACACTCCCCCTCAAGATGGGCATAAGATAACAATCATGCTCATCTTGTTACATATTTGAATACCATCATTAGACTTTACCAAACCTACTATCGACTCTATAGCCAATACTATTACATGCCCCCAGTCTGGCCTTCGCCATCTCTACCTCATAGCCCATTACGCCTGACTCCAGTTCTAATCCTCTTTCGGACCTCTCCAGCAACACTATCTTCGGCACCCATACCAACACCATACACACGACAGCAATACCATGCTGGCACCACTGCTCGACATAACATCCACTGGAGCTACCACCAACTCCTGCTTCGTCATCACCATCATCGAGCTCACCACCAATTCCATTATCAGCATAACCAGCAAAGCCACAGCCTGGACAGTCTTCTCCCCCTATCTTCCATATTTTCCGTCGTAACCTCCGATATTGTCACCAACTAAGCTTCCTTCACCATCATCACTAATTTTCAAGATAGCAATCAGAAACAAACTAATAGAAAACTCCACCACCAAGCAGCACAACAACTAGAACTCTCAGCAAATACACCATCCTCTCTCCTTTCCCCCAACACAGCACACACAGCCACATCAGATCCCCTTCTCTCTCTCTCTTCTTCATCAGCCACCCCGATCCTTCACCGATCGGGATCCACACCATCCTCTCTTCTTTCCCCCAACACAGCACACTCAACAACATTAGATCCTCCACTGATCTGGATCCACACCAAATCCCCCTTAGTCACACCAGATCCTCCACCGATGTGGATCCACATCAGATCACTAGATCCCCACCGATGTGGATCCACACCAGATCCCCCTCAGTCACTCTAGATCCTTCATCGATCTGGATCCACACCAGATCCCCCCTTCTCTCTTTTCTTTCTTTTCCTTTTTCCTACTTTCCTTTCCTTCTTTCCCTTTTTCTCCTTCTCTTCCAACACGCACGACATGGCCTCTCTTTTCCTCTTCTCAGCTTCTTCCTCCTCTCTCTGCGTGCTGGCCCCCGAGCGCCGGTTCCTCCTCCTCTGAGCGTCGGTTCCTCCTTTGAGCGCCAGTTCTTCCTCCTCTGAGCGTCAGTTCTTCCTCCTTCGAGCGCTGGCCCCTTGAGCCTTCCTTCTTTCTTCCGTCCTCTTTTCTTTGGCCGAGCCTACTCGGATCCGGCTAGGAGCCGCTGGATCCCACCGCCTCTGGCTGGATTTCGTCGCTTCCACTGCCGCAAGCTGCCTCAGCCTCCGCCACACCGCGCCGCTGCCTCTTTCTCTCCCTCCTCACGGCAGCCTAGTGCGTCTCGCCGCAGCCTCCTCCTTCTCTTCTTCACGGTAGCCACGTGCGTCTCGAGCATCGGTCTTCCTCCCGAGTGTCGGAGAGCGCCAGATCTCCACCGCCGGCCGGATCTACTCCCCTCCTCCTGAGCGTCGGATCTCCACCGCCGGCCGGATCTACTAACCGCACCTTCTCTGTTGCCGCTCTCGGCTGCCACCTCTCTAGCTGCCTCGACCTCAATCAGATCCGTCGTCACCGACCTCTCCACGCCTGCAAGGTTTCCTGTGGCCGCCCCCCGAGAGTGAAGATCGCTCCTCCTAGGGGCAGAAACAGCGGATGATCGACGGGTGGCTCTGCTCTAAGGTGAGTTCACAAATTAGAGTTTGGCTCTGATATCATGTAGAATTTCGGGAATAATTGTGTGTTGTCCGACCCCCACACCCTTTATTTATAGTTTCAAGATACAATTCGACTCTAATACAACTTCTATATTAGACTCTAATACGAATTCTCCAACAAGTCACATCATGAATGGCGTCTACTTCTAAGTTTGATCATAGTTCACCATGGCCAGAGCCCAAAAGTTACATACAATTCTAAAAATTTCAGAAAAGTAAGTCATGCATGGTGTTAATATCAGAAACCTATTTTCCACAACTTGGCTTATTATTTACAAACTAAGTAGTTCTTGTCTGCAGGACGAATGGACAGGAGAGCAGAAAGTACAGTATGGCGATATACCAGAAGACATCGAGCCTGAAGAGATTCGACCGATGGGCAACTATGCAGTTTCTATAACTTGGCCTGATGGATTTAGTCAGGTAATATGACATAAAAATGTAGATTCTTTTCATCTTAATTCTTGTAATGTTTCGAGTACAAAAAATTTATGGAATTTGTCTAGATGGCATCATCGCCTTTAAAAATGGATTACATGCAAGACCTAAAATGCATACGCATCTGATGTTTTGCAGATAGCACCTTATGATCAATTGGAAATGCTAGAGCGGTTAGTGGATGCCTCTCGTGCAGCAACACCTGCAGTGGCCTCTTCATGATACATTAGAGATAATGTTCAGCCATCAAGGGACAAGAAAATAAACTTTTGTGTGATTATTGTAAGCCTACAGCGATTTTTGTGTGATTATCATAACAATGTAGAACGAACAATATTTATTGAAATAAAAGACATTATTTTCTTACTTTCAGACCACTGGTGAGCTCTAAAATGATGGTTTCAGGGACAATGAGTGTTTAGTGTATGCTCATCGCCAATTTCACTGTGCTCGTAACATAGTCTTGAGGATTTTACAGCTTTCTATGATTCAAGATTTAGATGGCAACTGTTAGGAGCTATTAACCTCCTAATTAGTTCAATCAAAGCTGGTGACTGCATAGTGCCTAATGATCTGTTAAATCCTTGTTTTCTCAGAGTCTTTTGGGAGAGTTGCTGATGTGTCAAAATATTCCATATCCTGAACCCAATTGAAAATGCAGTAAGGGGGAAGTTTAAAAAACGAAAATAGAAGGGAAGGAGAAACGACAATAGAAACACAGGTGCACTGGGATTTTTAAAAAGTTGCAAGTTCTCAAATACTTCCAGCAGAAAATTGCAAACTTATTTGTCCTTCCATTTGCCCGGTCGCAACACAAAATTTGAAGTTCCACAATTCATAGTAGTAATCGACCGCATTTATATTCTTCAACAACGAGTTGGCACTAACTTGTAAGCATTTTTGCCTCTCGGGTAAGACTTTACCAACCGGGTTGCAACACAAAACTTACTCTCTCTGTTCATCATTATATGATGTTTTAGCCTTTGGCACTAGGATTAAGGAGTTGTTTTTAATGACCACACTAACCCTATTAATTATTCCATAAGTACCTTTTGTGCTGAGTAAAGAGCCTCAAGTTCAATGCAAGTTAGGTTGTACACAATATTCCATCTGCCCTTTTCTCATCAAACATTGCATGCATAATAAAGCATACCTCCCAGTTTGTTGAATGTTTTTTAGAGCGCACAAAGCTTTGCACGTCATTCCATTAAAAATAAGAAATGATTTACAAACAAACAGTACAAGATGTATAAAGAATCTGGCAAGAATCTTGACCACCTTCGCGCCTAGATGTCTGGCGTAAAAGAAACAAAAACAACAACCTAGGACGAACTACTCCCGGGGGCGCCCTACTATGAGCACCTGCCAAGCACCAATGGTAGTGCTCCTCGTGAATACGAAAATCAATGGATCCCACCTCGTTGTTGAACACCCTGCTATTCTGTTTATTCCAAAGCATCTAGGAGACTAGAATGATGCAGGAGTCTAGATCCTTTCTTTTTTACAAAGGTAGAGAACCCCGAGAGGAAAGCCAGTGTTGTTCCAATGAGGGTTGTTCAACCGTAACGACGCCAGGCAAACCACACGTGCTAGGAAGCACACCCAAACTTGGGAGGTTACCGCACACACTACGAGAATATGATCGATGGTCTCTTTGGAGTAACCACAAACGCCCTGATTTTGGAGACCCCGACGCTGGAGACGATCCGTTGTCCAGCAACGACGATGGATTGCTAACCACATAAAAAATTTGCACTTCAAAGGCGCATGCGCTGTCCAAATGGCCTCCGCACACAGGGAACCTCGCGACCCCAAGAAGAAGGCCTTGTAAGCCGACTTGGATGTGTAGTGCTCTGAAGCTTCCCACTGCCAAGAAATCCAATCTTCCTGGCCCTACCTAAGTCGGATTGGTTGCAAGGCCCCCCAAAGGTGAAGGAACTCACAAACACAGTGGACATCAAGAGGACCCCTAATGTCCGAAATCCAGACGCCATTGTGAAGAGCTTGCGCTACTGTTCGTTTTTCCCGTAGGAATGGAGGGATTGCCTTAATTAGGGACGGGAAAGGATGGGGATACTACCGCCATCCAACCAACGGTCCAACCAAAAAATAAGGTGTCTTCGCAGTTGCCAATCTGAACGAGGAGGAAAGCGTCGAACATTTCTTCCTCCGCCTGCCGGCTCAACGCCATGAGACCCTCCATGGTCTTGTCGGCCATGTCCGTTGAAGCCAAAACCAACGGATGCAAAGAGCCTTTCCTAGCACATGTAAATTGTGCAAACCCAGACCTCCAAAGTGAATGGGTCGACAAACAAATGACCAAGCGACTAGACAATGCCCTCAAGACACATTTTTGGTTCCTTTCCAAAGAAATGCTCTTCGCCTTTTGTCGATTTCTTTGATTATTGAGAGAGGTGGGTCGAGGTCCATGAAATTGTAGATTGGGATGGATGTAAGCACCGACTTAACCAAATTAGGCGCCCTCCTTGCGATAGCAAGTCGGCTTGCAAGCTTGGAGGCAATTAGCAACCTTGTGTAGGAGTGATTGTGAAAGCATCTAGGCTCCTAAAAATTGTTTTGGTAATTAATGACAACATGTGATATGAGACTAACATGTTTATTGAGTGTTTAAAAAAGGTTTAGTTTCGAAGACAAATACAACACCATGGAGATGCATACTAAAGGTCAACATGAAGATCAATATGGTTCAAAGACAAGGTACAAGTAGACTAGGATCCTTTTTGGTTTATCGGTCTTTGGAGAAAAGGATGGAAGATTGGATTTTAGGTTAAATGTCGTACTATTAAGAGAGATCACACCTAGTAGCTTGATAATGTGTTCTTGTGCCATTTGGATCAATCTAGGTTCATACATGCACTTAGAATTTATTTT